>OX388342.1:82658051-85158051 GCA_947579665.1 Sympetrum striolatum
CGAGTGCATTCAAGGTCCAATGAAAGTGTTGTTCGTACCACTTCTACTGGAAATATCCTAATTCAGGGTTTACTGAGAGTAGAGTTGCCCGGGGTACTGTTGTGCATAAAAACGAACCTATACTTCAGGATACTCTTAATTTTATAACTCCTTTGCCATTAGTCAAATTTCTTGCAGTTCGGAATTCGGATTACGTTTGCAAGGATTATGTATGTATGACAGTATGACAATTTAACCGTTTTTATTAAGGGTTTTGTTATCAGCTCTTTAATATATTTCATTAAAATTATATTTAAATAGAAACTAGGAAAAATTTCCACACGAGAAAGTATAAATGTACATAGGTAATATTTTCAGCGCAGTATTGGGTATCTACCCAATGTGAGGCCTTACATTTTTTTATACTCATCCTCTTTCATCCTTGATAGTTCAAAATCCTGTAAGCTGTTTATCACGATTTGCATTTACTTAGGTTTCATGGATTTGGTTATCTCAAAATAAAAAGTTCATGGCACTTTGTTATTGTAATTTTTTCTCCGTGTTATATTGCATGCAAATAATTAACCTTAACTGAGAGGATTATTGAGACAAATTTTAACCTTAGAATCACATAGTCTTTATTGAAAAAGGAAGATATGCATTCATCTCAGCGTAAAATAACTACTCATATTTTAACTAATTTTTATTCATTCGGATCGATGCATCATGTATTCTGGAAGAGCTTTCCCATCTCAAAAATCTTACTTTCAGCTCAAAAAGTGTTTTCGAAATCTAAGTAATAATTCTGCAAGATCAAAATTCTACTTACTCTTGATAAAAATGCCTTATTTTCAATTGGAAAAGGTAAACTGTTGAGATATTCAATTATCAAACTTGGGCTCATTTCGTTTAAGTTAACAAATAATTAACTGAGATAAAATTAATAAACATGAACATAAATAACTGAAAATACTAAACTTTGTCGTACAGTAGATAAAAGTATATACAGTAGAACCCCGGTAATCCGGACACTCGCTAATCCGGACACTCGCTAATCCGGAACCCTCGGTAATCCGGACGGTCCATTGGGAGTTATGCAAACCCGCAACTTCTTCTTGTGAACATATATACACGCTTTATTAGTAACAAAAAACGAGAGGTGGACAGACTATTTGAAAAATTTCTCCATTGGCTGCAATGATGTGATGGAGAGCGAAGTATTTCGTTTATTGTGATAACACATCTAAGCTGTGATACTTTTCTGAGACAGCATTTTTTCATTAGAGGAATGCTTAATATGTGCGAGACTAAACAATTTCGAAAGACAATAAGTTTTCAGTTGCAGCAGGGTATCACTTCTCAAAACATCACGTTCATTAAAAAGCTATGAGAGAAGAGGCGAAAGAAAACAATCCTTCCCTTTGATAGACGTCCAATGAGGATGACCATGCATGGGATATAGAGTTGTTGTTTATAAGCGAGAAAAGCTAAACAATTTTAAGCTTTAATGGCCGTGACAGAGTGGTGAGCTAAGTTCAAGTTAAAACCTTATGTGTACCTCGCCTGTTTTTAAAACCTAAAGTGACGTCCTTTTCCGTCCGTGGCAGAAGATGATGATTATGACGACGACGACGACCACCCTGTAGACTCCGTCAAAATTTCTCATTCTGAGGCTTTGGCGGCACTCAATATATCATTAAAGCGGACCGAGGAGCAAAATTTTGAAGCACATGAAATTATGCTCTTTAGACGTTTTAGAAACCGCGCACTTTATTTAAAAATAAGAACAGTCGCGCAAAAGAAAAGAACTGACTTTTTTGCTAGCTGATAATATTCATTCACTTAATATGTTGGAATACCTTATGTAATATATACATGCATTATCTATACAATATAATTTTTGAGAAAAAATTATTTTTACGTAATTTTTTTAAAACCTCGGTTATCCGGACGCCTTTGTGCCTGAATTCGTCCGGATTACCGGGGTTCTACTGTATCTATTTTAACGAACGCAGAATTTTGTTACAATTTCACGTCACATCGCGGAATATATTAATTATTATAAATGTCAGGGTATTTTTGCATTATATTCGAGATATATCGTAAGTTCATTGAACAGCGTAGCACTAAAAGGTTAACGTTATAAACCTTTCTCATTCTGTACTGATATTATTGTGGTTTTCACAGATTTAAATGATTTTTCCTTAAATGTGCTTGATTTTTCCAATGCAAAGAAAATTCAAAGTGAAAGCAGTCAGTTATGTTTCCATAAATAGTAAATTTTAATTTAATAACACAATATATTTAATTAGTTTACAATTAGTTTACAATTTGTTTAAATTAAATAGTTTACAAACAGTTTAATACATCCTACTAAATTCAATATAAAGTACTTTGGTAAGCATTAGTATTTCAATTTCAAGAAACAATCATACATCAGAACTCATAATATTCTCCAGTACTTCACTCACTAACTTCGGCTTCTATACATCCCTTCCAAAATCATCCTCATTTACTCCCGTTTCTTCTACTCTCGCTTGCCCCATATTCTTCACATTTACTTCATCCTCAAAACGGTGTGGGCACATGTGAACATGGGGGAGCGATAATACATTGCTTACACACTAAAGCACGTGGTTGGACAAATTTAGCGTAAAAACGCGCTCATTACACAATCATGTAAATGTTTTCCCCAACGCGTGACCGCGCAAAAATCTGGTAACCAGTATGAGCATGGAAACATACAGATCAGATTGCATACGAATAAATTTTCCCCAATCGCATGCTGCCCGCAAGCAGCTGAAACAGAGCCCTCCCTTTTGTATACAGATCGGTGTACACATAAGCGACGTAATTCGCAAACCTAAAGTTTTTTAAAACGCTGGGCTGTGTAAAACTACGGATTCTAAATAAAACTACACTAAAACGTTCTTATAGTGATGCTCTAAGAATGTATAATTTTATTTTATTAATTAAAATCTAGACGGATATGGGTGAGACATGGCATTAATTTACTGGGTAAAGAGTGTCGTCATAAAAGGGAAAGTTTTTTGTCACTTTTTCCATGAATATATTATATTCTCGATAAATAAAATAAACTGTTATTGAAATAATGGTAGCATACATTTTATTAATTTACTGTAATATTTACGGAACTATAAAGTCAGTGCCGGAATATGAATGCTTATCCTGAAATTTTCGTAGCCAGATTCAAGTAAAATATTACAATATATATTTAGTACACCGCGGATCGATAAGATTAATTATAATTATAATTACGGGGTCGAAGGAAAGGAGAAATGGCCGAAATGCATTCCAATATTATAAAAAATCAAATAACAGTTAAAAACGAAAGGACAGTTGTATTATTTTCTTATTCAAAATATTTGATAAAAATATACAATTTGATTAAAACATATTTAGAAATATCTCATTATTTTTGTCTCCATCTACAACAATTATATTCAGAGTTGCATATTTTACGATAGAGAAATTCAAAAGAAATGATTCATTTTTTTCAAAATTATCAATTAGGAATATTAACCCTCCATCAATAAAAACAGAATTATTCTAGCCTTTCTCAAAATATTTTCATATTATTAATTTTCTTATTAAATTCATATCCCTGTCGTTACTATTTAGATTTTAACTGCACATTTTCCTCATTTTATATTCATACCTTTAAATCGTATTGTAATTTTAAATTATGCTATTTTGATGTTTAAATCTTAATTTCTGAAATGTTTGCTAAACGTTACGGTAGAAGCGATTAGAAAAAGTAACACCAAATGATGATGACTAAAAATTACTCAAACAATGAACTTGCACGATTGATGAGCGCAACTGTAAGAGAAACATTTGTTTTATTTTACCCTTGTTTTGCCAAATGTAAGAATTAGATATAATTTCTTGATACATCAATAATTGTTTATTTCTGATTCAAGAAATAAATTGTCCTATTTTATAATATAACGATGAGGTATTTAAATGTTTCTCTCAGTGAGTCACCTTGAATTAAGTTTATAGTTTTTGTAATATTCTTAATTTTCATATTGTGTACTACTGCAATTTTTCCTTTTTTGATTTTATTTTATTATTCTTTTTGTAATTTAATTATATTTCTGCTTTTGTAATTTCCATTTTATAGACCGCTTTTTTCCACATCTTTTAGCCTGTAATATCAATATGCATTCGCAGGTTTTTCACACCACCCTTCTTTTTGTGTGTTTTACTGGAGTTGATATTTTTTATAAAATATCATCATAGGTATTTTACATTCATTTTTTCCTCTATATCTCTATTCACCTACCGCCAACTCATGTTTATTATATCAATGACAAAAGATTAGGTGGAAGAAGAGACTTTTCAGTCTCAACAAGAGGCCCAAATTACTGACCTTCTAATTTACACTCAATGTACATTTCAATAACGATGCTATCATAATCTCAATCTCGTCCTAATAAGGACCTTATATACGTTATATTTTGTGTAATTTAATGAGAGCTATTCGTAGTTTAGCGAGTGTGAAAAATAGCTTACTGAATATTTCAGTATGAACATCGACATCTTTAATTTTATCACACATACGCAACATATTTATGTATTATGTAATTGCAGATTAACAATCACTTATTCCTACATGGAATGCCTTGAATATTGTTCAAAGTCTTCATAACCTAGCAGAATTTCACTGTGGTACTATATTCTAAAATTGTTCTTCTTTAACAATCAAATTCAAGAATAAAGTGCTCTAAATGGTTAAGTAATTATTCTCAATCCAGAAAACTCTAGTTTTATGAGGATAAAATCTAACATATAATACTCTATATCGTTCATTTACGAGGACATGTAGGTTTATATAAAACCACTCCCGTGAATCGTCTTCAAGGCGCGTTTGAAGTTGCGGCATAAATCCGCATGTTAACTTCCAAACTCTGTCGTGTGGGAAAACCAGCTGAGGGCACGAGTACTTGAATATCTCTCGTATGCCTGCTGTGACACTCGGCCGTCGGCGGCTCCCTTCTCAAAGTCATCCAGACACCTGAATTCACATTCTCCTTCGGCCCTTGCTTCATCACCCGACAAGACAGGGTTGGGTGGTCGAGGTCATTGTCTCGTGGACCCGTGTTCGAACACCGCCTTCGGTTGGTAGGCCCTTTGTGGCGTCTGCGTCCTCTTTCTTCTTGACACCAACGGGCCCAAACGTTGATTAATACGCCGTAGCAGTTTGAGGGGCTAGGGAGCCATGCTGCTAAACTCCATCAAGTTTCTGGGCTGAAAATTAGAAATCATGAGTCGGGAGTGGATTTTGAAATGGAGTGCATAAGGAAGAGAGTGATCGTTCTAGATCTTATGTTCTTTATTTAAACACGCATGGAAATTGAAATCAAAATATCCCTTATCATGACTCTAATATGTCCTAAGATATGCGTCTTACTTTATTCAAATTTCGTGCTCTTGGTTCTCGAAAGAAACATTTTATCACAAATTCTTTTAAAGAATTTAAAGCGCCAGATTTTATTTATCTTGAAAAATGGTGGATTATCAGAATCTTGGGACACTATTGTCTTGTTATCTCTCTACTATGGAATCCTGATTAGATTTTTTAAAGTCATAGAAGTTTGTGTTGCTGTCAAAATCAAAAAGTAATATACACTTTATGAGAAAAACTGTATTTTATGAGATCCGTAAACGAACAGTACATTATATGCCCCTTTCAGTTATTTGAAGAGAATTTTGAAAGACGGCATTAAGAAGGAAAAGGCTTTTTCTAGATTTGGTGGATTAATTTTGCCTACAAAACATTACCAACGGAAGTTTAGAGATAAGGCATTACTTTGACAAACCTCTCCTACACAACAACTATTCCTTTGGCTCACTCTCTCTGAATAAAGAAATCCTCTTCCACTGCATCAAATGGAATTACGTTTAAAAATAAACTCCTACTCTGTTGCCTGGAAAATATTTTCATGTGGATGAACTTTAAATAAAATTTGGAATATTCGGGAATATTCTTCTTTCAAGTGGTCTATCGTCCACCGATGGTGAAACGAATAACCGCATTTTGATAGGAATATACTATTTGGTTCCATTTTAATATCAACCACCGCAAATCTGTAAATTTTTGACTAGAAGAGTGCTCTTCGTTCTTCGTCCGATATATTTCAAGTTAGTTCTACTCTCCTATTAACATGACCAATATTTTTTCCAGGGCTTACCCATGTCAGATATTAAAAACTTTTTCGTTCTGATTTAGGGTATTATTTTATGTGGCTTACCGAATCCATTTTTGGTGCTTCTGAACAATCTTTTTTATAAGCTCCACTGCTTTCCAAAATTATTCTTTCTTTGACTAAATATATACATTAAACCAAATCTATTGAAATATCAATGGAAATTATCGTTACAAATATCTCGGATAGCATTCCATTAGAAATTCAGATAATTCAGTCTTTTGCGGCTTACAGGTTGTTTGTGGTTTGTTGCCGCGTGCATTACTTTGCTGCTGGGACCACAGTAATACATGAACTGAGTTTATTTAGAATTTCAAAGAGATGTTTAACTGAAATAAATTTATTGTTACCTACATTTTACGGAACTGATCATTTATTTTAATAATGTATGTCTATGTATGTGTTTGCAGGCGAATCAGCCTCTCAGGCTATTATCGCCATGAGTAGTAGGACATTACAAGTCAGTACATCCACAAGTCGAACAATACATACAACATATAAGGTTAAAAAGTTAAAATTGGGCTCTGATTAAAATTTGTAAAAACAAGAAAGGGCTGTATAGTAGCCTCTAAAGTTTTGATAAAATAAGGACATAGACTGTAAAGGGTCTAGCCCTTAGAGTCCATTTTCACAATAAAGGATACTGTCTCCAACTAATATTAAAACCAAAAATAAAATAAATAAATAAAATTATAAATTAATTGGAACAAGGCAAGTTGAGTGGAGCTTGACAAAATGTAATTTAGTAGTTTCGTGGCCTTCACAAAATCAAATATCTTTTCCACAGATGCTACATTTATTTTAATAAAGATTGTAGAAACATAAAAGCGTATATCTACGATATCAACGAGGAAATTGATTTACAATATGTAGTAAAAAAGATTTCGCTCTATCGAGGAAATATAAGCGACCACTTTTTCTTTCTTTATGCGGAGCTCAATAAAATCAGAAAAGAGAAAAACACGGCGTCAGATTTAACAAATATTTTTCTTTATTTGCTTTAATTTTGATTGATGTGCCTTCCTCCTTAGTAGAAAAGAATTTCTGAAGGGTGCCACATACAAAGACATTTTCGACTATTGATTACACATAATATTGGTGATGAAATTAATTACAAATTTACTTTTAACTAGCACTATTTTATTTAACTAATGTAAGTGTTAAATTCGAGGCAGCTACCTCTTGTGTCGATTTCTCAATAATAACAAAGGTTTAGAAAATATTCCATACTGTGCTCGAACACCCGAAGTTCTGATTCGTAATTATAATTTTCCCAAAAGATAAATTTTCTTTGACGCAAATCACATTAAAATAGTGGAAATCAATGTTTACTATCATACCTAGCGTAAATTATATTCCAGTAGTATTAATGTTCCATAATAATCCACTTACTGAAGCAGAGTGTCGATACAGATTCACATAAGTTTTAAATGAACTGTATATATTATGTATATAATGTATATATGGTGTGTATAATATGATAACAACTTTGAGATGATATAGAAATCTTTGCTCTTTAGTGATGAATTATTGTATCTCTCAATCCTACATTCATTAGAGATGTGAAATAATCACTGATATGAAGAGTCTGTATATCTTATCAAGCCAAGCAACACCCACCTTTTAATAGGAATCTACAACTTCTAGTTTTAAAAGTTTCTTTAAAATGTGGTAAAACTTATTTTATTTGTCTCTAATTCCTCTTTTAATTTCGACCATATTTTGACTAATTTTCTATTAAGCTCCTCACTATTTTGAGAAACTTCCCATTTCTTTAAATATTAATTGATGATAAGTAATTAAAAAATATTCCTGTTTCACATCATCCCAAAATTGAATTTATAGCCCTCTGATCGGATGACTACACAATGCCTGTTTTTCTGAATTTTCTCTGGTGAAATCACTAGATTTATTTCTATTATCATCAATAGGAAAACATTGTAGAGTGTTCAGAAAGATCAATCAAAATGTTGTAGCACAAACTAAATAACGTGCCAAAAAAGATTCAAGGATACGGATCTTATTAAATTAAATGCAAATACGTAATTTTTATATTGATTGTATCCATAATCTTCTTTAACCAATTTTTGAAGTTATTTTGTCCCTCTTGAATTTATGCCTGCCATATAGTCTATATCTTGTCTACAGTTTCGCCTAATCCCAAAAATGTTGTCTGTGAATTGATTAGGTTGCATTGTGATTTATTATATTCAATTGCCTCGTGTGATAATTTTTTGGGTGATTAAAATTAAATTTCGTATTTTTTATTAACTGAAGAATGCCAGTTTCCGTTTCCATCCTTCAAATTTATAGAATGGAAATGACAGTAGAGTCTGACTGAAAGCTATCCTTGCAATATAGAAGCTGTGTTAACAGTTTTTTGTTACAACTTTATATTTAACTGAATCATCAAATTGTGAAACCTAACCAATGTTGAAATACAGTGATACGAAAGATAAATAAACGATACCTAGTAATTTCGTAGAACGCTCACTAAGTGCAATGCTTTTCGAAGAGACGATAGTCTGCACGATCCCCGTCATGCGATTCGGTATGTTCTCGATGCGATATTCATCACCCATCATCTCAAACAATTTTTCTCCCTCATATAGCTTTCAACGTTTTCCAGTAACAAAAATCAGAGATCTGCGGCAAAAATAATCAATCACTCATCTCTGCGGTTCATTTTTCATTATTATTTTTTCCGTCAACATGTAGCTCATGTCGGTACAAGGTTTCTTTTTTCTTATTCGGAATTTATGTTCGACGACTGTAGCCGTTTTTCGGCTTATCAGAGCGATGTTTCCGCGTTGATGAGATGTTACTTCCAGATATCACAAGTGGTCGGGAGATAGGGGAGTCGAAGAAGACAGACGGAAACTAAAGGACGAACGAAAATTAGTTGCTTGTGTGAGGGACTAGAGAGTAGCAGGTTCGAATTCCGCAGTTAAATATCACGCTGCGCTCAGTATGTATCATCTCATTTCGGGGAATCAAACACAAGCATTGTTGGGATACCGTGTTTTGCGTCTAAGATACGAGGGAGTAACACGTAATACGTAAAGGGGGCATTACGAAATTGGAATAATCGCTTTGCAGATATTTGAAATATTGCAAACACTTGTCTAGGTGCATTATTTTAAATGCATTTCCACTATGGGATTTATCTTTGTATTCTTTTAATTTATTTACTTTGATAAGCAGGGAATTCGGTGGAAAAATTCGAACCAAAATAAATCATAGTTAAATATACATTCGGTAATATCGGTCATAGCTATATCAGTTGTGAGATCAAATATTATTCCTTGTCGTTATATTTTTTCCTTATAAGTTGACTCAGAACTATATAAACGAGTTTATGGCTGTAAACGATAATGTAACCACACGGATATCAGAACGATGATTATATTTATATTTTATTTAAGTGCTTATCGTCTCTCTTCGATTATCTAGAATATCTTCAAAGCCCATATTTCTCATCGTGATTTTTTACTGTTTAGCCTAATATTTTAAGGATGAAGAGTTAAGAAAGCGTATGCGACAGTGTAGTTTAGAATAATTTTCTTTGCAAGTTTTCAAAATGATTGAGTTGATGAAGTAACTTGAGTGAATTGAATGGATTACCAAACTTAATCGTGAATTCTGACAAGTTTTGTCTTACGAAAATTCCTCCCAAATATATGGGCTTTAGTACTTAGAACTTAGCACTTGAGGGAACTTTATTGGCATGTGAAAATCATTGCATGATATTATGCTGTATTTCGTATTAAACTTAGTAATATTATGTATTTTACTCCTATCTTAATTTGAGTAAATATTAGAAGAGGACTTTTCGATTGCTTTGCTATCCGTTTTATTTTAAGATGTGTGCATTTAACAAACCGGTTATAATGTCTCATTTAATAAAATATGACGATTGAAACCAGCACTCCAAAGTACTTCGCGGAATATCTCCCAGTCGTTATTAAAAAAGCGATTACGTTGCAAATATCACTCGTCCATAATATACAGAGAAACATACTTCAGGAAAATTGTATCTCTAAGAGAATAATTTAAGAGTAATTAAATCTCTAAAGAGTATGATTCGAGTAAAATTACATCTCTAAGAGCATAATCAAAGTGAGATATGCTCGGGGTATTTTCTCAAACGCCCGATTACTCCATGCATCCCTTTGAGACGATGTCCGGGCCCGTTCCTGGAAGAAAATAACACCCTTCTCAGACTCATATTCAAAGAAAACTATTCTTCCTCGCGACTCCGCATTGTCCCTCTCAAAATGAATTTCCCTTTGCGCGGAGACGATGATTATTCGCGGAAAAATGATACCACACAGCGATCCGGGAGGAAGTCGCTTAATACACTGACCGTCTCGCCAACCCCCTCTTAATTCACCCCTCGGAAGAAAGCTCGTCATTAACACTCCTCGGCGGTGTCTATTCCATCACGAACTATCTAATGTTCGGGTGGACACGAGGAAAAGAAAGCCTCACCTATTTTCGCCATTCCAAATACCCTTATCTCCCGTATTTCAATCTCTCGTTCCTACTTCACATCCGCTACTGCATTTAATACTCCCCCTAGACCTCACCCCCTCCCTAATCCCCTCTCTCCCTCTAAACACCCCCTCCCCCACCTCTCTAGTCGCTCGCATTCCAATCCGCCCCTTTGGAACAACCGAACCTCACCCCCTCCCACCCTACCCCCTCCCATCCGACCCCCCACCCTCCTCCCACTCTCAAGTATCCGTTGGAAATCCTCCCCCCCCCCACGCCACCGCACAACCGCCAGCTCCAAACCGTCTCCCGCCCTTCCATCTCTCCCCTCCCCCCCAATTGCAACAGTCATTTGTCTCTGGGAGAGAGGTTCCATTGTTTCTCGTCTGCAATCAGCAAAGGCCTGTGCCGTTCGGGGAGGGGAGGAGGACGGACTGTGCGGGAGGGCCGAAGAGGGTGTGGGGTTGGGAAATCACGGTTTTCAGGGTAGGGAAGAGGAAGTTTTGGAGAGACAGAAATGAGGGAGGGAGGAAATTTTTGAATCCGGGGGGCGTTTTAAAGAAGGATAGAGCTATTGTTTCTTGCCTCGAACGATTCTTTCGTCGCTCGGATTCGTTTCGTTGATATCCCTCCGCGATTTTTGGCCTGTTTCGATCCGCGGAGGCGTATCCGAATTAATTACATCCGAGAGGAGAAATACTAAATACTTTCCGAAAATATTGCCTTCGTTCGGGTTGGTGTGCGGCGGATGGCGTCGGGCGGGGGTTGGGAAGGGAACATTTGTCTCGAATGGTTCGGGAAACGCGAGGAATCTACGTGGGCGTCTGTTTATGTGGCATCTTTCGGAGAATCGGAGCGATAATCAGGGGGAATTCGAGGCCATGGATGTCTATGGAGGGATATTTTGAACGCTTTCTATTGTATTTTATAGCAAAAATGGGAAATTTAGCCTTATTTCATTCTTCCGGAAAGAAATCTCTATTTCGATACATACGTCGAGCTTGGTCATTGAAAGTTGAACCCAACATTATTAGAACTTCGAAAACAATACGGCCGGAAATATTCTTCGGGGTAGTTTTTAAGGATAAGTAGAGGATAAGATAGAACTTTAAAATTGAGGTCGTTTTCATTTATGAATGCATTCACCATAACCGTCTTTGCAATTTCCTTCTAGCTAAAAATTGAGCCATTACTATTAGCAACCTTTGCAGGGTTATCACCCCACCTCTTCTAGTGGGTGATTTCCTCCAGATATTTCACCTAATACTCGTTTTTTTTATAATCCACGTGGTAATTTATCTCTTCTCTATTTTACCATGTTATAAAACTACAGAGATTTTGATGCAAGAATGTACAAGCCGACCCCAGTAGCCTAATTAGCAGTCTAGCCTTGCAAACTTGGATTCGAATCCTGGTTAGAGCATGTTTTTTGTGAAATAAATAAAAAGTGGGATTTATTGTAAGAATGGTCAGTCAGGTAATGGTGGGATACACCCAAAAATAAAATTATTATTATTATTATCATAATTATTAAAAAATATTGATTCAATTTCAATCCCTTAGTGTAGTCAACTCCATTCCATTCTACATCTTACGGTATTTTTAGGTACATTCTAATCTTCCTTAGTGTTTTAATGAATAGGAATGTATCGTACACCTTCGATATTTATCTCATAAATGAATAGAGATTACTGTGATCATGGGAGAATTTTTTTTCCAGAAAGTTGTGTAAGATAAAAAAATTGGCCACTTATCATAATCCATTAAATCTCCTTAAACGTCATTACTGTCCACTTAGAATGAAGGAAATTGAAACTTAGCATAACATTTTTTTATTTTTGGTCCATAAGCCCTCAATTACGCCGCGTTAAAAAGAAAGAACACCATCGGACCCAAAATATCGCTCCCTTCTTCTCCAGACTGAACTACGGCGTAGTGAAAACGGAGACCCAAAGTTCGGATTTTAATCGATTTCCAGCCGACCGTATAAAGGCTGTTACGTCGTCCGAAACTTCGCGTGGAAAGGGTCCTATCTTTGCAAAATTCCTGCCACGCCTCCTTCTCACCACCAGCCTCTCCTTTCCCCCCCTAGGGTTCTTTCTCTCTCTCCATTTCATTTTCCACCACTCTTTCATTCATATCTTTATCCTTCTTACGTCTAATTACTTGCCACTATTGTTTTCCCGTCGATCCCGCGCAGTCACTTTCGAATTTCTTTCATTTTCCTCATCTGATTTGCTCAGATACCCTTCATTTCAATATCTGCATTTTGATTTTCTCGAAAGATAAAATAAATTTTGACTCATTTTCCCCATCGTCGTTCCTCTTTTTGATTAAACGTTTTCATACTCTACTCATGTCTATTCGATAATATGTACATCGAAATTCATGATAGCTAAGGTTCCTACGTCATAATGATAAAAGATGTGGAAAAAGATAATCTTGGTTGTAATTTTCATGACTCATTTACTCTCCTCTCGGTAATACGTTTAATATTTTTGTGACAAGTACCTAAAAACGCAGAAAAATTGGTATGACAATTTTATCTGAACATACTGTATCCATGAAATTGCTTTCTTGCAAACTCTTCTATTATTAGCAGTCCTACATCTCATTGGCTCCTGTGATTTTATTTCACTTCACTAAAACGTATCTTAATTGAATTACATCAAGGAAGAGTAGGTTTCATCATCACTCTAATGTGTTCATGTGATACTAATATATAAGGTAAAAATAATATAAATATGCAAATTATGATCGTGTGGCAAATCATCGACCGTAGTGGTTGTTTTCCTCTAACATGGACGAATGCAATTCCCCAGGATTATTGTAGAAAATTGGCCATGGCTTGAATCGTCAAATAGACCAGAAGGAGATTCTTAGTTGAAAATCAACAAATAAGACGCAATCGGAATGACTCCATTTGATACTATACTCCTATATTATGGATATTATTTCTTTACTATATCTATTTGATTAACCCGTTCTGTATTTCGTTCGATCGTTTTCGTCTTGGCTCATTTGATCGTTTATATTGTTTCTATAGATAAAAACCTCAAACCTCAAAAAAACGCTTAATCAAGTTATTCTACGCGATAATAATCGATTCGATTTCGTAACAATTACTAAGAAATCAAATACTCTTATTCATTAACCACTCCATCCATTAATTTCCAGTTATTTATATTCAACATTTTCGGTAGTTTGGGTGTTCCTTAAATAAAATAATCTTGAAATTTTATCATCTTTATTCAACTAACAAAATTTCGGCTTTTCCTTCCATCATATTAGGTTTATGTTGTGATTTTTATACTTCATACTATTTTCTACGTCTATGAAAACTAAAACCTCTTGTAAATTTTATTATATTTAGTTCTCCGCGACTTAAACCACTGACCATTAAAAGGCTTTTATTCCATTTCGAGCAAGAGTTGTTTATCCTCTTCTGAAAGCACTAAATCTCCGTGAGTATTTAATCCTGGTTAAAGAAAAACATACCAGGGGACGCCACATGCGGAAAATGCAAGCAACCACCAACGTGCGGAATATAATGAACGCGTAAACCTCCGCGGTTTTGTTTGCACTCTTTGCTCGCATAACGTCATGGAACATTACGACAGTTTTTGCGTTGTTACTTACTTCTCCCTCGCTCCCCGTTTTTAAAGCCCGAGCGTTCCATTTTGCATCTTTAACACTAGAAGGACGGGAAGTGGTCATTTGATACATTCGCTTCTCAATACCTTTTATATTGCTTCTGAGCATCTTGGAGGAGTTTAATTGCTTATTTTAGGAATATACACATACTTATAGCAACATTAAATCACTTTTTTTTCATCGATTGATAGATTATAAACAAATTTCTAGATGCAGTTTATTTTTTTACTACATAGGGCTTTGAATAATAATCAAGCTCTACTCAAGATCCTTTCAAACATCGTTTATGCTGTTATTAAAATTATTCAAAAATAATAATCTACAGGAAAATATAAAAAATCGGAGACAAAGGTAAATATCTGAGATAATGGTCCAATGACCACCAGCCATCTTCCTTAGAAGACGTAAAAATTACCACATTTGCGTTAGCAAAATTTTAATTAGTTTATAGTGAATTTGGGATGGTATTACCCAAAGTCAAAATTAAAAAAAAAAAACAAAAATTGTTTACTTAAAAGAAGTTTGAAGTAAAACGCTGAAATCGGTCAAAACCACCGCAGACCTTCTAGTGTTAAAAGCAGCTCTCTAACAGAGAGTCCTTACCGCCACATTGTCTCTCAGCTAATTCCTTCGATCCATCCCCCTTAGAAAATGATCCCACCCATACGGTCGTATCCTATCTTCATTTTAAGAATCTCTCTTTCTTCATTTTCCCTTCGCCGCTCTTTCTTGCCTTCCTCTCTGCATACTCTGGTTCCATCTATATCCACTTGGGGGATGAAACGATGGTGCTGCCACTGTCGGTGGAGCGCCACAATGTACTCTGCCACAGACGTAATATCTCATGGGATTTGGATGGAACGAGAGGCGGAAGAGAAGAGCAAATGGATAAAAGAAAATGAAAGAATGCCACGGACGCACAAGCAGATAAATTACATAGATTGGGGAAATATCAAACATATAAAAGATTGAGTGATTGTGTAGGTCTTTCTTATGTTTCCCTTCTTTCGGCAATAACCAACAAAAGAATAATTACCCGAAAATTTCAATATCTATTGTAAGTCTTGATGGGAATCCAATCAATTACATTCAGCCCCGCCTTTAAATATGATGCATTATCTTGTGGAATGAGACTAGCAGTCCTGAATCTTGGTAGAGTATCTTGCACCCATACTTGTGTCATGGATTATATTATACATGAGACGTAGATTGTGGTTCACAATTAATAAAGTAATGCGTGAATTTAGATATTCCATAGAAACTTTTAGCATTGACAATATTGAATTTACAAAATTGCAAAATGCAGAAATTAGAGTTGTGAGACTCTCAAGATTTAAAGATACCTACGTTTTGATCATACTATAAATGATAAAATTAAGCTTACTGGGAAAAATTTAAAACATTTTATAAGAAAAATATTTTTTTAAATAATTTTTGAAACCTTTGAGCGTTGGTACAAGATTTCTCCAGAGTTATTCAATTATTTTACCATTTATGATATATTTTCTATGTGATATTATAGCAATATATTTTCATATGTAAGTGAATATTAATAAAAATTCAAAATGTTACTGGAATGTTTAGGAATTCATTGAAAGTGGTATCTAAGTGGCACTGCGACTAGTTTTAGTAGCAGTAATAATAATAATAATAATAATAATTTCATTTATTTATTTACTACAGTAAGAACATTATAGTTCCATCAGGGAAGGGCCTGTCGATGGAGCATGGATTGAAGTTGATTTAAACAAGGTTAAATAGTTTGATTGGTTGAATGCTGTTCAGTGTTGACAAAATATAAATTAAAAAAAGAACATATTATAAAATTAGAAAAAAATTACAATTGCAATAACATATTTTTTAAAACAACATTTTTTATGATATTCTTACGACATATAGTGCTGCTTGAATGAAATACCTGACCATGCACATCATATTTATTCATCAGTTTAGGGATGATAAACATTAATTATCTTTCACCAAACCTATTATTCACCTTTGGGACAACATAGTAACTTTGTCTTGTATTATAATTTGTGCTATGTTCCATAAGATATTCTTCAGTGTCACAGTATTTACATAGTAAAATAAAATAAAGTAGGTATTTAGGAGATAATAAATTATATTTGGAGTATCAGTTAGGAATAATAATCTCAGTATCACTTTTGCACAACGTTTTTAGCATCTGAATTTGGATACTGTTTACCTTACTTATGAGATTCTGTGAAGCAGAACCCCATACTTCAATACCATATATCATAAGAGATTCAAATAAAGTGAAAGAAATAGTTCTTCTACAAGTAATGGGTATCAGGTGAGCGACATTTTTCAGCCTAGCAAGTACATATCTGAGTTTCACGATCATAATAATAATAAAAGGACTTCATTAGGTCGAGATTAAGACCAGGAAGTCTCTTCTTGCATATAACCTTTCGTCGTATGAGAAATGAATGGAAGTAGATAGCTTGCAAAAGTACAAAGAAGAAAACTAATATGCGGATTAAAAAACCTAAGCTTAGAGCTTAGGAAAAATATCCACTGCAAGAAAACACTCACTAGAAGGGGGGTATGAAAAACCTACAAAGCCTACAGATAGATAGCTAAATTTGCTGATGAGAGTAGGTTAAAAGAGTTATAAAAGGCAAGAAGAAAAATCGATAGATGTATACAAAAAAGAAAGAACGAGTGATGACATATTTACATAAAAATCGGTATCTCACCAATTGAAACTAATTACGAGAATATTTTAAAATATAACGACAGGAAATGTATCAATAATAAGAAAATAAAAATTATATACATGAAAATAACATAATAGAGAAACAGAATATTCACTAGATTAAACTAACTTTGTCAGTTATTCCCATTAAATTAGCATGAACAGGATTTCACTTAATAAAAGCTCGTCAAATATTCGGAACGGTGACAATGCCTCATTTCATTCTCCATCACCTCGTCGTGAGCATATTATTACTTATATCTCGGAAGATAATATAAATATGATCAGAAAGCTACATAAAGTTCATATTTTCAACCATCATTAAATATTTGTATTCCTTCGGTGGATTCTCTCGGATGAAACATCAAATATGCTCTACCAGTGGATAACCACATTTTCTGCAACGATGATGCTCAAGCATTATTGCTGTGCAGGTGTATTCTCAACCGGAATCACTGAATGGTATCACGCCTCGATACCCCTGGGAACAAAAATGTACCATTTTTTCCCCCTTAGGAGAAAAGGAAGGAAAATTCTTTAGAAGAAATGGAACTCATTATATTTACAAATGAAATTTTGAAGTGCAAGAGACCCTAGTCCGCAACTGTCTTTTTGCCTTCCGGTTCCTCACACGAATTTTTGGAAATATTTCTTCCATTTATAGTTCATTTTAATCAGGCAAAAACGTATTCTTTGCTAAGCCGGAGTCTTTTGTCTCAAGAAGGGCAGTTATCCGAAGCTAAGCCATGGATGGACAAACTGCTCACGCAAAACAAATTTCATAGTTTCTTTGTTTAAATTTTGGAATCTGATAGGGATTCAGTCATTTAAAATCTCATGCATCATACGTTTAAATGCAAGATTCTATTAATTTAGTCCTTCATAGATTGTTAAAACTTTTCGAAACTCTATTATCAGTCTAGATTTTTTTAGGGTCGTTTTAAACAAGGAGTTGAGAAATGCTTTTTGGTCTGACTGTGATTCGTATAAACTAGAATATATTATTTGAAGTATTTCAGTGGAAAAGTAGTACACATTCACCTAGTTTAAACATACACTGATTCAAATGCGAATAAATGCAAAAAATTGCTCCATCAAATACTTAAATCACGAAAAAATGCCATTTTTTAGATAATTTGAAAAAAATATGCCTGCTTGAAAGTTGAGAATCTTATCCCTAATTTATCGGAACGTAGTTAAAACGTATGCATTTTCCTTCGGTGAAATCATTAATAATTAAGTAACTAATATTATGAATTTATATTCATTATTTCCTTATTGTATATGCATCATTTATTCAATATTTATATTATTATTTAATATTTTACATGAGATATTAGTTTATTTTAGCATTTGATTATCAATATTATATTTTTTTATCATTGTTCCTTTGTATAGTTATTTCTTCCTCTTTAAATATCAAACTCTTGAGGACATATCCCCTCCTGGAAGAACGTGCTATCCCGGTGGTGAATTTTCCTCATACGCGGGACGTAAGCTGCGGCTAAAGTAGACTGCGCACTTTAGCTTACTTTACCTTGGAAGGACAAAGCTCTGAGTGCTTCCTGCTGGGTAGTGATACCTACCACCCAGCAACGCTGCCCATGTAAATGACTGAAAAGAAAGAAGTAAAGAATAAAAGGAATAAGATGGAGAGGGAGGAGGGAGAGGGAGATTGCAAGGGAAAAGGACTTACAGCAGAAAAGGTTAGAACGGCAAAGAAGAAAAGGGTTAGTTAAGGAGAAATGAGTGGAGTTTTCTTAGAAGTGGATTGGGTGGTGAAAAGAGATGAAAAGGGGGAAGGTAGGACCTTTGGAAGGAGACGAATGTTTGCCAGGCAGAATAATTCGCCCCACCCTCTTAATTTCAATTTCTCGGTATTTGTTCGCCCAACCTTTCCGTGTTAGTGCGTCGGGGGATGACCCTCCAAGTACGAAACCAAGAAATTCATTAACGTTTTCTTAGCGATTCTCACACTGGATCCAAATTATGGAGGTGGCCACTCCAGAGGGGCGAAGGAAAGAAAGCGCGCTTCTTTCGGAGGAATAAATAAGAGAGGTCAAAGAAGAAAGAGGGCGTGAAGTTTAAGGGACAGCAAATTTCTATCTCTATCAACCCACCCTCTATTCAGCCTCTTCCAAATTTATATTTTAATTTCACTTACACTTCACCTCTTCTATGACGCCCTTCCTTCTCTTCCCTTCGGTCCATCTTTTCCCATCGCCGGTTTTTTTTGCTTTTGTCCTCTCGCCCTTCTCCTTTTAAGTATGTACGCGCCCCTTTTGACGTACTCTTCACTTTTTCCAGTCGATGCCCTTTTCTTTTCTCTCTCCTCTTTTCTCTCTCCTCTTTTCTCACGACTTTTTGGTCATTCGCCTTCCCCCTAACCTCATTAGTTC
Source organism: Sympetrum striolatum (assembly GCA_947579665.1). Taxonomy (NCBI): domain Eukaryota; kingdom Metazoa; phylum Arthropoda; class Insecta; order Odonata; family Libellulidae; genus Sympetrum; species Sympetrum striolatum. The sequence goes on from OX388342.1 coordinate 82,677,530, forward strand.
TCTCACCAGAGATGCCCTTTTTGCAGGAGACGAATACCATTCGGAAAATTAATAATATAAGCCACGAACCCAGTGCAACAGGAATGAATGCGGAGACTTCTTTGGACGATAGAAGTTTCGCTTCCCCCGAATAATTAGCGTGAAGAGCGGGTTCTTGAAATAAATAAATAAATGTAATTACCTGCGTTTCTTGTGGCTGCGTTTGGGATTTTGTGGAGGTCGATGGGTTCTCGCTGCTCTTGTTTCTCAGGTATGGGCATTTCTTTTATCTTTGGTGGAAGTCAGCCAAAATGTGGATTCACGCAGCTATTGAAGCATAACAAGTGTTCGAGAAGAATTTTTGAAGGGAAAATTATTACGTATTTTTTGACCACATTAAAATATTCCAAGGTAAATAAATGAGATAAAAACTTGAGTGTTTGAGCTTGTTAGGCGCATTTTCGATCATAGTATTTCTTAGGCTCTAATTTAATATCGAAAGAAATAATGACCCGATTATCCAGCCTGACCTATCAGTAAAGTTTTACGTTATGGAACAAGTGAAACCGCAGCCTATCAAAAAAATTTTCATTAATTCCTTATTTCCAGAGCAATATCATCATGAAAGAATTTATATATTCTATCATCATAGACTCATTTATTATGATGAAATATTTAAATTCAATAAGCTTTTTTAATGTTGAGTGAAAGGCAAAAACATTGTTATCAGCACTTCAATTAGGAAAATATAAAAATTTTGACTGGCTAAATTACATTTTTTGTGGGAAGAAAATACATATATAGATATATTAAGTACTGTGGAAACTACACAGTTTCAGTCATCCGAGTGAAATCTCTTTTGGCCAAGTGAAGTTCGAACAAGTTGTTTTAAAAAACACTAAAAATGAAACACAACACACTTGTACTAATTCCACAATTTTTAATATAGCTGTTTACCGGTTTCGGTGACACAGCACCATCCTCAGAACAAGAAGTTAAATTAAAGAGCAATATATAATATATATATTAATATACCGGTCAGAACCTCGGGTCATTACTTTGCAACACCAAAGACCGTTTTGATCCCCAGACCAGATCAGGAATATATAGACTTGCCTGCAACAATTGTGACACTGTTTACGTTGGTCGTACGGCCCGCAATGTTAGAATAAGGGTGGATGAGCACAAAAGATCTTTTAATAATCTTTCTAATTCATCACATTTCGCCGATCATCTGATTAACAACGATCATTTTTCCGACTTCACCCCCCGTATTTTAAACCATGGACGTAAAGGTACCAAATTAGACCGTTTAGAAGAGTTTTACATACGCCTTCACCAATTTTACTCCATTCCTTTAGCTAACGAGTTTTTGTTTTCTAACAGCCAGTCCCCACTCCTCAAGACTCTTTTCCCCCATTTGCCCTCCCCCTCTTGATGCAACCTTGTATTCTTTTACCCCTCCTCTTAACCCTCCCCTTCTTTTGGTTCTGTATATATATTCTTGCTCTTTAATTTAACTTCTTGTTCTGAGGATGGTGCTGTGTCACCGAAACCGGTAAACAGCTATATTAAAAATTGTGGAATTAGTACAAGTGTGTTGTGTTTCATGTTTAGTGTTTTTTGAAAAATGAAGTTCCACCATGTATCACTAGAATTGATTTCTTTAAGTTGTTTTAATATACCGTACATCCATTATCCTGTTCTAAAAATGTTTAGTCTCACATGGGAATAGATTTGAATATATGAATTTCTATAAATACCCTAAATTTACCTACTGGACAAATAATACCGTTTCGACTAATGAAATCAAATACGAAAGGTTTTACTTTGTGAAAATTCATAACAGGAAAATGCAGGTGGAAATATTTTGTTGAAATATTAAATAAGTAATCTTTATTCATACATTCACCGATTTTTTCTTGGCTATTCTATCCTAAAAGTACTATCTTCTCCTGTTGATACTAAAGTAAATTCAGCTTTTAGGGATGAGGGCAACATTTCGGGCAAACGGTGTAATTACAAACTTCAGCTTTTGAACGAGATATACTAATATATTTCAAACATGTGTCTGTAAAGTATTAAGTATTCAGCCGAAAGGCCGGTTGGTACCACACCCATTCTGGCATAAGCTACTACGAGCTTCTCAATGGAAATGAGGTTTACTAGGCAGGATAAGGAGTGAGGTTGCTTACCATTGCTTTCCTCGCTGAACCAGAATGCTATTCCAGAATGCGGAAATTGTCCAAACAAGTGAAGCACAACGACTCTATGAGTGACACTATTCCTGCCAGTCCATATAGAGAAACATTTATCAGTGCAGTTATCCACTCATACCTCGGTTGCTATAATTTCATCACAGCCATGATCAAGACTGTGACGAAAATAAATAAAAGATACATCTTTACCCATCCTGCACCAAATGACAAACGAAAATATCGCATTCATCAGAAAATGGTAGCAGCAAATACCCAACATCACACTCTCTAGAAAAGTTAGCATGAAATTTCTCAAGTTCTTCTTCATGATTTATATCGCCGTGAACTTCGAATCCACTTTTTGCTAATGTATTCAAATATTGATATCCTCTTCGCGAAAGTCTGCGAAACGCACGCATATTCGCATTTCGGCTTTTTACCGAACAGCGTCTTCGCTTATGACGCTTAAAAAGCTTTCCTTCACTTTCCATAATTCTATTTACCTTTTCTGAACGTCTAGATCCCATTACCCCCCACTTCTTCCCCGCCGCTCATACGCCGTTTCACTTACGTCCTCCTTTCCCTTCCATTTCATCCTTACGCCTTTTAAACCCCTCCATCTCTCCTTCTCTCCTCTTCATTCCTTTAAATTCTTCTTTTACCACTCCCTTAAGACTCCTTCGCTACTCTCCCATATGTAGGGCGTCCTGACGTACCGAAATATGGTCCGGATTTTAATCATAACTTCCAATGTCCCAGAGCAATTTTCGGACATCGTGACATCGCAATCTCGGTTTAAAGCTTTCAATCACCATAATTTAATTTATTTGATGAAATTCACAAACTGCGGAAACCTTGTTTGAATTGCATACAAATAAAAGGAAGCCAACAAATAGTACACAGAAGAAAAGTATGAATGTAATGTTAAAAGCGCATTACGAATAGTTTTATCGCTCCAATATTGATTTTACGGATAGATCAATAGTTCGATGGTTGGGTTGTATTATTACCATTATCTTTTAAAATTAAATATAGTCATACTAAATACTGATACAATACTATATTCAATTCTACTTACATTGATGTAACGTTATTGGCTATTATGGAACGTAAGTCATTAAGCTATGACAATAGTATATTACAATACATTCATCTCCTAATTGCAACATCACAATGTTGCTACAAAATTATCTCCAAGCAGCAAAAATACAATATTACCGTACATGTGTATCTTAATTACAGTAGAGCATTATTTCAATGCAGTATTTCCCTTACAGAGAGAAGATAAGTGACAGCGTACAAACTTACTTATATTAACTTATGCTCCTTGCTCTATATCCAATATCGATCATACATGTTGATTTCAGGGTTCCTGGTCCTTTCTTAGGCACACACACATTAGTCGAGCGAAGAACTTATTTCTCAGCAAACTTTTATAACTTTTGATTAACGTGAAGTAAGCATAGGTATGACTGAGTCGATCAGAAGAGTAATTTGAACATAAATATAACCTTATATTCTTCAAGAAACTCTCTGCACGAGAGCTAAACGGTTGAAATAAAGTCTTAGCAATCAGACGTTATTTTAAGGAAGGAATTGTAGTATAAGTTATTTAACGTCCAAAAATAACTGGAATATACATTAGTCCCGGTAAATTCCTTCATCAATGTAGAAGTCCCGGATCCACGCCAACGCTCAATGGGCCCTCACCTCTGTGCTTTCCTCCGCTTCCTTCCTCTCTTCCTCGTCTTTACCGCGATATTCTTCCATTCCATCTTTATCCGTGCTTCCTCTCCGTTTCCCTCCTCCCCTTTCCTCTCCCCATCCCTCCGCTGCCCTCAAGTGCAAGCTACGATGATTTAGAGCTCTCCCTTTCCTGCCCCCGACAGCCCTGTTAATAATTTCAAACGCCCACTATACTCTCAAGCCTCCTCCTTCTCCCTTTCTCTCCCCCTCTCTCTCATTTTGTCTCCTTTTCGCGGCATTTCATTTTATTCTTCAATTAAGGAACCTTTTACACATTCCATTGCTTCCGCCATTCCGTTACCGTTTCAAGAACTTTGGCATTGGCTATCCCCTCTGCTTCCGTTCCTTCGTAGTGTATTTTTTTTCTACCGTAGTTTACTCACTTTCCCTTTCGATTTGTTTAATTCGTATCCGTTCCATATCCTCAACTTAATCTATTTACTTGTTGTGCTTCTTTGTCTAATCGTCAGGATTTAGTCTGTGGTAGTGGGTGCATACACTGTGAGACAAGACAATTAATTCCATTATTTGTTGTGATGTCTCGTTTTCAAATATTATTTCGTATGCTGTGGTCGTATTGTTACAAGTGCATCGACAGTTTAGATAATTTCGAACATGAGCTTCCACCGGGAATCGAGCCCGGGAACACTTTCACCGAAGCCGAGAGCACTGCTCAATCAGCTATCGGGGATCTCCATGTTTGATACAATTTGTTCTCGAATCTTTAACTTTGCTCTGCTCATTGTCTTGGTAACCATCTAGCAGGAAGATCAAGCATTGCGTTACGTTAATACTATGGCTCTCAGCCTGAGTCGGTAAGAAAATAATAAATAAATCTGGGACTAAATAAGCACTTACATAACAATAACACAATAAGTAATATTATTTTTAGTGTATCTTTCTTAGCTGTAAATTAGTACTTCGTCGCTGATCTCCTGGGTCGATGCTGATAGAATTTGAATATTATTACATTACACCCGTGAGAAGCAGAAGTCACGATCTATGTGTATTGGTATATTTTAATGTAATACAAATAACCAATTGTAGTTTTAAATTAGTCCAGTGATGTTTTTGCCACGATTACTTATTTTCCTCCTCGTTAAATGTTGAGTATATGTTTTGTATTGATGCAAGCCTCCGAAATTCGAAATAGTATGGTCTGATGAGATATAAATCAATATTTAGGAAACAATTATGATTTAATTAGTCTATGTTCAAATGACAGGTAAATTCTCTCCTCAAATAAACGAAGCCCATGGTCCAAAAGGTTTTTATTTCACTTTTATTGTTATTGCATAATAATTACTGATTAATTATTCCATGTAAATCTCATTACAGATAAGAACTACTGGCATTTTAAGTTTTCCTCTAAGAAAATCAAAGAAGAGATGCAAAAACTAAACAAAACCATTATCTTCAAGAGACTTGAGGTTCACTGTTTCTACAGGTGAGGTGAGTGAACAGTAGAAAATAGAGGAATTCAAATATTTAATATTATCTATAAAGTTTTTTTATGCTATTAATCTTTTTATGTATGCGAAATCCAGTTAACTATTATCTCATTAAGTTTCATAATACGATGATGGAATTCGTATGATGGTTGCTTATTAAGACTACTCGAATACTCGTAACTACTCGTATATCACTGATGCCAAAAGTTGTGTTGATAAATATATTTTGCTGTAAAATTCAGATTATTTTCGCTTTTTTGCCGTCCTCATACAAATAATCTTTATTGAGAGATATACGATTCTGTAGTGGGGTAGCAAGAAATTTATTATGCTCTGATTTTTCCAATATAAAGTGTTACATCAGAAGCAGTGCATTGCTTTGAAACGATGACAGCTCGATTGGTAAAATTTAATTCCATTTTAAATTTTAATCTAAAATGGCTAAATTTTATCGTATGTCATTATAAAAGCTTATTATCTCATTTTAAAATAATGCAGCTGCAATTATAAGTAATGAAGCTCAGGATTAGCCAAAGACTTATCAAGTTGGTAAATAATTTATTGAAGCCTCAACTACGTTTGAATTTTCTCTCAACCAAATTTCACTTCATTTTCAAATATTTAGGGAGAGGAAGGATAAATATTGTCTCTTTCTCTAATTCTGTTTATTATTCAGAGAATAAATAACCTCTTACTGCATCGCATGCAGCTAAAAGAGAGAAAAAGTTGATAAAATAACATACTCTGAAGTTCTTTATTACTTGTATCAACATAAAACGAGCTAAGGGTATATGTGCAAACAAATGGATAAGCATCTTTGCCTTCTTTGGCATAACACTCCTTTACTCATAGAAACTTATTTTTTTTATTTTTCATTATACTTATAAGGTATAGTTTATTATACAATAAACATTGGGCTGTTTAACCTCATCATGTAAGACAAATTTGTTGTTGGAGCCCCAGGAAAAATTCGAAGAAAAACATTAGTGGGACTCTAAACGTATATTACTTCAGACTTTTGTTACTGATTTACAGTATCTTGTGCAACGATTTAGCAATTATAAAACCTAGACAATCCGTTTAATTATAGAATTAATGGATAGGCAAGAGAGTTTTGGGATAATATGTCAATTTTTCCAACATGGAAGCGCATTTTAATATAGAAGTTGCTAATCACATTCGATAGTGATGCAGCATCTGTTTTGACTTGGAACGTAAGTAACCGGGAAGCATTCATCTGAACTACATAATAGATCATGAATGAATGTCATGCGATTGTTAGAAGCTGTTTTGAAGGAAAAAAATAAAGCAGAAAGGTTTGTGATTTTATGTAAAACTTTTCCTATGAAATCACATATACTGATTTTAATAATTTCGCGTACATATCTCTGTATATAATAATCATTAATTATGATATAGGTCAGCGGTTTACTTTTTGTCCCGGCAGGAAGGAAAACTATCATGATTTGTCTCAATATTTCTACTTCTCTTCCTAAGCATATACTTCTAACATTTTCTTTAACTTTTATTTGAATTTGAACAGATGAATTGAGAAGGAGTTATCTAATCAAATTTTTCCTAGAAACATCGTTAACATTTTAAATGTATTTTACATTCCTAGCAAGGAATTCGAATAAATATTCCCATATGTATCAATATTGCTTCTCACGAGAAGAATGTATTAGATACATATCTATTGTAGCGAGAATAAATTTATTTTCTCTTCCGTATCGTCTCTTTAAGATCAAGAAGATTGTTTTGCATGACTAAATTGTGAGAAATTATCATATGGGGGTAAGAGGCAAATACGTTCAGTTACAAGAAAGGAAAAATGATGGTGATTAAGCAACGAAAATGTTGAAAAAATATCAATGATGTTTCTATAAGAATTTACTTATGTGTACCGCATAAAAATAGCAACTACAGTCTAGGTTTCAGCACTCCATTCATAAATCATCGAAGGAATGTTTTATTTAGACCATTAAGTAGATAAAATCTATCCTAATACCGATTTGAAGAAAATATGGGAAAATATCGTACATTGCATTTAAAGCAGTTATAAAAAGAACTATAGAAATTTTGAAGAAGACTTATTCCTCTAGCAAAAGCACTTTAGACTAACCTCTATTATTTGAGATGAAGAGAATATGAAAATATTAGCATTTCCTTGAAGTTTAGCTTTCGGAGCAGTAAATTCGACATCAATCTCAGACATTGGAACCTGAAATACTCCATAATTATGGTAAGGGTTCTACTAATGAGTCGTAAATTCTCGTCGTCAATATCCATCGAGTGGGTAAAAAACAAAGAAGAGACGCATCCCCACCGGATAAGGAAAGTAACTACAAAATCCTTGTTCATAAATTATAATCCGAGGAACTTTGGGATATTTTTAGCGGCTAAAAACTCTCTCCAATGGTTTCTAATACGCCTTCCATTTCCCGGCCTGCAATTTCTTTATGGAAGAAACGACAGTAATTACTCTGCGGCCCGTAATATACAGTCGTCGTATCCGGAGTAATTTCCTGAGATCGCTATAACGAAACCACTTCTGTTTTCCCTCTGCTTCGGACGCAAAAATAATATCGGAAGTTTTACCAAGGATTACCACCTTGGGAATCGGGAGGGCGGAAAAAATATACTTTTAATATTTAAGAAGGGATTTTACGAAACAGGAACAGTTTTTCTTTAAGAGGATGAATCATTATCTTTGTTTCTACCGAGGAAACCAGGCTCCCCACCACGGCGCAGCACGCCGCCCCCTCGCCCTCCCACCACTTTCCGGTTTCTTAAGCGTCAACCGAGATGGGAATTAATCTTTTTTCATCCGCCACCCTCCTCCTTAACCCCCCCCCTCGGATCACATCCCTCAATCCATTGTGCGCACTCGACATCCTCCCTAGAATCCCCCTCCGCAAGGACCGCCATTTCGGATAACCATGCGCCAAACAAGCAGCGATCTTCATCCATCCCGATCTCTGTATCTACCGGCTTTCCCTCGCCTCCCTCCCGCATCCCTTTTACATTTCTGTCCGTTCCATTCTGTCTAGATTTCACGCAACCTTGCCCTCACGTTTTCTTCCGAGCTCTGCCTCCCCTTTTCCACTTTGCTCCCCCCGCCCATTCCTCACTTTTTCCCTCCCCCTTTCGTCTCCTTTATTCCAGGAGAAAAAACTCGTGTCCTTCGTCTATTCCACGCTTTTCTCGCAGCGTCCGCCCTTTGCTCCGTTTTTCCGCTCCTTTTCTTCCCTTCTCTTCCTCCAATGTCACTCTCCTCCTCTTCCTCTCTGCTCTTCTCTTCCTCTCTCTCCATTCCACCTTCTCGAAGCCATCTTTCTCTTTCCGTTTTCAATTAAAGTGACAGCCTCTTTCCGTCAGGCAAACAGTAGCGAGGACCTTCTGAGATATGGATTAATATTATTACTGCCGTGCTACCGTTCGATTCAGCATCAGGTGGCTACGCCTTATTCACGTAAATACTATGTACTCAGGTTGGTTGTGAACGATTATTTATGGTAAACTGACACATTACTAAAATTAAAATATTAACACATTCAGTAGCAGGCCTTCCAATCTATCACATAGTTCACCACATGCTTCATCTTATCCTTTACTATAAATACACAGAGTAATTAAGGCATCAATGGTATAACCATAGCATTTCTTTGTTGGTTGAATTTAGCTATTTGATCTACTATTTTATTTTGCGTTCCCGTAAAATAGAACAGGTTTCCTCATAGAATTTCACAATTACCTTTACAGCATACTCTTTTTACGAAACCCTATCAGGTTTTATACATTTGTCTACCTGAATACTTGGGTTAAGCCTAAAGAGAGTCTTTCAAACCTAAGCACATGAATATATAATATAAATAGGAGCGAAAGCATGTGGACAAATGAATATTCGGAAAGAAACAACTCATTTTTGGTCAAAAAAACGCGCAAGATGGATACTGAAAAACATGCAGAAAAAAACAGAGTGAAGATTAAGAACATTTCCAAACAATCCAAATAATGATGGAGCTTGGTATACCCTTATAAAAATTCAGTTTATATTCTGATTACAATTTGAATAAAGGCATTAAAAATACTTACACGCATAAAACTAAAAACATCTAGTGGAACTCGTCAATGCCCTTTATATTAATAATTAGTTGATGCAAATGCATAGTTCTGAGAAATTTAAGCACTATTAGTACCTTGACCTGTTGCGATTATTCGCAGGACAGCTTAACGACATTAAGAAAAACGGAGTAGATAGATTTAACTATGAAAATAAATCCCTTGAAATTTTCTAGTCAGTAATGAAGGAGATCAAATCATATACATTTTTTTCGCTCTGCAAAAATAGCTTTACATCAAGTCGCAATTAACAGTTTCACTAGTGGGAGACTAAAGTTGCGTTATGTACTTTGCATTCGAAGTTTTCAATAACTACTGCTACTGCCACTGCTGCTGCATGTGACAAGTAAAATTGGAATGCGGTATATGAAAACTCAAATTTAAAAAGGTATAATTAAAATTCATGAAAAAGACTGAACGAATTTGACAAATGAGCGAGAAAGAAACGACTTTAAGAGGAAATATGAAGTACAATAACAAGAAATGGGATCAAGGTGGTGGCTAAAATTTTTTTCTCCAAATCTCCAAACTTTTTATTTTTCACAATCTTTATTCGCCATGATATTTTACATTATAACCAGGCATAATTTAGCATTCCCCAGAGGGACAGTATCAGTCACAATTAGATAATTAAATTCGCCTAAAGACCATTGATCGTCTTTGATCAATTCTCCTATCTTTTTATAGATTATGGAGCTTCATTAGTGTTCAGAGACTAAATCGCATGCTTTCTTATTCTTCGTGTATGAGGTTGGATATTGAGAGTTCTTCAGAAATAAATTTTCATTCAATAAAAAATACCTTTATACAGTGACAACTATCTATGTCTTTTAAATCTGCAATATTTAATTTATTTTCCTAATATATAATGATAATGTGATGGTTCTGAATCGACTCACTGCAAAATTATGTGCCATCAGTGATTTCTTGGTATGCCTTTTAATATGACAGGGTTATTTAATTTTCGAATTTCGTATTACACTTGCGTCTTATATAGCGAGATGTGTTTCATTCGTTCAGTGATCATTCGTAGAAAAATTCCAAAATAGTACATATTTTTGAAATTGTAGGTTAAGCCCAAATTGAGAAACAAGTTTTTCTATCTGAGCCAGTTTTAATTGATTCAAGAGAATGCCACAAAGTACCAAAATTTGGTTCATTATATTCAGGGGCATAATGCTGTTTACTAAGAATACTATATTTGATATTCTTAGAAAAAATACTAATTAATGGCAAATGAAAAGAGGTCAAATAAAGAGTAGTTACACATGGAGAGGATTTTATATGTCTACTCATACTGTGAACTGAAATATTTTCCTTTTTCATTCTGTACGGGATGGAGAAAATATTATCTATCCATTATCAGCCATTTTTTTAACAGTCTTGTTTTTGACTTTGATGGCATGCTACTGAGGGACGATTTCGCTGAATAGTGATATTAAATTAGGTTTTTCCTTATGAAATGCTAAGAAAAGTGTTACTGGTAGAGTCACTGTGCTTCATATAGATGATCATATTCCACGTATAGCATTCTGTCTTGGCAAGAGAAGCAAGGGCATGCCACTTTACTCATAATCTTCTCTATTAAACCATATTCCCCCAACTGTTTCTTATTTAGCTTACATCAGCGAGGGGAGGAGTACCAACCTGCCTTCATGCTAAATAATTTTCAGAAAAACTCAAACTATTATTATTATTTTTATTGCACGTATGCTGCAGGTATGCAATTGTCATGTGGAAGCCCCTATACATTCAAATAAGACACAATATATACAAACAGTAAAAAATTTCTAACACCAGGCCCACAAATACCAAATCAACATCATTATAATCATAAACAGTAACAGAACGCACACATAAATACAGTAAGACTCAAATCATAAATCATCTCCCACGGTATATCCCCTTCAACACATTTCTACCCAGGACTACCTAACGTGCTTATTTCTAAGAATCGTGCTTATTTTAAAGGTGAAGATCTTAGAAAATGAAAATGTGCTTATTTTTCATAGCGCATGCTTATTTTGTCATATTTGATCCAGATCGAAGACAATCGAATGGTTTATCACATTGTATGTAATAAGAAGCGCCAATAGAAAAACTTGAGTGAGTTTAAACTTGCAACGTCGTTGCGACCGAAAGTCGGGACAATTTATAGCATGTTGTGTAAAAGATAATTCCTTCCCTATAAGGAAGTGTCTTGCGCGAGATTTGTCGGGAGTTACTCACCAGTTTAAACTTACCTTAAGTACACACTTATCAGTTGTTAGTAGCGTGAGTTCTGTGCTTGTATGGGCAGTGAGAGAGCGCCTTCGGCCCTAGGCCACTTGCCTTAATAGTTGATGGGTAGCAGTAATAGACAGATAATTGCTGGAGTAACTCATAGGCAATGCGAAATATTGTTAATAAAACTGCTTAACCAATTGTGTCTTATTTTTTTTGAGAAATCTTATTTTTGAGTCCTAGTGTGCTTAATTTTGGGTCCGTATAAGTAGATCCCACCATCACAGTTACCACACAGTTTACATTTGTACTTTGTATTTGTCATTGATAATAAATAATTATCAAAACGTATTAAATTCACTATCCATAACATCAGCAACACAAATGTTGTTTTTACAACCAGTAAATATTCATAAATTCGATAATTGATAAGGACTATCCCAGAGACCTAGATCCGGAAGCTTGAAAGCGGAGCGATGAAATTCCACCAATGTGGCGATCGAATCCATCGATCCTTTTATTAGGTGCGAACCACTCTATCATGCCTGGTGTCATTGAGGTATTATCAAGCGGTATTCCGATTCTCCCTCCTTCTCAAGTCCTCCATAATGAGAGGGGAAAGAGGACGGGAGGGATAACGTTTTACAATGCCTTTAGACCATTAATCAAAGAAAACGATCGTTGCAGAGGGTAAGGCTTAATTAAACGTCATTTTTGGAGAGGTTGAAATAACTCTCGGGTATAAAGACGCCTTCTCCTTTCTCACATTCCCCACCACAACATCGTTCGTTATTTCTACCTGAACTCGCATAGAGAAAACGGGTTGCGACGCAATAACTTTCACGGGTGGATCTTGAACAAATTCGCATAATCACGAGACGGAAATGAAAGCCCATTTAATTTGGATTTGGTACGATGGAGATATAAGTCGAAAATCAGAAACCAATTGTAAGTATAACATTTTTTTGTCACTTAAGGATGTTAAACAAACTAAGAAAATAAAATAAAAGGATGGTGAAATAGAATAAAATTTTCCAATTCTCCGCTTTGGAAAAGTTGTTGTGAAAGTGTGAAGATGTTGAATTTGTTGGAAGACATGGATAGCGCATGAACAGTTTTGAGTATCTGGGTTAATTTTCTTCATGAGCTGATGTAAAATTTCCCATCCTTAGGGCAAATTAGCGATATTATCTCTTCTGATAAATGAAAGTATTAAGTGACGACTACGGAAGTGGCACCGAATGAACGGCGAGAATCGAATAAACTACGAAAGTCTAAAATTGGTAGCAAATATTGTTTTTGTTAAATAAATGTCTTTATTTTTTATTATTATATATATATATATATATATATATATATATATATATATATATATATATATATATATATATATATTTGTTATTATTTCTTGCGTAAGAGGATCTCGGAAGATGGCAACCCAGAACCAATTGAACTATAAAAAGCAACGGGGATATCTCAGCTATCGAAAAATCTAGATAGTGATACGGCAGAAAATTGGAAATTGATTCCATAATTGTCCGCAATACATGAGCCTCTAAAAATAAATACATGAAGTTAAAATAAATTTTTATAATGAAATTGGGTCTCAAATGATTAGTGGACAAAATTAAAATCATGTTTGAGTTTGAATACTTGACGCCAGAAAAGTATGCTATGGTGAGCTGTAGAAAAATGAATTCACTTCTGTGCGCTGCTTTGAAGTTTTGCATCCATCTGCTGAAATCTGGCGTGGATGAATATTACAACAGGCGTATGATGGGAACAGTGTTCTGTCCGAATACACCGCATGTAAATGGCTTAAAGAATTGGAAGGAGAACTGTGGTTTGAAAAACTAACGGCCGTTTAGCCACTACCGTGAATGAAGGCACGATTCACGCAGCTGCCGTCATTACTCGGGAAGATTGACGAATAACAGCGGAAGACAAGTAAAATATTTACCATGGCACTCTCCTCAACATTATACAGCAGTAATCCTATAGTTCCCACCGTCTCGTAGTGGGAGTTTTAAGTTTTCGGGTGAACGGTGGATGATGATAAAATTGACAGTAAGATCGACGAGAGTAAATTCGTAATTTAGTAAATAAAATGCAATGACAACAGAGGAGCACGAAAATCGTTTTTGATGGAAAAGTGTCATCAAAGATTTATCATTTTTAAGGGATAAAGAGATTAATTTAAATGTGTGACGACGTTCTCGCACGTATTTTTCTTGTATTTCATTTTGCGATAATATTTCGTAAATTTTAATTCGTTTGTTATAAAGTGCTTGACGGAGAGCCAATTTACATAGCCATGAATCGACAAAAATCATTAAGATATTGGAAATCGGGGGGTAGTAGAGGAATTATCTGGTTGGTTAAATAAGGTCGACTAATACTGTTCCATAAGATTACCTGCGCGTTAAGCTCATGAGTAGGAAAATTTGAGATGCTCCGATCGGAGATATTGAGAGTCGTTTTCTTCATTACGAACCCGAGGATATGCTAGAAGCGAACTGCGAGCTTATTCTGTAAATTATCTGATCACATAGCCCTCTGTAAATCAATACTTTGCAAATATCTGTTGCCAGGGAATGCCAAGAATTTTCAGTCGGAAGTTGTAGTGATTTAATTCTTCGAATGCTGACAAATGGCTTACCAATATGACGTAACTCTGTACACAATGTTTAATGGTAACTTTCGCATGAATATTTGAACAACCTAGCGACATAATTCCTACGAAAAGCCCATGAACTACACCCAAGTGAAAAGCACCTTCACTATGGCAATTCATGTCCTCAAGCATGGAGCGTTTTAGCGTAGCATTTGTTCCGATAAAACATTGAATATGTTCGCATATCTACGTACACGCAACCTAGATCTAGCTCGGTGAGATTTTTTTTACTTTTCCTCGTCTTTAAACGTAGCATTGGAACCAGAATTTTGCTTAATCTGTGACTGTTCTGAAGAAGATTCTGAAGATGATGCCGAAAGACTATTACTAGACCTTTCTCAGCTAAGCAGGTACATTTGTTCTGGCAAGTTCACTTGCCAGAACTTGGATTGAGTCCTTATTAAAAAAGACCATACCAAGCCGGACCACACGTGTTGAACCCTAATTTTGAAATGAATAAGAACCTACAAATTATGTTATTATCAATATCTCTCATTTTTTTTAATTTTCAAAATATTTAGTGACTTACTGACCTCTATGAATTTGAAAGCTTACGGTCCCTGTTTACGCAGAAGATCAGCGGACAAAGACACAATGTCACTATAGAACATAGATTAAGATAGACTGTAAATGCTAGGTGCATATCTTGACTTAATAATGATGCATTGATTCGTATTCTACAATTAACAGCGATAATGAAATTTCTGCTGCTGCTTATCATCAAAGTGAGGTAAATTTACTTTATATTCTTGATTTATGTAGTGTAATGTTAGGCAAGACCAGGGAAAGTGATATTTAAGGTATTCAAGTTTTCATTACGATCAAATTTTTCATAGAATTTTAATTTAGCATTTCTATGATTCTTAATTCTTTGAAATTTAGGTATGTACGTTCATACGTTCTTCAGTAAGAAAATCGACTAATTTGGAATTAAGTTAAATAGAAAAATCTGTTAGAGTAATTTATAGGTCACTAGGGTTTCTTCTTTGATCAAATTATTTTGAAATACATCAAAAATCTAGTTAAGCTGCTTACTTTTCCCAGTAAGTTTACATCAACCTCATCTCGGTAATTCAAAAAGAACTCGAAACACGATTTTATCAATACGCATATTTTAAAAATGTTCCCACAAAAACTTTTACACCTCATGAAAGTTGATCGTATCTACCTAAGTTTTATTTTTACCGTGAAAATTTCCCGATTCTGAACAAGATTCACGCTAGGGAACGCCATGTTAAATGATGAGCATAGCTTCACGGTCGGACACCAAGATCACAAGGACTTTCACCATAAATAGCCTTAATCACAACTCCCGAAAAAATTTATTTGCTTGCTTTATGACAATATCTTTAATTCATTGACTCAGGGAAAAAGGTCCATCACAAAGGTACAGCGGGGGAATCGGAACGACGCGATGCGGACATCTATTTGGGAGTGAAACTCGAATAAACCCGACGAAATTTTTTCCTGTCAAAACGAGCTAACAGAATAAAAAAACGAAGCTAAAAGGGGCAAAAACGGCGTAATAAATTGAGAGATAAACCTACGGGAGAGAGAGAAAAAATGCCCCGCATTGAGCAACACGGATAAACAGACAAGATAAGCCACGGACGTAGGACGGGTGGGAGAGAGAGATGACAGAGGATGAAAATATAAAAAGACAATAATAGTTCGCCGAGAAAAGAGCGCGGGATGAGGAAAAAAGGGAGAGACTGCTTCCGCGTCATTGGAAATGAAAGCGGGATGAGTTAGTCAATGACGCTACCTTCCACCAGATCGCAGCACCTCCAAGAGAAAGGGCGAGTGGGAGGCGGAGGGGGAGAAAAGAAGGGATGAGACCGATGTCGTTGGTGGTGGAAAAGGTTTATTTTCCACATCCCCTCCTCCTCCTCCTGCATCTCCTCCTCCACCTTTCACTCCAGTGGACGATTGGTGTTCTTTGTCGTCCTGCTCTGCCTCTCTGCACGAAATGTACGCATCTTTTCATTTGTATCCAAAACCAGAAAACTCCGATGCAGAACGTATCCTTAGGGTATAACGTTGCCGGATCATCACCCTTTCTTTTTTCCCTCCCCGAAACTCCTCCAACCCTTTCCAAGGAACCGTCCCCTCGCTCCTCTTACCCTGCCGCACATTAAAAAGGCCCTCCTTCCATCCGCCATTCTCTTCGGCCGCCACCCCTCCGAACTCTACCACATTTTCGCTCCCCGTTCCCAGAGACCGCGCTGATTAAAAAGCAGCCATTGATAGTCAACGGAGAAATAACAGCAAAACAAAGGAGTGCGGAGGGGATAACAAAAAACGCGATGCCCTCCCCAGTCTTCCTCATCGCATAACAGTCGCGGCCACGCTCGCCACCGGAGCAGTCATTTGTCTGTGAGCGCTGGGGCTTCGCGTGGCCTTCTTCATCTCCGAAACCACCTCCCGACCAAGCCATCCGTGCTCCCCCCCTTTCTTTCTCTCTTTTGTGCGCTGCTTCATTCTCTTTCCGAGCTAACAATCTTCCCCGCCCCACCACGGCTGCTTCCTCTCCTTCCAGATCGCTAAAATGTACGCAGCGAATCCTTGATGTCCTCTCCCGAATCGAAGACTTGTAAGCCGCGATCTTTCAATACCGCGTCGTCCCAATGTTCCACTCCATCGTTTCCCATTCTTCTTGACATAATTTCTCATGCGCCGAGCTGGGTTTCTCGCTTTACGGATCGCTGCCTTTCTTTTTCTTCTCCACGTACGACAGGAGTTGGTGGGGAACGGCGTCACCGATTCGAAGCTCTTACAGCTATCATTTGATTCCTTAGCTTTTAGAGCTACCATTGGATTCCTTAGATGGACGTTGTCATTGACATTCGATTCACCTGGTTTAGTACTAGTTTTTTCTTACTGGCTACGGTTTGCTGACAGATGAGGATGATGAAATTTAGTGAGATGATAAGAATTAACCTTGAACCAGATTTCACTGATCATTCTAGAGCGAGATTCAATGCCATCTCCTTATTGCTGGTTATCTATTTCATAGCTCATACTCACAATAAATTCAATTTAATTTTCTTATTCCATCAACGTTTCTTTTATTGCATAATTACTGGAATGTATTAAAAAATCTTTTACTGGGATCTACACCTCAAGAAAAAGAGAAACTCCGTCTTAATTTAAAATGAAGGAAAAACAGTTGGTACTCTTACCTTCATAGAATTGTAAATTGTGGAAAAAATACCACCTATCTTTCCTTCATTAGATTTGATGGATTTTCACACAATTTCGCCTGACTCTGTGAATTTCATTCCGTCTTTATTGTTTGCATTATTACGATACAATGGCCAAAGACCATCATACTCATAGCATAATGCGTAAATATGTTGCCTGTTGCTGGTGAAGTACTTCCGAATGACATAGGTAAGAGTTTTTGCTCATATCTCTTGAAGGAAGCAGTAACATATAAATCAGCATCATTAGGAAAGCTATGTGTTTTTGCTTTTGTTGATGTATTTAGTTTATTTCTGACTCTCCCACCTGGTGTACACCTATCTGCAGATTAATATAATAAATAAATACAGTCAATCATCGATAAAAGGTACTCGTTTAACACGAATCTCTCGATAACACGAACAGTATCACGGTCCCGGCAGGAATGTCTTAACGAAATGTTCCCGGCAGGAATAGTGTCTTACGAGGTTTTGTTCGTTTAACGTGAATTTCGGCTATGACGAATTTCGAACAGTTTCCTCTATCCTGTGAATCACATAGTTTTCTTAAGGAGAACTGCCTGGCAGAAAAAGAAAGAAAATTTCTGACTCTGGTCATTGTTTTTACTTTTGTAATACCTGACTGTGATATAAAATAAAAATATTTTACCTATATATTGTAAGCCTATCGCTAAAATTAAACGTCGGAATATTTTTACCTACCAATTGGTAAAGAAAGACTTAATAGAGAGTTTTGTGATCGCTACTTATAGGTAAACATCACAATAGACGTCAGTATATCAGGAAGCATATTCGCACGTTTTTGCCGCTCTACGGTTAACACGATTTTTTTCTTAACCCGAACTCTTTTCCCGGTCCCTTGAGATTCGTGTTAGCGAGGGTTTACTGTAAATATCATCGGTCTCTCGGAAGATTTGTAGTACGTGGTCTACTGCGGAAGACTACTCAATATAAAAAAGAAATTAAAGTAATTTAGATACAATAAATGATATCCTCCTTTCTATCTAAATAGCACTAATCTACGTTTTATTGTTATAGTTAAAAGGTTCATGGGTCACGTGCCTCCTTCCATAAACTTGAACTTCGCCTCCTTCGAATCAGATCCATGCTATTCACATGTTTCGATATCGCGATCCCACTGTCTCTCCTCGCGCTCTCTCATAATTATTTCGTTCGCCATTTGGCGTGTTCCTTTTCCCTCTTTCTGCTAACTATTTCCTCCCACTCCCCCCTTTCCTCACGAACGCCTCCCCTCCATCCAATCTCGCTCACGGGACGAGCTTTAAGCATTGCGTTCGTTGAGAGCATCACCACCCATTTCGGTGACTATTGTCCCTCTGCCTTTGTTCTCCAATGGCTACTCCGCTCGCTATTCATTCAGATCACTTCGCGGGATTGGAGAACTCCGTTTAAAGGTTACCGGTGACATTATCCGAAAAGGAACGCCATGAGCGTAATTACGTCTCGATTGTTTTTTACTTTAGCGGCGGAAAAAACTGCGGTTATTGTGTGCGCGTGTATTTGAGGGACATTTTTTCTTCCGGTCGTTTAATGGGGTTGTATTGAAGTATCAGGAAATAACGTGTATGTTCGTGATATCCCTCTGCAATCTCAGGAGAATTGCCTTTCTGGAGAGAGTTCTAGTTGATTTGTAATTGAGCGGCTACGACAGAGGATAAAGCTATTTAACGTCGCTTGTCTTGAGTGAAGTAAAAAATGGAATATTAATGCCAAATGGAAAGTTTTCGCGCTTCCCTGTTGATTAATCGAAATTGTAAGTTTTCTTTTATTCATGTATACATATCATGGCAAAGATCTGGAGTTATTTTTTGAGTTTTTTGCTAAATTCATTAATTTCATATGTTTATGATGGCTTAAATATTTACAATATTCTTTTGTATTATATGGAAATTTTATCCTTGAATCTCATTACACATATTGTTAAAGTAAATATTTCATAATTTCCATTTCCTTTTTAACGAACGAATTCTCACAGAAAAATCAACTCCAAGGACTAAACCATCGGATTGTGTTGGGGTTTTTTCTCCCGACTAGGGCAAATTATTTTATTTTTCTCTCCCCCTACAAAAATGACTACCACCTGGTCTGTAGCCTAATTTTAGTGCTTACGAATAAATAAAATAAATCTATTAACAATCTCTTACATATTTCCTCCGATTTTTCTCATATCGATTTAAAATGAATGTAATTTATTTTCAATTGGCCTCTAGATAGCTATTGATTAGAAGTCTCCGTTTAAAAAATACTATTTTATTGCATATATAATTAGTTCATTTTGAATCAAATCTGTACTTCGCATTCTGATGAATATTTGAAAAGAAACAGCTGCAATAACCATATCTTCAGTTGGTTTCCATAGCTAATCAACTCCGTATTTTAGTTCCATTTAATATCAGAAACTAAGGCCGGAAAAAAGCAAGTACTGAATCGTTTAAACACCATATTTTTATTCCTATGTTTGACGCGGGGAATAGGTTTTTGCCCTCTCACTATTTGCTTGCCGTAAATATTTAAGAATGAAGAATTCTCACGAGAAACGTAAATATACGTGTATGTAACATTAATTTGATCATATAGGAAACAAAATATTTGTTTAGCTTGGTTTTGTTATTCTTCACTTCAACTATATTGAAAATAATTGTTAGAGGCATGGTTAGTGGAGTTAAATGACTAAAAACTTAAATTGCGTTGGATTATTTTACTCCACATTATATCTTAGCAAAAGCATTCAGAAATTTATCTGCCTAATGCTAGATCAAAATTCTGCTCCTGTTGAATATATGATATAATTTCTAATGAATAGACTAATGATTATACGATTTAATTAATACATATCTAATTTGATATAAGTTATTATGACAGAATTAAACTTTCCGAGAATAGTATGCAATGTAATTTATGAGTTTCTAAAAATCTAAATTCACGAGTTTCGACTAAGACACATGAATAATTTCAGCAGTAGCATTTGCGTATAGAGAAAATTCAAATTCTCATATCGGTTTCCTCCGTGGATTACGAATAATTTAAGTGCATCTTGTTGTAAAAATGTTGAATTATTGATTTAATTAAAGCAACAATTTAAAAATATGAATTGTTGTTTTAATTAAATTTTCTGTTGTAGTTGAATAAAGTATATTTTTTTATACCTCAGCCTTTGTACAACAGTGTGATTACTTATTCATATTTTTGGCTGGGATTTTCCTCGAAAACAACCGACCTCTACTCTTGTCCTTCCATTTTTCCCTCTCATTTTCTACTCGTAACATTCTTTCTCTCATTCCATCTACTACTTCCGCTTTTACTCCTTTATTTATTTGTGATTCTTTCCAAGCTATTAAAATAACTTTTTCCAATACACAATAGACAGAAAGGTAATAAAAATAGAAATATTAATGACTCAATGTTTCATTATTACCAAAAAAATGACTAAGTTTCTGATGAGATTCCTTTGGGATTAAATTTTACTATTATGTTTGAGTTAAAGATTTTTTAAACGGTGAATGCCCCCCGAACGCTGCACAATGATTTTCAGAGGTTTAATATTTTCTTTTACCAACATTCGTCAAATTATGACTATCTGCAAAACCGAATTATACAAAAATGAGGGAATGCAGTCCACGGGTTAAAAATCTTTTCTTCGGAAGGATTTTGAAATATTTGGGGGCGTAGTACAAACAAGTTAGTATAACGGCGATAGAGATTTTAGAAAATTCTTTATTGAATATATTATTACTTCCTGGTTTCAAATTCAGAATCGAAGCAGAAAACTTATCTGATTTTCCGTAATTAGTGCGTAATATGAGTTATGATTTCCTTACCAGCCGTAGCTTAGAGGCGTCAGCGTTTTATTTTTTTGATGCGATCCAAAGTTTGTAACTGTTTCAGTATTCTGTAATCTGTTTTCTTACTTAGCATTACAAATCGCCAACTAATGCAAATATCTTCAATTACCATTTTGTTTCGTATCTACTTTTAGTTTGTTGGGCCCATATTGCAAAAACAGTAATAGTAATATACAAACTTTACGCGAATATTTAGATTTTCAGTGCCCAATTTGAGCAAATGATGTCAATTTTTATAAATCCATCCGGGTTTGAAAGTTTAAAAAACAAACATAATATATAATCAATTTGGTTAGACTTGAATATTAAAACCAAAAGCACTTTTATTATTATCATAAATTCCAAATAAGGATCCAAGATCGAAAAAATCTTTTAAAATTTAATAGTAAAATGAAAATATGTTAAGCTTCCATATTATAAAATTTGGAATATGGTATTATAAGATGAAATGATAAAACCTTGTTCTGGAGTTAGCGGTAAACAAATCTTGGCAATACAAAATCAATCATCGAAAGACCGAAACTCACTTATGTGCCATGGGCACAACATGTCGCGACCAAACTGCCTAACCTCTCCTCGTTGAGCACGGGAATGAATCTCACTACGTCACTCCATTTTTAGCAAAGGCGCCGTGCAATCAATTACCACGAAATCTTTTAAAGGAATGATGTCGGCGCAGAGTAACTGTTCCCATCGCGCTAAAGCACCTGTTCAGCTTATTTGATATATTACGGAAACTCAAGATGTTATGCTCCAATTTCCCACAGCGACTGCCTCTTACGTAAGAAAACAAATGCCCATCAGAGGAGATAGTGTCTCCCTCTGGGCACATGTTTAGTTCATTCCGCAGCTCCCTCTTTCCCTATTTTTTCTCTCTGACCCTTCTCCCTCGCCCCCTTTTAAGTCTCATTAGGGAACCCTTTTAATTATCACTAGGTAATTAACGGGTTATTTTTGTCTTTTTTCCCCGGTCCCTTTCTTAAATGGGGATATTTAAGGGGCCTATACTTCGCGGTAGTTAATATTGATTTTGAAGGGAATATTACTTATATTTTCCCCAACGAATTCTTACTGTTTCAAAATACTTTACTATGTTACATCTATACCTAATGGAAGTATATAGTTCAAAGCATCGCAACTTATCTCAAGCTCTTCGGTCAAGGGCAACCTTTTCCCAATCTTACAGCCGCTAAACGATTTTTCACTCTCCGCTTTCAATCTTCGAATATATATTATACCCATTATTTTTACTGTTTCTAACTTTACGTGGGGTTATTTTTTAGAGTATACGAAGTAGGGTGATGCTGAGGGTACATCATGCATTATATTGAATGTTACCATTCTCGTAATCAAGTGAATGTGTATATATTTTTCTAATATATAGTAGTGCTTCTATTTGCCGAACGATCGAGCTGGTCTATTTTTTATTTCAACTCATATTTCAATGCATGAAAACGAGATATGCTGTAGATACTTCTCTTTCCATTTTTACTCAGATTGAATGCTCTTTGTATTAATACAAAGAATCCACTGGGTAGAGGAAACATTCATGAATATGGAATTATCGATAGCTCTAATATTATTAGTAGCATTTCTATTTACCTACACGTGACTTATGTTTTTAATATCATTGACGAAAACTTTGATGGAGGCAGAGACGTTTCCGTCTCAATTTCGCTAATAAAGACCTTGTAGATCTTATAGTATTTTTAATTACGTATACGTTAGAAAGTGACCTAGGTTAAAATTTTATTGAAAAATTATGTATTCCATCGTTTTTGTACTCAGCTGGCAATAATATTAACTGACTCGCGCGTGTGTAAATAAAATTTAGAAAAATAATTTTTCTTTTTCCGTTCTTGATAACTTATGGGTGAGTTTTATAGTTCTTTGGCAGTATAAGTGTGGACTGAAAATTTCGAAAACGCATGGAAAACATTTTAGGCTAAAAATACTACAAGATTTCGGAAAGATCTTCGTTAGCTGAAATTTTAGTGTATACTTACATAAGGTGAGAGAGAATTTCGTAATCCCTCAATCTTTCCTCATATTCTCCTCATTCAAAATGCCTAAAAGGGATTCCTTCCGTCCGGAATAGTGTCATTCGAATGCCCCACCCCGCCAAGTGATCGCCACGCCTCAAATCCCAAGTCGCACGCGTGCTCCCGCGCAAATAAAAATAAAGGATATTCCTAGCGGAGCGGAAAACTTTCCTAATAATTGAATTCCCCCAAATCCGCACGGAATAACTTCTTTCCGTTCGGGTGTAAACCGTGGCTTCTTACAGCAGGTGCCACGTCGGAATGAGACCGGAATACTTTTCGGGCAAAGAAAAGATTCGGAAAAAAGGGTGCACCCGTAGAGAAGGAAGATTAGGGCAAAGCCGGGGCTACGAGACAAGTTAACTTGTCGGCCGCGTCGTAGGAATCGTTGGCTGCGACGCTGCTGCGACAGGCGGAAAACCTCGTTCGGCCCTTACCCCCGAAGGCCTAGAGGCTTAAACGTAAGACCGCTCTCCAAGGAGGGAGTTGCAGAGGAGATTCCATCCCTCGACGGAATCCACACGGGGAGGATCGCTACATGAAATATGGCGGTGGTCTTGTCATTTCGATTATTAGTGTCCAAATCGTTTTCGGCTGCGGGGGGAAGAGGAATGGGCGTAGGGGAGAGAATTGCCTCTCGTATAACTTTCCCCCTTCCTGATAAGAATTATTCCGAAGGAGGAAGAGAGAGACATCTCGCAGGTTGAGCCTATCTCTTCTTTCCAAAATCATCAGGGTCATCACTTTATTTTCCTATGATACCTTTGCTGCGAATGAACATTCTATAATATCTACTGATGAACAACAAAATACCTCTTACGAGATCTTAAATTTATCGATTAGTTGTGAACTCATTGAATAGCTAGAGCTCAATTAAATGACAGCTTATTTAGCAGAATTGAACTGATTATTTTAAATTGAAAAATGACTTGATTATAACCCATGACCAAGGTAATCTAGAGAAGATTCGTACTCGTATTCGTCTTTACAATAGCCACAGAAATCTACGGCATAATTAATTTCCAAAAATAAGACAGAATAATTAGTTATTTTATAATATAATTGTTTACCATGTGAAAAATGCTAAAAACATAAATAGGTTCATGTTATTAAGTTTTAAGTAACAATAATAATTACTTTATTTAAGGGCAAGTTTTTTCTTACATCTACCCCTAATAACCTATTTAACCTTACGACTACTTCAAACTATAGATTAATATCATTATTTCTTCCTGTATTTTCCTTTTACTGCACATTCTAAAAATTTCAGTCTATCTTCTTTGGGTCTAAAGATACCATGTTTCTATTAACAATCATTTCCATATAAAAAAATATTTATTTCCTCCAAAAATGTTTAAGGGTATAGCTGAGTGGATGTCAGAATTTACTCTCTTTTTTCTCTATAATTTTGACAATCAAGAATAAATTCCAATATTTTTCTGCGTGAAATTTTTACCACATGAGCACATTATCTCTATTTCCTTGGAACCCATTACGCTTCTCTTCAATGTTCACTTAGCCTCAATACAGGCGAGCTCTCCACGATGTCACTGCAGCCCTTTAATAAATGAACCATATAATCTACATCCTCCCCTTCCTGTTTCCGTGAGGAAGATGACAGAGAGGTTAGCAATACCGCAGAACAAGCATATAGTGGAGTAGGTACAGGAATAGAAGGGAAATTTGGGAGAAGTAGAATGGAGAGAGGTTAAAATTGGGGTGGGGCGAGAGAAGGGCACCCAAGGGGAGTGTTTTTCCGCAAGGGGGCTGGGGTGAGAATGGGTGGGCATAAAAGGGAGAACGCTACGAATAGTAGATTCGGGTTGCGACAGCACAGGTGGGTTTCCACATAGCTTCCATCTCACCTTCTTTCTTCCTCTCTTGACCTCCGTCTCCATTTTCTCTTTCCATTTTATTCCTTCCACTTTCACTTCTTCCAAAGACGTCATACTCTCCTTCCTTGCACAAAGTGCTCACCTTTTTCCCTCTTAGGCACTTATCATATTTCCTTGATTCTTTTGATCCTTTCTTTAGCAAAAAGCAGCACAAGGATGGGTAACTTCACAGTAAATGTAGCAGTTGGTATAAATTACATATAAGAGAACAGGAACCTTTTTTCATAATAATAGAGATTCTATTTATTTACACGATCTTACGTGATAATTTTAATTTTATGTCGGATTAGTTTATCTAGCACTATTGTATTATAAAATACTCAAATTACTGGGGAGCATGTTTTGCACCAGGTCATCTTTTCCTGATATTTTTATTTTTATTTTTAATAATTGCCCCTGTAAATCCATTTCTTCTATTTACTGATGATCATTGCTGGTATTATTTCTCCATTCAAACTACTGGTCCGAATTGACTAAATTTGGCATACATGTTCTTCAGGGCCCGAAGCTGGGCATCAAGATAAAATGTTTTCACCAATTCTGCTGGGTTCGAACCAGGATGACTAACATAAGGTTTGCACGTAAATCTCATTTTATCGCATGCAAGGTTTGTTTCTCTTGCATAATAAATTAGTAACATAAGTCTTACGAAGTCGTGATAAGCACCAAAAGAAAGGAGATTGAATGAAAATATTTATTTCAGCCGTGAAATATTGCTTTTGATTCAGATTTGCGAGAACAGCGATTAAATAAACGGAAAATTCCGGGGAAAATTTGAGGTTGCAAACAAAATAAATCACCTAGACAACCAAGATGATTGTTGAATAAAAACTTAAGGTTTTCACGGTTAAATTACATAGTGCATATCAATTCGACAGATGGCAGTACAATATTTTGAAGCGTTATTAGCAGCCTAACGTTATTTACAGCAACGTAAACATCTAATATTGGAATTTCATTTCATGAGTGGAAATATAGAATTCTATTAACCAAAAAGCTTCCACTAGAAACTTAATTATTCAGGTAAGTATTTATTATGTATGTATGTATGATGGAGCTTTTGTGTGACTTCCAGCATTATTAAAAAATCTGATGTGGCCAACACATAACCTTTTCCGTATATATTGAAAACAGATGCCTATGCAGGTAATATATAAATAACTCCAAAACAATGACTGTTACAGGAAAATGTTTCATACAACATCTGTAGTAAAATACATCATCTATAACATTGGTACATAATTGTATGTACCTACATTGCATTCTGGCAGAGATATATATGAATAACTTCCATTTCTGGATAAACAACAACTTCCGGCTAACCATTATTGAAGAATAACTCCTAAACAATCAGTGTTACTAAAAAATGTTTCACACAAAAGTTGTAGTAAAGTACATTATCTACAACTTTTTTATATAATTGTATATACCTACATTGCATTCTTACAGAGTTATTTAAGAAACGAAATTATGTTCCGGATAAACCGCAACTTCCGGTTAAGCAATATTCACCAAAAACTAATCAACTCTTGGCATCGTTAGAAAAATACTGAACATGAATTTTTAAAATGATCGGATAATACTTTTTAAGATAGAGCGCCCGCAAAATTTTTTACCACAGACAGACAGACACACAGACAGACATGCGAAAACGAGCTCTATGGGCCCCAGAACATCTATTTCCGTCGAAATCTGGAGGTCGATTTTTTTTGCAAATACAATACTTTCTCTATACTACGTATAGGGAGAAAGTAACAATGTTATTTACTGCAATGTAGATACTTATGAATGAAGTTTTTGTTACTAATGCATTTAGGACGAAAGAAAAATGTCTACTTTCTAAGGTTTTAAAAATTTTGGAGCAATTATTTTCGTCTAATATGGACAGAAATTCATTAAATATTATTCGTTCATCGAGTCATCTTAATTGTTATCATACTTGTACTTCATGGTCCGAAGCTGCCCTTGATCTTTATTTTATAAAAATATACTGAAGTTATGTATGTGAAAAAAGTGACAATAATGATAATAGTTCTTTTTTCACTGTTGCTTTTAATATTCTGGGGAATTCAGCAGTATTGCTAGACCCAAATAGAGTACTATTACGGTGTAAAACTACAAGAAACGAAAACCCAACAGCCCTAAGCCGTAAGTTGATATATTTTCCTTTAATACCTAAAATCTTTGCCAGTGCATTTTTACATAATATGGAAAGTATTTTCCTGTGCTGCTTTTACGTTTTCACTTTTAGATTCTGTACTTTTACAAAATGAAGATTCTGCATGTTGTAGTTCTTTTACTTTTACCGCGCGTAGGATCAACGGGTACTTATGCTAATAATTTTTAAAATATTTCTATACTCGTGATAGGGGAAACGAATGAAATAGATATTTTACAAAACATTGTTTGGCATTGTTTTTATTTATAAACGACCATGGTTTCGACTCAGGATAACTCAATGAGTCGAAACCATGGTCGTTTCAAAAATAAAAATAATTCCCTTGTTTTGTGAAAGTTTATCTATTTCATTTGTTCCTGAGAGAGGCTTACCGCAAACTGTAGAATCCACTGCTTACCCAAGCAGTGGATTCTATTCTCATGATAATTATGTTTGAGATAACTTTCTTATTAGAATTCTTAATACCTTCTGTTTGTTCTTTCGTTCTCCTTAAGTTCTCCAAGACTGATTTTCAGATGTTTCAATTATGATATGAAACATTTATATACTCTGAAAATAATAATAATCAGTGCTAGTCATTTTCATTCGTAAGCCCGTGAATTTCTTTTTTGCTTATTACACCAAACTAAACCCAAGTTATCAACTAAAATAGAGCCCATACGTGGCAATAACACAGTGTCGTAATATTTTATTTTATTTCTGAATTGGGATTAACTAGGGACTTCAATTTTGCTCATCCTTACAGCCGAATATAATCTCTAATATTATCGCTCTTCTTTTGCGTTCCAGTTTTTATATACATCAATTACACATCGTCACCATTTATTCCGCAGTCAAATTCTTATATTTCCATGGATTAATTATAAAATCCATGCGTCTAAATTCGCCTTCCTGCCTTCAGAAAATAAAAAGGTCTGGTTCGAAGTTCATGCCTTAACTTCTATCACACTTAATCCTTTCTAATTAGGTCACATTGACCCCTCTTTTAAATATATCAGTGTCCATTTGCTTTGTTTTCCTTATTCATTTTTCTTTGAAATTCTACTGTTTTCCCCTCCATCTTTATTGCATTTCCGACCGAATAATATCCACTTCCTGACGGTATACTTTTGTTCATGGCTCTGACTCGGGGTCTTATCCATGGTTTTTATAAAGTCACTTTCTTTTATTGAAGATCACTATGTAGAGGAGAGCGTCTGACTCGGTTTCAGGTTGGGTTATGGTTTATTCATCTAGCGAAATTTTTGGACGGCGATTTTTATTGATAGTTGTTTTCAGGTCATAATCCAAAATTGCGGAAAATAAGCTACTTCGAGTGTGTTTTAGTTTTGAGCTGAATCTGTTGGTTAATATATTTAAAGTTGTGGAGAGGGGTGGTTCTGTGGTAGTTATATATCTCTGAGGTACTAGTGCGATATGGGATATTTAGAATCCCTTCCTCCTACTTAATTTCATTTCCTGTTTGTGATCCTTCCTTTTTCTTCCTTCCTTCCCTTTCATGATGTATGTTTCAGTGCAGTTCAAGAATCCATGTGTAGCCGTTAACCCAGGTCATACTTTCACTTTATTGTCCAAAACCTCCCCTTATCTACTCTATATAGAATATGTATCAAAACTCTTTTTTCTGTCATTTAAAATTGGATGATTTTTTCATATAATTTGTGCTTATTAGTACATACATGCTGGCAATAAGCCTAATTATTTTGTTAAGCTTCTATCAATGCTTTATTGCACAATGTTGTAGACAGAAGTTGAATGTAGCCTATAGGTATGAATTTCTATTTTTCACCTTGCTTTTTGAAAGTAAATTTAATTTTTTTATGGAGGTTTAATATGGATTTCCAATTCCTAGCCTTCAGAATGCTCACGAAAATATCTGGTGTATTCTGTATTTGGTTTCTAATTATTTTATACAGCAGCATGGATAGCTTTTATTTTAATGATTATTAAGGAAATAATTCCGCACACTCCTTAAAGAAGTACATTGGACGTAAAATAAAAGTCACTTCGCATTAATATCTCTTACGTATTGAAATTCATTGATACCTATTTCTGAAAAATCATTCCAATATGAGCCGTAAAATTCCTGGATGAAAATGTATCCGTAACCTAGCAAACAGTTCCCGAGTGAAATTATTTAACGGGAAAGTAAACATTTGGCTTCTTTTCGAAGGCTATCGAAATGTTTAATAATTCATTCACCAAAAAGTTATAACTCCGATAGGAGGAAATTACAGCTTGAGCATGCTGTCGGGGATTCATGCCGAATACAAGATAAACCAGGATCTTGTTAAGGTACTGGGCAAGAAAGTTCATATCTCGTTTAATCTGTTATAAAGCAGTGACGTGTGCCATGCGAGTAACTCGCTCAATCCTCATCATAAGGGTTTATGATACTACTCCACGTAAAATGAAAATGTGACCCAAGTAAAGCGATACGAATGATATCAAATTCAGAAAAGGGACTGTTAGACGCGAGCGCACCCTTAAAAGCTTTCAGTTTGTCTTCTTCTAACGATCCTGCCTGTTTGGAAGTTTTTTCAATGTATCTGGAATAGTGTCTTTATTTATGGTATGGAAAATGAAAATGTTTACCGAGATGCATCATGCGGATGGAACTTGGAGGTGATTGCGTTTTTAATTCTATAAACAGAGTTTTTACTGAATACTTGAATATTATCGTTTTAATGACACATCGTCATATGGTTTATATTAAAGATTTACTGTTACATACTTGAATATGATGGCGATATATGGCATAGGGGATTGATCTCATGTGCAACTTTCTTATGCAAGAATTCCTTTTCTTTAGTACCTGTTTTGAGTTGCTCGTTGTCAATACAACTTACTTTAAATTTTTTCGTCAATCGATAAAATTTCCCAAGCATAAAAACTGTATACATGCCTCCTCTAGAGAATCTAGAAACATATTTTCAGCCACCTTTGAATAGTTAATTTATTTTAATTAATTCTGGTGAAATACAAGGAGTCCTCATAGAACCAGACTGAATTTAAATTCATCCTCGAAACCGGGATTTAATTAAAGGGATATCTAAACTCTTTCATGCCATCGCGAAAAGTCTTCGCCTGCTCTGTTTCTTTTATCCTTAATCCCTCATTGTTTCTCAGAGGCGTCCCGTGGATTATTTATTCCTCTTTGGTATTTACTTCGACTTCTTCCTCCAGCGAAAAAAGGAAGTCCCGAAAACGTGAAGAATACCCAATTTTTCTTTCTCATTTTCCGGGTGTTCGTATTTCCCTCTCGCCATTTATTCCTTTAAAAGAGAAGGATAACCCCAAAATTTTGTTTGAAGAAACTTTTATCCTGCAACGGGCATAAATATAAGGTTTGCCTGTCAAGTACTCAGCCCAAAGGCCGGTTGGTTCCTCAGTCCCTCTAACATTAGTTGCCAACAGCTAGTAAGGGGTAATGAGGATTACTAGGTAAGATGAGGAGTGAGGTAGTTTGCCTTAGCTTTCCTCAGCAAGTCAAAGTTCTAAATGCGGAACATGTCCACGTAAGTGAAGCATAATGAATCTGCGAATAAAACTTTTCTTGACTTTCCATAAGGAGGTGTCTTAATTAGTGTAATTATTCACTCTCAACTCAATGGTATTGAGGCACTCTGTGTAGAGCCATTATGTTGCGTACTCAGTAACTTTCATGTCGTCACAGCCATCAACGAAAAAGCGATAAATTAATAAGAAAATAAAATCAGAACATGGCTGTCACTGAATTAGAGGTTTAAAAAACTTCAATGGCCGTCTTTGTCAGCGGTCCGCTCCTCATTGCCACCGGCTTTCGAAACAAAAGAAAGGCTTACTTACATACATCTTATTACCCCTAATGATGTATACTTATTAGTATTCTACTATCTCTGACTATGACAGCAACCTTATTGAAATGTACTTTGCGCGTATCTTAGAGGGTCATGAATTTGGAACTTCTGTTGTTAGTAAAACCGGTGGTAAGGGCCACTAACAAAGACGGCTATCGCAGATTTTCAAGTCTCTAATTGATAAAGAGGTGGAGGATGTATTTTTCTACATTATGTACCAATTACGACCCCTGAAGAGAGAGACATTGTCTCCGAAGAACGTTTTGGGTGCGGCATCCCTTTCCTGCTTTCTCGGAATACCGGGAAGTAAGACTCGGAGCGCCGACAAAGATGGCTTTTGGAGATTTCAAACCTCTAATTCATTAACAGCCGTGTCCCAAATTTTCTTTCTTTACATTCTCAACCAAAAGAAAAATTGAAATAAATACATCAATTAGGATATATTATCAGGAATAAGTATAATGTCTACAAGGTCTTTATCACAAGGCCAGGTCACCGAAAAGTCTCTTCTTCCAACTTCTATCGCCCATGATATTAATGCAAAACATTAATGATGTATAAATAAATAGAAACAGAGGAAATTTTCGAATAAGATATAAATAAGAGAAGATAAAACCGGAAAGGAAGAAATGGGGTAAAGACGGATGTGCAGGAGGAAGACGGAGTGGGCGGTGTCGGCGTGTGCATGTGTGTGTGGGAGATAAAGAGAAAGAAGGAGGGAAAGGGAGGTGGGCAAAAGAGGTAGAGGGGGAAGGAGGGGGAGTAGGGGGAGGGGGAAGACAGAAGTTGCAGAGGGAGAGTTCCCCAATCTGCTAAAAGGGACCTCAGTCATCCGATGGGAAGAACCCTCTCCCGCTGGGAGTGCCCGTATTGCTACGGATGCAGGGATGGGAGAGGGAATGGATACAGAGGAGGGGGAAATTCGGGGGGGGAAAGATACGTGCGCGAAGGAATATAGGAATAGGTGCATTGGGAAGGGGGTGGGTAAGAAATAGAAGGCGCCCCACAAGGTAGAGAGATGCTATGATAGGAAGGATAAGAGAAAAGGAGCGGAGTAAGAGAAAAAGGAGAAAGGAAGTGTATGATAGAGGAAGACTTGAAACTTGGCGAGGGGATTCAAGGGTGGGGGGGTACACGTGTGTTTTTTCCCTTGAAGTAGCCCAGCTGTAGAAAAGCATATAAAGAGCGAAAGGTAGGCTCTCTTCCTCTATTAAAAAAAGAAACATAAGGCAAGCTGATTTATTTTCCGGTCTACTTGTTTTTCCGTCTGTCCGAGACCGCAGCGCAAGTATTATTTCGTTACCCTCGAGGTAAGGTTGGAAACGCGTCTTATGGCGTAGAGCTTCGCGTGCGAGCGGGATTACAATCAACCCGTACTCTTTTTGAGGGCCGTAATCCGTATTTTTAGGTCCGTCCTCTTCTGCGTGCAGGGCACTGCATTAGGAGGATATTGCTCTGACCGTCCTCCCTACGTGGAAGCTGCCGGTCGCGTTTAAAAATGCCGAAGTTGCAGCGTTGGAAGGAATGAAATTTTATCCCCGCTTCGAGTTAAGGAAACTCTCAAAGCTCTGAAAGTTGTACATAATTGAAGTGGAAATATTTTCCTCCTTAGTTGCTGAAGGCTGCGAACTCGCTTTGAACTATCTGAGTTGTTTCCAGAGCAGGTGGAGTATTCAGCTCGGAAAGTTTATTGGCGAACCAAAACATGTTTGGGACTTGTTCAGTGGATGTGGATATCACCATCGTTAATTCTTATGCGAATGAATAAAACGGTAAAAAATAAATCAGGTTTATTTCTACCGGTAGAGCCACATCTGGTCTCTAGATGATATATGTATTAATTACATTAAACGCCCGGTGCGCATATTAACTTGGTTGTAACTCAGCAGGAACTTGCAGTTAGGTTTCATGAATTAGAAAGTGTTTTCACCAGTTAGGTATAATGTAGCTTATTTGAAGGGCATTTATTGGAGGCTTTATCGTAAAATAATGCAAAAATCGTCCCGAGTTAATGTGCAAATCTTTCCGCCTAAAGAAAAATGACATTCTAAATTAACTTAAAATTTATTTTCCTGATTCCCAGAACTGCAATGAACGAAGCTTAACTGATTACTTATATGCTTTCAGAGTAATTGTTGTTTAAAACAAAAGTGAGTCAGGTACTAATTCTACCAAAGTTACTTTAATTACTCATATTTATACTTTAACACGAACTTTAAGGGGTACATACATGTTTTAACAAAAAGCATGAAAAAAATCGATGATTGATTTTTACCATTTGAATTATGGAGATTACTTAAATAGGCTGAAAACTAAAGTTTTAATTTAAGATTTTATGCGATATGGTTTTCCAAGAAGATGATTTGATGGGAATAGGCTTCTCGCAAAGTTATCATGAAATTCCTATTGTCGAATATACATAATCTTTTGAAATAAATAGATTACTATTATCGATTTGATCCAATAGTACGTATCTGTACTAATGCATCAATACTATTATCTATTGAAGATCATAAGCTACTTAATTCATTTCAATGTCACTTAAATCTCATTTACTGTTAGAAGTTGGTCTAAAATTAAAAATGTATTTTTAACCCACTTTCAACATACTTAGATTCCTAATGGTTTATTCAATAGTTATATAGCTATTGAAGAAACCATTAGGAATCTTAGAATGTTTGAAGTGATTTGAAGTGGTTTTAAATTAATAATGAATTCCCTATTCCCATCAAATCATCTTCTCAAAAAAACACATCGCATAATAACTACAATCTAAAATTTTGAAGGGCAAAATTAGATGTAAAAAAAATAAATATATCTTACAAAAGGGAACACAACTTGATAGTATCAGCAACCAAAATATATTTTTCAGTTAGGCATTTGCCTCGGAAAATTACATTAATCCCAATGAAATATAAACAATTTATTCATTACATCCAAGTAGAACTGTAGGTAGACTTACTTCATGTTTCTCTCATATATTACAGCCCACGATATAAGGTTAAAGTAAGGTATCCGAAAGGCAATCGTATCAAATTTGATGGGCACTTGCAACTAGTTAGTAGGAACTTGAATGATGATTAAATATGATAGAACGTGGAATTTGCTCCGAGTTATGATGAACTTCAATTATGATTATTACTGAATAGTTAATCAAGGTGGAATCACGATATATCTTCCGTATCTGTAATTTGAGATATTTTCTCATTCTCTAAAATTCTTTTGTTTTCCTCAATGTTTCTAAAACGCCCTTTTTCGTGAAATTTGGAAACTTATTTCTGGTAAAGAAACTATAATCAACATTCCTAAGGAACTACTTACGTGGTGTATGTCAATTTTTTTAGGTACTGCTATTCAGTACGTGGCAAGAGGATTCAAAGTGAAAGCATTTCGATGAATTTCGAATTTCATAACATGAATATAGATCTTCTGAGTTCTGAATGACGTGCTGCCTAATTGAGGTCTCGTACTACTACGTAAGATGAATTAAGGCTTTACACTTTAGAAGAGCTGTATTATGCTGCAGCCACTCTAGGTGAGTTAAGCTAGGGAAGAAACCCATGGGAGAGATCTGAGAGGCACTTTAAGTAGGCATTAACCTCTGCTTGGATATGATACTCCTGGGGTTGTAACCTTCCTCGTTCGCTTTAAACGTATTTGAGGACATCAATAAAAGATTAAGGTTTCGCTGGCGCTAGAAACAAATGACATTATAATTCGTTGTGATGTATATAGTTAATTTTGCGTGACGAGGAGATAACTATGGGTCTCATTCATCAAGTGAGTAATTGCTACCGAATATTCTTGCCGCTTCATTACGGAGTACATATAGTGGAAATTTTATCGCATAACTTATATTATTTTGTGTTTACATAATCTCCTACGTGATTCATTAATTGATATGCACGTGCCATTTTATCGGATGATAAATCAAGAAGGATTTTCAAATCAACTAGCAGGAACTTGTGATTTGCCAAGGTATGGATTCTTGTAAATTATTACCCGATTACCAATATAAATCATTACAAAAACCGACACCATTTTCTGATTCGATTTCTTATGATATCCTATGATTTGACTCTTTCTAGAAATATAGTACAAGTAATAAGCAACTTTTTAGTTTTCTCTTTCTCTCCGTTGATAGGTAATGATAAATTGATAAATTGACGTAAGGCTAATGAAATAGCAAAATAAAAAATATCTTATATTCTTAAGCTTTTTTATTATTTCAATGATATTTCCAGCATATATTATTGAACAAAGCCTTATGCTTTCAATGGCTTTGTTGGCAATGGCAGAATGATAAAAGAATTTTTTAGCCATCATCATTTGATGGTAGTACCGTTGAAATGTGTTGATACCTTTTGTATTATAGGCAGATCGTTAGCTGTAAGGAAAGTTGATTTATCGGTTGGATCCGCTGCCGGATTTTGCTATTTATTTGATCATTCATTATTCATTACAATGTCATTACAACTCTCCAATATTATTATGGGGAATGTAAATATGTTGAAAATCGGATTCTCTATGTTCACCATATTTAATATGGATGACCGGCCTTGGTGGTGGAGTGAATAGCTATCATTCCAAAACCGAAGGTCCCAGGTTCGAATGATCGGATTTTTTCCGATCAGGGAATGGTGATGTGTGCTCGTTGTTGCTGCTGTCTCGGTGCAGCACCCCCTGACAAGTTCATGAGAGCTTAGGAGGACTTCACCGGTGAAGGACAACAGTAGCTAAGCATGAAAAAATATGTTTTAAATATTCTTTAAGCAGCTTATTTGTTTGCTTAGATCAAAGCGCCGTCATCGCTACAATCAGATCAAAGTGGTCTCTCCTTCAAAAAGGATTGCCGTCAATCTCACAAAAATCTCAAACCGCGCAAACCAGCAGATAACAATAATCTTCCATTTTCACCTGACATCAGCCCCCCCGTTGAAAAGCGGGCAATAAGCGACACTCGGTCCAACCCCTTTTTAACCCATCAAACAACCACATCTGACCCCATTACTCCTTTTAACTCGTGCGTAAAGCGACGCTAAATCACGTCGTTGAATAAATAATCGCGATGAAAAGCGTGGGGGAGATATGGGGGTAATGCTTAAGAGGTCGGACGTCGGAAGACGCAGCGCCTCGACAATTAGGACCGAGCAGAGTGTCACTTGTGATTCGCCTGAGCTATTGGAGTGGTTTCGCGTGACACTTTCTAAGAGGTAGATGGGCCAGCGAGAGGTTAGGGAGAGAGATTAAGATGATGAGAGCGAATGGGTATTCGGATGAAGTAGATAAGGGCGCTAAACAGCCTCTTGCGAGATGACTATAGGGGGTGCGCCGGACTGCGTGATAGATGGATGGAGAGAGGATATTTTCGCACCACAGTGAGTTAAAGAGAGGTTTTCCTGCTGGAAAGTGCTTGTAATGGATTCTTGCGTGGAGGTAGGAGGTCGCAAGTTCGGGGAAAGGAAACTGTTGGGTGCGGGGGAGAGAGGTGTGTAGTTGGCGATGTCTACTCTTTGCCCACTTTCCCTCCCTCTCCTCCTACAGGAGATGACCTTCTCGTAATTCTGCGTTGGGACTCAGCTGGACAAGTCTTGAGAGTATGTGTGGAAAAAAAACGGGGGACAGATGAGAGGAGGTGAGGTAAAGTAGAATAGCGGAGGAAGGAGGTAACCGGATGTGACGGAGGGAATGGGGAAGAAGTAGGTCTGCCTTTTGGTCGAGGGCAAGTAGGGTTGAGGCCATGGATAATGGAACTTAAGGGCTGTGCATATGTGCTTCTTTTGGTGGTGAATAGAGAGGGGGAAACGAAGAGGTGGAGGTGATGCTGAGAGAGGGAGACTAAGTTGGTTACTCCTGAGGTGCGGCGACTGCTGCGAACTTTACGGTGGCATGCGTGGAGCATGTATGCGTTTGGAGGATGGCTGGTGACGTGACACGAATGACGAAAGTGTCCTTAAGGAATTTGCGATAAACAAGAGAATATGATGGGATAGAAAATACCTCAGGATTAAGAGGGAGGCAATAAGTGGATGGTGGGGGACAGAGCGATTGTATGTTAAAAAATGTAGTTTCGATAGACAAGTACTAAGAATACTGCCTCACAGCAAAAGTCTAAAAAAGATCTTTGTTGGAGCTCGGATATTAACCTTAAAACTCTCAGTTAAGGACAACATATTCGGTTTAACCACCTCCAACTCCATCCAAAGTTCTTCGTGTTCGTTTTCATTACGAGATAAATTTACTTTAAATTGCTATCTTCAGTAGTTTTCTCCTCAGGTACTGAACTTCGATTGAATAGGTGTTATACTGTCAGTACAGCAACTATTTAGAAGGGACTCTCCTTATAAATAATTTAGTCACATGATTATTGCAATTCAGCGCTGTACTATCAAAACGATATTATAATAACTCTATTCATTATGATAAAATCATAATTGTAAGTATTTCATAAAGTTTCATTTTTTAAATTCATCTTACTCTAATATTGAAGATATTCGACTTGGAAAGCAAGGATTGTCTAGATCATATTGATAAGGAGATTTACAGCTGCCCTTTCACGGAGACCATTGCCCGAAAGGTCACTTCACAACTAATTAATTCTATTTTCTCCCATTCATTGAGCTGCATTTAATTTTTAATTGCTTTGAAATTCGCTCAAATTAGAGTATTTTTGTGGCTACTTGCTCAACATTGAAATAACTTCTTTGAACCTTTGTCATCTAATTAAGGGACTTCAAATTTCGTATGGTAATTCTGGAACTCGCACCACTTGCTCTATCTTTATTATATCGTAACTAAATTTTCATTAGATGCATTGTGTATTGTGGTATACAGACACTGTTAACAAAAATATTATATTGAAAGCCAATGTGGTGGATTAAAGACGTAGAAAGACGAAGAACTTAAGAGTTAAGTTTACAACCAAGGTGTCAACGTGATTGTATTTGAGGGATTTCTGGTTAAAAGTTTTCCTATTAGTCACTCATTAAAAATATTAATCGTATGCACAAAATTTCCCGTCTTTGCATGCTAAAGGATTTTATTTGGTAAAAACGAGATGCATAGGAATGACGAACAGAGGATTATTCGGTTTTTTAACAAACTGAAAGACTGATATGAACGTCCACAAACTCCTTTTCCATTTGTTCCTCGGATAACAAGACTCCTTAATGTTTTCGAGCAACTCCCCCCGTCGGAATCAGAATGGACACAACATTGTCATATTAAACGAAAACACAAGTACCGTGCAATTTCGCCGGAATTTCAATTTATCGGTCGGGCGGAGGCGGGAGAAGCAAATAAGTGGTAAAAGGTTTTCCAGCACCATCTGGCGACTATTTTTATACAAATTTCATTCCGCATGAAATAGAAAACAAGCACCTCGCCCTTTTTACATTATTGTTCTTTATTTAGTTTTCCTCTGAAGATGATGATGCACGTCTGCCGCACAGTTTCGCTCCCTCCCGGAAAAATAAAGGCGGAGTGGAAATAAAGAAGCCCTGCCCTTATCAAAATTTCAAATATTATCTCTCTTCCATTGTCTTCCACACACACACACCCTCTCCTTTTTCTAAAAACCTTATCTTTTAGCAGCTCTCGTTATCTTCCCTCTCTTCCTTTCCTTTTCTCCTTATCTCCTTTCTTCTCCACCTTTTCACCGTGTTTCATTCTCTTTTCTCCCGCAGAATAAAACCTTACAGCTGCCTTTCCCCTCCTCCCATGCTCTTTCGCGCATTCAAAATTCATTATAGGTGACCACCGCCTTTGTTTTCCGCCCTCCCTTACCCCTCGGGCCTCGTTCTCTAGCCCTACACTCCGCCTCATATCATCCGCTCTGTCCATTTCCCGTTCACTCCCTCCCCCCGCTCCCCCTTGATGTCCCTCCCCCTCGAACGGCCACCAAACTGCTCCCAGAGGTGCGGAGGGTGAGGGCTTCGGCGTAGGGGATGTGCAGATGGAGGGATCACACGGTGGGAAGGTTGGTGGCTTCCAACTTCCCCTTGTCACCGCTCGTGTCTGAGTGGCGCTGCATATAAAGAGAGCCGTCAACCAATTAAGAGAGGGACTTTACTCCCTCTCAGTTAACCGATTAATTGAACGACCGCGTGTTGGATAAGCACCTCGCACATACCTTTCCTCGATTTCTCCGCCCCGAATCTCTCTCTCCCTCTCTCTCTTTTCCTGTTTTGCGGACAATCCTTTCCTCTCGGATGCTTTGGTTCAAAGAGTTTTCGGCGGAGGTGTGCTGGAGGTATTTCTCTCGCAAATCATTGTTTTCTCTGGATTTTAGCGTATCACTGCGCGTGTCCATTTCCTTGATCAAATCGGACTGTTTTTTGTAAACCTGGAACCATCAGTTAACGGGTTGACAGACGGGATTGTTTTATTCTTTCTAGTGAATTGCCGAAATGATCGGATGTACTAAAAAACATGAAGAATATTAACAATAAATAACGTGTGAAGTATTCTTTGTGAATATTAATAATGAGAGTGCGATTGTTAATACTGAAAGATAATAACTCGTGTTTCATGGTGTCAAAGAGTGCTTTATATGGACCAATCTCATCATTTTTGTGGATTCGAAATGTTTAAAACTTTTCATTTAGTTAACAGCAAAAAATTAATTCTTGATTATTGTTTCAGAAAAAATATTTTACTGTTACATTTTCTGCTAGTGAATTTTTAATCAACTCCCCTCGGATATGTTAAAGGAAGTAAGTGCCATATCGGGTCGTATCTCAAGCAAGTTTTATTATCCTAACAATAATTCTTTCCGGAACATACACCATTAAATGGATAATTAAATTTTAGTAAAACTTTAAAAAATTAATTCCAAAAACTTTTTCCACGAAATATATACTTTTTCAATATCTCTGAGAATAACTACACCAAATTAGCATATTATGATTCTTTAATTAGCTTTTTTCATTCCATAATCTTCAAGGACGTTCCCAATCTGAGAACTAGTTGTCTTACGATAATATTTGATTTTTCGACCGAAAAATACGCAGGGAAAACACCGAATCCTTTATTTTTATTAATGAGTCAGAACGTAAATTCAATCTAATTCCCACAGATAGAGTAATTTAAATTTTCATCGAAGGTTCGAAAAAATAAGGGGTTAGTAAACCAAGTGGTGTCAACCAGCGCCTCATTCTTAGACAACCGGTCAGGCAAGGAACATCGCGGGCTGCATCCATCAAGGAATGGCCAATATAGATAGATAGATAGATAGATAAAGGTCTTTATTGTCGGTCTTTATTGTATATATATGCCGCTGCTGTGAGAAACATACACAGGTCTCATAGTTAGAGATGTTAGAAAATGTTTTTATATTTTCTGAAATTTGTTGATTTGAAAACCAAATTGTGGTGTTTTGTGTTTTAATTATGTTACCTAAATTTGGTGCTACTAATTTTCCCACAGTCTCATTTAAGCAAAGGAATGTTATTTGGCACATTTTAGAATAAACATTAAAATCATTGAAAATATCATTGACTGTAAATTATACAAACTATTAAATTAAATTTGTATAAAAATGTGCTGTAGTATTCATAGTATTGGGAGCCGCTATAAGTTTTCCATGTATATTTATTTCAGCGCATCGGATGCGTTCATTACATATTCGGTATATGTAAATGAATAGAAGATTCGTTAAAAGAAAACTATACAACTTTTCAGCCTTTCTGAGGCTGGGTTTGGGGTTTTGCAGGTTTTTATGCAAGAACTCCGTAAGATTCGAAAGCGTTCGTGAAACTTGTACTTGATGAATTTCAATAAATAACTTCAAAGAGTGTTCTCAAATTATATTCGCTGCTCCATTCTAATTTTCTACCTATTGAAGGTAGGAGGTCGAATTCAAGGAGACAATGAGCAGTGATTTGGCCACTCTTGAGCTATACAAATAGTATCTGCAGTTTTAAACAGAAATTTTTCAATTGAGGCTAGGAAGCTTTGTAAATTAATTCAGATTTAAAGAATGTCCCATAAAAATTCTGTTTTTGATAGAATTACTCCCTTCCATTCCAATGCTGTATTAACAGAGTTCGCCCAATATATTCTAACTGTGCCAGAAAGCAAGATTTATATTTCTTCGATCACCCATATCACGCCAAAAATACGGTGCTTACGATGTACTGTATAATAACTGCCAGTCATTCAAAATAACAAAATTTTCAATTGAAACTCAGGGAATACTTTCTTGGACAACATAATATAAGAGTGGGTCGTCAACAGAAGAAAGTACTTAGCATCTACATCCAGCTACAACTATATATAGAGAGAGATATACAATAGAGTTTGCTTCTTCAATAGATCACTATGACGCACCACGAAAGGGTGAATTCTTGGAGAGAAAAAATGAAGCCCTAGAATCTATTTCCCAAGTGTTCTCCCAATTTCAAAACGGCTAATGTATTAGCAAGAATGCTAAATATCCGCAATTTCATCTATGAACATACTTTCTTTAAATTCATTGCGTAATGTAAGCCTTACTTTAAATGTTCTTTCCTCTAAAGGTTCCCATCCTACGCTCTAAAGTATGATAACGTTTTCTGATTGATCGTTACCATTCTTGAATAACCCTATTGCCTTTCGTTGTGCCATTCCTAATTTTCGAATACAACAAAAATGAAAAATAAAATAAATTGATTATATTTGTTCAAAACATTTCTCGGGTGCATCAAACTTCGAATAACAGGCTTTTATGCCACTGGATTCACGTCAGGTTTTCTTAGTCTAATATGCTTCGGTTAAAGCTCTATTCACTCAAATCTTATAGGCTAATTAACCATCGTACCTTTTGTTCCACAAGTTACCTAAAATACTTACACATATCTGTAAATGTTTCACATTGAATGTGTGTCACTAATTTCAAATCCCTCTTTTCAACTTAATTACGAGTACAACATAAATTTTTCTATGAGACCTGTCAAAGGCTCTTCCAAATGCGTCAAAATCTCGTATATGTATCTTTCTCGTGGAACTCCTCGTAGAAAGGATGCAAGTAAAAGGTTTCTCATTTTTAAAAGTCGAAAGTCTCTCGGGGAAGAATGAAAATATAAGTGATGAAATGCGAACTTACTTCATAATTTTAGAAAAATGAGGAAAGGGATAATAAAAGATGCTCTAAACAGCTCTCTCGTTCAACTGTTTTTCTTAATCAGGAAATAAGAAAAATATCGCAAGGAAACCCCTCGAAACATCTCTCAATTTTTCCATTTCAGTCTCTCTCGCTCCGTGTCTCCACTCCTAAATTTCTCGGATCCTTCTTTCCGAGCGAAGACCTCTTCTCATACACACTATCTTCCTTCTCAGCCCGTTTGCCCACTCTTTCTTTCCAAACTTTGCTTACATTATTTTCCATTCGTAAGAGGCTCACCAAGTTTCGGACGTAAAATTGTGTTTCATATCATTTAATGGAGAGTTTAAAAGGAATGTTTTTTTTCTAATGTGACATTTTACCTTCTTATTCATGGCATAGTGATTCCTCATAGTCGCATGATGTGATATCCGAGCAAAACCGGTATACATTTTTTCGGAATAATTAACATTCATTATTAAAGATGGATATAATGTCCCTGATAGTTTTGTAAGGAATCAACCGACGTAATGATAGGTTTAGTGCTTGTGATACATTTTTGTTGGCAGTTGTATCGAATTTTATATTAAATCTTTATTTCAGGAATTTTTATAAGATATAAACTTACCTATGTTTTCAAACAAAGCACTTTTTATAATCAATTTAACATTTAAATTAATAAAAAATATAATAAATCAATAGTTTTTTATATTGAATTGAAAAAGGAACCCAAATATTGTTATGGCTAAGCTGAAGTAGGCACGAGAATTGTAAAAATAATTTTGCAGGAGTGGAATCGTAGTTCGCTGTGGAGTATGGCTCAAATTACTCACAAGGATAAATGGGAACATAGAATCGTTCCGGTCACGTTGCACTTTTCATTACCGTTAGTCCTCGATGCACGCTTATTCACACTTGGAATACAATTTTAGTATTCCGCCAGGACTTGGCAGCAGGGTGGAAAACGGGGTTGAGTATGTTCGTACAAGAATTTTCGTCCGGTAAGCGATGAGTCGTAGCATTTAGACCCATGCTTTATCTTCCCTTTTATTACCTAATCATTTTTGTAAAGACAGCCGTAGGTAGGAAGACGGATTAATCTCCTATGCGGGAATTCGTGATAGGATCCTCTCGGCCTTTTCTTTTCCCCGTTCCTTCGTCTCCTCCCAAGACTTGCAACCCTTTCCCATCCACCTTGCTGCTCCCCTCGGACTCCCTCTGAATAATACACAGCCATTGAAGATGTGAGGCAGCCACAACCTTCTCCTCCTCCGTTGCATAGCACGAAGGTCGTGGCGATGGGCTTGCTTCTCGCTGTTAAGACGTGGCTCGTGTGAGTCGATTGGAGCGAAGTGAGCGCTTTCGCGGATGAAAAATTCACGATTACACTGCGGTGGCGAACACGGTCTCGGAAAGACAGAATGGGTGGAGGAGAGGGAGAGATAGTTTCAAATGTAACCTCGGAGTATTTTACAGCTTTGGCCGCAATTATTTATATTTCTATTTCTTTTGCCCGGGCTCTCTCTCTCGAAAGGGGAAAAAAGAAACGCACCTCGATGTAGTGCTGTAACGAGGCGGAGCTCTTAAAAAGCCGAGACCTTCTCATCGTTAGAGTTTTCTGAGTGTAGATGGTGAGTGCGTAGAAGCAGCGTGCATTTTCAGTGCTAATTGAAACTCGGTCGATCGACGAGATCTCCAGACCCAATCTCATTGAATGTACTTTGACATCGACGAAGTTATCAGTCCAATATTGGCTCATGGAGACTTTCCTAAAAGGTTTTTATCGGTCAATGCTTTATCATTCATAATGTTAAATGTACGTACCATTTCTTCCACAAATTACCAAGTAACTATCGGATAAAATTGTACATGCATATTTTCATTTAAGATTCCTTGTAACAACGTGATTTACTTTTTAAAAGACGAAGTCAATTTAAGTTATTAAATAATTGATATAATTATTATCCAAAGTCATGAATATACTTACTTTGATATTACTGAGCTATAAATTATTATTGATGGAATATCGAGCTTGAAGTAA
The DNA here is from genome assembly GCA_947579665.1 of Sympetrum striolatum. Lineage (NCBI taxonomy): Eukaryota > Metazoa > Arthropoda > Insecta > Odonata > Libellulidae > Sympetrum > Sympetrum striolatum. Next base: position 82,722,065 of record OX388342.1, read on the forward strand.
TAAATTTTATTTAATTTTTTACGGGGCAGAGTGCTAAAAAAAGCAGTAGTAAAAAGTATAAAATGGCACAAGGAGTGCAATCAGTTAATTTTAAGTATTTATAAACGTAGAGTTATGAATTTATCGCTACATTTCTGGTGCTGGGAAATTCGTATTCCAATCTCCCCATTTTTATGAGGCAGGGCTATTGAGACTTCGCCAAAAATAGCTAAAATGTACTAAATATTTTTTTTCTTACTTTTGCTAACTTTGGACCCTACTTAGCTAAAACGAATATCTTTCTTATTCGAATGAGTGACAGAAGTCGCTTGCGTGTATCACTATAGATATCATAGCCTTTTAAATTAATCATAGTTTACTTTCATGCATCGCTTCTATCCTCAATCTTTATCTCTCTCTTCCTCCCATTTTGGGCGATATTTAACTTTCGCTCACTCTTCCATCTTTCATCATTCTATTCCTACATTTCTCACCTCTCTCCTCCTCTAAATTTTCGTCCTATTCCTCCCGTCGATTTCCCTTCCTCTCCTTTCGATACCTCCTCCTCTTTCTCCTAACCCACTTTCTTTTCTCTCATTCATCCTTTTCTTCCTCCCACTACAACCTGGTTCTCAATTCAGTTTCTCCGATCAAACGATTTCCGAGGCCAGCGATGCGTACCCTTTGCCTCGTTTGTCCCAGATATCAACCTCCACACCGCCGTTTCCCTCCTTTTCTCCTCCCTTGACATTCCCATTCGATTCCCGTCCCTCCTCGACTTCTGCACCGCGCTAGTATTCTTGCCTAAACTGCTACATGCTCGATTTCCCTCCTGAGTAAAAGGTGCACCGAAAAAGTAAAAAGAGTATTTTTTTATCCTTTTCTGTACTCTTTTCGTCCTCTTCACCTTCTCTCCCTTTCTTTTCTCGATCTATAAAATGTCGAAGTATTGCCCTTAAAGATTCTTATATCATGTTCGTGTCGTTTGACAGGGCGTAATGCGCTGAAGCACTGCTCTCGCGCAGATTTTACGTACCGCTTGATATATGGCGTTATATTTTAACCCCATAGGCGATCAATTCCCGTTGGGCAATTGTTTGCCGTTCTTCAGTCTACAGGATCGATAAATCACGTGTTTGTTCGAAATAAGGAAAGGTTTACGGAAGAATGAAATCACTTTTTAGAAGATGAAAGGATTTATTTTTCTAATTCGGTGATATGGGGGATAACAGATAGAGCACATTCTCAAGATTTTTCTAATATGGTGGAATATCTCTATTATTTGTCGTTGATCCAATCCTTTACAGTTATAGTTCGTTTTCTATAATTCTAACATGTGGAATAATGCTGGTAAAACCCGACAAATAACGCCATATCATAGCTTTTGCGTTTTTACTTTTAAATTTTACTTTGACGCGACCCTAAATAATTAAGAAAATCATTTTTCGGTACTTAATCTTCCATTTTCATAAATAAGCAAGTCTCACTTTCCATCTCCCCGAAAATTTCAGCCAAACCCCATCATGAGCAAAAATTTGTTTTTCTCATTGTCGTAATTTAAATGCTACGTATATTTAGATTGCAGAGGAATGTTTGTGAATATTTTGAAGGAAATGTTCGTAGCGAAGCGATAAATTTGAAAAATGAGTAAATAAAACGAATAATATATAACGAAAAATCTGTTCGAGTCCCTCTCATTAGTTCTGAAATTCCCACTTATTTACCCGTTCTACCAGTTAACAAACATCCTGTATCATTAAGCATTTCACTAGCAATGTATGTATTTGTTTCTCTCTCATCTTTTACTTCTCACTGTAAGTGAGCGTAAGTTCATAGTATTTATGAATGTTTTCCTCAACTGTTTTGAGTGCTTTTTCTGAGAGTAATTCTTTGACTGTTTCTTGGCACAAACTCGTCTAAATTTTGTCAAGCTATTTGATTACTATTAATCTTCATTTATTGAATGAGCAAGACGTGAGGTGAGAGAGATGGTAGAAAATGGCTTTTTTAATTATTATTATTAATTTATTTAATGCTAACATGTAGCACCAATTACAAGCGATGTTATAAAATACAAAACAATGCAAGAAAAAATTAACGTAAAACACATAAAATACACCAAAATACAGATAGTCATAAAATATTAAAAATTATTAAAATTTTTGTAAAAAATTTCCTCCTAAGAGACAAAGGAGTCATTTAAAATTTCACAATCACAATGTTTTAAAATTTCATTGACTGTTTTCATGGTCCGTGAAATATATTCATGTCTCATTATATCAGTTCTGCCAGAAATGTCACGGAAAAGAGATGCATGTCGATTTCTTTTATTTGAAATATTAAAATTAATTAATCCAAGCAAATTTTGTGACACAACAGCTCCTCACATTATATTAATAAGAAATATAGCATCATACACAAACCCTCTTGCATTAGGAGGAGTAAAATTGAAATATCTACATATATAATAATACTCTTTTTCACTGAAAACACCTCCGTCAGTTTTTAAACATAGCCATATAACAAAGCGCATTTGAACTTCTTCAATGGCTTTAATGTAGGTGACTTGGTGAGGGTTCCAAACCACACTACCACACTCTAGGACGGATCAAACTTTCACGATTTATGACGCTATTTATTTCATCTTTTACTAGAAAAATTTAAATGTACTTGGATAACTTACCACTTTGTGCACCCGTGTATAGGTGGCCTGCGAAGAGAATATAATCGTCCAAATTTCCTCCTCAATAAGCGATATGCAACATTATCGTAGTCACATGATGGAAAATGGATCGGAAATTGTAACTACCCGAAGGCTCAATGTCTCCTTCAGAATCAGGAAATTTTTTCCGAAATTTGAACAAGTTAGTTTCTTCAAGCTCTCTATAAGAACCCTATGAAATTAAATAAATATGTAGCTCAGTTTGCAGCATTTAATCTTCCGTTCCAGCGAGTTTTGTCGAACGAAAAATTCCATGTCATGGAAAGGAGTGCAGTTTCGTACAAAAAGAAATCGCGCATTTCTGCGCTTTTATAACAGCTCTTTATGATGAGAAATGATGGGGTCTGGAGTTGAATGTGAGGAATTCTGCGTAGGCTGCCCGAAACATGATAAGCTGGCTTATCTGTCCAAGAGAGAAGAGAAATCTGGCGTCCTTTCGCTCGGTTTAACATTATACTAATTACCAAGAACGAGAAAACATTTTTCTTTTCTGAGCATTCTGTACAAATTTGTTGTCGTTGGTTTGATTATATAAATATTTTCCTCATAGTTTACATGTGTATATTGACAAAAGATATGTAAACGCCAATTTACTCTCAAGACAGCAATCAATCCTTATAAAATTTCACTGCAGCCTTATTAGAAGCCTGTATTGTGCCCTAATGCTTCTAATGGGTCTCCATTTACAAAAATGTGATCCCTGAAAACTTTCCTCCAAATATGTCAATTATGACGATTGTATAAAAAAATAGATAAGTTACAGAGAATGGCATCTTTTAACTGATTATTTATGAATGTATCATTGAGTAGATTTCTTGATGACCAGTGCTCCCCAACAAATGGCCCGCTATTTCCTTTCATCTGGTCCACCTTTTATTTGCAGCCTAAATCATTCATGATTGTTAAACTATTGGAATTTTATAGAAAAGAATCAGACATTTAAATGGAATTGGAATCAAATATTCGTAAAAAAAACTAAAGAACTTCAAAAAAATGAAATGCTGATCCACAAATTTGGCCCAACGATTCTCTAGTAATGTGCTATCTCACCCACCAAGTAAAAATGTTGGGCATATATGCGTTACATGATTGCTAAAACTATTCCCGAGCAGATAAGGAGATAGGAAGCGTAGCAGATATATGGTGTAGTTGCATAATGTCCTTTCGTGATATCAAATATTCCGGTATATTATGTTCATCCAAGAGTTACTCAGAGCTTTCCGGTCTTGAGTGATCAAAAAAAGATGAGATTTACTTGGATATCATGTAGATAGTATTTGCAAAATCATGAAAGGAAATTGAAATAGTCTACAAAAACCGCTTTCATTTATTTGAGTCAGGAAACAAAATTAATATTCCTAAATCGATTTTCTATTAAACAAATGTGAAAATTAAATATCAATATTTCCATGGTCTTAGCTTGTGTTTCAGTGATTGATCCTCCATCTGCATTCTGTATAACATTAATGTAACTGACGTCATGATTCACTAGAGCAAAGACGGAAAAGTGATGAATAGATGATATGCTCTCATTTTTCGAGTTATCTCAATTTTTAACTTTCGAATTATTATCCATAAAACTTAAATCTCGATGGGTGAACGCTTGCTCGATGTATAGAGTTCACAGCAGAGAATACTATTCCACAAACACACTGGATTGCTCCATCTCCTTCTTTACGGTAAGACCCCGTCCTACGGTACATTCCCCTTACCGAAGCCATCACCCCATTCTCCCTTCGCTTCCCCTCCCATTTTTTGCTATTCTTCCTTCTTTCAGCCTATTCGTTTCTTTTCGCCTGGTTTCCCGTCGCTATCGTCAGTTGTCGTCCGCAGGAGTGCCGGGCGTTACGTGGTCTGAAAGAGAACTAGCCATAAACTGCGAGTGACCCTTCTTCTCTATTTATTCTTGCATCCTGTCCCCTCATCCCACTCACTTCCTTTTCCCTTTTCCCGTTCTTCAATCTACCTTCCATTTTTCCCTAAGTCACTTCCTAACAGAATGTTGCCCTTTTTCGCTTTTCCTCGGCATCTTCATCTTTGTTTCTGATTCTCTTTGTCATAATCATTCACTCAATAGAGGTTTGATATCTCCAATAGCCTTTTTTCGTTCAAATTCTCATTCCCCGGTATTCCGAGAAAACAAGAAAAGACACCGTAGTTTTTTAGAGCACTAAATACGTATTTTGAATGCGATGCATTCTTCGTCAGGTCTAAATAGATATAAATTTAAATACGCATTGAGTGCTCTCAAGAAGTGCGGTATCCTTTCTCGTTTTCTCGGAATACCGATAAATGAGAAGAGGAACGCCGACAAAAACGGCTATTGGAGATTTTAAACCTTTAATTTCTTAATAGCCGTGTCCCAACTTTCCTTATTTTACATAATCATGAACGTTTACATCCTCTTCCCTCATTATTTTATCTATACTTTAGCACCCACGTTTATTACCGTCTTTGTTAGATCAAGAACTTTTACTGCGGAATCACTACCGGTATTTTATATTTATTTCAAATATGATTAACAGAATGTTCTTACTTATTTTGGTTAAAATAACTGTCTGCTTGACTCACTCAACCAAGAGTACTACTGCCTCAAGATATGAATAAATTGAAATTGGGGAAGGTGCATGATATTAATGAGAAACACAAAAAAATGTATTGTTAGTTCGAAGATGGGTTGTGAAAGACTATAATACTACCATTCATTTCTCATTTTTCCTGCGAGGAGCTCCTTATAGAATTTTTTCTTCCCTAGTAACTTTCATAGAATCTTTTATTTTATTTCGGTGTCCGAAAATGATGCATTAATTAATTATTTAATTTATTTTTTAATTTGGCTGTTCAAAGTTATCATACGTAGTTTATTTCTAAATTAATTGCGAATTATGTTTCAGGTGGAATTTGAAGGAAACAAATTTTGTTTCCAAACGTAGCTGCTTCCTGCCTACTTTTGCTGGTTTAAAAGCCTGATATAGTGAATATTGATGCACTAAAAACTATTCATAGCCGCCTCTTTTTCATCTAATTGTAGAAAAAACTATTTGCCTAAAATATTTCTGTATTTTCATAATAGCCAAGATTTTCACTAATTTTAAATATCGTCTTAATATATACTAAATTCTACCAACTGATTAGATTAAAAAGAAACATAGGTAATACTTCATAGGTAAATCCTTATTACATACTAATAAATTATTATAACTGTAGAATAAAGGATGCACATTGAAAAATAGGAAGGAGATAGTGACAATATGGTAATGATTGATTAACGATCAAAATGACGGCTGAAAGTGAGATTTTTTATGATGGTTTCAACCAGAATCAAGGATGGACGGAGGTCGTTTCACTGAGCCTGTAAGATGAGAATTCGAGGTATACTTCAGAAATGGGAACACTTAAAAGAAATCTAGTTGGAAGTTGTGAATTAGCTGCTGATGAGTAGAACGTAGCTTGAAGGATGCGTTGGTTTGCAAAACTAGATCTATGGACTAACGTAAAGAGAAATATGCTTGCAAGAATGGTAAATGTGGAGATGAAGTTAACGCAAAAAATAACTTAAGTACACAAAGTACAGTATGAAGGTATATGTGTTTGCATAAAGTATTTACGGAATAAATGATGGAAACGAGTTTAACCCTGAACGCGAGAAAATGTTAGACTTAACCCAAGGTTGTACAAGAAAGTAAAAATAGTGACTTGCCCGGACTTATACCTTGGATCAAGTCGCACACTTTATTGTGATAAAATTAATTTCCACCATTTGTAAAGTTTCCTAGAGGGGATAACTCTTAATATCGCTTTGTGTTTCGGTTGCCTCAGTGAAGACCTCTGGTGGTGGTTGGTGCCAATAAGTGGAGCCCCCATTACAGAAATGAAATTGACCTGACTCGTTATTTCAGCGGTTATAAAACCTGCCTGGAAATTTGTGCTTAGAAAACCTACTCCGTAAATTTAGGAGATCTGGGTTCTAGTCCCAGCCAAGTCCCTTTTTTCACTTCTTGTGCAGCTAAATTTACTGAATAGTATATTTCAGCCTTTAAATTTGCCTCCCATTTTGTTTCCATATTCTAGAGAAGCTTAACGTCTCCGATTCCGATGTGTCTCTCCACACGAGAAATGCCGTCTTGAATTAAAGCTCTCATTTTTAACCTGATCTCAAATCTTGGCGATCTCGACCCAGCCGCGTCCTCCTTCCGCACACACTCTCTCTATTAATTCATCCCACCACGCCCCTTTTAACTCAGCGTTATCTGTTTCTGCGCGTTAGGCCGAGAAATCCTGCTTCACCCGATGCTGTTTTATTCGTGAAACTTGGAGAAAGGAATTGAACAGTGAGCATGCCTCGGGGCGAAGAAATCTCTCCCCCCTTGACTTGTACCAACCCTCACCCGTGTCCCTCAACCCCTCTCGCTTTTTTTCCAGCTGCCATTTATGAAACTCGCTGCTTCTTACCCCATTCTTCCTCATCCCCTATCTTTCCTTACCTCTTTTTCCGTCACTTTCCCGCTTATGTCTCCCCTATCCTCATTGTGTCCTTGTTAACCTCCACATTTTCCCAAGCCCTCCTACCCCCATTCCCATGCAAAAAAATTTCTTTTCACATCTTTCCCTCGTCTCTCCCAGAAACCACCCGTTTTTTTCTCCTCAAACTTTCATTATTCTTACTCCCCTCCATCGATTCTCGTTGATTCTGTTTGTTTTTAGACGAGGAATATTTTTCCTTAAGGTGACACAAAATCCATACCTGCGGGAAGAGTAAAGGTGACGTTTGCCACGGAGTAGATCCGAAAAGAAGAGGGTTTGCGATCATTTAGGCCTCGACGAAGTTCCCTTTAATTGATTCTCGTTTGCATCTCATAAGCATAATGGAGTTTTGGGAGGAGGTGAATATTCAAACCTTGCTGGGGGACTTGTTATTTGATGCGTAATCAATCGGATATGCTCGAAAGTAAAGATTTCTGTCTCCAGCATGCTAATGGCCGAATTGTTGTGAGTTACGTGTTAGGTTGACAGAAGATATAAAGAGCATTTTTAATATAAAATTATGATGTAAATACTCTCTTCTTGAGTTTTTATTGTATGCAAAGTCTTTTACTACATATAGTATACTAGGGACAGGTATAGCAAGTGTTTTGACGTTTATGTCAAATGCTTAACGCTGCTATTCTTTTATCTTCTGCGAAGAATGCATTTCATAACCTAATCAACACCCTCTTTTTACCAAATGCTATGAAAAATCTGCTGCTCAAATCTAAAATAATTGACTTCACACCCAAATGTATGATTTTTTCATAACAAAGTAAGGTTTATAAAAACAAATTCCTTCTCACCAATTTTGGTTTACGATATTTATGGGATTTGCCGAGTATTATTTTAGTATCTTGAATAAATCAAGGTAACTTTCGAAGCTGACTGAAGCATGCTTGACGTGATATTTCACCAACACAATTGTTGGCATCAGAGACATTGAGTTATGATTTATTTTTGTAATGAGAATACCAAGCAAATGTAGCAAATATCGTGGTGTAGAATAGTTATGCTTTTTGATTTAGAACTATTACAAGTTAAAATGAATGTTAATTACGTTTGAACCCCATCCATGTAACTGATTTTATTAAAACAAAATATAACATGTTGTTCCAGCGTTGTAAATGTTCGCATATTGTTCTAGGGTGTATAAATATCGAAGTATTATTTTTCAATTGATTTAAATAGTATTTACTACATAAAATAAAGATTTCTTAACAAACAATGCCCTCACAGATCTATCTACAAGAGATACAGATACGCTGAATCTGTTTCACGAAGTCTTTGGAGGAATATGTATCGTACCGAAAGTTCGCTAACTATCGAATAATGGCTTCCTCTCCAAATCAACAATTCTCCCGGCATGCAGCAATTGCTAGGGCCAGTCCCCGAGGGAGAGGCACGTCCCACATACTCGCATCAATCCTGTAAACACAGCGGAATAGAGGACTCAAACTTACCAATCGGAAAATCTCCTTTAGGTGATATCTTTTTCCACTTCGTAAGGTGGTTCTCTCTTCACCACCCTTTTCTCCCATGCGAAAAGAAAATCCTCCACATCCTCTTGGGTCGCCTCTGCTGCCCTCTGGAGGAATGTGCTAGTATCCTTCCATCTGCTCGTTTATCCGTCTAAAGGATTCTGGCATCGGAAGGACGCTTGCAGCCCGGGGCACGTCCACTGCTCCCCGTGGATCCCTCTTCGGCCTCCGTATGACCGTCTGCTGCAAAAAAAGTCTTTCTCCCCCGCGAAAGTCCAGGTTGTGTGAGGGAAGGCATTCTCAGCTCACGATTTCATACACGTCTGAGAATAGGACAGAGAATCCGACTTAGGAATAAGATTCATCTCTTCTAATCTTCAAGGAAGATTTTTGAATCAGTACGGCGGCTCATGGGGGAATCGAAATGCAAATGTTTTCCCCTTTTGTTACCAAAAAAAGGTTTCATCCCAATTCACAGAATGGGGAGATCCATGTTGGAACAGATTAAACATCGGTTCGTCACTACATTCGACGATTTTCCCAGAAGATTTTCGTCATATTTAAATTTTTACCAATAGTGTAGCGAAGATTGCATAACTTTCAGTGATAAGAACTATGCTGAAATAAAATAAGTCCGAAGGTTTACGTTTCCTAACCATTTGGATTTTTAAGACCACCACTAATAACTTTCTATCCAATATAAGAGACAAATTATTTAAGTATTTATTCGTTATGTAAGGACGGGAACTGCATTTCCATACTTCAATTACTTCAATTTTATTTTATTTCAACTCGCAATATGGCCACTCACTTTTAATTTCTAGACGAAAAAATAAGCGAAAATTGTTCCAGATCTCATCAGTTCTATGTCCAAGTGTGAGGAATTATTGGCGCAAAAGAAGTTCTGATAGATTTTTCTGTTTTGCGGCACTATATATGATTGAATTTCATCCTTGTAATTATTTATTTTCGAGAGCTTAATACACCATGAATTTGTCTTCTACAGGAAGATCTAATACCATGTTTCACAGCTAACTGGAATAGTTATGATCCTGCTAATGATAAAACCCTTATTTTGAGTAGCAATTATCTATTTACTGTTATCTGTATCTGATAATTAATAAATCATCACTTTTAGGGTAGTATCGGAGATAATACTTACCCTTATATAAGTACAGTATTAATAATGGTATACTATAGAATCAAGGTGACTCCAGTTTTCTGTGATAAGTATGTAACAGTTATAAAAAGTAAAGTAAAGTAGTTAGATCAGGGTTGTAGAAGTGTCATTTGTAAGAGAATATGCTTGTGAGGGAAGATGATTTCATTTCTGGCGTACATACATATTGTCTTTGCTAACTCACAGTGTTTAGAGACATCGGAACGACAGTTGTAGACTTGAAAAAGGCCATCGTTACTAGAATAAAGTGTTTGAATCATCAGCATAAGTAAGGACTGCACACGAGAATTAAGGAGAACCGCATATTTGAAATTGTATAACTATAGTTTGGGCAATTTGTTAATCTATCATAAATATTTTCATAATATTTAAGAATTAACAGACTGGTTTGATTAAAATGGAGTTAATTTATCAAATCGTTGCAGCGAATAGAAAAGCTCTTTTGGAGCTTTTTATCAGCTCCAATGAAGTATATGAGATATAGATGAAACAAATTTTTCATATGTCTGAAATCAAAAGTAAACATTTTAGCATTTATGTTTTTGAGTTTCAGTGATATTTATAAATTTGTTTGATCTGGAATCGTTTTATTTAAATGTGACGATGGTGAATTTTTTAAATTAATTTTACAAAACCTTTAAGTTTAGAAGTGTAGAAATCATATGTACAATAGGACTGCATGATACTGATACTCTGAGAAAAAATCACATCAATTCAAAATACCTATTAAATGAATCAGAATAAAAAAAGCACTTTTGGATCATCTTTTGTTCTTTATTGCCGGGAACATTTCCAACATATTTACATATCTGAATGTAGAACCGACTTACTAGTTATCATAACTGCATAGAATATTCCGTAATTAATTGTTCACACAGACTAATGAACTGGATGTATACTTTTCGATTCCATTACTAATTATCCGCCTGAATGCTAAATATGCGATATTTCAAATTCAAATGTAATATATATCAATTTTTTCCATAAAATATGCTTTTTGATTTTGGCTCGGTTCAATGGGGTGTGAAAATTGGGAAATGCAATCCATTTATTTTAAATGACATTGATTTTCTAAAAGGGAACAAGCCAGACGTACCAATTTATACGAGATAAATAATAATCATAATAATTTGGTGAATGAGAAAACGATTCCAAATATTTGCTTAACCTTTGCAGATTGTACTGATTGTTTCACAAAATTTTGCTTAGCGTGTTCAAAACGTTTTTCCACATAACATAGCGCAATATGTAAAGAAAAAATTTTGGAACATGGTTTTTAATGAATTAGAGGTTTAAAATCTCCAAAAGCCGTCTTTGTCGGCGTTCCTTGTCTTACTTCCCGGTAGTAGGACTTCACTTATATGATTTTAAAGCGCAATATGTACAGTATAATCATTCAATACTGAGTATAGCACACTTGACAATTTTATAACGCATATATTAGTTAGGTATGACATATTATCAATATTAGATAATTAGATAATTCATTCCCAATGGATAGAAGTATCTAAAAACTCACGTTAAATAGCTGTAGTTTAACACTGCATCCCTGGCTACAAGGATTTAGTTACAGTTTTTCCTATGCAATCAAACGTTTCCAAAATAGGATGTTTATTACAGAGGTATGCAGTGACTATCCATGAATTTGTTGGTGCTTTTTAAGTAGTAGCATAGGTGAAAAGATTATTTATATATATATATATATATATATATATATATATATATATATATATATATATATATATATATATATATATATATATATCTATTATATATAGATGCTTCTCCGGATTCATTCATGGATATACCTATATAGATAGATAGATAGATAGATAGGATACTAATTCACAGCCTAAACCACAAGCGTCATTGACTTGAAATTTTTACGACGTATTGGCCATAACGTGTAACCGCCAGAAAAATTGCGATTTTGATCCTCAGGGTCATGGGTTCGATTCCAGAGGGCCCCAAAGTCGCGATTTTCTCCATAAGAATACATGGCGGGGATTTTCGAAAATTTTTTTGAGGTACTTCCCGGAAAGAGAAAGAGTTGAAACTCGAGGGATCGCTAGAAGCCGTGCGTATCCAACGAAAATCAGAAAAACATCTTAGAATATAGTCCATGGTTCGATGCTAGGTCGGGGCAAAAATCGGCCGTTTAAAATGCATTGCGGCGATTTTGAAGATTTTTTTTGGATCCTTTCCCGATAACATGGATATTCGAAACTCGGCACGTGGATAGATATCATGAATATACTTCATAATCAAATTTTACATGTTCGCTGATTGTCCTTGGTTCGATCCCAGAGGGCCATTTGCACTTCTCAATGCATTTCTTACGGAGATAACGGAAACAAAATTAAGGTACTTCCCGGCATGCTATCAACTTCAAACTTTGCATGATACATGAGCAACTTTTTACAAATCAAACTGTGCATTTACAGCTTGCAATACGTCATGGGTTCGACACCAGGTGTCTCTGAAATCAGAAGTTGATCCGATTTTTAGGAATTATTTTGAAACCTTTCCCAAAAAAATAGAAACTTGAAATTCGGCATATAGATGGATATCATAAAAAACTTTCAAAAACATGTTTTAGATTTCCACGATCGTCCTTGGTTCGAGTCCCGAGAGGCATTAACATTCGTGAAAATTAGAACGTTTTTTGAGGCACTTATAGCCAATATTTCTGCTTGAATTTTCACACATAGTTAGAGATGGTGATCTTCTATTGTGTTTTATAGTAGGTTTACCAGTAAGACCCTATTACCCGGGTTCGATGCCAGACGATGAAATTTCAGCGAGTTTTAAGAAAAAATTAAATCCTTTTTTTTCTTTTGAGGACCGTCCCGATATGATGCCGATATGAAATTAGTATTGCCGATCTGCTTGCAGTATGCAAGCTACATTTTACTCGTATATATATATATATATATATCTTAAGTCTGTAAAGTATTGAGTCCGAAGGCCGGTTGGTATGCACCTCACCTTCTCTGACACTACTAAGAGCTTGCAGAGAGGAATTAAGTTGGTCACTTGGTGCCGATATTTATAAGTGTTTAATACAGGTACATTATTTGATTATGCAACAAGTGCTGAATGATTTATAAATTGTTCAAGGACAAAATTAAATATAGTGTATAATCATTTTTAAATTATATTGTAGTTATATTTGGTGTTTCTATACTTTATCCACTGCTCCAATTTTTAGTTTTCACATATATAGCAACATACATTTATGTAAAGAAATAAAACGAGGGATTTTTATACATTTCATACATTCTCTTTCGTGTTAATAACGTTAACTTTATTCGTCTCAATTACTCAGAATAATTCAAAGTACATTGAAACTTTTTTATACATTCCCTTCTGTTCTTTTTGAATGTCTCTTCTCATCAGTGTCTCATTCATTTACTCCAGCTAGATTCTCCTCGGCCTTCGTATCACACATTAACGACATTTTCTCCTTTTACGCATCCTTAGTCATTCCACATCCGTTCATCCTTTATTACATGTTCCTTTTATTTATGGAAAAGGTAATAATCAGTTATTATATTGTGTTCATGTGAAGAAGACAGCGGAAGCAGTAATAAGGTTTGGTAAAGATCCTAATAAACCGAACAAGACCTTTACTTTGAAATCATATTTTTACTGGGAGCAGGTATTCCATACCCTCAATCATTCCGCTCCTCGGTATTCTTTCACGGATACCATTTTTCTCTCAATCGCCCGCATCGTAACTTACTTACGTCTCGAAATAAAAAAGGAGCATAATTTAGTCAAATCCATTACTCCTTTCTTTTTGCTCTCGCGGAATAAAGGCTTTTCCCCTATCTCTTCTCCACATTCGTGAAAAGTCCCTTATAGAACACGCGTATACACAGACGCGTTCCCCTTCGCATCGTCAAAAAAGAGAACCCCTTCTCCTTACGTCACCAACACGCCAACCAATCCCCGCCTTATCGCGGGATATTCTCTCCCTCTAAAGACCAGATGATCAAGGCTCATATTTAATGCAGAGCGGATTTTTTCAGCGAAACTTCATTTTTCTCTCTCCTCTTCCCATCCCCCCTTCGAAGGCGGGCGATGCCACGGCATTTTTACCTTAACTGCGCCGTTTGATCATTCAAAAAGTCGTTTAATGGATGAGTCGTAAATGGAAAAGCTCATCAACGTTTATTATTATTTTTTCCCTTCTTCTTGTTTGGAGATCGCCCATATTAAATCACTCAAGGCACGTTGTTTGGGGAGATGTAGCGAGGATATGGGAAGTGGTTAGGGAAGAAGACACGCGCGAGGAAGGGATTAAAGGCGGGGGATGAGAAGAAAGGATGGTTATGGGGGGGGCTGAAATGTTGAGGGGAATTTTAGCAGCCAAAAAATATATATAAAGGCAAAGGGAAGAAGAAATGTAAGGAAGAGTGGGGTGAGGGAAGAAAGACTTAAATGACAAGGGTGGCGGCGGGATCTTTGAATTTACAACCCCCTTCATAAGTGCGGAAGAGGTGGGTCCCCTTTGGGGTGGTTATCCACCTCGAGGGATTCCTTCAGGGGGAAGGTGCGGGGTGGGAGTATGTATATAATCAGGGGAATGGGAGGAGAGATCGGGTGAAGGGAATAAGTCTAGGGATTGGTTTAGATCCCGGTAACAGAGTGTGGGAGGGGCTCATCGAAGTGGGAAATTATGACTGAGATTTGTCGATACGGACGACAACGCGAGCTTCGAATGACGCTATAGTTCTCCGGGCTGATCCGGGCCGCAGACAAAGGGAATGGAAGTGAAATAGAGTTCGGGCTGTGTGTGATGTTGCGAGGGCAATTTGAAGAGCGAACTGATGCTGCTTCGTCGGTACGCAGGTTCGGAAAATGTGTGTGCGGATGGAAGTCGCGCGGTGTATCATTGCGATCGATTTTCGGTGGTGGAGGTAAATCGAAAAAAGGATGTCAAATAGTTGCGGTTAACCAGGAAGTTTTAGCCGGTGATGTTAATCTCTTTCCCTGTTAGTTACACTACTGCGGAAAAATATCATCTGAACTTTCTATTGCAATATATATAAACTCTATATCATAATTTATATAATTATTAATATTTTAATACTGTTGTTCATTTTTAATTTCTATCGATGAAGGCCAAGTATATCGATGGAATTAAATAACATAGATATTTTCAAAGTTAAACTGATGTGAAAAAAAGTTTCAAGTATCGTATGCTTCTTCGTGCTGTGTTAAATCACATTTCCAACATCTAACATGGATCTTAGTCGCATGCGTGGGGAATATTTGCTGAACCTTAAGTTCAATATATACTATAGTGATATTTAGAAGTTTATTATTTTAGGTGTAAAACACTAATAGGTGTAAACACTAAAAACATTTATTTGAAGTAACTTTGATAACAAAAATCGACCACAGTGTATTTTAAATTATTCATTATTATTATATAATTATTTATTATAAATTACCTCCTGTTTCTCTATATCAAGTATCATTTGAAACCTTTTAGTGTATTTGAATTCTCTTTACTTCTTCTGTTGTTTAAATCAATATTCTATATAGATATATTGCAGTGCTTACTATGTTTGGCTGTTCTTTACCATCTGTATTAATGGTTATCTTCTTGATTGAGACGATTTAACCAATAATTCTTACGACAATATTTGATTAATATAGGCCATTCAATACGTAATATTAGGAAAATCCCGACTCTTCTTCGATAATATCCATTTCAGAATGATTTCATTCATCAAATTTTGTTTACCAGCGACGTTAAAAATTAAGTTCAACAGTCTAGAGTTCCCGAATGAACTATTTAAAAAATACATTAGTTATATGAGGTTTTTCCCATGCCAAATACCAGGCTTAAAATCATTTTATCTTCCCCTTAAACGTTGCCACCTGGTCAGAATGCCAACACGCAATGAAATTTTTCAAAAATAAATAAATAATAAGCTTTATTGTTCACATTATATTTGTTAACACTGTCTACTAAACGAAATTATAAAATCAAAACGAGATTTTGCTCAATCACTGGTATATGATTTTTTGCTTGACAAGACAAGTTCACCAAGACTTACTGTTGTTGGTTTCTTTTTTATTTTTAGCATTTTGGGAAATTATGTTTAAACACGATTGGTAAATTGCTGATGTATTCTTACGTTGTATATCAAGCTAATGTTTTTTCTGCCTCTATTGATGGAATTAGTTGATTATAGCCATATATTATAAACATGATTCTTTGTTTGTGCATCTTATTATTAAAAGAGCTAGGAAATATGACTTTTGAAGGATAATTAGCTTGTGCAAAAATCTAATGCCTTAGGATCACTTGCCTCAAAAAAATCTAAAAGTATCTCATTAAATGTCTATGGTTATATCTTCAGTATTAGGTTTGAGCATTTTTAAATCGACAGGAAGAACTCTTATGATGAATACATGGCATCCCCTCTTATTTCATCCCAAAATTATATTTTACTATCATGATATGTTCATTCTATTTGACTGAGTTGATAGTTTCATAATTTGTGTTAGAATGACTAGAATCCCAGTGAAGGAGTAAGTGTGCAAGAAACTCAACCTATCTTACATAAAAGAAGTTTATTGTAGGAAATGTTGAGGGGAGGGCCTAGAAGGGTTATTTTAGATTTCAATATTAATATTAATGAAATCATTACGATAGGTATCTTATTTACTATTGATTGTAGCTCAAATTATAATCAATCTTCAACTAAAAACTTAGGTTATTACCCAATCAATTAAATTTACTTTGTGAAATAATTGTTCATACCTAATCTTTGTCACTTTTTATATATCTATGTTTGCATATTATAGTATTTATTTTTATTACTGTGTTTTTGCAGTTTTTTTTCCCCTTCTTTGTGGGTGTTTTCCCGCAACGTGGGTTTTTTCTCGGTCAACCTTCAGTTGCATAGATTTTTTCCCACACCCTAATTTTTCTTTTTGTATTTTTTAATAAGTTAACTATAAATGTAATCGACATACTAGGTTAGGTGGAAGAGAGGCCCACCTGGGCCTAACTTCGCCAATAAAGGGTCCAACTAACTAACTAGCAAAAAATCCATCAGCACCGTGATTATTATTACCTGAAATCATGATAACTCAATTTTAGGTGACAGAATTAACAAAGATCGAACAAACAAATAAAATAATTTAATTGATGTTGTAAGGAAAGAAAATTTGGAAAACGGCTGATAATGAATTATAAATATAATTTATACCGTTATAATTATGCCTTGTATAATCTCCTCTACGCCGTCTTTCGAAAAGAACTATGATCCTATTCTGAGTCCTCCGAATCAGTGCCAGTGTATGAGGCAAGGAATGCCGAATAAATGATTAATCTATGTAGTTGATTAGAACATTCTACTTTTGAGTCGGTTTTTTCCAACATTTTATAATTAAGTCGAATTAAAACATAAAAAATAGGACGTTTTGAGCAAATCATAGGTCAAGTACATGAAGAGCATTATTTTGTGAAGCAACGTCTCTTCTTTTAGAGCTCATAATTGAGTTTGAACGTATTTCAAAATTGTAAAACCTTT
Organism: Sympetrum striolatum; assembly: GCA_947579665.1. Classification (NCBI taxonomy): domain Eukaryota; kingdom Metazoa; phylum Arthropoda; class Insecta; order Odonata; family Libellulidae; genus Sympetrum; species Sympetrum striolatum. Next base: position 82,739,510 of record OX388342.1, read on the forward strand.
TTCTCACCTTAAATCTGGAACAAGAGCATTTACTACTAGATTACAGCTTTTTCAGGAAATTTTGACGTATATTGATTATTCTTTAGAAATCGGCTCTCATCTTAATAGATAATGAGAACATAAAAAAGAAAATCAAGTTTAGCAAAGAAAAATATGATTCCCACTAGTTTACAATTCTAAATTATCATACATAATTGTTTCTTTATTTCGTTTCGTAGAATATTCCAAATTCAATTGATATTAAATACCATGTACTGAATTCCTAGCCTTATTATACGTTTGTTATTCATCAAACTGTTAAAAAAATATATTTTGCATATTGACTTTCAAATTTTTAAAACCATTCAATGAAACGTGAAGTGCGATCGACGCAGCCATGAGGTCAAGATAATGTGATTAAGAGTATTTTTAATTTTAAAAATTGCTGTTTAAAAACCCTAATTTGATACTTTTTAAAAATTTTGGAAATGATATCTCCAATATCCTTGATAAAAAGAAAATGTTACTCAGATATAACAACATAGTTGGTTTCTGAAAATAAAAGAATGGAATAGATATTCCTATCTTAAATTTTTTTACTTCACCCGTTCTATTCTCAATCTCACCCAAATAAAGACGATTAGTTATTATTTTTATTATTCTATCTTTTAATGCGTACTATTTTCTGTAGAGAACGCTTAAGTTAAATGTTGCCAAATAGCCTCAGAAACAGTTTAATTTTATTTAATTTTAATTTTGTTCATATATATGTTACTAATTGTAAGTGTTCCTTTAAAAATATACATTTAAAATTAAGTGGAATATATTTAAATTACTGACAACTTTAGCGATCAGGTAGCTGTAAAAAATCAACGTCGTTATACATCGACGTTACAACATGATCACGCCAGGCGAAAACCTTGTTTTTCTTTTCGTTAACTTACGATATCCCCATCACCTGCAGATCACAGTTAATTCCGAGACATCTCGGGCGTCGCTTAAGCATCGGAGAAGGGAAGAAGGAGACGAGGTCCCTCAGTATTTTTACGACATCGACATCCCTCCCTCCTCATTTTATCCCCGTGACCTCATCCGCCCACACGCGCCAACACCCTTAAAAAAATCCCCATCTCATCCCCAAAGCCCGCTCTCTCTCATTTCCGAACACAAAAACACAGCCCACCCTCTCGAGGAATGAATAACACTCGGGCGGATTTTTACTTTCCCGCCGCGTGTGTGCCTACCTTTCCCTTCCTCCTCCGCTGCCAAAACAAAATAAAACGTGGGAATGGTTCGCGTAAAAACCCCGTGCGGGAAAAGACTGCGGAATCCCCCGCCTCGGGATCTCCTATACGTTGTTTGTGAGCTACCCGAAGTCTAACGGAGCAGGTCGTGTGTGGGGGAATGATGTCGACCTCCGTGGGATGGCTATACACGCACGTGGTCCGGAGATAAAGGAGGAGGCTTTAGTGTGCGGGGGAGAGGTCGAGGGTTAGGGCTTTGTGCCCTATGATGGGATTTATTGGTAGATATTCTATCCCCCTTTCCTATCGAGACACCCCTCCCTTATTTGCCGTCTCTCTGTGGCATCACCTGGACCGCACACGCATTCCCCATAAGACCGTGCTTTGCTGCGTTTTCTTGATCCCGCCGCAGCCTCGTCTCCTCCCCTCACTCCTCCCCGCTCTTAATCCATTCTTTCTCCACTTTTCCTTGTTTCGAAGAGATGTTTCAGTCCACCTTTTCTCCTATCAGCGTTCGTGCATTATTCGGTCGATAATATTTCGTGTTTAATCTCCATATTGGCTTTTTTATTTGCAATTTCATCAGGTGTATGAAAGGTTAAAAAAAATGCATTAGATACAATGAAGCGTGAATTTCATAATCGAAGTATATGGTTGCTGTGCATTCGTGTTTCATTCGGTTGATTCTTGTTTAATTTTTGTGCTGACTTTTTCATTCACAATTTTACCCAGTTTAGCTGTGAATCATCTTTAAAACGTATCTTAAGTACCAGTAAACGTGTGAATTTCATCAATAAAGGGTATCGTTGCGGTTTATGGTCTATAACTGATAATACACCATTTTTATAGTAGAGGTTAAGCTGTGAGTTCATTAATGAAACAATAACGTCATTTATAAATAATATAAAACATTTTATTGCGAACTACCGTACCACACATACTCGCAAATAGGTCGATCCTAAATGTTTTTTGAATTTCCTCTGGTTAATTTTCAACCTTTTATAAATTACCGGCCCTTGTGGCCGAGTGGTTAGCGTGCTCGCACGATATCGCCCTAACTAGTTCGAATCCCGGTTAGTCGAATTTTTCTAGCTAGGGAATGGTTGTGTGTACTTGTAAATAGTAATAATTATTAAAATGGATGTAATTGGGATGTTCCTGTTTCCACTAGAGAAGTTATTATTATTATTAAATCATGGTAGTGATCAGCTTAAATTAGGTTAATATTTACTCTGATTGTTTTCATATATACGTATCATCCGGTATGTTTTATTAAATATACGCTAAAAAACTTAAAACTCCGTTGTAGTAAAAAATATTTGATTTAACTGACTATGAACTTTCTCCAGTATAGGTCGGCATTACAGTTTTGTATATGAATTCTGTAAACACAGGTAGATTATATTAGGTTTTCGCCAAACGTCCTAAACGCTAAACTCGGTTGTCCTGAGCTGATGCCGTGCGAGACGGAAATCCTCTGGCTCAACTAACGGAGACTAATTTAACATGGCGGTCGCAATCAGAAGGCCTCGTACTACATATTTTCGACCATCCTAATCATATGGCGCGACCTAAACTCTTTCTTTTGAATTAGTTCTTACTCTCTTTAGTCTCATTGCGAATTTCCCTCGAATTGGTGCAGAAAGTTTATTATTAGCTCATAGTTTTTTATTCAGAGCCGAATATCGATTAACCTATTAAGAGGCTAAACTAGTATTTTATTCTCATCCGGTATTCTACAGATCGTTTCACGTGGGTGATTCCAAAATATCAGTACCATTAGCTTAAATACGAAAGGTTCAATTCCAATCGTTTCACAAATGTGTTATTTAAAATCTTGAAGTCTGTGTGAGGGTTCATACTTTATGACTGTTCGTTTACTTGGTAAAATAAGAAGAGTGATAAAGGTAACAAGGCGATGGTGAATAATAAAATTGATCTAAAAGAATCCTTAGTCACGTGGGCATGAAGAAAATGATTCAGTATACGATCAAATGGATAAACACCGAAATGTAAGTACGGTGTCAGACGAGAAAATAATTCAAAATAAAAGGAAAAACGCATGTAAATGAGGTGTTCTGTAGAGAAAGGGTAAACGGAAGTGCTATAAAAGATAATGTAGACGAAGATTTATGGTCGGATCAGATGCTAATCAAGTACGCAAAGACAGTCTGGGGAGTATCGCAAACAAAAGAGACTATTTGCTGCATCACTCCAAAAGGGAATAACGTGATTGTACTACGTGAATACGTTTTTCAGTCTATACCGTCTCGTCCAATTTCGACATTTTTTCCCTTGTAAGATTTTCGACGAAGGGGAGAGAAATTTAATACAGATCGAGAGGTGACTTAACGAGGGAGATGACTCATGATTCGAGGAAACAAAGGTTGCTCTTATGCGTTGATGCGAAATTAATAAGCGCCCCCTATTCGCGTGCAATTTTCGCCGATCGATCGCCGCCTTTATTCTTGTCGCCAGCGTACCATATTAAGCCTTCCGCTCTGCTTTGACCGCGGATGTCCTCTTTACTCGAACGTCAAGTTTGACTTTATCTCCCTAATCCTGTGCTCGCTTCCATCGTTCATATTCATCCTTCACGTCACTATCAACTATCTCTCTCCCTTCGTCATTAGCCTCATTTATCACCTTCCGTCCCATCTTCCCTCATCTCGTCATTCGCATTCCTTCGCCCCACTTTAATTTCACTCTCAAATCCGAACTCAAGGAGTGCTCCCATTCTGTTTTGATCGTTTCCTTTCTACAAGATGATATAATGCTTTCATTGCAAGTTTCAAAAGCCAAGTTCCGCAGTGTTAGTTCGCGTCTAACCTTTTGGCAGTTATTTAAAGGCTCGGATTCCTGTTTCTTTCTATCATTTGATTTGGCCTTTGAGTTGATGAGTAATACGCACGAATTAGTATCATTACTGATTGACTTGCAACAGTGACACCGTCGGCAGTTTTGATGAATTCAATTCTTTATGGTGTGGTTGGTAAGATAGGTACCATGATAAAAGTTTGCATAGCTACATATGCAGCTTATTTCATTCTATTTATTGCTTATGTATTTATTGTACTTTCTTGAAAGCACTGAGGGAGGGGAAGAGGAAGCCGTTTGGCTTCATCTGTCCCAGGATAAATAAAATCCAAGTTAAGTCAAGGGAAAATTATGTTATACTTATGCAATATCTTATTACTAAATACAACTTGGAATGGGATAAAAAGACGATAGAAAAAGATAAATTAAAAAGGGTACATAATTAGATTTTCTCAATAATTGAACTTTTATTTACGATAAGAATAGAGAACGCTTAGGAACGTTTAAGAATTATGTTCGATGTGAATTATGTCATCATTGCATATCCTTCATCAACATATCTATGATCGCTTTTGTCAGGAAAAGTAACTTTCCAAAGAATTTCGATTCAATATTCCTCTGCATCATCCTAAACTTATCAATTCTACTGATGATGCCTTTCATTCAGTTTACAATTTATTTTAGATTTTTTCAGTGAAAATTTAGAGAGCTATACTGTACTTGCTTAACACTAATCTCATTTGAATTCTGCTTCTTAGGAGCGTGGTTAGAGCTGGATACAGCCAGATGGAACTAGATTTCACGAGATGATGCTGCCTAGGACCACCGGATCTCATAATTTTGGGCCAATGAGAACAAAGGAGAGATGATAGATTGGCGTTGGTTAATCAGGGATGTCTTACTGGTAAATTCGATCTAACTTTATCTTAGTATTATCTAACGTGTCAATAATGTTCAAAGGCACATTGGGACGCTCCCATCCCCAAAAGAATATCATTCTCCACCAAATGGGCGGAAGTTCTCAGCCGATCGTATCAACTAACCGTATCGCTCCAGCGAGCCATTAAGCTAGCGATTGAAACTGCGTGTCGATCCCTATATAAACCCTCGATTCAAATCACGACAAGACCGATAACTCGCCGAACCCACAAACTATGTCTTCCCTTCCTTCCCCTCAGCTACCGAGATAGTCGTCAAAATTCCTCTATTCCTCTTTCCTCAACAGAATTTCGGTAATAATATGGGGAACTACTGAACTGAAAAATGTAGCCTAAGAGTTTAGGTTTTGGGACAGGTTAAAAATCTATTGCTACTTGTGAAAGCTCCCTCACAATATAATAAGCCAGGTGAAAACGCAATAAACCTGAAAACTCTGAATTCCCATTCATTGTTTTGGCCTTGACAATGTTGTTAATTACCTGAAGTAGATATTTCCTAAGCAATGTTGTCGAGAGTTATTTTCGGGTTTCCTTGGCACTAAACCCAAGAGATTTTGATTAAAATGGTAAATAAATATATATACATATTTGAACTTTTGGGTAATGAAAGAATACTGCAAGGCAGTGATTAGCAAATTCTGGAATCGTGTTCTCGGGAGTCAAATTCGTGAAAAATAGGCGAAAGAACAATCTAAAATCTTCGATTGAATTTTAACCATTCAGATACGAAAACATGTTCAATGTAAGTGAACCAAAAAGAACGACTAGGTAATGAGCAAATTTGACAGGCAATATTCAGCTACTATTTTATTGTAAATCCATCAAGATGCACTTCTCTATTGAATTGATTGTTAGAGATAAAGAGAATCTATTTGTGCTAAAATTCAACGATATATTTCGCATATTTTATACTCACTAAATAATACTTATTGATGAAAATGCGTTTAAATGATGCTAAGTGATGAACCTCTGTGGCAGACGTATTATACATATACTGTTTTGTGTGAATTTCCGTGGTCATCTCGGAGGGCAACTTGATGCAAAGATCTCACACAACTTCCCGTGTGAGATCTGTTTCCGAATTAGACATTTGTGATCAATACGATGGTCTTTTGTCGTTTAAAAATCCATTGTCACATAGTTTCGGGACATAGCCCTGAACACAGGACATAACGCTTTCCGTATTCTCTTAGCTCATTGAGCTTTATCAAAGAGCAATTCCTCGTGGTAATTATTTAACAACTTTTCCTTCACAATTCGCACCACCTCCGTCAACTTCTTTCCCCACGAAGAGTCCTCTTTTCTTCACGCAAGGATGATCTTCCAAGCGTCATGGCAGATGCGATTCTGTTTTCCAAGGATGACAAGTGGATCTCTCGTGAAGTACTTCAACAGCGCTTCTTCGTGATTTTTCTTTCTTGTAAATTCTCTTACCTAATTTCTCAGAACGCATTTGTCGCTCGCCTATCTTCATTAATAGATCTTACCTTTGCTTTTCTGTTAACATCATAGAAAGTTTATTTTTTGTAAACCTTGATCTCCTCTTTTGAGTTTCCGTACACTCTTACTACTGACTGAGTCAAACGTGGATTTGCAGAAATATTTTTACAACACTCCTTAAACTTTTATTTCAATCTTATACTCGTTTTACGTTTTTTGCTACTACGGCATAATGTTACGCATTTGTTACTAGCCCTATCAGGAGTAATGTCTACATGACTACCTTTATTCTAGTTTTACTTAATTTTTGGAGCAAGATTAATATTCAACAGGAACTATCTATCTCCTAAACATTCATGGACCCAGAAAATTTTCTCAACATCTAAATAAATGTTTTTGTATACGCATCGTACATTTTCAGTTATTAATTTCAGGAATACTCCTCATACGCATTCAAAAACAAAATTTGTATTTTTGGAAAAATACTTTAATATTTTGGCATTAATTTGTAAAATAATACTTGTATTAAGCTAAGAGAGAGGTGGTTAAGTGTGATTCATAAATAATTGAATAATTTATATCATTTATAATTACGCTTTCAAGGCTTATGAGTTACGTTACCGTCAATACCCAACTAAAAATTCACAGATTCACGATCTTGTGATCGAATGTGATAAAATTGAAATCATCACATAGCAAAATTCACAGTCTCTGGCCATGTCTTGTGAAAATAAAGCATGATGAAAAGAGAATAGTTGTAATTTTTCCACAGTATTTATGGCGATCAATCGTTGAAACTGGTCGTACATTTGTTATTATTTGTTTAGACAAACACTGTGGAAAAAGTATAACTACTATATATTCATTATCACATAATGATTAAATTAAAATCATCATTCTCTATTCCCTCAATTTTAACTCTAAATATTTATCGATGAAATTTGCACTTCTGAGGTATGCAATTTCAGATGTTCATATATTTAGATGTTTCTTTTACGCTTATTGTTCCTAAGCATTTTTCTTGGTATTATTCGTAAGTTTTACCTTGAAAGGATCCACGCATATAGTAGTTTTTTCTTATTTTCGTAATCTTGATAACATTGGACTCGCCTTACGCTTTTGGTATTAAACTCCGTCTTTCATACTCTCTGTAATGAAATTCCCTTCAAATTAAATCTAACTGGCAAATCTCGGGGTGCTGCTATATTACGAATGCTAAGCGCTTTTAACAGGGTCGGATATAATCGCTTAATTGCTTACTTCAAATATTCCCCACATCAACACATGCCGACTTTGACTTCCTCGCCGTTTTTCGAGTCAAAACTGAGATTTCCTCCCACCTTGTGATGTCTCTTGTGATGTCTTTCCCGCCGCAGGCAAAATCGTCCCACACCTCATTTTCTCTCTCCTGCATCGCTGAGCTAACTTCTCATTCTCCTCAGGGATCCAATGCTTTCACACACCAATTACTCACTGGGAGTCTTCCATTCTTTCGAATTGCGGCGAAAGAAAGACGAACTGGAAGACGATTGCGTTGACATCAGGTTACGGAGAGTTTGAACAATGAGCGGAATCTACTTGAACGCCTCCTCATTTAAATTCCCTCATCTCTCTCTCAAACAGCGACGTCCTCGAAAACTCGTCAGCCATTTCCTCCGCGGTGCCTAAATTGCGGAAGGAATGGGCGGTCCCTTTTTGCAACCTCGATTGTCTTCTCCCGCCACATACGCTTCATCTCACCGCCGAGAGATGTCGTTAGTTATTCTTTTCCCGCGTTATTCCTCTTCCCTCTGTCTACAGACAATGTGTGGATGCGTGCATTTACATGAGGAACAACAAAGTTGGGTAAATATTAAAACTGTTATGGAGTTTGTTACTATTTTGGATGGAGGGAACTATCTGATCCCCGACCAAGATGATTTTAAATAAAACCCCAAACTGTAACTCACACAATAGATAAATATATCTGAGGTCCGTGGAACCAATCATTGTCATCAGTCAAATTCTTTACTTTTCTTAAGTGTTAGTTATGTTGATTTGTATGAGTTAAGGTAAATGTTAATCATCGCTAACACATCAGATTTAATAGTAAGATGATTATATGAGCCTGAAATTGTAAACTGGAGGTGCCTTTCTATTACTGGGGTATGAGATACGTAATATGAGTCCCACCGCCCATAAAAGCAAATAAATAAGTTATTAATCTACTACATCTAAGAGTCTGACGGACCTGGGAACTTATAGGTAGTTTCAATGAAAATAAGGTGTATAAAATTTTTTTAAATATCTGTAGTGCTTGAGCTACCGCGAGTATATACATCCGTATTCCATTTTAAGTCTTTATTTGGTCAATAAGTATTGCATCCGTGACATATTTTAAACTATATTTAATACTTCGTTTACATATCACCATAGAGTAAGGATATCCTTACTCTATGTTATTACTCATTTAGTCGTACATCCATAAGTGATCCATGAGAGCCAAATGATGCAGTTCTGTAGTTTTCGCTTTTAATTGGTTAAGTTGAAAAATGGGTTTCTTGTGGTTTAGTAAGGCCCAATTAACATGGAATTTACTCATCTTTATTTTATCGCTTAGAATGATTGCGAATTTTAGCTTTAAATAACCATCTTCTGCCATCCCCTTGTAATTGTCATTTTTGTTAGCAAGTCACTTTCTTTTTCAACATTGTTTAGTAATAATAATAATCGCCTTTATTTGAACGGGACACATTAAGCATTTTAGTTGTAAATCACCTTTATTATATAATTTTAGTTTGATCCTACGCTGTAAATGGTCATTAATTCCTTTATGATGGAACAAATTTTTAACAAGCTTGACCTCTCTATCTCTTGTTATATTCTTACATGATATTATTAATATTTAACCCTTATGCCAGTGTGGACTCTTTTCCACCAAACCTATTTTGTTAATGCGCGAATGTAGGAATTGAAAGCTAGGCAGTATTAGCTATTATAAAAACAGTTACTAGTTAGAATCATGGTTTATTTTTAGCAGATGTTTAGAACAGTTAACCGGAAAATATAGAAAGTTTGACAATTTTTCAGTATACCTCATCGAAAAAATTTAATTTATATAAAATACATATTTGTATAGATTACTCATAATAAGAATCAAATTTCAATATACCTGTTTCGATCTCGAAGTTTGATTGTTTTCGATGATTTTCTGTCGACTTTCATAAAACATATAGCTTCCAACTTATTAATTTACCTAAGCTGACGAGCTTAATGAAAAAAAACACATTTTTCTAATTATCATACAGTTCTTTACAATTATATTTATTAGAGAGTCACACAACATACCTCAAATAAATATTAAACATTTTTACATTAAATATTTTTCTAATTATCATACAGTTCTTTACAATTATATTTATTAGAGAGTCACGCAACATACCTCAAATAAATATTAAACATAGTCATAAACATAACTTTAAACTTTCCCGTACTCACTTCCTCAAAAACGTTCATTCAATCTAAATTTGAAAATGCTCTTTAATTCGAAAATATTTCATGAAATGCGATGAAAGAGTAAATTTTGCATAGGTATAATGATTTGGATGCATAAACGCCAGAATAAATGTTAATCTATCCTTCGAGATTGGTAGACAGATATCAGGAATATTTGAATAATTTTAATTGGCTCCCACTCATTTAAATTGAATTTTACTCCGTGGCATTAATTCACCGCTGAAAGTTTTCTGCCTTTGCGAAATAATTCGGTACACATTATCGATAAATGCAATCTTAAGAATATGTTAATGCGGAACACATAAAAAGTTTTAATGTGAGAAGGAATCGTCTAAGACATCGCATCGACAAAAACGACCTCAGCACGTCCAAAGACAAAAGCTTATAGCAGAAATTTTCCGCATTTTCGTTTCGGCGTCATACACCTTAGGGTGTTTCGCATCCATTTACAAACATTAGCTTTTGAAATAAAACCCCGATGTACCTCAATGTGTGCTCTCCCTCGTTTGCTCGCCTCATCTTTTCACTCTCCGCGCGATTTACACGGGCCTTTCGTCTCATCCCGATTCACCCTCGCTCTTAATTAGCTGCGACGTTTCCCTCCGAAAGGAGACACGCGGAAAGACACAGAGATCGAGATGAGAGACGGCCTCGTCGATATCCTGAACGGAGCAAACATAAGCGAGGGAATAGCGAAAGAGAAGTACACTAATCCCGTTCCTTCAATTTCCTCGATCCGCGACGAATTGGCTTCGATACAAAGATTACGAGTCGCAGAATGGTTGCTGAGTTTCATGTGATGAGGCAAATGTGTTGGAATGTAAACTTCTCCCATTTTATAGGAATCATTGGAGTGACTCCAGAGAAGCACCGAGTGATTGTTTGAGAGAACCTTCCAAATTTGATGTTAATGTTAACTGGATTATGCTAATTAAAGTACCGCGTATATGCACTTATTAGAGGTTTAAAATCTCCAATAGCCGTCTTTGTCGGTGTTCCTCGTCTCATTCACCGGTATTCGGAGAAAAAATAAAGGACACCGCACGTTTCTTAATTTTCTCCGAATACCGATGATAGAGACGATGAACGCCGACAAAGCGGCTATTGTAGATTTTAAACCTCAAACTCTTCAACAGCCGAGTTCCAAATATTCTTTCTTTACACGCATGGACGTATTTATAGTGTATTTATTCTTACAGCATAATTATTACATTCTTACTGGATAGTGATCAAATTGTTTTATTTTCGAATGTATGAAACGGGAAGATAAATAATTTCAGCTCTAATAAAAAAATTACAGGTTATACAATGGCTTAATTTTAGCAGAGGTTGTTTTGTTGAGTACCGTTAAACTCGAATTTCGTATATGATGAGATATTTTCCGTATCTTCTCATCTTTTATTATTACTGTCTTGGTTTTGGTTTGCGCAAGTTTTTCTCAAATCCCCTCCTCGTGGGTGTTTTCCTACAGTCGATATTAATTCCCTTAGAATCTGCTAGGATTTTTACACCCTCAATTCTTCTCAGTTTTTCTCACGCTATCAATTTTGTTTGATTATTTATGACTATGGGTTGGGAGGAAAATTCTTAGTTTCAATCTCGCGCGATTAAATCGTTTTATTATTATTATCTTATCATAAATTTGGAAACACAACTTACATATTTTTGTCGTAAATTTTCCTTAGAATGCACAGAGATATATGGTATTATATTATCGGTGGTCACATTACCAATTGTACTTTAATTTTTGCAGAGGTATTCTACGGATCTTGAGGGTCGGTAGTGGTCTCAGGTGGAAGCCCAATCAAATTAGGGGTGGAAAATGAGTAAAAAAAGCCGATGCAACTCTCCGAAAGTTGTGGAAATCGTTCAAAATGAACAAAAAATTCATAACCGTGAACGACGTCAAAAAGGACAAGAGGATCAAAACGTTGTTATTTATTATTCTATAAGGTGATAGTCATGAATTATATCAATTGATATAACTATTTATAATCAGTTATTGTGGTCTCCGTTGTTGGAAGTGGTGCCAAGTCCCCGGTCATACTCCGATGGTAGAAAACCTGTTTTCAGGAAGAACATCCGGCCGCAGAAATCGCTGCCTAATACAATTATAATGATATCATTAATCATCATTTTGATAATCATCAGTCACTCCCGCTGGTATAATTAACCGGATGAAAACCAATGAGGATAAAAGTAAGGTCGTGGAAGAGTTTACACATAAACACTTTCCCTTTGAAACAAATTATTTTTAGAGAAGATTAAATTCTTTATTTTCAAATTCAGCCTGAAAAATCAATATATTCATGTTAAGATAAGTTATATAATTCAGTTTTTCGTGAGTAGAGGGAGAGGAAAATTTTGTACTGCAACGGGAATGCTTATCTTGTCAGATTTACTAATTAATTCGTGGATTTCTCCGTGAAAACTGAATTTCAAAGTTGAAGAAGGTAAATATAAATAGGATCTCAAAGATCAAAGGGTCTTTCATATCTGTCAAATTAAGCTTCCCTCGTCGTTTCCTCGTATTTGAGTTTGCATATACAAACCCTGAAAACGCATAAAAAACACCTGTATATGTAAATGTTTTAGCTGGTTTTCTTCATATTTCTAAATTAAACTACTTTTTGCTCTTGAAAATTGTGAAAATAAAAAGTGGATTTTGATTAAATTTTACTTTTTCGAATTTTGGCGGAGGAATAGCAAAGAGGGAGGAATAGAGAAACCTGGTAAATTGTGTAGAGGAATTTAAAGTCGCGTGTTTGCTGAGGAATGGAGGATGGAAAGCGATGAAATCCGTGTTGAGAACCCCTTCAATGTTTATTTCCAGTGTAAAGGGAATACAGATGTGGCTGTCGCGTGCTTCGTCTGCCAAATCCCCACTAATCAGATGGTACAGAAGTCATGTACAGCGCACGTACCAGAAAATTGGCTTGGACAGAGTGATCAACACACTGTCGGACTCTCTCAAGCTTCTATCTTTCCGGCTTTATCATTATAATTAGTATGAATAGCCTATTTTCTTTGTAAAAAAGCGTGTTTACCATAAATGAGTAAGTTTATTACAATACATATGAGTTTATTTCTCTTAATGAATTTTATAGTTACCTTGCAAATTAGAGAAGTATGTCTAAAAAACAATTTATACTCGACATTTCTCCCATGATGTTTATTGATTTAAACCGAGTTTTAAATACTCTTTCTCATTTCTTCATTTCATTATTTTATAAGTTAGAAACAAAATTAACTGGTCTTCGCTTAATGGTTCCAAAATGAATATTGATGTACTGTTATGCTTATATGAAGAAAAACACTCTCCTTGCTTGCGATGTAGTACCAACTTTATCTTTTAGATATCTGATTGGTATAGCCAATGGTTTTCTTGGTATTTTTGAAGTTACATTTGAAAATAATTAAAATGGAACACATCTTATTTTTAAATTTTTGACGGTTATAATACAATTGATATATTTATTCTCAGATATTTCTTTGGCGCTAAAAGTTATAAACATTCTTTACGAACTCCTCAAAGAGAAGAAGGTAGACATTCCATTCATAACAATTTCTAATCACCTAAATTTTCCAGATTTACTTAATGGCAACAAAATTATTTCTACTATTGAATACTATTCGTTGCGTCAATACCATAGCTTAAAGCAAGGCTTTTTATTTCGGTCTATCATCTGGAAGTAATTTTCGTTTTTTAAAGTGCTGCTCGCTTTGTTCGAAGGTCGATTTACTTCAAAGAAATTGAGTCTCATTCCTCTTGTACAAAAAATTAATAGGCTATCTACTTGCAAATATATGCACGGTAGTAAAAGGTTTTATCTTTTAATCGAAGATGGCTATTCTGTTTTGAAAGCAGCATGCAGCTTTCATTATCATTATTATCACATCAAATCTGCAGATAGGTAACAAAGTTTGATATCGTACGATGAATGGTTACAAAGTTGTTGACAAGTAATACAGAGTAGAGTACAAGTAATGAGAAGATATGCCAGAAACAGAAAAAAAGGCAAGCGTAAACATGAATAAGTTAAATACTAATACAATAATACTAATGATTGTTTTAATCGCCTATTCAACATGTATTAATCAATAGATTCAGGAATTATAATAACATTTCTAATTCACTATGGAAGGGAGGAGATGGAGTCCTCTAATAGTTTCTAAACATGAGATAGCTAATCAAATTGCTGACTATGGTTCATTTTCGTAGTCACAGCATTGAACAAGTGAGCCTTAAAAAGTATAAATTTCCCTTCAATTTCACTATTTTGTGGTAGGGTTCCATAACTAGAAAGAATGAAAATATAGGAATTTTATTCAATTATTCCAGTGGTACGGGTGAAATTCTTATCTTTCATTTCTTCAAGGTATAAATTTCCCTTGTTCGTACCAGACGGAACAAAGGAAGATCCACATTCGGAAACGAGCGAAATCGCGAATTCCGAGACATCGTAACCTCTAAATGTCCCAGGAGTCGGGAAACCCGTATATATCCCGAAAGTGATTAAGGAATAAATGCGGGAGTAAATCGCGGAGAGGGATTTGGGGGTGATGGATAAATGGCGGAGGATATGGGGAGAGGGACGAAGACAGGTAGCGAGACAAGGGAGGTCGAGAGGGTGTAAGTGATTTCGTGTTGAGTAGAGTGATTCCTGGTTAGACTGATTGATAGCACGGTTCGTCTCGACCGGAAAACGTCTCACCCCACTCCTGCGGTGTCTCCTCCCCCACCTGTCCCTTATCTATATTCCGACATCTTACTCTCTCGATGCCCGTTTTCCACTGTCAGGCCATTGAGGCCACACATCGCTTCATTTCTCATTATCCTCCCGCAAGTCCCTTCGCACGTTTGCAGCGGGAGTGGTATATGTTACTTTTAGCTCTAATGGGGTTGAGAAAGGATTCAGAGGAGACATTCAGAAACGCGCTAGACTAAGTGACAATTAGCGTTTGTACGTGTGTGAAAATAAGTGACCCAGATGTGAGTGTCACGAGGGTGTCTAATGCTGTTGACGGATATTGCTATCTCTGGATAATTTGCTACCACGAAATTAAGCGATTAGAAAGTGCCTCGTATCTTCTCTCTTAAATGGATTAGCCTTGCTGGGGATAGAAATTTTGGGACGTGAGAGATAATGAATAGTAAAGAAAATTGTCTCAGCGGATACCAGCGCAAAATTTATAAGCATTACAAGCAAAATTGCTCCCAGTTAATCTATAATCGGTAATCTTTGTACTTGAGATGTGCCCTTCCATGTCATTATTCCTTTTTGAAGTAAAAACATAGTTTCGACCTTTATAAAAGCAATGCTTCCTTCCTAATATTTACAGTTTTCTCAATGTATATTTTATATTGCGGATATGTTACATTTCTAAGAAAACACTGGAAATATGGTTTTTGGATCCATTTCTTTTATTTTATTCTCAAAAGCTTAAAAAATAAGTACCAAACGTTTAGAGCCTGAGTCTAAATTCTCGAAGCCGCAATTCTCAGCCTGATATTTCCATAGGATTCTATAGTATAAAATACTACAATGATCCAAAGTAATGATTGAATAATATGCATCAGTTGTATTGATGTAACATTATTACGAGCTTATTTGCCTTCTCTTTCATATATTAATCAACTATGAAAATCATTTTAAATGTTGCACTTGTTGTTAACTCTAAAGATCTTCACCAGACTTTTCCTTCACTGATTCACAAAATGATTTTTCTTATTAAATTTTGGATCGATTATCTGAATTGTTTGCGAAGTACTTCATACTAAGATCTCAGTTACAAAATCCCTTACTTCACCGGGACCCCCTTTTTCAGTTTCCTTATCTTTCCACGTTGCCAACCAATTCGACGATCCGATGGGCCTCAGACTCCTCCATTTCCAACCAGACTTCCGATAAGCAGTCTCACCTGGACGGAAAGCACTCTTAAGAATTCCCATCGGATTTCATGATTGATTCGTGGGGTTTTGGGTCAGGAAATAATGGATTCTTTGGGATATAGAAAACCAATACATTCCTCAAGTTGTCGCGCATTGAGATACGCCCTCACTTTTATCAAGACAAGTGAACTTCTTTTTTCTCCAAACCTTCCCCCTCTGAGGAGTATTCTCTGTCGTTCCATATCTCTTTTTCTGCAGATAGAGGCTCTAAGGATGTCGATGCCATAGTTCAAGGATAGCTGCTCTTGAAATTGAAAATTGTATCCGATGGATTCCGGGGGGGATACATTTTTTCTGGAAGCTATCAGCGATAACATCTGAGCCTAGAAATCTTACAGTGAGGGACAGCGTTCATATAAAAGATTTTATCGCCCATAATTATGGATGCTGAATTTAATTTCACGATGACGATAAGAAAGAGAGTATAAAATTGTTATGAAACTAAGATGAAATTCAAGTATAATGATTCAAGTAGTCAAAATTGTTTTGAGAGTCCAATTGGCAGTTGAATTGAAATTTCAACCTTCTCTTACAAGTTTGATGTGTTGCATTACAAAGTAATCAGTTAATAAAGGCAATGCTATGCTGCAATGGGTAGGTCTTTCCTGTTGGACAAAAGTTGGACAAATGAATGTGCGTCCTTCTTCGAGCTCTCAAGATTAAAGGTAATGAGATCTTTCGGTTTCTTTAGTAACAAATTTACTCAGAGAATATTCTTTAATAGCTCTTAGAGTCTTTATTTCTTTTATGATTTATGGATGTGTTCAATTAATTTCGCACACAAAGAGAAAAAAATCTCCAAAGGTTAATTTATTGTTGAATTTGGTTTCCCATTTTGTAACACCTTCGCTTTAAAATTTTGTTTGCAGTAGAAATGAATCAATACTGTTGATAAATAGAGTAAAGTATTTACTTACAAAGGAAGTTATAAAAAGTGTACTTTCTGACAAGGATGGTACCTTTATTTTAATCATGTTTAGTACATTAGAACTCTGTATTCAACGAATGTCTTCGTTGTACTTTTTCTGTCATTAAAATGTTTCGCCATGGAAACTTATGGGTTCTCAGATTTTTTTCAGGCCTAATGATATCATACTAGGTATTCTCGGCCTCTGCTTAGAGGTATTACGTGCTTCCCACTTGTTTCTATCAGTGAACTTTTAATATAAGAATTTTGAAAAAACCGTAATAACTTTATTTTGATGCATCATTTTCTGTTCCATTTGGTGCCTAAAAACCCTTTAAAAGGGTCCCTTCCTTTAAAACTTTTATGAATTAATTGCTGATTTGTCATTAGTAACTTCTAAATTTGCGATAGTAATTATACGTACTAGCTCGATCAAAACTGAGAAAATAAATCTACGCAATGTGTGTACATTTTGAATTTGATAGAAGCAAATATAATTTATCGCGCCTTCCTCCTTGCTTCGCGGCATTCGCTCTACTCCAGTTCTCAGAATTACTTTTCCGCCGCGCGCAGTTTATCAACCGAGATAACAGCATAGCATTAAAAGAGGCCCAACCTAAACCAGCGATTCGATGAATAATACATCCCCTCGCAGACGAAGCAGCGTAACGCTCTTAGCGAGCAAGGACTCTACTAGAGTAGATTCTCGAGTAGAGAATCATAATGGCACAATATTTTGGGGACGAACATACTTCGCCCGACGCCTTCCCACCGCGACAGCACTCATCAGGAAATTTTATCCTTCATCCCCATTTTTCCGCTGCACCCCTTTTAACCTCTCCTCGACATCCTCTCCCTCCTTCCGTTAAGGCTGCCTTAATGGCCCCCGCGCTCTGCACACGCCTCTGGTAATGGCGGTCGCTACAGAGAATTATAAATGGGGGAGGTGGGGGATGATTGTGTGCGGGGGGCCCTCCCATCGCCGTAACCATCTGCCGAACACACCTCTCATCGCCTGCCAAGACTCCCGATCCCACGTCCTCTTTCTCCCGGGGACTCCCTCACCTGCTCCCGCCCTCCTCCGATGCACTCGACAAACCGCCACGTCTCCGCATAACCCTCGTCATTCAGAGCATCTTACCCTTTACTCCTCCCTCGCCCCTTGTATACGCTTTCGGAGACCTCGCTTCGACCAGCTCTCACCTCCGCTTCATCAGCGAGTGTCGTTTCATTTTTGTGCTACCCCGGATATCTTTGCATCGGGTCCCGGTTACCTCTCGTTTCTTTTGTTGTGCTCGATGCAGTTGTTCGTTTTCCGGCTTCCCGTATAACTGCGCTGGAAAATGTTTTATCCGCTCTAAAATTATTAATCTTAAATGATGGGGGAATGCAGTTTAAATTGATATAGGCAAAAGAAGCAAGGTTAGTTAACTTTGTACTTAGTGCGTGCTGTAAATGCTCAAAGTTTATAGGCCTGCTGTTAAAGCTCAATGATTAAGGGCGGTAAAAATATTTTACCGTACCAATTATACCGGCTACTTCGTTTTTAAAATCTGTTGGTTGGTGAATTGATAATTTCTACTTTATGTACGTTTAAGTTATGCAGCTGATTCTCCCATCGCAAAGAATCGTAAAAACCTTCATGGGTACCGTAAATGTTGGTTGATTTCAATGATAACCCTCCGTAATGCTTTAAATGCGATGCATTCGTATTTTCTCTCACATAATTTTTGTATAAATGAAAGCTAAAAACATGTACTCACACCATTTCTGGCCTTAGCTACAGTTTAAATTAGAATTATCCGGTTTTGTTTCTTATTTAATGATATCCTGCCGTTATACGGTAAAACCTTAAAAATCGTAAGCTTATTTTAACCTACGTTCGTATCCCGCCTTACAGAAAAAGGCAGGTATACCCTAATTCAGAATTTCCATTCTCGAGAGAATACAATAAGACGGTACATTGAAAAACATCATAGGCTCAGCTGTTTCCACGAAATTTTTATGCTTTGCATTCGCTAAATGGCTGAAGTGGAGTTTTCATTCATTATCTTTCTATAATTTTATGAAAGACAAAATAAAATGAAAAAATGATAATTGCTAATTATCTTAAAGTATGTATTCCTTGGGAATGCGCTTCTGCGCTTTCGTATGATTGATTAGTCTTTCAGTTCTTTTTATAAAAGTTCATCAACGACCATATATTTGATTCTTTTGTACTTTCTGGATATACGTAGAATAGAGAAAGTATTGTTTTCATGAAAAAAATCGACTTCGAGAATTCAACGGAAATACTTGTCCCTAGAACACGTTTTGACCATTTTCGGAATGATGTCTGTGTGTCTGTGTTTGTGGGCGCTGTAACTTAAAAACTGTTAGTCGTATCAATACCAAACTTCATATATAGCACTGTGGTTGGTGCTGTCAGAGTTGATTAGTTTTTGGAGTAAATCGGTTTACCAGAGGTCGAGCATTCTTCGAAGCAAATTTCCGGTTTTGCAAAATATCTCCATTAATATGATATTTAAGTATATGATATTATTCATAAATGTTTTTGAAAATGTAATTTACTATAGCTTTTGTATTCATTATATTTTTTTATCACTGATTGCTTAGGAGTTATTCGTGAAATACTGATAAACTGGAAGTTGCTGATAATGTACTTTGTGGGCGAAAGGCTAATTTCATTGTTTTTCATCGAACATGTCCCGAAAAACATTATTTATAATGTTTGTGACGTAAAAGATAATATAATATAAATTAATCACTTATCTTCCAAGTTTAGATTGAATATAGAGTTCGAAAATACTGTCGTGGATAAATACTTACATCTTATATATGGAGAAAGTCATGTGCTGGCCACATCAGATTTTTACGATGAGAATCGTCTCCTGATATTATCCTTCAAAGTGATAATCACCCTTAACCTTCAAAATAATGCTTAAGCACCCTTATCTTCTCAGAGTTTTGGATCTAAAATCTACTAATTTCATTCCGAAACCCATTTCATATTTCCATCTCAGAGTGAACTTACAATTTTCTCAGAGATTATCGGTAGATTAATGTCAAATCAAACTTTAAGCCAAATCAACCATCTTTCCGTATGAATATCTTTCGCAAACTTCTTCAACAAGTTTGTACTCACAGTGCTTGCATAGGGATAAGGATAAGTATCTACTGCCAAGACGAATAATTTTGTATTCCCCTCACAATTGTCAGAAAAGTAATTAATGACGGTAATATGTATATAAGGAAATAATGCAAAGTTACATCTTTTGTAATGGCCAAATTATGTTAATTTTCATCGTAATCACTTCATCGACTTTTTTACTGATTTCTCGTTCGTAAAAAACATCTATTATGAAAGTTTGCTTAGTGCTTATCACATTTGTTTTCTAAAAATTATATTTGTTTAACTGTTAGGATTTGACTATACATGTTGACTTTCGACCATCCGATTTTTATTATCAGATGACAGAAAGGAAACCTGCATTGCCAAATACAACATTTTACATAAACTGAACTAAATTTACTCAAAGTTTAAGTAACATTGCGCAAAAGTAAATCCTAGGTGGCTTTCCTTAGAGATGCCTCTGTCCATAAAACTTACGAGAAGATTTAGCATTAAATACAGGAATCGATTATATTATTCAAATTTTAATTATTATGATTGCTTTTAGTAAACTATAAAAAACAGAGGACAACCTTCGGTAAAATTGAAATACGAGGACGAGGAATTGTGAAATGCAGCGAAAAATCTTGTTCCGGTGAATTCCGAGACCATTAAAGGAAATAAGGTACGACTCCATTTAGCTCCACGTGCTCTGAATCTAAGAATTTCCCCAATATTCCTCCTTCCCCTCAGAGAGACGACGTAGCACAGTCTCCGTTGAGCATGTTTCCATGCATCTCCTCACATTTTTTTAACGAATCAAAACCACGTCTTGCGGGAGGATTCCTACCACTTCATCAATCGGCAGCGAACACAATGCCGCGCGCTGATCGATTCTCGATTCTAAGGGAAAAAAAGAAGAATCCCTCTTTTCATCCGTGCGACTCATTAAATCTACTCGGCATAATGCGTCGCCTCGTTGATTACGGCACGCAGACTTTGATCAGAATAATCAAAGATTTTTCAGACGTTTTCACACGTTAATGAGATCGAGAAACTGTTTTCGGCATTTCTCAAGGCGCCGAGCCTCTTCATAAGTTCCGTATCTATTATTCCAGTGTCGCCACGCCCTTCCATTAAAGGGACAGTGACGCGCCCACGATTAACTGGGTCTCGATCCCGGTGCCGCCCATGCGAACCGTCCCAAAGGCTTTCTCTTTCCTTCGATGTAAGGTCACTCCCTTGAGTGACGTATCGTGTAGTAATAACGTCATCGGGGACATTTGTATGGCTTAGTTTGTCACCCATCCCAAACGAAGGTGAAATCTTGGTGTACTTTTTTCGTGGCTAAATGGAAGTTTTCCATGCATAGCGATCATCTCGCTTCCTTCTTGAAATACTTTAAATTTTCAAATAAATTCTAGTATTATCTCATTATTTAGTGATATATAAGGTATTACTGAATGATTACTAGCAAATAACCCAACGCTTCATAATAGCCATAGAGAATCTTTATTTATTACTTGAAATAAATTAGAAAATATCTGGTTTTCTGATTTCACTCTACGTCACAAAGATAAATCGTATATTACAGAAAACTGATTGGTTTGGTCCTATCTATAAGCTACGCCAGTGAAAGAAATAAGCATTAATGATGCGAGATTCTTACCTGCTGTCCTCCATTTTCCGGTTATATGCCTTCGAGATTACTACTATATACTATGCTAATCAAATATTCCATGCAACAAAATTGACTGAAGACTGATTCTTCATATTCTTTGAGCGAAACAAGAGTAGGGGAGACTAGGGCAAAGTGGCCATTAAGGGTAAAGTGGCCATTGGAGTGTACTTGCTGGAAACTACTGTAATTTACTGGGAAAGGATTTGAACAAACTTGTAGGAAAGCAATTAGTGTTGTTTCAAAGTGTCAGTGATCAGTTTGCGAAATTCTTTAAGTTACAATAGATTTTCTAATTTTTCCTGTATTGATCGAAGGCAAGCGTTTAGTTTTATTCTCATTATTTTGTCATTAATTACTGATACAATTTTTAAATTTACATAGCTGAAAACTCTGTCTAATAAGCATTGAAATAATATTGTTTATGATGAATTATAATGTTTTAACTGTAACGAGAGTTATTCGAATCGGTAAAGAAAGGATGGATACGATGTACTGGTTGCCATAAATGGGCTCATAAAGCGTGCGCTGGATGCAAAGAAGATGATAATGATTTTGTTTGTGAACATTGAAAGAAGAATACTAAAGTAAAATCAAGTTTCTTTTTCCAAAAACATATTATTTCATTTTCATCTATAGTTAACTATAACATTAATGTTGATTCATAACAGTTAATAATACAAATATAAGTTTGATTCTGTATAAAAAAGTGTTTATCGTCTCAAAATTTCTTTTCTGGGTTGAAATGGCTACCCCTGGCCACTTCACCCCGCATAGTGAGACAAAGTGGCCACTTTAAAAGAGTTGGAAAAAAAATTGCGAAAATATCTTTCAAGATATTGATAGTTATTGATTCTGCACTAACAAAACTACATGCTTAGTATTTTTAAATTGTACTTACTTCTAAAAAAGTAAACACATATTTTCTCTTACGGTGGCAACTTTACCCCAGTCTCCCCTACTCTATGAAATAAAAAGCACTTAGTAAATTTTCACGACTTATGATTCGGACGACCGGTTTTAGCAGTAAACCATCATCAGGTGAATATGAAATACAGAAAAATACACTTAAATGCCCTTGAAATTTTTGGAAGGGTGAGGGGAGGGGAATAGGTCATGAAGGGTATTTCCCCAAAAAGGTTTTCGGCAGACATTATTTCCATCGCTTCCCACGCATATTGCAAAATGTCCAAGGGTAATCAGGTCCTTGCATTTTCTGCATATTTTCCTGATGATGGCTTAGTGCTGAAACCGGCCGTCCCAATTATAGGTTGAGGAAATATACAAAATGTTTCGTCTTGATTCATTATTTCATTCTACAAAGTACGGCCAGAAATTATCAATTGTAAGAGTACTCTAAATCATTTTTCCTCATCATCTGCTCAAATATGTTTCATCTCCGCACGGTTTTGCTGCTGGGCTCCGGAAAGCCTAATGGACAGCGTGTTATTCTTTGAAGAAAGTGGTCTCAGGTTTGATTCCCGGTGAGAGCCCTACGAAGAAAATAGTCTCATCTGTTAAAGCACTAACAAGAGTGTATCCGCTGAGGGTTATAACTGATAAATAATTACCCAAATTCCAAAAACCATCAAAAGTAAAATTCCACCGATGTACATTTCGCTAATATTTCGGTAACAAGGGAGAAACTCCCTTGTTACCCTGAAGATGCTGTTTGTTCTCAACAGCGAAATGTACATCGGTGGAATTTTACTTTTGATGGTCTTTGGAATTTGGGTAATTATTTATTTGTTAAAGCACTCTCAAAACGAATACTATGATTCAGCTGTTATGGGGTAAGGGATACGAGGAACATATCAGGCAATGTAATGAGTACTATAAAATTACGCATTTACCATATTTACATGTATGCGGGATGATTTTGTGTATATGATAGAAATAAGTGCAATTATAACAATATGTAGGCATTTTCGTGATTTAAAACTTTAAGATTAGTATCTTACCAGTATAAGAACCGAATTATCCAGGATGGGATTATTTACAGAAATATTGTGAATTTGAAGTATGATGAAATGAGATCTCGGGTTGCATATTCCCTTATTAGAATATGCACGCCTATAATGATTTTTTTATCAATTTTTATGAAATATACTCTTATAATGCCTCATTTTCACCATCACTCTCAAAAAACGTTTTCTTCATTTAAGTTATCATCGATTCCTGCGCACACTTCTTTCACCTTTTCATCCTCCCATTCTCTACTTTCCTTTCAGCTGAAGCACACATCCTTTTTAAGTGCTATTTCACTTTCTCTATTCATCTTACTTTCTTTTCCTCTTACACACGTCTCTTCCCCGTTTCCCTTTCTACAACGACCTGAATCCATCGACCAATGCTGTCATATCACAGTTATAATGTGCGGTTAGATTTTTTATCTTGTTTATATTTTGATACTCGTAATTCGTAGATGTAGTCTGATAATATTGTTGGATTATGTGGAGAAATGTATAAAAGTGTTCCAATAAACGTGTTTTTTATTCTAACGGCATTAAGAAATGTTCAGCATAAGTTGGAAACGACCGAAAACGAAATACCGAAATAATGCCAAGTGTAAATTTGCTATTTCAGCAGAAATTCAAAACATCCAAATATTTCAGCAAATCCAAAATGATTCAATGATTTGATAAAATTGATTCAATGATCAGGTTAAATTTATGTTATATATAATGTCAGGCGTATTATACCTTTTTATCGAAATATCATCGATGTTTGAGTACAACTTAATTTAGCTACCATCTATAAATACAGATCTTGAATGCGTAATGCAGGCCGATTATGTACAATGTTTCTTAAACTACAATCAGTAGTGTACTTATAAATTATGTATGATAATATAATATATATATGATCCATATAATATGATGATTGATGTAAATTGAAAAATTGCCTCAGATATAAATTATACGTCATAACGTAGCTCTGTATGGAAAACGCTATTTTGGAAAATAATAGTGAAGAATGTGAATTCTAACCAAAGTTTACTACCTCTAAACTGTACAATGGCGGGATTTTTCTACCTCACCGTAATCAGAAGGCAGTTTCTTACAATTACGAAATGATTTCAAATAAGATTATTCACTGGACGTACAATTACTCTTCAGACAAATCCCAACGTGAGGTGGCCATCCTGATCTCAACACGTACGATCTCCACACCTGTGGCACCTTCTTCCTAATCCCTCTTCCCCTTAACAAGGGGCTTTACTATCTCTCCTCTTATCCGTTTCGTTTTACTTCTAGCCATAACTCCCTTCGATCTCCTTATCCAAGGATTTCTTTTCTATATTTCTCCTTGGGACTGCTCTCTGCAGGAGGAAAGGAATTTTCCTTCTCCGTGACTCCCTCTTCGTCGCATCGCTTTCTTTCAAACCAAAAGGGGAAAAAATAAAAACAACTCCCCCTTTATTCCCTCCCCCCGCAGTTCCATTTTGCCTCGAGATTTTATATCATCTCCCTGGAACTTTTCCGGAATCCTGGCCTCGCGTTTCCATCGATGCGTGGGCATATTTCTTCGTAATCCCCGTAATTTAGTTAACGACCGCAAAAGCACTCAAAGTTTTGTTTTCAAATCTTAGAATGCCTTCCAGATGTTGTTTATTTTTTGGATCCCTTAAGAAGCTTACTTTTTTCAACTCGATAATATATTTTTTTAAGGAGCTCAAGATGAGCCAGGATGCCCATAAATTCCGAAAGCGTCGTCTCTGACAGTGTTAAGCAGTAAGGGACGAGATTTATTAATTCTGTGCTCAATTTTGCTTTTGTCTAGAATTTACTTTTGTTGCCATGTCTCATAGTAATTATCATTGGCGAATTAAAGGATATTTTTGTTGATTTATGCGTCGTATCTAACCCCAAGGAAAACATTTCTACGAATGTATTCTCTGCTATTGGCGTACGTAATTTAAATCATTGTTGTTTCATATGTTACAGAATGACTAATAGTTCGGTGACAACATCATTAAAATACTATTTTACATTAGCACATTTCCCTATTGCACACCAATAAATACTTCTTGCAGTATTAAATGCAATAATTTAATGCTATTGGCTGTTACAGAGCTTCCTCTAGCTTTACTGTTCAATATTATGTTTATTTTATAGCTTTTATATAACACGTTACAATACAAATATCTCTTAGCTACAACAACTCAATATTACTATACAGCAGTAGCCAAACTACAACAATACACTATCTTATTGCTGTTATTTCCCTTAAAAATTGTATTTCTCCACCTACAAACTAAGTAATTCTACACAAAATATGTATATTGAGTTGTCAGAGATTCCCCTAAATATTAGATACAAGTTGATTAGAAAATCAAATTGTAGATCGGTGGACGGAAGAATTAGTTGTTTATTTTCTCATGAAAAGCGGAGTTATATAATCTAATTATTAGGTTTTTAGGATTAAGGGTAAATGAATTCAAGTTTAAGAAGTTTATATTTGCAACCAGTAATTATTTCCTCACTCTTCAAATTTAACGTTATGAAACTCCCAAATATTAAATGGAAGTTTTATCATATTATAATGGATTTGCAATTTATGCAAAGACCTAGGTCAGAATTCCGCGTAAGCTCCATTTTAATTCCAAATTAAGTCGCATATGATGTCGAAGTAATGAAAAATCTGGTATCCGCTATTTGTTTAATCCAATTTCCAATTACGTTCACTCACTCTTTGCAGCAGAATTAATCACGATGCAGTAGCTTAAAAACGATGCCCGGGCTAATTCAATCGACGGCCTGCAGCATTGAGGATTTCTAAGAAAAATCATTACGAAACTGTATCAACGGGATGAAGTATTATTCAAAGCCGGAGAGCCGGCGCGGAACGAGAAGAAATTAAGGTCTCCTTAGAATCCGAAGACTGAGCGCCGCACATTCCAAAAACGAAAACAACGGAAGCGTTAGGATTTGGGAGGAACGAAAAAAATGAAACAGAAAACACGAGTTATACGCAAGCTGGAGAATGGGCCATAGTTAACTCGGAGGCTCGGGGATATTGAAATGACTTGCCTCATTATTTCCTTTCCAGAAGCGCGCGCTCCCTCTTTCTCCCGGATCTCGTTTTTACTCGTTTTTATCCCTCTTAAAAAAGAGGTTCATTTAAAAGTGCTCATCGAATCTCCTATTCCATCCCGTGCCCCCACCCGCATCAAAGTTTGGTCCTCGGAGAGGGGTTAACCCCGAGGAAACTTGGAAGCGATAAAGACAGAATCCCAGTATAGATCCTCATCCGTATCCCCCTTTACCACTCCCACTCTCAAATTGCCCTTATTTCGTTTGTTTCCTCATGCAATCCCCTCCCTTGTTACTCAGGATGTAATTCGAGGGAATGGATTGGATCACCTGAGGTCCTCCCGTTGTGGTCGATAGACTTTTCTTTTATTCCTCAGCATGCCGATCCTCTGTCCTCTCAAACGTTTATCTGTTTGTCTTATTATTCCACCTGTTTTCTCCTCTTTCTGTTACGGTTTCCTTTATATCACTCCGGTTTATCTCCGATATCATTCCGCTTTATTCCCCTCTAATATCGGCAACTCCCCTTTCCTGAAACGTAGTAACGGATCGGGCTTTAAATCTCTTTCGGGAGTAATCTGTGTTGTAAGTAAATGTTTTACAGCGTGAAATTAGATCATATGTTCCCAAACTTTATTTTTCTGCGGACCCCCAGCCTGACTAGCATTTCAGTTTTCAGTTAAAAAGAAATATATACGGTTATCTTTTGATTATCTTTTAAAGTTGGGCTTCTAAATACTCTAAAACAGTCTCAATAATTAAAAAGATCTCGGACCCCCGTTTATTTTCTCCCTACCATGGACCCCCTGTAAATCTATTTGGACCACTTTAGAAACTTGTGATTTAGATTGTTGAGGAATGTTAATCGTGCGTGCAATAGGATACGTTTATTCTCAAAATTCAATTTACCTTCAGGCAGAAAGAAGTAGCTCTTGAGAATGTTAATTAACGAAATCCTTCGGTTTTTCTCGTTTTCATAACCAACGAAATGGTTTATTTGGCATCTGTGGCGCATTAGCCGTCAAAAGTTCTGGTTTCGGTTTTGAATCATTACTGACCGTGTTTTTACTGTTTATGGCATTGGTGTATGTGTTCATCAGTTGTTATTGTTTGCGTCTCACACTCGAATATCTCGCTCTAATAAAAGACGTTTATTATTATTTATATAAGTTTTAGCTGCCCAGTAAATGGATATTTGTAATACAAGTGAAAAACAACTGAAACGGAGCTGAAACCGTGCTGAAATAGGCAATTTGAATACAATTATTAGGACCCTTCCAAATTAGACTCTCAAAATGTGACTTCAATCGTTGTTGGACTATAAGTCGTTGGAATACTTCGTCTCTGACTAACCTGAAAAGGCTTCGGAAGATTTCTATCAAAGGAAGTCATGTTAATTGTTTCAATGCACTAAAGAATGATTATTTTCACGAAATTGGATTTCTTGGATGCTTAAGAACCTTAGATGATTCAAACTCAAGTTAGAACTACATATATTTACTACAGAATTTTCAAGTATATTCCTGAATAATTAGCATCCAACTATTTATTGAGAACTGAATCAATTAGCGTTTTCCTTATAATGCTTTTATCTTTAGCTTCTGTTTTCTTAACTTACAATTGAATTTTGGCATTCAATTTTGGCCGAAAATTTCTCCTTCATCAGCTTTAGGCGCAGGTCATCAGTTTGAACTACCTTTCAAGCCGAATTTATCAAACTTTGAGCAAAAATTATGTCGGATTTTATGAAGTCAGTATCAATTTTGCTATATGATTGTAGTCCTTAAATTTAGGATAACTGCTCAATAAAAAGGCTCGAGTAATTACTGCTGTAGAATCCTTTTCTTTTCACACAAGAGGTTTAAATGAAATTCGATATATCAAACCTGTACCAGACTCTATTTTACGCCGAATTTAACCGAAAAAATCAAAAACGTCTTCTTCGACAATAAATAAAATATTAAGGCTAAATATAACATGAAGGACAAGGATACACATTTTCATATAAATAACCACCAAAATCAACTAAGTTAGTTCGGAATTGCGTGTTTCCTAAATCAAACATTTGAATCATTCCTGAAATTTAAGGGAGTTTTCGGCCTTGAATGCGCAAACTTCACGTAAAATATTAAAAATCAGAACAAAATGAACCAAGTTCTTGAAACTGCATCAACAGCTTTCCTTGAATACAAAAAACGCAATCTGTTAGTTGACTGTTCATGACGCTGAATTGATGTATTCCATTTATTTTACTGCTATCTCCATCCGTTGAACTTCGTGGAAGATAAAATCCTCGCTACTCTCTCGCCTGACAATGTTTTTTATGGGTTAATAGTAACACATCATGCATAAAGGAAATGGAAGGACAAGGCGGCTAATGAAGACTAAAACGGAGTTCCTGTAACGGTAACGGAGGAGGAGTTTTACGTCAGCGGCGTGAGAGGGTTTGAGAGCCCATCGAGTAGTTTGAGATGGCGAGGAAATATGTCACTAAACAAGCGCGACGAGAGATTGAAGGATAGGGGAAGGTTGCCTAATTTGGATAATTTTTTAATTTCTTGTATATTTTCATTACTAATTATTCAACCTCAAACTTTAATGCCGTAAAATGTAATTCATAGTTTCTCCTTTCATCTGTTTGTTTTACATTTACAATATTTTACTCTTGAGATAAATTAAGTGGAAAAAACGGAACTAATCCTAATGGTCCAAATTGTGAAATCGGTTGCCTAATTCGGTCTCAGTTTCCTAGGTTGGACTGGGTTGCCCCTAAACCATCCTGCCCTCAATTAGTAGGGAAAAGTTAGTAGTGAGGTGAGTTACATTGTGTGAGTCCAAACTTTCTAAAAACAATGTAACTCACCATACTACATACTCTTCCCTAGCCAGTAAGAAGAAGATATTTTAAGCTCCACTATGTGCCATTCCACTGACCCATCACCCTCACACCACTCTTCCCAGAATGCACCTAGCTCCATAGCACCATAGCACCACTCTTCCCTAATCCTTTCCCATGGCCTTTCTTTCATCCAGTCTCCCCTGCCCCTCTAATTTCGAGTATAAATAACACTGAAAATGAATTCCAAATTTTGTGCCTGATGATGACGCCTATGCCTCGAAACTAGTCGTACCATTAAAAATTCTGTGGGCTAAAACAAAGTTAATTCATTCTCACACTCCATGCACACGGGCACAGCCATCTTCAAAGGTTCTTCGTCCCATTTCTATTAC
This sequence comes from Sympetrum striolatum, assembly GCA_947579665.1. Classification (NCBI taxonomy): domain Eukaryota; kingdom Metazoa; phylum Arthropoda; class Insecta; order Odonata; family Libellulidae; genus Sympetrum; species Sympetrum striolatum. The sequence goes on from OX388342.1 coordinate 82,769,340, forward strand.
GTACCCCTTTTGACGTGATGAAAACCTATACTAATATTCACCCAAATATATTAGATATTTATTGTGGAAATAAAATTATTATTATTAAAAAGTAATTAATTTCTTAATTACATCATCCAATAGTCTCCTAAAATTAACACACAGTGGTCCAACTTTGGTAATATGTTCCCGTCAAAATAATATTGGTGCCAGACGAACACACGGAGTTTCACACATATAAGCAGTTTGTCGTTAGTAGCTAACATAATTTTCGTTAAAAGAGTTCCACAGAAAGAATTATTACATACGTTTACTTGAGACAGCAGCTTACGTACTGAGGGTATATAATTCGCACTAACGACCGTCCACACCGGGAAAATGTCTCCAACTCTCTGACCGTCTAGTCACGTGCCCTAGATGGTATCACCGGTTCCGTAACAATTGACCGCGCGACAACTGACCGCGTACCAACTGACCGCGTACCAACTGAACGCTACGACAATTGACCGCTACGACAACTGACCGCTCGCGACAACTGACCGCGTACCAATTGACCGCGTACCAACTGAACGCGTCTCCGTTTTCAGGAAGCATTAACTGAAGTACGGTACACAAAATTATAAGAAAGGTAATTATTTTGTGGTAGCAATGGAGCGGTAGTCATTTTACCGAATACTGATTAAAATACCATATATTAGATACTTATATCACTAAATTTTTTTACAACGCTTTCTTATCGATAACAGTTTTGAGCAGGAATGTTATCTTATTACGAGCAATATTTATGAAATACTGATAAATGAACAATTAAATTCATTTTGCGGACATGTCTGTGTACGGGACTTGGTTAAGATTTTAGATTTAGCTATGTACCCCGCGAGTGGCGTATGACAGGAGATAACAGTTGGAAATGTAAATAGTATAATGTAACAATTTTTGCCGGTAACGAATGAATAACTTTTAGGCTAAAATGCTTCCTGCTTCTTAAATAGATTCTGCATATATTCTTCACCGTAATCCTCAAAAATGTCACTACTTATATCACTTTTCTTATTACCTCCGTTGATAATTAGGTACGTAAATTAACATTCGGTGGTTATCTGATAGTGTCCTATCATATACACAAACCATGTACCACTTATATTTGGACTTATATTTTTTTTTCATGCCTAGCTACTGTTGCCCTTCACCGGTGAAGTCCCCCTAAGCTCTACTGAACTTTTCAGGAGGTGCTTCACCGAGGCAACAGCAACAACGAACACACACGACCATTCCCTGAATCGGAAAAATCCGACTCAGCCGGGATTCGAGCCCGGGACCTTGGGGTAGGAGCGATAGCTTAGATGGCATGCTATCCCCTCGGCCACCAAGGCCGGTGATGCCAGTGATTGCCAGTGATTTTATAATTTACACAGCATTAGTTATTCCTGGACGGTTCTGAGTAGAACAGAATTCATAACTTCAAACCGTTAAAAGTACACAGAATAATGCAATGCCATAATATTGAAATGGTTACAAAATATAATGAAAAGATAAAGTCGTTGATATTGCACACCAGGAGGCTATTTTTACATTTATACAGTATTTCACTAAATGACTTAGCACATCTATGTGAAGTATGTTTGTGTTAACGGAGTAAAAACTGCGTTCCGCTTATCCTTAATGAGTAATTAAGAATATACCATCAATTGGGAGCTTTTAACTGTAAATTATAAATAGTTAATTTATTTTATGCTGCTGTAGCGCTATCAGAAAAAGCCGTTTTTAGGCCGTTGGTTTTAATTTTAATGCATTTCCTTACTAAAGAGATATCTAGTGATTTTTCTGGAGTGACTTACTCGTCGAGAGTGTTAAGGTGAAAACAGATTCGATGCATTTCATAGAAACAATGAATTAACTTACCATTTTTTATATTTACATTCACACATTGATCCTACAAACCACCATTGGCGTGAGGCAGGGGGTGTGTAAGTTTAACTGCTCGTAGCTTCTCTAATACTCCGAGAAAAAAATAGACAAGAATTAGATGTCCATCCAGGCTCTTACTTCCTTGTAAGGCTTTTTCTTATTCCCTCGGAGCTCACTCAGATTGTTAACTATATTGATAAATCATCTTTCTTGTCTATGACATGTACTGTTAGGGTATAAAGAAGCACATTTGCGTTGTTTGATGAAGTTCAGTAATTTCACTCAATATATCCATAACTACTGTAAAGTGTTCAGCAAGCATTGAGCTAGTATCACGCTTTTCCATTCAGCGCATATGTCACAAGCTACACAACATTCCTCCCATTTCTCTCTTTAAAATATAACTTATTTTAGAAGAAAAAAGAAAGAAATTTTTAACTCCGCACATTAATTCAAAATATTTTCTAACTATATACCATTATTTCATAAGATTTAGACCAACTCATATGAGTGAATATGGCATGGAATTATAACTGCGTAAAGAGAAGTCTTACGGATTTATAAAACTGCACCGAGCTGATCAGAAGCTATGACACTACAATTGTCGATACATTTACCAACATAGCTTTTAGTATCAAGATTACATTTTCGGAGTGACTAAAATTTCTTTGAACAAACTTAAATTTCAGCAATGAACTAACTGGCGCAAGAGGCAATTTATAATTATTTACACTACATAGTTCGTTTTCAACCACGAGGCATTGGGGTGAAACATATCTTTAATGTTTGAAGTTCACTAAATCAGACCTATCAGACGTTGATCATCACTTTAAATACCAGTGAAAGTTTAAAAATTTATTATATCATGACTTGTATAGTATTATAGTATAGTAAAGTACACATTATCCGATAGATAACTATGATAAACTAGATATGAAGATTATATTCAATACTACATCCATTTCTCCCGTTGAAAATTTTTGGAACTTCTGCTAGTATTTATAAATCCTTTCATCCTTATATCTGAAGACATTTAAGTAACATGTCACACTTTTTCATTATATACTTCTATATTAACACTACATAAAATTAAAATCTGAAACTTAGGTAGTAATATAATTCAAGAAATTATACGATAACGTTTCTGAACTTTAAAAAATACTGTATATTGTGAAATATATCCTGAGATAGTCTTAAACAGCAATTACTCCTTGAGTGACTAAAAATAAAATTTTTACTAAGAAATCATTTCATGTCATCACTCGCAGTTTTTCAACTGTTGTAACAATCAAGTACCCATCTTTATTATAATAGGTAAATATCAATTATATATCTTATATCAGCGAATGCTGATATATAGATGTGAATAGATGTGGCAGCATCGCAAACAGTTTCTTGAGGGAACCTTTCCAGTGGTGTTATATAATATATTCATCAGTGTTCTAGCAATTATTTGTCTAAATAGTAAGGATATGACTATGTTGCATTCCTCTTTTTATCCTTACCATTCCCATATACAGATTCATTATATGCAATTCCAAAAATAAAGCAATTGCAAGTGATAATTAATTATAAGCATCCTATCGATTACGTAGGTAACGAGAAGAATTTCGAAATTAATTATAACTTCGCTCTTCATTTCCGTAGGTAACGTTTTTCTGGTATCTTTAAGTCTTCACCTCCATTATATATGCTGTATGATTTTATCATCTATGGACAAGGAATATATATTCTCTCAACAGAAATCAACTCTCCCATGAAGCTCTTCGTCCCACCCTGTTTCTTTGAAGTCAAGGAAGTTTGATAGATGAGTAACTAAATGATTCTACATCCACCTAACACCTTAAACTTCCTTCGATGCAACACAATCTATATCTCAGCGTTACATCTCTTTCATCCTCTTCGTATTTTTGGTATTCCCTCTCTACCTATCTTTACAATATCAGATGCAAAAATATGCTTCTTTTTCAGTTCTTGCCGTAATTTACTCTGTGCGGCCCGCGATTGTTTCGTTGCAGATAGAATGCTTCGTAGTGCCTTCTGATTGTATTTTGCCATACTTTTGGACAAAATGAGTTGCTTTCTTTTTTACTTCATTGGTAATTTTAACTATGTAATGAAGCTATTCTCACTATGTAGGTTGACCATTCGGTATGGATAATGCCATACATAGCGTAAGTCTGGCTATCATTATTGTATAAGAGATCTTGAAGAATGAATGCAGCGATTAGATGGCCATATAAGCTTTTCGGTCACAATGTATTACAATGTATGTGCGTATGAAAATGAAGCATACATCACACACATTTCCCACTCTTGCTTTCCCCTTCAAAGGAACTTATTTTATTCATTCTACGCCGACATAAACCGCACACAACTGGTCATTGCTGAGAGGATATCTTTCAGTAAGTGAATGTTTGATTCATTGCATATATAAGAAAGGGAAACGTAATTTTACTGTAGACGAGTTCAAGTTATTGTTTTTTTATTAAGAATAGCTATAAAAATAAAGTTAGTAATGATCTAACGTGGAAGCAGAAGTATGTTTTGTTTTTTTTCCTCATGGTCGCATTTTATCATGAAGCTTTAATAGATTTTTTAGTCCGTATTAATTGAAGTGTAATATTACCATGTGAGCCAGTGACCTGGAGCTTTGCTGTAGATCTTGTGAAAATTACAACTCCATAATGAATGAAACGGAAAAGGCCAGAGTAATGGAATGATATGATGTACTGAAAGTAGGTAGTACTGCTAAGTTTTTGAAATAAATTTTATAATAATTGCATTGGTTTAAGAGAGCAATTAAGTGAAGGATTACAGAATTATACTGATCGTGATGCTAATGATGAGTAGTGTTTCGTATTATTTCCAAAGGATGTCTGTTAAAAGAGTTAATAACATTAACATTATCACACCAAGATATTAGACATATGTGAATTTCCGTTTAGGTTTAAATGATAAGGCATTGGGAGGAAAAGAGTGTGAGAGTAAAGAACGGTGAAAATTCGTCGATGCAGCGTTATGCGGCCGCCAACCCATAGGGACATATTTGTCCCAAAATTTTAAAACATTTTTAGTAAGATATGGAACGCAATTAATCACATATATTTTCGAAGGAGTTCCTTATCTAAACAGTTTATTATTCATGTGTAACAAATAAGGTTTCCTAGAAAATTTTCCTAAGTTTAGAAATTTAAGGTATCAATAAGGACATTTTTCTGCTTTGTATACATCATAAACATAAAAAATTATTACTGTGTAACAATCTAAGATAATTATCATTAAGATAGGACGGGGGCTCCAAATTTTAAATAAAAATTTCGATCCTTTAATGTTTTCAGAAAACGAGACGCGATCAGTTGTCGTAGCGGTCAGTTGTTACGCGGTCAGTTGTCGCGAGCGTTCAGTCGTCGTAGCGGTCAATTGTCGTAGCGTTCAGTTGGTACGCGGTCAGTTGGTACGCGGTCAATTGTCGCGCGGTCAGTTGTCGGGCCACGGGTATCACCACCTAGTAAGCTCGATGTGAGAAGTCAATAAAATTCCAGATTCGGTTTAGTAATAAGGATATGAGGAAAATTACGTTTCCGGGCAGTTTCAGATTTTGGTAAATTATCTTCATCTTGATCTCTTATCTCGCAAGAAATTTTACCGGCCTTGCTGATCGGATTTTTCCAATCAGGGAATGGTTATGTGTGTGTTCATTGCTGCTGTTGCCTCCGTCAAGTAACCCCTGACTAGTTCATAGGCTTGGTGTAAAGAAAGAAATATTGGAACACGGCTGTTAATGAATAAGAGGTTTAAAATCTCCAAAAGCCGTCTTTGTCGGCGTTCCTCGTCTTACTTCCCTGTAGTTGGAGAAAGCAAGAAAGGAATGCCGCACTGTTTTTGTACCCAAAATACTTTTCAAAGGCAATGCCTCCGTCATCAGGGGTCATAGAGGACGGACGCATTGCCTTTGAATTTTGGACAGATTAATTCAACAACTAATACTAAAATAACTGATACCAATCCATCCAAGTTGCTAAACTTATATCGTAAATGAATTTCATTATAATAGATATTCATCATTATTAAGTGATTTAGGTACATGAAGAGAATGACTTTATATTCTAATCTGAAGTATATTAATATCAAATTTCTACTTTTTCAGTCACTTGTTCGATCAAGATGAAGCAAATAGCATTAGCAATGCATTATGCGTGCGTCATCATCATCAGAATAAATTTCTACATAATGATGACAGATCCGATTAATTAAATAGTAACTTAATTTGTCCACCCGGGAGGTCGTAAATAGTTCCAGCTCATTTTTATGATGCCCGTGTGAGGGAAAATGCAGCAGCCTTAGCGGTAGCAGAGCGCCGAACAAATAGGCAAAAATCTTGTCACCTCGGGAGGACCTGCTCGAGAGGCCGTCGCAACATTATTTTTCGTTATGCGGAAACCGCGTTTTTTCCCTCTTAAACACCGCGCGTGATAAACTGCCTCTAAAACGCTACCCGGAAAGCTTAGGGATGCACCGAGACGCCATCGCTAAGTCCATCAATTTCGAAAGAGTGATTTATACGCCCAGATCCACAAAAACTTTCATTTTTCACCCATTTTTCCCCCACTCAACCCAACCATTTCTCTCTCACCATCCCTTCCATGCATCTTCGATCTTCAGTCTCTCTCTCTCTCTCTCTTCTTCCGACCACTCTTCGCGATTAATCGCTTTTAGGCAGCTATCGATCGGCATCCTCATTCAAGACGAGTACAAGATGAATGATGCGTGGGTTGAGGTGGACAGGTGTTCAGAGATGAGGTTGACGCGAAAGGGGGCGTTAAAAAAGGATGCGACGGCCTAGGAGAAGGGAAACTGTGGAAAAAAAAGGAAATGGAGGAAAGAGAATGCGAATAGCTTTTGCCAACAGAGCTAAAGTCCGAGGCTGAGAGATAAGGAATATTAATGCTCGTGGAAACGGCAAGCAAATGAAGGAATGATAGCAGCGTGATTGTTTGCACAGCGATGCTTGTTCCAATGGTAAAGGAATCGCTGAAAGTTATGAAGGCACAGCTGCGACGATTAAATCATAGTGGCATTTTCATATCGTAAAAATGGCATCATAATCCAAATATATCACTTGCTAAGAAAGTACGAACTTCTCTCCCATCACTAATCTTTAAGATAAATTTTTTAATGCTTTGCTTCATCGACAACGATGTACGGTTATATTATATGATACAGTATAAATAAAATGGTTGAGTTTTGAGAATTTCTTTTCACCTTGTTATTCTCGAGGAATTAATTTTAAACTTAAAATTTGCAACTTCACATAAGCTTAACAATTGGAAAGAACTCTTTGATTGGTAAATTTCCAAATATCTTGAATAATTAACGTTTTAGCTAGACAAAACATAGGACGGATAATTAATTAATCTTTTAATGTAATTTGATCTCCGTAACCAATTAGTAGGAAAAATAGTAAAAATTTTATGAATATATTTTCCTATCTTTTCGAATTTTTAATAAGGATTTCCATGATTTAGTGTAGTAAACCGCAGATTCTTGGTATTTCAAATTTAGCTGTACCATTTTTACCTAAATACTTATAATTATTCAAATAAATGTTATATTTCCAAAATAATTTCGATGATTCTGTAAGTGATTAACATGATCCATTCTGTTGGCCTTGTAAAATACGAAGGCAAACCGCGACGAGCTGAAGCTGATAACTCAATAAATTATGTTTCCCAAGGCATATTGTGCATAAATTTAAGAAGAAAAATTATTTCGTTATTTAAAATCTACTAAAAACACCTGCTAATCGCTCAAAATATAGAAATCATAGTAGTTCTACTGCTGCCAATTTTTTGCCACACACCCATCAATTTATTTACGGGGATAAAAAATGAGTTACTCAGCTTTGATGAGATATCATCTAGTTTCGAAATCCTTTCTTCGTTAAACAGATTACACGTCCACGGATGTAATAAAATCAAATAGAGGAAAGTAGCAGTCATTTCCTTCCCGATTTCGATAAAAAATTACGATAAATCACTGCTTCTGTGGGATAGATGCGAGGGAAGCCCTTTTATTTTTTCAAAAACGGAGAAGAAACTATTCGAAGATAGAACTAAGTATAATGTTACGGGAAAGACTAAAACTAGATAACTAACCTTCGCGCGAAAGTGGGAAAACGATTAAGGAAATATTTTCATGAAGAACGGAGTGCTGAGAAATTGCTTCGATTTAATCTCATCCGGAGAATTTTATGATGCAACCAAAGATTGAGAGGATTTCTGAAGATGGTGCGATGAGGAATGAAGCTGGCCGTCAAAGTAAGGTGAGGAAGTGTTGCGGTAAATGGAGAGATATAGGATTGCGAGAAGTTATGAGGAACGAAAGAAAGAATAGAAGATAAAATGATCTGGTGGAAGAATGTTGAGAAAAGGGGAATAAAGGAGTATACCAGCTCCTTCAAATGGAAAACAACCGTAATTATGTAGATTTATCTTAATGCTTAGATTTGGAGGGAATTCAAACATGTTAGTAGCAGTATTTTAAATTTTCTTTTAACAGCTGAAACTATTTAGCAATGTATGAACCCCAACGAGAAAACGAATCCGGGAACACTTTCACCAAACACACTACCTACTAAGCAATCAGACAGCTCCATTCATACAAGGATAGTTATACTAACGGAAAGGAAACGTGGATATTGAATAGTACTTTTTACTTTCGTCATATTTCGTTATTTTCTATGTAAGAGGAAAAATATTAAAATTGTACCGACGTTCTAAATGTTCGAGGATCCAATCCATTTTAATCCAATCCAATTTTAAGTAAAGATATTTAGAAAACATAAATAAATACGAGTCTCAAAGATCACAGGAAAGCTTTGTAAGTTAATTAAATGAATTGAAAACGTAAAGAAGAAATTATATCGTAAGGGAGATTGAATATCTTCTTTAAATTCTGGTGATTTTCTCCCTTAAAGTTTAATTTACAGTTCTCAACATTCCGTTCAAAATTATTCATGGCTTGTCCAGAAAATGGAAGTCATTTTACCAATAATACATTTTCGCATCTAAAATATACAGGAAGCAAATGAGGAAAATGTCAAATTGTGAGAAAAAACGACGAATTCATTGTTCCAATCATGTAAGTAAAAAATTCAAAGAACATCACCGTGAATATAGTTCTATAGAGCTGTTGTAGGTGTCCATACCGAAATTCCGCATTCAGTTCGAAAACCTACTTTCAGAGAATAATACCAGTTGACCTACTGAGGTGGATACACGTTGGGCAAAAAAGAGCAGGTGTTGCTCCCTAGATATTCAAATCCCATATTGTGGGCCAAACGTAAAGGGAGGTAGGTATGTGAAATAATATCCTGCCTCCATGACTGCCATAATGAAATTATATCTTTGTCTTTAGATTTACAGAGAGAAATGGATAAGAATGATGGAAACACATGGTACATTTACTGCCTTACTGTAGTAATGTGTAGAGGGAATAATTATTCTTTGAATTTTCATAAAAATATCATAGACTATTATAGATATTCTAACTGTATTTGACTACTATAAAGTAAAAAAAATCACTTTTTCTCTTTTAGAAGAAAATAATGGAAATTTGAAATGTTTCATTTTTGCACCAATTTTTCAAGCCAAATATGGATGTGGTTATAGCCGAAATCTATTTATAATATTAATTTAAATTTGACTTTAACATGGATAAAAATTTGTCAATGTAAATTAGAAGGTCAAAATGTTGAGATGTAATTAAGGTGGATATTTTCATTCTATTTGTACGAATTTTACCCTTTGGCATCTCTAACTTATAAAAGGCACAAGTTAGAAGAGAAAATGGACGAAGAGAAAAGCGAAAAAATATAGATTCAGGAATATTTTATCCCATTTTATGTTTTATAGAAATATGCCGTCATAATGAATTCAATAATAAGAAAATGACGTTAACCTTTCATTGATCATTCACAAATTACCGAGCATTGACAGTCTGTGTTATTCTTTTTATGGCAATCGATCTTCCTGCAAGACAGTTGCCCTTGAAAAATACGACCTACATTAAATATGTCAATGAACCGAAGAAATCTCTCTAGATTCTGTCCCGCATTCCGTTCAAATATTCATTCTTTATTGGGCCTACGCCGCCCAATGTATCTGTATGTATTACAACAGCTAATTTAAAAGTCGTATAATTCCTTTAATGTATTCAGTACTCTCGGTATGCTGGCTACTCCGTGTGGAGAATTAAATTAAGTTACGACATTGCAGGCAACATTCACAGTTATCTATTACGTAGTTTAAATTTTTCGGTATGCTACAAAACATGGTAGGGCATTTTTAGCATATATTTTTATACTCTGTAATTAATAGTATATTATTAACATTTCCCGCCTTAAAACGAGGCTGAGATATTCATTTAATCTCCAATTACTGACGTAAGACGATGACATCTACCATTAAAAGTATAACTATTGCATTGTCATTCACAATTTATTGCAACATAATAGAAACAAATTAAATAACGCAATTGATTTTAAACAACCTTAATTTTTTCAGTGTACGCGATCTTTTTTCCAAATTATTTTGTTTTATGTAGATAAATAGGACTCATGATTTGATCTTTTATTCGCATTGTTAATTTATTTAACGCTATGATGACTTCCAGATTTGATATATACGTACTATCTCATACAAGCTCCTTAAAGGGTTGTAGTTTGGATGATAGCCAGTTTAATCCAATCATGCACTTATAAAAAGTAACTATAAAAATATTAACAAATAAACGGTGAAGGGCAAGAGATATATCCACGAATGAATGTAATAAAACATAAATTGCTATTCCAATAGAAGATAAGAAACGTACTGATCTTGGGAACTGATAAATTTTATATGAAATCTGTAAAATGGCACAGATAAAATGTTTTTTTTGTAATACGAGCTAATTAAATCTTACTTCCCGAAAAAATGGAGAAAATTCTAATAGAAAAGACGGCGATGTATGATTTGACGTCATTGATGAAAAAACGACAAGAGTATAAAAACTGATTTTAATCAGTATTTCTATCGAATAAATTATTTTTATGAAATTGGATGAGGTACACCAGTTGAAAGACTAATAATTTAATTTTCTTCCTAAATCATTAGTCTGAAAATTCTAAAATTCCATTTCATTATTGCCAACTTCTTTTATATGTTGATAATCTTTCAGCATTTTCAGTAAATGATATTCGTATCCCATATGTTTTTATTGTAAATGATAATTGCTACAGTCGTCTTAAATTTATTGAAGATTGAATAGAAGTGACACAAGCAAATCGATTTTTTTCAAAAAATATTGGAATAATTTCTGTTATTAGTCATGGACAAGAATCAACAAAATAATTTCGAACTGATCGCATAAGAAACAGATGGATGCAATGATGACTTCTGGATAGTGTAGTCCATTAAAGAGAAAACTTCAAAATAAACAGCTTTCACATTCGAAAATCAGATTAATGTCTTCGGAAATTGGAGGATAGACTAGCTGATTATTCTTTTAATTGAATTGAACAAAAATATCAGTCTAAGCTATATATTATAAATGCAATGCTCAACAAGAAATAACATCCTTCATTAAATAAAATTCCTCTTCTATGCCTGTTTGGGTTTCCATGCAGCAATCAAAGGCAGGTCCTGCTTAAGATTGTCTCTTTATAGATTTTACAGGTATAAAGCATGCCTAATGGTCTCAAAATGGTCACTTTAATCACAAAATGCGATTCTAGAATGAAAATCAGAAGAAATTTTGAAAATCAGTGATCTGGGAACGTAGAATTACGTCCTATTGCCAGCCTCGATGATATAGTGGAAAGTGTCGCCAACTCGGGTCCCGGGTTCGAATCCTTGTTAGGACCTGTTGTTTTTTTTCCTTGAAGAGATTGACTGTAAGAGTGTTCTTTCGAGGCTAAAATTTGACGAATAAAGTCAGCATTATAATTATTATTACTCCTGAGTGTATTCTAGGATAAATTTTGCGAACAAAAAGGCCAATTGAGATGTGACAAATATTGTTTTAGTTCTTGGAAATCCACTGGGGGAGAGAACAGGACACTTCATGGCTAGCAAGATTTGGCCTCCGTCAAAAGATGGAAAGTAGGTGACAACGACGACATCGCACTTATAGTCATTGTCATACACATTCGTGCATAAATATTCATTACAAAGATGTTCATTCGCATGAAGACATTTCAAGTTTAACTCATAGCATCTCCCACCCGTGAAACCCTTTTACCTTTTCGTCCATCGGATGTAAGATTTATGAGACGTAAACCCAATTCCCTCAACTGCACACTACATTTTAAGACTACTGACCTGGGCTACTCAACGAGAGCTACTCCGCTGAACGAATTCCCATCGGATATGGCTCTCCGGCTACTAACACGAGGAACTACCGGCCTTCCGTTAAATACTTCAATTCAATCCGACCTGCATTCAAGTATCTGAAGTTAGTGAACTTCTCGAATGATCGCGGGGGAAAACCAGCAGTTGACGTGCTTTTCATGTCTCTCCCCTCCCACCTTAGTGCTCTTATCGCCTTCGGGTGTATTAAACTCATCCCATTCTCGCGTGCATGCTTCCGTGCCCAGAGATGAAGGGCCGTGACCGCTCTCTCCCCTTTCGTGCTCTCCGACAAGTCACGTGCTCAACCCACGCGACCCGGTTAGTTTTCGCGGACCGCGGATGTGGGCAACGATTTTCGCCCGCGAAGGGCAAACGCGAGCATGTCGTAATGACCTCCCGATGCGTTGAACTTGCACGGGCGATCGGAGAGGGCTAATAAGTATTCTTTCCCATCGCTCCAAAACGGATGCGCATGTAAAGAGGCTTGTGAAAGCTCCGGGAACGTGAGCCTCGGTGCGATCAGAGTGGATGTTTGGAAAGGCGAAATTTCTCCTTTGTGACTGAGCCGTATCTGTTTCCCGGCGTGGGAGAACGTAAATATCACGACGCGGGTTACGACGAAGTTGTCGGGGGTCCCGTCCGGGAAAATCTGTGCTCAAATACGCGCAAGGAAACTGAAGTTCCGCTGAAAGATGGAGTCATCATAAGCAAGCCTAAGGGGACCGACCTCTGGCACAATTCATTGCGGGAAGAATACTCGGGTCGAAGTTTCTAAAGATGACGAGTTTGTTTTAATTCTTCTTACGCGACAACATTTACGAAATCCAAATTAATATAAACAGCAATCCTCTTTAATTGCCGACAAAATAAACTGCTTGAGTATCTTTAGTATGTCAGAGGTTTCTAAATCACCTCAGGTGCCAAAATAAATGTAAATAAGTGGTTGTTGGTAGTGAATAAGGATCCCTAGTGAAATGGAGCGCTAAGATTTTAATATCATCGTAGAACATCAATCTCATCTAAGAGCATTAATTCATAAAAATTTTTGCGACTGACGATAAAAATCATACTGGTCCTGCTCTTGACCTACCTTTACGCTATATATAGTCAACCAAATAATCAATTTGCTAAATATATTGAATTCACAGAGCTTTAAAAACGGATCGAATAAAAAATTCCAAATATTTGTCATATTTATCCATTCTCAAGCTTCTAACGATCACTTTTAGCTTTCATTAAATCGTTGTTTCATCTATTACACCAATTTGCATTGCTTAAGAGAATTTCCTATCACAATAGTTTAACACACACGAGTGAATTAGTCGTAAAACGTGGTGTGAGCTGACTGTTCATATCACCTTTACGACGGAACCGTATAATAAATAAACAAATCTTTAGCAACACTGCTTAGACTGCGTTATAATTGTAGTCGTGTTTTAGGCTTTTAATTTTTCTATGGTTTAACAGTTTCTCTACTTCAGCTTTTCCGTTTCTTAAGCTTAAAGATATTGTTAGTATTTTCATTCTGGTGCATGAAGTGAATTTAACTCAATTCATTTTTTTACAATAGGGAAATTTTTGATCGTATTCTAACTGTGCAAATATATATTTTGCGGGGAAAATCTTCCATCTTACTCAATGCAATTAATTTTATTGTACTGGCAGGAAATTTTTGTAGCTCTCCATTTCCCATAGGTGAAATTACCTATGAATAAAAACGGTAATAAGTAGAGAACTTCATCCAAAATAAGTATATCATTAAAAATGAGTAATTAATTATTAGGTGAGCAGTATGGTTTAATTATTAATTATTCAAGCTTTTTTAAAAGTGTATACCAAACATATAACACTTTTTTCTCTTTTTCTTGTAAACCCTTCCTCGCTATTCACAATAGATGAATGACTAATGGAGAAAACCAGATCATTTGTTTATATTCATCCAGCTAATATTTCATTCGTTCCATCGATGAAATGTGTCGCAACCCTGCAGATACTCAAATTGGAATGACTAACATAAATTCTCTACAGAGATGATGTCGCGGAATTTGGAATCCAAGCTTTTTTTAGCCAGCCAATGGGAGGAGGGCACACAACCATGAGGGTATTATCAAAACTTAATGCCGTCACTATGCGCAAAGCATTGACCGCAGATTCATTGAATTTCACAGTCACAACCAAAGGGCGCCGCTATGTACGTCATTGTTACTATTGCTTTCACGTTGTCACGCAGAAAAAAAGAAGCAATAGTGTGTCAGGGGGTCGTCGCACTATTGCATGAGCGGGGAGAAGCGGATTCTAAATTTGCTTCCTTCTCCCTCACCGCTCTCCGATGGCGCGAAAATAGATCCACTCTCTTAAGTTTTACCGAGAACCCGATGATGAGCTTCGGTGGTGAATGTCGTCAAATGACCGCTAAGAGAAGAGTTTTCTCATTAATCACTCTCAAAAGGGAAAATATTTGTCCAATGTTTCCAGGACGCTGTTTTCTCCTCCACTTTCTCCGGAAGGTGGTTTGCGCGCTCCCCCGCAAATTGAATGCCGTCAATGCGAATTCGTGGATGCCGAATTCTTCAAATTCGCACGGATTTCCTAAACAATTACCCGCGATTGGGTCGTTTGCTTAGTTTGACCTAAATGGGAAGGGGATTTCTGCAACTGAAGGCGAGAGTTCCGGAAGCAGGGATAAGTACGAGTATGTCGAATGATCAAATACGTCGATAAATAGAGGGGATTTTGCGGAAATGTATCGAGTCAACTACGTCTTCAAATGTTGCTGATATTAGGCGGGGAATCCCGATTGGCCATGTGGGCAGCTCGTTCGGGTTTGTTGAGAGCGGGCCCGGGTTCCATTCCCGGTGGGATCCCATATGCTAAAATGACCTAATGGGTCATTCAATATTCATGGTCTCATATTAGAATAATGATCCAGATCATGATTATTATACTCAAGAGAACATTTTTTAATATAATTAAAACTCTGTCTGGATTAATTGAGCCACGACTTTAAATTTTACTTGAACTTTCAACATTTTGGTTAGAAAGATAAATTCATGTCCAATTAAAATAGAAATACGATATTATTTAAAAATAAGCCCAATTAAATTGATAAAACCGTAGATATATTAAAATTTACTTTTTCTAAATTATAAATGCCTCAGAAATGCTTAAGAATTAAATAATTATCTTTGAAATAAGTTTAAATATAATATCTTAAAACAATCATTAGAACATGTCTCTTTGAAGATTTTGAGAGACTGATCCCTCAGGCTTAATCATTTTTCATTTAGTCGCTCATTCGAGGGGTGAAGGACCTCCTCCAAGATATTTTGGAAAATGATGAATGAACTCAATCATCTCAGGGTTTTCTTTGTGGAATTCCATATTAATTGAAGTTCGATATTTTGTTGAATGAATACATCACTCCATTTAAAATTATGATTTATTTTAAATGATAAATTATCTACTCTCACTACATTCAGACGAGCCTGCAGGAATAATTTTTCAAACAGTTTCCTGATTTTCAATTAAGAAAATCATCAATCATGATTTATGTCCGATTAAAGTCTATTTCCAAACACAATTTCTAACACTTACACCCTTAAAATATCTGTATTTCTTCCAAATTGTTTTTGTTTATAAACATAAGCTGTATGACGATTTCTTTGCTTCGAATATATTTATTATGGAGGGATGCTAATGAGCGACTAATTTTATATTCCATAATTTCAGCTCCATAGAATCTATTTAATAAATCTATTGAATACTCAAACTAACAAAATGACCAAAATGTAAGACCAAAATTACAAATTATTGTGGTTTCCGCAGATTTTATTCTTCAAACAATCCGTGTCAATCTGAGAATGCTGCTTTTGTGATTGTAAATCGTAATACTCAGTTAAATGTCTTAACCGATGAATAATACAGAATAATCTTCTTTATGATATAAGTTTCCTTAAAAAAATCCGTAACTGACAGTAAAGTATGAAAGTATTAGTAAAAGTTTGGTTAGTAATGAAATTTTTACACGTTAACGAGTACCACATCATTAATCCTGATTCTGTATCTTTTTAAGTTACCTTATTTTATTGCATAGAAGTAAGATACGCGCATTGGTAAATAAAGAAAGAAATATTATCTTCTACAAATTCCTTAATAATCTACATTCCAAGAAAGTAACGAATTAACGCAAATGTTTCAGAAAAGGAAATAGACATTTTCATTGTGACGGTTGGGAGAAAAATTGGAGATACTTTTCTTACATGATCGTATGTATCTCAGAAACATAAACAATCACACTAATGTAACAGAAACTGGTGCAGTTCTCTTCTGCGTCATTCAAGTGCCGTAAAAAATGTTCGAAAGCTTGTGAAACGTGAAAATCAAGGGAGTCCAAAAACAAAAACAAAGTCCCCAGAGAGAAAGAGCAACGGAGTTGAACCCAAAAGGAAGTGCAGCCAAAATAACGAGAGGGAACGAAAATGTTCGGAAACCGTTATGACGTTCGAGTAGCCTGAGTTGGCCGAACGTCATTCAAAGAAACAAAAAAGGCAGCGCAAGTACTTCCTCAAGCATGAACAAAGATGTTCGAGTTGAGGGAGAAAACAGGGGAATGGGGTGTTCCTCGAAATCGCGCGAATTTGGCCATTAAGGAAGTGGAAAGTTCTCGGTAACCCGCAGAAAAACCTTCGGAGGAGCTCAGCAGCTGAAAGATATTAGGAGAAGGGTAGAATGGAAAGTCCAACCACTGCATCATATGCGTCCGAAGATCGAGGGAATTCCCCGACACCTCCCTCTCTTTCTCCGCCTCGCTTCGAGCCTCCTCCCTCCTCAAATAGTTCAACCCACACGCCCCCTTACCCGCCTCCCTCCCCTCGCCCCCACACCCCTCTTCCTTCCGCCAAAGCCTTTTAATTCTCCGCTCTCGGCTTCTCCGGCACCACTCAGCCGGTAACCAAGCGAGTCGCCGCTCTACTGCTCAGCCCGCTGATCTTCCAGAAGGAATCAACATCAAAAAAGAGATTCCAATTTGGGGACTTCATTGTTCGACGAAAAGAATAGGAATCTGCAAAATGAGGAACGCAGTGTTGTTCTCGACCATTCTCCTCGGAGCCATTACGCTTGAGGTCGCTGCAAGGGCATACTACGACGCCGTTGTCGGTGAGTGACCTCAACGACCGAATGGAAACGGTGGGAGTGTTTCTTTCCTTTTCTCTCTCATTAGAGCTTCTGATCTTGCGCACTACAGCTGACGAGCCGGCGAATAGCGTATCCGGTATAGGTCCGCGAATTTTCTTTTTCAGAGCTGTCTTCTGTCCACTATGTCATATTAGTCTCAATTCTTCTCCTTTCATTCGATGGGAAACACATTTTTTACTGTGTAGCACTTCCTTACACTAGGGTGAGATATGCTGAATCACTTACGCTGGTATATTTACCCACAAATGCAGTTTAGTCTTCCATTATCTTAGGCGTCAACGCCGTAACGGGTTATTTTTATTTGCACGTTGATTTCATCTTTGCTTAGTTAGTTCTAGAAAGATAAAATACATCCGATGAACATTGAGTCATTTTTAATTGATACGATGCCTACGATCATTATACGGTTGAATGGAATATTGTTTGATCATTTCTGTTCCCTTTGTAATTCATGATACGGAATTACAAAATACCATTAATTGTATTAATCAATCCGATAACAAAATTTATCCGGAATTGCATTCATCAATTTAGTTGTATTACATATACATTCTTATTAAGTCGTACTTTGTACTTAAGTTAGAGCAAACTCCAAATGCTGCTGAGATACATTCAGGCTATAAGAATATAAGTTCGGCATTCCTACGTTCATGTAGTTTTAAAATTTTAAGGATGCTTCATCGCGAATACCTTGCAGTGCTTCAAAGAATCGTGTCTTTTATGCCAGCCTCGTTGTTGTGGTAGATTAAAAATATATATTTTATTATATTCTAAATTCTGAGTCCTTCGAACATTCACTTTGGCATTTACTTCTTATTGGATATTGGAGGACAGCTTACAGAATACCTTTAGTATTAATTCGCTGAAAGTGAAACATAATTTCTCCTCGGAGGCCAGCATAGATGTACTATTTCATCTTAGAAAATAGAAACTGAAATCACCGAGGCTACACTATTATTGTCAAGATCCTGTTAAGGTATGTGCTCTCGTTTCTAGACGTAGCAGTTTCATAACACGACAGACCACGTTCACTTGGAGGACGTCCCGTTACAATGATCTATCTCGTACCTTCCATCGGCCAGCGATCTCGCGGTTAGGTCTAGACACAACACATTAACTACAGCATGACCTCAATATTACCATCCACCTCTGTAACTCATCAAAAGTACTAAGTCATGAAAATCGCTCGCTGACCAGCAAATCATTTCTTTAATTAGTTGGCGGCATTTAGAAATCGAGTTTAATTATTTGCTAATCATCTTTAATTCATTCACTTTGTGCTTAAAAGTTTTAGCTGTCCGTATCTGACTGATTTCCAAGTGATGCTTTAAAGATACGATCAATGAATGCTTCACTTCAAATCGATTATTCTAGAAACAATCACATTTTTAGATTTATAACTCATCTTATACTTAAAAATAGTTCAGGATGTAGAAGAAAAGAGTTTGATGATATTTTCAAACTGAAAACAATGTATCGATAGCATAAAGGATTATCATCACATACGATTATCAGTATTTATACATGCACATTTGAAAATAGTTTCTTACGCTCCATGTATTATTAGCATACGCAGTGAAAATGAGTTAAGCATCTTTCTGCGGGATGCCTTAGCGGGAAACATTACAGCATTTTCTATTACGAGATGTTTTTATATCCCGAAAGCTTTTGCTGTGAATCACGCAACGAATGAAAACGGCTCCAAACCACTTTCTAACACTTTCCCTACTTTGGCCCGACAACGGACATTTTTGCCATATACTTTATTGTAGGTCAAGAAACACATCGTCCAAAGCTCTCTGCCGTCGAATGAAGGTCGTCGTTTGTTTACCACGCCTGTAAGGGATCCCTCCTAATAAACTCGTCCGTCTATACGATGGAAACATTTTAGTTTTATATTCGAGATGCTTATTTATTTCACCAGTAGCATAAATAATTTCGTAAAATATTGTGAATGTCTTTGGGCTTTAGATAATGAATCAGTTTATGTATAAAGGCAATTTGGATATTAAATATTGCTCATTAAATGTTAGTAGGTCTGTTTTTTAGCTAAAGTGAGGATAAAATACAATGCAAGAGAGTTCCTAGAATATCAATTAAACATTAATTTAATGTTTTACGAAATGAAATTTTTTTATTTCTAGAAAAATCAAATTATATTCCGGTCTTCAGTTTTGAACTTTTAATTCGACCATTATTCCTACGATATTCATGATTCGTGGCAGTTCCAGATACTTTCGTTATTTCATTTATTCTCGTGGATTTTCAATCGTCTTTTTGTAGTTTTCTATAGAGAAGCGCAAATATTTTGAATATTAAACAGATCGAAGAAAAACTTTAAGAACTCGAGTATAAAGAAAAGAAAAACAGTTTGAATTTACAGAGGGGCGATTTTGGAGTTTCCATACGAACCAAAGGCTTTATTATAGCTGCTCGTTTTGCGGAACATGTAAGAATCGAGATGATGGAAACTTAATGGCAAATCTAGATGTTGAAATGTGTGAAATAATAGAAATATCACCATCGCGAGCAAAACCCGCTGAGTAATAAAAGACTGCGAATATTTTGCTCAAACAATGGAGCCAAAAAGCCTCCCGATTCTTAATAATTCTTTTTGTTTTTTATTCTCCCTCTTGTTTCAACATCCAAACAATGTATTCGAAGCCATATTCATCCATTCTGTTGAGAATATTTTCGCTTCAAAAATGTGCATCTCGCATTATATGCGCACATTGAAAGCATCAGTAGAAGAGACATTATGGCATTCAGCGAAGAATGCAACAGGATGTCGTAATTTCGGTGGTATTTTTAAAAAGAGGGACACTTGGAAGTACGCAGCAAAATATTAAAATGGAGCAACAAAGAAACGGGAAAAAGGATCCTGTCATCTACCTCAGAGTAATAAATACCAAGAGGTTTTAGCGCTTATAATAATGACGTCGGTTCTGACTTCCTTATTCTAATTCCGTCTGTTTTTCCTCTTCCTGTTCTTCACCAGCCTTTTCTTGTAGCATTGATTATTTCTATCAAGGTATCTCACATCCATTCAAACATTCATGTTTGTTGCTACTATTTTCGGAATAAAGTTATGGCGTACTTATCAAAAATTACAATTAACTAAAGAGATATGTACGTAGTCAATTGTAATTTTTGAGCAACTTATGTATTATTCTTAAGTATTTTCATGGTTATTGTAGATATTATTTGTAATTAATGGTCTTCAACCTTAACATTGAAGGTTTTTCAATAAGTCTCATCATCTACTTTCTATCGAGGATTTTGGTTTTTTTTACAAGAACTCGCAATAAAATTCGGTTAAATATTTCTTCTTCCATTTCAAATACTTCAGTGAACCTGGAAAAAAGAATTGGTCAGATTTTGGCATTAATTTTGGATAAGATAGTTTACATTTCACAATCCAGCTCAATATTAGTTTCACTCTAGGCATTATATACATGAATACACTTCGTGCTCGTTAGAAGATTTTTTGAACTGATATTTCCGTAAACATAGGAGTTATTAATATGAAATAAAATCCTTTTACAAAGGTTTTATACGAATGCTATCTTATAAATTAAATTCTCATTTCCTCTCCAATTCTTTCAGGATAATGCATTCGAGGTAAATTATTCGTTTACATTGTCGGAATAAGAGGCATCAAATACCCTCCGCACTCCGTAAAAGAGCGAGCGAAAATGGCCGCCATTAGATCGCCTAATTGCGCTATTAACAACCCCTCCCCTCTCTTGCTTCTTTCTCTCTCACACGATGATTCCATAATCACATCCAAATTTCCGCGCTTAATTATTCCGTCGTTCATTCCTCCGGAAAAAACATCTCCGCGCATAGCCTCCAGCCCGGAATTATTATTTATCCTCGAATCCCGATGTTAAATTGGTTCATCTCTTCCTTTTCCGTGCATCCCCCAAAGCGGAGGGGGAATATGTAGAGAAAGCAGTGGAGATATGCGGGAAGGAGGAGTGGTCTTTCGAAACCTCTCAATCGCACCTGCGTCGGTGCCCAAAATAGAAGGTTCCATAGTAACCTATAACCCCAGCGGAAACCACCCTTCCCTTCACATTTTTGCCATCTCCTTCTTTATCCTTTTTCTCCTTTCCCAATCTCCTCTCCTTCCTCCCTCTACCCCACTCTCTCCCTCCACCCTCTCTCTCCACCCTCTCCCTCCACCCTCTCCCTCCACCCTCTCCCTCCACCCTCTCCCTCAACCACCCTAGTCTCCCCTCCCCGAAAGAGACGTGTTTACGATGCCTCGTAAAAATCTCGCCCTTTAATAGAGCGTATTATATTAACTAGTTTGGCCCGGAAGGGGTTGGCGGGGGAGGCTCAATACCTCGGCTGCTGCAGCGCACTCCCTCCCTTTGCCCCTCTCTGGAGCCAAACCCCTTCCGCTTCTTGGTCCAATCGGGGTGGCTAGGGAAGGGTCGTTTGAAATCGGTCGCAGTGTGGGTGGAGGAGGTCACCGGAAAAGAAAAAAAAGGGGTCGTGGTGGCTTTAACAAATTGGCTAGTTTTTGGTCCAAGATGGACTGAAGTGGTTCGTATTTTTCTTATGTCTGGAGGGGTTCGGGCTGTAGACGATGTTTTAATGCGAAGCGGAGGGAAAGGTGGAGGGATTAAGAGTCGCACAAGGTTGCGGTAATTTCTGTCTGGCACTTTTCGTTGCGTCGCAAGGGTGAATGATTCTTTTGCTACAAGGAAATAATCATTCTGTGTCCATCCTTCGTAACTAATGGCAACTCTTGCGCTTAAAATTTGCCTACACAAGTCTGACAAAATATTGATATTTAATTTATAAAGCAGTTATGCAATGAATCAAATCGAAGATGCAACTGAATGGAATAATGCAATTTAGTAAAGATTGCTAGGGTCGTTAAGGTCTGTAAAGTGTTATGATCTTGGTGTGTTGGAACTGGAACTGTTATAAATTTTTTCATGAAACAATGCAGCTTAGAGAAGGTTTTTAGGGCCATCAGGATCTGGAGAGTGTGATGAGGGATAATCTATTGTGAGGCCCAAAAAGTAGAGAAAGACACATGATTAAGTAAATGAAAATAAAGTAAATATCCTATAAATCCTGCAAAATCCCTTATAGAATACCATCCGGGATATCTCGCACGAAAGTTAAACAATATCCCAATGTTAAACATTATAGTTCGAACAAAATCGCTCTGAATGGTATAAGGTACATCTCTATAGGACTTAAAAGGTTATGGATCTTTAGTTAAACGGAAAAGGCTACTAAAATCGATACTTTTTATTTAAGACCGCTTAAGAGATCGCGATGCCATTTAAGCTCTTTTGCGAAACGAAAAGTAGGTTCGATCAAGAGTAACGTTCAGGAATATTAAACTGTGTCGTAGATATCGCGCCCAGGTGTTCGAAAACTTGATGACGAGGATTATGTTTACTTTTGTGGGAAAACTGAAGTTGAATGGGTTTTCCTTAGTACCTTCTTTTAAGGGATAGCGATAAAGTGCACTCCGGATACTGAGTCGGCGTAGTTTTTTTTAATAGGGTAGGAAATTGAAGAGAAGTGAAGAGCTAAAGGACCACTAGTGAGGACAATGGCACTAATTGATCAAAGAAGAAAATAGTTGCCTCATGGAATACATACACGGTATCTAAATTTACCCCAATACTCGTTCTGTCTTGTTTTCTCGGAATACCGGGGAATGAGAAGAGGAACGCCGACAAAAACGGCCATTGGAGATTTTAAACTTCTAATTCCTTAACAGCCATGTCCCAACTTTCCTTTCTTTTCCACCAAATATGAAAAAATCGCGGTTTATTTTTAATTTCTCACCAATTAAACTGAACCATATGGCCTCAATAACTTATATTTGAGCATTTTCATAGGAAAAAATTAGGAGCGTATACTGAAATGATTAAACCTGTTGTTTAGTGTAACATCTGTTATAACTCCACTCACAACACAGGCACCTCTCTGCCTTAAACACAAGAATGCCAACCGTTAACACATAAACCACACAATACTCATAAATACAGCTCTTAATGATTGTATTGTATACTTGAGCAATGCGCCTCAGTAATTTTCTTCCTCGCTGACCTAAATGCACAGGCAAACTGAACACTTCATTGGCCTGAATGTATTCCCAACAAGGCATATGGACAAGTCAAGAGCAAAGACTATACAAGATTAAATTGGGAAATCGGCGTACCTACTGCCTTCATATATTTTCTTCCGTTTTATAATTCTTTTATCTTTGTATAAAAGATCTTTGGGTTTCCGCCTAGGTATCTGAGAATTTTTTATATAATTTATTCACCAGGAAAACTTAAAATTTGTATGTTATTTATCTTTGTTTTATTATAGAATATCCGATTGAATCTGACGTTTATCAAATGACAGCAATCAAATAAACAAGTTAAGCCATTCTTATCCTGAATCGGGGATTGCATTGTGTGTTGGTAGGCTTGGTCTGTAGTGATAATGGTAGGACAGTCTCTCAGTCAGAGGGGAAAGCTACTGAGAAAATGGAGAGAAAGAGAGCTTAAGAAGAACAAAGAGGAGGGCACGCGAAGGAGAATAAATTCTTTAAAAAGTAGAGGGGGAAAATAAATGGGAAGTGAGGTAAAGAGAATTAATGCTCGCAGTGTGTGCTGTGAGGAGAATGGTTAAGAAGCAGTAGGAAAGACTGCTCGTTATGAAGGGGACGGAGAGGTAGCTTAGCGCAGGATTTCGCAGAGGCAAAGTTTAGGACACGGAACGAGATAATGGAACACTGCGAGGAGAAGGAGGGAAAGAAATTCAAAGGAGGGAAGGAGTTTACGGCGGAGGGAGGCATTCGCGGAGGAGTGCGACAAGAAATTTAAAGTTGAAGTGTTCGGAGGTTATGGCATGGAGGTGGTCCTGGAGTGGTTGTGTTTAAAAGGGTTGAATAGAATTGAAGAGGTTGGCTGGCAAAAGAGTGAGATGGGGGTTGAGCGAAGGAGTTGAAAAAGGTAATAGTTTTCCTTTTGTGAGACCCTGAAGAAATTCAAGCGGGAGAATTTTGAGGTGTTTTTCGAGAGCGAGTGATAATTGGTGTGGTCGTGCTGGAGAATGGAGAGGAATGAGACGCCCGGAGTAGAAGATACGGATTATCTTTTATTTTTTTCAAGTCTGTCCTCGAATCCGAATTCAACTGCGAAATAAGTGTCCCTATCTTTTGGGAGTGCTGCTTTCTTGGGGGAAATAAAGAGCATTGTTTTCGATTTGCACATTCGGTAGTTTTAAAATTCGGTTTGGGTAAGAGCGTATCTTAATTCATGAAATTGTGTCGAAACAAAAATTGAAAATGCCATTTTCAATGCCGAGGATTCCGTGATCTGACCTGACAGTTTAAACAGTCGGGTTGGTCCGTTAATTCAGGTTGGTCCCCTAAATACGGTTTGATGAATTTAAGAGAAACTTTTGGCAGGATCGCTTAATTGTATTGACCTGAATTTATCAAATTACAAATAAAGATAAATCTCAGGACAGAATCATATTCATTATTTTCAACCAAGTTATGTCATCTAACCAACAGCGTTCATCCTGGACATAATTTTCAGTAAGTAGAGAATGAAGCTTCTTGACGTTTTTTTAAGTATCATCTTCTTGAGATGATGCCCACGAGAGTGGATATTAAAATATTTCTGAGGAAAATATTTAAATGGATGGATGGTTAAACATGAATGGAAAACCAAAATGCTCTCCAGTTTATTTTCAATTAGCGAACGAAAATCTTCACATTTCTCGATACATTTCTTCCAACAATAGCAAGAAAATGGAAAAAAAATTATGTTCCCCACTTTAGAACGAGACACAACCTGACTTGATCTTTCATTGCCAGCTCTCTCAGTGAGCTTTGTGAAACAAGCAACTGTAAGATGCGGAACTTAAGAGAGAAAAGTTTTCATAACAATATAGTTCCAGATTAAATAGTGCTGTATTATATACTTAGTGGAGTTCTTTGGAACAATAGTGTGAAGAATGAGTCTTTCAGAGATATCTTCTATTTTAGGGAATGACTGGCACTCTAAGAAAATGGTGGTCCTCAAGCGTTATTCCTTTTTTTTAATTTCGTCTTTGGTCGTATGTTGTAATTCTGTTGTGTTTGCGACTTTTATTCTAAACTGAAAATATTGGAACCCACAAAAGGGTGCATAGCGATTGGTGGTATCTCATGTTACAGTAATGCACGGATTCTAAAATTGTCGTAAGCGCTCGAGATATCGGTTAGGTAGCACTTTAAACGTATTTTGCGATAGCCCTAGCGCTCAGCTTAAATGGAATTTTGTTGTTTTATAACAACTTAGCAAACGAAATAATAATTATATTAGCAGGAATCTTATGAACCACTATTAATGCTTTGATGTTTACGTAGCTGTTACATAATAGGGTTATCTTATCCATTTTAGTATTCCAGATAATGATCAGAATAAACAGCGACTTGCCTATTTTTATTTCACAGTTGAATCAAGAGGAGCAGAGGATGGAGCCCTTTTGGAGGAGGAGACGACTGCTTTCAATCCTCAAACCGATTGCTTCCTTCCAAAAGATCCCGGTCCATGCCGAGGCTTCTTCCGAGCTGTTTACTATTCGCCCGAAACCCGTCGTTGTGAGAACTTTGTTTACAGTGGATGCGGTGGCAACAAAAACAGGTGAGAAATCTCATCCTATTTATGGAAAGCTCACTGATGATCAGATATCAACAAACAAATCTCTATCTAGAGATATCGTTTCCACCGTTTTTTTATTTGCAGCAACCAGGTAACTTTGATTTTTCATGCAGTCTTTCTTCTCCAACTTGGAAGTAGAATATCTGGGATATCATACACGCTAAAAATAGATTCATTCAACGTTAGCATTTAATTACCGAAAAAAAATTAACATCAATCGTACTTTAAATCCAAAGGTTATATATTTGCCCCTGTATCACAGGATATTCAAAGTAGTACAACTTCAGAAATTTATCTTCACATTGGAATTCTTTGTCACATCTTTGAAATCTCCTTTCCTTGTAACAAAAGCTTATGGCAATTCACACGAAGTTTGCTGTGCACGTATATGTGCACTCTATTATTATTACAAATAGTGATATTATTGATTTGTTTTGCGGCAACGCTAACTAAAAAATGTAACCATAAAATCAACACTTTACACTATAGGATAAAATATTATACCACACAAGGAATTTCAATGATGTAAATAGAAGAGGCGAATTTTTTTTATGAAAATTACCGTTTTTATACTTTGTAATTGCTAAATATTCGGAAATATGAATCGCAACTAAATCCAGATGAAAATATTCTACCCATAACTGTACCAGATAAATAACTCAGCCATGCGCTTTACATTTGCCCGGCGTCGATGCATCATAAGACGATCAGTCTTCCATGCCTCCGGCACCCCTTCCACCATGAGATCTTCCGTGTCATGTACTCCTTCGTCTAAAAAAAGCTTTTTTCCCCGCCGAAGGTTTTACTCCGCTGCTATTTTTTCTTTCCCGTTTCTCATGAGAACGGTTAGCGTTTCCTTTTGTAAACGACCGCCTTAAGTCGGCTTGCAGGCAGTGCACATAAAAGCGAATGTAGGATAAGAGGGAAGATGGGTTACGAAGGTAAAGTTCATAAATACAATAATTTCAGTTGAAAACAAACTAAGTAGACTCTCTTGATTAACATTCGTTATGGACTTAAAAAATGGAAGAAAGGGAAGAAGGAAATGGGTTTGTGTACCCCTTTCTCGAGTCTATTGCTTGTTTTCCCCAACGACCTTTTGTGCCTACAGCACGACTCGAGAAACCATAAGGGGTTGCTGACCTCACTCTCACTTCTCGCAAGTGGTAGTGCATACCTTCCTCGTGATTGATAAATGGCACGCTTTCGAGCGTTGTAAGGTTTTTCATTGAACATGAGTGACTTCGTGATCTCTATATGGGTCGCGCGATAGGAATCTGCAGAATTTGCCTTGAGAATGGAAAGGGGTTTTGTGTTCTCTTTTGAATAAGATTGATGAACCGACACTACGTACTTGACCCACTGCGCATACGGTTGCTAGAAATAATACATCAGCTCTGTTTACACATAATTTCTTTCTAGCTTCGTATTTGGATATCGAAAATAACATTGTATGTACTTAGAGCATACTACTAACATAACGATTAAGATGTGGTTTCTTTCATCCTCGAAATAACGCATAACCTCTACGTCCCTGCAGTTAAGTCTCTATGGCTGTATTGTCTCGAATTTCCGATTAAACAACAATAACTCCCCATTATTCAAATGAAAGCTTCTCGAGTCTTGTGCTATCCTTTTGCCCCTATAAATATTTTTCGCGATAAAAGTTTCCGGTATAAATTGTCATAAAAAACAGGGGGAGAGATCAGAGAGATTTATCAGATTTTTGTGTTCCTAAAAGTCATGTCGAAAATAAAATAAAATAAACAACTAATTGATACTTTTTAGATTTTCGAAAATTTAACAGCCTATTTCTGAAAATCATGCCAGTAAAAATATCGGTCAAAAGGATGATTTAATTGCGACTCTGAATAATAGCAAACGAAAATATTGGCCCAGAAAACGGACGAAACCACAGTCAGAAAAGAATTTAATATAATAAGAACAGCAGTAGTTAAATCGAGACTTGCACAAACTTCGAATTTTAGAATGATTTAAACAATTTTCTTGATTATAATAAAATATTAATGATCCCTCTTAACCTGCCTGGAAAAAGTAATGGTAGTTTCTAGTGTACGAATCAAACTTAAAACCTTAAGTATTCTGTGCGTACTTTATATGCTCTTAATTAAACAATTGCCATCGAAGTTAATTCTCTAACGCTAATTATTTTTGTATCTACGTAATTTAATTTATTTAATACTATATGTCATAATATTCTCTGTGATGTAATTTACCCTCGGAAATAACAAGATGGTTAAGCTTATGCCGAAAGTGTCATTGTAAAATAGAGCATTTATCTTTTCCTTGCACTCCACTGATATCTTACTTCTTAGCTAGTGTCATATCTTTTTGGATTTTTTTCTATTCGATGATTTGTGAAGTGCACAAGAAACCGAATCCCGGTGGCTTTGTTCCGACATTCATCCGGTTTAGGCGAATTTCTCTCCCTGACCAGTTGTCAAGAAGGAAAGATGCATTAAAAATTCAGAACGAGATCAGAAAAAAATTGGGCCACCGGGAAAAAAAACGTCAAATATCACCTTTCTCCCTGAGCAAAATTAGAGAGAACAGGCTGTCCATCATTTCACCCTGCAGTAGGTCATCTCGTCGCGCCATCACCAAAAAAGTCACTGCATCACTTACAGGTCCGGGTGGGGCTAATTCGCTTTACGTCTTTTTGTCGGTTTAAATATAGCCGGTCGAAATGCTCTGTGAGTTCGTCAACCTTTCAGAACATGATATGCTGGTTCTTGACTCGGAGTGAAATTGGCCTGAGATGAAAGGAGGTCCCGGAGGTGTTTTGACTGGAGATTGCATTGCGTGATCTTCGAGTGGGAGTGAAAACGTTGCCCAGAAGGACATTGCCCTTGAACCCAGGAGATGTGGGTCGCTCGTACGTTGCTGGCAGGAGCGGTTTCGAGTGCGGTAGGTGTCGATCTTCCAGCGGTCGAACGGAAACCCATTAGCGGGAAACACAAGGAAATGAGAGCCAATTAGAAATCCTTCGTATTGGTGCAGTTTTTGCCGCTGTTAAATTTGCGCAAAGCTTGCCTTTTTTAAAAGTGATTTTCAAAAAAGGTTGCTTCGTGTAAATAACAAACTATTTATAATGATTAAAGAAGATTTAAATATATGATTTTAAGGAATTCCAGCGGACTCATTTAGCCTTCAAACTGCAGCCTCAAATCACCGGCCAAGCATAAACAGATTTGTTTTAATTGTAATTATACACCGATTCAAATGTATCAGTGTTTCCATGACAAACCATGATAAAACAATAAGTACCTCCAAAACGTTGGCGTTTCATCTTTGTCCATACTAAGTCAATTTTTTATCCTACTTATTAGAATGGTTATAAATATAGGTCTATGACTCTTGATGCAGGAGTCTGAGATGGAGATTTTAATTTAAAAGTGTTTTTATACCAATTCCTCTGTAAGCCAACAGAAATTAGATGTTTATTACTCGCATGGCACCATTTTGCTATATTTTGACGATTAATATAGCGTTGGAAATGAAATTTATTCAGATTTACTATTACTAATTGGAAAAGTCTCTCTTTCAAAACTTCTCTAAAAATCGGTTCATACTAATGTTCACTTCTATTGCTGAGTACAGAAGTACACTACCTCTACGCTCAATGTAAATGAAAACATAAGTTACCCAGTAATCTCAGATTCAGTTTTTTTGTCACTCTAGGGATTTTTGTTTACAACTAGATCTCATACAGAGAAGATTATTAGCATGGGATGAAGAAATGTTTGAAAACAGGCAATATCAAATTGACATATAAGTACCACGTGCATCTCCGCA
The DNA here is from genome assembly GCA_947579665.1 of Sympetrum striolatum. Classification (NCBI taxonomy): domain Eukaryota; kingdom Metazoa; phylum Arthropoda; class Insecta; order Odonata; family Libellulidae; genus Sympetrum; species Sympetrum striolatum. Next base: position 82,799,314 of record OX388342.1, read on the forward strand.
GATTTAGCCTTTTTGATTGATCGCCTTCTGTGGGCGAGAAAGATTCTGCTTTTCATCGACGAGCTTCTTTTCATGTAATAACCTCCATTTGGCGCCCACGGATGAATTGATTATGCAAGAATAGTAGAGCATTCATTTCCTTAAGGTATCGGACAGGACAACTGACGTCATGGAGAAATCTGCGTGTGAAGAAGTGGTCGTTGGCCTCGTCCGCCCACACTCGGGTGTTGTGTGCAGAAAGATACTTGGGCGTCAATATGGAAATAAGGGAAATTTGCAATTCGTTCAGCAAACTTATAAGGTGAAATCCTCCTGGGAAAGGCCTCCTGAGCTCTTGCATCAATGACCGATGACTCAGTGATATCGTCAACGATATCAGCAGCCGGTGAAAGGCTGAGGAACCCAAAAAGGAGTATAGGGAGAAAATTTGGCAAGATATCTCCCGGTTTCTATTTTGCGAGAGGCCGTTGCCCCCACTGTTGGAAGAATAATAAAGACGATCTCTCTTCCTGTTTTTACTTCCTCATTGACACACCTTGAGAAATTCGATTTATTAATTTTCTGAAATTCGTTTTCCAGAGTAAACTGGCCGAGTTATTTCTTACCATTATTCTATTATTATCCAACAGTTTGCATAAAATGTATCACTTTTGGTCTTATAGGCAACAAAGATTGCAGTTACTCAGTTAACAGCGTTGTATAAACAAGGTGTTTGCGTGTCAATGAGAGGAGGAAAGTAATGTAATTGATATGTAATGTAATTAATCTTTGTAATGCACTTAGACTACTTAAAACTTTAAATTGGAAGCTTTAAATATTCGTAGTATATGCAATATAATTAGCTATATTTTAAATCTCAAAATTTATTGGTCTTTGATAGGTGTAATAGTGTAAATACACTTTGCCATGCTCGAGATATTTTCGTCGTTGGAAATTCTGCAAATTTCCTTTATATATTATAAAAATTTAATATAATATCACTTAAAAGAATGAAGTTGACAAACACTCCTTTGGTAAACGCCTCGCTATGATTTATAATCTTGTATCGGAACGTAATTCAACTTATAAAGAGCCAATAATTTAATGTTGTCATTCGCTCTTCACATTCCTTGACATAGGAGTACATATAGGCACTAAGACAAGCCTTGGTGAATTAATATTGGAATTGATTTTTAACTTAACTTTGGGTTCATATTCTCGTGCATTTGAAGATTAGAAAATGATTATTACGAAATGACGTGTTTACGTGAGTGAGATAGAAGATAAGCGCTCGATACACGGTGAAAGCCGCGCAAATTTAGCTCCACAGCGCTTAGTTTTCTCCTGCTACTTTGACCTCCGCGAGAGCGATGTCCTCGCAGGTTCACGTAACAGCGGAGGACGTAAGGCATTCTAATTGAATGGATGGAGCCTTCATGGACGGGATAGGTAATGAAGAGAAAGGGAAAGTAGAAGGGGCAAGAACGACTGCATCATTCGTTGGAAAAACTTCACAGTCATTGATCATCTTCAGAGAGAGAATCTTTCTAGCAAGAATTATACAACAAGGACTCAAGACTTGGATGAATCTAAATCTATATTTAATCAGTATGTCCACATCTCATAACAGCGTTACGGCTTCACTTCTACAGCTTGATCGAATAATCTAGACGTGTTCTTTAGAGACAGTTTGTGTTTCTGTTGTTGTCATAAAATTGAATTTTCTTCTATAATTTTTTTCCTAACGGGAATTGCAATGTGAAAATTTTGTACTAGCACCACTATCTATATACCTGCCTACTACCTACCTATCTACTACCAGAATTTTACATTTCTCTTGGTCGGCGTTTTCTCAGGGAAAGTAAGTTCGGGAACTTTTTGAATGTAATATATACGTTGAGACATGCATTTTGATACCGATGATGAAATAGCAGTTGAAAATTATATACAACAAAAAGCATAAAACTATTTATTTCAATTAGCCTCTTGATGGAGTATCAAAGGTTTCCATTCGACAAAGCAATTCCTTCTTGATTTTCCATGAACTTTTGAGTCTGACTCCTATTCTATTCCTGGCCTCGGTGGCTTGGTCACGCATGCCAAACCAGCAACGCTGAGGTCATAGATTCGAATCCTGGTCATGGCATTGTCGTTTGAGAGTATCATTCACGAGTTGATCGTAAGAGTGGTCGCGTGAAACAAATCCTTGCCCGATAAAGAAGTTACTACCATTTGCATCAGATTTCCTATGTATTAAAAGATTAATATATTTATATGCCAAATTTTATGATGTATCGTGATATTATTCATTCTTATAAATTCTGTAATTCAATTTTATAATAGTAAAAACCTCAAATCTTCCCCTCAAATGCTGAAAAAAGAATATTATCTCACCAAAATGACTCTTGATCTTCCTGTAGATTCAAGTCAAAGGACGAGTGTGAGAGGAGCTGCGGAGGAGTGTCTATCAAAAGGAGTGGCAAACCTGAGGACTGTATACCTTTGGGAGAGAGTTGCGAAGCAAGAGGTTGCAGAACTGCTCCAAAGTCGACACACGAGGCCAGAGATTGCAAGCCTTGCATATGTCCAGCAGGTGAGTTGTCGAAGAGTGTAAGACATATAGTCAGCAATGAATGATTTCGTTTTGCTTTTGTGTTGCTGGCCTTTTACATGTAAAATCGTGTGTTGGAGAACGTCAATGGCTCTCGTCCATAAACATTTTGTAAATATCAGAACTCGGATCGAAATTTCCAAAGTAGATAAATACATTTTTAATCATACATGAAAATTGTGATTAATAATCTTTAATTTCTGAAATTTCTTTTCAAAATATCTAATACTATATAGTCTTAAAAATTATTCATCGGACTATAATACTTAGAGGGGCTAAGTCTGGACTTAGTCTGTGGTAAAATTATCTCATTTGGAAAATACGTCGGTCAGCGATTAAATTCTAAGAAGAAATAATATTCCTGTGCTGATAGGAACGCCATTTCCTGTGGTGAATTGGAGCTAAACTTACTCAAATGAATGCACAAAATATAAGTGAAAGTTAGAAACAGTAGACTCGGAATACACTGCTCTGATTCCAACTTAGTTTTCATTCACACTAATCTCGAAGGCTGCCTCATTATTTTACTTCGTTCATTAAAGTCTCTCGAAGAAGAGATGAGCTATTTGAATTAAATTGAAAATTAAGCTCCCTGTAACAATCCCTAATTTCATTTCATCTATTATTGTACATATATGAGTGTAATACTTACGTTTTTACGCAAATTTCGCAGTGACTGAGGCCGCCCAAGCAGTTTGCCGACAACCACCAGCCGCTCGTGGACATTGTCGAGCTCTTCTTCCCAGATGGAGTTACGATATGACAACTAAATCATGCAGGGAATTCCAGTTTGGCGGTTGCGACGGAAACGGAAACAACTTCGCCAGCAAAGAAGCTTGCTTACGTATTTGCTCTGGTAAGGAAATTTGTTTACGGGCAGTTTATTCCTTCCTCCTTGAATAATATCTTCATGACAGTCATAGATTGATATTTTCACTCGCTCCACTCATTGAAGATTGATATCTTAGCACATAAAATAATTTTAATTGTTTAAGGTTTAATGATGATAGGCCGGGGATATATTTTACTACTGTATGCAATAACGACGATATATTTCCATGAAGTACTAATACAAATATTTCTTTTCTTATTTCAGGAATTTGATGATCAAGGAAAGCGATCACATAAAAGTATTTAGAGATGAGAGTTAAATTGAGAAGTTGATAAAAACTATAAGGTTTTATGATTGATCGGTTCCGTGCCTTTCAACATCACGAATTCTCAATCTCTCCTCTCCAACTGCCAGCCCACATCATCAGGAACAATCCATCCCACTGAAGACTTCATGTATTTATTGTAGCGAAGGAATCATTGACACGGCATTCCCATTTTGAGAGTAATGAAACCTTCATCTTTGTTATTTAATACGATGTAATTATTTTATTATTCAAGCTATTATTATTTGTTATTTTTATTAAAAATGCAATCATAAAATTTCACATCTTTCATTGCCCAATCATGTAAGGATTTCTTTCTAAATCTACGCAATATATTTCCTCATAGGCAGGCTGGAATCATGTTCAAATACGTTGAAAGTTGGTTTTTATATTAACTATAAATCTTTTCGTAAGATATACAGCTATCTCGAACGCCAAGAACGGCATATGTTCCTCAATTAAAGAATTTATCTTAAACTTAATCTTCAAGAAATATCTTATTGAAAATTTTAAGTTTACATTTCCAAATAATTTCAAAGGAATGCATTGGTTGTTACATAAACCTGCCGGTACATCCATCTATAGAGTATTCTGCTCTAAGGGCCGCTGGTACCCCACAACCCTCAAACGTTAGTGACCAAGAGCTAGTAGGGGGAATGAGGCTTACTGGGAAGGATGAGGAGTGAGGTAATTTTCCCTTGCTTTCCTCACCAAGCCGAACCGCTATAAGCGGGACATGTCCACGTAATTGAAGCACAATGACTCTTCGAGTAACACTTTTTGGTATTCTATACGGAGAAACCTTAATTACTGCCACTATTTAAAATACTCATAACTCAGTATCTTTATGTTATCACAGCGACGATCAAGACCGCGAGAAAAGTAAATTAAAGATTGATACTTCTCCATCCTTTACCAAATTACAAACGAAAAATTCTAAATATGTTAATAGTAATAACCGCTGTATATGAAGATGACGATGATTCGTTGAAACCGTTCGTTTAAAATAAACTGTGGAAAAAGTACTCTCTCCATTTATTTTCTTATGATGGATTTCCACAAAACAACGCCTTCCTCTGTGGATTTTTAAACCGGTGTATATTTTTCGTAAATTTTATGCGACTTATTCATCGAAAGAAATTGATTTCCCAATACATTCACCCTGATTTATTTCCTTCTTAACAATAATGGTAAATTTAAAAAATCAATTCATTGCCAGTATATTCTCAAGTTAATAGAAATATAAATTAATGTTTCATTTACGTAACAGTATCATTATTTTGGATCCAAGGATTTCTTACAAAAAAACATACAAGAGTTATTGTAAGGAGAGTCTCTCCGAGACCTTTACCCTATTTTTGGATCCTTGAAGTGGATATTCCAGTAGCAATGGAATCAGATTTCTCTTCCAGAGCTGTGGACAATGAAACGTTGAGAAGGATAAACCTCGGTAGCCATTGTCTCAGAGAAAGATATTTTGGAGCGTAGCCAAAGGTCTTTCTCAGATTATACCTCTAAGAAATACGTCTTACTCCTCTCAAGCAATGTGAGGAGTATGTAGAATACTGAATGACAATGTGTCACAGTTGTGTAGAAGTATTTTTCAGTACCATCGGTAAAATAATGATGAAATTTTTGAATTTACAATAATTTATCTTGAAATTTATGCCCACAGCTCTCTTCTCATCTTCGTAGTTTTCGATAACTGACCATATCTATCATATCTTAATTCCTAGAAAATGGATTGTTAACTATAGTCATGGAAAGATGAAAGGAAATTTTCAAATTAAGTTATTAAGTTTGATTCATCAAGTCAAATGAACGTCACATATACAGAAATGGAAATTGAGTAATTTTGTTTTCTTCTTTAATGGTTTGCAATTTTTTCTACACTAAGGAATTATTCTGTGTAGCCCAGGCTATTTACCATTTGTGTGCCAAAAATGTCCATTTTACTCTCAGTTGCACTAGATCGAAAAAAATATCACCACTAATGCCTTATAAAAATAACTGTTAGCAGTGCTACACTGGCTACAGAAAGAAGTGAGAGAAATACACACCTACAGTGGAGGAATAAGAAAGCTGATATGCAGTAAAGCACTAAATTTTACTGAAATCTTTGGATGCTCCAGTATCTTAAATCAAATCAATTGCTTTATGAGCCAAGCTTCTAAATTCATAATGCCATATCTCGCATAAGCTTGTCTTTTGTACCACCCTCCTTCCACACCAAGACTTCCATCTCTCTTACTTAATAAGTAGGACAAACGAAATTGTTATGTAATGAATCACTGGATTCAAGAGGTAGGCATTTGTATTACTTAAAATTGATATTAATTTCCTATATTAAATGTATAATTGACAAACCGTTGTAGTTAGCTGATGGCAAGCTTGGCAAGTCATAAGCAGAATGATGTAGGAAAGTAGCGTTGATACATGCATCAAATAGGCGAAATTTCCATTTATAGGTAAATATGATGATTTTCAAATGTACAATAGAAAGAGTAGTAGAACTGACTGAGGTTTTAACTCACCGATATTAGTAATATAGAAGGGAGAAGATGATAAGCTGGAAGACACAAAAGTGATATTTCAATATTGAAAATTTAGTGTGAATAATACACAATGAAGGTTTCAGAATATCAACTTGAATTGAATCATTGCACTGGAATCAACTGCAGCTACTGTAATAAGTGTAATCATAGATATCTCAAAAAGTTACTACCCCTCCCTGTATCTCAGTCTCTCATATTGAGGTTTTATATTATGAATATTAGAGAATAAAGGATGCAATTAGCAGGATAGGGCAGAGATAGATTCATTCTTCCAAAATGAAAATCCCCTAGTAACTGGTTAATGAGGTTTTAAGTTAGGAAGAAGTGAGAAGGAAGGATAACAGAGGGATTGTTGGCAATAGCCTAGTCTGTATCTCAGTTATATCATATCCACAGTTTTATACTAAAAAAATTACTCAAAAAATTGCTAGGCAACAGTATTTCACATGTTCTACTCATCTAAATATTTCATACATGTATAGTGTGGCTGAAGACTTTTAAAGTATCAAATTTGCCTTAAGACACTTTTATAAGTGAATTGAATATTGCCACATCTCTAGCATTATTTGTCATTTGGTACAGAACAGAGAAAATGTATTCATCATTTACTTTCGTCACAGTCTCGTCCAGTCTCGTCCATTGCTGTGATGATGTGAGAGCTACTCAAGTATGAGTGATGCTGAATAATGACATTAATAAAGGTATCATTTTCTGCAATAAGATAAGTGTCACCCAAGGAGTCATTGTGTTTCAATTACATGGGCATATTCTGCTTATAGCTTTCTGGCTTGGTGTAGTAAGCAAAGGCAAAATGCCTCAGTAAACATCTTGCCTTGTAATCCTCATTAACTCCAACTAGCTCTTGGTAGCTAATGTTAGAGGGAGTGAAGTGCCAAATGGCCTTCGGGATAAATAACATACTAGTTCTTTTGAAATTTGTACATTTCTGGATTTTTGAAGAATTCCCATACCTAATATGGGATACCTAATTTTCTCAGATTTTTTGGGGTTTCTAGGGAAATAAAGCCCCTGAGTGGCCATGTGGGTAACGCGTTTGCTTTTGGTGGAAGCAGTCCTGGGTTTGATTCCCAGTGGGGGCAATGATGTTTACCCAGAATTAAAACAATTAGGAATTAAGAAGTAGCAGGTTCAGGTTACAAGAAGCCAATTACAGCGGTGGGGTAGTCGATGTGCTGACCATGTGTCACCCACAGTGAATACTGCCTGGCTCGACCAAATCCCCTGGTAGGGTTATTGCACCATGGGCTTTACTTTACAAGGAAAGTAAAAAGTTAAAATATGATGATTTGAAAAACCTTATTACAATGATAAATTTGCAAAAAATCATATATTTGGTAAGGCACATTTAGTATTTTCATACTATTAAAGGTTTTGAAAAAGAGCAATCTTCCCCATTTTGCCCCACCCCTGGGGTCATCCTGGCAGTTATTCATTCTGCCCTGCAACCTCATTTTTGGTTAGCCAATTATACTATGACAGTATTCTAGCCTAATAAACATTGAAACCATACAAAAATGTAGATTATGATTCATTTAACAAAATGAAAGAAGTAATGCTAAAGTATTCCAATGAACTACTACTTACATGCATCAGGAATAGACATCCAAAATTTAAAAAGATCCCTAAAAATTTGATATAGTATTCTGAAGTAAAAAGGGGCACAGAATGAGCAAAATCACGTACTATTCCAGCATGTCAGTCCAAGATTATTGAGACAGCAATATATCAGCAATAATCTGGCTGAAAAAAATCTGGTACCCTGTTTTGCCCCACGTTCCAATATAATTTGTACAGAAAAAATTTTACATAGTAAAGGAGAATTAGAAAGAAGGTTTTTGCTGATTTTTACAGATATTATGGTTGCAGATATGAGTGATGAAGATTTGAGAAGTGTACAGGAAGGTAGACAATTACATAGATTATCACTGGAATGAAAGCTCTAGATTTCTGCTGCTTATAATTAAATTGAGGAGAGCCCCTTAATCACAATAATAGAAGGAAAATAGTCAATGAAAAGCAAGAATAAAATATCTTAAGTAGGCAATGAGGGATTTAGAAGCAAAATATAACAAAATAAGTCAGCATTCACTTGATGCTGGAGTAGAGAGCAGTGGACATTTTATATTTAGATTGATGGAAATCATTGATGAAATTTGGAAGTAAAATTTAATTTCCAAATTGAAATTAAATTGGTGACCTCTAGAATCTAAGTAAACCAGCTTCTATGGAAACATATACAATGAAACATGAATGACAAGAAGAATGAAAGAATGAATTTAAAAAGTGAGGAGATATTAGGATTGATTAATATTTAAATTAAAGATACCGAATGATCAAAAATAAATCCAATAACTGCTTAAGAGGAAATAATTATTTTAATAAAAATCAAAAGAATTGAATACTAATCATCACAGTTGGCTCTATTTTTCATATTTAATCTACATGCATGTAAAATGTATACGTGAATTAGCATTAGAATTTTTCCTTTTATTATACTTTTTATATTTTGTTGCACAATTTTTCAAAATTTCTTATCCAGTCTTACTCTTTCTTAAGCTCTTTCGTTATAAGTCATACTTAGATTTGCTATTGTATTAGATGTGCATATACATGTATACCAATGTTATGAGTGGCAAATTTTCCAAAACTATCTTTATTTATTTATTTTAGCCAAGAGCATCTTCCATTAATGACACATATCAAGAATAAACAAAGAAAGTTTGCTGAAGGTTAAGATGAAATCTCAAAAATATCCAGTGAAAATATGCCAACATAAAAAAGTGGAAAGCTGAAGATTTTCAAGTACCTAATATTTCTTTCTGGTAAGTTTGCTATTTATGCTAAGTATGCTATTTTGCAACTAACATAAACAGTATTTTTACTATCTTATGCCAATTTAAAAATGTTATTATAATCACCCAGATTATACTTTATTTATTGTGTAACTTCAATTTTGACATATCTTTTTTATCCAGTATGGTACACAATAATAACTTTAGTGAGAGTTACTGTTGAAAAACAGGGTGGAAAAATTGAAAATTATAAAACAATATTACCAATTACCAAATGCCATTTTTGTTGCATTATTTTTGCGTTTGGCATTTACAGCAATGTGCCTGTTTATTCCAACTAAACCAAATGATACTATTTTAGGATAATCTTAAAGGGGTCTTTCTAATGATACTTACTTAGTAAAATTGGACTTCTGAACTGATGGTGTTCCACTGCATCTTGAGTTTCTAAGTTAGAATGTTAATCCTCAGATGCTTCTGAGTGTTAAATTCAAATTAACATTATAAAAATCTGTAGTTTCGTGATTCATGCAGAGAATATTTCTGCCATAGGCATTAATAATGTAAAGTATGAAGGGAGGTCTGAATAAGTCTATAGATCATCATTATACATAATAATTTACAATGAGACAGGTGTACATAATAAAGAATGAGTAATCATTTGTCAAACAGATCTTTAGAATATGGGCTCTTAACTTAAGCCTTATCCTTCAGGAAGAAATCTATCTTGTTCAAGGCTCAAAGCAATATTCTACCTTTATGTCATGGGAAGAATCCAATAATTTATTTATATATATTATTATTTCAAAGCAGTTATCAAAGATCGATGGCAAATAGAAATGTAATACAATAAGTTCAGAGAATTGGCTATCTCAACAATTTCAAAATTTAATTTGTAGGTTTTCTCAACATAGCTTTGTCTTCATCTTCATATAAAAATATGGTATCTAATAATCTGAGAAGAGCTTTAATCAGCTGCTATTCTAGGGAGGTATTAACAAAAAACAGTTATGAGTTTGAGAGTTTTTCCTATGGTCATTCCATGAACAATTGATCAACAAAAAGGTTACCATTAAAGTCATCAGTCATGAGTAATTTTCAGTGTTAATGAGTTTTGGCTATTTGGAAAAAATCAACTATATAATTTTATATGTAAACCACAGGGAAGGAATAGAAATGATCAAAAATGCATTTGAGGATGGTTTAGAGAAAAGAGCAGAACCAAACTCAGAATAAATATAGTTTTGGTCATTATCCTTTCCTGAACAATGTGCCGTATCATGTCAATGTCATTTATCAAGTCTTTTGATGTTTCTTGATCTTTCAATTTAAATATTATCTTCTAAAATGGCAGATTGGTTTTGATCTTCACTTGATCAAAATACAAGTTGAGCAGCATCCTCTATACTGATTTCCTTCCACCAGTTGTTGAATTGCCTTTTCTGGTCACAAGATCATATCACTTCAGTACCTACCTTTGAATTGTTGATAGCAAGTGAACATAAGGCCTTATACTTTGTGAAATAATGAAAAAGGACCAAATATTTTACTCTGAAAACCCTGACTGGAATGTGCATTCCAGTCAGGACATTGACACTCATCTCACATAAAATATTTTAATTGCAAATAACCATTAGTTTTGACTACCAAATTTAACATCATGTTATTTGCTGAGTTCATTCTTTGTGTATCAGTAGATCTCACATTTCTCTCACTGTCTTAGATAGGAACATCATGTAATCTTCAAACATAAGATTCAAGATCATTATACCACCTGCTTCAACTTCTTCTTCCCATTCATCTGACTCTGTAAATTTTGAAAGGAAGTAATGCACATTGCTGTTTAACACCTAATCCAATGTGAATTCTTGATTTAGTGCACTTTCAATTCAAGTATTTTTAAGGGCTTGAAAAATGTCTGACGGGGCCGAGAATCGAACCCAGGATCTTCCTTTAACCGGTAGGCTTCCTTAATCATATAGGCTACCCGGCCAAAACATTTTCACTAGCTGTTTTGTGTGCAAGGGCAAGGTATTTTTCCTGGGTGCACTTATGTGCAAAAGTACCATTCACCTTTCCCTTGTGATTCCGTAAGGTGGGTTTCTCCTTTACACCACTTTGTGTTGCCGGTGCCTTGAGGAGGCTATGGCTATCAATGCGGCACAATTGGACCAAACCACACTTGCCCTTGCACACAAAGTTCGCTAAACTTGGCTTGTGAAAATGTTCTGGCTAGGTAGTCTAGATGGTTAAGGCAGCCTCCTGGATTGAAGGAGATCCTGGGTTTGATTCCCGGCCCTGTCAGACTTTTTTCAAGTCTGTTTTTCCTGGGTGCATGCCCTTATGTGCAAAAGTATCTTAACCCTTTCAAGTATTTTTGGTCAGATGCAATGATTTTATTAACTGTATGGTATTGTAATGTAGATCTTCTGCTTCTTCTATGAGTTTTTAATAAAAAATTCTGACTTGAAAATGCTAAGGCCTTTTGAGTAAACAAAAAATACAGCAATTTTTTGTTATATTCCCTTAAAATTTGGTATCTCATTCCTTATTCTATTACAAATCCTGCCTGTTCCGGAGGTATCTGTAGGATCAGTAGTGCTCATATTATCCATTGAAGAATGTAATGCATTACTTCCCATTCATTACGTGCCTGGTTAATAAAGGATATTGTTATGAAGTCAGGATATATCTCTTTTCTGACTTACTTATGAAGCAGGATGTATTCTTTCCTTTCAGTTGGCCATGGATGCCATATTTTATTGTAAATGCTTAAGAGCTGAGTTTCCCATTTCTAAGGATAAAGAACAAATTGTAAAGTTGCATGCTCATTCATAGATAAGGCTTATGGACAGTCACAGGATGAAATGGACCAGATATGTTGCTAATTAAACTAATTTCAGAGTGTTACATTACCATCGAATATTTATTTACTTTAAATTTTGCACACCCTTCAAGTTCCAGTCCACACCACACCGGTAAGGGTACCTCTCGTATAGAACCCCTGCTGAACTGTACATTTATCCATACAATTTTCACCAATTACCCTTATCATCTTTGCAACAATGTCACCTGATCCTGTTGATTAATTATTGCATAGTATTCACTCAGCGTTTTGTTCATTAATTGGGATTAGACGTTTCTATTAACAGTCAGCCTGTTCTAACCCAAAACTTCTCATTGAACATAAAACAGATGTACATGAAATGATATTTCACATTATATTGCTTATTTCTAATTACATTTATCTACATATCAGCATATGAGACTATGTATAAGCGCCAAAAAAATTAATCATCATTATAATTTTTCACAAATGAATCTGGTCACAAATTAATCTGTGTAATCATATACTTTGGATAAATCCAAATAAGCATTTTTCTCTCTCATTCAGGCAATTCCTTAAGGTAGCAACAATACTTATGTCAATATATTTCATTTTTCAACCAAGGTTGAACTAAAAACTTGAAAAAATCACAAACATTTATTTCCTAAAATCTTGTTCTAGATTAATGACATTAAGTGAGATAGGATTCTTTAATTTTATTACAAGATTATGCAGTTAAAATATGGCATGAATTTATCTTTCAGTATTGATGTGAAGGAAAAAAATTTAGTTGTTGTTTACCATCCACTGATAGCTGATTTAATAGTATTTTAGTAGTAGTATTTGGTTTAAGGTGCTTCGACGACTATGGTCATTCCGCACCATGTGCGTGTTTAGTGTTTAGTCACGCTGGTTTATCATTGTGTGGTTTGCCTTTGTCAGGTACTTGGTTAGGTTAGAGTCTTTCAAAAAGCCCAGCTCTCCTGAAGAAGTATATATGTAAAAGTAAATATAGGTAAGACTTAGGAAAATATTGGTATCATATTTTTGTCACTCTTTGGGTTAGCACTAATGGTGGAAGAATTAAATTGATGAGGCAATTTTAAAAACAACAATTTTAATCACTGATCGGAATAAACACAGTTGAGTGCATTTTGCAATATATATTGTATGTATTCATGTATAAATGCTTGTAAATACCAGTGCAAAGTGTTACTTTTTCACTTCAAGACTGTCAACCACATCTAAAACAATGTATCATACACTGAAATAAAGTCAAATTATTTACTTAAACAACAGCCGATAGAGTTTTTAATGCATGCTTTTGACTACACGGAATAGTCATTCCACAGGTAAACTTCTTACATCCATGTTTTAATTGCACATTTGTGGTTAGCTTTCATTGTCTTTAGGAATGGCATATATTACATTCTACATCCTCTAGAACAGGACAAATACAAAACTTCCGGACACAGTTTAAGGCCTTTTTATTAAGTGTCTTATTCCATTTATCAGACAGTTACTGTACAACACAGTATTGGAAGTTCTTGTTACACTTTTACGTGAGCACCTTTCATGTTTATACTCCTATGTGTGCGCAGCTTACATATCAATTGGCTGTGAGTGAAATAAGATGTGACCTTGTGCAAATAACTCTTTAAAATATTTATATACCTGTGCTTATACATAATTCAAAGACAGAGTTATCCCAATCCTTTTAAAATTCACTTATCAAAATGCATTTCACAGACCATGATTTCATATTCTCTCACATAATGTCTGCAATATTTCATTGATATATTCTAAAACCTTCCAATTCTTAACTTGGCACCAAAGATACCATTACTCTGTTTATTAAAATATATAATTTAAAAGCTCTTTACGTAAACTGTAAATAACAGCAACATAGAGGTCCAAGAATCAACCTCCATATGAACATTTTGTTAAAAGTGTTTGCAAAAAAAATTTTGTTTAGTAGCAAAAAAAGTTTCACTCTTTTGACTTGAAATGTCAAACATATGATGAAACCCCGCAAAATAATGCCTGGTAAATGAAAATGTTCCAAAACATACCTCAGTTTATATAGAAACAAATTTTCCTAAAAGATACTAAAAAGCTAGGAAAACTCAATCCTTTTCACATCTTATGAATATGATGCTTATATAATAATAACTCTCAACACACATACTTTCTTTTCAAGGAAAGGGTGCATATTAAATGTGCTTTCTCAGAGGAAAGTTCTTTCAGACATTATTTGAACATTTACAAACAAATAATCAAGTAAGTTCTGTATATGACTTTTGGTGCTACCCACAATATACATATAAACTTATTGCCATAGAGGATTATGTGATTCAATTGGAATTTTATCTAAGTGCAAGCTGATTTTACTGCTATATTTAACAAAATACTGAAGAGTCTTAGTTTGCAGTGTGTATGATAGAAAAACAATTAAAAATTCCAAGAGAGTATGTTAAGAGATGAATTGAGTTTCTTCCTTTGAAATATTGGAAGGTAGTCATGACATGATAATGGTAATCTAGCCAGTATTATTCATTGAGTGCCATTTCCTGAGGAATTTGGAAGATTTTACATAATAACATTGTTATTTAGTCAAAGAAATAATTGTAGCATTGATATTCCTGAATTGGATGTTAAGCCACTATTTCTCTTGGGTCTGTCCTTGAATTCCAATATGGATTACTTTTTGCTATTCTCACATCTTCAACACAGTAATGTCCTTATAATAAAACAAGTACTTTATCCTCTATAGACAACCCAAAATTGTAACTATATGTTACATACTTGGATTAATGGAATATTTACCTTCACACCAAACATATATCATCCATGTGTTTTAAATCAGTTAGATTAAATTGAACTCAATCTGTAATAAAATATCATATTTATAATAGCAGAAGTAATAAATATAATTTTATCGGTAAATATATAAATATGGTAATTTGTCAAATTCTATTTTGCATAATACATGCTTGGGTGAAGAATAAATAGACCATAGCTATATTGTCATAAAGAACACATGAAAAATACCATCCATATAATTTTGTGCATGGGAAAAATAACATTCCCCATTAAATATTTCACCAGTTTTTCTGGGTTTATCATAACAACCATTACCATCATTCACTCAAAGTGAATTCTTCCTTTAAAAATCTGAGATTGTAAACATATGACAGCTTCATTGTTAATTTGACATTCAGTAGTTCTTAAGTGTAACAATTCAGGAAGTAAAAGATGATCACAATCATGCAATTTATATTCTCCTCTTCTGCCATTTCTCATAAAGAACATCTGTTGGAAATGAGCAGAGTGTAAAAAGGCCCTGAGAATAATTTTACACCAGTTCAGAAAGAGAGAGTGAGCTCACACTTGATTCACATGCCGTAAGCACCAATGAGGTGCAAGTAACCCACACAAGTGATAAATAATTTTCATAAATATTTACAAACTGTGATTCAGACTTTTTAGCACATACATTTCTTATAAAATTGTATAGAACTAGAAAATGATTAATAGCCATCGTATGCCACTGCAAAGTGTGAAAAATGTCAATATTTGTAAAGTGCTTTTTCAGGAAATATAACAGTGTGACAGCAAGATCACAGCTCACTCAAGTTTGGACTCCTTTCCATATCATTTTTAATCTAGGAGATGACTATTTGAGAAGGTGTCACAACAAAGTGATTCTCAAAAACATTCACTATATTGACTCGAAAAAGCCTCCTGCCCTTCATTTCTCAAATGCTCAATGAAAATAAAGTCATAATTTCTTTGTTTGATTTTCCATCTTACTCACAACCAATTGACTAAAAATGTCTTGCTTCTCCTTTCCTGCAAACCTTAATAAGTCTCCAGATTAGCTCAATTGCAACTCGCACAAAGATCTAATCCAAGCAACAAAGACACAAAATGCACAATCATTGGTCAGACATCAACAGATGCCATCCTCATAGCAGCAGCATCATCCTCTGAGAATGATCTTGGGAAGGGTCTGAAAGCAGACCGCTCAATGTTTGTTGTTCCTTCACCTGGCCCAATCCCACAGCTATCAGGTACTATACTACCTATGTCATGGGACTGGGGCCATTGACATTGTCTGCGATGTTGGCACATCCCCACAGAGTGTCTTCCGGCATGCATGTCATCTTCCTCCATACCATCACCATCTGGCTCTTCCCTGACATAAGCACATTGTCGTCTCAACGGCCCCCTTCTTGGCATCTCATAGCGTGCATCTGGTGCAATGTGACCAGAAGGATGTCCAAATCGAAATCCATCATCCCTCATTACATTTCCTTTGTGACACTCTGAATCGGAAGTAGGCATGGGACCACCCCTTAAGAATGCATCACTGGGAGAGGGGACCAATGGTGATGATGCTGCTCCTCCTCCACCTCCATAGTAACCAGAAGAAGAGAGGTCGCCATCATCAGTGGATCCTTCTCCAGTGGTGGTTGCCCTTCCAGTTTCCCCATCTTCAGAAGTACCACGACCATCATCCTCATCACCAGAGCCATACTGCTGACGTTCTTCTCTTCCTCCATTACAAGATGAGACATCTGCAAAGTACAATTCTGACTCCACATTTCCATGGCGGGTTCTCTTGTTTTCCCAATCACCCTCCACCAAATCTCTTTCTTCATGGTGTCTTCGGAGGGACATCCTGGGATCCATTGGGCCTTGCTGGGATTCCTCAACTTCTTCACTGATGCCTTCTGCTCTTAAGCAAGTCCCCTCACCCTGCCATCGCTCTTCTTCTTCCAGAGGGGGCTTCTCTCGGTGGTGATGGTGATGATGCCTATGGAGATGCTTGTGGGGATGACGGTGATGACTGTGACGTCTTCCAGATTCACTATTACCACGAAAACCACGCAATTCTGTAAAATTCAAGATAATAATTTAAGGATAAATTCATTAATTATGTCAGGAACTTTCTTTCATTGAAAAATATTTAACATACAAAAACTAATGAATCTAATGTTTAGGAATTTTATTTTCTTATTTAGGAAATTTCTTTCAATATTCTCATAAAATTAAACCATTGAAGTTTCAATTACTCCCCTTTATATGAAAGTGGATATGAGAAAATTTCAGGAAAAATTGTTACCCTCTTATTAACTTTATCAATTGCAAAATTTAGTCTTCATATATTATCTACACTGTTTCAAAATATTTTCCTTAATATATACAATTAATATATGAAATTCATCTGAAAAACAATCAAATTTGAGCTAGATATGAATAAATCTACTATTGATTTACTTATTATGATGTCCTAGCTTCAAGTATGTTCTTTATTATGAGTTTATTATTAGTAAGGAAGTTCTGAAGCTGTTCATTTACATGAGATTGAAAAATATGTACAAAATTAATGTGGTACATATATATTTATCATCTGTGCTAATTCAATCTTATAAGTGCCAAAAGTCTCACAGTTGAGGGGCCCAGATCTATTTCTACTACTACTGATCTAATAAATTTTATCATATATTAATTCCCCCCTCAACTAATTATAATCAGTTAAAATATAAAAAAATTGATTTAAATGTTATCGATTTTAAAATGTGAAACTTGGTGCCATAATTTTAAATGATACCTTATACTTTGAGTTACTTAATTTTCATAAGATAAAATTGCAGATACTTAATAAATAGATATCTATTTAATTATAAATTGAAGTTATCTACGGAATGTTCCTTCTATCTATTTTATTAAAACATTTTATTGTAAATTAAAAATTTATCAAATATTGATTGATCACATATTTTGTATAAATAGTTATTTACAAGTATGCAGGAATAAAACCTTGGCAAAATCCATTACATTATCATATTCGGGATCAAATTTTTACATTTATCATTTTTCATTTTTTTTATTTATCATTTAAATGTTTTCTGATCACCTCTCTGACTTCCAACTAAAAGTGGAGTAAACTGGATAAGATGTTGAAAATAGTTAAGAAGAATTACATTAATATTTTAACTGGGACTAGTCAACAAATAACATCAATTTTAATGTAATTTTCAAAATTGTGTATCAATAATAGTATTAGAAAGACAAGGTGAGGCCAAAGACCTATCTCTGGCATAGGTACCTTGCAGAGTAAGGTATTCTTTTTGCTATTGGAAAAAAATGGAAAGGCTGCAAACATTTTTATAACTTATAGAGAATTTGTTTGCAAGGAGTAAATAATAATTTTATATTTAATAATAGTGTAGATGATGAATAAACTGTTTTAAAAATCTTTAACATTGGAAATAAAAGTACATAAAATATTAACAAAACATTTAAACAAACTCTATTGCAGGAAATTTTATAATTTCATATTTATATACATATACTGGATTTGCTATGAATTATTTTTCTTTCCAATTATTAGTAAAAGGGCTGAATTAGTTTCAATGTAGAAATTTTTTATGTAATAATCATATGAAATCATGGGAAAAGTTGGTAGCATTGTTTTTGGAGTTTATAGCTACTATTCATTATCAAGAATAAAAACTGGACACCTTTCCCAGGATATTCAAGTTAAGTTATCCTATTTTGTATGAAAAATATACTTCATCCAGTTTAAAATCAGTGATGTTGGCTACCTTGTATCAAAAATGTTTAAAATTATCTCATGGGTCACAAAATACTATATTCATTCTTGCTGGGGATATTCATGCTCATAAAATTTCAACATAGTAAGAATACAACATACATAATATAAACGTTTCAATAATTCATTTCTAACAGTCGGTACCCCTACTTCTGGAAGTTGGTAGGCTGGTAATAGGTTTAAAATTGTTTATTAATATCAAATAGTTTAAAATATGATTTATAAGCTCCAAATTTCGTCTGATACAAAAAATGTTTTTAAAGAAACACTTTCATAGGTTGGTTACACTGATTATAATTAATTTTACGATTTTGAACATCTTTATAACCCATTTGATATAGTCTAAAACCATGAAATTTTCGTAAAAATATTAAAAAATTTATTTTGGCCCTATATTTTGACGTTTTTCTCGAAAGGAGAGAAATCAATTTTTATTATTTTTCTACAGATGGCATTTAAAACCTAATGTAAATTTACTAATAGGATTCAAAATAATTATTCCTCTTCTACATTTTTTGAAACTTTATAACTCCTACATCAATGTTCAATAGGAAAAATAGCAATCATATAAGAACCTACAATTTTGGTACATATTTAAACAATTTATTTAATTAATAATTAATGGAAAATGATAATACTTAAAAAAAGCTATTTAAGTTTTTTTTTTAAAGGATCAATTATGAACTATGATAGATTGAATCAATTGATTTACTGTTGAAAAGGGTCTAAGAAATTCAGAGAATTTTAGGGTAATATTGACCCCATGCCACTAATCACATAACTTTTTTGACGCCACTAATTAATGGTTAATTTGGTGAAGAAATAGGATGAATGTGCATTTTCTACATAAGATTAGTCTTGTAATTATGAATACATTTCGAATCTTGTTTTGATACTTCAAAGTAAACCACTGAAAAACTTACCCAATCGAGAGGTTGGTTGAGGATATGGAGGAGGAGGTCCCCACAAGTAGGTATATGGAGGTACGTTTGAAAGGTGTAAATCATCAAGTGCTGACACTCCTAATGCCACAGCATCAGCTGACAATGAGGGCACCAAAGGAGGTCTGTTCGCCCTAGATCTTGGGCAATGAGGGCGACCCACTGGTGAGGCGGAAGGTCTTGATGAAGATGGTGGTGAGGGAGGTCGAAGTTCATGAGCAGTCTGGGAAGTTTTCATTCCATGGCATGGCTCGTTACCTCCTCCAAAGCCATATTGACTGTCAGGACTAAACTGGTGAGCGGGACATTCTCCTCCTCCAGAATCACTGATCAGAATAAAAATAATTAATTCACTCAAATAATCCTTATAAGTTAGACTAGGGAAAATTAGCATAAAGGGAAAATTTAATTTGATCATGTAATTTAAAAATAATTAGTTTCCTTACGTAAATATGCAAAACAATTTTTTTTATGAGTTGGGGTTCTTGGAATTGTGATACCTCCTTAGATCAACATTCTACTCCTCATACACTACAGAAAAAAGCATTCATAGATCTTAATGGTATTGAAACGCTCACTGTCTGTAACATGAGTTGCATATGAAGTTCATATTATGAACCTATGGTCAAGTGATTGATGTGCATAGTACTTGAATTCCACCTTCATTTTATTTAAGCTTGCTGCTCTTTTCTCCTTGAGATAGGATCTTCTGTTTTATGCACCAGACTTTATTTTTGAAGGACAAATACTCTTGAAGAAACTCTGCATGGGAGAAATTTACCAGAATGGGTGTCGCAGCAAATATGTTATTCAAACACTAAGTATAAGAAAAGTTTAAATTGAAACTATTAATATGCATTGATAACCAAAATATTTTGAGAATATTGTTTCTGAGGAATGGAATACCATAATAATTTGTTATAAGAACATTAATGAGAATTAAAAAAGGCCATTCTTCTAGAATAATTATATCATTTCAAAGAACATAGATGACCAAAATAGAAGTGCATTATCATACAATCTATATATTTTAACAAAATAACAATCTGAAAAATGTATGAAACATAAACATCAGGTACGGATCTAGAAAAAATTTTTGGGGGGGTCCGATCGAAAAATTTAAAAATAAAAGATATTTCGTCTTTCACAAAACGTGACGTTAGAATTGTGTTAGACGAACTCGATTTTTTTCGCTAGTGATTGCTTATTAAATTGTGTTTTTATTTGCGTTATTTGAATTTCATTTTCGAAAAATAGGCACAAGTGATATTTCGGGGGGGGTCCGGACCCCCAGGACCACCCCCCTGGATCCGTCCCTGATAAGCATGGCATAGTGAGAGAAACTGATAAGCACAAAGATTATACTATGGCATGCTTGTTGATAAATAATCTTTATAGGAAAATGCTAGAATGAATTCTTTCTTGCTTTATATAGAATTAAATTCTACAACCTTCTCACATAAATACTTTGTAAATGGTTATAATTGATCAACTTACATAAATAGACTCAATTATTAATATTTGATAGTAACGATGCGTACTTAATTGTTGGGTCATCAGGGCCTCCTCCTGGCATACTTCTGTTCCAAGGTAATCTCCAGTTCCAACGTTGTGAATTTCCTACTCTTTCATTTGGTATTCCCTCTCCATCCCTTTGAATTGCATGTTCCTCAGGGTTTGGGGAGTATAGGTTATCGACTCTGGAGCTCCAATACCTACTTAAATGGATGAAAAGCTATCACTTGCTGCTAAAAACATGATAGACTAAAATTTATCGAACTATGAAAAAAATCATATGCTTACAATTTTGAATTAATTTGATGGAAAACTTGATAAAATCATTTCATTATACATTCATTTTAATAAAATTTTCATAACTTTATGTGAATTGATGGAAGAGGTTAAGTTAACTCTAATTTATAGAATAGAATATTGTTATGTAACATGATTTTAAAAAAGTCACTTTGAAATTACTAAGCATCACCCTGAATAAGTACTACAGTGAAATCTGAGACATTTATAACCAAAACCAGGGAATGCTGTTTCATGTGTATTCTTAATGGCAAATAATCAGGAAATCTGCTTTGGAAAGTTATGATATGATTCACTACACTGTATAAAAAAAAGTTTGGCATTGGAAGGCATTTATTTCAAAACATTTATTAATTGAAATGATTATAAAACCTTTCAACATTTTCTTTTGGTTTGGTAACCTGGGAAGTGACTTTGAGAGTTTTGTTATCACACCCTGAGGCTATTTTGGCTTCAAATATTTTTTTATGTATTTGCATATATACCCACCAGTGGCGGATCCAGGGGGGGAAAAGGGGGAAATTTCTCCCCCCAAATCCAAGAGAATATATTTTCCGAGGCCAATAATTTAATACTTATAAACCGAGCGCCGTCTATAGATGATGCGTGACAGAGTAATGTTGACGCTAGCTCTTGGCCCTTTACACGATGCCATTTTGTGCTGCTTCCGAGTCGCGCCACTCATAGCTGAACATTGTTTCAAATGGAGGAGTTCACTCAAGATGCCGACCGTGAGACAACATTGTAACGCCTAGTTGTAGGGAAGAAACACAATGTTTGAAATCGGCGACTGCTTAGCACTCGAAGTTCTACTTTGTCTACTCCTCTTCTCCATCGAACGACTGAAGCTAAAGTTCCCCCCCCACTCGCTATGGCCCTTCTTGGAAGTTCCCCCCCCAAAATTTACGCCTGGATCCACCCCTGATACCCACCAATCCAGTTTGAACGTTTTTGTGTTGCAGCATTGTCTAAAGTCAAATTACCTATCCATCAGATCAGTTGCCAATTTTCAGTTAATAATTGCAGCCAAATATGGCCCATTCACTTATATAATGTTTCATTTTCTGTGCTAGCACAAAAATTTACACTAAAATTCCTTGACAAAATTATTATTAAGTAATACATAAATGAGGAAAAAATTAACCAGCCACTCCATAGAAAATGCTAATTTCAACATACCACAATTGTGTTAAGTTACATGATTAATATTTTTCAAACTTTTATTCTGTGATATCAACTTCTATCTATCTATATTTTTACCCTACGAGCTGCTTTTCACCATGAGGTGTAAACATCACTTGTTTGAGAAAACTTTTTCACCCTGTTACTATCCCGTATCATCCGCAGAAAGCATAGATTTTTAAAAAGACTTGCCCTAGTATCTGTTTATTGTAATTTACACTCATTATCGGATTAGCCGAAGTGGGAAGGGGGTCGCATAGTACTGGTTTTGTCTTCCCCACAAGTAATTTCCCTGAATTTATCAAGCAATTGCAGCCTAGCTTCTAGTCTCCTTTATTTCAAAGATTTCATCAACCTGTGCCTGAGAGAATTTTCAAAATGCTTTCTTATCCTAGCAGTTTTGAACAAAATTTTAAATTAAATACAAACACTATAAATGTAAAAGAACAGACTTCCCATTATATGAAGTAAAACTTGAATTCTATTTTTCAAAATATTTTCTGATCTTACTTTATAAGTCAATAATGGAAATTTATTTACACCCGTATTAAATCCAACTGATTATTGTGTATGCATACCAAAATTTTCTAGCTATGCAGACTGCCTTCTCATCCAAATCAGAACTCTTCCTTATATTAACAAAGATTGTTGATTTCAAATCAGCTTAAAGTGGAATAAAAGTAAAGAAAACTTCATTTTGAGAACTTAATTGCTAATATGCTAAAAAAGGTTTAAATTATTCTTACTAAAATTAAATTTTGCTCGT
This sequence comes from Sympetrum striolatum, assembly GCA_947579665.1. Classification (NCBI taxonomy): domain Eukaryota; kingdom Metazoa; phylum Arthropoda; class Insecta; order Odonata; family Libellulidae; genus Sympetrum; species Sympetrum striolatum. The sequence goes on from OX388342.1 coordinate 82,822,579, forward strand.
TATTTTAAATTAAGTAACATCTGAAACTACAAAAATTTACTGTTACACAATTCCTGTAAGTAACAGTATAATGATTTACAATTTGATAGTTGCTACCTTACTGTCACAACTTCTTGTATTCCCTCAAAAATTTTCATACTCTAAAATCCTTATAAAAGTAGATATTATTTTTTAATACAAAAGGAGATTGATATTTCTTTGTCTTTAAAAATTACAATACCTATCGAAGAGGGACAAAACTATCTGAATTCATAGATAGCAGATCTGTCATGTTCTAGAAAAGCAAATGATAAAATTGCAGAAATAACCATAATTTAGAAATGAGGACATTGTGAGGAAACCGCAAGATGTTAATATCTGCATGGTAAATCAAAAGAACATTCATTCCTTCCATCCAATCACAAGTGTCACAATCTTGAAAGTCAATATGATGTCTAATTGATATGCCATCAAAATCTAAATTCAAATCCAAACTCTGCCCCAAAGCACCTTTGGAGTTACGTAATCAATCACTGTATTTAATGAGATTTTGGTATTTAAAATCATGTGCTTTGCACAACAGACTGCAAGATTTATTCATCACCCCAGTATAGCTGCTTGGCTAGACTATTTCCCTTAATCAGGGATTTATAATTCATTTGTATTTAGTCTCACAGATTCCAAATTGAATTATGTATTGGTGAAACCATATCCTTGAGTGGTATCATTGAGGGGCCATGGGAGTCTCAATTTTCTTATGTTTACTACCTATTTAATACCTTAAATTCATTATAAAATCCACAGATGAGGTTGTTGCTTTTTGGATATCCATCATAAGGAAGTAAATGGAGGGAATACTTTTTCCACAGTTTATTTTAAAATATATAAATTGTGAAAAAAGTACTTGCTCCATTTAATTTCTTTAAATGCATTACTTTCAATCTGCTAAATGATTAAAAACTTTAGTATATATTTCAGACATATTTGTGAAAGAGAATCATGTCATCCTCAAAATAAGAACAGGATCTGTAAAGAAAGAACATTCTGGATCGCAGCTGTTAATAAATTAGAGGTTTAAAATAGCAAACTTTGTCAGCTATTAGAGATTTTAAATCTCTAATAGCTAATAAAAAAATTTGTGGGGGGGGTCCAATTGAAAAATTTAAAAATAAAAGATATTTCGGCTTTCACAAAAGGTGACGTTAGAATTGTGTTAGACAAACGAATTTTTTCGCTAGTGATTGCTTATTAAATTGTGTGTTAATTTGTGTTATTTGAGTTTCATTTTCGAAAATAGCGACAAGAACAAAAAGTTAAATAAAAGTAACTGTCGATTGTGATCATAATTTATCAGAATATTTTTTATTAGATGTTAATAACACACAATATAATATTATAAAATATCGAAATGACTTATTGACTGTATATATTGATAGTATATACAGTATCTACAAATAGTCTACGGACATCCGGAGCAATCCGGAGACCGTCTCCTACGGTTGAAGGACCGTGTACGGGTATTGAGACTTGAGGGAGTCTGATATTTCTGGGGGGGTCTGGACCCCCAAGACCACACCCCTGGATCTGTCCCTGAAAGTAACCAATATACCAATTAGGAAGGGATAGTAGGGGAAGATAGGAAGGGGTAACTTTCACCTATTCTACACTTTCAAACTAAAGGTCCTCATCCTAACATCCTCAAAATCATGCCTCACCTCCCCTCTCCCTATTTTTCCCTGATGCAAATTAATACCTCTTTCTCCCTCCCCTATCTTAGAATTTGCACTCCCCAGCCATTCTGCCATTGCCAGTAACACTTCCTCCCACCTCCCCTCCTATCCCTTCCTAATTGGTATATTGGTTACTTTGAATACTCTTATCTTTCCATTTCTGTGTTTGAATGTTTAGTGCTCTATGAACCTGAAGATGTAGCCAAAACAGGTTGTTCTGAAATAAATTTGTGGAAAAGTATACATCATCTTTATATTATGAATTTCCACCATATCAAAGCCGCCTCAGTAGATTTTATAAGCCAGTATTTATCCACATTTCACCATAATTTAGACATACCTATCATCCATTGACTCCCAAGCATGCCGCCATGGTCTAACATCTTGGCCAGTTCTTCTTGAATGACTTCCATGTGAAGTTGGACGTGGCCTGGGAGAGGGCCTTGGCTGTGGACAGCAATTCCTCTCTTCTGCACATTCTCTGCATTCCTCATTGCGACAGTTGCAATGCGATTGAAGAGGTGGGGAGGGAGGGATAACTGGAAGAATAGGTGAAACTGGTGATGTTTCACGTAACGTAGGTGGTGATGGAGGTAGAGCAGGAGGTACTGGATCAGGAGCAGCTGCTACTGCAGGAGCTGGATCCTCCCCTACAGGGGGTGGTCCTCTGCCAGTACCAGTTTCCCTCACTGATGGATAAAGGTGTCTGCAGCGCATTTCTAACTGCTCCCAATAAGTTTTCTTCCTCTCATGGCTGAAATATAAGCAATTAATACCATGTATTAGTATTCAGGCAAAACGTGGAAATCTTTCCACCTATAAACATACCACAATCTCCAATCTGTCTTACTCTCAGGAAATAATTTAGCATATTAGAAAAAAATAGCCAGTAAACTTGAATTAAATATATAACTCCTGTTTATTGTTGAATTACATACTACACTCTTCAGATGAAATTACACTATATATTCAAAATGTATATTATGAAACAAATGAGAAGCTAAACAAAGGAAATTCTATGGTAATTGCCATAGAAAAGCAAGGCTGAGTTAAATGTGATATGTTCAAAAATGAAATTTAATAAAGCTAATTTTGACTAACATTTCCTGAAGGTTCTATGGAATCATTCCAGCAGTTATAATTTTCATGCTAGACCTCTTAGACAAATTTTGGTGATTGTATGGGAGCTTCCCTCATTATTAGGTCATGTTAGATGACTGTAAGTATGAATAATCCATATGACAGAAATATGGTGATAGTAGTCCTTCATATTTACTTTTCTTATATTTAAATAAGGCTGCATTCATTTTGAATGCAACAGAATCACTACATTTTCTCTCAGTTTATAAATTAGTATTTGTATACACTGGAAAATACAATTCAGAAAGGAAATGCAGTTATCCAGCTTAATGCATCAATAGTATTCATTCTGGAGGAGTTTTTATCTTTACTTTTTTATTGTTGTGAACAGTATACTTTATAGACGACTAGAGGAGTACCATCTACAAAAATATTCTAACTTCTTTGATAATTTATGGTTTTAGGTTCTTTAAAACATTTTCGCATTCATGATATTTTAATTCAAACACATAATCTTCGAGAAACAATTGTGCTTTTAGAAAGTTTCCAAAATTTTTTTTTAGAAAGTGCTTTTAACACAAAAATTGACATTGATTATGACAGATTCTTTGCCAACAAGTCTCTTTGAAATTGTATCAGTTTGAAGGGTTTCCTTATGTCTTAAGTGATGGCAGTGCTTAATACCTGGGGTGAAACTAGAAACAGGAATGCAACATCACTTGAAGCTTTGTAAAAGTAATATTACTCACTGTAGAAGTTGATAAACCAACATGGCAGCAAAAATGCAAAGTAAAAGAGCTGCTACAGAAAGGCCAAAGAGTGCTCTCAGACACCAATACAAAGCACCATGCACCACTTCACAGTCAGATGTGTCTCCAAAAACAAATCGATGCTCACTCCCTGAAAGATGAAAAAAATAATTAAAATTAAATAAATAATTGAGTTAGTTAAAGAATTAAAATATACATTGAACAATAATTGCATAATCCCTATTTCATCTGAATACACCAAAATGCCTCGATTTCTATCTTTTTCACAAAATGTTTTGAATGTAAGAGTTGAAAACCATTACTGAGTAATATGGAAATGAAAATTCTGATTAGGGAATGATTTGAATAATTCCACTCTGTATGTTAAATTATTGTGGAAGCCTTTCGACATTTTCAAATTTTCAAAACTAAATATTATTACCTTGAATAATCCTGATTAATTCAACTCATTCCCATTCAGCCATTGAATACTATTTGTTGGGATTTTGGAAAATGTCCTCTTTCTGTGCAAGATTTATTTACTTTATGCTACTCCAGTTTTCAATGGGACTTATCTATCTGTCCTCCTAGAGAATGTCTTTAATATGTTGCAAACATCAATAACATAATTTTTAACAAATAAATGGTATTCAGTTCAGGTTTGAGCTTTACAGATTCTATGAAATTAGAGTGTACATATCATAGATAATTATAGAACTCAATTCTGAAATAAAACAACTGAGAATTTTACCTTTAATTCAAATAAATTTGGATGCCCATAAAATATATCATCTGAATTTGATGGTACTAGATATCGAACCCAATTGAGCACAGAATCACATTCAGGATACTGCTATTTCTCTATATTAACACATTGCTATTATTCCGGTACCCAGTAATTGTCTAAAATTTTTCAGTAACAACCGATAATCCAGTAATATGTACCGGCATTTTTGTATTTTGTTATCTGATGTGGTCTCTAATATTATTTTTTTAAAGCGCTCAAATCACAAGTGAAACCAACTCCGAATACATTTTGCTACACAGTCATTTTTGTGCTTTCAGAGGGTGACCGTCGTCAGGTCGGAATCCATTCGGAGCAACGCCAAAGAAGCAACCCCATCGGCGACCTTGGTGGGTGAGTGTCATGAGTTTGGCTAACCTTTATTCATGGGGTGTATTTGATTTTATGGAGTATGCCTCATATTTTTGCTATCTTAAGGCACTCGAAATGGCCAAGCGCGTTTGCTTTTGGTGAAATCGGTCCCGGGTTCGATTTCCAGTGGGGGCCATGATTTTGATACAGGATCATAAAAAAAATTGGGAAGCTGCCTGAATTAATTTGTTGAGAGTCTAATTAAGCGATATACGGCGACTTAGGAGTCGATGGGTTGACAAAGTGTCACCTGCAGAGAATGCCTCCTGGCTAGGCTGTATCAAACAAAGGCATGCCGACATGCCATGGACTATCATTAAATGAGTTGATCCATAATTGTAAAACCTATTGTCCTTCGGTAATTCAGATGAAAACGAAGAGTTTGCTTGAGATTCATGTAAAAATGTGATAGTTTTCCTCGAACAACATCAGTACTTGACTCAATCAGTGTCAGTCAAACGGAAGAAAGAGAATGTTGTTTCTTTAACTACATTTAAGTTCCGAATTTTTTGCTAATTAGATCATTGTTGAAAAAGGCTGAATTCAGAGACAATTATGCGCTTTTTCATGGAATAGTCTCAATCGCATAGTTGGGGACATCTGGTCTTTTCTTGTGTTTGACGTAATATAGAATAAATTCTGTCTACTGTGACTTTTAAAATATCCATCTGTCTTGTTCAGTCAACCGCATGTAGTCGCTCTTCTCAGCACCATAAAAAGAAGGTCCGGTAATATTTTTACCAATTTTCTTGCCGCAGTTAACACAATTAAGGAAATAAGCGCCGAACCATAATTCTCGTAATTTTGTTACGGATTTCGAATATTTTGTTGCTCTATGTCTAGCAGATTTCCTTTCTTCGAGCATTAGCCTTTGACTATCATTCACTATTTCTTATACCATGTAGAGGAAATTAGGTCATATTTATACGGAAGTTTTGCAATGAGTTACTGAAATTACCATTATTCAAAAACGCACACTACTTCACAAAATATTCTGTGGTTCAGTAAAGTGCGTTCTTAAACATGGATGTTTTTTACGCTGCTAATTGACACAAAGTCGACCCTGAATCCGTATCGTTAATTGTATACTATATTCGATGCTAAATCAGGAATGAGTAGGAGAGAAAAATCGGATGGGCAATGATCATAAGACGTACGCCATTTTAATGCGAGTGAAATAAGCGATACAAACCATCTTCCGTGTACGCCGTGGACGTTGGCGGGGGAGGCAGTGGTGGTCCCGGGTGTCGAACGTGGGGATGCGAATAGCAGACACAAGTCCTGATTCTCTGCGTGTAAACGCACTCTCTGAGAGTCTGAAGGCGATTCATGTGTAGGACGGTTGTGGTGACGGTCACTGCGACACAAAGAGCTGCACATCCCAGCCAGCAACCGCCACTCACCTTCATCTGGAAGAACAAGCGTTAAACGGGTCGATCAGAGGTGTCTTCGATTTTTACTCAAGGTGTTGATTCCTACGGCATAATGGAGCTCGTGCTACATATGTTGATATCAAACGCGTCAGTAAAAGAGGTGGAATATTCACGCTTAGAAGTGCTTTTATTTTTTTCGGGGAGGTGACGCAATGATATATGGGCCTATCCAGATTCCTCGTTGGATAAGGGGGAAAAGAAGAGAGAGGTATAATTTACAGTTTCATAAGTTGGGAAAAGGTGCGCCCGGTACGGAGCCTCGTTAAAATGAATACGCTCCCACGGGGCCGGAAAATAAAGGATTTTTACGCCTGCAGGAAAAGGGTTGGGCACCACAGGCCGTCTGTTTCACATGTCTGGGTTATTAATTAACTCGATCGCCGCATAATTACGGGTCGACATGTATAAAAACGTAATGTGCTGAAAGTGGAAGCGTGAAATAATAGTAGTAGGATTGAGGTTAGTGGACACAAAACTCATATTTCATACATACTTAGATCTTTGACATGTTTCAATATTCAGTATAGAATCTCAGCAAGAATGGGGTGACTCGACCAAAATTTGCGACGCATAATTCGGTGATAAGAAGTATCAAAGGATAAAATTTAAGCACGCCTTGGAAAATAAATCTATTGATTAATTAATCTATTTGATAACTTTTATGCTAAAACTATCCATCCAGACTTACCAGGTAACCATACCGATTTTTTCTTCGCGCGAAGCATGCGACGACCAATCCAGTCAAAATAAGCTGAAAAGAAATGAAACAATTATTAAATGTTATCCACGATGTCGAAAATGCCCTTTTAACTTTCAAGCTATTTCAGGATATAATCTTTGGAATTAATATTATTCTGTGAATAGCATATTCCGATATTTCTTTGGAATCAAGATAAAAGATTTTTATCATATCTGTATCATTTATAAAATATTGTTTCATCCGTTGTTGATAACAACAGTAAATATAAATAATAAACATTTAGAAATACAAATGACTATAGATATACGTATTTATAAAATATTGTAATCGTTTGTATTTTCAATAGTAAATGTAAATAGTTAAAGTTTGATATTGATATATGGTAGTTAGATGTTTAATATACATACGAGGATTTAGATGGCATATTTGTATTGTAATTTGTAATGTAATTTCCGAAATTAACCGCTCTTGAAGCAAGAAAATTTTGACAATATTTCTCGGACGATGTCGTATATACTCAAATACTATATTTACCCTTACAAATATTTAACATCTATCATCGACATTGCTACGTTCACCAATCAAAATATTCTACTCTTTCCTTTAATAATGTTTTGCAGCAAGGAGTTTATCAAAGTTTTCGCAGTGAGGATTTATCAGGAGTATTTGAACTGCTCGACAAAAGGTGTGAAGTAGCTTCCCACTTAATCAAAGCAGTCAAGTTAGAACAGACGCTCACAACGCGCAAGAGCCTCAAAAGAATTCTTTGTTGTCGTGATAATTCCCTCAAAGCTTCTGAATGTCTCTGGCACCACTCAACACTTTTGCCAAGGGGCTCGGGGCGCTAGAAATTTATCTTGGTGAATTCACATTTAAATATGGAATTCTGAAACAAGTAATGGCAATGCTTTTGTTTTCAGCAACTCACGGAATAGTACATTTAGGAAATGCATGACTTTACATTTAGGTGGATTTCTCCTGGAAACAAGAGATGCGAGGAAAGAGTTTTAGAGGGGTATCTTGAAAAGTATTGTCCACGAGGATAGGCTGACGATACTATTTAATTATGCATCATCTTTCGCAGCATTCATGCAACTGCTACGTACCCTAGCGCGATGCTTTTGTCTTCTAGCACTTAATGCTCCGTACACTAAGGCGGGAAAGAAAAGCGTACTCCCTGTTGAAGCGAATCCTTGCAAATTTAACTTCCCAATTAAAAAAACGTTTAAGATACCTATTAAAAACTTGCGTATTTTCTGTCGTATCTCAAATCATGAATTAAACGTTGCGAACATACTTAAGTTCAATTTCATGAATTTCGTAACGATGTGAAATAAATAATGAGTCTTACTTCCCAAGGATTATGACTAGGTATTAGAATTAATATTTCGAGTTATTTCTCCTGAAGTTATTCAAATAAGGAATATTGGATTGGATATAATAAAATAATTAAATAAAATATAATAGAATGTACTATCTAATTTTATTGCGATTTATTATGTTATGAATAAGGCCGTTTTACATGAATAATACTTGAAATGATACGCAATTTCCTTTTAAATAGACGAGCATCTTCTTTTTTATGCTTTATAAGTATGTATCCTGACAGCAGATGGAAGAGTTGCCTATTTACGATATGGTTAAAATCCGTTCAGAGAATGGTCACCTACTATAGTTTCCAATTGTGCATTTGGCCTCATGAATCTACTTTCCTAACTACCTAACTACAATTTCTACTTATGCAAGTGATTCATTGAAAAAGTTATCGTTTGATGAATAGTATTAATATTACATTTATGATAAATACAAAAATCTTTGGCTTTCGATGTAAGTACTGGTTTAAATTACTCTTACCACATACTGGTTGAAATTTATCTCTTTTTCCGTTTTAATGGTAGAAATGCAGTGAAATTTGATAATGAATTATTTTTTTAGAGGCAAGATCCCAGCAGTCATAGACTGCGGCCGGGGACCCCTGACATTTAAACGCCTCGAGGTAACCCAACTAGTAGAAATAAATTCAGTCGCATTTTTTCAATTGAAAAACAAAACTTTTCGACTGCCTATGCGTCCTTATTAAATGAAGATGAGATTCTCCATCTCGTGTCTCAGCTCCCTAAATCACCTCTCGTGGGAGATTAGGGGCGCACGTCAATGCCGCGTTAGTTTTCCAGCATGATTAATAGTATCCACAGCAGAGTTCCGTTGTGAATAACTCATAACCCAACGCTTCATATTGGGGTTGTGACAGTTAATCTTTACGCTAACAGCGTTTAGAATCATCTCAAGGACGATTCCCAGGCCCTCAGCCCACTCGAGTAGATAAAGGCATTATCGGTGCCTGTGCTCTCCGCAACCCACAGGCCACAGTGTACGGTGCACTCGCTAATAGCGACGGCTAATATGCTGTTTTCCGGTGCTTATCGTTGGGAAAGAGCCAAGCCACACCGTAAATGCGAAGAGAAAGGGTAGCCGAGAATTAATTTCAGCTATTAGCCACGAAATATCATCTGCGAAAGACGCGATATCATTAAGATGAAATAGGATATGATCGAGTAAGTAATTTGCGATTCTGCCACGTTTGCGATATCGAATATGGAACCGTGCCGCAAGGTACGTATCTTAGCCCCAAAACTTCAAAGTTTGGAGTTTTGGATGAATATTTACAATATATCATTTTCAACCCCTATTCTGAGAGTAAATTACAAAACTAACTGTTTCTCTAAAGTAAACGTGGTTGATGGAAGAAAAATTATCGAAAGCCTCTAAAAAGGCTGTTACTGAAGAAAAATATTCCACTGGGACGATTTTGATGCGAAAATGAAATTACGTTGTCTATTTATTCAGACAACCCTCTAGAAACCCCCAATAATAATAATAATAATAATTAGATACTGCAAAGGATGACCTTTTAAATAACAAAAGTGGTTGTTAAAGATAAATTGAACAATACCAGAGTTATTTTGTTATGCAACTCATCCCGATAACCTCTAATATGCGATACCCGACGATTAGTTTGTTAAAATTCAACACTGAATAGCTCTTAAAGCAAGCAGTATTAAATAAAGCACTTTCGTCAGTTTTTCCTCGATGAATTTTTTTTTTCAAAGACGATGTTTAGAAGCTAATGGATGGAGTTACTTCTATATTTACGCACACTCTTAAGCTCTTTTACTACTGAGTAGCAGTCGTATCCGGCCTAAAATAGAAGGCGGTGTAATTCGAAGATAATTATCTGGACGTTAGGCCGTGAAAAATCAGATATGATTCAGAAAAATAAAACGGAATGAGCGAATAGACAATGATTGTCATTTCACTTAGCTAATTTCTGTGATTGAAAAGATGATTTATCGACCGTTTCGTTTTATTGAAGGCAGAAATGGGAAGAGCCTCAGAGCATTAAAATCCATGGAATACATATTTAAAAAACATATGTAAGCGGAATATTGAATTAATTCCTTATCAACTTAGGAATGAAAATGATAGAGTGAGAAATCCCACCAGCCTTCTTAGTGAAAGAGTATTAAGATAAAGAGCAGAGATATCTTCGGAGAATAATCAATTCCAGTCGATATGCCTAAGATAAATTCAATTCAATTGCTCACAATTTGAATACCTATCTCATGCCTCAGCTGACTTTATTATTTCTTGCTCTGAGGATATTTTACATACAAAGATGGAGAAATGCGCATCTATCAAGTCTTAGTTGTAAGACTTTAATTAAATTCCACAAAATCTAAGGAAACTGAAGCGTACGCCTCACAACTCACTTCGACAAAGTTGAGAAACCATTACGGTTCATCGAATTAATTAAAATTTTGCGGAAAGTTGAGCGAAATATTCTAGGCATGAGAATATTTTACGTTTACTTGAAAATCATACCACAGGCATACATTTTACCGTGAAAAGTTATTTTAATGTAAACTAGGAACTTTCAGCCCTTCCCTTCCGTTAGATTTATAATACGAAGGAAGCTAAACCTTTTTATAAAATACGAATGAGGTTTTCTAGAATTAAAGAAGTTAGTTAGTAATTTCGTTGAAATCAAATTGGTACCTCCTTGACTCGAGAAAAATGAAAAGTTATTCTCTGAGATAATCCAAAGTGAGAAGAAAATCTGCAGACTCCTATTTTCATTCATCTGAATTAGTGGAAATAATTTATTCTTTCAAGAGAATAAAAGGTTTTACTGATAATTGTTTCCACGAACGGCCCATTAACTATTAGTTTAGTCAAGTAAAATACAATGCCATGTGAAATACAACTTTCGGAAATCAGGATTGGAATCCGTAGAATAAAATTTAGAAGAAATAAAATAGGCATTTCAATATAATTATGTCGCCATCAAATTTTTTGAAGAAATTGTTTTTTTATGTTTTCTTAGAATGTACACTGATTTTTTACAAAACGACTAAAGGGCTGAGCACTACTTGATAAAGCCTCAGCTTTGAATAGGTTAATAATAATTAAAACATTTTTCAATTAATATCTTTTTCAAGTAACTGTGACAGCATATTTTAAGGTAGGGTATTCGCCAATTCATTCTTCAAGATATTATAATTGTACCCTTTTAATTTACTTCAAGATATAAATCATAAATATTAATCTTTATCTTTTTTATTTTAATGTTTCAGTATGTTAATCGAATAAGTTTAAATAATATGTCATCAGGGAAGCTGAGAGATGATTTTCTGTTGGTTAGCACGTGATATTTCTTATATTTTTTCAATTAAGCAGTTCAATAGTTATTCTAAGTATTTATATGTTTCTCTTAGATAAAATTTACTAATATTGATGCATATTAAGAATATGAGTAACAGTTTATTAAAAGATTCACTACCAAGTGATGTATTGTCGACATTATTTAATCCTTTCCAGATTTTCTCAAGCAAAAATTTACGATCAACGAACTTCAAAATATGGAAGATATTATATTTACCTAAGATTTAACTTCATTGCATAATGGATATTCATTCTTAGAGAAGTTAAAGTGTAAATGCTTTATGTCATCTGTATTAATCTAATTTTCTCTGAAACATACTTCTGAGAGAATTTTCCATACATGTAGAACTTGATTTCGAATCAACCAAATATTTAGTTCAGCAATATTTATCACACAATTATGGCATTACGATTTTCTCATTTCAATATATATTTTCTCATTTACTTTGCTATTTTCTATTCCGCTGACTTCAATAAGTCGATCGGAAAACGGTTAAACGCTTTTAATGATTCAATCCGGCTTTTTTCCACAACAGACTCTCAATTTGGCGTAACAATACAAAGTAATTAGATTATCGAAGTTCATTAATTTTATTTCATTCATTTATCCTAGTTAAGAAATGCGTTTATTACTGTCATTGCTTCTATTTGTTGTATCTTTAGTAAATTTTATCGCAGATTTTGTGTCATCAGAGGAGAGGCGTAGCACGATAAAGAGTAGCGCATGAACGACGCCCAAAAACATCCACTTTAACGCAGCCGAATAATTCGACAGCGTTGATTCAACTTCAACAAACATGTTCAAAACAAAGTGGGGTCACATTTTACAAAAAGTTTATTTCTTTTTCGTGCCGAAATCAAAACAATGGCCCAATTTTTCGGGGGTAATAAATGAGCTCGGAATTACGGAACCGGAAGGAAACTTAAATACGGAAAAAACAAGAAGAGAACGCAAATAAAAATTACCGCAGCAAAGCCGCGTATCCTACGGCGGCGCGGAGGAATAAACACATCCATTAATTATGGAGAGGAAAAAATGGAAAATGTAAACAAGGACGCTTTTTCGTATTCATCCCAAAATCCGTTGAAAAAAGGAAGGACTCGTAACTGCAGCCTTTTTGGAAACCCTAAAAGCTTTCTTCCCATTTCACTCCAGTCTTACCCTTTCAACGATTCTCCTCGGTACAGTGTGGTTGAAAGCTTGCGGGCCTTGTCTAGCCGGAGGGGAATGTCCCATAGAGGTAGAGAGGGGAAACAAAATATAAGGTCTATAGGGTCTTTATTAAGGAGAGATTGAGACTTAAAAGTCTCTTCTTCCATTCAACCTCTCATCAATGATATAATATACATAAAATGTTTTGAGTAGGTGAATAGAAATAGAGAGGAAAACTTAGAAGAAGTGGATATAAAAATACCTAAGTTGATATTTTTCCTAAGATATCAAAGATATCTGAGAATATTTTATGAGAATTCAATATTTATATCATCCTCATAATATGTTTGTATATTCTCATAAAATATTATGTGGTATCGTAAAATTTGGTTTCACTATTGCTCTTGATATTCTATGATTAATGACGATGGGTTAGATGGAAGAAGAGACTTTTAGTAACAATCTCGCCCACATTAAGATGATTATCATTATTATTATTACAAGGTTGTCACCTTACGAGCGCTTCATTCCGGGAGATTTTTAATTCTGGATTTTCTGGAGATTTTTTGTTCATGTGCCTAAATTTCCAGGAGACTTTCTCTCAGTCAAAAAAATATATCGCAAGGCATTGTCATAGAGCAAGGATTTATCCATACTCTATGGTATTGTTCGTTTTTACGAAGCTAACTATTTGGATTCCAACTGGGTTTTTACGGTGATGTGCTTCAGTCTACACTCTTATTGAATGAAAGCAATGAGATAAGGGAAGGTATTCAAATAAAAGAGCGTATCGGTCATTTAAAGTAATTTCACTATGGAATATTTCTCATGCATTGAATTAAATGTACCGGGCTGACTAAGTTTACGGATTTGAGATGATAAGCCGCAAGTCAGAGGAATTATAAATTCCGGGAGAGAGACGCCTACAAATCGACCAAATTCCGGGAGAGGTGGCAACCATAATCTATTAGCTCATCGGTCACCCAGAGCCCTTTCTAAGGCAGTCCTTGGAAGGTAGACTTGCCCAGAGCGAAAAATCACTTCTGCGTAGGGGCAGGTTATAGGCAAATACTTCGAAAACGAACTCTTCGAATGATCAATTCTTCGAATGACATATTCTTCAATAAAAACGCCACGGTAAAAATGCCACATGCAATGCCTATACCCAACCTATCCCACCTTCAAGGAGGTTCATAACTTCACTGCATATATTTTGAATCAGTTCCTAATAATAGTGATGTAAATTACTCGTACACCTACGCAGATTTTACTCTTGCGACATCTACATTGATTCCCTACAAGCCGCCTCTAGGCGTGTGGTAGGGGGTGTAAACACCAGCTGAATCTAAACTACTTCTTTACTTTAACACGTTTCCCGATGATGCTATTCGCTATCAAAATATGTCGCTACATCAAAATCTAAGGGAAGTGTACGAGTTATTTACAACATTATTATTATGGCCTTCCACGAAGCAAGGCCTCCTCGCATTGAGTTTACCGAATCAGTTCTTTTAATGTAAATTTTGGATAACTTCAGATCCAATATTGTGGTCTATTTTCAAAGACGTTTTCATTCAAAGAATTGATCGCTCGAAAGAATTGATCGTTCGAAAGAATTTGTCATTCAAAGAATTGATCCTTCCAAAGAATTTGATTCCGAAGAATTTGTTTTCGGAGAATTCGTATCCTCCATTATCTAAGGTAGTCTTTTTAATGTAGACTCTCTAATGTAGACTCGGAGCGAAAACTTACTCCTGCGCAGGGGCTTTCAGTCGGACCGTAATCCGGGAAATGTACTCACCACGGACGCGGGGACGTAAGCGGGTACGGTCTCGAAGTAGTGCAGGGACGAGGTCCTGGCCCGTAGCAAGAGGTGGACCAATAGGAAGAGAGATCCGATGAGGGAGGAGAGGGCACCCACGCCCAGGCACAGCACCACATACTTGCGCAGGTGGCAGCACGGACTCACGCTCCCACCTCTGAAAAAAAAGCGTTGGAAAATAACAAAACGAAACATCTCGGTACATTTTTCCGCGTCGATGGATGCAGACGGAAGAGCGGAGATGGATGAAGGTTCGCGAGGTGAGGGAGACCATCGAAGCCTCTTATATTTTATCGCTAAAAAGTTGGTACCTCCCGAGACCCTAAATCCCGAATCGAGTCTCGCTCCCGAATATAATTTATCGGCAGGCGCATTTTATTCCGTTCTTTTTCGCGGGTTTTTTCCCTTTTTTCGGCAAATCCTCTGGCGGTGTCACTCGCTCCGAATCTCTCCCTTCCCCCCTTTTAGTCACTTGGGATATCCCGCTGTATTAAAATTCTCGATCCGTCAGTCGCGAGGCGCCCCCAACGCGGTTATTAATGAATGAGCAGGCGGCGCTACATTAAGAAGTTTTCCAGCGATGAGTTGGAATTGCATTATTAAATTGGTTGGATATTGCTGCGGAAAATCCGGGTTACGGCACATAAAAGACTTTTTCTCACTTTACGAGCCCTTGTCATTGCGTCTCTTAAAATGACTTTACACCGTAAAATGTAAGCGTTGAAACATTTCAGCGAGCAAAAATATGTTACTTTGAATATGGCTGTATATTAATCGATTACTTTCGGTTCCTTAAATTCAATCAATAAATACGACTTAGAATTTAAATTAATAGCATAATATTGAGGATGGGAGGACATTTTTCAGCCATCTTCATTCCAAAGGTATTGCTCGTGCAGTTTTTTCTTTTCAGTCATGATATCCTATAACTTTGGTCCAGATAAACATATTTTTAAGCTTAAATATTGATTTTTTCTACCCGCATAAGATAGAACCTTACATTTTTTTGCTCCCTTAATTGCTAATTCGATTACATAAAGCGTAAGTATTGCCCATTGGCATAATTATCTTCCCAAACTCTATTTGGTTCATCTATTTATTTTTTAGAGGCACTTACAACCGCAATGAAAAGAGCACTGATAAAACTAATCTCATTATCAGAAGTTTATATTTTTTACACTTCTATGAATATAAAAGGTAAATTATTCTTAATTCATGGATAAGCATTACTATTAAAACTGAGAATTCAAAGAAAACCCAAATTTAAGTCTTCAGAAATTACTTATTATCCATACATACATACAAAGGTCTTTATTATTGGGCGAAAGTGAGACTGGACAGTCTCATCTTACATTTAACCCATTAGAAATATATACAATAAGATAAAAAACAAAAGAAACAATTACAATTATGACAACAATTAATTAAAATGATACAAGTATACATATATACAATGGTACAATTCATTATGTATATAGTATATAGATTATAGTATATAGCGCAGAGTGATCATTACGACAGCGTTGATGATACACTTATTCAACAGTTTATCGTCATGTAATTGAATTTTGAATTGAAATTATCATATCAAATCAAATTCAATTGAGATTCTGCGGTTTTGCGGAGTTAGAGACATTATTTCAATTAGTAATTGGATCATATGGTTTTCTTGAGGATCCTTCATTCAATATCTATGCAATATTAAAGAGAAAGTATAAGATATCTGTTACGCAATTAACCTCAGTTAAATTTATCACTATTTGTTTGATATATATACGATATTTTAATTTATAGGTATTATATTAATTGTTTTATGAGCAGCACAATTTTGCTACGAAAAAATCTATCTCGAGTTTCCTACATAATTTAGTATTTTAGTAAAGTTTCTGTCTCAATTTGATATTATTTTATGATATGTTTCATTCATAATGATGCAAAAGCTTACGATTGGCATTATAAAATAGAAATAATTATAACACCAGAACTTTAACGGCGAAAATGAGAGAGTTACAACGAGGTTCGATATGAATAAAAAAGTATAAGTCATAAACTACTACTATCGTTCATTTATCCTCTTATAATTTAATGTTTAATCAAGCTCATGAAGCAACTATGTCATGTTTGTTCGAGTCATATAGATGCATTAGTCTATCCTGATGGGGCTGCAACTATCTATCTCTATTGGGAATACATTTGAATACCCAGTAGGATGATAAAACCTTGCAGCTCGTGGGAGATTTAATACTAGCGCTATTTCTCCACTTACTCCAACGATGCCTGCGACGAAAAGGGTTTGCTCAGCGCTCCCACCACTGTATAGATCGATTGAAAACGACCCTCTTCACATAGATGACGAAATGATTAAATTCGCAGATATCCAAGTTTGCCAACTTTTCTTGTACAGGAAAGAGAACGTTTCGCGATCCCAAATCCAGTAGCTTCGTCATATCTCTTGAAGCATTGTTATAACCCGAGGGAGAGAATCGCAGGTAAGAGAAGCTTTTACCAAAGTTCAAAGGTTAAAAGAAAATACTCCTACGGGAGCCAACTCTGCGGGCTTCCTCGTCATCCACGCCCACATACACTCAGCCTCCTTGTGAGAGAGACACCAAATTCTCTCGATCACCATTCTCACGTCGTATACGTTTCACCTTTCCATCTCAAACTTTTTCGTGCTTTCTCACTTTCGCTTCCACGGTGTTCATCGGTTGTAAAGGGGGGCGAAAGGGTTTCGAGGAGAAGAACGGTTGAACCAGGGTCTCCCCGCCCGAGTTTATCGCACCTTCTCTCTCCCCTCTGTGTTCCATCTGGATCTCGCGTGGTATCGGCGTATCGAGCTTAATTAGGATTCCGCACAGGCTGTTAGCTCGAGATGACACTCCCCTCAAGGCGCGTGCCTCAGGTGTATGATAGCTTTCGTGGACATCAATGGTAACCGACAGATGTGGATGATGGGAAAAAAGCACGAGCGAAAAAAGAGTCGTTATCGTCAGGGGGGTGAGTGAAGCGGCTGAAATTGCTAGGATACTCGATTAAAGGGGAAATGGAAGATGCGATGGAACTTAAAAGAAGTGCTAATGTAACGATAGAGAAATGTACCCTCAACCCATTAACTATAGAAAGAGGATGTAGAAAAGAAGGATGACATTTCCGCTATTTGCTGATATTGCAAAACTACTACCCAGATAAAATTATAATATATATTATATTACCCAAAATGAAAGATTGACCGTATGAAAAAACAAAACTTCTGGGTTGCGTCGTAAGTAAACTGATGTAGTTATGAATATGAATTGTTCCGGAAACACATTCGTCAGCCGACTTGTGATTCCTCATCGGGTTATTATTTTGCATTTCTTTCATATCATAGTTTTTACTACATTTATCTTTTCTATTTTATTATAATTCATGTACAAACATGTAATTGTGTATTTAATGGTTTTATGCTTAACAAAAATAGAGCATTTTGTTCATATTCTCGATAGCATTGAGATTTAAATGAGATAACGTGGTTGCAAAAAATGTGCCAAAAAATACGCGTAAGAAAATGTCTCAAATTATAAAAGGCATATTATGAAGACGAGCTAACATATACGAGTAATCCTAATATATTCGAGAAATTACTAATGAATGTAATTGATATTTAGAAGTAATGTTTATTAGGTCTTTTAATAACAAAGGAATTCAATGTTCCTAGCAAGAAGTCATTTTCGGGAGGCCAGAAATAACCTTTCCACAGATAACTAATTGTTGGTACATCAAATTTGATTTCGCAACTTCCAAATTGACGGAGGTTGAATTTGCGGCAATGGAACGTTTAAGCTCATCACATCGAAAGCTCTAATTTGCCGAAGAATTTAGATTTCAGTTATTCGGTAGTCTCGGCAAGCAAGAACCTTTCAGAATTCGTGAAATTCCACTCGGGCAATAATGAAAAACTATACGAATTCCTCCTCTCATTTACGTCACAGATATTACTCTTAATTGGAAATATACAGAATGTGAAACGTACTTGGATCTCATTTCTTACGGAATGAAGACTAATGAGTGGGAAAGTGACTAATGAATGAGAAAGTGGCCATTTTGTCTATATTGAGTCCGAAGAAGACTTTTCAAAGAGAGAGTCACATTGGCTGAAAGATATCCTTGACTCAAAAAGGTTTATTTTATCCTTCGAAATCTCCTCTATTCGTTCATCCATGCGTCGCTTTTTTATCGAACGGATTTTGATTTTGGGAATTTCGAAAAGCCTCCGTGAGAGAATCAACATAGATGAGGATCATGATTTTTGGATAGCAGAGCGAGTAAATCCTTGTTTTCGATCCTAATTTACCTCAATGATGATGCTAACATGAATACAGATTCTATTACGGACAAAAATGGCTCTAATATAGTTCCGTGTTACATTTAACTCGTAACAATTAAGGACGCAGGGTAATGCACAGTAGAATGATGTAGTTAGTAGATATAAGAACGATGTATAAATTGAAATGATGGAAAACGAGTATAAAGAAAATTGTTATACTTTCCTTGGAAAATATATTGTGACTACAGGAAAATGTCCTCAGAAAGAGGGAAATTCTAAAATCCTCCCAAACGGATAAGGCGAAAAATAGAAATGCGAGCTTATTTAAGTTATAAATATATAACATATATTTAAGTTATAAAATATAATATGTACGCGAATCAAGTTTTTTTTAAGTCAGAGCAAAGCGTCACAATAAAGCAGAGTATAGAGATTCTTAACGAGCGGAAAAAAATACTATTGATAAAACAACGTCGAGAAAAATGGAATCTCTAAAACCTTTCCAAACGGAAAAAGCGAAAAATAGAATTGCAAGCTAACTAAAGTTATAAGGAGGCAAAGATTATGTGAATTAAAGGTGCCTGAATCAAGTTGTTCATTGTCAGACGAAGCATTATGGTAAAGGAGATTAGTTAATAGATTTTCAACAGGCGGAAATATGCTACCAATGTTACCAAGCAAAATAGGAAGATTTCAACTTTCATATATTTCATTCCCCTAACATCCAATGACAGAAACTTTCATTCGTCAGTTTCTACTCGTCTTTAGGGTGTCTCAACCAGGAATGGCTGACGATCACTTGTAGTTAGTATCCCATGTATGTACAAAATGGATACCTCAATACCACGCCATATTTGCTCTCTGCTTGAGGATATCATAAAATGTACATTCAATCAAAAGAAGAAAATAATTCAAGCCAGAAGGACAGTATTAATGATAATGATTGCTCATTAAATTGAATTTGGCGATCGCCAATTTATTTATGTCAGAATTGGAACGAGAGGAAATTATTTCTATCTAAATACGTTAGGAAAAAAGTTGAACAAGCTTCACTTAGCATCGCAGAAATCCACAGTCTCCCCACACTTAATCTAAACCAATGAAACGTGGAGCTAAAATAAAGATGAATAAATACCTGCGAGCGCTACACGCTGAAAATCACATGAAAAGGATAGGAGTGGCGTTCAACGGAGCGCTATTTCGTGGGATTTCCTATCGATAAGAAAAACAACTCCCCAAACCTCGGACCTCGGAAACTAAAGGGAAAATCCGCATCGCCAATGTAAACGAAAAGAGTAACTTTTCGCGAATCGGGTCAGTCCACAACTGCGCTCAATAAATCGCGTCACACCAAAAAAGAATAATAGCGAGAGAGACGAAAAGATAGCTGTTATTAAAGAAATATCCGAAGTAAATTTGATACTCCTGTGACTAGTATCTTTGAGGAATAGATGAAGGATCCATTAGAGGATTTATTTGAATTGTAATTTATAAGTATTCTTTAAGTGTGATATTATCCCTTTTTCGCTAATATGACCGATCGGATGGATATCCTGCATTATTTTAAATGCCAAACTCGCCGCGGATACTTCCTCGTTTTAAAGGTCATGTCGAACGAGAGGAAGCTCACTCGCAAATATTTCCACTAGTTGTAGCATTTATCTGTCTTCATTTGAGATGGGCGTATCCGAAGGTCTACAAGGTTTGCAAACGTTCAACCCTGGATGGAATTTCTTGGAATCGATTCCGTATTCAAGCCCCCAAATTCACATTTAATAGGAAGACATGTTAACATGAAAATATTTAATTTGTCAAATTGTTCCAATAGTAATACGTAATTGAAGTCAATTATATGTAGTAGTAGTCATTCCTATTGAAATTCAGCGGGAGGAAAAGTGGAAGAAAATTTGAAAAATGTAAATTTCGACAACCCATCGTTAAAATCTATATGAAGTGTCATTGGAGATTCTTCATGAATCTTATATTTACCTATCACGGGCTATCACACTTAATTTCATCTATCTTTGGCCCATTTAAAGATCCTTTGTATAAATTATGTAAATTGCAAATTCTTATCTACCTTCACGGGACATTTTCAAAAAGAAGAAGCTGGTACAATTTGATAAAACATCGAGATTTTTAAAGATTAGCTTAGATAATTTTATTTATGAAAGCATTTTATTATCCAATAAAATACAGCTGTGCTTAAAATTTGAAATGTTGACCCTCTCAATCACATCAAGTGTAGGTATAATCAATTCTTTTGATCTGACATGCAAAGAACATAGATATAGAGAGAGATAAAAAAAGAACGCTTCATGAGGTGTTGACATGTACATAGGAGTTTCTGATAGCCCTCCACCGTTAAATTAACAAGGAGCCCTTTAAATAGCATTCATTGCCAATTTTTATCCCAGCCAAAATGTCATCTGCAGAAGTCACATGATTGAATGTGAATACGGCACATTTATGTTTCCGTTGCAAATTTTTTCTTAAATGTTTGATGAGTTTCATAAATTTAAATCGAATTTTTGCAAGTAATTAAAAGCTCACTTAACTTCATCTATGGTTTATCTAGAATTCCTGCGCCAAAAAAAAACAGATTTAAATTCTATGTGAATTGTTTTTCGTATTTTTCGACTTGAGATGTGCAACATTGCTATGCGGTCACAAACACCGTAATTACGTCGTACCATATACTCTTTCTCGCAAATTTGTATTTGAATTAAATTTCCATTCGTAGGCCTATAATTAATTTATTACTACTTCAGTAAATAATGAAGTATTAATTTTTGCAGTTCATTTACTGCAACGATCTGGAAATGTATATTGAATCTTCTTCTACAAGCTTTATAAGTCTCACCAAATTCATTTACGCATGATGACGTATCTACAAAAACTCACTCATTGTACAAGAGTCCAATCCGTAAAGTTTGTCATATTTTACAAAATAATCCACCTTGATATTATTGATTGTATTGCACATTGATGATATTATTAAATTTGAGCTCGTAAGCTACCGTTCTACATCATTAAGTAGTCATCATCACTTTATCGGCTTTATGATAATTTGATCCAATCGCTAGGATGAAAATAAAAAATTTAACTCCCTAATATTGAATCCAGGTCATATATGCTTCCTTTACAATGATAAAAAAATGCACTGACATGTAAAAAATGCTTATTTCTATACAAATGTACCTAAAGATGGCCGTTCTTAGGCCAAAACCGATCGTGAGATAAAATATTTGTGGAAGTTACGAAGTTCAGTGTCTTCTTTACTATTGTGATGGCTTTCCACTATATCCGGCTGATTAATTTTGACTTTACGCTTCCTTTCTCTATTATATATTATGCCTGCGAAGAAATCAGTTAACTCAATCGCCACCTGTTTTTCGGAGTTCCCATGAAAGATTTATCTAAGCAATTCATCAAGGATGTGGTGGTATTCATCTCAAGAGACACTGTTGAAAATATTCTTTAAATTTCTCGAAAATATATCGTTACAGGAGCCCGGTTTCATATTGATTTTAGGCAATGAATTAGGTCGAAGTAGCAATATCTCACAAGGATCCCCTTTTTCCTGTTTGAGCTTTTAGCTGAATTAGGGAAGTTGAGCACCTACGCTGATTGAAAGCGGATGTAAACTTTCACAGTCCCCAGAAGTAGTCCAATCGGCGAAGCACACGGAATATTTTCCTGGAATCGTCTCCATCGCCCACGCTTGCCCTCGGGGTTATACGATCCGTATTTTCGGCATTTTCCATCGAAATATGTAAACAAAGAGGATTTCCATCGAAGAAGTGTTAATTTAGTACATTTTCACATTCTCACCGAGCAATTTCAATGATGACGGATTCAAACGGAAATATTTGCCTCGAGCAATAAGTAGGCTATTCTGTTATTCCTGCGATTCACATGTATCTTCCGGTTGGTAAAATTACTTAAAATCCACTCACGTCCTTGAATTTCTCATTTTCTTGAATAGACTAGCTAAAGCGAATACTCCTAATTTTTTTAATTGGGAAAGTACGGATAATATTTACATACCTTTCGGCTTTTATTGTTTAAGTAGATATACTTATTGAAAGCCGGAAAATGAAAAAATGTGTTTTCAGTGACCTTTCATAACTAAGCGTGTATTCGGGAAAATACGAATATGAAAAATGATCGAAGTTACAGATTTTCCAACCAAAATACTGTGGTAAAATTGTGCAATTCGTGTATACGAACAGGAGCCTATTACTAATGAAAAATCAATAAGAAATATCAACTCATTCGAAATTAACAGTGAAAATAACCGCATTTGAACATCAATACAGCTGGAGAAAGATGTTAACAATAATTTACGAGTGACACTTTATGGAAACAGTAGATAGAAAAATCAACAGCGAGCATTAATTGGTGGCTGGCTTATTTAATCTTTCCGCATCCAACATTTTTCAAACTACGCCTAAATGGAATGTCTATT
Source organism: Sympetrum striolatum (assembly GCA_947579665.1). Lineage (NCBI taxonomy): Eukaryota > Metazoa > Arthropoda > Insecta > Odonata > Libellulidae > Sympetrum > Sympetrum striolatum. The sequence goes on from OX388342.1 coordinate 82,845,880, forward strand.
ATTTATCTTTTTCCAAAAATTTGATTTTACATGCGGGTCAAGAGTTTTGTTTGTGCCCGTGGAAAAGCAATTGTTTCATTTCCGCTCAACCGAAAGTTGCGGTTGGTCTACGAGTTTAACATGCAACAAATATCTCTAAAACGAATTTCTGCATGAATGAAACTCAACCCACTTTGAACTAACAGGGATGAGCGGATTGAAACAATGAGGTTAAACATTTTTGCGGTTGGACCCTGCATTCATCAGCAATAAGGCATCTCAAAAACTCGATTAACGTTTCAATTTTCGAATTGTACCCTAGAATCAGATCATAACCACAATATAAATAGAATTTTCAAATGTCTCTTTTCCAAAGAGCATTATGAAAAGCTATCGGATTGCGGGATATGTTGTAATACAATCTTCGATGCAGTAAAACATAGATGTAAGATAGAGTATTTGTAAATAGTGAGGAAATTAAACATTTGCTACATCCTAGGATGTATATGTATAAAGTACGAGTAAAATTTTGTTTGCATACAGCAAGCATATCGATAACACTAATTTAAAGTCGGCATCATATCGAGAGGGTCCTCAAAAGAAAAAAAAAAAGATTGATAGTATTCTTAAAATTCGCTGCGATTTATCCGTCCGGCATTGAACCCGGGTCTTCCTGGTGATACTGCCTATGCAGCATAAAATAATATCACCATCTCTAACTATGTGTGAATATTCAAGCAGAAATGTTAACTACAACTGCCTCAAACGACGTCCTACTTTTCACATATATTCCTTATGTGAGAAATTGTAATGTGCTCTGGCATCGAACCCAGGAACAGCATGGTCTTATATAATTTGTTTTCTTAAATGGATTCTTAATATACATCTTCTAGCAGAGCGAGACCTTCCTATCATTTTGATAACTGCATCAAATAAAAATAACGAAAAACTTCCTCAATGTATTTTAAAGGGCTGATTTTTGCATAGTCCTAGCATCGAACCCAGGATTTTTTCCGTGAAAGTCATTAATGTTTTCAATAACCATATATATAGGCTCCTTGAGTTTTGATTCTCTACCTATCCGGGAAGTATATTTATAAAATTCCCGAAAATCAAAGCAATGCTTTTAAATGGAAAATATCGGGATTTCGGGGCCCTCTGGAACCCATGACACTGAAGTTCAAAATCGCCATTTTTCTGGCGTTTACACGTTATGGCCAATGTGTCGTAAACATTTAAAGTCAATGACGATTGTGGTTTAGCCTGTGAATTAGTATCCTTTCTGGGTATCTGGATATATATATGAATGAATCCGGAGAAGGAATTATATATTAATAGATATATTTTGAAATTTAAAAATTATAATAGGTATGATAAGAAGCTAAATATATAATAACCTTTTGATGGTGTATATACGACAACAGCTTATGTAAATAATGGATATTAACATGAAAAATTATGAATTTTAAAATTTTAAAATTGCATAATCGTAATTTTAATTTGATGATAAATTGGATGGAGGGAATGCTCAATTTCTGATTCTGATATTGTATTATCCAAAATGTGTTTGTTTAAACGTTTTGGTAGTTAAACCGGTCAACAAATCACATTCTTAACCAATATTTCCGTGTTCGGGTAGGCACATCAAAACATCTACTTTCACTACTCAACTCTACCCCACGGAATATCCACAATCTTTGTAGTTGATCGCGTGAAAATCCAAGGATCGCATCTTAATTTTAAGACCATTTAAAAGCAACGACAAAGACGTTCCCGACATACACAAACGAACAAAAATCCGTGGATCTAAAACTCGGGCCGAATAAGGAGTCGAACACTCGGAAATTTTAATTCCCGGCTTCGGCGGGATTTTTCCATTCCGGAGTGTCGCTCGGAATTTCTCGGAAGCTCACAACACTAAAAAGGTGTGATTTATTCAGGAATCCCCGGGAATATTAATGAAGTTGGAAAGTTATTGCGCGAGCGGGATAAATAGCCCGAATATAATTTTTTATGACGATGACGTCACGAGAATATGTAAGGCATTAATTTTAACGCGTGGGCCCATAAAAGCGAATAGCTTTAGTGTTTCTAGCGGATTTCTGAAGGGGAGATCGCCGTGCTATGGGTCGTGTGCGTGGGTAGCCGCTTCCTTAAGAGACCTTTCCGTCACGCGTCATAAAATTTTCATCATATTTCGCACGACTATCCCGAATTCTTTGAGGGAATGATAACCGCAATAAATATGAAACGAGTCATGCAGCGGAATACGTAAACGCAAAGGGCGTGATGCAAGCGTCGTCAAAATCCAGGCTCAGAACCATGATTGGATTGTAAACATGTACTTGAATGCTAAATTATAAGAGCGCTGGGTTAATTGATTCTTCTGAGGTAGTAAAGTCACTTGTTATAACGTATAAAATTCGTTTTTAATGTTGCATCCGCCTCATTACGCAATGGATGATAATGTAGTATTTATCTGCAAATCAACGTTAGCCTGAGTGTAGGAAGAATATTCTTTGGTTTCTCAGGGCATATCGCTTGATGCTTGGAGAAATTTAATTTACCTGTTCCTTTTCACCCAACTTTCTGTATAACTTTAAAAATCACTATATGATTTAATACAGTTCTTTCTTATTCATGGAGTAATTTCGATTGTTGCAGTATAGGCACTATTTTCCTCGTTTATAATTGTTGTTCTTTTGATTTTAGTACTATTATTTTTTTTACTGAAAGTATCATTTATTACATAAGTGAAATGTCATTTAGAAAATGGCTATCCTTTATTTTATTTGGTCTTCCCTGCTTACGCCCCTCACACGTAAATCCCATTTCCAGATTTGACAATTATGAATCGTAATCTAACATCTAAAAAATCTGATGTGGCCAACACATGACTTTCTCCGTGTTTATTGAAAACATAAGCCTATGCCGGTAATAACTCTAAAACAATGAGTGTTACAGGAAAATGTTTCATACAAGCTTTGTAGTAAAAAATATTATCTACAACTTTGGTACATAATTGTATATACCTATATTGCATTTTGACAGAGATAAGTATGAAAAACTTCCTTTTCTGGGTAAACAACAACTTCCGGTTAACCATTATTGAAGAATAACTCCTAAACAATCAGTGTTACAAAAAATATTTTATACAAAAGTTGTAGTAAAGTACATTATCTATAACTTTTGTGTGTAATTGTATCTACCTATATTGCATTTTTACAGAGATATTTAAGAAACAAAATTTTGTTCCGGATAAACCGTAACTTCCGGTTAAGCGATATTCTCCAAAAACTAATCAACTCTTGATTTTGTTTGGAAAATTCTAAATATGAATTTTGAAAATGATCGGATAATTACTTTTTAAGATAGAGCGCACACAAACTTTTTAACCACAGACAGACAGACAGACACACAGACAGACATGTTCGGGAAAATAGCTAAAAATGCTCTATGGGCCCCAAAACATCTATTTCCGTCGAAATCTGGAGGTCGAATTTTTTTGCGAATACAATACTTTCTCTATACTACGTATAGGGAGAAAGTAAAAATGCTGCAAAATATTTCATTGTAGTCCTACTCTCGAGTCCTTAAGATAATTTAAGGTAATTGTCTTTTTATCATTTATTTGTAGCTAAAAAATAGAAGAGGAAGTGCTAGAAGATGATAGCTATAATTTTCCATTACATATATAAGTAGCTTATATAATAGGAAGAAGCAATATAAATGTAATGAAAGTTATAATATAAATACGATAGCCAAATATCATAATGCAAAATTCAATTATAAATGTTACGTTTTACCATAATCAATGCCGGTTAACTGCTTACTAATGTGTACATTTCGTGGTTTGTAGAAGTAAAGGACTAAAAACATCTAACTACAGAAAATTGATTTACTTAAAATAAAAAGTATATTGAGGGATAAGTCTCATAGGAAGTGAGCCTTGAGGTGAAGTTCCAACGTTTACACGTTCGAAGGTCGCATCTTTAGAATGTTCTACAGAAATACTCACGAGATGTCATTCCCCTATACATTTCAACGTCGCTGTTCCCTTTTCCGGCTGTATTTATATATTCAGATGACTCGTATTCTCATTCTAGCGGCGAGCGTCGTGCTGTCTCTGCTATTGTACGAACAGTGTATAAGTTGCGCAACGCCAAGGCTATGATCCGAATGCTAATGATGCGAGATTCATATTATTACGGATAAATGCACCCATTGAGATGAGTTATGAAGAAAATATGAAAAGGAGAAAGAGGATTTTTTAGCACTGGCGAGTTTTTTAAACAGGAGAAAGTTGATAAACTGCAGCGAATAGAGAGAATGCCTCGCAACGCATACTAAACACATTTAACTTCTTATAAACTCAGCATAAGAAGTCTGAGAAGAAATGAAACGGGAATGTGAAGAGTGCATTCCACCCTAAGAGATATCTAACTCGTCGATGTTTAGATTTAAATGATTAGGCAGTATTTGTTAGCACAAATTCTTCTGGAATCAATATAATTCAATAAGAGATGCATTCTCACACGTTCAGTCATGAGTATATAACATTTCCCGTTTATGATAAAAACACATTAACTTTATTTGTAAAGGCATTAATTCTATTATTTATAAGCAATCATTAAATTATAAGAGATATTCCTCTAATATCATTTCGTGTATACTATACAAAGAACAATATACTTGTCTAACAATGTAGTTGCATGCAGAAGTTAATGGAACTTCGAAATCGTTGTTCAAAATTTTCTTGTAAGTCTAATGTATTATGCTGTAGTTGCTCGGTTACAATTCATGAACGCACATACGAAAGAAAATGTTATGATTTACAAAATATCTGCGTCTCTTCGGAACTCGGTAAACTTTCCCATTTCAACTCCACTCAGGAAACATTCTTTGTGAGAAATACTATTTATGTCGGTACTTTATAGGAAAATTGGTATATATTTGTTTCTGTATAATTTGGTGCTCTCTTAAGATCAAATCATTTTTTCTTCTGACTTTAGTTAGTCTGGAGTCTCATTGACTCCTAGTCAATACATCTCGGTAAGATCGATTCTCTACAGCGGACAAGGAAAACAAACCAATCTAATTTAATCTCAATACTGTTCGTTTTTCTAAGATTGAAATATATTGAATTTTGAACTACCTAGAAGAATGAAAGCGATGCTATAATACATCGATTAAACACGAAAGGGGACCGATTCATTAATTTATTCTGTAACTGTTCGCCATGCTCTGTTGACCATTAGTATTCAAGCGGTATCTATTCCGATGAGCGTGAGTCACGGATCGTGCTCTGCAAACTCTAATTCCACCCTTTGTACAAAATTAACATGCTAGTCGAGTCAACTTGATTGTTTGTAACCGCTGTTTGCTGATACGTCAGCAGTCACCGGTACGCCCGCAATCAATGGAAGCAAGTGCAAACACCCGACTACATCGCGGGATTTAACCCTCGACCAATCTAACGAGATTTACACACATTACCTTAGGCAGGATGCGCATCTGTTAGCTGTCAAGAATGTGACACAGAAATGGAGAACGTTTGACCCCCTTTTTTGCCATGAAATATTAGCGAGCAAGTTCCCTCGGCGAGATTTTCGAGGGGTCAGATAGTGGAGCAAAAACTTACGTGTTTTAATGAAAGATTTGGGGGAAAGGGGAACAGAAATGAAAGCAACTGGTTGTGTAGTAAGAGCCTACGCAAACACTCATAGAGGATAGAAATGAATGGAAAAAAACTTCTCGAGATGCACATGGTAACGATTCTTCATGATACATAAATATATATGAATGGATACAGACAGCAAGTTAAACGTTATCTCTACTACACAGTAAGATTTGAAGCAAATTTTTGTCTTTGGATATTAATAGCGAGTTACAGTGACAAGCGAAGAATCTTATCAAACAAAACCATGATAAGAGAAAGTACGATGCTATCAATAAAAAGTTTTACGAAGTTTACTCTAGACTTCTGAGAATAAGCATTACATTTAAATCTAAGATACCACGGTTTTATCAGCAATTACTAGGATTTCTTTTGCTTAGCAGGAATCGTAAGCCGAGGACCTTTAAAGAGACCCTAGAAGTCTTTTTTATAGAAACATTTTTCCCGTATGTATTTTATAATCCATTGCCAGATGTAATGTAGTTTATACTTATTTTATATTTTCTGTATATGTTGAGTCTATTAATTAATTAATGAACCTAATATAGTTGGAATCATGTACTATTCTTTCCTCGGAGACCCAGTTTAGTTAAATTCAATGTCTCCTATTTTTAGTAAGGTAAGAAAGAGAATTAAAGATTATTTCCAATGATGACATTTTGGATCTAAAATGCTTGGCGCATGACGCTTATTATCTTCTCTGAAAAATGTTATTTCGCTAAGTTAAATTCGAAATCTCGTTACGAGGTAAAATTAAACGGTAAATATTAAAATATATAATCCACAAGAGTTACTTTTAATGTCACAAAAAGTAAGGTAAGAACGAATCACATTCGATTTTTAATAAATTTTCTGATACCAACGCTCCTGATTTGCAAAACGCGTGGCGGAAAATGTAGCTTTTGCCTGCCAAACGTAAGCATGCGATTTAATCAATAATAAAATTGGTAAATCATTAGCAACGGAGAACTTGCTCTTAGGGACGAGTTCGCAGCTGCGCTCCTCTATTAGTGATTCTGGAGATGAACATGGGCTCTGGAAATGGCTATTGTTTCACGGAATAGCGCACCAAAGGAACAAGGCGAGGTTTAAAGGTCAGACCGTTCCGTAATGGACCAAATCTAAGAGCCCCTGAATATTTTAATCCTTGGGTTTCACCTTCTCGTTCTATATATATATATGTGTATCAATGAAGATCTACAAATTCATTACAATTAAAAAAACATCACAACATCACTTCTTATCGAAAAGCTGAGGAACACTTTTGGGTTTTTCAAGTAAGTTGCGAGCGTCAGTTGAATTAAAAACGTCAAGGACGTTTGGAGAGGATACACACTTGGTTCAGGTGAAGGAATTCCAACGGCTGATTTTAAATTCAACGAAAGCATGCACGGAGCGCATAGCAATGCTCTTTAAGGAACAGAGAACGTTTCCCTTGAAAACAAATGCAGCGATGAGTAGCATCCGACATCTCCAAGTTTAGTTGCGTCGCAAGCGTTGGAACGCATCACGTTTGCCGCTCGAGGCGATCAATTCCATTTAACCCCAGAAAAATTAGCGTGCCTCTGACCTCGAGTCCAAAACCCCAGTAACGGGGGTCATCCGTTAAAAATCCCGATTTTTCGAAAACTCGCATAAATCCCTTCGGTAACTCTCACGTCCCCGTCATAAATTAATTCCTCGGGCGGGAAAACGACGAGAAACCCGACGGCGGTTGCATCCTCCTTCTCACACGCAAGTACACACCCACCGATTGATAGCGTAAGCGCGGAAATTTATATTCCGAGTCGAACTTCTCCCGCTCATTCCACGATTATCGGCAAGGCTCCATCGATCTCCTCCGCTTACAAAGCGAGGCAGGTGAGTAATCCCAAGCTCTTTCTCTCCGCTCAGGTAAAACCCTTAACGATCATTCAACCTCGCCTCACGTACGGCTCGGGGTCGTGGGATCGTAAGAAATGTGCCAAGGATGCTGCTTCTTACCTGCGAGGAAGCGGTTCGGTGACTCCCAGGAGAGCGAGGGGTGTGGCGGGTCCCACCACCAGTCCTCCGCCCAGAAGACCTCCGCCGACCTCGAACGGCCCTCCGCCATGCACCCTGTAGTGGCCTCCGAATGCCGAGGATACCCCTGGAAGTAGAGGAGGACCTGCAGAGGAACGAAGGAGAGGGACTTATAATTATAGACTTAAACCAAATTCCGTGGCTTTTTCCGGTCGGAGATCGCACCTCTGGGGAACGGGTCTCCCCTTACGTTTTCACCCGTTCCCGAGGTCACACCGGGCGTTTATTCGTGGTTGAGAATTGATGGTTCGAATCACCCTTTTACCAGGTGTTGACGATCCGATCTCGTTTCCAGTATAGGATAGAAGAAGCACCTTGCAATGATTTGTTCTTTGGTAGATTGACATGATAGCCGTGAACGTTCGCTACATTCCAAGAGATCGCAGATGTGTCCATAAGGTACTAGCTGCTTAAATTCTCTCGCTTATCCTTATACAGAATGAGAACATCATTAGCGATCCTGTTTACTTGACGAAATCAAAAGTAGCTCATCACATTTAACATCAGTTATCGTCTTCACATACATTTTACAAGCAGAAACACATTTTAAATCTTACTCAGTTCGGTTGATCATAATTTTTCCTCTTTTTAGACATTCTTTCGTTAGTACCATTCACATTACTGAAAGTTTATCTAAATTTCCAAAATTCCTTAGCGTTAATAAATCCTAAAAGATAGTTGAAAGAATCTAGCAAGTTTGGTACATGCTTTAATGAGATAAAAACACGTGTACAAAACATATTTTTTTATTCATAACGTATCTCTATCACCAGTCTCAAAGGGAATTCAGGTGGGGATCGATTCCACCAAAGTCTCGTTCAGAGCGCCGGATCTTCCGCATTTCCGAAGTTTTCGTTCAATTATAGACGACAGCTTAAACCGTAAGATAAGGATACTTAAACACTGTCGTAAAACGAATAGATCCAAAAAAGGTAGAGACAGAAATTGATCATCTATTTCTCATAGAAACCGATTCCGCCATGTATATTATTAATAATTTTCTTGATTACTAAGTAAATAAACATGGAAAGCTTATAACGATACGAAAGCCAAATTTAATGAGTAGCTATAGTTAGTATCTATATAGATACAATGATGGATGTAAGGATACAGGTGTATATAAAATATCAGACAAATAATTCTATGAATTAGTTAGAGGAAAGATATAGATAGTGTTAACTAGAGATGAGATGAAGAAAAAAGGGAGGCAAAGTAGGGGAAATATATGACCAATTTATGTAGGCATTTCTTACTTTTATTTAAAAAACAGCATTTCCTTACTTGATCACGTAAATGGGTAGGAAACTACCTCCCCGGTTGCATACTAGAATTTGGAAATTCACTTATAAATGAAACGTGATCCAAATTTCTGAAGTCCTATGATCTTAAAACCCGCGCTGAAAATAAGTTACTTCAGATTGTAGAAATGTTTTCGTGGAAAACACTCTTTTCTTCATTGGAATAGGAGGAAGGTTTTTTTCTAGATGACAACAGAAACAAAGTCGGAGCACTTTCAAAAGTAATTGAATTTCCTCGCATACATCGCAATAAGGAAGCCTGCCAGTGAGGTACTTTTATCGGAGTAAGGAGTGGCTTCGCATGAGAATGCACAGATCAATTCGTCGCGACGAAAAAAAAATCATAAATTGCTGCCTGAGGTTGAAGAGATGACGGAGAGAAAACCAGAAAATATAATTAAGTAAATTTGAGGTTTGATGCAGTTACGACATTCCTCCGTCTGTGTTTTCATTAACCAGTCAGTAAAAAATTTTGCGATACACTGAACGAAATTATAAAATTAGCGTCAAAGGTTAATTTCTCGAAGACAATTTCATTGTAAAATTAAAAATACCCGCTATTTTATAAAGAAGGAAAATCGCATTCGAAAAAATTAAATTTCTGCAGTGTGGCAAGTAAAAAACGTGACGCTGAATTCAAATTATATTTTTACGAGTTTGAAATGAGTCTGTAGTTAATCAAAAGAAACAGATTTCTGAGACGCGTAACATCTTAATTAAGCATTTTGCATCGAAGGATATGTGTAGAAAATATTGGCTTAAAATGTGTGCAAAATTAAGGATATAAGAAAGAGTAACAAAACTGGATTAGTTTCAACAGAATTTAATATGTAATAATAACGTCTCAAACTTGCTGCTTAATATTTTTCCCAAAAACTGAAACTATATGACCATTTATGTTTAATTTAGAAACAAATCCCAAAATTAATTGCAATGTAAATTTTTAAAAATATGGAATAAGTCTGACTTTCATAAATAAACCCTAAGCTACCATATAATATTCTTAAATTCAACCCTATTACAGAGATATGTATTTGTAAAATATGATGTCATGGTAATACGTGGATATAAATCAAAACAAAATTATTACGTAACTAAAACATTTTAGCTCATATATCTGTTTGAAATGAGGTATGAAATAAAATAACGAAGTCTTTTTCGTCTATCAGATGACTTTTGTAAGGATAAAAATTTGAAAATCGGTACATTGAGTATTTTACGTCTCCTCATCTATTCATTTACATTCCGTATGGATTCTTTTACTGGGTGGTCAGGACGGGGCGTAATTAAAAAACTCTTGCATGATTTTCAATGAACAATAGTATATTGGTCAGTTAATAAGATGTATGTGCAAGTTTTTTTACCTATATTTCGAATATAATTGAAACTATGTCTTGATACGGTATTTGATTATCTTTAGTGCTCTCCACCGTTCGATTTCTAGCCTTTACTGGATCAGTTCATTCAACTGTACCGATGTATTCATCATTCACTCGTTATCTTTAAATTAACAGAGATACATTCTCAAGATTGCCAAGCCTGGGCATTTACGAATGCGCAGTAATTAATCATTGAAGCATTAATTAGGAGGCATGTCATTTTAATTTTTCCAAAATCGATCGCAGGAAGAGGTATTAATACCCTTTGTCATTGTGACAATACAAATCATGAGATGGAGAACTTTCATTTTGATGAAACTCTGTAATCGGATGGAAAAATATTTAATTCAAACAGAGAAAGTAGAGCGAAATACCGAACGGGATTGAATTCCCGTGAGCTAAAAAATGCTCAGTTGCTTTCCAAACAGAATATTCTTTTCCTTTCAATAGTGCCACGACTCATTTCCTTCCCAGCATTCACGTATGGGAGACTTCCTCTAATATTTCCTCGATTTGGCTCTCTTTCAACGAGATCGCAACTTCCCTCTCGCAACTTTCATTTCGCACAATGGTACATCACAGGAGGCCACTCTCACGCCATTCTTCTCGCATATTTCCACTCCGCTCGGCCCATTTCAATATATTCGAATCGGTCCACTCCAAACTCCGCTCATTAATTCCTCGTCAACGTTTTTACTCCGATCTCCTCCACCGAGTTACACCCACATTTCGGAAAACCAATACGGTTCTAGTCCACTCTACCCGCGGAAAACTTTTTCCCTTCCACTCGGAAAATTTCGCCGAGGCTACCAACTGTCAGCAAACTTTCCCCAATCGGGAGGAAGAATTCCTAGAGGGTAAAAAATGAAATTGTAATCCTCTTTGTTGACTATCTACGAAGAAGAGTTCCTTCGAAATCAAACACTCTACCGGTGAGTCCGGAAGGTTTTTGGGATCCCATTCGCCACGAACGGCTTGATTAATCCACTCCCGGGGCCATCTTGAATATTTAACCGGCCCTTTTTTTCCCCGACAGCGCTAAACGCACCCCCCGGGATTTCCACGCTTTTTTTCGGTAACTTTAAACTCCCGTGTCCATGCAAATTCCTCGCGATCGAGTTTTTCAAACGGCAATGAATTGCTTCTGCCGCGTCCAATTAAAACCGTATGGATAAAAAAAGTGCGTTTTTTGCGGGAAATCGATCGGAAAGCATTCAATTATATGGGTGCCCAACGCGTGGACTCTCCGGCGTTTTATTAATTTTTTTGGGCGAAACGTCCCATTTATTCTGCATCCTCGCGCATTTTTAATAGGTCTCGGAGATCGATGCGTTTTTCCACTCGGTTTTTATGTGCCGGTCATATCGACGCTGGATCATTTTCGGCAGTTAAAGGGCGCTCCCTAAATTAATGGCGAGAATTATGGTTCGGTGGAATAGTTCCTTCAAACGCGGAGAGGTAGTTAAACTAACAAGGCATTCGAAATATCGTCAATCGTCATGGGTGGCAAAAATGGTCGGTTTTCTATTCCTGAATTTACGAATTTGAATTTAATTGCCGTTTATTTCCGTAGATTGGACGACCTTCAGATAAGACGAGGTATGAATTTTTGTCAGTCTAATCGTGTTAGTATGTATCTATCCTGCGAGACGACCTCAAAAGTATCAACGGCCTATGAATTTAGTTTAGATCATCGATCATCATCTGGATGGTAATTCTGTATAGCGTGGATGGAATAATGTTCTATGCGTAATTTTTCGAATGAGAAAATTTTATTTGCTTGCAATGCCTTGCAATTGCGGGTTATTTTTGGATCTGTCCAATATGACGACCTTCGAGCCGATCCCCATTAATTCGTGAGCTCACCATCAATATTCCCATTTTCCAATGTAATTGTAGACTCAGTACGAGCTTTATTTTGTACCCCTTCCGATGAGATTCAACCAAGTTCCACCCAAAAGCATAATGTTTAATTATAAGAATTAAACGGATTAATTGAATAGAACGAAACAAGAGCTTGAATTTTCATCCTTCAACAATGACACGTCGCATGCTTTTATAAAAGAGTTCTTGAGAAAAATGCATTCAGTCGACCTAGGTGCAAAAAATACCTTCATTCGTTATAGTAGAAGATTTTGAGATATTCTCGCTACGTAGTTCTGGCTTTGTCCTAGTTTATCTTTGCTTTATCGCTTAAATTTTTTCTTCTAATTAAACTTCAAGCAATTATTTTTTTGTTACATTGAGATTATCGTTATTAGTATTTGAATAGTTTTATATTTCCACGGTGGATATTTACAAAGTATAGATTTCATCTTCATAATTTTTTTCCAACATTAAACTTACCGCAACTAATCGAAATTCAGATAAAATTTCTGTAATTTCAAATTTTTAGAGATATATGCAAATAATAATCATCGTTGGAGTTTTTACGTATTGAGTTTGCATAAATGTGAATAATTACAAACTAAGCTTAACTTCAACCGATGTTTGATCGCTGATAACTAATATTCATTTAAGCTACAAATAACCAATCAGCTTCTTTATGACATACTTGGTGATTAAACCGATCAGCCGTCACACACCACGTGGCAAAGATTTTGCAATTATGGATAGATTGAAATTTTAGTCACAGTCGAAATAAAAATCAGGTATAATTTTAATTTTCTCCATTTGATGGTACGCAAATTTCAGCAATTATTTAGGAAATTTGAAGCTGTGGAAGAGGGTTCCAAATACCTAAGCTACACAAACACCGCTCATTAAATCAGAAATGTGTGTATTTCTCGCTAACTTTCATTTTACTAACAACATTAAATTCAACCTAAAATATCGCATGTGTGTATTTTGTTCCACGGTGTATTAATTTCTATATAGTTTGCGGAATCCTCCGCTCCGAGTTGCATTTACGGATGGTGATTTTTCTTTCCACAGTTTAGGCCGATTGCCATAGAAACGAATTGTTTACATTTGGTTCGCATTTTGATAGCGTGGCTTTAATCTATTTCCAGTTAAAGCGCGCGAGAGAATAGCTGAAACTGTTTAAAAAGTTTGTACATCATCTGTTGGAAAGCATAGGTGTTGGTAGGTTCATGAATGTGACTGTTAATTCCTTGATAGAATAGGAACTTCTTCCTTTTAGGAGAGTTGAATTTTTTTTTAATTTCATTTACAAAATGTATACAAATACAAGATACAAATTATAAATTTCATTATCTTTCATGTTGTGGTCAATATTTCCCTTTCTTTCAACGCTTTGTATACATATAGCATGTTTTTCACACGCCCCCCTTTCTTTTTGCGGGCGGCCTCCAGCAGTGGATTTTTTTTCTGCGGTCAAAATGAACATAGTTTTTTTTATTTTCCCCGCAATACCATTCTATCTTTCATATTCCCTCTCAATTTTTACATCATTAGTTAATAAAACTGTACGTATTGGAGGCTACATTTTTGTTTTTATGTGTTTGTGTTAGACAGGGGTTTAATGGAACGTGAAAATAGCCCCATTTTCGTTCAATAGAATACTATAAGGTCTTTATTAAGGATAAATTGACACTGTCTCTTCATTCATATAATTTTCTTCTATGATATTAATGACATTTATAATACTTGGAGGAAAGTGGAAAGTATTCGAGGGGAAAGCCTTACAATCAGTGGATGAAATCAATATATTTAAATTAAATAAAAATTTATGTAATATCTTAGGAAAAGAAATCCACTGCAGGAAAACATCCACAATGAAGATGGTGTGAAAAATTTGCGCAAATCTTTTGATAGTATAAGCTAAAGTATGAAAAGGAGAGCTGTGTGTAATATGGAAATAAAAATACAATAACAAAATATAATCTTTAAAAATTTATAAAATAAAATCAATAACGTAATATTGCAATTATTCATTTCACTTCACTTGCAAAAACGTGTTTTAGTAAGTATCTACGTATAAAACGGCGATAAGAGTAACGCTTCCTTTTACTTAATAAAAGGAAAGGAAAATCATCGGCGAAACGTCGTATGAAATTCTAAAACAGATACAGATCTAAAAATTTAGTCATCCAACTAAGACCATAACGCTAAGATTTCATATTCGGCTCAACGCAATACGCGTTGAAATTCGAAGTTGATTGAGCCGACATTCGACTAATAAATCCCTTTATTAGCAGATTACGCGCCATCCTAACTTCCAGACCTTTCATAATCCTTTTGCGCATTTTGACTGCATAGCAGCTGTTGAAAGAGGGAATTCGCGAAGCGGAAATTATTTTCTTTCTTTGCGAAGGGTCATCGAGAATGGTTGGCTGGCTCGCAGCAGTTGGGATGCGCATATGGCGTGATAACTGCTTTGTTGACTGAGAGGGTTTCCTCCTTAAATTTCCACCGATCCTTTTAATTACTGGACGATTCAGACATCGATGATATTTGAGAGCAAGACTGAAGACATGAAGATTTCTCGAAAATATTTAGAGCTGGAGATTCGAGAAAGTAATCTTCAGATTGCAATCACTGGTTGACAACCGCAACTTCACTATTAGTATATATAGTGACAGATAGCTTCTTATTATTTCCCACAAACAAAAGAGTAGTTGATTGAAATAATAACCTCCTTCGGCATTTCGCAGATTTCAATAATTAAGTTCTCTTAATATTAAACGGATTTAGAAGAAAGAATGTGAAATACCTATGGATATTTCGGTCAAATGTTTAGGCAAAACTTCATTGAAACTCAGGCTCCATTGAATGACTGAATCGACATCACAGTGATTGATTGTTGTGTCGGAAAACTTCGGCATATTTATGAAGATAGTAGGAAGAAAAAGAATATAATATTACTGGCGTAGAACAATATATTATTATGAAGTTCCATGGATCGAATATTCATTATATTTTAAATAATTGCAAGGTTCAATCGATAATAATTCCAAATTTAATACCTTCCAGTCCGATTTAATTAAGCATGATTGGTTGAACAGGATGCATTAATAAATACGAAAGTAAAAGAAAGATACATATTTGCATCATTTTCAGTACTTTACCATCAAGGAAATTAAATCGATTTCAATCCTTCGCTAACATGTATTTTTAAATTAGTTTAGTGAGTTTTACATTTTGTGAAGAATTTTTCAGTGTATTCGTAAATATCCATCACGATAAATTTTATGTAAAAGCAAAATCAATTAAAATCGGAGTAACAACCTAATACTTCACCGTAGTGAGTTACTAATAGTGATAGTCAGCAAACTACTGGAACGGCTGCTGAATGTGCATCACGTAAAAACTCGGAGATACTTATTTTGTTCTTAAGAGGATTCCGTATTCCATCACAAGGAGCTTACATCTTGAGTGAGGAGTTTCCTATTTGGAACGGTCCTTGTCCCTAGTTAGTTTTCTGCGTATAACTTATGCAAGGATCAATTTTCGTGATGCTTTAACTATGAAAGTTTGATGCTAACGGGCCTCGATGCGGCTATGGGAGTCTAATAAAACGAGCCTCATCGTAAAATGTTGTGTAGGTAGGTTAATAGACTGCTCAGGACAGCATTAATTCAAGAAACTCCCTCTTAAAAGAGGATCTCTACAGGTTGAATAAGAAAAACTCGACTACGCTTGAACGAAAATCAACGAAGAACGGGATCCTAGAAATGCCATCATAAAGGAAGTACATTGAAATTCAATTGTAGTCGTTTCGATATCTATGGGCCTAGTAATTGTATATTTCCTTCATTTTGAAAAGAAGAGAATAAAAAATAACTTCGGAAGGGAGTATTTGCAAAAATTCTATTTTTATGAAAATATCGGTAAAGGGTTCCAGTACATCAAATATTGGTTTTTAACGAGCACTAGAAAATGTAAAGAAATATTGGCATAAATATGAATATATAAGAGGGATTACAAATTGTTATTTGGTTGAATGAAATGAACTGCTGACGCCAATTGACTCATATTTAAATTATAAACTAACAACCGGAAACAGTTATGCATCAGCAGTCCATTCATCTACGTATTAATTTTATTACACCTAAAGGTGAGTGAGTTAATCCTTAAATCTTAAATCAGCAATACTTAAATCAGCAATAATAAATATTCTGCACATATACTTAGTATACTAAAAGGGTATATTTTTCGATCTAATTGAATTCTAATTTTCTCGTGATTCAGTTTATAAGGAAAAAATAACTCAATTTATATATGGCATTCGTACTTTTTCATAAATTTGCACAAAGAATAAGTTATAGCCATACAGTTTTTCGTGAAGGCTTTATTGGAGTAAAACTGAAGTAAGCTTTTTTCATGCGCTAAACCTTACGCCTTCTAGAAGTAACTCTAAAATTCACGCATTTTCATAATTTCCAACTAAACTAATCATCTAAATGCAAGTTTATCTATATTTTTATTTTTATAATCTAAATTGTAAGTTTTTGCTTATAAGACGAAATCCGTAAAACATTTTCCAATTCTTAGAAACGAGGATATTTTTTTCTAAATATAATTAGCTCATAGTTTGATTAGCTTTCTTAACTCGTAGTCTGATTTACCATTTTAATCGCATAAGATGGGAGTTAAATTAATCTTCTCTCATTTTTATCCATCCATCCAATTTTCTACGTAATTCTCTTAAAAGACTTATCAGACCTCCTAGGTATTTTTTAACTCCCGCCATAGCTCATACTGCTATGTACTCTGGTAGGCTCCATCCAACATACTGCGAGAAAATTCAGGAAATTAGACGCTTGAGTTGGTTGTTAAAAAAACATTTTTCTACGACCGATTCGCGGCAGTAACCGATTAGGGCAATAGATTTATGGCGAATGCAAAATCTCCATTCTGCAGAGAGAGGAATAATTTTCACAGTCACTCGTAATATTTACTGACGGAAATTAACGAAATGAAACTCACGCCACAACTGAGAATAATAAGCAGATGAGTTAGAATCCTTGGACATGTAAAAAAATGTATAGAATATTTCCCAAACATTCAAGAATAATATATACGATGGCTCAATTAAAAAAATCACGTAGACAAAAATATTTAACATTAGATGTTCGTCAATTATATCTTATACTTGATTTATTCTGGTGATACTCGTTGAAACTAACTCACATTTAATCCAATGAAAAAAGATCTGACTACGTTCACAGAAAACGCAATTGTAGTTAGAAAAGCCCTACCGGTTTCGAGGATCTTCATGATCTTCAAGCCTATACAAAATATTATTATAAATGTTACGTATACTCGAATTTAAATTAAAAATAATACTAAAAAAATTAATGGACGTAGTCAGATTTTGTTTCATTGGACTAAACATCAGTAAATTGGTTTCCTGGCCGTTCAATTGGAGACAACGTTGAACTCAGGAATATCTCATAAATTTCCATTATCAATTAATTTGCAGTCGAAGAGTTGGTAAATGTAAATCCAGGCCGTGATACCGTCAAGTCGAAAATATCTCATTATCTATCCAAACTGAGAGACGCAGCGACAACGTTTCACGTGTAGATCAGAGGATAAAAGGTGAGAAAGAAGTCCGGAGTTTCGCAGCGTATCGCTTTAGCGGTTAATAATACAACGAACAGTCCAAAGCCAAATCAAATCAGGTCCGACGAGAAAATTAGGTTAACTAACCCGCTCAAGGGCTCAAGCAGGTCCGATATCAAGGGATTCGGAACACTCCGCCTTAATTAACTTGCGGGTGGTTTCCTTTCTAGTTTACGAATTAAGGAGAGTTTTGAAAAAGTCCGCGGAATTCCAGTAGTGAATAACGCCAAGTGATTTTCAATCGCCGTCTTGTACTTGAAAACTAGTTCCCTCTTTCACGGGCAGCCTTTAGAAGGAATATTTCCAGAGAGTTTTTAGATTTCTTTGGTTAAAAATTAATAAAGTTTTATAGTATATGCAAAATTATTCTTAATTGGACATTGAGACGGTTTTGGTAGGGGTCTAATTAGGATAGAAGCGAGTGGTATAACTTATATATCTTGAATGGGGATTCGCTATGGCATAACTTATAAACGCGATTTCTTGAATTGGGATTCGCTATTCAGATGAGGGATGGAAATGGAAGCACGAACTGCAGAATATTTTTTTTAATTTTCCAAGAAATTGAATAGGGGAAAATTGAGCTGATTGTAGCGGACAGAATCCGTCGGATTAATGAGATGTCCAAATGAGAGAAAGAAGATTTGATTCGAGATTCGATTCGATCGAGAAAAGATAGAATAAATTTACTTTATGTTCTAGGACAAAGTCCTATGGAAGATGCTTACAAAGAAAAACAGAAATTTACACAGTTTGTTTACAAAGAAAAAAAAATCAAATTACAAAGCTCTGTGGTGGAAAAAGAACAGAAAAAATGAACACATAAGAAATTTCAAATAATACAATTACAATTTTAATTCGTAAAACACAAGATATTAATTGTACTTCTTGAACAAAAATTCAAGCAATTAAACCTTAAATTGACATAAACTGATAACTTCAGTTAAATAACAAGAAAGGCTATTCCATATTTGTATTGATGGTGGATGATTGGAAAATATTAGTCCTGCATTTGGGATTCTTAAATTTTCTTCTAGACCTGACTAGTCTTGCTGAATCATTAAGATTCACAAAGATTAGATTGTACAAATATTTGGGTGATTTTGCAGACAAGATTTTAAAAATAAAAACTGATAATTTGAAAATGTTTCGATGTTCCAACTTCATCCACCTTACGTTAACATAAAATGGGGTTATATGTTCACATAAACTAACATTAAGTATTTATCTTAACCCTGAATTTAAAAGAATTTGTAACTTTCTTTGTTGTTCTTTAGTACAATCAACAAAAACTAGAGAACAATAATCAATACAAGGAACTAATAGATGATTAACAAGTATTTTACGCACTGTCAGAGGGATAAGATATTTAAACTGTTTCATCTGCGCCAATGTCTTGTAGAATTTATGTACATAATTAAAACAGGAAACAATCCAAACGGAAGATTTCAAACGTTCTCAAAATGAGCAAAAACAGTTCCATTTCCTGGAAAAGTCATGTTGACAGTTCTTTGGGATATGCATGGCATGAAATTTATCGAATATTGAAAAGAGAAGAGTAATTTCACTAGGAATTAAAATAAAGTAAACAATATTTGGCGAAGAGAAAAGATAGTCTCTCACCAGAACATCGAACACTTTCAAATGACTGCAATTGCAATAGCCAAAATTGTTTAATTGTGCTTCGAACAAATGCCTCATACAACATATACTCCGTAATTAGTTTTTTGTGACTAATTTCTTCTATTAAAATTGAAGAGTTGTCTCTAATGGAGAAAAACCGTCCCAATTATGTCCTAATTGCTGAAACGAATCTATTTTGCACAGCTCGAAAATGGTATTTTTAGGAAGGCTTAAATGAGAGAGATAACCGATAGGAAAAGAGTATCAAGCTAAAAGGAGACTAAATAGAGAAATAGATTTATTTTTGAAAGATGTTTTTTGGTTGTTTAAAATTCTTTGACTAATCGAACGGCTTTGGTAGGTAAGTTTAATGTACCACTTATATACCATAAAAAAATTTCTACTGAGAATGATAAAAACTTTCTGATCTAACTCTTTGTAAACATTTTGCAATAACTAATGAAAAAATCTTATTAATGCATAATCAATTATTTATTTTCTATTGATTATTGAATTAGAAATAATAAAGGTGTAGTTAAAAAGCTACTATGGTTGATTTTATGTTTGTGTGGAGCAATTTATTTACTCCTTTTTTTATTTTCGAATAGCATTTATCCACAAATCCATGATTCAGAGTGTTCAAAAAGAATTTATCTAAAAGGGTGGTAATTTCGAAGAATGAAAAACTGTTGTTTGCTTTGAGATTTTCAATAAATTGTAGTTCTTCATATTTCCGAAATAGTAAGAAGCGTCTGCAAACTATTAGAATGTTGAAGAATTTCCTTAGATTTTTTCGCATTCACTTGGAATATGCTTATTCTTATTAGTGCGAAATTCGTCATATGTGCTTGTCTATGCTTTAATTATTACTATTTCAAAATGAATTAATTCAGAAAAGCAAATGAAAGAAGAAATTCGCGTCATCCTTCATCACGGAGCTCTCTTACCTTCGGGAGGCAATACATCATTTTCCGTTATGACTAACCAGCTTCACTTTCAAGGTTATATGCGCGAGATATTTTTCATCTTGCCTCAGACACCAAATTGCTACATACTCTCTCGCAAACGATCGCAAAATCATTTTATCATTCACTCGTTTCAATAAACTGTCCACTGACCACGATAAGTAACCGATGAAATGTCAAAAAGGATGTTGGCTCTGAATCAATATCTTAACTGATAGGATGCGTTACACTTAAATATATTTGAGGACATTAAAGAGTCGTTGAAGAGACTAGAAAACAATCAGCTTCACTTACACTGCGGTTACGAATAAACTTGATCGGTATACGTTTTACTGATGGTTGTAAATGATATCTAAACTGAACTATCGGATGTATTTTTTACAAACGTCAAATCAATGGATGCTCTGGAACAAAAAATCAAATATCAATGGTATCTAGAACAGCTCATCAAAAATGATATCTATGCTAAGTAGGATAATCTATTTCTAGATCACCCTTGCTCGCAGAAATCTAATCTCTCCTAAGATTCTAATTTGTAGTATGTGTACGTTCACATACCTCCGACCACACCACATTTTTGGTGGGACTTGGTATAATATACTATCCCTCAGCCATTTCGGATTTTTTGCACACACTTTCATCCGTGAGCATCCACCAGTTTTCGTTAGTTCAAAGTACAGCGGAAAATATCTCCGATAGACGGAAAATTCGTCAACCACAGTATTCGCATCGTACCTATCACGTGCGATGGAAAACTAAGCGATGCCAAATTTCCGGCGACCATGATTAATGCCCCTTCGGCACGGGGCTTTGCATAGCTCCAGCCACCGAGACAGGAGCAAATAAAGCAACAAAAGAAACAACGACAAAATGGATCCATTTCGAGTCGAGCTGCCCCCAAAAACGTCCTTGAACTGAGTTCCCACCAGTACACGAGACTTGGTCCATCCAAGGTCGATTCGATTCTTCACCAACCGACAAAAGAAGTTATCGAAGGAGTGCATGCCACGGCGGATCCGCGTGCGACGCATAAGATGGCACGGGCTTCATTGTGGATTCGGACAGAGGTCTTTCCGTATGAGCGACCATTGATGGATTGGAAACAAGCGGCGGGCAACCGGCGGCTCCCTCCGAAAGAAAGCGTGTCCCAACTGGGGAATAAAACATCGGCGATTCGGAAGACGCGGATCTGCCTTCAATTTTTATTGGCTTAATTAATGCGGGGGATCAGACGGGGGCGATCGGAGGTCGTCGATAAGGAAAGAATGCGTCGGAGGGAGAGAGAGTGCTTGGGGAATAAAGATGAGGTGCTCTCGACCCGAGCACGTCGATAAGTCCAGCGCGTTCCTAAATACGCGGATGTTACAGGAGCTATTTTTAAGGGTTAATCGTCGGAAAGGGAAGGACTTTATCATTAGTCTGGGTTACCGCGTTGGGCTGGGAATATCGAATCGTCGGTGCTTCCATATAACGGGTTGCTCTATCGGAATTTTCCCACGCTCCGTCCCTTTTAATTCATCAGCATTCCGAATCATTCCAAATTTTTAGGGTCTATATTCGAATGAAAGGCTAGCGAGAAGGGTGGTGAAATAATGCTGGGAATTCCAATCGGAAGCTTTTGAATATGTGCAGGATTAATATCGGCTCCTATGCTACGCGATTTAGGGAATAAAAGGGAAACTTTCCTTGGCAGTATTTGATCGAACTTCGTAGATGTAATAACAGCAATCAATTAATCGGATGAGTTTCCAGTAAGGCGGTTGATTCAATTACAGGATTAGATCGTCATTAAAAAGGATGCCAATTTCATTCGGGAAAATGCCTCTCAAGGTAATGAAAATGTGTTCGTCGAAGGATGACCTTTTAGAATATCTACCCGTTTTGCATAACCACCTCGGAGACAAATATTAATCACTTACCGGTACTCATCATTATGAATTTAAAATATATTCTCTAAGTGGTTTTACTAATTTTCAGGATAATTTCGCAAATACTGGTTTCAAATGGTTATGAGCTGATAACACCAAATAGGCAACTAACCAATGGAACTAACGCAGCAATCAGGACATGGACATAATTAAGGTCTAATAAAATTACATTTAAAAGTATTTAAGGAAAAATCTACATTATTATAACTAGGCAATGCATTAATAAACATGCAATAAAAAACGAACGAATATGAACAAAATGAAGCTGTATGGTGGCAGGAAAACAAATTTAAGACGTAATGAGAAAGTGAACGAATGACTTCAATCAGGAATTATAAATTATAGTTTATGCTTAACATTTATCACAGCTCAAAACAATTTCCTAGCTTTACATATTTGAGCCAATGTAATAAAAAACTTTTTGTCCACATTTTCGACGAGGAAGCCTTTTCTACAATTCTCTCATCCTTCAAAAAGCATCCCAGCTCACTTATAATCGGATTAATGAATAATTTTCGGAGCATTTCGAAGAGATTTTACTCGACTGTTCGGAAGAGATCAAAATTTCCGTCACGAAGTTTATCTCCACGGTCAAATAGGATTTAATAAATCATCAGTCCCCGAGCGGTGAAATCTTTTCCAACTTTTCATATATTCTCCGCACCTCAGTCTGGCCGTTGAGTTTCTGAGATTAAATAAGTTTTTAAGAGCGGAAACTGCCGCGGCTGCCATTTGCATTCTGCCTCCGCGATTACGAAGCGACGGCGTTAGCATGGAACAATGGAAAGTTCGGAGTTGTCAGGTCTGTGCCAGAATTGATGGCAAGTCGCTCTATGTGATTCTGAAATGCCGCCGGAGCCACCTTCGACAGGCGAAGTAAAAATTGGCATCCACTCCATCGATTTTCTCGAGAAACTTCTATCGTTTGTAGGGGTTACGCATTTTTCACTATCATAGCATGATCGAATTGCTATGGAATCAAATTTTCACGACATATTTAACACGGTCAAAATTCATGTCGTCGATGATTGATTGAGGTAAGGGAGGAGTAAACGTTTATGTGGTAATGTACATTGAAAGTCATAGAACTTTAGTTATTCTTCTGCTTCTTCAGCTCTTCATAACCGATTCGTACTGATAGTATGAAACTTATAATGTTTAAATGTTGCTATTTTCAATTGAGTGATCGAGTGTCAGAAAGACATAGGTACAAGGCTTAGACACGGAATAAAAATTACAAAAATACCTTTGAATATGTTATACGTTTATTATTTTTATTTATTACCTATTTTAATCAAGCATGCTATATTTTTGAATTTGAGAGGAAAAACCTGAGAAGGAATTTGGATCATACTAACATTTAAGACTAGGAAATTACGTAACTTCTCGGAAACTAGCTCCAAATGTTGTAGTAAAACTAACGATTGTATCTATCTCACAGCTATACTCATAAATTTCAATTCAAAATAGATCCTCCATTATGAATAACGGACTTACAACATCTTTATCACTTTACTTATATTTTCATGAATTTCAGTGCAGTATAAATCTTAATCTTGCAGAAGTTTAAATTTATTTTATAATGAATTGCTTATAAGTATTTCCTGGCAGGATATTTATAAGAAAAACCAGAGATTTTATTCTTAGATTTAATTTCAAACCTCAGTTTTGACTCTTTTGAAGATTGATGTATTTAACCTGACTACATGAACGGACGCCGGTTATATTTCGAACGACTTGAAAAAGGTCGCCCCAATAAAATCATTTACGAAGTTATTTCAACAGTAATTGGGCAGAAGGCGAGTTGATAGCAAAAGATAGCAGCATCTTTCCAAGACGTAATGATAATTTCAGAGCAATGAGGGAAGGAGGGAGAGTAATTTGAGGGAAAATTCAACGGTTTTGGGAACCCTCGTTAGCGGATTTTCAAGCGGCAATCAGGAAAGATTGATGACACGTCACAGCCACTATCGATTGCCGCTAAATGTTGTTTTAACCCTTGCAATGCTCTTTAGTGGAGCATGAACTACGTAGGGGATTATCGACGAAACCACTTAATGTAATGCGAGTCATTAACTACGTACCCATGTCATTATCTCCCCCGTGTGTGTATTCGCAAAGTTCAGGGATTAGATGCATACGTGATTTCTGAACAATCTCCCGTATTTTATATAACGGAATTGAATTGATTATTAGTCACGAAAGAATTTGATAATATTCCACAAGCCAATGAACAAGTTTAGGTGTACTTTAGAGATGCCGGAAAATTAACATCTCTTGTATTGGAAAAGAGAAGGAAAATATTTGATTATGGAAATCAAATATAACTCTTCGATCATCGTAAGCTTTTAATGCAATGGGGCTATTCGAAGTAGAATGACCAATCAAAGAAACGATAATTGAATCCTTTACATATTGCCTATTTATCCATGTAGACGAAAAAATATCATTTATGAATGCATGGCTATATGGAATTAGGCAGAAATTTACTTCAGTCACTTGAATTATGCCCAAAACTCAATTCTCGAACGAAGCCGGTCGAAACTAAATAAATAAGTCAAACCCGCTGATAGAAATAATTGAAGGATTTAAAAAGATACCCTATCATGATCAAGTACTAACTTTATCAACATTCTATAAATATCAAAGGATCAATTGTAAATTCAGATGGAAAATACCAAGTGAGTTGTTCAACCATGATAACAACTCATTTTAGCTTAGATAAATTAACCATGACCATCTTTCGAAATAAATTACTCTAGAAAATTTCAATTTCCTTATTCTTACTGACTTTCCGACCTCCTGAAGTCTTTCAACAAGTTTTTATTGACCCCTTGGCATCTTCTCAAAAATATATTTTAAGAAAAATAATTGACGTTCTCTTGTGTACAATTTTCATACAAGATGTTCACAAAGTCTTTTTCCCGATTACGAAAATTCGGAGCGCGAAAACAGTAATTGGCTGTTCAATGGACCATCTACCATTTGAAAAGAGAGGTTCTCAAGTTTTGTTGCGTTGCAGGTAGAGGTATTTTATAATTAAGTTTTTATACTATTATTTCTTTAAAATACAGGGTTTTAATACGGAATATGACTTTGTAAGCACTCTGTATATTAATTATTTGGGGAATTTTAATTCAGCTCCACAAAACTTGTGAAATACTACGCGGAGCAATGAATAAAACGCCCGCTTTGTGGTGTGAATGTGCAGTTAGGGGTGTGGACATGAACACATCTTTCTGCAGATCGCCCTCTGCGATGCAAAACAATGGGTTGCCGAGTCATAACACCGATTCGGAAAATTACGGTTCCGCTGCGAATATCCAATTCTCACGACCGAAATCAGATTCCGGCGTCTTCCACTTCAAAGGGCAAAAAACCATTCTTTTGAAGAATCCAGTGCGCAAGCGGGCGTGATTTTTTCTGTTCCGTCGGCATTTCGACGGAAAAAGAGGATCTCCGGGGAACGCCTCTCTATCCCGCGACTGATAAAAAGAAGGCAATGAAAAAAATTTCCTCCGCCTGAGCCCACTTTCCATCGATATGCGCGGAGACAAAAGGAAGGGAAAGAGGCCTCCCAATATACGGAAAATTTCGGTGCCGTCCGAACGCGTATAAAAAACGCACAAAGGTGAAATATTCAGGAGACCCCGAGGGTTAAAATACGTAGTATATCCTTCCGAATGAAGAAAAAATGGGAAATAAATGATAGCGGATGGGTTACGCGGGAGAGGTCCTTTTCGAGGAGAACTCGAAATGATTTCGTAATGCAAAAGGGGTTAGAGTCATGGGCACGGGATCGCCTCTACATTTTACATCTCCCAATGAGAAGATCCTTCTCTTATTCCCACTCTCTCGGAAAACCTTTCACCTTCGCTCTTCAAGCACTCTCTCTTACCTCTCCCACGCGGCGCCCTATACCTTTATAAACCGAAAAGCGCGGCAAATGAAACAAAGGAAGAATGATGAGCGGAATAAAAGATAGGGAAATGTACCAGGAAGATGGTTCTCTGGAAATTGAAATAACACGGGTAGAGAAAGGGCCTGTGAGGCGCACCGCCTCGGGTGCCAAGTGGCAAAGTAAAATCCGGAGAATATGAATTCGTTCTCGACGCAGGATTGGAATATTTGCGTCCTGCTTTATGTCACTATCTATAGATTAAAAATATTTGTCATTTTCGATAATTCTGGTTATTATGACTAGGAAGGTCGATGATACTGTTAGTCACGTATATTCCTGAGAATGTTAATCCGTACTTCTCTATAATTTTGCAGCACAATAGGATGCTAATTCTTTGGTCGCCTTAGTAAGTAGCCCAGAGACTGATGTAACGAAACCGGCAATCCGGTACCGGTATTATAATCACAGATTGTGGTTAGGACAAAGTTCCACAATGTTCATCAGTAAAAGACATAAAATAAATCAGGGCTGCCATAACATGCTTATTTTTAAGAATCGTGCTTATTATAAAAGAGAAAATCTTTTAAAATGAAATAGTGCTTATTTCTAAGAAATGTGCTTGTTTTGCATATAGTATGCTTATTTTGTCTTATTTTATCTAAATCGAAGAAAATCGAATAGTCTCTCACATTTTATGTAGTAAGAAGCATCTTTGCGAGAACTTGAGGGAGTTTAAACTCACAACATTGTCCCGACAGATAGTCATGACAATTTATTTCACGTAGTGTAAAGGATAATTCCATCTTTATAAATATCAACATGAGCTACAGTGGGGTGCATGAGCTGCTTTCGAAAGAAAAAGTATAGCCGAAGAAAATCATTGGCAGTGCGAAATATTGTGAATAAAATTGCTTTACCAATTTTGCCTTATTTTTTGGTGAGAAATCTTATTTTTAGGTCCGAGTGTGCTTATTTTTTGCTCCCAATCGATGGTAGCCCTGCATATAATATTCATATTTTCCATGCATTGGATTGCAAATGAATCATTCTATATGATTATATCTAGACGATCATTACCCTATAGTAACCACATTACATACACAGAATAAAAGAGTTCAATAATAAGAAAATACCCCCAGCGATGTTGAAGATGGAATTGATTCCAACATTATCTGAACATTCGATGATTGATAAAAACACATTAAAAATTATAAAATTCGTACAAATTCTACGGGCTAAAATAAAAATACACGACCCGCTTTGGCGTACTATGCCATCATCAGGAATAATCCTGATTTTGTGTTTTATCATGAGATTGTGAAAGATAATTGTGTTTTTATCAATAGATCATCATAAATCATGGAATTCCACCAAATATCACTTTCTAAGTTTGATTTTATAATCTGAGCATTTTGACACTTTGAAAAATATTTCCAGGAATTCGGTGGGGTTAATTATTATCGATGTAATCGTACGGCCAAGATCAAGTAGTCAAAGCGAGCAAAAGATAAAAACATTTGGGAATTGTTAATAAGAGAAAAACAAATATTTATATTTCCGTATTTCTGAGACAATTTATTTGTCATTGTCAGATCTACATAATTTCATTCTCAATCTAATTATACGGAGAAAAAATTATTACAGTTTATGCTTGAAGATTAAAAATCATCAAAATAAAAATAGTTAGATATCTTCTCGATCACGATCTACCTGTTGCCCACCCCTAACCATCGGTTAAATAATCAAACGATTCCCAGCAAAGGTACTTCCTAAATTCAATGGGTATTGATACAAGAATCGATAAAAACACGCGCTTTGACAAGAAAAAAACGAAAAATAAGACTTCGATGCCCAATTTGCTTGTTTACCATGTCTCAGTAAGATCAAATATTTGTTCTCTCGAGAAGTTGGAAGCAGAGGGAGGGAGAACAAGGAAAAACGTAATTTCAGAAGTCCATCTCACTGCGCTCACGGCGAAAGAAAAAACTGGAGGGATGACGCGTAGAAAAAATGGTAAATTAAAAATGGAGGCGTCGCCTCGGTCACGGGAAGTGCTTCACTCCTATAAAAAGGCGGCTTCTTTCCTTCTCTCCCGGAGTGTACTTTCTTACTCCGAAGAAAAATAAAGGAGGAAACCCGGCGGAAAACTAATAAGAGGAAAAAGCGAAGTTCATTCGGTTTGAGTGTCGAAACCTGCTTCAGCTAGCGAGAGTAGTGAACCCGGGGAAACGGCACGTAGAAAACTTGGGCGACTCTCTCGAGGAACGCGAAAATAAAACAGACGACAATCGCGGAGTAACGCGCGCGCGGGAAAAATAAGAAAAGTCGCTGACGAAAGGGAATTCTTTCCTCCTTCACGATTCCTCGTGCCATTGTCTCGGTGCCGAGCGGGTGGACACGTGAAGGATTCGCAAAGAGCGGAACCGGCGTTTTATTCTCCCAGACGAGGGCCAGACGTGCAATATGAATGCATCTCTACAAAAGTATCTACGTGGATTAAAACTGCACCCTCGTTGCCCTTGTGCACTCACCCTCGTTACTTCCTCGAGCCTCGAAACGTGCTCTTTGCCCATTTCGCGAACTGTGACCCGATAACTCAGAGTGCGAAAATTCGGAGTACGACAACTCCGAGTGCGACAACTCAACGGAACCGACAACTTGCCATGCGACAATTGACCGAGCGACAGCTCATTGCGCGAACGACAGATCGCTACGACAATTGAAATAATATCAAATTTTGAAAGTTAAAACAGCTGAGCGGAAGTCTTTCTTACCGATTACTGATTAAACTAGTTGATAAGTTATTAATAATATATTTAAGTTGATAAGTTATTAATAATATTTTAAGTTCCTACTACCATACTCTGATAATGGAATATTTTCATTTGTCATGTGATACAGGATAGAGAAAAATATTTCTTTTGTTTTCTTTTGTCCCAGTCTTGACCGTAGCTGTGATGAAATTAAAGTACTGAGGTATCAGTGAATAATTGCACTATTCGAGGTATCTCCTAAAGGAATTCCAAAAAAAAGGGTTACTCATAGAGTCCTGGTGCTTCAATTGCATGACCATGTTCCGCTTATATCATTATGGTTTAGCGAGGAAAGAAAGGGCAAACTACCTCACTCCTCATCCTGCCAAGTGACCCTAATTCCTCTCTGAAAGCTCTTAGTAGCTCGTGTCCGAGGAGGTAAGGTATCGGCCGGCCTTCGGGTTGAATACTTTACAGACATTTAATAATAAATAAATCGCGCAATTAGCTGTCGCCCGGTGAGTTGTCGGGTCAGATGAGTTGTCGAACTCTGAGTTGTCGTACTCTGAGTGGTCACGGAACCGTCGTAAACTGACGTAGAAGAATGATTTCGGTCGCAATGGCAAATTTCCTCGCCCGCCAGTGACGCCAGCGGCAGTTTGCGGAAACAACGCAGTGAAGCTCGGAATGGAGCTCGGCTTTACGGCAACCTGTTTGAAACAACGCCTTCTTTATTTCCTAGGGCGATGTTTAAGATGAATCTTTTTGATGTATGTGCTATCCGGGAGTTCATCGTGACTTGACCTCGTGAGCGACTCTGATACGCAAGCCAGAGGTGCCGTCGCCTCCGAAATTCAAATGTCCCACGATTTGGGTGAACTGATGAATATTTCAAAGTTGGAACGCGAGATTTTCAGCACCCCAAAAGCGCAGTAACTAATCTTTTTTTATAGCTAAAAAATAAAAGGGAAAGCTCTATTTCGCGGTTTATGTATATTGTCCTGCCTAATCCCGACATAATATCTTTTTCCATTTTACAGAATTGAAGTTTTAGTTTATGGAGTAAATAAGGTAAATAGTTATATTTACTTATATCGTAATGACCGATATTTACTAACATTATAATAAGAACTTCGCAAATTGTTACTCCATGCATAGATTACTTTGACTCTTGATGCTTTGTTCTTCCATATAAAGATGGAAGAAATATTTTTCCGTTTCTTTAGCAACCGGATCGAGAAAAATGTCTTTTGAATAATTTTTTCAGCTGTTTCTGTTTTCTGTTTGTTATAATATGTAAGCTACTTAAGTGTGATTAATACTGATTAAAAGCATCACATTTCATCCTTGTCACACCTCATTTAATGATGTGAAATATATCATTTTTATGGTGCTGCCATTAAGAGGACGATTCCCGCTGATAGCAAAGTGATAGTGAGGAAAGCAAGGGTAAACCACCATATTGCCTGATACGTAAGTATACTTTCTTCTTCAGAGGTGACTAATGGTGGAGGAATTCTAGTCCAAACCATCAGAACCTCATATCTGATTATTTTCAGCTACTACACAGGATATCGTGTTATTTTATTTTTCAGCATGTTAGCAAACTATCCGTGATTAACATTTAATAGGGAAACTTAAATACTTAATATAATTTCTCGTGGCTAACTTAATCTTCTACTAGTTTCATTCAACTTCAATATTCTAATGATAATTGCATGGACATGTTTTTCCTTTGCAATGGCTACTCATGAAGATAAGTCTTCTCATATTGATGATAGCTGAATATGTAATTTCAAAATGATGATTATTATGATGGCTAAAGTCGTAAAGATAAATATCGTCATTAATCTTCTTTTTGAAAATGGCGCTATTATATTGGTAACAATATATCATATTCATACCAGAAAGGGAAGCCTGTAATTATTAGAATTAATCTCAAAAGATAATGTGGATTAATGATTAGAGATTATTGTAAGATTTAAATTTTTGAGTAAAACAATATAGAAAGTTATCTGATAAATATAGCAGTATCCTGCGTTTAATAAGACGACATCGAATATGTTTCATGACGACGAACTAGTACCTAGAGTTCGAAACTTCTTCATTTATCCGAAGAGGGAATTTTATTATTACATTCATAGGAATAAATTCTTCGTTCTTAGCTCATTTTAGTCTCATTGCACTCCCTCATTAATTCTCTAACTCTACCAGAGCTATTCTGTCTGCATTGCAAATATTGAGGTTCCAGAAAGATTTTTCGCATTGTTCATCACCAAATACGACCTTGCCACATAAAGCTACCTCACGTCAACAAATTTTATTTATGGAACATGAACGAGAAAATCCACAAATTATTTTAAAAAGGACGAAACTCCCAATACATCGAAAAAGTAGGTTTCATGCGCAAAAGTTGGTGCCAGATACTAATTTAGCAAAAATGCGGTGGAACTGAGAGGGAAATATTTCGCTTTTTTTCGTTCAAAAAAATCGAAGCATTGCACGCCATGCATGATGCTCCTAATGAAGACATCAAAAGTAGATTAGACGGATTCGGAGTTATCCTGAGGAGAATGGGGCATTCAGTTTGATGGAATACGAGGAAAGGGCGGGCAGAAGAAGCTGGCGTGGAAAGGATAAGACAATGGAGGGATTAAGGCGAGCGGAGGAAAAAATTAATTCATCTGAAGTGGAAAGGCTGGAGGAGGATAGGAATTAGATCTCGGAGTTGATTAATAACTGAGGGAACTCCTAAGACTTACTTAGGCCTATGGTTTAACTCATTACTGATGTAGATCAAGAATTTCCCGACTCAACTCAGTGCGTGTGATAAGAATAAATTGAAATACTTCAGTGAGAGAGCTCACGAAAATGCGGTCTCTCAAAAATCTACAAAGGAGGCATCCATATTAACAAAATCTTGCTGAGATATTTTTATTTCATCTCATACAAATAATCAGAAAATAACATATATTATCTTAAAAGGTATTTATTCATTAAAGTGCTATTCTCGCAAAAATTAAATTGCTATGTTGAAATGAGTGGTAGCATTTTTCATTAGTGAAACTGGAATCAGTACAATCTTGTACTTGATGAATCATTTTGTTAAGTTCCATTGGGTATTACTTATTCGCTTATTGAAATTGAATTGAATATCTGAAACATAAAATTAGTAACATTTTCGTGAATTAGGTAGCAAGGTATTGCCCACTTACAATAGCTTATTTTATAATTCTTTTTTCTCCTGAATTGGGAATGTGTAGAGAAAAATAGGAGTATTTTCTAAACAATCTGCAGTTAGCAACTCTTCCGGTCAGTAAGATTTTAAAATTACTATCTAGGATACGTAATATGTAGAAAATAAAGATGAATAAAATGAACATAAAATGATGAAATGAAATTATAAAAAAATTATAAATTAAAAGTGATGGATAAAAAATGATTTAAAAAATTATGAATAAAAAATGTAAAAAATGATCGAAGAAGCCCCAAATGAATAAATAAAATGTTTCCGCTGAAGATTGAATGTAAACTAGCCAGTAAGAATCTAAATATCATTTTTCAACCGTTACGGCATCGAAAAGGCATATGAATTCGCTCCCAGGAAAAGGCAGGTACACATCGCGGGGAAGAATCTTGCGTCATAACATTTCGAAAGGTTCCATCGACATCTCAAACAAGATATATCAATCCCATTTGTTCTTTTCCCCGTCTCGAGGTTTCTCGCAGGAATATTGAATGTTACGAGGACGTGACGCAGTGAGATAAAAGGTCGCTTTCCCGAAAGAGGTCGCGCCACCGGAGGTGAATAAAAAATCACTCCCATTCTCCAATAAAGAGCAATATTTGCTCCCAAACCGTGATCCATAACCGCTCCGTGTCGCCATTTTACGGCGGGATCGTGAGCAATTCGAGGATTCTCATTCCGATTTACGTCATTACTCTAATCCGAGAGTAACTCCCGCGTAGCAATTGTGTTATATCAAGCTCCAATGCACTCAAAAAATCTAACACTTGGAGTAATTTATATATTTTTCTGTTTTATATACATATGCTAGCTTTAAGATCCTTTCTCATAAACTTTAATTTGCCATGCCTTTAAGTTGTTTCATTCCCTAAGGTCTCTATATTAGAATTTGAATTGTCTGCATAAAAATAATAATGAAAAATAAGAAAATAAAGAAAATAAAGAAAAAGCAGTCTTCTAAACATCCAAAAAATAGATAAATTATAAACAAAAAACAGAAACGATTAAAAAAATTAACCAGCAGCAATTTCCTTTCACCTGCTCTAATATTAAAGTACATACATGTATTTATTTTATACCTATTCTAATTTAATTGTAAACAATAATGTCTAATAAACAATAATGTAATAATGTAAAATTAGGTTCAATTAGCTTTAGTTAGTCTTGCGATACTAATTTCAAGGGTACATTAATACTGTTGTCATATCGGTGCCAGTTACATATTTTTGTAATGGCAAGGTGTGGAGTTATGGATAATGTAGATTACACCATCAGTTGGTAAATGTGCCCAAGCGTCGTTGAGTCATAGCGAGAAATCGCCGCAGGAGCATCACCATTTCGAGAAGAACATAAATCCTTACAGAAGAGTCGTGCCATATTTCGAAAATAATTATCCGGGATTTTTCATATTTGCAGATATAAATACGGATGCGTATCCTACAGGGTTTAGGATCTCCTTCATTAGTAAGGATTGATATCCCCGAACCGAACCGAAACAAAAAAGACCCAATGCTACGGTAAGCAAGGAAACATCCGGATGCTGCAATAGGAATACACTTTTCGCGAAATTGTCGCATTGCGGGGAGAGCTATAATACCTGGTGTTGTATTCGAAAAACGCGCCAGAAATTTATTCCAATAAAAAACGAAAGGGGTATCCAATTCATGCAACCGCTGCAACGCCACTCTTGAAACCCGGCTGGAATGTGAGAATTGTTTCTTTTGGATATTTTTATCGTCTTATCGCCCACAGCAATACTGATAAAACCACTTAATCCACAAAAGGTATTTACTCAATTCGAGTCTATGATAGTTAGGATCGTTTTCCCATTTTATCTTAAGGTCTTTGGTTGGGTACTGTGCGACAAAATAAGGCTGTCAATTATGCTTATGATTTAGACCATGGGATCCCAAAGTCTGTATTGGCTCCCAGGGGTACACATAGATTTACAGGGAGTCCATGCTCATGGAGAAAGAAATGAGGCTCCAAGATTTTCATCAATTTCTGATAGCATTTTAGGGTTTTTGGAAGACAAAGATTCCATTTTAAAAGGTAATACAATCAAATGGGAACCAGATATGGGTTTTAACAATATCATAAGGCAGGCAAGTGTGTCTATGAAAAACTGAAAGGGGTTCACGGGGAAAAACTTTTGGGACCCTATGATTTGACGGTGAGTTGTATAATACATATCACAAAGCTTCTAGAAATGATAGATATGATTAATCTACAATTTACCATATTATTATCACTTCGACCACATTACTGACCTGAAAACACTAACTTAATATATTTTAAATTACATATTGCATACAGCGCTCCTGAGAGGATTTTTTAAATCCACAAAAATGGCTACCAATCCTAAATAATGAAGTCAATTAGCAAAATTAATTTAATTTTCGTTTTGTAAATAGAGCATTTGATCTCTCATATTCTGACGCATTGCCGAGGATATCACGATAGCCGTAAATTTAGATATATTCTCCGTTCAATCTCAACTTGATTTCTTACTTTTGAGCTCTATAAGTTTTTAAAACGTTTAATTTGCCAAATTTTTAAAAAATTAAATTCCATAGACTGATTACACTACTAACCAGAAATACATTACGCTTGTTTAAGCTACGTTTCCTTTATTTCCAGAAATATTATTGATTAAGTGGCGCGTTTGGGCATTAATTTAGCATCCGGCAGGTTTGTGTGATTAAAATGTCTCTAGTTAGATATCACTTCCGGTCCGATAGAAAGTTCCGTGGCTTGAAATTGGAATTCAAAAACAGCCTGGAAAAGTCAGAATCAGTATATTTATTGTTATCGCTCTTATTCGGATCTACGCATCCTGTCAGCTTCATTTCTGCTGATCAAATATTTGTATTCGATCGCTTCGTTTCCCTGACAGATTGACGTACGCCTTTGGCGAGCATCATCGCATCATGACTCGAATATCACGCGACGTTCCCTATGCTGTGGCATAAGGGACGGAAACAAAGAGATTGGAAGGGCCGAACTTGAACTAAGCCGATCTTTTGGAGCGAAGTTAAGCGAAGGGGTACCCGGTTTTTTACGCCCAGAGTCACAACAGTTTTTAATCACACTTCGCGCGTTTCCATTAAGCTCAAAGGACGCGTCGCAAACGCATTACATCATCCTTGAATGGATTCGCGAGTCATACCTCCGATTCAAGTCGAGGGAGCTTCGCTGTTCCCTCAGCTTTTCTCATCTCCATCGCTTTGTCTACACATTGTGTCTGGAGGGAAAAAAACTCCCTCCGAAACTCAACCCACTGAAGAAAATGGACCACTCCGGGATGAAAGAGTTTCCGAGGAGAGGATGAGAGACTTCCCCGGAAAAAAACACGTGGTATTACGAGACCTAAAAATTCCTCAGGAACATCTCCATCTCCCTCTCTCATTCCGTCCCTTTCACCGTCTTTGTTTCGAGCAATTTTCGCTCGTGGAATCGACGCTTTTTCCCCTCTTTCTTTTCCCCGAGGAAAAGTAAAACCGTTTCGGCGCGAGTGGAAAAATTCGGCCATTTGCCACGATTAAATGAGAATACGTCCTCGCCGGAAAATGGGCATTATAAAGGAATTAGTTTTTTTCTTCCTCTGCTCCCACGAAAAAGACCGATTGTTTTCCTTTCTAACGACGTAATGGCGGTGTTTTCCGACTCTCGTTGCCACAGTTTGTGAAACTGCGACGTTTATATAACCGCAACAAAAGGGGCTCGGTTAAGGGACATCATAATAGGTTGCAAAGAACCAATTTCACGGCAGAATCTAATATGCCGAATCCGTTAGGTCCGCGGAGAATTTTTTCCCACTATCTCATCTAGCAGCTTAAGGAGAGCAATTTTTCTGCCTGCCGCGGCGGCGTGGACTGTTATTGGAGTTTTTCTCTGCAAAGGTGCCAAGAGCTGCAGGCTTACCTTTTCCTCGTTTTTGACGGAAAACTTCCATTTTAATATGAAAAATCTGAATACTGCGGGGAAGAAGATATACGAGTAATGGATGCGATTTTCTTAAAAGAAAAGAAATTCTCGAAAGACAAAGACCACGATTTACTTCAAATTTTTGCGGCACTGTTAAAATGACAGATAACGTGACCCCTTTTAATTTGTGGATTCTGTGTTTATCAATGATTTGAATTAGTGGACGTTTGAATAAACTTCTCTGCGTATATCTCTCTCAAAAAGTGACGATGACTTAGTATTCATTCTCTTAAATGAACTCGGGTCCTCATTTTATTCTGCATAACATTACAGAACGTTAGAATTAAATTTCAACCGGGAGCTCTTTTCCTCAACATCCACTTTGTTGCTAAGGAACATATAATATTTCAGTACGTAAAATTGGAAAAAAATGACTAACTACAAGAAAAAATAATAGATCGAACTTCCATCTGCAGACATCAAAGTAATTGAGGTAAAAGTATGTTCATGAAAAATAATGCTAACCTATATACACTAAGGCAAGGGAGTGGAACCTTCTTCCATCAAAATAGCGCTTCAGGTCCATATAGAGGTCGCGTTTGAAACCACCAGGCCGCACTTTTGTTGCGCATTTTCTAAATTCTAATTTTTAAACAGAAATTTTCCATGATTAAC
This sequence comes from Sympetrum striolatum, assembly GCA_947579665.1. Classification (NCBI taxonomy): domain Eukaryota; kingdom Metazoa; phylum Arthropoda; class Insecta; order Odonata; family Libellulidae; genus Sympetrum; species Sympetrum striolatum. The sequence continues at coordinate 82,882,823 of OX388342.1, forward strand.
AGATTCTTTCGCTGAGTAAATATCTTGTGAAAGTAAACATTTTTTCTGTTGGTCATATTATCAAGGTTAAGAAAGAAAATCGTTTAAATGGGAGTTTTTTTCAGAGCGCGACTAATAAGAGGTTTCAATGAACGCTCAAAAACATCTACAATTAGCTTGAAAGCCGCAGGTTCACCATTCATCTTCTGTCTCTCTGTGTGTAAAATATAACTATAGTCAGTATCATCTCATTTATTTTCAATATTTCGGTCCAAGTCCTGGTGCTGTCAGACTTTAATCATTGCCCGTCGTTTGTTGGGAGTGCGCACCATTGCGTGCAATTTTACCTATGTATAATTTTCCTTGTATTTGTATACTTATTTGTTTATTGTTTGAGTGTATAATTGTCCTTGTATTTTTTCCATTCGAAATTCAAGAAAATAGAACAACGTAACCATTTTTCACAACTTCTAAAAAGATACAAACAATGTGATTTTAGTCTCGGGTCGAAACAAGCGATTAAAAAATATGAAATAAATTCAAAAGTTTCCCTTAACAGAAATCTAATCGCTACTTTCCGAATCAAAAGAGTTCTGCGTTACAAAATCGTTTTTATTGTATTCGCGGTAGCGAGATTTTCTCTCTGATGGCCCTTGATTCCATTAAGATATAGAGAAGATTAATCTAATCCACCGTCCATAATTGAGGAACATACCTATAACCCCATACATCAAACTCGAGAGCGTTTTCCACAAGTAGGTTTTTAGCGCGTGATAAAGGGGCGAATCAGTCCGCTCGAAAACTCTTTTCAATTACATTAAGCTCGGGAGAGAGAGTGAGGAAAATTGCGCGTAATTGTATGTGAAAACATATTAGGAACTCCAGAGTTGAATTAGCCCGGGAAACCAATTCCCTTAATGGAATTGAGGGAGCATGCTGAAACATCAGATCGCTCTCCGATTGTGGGAACTCTAAAACGTGTTGTGGAAGCGTTTCTAAACGATTGTGAGAATGGCGGGGCCCGCGAAGCCGTTTTCGAATCGTATCGAAGTCAGTTAACATCTTTCAGTTCTTTAACTATCGGACGTCAGACATGATAAAAATAACGTTAACGACGGAGGTTGGGTCATTTTTGACCCACTCTCTTGTCTCTTACTTTCACGATTCGGAATCTTTTATCAACAAAACATATTTATAATATAAAAACATAGTGGAAATAACTAAGAGGAAATTCCAAAAAATGTTTAAACCGGACCGGAGTGGTTTTAATGAGATATTAAATGTTATAAATAGGTGTGAAACAGCAATGCTTAGCTACTGCTACGAGCCACCCTGCTGAGGAATTGACGAGGATGGAAGGTGCTACAAAACAGCCCTATTTTACTGAATTTACTCCCCTTCTGGTCCCATAGGATGCATCTCATTCACCTCCAGAGGCATTTAAATGGAAATTTGAGGATTGATCATCAGTTTTCTTTTTTACGCAAAAATATGGTCGTTTTAGCCGAATAAAAATGATGAAAATTTTAATGTTTTTGTCGAAATTTGGAAACTTCGAGGCTTAAATTCTCACAGAAGATATTTTTTTATTTCAAATATATTTTAGACTTGTAATTTAAATGTGGATGGGCCACTTTTGCTGGATATTACATTTCAATCAGAAAACAAGTGGCAAAACGCTCCTACCTAGTGCATCACACCAAGTCGAGCCACATCATTGTCGTGCCGAGTCTAATCTAAACAATCTTTTGTGGTATCCCATAGTATATAAGATGTCCATTGAGGTAGAGGGTAATTGGCAATGAGTTCACATATGGATTCTATAATTGATTACAAAAATGGAACTTAATATGTAGAGAATTTTCACGTCTCACACTCCGTCATCACGTTTGCCGAAGGTAAGCTAAAAAACTCGTATTAATTTTAACCTTCATGAAAAATTATGAGGAACATTTTTATTTCTACATTTTCTCTTAAATCACTGGACCAAATAATTGGAGGTTTATGCATTTTCAGCAAAAGGTATTGCGTTAGCTTTTTCTCAAATTTGTGAGATTTCGTTCCGAGGTGTTTTCAAACAAGGATGGCATTTATTATTATTAACGAACTATAAACATTAAGAGGAGTTACAAGATTTGTAATTTTCTTTCTTAACTCAAAAACTAAATTCTGAATTGTGATTCTGAAATTGTTGCCAAAATGCTATTGAACATTTATTGAAATATTATTTCAGAAAATCTTGAGAAATTTTACAATTTCTATCATCAAGCATCTCTTAAGGATATCGAGTAGTAATAAATTAAATATTGAGCATAATATTTAATCTATCCGAAAGGAGTCAAAATCGGTTCAAAAAAGACCCGATCTCCCTATGACAGATGACTAGTATGAGAAAGAATCGCCGTTTAGCGGGGCAGCCCTTGCCGTTTACTATAAATGCAGATTGGCGAGAGGCTAGAAAAAGTTGAGATTGATATTCGGATGGGATTGCGCTTGGGAGAAATGGCTGTCAAGGGCATGAAGAGAGGAAGAGCTTTAAAAATTTGACGGAAAAATCTCTCTCATACTTTCGCTATGTTTTCTAAGGAGAGAAATCGCTCTGCTCTTGGATTATTTATTACAGAATTAATTTTTCCTTAACTATATATATATTTTTGGAAGTTTTTAGTGGGAGAATAAACGTCGAATATTCTAAAATTCACAGTCTCAGGCGTCGTTTTGTGGAAATCCATCTCGTAGAAATGAGAAAAGGCTTGTACTTTTTCCACAGGTTTATTTAAAAAAAACACGACCAGGTTTCAGCGAGTAATCGCCATCATCAGGTGAATAAGCAATAACCGTAACCATATATATATACAAAAGGAAAGACTAGCGGAAAAACCATGAAATAGGAAAGGTGAACAAAGGAAGGGGAAGGGGAATATTCTATTTCGTTGCCACGCGAACTAAAGGAAACGAAGCGAGAACTTCATTTTCCGTAATCCCTATAGTTCTCAGCTTCTCTTTCTTCCTTTTTTCCTGCTTACGTTATAACAAAATTTATTTTTAGAATAAAAATTAAGATGGAGTTTTATAAAAACATTCCAAATGCGAATGATCATTAAGTGATGAAAATTAAGATGTTGACTATTCAATGTAAACAATCCTAAAAAAATTTCACCGCAACATTCGTACAAATTAGTTATTATAAAACATAAAACTATCAAAATAATTCAAGTTACCTTACCTTAAGAGTAATCGGTTACCTTATTAGTGTCTTAAACAGAGAGAGCAGAGTTGGAATTTCGTTATTTTTTCCCCTTTTAGAATTCAGTAAATAATTGAAATAATTTCTCGAGAGAATTATAAGTCAAGGCATTAACCAGCTATAACTCAACGCAATGCAAAGATCGTATAATAATCTGCTAATTTTTAACAATAGAATAATGAGAAGAGAAATCTGAAAAATATTTTAATTTTCAACTCATCATATGTATCTAACGTAATTTATTTTCTATTTTATTCGAAATAAGATGGATATTTCCAGAACGGATTGATTTTACATTTAATCAAATACGAAAGAGATTTTATAGAATGCCACATTCGGTTCTTTCTCATCCTTGGTGATGATAGCTTCGCTTCTAAAATGTACATTTCCTGATAATCCCGGCCTTCCATTTGTCTCCGAACACCGGGGATGGAGATGCATGGAGCCCAAAAATTTCTTATGCTTAGAATGTTTAAAATATTATCTGTATTCGCGTTTTCTGTTCATGTATATAAACGTGTATGTCACGAATAAAAAAAGACTCAGTGATAAAATGAAATAAATTTTGGATCACGGCTGTTAATGAATTAGAGGTTTAAAATCTCCAAAAGCCGTCTTTGTCGGCGTTCCTCCTCGTACTTCCCGGTAGTCGGAGAAAACAAGAGTAAATATATCATAAAAGCCCGGCATTCCTCTCTTGCTTTCTCCGACTCCCGGGAAGTAAGGGAACTCCGACAAAGAGGACTTTTGGAGATTTTAAACCTCTAAGACTCAGATGAATATTTTACATCGACTTGGAAGTTTTTCATTCAAGAAAAAAAAAGAAATCAACAAAAACAACCATTTATTTCCGTATCGAGGTGAAATAAATAGCTGTGAAAGTTTATTGTCAGACCTGCAATCCATTTATCACCACTAAAATAACGAAATAAGCTATTCATAAAAATAATTTCTATTAGGATTAATTTGCTAGCAAACCCTAGTCATTTTAATCGTTAGTATACATAAACCTGTAGTTAGTTACGACTTCTTTGCTTGAGGTAGTGTTCAAACGCATCTTGAGAGAAATCCGAGTCATTGTATTTTAATCGAGTTCCCTCGAATCCCGCGTATCCAAACTTGGGGTCTGCACATTATACATTTGAGGAAGTCCTTGATGGTAGCAGGAGATCCCATCTGTTGAGAATCATCCTCCACAAACAATTATCTGCTCCGGCAAGACTTCGTCACAGATGCTGACGCATCCCTAATGAGATTTCTGGCGCTTATTGCTCCATTTGCAATCGATTCGTAATGAAGCGTCCGTCTCGGAAAGCACCGAATGTACGTTTCAGGTTCAACTAACCCCAAGAGTTTGCGAACGGACGGATACACGTTGTAAATTAACTTAATATATTCCAGGCTCATTTCGTGGAAGATCACTTCTTGGGATCAGTGATTCCGCGAGCTTAATCGTATGACTCAGTTGTTGTACAAAGGTCTTGTCGGTAAAAATAACTTTTTGACACAGTTCATGGAGTATATTCAATTGTAGAAGCTTTGGTTACCAGGTTAGGTCCGGAGAATTAGTATTTAACCCTTTCATCTTGTAATTGAACTAAAGTGAGATTTTGAGATAATTTCTTTTATGGAGAGAAATCGCTTAAAAGAAATTCAATATTTTTTCAATTCCTTATTTATTTAAGGAAATTAGGTAAAGGTATTTGCACGAAATGGCGTGCAGCCAGGATAAATCCCGCTTAAGTGGGATATATGTTCAAAGATGAAATACTACTCGACTTCAGGTATTACTCCAGAAGGACAAAAATGAAAATGAAATTCAGATACATTCGAAATACTTTGTTGAAGGTAAAATTTTACCAAAGGTATCATTGCTGCGAAAGATTTCAGCCAATAATATTCTTATAAGGCTGTAAACATCAAAACCGTTTGGCTGATATACCTACGTAAACTACGATAAAAGAAGCATAAATGAAAGGTAATGAAAAGAGGACAGGCGGGGAATAGATTAGCTACCAAAGAAGATGACACAGTAATGAAGTATTCGCTAGCGATAAATATTTGAGTTTGTTTTGTTTGTGTTTTAAATCTCCATTTTATTCGAAAATCTTAATTCACGACGTGTGAAACGCGCAAAGAAGCATACGATAGAATTAGAGGATTTGCTTTTTGCTTTTGCTTCTCCAAAGTTATTTGCTCTGGCTATTCGTACGATTTTGAGGACAACGTATTTGTCCTTCTACTATAGTTTGCTAATATTTGTCATTTTGGTAAACGGGAAGAGTCACGCAAATATTCAATTGCTGCATCCAAAATGTACTTGTTAGCGTTTTTCGATCGCTACCCTTATTTTGGGGCGGAAAAAAATCCCGTAGAGTGAATTTATTCCATCGTGGGTGACCCTTGGTTTTTACTATTGATTACTCACTTTTCCGACCAAACTCTATGTGTTCAAGCTCAAGAATTCTTTCATTGAAGGAGCGCTTGAATGAGAAAGCTCGAGTGACGCGAACTTCAAAAGGAATGCCCGACGGAGGAAATTACTCCATACGTTCCTGAGCTCGGTTTCTTGTGCCGCATTAGCGCCTCTCCATATTCATGTAAGGCTTCTAACGGACCGCGCTCCTAATTTTTTTAAGCAGTAAAACGGTCGATATGAATATTTAATTTCTAAAGTGGTGCTACATGTCAAAGAGGCGATTTTTTACGAAAGGCCGGTTGAAAGCGGCCGATTTTTTTACAGAAGCAATCCTGTTCGCTCCTGACACACCTATCGCCGCGTGATGTGTAGCGAGTTCTAGAGGACTTCTTTTAGAATTTATTTCTCGCCACGCCGAATTCACTATTCAAAGACGAAGTCACCCTAAGTGTATTCCATCAATTGCTTCAATTCTGGACCAAAAGAGATCGTCTGCTCTCCACAGTGGACAAGCTCGAGCAAATATTCAAAATACAAGCTATCAAAATATTTTAAAAAATTAATGCCATCCAATATGGCTCTGCAACTAACATTTTACCATAATACAAGGTGGGCCATCTTTAGGTTTCTTTTTAAATTAGGTCGGTAAGGAATATCATTTAATATAATATTGTTTATATTTGTTTATAGTATAATTTATTATTTATATTATACATTTATTTACAAATCATTAAACTATTACTGAATATAATAAACAAAAAATACTACAAAGAAAATTTTAAATGGCCCACTATGTATATATTATGGTAAATGTTAGCTGCAGAGCCATCGATATTTTTTATTATATCTATTATATATAGATTATATGTATACATATATCGCTATTCATTGATACACGCCACCAACGAGCGAACTTCTACTTGTTTAATTTAATTAGTATTTCTTACGCATAAATTATTCGATTGTTTTTATTTTTCACGGACAGATGTAGCAGCAAGCGATAGCAATCACCTTGTCTCGCGAGAAAGATACAAGGCAATAAATTCTATTAGTCGATACTGGTTAACATTCCCATAATTCCCCTTATCTCATCAGAAGGATATCATGCTGATATTTGTAAACAAACTGCCCTTCGATATTTTGAATTCCATTTAAGTAATAGTTTATTCGAAAATCTCTTCATTTTATTCGGCCAATAATTGTCATGGGTAGATGGGTAAGTTATCTTAGCAATTTGCGAACGTGGTGAGTTTGTAATGACGTAGGGATTGAATAAACGAACTTGAACGAATTAAAAACGACTGAATACATTGTTTCTTTGGATATCAAAATCGATACCTTGAAAAATTCATTGTGTCCTTTTGTCCTTAGAAATCTGTAACATTATAATTAATTAGAAAATGGCTTTTTCGGCTGAAAAACCTAAAATAAGAACGTTTAAGTATTTAAAGTGTGCTATTATTTTTTTGTATATATTATTTATATATATCGTAGCAGTGGATTAAATTTAGAAACAAGATATAACTTTGATATGTAATTTTAAAAGAAGATATTTTACGGTTGTTTACCCGGGAGTAACGAATGTGGTTTGTGGTGAAATACGATAGAAAAAGTGAACACCGGGGGAAATTATTGAAGGTTGAATTGGCTAGTGAATTTGGTCCAGAATCTTTCTCAGCAACTGTATAGAAAATGCACGAAATATTGTCAGTCGCGTCTGAGAGGATAGTACAATGACGTTATTGCGCGTTCGCTGGGACATGTGTGGAGTTTGCTCCGGATTTATTGGATACAACCTATGAGGGCACTGTTCTATGAATAAAAAATTAGGCTTGAACTTACGGTGGTAAGGAAATGAGGTAAATGTGTCAGCCTGGAGGAAAATCTTAGAGGGAAATCATATTAAAGTTGGATTTTAGATGATGTATCAAAGTGTACATCTTTTCAGAGAATCTGACCTGCGGAATTTTTTTCGGTTCCAAAACTAAATCCAAGTACAAGAATGATTTTTCCCCGTTTAGTTTATTAATCAAGTGAGTAAAGAAAGACGAATTTTTGGAACACAGCTGTTAATGAATTAGAGGCTTTAAAATCTCCAAAAGCCGTTTTTTTTCGGCACTCCTGGTCTTACTCCTCGGTAGTCCGAGAGAGCAAGAAGCAAGAAAAGAATGCCGAACTTTTATGATACCCAAAGATCTTGTCAAAGAGACAATGTTCCCCTTCTCAGGGGTCGTAGGAGCGCCAACAAAGGCGGCTTTTTTAGATTTTAAATTTTCTAATCAAGTGAGAACAAAATTATTCTATTCAGATTTAATCAGCAGTTGAATTCGTTTTACTTCTTACAATTTCGGTGTTGAACTATGTATCATCACCTATGAATTTTTACTTGATCTAATGGTTTCTTGGATGAAAAATTGATACATTAGTAAGAAAGAAGTTTTTCTACTCCTGTGATATATCATTCCTTTAAACTTCTGGCAGATCTATTACTGTGAGCGATAGGTTGACTTAAAATAATCATGAACACACAGAAATTAAAATAGATATTACTCCAGATATTTTTCGGAAAAAGAACTAATTATTAAGTTACATATAAAGGTTTAGAAACATTCCTACGTAGAACTTGAATTAGTTATAAAAGTAAGGAGCTTAACGAGAGAAAAATGTATTTCCTATGATTGGAACAGAGCGAGCTAGTACCTAATAGAGTTGATCTTCCAAATTGGAATTTACTTTCACTTCCTTTCATAAATGATACAGATGTTAGAGAATGGGATTGCTTTTTTAGCAACGATTCATTATCCCTATTTCACGAACTCGGAGACCGAAAACGACGCCTTGATTATCTATCTACATATTACCCTATTTGCCAGCATCGTACATGGGAGCAGCCGAACTAATCTGCGAGTTTCAGTTGATCTTCTAAATTGCAGTTTGCGCTCTAGGAACCATTATCCCGTATTTGCTCGCATGCGATGAGAGAACTGTAACTAGTTGACGGCTTTTCAGGATGCTCAATAACAGTCAATGGCAATATTACGTCTCGGTTGCCTCGTAATTACTAACACGTTTAGTTTCACATCTTGAGGAAGTGTGGAATGGGCGTGGAAATACCTCTCCGAGACCCTGAGATAGCAAAACACAGAGAAAGCCAGATTTCGGAGAGCCTCCGAAGGAATTTTCGCTGCTAACGCAAGAGGGATCCGTGAGCTACACCAGGAAGAGCTAAGTGTGCGGATACGATTAATTATGTAGGCGCTATGTTTTCCCAAGGATGATGACGTCACCCTCGATACTGTGGGAGGCTAGTCCGAGATAAATGGGGTGCTATTCGTTTGGATTAGGCCTCGTCCTCCCTTTTTTCCTCATATACAACGAGAGAGGGATTATTGTCTACCGAGTATCTCCTCATCTCAAGTCTCATGCCGACCTACTTCCGAGGAGGGAAATTCTTTAATAAATTATTCTGTTTTGTCTCCGGACGAAATCCGCGATAAGACTTTTGGCAGGGAGGGAAATTGGCACTGCTCTGAAGATTCCAATTCGATGGAATTTCGATAGGTTCCTTTCTTTGGCGATGATTCAGGCGAATGATGTGTAGGCGATTGGGTGTTAGCGGAGGAATGCATGCACTCCGAATCTCCAATGAAGCTGCGACCTGCAATTTGTCGATGGCTTCCTGCTGCAATGGGAACAGTGCACACGTACTCACTTCCTGAATCTTTTAATGAGAAAAAACGTTGAGTGTCCGAAGCAAAAAATGCGGAAGCATTCCCTCGAGCTGTAAAGTCGCGCGGAAATGAAGGGCGAAAACTCTCCCAGTCTACTACCGAAAGTTATTCAACCAAATTATTAGGGCCTCCTTTTTCTAGAGGTGCTTTGCAGGAATGAATAATTTATTTATGAATGAACCGAAATTGATGCTCAAAAAAGGCGTTTCCATCTCATTATCGAAATTACGTAAAGCTAAAAGAAAGGATTTTGTTATTTTCTCTCCTTATTCCCATCGAGTTATATCATCTTAGTGAAAATGTTATAAAGGAAAATTTGGAGTTTATGTAATATTAGAAATTTGTCTTAAAATCTAGGAGGTCATTAAAGTTGTACATTGATTTGCTGAAACATCAACTTCATCGAGGCATGACATAAAAGAATTGTTACCTGATACTTGGAACAAATTTCTAGGATAGGCTATTTATAATTGGTGATAAAAATTCAAATAATAATATATAATATGACCAGATAAATATAGAAAGATTTCTAAAAGTTCACTATAGAAAACGCAAAAATTCAACATATAATATTAAATTTGTTCAATCCATCCGTTTTCACTAACTGAGGCAGACATTAATTGATCAAGTAAGAATTTAATAATTCGGTCAATAAAGAACATTTTGCAATGCAAGCTATTTATAAAAAGTTAGACATTTATATCGTCTTCTATATATTTTATTTACATCAACAATATGAGTTACGAATATATTGCTTTCGAAATTTAATAATTGTGTTCACTTGTTATCCATTTATTAATTGCTAAACAACTATATTTAAATGTTTATTATAAGTTCATTTCACAATCTACATGATGAGGTCATACTGATGTACACTAAGTATCGTCATCATGCTGTCATGAGATTATGACCTTATCTATTCTACAGTCAGCTACACTTTAATGTTAGACTGCTTCCTAAAGTCTACTCCATCAATTTTTATAGCTAAGATCCTATTTTCGCGGAATGGAAATGCTAGTGGCAAAAACGTGCAACGGTTTAAAAAAGATCTTACTTCGCAAGTGTTTTTGCAACGAGGATTCTGAACAATCTTGAAAAACATCTGGGATAGAGGTAGTTGAACGATCTGGACCTTTTGTTTGTACATTATTAACGCGGATTGTATCGACGGATGAGATTGCACGCCGTTTGATGCGTTAAGCGAAGTTCGCCGGAGGAGGTGAAAAAAAGAAAAAAATAATTGAATGCCTGTGCTAACGGAGAAACGGAAGGATTATTTTTTGCTCTTGTGGATGGCTTGGAAACGGAGACCCCAGGATTAATAAGCAAAAAGATCATACAGCGAAGCTGAAAAGATTAAGCCTTTGGGAAGGTCCTCGCCGGTAATCAGCTCAAGATCTGGGACCGAGGAAGAGGAATTAAAGCTCTTGGTCCAGATCGAAGAACTTTGCGGATTTGAGAGTCCCGTCATTCCACACCCCTTTTCTTTTGCTATCTAGATTCGTAGATTTTGAATGAGAAGTAAGGGCGTAGCGGATTTTCTTTTGAAATATATACCGTATGAGTTATGTCCCGCTCAAGGCACAGAAGCAGGTGAATCTTAAGGTAAAATATCCCCGGATATGAGCGCAGGTGAAATGATTCAGTGAAAAAATCAAGGTAAATGAGAATATCATTAAACAGACATTGAAATGTTTTCTACCTTTCCCATTCGGTGTAACATTCATGCAAATTACAGCACGAAATAACAGAAGTTTTGTTTAGTGAAAAACGAGAAAGATGTAATTAATCATTCTTGTCCGTACTTCGTGGAAAGCCATCAAATAAAATAAGAATTACTTGGTAATTTTCCGCAGAAAACGTTTTCAGTGAAAAATAAACAGGTAAACCTTGTTTATTTAACGAGAAACATATTTATTTTCGCCATAAAACTCAATTGCTATCAATGTTAGAGTTATGTCCCTTCATCAAATTTACTCGGTAATTCTGAATGGGTACTCGCAATACAAAACGAATAAAATACTTGAAAACTTTCAGGAGAGGTAAACTGATTTTTCCCTCAAGCAGCCTGAAAGCATTCTGCGAACTAGGCCGCTGAAAGGAGATGTATTTTATTCAAGAGGAAAACATACTCTCCACAAGGAAAACCACTCCAGGGAGCAAGGCATCAACAGACAAGATTTGTGGCGGCCCTTCCTTTTCCCCCCATTCTCTGGAGAGCCTCCTGTTTTCCACTAGCACAAAGGACAAACCGCGAAATACGCGGAAAGATTGGATTTGATTTTATCGGACGATTGACCCAATGAGGAGTGGATGAATGGATGTAAGCGGCGTCGTATTTACCCACGCGCTCTTCTGGCGCTCCCGAAAAGCTTTCGCGCGCCAAAGGATACAACGGTGGTGTTCGTCCATCACCACGGCGGCAAAATCCTCCCCCGCACTCCACCCGAGGGAGCATTCGTACGACACACACACGAAAGCGCGGAGGGCTCGCAAGCACGCTGTCACCCAAGGAGAACACCCACGCGGCGAGAACAAAAGAGGGTTGACGGAGGCCCGGTTCCGGGGTCGGAGTCCCCGCGGAAAACAGACGCTGGAAATAGTAAAATGCCTGGAGGAGAGGTTTCTATCCCTCCCGCCTTACCGGGGTACGAGGGTGGCTGCTCCAGGAACTGCATCCCTCGACAGAATCGACGCGGGGTCCTCGGCGTTCGGAGCCCGGCCGTCGGAGGGTTCGGCGGCGGCGTCGGATGTGGTGCTCCGCTCGTGCTATCCACGAGAGCCACTACGTGCTCCTGCTAGAGGAGTTGCCGACGACGAATCGATCGTCCCACGCGGGAGCATCGATCCCTGGGCGTGGCGAGCCCATCTCCTGGCGGCGAGGTCCCGACTTCCCTTACGGACGGCGTAGAGAGAGGGAAAAGCGGAAGGAACGAAGGCAGAGGTGGATGCAAGAAGGGGAATAAAAGGGAGGGCGAAAATTGGGGAGGAAGTGTTGCCGCGGAGGCTCCCGAGGATGCGGCGAGGGGAGGCGATGAAAAAACTCGCGGGGGAAGAACTGCTCGCTAAACCTCGCCTAGGGGAGGGTATTATCCCCCAGGAAACACGAAGAAGGAACCGAGCTCATCCCCGCAAAAAATACGCGGTGGAGGGGACGAATCTTCGGAAAAAAGATCGCGAACTTTTCGGATTTCTTGGTTTTTTGTTTTGTTTTCCTAGCGGTCGGAGCTGCCGCTAGCAGAAAAAAACGTTTCAGATGAGATGCGCTCCCTCACGGGCGAGGCTCGTCGTGCGTGGGGATCGTGCCCGGTCCGGCGGGGGTGAGGGAGGAGGCGCCGCTCCGCGCACGCACGCCGCATATCCGTTCGCACACTAATTCGGACGGTGCGTGCCGCGAAGGCGCCCACGCCGCGGCTGCCGCGCACGCGTAAGAGTCGAGGGGTCGCTTTTTTATTTCCTTCACACGGTGGAGAATGGAGTGGCTAGATTTATTCCGACGCGTGCTATGGAAGGAGATTGAAAAACGTGATCGCGCGGGATGACGATGGAATATTCGGGGACTCTCCGAGGAGAATGGGGTAAAAAGTTTCGCGGGAGGTTTTTTCCGAGAACCGAGAGTGTGAATGAAGGAAGATGATTGGGAGAGACGAGGCCCTTCCTTTCTTCTCGCAGGGGATTTTGACGGGGAGCGAGTGTTTCTCGGTCGAGGTGTTTTCCGAAATGGATTGGGGCTCGTAATCGGGGGGAAAAAACTTTTTCCCCGAAAATCTCGACAATCGCGGGTGCGGAAATGAGGTTTCTGGGTGGGGCGATAAATGTTTGATGAGGACTCGGGATTGAAATCTGCTCGCGTAGGCGCGATTTTCGCCAGAAATGAGGCGAAACTGCTGCGTATAATAGTTCGCACGCATCTGATGTTCGCATGACATTGCCGGAACATTGGAGCGTCGCCGCGGAATTATGCACGAATCCTGCGTTAAAGATATCTGTTGTGAATTCAGGATCAGTTTTGACCGCTACCTAAATGCAGATGAGATCCACGTTGTCAAAATTACTTTAATTTTTATTTTTCGCTCCCTTTTATCAGAAAAGTTGCATTCTCATTCCTAGTAAGGAGGGAAAATATCCAGGTAGTATTTGATTTGGAAAGAAAATTATATCAGTAATTTGGGTGTTCCACTATTGCCGAGTGTTACATTTCTATCAGAAAAAAATACAAAACGACCCACCCTACTGTATAACCAACATCCGTAAGATTTCTGTATATTTTGCCTATTTTGACGAATTATGGCGAACTGAGAATCCATTTTCCTTGATTGAAACGCTATAAATCTTTAAAAATAAGTAACAACCAAGCAATATATCTACTTCTTTGCCATTAAATCACTTCGGAAACATTGAAAAACCATCAGGAAAAAATGCAAAAATTTGACAATTTTCATAAAAATTTTGACTAAAATTCGCAGCCTCAGGACATCATCCGTTCGATTTGAATTTATTTATGTGTTATAAGGACCACCAACCACAAAATTTAAGCACTAGCCGTTGACGAATTTCGAAAAAAAGTTTTTTCGATCCATCCTACTCCTTACCACTAAATTCAATAATATTTTATTTTACAACGAAAATGAAATTCCACAATAAAAGCTGAATGTTTTTGGGAGTGGAAGGAAAAGAATCAGATATTCAGATAAAGATCTCTCAAGCCTTATTTTTTGCTGTGCTGCGCGCGATCTCATAGTAAAGACTTTCGAGCTGATTCCTCCATAGAATTTCTTCTTGAAAACTTCTTGTTCTGCAGATAGGAGAGGGAATAGTTTGAATAAATCCATGTCTTCGACTTATAAACTCTTTTGAGAAGGGTTGTTGGACTGCTCTGAGTGGTAATCCACGGCCGCCTCCCCCATCAGAGGGATTCTGAGAATATTCCTTCGAAATCGCTCCAGCAATTTTCCCCTTGGCGTATTTGACGTTCCTATGCGCCTCTGAATACATATTATTTTTCGGATGAGCAGAAGAAACCTTTTGATACCAATTTCATTATTTACTTTTTCTGGCTTTGCGGGGCAAACCCGGAAAAGAGTTCCCATTGGAAAGTTTTTATTCTTACCTATCAGTATTATTATTAGTTTGGAATGGTTCTCAGTGGCTCCTATCGGTTTCTATTGCCTGCCATTGTTTGCTAATGGTCTGAGAAAACTAGGTAGTTGTGATTAGGATATTTTCTAAATTGTTTCCTGAATACTAATTTATAATAGCGTGAATTAAACCAATAAAAATTATGGAAATAATAGAATACGTGCTAGGAACCAATAGGTTTTTGCTCATTCCAAAAGAAATTTTGCGATTAACTGTATGCAGTGGCCTAAACTGTACTTGTTTCAGTAAGAACATAGCTTTGGAAACATATAAATATCCAACATAAATGCAATATTTGTTGTATAGTACATATAGTTGTATAGTAAATGCAATCCCCCTGCCACACGCCGAAAGGCGGCTTGTAGGGTATTAATGTAGATGTAGATATCAATACGGGTAACAACGTTCTTTTTTTGAGTCAATATTCTATCATTATATTGAAATTCTACGTCATTGATTTGCTTCAAATAATTCTAAATAACAGATAGATGTACAAATATATGATAAGATGATAGGCAAATTCTCTTAGTTAAAATGCCTTTTAAAATTTCATGCTTTGAGCATGGTCATTAATATGTATTGAGTAGCTCCGATGTAGAGTAGTAAAAACGTTTAGCCTGGGATACCTTGAAATCATTAAACGCAACGCCCCCCTAAATTCCTGTGCTTTTCTTATATATTGCCTAGATCCTATCTATATGTTGAGATTTAGTCAAAATATATCTATTTTTATACCACAATGAAGATTGTTGCATAATATTTACTGATGTGGTCTACACCGTAATTAAGTTTATCTCTCGGTGGAAGTCAATTTGCGAAATAACCTAAGCTGTCGTGCCGAAGCACTTCTAACGAACAACGACAGCAACTTTTGTTCTTATTTCCCTTCTGGAATTTCTTTATTTTGGGTAATAGAAGATATTTTAGTTTCCATCGGATTTGAAGAATATCGAATTTCGAGATGGAAAAGATAGTAACTAATTAAGGTTGTCCTTCGTGAACGTTTAGACTCCTAAATGAAACTTTAGCTGTTAAATGTATCCTCAAACCGAAGAGTTTTGGTCGCTACCTTTTTTTAAATGATAAATAATCGAAACCTTACTGGGATACATCCATTATCCGATAACCTCATTATGGGAAATGCTGCCGAAAGTGGAGGGAAACGTATCGTAACGATGCGGAAGTAGCGAGTCGTTTGTTTTCATTTATCTTCCGCGAAACATGATGAAGCGGCGAATTAAGCACCGCGACGAATGATAAGCCGAACCACTTCTGCAGAAGCAGCATCCGAATACTTTTTGATTTACGATTACTGTGATCCTCCTGCTAATTAAACGTTGCATCCCAGAGCTCCATTTCATCCGTTAGAGGACAACTCGAAAGGGTTGGAAAATGGCAGTAAGTGAGCCGATGGAAATTTATGCTTCGGATGAATGCTCGCATTGAGCATGTTTGATGGAGAGCTACAAGAATGAATTTCATTTGCAGTCGTAATTATATTGCCGAAAATCCTTTATTGGCATCAATGGCGATTCAGGGAAATGCAGATTATACGATTATCGAGTAATTTGTTTTAAGACATATTTTGAGAGGGAGATAGGTATATGTTCGATACACCAAACAAACATTTTTGGCTGTTAATATCTGAATTATCTAATAGGCATACTGCACATACATAAATGAAAGTGAACAGAAACAAGTTGAAAGTAGAATTTCAGAAAAAATAATGAAAGTAGTTACCTATCAAAATATGAAAAAAAAAACTTGAACAAATGTGAAATATCTTTCGATCTCTAGCTAATGGAATCATAGCTATTATAAATGTACATATTTCCAAGTATTAGAGCAACCGTTATGTTATTTTAACACTCGACAAGATGAACTTCCTTCTAAAGCAGGAAACAATAGGAAGTAATTACTAAAATAAGGGGCATAAAATTCATAACGATGAGAAAACTAACTGTTAACTTCAGTAAAAGATAATTGCAATCCTAACTCTGCTGGTGACGTACATAGCAACACCTGTACGTTTTCATGCATATCATCGTTAAAAATCTGCAAAATTACTTTTAGTAGTCTTATTTCTGAAAAATCTCATACGGTGCTCGGTACCTCCACGCTATATTAATTCGACGAAATAAAAAGTAGAGCAAAATTGAAGAATTCATCACCTTTAATATCGAAAGAACTGAAGTTGTTTTAAGGATTTTCTTTCGATAAAGAAAGGCAAGGAAATTAGATACCTCTTCCGCGAAAATAGCTTAATTAAAGAAATGTGCTGGTATAAAAATATGATTATTTCAAATTTCACATCTTAATTTGAGATTGACACGGTGGCAATTCTAGATCGTTAAAGGATATTAATTTTATGTCAGCAACTAAATCAAAACGAACCTAAAGAGGAATGCGAAAGCGTAAAGATAATTCAAACACTCTAAAGTTAATTTTATCGCTAATTCTCTCTCTTTGCCCGAGAAGGGAATCGAGTAGACATAGAGGATCTGCGTCTGGAGAATAAACATCTAATGATTTTTCTTATCCTTATTTACGTTAGTTTTAACGTCAAGTATAGTGTTTACTAGGCGTATCAAAATTGAACGCTCACATGAAAAGCATCCAAAAGTAATCACTTTTTCACACCTTCCTATATCTCTGATCTTCTTCTGACTATAAATTTAACAACTGAAATATATCTCTCTTTTCCAAGAAAATATTCAGGACTGATTTTGACGACTAGTTCTTATTATATTTCCTGCTATAATTCTCTGTAAATTATTTTATTAAATTTGCACCGTGTATATTGGATGCAACAATCAAATATAAAGTAACTCACACTTTAATTTTCTAAAAGAGATCATTAAATCGTTTCCAAAGCAAAGCAAATTAATTAAACTAAATACAACATTTGGTATCAAATTAACTCACATTTCGATTTACGAAAATAGATTTTTCAAGTCACTTCCAACGATTGATTATGCCCATCAATGTGAACGAAATCAACCAAACAACAAAAGAACTTCTACTCAACTTAAAATAGGCTAAAATTCAGGAACTCGGATTCAACAATGGCATTTGTCGTCAGGGGGACCGGTTGTTTACACCCTCAAAATTTTTCAAAAATTTCGTGTATTTTGTGTAAAATCTCGATAATTCAATTCTAAAACTATAATAAACGACCAAAATAATATTATTTATTTATTTTAACTTCTTTTGGTGCTTGTCTCAATTTTGTAAGATCATCATTTTTAATTCAACTTTGCTAAAGAAATAAAACCTACAGTGGAAAAAATGAACTTTACGTGCATTTCTTATGGAACTGTTTTGACTCGTCTGGGATCGAACCGAGGACGAAATGTTAACATTTTTTACGACAAAAACACTCTCGTATTTGAATGCAACGTTATGTTGAAATTTCAAGTCAATCGATCGAGTATTTTTCGAGCTTTGCGGTCACAAACATACGCAGGCTGAATTTTTATATATATAAGATTTACTGTAATCGTCATATCTGAGCAAAAATTATAATATGAAATAACATAAACTTCATAATTACATAACATAATAAACATAATTATTTTTGTATCATGTGGCAACTAAATTGATATCTTTCTTGCAACTAAAATAAATAAGATATGACGATACATCAAGGAAGAGATTAAGACTCAGGCTGACATTGTTAGAAGATGTACAGTCCTGGCCAAAATTAACACAGCACCAGCCGTAAGGATCGCTAGGGAGGTGCTGCGTTAATTTTGGCCAGGAGTGTACATAAAGATCTCGGCAGGATGGTAGTGAAAGGCTAGGGGAGAATGAGGGACAACAGAAAATAGTGGAGGTGGATTGTGCAGGAGGCCAAAGCTCACCCTGATCTAAAGTGCCGTGAAGAAGTAAGGATATCTAAGAAAAAGTGGTGAATTTATGAAAAGGTACTAATGGCTATGGTGAGGAATATAAATCAAACCTTGGAGATCTGCTGGAAACTATTAGATGAAGGATAAATATGCTCTGAAATTTATTGCGGCATAATTGTTTGCTGCTGAGGGCATTAGATGAAAAGCCGAAGGAAAAGAAAAGCAAAAAGAAGAGGTTATATAATTTAGAAAATAATAATCCTTTGAGCACCAAGCACGTGCTCAGTATTTATGGCGACCCATGGAGTGAAATGGAGAACCCACAACTGAGTTTGTCATGTTGGAAGGAATGCTCACTTCAATTAAGATATACGAAACGATATCATACTCATAATTATGGTTCGCAATATTTTATAATATGCTCCTCATTATTCCTTGCCGTTGTATAAAAGTATACTTTTATAGAATGGAGAGGAAAAACAAAATTCAAGGCGAAAGATTCCCTTTTGAATGACGATCTAATTAAAATCTTCGCAAAACCATCTCTAGGAGTTAACATGCAATCCTTTAGGGAAATGAAGAACAGGATGAAAAAATAAGGGACGGAGGAATTACAGACTTTCTGGAGTAGCCAGATGAATAGATCCCAACAGAAACTCGAACCGACAAAGAAATACATTTTCTCCGACTGTGCGTAATTACTTGAAATGGGCTCACACGCAGGCAACTTCGTTCTCTCTTTGGATCCGCCGGTTAGCTTCCGGTTGAAAAATTCATCGCTCGGAATTCCCGGATACACCTCGCATTTTCAACAAAGGAAATTTTTCGCCGCGGCGTCGAATACAGCACGTTTCGCTGAAATCCATTTTACCCGCGACGCTTATTCAGTCGAATCCTTCGATAACTTTTTGGCCAAACCATAATTGCGTACACGTAACTCTCGTCGCGCTATGTATTCATTCATGGGCGCCGTCCGCTAATACATACATACGTTTCTATGCTCATGTATGTTTTCATGAAAAAATCCTTTCATTCAAGCTCAAAGCGGTAGACAATATGCTTAACGGTTGTCCGTATGAGGCATTTTAGCGAACAAGGGCTTAACCTGCGCTAAAAGTAACCAATGCGTGGAGTTGAGAAAAGAAAGGGAATGGAGATGACATCTCTTTTAGGTAACAAATTATTCGTTCAAAACCAAGTAGCTAATTATTGCGGACATTGCGTTAATTTCCACTAAAAATGTCTAATAACATCAATTCAATAATGCCAAGCTCACTCGTAAAGTATTCCTTTCTCAAAGTTCACTGGCAAATTACTGTTTAAAGTAATTTCAATCAATTCATGAATTGTCGATATCTTTTACAGAAATCAAAAATGCTATAAACGCTTTCCAAATCATCACGCTGAAAATCTTTTTAACCAGAATGATTTCAAATTAACGCATCAGTTATACTTTAAACATGAATTTCGTACTGATTTATAGTACACAATTTTTTCCCATGTAATGCTCATTTATAAGTTATCATCATCACCTTTCGGTAGGTTCGGCACAATCAAAAATCCCTATTAATAGCCATCTCCTTCATATCCTTATATTTAACCCCACCCCTTATTTCATCCAACATCGGTCGAAGTTATTGTTTTACTGCAATTCCAATATGTTGTTTGATATTCATCTGTAAATAGCTGAATTTCGATGCACTCCGAAGATATAACACAATTTCTAATTGCATTGAAACAATTATAACAGTAACCATTATCTACTTCCAGTAATAAATGAATTCGCAAATCATTAACGGGAGGGGAAATCAAGAATCTCTAGGCATTTTTGTTTAAACTTGCTGAATTGCATTAAAATAACAGATAAAGGACCCATGGTGTTGAAGATTTTACATCCGAACAGGAACGGCAAAATTTCTTAGAAAATAGGAGAGAGATCTATCTCAATAAACATATTGAATATATTGCACCTGATGATGAGTTCCCAAAATCTACGGTAATTTTTGGTAACTATCTTGCGGTTTAGTTTAGATTAATGTTTCATTCAATTAGCTTGTCAATCTTTATTTCAGAACACCTGCCTTTCTGGAGCACTACTCAGTTAAGGCTGATCCATTATCAGAAGGGAAAATGTCACATCATTGGATGATTCAGTGCCTCCATGATAACAAGATTTGGTGATTGAGCGTTTGGAAGATGAATTCTACGACAGAGAAGAACAAAAAACTATGATCATCATGCATCAGAGAGCGCCAGTTAACGGGAGGTTATGACGTTAAAGCTGCGGCCAGTGCTCCCCGTACACCGTTCATGCACAGGTGTACACCCCCCAAAACGGCGAAGCTTTAAACTCTGCCATGTCCATCGAGCAATTAGGTCTGCACGAAACGTGATCCCTCACGTAAACAACGCCTCGTTAGTTAGTTAGTCTCGACGGATTCGCTAATTGCAAAGGCCGCTCCGGCCGCCGCCGTGGTAAAAAAAAAGGAGGGTCATTCCATCTCACGATGGAAATAAAACGATATTCCATGACAGCCCATTTTCATGGATTCTGCAGAGAAATTTTTCTTCAGTTTCTGATCATAAAAGGTACCCTTAACATGAAAACAGGGGATATTTTCAATCGAGCCACGCGTTACATTGGGATCGACGGGAATCAGAAGTTGCTATACGTTAACGGATAGCCAAGGTTCCATTTAGTGGAAGAGGATGCTTCATGTCACGACATTTCCTCAATCTTTTTTCATATTTATTTCGAGTCGTTGTTAACAAAATAGTTGGCATGTCCTTGAACTTAATTATCTCGGTTACACTTTAAAAGGTGCTCGAGAATAGTTACCAAATATTAGGAATATTTTGAACCAATTTGCGTGTGTATTTTATAAATAAACGTGCGATATTTACATCCCAGACATGGTACGTTCACCACGCGCAAGCTAGATATCACAAACCAATTAATTCTTTCCATTTTCACAAACAGCCAATTTGTCAATGATGAAATTGGAAGATACGAGTAAGCTCGTAAGTTCTCAGACGATTGGATTTTCTGCAGCGCCTTGACTCACTATGAATGTCTTGTTTACGAGTTAATAAAGATATTAAAGTGATTTTAATAAATCTAAAATATTAATAAATAAAAAGAGAAAGAAGACCGTACAAGGTCGGCGTCTCGCAAGTTCGACGTACCGCAATTCGCTCCCAACTTGTTAGTTATGGAGTTTTCCTGAGGTAAATCGAAAGGTTTTATTTCCATGTTCGCACTAAACCAAACTTTCACTATATACTTAGATTTCTCTTCGAAGAATATTTATTAAGTATTTAACATTCATCATTTGCACTATCGAGCTCTAATAGCTAATAAGAAATATTATTAAAAATACCTTTAATGTCGACATTTCTGAAGTATCCGTTTGACGTAAAGTTTCAATAAATTAGGCTGATCTGAATCGATAAGTATTTTCGCGAAAACTATTTAACGTGGTCTCTTATCATCGTCTGATGATATTTCTAATTAAAACATACCGCTAAAAGAAATCATCAAGAAATCTCATTGGTCATATGGTAGGAAGCAGAATTTGTAGTGCACCCGAGAGAACCTTCCCTGAAGCAGCGTGATGCCTCTCATGACGGAGAATGTCGTCTGTTTCCTAATTGTTTTTTTCTAAATACCGCCTTCCAGTTAAATGTCACCCAAATTAAGGACACAAGGAGTTTACGCTCCCACGTAAGACAGAAGATGGAAAAATCGATATGAAGGCAAGGATTACCTCAGAGCACGCGGAGAGCGGGAAAGATACGAAAATCTCAAGGAGCGTGCAAGGAGCGAGTGGTCCTTGAAAAGTAGGAAATACTAAAGAAAAAAGGAGGATCTAAAATAATTATAAACAGCGATTGTATAAAGGAGAAGTATCCCGAGGAGGGAATTCCTATTTACACGAGTTATGAAGGTAGTCGGGGAGAAAGATTTGATAGTATATAGAAATACCATATAAAGTCAGATAAGTAAGAAGGAAAGGAGCCAGTGCGAGAGAACACAATGGAAGGAGCAATAAAAGAGGTAAGGGGAGTAATGGAGTAGAGTTTAATTGAGCCTTAAACAGAGCAGATTGGAGTATACAATCGGGATAGAAAGGGAAGCCAATTCCTTTAAGAACTAATAGAAATAAAACCTACTAAATGTAGATTGCAGACGAGAAAAAAGAAGTTGTAAGGAGGAAAGTTTATCCGAACAGCTTCGTGAATACCCTGAAAACCACCTTTTGACGTGTGGCAGGGGGTGTAAACAAAATTTGTCTGAACTACTTCTTTACTCGGTTATTGTCGCGTAGGAAATGTTATGTATATGGGAGGATTAGGAGGATTATTTAGAATTAATCTTTAAAACGACTTATTCTAACATCTAGCATCTATCCGAAGGGTTGCTTTCGAGAATAATATTAACATAGACAACCGATATAATGCGACCTTATAATGCGATATAATGCGAGGAAGATCAGGGAAATAGATGCTTGAACGAATCCTTTCAAGAATTCAATTTTTCCGCGAACGATACCCGAAAGCAATCGATTAGGAAAATAAAGTCAAGGTACTTACATAGACATAGGCAATGGCTCAAGAATAACGATAATAATAAGTAATTCGAGAAGTAATAGTATCAGTTTGTGATGTCCTCAATACATAAAACAAGAAATTTTATGAATTTTTATCTAGCATTTACCATTGCATTAGATATCGCACAATCAAGACTGGCTCTAGGCGGTAATCGAGGTAAGGAAAGCGCCCGGAAGTCGGGGCCCCCTGAGTATCTTCCCCTTTGCTATTTGTGGGGAAAGATGGACAATGGGGCGCCTTCGAACGACTTTCCATCGGGGCGCCCGATCGCCTAAAGTCGCCCCTGTGCACAAGTTAAGGGCAACTCCTAATGATAAGGAAGAGCAAAGAATTTGATATGAAGGGGAAATGGAGAATAACAGGAAGGAAAGGAAAACGGATGAGACCAGATAAGGAAGAAGAGTAATAGGAGGGAAAGGGATGGAAGATTAGAGGAAAGATATCGCAAAAATACATACTTTTTATTTTGAAGCCGAATGAGGAATTTTCATAATTACCAGAACTATTGCAGAACGGTAGCTATTTATATCATCAGCTTTCTTACTTTAATTTAATTGGTGGTAATGTGTAATAAATCTGATTTCTGATAATATATTCGATATTTACATCCTAGAGTAGAAGTGGGGACCTTTGTTCCTCAGATCTTTTCGAATACATCTGCACATATAACTTGCAAGCCATCTTTCGGCCTTTAGCAAGGGCTGCATGTACATACCATGTACATGCAGCCATACATGGACCATACCATGACCATGTACCATACTTCCCTGATCGATTATTTTCGCGTATCGTTCACGAAAGCGATTCGGTATAGCATCCATTTCCCTGATCTTGCTCGCAGTGTCTGAACGTCCTATCAGGACGCTCAATCGGATACATACTTCTATATTTAATAAGTTAATTGAGTCTTCTTTTAATCTTCTAGAGATTTCCATCCTGCATTCTGAAGCATCTGAATAACGCTTACTGTTATGTCGTAGCAATTCTTTACGTGATTATAACCTTTCGTCATACTTTTTCTAATTCACGAATACAGCACTTTTCAGCAGAGTCTTACTTACTTACGCTACTATTCGTAAATGACTATTGTAGGGGAAACCAGACGGACGCAAAATAAAACAAGTCGCGCACTTTCTCTGCGCTCCTACCGATTATTCTCATGAAGACGCCTATTTCCTTAAGTAATCGTCCACAAACATTACGCATCCTCGTAAAATTTTGTTTCCCAGCTTATTTATATCACAGTAATGGAAAATAAAAGGAAAATATTCCACTTAAGTTGACTTTGCGATTAAATCCATTCATCCTCTTGCAATGTCCATATTGAACCATCTGAATGTACGCAACACGCCACTCAAGAACGGCTGTTAAGTTATTTGGGGCCATTTGATGGCCGAAAGGTACGTAAGTGCATTGCGCATTCTATTTGAGCTAAATATCGAAAACTACTGCACATATCTAATAAATATTTTAGGAATATCACGGTTGATATCTAATAATATAATGATAAGGAATACAAATAATTAAAAGATAAAAACCGAAAAAAGTCCAAAAACGTTGAAAAGTATAAACTTTAAGTACGATGCGGAACTTCTCCGATTTGAATAATATTTCATAAGAATTTATTTTCTAACCGAATGGAACAATTTTAGGGGGCGTCCCAAAAGAAATTCTAAAAAACATTTTTCTCTCATTAATAAGGACCACCCTAAATGTGCAGACGATGAAAATATTGTTCATCCCCCTGTCCTAAAGACTAGCTTACCATACTCGATAAGGACTAAGTTGTTTCTACCAAGTATGTTATATATCATAACGTTTTGTATTGATGAATAGAGTATTAAACGGCTTACGTGCATAGTACAGGGAGTCCGGGTTAAACATATAACAGACCAATTTGTTAGAACTTGAGAAGTAATTGAGATATTTATTGGCGGTTTGCTTCCACACGTAATGAAACTCAAAATGTTTTCTATGTTAGCTTGATGACGGCGCACTATGCTATTATGCAGTAATTGTTAGGAATTCCTTGGATGATGAGTTCCCCGATCGCTGGATTGGAAGAGGTAGTCCATGGATTGCTTGCCCAACTAGAAGCGTAGACATGACACTAATTGATTTTTTCTATGAATTTCCATCAAGAACCAAGTATACCCGACACCGGTTCGTGATTAACAGAACTCTATCATCGTGTTAATGCAACTATCGCAAATTTTGCGCCTGCAAAACACTTGGAGGGAAGTGGGATACAGACTAGATGTCTTTCCACCACTAATAGTGCACATTGAGGTGTATTAGCTATTCAAAAAAACATTTTGAGTTACCATACATGTAGAAACGAATTGCCAATAAATGTCTCTGCTGATTCTCAAGTTATTACATTTTGTAATATTATATGTTTAACCTGGACACCCTGTATCGTCTTGAGGAAAATCAAGTCGTCATCATCGGTTCTTTTCCAATTCCGCCGTATTTTATTGTCGAAGGGAAGGAGTGGAAGAAAAGAAGGGAGAAAAGAAGCGAAATGTGCACAGAATCTGATCAACGTCCGATGCGAGACGGTCGAAGGGGCCGCCATGAAATCGAAAGAAGGGGACGGAATAAAAGGAAGAGGGAATAAAGTAAGATCGGCTTTTGCCTTTCGATCCCACGATTGGTCGGTCCCTCCAAGTCCTCACGCGCCACGACGGGATAAGATGCGAACGGGCAGAAAAGGTCGAAACGGTAAATCCGTGGAAAAGGAGAGCATTGGGTTTGGTAGGCAGGGGACACGTTTTTAAAGAGGATGGAGATGCAACTCGGGTCCGAATGGAACCTTTTTTTCCCCTCATATCTTTCATTTATTTCTCGGGCGCCTCGCCCGTGTCGCTAATGCTCACTGACGCGGGGACCACCACCTCGTGAAAAACGATCGCGAACGGAAATAAAAGGACGTTTAAGGGAGTCTCGTTTTCGAAAACTTTCTTTGAGCTTTCTCGTAATTCCTTCTCGTTTGCGCGACTCGGAGGACTGTTTGTTAATGGGTGCTCGCAATTAAAACGGAGCGGGAGGCTCGCTCTTCGTTCTTTGAGGAGGATTTTTGGAGATCGAAATAATAAGAGTATTAAATTGAGCTCTCGAGGCTCGCGTACTCCTCCCTTTTTTGTGTGTCGTTCTGCAACGTGTGCTCGCTGTCGCGAAAAGAGCTGACGGCTTTTAATTCCGTTGAAAGGGGATTTCATTAAGCTAATCAGGTCGGAGTGAACGGTAATTTCAATTATTACGGGAATCAAAGGGCGGATTTCTTTACCGTGATTAATCTCTACCAGCGAATGAAACAGGTAATATTTAATATCTATTCTGCATTTATGACGCAATAAATTCTCCATTTTTTATTTTATCTATTTACACTCACTATTTCTGCTAGCTGATTGGCAAGATGATTAAAATTAAGGCGTTAAAAACACGACAATTGTATTAAAACAAGACTAACGGGATATATGCTCGTGATATTACATGATTGGACTCGCGTGCATAAATAGATCATTAACAATTATTTCTATCGAACGTTTTAAGAAGAGGTTACGGACATAAAGTACTGATTTTGAAGAATTTTACTTTGAAATTGTTAAACTCTTAATTTTTATTATAATATTTTTAATATTTTAGGAAAAATAAAATTTAATTTTCATATTTTTTTATTTCATACATGAAATTTCATTTGAAGTATCTGAGCGTGTCTTACTAAGTATTTATTAAGCTCATTCGAGCATTGAGTTAATTTTTTTATTTTAATGGAACATACAAGTAAAAAATCTCACTTAAGTAGGTTGTTTGTATGCACTTTTACCACTCTGCTTCACCATTACCTGGAAAATCAAATGTGAAAGCAAAATAGAAGCTACCGTCGTCGAGTCACGCGGAAAAATAATCCATTCCACAAATCCACCTTTGAATAAAGCGATTCTAATTTAAATTTAGAGCCTCGCGTTACATTTCTTACTATTTAATTTAGAAGAGAGCCAAATGGGTTCCCCGATTAATTCTTCATTTAAATACTAATGAAAAGCACCGGAGATCTCTCCCGCATAATTAAATACGGCCGAGATGCGAGCTCGGGTATTTCAGAAAACACCCGAACCTGCTCCTGGGCAGCCTCCGACTGCTCGGTGCGTGCGTTTCCATCGAGCGGACGCTCTCGGAGAGGAATTTTCGACACTTAAACTCTCACGAATTTACTTCTCAGAGAATCAATTTTTAAACATGCCGGAGCCATTGCCACCTGATGACTACGGCGGCGAAAAAAACCTCGTTTTCCACTCATAATTTTTCCCCTCGCTCATTTTATGAAAACGCGAAAAATAATCAAGCTGCCGCGTCGCGCGAGCCCATGAAACGATGGTCGAAACGCTTTTCCCAAGTCCGTTTTTATTTATAAACGTGAATCGCTGCAAGGGGCGGATTCAGCACCAAGTCGTAGATATCCGAAGAGATGGAAGACATCCCTCCCTCTCTCATTTCGCTGCACTTCAGAAAGGATCGCTGTTGTGAATACCGCTGAGTGAATTCCGTCGGGTTCTGCTAACAACTTGGGAAAGCCCGCGATATTTTTTCTCCTTTTTAATTATTCAAACTGGCGTGGAAACTGCAGATTCATTCGGGGTAATTCCTTTCCGTCCCCGCTCGTGTTTTCTCGCTCAAATGTTTTCTCTCTCCGCTTTCCTCTCCTCCTTCCCAAAGGTTTATACACAAGATAACTAATCCGGTTTATGAGCGATTTGGGAAATGACGGGGAGACAGCGAAGCCGGTGACGGGGCACCAAAAGTGCTTCCTTTATTAACCGTGGCGCCTAAGACAGGAAAGTTTCCCTCCTTTAACTTTAGCGGCTTATGTGAATCTATGACAGGTTACTGTAAGAGCCTTGAGTTGTTTCTGAACAGGATAACTAAGTTATTTCCTTCCTTTCCCATCGGAAGCGTATTTTTGTTTCTCAATATTCCATGCATTATCTCCATAAGGCTAAGTGATGTTTCCGAAGTATTTTTAATTTTTCCATCTTATACCAGCAAGTAGCTCATGATGTAGCTCCTTTCTGATGTAAACTTTTAGATTACTTCTCCTCCACCCATTACTTTACTACTTACTTCATTCTCCCCTCCTACTAGTAGAAGAAGTACTAGTAGAAGTTGATCGAATGGTGCAGACGTTTGTTGTTTAGAGACAAGGTAAGAAATGCTGGAGTAGTAGACCCGAAAGAAGACCACTTCTCATCAAAGGACACCGGAAGGACTCTTGAACGTAAACAAGGAATCCCGAGGTTATGTCGGTTCAAATGAAACCTTTTCATTCAGACACGGGCACCTTGCGCTTTTTAATTCACCCTCATAAAGATTCCCATTCGCTCTCCGGGGGAAACATTTTATAGTTGCCCAACATCGAACCCTGGTTAATTTTGTAAATTTTAGCAACGTTAATAAGTGAATCACGTCCTCTGTTGATTTTTATATAGAATACACATCGTTGGATAAGAGGGTATCTTATTCAATTGAAATTTTACATAAATCACAAAGAATAAGCTGTCTAGAAGACAAGAAAGAATGCAAGATGGCAGGGTGGTTATACTAGTCTTTAAAAAGAATGTAGATTGAAAATAGAAAAGAGCCAGACCAAAGAAAATATGAAAGGACGATGTCATAAAAAACCTGATAGAAATGGGTGTACAAAATTTGGAGTAAGAATACAAAGACAGGAAATCCTGGAGAAGCATTATAGAGAATGCCAAGACTCACATGGGTGTAATGCAGGAGGAAGAAGAAGAAGAGAATATTTTCTTTAAAATATATAATCATCCCAGAGTCAGTAGAATACAAGGAATTTTGAAACCTTGAAGATGACATCAGCTCAAAATGTACAGTACAGTAAGGTAAAGAAATAAAATTTAATTCCTCTGCACTCAAAAGGAATCTTGATTAATGCCCGGAAATCGAGAGCTTCAGAAAATGGGTGAGATACTGCTTTACTTCCTTTCGGTTCTCATAATATATTACAGAGCAAGTATTGATTTCTTTCAGGTTTTAATTTTATTTCCACATAAAATAACCACAAAGAGCATGCGCAACTCCCTTAAGAAGTTTACAAATCCTATTATTGTTTGCGAGCCGACAGTTACTTAATTTGAAGGGCTGTGTCATAGTTTATTTTTATCGACAGAATCAATTTATATGGTAAAATAGTTTACAAGTCTCCTTTTATAAATTCAACTTCGTTGATATGACATGAAATAAAATTATATGAAAATGCATTTACATCTAGTTATTGCTGATTATAATACATTGCCACGTTATAGATAGCAACATACACATTGCTATGTAAAATACTAAGCCCGAAGGCTGGTTTAAAAGTAAGCTCTCCAGCTCTAGAAAAAAAGGTTTGCAGGAAGTATGAAGCGACTAAGCAAGGTGAGGAGTGCGTAAATTTGCCCTTGAATATCTCACCGAACATGAATAAAATGAGCGAAACAAGTCTTTCAAAATGCTGGGAAATGACTCTATGAGTAACGCTTCAAATGGCTTTCACAAAAAAATAACCAGGAAGAATGCCATTACTCAGCGTCACTCATTCCTTATTATCTTTAATATCATCCAAACATGTGCAGGAGTGATACTAGAGTAAATTTAAATGCATTTTTCCCTATCCTGTATCACAATAAAAACGAAAATATTCCATTAATCATGTTATGATAGCAGGACTAATTTATCGCGGAATGGGCATACATTTATCATCACCTAATTAACAAAATTTTGAAACAGTAAATCAGTAAAATCCATTCTTGTTTCACCAATAAAATGTTGGAGGTTTTAAGTCTCCAATAGCCGTTTTTGTCGGCGTTCCACTTCTCATTCCCCGGTATTCCGAGAAAACAAGACAGGACACCGCACTTAGAGAGCTCTCAAAAAGTGAGGTGTCCTGTCTTGTTTTCTCGGAATATCGGAGAATTAGAAGAGGAACGCCGAAAAAAACGGCTATTGGAGATTTTAAACCCCTAATTCCTTAACGTGTTCCAATTTTCTTTTCTTTACAATGAAACGCTACTAAATTAATTTAATTAAAGATTCTTGGGCTGTTTTCCTGTTTCTCCTGGGACAAATATCCTGCGTTAACCTCATGCTTTGGTTTTCCCTTCCAAATTTTAAGAATTTAATAATTTTCAGGATTCCCGTTAAAAATAAATGGAATATACCTTATTTTAGAATTCTAAGAGACGAACGTTCTCGAAGATATGAGAATTGCGTAGTCTTTCTCCGAAATATGAAAATGTATGATTCCTTGGCTTTCAGAGATTAAAATATATAAGTAAACACGGTATGTGAAATTTCTCTCTAAATTAAAGCCGTTGAATGGAGATGAAACAAATAAGGTAAAGTCTAATATACCTTAAAGGTAGGGAGAAGGATACGGAGGAATTTTAATTTCAAGAGGACTCATTGGAGGAAAAGGATGTTTTCAGGAAGAGAAAAAACGTTCTCATATAAAAAACATTTTTAAAAGAAACTACTAGTCTAGGAGATGACAGCTAAAGATACAAATATTAAGCAAAACCCCTTAAAATCTTCCGCTTGGCGCATTTTCTTAAGTATTAGCTCTGAAATTTGATAGAGTTAACGTTCTGACAGTAGCATACTGCAACAATCCCTTACCTAGAATTCTTAATAAAGATTTTCGGAGAAGATTCTACAAAGGACAGTTCGCAAGGGTACTGATATTTAGTAAATTAACTCCAAAGTGAGCATTTTTTATATTACGGAAGAACACATGAATTAAGCTTCAATTTCGGTAAATTTTACGTATATAAGTAGAGATACTTGAAAACAAACTCCATGATATTTTAATTAATAAACTTAACCTTAAGTTATAATCAATTATAATTTTATATGCTTCGCTACTATAATAATAATCTATATCTATATCTATATCTATATCTATATCTATATCTATATCTATATCTATATCTATATCTATATCTATATATATAATAAATCTGTAGAGGGGGTCGTGTCTGTACATTGATCCGATTTCAAAAAAAGTTGTATTGCTGGATACTGGGGATGTTCCCGAGTCCGAAACACGTTTTAGAAATTTTCATGTCTGTCTGTCTGTCTGTCTGTCTGTCTGTCTGTCTGTCTGTCTGTCTGTCTGTCTGTCTGGATGTTACAGCATCACTCAAAAACTATCCGACCGATTTTGTTGAAATTTGGTATGATGGTCATTTGTCATCCGGGGAGTGACATAGGCTACCTTTTATCCACCTAGCTGTCCCCAGTTCGTCCCCAGTCGGGGTCAAAAATCTATTTCACGCTATAACTCTAAAGTTAATTATTAATAAAATTTCAAAATTTGGACAATATTAAAAGTCACCCTAGCGCAAATGATAGGCTAATTTTTGTTAACCCAACTGTACTCGGTTCGACTCCAGAGGGTCGAATAGTTTCCATAAGAAATACATGGGAAGACATTTTTATAATTTGCACGAAACTTTTGTTTAACAAAATTAAATTAGAAATAAAGGTCCTTTGAAACTAAAACTAACACGAAAACAAAGGAAATAGAATGAAGTTTCTTATTTTGGTCGTAGAATATTGCTTTCACTTCGAAGTTGTGAGAATTAGTAAGTTAAATACGAAAATTTTATGAGAATCTGATATTCTAAACAACCCGTCGTCAAGGCCAATCTCGATATCTTTAAATTCAAATTCGTTAGCATTAGCGCATCATCAACAACCAAGCTTTGTTTATAGCAACACCAGTGTTTGTTGATTCTTTACGTGAAATTGATGTTTATCGTCGTATTAAATGAATCAAAAGGAAAAGGTGCGAAATGACCTAAGCTGTCGAGGCACCTTCATAATTACTACTACCGCATAAATTAATCTTCTTTCCTCATATAAAGTAATTATATCTTCTTAGCTTGGTAAGTTGATAACTTTCTCATTCTTATTTTCCGCTCTTAATAATAATCGTTTTATTTAGCGTCCCGCTGTGAATTTAATCTTTAACGCTGAAGAATAAATCAATCAAGATATTTGAAATATCCCTGAATTCAGTGATTGCTTCCATTGAAGTGTCAATAATTGGGCTTAATAAGCAGCAAGGAATGACAAGCCTTTGATAGCAGACTTGAAAGGTAAACGAATTTTGTACTTTTAGATATAGAATGGGAAATTAAACCAAGAAATGTTTTATTGGATCATCTATTGGTGTGTTTAAGTATAGTTACTGTCCACCTTCTCGATATCTTTAAATTTGAATTCAAATTCGTTAGCATACGCGCGACTGCAACAATCAAGCTTTGTTTATAGCAACGCCAATATGTATTGATTATTTACGTGAAATTAATGCTTATCGTCGTATTAAATGAATCTTCTTTTCTCATATAAAGTAATTATATCTTCTTAGCTTGGTAAGTTGATAACTTTCTCATTCTTAATTTTCGATCTAAATACTAATTGTTTCATATAGCGTCCCGTTGTGCATTTAATGAATCAATCAAGATCGTTGAAATACCCCTGGATTCAGTGATTGCTTTCTTTGAAGTGTAAAGAATTGGAATTTAAGAAGCAAGGAATCTCAATCCTTTTATGCCGGACTGGAAAGGTAAACGGATTTTGTGTTTTTAGATATAGAATTGGAAATTAAACCAAGAAATGTTTTAGTGGATCATCTATTGGTGTGTTTAAGTATAGGTACTATCCACCTATATCTTTTCTTGACGGTGATAGTCATACTCATTGGTATTTTGTTATATCTTAAATATTATATTTAAATGTTCGTGTTATACGATTTCCGATACGCTATTAAGTTTGTTATACTATGAAATATGGAACAACTCTCTCAGATTATGGGCGACTGTCCTTTATTTTTATGCTTCGGTTCTATGCTGCTTGCTCAAATATTATCAGAACGAATATGTTACAATATGAATGTTTTATTTTGCATGGTTTAATTATTCCAAAAAAGTCAATGTAGTATTCAATTTACGGACTCCAGACAAGTGTCGAAAGAGAATAATTATACAACTACCGACGCCATCTTAAGGATAAATTAGGTGTTAATTCATGAAAGGGCGATTTCTAATTAGATTAACTACTATACATCGTAATTCGTTTGCGGCGTTTATGTGTAAATTCGTTTATTTGATAGTTGCGATGATTTCACTGACTCGCTATCAAACGGAAATCTTGGATGTGCTGAGCGACTGGTTCATTCGTTTTCGTTTGTGGTTTACAAGATTTGTGTGGCTATTTTTGTGATTCCGTCTACATTCATTTGGTACTCAGTTGTTTCCTCTATTTGTTGTAGCGACTGGTGCATTAGTTTAGTCAGTGATTTACATTTGTGTAGCTGTTTTTGTGATTTCGTAAGTCACATAGGATGAAGAGAAGTATTGTTCTTT
This sequence comes from Sympetrum striolatum, assembly GCA_947579665.1. Classification (NCBI taxonomy): domain Eukaryota; kingdom Metazoa; phylum Arthropoda; class Insecta; order Odonata; family Libellulidae; genus Sympetrum; species Sympetrum striolatum. Next base: position 82,916,230 of record OX388342.1, read on the forward strand.
TCATAAATTTAAGACTTTTCATATCCAACTTTTTTTCAAATCAAAATTTCATTACTTTCGATTTACATTCATTTTCCGTTGAGAATCAACGGGCACTCCGCTAGTATATAATAAATCTGTAGAGGGGGTCGTGTCTGTACATTGATCCGATTTCAAAAAAAATTGTATTGCTGGATACTAGGGTTGTTCCCGAGTTCGAAACACGTTTTAGAAATTTTCATGTCTGTCTGTCTGTCTGTCTGTCTGTCTGTCTGTCTGTCTGTCTGTCTGTCTGTCTGTCTGTCTGGATGTTACAGCATCACTCAAAAACTATCCGACCGATTTTGATGAAATTTGGTATGATGGTCATTTGTCATCCGGGGAGTGACATAGGCTACCTTTTATCCACCTAACTGTCCCCAGTTCGTCCCCAGTCGGGGTCAAAAATCTATTTCACGCTATAACTCTAAAGTTAATTATTAATAAAATTTCAAAATTTGTACAATATTAAAAGTCACCTTAGCGCAAATGATAGGCTAATTTTTTTTGACCCAACTGTACTCGATTCGACTCCAGAGGGTCGAATAGTTTCCATAAGAAATACATGGGAAGACATTTTTATCATTTGCACGAAAATTTTCTTTAACAAAATTAAATTAGAAATAAAGGTCTTTTGAAACTAAAACTAACACGAAAACAAAGGAAATAGAATGAAGTTTCTTATTTTGGTCGTAGAATATTGCTTTCACTTCGAAGTTGTGAGAATTAGTAAGTTAAATACGAAAATTTTATGAGAATCTGATATTCTAAACAACCCGTCGTCAAGGCCAATCTCGATATCTTTAAATTCAAATTCGTTAGCATTAGCGCATCATCAACAACCAAGCTTTGTTTATAGCAACACCAGTGTTTGTTGATTCTTTAGATTCTTTACGTGAAATTGATGTTTATCGTCGTATTAAATGAATCAAAAGGAAAAGGTGCGAAATGACCTCAGCTGTCGAGGCACCTTCATAATTACTACTACTACTTAAATTAATCTTCTTTCCTCATATAAAGTAATTATATCTTCTTAGCTTGGTAAGTTGATAACTTTCTCATTCTTATTTTCCGCTCTAAATAATAATCGTTTTATTTAGCGCCCCGCTGTGGATTTAATCTTTAACGCTGAAGAATAAATCAATCAAGATATTTGAAATATCCCTGAATTCAGTGATTGCTTCCATTGAAGTGTCAATAATTGTGCTTAATAAGCAGCAAGGAATGACAAGCCATTGATAGCAGACTTGAAAGGTAAACGAATTTTGTACTTTTAGATATAGAATGGGAAATTAAACCAAGAAATGATTTATTGGATCATCTATTGGTGTGATTAAGTATAGTTACTGTCCACCTACTCGATATCTTTAAATTTGCATTCAAATTCGTTAGCATACGCGCGACTGCAACAATCAAGCTTTGTTTATAGCAACGCCAATATGTATTGATTATTTACGTGAAATTAATGCTTATCGTCGTATTAAATGAATCTTCTTTTCTCATATAAAGTAATTATATCTTCTTAGCTTGGTAAGTTGATAACTTTCTCATTCTTAATTTTCGATCTAAATACTAATTGTTTCATATAGCGTCCCGCTGTGCATTTAATGAATCAATCAAGATCGTTGAAATACCCCGGGATTCAGTGATTGCTTTCTTTGAAGTGTAAAGAATTGGAATTTAAGAAGCAAGGAATCTCAATCCTTTTATGCCGGACTGGAAAGGTAAACGGATTTTGTGTTTTTAGATATAGAATTGGAAATTAAACCAAGAAATGTTTTAGTGGATCATCTATTGGTGTGTTTAAGTATAGGTACTATCCACCTATATCTTTTCTTGACGGTGATAGTCATACTCATTGGTATTTTGTTATATCTTAAATATTGTATTTAAATGTTCGTGTTATACGATTTACGATACGCTATTAAGTTTGTTATACTATGAAATATGGAACAACTCTCTCAGATTATGGGCGACTGTCCTTTATTTTTATGCTTCGGTTCTATGTTGCTTGCTCAAATATTATCAGAACGAATATGTTTCAATATGAATGTTTTATTTTGCATGGTTTAATTATTCCAAAAAAGTCAATGTAGTATTCTTTTTACGGACTCCAGACAAGTGTCGAAAGAGATAAATTATACAACAGCCGACGCCATCTTAAGGATAAATTAGGTGTTAATTCATGAAAGGGCGATTTCTAATTAGATTAACTACTATACATCGTAATTCGTTTGCGGCGTTTATGTGTTAATTCGTTTATTTGATAGTTGCGATGATTTCACTGACTCGCTATCAAACGGAAATCTTGGATGTGCTGAGCGACTGGTTCATTCGTTTTCGTTTGTGGTTTACAAGATTTGTGTGGCTATTTTTGTGATTCCGTCTATATTCATTTGGTACTCAGTTGTTTCCTCTATTTGTTGTAGCGACTGGTGCATTAGTTTAGTCTGTGATTTAAATTTGTGTTGCTGTTTTTGTGATTTCGTAAGTCACATAGGATGAAGAGAAGTATTGTTCTTTTCATAAATTTAAGACTTTTCATATCCAACTTTTTTTCAAATCAAAATTTCATTACTTTCGATTTACATTCATTTTCCGTTGAGAATCAACGGGCACTCCGCTAGTATATAATAAATCTGTAGAGGGGGTCGTGTCTGTACATTGATCCGATTTCAAAAAAAGTTGTATTGCTAGATACTGGGGTTGTTCCCGAGTCCGAAACAGGTTTTAGAAATTTTCATGTCTGTCTGTCTGTCTGTCTGTCTGGATGTCTGTCTGTCTGTCTGTCTGGATGTTACAGCATCACTCAAAAACTATCCGACCGATTTTGTTGAAATTTGGTATGATGGTCATTTGTCATCCGGGGAGTGACATAGGCTACCTTTTATCCACCTAGCTGTCTCCAGTTCGTCCCCAGTCGGGGTCAAAAATCTATTTCACGCTATAACTCTAAAGCTAAGTATTTTCAAAATTTCAAAATTCGTACAATATTAAAAGTTTCACCTGCGCAAATGATAGGCTACTTTCTGTTGACCCAACTGTACTCGGTTTGACTCCAGATAGTCGAATAGTTTCCATAAGAAATACATGGGAAGACATTTTTATCATTTGCACGGTACTTTTCTTTAATAAAATTAAATTAGAAATAAAGGTACTTTGAAATTAAAACTAACACCAAAACAAAGGAAATGGAATAAAGTTTCTTATTTCGGTCTTAGTATATTGCTTTCACTTCGAAGTTGTGAGAATTTGGAAGTAAAATACGAAAACTTTATGAAAATCTGACATCGTAAACAACCCGTCGTCAAGGCCAATCTCTATATCTTTAAATTCAAATTCGTTAGCATTAGCGCGTCATCAACAACCAAGCTTTGTTTATAGCAACACCAGTGTTTGTTGATTATTTACGTGAAATTAATGGTCATCGTCGTACTAAATGAATTTTCTTTTCTCATATAAAGTAATTATAGCTTCTTAGCTTGGTAAGTTGATAACTTTCTCATTCTTATTTTCCGATCTAAATATTAATCGTTTCATTTAGCGTCCCGCCTTGCATTTAATGAATCAATCAAGATCGTTGAAATACCCCTGAATTCAGTGATTGCTTTCTTTTAAGTGTCAAGAATTGGATTTAAAGCAGCAAGGAATGAAAATGCTTTTATACGTGACTGGAAAAAGGTAAACAAATTTTGTGCTTTTAGATATAGAATTGGAAATTAATTATTATGTTTAAATGTTCGTGTTAAACGATAGCCGATACGTTATTAAATTTGTTAGCCTATATAATATGGTACACCTCCCTCAGATTATGGGCAGCTATCCTTTATTTTTATGCTTCGTTTCTATGTTGGCTACTCAAATAAAATCATTACGAATAGGCTTCAATATGCATTTCGTATGTTACAGGGTTTAATAATTCAAAAAAATCAAAGCAGTTTTAATTTTGCGGACTCTAGACGAGCATCGAAATAAATAAAATATACATGTATTCTTTTCATTGCTGTAAAAATAGGTTGTATATCTAGGTAAGGAAAAATTGGATAATTTGAATAAGAATTTAGTCGAATAAGCATCATATCGAAGAATGACATTAACAACATATTTCACTTTCGATTTCTTTTTCTTTCATTTACTTCACAACTTCAGTTACATATACTATAGGAATTTCCTCTAAATAAGTATTACTGGTGCATAGTTTGCCTTTAGTCCAATATTTAACTCTGTATTTTTTTCAGATATGTTATCCTTTTACATGAAAATATCATCTTTGAATATTGTAACTATAGGAATCATGTCGCTGAATTTAAGTTATTTGCCGTTATCACCGAAAACAATCGCAAATGATTAACAGAATTGACATAAATTGAATCATTGATATTGACAATTGGTTTTGCTCTTCTTGGTACATCTTCTTTCTATTGGTGTTAATTTGAGAGGTACTGTGATGTTAAAGCAGAATTTATACTATTTGTTCCTGGTTGCGAGATAAAATCAGGCAAATTAGACTGAAAAATAAATGGCCAAGTAAAGGAATTGTAGTTAATTTTTGTTATTTAAATTTTCATGAATTGTTTAGGAAAGATCAAGAGGAACTTGCGAGCATTTCTTATCACTACCGATTACATCGCTTTAATGAGATAACTACCATAAGTTTGAACGTCTACTTTCGCTTGGATTACGTTTACTCATTCCACATTTATGAGCTTATATGAAGACATTATTTTTCGTCAACGGGATCTGAAAACATTGAAATGAAATGAAATCCTATTCAAGAAAAGAGGTAAGAGTTCACTCTGATTTTGCAACATAATGGTCAAATTATAATTGCGATTTAATTAAACAGATGGGCTGCCTATATCCTAAGTAGAATTATAATTTTCTTCACAATTCTTACAGTTAATTTACCAGCAGAGGGTTAATTATGAAGTGTTAAGTAATTTAATTAAAGAATAGCCAGCGCCATCTTAAGGAATAAATTAGGTGTTAATTAATAAAAGGACGACTTCTAATTCGATTAACTACTTTACATTTTAATTCGATTGCGGCGTTTATGTTTTTATTCGTTTATTTGATAGTTGCGATGATTTCACTCATTCGCTCGCTGTCTATCCGGCATATTGGACGTGCTAAGCGACAGGTTCATTCGTTTTCGTTTGTGATTTAGATTTGTGTGGCTATTTTTGGGATTTCGACTCCATTTATTTGGTATTCGGTTGTTTCCTCTATTTGTTATAGCGACTGGTGCATTAGTTTAGTCGGTGATTTACATTTGTGTAGCTGTTTTTGTGATTTCGAAAGTAACATAGGATGAAAATAAGTATTGTTTTTTCATAAATTTAAGACTTTTCATATCTAAATTTCATTACTTCCGATTTGCAATCATTTTCCGTTGAGAATCAACGGGCACTCCGCTAGTATATAATAAATCTGTAGAGGGGGTCGTGTCTGTACATTGATCCGAATTCAAAAAAAGTTGTATTGCTGGATACTGGGGTTGTTCCCGAGTCCGAAACAGGTTTTAGAAATTTTCATGTCTGTCTGTCTGTCTGTCTGTCTGTCTGTCTGTCTGTCTGTCTGTCTGTCTGTCTGGATGTTACAGCATCACTCAAAAACTATCCGACCGATTTTGTTGAAATTTGGTATGATGGTCATTTGTCATCCGGGGAGTGACATAGGCTACCTTTTATCCACCTAGCTGTCCCCAGTTCGTCCCCAGTCGGGGTCAAAAATCTATTTCACGCTATAACTCTAAAGTTAATTATTTATAAAATTTCAAAATTAGTACGATATTAAAAGTCTCCCTAGCGCAAATGATAGGGTAATTTTTGTTGACCCAACTGTACTCGGTTCGACTCCAGAGGGTCGAATAGTTTCCATAAGAAATACATGGGAAGACATTTTTATCATTTGCACGAAACTTTTCTTTAACAAAATTAAATTAGAAATAATTGTCCTTTGAAACTAAAAATAACACCAAAACAAAGGAAATAGAATGAAGTTTCTTATTTTGGTCGTAGAATATTGCTTTCACTTCAAAGTTGTGAGAATTAGGAAGTAAAATACGAAAATTTATGAGAATCTGACATTGTAAATAACCCGTCGTCAAGGCCAATCTCTATATCTTTAAATTCAAATTCGTTAGCATTAGCGCATCATCGACAACCAAGCTTTGTTTATAGCAACACCAGTGTTTGTTGATTCTTTACGTGAAATTGATGTTTATCGTCGTATTAAATGAATCGAAAGGTAAAGGTGAGAAATGACCTAAGCTGTCGAGACACCTTCATAATTACTACTACTACTTAAATTAATCTTCTTTCCTCATATAAAGTAATTATATCTTCTTAACTTGGTAAGTTGATAACTTTCTCATTCTTATTTTCCGCTCTAAATAATAATCGTTTTATGTAGCGTCCCGCTGTGAATTTAATCTTTAACGCTGAAGAATAAATCAATCAAGATATTTGAAATATGCCTGAATTCAGTGATTGCTTCCATTGAAGTGTCAATAATTGGGCTTAATAAGCAGCAAGGAATGACAAGCCTTTTATACCTGACTTGAGAGGTAAACGAATTTTGTACTTTTAGATATAGAATGGGAAATTAAACCAAGAAATGTTTTATTGGATCATCTATTGGTGTGTTTAAGTATAGTTACTGTCCACCTACTCGATATCTTTAAATTTGAATTCAAATTCGTTAGCATACGCGCGACTGCAACAATCAAGCTTTGTTTATAGCAACGCCAATATGTATTGATTATTTACCTGAAATTAATGCTTATCGTCGTATTAAATGAATCTTCTTTTCACATATAAAGTAATTATATCTGCTTAGCTTGGTAAGTTGATAACTTTCTTATTCTTATTTTCCGATCTAAATACTAATTGTTTCATATAGCGTCCCGCTGTGCATTTAATGAATCAATCAAGATCGTTGAAATACCCCTGGATTCAGTGATTGCTTTCTTTGAAGTGTAAAGATTTGGAATTTTAGAAGCAAGGAATCTCAATCCTTTTATGCCGGACTGGAAAGGTAAACGGATTTTGTGTTTTTAGATATAGAATTGGAAATTAAACCAAGAAATGTTTTAGTGGATCATCTATTGGTGTGTTCAAGTATAGGTACTATCCACCTATATCTTTTTTTGACGGTGATAGTCATACTCATTGGTATTTTGTTATATCTTAAATATTATATTTAAATGTTCGTGTTATACTATTTCCGATACGCTATTAAGTTTGTTATACTATGAAATATGGAACAACTCTCTCAGATTATGGGCGACTGTCCTTTATTTTTATGCTTCGGTTCTATGCTGCTTGCTCAAATATTATTAGAACGAATATGTTTCAATATGAATGTTTTATTTTGCATGGTTTAATTATTCCAAAAAAGTCAATGTAGTATTCAATTTACGGACTCCAGACAAGTGTCGAAAGAGATTAATTATACAACAGCCGACGCCATCTTAAGGATAAATTAGGTGTTAATTCATGAAAGGGCGATTTCAAATTAGATTAACTACTATACATCGTAATTCGTTTGCGGCGTTTATGTGTTAATTCGTTTATTTGATAGTTGCGATGATTTCACTGACTCGCTATCAAACGGAAATCTTGGATGTGCTGATCGACTGGTTCGTTTTCGTTTGTGGTTTACAAGATTTGTGTGGCTATTTTTGTGTTCCGTCTACATTCATTTCGTACTCAGTTGTTTCCTCTATTTGTTGTAGCGACTGGTGCATTAGTTTAGTCTGTGATTTAAATTTGTGTTGCTGTGTTTGTGATTTCGTAAGTCACATAGGATGAAGAGAAGTATTGTTCTTTTCATAAATTTAAGACTTTTCATATCCAACTTTTTTTCAAATCAAAATTTCATTACTTTCGATTTACATTCATTTTCCGTTGAGAATCAACGGGCACTCCGCTAGTATATAATAAATCTGTAGAGGTGGTCGTGTCTGTACATTGATCCGATTTCAAAAAAAGTTGTATTGCTGGATACTGGGGTTGTTCCCGAGTCCGAAACAGGTTTTAGAAATTTTCATGTCTGTCTGTCTGTCTGTCTGTCTGTCTGTCTGTCTGTCTGTCTGTCTGTCTGTCTGTCTGGATGTTACAGCATCACTCAAAAACTATCCGACCGATTTTGTTGAAATTTGGTATGATGGTCATTTGTCATCCGGGGAGTGACATAGGCTACCTTTTATCCACCTAGCTGTCCCCAGTTCGTCCCCAGTCGGGGTCAAAAATCTATTTCACGCTATAACTCTAAAGTAAATTATTTATAAAATTTCAAAATTTGTACAATATTAAAAGTCTCCCTAGCGCAAATGATAGGCTAATTTTTGTTGACCCAAATGTACTCGGTTCGACTCCAGAAGGTCGAATAGTTTCCATAAGAAATACATGGGAAGACATTTTTATCATTTGCACGAAACTTTTCTTTAATCAAATTAAATTAGAAATAATGGTCCTTTGAAACTTAAACTAACACCAAAATAAAGGAAATAGAATAAAGTTTTTTATTATGGTAGTAAAATATTGCTTTCACTTCGCAGTTGTGAGAATTAGGACGTAAAATACGAAAATTTTATGAGAATCTGACATTGTAAACAACCCGTCGTCAAGGCCAATCTCGATATCTTTAAATTCAAATTCGTTAGCATTAGCGCATCATCAGCAACCAAGCTTTGTTTATAGCAACACCAATTTTAGTTGATTCTTTACGTGAAATGAATGGTCATCGTCGTACTAAATGAATTTTCTTTTCTCATATAAAGTAATTATAGCTTCTTAGCTTGGTAAGTTGATAACTTTTTCATTCTTATATTCCGATCTAAGTACTAATCGTTTCATTTAGCGTCCCACCGTGCATTTAATGAATCAATGAAGATCGTAGAAATATCCCTGAATTCAGTGATTGCTTCCAATGATGTGTCAATAATTGGGCTTAATAAGCAGCAAGGAATGACAAGCCTTTTATAGCTGACTTGAAAGGTAAACGAATTTTGTACTTTTAGATATAGAATGGGAAATTAAACCAAGAAATATTTTATTGGATCATCTATTGGTGTGTTTAAGTATAGTTACTGTCCACCTTCTCGATATCTTTAAATTTGAATTCAAATTCGTTAGCATACGCGCGACTGCAACAATCAAGCTTTGTTTATAGCAACGCCAATAAGTATTGATTATTTACGTGAAATTAATGTTTATCGTCGTATTAAATGAATCTTCTTTTCTCATATAAAGTAATTATATCTTCTTAGCTTGGTAAGTTGATAGCATTCTCATTCTTAATTTCCGATCTAAATACTAATTGTTTCATATAGCGTCCCGCCGTGCATTTAATGAATCAATCTAGATCGTTGAAATACCCCTGAATTCAGTGATTGCTTTCTTTGAAGTGTAAAGAATTGGAATTTAAGCAGCAAGGAATCTCAATCCTTTTATGCCGGACTGGAAAGGTAAACGGATTTTGTGTTTTTAGATATAGAATTGGAAATTAAACCAAGAAATGTTTTAGTGGATCATCTATTGGTGTGTTTAAGTATAGGTACTATCCACCTATATCTTTTCTTGATAGTGATAATCATACATATTGGTATTTTGTTATATCTTAAATAATATGTTTAAATGTTCGTGTTAAGCGATTGCCGATACGTTATTCAGTTTTTTAGACTATAAAATATGGAACACCTCTCTCAGATTATGGGCGGCTGTCCTTTATTTTTATGCTTCGGTTCAATGCTGGCTGCTCAAATATTATCATTAAAAATACGCCTCAATATGTATGTTGTATGTTGCAGGGTTTAATTATCCCAAAAAATCAAAGTAGTATTCATGTTACGGACTCTAGACAAGTATCGAAGGAGATAAAATATACATGTATTATTTTCATTGCTGTAACTAATAGATTGTATGTCTAGGCAAGGAGAAATTGGATAAACAGAATAAGAATTTAGTCGAATAAGCATCATTTCGAAGTATGACCTCTAACAAGATATTTAACTTTCGAAGTCTTTTTCGTTAATTTACTTCTCATTTTCAGTTACATATACTATAGAAATTCCCTCTAGAATGGAGTATTGCTGGTATATGGTTTTCCTTCAGTCCAATATTAAACTCGGGAACTTTTTTCAGGTATGTTACTCTATGCATGAAAATATCATATTTGAATAAGGAAAGGGTTAAGGTGACTTTTCACATAAGGACGTGCACCCAGGAATATTCCCAAGGAAAAACTTGAAAATTCCACCCCCTCCTCATCCCACGTTTATAAAAATATCGGAAGACAATATTTTTCGTCAACGGTATCTGAAAACATTGAAATTAAATTAAATCCTATTCAAGAGAAGAGGTAAGAGTTCACTCTGATTTTGCAACATAATGGTTACATTATAATTGCGATATAAATAAACAGATGCGCCGCTTACATTATCAATAGGATAAAAAAATTCCACACAATTCATACAGTTAATTAAACAGCAGAGGGTTATTTATTAAGTGTTAAGTAATTAAATTAAGAAAACGGCCGACGCCATCTTAGGGTGGATATTAGGTGTTAATTCATAAAAGGACGAGTTCTAATTAGATTAACTGCTATACATCGTAATTCGTTTGCGGCGTTTATTTGTTAATTCGTTTATTTGATAGTTTCGATGATTTCACTGACTCGCTGTCTAACGAACATATTGGACGTGCTAAGCGACTGGTTCATTCGTTTTCGTTTGTGATTCACAAGATTTGTGTGGCTATTTTTGTGATTTCGTCTCCATTCATGTGGTACTCAGTTGTTTCCTCTATTTGTTGTAGCGACTGGTGCATTAGTTTATTCTGTGATTTACGTTTGGGTAGCTGTTTTTGTGATTTCGTAAGACACATAGGATGAAGAGAAGTATTGTTTTTTCATAAATTTAAGAGTTCTCATATCTAAATTTTTTCATATCTAAATTTTATTACTTTCGATTTACAATCATTTTTCCGTTGAGAATCAACGGGCACTCCGCTAGTATATAATAAATCTGTAGAGGGGGTCGTGTCTGTACATTGATCCGATTTCAAAAAAAGTTGTATTGCTAGATACTGGGGTTGTTCCCGAGTCCGAAACAGGTTTTAGAAATTTTCATGTCTGTCTGTCTGTCTGTCTGTCTGTCTGTCTGTCTGTCTGTCTGTCTGTCTGTCTGGATGTTACAGCATCACTCAAAAACTATCCGACCGATTTTGTTGAAATTTGGTATAATGGTCGTTTGTCATCCGGGGAGTGACATAGGCTACCTTTTATCCACCTAGCTGTCTCCAGTTCGTCCCCAGTCGGGGTCAAAAATCTATTTCACGCTATAACTCTAAAGCTAAATATTTTCAAAATTTCAAAATTCGTACAATATTAAAAGTCCCCCCTGCGCAAATGATAGGCTAATTTTTGTTGACCCAACTGTACTCGGTTTGACTCCAGAGGGTCGAATAGTTTCCATAAGAAATACATGTGAAGACATTTTTATCATTTGCACGAAACTTTTCTTTAACAAAATTAAATTAGAAATAAAGGTCCTTTGAAACTAAAACTAACACCAAAACAAAGGAAATAGAATAAAGTTTTTTATTTTGGTCGTAGAATATTGCTTTCATTTCGAAGTTGTGAGAATTAGTAAGTTAAATACGAAAATTTTATGAGAATCTGATATTCTAAACAACCCGTCGTCAAGGCCAATCTCGATATCTTTAAATTCAAATTCGTTAGCACTAGCGCATCATCAACAACCAAGCTTTGTTTATAGCAACACCAGTGTTTGTTGATTCTTTACGTGAAATTGATGTTTATCGTCGTATTAAATGAATCAAAAGGAAAAGGTGCGAAATGACCTCAGCTGTCGAGGCACCTTCATAATTACTACTACTGCATAAATTAATCTTCTTCCCTCATATAAAGTAATTATCTCTTCTTAGCTTGGTAAGTTGATAACTTTCTCATTCTTATTTCCGCTCTAAATAATAATCGTTTTATTTAGCGTCCCGCTGTGAATTTAATCTATAACGCTGAAGAATAAATCAATCAAGATATTTGAAATATCCCTGAATTCAGTGATTGCTTCCATTGAAGTGTCAATAATTGGGCTTAATAAGCAGCAAGGAATGACAAGCCTTTTATAGCTGACTTGAAAGGTAAACGAATTTTGTACTTTTAGATATAGAATGGGAAATTAAACCAAGGAATGTTTTATTGGATCATCTATTGGTGTGTTTAAGTATAGTTACTGTCCACCTACATCCACCTACTCGATATCTTTAAATTTGAATTCAAATTCGTTAGCATACGCACGACTGCAACAATCAAGCTTTGTTTATAGCAACGCCAATATGTATTGATTCTTTACGTGAAATTAATGTTTATCGTCGTGTTAAATGAATCTTCTTTTCTCATATAAAGTAATTATATCATCTTAGCTTGGTAAGTTGATAACTTTCTCATTCTTAATTTCCGATCTAAATACTAATTGTTTCATATAGCGTCCCGCCGTGCATTTAATGAATCAATCAAGATCGTTGAAATACCACTGAATTCAGTGATTGCTTTCTTTGAAGTGTAAAGAATTGGAATTTAAGCAGCAAGGAATCTCAATCCTTTTATGTCGGACTGGAAAGGTAATTGGATTTTGTGTTTTTAGATATAGAATTGGAAATTAAACCAAGAAATGTTTTAGTGGATCATCTATTGGTGTGTTTAAGTATCGGTACTATCCACCTATATCTTTTCTTGACGGTGATAGTCATACTCATTGGTATTTTGTTATATCTTAAATATTATATTTAAATGTTCGTGTTATACGATTGCCGATACGCTATTAAGTTTGTTATACTATGAAATATGGAACAACTCTCTCAGATTATGGGCGACTGTCCTTTATTTTTATGCTTCGGTTCTATATTGCTTGCTCAAATATTATCAGAACGACTATGTTTCAATAAGAATGTTTTATTTTGCATGGTTTGATTATTCCAAAAAAGTCAATGTAGCATTCAATTTACGGACTCCAGACAAGTGTCGAAAGAGATAAATTATACAACAGCCGACGCCATCTTAAGGATAAATTAGGTGTTAATTCATGAAAGGGCGATTTCTAATTAGATTAACTACTATACATCGTAATTCGTTTGCGGCGTTTATGTGTTAATTCGTTTATTTGATGGTTGCGATGATTTCACTGACTCGCTATCAAACGGAAATCTTGGATGTGCTGAGCGACTGGTTCATTCGTTTTCGTTTGTGGTTTACAAGATTTGTGTGCCTATTTTTGTGATTCCGTCTACATTCATTTGGTACTCAGTTGTTTCCTCTATTTGTTGTTGCGACTGGTGCATTAGTTTAGTCTGTGATTTAAATTTGTGTTGCTGTTTTTGTGATTTCGTAAGTCACATAGGATGAATAGAAGTATTGTTCTTTTCATAAATTTAAGACTTTTCATATCCAACTTTTTTCAAATCAAAATTTCATTACTTTCGATTTACATTCATTTTCCGTTGAGAATCAACGGGCACTCCGCTAGTATATAATAAATCTGTAGAGGGGGTCGTGTCTGTACATTGATCCGATTTCAAAAAAAGTTGTATTGCTGGATACTGGGGTTGTTCCCGAGTCCGAAACAGGTTTTAGAAATTTTCATGTCTGTCTGTCTGTCTGTCTGTCTGTCTGTCTGTCTGTCTGTCTGTCTGTCTGTCTGTCTGTCTGTCTGGATGTTACAGCATCACTCAAAAACTATCCGACCGATTTTGTTGAAATTTGGTATGGTGGTCATTTGTCATCCGGGGAGTGACATAGGGTACCTTTTATCCACCTAGCTGTCCCCAGTTCGTCCCCAGTCGGGGTCAAAAATCTATTTCACGCTATAACTCTAAAGTAAATTATTTATAAAATTTCAAAATTTGTACAATATTAAAAGTCTCCCTAGCGCAAATGATAGGCTAATTTTTGTTGACCCAACTGTACTCGGTTCGACTCCAGAGGGTCGAATAATTTCCATAAGAAATACATGGGAAGACATTTTTATCATTTGCACGAAACTTTTCTTTAATCAAATTAAATTAGAAATAATGGTCCTTTGAAACTTAAACTAACACCAAAACAAAGGAAATAGAATAAAGTTTTTTATTATGGTAGTAAAATATTGCTTTCACTTCGAAGTTGTGAGAATTAGTAAGTTAAATACGAAAATTTTATGAGAATCTGATATTCTAAACAACCCGTCGTCAAGGCCAATCTCGATATCTTTAAATTCAAATTCGTTAGCATTAGCGCATCATCAACAACCAAGCTTTGTTTATAGCAACACCAATGTTAGTTGATTCTTTACGTGAAATGAATGGTCATCGTCGTACTAAATGAATTTTCTTTTCTCATATAAAGTAATTATAGCTTTTTAGCTTGGTAAGTTGATAACTTTTTCATTCTTATATTCCGATCTAAGTATTAATCGTTTCATATAGCGTCCTACCGTGCATTTAATGAATCAATGAAGATCGTAGAAATATCCCTGAATTCAGTGATTGCTTCCATTGAAGTGTCAATAATTGGGCTTAATAAGCAGCAAGGAATGACAAGCCTTTTATAGCTGACTTGAAAGGTAAACGAATTTTGTACTTTTAGATATAGAATGGGGAATTAAACCAAGAAATGTTTTATTGGATCATCTATTGGTGTGTTTAAGTATAGTTACTGTCCACCTTCTCGATATCTTTAAATTTGATTTCAAATTCGTTAGCATACGCGCGACTGCAACAATCAAGCTTTGTTTATAGCAACACCAGTGTTTGTTGAGTCTTTACGTGAAATTAATGCTTATCGTCGTATTAAATGAATCTAAAGGAAAAGGAAAAGGTGCGAATGACCTCAGCTGTCGAGGCACCTTCATAATTACTACTACTACTTAAATGAATCTTCTTTCCTCATATAAAGTAATTATATCTTCTTAGCTTGGTAAGTTGATAACTTTCTCATTCTTATTTTCCGATCTAAATACTAATCGTTTCATTTAGCATCCCGCCGTGCATTTAATGAATCAAACAATATCGTTGAAATAGCCCTGAATTCAGTGATTGCTTTCTTTGAAGTGTAAAGAATTGGAATTAAAGCTGCAACGAATCACAATCCTTTTATGCCGGACTGGGAAGGTAAACGGATTTTATGTTTTTAGATATAGAATTGGAAATGAAACCAAGAAATGTTTTAGTGGATCATATATTGGTGTGTTTAAGTATAGGTACTATCCGCCTATATCTTTTCTTGATAGTGATAATCATACATATTGGTATTTTGTTATATCTTAAATAATATGTTTAAATGTTCGTGTTAAACGATTGCCGATACGTTGTTAAGTTTGTAAGACTATAAAATATGGAACACCTCTCTCAGATTATGGGCGGCTGTCCTTTATTTTTATGCTTCGGTTCTATGCTGGCTGCTCAAATATTATCATTAGAAATACGCCTCAATATGTATGTTGTATGTTGCAGGGTTTAATTATTCCAAAAAATCAAAGTAGTATTCATTTTACGGACTCTAGACAAGTATCGAAGGAGATAAAATATACATGTATTATTTTCATTGCTGTAACTAACAGATTCTATGTCTAGGCAAGGACAAATTGGATAAACTGAATAAGAATTTAGTCGAATAAGCATCATTTCGAAGTATGACCTCTAACAAGATATTTAACTTTCGAAGTCTTTTTCGTTAATTTACTTCTCATTTTCAGTTACATATACTATAGAAATTCCCTCTAGAATGGAGTATTGCTGGTATATGGTTTTCCTTCAGTCCAATATTAAACTCGGGAACTTTTTTCAGGTATGTTACTCTATGCATGAAAATATCATCTTTGAATAAGGAAAGGGTTAAGGTGACTTTTCACATAAGGGCGTGCACCCAGGAATATTCCCAAGGAAAAACGGACTTGAAAATTCCACCCCCTCCTCATTCCACGTTTATAAAAATATCGGAAGACAATATTTTTCGTCAACGGTATCTGAAAACATTGAAATTAAATTAAATCTTATTCAAGAGAAGAGGTAAGAGTTCACTCTGATTTTGCAACATAATGGTTAAATTATAATTGCGATATAAATAAACAGATGCGCCGCTTACATTATCAATAGGATAAAAAAATCCACACAATTCATACAGTTAATTAAACAGCAGAGGGTTATTTATTAAGTGTTAAGTAATTAAATTAAGAAAACGGCCGACGCCATCTTAGGGTGGATATTAGGTGTTAATTCATAAAAGGACGAGTTCTAATTAGATTAACTGCTGTACTTCGTAATTCGTTTGCGGCGTTTATTTGTTAATTCGTTTATTTGATAGTTTCGATGATTTCACTGACTCGCTGTCTAACGAACATATTGGACGTGCTAAGCGACTGGTTCATTCGTTTTCGTTTGTGGTTCACAAGATTTGTGTGGCTATTTTTGTGATTTCGTCTCCATTCATTTGGTACTCAGTTGTTTCCTCTATTTGTTGTAGCGACCGGTGCATTAGTTTATTCTGTGATTTACATTTGTGTAGCTGTTTTTGTGATTTCGTAAGACACATAGGATGAAGAGAAGTGTTGTTTTTTCATAAATTTAAGAGTTCTCATATCTAAATTTTTTCATATCTAAATTTCATAACTTTCGATTTACATTCATTTTTCCGTTGAGAATCAACGGGCACTCCGCTAGTATATAATAAATCTGTAGAGGGGGTCGTGTCTGTACATTGATCCGATTTCAAAAAAAGTTGTATTGCTGGATACTAGGGTTGTTCCCGAGTTCGAAACACGTTTTAGAAATTTTCATGTCTGTCTGTCTGTCTGTCTGTCTGTCTGTCTGTCTGTCTGTCTGTCTGTCTGTTACAGCATCACTCAAAAACTATCCAACCGATTTTGATGAAATTTGGTATGATGGTCATTTGTCATCCGGGGAGTGACATAGGCTACCTTTTATCCACCTAGCTGTCCCCAGTTCGTCCCCAGTCGGGGTCAAAAATCTATTTCACGCTATAACTCTGAAGTAAATTATTAATAAAATTTCAAAATTTGTACAATATTAAAAGTCTCCCTAGCGCAAATGATAGGCTAATTTTTGTTGACCCAACTGTACTCGGTTCGACTCCAGAGGGTCGAATAGTTTCCATAAGAAATACATGGGAAGACATTTTTATCATTTGCACGAAACTTTTCTTTAACAAAATTAAATTAGAAATAATGGTCCTTTGAAACTAAAACTAACACCAAAACAAAGGAAATAGAATGAAGTTTCTTATTTTGGTCGTAGAATATTGCTTTCACTTCGAAGTTGTGAGAATTAGTAAGTTAAATACGAAAATTTTATGAGAATCTGATATTCTAAACAACCCGTCGTCAGGGCCAATCTCGATATTTTAAAATTCAAATTCGTTAGCATTAGCGCATCATCAACAACCAAGCTTTGTTTATAGCAACACCAGTGTTTGTTGATTCTTTACGTGAAATGAATGTTTATCGTCGTATTAAATGAATCAAAAGGAAAAGGTGCGAAATAACCTTAGCCTTCGAGGCACCTTCATAATTACTACTACTACTTAAATTAATCTTCTTTCCTCATATAAAGTAATTATATCTTCTTAGCTTGGTAAGTAGATAACTTTCTCATTCTTATTTTCCGCTCTAAATAATAATCGTTTTATTTAGCGTCCCGCTGTGAATTTAATCTTTAACGCTGAAGAATAAATCAATCAAGATATTTGAAATATCCCGGAATTCAGTGATTGCTTTCATTGAAGTGTCAATAATTGGGCTTAATAAGCAGCAAGGAATGACAAGCCTTTTATAGCTGACTTGAAAGGTAAACGAATTTTGTACTTTTAGATATAGAATGGGAAATTAAACCAAGAAATGTTTTATTGGATCATCTATTGGTGTGTTTAAGTATAGTTACTGTCCACCTACTCGATATCTTTAAATTTGAATTCAAATTCGTTAGCATACGCGCGACTGCAACAATCAAGCTTTGTTTATAGCAACGCCAATACGTATTGATTATTTACGTGAAATTAATGTTTATCGTCGTATTAAATGAATCTTCTTTTCTCATATAAAGTAATTATATCTTCTTAGCTTGGTAAGTTGATAACTTTCTCATTCTTAATTTCCGATCTAAATACTAATTGTTTCATATAGCGTCCCGCCGTGCATTTAATGAATCAATCAAGATCGTTGAAATACCCCTGAATTTAGAGATTGCTTTCTTTGAAGTGTAAAGAATTGGAATTTAAGCAGCAAGGAATCTCAATCCTTTTATGCCGGACTGGAAAGGTAAACGGATTTTGTGTTTTTAGATATAGAATTGGAAATTAAACCAAGAAATGTTTTATTGGATCATCTATTGGTGTGTTTAAGTATAGGTACTATCCACCTATATCTTTTCTTGATAGTGATAATCATACATATTGGTATTTTGTTATATCTTAAATAATATGTTTAAATGTTCGTGTTAAACGATTGCCGATACGTTATTAAGTTTTTTAGACTATAAAATATGGAACACCTCTCTCAGATTATGGGCGGCTGTCCTTTATTTTTATGCTTCGGTTCTATGCTGGCTGCTCAAATATTATCATTATAAATACGCCTAAATATGTATGTTGTACGGTGCAGGATTTAATTATTCCAAAAAATCAAAGTAGTATTCATTTTACGGACTCTAGACAAGTATCGAAAGAGATAAAATATACATGTATTATTTTCACTTCTGTAACTAATAGATTGTATGTCTAGGCAAGGACAAATTGGATAAACTGAATAAGAATTTAGTCGAATAAGCATCATTTCGAAGTATGACCTCTAACAAGATATTTCACTTTCGAAGTCTTTTTCGTTAGTTTACTTCTCATTTTCAGTTACATATACTATAGAAATTCCCTCTAGAATGAAGTATTGCTGGTATATTGTTTTCCTTCAGTCCAATATTAAACTCGGTAACTTTTTTCAGATATATTACTCTATACATGAAAATATCATCTTTGAATAAGGAAAGGGTTAAGGTGACTTTTCACATAAGGGCGTGCACCAAGGAAAATTCCCAAGGAAAAACGGTCTTGAAAATTCCACCTCCTCATTCCACGTTTATAAAAATATCGGAAGACAATATTTTTCGTCAACGGTATCTAAAAACATTGAAATTAAATTAAATCCTATTCAAGAGAAGAGGTAAGAATTCAATCTAATTTTGCAACATAAAAGTCAAATTATGAATGCGATATAATTAAACAGATGCGCCGCTTACATTATCAATATGATAAAAATTTTCTACACAATTCATACAGTTAATTAAACAGCAGAGGGTCATTTATTAAGTGTTAAGTAATTAAATTAAGAAAACGGCCGACGCCATCTTAAGGATATTAGGTGTTAATTCATAAAAGGACGAATTCTAATTAGATTAACTGCTATACATCGTAATTCGTTTGCGGCGTTCATTTGTTAATTCGTTTATTATATAGTTTCGATGATTTCACTGACTCGCTGTCTAACGGACATATTGGACGTGCTTAAGCGACTGGTTCATTCGTTTTCGTTTGTGGTGTACAAGATTTGTGTGGCTATTTTTGTGATTTCGTCTCCATTCATTTGGTACACAGTGGTTTCCTCTATTTGTTGTAGCGTCCGGTGCATTAGTTTATTCTGTGATTTACATTTGTGTAGCTGTTTTTGTGATTTCGTAAGTCACTTAGGATGAAGAGAAGTATTGTTTTTTCATAAATTTAAGAGTTCTCATATCTAAATTATTTCATAATTACATTTCATTACTTCCGATTTACATTCATTTTTCCGTTGAGAATCAACGGGCACTCCGCTAGTCTATATATATAATAAATCTGTAGAGGTGGTCGTGTCTGTACATTGATCCGATTTCAAAAAAAGTTGTATTGCTGGATACTAGGGTTGTTCCTGAGTTCGAAACACGTTTTAGAAATTTTCATGTCTGTCTGTCTGTCTGTCTGTCTGTCTGTCTGTCTGTCTGTCTGTCTGTCTGTTACAGCATCACTCAAAAACTATCAAACCGATTTTGATGAAATTTGGTATGATGGTCATTTGTCATCCGGGGAGTGACATAGGCTACCTTTTATCCACCTAGCTGTCTCCAGTTCGTCCCCAGTCGGGGTCAAAAATCTATTTCACGCTATAACTCTAAAGTTAATTATTTATAAAATTTCAAAATTTGTACAATATTAAAAGTCTCCCTAGCGCAAATGATAGGCTAATTTTTGTTGACCCAACTGTACTCTGTTCGACTCCAGAGGGTCGAATAGTTTCCATAAGAAATACATGGGAAGACATTTTTATCATTTGCACGAAACTTTTCTTTAACAAAATTAAATTAGAAATAATGGTCCTTTGAAACTAAAACTAACACCAAAACAAAGGAAATAGAATAAAGTTTTTTATTTTGGTCGTAAAATATTGCTTTCACTTCGAAGTTGTGAGAATGAGTAAGTTAAATACGAAAATTTTATGAGAATCTGATATTCTAAACAACCCGTCGTCAAGGCCAATCTCGATATCTTTAAATTCAAATCCGTTAGCATTAGCGCGTCATCAACAACCAAGCTTTGTTTATAGCAACACCAATGTTTGTTGATTCTTTACGTGAAATGAATGGTCATCGTCGTACTAAATGAATTTTCTTTTCTCATATAAAGTAATTATAGCTTCTTAGCTTGGTAAGTTGATAACTTTTTCATTCTTATATTCCGATCTAAGTACTAATCGTTTCATTTAGCGTCCCACCGTGCATTTAATGAATCAATGAAGATCGTAGAAATATCCCTGAATTCAGTGATTGCTTTCTATGAAGTGTCAAGAATTGGATTTAGAGCAGCACGGAATGACAATCCTTTTATACGTGACTGGAAAAAGGTAAACGAATTTTGTGCTTTTAGATATAGAATTGGAAATTAAACCAAGAAATGTTTTAGTGGATCGTCTATTGATGTGTTTAAGTATAGGTACTATCCACCTATATCTTTTGTTAATGGTGATAGTCATACTCATTGGTATTTTTTATATCTTAAAAGTCAATGTAGTATTCAATTTACTTACTCCAGACAAGCATCGAGAGAAATAAAATATACATGTATTTTTTTCATTGCTGTAAAAATAGATAGTATGTCTAGGTTAGTAAAATTGGATAAACTGAATATGAATTTAGTTGAATAAGCATAATTTTCGAACAAGTTTTAGAGATACAGTGAGGTTAAAGCTAAATATATTGTATTTGTTCTTGGTTGCGAGTTAATCATGCAAATGAGACAGAAAAATAAATGGCCAAGTAAAGGAAATGTAATTGATTTTTGTTATTCGAATTTCATGAATTTTTGAGGAAAGATCGCGAGAAAAACTTGCGAGCATTTCTTATCACTCCCGATTACATCGCTTAAATGAGATAAAACCCATAAGTTTGAATGTCTACTTCCGCTTGGAAAAAGAATGAAGTTTCTTCATTCCACGTTTACGAAAATATCGGAAGACAATATTTTTCGTCAACGGGATCAGAAAACATTGAAATTAAATTAAATTGTATACAACCAAGCTTTGTTTATAGCAACGCCGATGTTTGTTGATTCTTTACGTGAAATTAAGATTCATCGTCGTATTGAATGAAATTTCTTTTCTACTATAAAGTAATTATATCTTCTTAGGTTGATAAGTTGATAACTTTTTCATTCTTATTTTCCAATCTAAGTAATAATCGTTTCATTTAGCTTACCGCTGTGTATTTTATCGTTAACGCTGAAGAATGAATCAATCAAGATATTTTAAATATCCCTGAATTCAGTGATTGCTTCCATTGAAGTGACAATAATTGGGCTAAAAGCAGCATGGAATGGCAAGCCTTTTATAGCTGACTTGAAAGGTAAACGAATTTTGTACTTTTAGATATAGAATTGGAAAAATTCAGAAGATTATCTATTGTGTTTAAGTGTAGGTACAATCCGCCTTTATCTTTTTTTAATGGTACGATCATCATACTCATAGGTATTTTGTTATATCATAAATATTGTTTTTAAATGTTCATGTCAAACGGTTGCCGCTATGTTATTTAATTGTTAGAATATAAATTATGCAATTCCTCTCTCATATTATGGCTACTGTCATATATTTTTGAACTTCGGTTCTATGCAGGCTGATCAAATATTTTCATTAGAAATATGCTTCAATATGTCTTTCGTATTTTGCAGGGTTTATTAATTCTAACATATCAAAGTGGTTTTTAATTGTACGGACAAGTGTCGAAAGAAATAAAATATACTAATAATCTTTTTATTGCCGTAAGTTTTAGATTGTATGTCTAGGCAAAGAAAAATTGGATAATTTTAATAAGAATTTAGTCGAATAAACATAATTTTCAAACAAAATTCATCTGACAAGATATTTAACTTTTGACAATTTTTGTGATCTCTTCTCCATTCATTTGGTCCTCAGTTGTTTCCTCTATTTGTTGTAGAGACTGGTGCATTAGTTTATTCTGTGATTTACATTTGTGTAGCTGTTTTTGTGATTTCGTAAGTCACATAGGATGGAGAGAAGTATTGTTTTTTTCATAAGTGTAAGACTTTTCATATCTGAATATTTTTATATCTAAATTTCATTACTTTATATTTACATTCATTTTTCCGTTGAGAATCAACGGGCACTCCGCTAGTATATAATAAATCTGTAGAGGGGGTCGTGTCTGTACATTGATCCGATTTCAAAAAAAGTTGTATTGCTAGATACTGGGGTTGTTCCCGAGTCCGAAACAGGTTTTAGAAATTTTCATGTCTGTCTGTCTGTCTGTCTGTCTGTCTGTCTGTCTGTCTGTCTGTTACAGCATCACTCAAAAACTATCCAACCGATTTTGATGAAATTTGGTATGATGGTCATTTGTCATCCGGGGAGTGACATAGGCTACCTTTTATCCACCTAGCTGTCTCCAGTTCGTCCCCAGTCGGGGTCAAAAATCTATTTCACGCTATAACTCTAAAGCTAAATATTTTCAAAATTCCAAAATTCGTATAATATTAAAAGTCTCCCTAGCGCAAATGATAGGCTAATTTTTGTTGACCCAACTGTACTCGGTTTGACTCCAGAGGGTCGAATAGTTTCCATAAGAAATACATGGGAAGACATTTTTATCATTTGCACGAAACCTATCTTTAACAAAATTAAATTAGAAATAAAGGTCCTTTGAAACTAAAACTAACACCAAAACAAAGGAAATAGAATAAAGTTTTTTATTTTGGTCGTAGAATATTGCTTTCATTTCGAAGTTGTGAGAATTAGTAAGTTAAATACGAAAATTTTATGAGAATCTGATATTCTAAACAACCCGTCGTCAAGGCCAATCTCGATATCTTTAAATTCAAATTCGTTAGCATTAGCGCATCATCAACAACCAAGCTTTGTTTATAGCAACACCAGTGTTTGTTGATTCTTTACCTGAAATGAATTTTTATCGTCGGATTAAATGAATCAAAAGGAAAAGGTGCGAAATGACCTCAGCTGTCGAGGCACCTTCATAATTACTACTACTGCATAAATTAATCTTCTTCCCTCATATAAAGTAATTATCTCTTCTTAGCTTGGTATGTTGATAACTTTTTCAATCTTATTTCCGCTCTAAATAATAATCGTTTTATTTAGCGTCCCGCTGTGAATTTAATCTATAACGCTGAAGAATAAATCAATCAAGATATTTGAAATATCCCTGAATTCAGTGATTGCTTCCATTGAAGTATCAATAATTGGGCTAAATAAGCAGCAAGGAATGACAAGCCTTTTATAGCTGACTTGAAAGGTAAACGAATTTTGTACTTTTAGATATAGAATGGGAAATTAAACCAAGGAATGTTTTATTGGATCATCTATTGGTGTGTTTAAGTATAGTTACTGTCCACCTACATCCACCTACTCGATATCTTTAAATTTGAATTCAAATTCGTTAGCATACGCGCGACTGCAACAATCAAGCTTTATTTATAGCAACGCCAATATATATTGATTCTTTACGTGAAATTAATGTTTATCGTCGTGTTAAATGAATCTTCTTTTCTCATATAAAGTAATTATATCTTCTTAGCTTGGTAAGTTGATAACTTTCTCATTCTTAATTTCCGATCTAAATACTAATTGTTTCATATAGCGTCCCGCCGTACATTTAATGAATCAATCAAGATCGTTGAAATACCACTGAATTCAGTGATTGCTTTCTTTGAAGTGTAAAGAATTGGAATTTAAGCAGCAAGGAATCTCAATCCTTTTATGCCGGACTGGGAAGGTAAATGGATTTTGTGTTTTTAGATATAGAATTGGAAATTAAACCAAGAAATGTTTTAGTGGATCATCTATTGGTGTGTTTAAGCATAGGTACTATCCACCTATATCTTTTCTTGACGGTGATAGTCATACTCATTGGTATTTTGTTATATCTTAAATATTATATTTAAATGTTCGTGTTATACGATTGCCGATACGCTATTAAGTTTGTTATACTATGAAATATGGAACAACTGTCTCAGATTATGGGCGACTGTCCTTTATTTTTATGCTTCGGTTCTATATTGCTTGCTCAAATACTATCAGAACGAATATGTTTCAATATGAATGTTTTATTTTGCACGGTTTGATTATTCCAAAAAAGTCAATGTAGTATTCAATTTACGGACTCCAGACAAGTGTCAAAAGAGATAAATTATACAACAGCCGACGCTATCTTAAGGATAAATTAGGTGTTAATTCATGAAAGGGCGATTTCTAATTAGATTAACCACTATAAATCGTAATTCGTTTGCGGCATTTATGTGTTAATTCGTTTATTTGATAGTTGCGATGATTTCACTGACTCGCTATCAAACGGAAATCTTGGATGTGCTGAGCGACTGGTTCATTCGTTTTCGTTTGTGGTTTACAAGATTTGTGTGGCTATTTTTGTGATTCCGTCTACATTCATTTGGTACTCAGTTGTTTCCTCTATTTGTTGTAGCGACTGGTGCATTAGTTTAGTCTGTGATTTAAATTTGTGTAGCTGTTTTTGTGATTTCGTAAGTCACATAGGATGAAGAGAAGTATTATTCTTTTCATAAATTTAAGACTTTTCATATCCAACTTTTTTCAAATCAAAATTTCATTACTTTCGATTTACATTCATTTTCCGTTGAGAATCAACGGGCACTCCGCTAGTATAAAATAGAAGAATATAAGAATATTGATATTTGTGGAAAAGTCATATGAGTATCGTATAAAAACAATAAGAAGTTTCAGCGTTATTCAGCTTCGATATTTTTACATATACTAATCGAAAACAGCATGATTATTCTTTAAATTGAATTAATTTATCAAAAGCTTTATAGATGTATCCTAAACTCTACCACAAAAAAATAATGTATCTACCATATAAATGCAGCTATACTCGCAATTCACTTCTATTTACACTTAACTTTTCGTTTCCATATTTACGCATAGTTATCAAAAGCGTCTGCATGGAATTCAATAAACCATTTCCAATTACGCTATTTCTGCTTGCACACTACAACCTGGGTGAATTCTCCCTTGACAACAGGATTGGCTAATTTTCAAACTTCCGCCGTGATCTCTGATTGTGAGATTAAAGACTAACCCCAAACAGCTCTTTGCCTCGAAATCTACTAGACGTTTTATCTCTTAAACTGCCCCACGAGTCTGAAACACGTTTTCCAGACCTCTCGATAGGCGGGGAACTTTGACGGCATCTTTGTAGCCCAGGTGCTGATTTTATTAACAAGTTCACGGTTGAGGAAGAAGACTTGATCATTCCGAGATCTCGCATGCCTAATTACGTGTATGAATCAGTCTGCCGCACATCATATGAGAATTTTTTGAAAACTCGCTTTTTCGCGATAAAACGTAACGAGGAAGCGTTTGATGGTTTCTTTGGCTAGCGCTTCCGTGTGAAACGGTCTTAATGAGCCTTTTGATTTCTTGGCTAATTAAGATGCGCCGAGGGAATGACTTCGTGGGTTAGAAAAATATAGTTACTTCTATTGACGGCTATCTTTGATAAGATGACGAGATTCCACAGCAATGGGTTTCCTCACGGAAGACTCCTTTGAAAGAAAGTAAATTTTATTTAATTCCGCTCGCAAACGTTGTCAGCGACAGGCAAGAGCTTTTAAATTATTACATCACAGGCAAAAGCTATCAATTAGGAAATTTGCTTCATCTAATACTTTTAAATATAATTAATACCTTAAGTATTCTCATTACTTTGAAAGCTGTTATTTTTCAGAGCAAAGATCTTTTATGGAATCATTTTTATTACTACCCTGCCTTAAAAAATCAGCTAAATATCAATTGCTGGGCTGAGAAATATTTATAGTTTAAAAATTGCCTTAAAGTAGGTTATGATTTGATTGAAACATATTGGTCTTCAGGAGTGAAAATTTATAATACATCTATTACGCTGGAAATTTGTGCTTGTTTTTTCTCAGGCCTATGGGATCAGTAATTAATAAAAGTTACTTAATCGAATAAATTAATAAAATTGGCAATAGAAACTGATTCAGAATTACTTTTTAAGAAGTGCTCATAATTTTTCCATTTTGACAACGCTCGAAAGCATATCATTGTTACTGGTCTTTAGCTTCCTTTTATTCATATACAAATTCACATTTCAACACTAAGAGAATGACAGAATCACGCCTACCTTCAGTTATGTTTACTTTTCTGAACCGCGTTACATTCTTGACCAGCCATATCTTATCCTTAGATGCTACTCATTTATAAGTACGATTTCGGATAGTCAAATTTTCACTATGAATCGAAGGTCCCTTACATTCTTAATTTTGATTATGGCCCGAGACCAGGTAAATGTCTGCCTCATCCTGAGATATTTCGGTAGAACTAAAGTGATATTGCTAAGTTTACATGAGTTCATTTTAAAAAGATCTATGAGATTAAGCTTTGTTGTAGGATTAAAAAAAACATATCTTTACAGAGTAAACAATACTGTCACAGTTATAAGATTATAATAGCATTCGGCAAGGAAGGAAAATGCCAAGAAGTGCTGTAATATTGAAAATACTGTTTTAAATTTTAAAACAGAGCATTAAATTTGTTTCATTACACCTATCGCTATAACACAATTCTTTAAGTTAAATAGAAGAAGGTCATAGAGGAGTAAAAATCGGAGTCGAGAGAAGCAAGAAAAAGATACTTAGAAATACTTGTATAAAATATAATGCTTTGCGACACAGCTGTAATTTCGCAAAATTTAGAGAAATTCTAAAGGAAAAACTGCTCCCTCGAGTGGATAAATGGTCCGTAATAACGGCCTTTAGGGAGTTACTGGATTCACTTCTGGCTTGCAGTCACGCTGTAGGACGCGTTAGATGAAGCTACGTAGCTTCCACCTTGAGGGTGTCCCATTGTATTTTACAGCGCTGATGACGAAATGCCCTCTTTCTCTGTCACGAAGAGCGTGAGGATTCCAGTTACTTTTGTCCTTAGAAAGAAAAATGCAATTATGCTTCGACAATTAGTTTCACGTTTTGACACCTTTTTTTATTATCGTAACGCAATGCACGAAATGATTTACTCTGCAAAGGTTTAGAATTGCTGTAGGTGGATTATGACCTTAAAAATTTTACGGTTATAATAATTATTATCTGTTTATTATTTATTGCTCCGCATATGCGTTTATGAATTATGTTTAATAGACATAGTAAGTCATCTTGTGAGTCTATTAGAATTTTCCACACCCTTAGTGCTCATGAAATCTGTTTTCGTGATTGATTTCGGTCAAAGGTATAGATTAATTCCGATGAATGCGAGTATTCCGTCCGTCTGATGGTAAAAGACTGATGAAATCGTACTGGCGCTCTGCCGATAAAAATTATTGTCCTAGATGATTCATTTATGTGATTCGTTGGGAAAATAATGAGTGTAATTGTCATTTTTGCTCCAAATCATAAGGCTTATTTTTCGGCGGATCTTATATTTATCTCATTATTTTTAAAATCTACATTAATTCAAATGTTACTATCTAAAAGAGCATAGATATAAATATTATTATATACTTATTATATTATTACCTGTAAATTTAAGCAATTTATTATTCAATACGACTGTCACTTATAATAATAATGAAGGATATTATTCAGGGCGAGATTGAGACTATGAAGTCTCTTCTTACATCTAACCCTTCGTCATCTAAATGTAAAAAAATGAGATGGCTTGAAAAAGGTACACAGAAGAATACTACTTTGTGGATTTAGAAAACCTAATCTAAGAGCTTAGGAAAAGATTTCCACTGCATGAAAACACCCTCAAGATGGGGGAGGTAAAAACCTTGCGAAACCTATAGGTAGGAAACTAAATTTAGTGACGAAATGAGATTAAATGAAATGTAAAAGACAAGAAGACAAACCAATAATATCAAACAACAAAAACTGAAAAAGAACAAATAGTTTTACATTTACATGTAATTAAAAAATAAACTGATAAACGCACTAATAAATAAACAATTAATCAGAAACGGTCTAAAAAATTGAAAAGACAATGTATATCCATGGACGAACGGAGACCGTCCGTTAGGCTGTTCCTCCTAATCTATACTTGGGGTGGAGCTTAAAATCATGTCGAATTCCGCGAGGTTTTCGAATAGCCTGTGCGGGAAAGTAAGGCGTACTTCTCAGCGTAATTTCACATCGAGTGGCTACAAATTGCATTCCTTATCGCCCTCGCAATTTTTCCATTCCGCGAAATTCGCATTCCAGCAAAAACGCTTCCCGAAATCTCACCTCACAAGCACCCAAGTCAGGATTCGATGAAAAAAGTTTCCCTCTCTCGCACAACACTCTCAAAAGGGCAATTACATCGGAAAGTTTTTCAGCCACCCGTACGTCGGGTAGTCCGAAGTCGTCGCTAGATGCCGACCGATAGGAAAATGTATGTGGTTCGATGTTTTCCTTTCGTTTAGGAATAATCTTTCCTCTCTTCCCATCCCAGCTCGCGTGCTTGACGGATGGTGATTTGGGTTCCGAAAAATACCCCCGAGGTCTCCTCTCCATTTCCCACGGGGTGAATTCCCTTCTATAACCGGTCCTCTCCCAGTTGATCCTCGGAAGAGGAGGTGGCGAAAGAATGATGAGACACCGACGAAAATGACTATTAAACTTCGCCTTTTCCATCGTAAATTTTTTCCTCTTCCCTGGGAGCAAATACTCCCCAAAGATTGTTCTTTCCTTTCGATAGGAACGCGTAGCCGCGAAGAGAAAAAAACTTAAACGTACGTTATCGACGATCAAGTATCGTATAAATGCAAATGTTTTCGTTTGGAAGGACGGCGTCTTTCCCTTTTTAACGAGGACGATGAATAAAATTTACCGGAATCGAATTTTCGTTTTATGGAGAGAAAAGCGATGTACTCGCAGCGAACCGGTCGGGGAGCTTCCGAAAGAAATGGGGTGATAGAAAAAGTTGTAAGCGTGCCGCTGGTGCGGTTTTCTGCGAAAAATATCGACGAAATCGCCTTCCTCTCAGATTCTTCGAAGACAATATCAGAATACTAATAGTATTTTACAAGGACAGTAAATACTCACAATGTGGAGCCTCAACCGAAAATGTTTGAGCTGATTTAACCCGATATAGGGGAAATTATGAAAGCCTATATATAATGGTGCTTGTAACTCTCTTAAGAGCCTTGCAATTGCAATGGCCATAAGGTTTCAACAAAAAATTGGCTGAAATTTCCATCTTAATGAACCGGTCAGAAATAAGATGTTCAAGTTTCAAGAATATAAATTACTTGGTGTTTGATATTCAATACCTTGCACCTAGTGAATGTAGTTGACTTGAATTTCTGTTAAAAACAGTAAGCCTTTCCGCATTCTGGGAATTCCATACGGAAGCAAAATTATGTTAGAATTTCGGAAAATAATCTTTGAGAATCCAGTTATGAAAAATAAACCACATCAATCGTTAATTTTCAATTCTTTTAACAAAGAAAATAGCTCGGGACGACATAGATTCAAAAGCAATCAGTGATAAAACTTTCCTCCATCAAGTTAAACTGTTGCTTTTGACAATAAAAGTAAAGAATTGAATTAAATAAAGGCGTTTTAATTCATTCGCATGCAAGTATTTAAGGATTCGAGAGTAAAGACGTCGAAAAACCTCTTTGGTTGACAACGTTACACTTCCCCAAAAGTGCCCTATTTAGTTGGCGTTTATTACTCACCGTTGGCAACGAGAGCAAACACAATTTTCCAATGTCTGCGCCTGTTTTCTACGCGGAGCGGAAAAATGTTGCGATTGATCGTGGAGACTCCTTTTACAATGGGTGGAAATAAAAATGCCGACAAAATTAGCATGCTCGGTCAGGAAGTTAATGAGAAGCTTATTTCGTTGAAAGTTGGGAAACAAAAGATAGCTCTTTCCGACAAACGTACGTCCCAGTATACTTCGGGTAGGGTCAATGTCTATGAGAAATTATGGAAAACGGATTCCAATTACATTCTTTCTTTCTGCCTTCGTTCGTAATCTCACTGCAGCTTTGTTATTCCATTCAAACATTCTCACTTGCTCAATATCACTCTTTAAATTCAGGCATCGCGAATTTCTAATCCAAAATCTGTAACCAGCCATAAAGTTTACATAGCTAAATCCGATGGCATCATCTGAAATAGATAGATAGGCATAGATTTATCTGAAGAAGTTCGTCGTCTACTACCGGAATATTCGATCTCTTCACTGGGAAAGACAATTATTACAGAAATCATGGCTCAGAGTGCAAGCAATGATTTGAATGAAATCTAAAGGAGGCGCTGAATTATTTGCCAGCCAGTCAGCGATCTTTCTCATAATTTTTAATGCCAGTCATTCTTCCGTATCAAACTGGGCACACAATACCCTGAGGGTGTCAGTTATGGCTAACAAGAAGCAATTAGGATCTCTTCAAATTAGCGTGAACATACCCATTAAAGGATACCAATAATATGAAATGATAAATCTTTTTTTCAGTACACCCTAAGATAGGAAAAACACAATGTGTACATTTTTGGAAAAGATAAATATCTTTTTCGGTGTCTTAAATAAACTACCAGAGAATGTAAAGGTTACTTTTACTTTTTATTTCTTCGAATAGTGGCAGTGCGTTATAGTAACTAATTCTATATGGAGTCGTCACATTCAAATTTACCGTTATGAGAGTTTGACTACTCCGGCATTTACTTTTGAATTTCAGTCTTTCTGGCCGCCTCTTCAGCCACTTTCGTTCCCAGTTGTCTCATACGGTTACAAACTCTCCCCATACCGGAACTACGTAAGATGAGCGTCATTTCTGTGTCCAGAGAAAAAGAAGGCGAACATTTGTGGGTCAGATATCACGGCTTGAAAACTGAAAGGCAGTAAATCAAAAAAATTCCTGGGAGAAAAATAAAATTTTAATAAATGGAAAAAGAAGATTTTTCCGTTTTCTTGGAAAATGATGTGCCGAAGGATGATGAAGGAGAGGAGTTAGCCCACATTTCCGAAGAGCGTTCTTCCGTTAACTTCTAGAGTCATACACGCACTCACTTGAGGCGAGCAGCGAAAGAAACCTGTCGTTTAATTATGGCATGCAATCCAATGCAAACGACAAAAGCCCTGAGGGATAATTTGATGAGAAAATCGAGCGAAAAATTCGCTAAAACTGTACGCTTCACCGATGAGAACGAATTTGAGTGGACGTTAAAGCACCCGGAGGGACGTAAAAATGCGGAGGAGACACTTTTGGTGGAATAGGTTGTAAATGCCTGCTTCGATTTGGAGGGGTGGAAAAACACTTTAAGTAAAGGGGCTGGTATTAGCGGGAGCTAGGCGCAAAGTGGCGGAAAGATTCCTGGAGATAGGGGGGAGATTTAAGATATACAGCGATGGCTTTAAAGGGCAGAGGATGAAGATGAGGTGGGAAAGAGATAGTACGGGGAAGAAAGGAAGGAGTGAATCATGAAGGTGAAGGTGTAATAAGGTTGTATGAGGAAGACAATAGAAACTGAAGTATGCAAGCGGAAGACGAGTTAAAAGGAAAAATGAGTCGAAAGTGAAACAGCGCAGGAAGGTAAAATATGTTAATTAGAAAGCTAAAATATGTAAAATAATGCAAAGAGGATTTAAAAAATCGTTGGCTCAACAAAAATGTTTGTTTAAATAACAGAAGCAAGAGGAAAAAATGTAAAATATACAGATTCAAGGGAGGTTTTTCAGGAAAAGGGATACATCGGCGGAGGAGAAAATATTTAATGAAGAATTATAGGATAAAAAATTTATTAAGTCAAGTTATAAAAGAGGAAAATAAAGTGGACGGGAAAGGAAAAGATAACAGAGAGGAAGACATTTCAGAAAGTAAAGGTAAGTGCAATGTTACCTCGTTTAACGACCCTGGCTGACCCTGCTGACAAGGTCAATTTTTCCATTTTATTTACTGGCTATGCTAACGAATATTTTGTATTTCCACATGCAATCGAACGCAAAAAATTTCAGAAATTGCTTGAGAGAAATGAAAACTATCCATTATTGGCTAAAATTGAGAGAACTAAGCATGTTTTGGGAGCATTAAAGTGGTTACTCGACTAACACCATTTATGTTACGAACTAAAGAAGGTATAATCCCAAAACCAAATTGCCAACTATTCCGTCACCCCTTTTTGTATTTAGCGTTAAAATTTTAATCTAATTTAACAGACAATATTACAATTGAAACACCAGAGAAAAAAGTCATCAAGTTGATTGAGGAATATCTACTTAAACATAATGATGTTGAATTCTCATTTAAGAAAACCATATGAAAGCTGTAAATTTTATGAAATTATGCTAGGTGCTATGAGTTTATTATAATATTTTATGTAATATGTTTTTGATTTATTGTGCACATATTCTATATTTAATTTTTAATTGATCTTATGAATTATTTATTTAATTTTTACTACGCCAATGATGATTCAGTCACCGAGAGACTGGTGACTATCACCATAGCGGTGCCTATATTCCTATAATATTCTTTGTTATAAATATAATATAAAAAGGGGAGGTACCAACATTATTATTAGAGGAAATTTGAAAATTAGAAAAATTAGCATTGGATACGTATGGATTGATTGGCACGGAAATTAGCTTTCCAGTAAACGAATCGGGTTCTAAATTTCTTTACATAATATCGAATGCATACAATAATTTTGTATGATATGTATTATATATATCTTTTTATATATCTTTGTATAGCAATAATTTATCATTATCTTTAGTCGAAGTTTACAGTGTGGAAGAGCGTTGCGGAAAATCTGTATAAGCTCACGAAAAGAAAGAAGGGATGTGTACATCACACAGGATAACGAGACAAGCACGGGACAGGAACTAAAACGTAGGGAATAATAGTGTGTGAGATGCGTGGAAAGATAGCGAAGACGCAGCGAAGAGGAAGGCATCGTTTGTAAGAGAGAGAGAATGAGGGGCGATGGCAGAAAAGGCCAAAGCGGACGGGGGGAAGTCAGAATTGAAAGAGAGGAAAGGAATAATTTGTTTGCTCTGCTATGCTAAGCATTCCACTTATCGCCGATTCGGTTCGGCGCTCACAGTAGTTTGCCATAGTAGTCATTAACCATCCATGTTTCTATTCTTCCATAAAAGCTTGCATTGTGTAAGTAATTTTTATTATTAGGATGTGTTTAACTTGCACTTGAAATGAGGACAATCTGATTTGAAATTTGGATTCTCAAGCAAATTGTTTGTTGTTTTGTATGTCCATAAATGTTGGAAGCAATTACAATGCAAAATTGATAATCCAGTCAACATAAATTTTTCATCCTCACATTATCACTTGAAAATGTTAGTTTATTTACAGTAATTATGATTACTGAACGTGGTCTCAAGGAAATCAATGTGGTTCTCAATCCATTCAAAGAAACAGTCTTCTTTCACACCGCGGCCGAGCGTGCGTGCATTCGACGTAGCGGTGGAAAGCACGTGTGAATGGACTTCAAAAGATCTCGAGGGACCGCTTCACTCAGGTGATCTGGTTACGAGAGATGGAATCGAACCCGATACCCCGAGGGACGGAGGTGTTGGGGCGAGAGTGGTCGCTGGATGCTTGTTTTAGCTTGTCCGATTACCTAAATCCTCGTAAAATTGACTGTAGAGAACGGAGTGCCTCGGGAATTACGACACCTCGCGACTGTTCCTTCATTATTTCTTTCCATGTACTCTCTCTCGTTCCCGGTGCAGTGACTATGAAGAGAAATGTTTCGTTTTAACTGTTTATTGCGTTTGGTAGACCATAGCTGCTACTGATTATGGATGGAGATTGACGACAATTATTATTGTTAATATGAGCAACGAAAAATTTTATGCCGGGTTTCATAATGTATAAATAAAATAGAATTTGATTTTAATCTTCGATTTAAATTTGAAAAATACTCATTATAATCGACAGTCAAACTTTCACTAATAATAAAAATTAAAATTAACGTACGAATTGACAAAAACAAATGTGGCCCGGTTTTATGATGTCCAGAAAAATCTGCTTATCAACTAGCCTGAAGATGTAAGCGTATTTCCAATTTAAAAGCACAGGGCCACTTCATTTAATATAACTGCAGATGCGGATCACATCGTACTGTCGGTAAATCCGAGATATGTATCGATGATTCGGTATAGGTCTTTATGCATAACTATATTCATCATCTGGTTGTTGGAGAATTTTGAATTTGTGAGTTAAAATGATTTCGTATTGTGATTATGAACGATGATTACAACCAGGGCTGCCATTACGTGCTTATTTCTAAGAATCGTGCTTATTTAAAGGAGAAAATCTTAGAAAATGACATTGTGCTCATTTCTTAGAAATATGCTAATTTTACATAGATCATGCTTATTTTGTCTTATTTGATCCAGATCGAAGACAATCGAATGGTCTCTCACATTGTATGTAATAAGAAGCACCTGTGCGAAAACTTGAGGGAGTTTAAACTCGCAACATTGTCGCGAGAATTTATTGCACGTGGTGTAAAGGATAATTCCTTCTTTATAAATCTCAACATGACCTACGGTGACGTACATGAACTGCTTTCGAAAGACAAAGAATTTCTGGAGAAAATCATTGGAAATGCGAAATATTATGAATAAAACTGCTTTACCAACTGTGTTTTATTTTCTGGTGAGAAATCATTTTTGGGTCTGAGTGTGCTTATTTTTGGCTCCCAATCAATGGTAGCCCTGATTATATCTCATCGCCTGTACACGACTCCTATCGTTCAAGGATAGAATTCTATAAGTATAAAATTTATACCATATCGAGTAGTCAGTTATTTTTTACTATATATAAAGCTGCAAATCCGACTCATTCATACAAATTCCTGGGCATTTCTAATCGAGCTGAAATGCTGAAATTTTCAAGAGAGATTTATAATTGACAGTCGAGTTGGGAAAAAATCTACAGATTTAGTCCTAGGTTTGAGCCCATAGACGATTATATTTTTCAATGTATTTAAACGGGGGAAACGAAAAATGGCCATGAAGAACAAATTTCTTTCGTTTATTAAAATGTGAAAAAGTAATCGTAAAGCTGTGGAACTTGGTCTATATTACGTCTAAAAGATCAAAATTTACTTTTTTTGCGACCGATCTTAACATTCCGGCACGAAATTCGCAAAATTTTAATTTGAACGCCAATTTATTGCGTTTTTTTCTGCTAATTTCGAAAATTAAATCTATGGCAACGCCATTGTTTGAATCGAAAACAAGTTTGTTTACAATGCTAATTTCATACGCCATGATGAAGGTTTGATGCATTTTTAATCATTTTAAATGTTTCTTTCGATATATGTTAATACTAAATGCTGAAAATTGTAAATTTCATCAAAATAGATAGCGAATATCTGCACGGTAAATGAATTATGCGGGAATACATACTGTGATAACATAAGTTTATGTAGAGAATACGAGACCATTTATCAACGAAAATAATCGGAAAAGTCATGTAAGTAGTGAGATTATTCGAGGATTAAATTGAAAAGTCTTCACTGAATCTATATAAGAGGGATAGGAAAGCAATTACGATGAAAAATACTCATTAATTACTGATGAAAGACGTATTATACCGGATCAAGTCTACCTATGCCTGAGTAATAGTAAGTACAACTGAAATTTACATAATCCTAAAATATTACTTTCAGAATATTAATGCAAATTAATAGTTTTAACGGCAATCTTTAGAAATAATAGAATAATAAGTTCTTTTTCTACGTTTCTTTAATTAATACGTAGTATATTACGTAATTCAACTTTCATCGAAATGAAAAACAAAAATCTACACATAAAGTAAACTGATTTCCTTGAACGACCTTCTGATTACGTTGTTCTACGCTGGATAATTCTTCGTTAGTATAAACAATTTTTGCATGTATCATTGTATGAATATTATTTTCCCATCTTCTTCAAACGGGCTTTAGAATAAAGTTCTTTTTCTACGTTCTTTAAAACTATTTACATAATTACGTTGCCTATTGTCTAATTGTTTATTTAATTAGAAACGGAGCTCATTGTCGTGGTAGACGCCATTTAATGAACATAGGATTCAATTGCAGTATGTATTGCAATGAACCGAATACTACACAGGTAATCGTCTATTTATTTTCCGCATTTTTGTCTTATGCAGTTCAATTCTAACACAATATTCTTAGGCTTATTTCTTTAATTTACTTTTTCGAATGCACATTAAAACGTCGTCGTCGCAGCTGCTACATTCATAGCGGTGGAATCCCGAAAGAGGAAAGATACCACGGAATCAGCCGTTCGCCACGGAAACCTTCGACCTTACATATTCATTGAGGACTGAAATCCAAAACTAAGAAAGGTAGGAATTGATTTGAGAAGCGACGTGTTTTCACATTGGCAGCTGTATGTCGCGCTAGGAAGAGTACGTTCCTCAGAAAATATCAAGGCGTTAGTTTCACCGGAAAGGATATTTGATAATATTCCGCACGCCGTCAATATTATCCTCATCATCATATGGTATTCTGCCTAGAAGCAGGCGCCGCGGCCATAGGATTCAATTGGAGTATGTCTTGCACTAAACCGAGTACATACCACAGGTAACCAATCGTCTATCGATTTCTCGCATTTTAATTTTATGCAGATTTTTATTCTAACTTTACTTTGGCGTATTTCCTTAATTTAACATTACGAATGTGTAATCATGAAGAACTCAACTCCAAAACTACCGTATCAAATGAACGTGAAAGGCCTTCGAAGTAATTATATACATTAAGTATTATATTATATTATTTGATGAATCTCGATCTTAGATTTGAAAATTATGTATGCCAAAGAAAATGGCATAATTAAAAAGGAAGATAAATATAGCATATAGACCCATAACTCAAGGTAGTATCCCTTGATAAATTTCTTTGCTTGCAATTTGCAAGCACCGATTTACTAGTTTATTTATAAAGCGCTATATAATAGGTCTACATAAATCCCGCGATCGATCATAAAGATTTCTAAAGCTGCATCGATCATCCAATATACTTTGATGGTGATCGTATGGTGGAATAGCACAAACTTACCTCGCAAGAACGATTTGTGTTAATCACAGGCATTTATTCGTGCGACATTTAATGGAGAACTAATAGTTTCGAGTGGGGTTTCAGGTGAGTGTTTTTATAAAACTGTTTCCCTCCGCTATGAGCTTGTGCGAGGAGTTCCTTCAATTCTCCAATAGGAAAAGATGACTGTCACAGATACGCTGTTCCTTTACGAACGGATGTTGAGCGGGGGCACTTTCGGACTTCAAGGTCCGCGCTCTATGTATGACGCATTTCGTGACTCACCACCGATAGTGATGGGATAGTGGAAAACACGTGGTGGCCAATTAGTCCCTTTCCGCTCCTCTATTTACAAGATATTCTTTACTCTGTTCATTCAATACAAAATTTTCATTCCAGAATTCATCTATTCACAATACTTCCCCTTCGCCAGTCTAGCTTCACTGTGTAGAACACGGTAGGGAACAATAAATTTCTCACTAACGAAAGAAGAAAGAAAAATCCAGGAAAGACGGGATGTATGCATCATGTAGGATAACAATGAATAACAAGGAAATCATTGGGCAGATATAATGTGTGAATGATAAATAATTATTAAATGTGCAAAAATTTTGAACTAATAGAAATGAAAGTTCTGTCATTCACGAAAAGCCGATTGCCAAACTCGGAATAAGTGCTTATAGTCTAAACTTTTTTGTGATAGCGATTGTAATTATAAAAATATCTCTGAAACAAACTATTATAGCAATGGAAATCGATTGTAGAAACAAGAATTTGCATTTTAATAATTATTGCATTCAATAATCATTGCAATTAGCATATTTCTCTTGTAGAAATGCCGATTCGTATATTTAAATAGTTCTTCGCAATTTTTTGTTGAATTTATGTAGTTATTCGTGATATTCCCTTACGCCCCGGATGATGTTTTCATAACAGGT
Source organism: Sympetrum striolatum (assembly GCA_947579665.1). Lineage (NCBI taxonomy): Eukaryota > Metazoa > Arthropoda > Insecta > Odonata > Libellulidae > Sympetrum > Sympetrum striolatum. Next base: position 82,954,797 of record OX388342.1, read on the forward strand.
AAACAACGAATGTTTTGTTGGTGAATTATGCAATACTTACATCGGCACCCTGTCCGTAAACGTCATAGCTATTTATTACCTCTGAATAAAAACCACGAATGCGAATAATTTTATTTATCACCAACCTCCAACGCCATCACATTGTTGTCCAAGTGTCATAAAAAATAGCGCCCTCAGTCTTTGAGCTCTGCAAGATTATTCCATATTGTAATTCGAATCATTAGCATTTTAACGGCCCCATTTATTAATTTCGAGTAAACAGCATTCTCCCAGATAATTATTATGAGCTCTCTGGCGACGAAAACAACGCATCAGAGGAGAATAATATATGTTAAGGAATGAGCGTGCGATGACAATGGCATGGAAATGAAAAGCACCGACGTGCGAGAGGGAAATGTATCCCATCCATTACGAATCATGCGATGAGAGGGGGATTTTATGATGCAAACGTAAGTGGAGCTGACTCTGAAGTGATGGCCGATTTCAAAGCTCCAGGAGGACGACGGTGGTCATTTAACCACTTTTCAGCCTTTAAGTTCCATAATTTTAAGTTAAATATTTTCAGTTTTTTTAAAACTATTTGACTTTTTCTGATACCATCCCAAAATTAATAGGAACGGATTAAAATTTTGCCAACACTAATGTGGTAATTTTATATCATGTTGTAGTACCTAGAAGGACGGCTGGTGTTCATTTGACCACTTTCACTTTTCAAGCCAACCAAATATTTACCCTTTTCTCCTATTTTTCATATTTTCCGGCAGATATTTATATTTCAATAATTTATTGCATTAATAACCATATAAATGATGTTTCAAAGGTGCTTCAGTAGAGCGTAATAATTATCCAATGCCTTATACAGTGAGAATAAGGAACTGTTCGCTGCATCTAGAAATTTGTTTATAAATTCTCGATCGATGTAAAAACAGTAATGTAATGTTGCTATAAGTATAGTAAATAAACAATCAAACTCCTACAAAATGCAAATAAGCAATAAATAGGTATTGAGAAGCGCTGCAGTAAAATGATCACTTCCCGTCCTTTTAGGTTAAACACAAGCTTTTTTTTTAATATTCTAATCGACCGTGAGAATAAAATGAAATAAATTAGTCGGACGACTTTAGTAACGTTCTTGGTTATAGAATGGGATAGTTTCCACAGAAAGTAATAAGATGGGTACGTAATGAACTATATCGTGTAATTTACGCAAGGAAAGGTATTGAGTCTGATGTATCCAAGCTTACTCGGAAATATGCAACTTTACGGAAGTAATAATATTACCCTGTATACTTACTAAGTGAAGTATGAAGTCGCATTTACATTTTAATTATCTTAGTTTCAACTTCTTGGCAACTCCGTCTAATCCTCAAATTTTCAATTTAGACTCTTAAGAAAAATCCTACTTTTCGTTGCCCTTCTGTTTAATGGATTATCTATGAACCAACAACACTTGACACTTCTGTTCCTTATCTCTATTTCTTCATCCTGGTGTATATAATTGGGCTTTTTGATTTCCTCGGTACAGGATGAATTTGATGCGTCGAATTTAGTCGAAATTGGTTTTTTGTATTTACTGTAGTGTTAGTGCAAAGTCAAGATGAAAAAATCATCTAGTTTCCTTGAAAAATGTGTTCTACCTGTCATGGAATACCAAAAAGTTACTATCGGTTCCGTTCGATTTATCGCTAAGAAAACAGTAGGCCATCTTAATTGGAAAAAATAGGCCATCTTAATTGGAAAAAAGTATTTAGTAGGATGAACATTGGTAATTTGTTGACATTGGTAAGCTCGTGATTCATTTTCAAATATCCGTTACCTAATTTACAGTTGAATTAAATTAATGACGTTTTCTATGCACAGAAGTGAATGCAAATCTCTTTGCCAAAATTTTAGGCAATATAACCGCTTTAAATTGCGAAACGGATGTTTGAAAATTTACCACGAACTAAACAGTGTCACAAAGCTACAGAGGTTTCCTAACAGTCATAGCGTCGTAAGAGAGTAGTTTGAACAAGAAAAAGTTGATCAATTCGGAAATAGCCAGCGAAAGTTGACTCACATGAATCGTCAATTGAAGGAATCAGTTTGCATGCCTTTGTTCCTTTTCAAATTCCTGCTCATAGTTTCGCGATGTTGGTGTTGAGAATGGAGAGGAAAAAATCTTAAACGCCATTATTCACGCCTTCTCCGCCGTAAAATAAACTCAAGTGATTTGAATGAGGAATGGAAATATCCCGACTGCCTGAAAACGAAAGTCCGGTTAATGGGGAAGCATGTGGGCTCGGAACGACCTCAGTGCGTGAGAATACTCGAGCAAAGGATAATGGCGAAAAAGAAAAAAGGAAGTGCGAAGGATATCGCGAGAAGTGGATTCATCTTAGCAGTAAAGAACGAGAGACAAGGCGAGAGGGAAGGAACAAACGCGGGAAATAAGGCCATCAAATACTCTTTTAACGAGGAAAAGGGGAAATCCGCGGAGTAAAGAGGACGCGTCGAGTCGTAAGGCCTTTCCCTCACCGCGTACGATAACCTACTCATCGGCAAAAATAAAATTACTCGCCCCGAATGCCGGAGGATTCTTCTCCGAGAAAATTCAGTTAATTTTTATTGGGAGAGGGGAGGGTGTGATTTGCGGGTCAGAGAAGGGAATCAGGCGTCAAGAAGAGGGAAAAATAAACGCTCCCCGCAGTTTACACGATTTGCCGGCTCTAAAAGGGGCGTGGTCGCTTGTATTCTCGAAAAAACGACTCGGGTGCGGAAGATAAGGGAGAGGCTTTGGGAAAAAAGTCGAGAAGTTCGTAAAATCAACATTCTTCGCAATATCAATTACTCCTCCCCGGGACGTCGCCGAGGAACGGGGGGAGATAAAAAGCTCATCCTCGCTTCAAAAAGAACTCCTCGTGCAAATATTTGGGCTTCATTCAGAGCGGTAACGAGCAAACTCCCTCCTCCAGAAGAGGACCCTCTCTCGAGAGGGCGGGAAAAGGTGAAAATAAACTTTTATTGACAATGGAGGTAATTTATGCCTCTCCGATGAAATTTTTATTGCCTCCCGCCCGAGAAAGTTCGTGCGACTGGAAATATATGCCGCCTTCCATAAAGTATCGGAATCTTGGGAATCTTTAACGAACTCTTCACGAACCACGAAGCTTGGAACTCGAAAAGAGGCAATAAGGATTGGTTAAGCCATTCGGATGTGCCAGACCGAATGCCCAACGGGGAAGTACACTTTGTACTTCCGTTTAAAAAAGTATTCGCTTCCCAAACTAAGGGTTTCGATTAGTTGGCTCTCTGGGTTGGAAACTAGAGAATGCCGCAAGGCCGTTGCGTTCCGATGAAAATTTGTGGCGATCCTCAAAGGAAGCTGATTTAACCCTTGCACCGAACGAATGCTGCTCAACTGACATCATCTTAAGCATCGCTAGAAGTTTCTCCGTGAGTATACATTTCTTATTATGTTCAATAATAGTTTTCTCCAGTTCTCATAGTTTCATGGTATTTTTTTTCTTTTTGAAGAGACAAAGTACGTACTTTCTCAAATCTAACTTCTAAATTCCAATAATGAATAAGATTCCTCCATACTTGGTGGGATTTCATTTTAAAAAAGAATCTTTACTGCAAAGCGTGTGCTAGAACTTAAGTTTTGCAGTGAAGATTCTTTTCTAAACTCCTTGTTTTCCACATGCTTTTGTGATATGTCCGTCATATCGATACTTTATGTATCTCCGGTGAAATTTTGGCTTAACAGTTTCGTAAGTAGCTGTCTGTCTAATCTGATAATTATATCAATAACATCTCATATCGAAACTCATGCAATATTTTAGATGAAACGATAGAATCACAGACAATTTTCTATTCAACTTGCGATCTTGTCATCCATTTCTCCTCGATGATATTATAATAAATCTGCAACGGTGCCGTGTCTGTATAATGAAGCAATGTTAGCAAAAGTGGTTTATTTAGTCATGAAAAGTGAAACTGAGTCCAAAACAGCCATTTTAAATTTTTTGCCTGTCTGCAACAGTATCAAGCATTAGCTAACAAATCGGATTTTGATGTTGGACTAGAAAAGTGGAAACATAACAGAAAATTCTATCGTTTCATCTAGAATATTCAGTGTGTGTTTCATTATTGGATATAATTGATATAATCATCAGTTTAGACTGAAAGCTGTATTTATCACCCATTTTTGATCAATATGGTAGATCATCGACACCACGAATATCGCTCGTATTTAAGCCAATAATTTTTAAGCAAATAAACGAATGTAATTACGTAGGAATACTGGTTCGAAACCATGCAATTTCAACTTCCAGCCCGTAATTACGACAGCCATTTGAAGATTAAAACCCCGCATTCTAACTATGACTTTCTAATGGACCTATGAATAAGCAATCGAGCGGCCCTGGGCGAGCATAGGATAATGTCCCAGTCGGAGTCTCCCTTCTCAAGACAGTCCGACTGGAAAACGAGAAACACGAATAAAACGAACCTCAGACGAGCACAATCCATCAAAAATCCTCCGGGGCGTTCCGCGGCGAATAGAATACTTTGTGGAGAGAAAAAACATCAACGCTACCTTTTTGAATGGACTTAAAATATAACGGCCATTACCCGCTCTCCACGATTTCCCCATCGCGAGAGCTAATCCCCGCTCCTTTTAGCGCGCACGCACGCAGATGAGCAGAGCGTGAAATTAAAGCACACGGCTCCTTAAAGACTTTTTCGGGCATTCCATTCGAAGGAGTTTGTATAGCGAGTTTATATCGTCGCTCGGGAATTGATGGCATAATAACAGAGCGAAGGAAATACTCACTCCAATCCGTCCCCTTCCTCTCCTTCCACCGTCCCAGCAACTCCTGGGTCACCTGACCAGACCCGGCCATCCCTTTTGCCCACCTACCATTCCTCTTCCCGCCCCCCTCCACCGCCCCCAAAACCAACAGCATCTGGACCCGTGGAATTCGTTGCCGAGCGTCCCAACCGTTCCTTTCAAAACACGCAATCGAACAATCGAATTGTTATACGACCGGAACCCAATAAAACATTCTGGCCGGAACGACGGCCGGGTCTTTCTTCCCAGCGCGGTTTTGATGTTTTTCTAATTGGATCTAACGCCTCCGACGAAGTCCAACGAAAAAAGGGAGGGTTCTATGGAGGAATAAGCGAGCTATTTGCGGAGTGGAGAGCGTTGAAGTAGGTGTTTCACACCCGAGGAGGGTTTCTCGTTGTAAGGTCGATTAGGCGGGGAGCCGCGGATGAAAAGAAACGAGGTGACGAAAGGCGGAATAAGAGGGCTGAGGACATCGGTTGAAAAAGTAATAAGCGATGAATGATGATTAGGCAGCCCGCTTCAACAGCGTTCCCTTACGATTCCGGAGAGAGAGATCAAAAAAATAAGCGTCCGATTTTGAAGTGCGCGTACCCCGATGAATAAGCGTTTTCTGGATTAATTGGACCACTTAAGGCGATGGAAATACGAGTAGAAGAGGATGAATCCGGCATTATAAGACTCTCGTCGTATCACTCGAGATTAATGTCCAAAAGAAGGAGTTGTTCTCTACGTAGGAGGATGGGAACCTGCAGGGCCACGTGCGGACCAGAGGATTTTTTTCCGGCGACCTTGACTCTCTAATTAAACGGGGAAATATTCTTATTCGATGCAGAATATCTCATTCGCTGCATTTGAAATCGTGGCCTCTCGACGTTTCTCGTTCAAATTTGGTGGGTGCAGATGCTGAAGTTATACGCTCCTTCCTTTATCAAACCTTAGCCAAGTTGAAAGTGCCCTTCTTGAAATAAATCGTAATGAGAGCATTGATTCAAAATGATGATATGCTAAAATTCCACGGGAAGGATAGACTTATCTTCGGTCTTCGGTCAAATATTTTGTAAATAAATCTTTATTTTCTGATTCCACATCGCTCTAAAACGTTCACTTGATTTACTATTTAACTATGGAATGATTGCGCATTTTTACATGTAAGAAATATAGCTTTCTTCGTTTATTCGCATATTTTGGGCTATGGTACATGATCGACAATGAAATATTAAAACGCACCAACACAAAAGAAATTAATTTGAATGAGAAATAGTAATCTTTGCTTCTATAATGTGAGAATACTTCTATCCACTACTTACTTTCATATAAATAGTCAATAAATGAATAATATTGCCATTTAAATGCACTCCATCGAGGTAGAAATCAATAATAATAACTAACTTAGTATTTTAGAAATATTCTAGCTAGGTTCTCCAACAGCTGAAGATGAAGATGCAATCACGTCTACTCGTGATGCAGGTCGTGCAGTGAACGTTATTTGAAAAGAATACAAAATTAATTACTGCAGAAAATTATTTATTTATTTCATTAGAAAAAAGAACGTTGTGTTTCCATCGGGTTGGGCTAGATGATGGAACACAGATTACAGTTAATTGAAAGAATTTCATAATTTACCCAATAACAGACCTGCTCAATCTCATTATATAATTTGTATGATGAAAACCATAATTCTGATTTATAACAGCATATTTCTCATTTCAGTATTTTTACGGTCCTTTTAAAACTTTAAAACTTCCTGTGATGTTAAAATCATACACATGAATGTAGTCTTTACACTTATTGAGAATCTTTGGAATGATATATTTTCGTTGTCTCTCACCATATATGTTGGTAGCCCTTGGGGCAGCGTAGTAAAGTTTAGTTTAGTTCATTAATTGGCATGTAACATTCACAATAATTTCAGATATTGCACTGAAGTGAATAGATGTCTCGTCAGATACAAAAGCAGTACAGTAGTAAAATATATTACTGATTACATATGCCAATTTCACATTATTAACATTAAAATTATGTACTCCACATTGAAAAATAAATATAAATATGCATTTTTATAAAAATGAATGATTTTTCACAAAAGACGAAAAAAAAACACCAAGTTATTTACAATATGTTGACAGTAAATTAATTATACAATTGAACAGGTTAGTTTCAAAAATTCATTAGTTGAATATGAACATTTGTTATCAGCGGCGTTATCTTTCATTTCTACTTCCACGAGTATTATAGTTACCGCTTAACTAAACTTGGCATACATCTGCAGCATAGTATATACATAGAAAACAAGGCAGATTTTTAGGTGATAATACATTATATCCATAATATAAGTTGGGTAATTTAAAGGATGGGATAAGATTCAAGGAAGTGAAGGAAATTGAGCTAAACAGGGATTTTCGAATGCACATGAATCTACTGAAAGGCAGAACACTCAAGTATGTATACAAGTTAAAATTATTACTAACGAATATTTTTCAGAAATTAGTAATTCCCAGCGATCTTATATATAAATAGACGTTTTTAATTCCTCAATGATGCTATGCTCATTGGTAATGAATTAATCTCTCTATGATAGATTCACATTCGGTTGGGATATCTCATTAGTAGCAATTCAGTGAGTAGCGCTGTCGACGATTCTTCATTTCCTGAGCGTGAAAATTTCTGACTGTTGGGTGAATAATGGAGTGAAGGAGTTGGAGGTAATGGGGGAGGGTAATGGAGTGAAGAAGTAAAGGGAAAAGTGGAGGAATCACTTAAGAGAGTAGCCCCGAAACCGCGAGGAGAATTTTCCTTGCAAAGAATTTATTATCCGTTGACCTGAACGCGTCTTCGAGAATGGCGAGCGCTTTGTTCCGTCAAATAGATTCCGTTGAATTAATGCTCCAGACTTGAGGAAGCTGGAAAGGACAAAAGCAAACAAAAGCGAATGGGAGAAGATCAACGTTCGTCTTCGTCAGCTCTTCGGGATCTCTCAAAGAAATTAATGTCCTTATCTCAAAAAAATAGATTTTTCAACGAAGGTAGTTGCCTAAATACGTATCGAGAATAATACGTTTACAATACCTCAGTCACGATTAACCTCGACCCTTATGGTTAGGGTATTTTCGCACATCGGACTGCTAGCAAACAACGGCCATTTGGAGCTTCATATAGAATTTGGTTTTTTCCAGGTGTAGCGTAGTAGTAGATATATGGTGAATAAAATTCTCTCGGGCTTCCAACCAGGTCGAATAAACTTCCACCGTTGTTTCGACAGCTAACTCCGCCATCGTCGTTAGGGTGCTGAGTGATATCAGAGGTTTTTGTAAAACTCTAATATAAAAATGTTTCGGTGTCCAAAGATGAGAATGGTTAGAACAAATATTCTGAAAACCTAGTTCTTATTTGCTCAAAATATCTAGGAAAATTTTACTACCGCAGACAAAGTACATAAATACCCAGGTAAATAGTTTTCGTCTCGTACACATAGTATAAAGGAAACACTAGGATCTGGCACTGGCACATTTAAAAAAATAATTAATTATGAAAGATAGGCGAAAGTAAAAAGGCTGGTTAAATGAAATTTAAAAACCACGTATACCTGTCCCTTAAAATACAGGTAGAGGGAGAGGTTGTACGGTATATCTGTTGATGAAATAGTGGACCGTTAGCTGAGTCGATGGCCGTTGGTAGAGACATAATTTTGGTAAACGGAGCCGAAAATACATGGGTGGTCTGAAAAGTTTCCGACATTTCGCCATTTCTCGACATGTTTTCTGAAGATATCTGAAAATTTTCTGAAGATTTCTGAAAAATCTGGTGTCAGATACTTTTCAGACCACCCTCGTACCTCTTCAAATACGTTTCCCCATGCAATAGCCTTTGGAGCAAGATTTTCCCCGCGTTATAATTTCTTGATATCGCTATAATTAAAAAGTGGTTCTCGCCTCGTAAAAGGAAACACATTGGAATGAATTTCGGAAATGGTTGGCGATGTAAAGAACCGAGAAGGATTCTCCAAAAAGAATCCACGCGAAATTCTCAACAAAAAGAGACGATATCGCGGGGGTAAAGAGAAAGAGTGGAAACAATTCAACTCATTTGGATGAGGTGGAATTTTAAACTGTAGCGCATAACGTCAAGGCTGACTGCCTCGTTTCTTTTTCAAACTGGTCCTCCAGTGGGTAACCCCGTGAAGAGAGGAATTTTTCTCCGGAGAGAAAAGAAAGCAAAGAGTTTCGACAAATGCCGTACAATCGACCATAAAAACGCTCCGTGACGGATTCTCGATGTCGGAGATGGTCTGTTTTCCCGTCCTCCCTGGAAGTCATGTTTTCAAAGTCTTCGGATACTCGGCGAAAGTGTGACATTCATTTCTTCGTTTTTCCGATTCGATGACAGCAAAAGAAATATATTTTTCCGACCGACATCGTCGCGTTTTCCGTTCACGCGGCATGATCCCGATGTCCTCGTCTTAATTTTCTCGATTAATAATAACATCCCGCGCCCTCCTCTGCGATAGGTTTGGTACGAGTGAGCGTATAGAGATGTCAGGACAATTTTATGGACATGTCTCCATAAAATGCTGCGCATGTCACGATATTAACACCGGCAGGAATAGCCAAGTGAGCTTTGTTATTAACGTGAGATTTCTTTTTCGTGTATCCTTTTCGTTTGTAATAAATTTTGATGGATCCGTTCCGCTCAACATAAATATGATGAGGCTGTTCAAAGAGGTAGAATATTTAAATGGTTGTCCCGATCCATATTTTCAGGATAATTTAAAAACCAGTCGATGGCATTCTAATGTCGATGTCGATGTTGAAATCTTGATAAATGCTAGCACATTATTTGAAAAGGTACAGATAGGATTTCATATCTCAATTAGAAGAATTTGAAGGTTAGCCTTTATGCACAAAAATTGAAATATTTACCACTGCGTATTTAATTTAAATTCAGATTGAAATTATTAAATATTTTCTAAGAAGAGGATTTTTGTGGAAATTCATGGTAGGTATTATTTCGAATATATTTATCTTAAAATTTAACCTCTTTTCTTTTGACTGAAGAACTAATTATTTTATTTTAAAAACTATATATATATATATAAGAAGCAAATTGACAAGGAATAGATTTATTTATACTACTACCACAGAAGAAATTATTACAGACGACCCAGGGTTTCGATGTATAGTATCATCTTCAGGTAGTAGTATAAATAAATCTATTCCTTTCGATTTGCTTCTTTTGTCATGGAATACCACCAAATAAAGCCTCATTTAGTCGAATTATATATATATATGGCACACATTATGTGAGCATGGTTATCATATCTCTTTTCAAATGAATACCATAGATCATTTCCTCGTATTTAAGAAATTACCATGCGCATTTTAAATGACCCCCGGATACATATTTCCTGGTCAATCCAAAGAATCAATTAAAAAAGAAAGCTATGGAACGTGATTTTTTGTTTATTGAGCTAATATGAAGGCGTTGAAAAAGAATTGCGTCACAACTATCAATTTTGTTTTTCTTTGCTAATGGCAAAGGATAATTCAGGTGTAAGTTTTATGTGAACCAATGTTATGCATTCACTGAAACTTTACTATTTTTGGTTAGTTATTTAAGATTCGAAGAATTGTTGATTATTTTTCACAACAACTTCTCTTACCTATGAATAACAGTACTGCATCATTTTCAAACATACAAAATGAAGGAACTCAGGAAATATTTACTGCGAAGTGTACGACTTATATTCAGTTGAGGATTACTTTGGTAATTTGTTTTAGATTACATTAGTACACCTTAGAGGAAACACTTTACTTTTTCACAAAGTAGGCTTGAATTAAAAGTGCCAAAAGCTATCTAGAATACAAAATATCGTCAAAGATTGCATGCTATCACTGATATTATACACTGAACAATTGATAAAAAAGTAAATTAAGGCTTAGTATTCAACTAATGGCATAGTAACAACTATTTCTTTTCTTATCAAACGGAAACTCCACTCCCGAAGATGGTTTCGGAGGAAACGAAACGTCGAGAGACATTGAGGAACCCGAGTTGAGTCGGCAACCCGAGAAAACATCATCCACGATATACGCCGGGAAAACGCCAGATCCTTTCATTCGCAAAGGATGCTTTACGATCATCATGATTCATTAATGCTTATACGTGGAATGATTAGAAATCTCGATCGATATGTGATGAAATATTATCCAAATTAGGTAAGTTATGCTGGTACGTAAAAGATCAGAAATCGAAGATAAATTGGTTTACCTCAGCGCACCTTGGTAGAGCGTGTCATTCCTGAAGCAAACAAATATTGGTCTTTTGGAATATATTGGGCTATTCTACAAGTTTCATAAAGTAAAAAGAAAAGCTTGATTTATGAAAATGATAAATTATTATTTCACTTGATTTACCATGCATTTAGAAATTGATCTTTATGAATTAACTCCCCTGGACCGCTTCCATACATTGGTATTAGCATATTGTGAGGAAGTGGTGTACCATAGTTAGTTCTGAGAAATTCGTATTTTTTTAAATTCTAGGTTAATAATTATTCATTTCTTTATTAAGGCTTACACTACCACTATTATGATAAATTATTGAATTTTACGACAACCATCTTGCTATATATTTCTCGAGGACCTAACTTGTCATTTATACATTCGTTAGGGATCAAATATTGTTGCAAACAGGAGTTTCAAGTCACTATATTATTCTGATATCTAATTCGGCACCTGAAATAATTAGCATTATTATGAAAAATATGTTGTACCGTTAGAAATGATTAATTATTGTTCATGTTTCGGAACGAAGCTGTTACGCAGTTCACAATTCCGAATAATGATATTAATCTGATATCTAATTTGGTACCTGAAAATGTTAGCACTATTATGAAAAATATTTAATACCATTAGAAATAATTAATTATTGTTCGCATCTCGGAACGAAGCTGAAATCATCGAATACGAGGAAAAACAAAAGTAGCGAGCTCCAACAATTACGGAGCCGTAATCGTTGAAACTCTATACCGAGGAATAATGGCCGAAGTAATCATGTACGAGATTGCGATACTAAATAATTTTACTTCTTTACCGTGCCTTTCAGCATCTCAATATCTTTAAATAGCCGAGGCAGGATTGCGTTCGCCATCGCACCTTAATACGCGGTTGGAAGAGGATTTAAATTCACGGTTGGCTCGCGGGCCCAAACAACTTCTTCAATATTTTTTTCCGGGCACATCGGTGGCGCGACTGTTGACACTCCCCGTCGACTGATGGACCCGAGGAAGGGAAAGAAGGATCGGAGAGCGGACGCCCAATCAAAAAGGCAAGAGTCGTGTGCGACGGTCAGACTAATCTCTGCATCCCGCAAGCTGCGCTCTTCGCGAAGGCGGGAAAGCTCGCAGGAACGAGATTCCACGATATTTTTCAACGAGGCGATCTACTCCGACAATTAACTCCTTAGAACAGCCTCTATGAACACGATCCAATTTAAAGATAAGGCGCCCCCGTAATCAAAGAGGAATCCGCCGGTATTCCTCCTCTCTTCCGTCTCTCTCTCCGAGACTATGCTAATGTTTTGCCTCTCTTCGTGATGTAACGGAAACGCCCCAACTTGGGATCAAATCGCTAGCGATATTACTCTCCTCAAACAATCGAAGTAGAGACTTTCCTTATCCCTATTCAGGGATGCTGAATTCAGTTTTACGAGGATTCGATCACAAATTTCTGAATGCGTTTTTCGGAACTCTCCAGTAAGCTGGACTGTGCCCTTTCCCCATTATCTAAATACTTAATGCCGGAATGGGACCATTTATAGATTCTTCAGCATCCAGATGCCAAGTTCTTGGAGGTTGTCTATCTTTCTGTGAATTAAATGCAGGAAAAAATATTCGGAGCACTCCATGCTTTACTTTTCCACCCTCTCTTGCCGTACAGAGCCGATCCTGTATGATATAATATATTTGCCGATATGGTATATTTACCGATATGATGTATTTACCGATATGACATATTTGTTTATATTTAATAACAACATCTCTCGAAAATGTCTCTCAAAAGAACTAAAAATCCATTTTATCGTAATGAACTCGTTTTCGACCCCTCTAATATAATTTGACGTACTTTTTCACAACCCTGTAACATGAAAGCGCTACATCTGAAGATTGAAGAACGCTGTTCTCTGAAATACAAGGGAAAATGTATCAAATTTCATCCCGAAGGACCCTCATGGCAAAGAGGATTTTTGAAAACGTTTTTACACGACACCTGTTGATGGGATTATTATGTCTGAAGGTTATTCCTAACCTCACAGCAGATATTCGAATTTCGAGTGAGAGTTTAGAGCGAAACCTGTTCGCAAGTAGGAAAGCATTAGTAATCTTTTGCGCATTAGATATTTAACATCCTTTGCAGATTTCCCTGTATTTCACAGCCATCGTTTCCGATCGCAGAAATTCACGGACTCGATGTAATATTAAGTTCATTTTGTGAAAATGTTAAATCATCTATTTAAAACGGTGGTTTGATCCACGTCCAAAATAGTACATTATTAAAAGCTCAAAAAGCACGGTACCTTAATTCCAATCTTTTGAAACCCATGTTTACCTAGTGCTCACAATCTTCACACCTAACCATGATATTCCAAAGTGAGAAGAGTAGATGATATTGTAAATGAATTATGCCGAATTAATAAGCATTGATTATAAAAATGTAAAATCTTGGAAAGAAATAAACATTACCATTGAAAAATGAAACAAATCCTTTTTCCATAAAATTCTAATAAAAGCAAACAAAGAAAACAGGAGAAACTTTCTTGATGAAATTCACCTGATTTTATTAAAAACTTCGCAAAATACCACAGGAACAAAAAAATTAATCACGACTAGTTTCGACGCGTCGAAAGTTTCTCCTGTTTTCTTTGTTTGAAGTTATGGATTACCACAAAGTTACTCGCCAGTCAGTTGACTTTATTTCTAATAAAAGGTTTACGGGTTTACAATTATAAGGGTATAGTTGGAAAAATAATACTAATCATGATTTAACGTAATTCCAATTATGCTGCTGAATTCCATTTTCTACTCCTTCCTTAGCTTAGCTCTTCAAATTTGGAAGAAAACTCACGGAGATTAAAGACTTTATTTAAGGAATAATTAGAAGCATGCTCGCATGATACATATGTCATAAGAAAATTTGTAGCCGCAAAAAAAAATCAAAATCAAAATTACCTTTTCAGTGGCACAAAAAGTTACACAACTGGTGACAATTGGTAGTTTTAAGTAACAGAGGCATGCCAGAACCTGCACGGTACTAACTATAGTATAGAAAACGCATCATTTAACACAGCGAAGAAGTTTTTATGAAGTTACTAAAGTTTGTGGGTATTTAACAATAGGATTCTAATGATAATTTAAATTGTTAACTCACTGAGTGTGTCAGGCCGCAATAACGGAGGGATAAAATAGAACACGGAAATATACGAATTAGATTCGTATTAGCAACAAACTTTAACGATATTCGATTATAGAAACTTTTGGAAAATATTTTAATCTATTGGATTTTATGTCTTTACTCCAATGGGAGCCTAATCTCATTGTATACTTACTTTGTAACGTGCTAGACAACGATTGAAATCAGGGGTCGATTAAGATGGAAATGCTCGTAATTAAATGGCCGAGGTCACTTATCTGCCATGGAGTACAATGAAAGGGACGATTATACAGACAGGAAATTCCGCTGAAAAGTGGCCAGTGGAAGCCGTGAATCATACATCGAGTCACTGTTGATTCATCTACACAAGCAAAGAAGACGCCGTGACCATTCTCTTTACTCACACGATAAATAATAGGTTGATGGTTCATTTTAAACTTATCTTTCCATTTAATCATCATTAGGCAGTTTTCTTAACCATTTCGCAGTTTTAAATCGAGTAAACATTTCCCAGTTGGTCGCATTATTTAAATTGTATATGATGATACAGAAAGCACTGGAGATGATTATTATTAAGAGGAAAATTACTACATTACAATTACTACTATATTTCTGAAATACTCCAGGAGCCTTCCTTCCTAATTGCAAGAATGGATTAATTTAATTTTTATTGTTTAAATGAGATTTGAAACTGTTTATTTTTAACATTTTCAAAACTTAACTAAATCAAGAACTTAACTTTGCCATGAATAGATTAATCAACCAAATCCTACGGTAATATTCGAATTAATTAATAATGAAATAGTAATTTTTCCTCAGTGATGTTGATTTTGAAATCCGGGGTTACACGTGGTTAAACAAGAATTTGTAAGTTAATGAATGCAGTGTTGGCAAAGGTAATGTAACAAATACTGGTGATACGAAATTTAGGCATATTTTCATTTGAGTGGATGCCTGAAAATAGTTTCCAAGTGCATGCTTCAATTATCGAAACATTATTCGAAGATAGTTTTTAATTAACAGCCAAAGGATCAAAGAGCATTCAACAAACCGTGGAACGTTGGTTTTAGATGCCTCCCTAGTTAAAAGCTAACGACACTTGATTCATGGGGCTAAAATCAATTCCAACCGAAGATATTAAACGAAATATAAGATATTCAATTAAAGACCACACCCAACGGCTAGAGAGGAATAAATCAAAACCGCATCCCGTGAAAAAATAACTGTTCTCCAAAATTGATTTCCCTCGGAATGCAACTGAAGAAGACCTCAATGGGTTGGAAATCAAAAGGTATGGACGCGTCTCGACCGTTATCTCCGCAGTCCGTCCACGGATTCGACCCACGAGCCTTCGGACGAACAATTTTAATTGCGAGCCGTCCTACCAACAGCAGCCTTTCGGTGCACCTCCGACGGGAAAACAGCGGCCTAAGATTCGCATTCGCCATCCGATAACCAGTAAAATACAATCCCGATAATTTTATGGCTCCCAACGACCGCCTTGTAACGAAGCGAGGGCCGCTCGGAGATTCGATTCTCGATTACGAAATTCCTATATTATATTGAACGACCTCAAGGTCGTGGAGGGATAAAAAGAGAACCTCCGGAGTTATATTCCATCCGTCGGAGCGTTAACGGTATCACGGTCGTGACAAGGCACGCGGATTCCACGGTGGAGATGGTACAAACTCATCCAATGATGCAATAGGTCAGATAAAAATAAATAAGGTCTCTGCTGACACGATATTGAAAATTCTCTTCTTCCCTCTAACTTGCCTTCAGTTCTTTTATTAAAATCAAAAATAACCGATTGCTTTGTTTATTATTACATATGCTGCAAGTAGAATTTCTTCCGGTGGCTGCTCCAACGATTGTCTATGAGCAACTTTATTCAAACCCCAATCCCTCGCACCAGACGTTACACACAAAAAATATTCCAAAGTTATCATCACCACCCACAGGCAGTATTGGAACACTGCAACACTACAACGAGACCTAATTTACATATATCTCCCCAGTACCTCTCCAAAATATGTACTCATCATATATCCTCTAATCACAAAATCTAAAAAGTCTAAAAAACTAACCTTACAGTTTACAATGTTACTTTTCCGACCAAAATGTCACTTTATCGTTTATACTTTGTCACGTTTAAAAATATCCAAAATATACTAAACATAACATAATTATTACATAAATTACAGTATCTACTTTTAAATTCCTTCCTATTTATCGGTAAGGGTTTGATGACTTCTTCAGACAATGCTTATATAGAATAAACGACACGGAATCAGGCGTAAATTTGCGGTAATTATTAATTCTAATAAAATCCATATTGAGGAATCTTTTACTAAACAACTACTCACTGTGGTTTAGTAAAAGATTCCTCAATATGGATTTTGATTATATAGAAATTGAGAGAGGAATTTCATGAGCGAATGTAAAAAATAACCACTAAGGTTTAGTCAATAACCACTAAGGTCAAAATTAGCACAGTTTTTTTATTTTCTCTAGAAAACCATAAATTTTATCATATTTTCTCACTATTTTCACATTAATTGCTGATAAAACTGTATACATTAGTGCTTACATTCTTATTTCTATGCCTTTTTGTTTGTTGAGTTAAATGGAAGATGGAAATAGTCCCAGTTTCGCCCAATAAAGGTTTATTAGGTCTTTATTAAGACTAAATTGAGACTGAAAAGTCTCTTCATCCATATAACTTTTCGTCAATTAAATTAGCAACATTTATAATGTGTTGGTGGATTGAGATAGAGGGGGAATCTTTATTAGGGGTGTATGTTAAAAAAAAAAAACCTAAGGTAACATCTTACGAAATAAGATCCCCTACAGGATAAACCTACAAGGGGGTGAGACAAACTGCGCAAACCTACAGATATACAAGCTAAAAGATGTGAAGGAAAACTCTGCATAACAAATAAATCACAATTTCAGTACCTCGAGTGTACTGTGTACTCACACAGCATAAATTACATAAATGAGTAACTGAACGCATTGAAATCATTCACTTACAGAAAAAATGGAAATCGCAAACCTTTTTAAACAACCAAAAATTAAAATCGTTTGAAAAGACTTTAAAGTGGAAGTGTTCAACTAAAAATTCAAAATATTCAAAAAAATAAGGGGATAAATCTCGAAACGTGGAAGAATTGAGCCGACATCTCTCGAGATTAATCCCGCTCTCGCTTTCTCTGTAACATCCTCGGAAGTGAAAGCGAACCAATCCGATGCGATAAATATCACCGTTCTAAAATTGGATGATGAAAGCAAGGGATGGTGGTAGAACAAACGCCATCCGAGGCTTTTTTCCCCTCTAGATGGCTTGAGTAGTAAAAGAAGGCTATTCGAAGGCTTCTTGATGTGATTTCCATTAAGAATGTTCAGTTATAGACGTAGGAGATGAATGATATTGAGCTTCGGTATTTCAATACATCTTTCGCACGTAAGTGTATTGCTATACAAAGTGTCTCTTATAATATCTATCTCAAATATACAGATATGTGTACGCTCACTAATAGATATTTGGAGTGTCTAACTACGGAAATTACATCTCTCACGCCCAAGTATCTATAAATCATTTATCAATTTCATAGACTACAGCGTCATCTCCTTTTTAACCTAATTGGTAAGAATCACACATGAAAATCTACATTATATATAAAATAGAGTGTGAGTATGTGTGTGTGTGTATATTCGCTAAAAACTCGAGAACCAAGAGACACAGAACTTTAAAATTTTCTACATTATTAAACTTCAACCCCTCGCAGAGAATAGGCTACTTTTTATGAACTGAAAGTCCACGGTTTGAACCCAGACGGGTCCAAACGTCTTCAAAAAAATACACAAAAAGTTAATTTTTTTGTTGCAGGGTTCATTTCTTTTGCAATTGAAAAAATTTTCCTACTTCAAATTAATGTTAAGAATAAGTGATAGATTATATGAAGAGAGAGAAATTTAAGGGGATATTCATAGTTTTTTAAGTGCTTCCAATTCTTATACATTTACTATCTTTCTGTTATTGGTGTTTAATCTTACATCTACATCTACATCTACATTAATACCCTACAAGCCGCCTTTCGGCGTGTGGCAGGGGGTGTAAACACCAGTTGAATCTAAATTACTTCCTTATTCGATTATTGTCACGTATTGTTCGCGGAAAGAATGAATCTCTGAAACGATTCGTCCTAGCATCTATTTCTCTTAACTTACGGTCATTATCGGATCGACCGACGTAGCAGGGGGGTTGCATGATACCGATTGTATCTTCCGCAAATGTAGTTTCCCTGAATTTATTAAGCAATCGCAGCCTAGCTTCCAATCTCCTTTCTTTCAAGGATTCCCAACCTACGTCTGAGAGCATTTTTGTAACGCTTGCTTTTTTATCGTAGCATTTCTTAACAAAACGAACCGCTTTACGCTGCACTTTCTCGAGTTCGCGAGTACACGTTTCATCCGCCGGATCCCATATACTTGCCTCATATTCCAGAAGGGGTCTGACCAAGGTAAAATAACATCGCTCTCTCACCTTTTCGTCGCATTTACCGACTATACGCTTTACAAAGCCAAGCCTTTTACTTGCTTTGCCGCAGATTTTTCGAATATGCGTGCTCCAATTTAAGTTATTAGTAATGTTGATCCCGAGATATTTAACTGAATCTACTACTTTGATACTAATTCCATTAATTTTGTATGGGTGATTTGGACGCATTTTTTTCTTTTCGAAGAAATTAACTACGGAGCATTTACTTACGTTAATATCTAATTCCCATTTTTCGCACCACCTTTGGATGAGGACTAAATCGTTTGAGAGAGATGTCCGGTCTTCCTCGTTTGTTATTTCCCTATATATAACCGAGTCATCCGCAAATATCCTCACATTACTAACTATCTCGTCACTCAAGTCATTGATATAAATAAGGAAAAGAAGAGGTCCAATTACACTGCCTTGAGGTACGCCAGAGGTAACTTTGACTCTATTTGAGCTAACGCCATCCAGTACAACTTGTTGTTCCCTCTCGTAGAGAAAATCCTTAACCCAGTCGACTACTTCCTTGTTAATGCCCGCTAGTTTTAGTTTGTAAATTAGTTTGTAGTGGGGGACTCTATCGAATGCTTTTTTGAAATCTAGGAAAATAGCGTCCACTTGCTTTTTACTTTCGGCGGACTTTAAGATATCGTGTACAAATAGAGCAAGTTGGGTTTCACATGATCGGGACTTACGAAAACCATGCTGGTTTGCGTCGAGGAATTCATTTCTATCTAAAAATCCCATGAGTGAGCTTACGACGATATGTTCCATTACCTTTCCGGACAGCGAAGTTAATGATATAGGTCTATAATTTCCTGGGTCCTCCTTTAATCCGCTTTTGTAAGCAGGAGTAATATTAGCTAATTTCCAATCGGATGGGACCCTACCTTCATTTATCGATTTACAAAATATAATTTTGAGATAAGGGGCGACGCTTTCTGCCAGTTCTTTAAGCACTCTTGCTGGGATGCCTTCTGGCCCTGGCGACTTATTTGGCTTAATTTTGCGTAATATTTTAACTATACCGTCTGTCGTAAAAGTTATATTTGGCATGGAATCCAGTATATTAACCTTAGGGAGGATCTCTATGTTACAATCTGATGTGAATACGCTTTGGTAAAATTCGTTTAGAATATTCGCTTTCCTCTTCGAATCGCAAGTAATGTTACCTTCGATATCCCTTATCGAGCTCACTGTTTGTATCTTGTTTGTATCTTAGTATCTGTTGTGGCATTGTGATTACATTTGCGTTTTTTGATTTGATCGAGCTTCATGTTTATATTACGCATTTTAGCATTGGGTTACAAGGCAGCCCCATTATACACTTACTTTCCGCATAGAATATTCATGGGTGGTTTAGAGTGATAGATAAATGATTCACCGTTTCCGATATCGATTTGTGCCTTTCTAAATATGTCTCCTTAAATGTGGTGCTGCTTATCCTAATGTAATCTTCAAATATATTTTTTATTATCTTTAGACGAATGTCATCGTCATCGAAGAAATTGTTCATTCAAGGGATATGAAATTGAATATTTAGGTGACATTGTAGACGTAATTATAACTTTTTATTTGTTTATTGGTTTGGAAATAATTAAAGCCTGGTATTTGATATCTACCTAAAATTATGAGACGTGTTACGATCAAGGTTTTTACACTGATATTTTTCAATTTTAATTTCCCCCTTGAGAATCAACGGGCACTTCTGTTAGTTTAGAATTAATTCTTTCGCATTCATGTACTCAATTAATTTGCGAAATGCCTCTTGATATGCTTTATCTTTGATTATCAGAAACAGATATCCTGATCTCCCTATGTTTATTGAGAGCTGAGGTATATAGTTTCTCGTTATACGTTGCAGATTTATATTATAAATATTGACTATTAGATAGAGTGATAGATTAGAAACTAGAAATTCGTAGAAAAAAGGAATTATTTATACCTTTGCCATACAGTAAATAGTTTGGTAAAGGTATGAGTGCTTTCTTTATTATTCTTTATAACGGAAGACTGCCATCATTTCCTGACCAGATTAGTAGATTCTAATAGAACTTCGTTTGAAGGGCATTAAAAATTTTTGCAATTGTAATGAGGTTGAATTTTTTCGAAAAACGAATGTCTCATAATGAATCGTCATATGCCTGTCAATTAGTGATAGTAAACAGATGATTGTAGTATTGGATAATAACTTGGGAGGAATAATATCTCTCCAGAATTAATTTATTTTTAATGTTAGATTTATTTCATCGCTTAATTCTTAAATTTGTCTCATTCAGTTCTAATTCAGAAATATAGCGATTTACAAAAAATAATTGCCACATGATCATCAAATCTTTACGACCTTATATAATAGCATACCAGTCGGATGTAGACGTTCCTCCACTGTTCAAAAATTTGAGTGAAGCTAATGGTTTTCGATGATTTGGTTTTATGCGAAATATATGAGACGAAACTGAGAAATCCAGTGAAAACCACAGAGTACCATTGAAAATCCCTTCCGCAAGAATACCTACGAAAATCTCGACTGCGTTACATTGGTTTCCGATACTATTTAATTTATCATTGAAAACCTCTGTTTCACCTGATTTTCGCAAATTATTTGACAAAAAGCCGCATTGGGCTGCCTCATTAATTCTCTTCGTCATGTAAGGCAAGGAATTCGTCATAGCCGGCGAAGAATGAAGACCGCATCACCTAGAACATAGCCAATACAAACTCGTCGCACGAGTTGTCAAAGGATATCAGAACACATCACGCTGCGGAACGGATCCTCCTCGGACATAAACAAGCAGCAATCAAGCGTTCCCCAATCTCCCCGCTCCATCTCTCCAAATTCGATCCCCGACCGTCTTTTATGGTCAAGCCGAAACAAGAGTGGAACAGAAGAACAAAAGTGGAATTAAAAAAGGAAAATCAGCGCTTAAAAAAAAAAGGAACTCACCTCCTCCTCCCATCCTCCTGTCCGAATCCGCTGCCCTCTCCGGCGACGGTCTAGGGCGCGGGGGCGGCCTAGGAGGCAACGCGGGGGGGCCCGGGGCCTTCTCCTTCGCCTCCGCCGCCTCGCCACCCTCCTCCGCCCCCTCTTCCGCTGTCCCCACTCCGCCCCCACCACCCACTACACCACTATCCCCTTCGCAAGGCATCATACCACCCCCACACCACAGTCCGACATCTCACTGCACGCAATGGGGATCACATAGCCGCCTCACGACGCCCAATCCCTGCATCCACACAACCCCCCGATCACCCTTTACACCCTAGCCAACACGAACGCAACCCTCCGAAACCACGGAGGACTCCCGAAGAAAAAGAAACACAATCGGGGGTGTCGAACAGAAATCTTACCCCCGAAAGTCTTCCCGAAAACGCACTCGTAAAATTCTGTTTCACTTCTGCCTCTCGGGGAGTGTGAGAGAGCTGGTTTCCGCTCCCAGTCTCGGAGCGAGCACCTCGAAGGTCGGCGGGCGAAGAGTATGTACGCGCGCCGAGGAAAAAAGACGTTGCCCAAAGATCGCCGCCGCGAACCAATCCGGTTCCGAAAAGATCGTGCACGTGAAGGGCAAAGCAAAAAAACGATCAAAACAATCTCCGGATGCTTCTTTTTTCTCTCTTCCTTCGGACGAAAGTCAAGCGATTGCGAATCGCCCTGTCCTCCGAATCTCCGGGACTGCCGACTTGGAGGAACCGATCACCGGCGTCGACTTCGTCAAGGGCTTCGGAGCGCTCTGCGGAGGCTCCAGAGTCCGTGGCGGGCCACAAGGAGACAGCGGAGAAGATACGTGCACCCATTCGCGAGGGAGAGGATAACGTCCGATAGGTGGTGCTGTCGGCGCCGGCTCGCGCGACGCCTCCCATCGGTGGCACCTGGAACCACGCGCCAAGAGCAAAGCAGAGTTTGCCCTCCCTTCCAACACCAATTCCCTTCTTTCACCTCTTCTGCCGGGGTCAGAGGACGTCGACCAGTGCTTAGAAGCGTTGAGGAGAGTGGGGGTACCGCTACGGAAGGGAAACAGCGAGGAGTTCTCTATTAAATCGCTCTATCCCGAACAAAAACATTATACAATCTCGGGAGTGCCCCCCACCAAAAAAACGATCTGTTTAGAAAAACCGCAGGTAGTTTCAGGGATAAAACAAAATGGGTTCTGTTAAGCGATTCGAATCACCGTATCGCCGATAGCTTGCCCCTAAGCTCTCGACTGGTGAGAGGGGCTCCCTGTGGGAGGGGGGAAGAAGGTCGTCTCCTTTGAGGTCATCCGCTAAGCAGCGGTGTCAGGTTATTAGCTTCTCTTATCTAATCCCCTCCTACGACACCACAGGCATGGAAAGGCGACACGGTCGGTCCCCTTTCGGAAGATGGAAATATCTCATCGAGGAGAAGCGAGTGCGGGAGAGAGATGGACCAAAGGAAGTCATCTCCGAGGGGCCCCGTTCGAACTCCGGTGCGAGAGGGAGGCAGAGTCGGCGAATGGGATGGAAAAGGCACCTTCGAAAAGCCCGAGGCAATGTCGACGCCTTCCCCCGTCCGGTTTCTGCTCTCAACCCATCCCTGCCGCCCACCGATGGAATGCCCTTCTCTCTTTTCCTCTCCAGCGTTGCCAACCACGTGGGCCAAAGATCTCGCCGAGTAGCGATGCCAGCAAATACTCGTTCGGAGGGCCGAAGAAAGAAGAGAATGAACGTGGATGAGGAAGACTGAGAAGGCGGGCGGAGGATCCGGGGTGTGGGGAAGGGCCGTTGGATAAGGAGCCCCACATAAAAAAGGTCGACAGATTAAAAGGAATTGAAGGGACGATATTTTTCTGTGGAGGATGGTCCCCTTTTTTCTCTTGAATGGTGGTGCACGCAAGCATTCGCGGAGTAAACCCCGAAACACGCAAACGAAGTGGTGATGGGAAAGGGTTCGTTCCTTTTTCGCAGCGAGTTCCCTTTATCATCAGCGGAAAATGTGTAAGACGAAGGTTCGGTGGCCATAGAAAGAGTTATTCCACTTTCGCATCTGGGGGAAGCAGAAGAAAGGGGTGACACATTGTCTCCGTTTCTTTACCCGGTGTCTGAAGAACATCCTCGGCGAAAAAAGGGGACGTAATTGAGGAAAGGGATGGGAGAGGCCGGGGTTTGATCGAGCGTTGTTTTATTAAAGGAGAATGACGGGTAGGTAAGGTATCGCGTGTGCGTGGGTGCTGCAAAAGCTCCTCATTCAGCAAAGAGGCGAGAAGAAGGGTTTGAAACCAGATGCTGATACTGCGGTGAGGAGGGCTAGGATGGTGTCGGCGGTAGCCACCAGATGAGGATGGGCGTTGATGATGCTAATATCGCAAACCGCGATGCGGCCTCCAGCGCGGCGGAGATTTAAACGACCGCAGGGAAAGAGATTTTTCTTTATCTCGCGATATTTTGCGGAGGGACGCCTCTCTCAGTCACTTACGGATATGAAGGAGGTCCGACGGTTCTTGAACAAAGCTTCCGAGTTACAGAGCGCGGATTATGCGTGGGAAAGAATGCAAAGAATTCCCGATGCTCGCGCCCGCGGCGATCTCTTTATGGATCACTGCGGGGAGTTTGTTTCGCAACGCAGACGACTCGGAACAAATTTTAGGTAAACTGCAACGCGGAAGATCGGTTTTTTTACGGGACGATTCTTCTAAGTCGATCGATTCAAGAGAATGAGTTCTGTCGCATTCGGCCGGACTCAGTGGAAAGACATTCTGAAGGAGCGGAGAAACTTGGTACCATCCACAAGATTAAGCATCTATTCTACTACTGAATTCGGCGTAACGCCATTATTAAATAATTTTTCATTTTCCCTCTTCTAGATATCACCATGTTTCTCTACTCTTGCAGATTGCAAACAGTTATATTAAACGGTTAATATTATACAGTAATTACTTAAATAAGTTCTTTATAAATAGTCCTTATAACCGCAGACACTAACAGCAATTTACATCTACATTTTAGTAAATAAATAAAAACATGGAAGATATTAGTCTGAAAAAATAGCACTTTATTGGTTCGTTGTAGCTACTTTAAATCCTTCTCGTAAATATCGAAGATAAACGGGGGACCTGGATCTTTCCAGGTCCAGGTTTTTAAATAGTTCAGTAGTTAGCTGAAAGTAGAAATTTATGTAAACTATACTGAGTAAGTTCTGTAAAAATTAAAGTTTCCCAAATCCCCAACTAAAATTAATTGTGTCAATTTTTTCAAGCCTCTTTTTGGGGTTTAAAGTGCAAATTCGTCGCATATATGCGATAAAATGAAATCTAACGGGTTGATTACCACGAATAAATGTATAATAGCTTAAGAGCTTATATTTATCGGAGAATTAAATAAAAAAATTCAAAGATATGAAACAGACGAAAGAGAATATAATAATGAAATTACTCAACGTGCCACGAAATTAAATTCTAGCGTCCTTTGATGGCAAAAAAACCTTTTCACTGGCGTTCCGTGTGGCGAACCCATTGATATTACTACTAACCTGCTTAAAGATTCCTGTGTAGATCCCCCATGGTGTGCTGATATTTCCAGATTGTTGTGTGCGGTCCCGGGTTCGAATCCCGGCTAGTCGGATTTTTCTGGCTAGGGAATGGTTGTGCGTCTTTGTAAATAGTAATAATTATTGAAATGGACGTAATTGGGATGTTCCTGTTTCCATTAGAGAAGTTATTATTATTATCCAAACTATTTCCTATACAATAGCGTGTGTTATAAATAAAACAGTGGTTTAGCCATGGGTTTCCCTCTTGGCCCATATTTTCATGGACAATTTCGAAAAGAAACTCTTCAGCTCAAATTCGGAGTTTTTAAACAATTTTTTATTGGTTTAGGTATGTAGATGACGTTATTTGTGTATTTGGGTACTCAAAATACTTTGGAGATCTTTTATAAATTCATCTACTCACAGCCAAATTAAATTCACTTTGGAAAAAGAAATTAATGCCTGTTTCCCCCTCTGTTTTGGATTTAAAGATTACCTTATGTGATGGTCGCCATGAGTTAACAGAAAACCTTGCTATACGGATTGGACACCTGATAATGTAGCGATGCTACGTAACCATAGTCAATCTTTATAATACTGCCTGTTCCTAAGTAAAACGCCTTCCTATGGAGTTCTTGTGCATTAATAATTAGCAAAAAGTTACGCCTGATTCAGTATCATTCAGTTGAATGAGTTTCTTATTTTTTTATTTTTTCACTTTAGATTAACAACTTTGATGTATTCTGTAAAATTGTCCATGGATTTAGTAAAAAACCTAAGCATTCAACTCATCGGAAGGAAACCTACCCTCTCTCTGAACCATTTTAAGCGTAAAATTCTCTCCTTGGAAGAGAAAAAATGTTTTTTCAGCTTCGTGCAGAACGCGTGTAGTTCGAATGAAAACATGGCCGTATTAAAAAGCTTCGATGCGAGGACATTTTTTCCTCGGGATTAGACTCGGCAAAAAAGTGCCGACAGTGTTTGAGCAATGCGAAAGGCATGAGATAAAATTTATTTTGGTAATCGCTGTAAAAACAGGTGGCCGTTGATTTGAGGCGATTATTTAAAACTCTCAGCTCCCCTTGGACGATTCGTCATCGGAAATCCTCCCGCCAGTGAAAAAATGCCGCGGTGAATGTTTTTCTCTCCGCCCAAAAACAACTGAGTCGACGCACTCACTCAAGCGCAAAATCCATAAATAGATCAAAGGGAATTTTTCTCGCCGGCTATAAGGGAGTACGAATGAAATAAAGGAAAAATCATCAATGTGGATCACGACTATACTCTTAAATATAGTTATCCCCAAGATATTGCATTGCGCAACGAAGCTTTACGTGATTTTAACTCGAGGTGGTAAATTGAAAGTTTGAATTCCCATTTCAGTTCTCATAAAATTTGAATGTCCGATTCTATGGAAGCAGGTTATTTCGTACAGCTGAGATGAAATATCGTGTCGGTATCCTATGAGCCTATATTTATGAACACAGCGATATCACTGAAACAAATTGTAATTCTTTATCTTAAACACTGTATTACTGGTCCTTGAAACAGAACTAAAACTAACTACTCCTGTTGGACATAAAATAGCCTATTGCCTCATGCCATTACTTTAAGAACACTTTAAAGGATACTACAATGAATTTTTGTCTTATTAAATCGTCTTTTTTAGTTCCAAAAATATTTTTGCGAGGCCTTTAATAGTGTGTGCAAAGAAAATTCGAAAAGATGCACGCAAACTTTTTGAAGTTACGCTTGATCACTGATTAAATATTGAAGAAATATTTGAGGGATCGGACCACCACATCATTGAAATGGCGCGAGTGCTAATGAAGCATGTTTGATGTGCGTATATACGTGTAGGTATGTGGTATTAAAAAAGATGGCTCATTTTACGAAATGAATTCCTTAAACAGGAATGGAGCTCCTTTTCTATTTTAAAGAGTAACCCACGAATGGGAAAATTTAGAGGATAGAAAAATAAACATAGAACAGTGAATATTATGAAATTAATCGCGGGAAGATCCGAATCCCTGAAGTTCAGGAAACTGGGAGCTGCCATCAAAGATTATATGAAATAAATACAAATTTCACCCTAGGAACCGTATAAATGCTGATGGAAATCCTAAGGACTACAAACGATTTTTAAAATACTGTTGAGTAGGTGGAGCTTTTCTGCTCATGATCACCTAACAAAAAGACCCATTTATCAATATCTAGAATCGTTTTATCAGATGACGTGCGTAAGAATTGCTTCATCAGGGAGAATTAGCAGATTACTCTCCTATGCTTATTTTAACTTAATTCAATTGGGCGTATCACCACTTCGAAATCATGGTTTGCATACATTTTATATACATGATTTCGAATTTCGATTCTGTTTGACGCGCATTCGTTTCACGTTTATATCTTTCATGTCTCCAGTTCCATTTTTTTTTAATTTTTTTATTTTCACGACTCAGAATGATTCATTTTTTCCCTTTCCTGCGTGAAGATAAAATCGAGGGAAAATACACTTGCTAATATGATTTTTACTGAGAAAACCCGAAAGTAGGCTTACGTTCTTCATTTCGATTATGCATTTCTTGTACGACAGATATATGCTTACAAGATTTAACTTTGACGAAAAATCATACCTAGTCATATCTATGGAAATATACGGCAATTGAAGAAATTAAATGAGACCGTAGGCTATTCTCCATGAGAAAAACACGTTTTACTTTTAAGGAAAGAAATAAGATGATTCGTCTCGACTTATATTCCATGGAAATCTTCAAAGAAAATATGCAAGCGAATTTGAGTGAAATGAGTTTGGCAATTCAAAAGTGTCAAATTTGATGAATGTAATCGAAATCAAGGTATACGAATGTTTAAGGGTCAATCTGTCATTTTGAGTAAACAGCTCATACATTAGCAACGTAATATGTTAGCAAATATCGATGTCCGTAAATAAGAAGCAAAGAATAAATAAAGTACGGAGCTTTGAGTGTAACGGCTGATTCTCGCCAGGTCCCAAGACCCGAAACTTTTATTATTACAGAGTCATCCTTTCTTTAATGGATCATTCGCAGTACGATTTAATCAGACTCCATTCAAATTTAATACTTCTCTCAACCGGGAAATCCCTGTCACCCGGCTCGAACCGTAAAAAGCACCTATTCATCGTCACAGAGCTCCAGAGCTTTTAGTATTTAATACTCGCTTTTCTTCTTCCAAACCTACAACTTAAATATTTCTTAGTCTCTTTTTTCAAATAAAAAAATTTCTCCGCAATCCCATCGTAGCAATCTGTGGGATTTTGAAAGCGAAATAGATTCAGGGTAACCAGCAATAGATTTAGATAATTCACAAGATAGGTGATTCAAGCATTGATACCATAATAACGCAAAACATGGCAATCCAAGATATAAAAAGGAAATTGATGGTTACATTTTATGATGCAAGTTTAAATTAGGATTGATCTATAAAGTAATATCGGTCATCTTCATGCTCAGGGGGGAGTAAGGAAACTAGATTTAAAGAGGGCTATTTCTCCCTTACCCGTGTTGGAATTTTTCTAGGTCAAAGTTGAATTCAGGTTTCGAAGAAATCTATGTATAAATCTACACTGCTTAGGCACACAATTCTGCTTATATTACCCTGGTTTTACTGCAACCGTTATGAAAAGTTGATGCCAAGGGAAGGTTGTGTTTGCGGAGGGCGGTTACACCACTGCTCAGAAGGGTTGAATTGCTTCTTTTGTTGGTTCAATTATGACTATCAAACGCATAAAATACGTTTACGTGAGTATACCTATACTTTTATGCTGTTAGGTATGTAAATATAAATGCAAATAAAATTAAACCTATACTTATACTGACGTCAACATTACCTTTTTATTGTAGATGAAGACGAAATTTATTTATTTGTTTATTCACATTCAACGGATCGCCAATTTATAGTGAAGATGCAACATTAACAATAGACGATTACTTACGAACGTTCCCTAACCAGGGAAATCTGGATAGCCGGGATTCGAACCAGGACCTTGGCGTTGGAGCATTATCATGTAGGCATGCTAACCACCCCGCCTCTGCGGCCAGAAATTAGCGGAAGTGAAACACTGAGTTCGAAAAAAACTTTTTACTGTAAGACTTGTACAAAAACCACTAATCAAATACACACAAGTTAACTATTTTCGGCGCAAATTACGCCATCTTTTTTAAATGAAACTCCGCCAAGTATCGCGGAATCTTATTCATTATAAGGAATTCGAACTTCTGTCGAACATGTTAAGCATAATCAAAATCTATACGGTCCTATTGTAAAAAATAAATTAATGATAGCAAATATGAAGTCGCAGTTAAAACGAAATGTTGACCCGATTTGATATAATTTAGGAAATTTTGTGAAATTCACTGCACTCAGGCTGTTTGAAAAACCTGAAAAAACATGCATAGCAGGAAAATTTAAGGATGTGTATCAGAATAATGTAAATGAATGGGTATAAGCGTGGGTAAATATAGAAACAAGCTAAGTGGATTACCTTTTCTCGTATTTAGAGGCATGTTGAATCGCTACCTAATTCGTATGCCTCTGTCCACTCGTGTACGCTTCGTGGTGACGCATTGGTTCGTTCGTTGTATTGTCCTGAAGTTGCTCATTCTTAAGAAGAGTAAGGTTAAATCAGCCATCATAACTTGATCCCTTCCCTCATTCTTTGCTTGTACGACGCTATTCAGTAATCGTGAAGAAACCATAGAGAAATTTGTGACATTCGCCGAAAAGTAAACAGGGATTCAATGTACAATAACATGCTTAGAGACCGCTTTCATGCATATTCAGCCTCTAGATGAATACATGTCCCGAAGAATCCCCTATCCAACTCCTTTTCCTTGACGATAAGTAATAAGATCGAGGAAAAGGTTTTATAGGAAAAAATCCGAGAGAGGTGACGCCGCAGTCAGAGAAGACGCCATTTAAACACGAGTTATGTTTTCCGATCACTCATTATTATCATACGATGTTCCACTCCATAGACCCTCTCCTCGGACATTCCGTCCCTCATTCCCAAAAAGGTTCACTTTCTCCGCAGTAAAACTCCTCTCCCGCTCATCCATCCAGCAAGAAACAATCCAAACCCACCCGCGATCCTGAAATTTTTGGACCCGGCCGAGAAAAAGAAAGAAAAACAAACAGATGAACTGAGCTGGAGAGACGGATGGATGGTACGGCGGGGAAAAAATCATCCTTAAAAAATGCATACCTCTTGCAACTCTGGGGAATCGACGCGTAAGAGTTGCTGGCATAAACGGAGAGAGCGCCGCTATAGACTCATTTTTTTCGCTTCCTCTCCACCCCTTCGTTTCCCTTCCAGATCCACTTCCAGGTCCCCTACCAAGTCCACTTCCAGATCCCTTCCCAAGTCCACTTCCTCCGCCAGACTTCCGCCCAGGTGAATCGAACACGGCAGGGAGAAACCACTCTTTGGTTGGATGGGGATGAGTTGGGTCGGATGGGCGTACTGCCACGGAAAGCGGGGGCAGTCTTAGGGGGTGGGGGCGGAAGGGGAGGAGAGAGGCCCGTAAATCGTGCGGCGTGGGAAATGCTTCGAGGATGGGCAACACAATGACACCGTTCGAGAAAAAAAAATCGTCTCCAATTAGCCTTTCAGGATGGCAAACTAAAGGAGATGCGACGGGACATTAATTACGCCCCGCTTTTATCTACTACGTCTCCTTCTTCCTCCTGGTCTATCCGATAAGCAAACATTTTGAAATCGCTTTTTAAGCCCTTCATAGGAGACGATGGTTAATGGGCGCCCCCTCTTCGGGGTGGTCTGCATTCCCGCACCTCATTAAAGATCGAAGGATAAAAAAAGTCCCGTGGCCACCGCTTTCGCTGCTTAGGCCGATTCTTTGGTTTGGATTTCAATTGGCTGCGGTTCGGGACGTTTTTTCAGCTGTTTTCTTACGGAAAGTCGAGAATTAAGAGTTTTCGGACCTGAAACAATGAGGGATTAAAAGGTTCTGAGGTGGCATCACGGTCGGAAGGGAATTTTCGTTCCCCAGCCCAACCACCGTAGGTTTCTATTTAATTAGAGAAGGAGCGGAAGAAAACTCACAAAAAAGGCAACGAGGAAACAATTTGGGGGGTTACGATAAGTTTCTCGGTTGTTTTTGAAAATCGAACTAATGTTGGATCGTGTTATATAAACAAATAAAAAGTCGAATCATGTTCACGGAATATCGGACGTGTATTTAAATCTACCAATTATCCATCAATCTTCCTAACTCAGCGTCTTCAAGGAATCTCACCGATTGTTTGTAATGAGTATTACTTACCAATTAACGGTAAAATTCTGCGAGTAATGCATTACATGGTTCCTATTGATTTCCTAATTGTGTAAATTGATTATGTCTTCAAATATTATTTATAATTGAGAATATATCGTTTTTATATATTATTACTTCGGCATTTTGAATTGTCTGTATGGATTACATTAACTTAAATACAATGGTATTTGCTAGCCAAAACCCGATTATAAATAGTTTCGCAAATCCTAATTTACGTTTTTCTTCAATCGGTATAAAATTGCCTCAGTCTTCAACAAATATTTAAGAACAGGAAGTATCCCTTTCATATTTTATTATTATTATATGGTATGTTTTGGTCATCTTTAATTTCTTTGGGCCCCGTATACATGCCTTACAAAAACAACGGCTACCCCAATCAGTGATTTTATAAGTTATCTTCTCCCGAGTTTCAGTAAATATCACTTTTTTATACGTATAATGAAGTGTGTTTTTTAACTCTTAATAAGAAAGTTCTTTCCTTTCGATTATTTTAGAGATGTAATTTAAAATTGGTCTTGGTGGCCGAGTGGTTAACGTCCTCGCGCGTTATCGCTCCAACTCCACAGTCCGGGGTTTGAATCCCAGCTAATCGTGTTTTGGTCGTGTCGTGTGAATTTTTCATTGTTATTGTTACCTACCACTTTAAGGGCCATGATAATGGATGTTTGTGGGGTACATGGAATAAGAACTTCGGTCTTCGACCGCGAATTTTTGGGTGAAATAAAACAAGAGAAGTATTTTAATGTTTCTTTCTCTTTCTTACGAATACAACTTTTGAGTTTCATTATCAGTTATTGCGAATTTCACGATTTGAGAACCATTGGATACTTGCATATCGACCAATGAAGGTTCTTGCGGAAAGATATATTTCCGTTTACTTATATATCACTGCATTGGACCCAAACATAGAAATGTTACCACAAACTTTGAATGAATGTACTAATACCATTTTAGTAAAGAGGAAAGAGAGTTTTACGGATAAAGTAGATCTAAGAGTAATGACGCAGTCCTCAAGAATGGAATCAGCGTTTCCGGTATGTAACAAGTTAGCAATACTACCACTCAGATATCCTTTTGTATATAAGGTTTTAAGAGTGTTTTATAATCGTGGTGGGCACATTAATAAACTTTGCTTGTACTTCTACAATTTAAAGAGGACTATCTATTGTGTAATACCTAAGCCTAATGTACAGTAGTATAAGCAATTCTTTTCCTATATAGCATCTAAATTGTTATATTCTCTGCCAAAAAATGTCTCCACCTCATCCAATCAATGAGTTCTTCTTGAAAAAGGCCTGGCAATTTCTTTAAAAGGATATAGAAGTTTATGATAAGAAACTATGTTTATTCTTTCTTTATTCTATTTTACATGTCCATATTTCAACTTGTTTACCTCACTATTTTTGTTTATATTCCAATCCTCTGAGTAATTATCACATAAAATTTATTTTTTTCATATATATAAATATATGCCGAAAATCACCGACCATTTAAGTTAAAATGATGGCAATTCCGGTAAAAGATTTATTTCTTCTGGGCTGCATAATTTTCACAAATCATTTGTTAATATTTCAAAGGCATGTATTTATTCTTCTGTAAATGAAAATAAAATATTATTATTATGTTCCAGCCCGCATTCTCACTGACACAAATCATTCCGGAATGGTGGCTAGAACCTACTGACTATCGCATATTTCAATGCCGTTTCCTTTATTTTTAAGCTCCTCCAAATAATTTCCTCTATTCATCATTCCATTGCGAAGATAAGCAATCGGATACTCTAGGGATATTCATGGTCCCGCTGTATAAATTTCAGCTTTAATGATTTAAACTTTAAGAAATACGTAGAGTTATTGCTCACGCGATTGAAATTTCAACAAAACACTTTCTAAAGCAGGAAAGGTAAGGATGGTTTTAGAAATAGGAGAGTTTTTCACTCCTCGTTAAAATTTTAACCTCGCTTTCAAATTTCGATAACCTTTTGAGAGCTCCGCTGCACGTGTCTTCGTAAAAAGCTGTCGTTATTTTCCCAAAGATGAAGTTCGTCTTTAGCTGCCTGATTCCGCAAAATATTCGAAAACAATAACGCTCTGGGGATATATCCGCCAACTTAGTGCGCGATCACTTAGCACTCCATTTTTACGGAACCAATTAAGAGTGCTAAGAGACGGATGCCCATACACGCAGTCTCGACTATTTCACTTAGCACGAAATTCGTTTTAGCGCGAATTGCCGCAAGAAGAGGATTTTCCGACGTTTTCCAGTTTTAAAAAGATTCGTCTCCGAATTCCGCCAAAATATTTCGCTTTCGCTCACGTCAGTCCAACGTTCGTTTGGCAGCGTTTTGCGTCCGTTTTGAAAATTCGTTTACTCCTTTGAGAGATGGAAAATTCGAGGATGAGAATCCTCTCGGTATTCAAGAATAAAAAGCGTTAAAACGGGGAATTTCTACCTTTGATTTTATGGTTACCATTATGAGTGTCGATTACCTAAATGTCTATGTTATATACGATTTTGACTAGTATATAACACATGTATTATTTCGGTAATATTGTTTATATAACATGCTTTTTTTGTCTACATTGTACTTTATGGATGAAAATCCATGTACTTTTTCCTTATACTTCTTTTTTTTGTTTCATGTTATTTGTATATTACTATCTTTTCTAATGTGAACTGATTCTTATTTATGCATCGTATGCAAGTACTTATTGGTAGTGTATTTCTTTATATTTTAAACCTCTTTTTTTCTCATCTTTTAGCTATTACTATCGGTAAGTTTTCGCAGGTTTTCCACACCCCCTTCCTTGTGGGTGTTTTCTTGCAGTGGAATTTTTTTCCTAAGATTTTCTTGGGTTTTTTATATTCACAATTCTTTCAATTGTTTTCCTTCTCATTTTATAATTAATGACGATTAGTTAGATGAAAGAAGAGAATTTTTAGTCTCAATCTCGCCTAAATAAAAGACGATTCATTATTATTGTCGTGATCCCAACCACCTGAATGCCATTATTGAAGAGCTGTGTGTTCAACATGGTACCCTCCCGCCTTCGTCGCAAATCGAAACCTATATCCGTCAAAACTTTGAATTTTCGATTTGAAATCGATTTCTAAAATACTTCACAATTTTGAGTCAAAAATTTTATGAGAAATAATGTCTACCGTTAATTTTCGCTCACGAAGTACCGAAATGTCGACTCACGAGAGGATAAACTTTAAGTAACTTCATCAAGAAAACCAAGCATAAAAGCTAAAATTTATCAATTAAGGTTACACATTATTGCTAGTTAGTCTAGGGTGGCTAGGGTTGACTTTTGCTATATCTGCGGGTTTATTCCCATTCCATCCATTCGCTTAACTGAGGGAACTAGAATAATATACGTTGGACATTCCTCCATCGGCAACGAATTTTTGCAGATATCACGTGCGTGCGAGTATCACGACTCCAAATAAATTAGCTTTCATTCACGTCCCGTATCAATTAGCACGCCATAAGCTAGATTTCCAAAGTAATAACCTAAAAATTTTCGGTCATTGGAATTTCAGCGCTTATAATATTGTTGAAATCGTATCAGTTTCAGCGCAAGCCAACAGCGAGCGGACTCTTTTGTTGGTTTCGTTAAAATAAGGAAATTTTACAGTTTTGATAACAATGATAAATTTCATTCAATAATTGTCTAAATAGTTTTGACTATCATCCATTAGCTCATATTGAACCTATTTCAACTTAATTCTAACTATCCTGAAAGTGTATGAAAATATATACAAGTGACTGTATTGTATGTATGTTAAAAATGTTAGTTCAAAAATTATCAATTGGTAATTTAATTTCCGACGTTTTCTTTATCTGGAAGATTATAATAAAAATATTGCGTCTCGCTTCAGGGTTAATTTGACAATTAAAATCCACCAGAATAAACAACTGTTTCGTTTAAATTCCTAGTTTTCTATTTATTTTCTAACAAGGTTCCAAACTTGGCCGAATTTTTGGTATTCATGCTAGCTTAAGCATTTACAGAATCAAATTTCCAAATAAATTCATTTATACAAAGAATTTGTCGTATACAGAAATATTTATTCCCTCACGCCTGTATTTCCTTCAACTTGTCAGACAAATTTTACGATGCGAATACGTTACATCCCACGAATAACGGGAATCTTCCCGGCCGTCTCCCATATTCACCCGTCAAATTATGAAAATTCAAACATCAAATCATAGGGTTGATGTGGTTTGCCATTCAAAACTTTTTTATATCCTCTTCCCCAACAATTTCAATTTTGCCGTGAGAGCAAAAACTAAAGATATATTTTTTTACCATCTGTCACAAGTTTTACTTAATGAAACATACTAAACGTATTAAAATAACTCATAATTTACCCATTTACAATCATTGATTAATTTCATTCCTTGGAAGCACATAGATAAGGTAGACTTCAGTTACATTAGTTTTAAAACTTCTAAAATACACTCCTAGCGATCAATCCTTGCCATCCTTTTGATTAATTACGATTATTCAACCATTCAAATATGTACGTCTATAATATGTGCTTTTGAAGATAACTTTGGTGGGAGTATTGTAAGATTTCGTTTCCTGAAATGTTGATATTTATAAAGTTTTGTTTAGTCGATAACATCATACTATTTTGCTTCAGTTCACGTAACTCCTCCTTGAGATTGAGAAGACTTGAGAATATAGAATAATCTTTTTTACCAAGTTAATATGTGGGAGTGTATGAGTTGCAGTTTTTGTAATATCTCTGGCCAAACAAGGGAGAGTGACATCTTCCTATTAACAGTAGGAGACTCAGGAGAATTATTTTCCTCTCCTGCTAACTTATTTTCTCGAAAATGATTAATAATGAAAATAATGAGCTTCTGTAATGGAAATTTACTCATGTGTAAAAGAACCATACCCTCAGATTTTCGGTAGGTTTGGCATAATATCTTGGAGAATTAACTTCTATTTTATATATTTCGCAGCTTACAACTCCCGCTGATAGAGGAGAAAAATACGACATTTGGAGCATCTGAGTGAAGCAGGATGATAAAATGTTTTTGGACTCAGCAAAGATGGAGGAAAGTCTGGAGAGATAATAGAACTCGATAAGGAGCCGCCTATTTATTACGGAGGTCCAAATTATGGAATGGTTTCCTTTATAACAAAATATAGAAACATAATGGTAAGAAAGCAAAGTATAAGTGCAAAGTACAGAATACGCGAGTACGTACTCATGATTAATGAACGTTAATCTCTTGTAATGTATGCAGTATTCAGCTCAAGTGAATGATTACATTTAACTTAAATTGTTACACCATCATCTGCAAAAAAAGAAGAAGAAAAGGAAAACTTCTATCAGGCCATCGATGCTTAGCACAATATGGCGATTTTCCACTGCCAAGTCATCCTGGGTGACTTTAACGCTCGTGTAGGTTTCCCTGAGTTTACCGCATAAGAGAATGGTATAATAAGTCGCAATGTAAGAATCCCAAAGGAAAAAATCTGATGTGGCCAGCACATGACTTTCTCCACATATAAGATGTAATATTTATCTACGACAGTAATTTCGAACTCTATATTCCATCTAAACTTGGAAGATGAGTGATTAATTTATATATTATTATCTTTTACGTCACAAACATTATAAATAATGTTTTTCGGGACATGCTCGATGAAAAAAGATGAATTAGGCCTTTCGCCCATAGAGCCCAGAGCGCCCACAAAGTACATAATCAGCAACTTCCGGTTTATCAGTATTTCATGAATAACTCCTAAACAATCAGTGATACAAAAATATGTTTCAAACAAAAGTTATAGTAAATTACACTTTCTAAAACATTTATAAATAATAGTATATACCTAAATATCATATTTATGGAGATATTTTGAAAACCGGAAATAAGCTTTGAAGAATGAAGCTCAACTTCCGGTTGACCGATTTACTCCAAAAACTAATCAACTCTAACGACTGTAATAAAAGTACAATTTATGAAATTTGGTGTTGATCCGACAATTAGGTTTCATGTTAGAGCGCCCACAAAGTACATAATCATCTTCTTCCGGTTTATCAGTATTTCACGAATAACTCCTAATCAACCGGTGATACAAAAATATATTAAATACAAAAGTTATAGTAAATAACATTATCTAAAACTTTTATAAGTGATACAATATACGTATATATCGTATTTATGGAGATATTTTGAAAACCGGAAATGAGCTTTAATGAATAAAGCTCGACTTCCGGTTGACCGATTAACTCCAAAAATTAATCAACTCTGACAGCACACACACCACTACTATATATGAAGTTTGGTATTGATACGACAAACAGTTTTCACGTTAGAGCGCCCACTATCACACACACACATACACACACACACACACACACACACACACACACACACACACACACATACACACAGACATCATTCCGAAAATGGTCAAAACGTGTTCTAGGGACCCCAAAACATGTATTTCCGTTGAAATCTCGAAGTCGAATTTTTTCATGAAAACAATACTTTCTCTATACTTCGTATATGGAGAAAGTAAAAAACGGACTTGAAAAAATTTTGACGGGGCCGAGAATCGAACCGGGATCTTCCTCTATCCGGGAGGCTGTCATAACCATCTAGCCTACCATTAACCCTTTTCATGTGATTCCTTAAGGTGGGTTTCTCCTTTACACCTCTTTGTGTTGCCGATGCCTCAATGAGGCCATGGCCGTATATTCCTATTTTTTACAAACAGGAAACTAACAATTCAGCTAGTTCACAAGAAAAATGAAGAGTAAAAATATTAATCTTTAGCAAATTTTTAATATATCACATCAGTTTTAGATAAAAAATACAAGTAATTAGATATCTATAAAATTCTCTAATAAATACGGAAATGAATAAAACCTCCCTTGGGAACTCGGAAGGACCCTCCTTGGTATACTACGTTACTATTGCAATTGGCGGGGCTCCCGGATAGCCATGTGGGCAGCGTGTTCTGCTTCGGATAACGCGGTCCCGGGGTCGATTTTCAATTTCCCTTGTGTAAGAAATTGCCCAAGATGTCGTAACACTTAAAAAAAAACAACTTGTGCTTTTGGCACACAAACTACCTAGCTAAAATTATAACATGAGCTAAGGACTATAACAATGGAAAAAGATGAATCTGTACTATATATTTTAGGTAAATCATATTGTTTGATTTTATAGCGTGTATTATCGAAATATAAAGAATGAATTTTCATGAATAAGCGTATATCGATAGCATTTTGTTTGCTTTTACTATAGCTAGAAACAAAAAAAAATATTTTGGGTAATTTAATATGAGTAGCAATTGATATATAAAAGAAAAACCCGTTGACGTTAAGAGTTAAAAGCGAAGATGGATATATTTTCTTCGTGAAATCCTCACCGCTACTATCAACCAATTTCTGGAATACGAGATATTACTTTCTGCATCCAAGAAAGAAGGACATGTTTATTGAATTTGACTCTCGGCCGGAGATGTTTCCAGGAATAAGTGACATCGTATGTCACCGAGTGGAAATGCCGCTCATAAGAAACCTCACGTACAAAGGACATAATACGCTCCAACTCCATCGCAAAAGCTTTGTAGTTACAGTCCTAAACCTCGCTTTGTGCTCTCATTTTCATATGCGTGAAGCTCGAAGAATCACTTCGACAGAGAGAACTGAAAACTTGTAGAGCCATCGACAACAGCTGTATTCGAGTGCACCAGACTGATTTCAATTCAACTTTGACTGAAACAGTTTCGAGAGGTAACTAAAGGACTGGGAGTATATTGTGAATAATACAAATGGTCGCAGCTTGCACCCACTCTTTCCGCTGACTTGCCGCCACCAAATAAGTAACAATGCCCGCAGTCACCCCGTGCAGCTTTATCTTCCTACCTTTGGTTCTCTTTGACTGTGTTGCAACCCCTGCGGAAATATAGAGGATCTATTGAGGATCTCAAGCTTTAATAATTTGAAAGGGATTTGGAATCATTGCCTCTACTGTCATGATTTCTCGCCCCACTCTTCCTGATTTCAGAAAGGTTCCTGATGAGGATAGAATTGGCTTAAGAGTATTTTTAGCTTGATAGAAAAGAAGAAATAAAGATATGTTAGTTTCCACTTAAGGTATATAATTGTTGAATATCTTTGATTCTCCTTCTATTGTATAGTTTAGAAAGTCAAGATTCTTGAAAACAATTTAGGAAAACAATGTATCAAATCAAAATCGAACGCAAGATATTAATGTTTACATTTTTTTAGACAAAGTACTTCTTTTCTTCTGTCATGAGAGTCTATTAACGGGGAAGTAATAATAATAATAATATTTTTTTTATTTTTTATTTATTTATTTAATGCAATAATAACATTATAGTTCCATCAGGCAAGTGCCTGTCCATGGAACATGGATTGAAGTTGATTTAAACAAGGTTAAATAGTTTTCTTGGTAGAATATCAGTGCTGACAAAATATAAATTTAAAAAAAGAACAGATAAAATTAGAAAAATTAGATTTCCAATAACATATTTTTTAAACAACAATTTTTATGATATTCTTACGACATATAGTACTGCTTGAATGAAATACCTGACCATGAACATTATATTTATTCACCCGTTTAGGGATGATAAACATTAATTATCTTTCACCAAACCTATTATTTACCTTTGGGACAGCATAGTAACTTAGTCTTGTGCTATAAATTGTGTTATATTCCATAAGATATTCTTCAGTGTCACAGTATTTACATAGTAAAATAAAATAAAGTAGGTATTTAGGAGATAATAGATTATATTTGGAGTATCAGTTAGGAATAATAATCTCAGTATCACTTTTGCACAACGTTTTTAGCATCTGAATTTGGATACTGTTTACCTTACTTATGAGATACTGTGAAGCAGAGGCCCATACTTCAATACCATATCTCATAAGAGATTCAAATAAAGTGAAATACATAGTTCTTCTACAAGTAATGGTTATCAGGTGAGCGACATTTTTCAGCCTAGCAAGTTTCACACAGAGGTTGTGTATATGACTATCCCGCATAAAATGATAATCAACAGTTACATAAATTGTTATAAATTTTATAATTGTTATAATTATTAATATCCAACTTATCTTTTTTTGTGAACTGGTTCAATAACTGCGGTTTTTAGCTGCTCGGAAAGTGTATTTAAAATTTATGTGGCATTAAATACTTTTTAATGCATTTCTAGAACTTAGATTCACACTGCTTGAAAGAAAGGTTCCAACTACTCGATGCTATCTTACCTCAGCAAGTAATAACAATAATACAGTTTATTGTTTTGTGGTAAGCCATATAAAACAAAATTGGATCGGACAGTTTTATATATATCTCAGTGAGCGAATATAATAATGCAACAAAATCAAACTTATACAGTTTTTTCAAAGATAGAGTTTTTGGATCTATTGCAAAGTTATTAAATACGTATCAGCTTACTTAATATGCATATGCTGTCCATGCTTTTACCATAACATAATTGTGATACAATGGTTTGAATGTGTTTACAAATTTTTAGCACAAGTTTTTAAAAGTAGCATAATTTAGAGACCTAACCACCAGTCTGCAGGACCTCCCATATCCCATTTGGGAGAGATACCCATTTTTACACTTTTTTCTATAGTATTTAATTGATTTATTAGTAACTTGTAGTTTTGGCATTTATTAGTGGCTTAGATAAAGGTGCATTTTGATCTAAAATGGTAAAATTAAGTTTTTTGATAGTTATGATTGGTATCAAATGATGGTAAGGAAGATTAATCCTCTACATCAATTTAATCACTAATTTGATAGAACTTAAAGATGTGACTTCTCGTTTTCGAAGTACAATAATTCGTATTAGAGCTAAAAAATTATTTTTTGTTATAATTTAAAAATTTTGATTTTTTTAAATCTCCTAATTTGAGAAAGAGGTCAGAAGATCTTAAATGACATGATCAAGTGACCGTGATGGCCGAGTGGTTAGCGTGCTCGCACGTTATCGCTCCAACTCCACGCGTTTCGAATCCCGGCTAGTCGGATTTTTCTGGCTAGGGAATGGTTAAATAGTAATAATTATTGAATTGGATGTAATTGGGATGTTCCTGTTTCCATTAGAGAAGTTATTATTATTATCAAGAGGTATTTAAAAATCAATGCTTGCTTTAAATCTGAATTAATACTAAGGCCAAGAATGAACTTAAATTTCGAAATGAAATTAAACCTTAACATTAAATATTTTAAAAAACCTCATTCTCACAGTTTTTGAAAAACAATCATGAAATTTCCTCGTAATAATTTCAGATTCTGATATACCGCTTCTCATTTATCGGTAGGTATAAAGACACGAAAACGCGTTTGAACTGAGATAGAACCCACTGTTTTATTGGTAATTCCGCACTATCAAAGCAGCAGCTGGTCTATAATTATTATGAACCGTGATAAATAATTCATCGCAAAGAACATAGTAAATGTTTAATCAACATTTCATTACGTGATGACATTTAATGAGCAACATCCAAAAATGAACCGCGAGGCTTATCACAGGAATAGCCTATGCATATAGATCTGTCATTCGAAATTTGAGACCATCGGCAGTAATTAAATTTCAGTCATGCGTGAAAACAAATTGAATCTCGGAATCGTTTCTAATGTGAATATGATTGAAATCAAACATTTATTAAACTTCTAAAACTTTCAACGACCTTCGGTCGATGAAAATTCGTCAATTTGCCAACACACGATTCCCAATTTATTTAATGGTATTATTCCAGACTTTTTAGTGTTACGTTCCACATTTAATTTCCTCGCAAAAGCCAAGCCCCACGACATCATGGGTGAAAGGAAATTCTATTTTTTTCATTTGGCTTGCTTTTATAAAGGCGAAACAAATTATAAGTAGCATTTAGCAGAGTGTGCATAAATAAGGGGACAATTTTTGAGAAATGAAACGAAAATAAATAAAAAGTATCTAATATATATAGATATAATATACGAATGTACTCCCCAAATATGATGTCTTTTAATTTCAATTTTTAAATAAATATGCATCATTTAAATATATACAATGTATATATTTCAATGAATATTTTAAGTAATTTACTTAATAATAATAGTAATGTTTGTGTACGGAATTTATTCAGCAGTAACTTTGCGAAGTTTCAAAGTTCTCACTCACAAAATCCACTTTTGTATTTTTTCCAGATTTTTTTAATTCTAGCCCACCGTACGAAGTTATGTATATTAAAATACATGCTTACTAAAATTAAAGAATGCTTGGTAGGTAACGAAATGAAATTTAATCGCAAAAATATAAGTTATCAGTAATATAAATTGAAGAAAATAATTACCTATCAACTCTCGATCTATATAGGAATGCACGTGTATGGTGTGGTTGCCTAACTCCGATATGAAGTTGTTATTTTTTTATAAAAAAGCCCATTAAAAAGGGGTAAGCCCAGCTAAACGGTCGGATACTTGTCCACTATTTTTAAGCAAAGAACGTGCCCTGAAAGATTCGAGCGACTATAAGTACAAATTTTCATTTTTCGAAATTGTTTGGCATCAAGTCGGCACGGGTCACCATTGTTCAATCGCAGTAATATTTATTAGGTAAGTTAATAAGACCAAATATAAAAATACTAGAGGGTATGCGTTTGAAAAAAGTGACTTCGATATTTTTGGGACACCATAATATACATGCATCACTGAATCCATGTGACTCTTTCGAAACCAAAAATCTTGAAATCAAGAATAATTTTAAATATACATTACTCACTCTATTTTCACTTTCTCCATATATGTAGTTCTATAGAGAAAGTATTGTTTTCATGAAAAAATCGACTTCGAGATTTCAACGGAAATATATGTTTTGGGGTCCCTAGAAAACGTTTTGACCATTTTCGGAATGATGAATGTGTGTATGTGTGTTTGTGTATGTGTGTTTGTGTATGTGTGTATGTGTTTGTGGGCGCTCTAACGTAAAAACTATTAGTTGTATCTATACAAAACTTTACATATAGCACAGTAGCGTGTGCTGTCAGAGTTGATTAGTTTTTGGAGTAAATCGATTAATCGAAAGTCGAGCTTTATTCTTCGAAGTAAATTTTCGTTTTTGCAAAATATCTCCATAAATATGATATTTAGGTATATATACTATTATTTATAAAAGTTTTAGAAAATGTATTTTATATGAAACATTTTTGTAACACTGATGTTTTATGAGTTATTTGTGAAATACTGATAAACCGGAAGTTGCTCTTTATGTACTTTGTGGGTGCTCTAAAATGAAAACTATTTGTCGTATCAACACCAAATTCCATATATAGAACTTTGATTGGTGTCTTCAAAGTTGATTAGTTTTGGAGTAAATCGGTTAAGCGGAAGTCGAGCTTTATTTTTCGAAGCTCGTTTCCGTTTTTGCAAAATTCCTCCATCACTCTGATATTTAGGTATATACAGTTATCTACAAAATTTACAAAAAATGTATTTTTCTATAAGTTTTATTTGAAAAAATTATCGATATCAACCACCATTTAAGAGTCATATCATAATTAACCAATTTTCTGGTTATTGCGACATATTTACGTTAAAATGTCGTTTTCATTTATACCATTT
The DNA here is from genome assembly GCA_947579665.1 of Sympetrum striolatum. NCBI lineage: Eukaryota > Metazoa > Arthropoda > Insecta > Odonata > Libellulidae > Sympetrum > Sympetrum striolatum. Next base: position 82,999,040 of record OX388342.1, read on the forward strand.
CATAATAATGTTATATTCAACATGCTTACTATATTTCTTCAAAGTTTTATTTGGAAGTTGGTTTGGAATTTAAAAAACGCGTATTTATTAAAAATAATTATTCAGTTATATAGGTTTCTTGTCGTTATTGATTACTCTTCACAATAACAATGAAGTTCGTTACTATGGGTTTGTTTGCATAGCAAAGAATGCAATGCAATGCGTCTATCACTCAGTATCTTGCTATAGATTGAGTTCTGGCTGATTGATAATAATTAAAAGGTTTTTTCCCTTGATATTTCACTCCATTTGTCTTCTTTATTACCTTTATTTTATGAATATTAACAATTTTCGTCATTCGCAGCTACTTTTTAAGTTCCCACTGTTTAAATATTGTTAATAGTTTTTGTCGCTAGTATGTTGTTTTGCTCTTCGTTCGTATTTTGATTTCGTTTCCATCACCTATTATAATCAGTTTAATGATACATCCTATAGTGGTGCTTGTAGTAGACTCTTTTGAGTCAATGTCCAATGACTTTTGAGGCCAATGTCACCGTTTTTCTTCGAACATATCCCGGAAAACATTATTTATGATGCCCAAGGAAAAACGGACTTGAAAAAGGTCTGACAGGGCCGGGAAGTCTCTGTTTTCAAGTCCGTTTTTCCTTGGGCATTTTCCTGGGTGCACACCCTTATGTGCAAAGTCACCTTAACCCTTTCCTTAATTATTTATAATGTTTGTGACGTAAAAGTTAATATGATATAAATTAATCACTTATATATCTTCCAAGTTTAGATTGAATACAGAGTTCGAAAATACTGTCTTAAATAAATATTTACATCTTATATATGGAGAAAGTCATGTGCTGGCCACATCAGATCCGCATAAAGTAAATCCGGATAATTTTGAAACAAAATATCAAATAATGAAATGGTTTTAATAATAAGTAAGGGGAAAGATGATCATCTCTGAACCATAATTGTATGTTGGCCTTCCCCGTGCAATCTTATGGGAGAACGCATGAGCTCAGTTTCAACTATCGCCTTGGTCGTCAGGGTTGTTAACCAAAGACGAAATTTCGCAAGATTTTCGTTTACTTTACATAGTTCTCGAAATCTCGATTCAAAAAGTATATATCACGGCCAAAATAAGAATATATATTTAATGATATTTTACACTCTTTTGGCATGTGCTTGTATCGATTTGGTACAAACAATTTGTGTTATTTGTGTTTGGTTTAAATTTGCAAAAGAAGCCTTCCTCTTGCCTACAAGACGCGAAAACGAAATTTAGGTGCTTTTCTTATGGAAGCATTTCCGAACAGTCTGGAGTCGAACCTGACGCTAATTACTGCACGAAACTTTCACAGCTTTATCTTTCGTTATTCAAAAGCTAAGTTTGCGAAATTTGGTTTAAATCGGTGGAACAGTTTGAGAAAAACGATCGATCAACGTAGATTTGCTTGTAGACAGGCAGAGAAATTACACAAACTATACCTATATGTAATAATGAGCAGAAGAATAAATAAAATCCACATGCTCGTATCCTCCCTAATAATACTTTCTAGTTCCATGTGTTGAATTTATCCATCCAATCTTACCGAAATTTCACGCAAGCCTATATTTCAAACTAAAATAATATCTGAATCATTATTTGATCGCATTCAAGGCAATCATTTCGCACCCGAAAACAAAAAAAGTTTTGATGAACCATCGAGAGGATTGTTTCGAGAACGAAATGAAAGAATACCGGTTGAGGGCAGGGCAGGAATTCCTCTTCGACCCGTATTAGGGCAGACACGCTAAGCGGTCATGCATGCATGTTCCACGGTTTCTACTTTTGCTGCTTTTCATGCGAACGGTTTCTTAAAGGGCGGTGGATACCATCGCAAGGCGTAAATAACGCTCGGACCACGACGACTTTTAGGAGTGACTCAAGAACGTAACAAGACTGGGCCTTTCCCTCCTCAGTAATTTATTTTTCCGGACGCCAGAACGAAATCTTTTCAGCATCTCAAAGGAAGTGAATGAGGATAGCTCGTAGCCAGCAATAAACACTACTTTGAAAGGGGAATCGAAATTTAAACCGACTTTTCCACGGCTTGAGTAAATATCGCTCTCCCATTATCCACGAGTCCCATTCAAGTGATAGAGTGCTTACGGAGGATTTTATTTCGCGACTAACGGTCGAAATGGAAGTTATAACTGCTTCTTTTGGATACAATAGTTATTTCGCCGCCGCAAATATTCTCTGAATGAGACGCAAGAAGGCTGGTTTTCAGGTTACAACTGAGAGATGATTTTCAGGTGTTTCACCTATGTTAGCTAGTTTAGAAATACTTTTAGCATGGACGTATCCGTACATCGTGTGAGAAATAAGTATTGACAATGAGCTTATGAGGAAAGGCCAAAGAAGAATGATTCGGTCATTATTAGCGTTTGATTGAGTTTTCATTACCTGAAAATATGAATATGGGTAGCGTGAAAAGTTTCTGACCCAAGATATATTTTATTTGATTGTAGAACAACAACTGCAGGTCCAAAATGGCTGCAATGTTGACAAGTATCTTTCAAAAGATGCGCAAACGCTTTCAAAAACCAAAATTTTTTAGACTACCGTATATAGCGTGAAAATTTTTCTTGAATGTTTCTCAAAGCATTGGAGGTGATAAACTAAGTATGATTTCGAATGCGCAGAGCATATGTGAAGGCTTTTGCTCTAATACCTTAATGGGACATTCTATTATTTTATCCAGTGGAGTACAGTGATGCCTCGGCTGAAGATAATATATCATTCCGGAGACAACTTCTTCTGTGGGAATGCGATTTCCTACACGGGACATCTCCAAAAACCGCGAAACTTTCTATTTTAATCAAGAATGATCACTATATTTTGATATTTTTCTCGTGAATATATAAGCACGAATATGTATTCGTTAGCAAAAACAAGAAACAGCAAAAAAATCTCGTTTTGCCGATCAAATTCCTAGAATAATTAAAATTTAGCTGAAGTATAAGTGAGCCACAATCAATTACAGAATATGATGAAATTCTCTCTTCTTTTTAATGATTTCCATCTCTCTGTAGCTTGTATAGTACTTGGTATGCACCTGTTTCCGTCGATTACTGCCATGAAATCCTTCAGATGAGTATTTTAATATAATTGTATATGGGTAAACCAACTATTCTTACCAGTTGTAACTAAACTCACATATCGACAATAGATTCTCCATTTCTTAATACTAACCATACTTACTTAGGTAATATTAATATTACTAACAGGAAGTAATATTTCAAAAAGACAAATACAATGTCCATCATTTATATATTTAAAAATAATATACGAAAATGAATTAATGTACTTAATATAAGATAATTTAAACATTTGGGGGCCTTTCTTCCACTCAGCCTCCCAAGTTTATGGATATTTGTCTTAATTAATAATTCACGGAAAAGGGACCTGAAAAAATTTCTTTCCGGAAATGATTTGACAGAAGAAAAAAATCTGCGGTGAAGGACATCCTAATGAAATGCAGAAGAATGGTAAAAGGCAAATGGGCTGGACTAATATGATATATCATTAGAGAACTCGGAGGGGAGAGCTAGCAGCGGTCGCCCTCTTTGATAACTTTGTAGTATATATGACGAGGGCAGGCGTCTCAGGCGATATACGAACTGTGTTGGAGTGGCGAAGCAATGCCTTTTCCATGGCTTTTCATTAAGACGCGAGAAAAATATTTCGCCAAATCCATCTTGCCGAAAAGATTGCGGAAGGGTTTAAAAATAGACCTTGCCAAACCCGAATTTATTGCTCGCGCCCAGGCTATTTTTCTTCATTGGCAGCGAGGCTCGAGTTCTTACAGCCGAGTCGGGGCCAACTTCTCCACTTCGTACAATTATAGCTTAAGACTCGGATGAAAACGTCCGCCTTACCCATCCACCCCATCCAGTTGAATCTGCGATTTTTTTTATCTCGAGGTAATGTTAGGAACTCCCTCCGGAGAACAGGGCTTGTTACTGGTCTCTTTCCCATTGTCTTAATGGCCAAAGAATACTTTTCTTGAAATGGGAAATGAGAGCCACCTTTTCCTGAATCTATTCCGCAGTCCAGGTATTTTTTTACCTCGATGTTTTTTTTAACTAATTTTTCCTCCGGTATTCCATATTTTGTGAAGAGTTTCGCTCTCACCATCTCATCGAAGGTGATTTCTAGATGGAATATATTTTTATAACTGAAAATCTCATTTATCTTACCCCCTTCGATCTTTTTCTTTTTCGTGGCTCTTCTATCTCTTTATTAGTATATTTTCTCAATATTTTTGAGGTCGAGTTCAATTTTGCGATGTTTATTGGTTCAATCTAGGAGGAAATCGAAGTGTCAATATAACTTAAATAAGGCAATCATCTTCACGGAGAGTCCATTCCTTGTCATGAAGTAACCAAACAGAATGTTTAAGTATTATATTTAACTTGAATGTCAACGACAGAAAAAAAAACATAAATTTTAGTTAGGAGACGTTCATTACTTACCATCCGTTTCCAGTAATTTCGATCTATTAGAAGTAAACGTAAAGTATTGAAGTCAACGGTAATCTCTTCTGGAAAGATCATTTGAAAAAGATGGAGTATTGTTTTCAACGTATAAGTCTCTTTTTTAAAAGCCTTGCAAGTTGTGCTCATTCTCAGAAATAGTATGCAACGGGGGATTGGATTTACCGCCTTAGGGAAGTAAGAAGTATGCAAATACTTATAAAGTATTTACACAAATACTCGCAAGATAATTTTTATTTATAGGAGGAGTCATTTAAAAGTTCTTTTTATTTTTATTATATTTGATGAAAATGTATATTATAAATGATAAAATATTATATAAATATTTAAAATAAAATATAAACAGTATTATATTTAATAATATTATTATTTAACGACGTAATTTAAAAAGAAACTGGCAAATTTCCCAGCTTATATTGACCGGTATACAAAGAATTGAGGAGACTGTAAATATTGAGCCAAAGAGAAAAGAATCGACAACTCTTATTTATTTTTTATAGATTTGTAAAATATAGAAAACAGACCAATGAAACTAATTTATAACAATACTAAAACATCAAATTAACTATAAAACAATCTACGTTCTAATTCTCACAGTCAAACTATATTAGGTTATTTATGTTTAACTTTGATATGCTTCTCTAAGTAAGGATAGAGGAAAACATAGGTAATGCAGGTATTTTTTCTTTATGCAATAGGTTAGTGGTGCAATTTGGAAATACATAAATAGGTATCTACTTGAAACTATCCACTTTACAGTAAAGCTTTACGGGATGTTCTGCCCTTATTTCATTGGTACACTAGCTGAAAGAATGAAAGTAATGGTTCACATCTTGAAATCGCACCGTATGCGAAAAAAGGAACTAAGGGAAAAAGCTGCGTTAAATTCCACACCTCATTAAAATACGCTAACAGTCTTCGACAAGTTTGCTCATCATCGGGCTTGAGCCGAGGGCAATACAGTTCCGTGAGATTAAGCGTTAGTAAGATCTCTCCAAAAATATCTCAATTTAAAATTTTATTTTGGGCTGTGTTCATAATAATTTGATCATTATCATCGATTATTAACTTAAATTCCTTAACCCATATTTCATTCAAGCATTGCATTCATTCAACAATGCTGCCGTAGAATACTACCATATCTGAACAAACGAAACAACAGAAAGTTTAAGTTAAGCAGAAAGAAATATAATTTTGAAATGCGGCATTCATTTTTTAAGGAAACAACGAAATATTTTTACTAAAAGATGAATCATTAAAAACGGAATATATTGAGTCTTGTGAAATATGCGTATTAATTTTCCCTATGTTAGGTATGTTATGTTTTATTTTTCATTTAATCTGAAAGCCCTTCGATTAAGCAGGGCTTAATCGACGGGCTGGTGAGGAATTCTGACTTGGTGAGGAATACAAGGGCAAATTTCCTCACTCCTCATCTTGCCTATATCTACCAACTCTCAGAAGTTAATGCTAGAGAGAGTGAGGTACCAACTGGCCTTCGGGCTAAATGCTTTACAAACAGAAATCATTCATACGAATCATCGCCATTGTAATTAGTAAATAAATACCTACGAAATGATAGTAAGAGATTAACTCTTCGTTCCACAGAGATATAATGATCGAAAAAAATTCTTTGTCTAACAGTCAAAATAACAAACCACTATACTCAATAGTAAATTTAGCTTTCGTTGCCGTCGGGACAAAAATAGCGTTTTTCCTCTTGTGAAGGAATTTCTCCATAAATATTACAACTGCAATATATAACATGTAGCACAGAGCAGGTAACATGTCTCTGGTTTAGATAAAAATGCCGGTATAAGAAAAGAAATATGGATCCGGTCTTCAGTCGGTGAAAAACAATGTACCAATGTCTGGTCCAGAAACCGCTCACGATCAATTTCAAATGTAGTTTTGAAACATCGCCGAGGCTGCAAATTATAGCCGGCCCAAATAAGGCATGCACGGCTGCTTTACGTACAACACATGACAATGCAACCAACAAAGGGCTCGCGATCCAGGTGAAAAAATGAAGGAAACAGCTGCGCGCACTGGCATTGTAATTAGAGGCCCTCGCGCTGTTGCCTCCGGTGATTGCAAGTATGTAGATGGATTTAATTATAAAGCTTTAAGTGTGGACATAACCCGTAATTTTGCACCATCTTCAAAGCCGAGGTTGGCTTCTCGCTCCGAGTTTGCTCTACTCATTTACGCAACAAGCAATTTTACTTACAATTAGAAAAAAAGAATGAAGCTATATTCCTTATCTGTTGAATTATCTCAGGCATCCCTTTCCAAGGCTAATCTCGCAATAGCTTCGAATCTTTCGCTGTAGAAATGTAAAGAGCGCGCTTGTAAATCTCGGTTAATTTTAAGAGTCGTGCTGAGATATTGGAGAGCATCTTCGGAGAGCGATGGAAGAGAGAATTTCGACGAGCACGCTCTGGAAATGGGAGAGTACATTAAGAACTCCTTCCATTGAATATGCGATCATTTAACTCGAAATATTAAGATGTGGATAGAGTAATTTCATTCTGTTAGCTGAGTTGTATTAGTTATTTTTGAGCAGTATTTTTCTCCTGGTGAGTCCTTCAAAAGTGTCGAAGAATTAATTTTTTTTCTTTAGACAAAGAAAAATTCATATTTCCCTCCTCAGGAAGTTAGAACATTTCATAAATTTCTGGAGTAGGTGAAAATGATGGACTAAAATGGCTAAAGATATTGCTAACTGTGATTAAACTAGATTGTTCCGAACAAAGTTCTCTTAACGTCTTATGACATTTTGGTGAATGGAGGGAAGACTAATACCCAGGAATATGTAGAAGTCTATTTTGCGTTTGAAATTATTGAAGACCAAGAGCCGCAAACATACTTTTACCACAAGATCTTAATGGACGATATTCCGTTAGTAATCTATAATTTTCCTTCATCTCCAGCATTATGAGATTTTCATAGAAATGTGAAATAGCGCTTGTTAAAGTACCAAGTTACCATTGCTATTAAACGCCTTTGTTCTCATTATTATACTTTTAAAGAATAAATGAAGACTTTCTCTCTTGCCATCCATTGATTTGAATAAGTGACTATGATTCGTTATAAGCTTTATTATTTCTCTCATTTTGTTACAAGTCTATATGCCGTTGAAACAGAACTTATAAGTTATAGGTGAACGTAATTATTTTCATACGAGTTTTTTCTTTTAAATAAATTTCATGACTGCTCTTGCTATAGTTAGAACTAAAATTTAGAAACGTTCCACTGAGATATACGAAAATAACTTGCAAATTTAATGCATGAATTTGAAGAAGATTATATCGGATTTTGAGTCGAAAGGCCATTTAAGGGGATTGATATCAGCTTCTCATTTGTGATTTTGTATCTTATATTTCATTTAATATTAAAATAAAGGAATAATGCCCGATAGAACTCGTACGACCCCCAATGTGACCACGAAATTATACTTTTTTGCGAAAAATTCTGTTGGGAATTTCGGAAATATTTTTGAAAACCTTTTAAGAATCGTTCTCCTATTTAAAACCAAATTGCAACAGGTTTACCAATGGAATTTTGTGCAACGTATTTCTTTATTTACTTGTCATTTTCGGTGGAATAAAAAATAATCTATCTTTTACATTACACACTTAAAAAGCGGCTTAATAAAGAATGGGGCCACTTCTTAAACCTCGTAGAATGACCAAATATTGCAACATATAATTGCTAGATCTTTAATGAGGTTTCTCAAAACATTTTAATTCAAGTATAAGATTCGACAAGGTTTTTTGAAGACACGATCCAGCAAGTCTAAATACTATTATTGTTTTACGATGTCCTGAAATCTTCCGAATATAAAAGGCATTTAAATTGGGGAAGGGTTAGGTAAGAACTCACATCATAAATTATAATACAAATTAAAAGTTGTGGATATCGTTGGAGTAGCATAAAAACAGGATATTGGACTTTCTGAGTGAGTACCTAGTACAGGATTGTATCTATTAAATTGACCTGGCCTACCAAAGGGTAGCGTAATCAGGCTATTACTATTTTCAGCATTTATATAAGACTTTTTTATCAGAAATATAGTAAAGCTAAGATAATGCGGGCATTTTTGGAAACATTTTTGAGACACTTTCCGGCAAATCAGAGAGTTTAAATTCGTGGAATCGCTGGTAGCCGTGCATATCTAACGAAAACTACAAAGACATCTCCGAAGATTATCCTTGGTTCGATGCTAGGTCAGGGCAAATGTTCTCCTATTTAAAATACATTGCGACGATTTTTAAGATTTTTTTGAGTCCTTTCCCAATAGCATGGAAACTTAAAACCCGGCATGTGAAAAGAGATCATAAATACATATCATATACGCTGTTTAACGTTTCCCTAATGATCCTTGGTTTGATTCCAGAGCGCCAATTACATTCCTCTATGCATTACAAATTGGTATAATGGAATCTTATTTTAGGTTCTCCTCGGTATGATAACTACTTCAAACTTTGGATTAAATAAGTTTTATTCCTACCATATCGTTATGTATATTCAAATCTTCTAAAAGGTCTTGGGTTCGATTCAAGCAGTCTCTAATATTTGAAATGTATGACGCGAAATTCAAATTTTTTATTAAGTATTGATTTGCCAAGAAGATTGAAATTCTATGACCAATGATCATGGTCATTGACCATGCATGTGAAAAAAAGTAATGAATGTTTATAAAAACAGTTTTACTTTTACCTTATGATCATTGGTTCGACGCCATGGCACCAATTGCATTCTACCATTCGAATGAAGGGGAAAACGGAATTTTGGTTGAAGACATTCCGATGTATACCGACTTGGAATTATAGAAACAATTAGATTTGCCCAATACAAATGTTTAAATTCCATCTCATCTTACAAAAAGGTCCTGGGTTCGACACCAGGCCACTTGGATACAGAATCGATTTTTACATAGAGAAATTTGGATTCCTAACTCTTAAATTTTCAAACCAAATAGAACTTTTAAAGTACAGTACTTTTAACATATGCTTGCAGAATGCAATTTACTTTTACTCGTAGCTAATAAAATCACTGCAGCCTGCTCATTTAATTAAAATTTAGAATCTCGATTTAAATCCAATGAAATTAAAGCAAAACAGAAATTGGATAGTAAATGCTTCAAACAATAACTGATCGTCAATTCAAACTCGTATATTTTTCACGACCTCCAGTACAAGAATGTATGAACTGGAGTAATTTTTATATGTTATTAATAATCATTTCCGAACTTCAACTCCTGTAATTCAGTTGAAGACAAAAACTGTGATAGCAGTCTCTCTGGTGCCCAGAAATATGTGGATTTTTGAGTTTGCTGTGTTTTAGAGATAAAGTTGTAAAGTTTTATAAGCGATTAAAAAAATTATTGTTGAGTGGAGAGGAATTTTTATGGTTCACCTCAAATTGTAGTTAATGTACAATTAACATTCAATATTTGCCTGTTGGGAAATGGGTGCTTAATTTTCTATCCATTTTGAATCAAACAGTAACACTGTTGATTCAAAATGGATAGAAATTGAATCTTTCACTCAGTTGATTTAATGTAGTTAATGTTTGATCACCTCTGTGATTAAGTTGAGCATAAGTACTACATCAAACATAATGAGGTAGAAAACTAAAAAAGGGAAACAAAACATGAGACAAAGTACCCGAAACATCTGAAAAAAGAACTATCTGTATCTTTTAGTACGGCCTATGATTTTATTTAGATATGCATGAAAAAATATGATTTTATAAAGTGGAGAGAATATATCTTATAGGATTTCTCTCCAAAGATGTTTTAACTCTGTGACTCTTACATCATCCTTTGGTATATCTATAGAATTGGTATTTATCAATCATCCTTTGGTATATCTATAGAATAAATATACATATAATACAACATAATATGTAGTAGAAGATAAAGAATATAATATACATAGCCATTAGAACACATGAAGTATCAGTTGTATCGATTTTGTCATTACCTTGTCAAGCTTCCTTCTTCATCGATTTTTATAGCAATAAGATTGTAAGATACACAATTTTGATTTATTTAATAACATCAATTGCAAACAAGAGTGCTCAAGAGTTGATTGTGTCACAATATCTCTATCGTAAATACTACTAATGAAATTTGGAGTGAAATTTAATAAATAGGAAAACACAGTAAAAAAAACTGCAGTTGTTACAATTTTTGGGAATGGTGAAGCAATAAAACAGCAGAACTGTCATCTTTAGCATTTAGAGTTCATTAAAATCAACAACCTTTATACAGTAACCACTCTATTATATTGGCTGTAACTCAGTGATATTTCTACAAATCTCCCATTCAAAAATAAAAAAGCTGAAATTAAAAATCTTTCCTTAGTCTTATATATAGATTTCTCTTCATGATTTTTATAAAATTCAGGAGCAAATAAATGTAGCTATTTTGATCCTTGATAGTGTTTCCTAAATGCTACTGATTTTCAAAATTAATAAGAATTTCTGTACCATGATTGGGTATACTCTTTTACTTTTGGTTTCCTAAATCCAGTTGCCATCTCAGGCCAGGATACATTTCAATTACTTTGTTCATTTTTCGTAAATATCTGTGTTTCTTTCTACTCAAAACAATTACAGAGTTGTAAATACTGTATTTTCTTTGTTGGTTAAAAGCTGACTCGGGCAGGTCTGATGTATGGATAGCTGTAAAAAATACAAGAATGCTTGAAGGTAAGTAGGAAATTGTTTATAAAAATGTGAGACTGATTTTGAATGGAGAGAAATGTTTTTAACTGAGAAATGGTGACAAGTAGTTACAGAGGTCAAGACTTACCTACCACATCGCAAAATTCTTCAACTTGTTATCTTAAATCAATCACTATTTGCACCTAAATATTTTATCTAAGATAACTGATGAAAAAAGAATGGAGCAAGATTATCCATCTAAGTAGAGGAGGATGATACTCTATATTTATGTTTTGATTGATGTGTCGATTTACTCTAAAAATTATCAGTTAACTTCTTTCTTTTTTATTTCTCCTTTCAATCATTCTTCAACTATACAAACATTTGTAAAATGCAATCTCTATTGCTTGAAACTATAAACAAGCAATAAACAAATATCTGCCACATGATAACCACCATCAAATCTTAAAAAAGTAACAAACACTATCATTGGCTATGCTAAATAATTTGTTATTCCAGGCCACAAAATATATCTATAAGTTATTATATATAGCTATTATAGCTAAAAACTTTCTTAATTTAATAAATACATTCATGTGTACCAGTACTAGTTGTGTAAGTTTCCAAAGGATCTAGAATCTAGATACCTTTTTTTGCTGGTGTCAGCTAGTGTGCTATATAGCTATCCCTCTAAAAAAAATCTCTCACCGTGCATTCATTATCCATTTATAGCTTTTAAGTGCTTTTAAGGACTCATTCAGTAACACAAATGGACTCTAAAATAAATTTTAACTCTCCTTATCCTCTCTTATCCATTTGTTCTTGCTCTTTTAAAATTTCAGGTTTCACTAAACATTAAACTCTTTTTTTGATTTTCTTGACAAAACCTGTGATCCAAGGTTATTAGTAGGGGGAGGGGCGACCCCAAAGGAGATTTACTACAGTTAGCAACTGACATTTAACTGCTTTTAACTCTATATTGGTTTGACAAAAGGTTTTTGACATCATTGAAACACTTTAAAGTTACTATGACTCTGCAACTTTATGCAATTTCTCTTGTGTAGAACTTGTCAATTGCCCTTTTTTGTGGATCCTTTTTCTAAAAAGAGCATACAGAAATTTCCCATATTCACAGTGTAGTCAAATCTGTCAATGAACTTTATAGACTTACTATATAGAATAAGACTGACTACAGCTATATAGACTTTTTTGCAGACCCTATGATTAAAATTAGAAAGAAAAGATATGAAATATTTAAATGATATATATCTTTTCACCTCATATTTATTTAGTTCCTGTTTTATATCTACTCTTCCAATATTTTCCTCTGTATTAATACTATGTTTTACGTTTATCTAATTGTATCTAATTATTCTTATAGTAAATTTATTATAATGGATATAATTGGGGCTAATATCTATCCATTAAAAAATTAATTAAGAAACAGTGTTGGGTTATAGGAGGACTGATTAGCCACTGTGTTGAGCATCAGTATTTCGTTTTTGTTTGTATTGTGATTTATTGCATAGATATAAATCATAGATATATTTATATATTAGGTCTATGAACAGTTGATACCATACAGCTTAGAGGGATCAGAGGTCTATCACAAAAGGAAATGTTTTAAAATAAGTTAAGTTCCATCATGCTTGATGGGGGAGTATTGTTTTGTCTTGATGGGGGAGTCTTGTTGTATTTATATATTAAGTCTAGATGGGGAAGTATGTTTAACTGCTTATTGAGAAATAGTTGCCACCAATGTGCGAAATGACCTCAGCTGTCGAAGCACTTTTAACAATACTACTACTACAATAGTTGCCACACTGAGTAAAATTTGGCATACTTAATGTAAAATTCATGGACAAGGCTGTTATTTTGTGTAATTCCAACATAATCGATAGTTATTGTGTTGTTTTTAAAACTTGTTTTATTTATCTATATTTCAATAATATACATACAGATACATAAAATAGTATATTGGTAGCCACTTGGTGGATGAATATCAAACATCCTCCCTTCAACAAGAGTTTGTCTGTGGAGATATAAAGAAACCATTCTGAGGCTGTTTGATGCCTCAAATCCATCTCCTTTTCTAATGTAGAAAAAATATAATGATAAAAGGCTGAACCATGGAAGGAGGAACCATGGAACTCCTTCTTCCATGGCTGAACCTTTTCATATTGGACCCGAATATATTTTTGTGCCTTATTTTTTAAGAAAGATGCCTTTTTTGTGCCATCAAATATCATAAGGGAGAAGTAGAGATAATAGCAGTAGGTAATGGGTGATTGAAAGAAATATAAGAAAATATACATGAAATATATCTCTTTGGTTATTTATTTTTTTTTCATGTACCCACTAGTAATGATAATGTAATGGTAGGAGAGAGTTGTTCTTTTTTGTGTCAAAATATTGTTTTATTTGGTTATTCTGCCTCTTGTAATTTAAAATTATACTTTGGTAACTCAAGGTCACAATTTTCTCTTTGCATTTAGTGTTCGATATGTTAATAGCTTGCTTTATTTCTATTGGTAGCATTATTCTTGTTGTCTAATTTTGTACTTGTTTTGCTATTTATTTTAATATCCCCAAACAATAAACAAAAATGTCAAGAGGCAAAGTGAGAAAAAACTCGGACAGTTTCAATAAAAATTCAGATGTCATTTATCTCTTCTTCTTTCAATTTTGATTTGATAAAACATTTAATAATAGAAAGGTTGCCATTTCATGAAGCCAAATCTAAGAATGTTATTCAATGTTATTTTTTCTGCCACAGAAGTTGTTTCCTCATTCTGATCACCTTTCTTTTGATCTTGTTTATTCCATCATTGCATTCAGATTTATGGAATTTCTGTCAGTTTTCTATTCAGAGAAAGCTTTCATGGGATCAATTTTTATGTTATACTTGGTTTCTTGTCGTCCCTCCTTGCAATTAGAGTTCAAAATCTCCAATATGTATACTTATCTATTGATACATATCAATCGACTCCTGATGAAGAATGAATCGCATTTATAATATGTATTGAGAACTCTTAAAAAAAGTGCAATGTCCATCCTTGTTTTATTGGAATACTTGGGAATGAGAAGAGGAATGCTAACAAAAATGGCTATTGGAGATTTTAAACCTCTAATTCCTTAGCAGCCACGTCCCATTTTTCTGAACTTGTTGCAAGTTTGTCCGCCTCATATCTTCCAAGTTTAAATAATTTCAATATCTAAATAAATTTTGTTTTTTTTTTTGGTTTGCCATAAATATTGTACCACATTTCTTAGGCTTATCTTACTAAAAAAAAAGGTTTCATATCTTTAGTTTTAGATATTTTTTAAATTTATTTTTTTTACACTTTTATTTTTCGATTTCAAACCAAAATTCTGAATGATGAATCTTGGACCTGATTATTGTATTATCCAATTAACATCTTGGACATTATTTTCCTTGCTGTAGTCATGTAAACTTGGTACTTTAAGGGAAGCAGTCATCTTTAGCCTCCTTTCTGATGAATAAGATTTTAGCTTAGCTACCCTTGGAAGGACATTCTCTGCATAGAGCTAAGGCTAAATGGGGCATAAGGGTAATGATTCATGTCAACTACATTTTGTAACAAACAAATGTCAACCTTTAAAGTTAATGACTGTCATGTTAAAGGTAACATTATTAAACTTACTGCCTGCATTTCACTGCATTTGGTACACATTTAGGAATAACAAAAACTGTTATAAAGATCCCCAAAAGTTATTGGTGGCCAAATCATTGGCAGAAACCTCTGATATGGTCAGAAGGTGTCATGACTGTCATATTAAGTCCTCATAATTTTCTGCCTCAATTATCTTAAACAACAACCACACCTAGAAAAACTTTACATAGACTTGGATCTTGACTTGAGTCTAAATAGGTTAACAAATATATCTTTACTGTTGTTGATGCATTGAAAAATTTTGCCTTTTTAGAACTAATTAAAGGTGCCCCTTCTTCTATTGCTACTAAGGTGTTATTTTGCTAATTTGTTCTTTAAATTTGGTTATCAAAACTTTCTTCTTTATGACAATATCTTTAGGTCAGATATATTTATAAAAGAAAGTATTTTATATGTGGTAGATAGGAGGTTCTTTTGTCATCATACTATCCATGTCTCAGTCTTGCTGAATGGACATATAGAAACCTTTGATTTGCATTGGCAACATTTACTAATGAAAATCTCTCTTGCTGGGATGAATTTCTGGAGATCTGGCTTTTGCTTTCAATACTATTATTCACAAGGGCCTTACACCTTATAAATTGCTTTTAGGTAGTTATATACTGCACCCTTTACTTAATGTGTGAACTTTCCTTATCTAATTGATTCTTCCTCTTCAGAGAAGAACAGGATAGCAAATGTAATACTGAGAGTTTTTCAAGATTATAGAAGACGAAGATATATATATATATGAAGACGACTGCTGGAATAGGGTCGAAACGTCGTACGACAAAAACAAATACGTGGAAGAGAACCCAAAAACCATGAATATTTCTTTTACTACTGTGTTAGCAATACTAACTTCATCTCAGTTATTAAATTGCTGCATTGATTATTCATGTCATTAGTTGCTCTGTCAATAAGAAGTTCTACATTCAATAAAGCTGGAAGGAAGGCTTTTGCTGTACCGAGAATTCTTACCTGAAGAAGCCAATGGTATTGTTGGCAAAACATCGTCACCAAAAATGATAACGACTCCCACGGACCCCGCTTCTCCAAAGCTCTTCCCCTGACACCCTCCCTAAACGACCTCTTCATGCAGAACCCCACAACTTGACTTTTATTTATTTTATGCCAGGAGCAGGTGAGGGCTACTGGCCCCCTCTTCCTTGCCCCAGAGATACCACCTTTGTTTACAGATAACTTACAAGTAAAAAATACATGCCAAAATAATTTCATACATAACAATAACATTAAAACATAAACAAGCATAATACTTTGAAATTGTTAAAATTCAGATGTATCGGAGTGATAGAAAAATTATATACCATGTGAAAATATGAATAGATTAATAAACAAATGTTATCTTGAAAGATTAAATATTAAAAACATTAATACTGAAAAGATAGAAAAAACCTTCAAAAAGTATTTGTTAACTGTGAATCACCACTTATCACAAGGAATATACAAAGTTGAAAAAGGTTCAAATAAAATAAATAGACAAAGGTTCACTGAATTGTTCAATAGATGGTTAACTTAATAATTTAGAATAACATTACATCACCATGAGTCACATGGAGAATAGAAGGTTCACAAAAAAGTTTACAATAGAAATCTATATTTGGGATGTGCACTTCACGGATTAACTTCACTTCACTTATAATTCACGGATTTTTTTCACAAGGAAATCTTAATTTTATTACAGTAAAAACTGTGAGAGGCGGAATCTGTCTGAGGCGGAAACTTGTCAAAGCCGGAAATATCGGAATTGCTTTGCATTATGATCATATTTTTTCCAAGAAAGTCCCTCAATAAGGTGGAACCTGCGAGACGCGGACGGAAAGATTAATGCCTTGTATTTTATGCTGAAATAAGTAGAGTTTGAATCTGTGAAAGACAGAAAGAAATTTCATTTCAAGTGCCCTCAACAGCAGAACTGATTGTGAGCTGGGCCATCCCTGGGTTTTCCCCAAGACAGGGAAAATAGAGACGTAGAATTTGTGGTACTAGAACTAATTGGTCGGAGCAAAAGAGAGAGACACAAAATATAGCGAATTAAATCGCACGGTTTGAGTGGTTTTCTGCAGCCAGAGCAAAGAACTTTTCCATTTCTGGCCCAATTCTTCAAGAAAAAGCTAAGGAGACAGCAGGAAAACTTAAGCTTGATGAGCTTTCTGCATCAAATGGCTGGTTGCAAAGTTTTAGGAAAAGACACTACATTACATTTAACATCTCCTGTGGAGAAGCAGAAGACGTAGATAAAGTTACTGTGGAGAATTGGCACAGGAGGTGAAAGGATATAATCTCTAATTACAGCCCCAATAACATAGCAACCATTGACGAAACAGCTTTTTTTTACAGAGCCCTACCAAATAAAACGTTGCAAATGAAAGGAGAAAGGTGCTCCCGATGTCGGTATTCAAAAGAAAGAATAACTGGGCTTTTGGTCGCATTTGCCGATGGAAAACTAGAAAAACCGTTGGTAATCGGAAAATGTGAAAATCCGCGCTGCTTTAAAAATTTGAAGAAGAACGAACTTCCTGTGGAATGGAAATCAAATAAGAAAGCATGGATGACCATATTCGAAGAATTTTTAAATAAATTGAATAAACGAATGGAAAGGCAAAAGAGGAATATTCTCCTTTTCCTTGATAATGCTACATGTCACCAAAAAATTCAAATTTCAAATGTTCAGCTAGTATTCCTGCCTCCTTGCACAACATCAGTTCTGCAGCCTTTGGACAATGGAATCATCCAAAATGTGAAGATAAATTACAGGAAACTGATGCTCCAGCATCTCGTTACAAGAATGGAAGAATGTGAGAGAGAGTCTGACTTAACTTTGAAAATTGATGTGTTAGATGCTATCACATTTTTAAGCCACTCAGTGAAGTGTGTGAAGGATGAACGTGTGAGAAAGTGTTTACAAAACTGTGGATTAATTTTTTATGATATCACTAACTGTGAGGAAATAAATTACGATTACAGTGAAATACAAAGTTTGATTGATGAAATAAAAGATGAGAAAGCTGTGAATGCAGAAAGTTTTGTGAAGATCGATGATAATGTTTTCACAGAAACTGATAACATTGACATTCGAGCTGTGGTTGAGTGTGAAGCTAGTGACAATGTGAGAAATTCAGATGATGAACTGAGTGGAGAAGAATGAGAGGGACTGGAAACTCCTTCTGCATCACAGGCCTTGGGTCATATTAATGCTCTCAAGCAGTAGGCAAAAATGAAGGGGAAAATTGATTTTTACGAAAAAGTTGTGGAGTTAGAATTGTCTTTTAACAGCATAAGGAAATGTCCGAAAAAAACAAAGCAATTAAAATTGGAGAATTTATTTAAATAACTTTTAATTTTGTTTTTGTATTGATAGTAATTGTATCACAGAATTGAAAAGTGAATTATTTTACATTTAAAGCCTCAGTTCTATTTCATAGGCTCCGGATTTATAAACGAAAATAATTGAATTACAATAAAATTCTTCTTCCTACACATTATTTTTTGTTTAAGTATTAAATGCCGTTTTTGTAACCTTTCTTTCCCTTGAAGCCTGGAAAATTGACCAATGACCACTGAAAATCTATTAGGTAATAAGTAATCTCCGTTTATGTCCGTGAATATTGGATTAACCTGTTTAAGAAGGAAACCCTGCTTAAGCCGGAAAAATAGCGTGGTCCCCTGAGATTCCACCTTAGACAGGTTTTACTGTATTTCCCTCATACAGTTGTCCCCTATGCATCCACACGACGTAGTCACACAACGCCGTCCCGCGACGCCATCCTTAGAGAAAAATAATATGTGTTACTCACCAAAAACAAAACTTAGTCAATGACACGAATTTGCGTTAATTCCAGAACTTAAATCGTATGTCGCATTAGCGGGTTTTCCGCAAAGCAAAACAGTGTGTTATAACGCAATATTATTTATATACTAAAAAGGAAAATCTGGGTGCGTGCTAAATTAAAGAATCCCCATATTTCGCTATCGTAATTCTACTACTTCATCTACCTTCTCCATCTATTTTGGTTGTGCCGAACCTACCGAAAGGTAGGTTCGGCACAATCAAAAATCCTTATTATCCCTATTAATTGCCATCTCCTTCATATCCTTAAATTTAACCCCACCCCTTATTTCATCCAACATCTTCTGTCTCTGTCTTCCCCTCTGCCTTTTCCCCTGAATCCTACCCTCCATTACAACCTTTACTAATCCCTCTCCCCTCAATATTTGGCCCACCCATTTCTTCTGACGATGCTTAATCACGTCAATTAAAGCCCTCTCCTCCCCAACCATCTCTAACACCTCCGTGTTTGTTTTCCTATCAACCCAACTAACTTTTTCCATTCTACGCCACACCAACATTTCGAAGGCCTCCAATCGCTTGACTTCTTCCTTTCTCAAGGTCCACGTTTCGCACCCATAGAGCAACACACTCCAGACCAGGGATTTCACTAATCTTTTCCTGATTCCTTTATCAAGACCTTTGGTCATTAATTCCCTTCGCTTCATAAAGGCTTCCATCGCTAAGGCTGTTCTTTTACGAACCTCATCTTTACATCTTCCGTCCCAAGAGAGAGTACTTCCCAAATAAGAAAATTTATCTACCTGGTTGTACGAGAAGAGAAAAATAGTGACTTGGCTGGGATTCGAACCCAGGTCTCCCACTTTCCGGGCGGTTGTTCTAACCACTAAACTACCGAGCCACGTCCTTTTTCCTTCTGTAACTGGGGGCTTTTATCATCAAGGTGATGGTGCTCCACGTGGTGGCACCAACCACCACCATAGGTCCTCATTGAGGCAACCGAACCACAAAGCGAAATAATGAGAAATCCTCTCCAGGAAATTTTACAAATGATGCAAATGGAGTTTGACTTAGCACTTTAAAGCGTGCGACTTACCCAAAGGTTGTACGTACAACCTTTGGGTAAGTCGCACGCTTTAAAGTGCTAAGTCAAACTCCATTTACATCATTTTTATCTACCTGCTCTAGTTTTTCCCCATCCACCCTAATGGTTAACTTAGCTTTCTTTCCTTTAGTGAACCTCAAAACTTTAGTTTTACTTACACTAATTTTCATACCAAACTCCCTTGCTTTATCGTTAAGAGCATTTACTAAAGTTTGCAAACCCTTTACAGAATCACAGACAATAGCTTTATCGTCAGCATACCTGCGATAGTTACAGCGATAACGTCAGCCTTTACGGAGAAAACTTTTATGATGAATTAAAAAGTAAGGAGTAGTCCATGCGTTAAAATTTGAAAATTGTAGTGCAATATCAGCCTGAAACTGAGACATTATTTCAAAAATAAGACATATATATTGAAAGTAAATTGATTGTGACAAAATTCCGATTACATTGAAGTCCTTTATTGAATGAACAATCGTAATTAGGGAATTTGTTCGAAAGAAATCCGCACTATCGATCGTACTTTAATGGGAATTATTATGACATTAGATTCAATTTGTACTCACCGTATTCTGTGTTCCTTCCATGGACCAAATA
Source organism: Sympetrum striolatum (assembly GCA_947579665.1). Taxonomy (NCBI): domain Eukaryota; kingdom Metazoa; phylum Arthropoda; class Insecta; order Odonata; family Libellulidae; genus Sympetrum; species Sympetrum striolatum. The sequence goes on from OX388342.1 coordinate 83,019,432, forward strand.
ACTCTCCTCAGCATCAGTGCATTCCTAATATTGCTCTTTCATTACGGAGAGAATAAATAAAAGAATAGTAAATGAAATAGTAATTCGAAAACAAAAAAACACTATCTCAATCCAAAATACGCTCTATCTAGCATGCTTAAGCAGAAAAAATAGATTAGATTAAAAATTTTACTCATTTTATATTGTGTTCCATCCTTGGTCCAAATATCTTTCCTCAGCATCTCTGTACTCCTACTCAGGTCTTCCGTGAAGACCACGCTTGCATCAGAAATGATGCAAGCGTGTTTTGAAGAAATAAATAAAATAACAGTAAATAAATTATTATTTCGAAATAAACAACTTATTAATCTAAAATTACGCACTTTTATCATACTCAATAAGGAATAGCAAAAACATTAGAATTTTTTATACTTATTTTATTTTATGTTCCATCCTCGGACCGAATAGATTTTCGTCAGTATCTCTGCAATCATATTCTATTCTTCGGTGATGGAGAAATGTTGCGAGCTTGATTCTAAAGTAAATATAAAAAATAATAAATAAATATCAATTTGAAAACAAAAAACATGGTGTTAATAAAATAATACGCACTGTCGATCATAATTAAGTAGGACTATTAATTACATTAGATTAAAATAATACTCAATATATTCTATTTTCCATCCATGGGCCAAATATCTTTCCGCGGCATCGCTACCCTCCTTTTCAACTGCTCTATGATAGAAAAATGGTTTCTTAATATCTCAGACCGTTGAAGAATACCGGAAAATAATATAACTGATCATGCGAGTAACCTTACTCATCATTGAAGCACCAGATTCCATGGAAGAGTTTTCTTTTGAATCTAAATCATCTCGCTTACTTATTTAATATTCTGAAAATACCATTAAAAATAACTAAATTTTATGGGTCTTCGGAAAGCCGTCGCTTGATAATCCTTGGTTGAACGCCCGGTCGTTGTCACACCACAAACTCCGAGAGGAATCATCCCAAAGCGAGAGAATTCACTTCCTCTGAACTTGATAAAAGAAAGAAGTACAATTTAATTAAGTATTTACAGAATATTTTGTACAATGCCAGTACCTAGCAGTAGTTTAGTAGTAGTAGCTAGTAGCGAGTAGATGCTTTACCGATCGCTCAAACTAGAATTTCCTTTCGACGTCGTAGGACAAGGCATATTATCAAATCGAAGATATGTAGGAACTATCGCTTCGGAATTAAACACAATTAATACATTGCATACCAAAAAGAGAGATGTTTTAACTGAAATATATTTAAAAACGCTACAGCTTGCCCATTTAATGCTAATTTGGAATCTCACTTTGAATCCTATAAAAATATTAAAGCGAAATGTAAAATTATTAGTAAATGAATAAGTAAGATGCTTAAAACTATGACTATCCGTTACAGTATTTACTGTAGTAATAAGAATATATTGTTAATTATCATTTCCGAAATTCAACTCCAGTAATTCAGTTGAAGACAAAAAGGTGTGATAGCAAACATCTTACAAGGGAAGACAGAGTATTTTAAATGAAACTTTTTGTGGTGATGCAGGAAGAGTAGTTATGAAAAATTATAATGGCATTTGTGTAAATGGGCTTTACATTCTTTGCAATAATTAAGCGAAAATTTATAATAGGAATGTATGCAACCCCGCATTACAAAAATCGTAGGAAGTATTTACTGAAGTAATAAGAATTTATTGTTTATTATCAACTCCGAAATTCAACTCAAGTAATTTAATTGAGGAAAAAAGCTGTGATAGCAAACATAATAGACTGAGGTTATATTAAATAGTAAGAATTCGTAACTGATGGAAACTCATGATTCCAGAGTGAAAATAAAAATTTACCTATTAAGAGCAAACCAGTAAGTATCTATTATTCAAGAATCATATGCAATGTATATTTGAATTTAATATTGATAGAAATGTTTACACAAAGAAATCATTTGAATGATAACTAATCGGAATAAAACAAGTTAAAATTCAAATATAAACCTAATTGATATTACATCAGCTGACGATAACTATTATTAATCCCAAAATAATTTCCATAAGTATTACTTAAAGTATTCAATCACGCTGTTATTTTTATTTATAAATTATTGTGAAAAATTTCACTCTGAATATGATTTCCCAAAGCAAACTCCCATGAAAATTGAATAAAACAATCGCTGCTCGTAAAATAAAATTCGAACGTTTATCCAGCTTCTTCCGCTAAACGATAGTTGAAAGTATCGGCTAAAATAATCTGGTGATATTACCCGTAATAATTTCCGATATTTATCTCGGGTTGCACCAGGATGAGGAACGTCAAAAATCTCGAGACTTCCATTGAGTTTTAAATTAAGACCTTCAAACTGACTTGGACTAAGACTGGAAAGCTACAATAATAATAAACTAATTCCGCACAAATAAATTTTTTCTTATTATCCAAGAATTACATCTATGGCGATTTTGAATTGCATTATGAAAGAAGGACAGGAAGATGGTTTAAAGTTCATTCCTTATAAATTCATCTTCCTTATAAGAGATGAATGATAAAATAATGATGGACGGTAAAATCAAAGTTTAAATTTAAATAAGTATTCAGTTGATTTGATTTTAGTAAACATTTTCCATAAGAGACCTCTAAATAATTGTGTAATAATTGCTTGAGGAATACAGTCCAACTGTAATGTAATTGATTATTCAAAATCGATTCTAAAAATTATGACTCTCAATACGATTTCTGATAAGATTAACTTCGATCCTGAAGACTGTAGGATGGTTTCATGAAAACTAAGGACAAATGGAATCTGAATTATAGAAGTTCGTTTAACGGTAAATCAAGGTTAAATAAAAAGAAAGATGACATCGACGCGAGTTTATAGCTGACAAAACTGTCAATGTCACAGCTACAAACATCTCATATGCTAACTCATAAAATATGTTTATCACAAGAATCGAAATAATGTATTTTTTACTCAAAATAAAAAATTAATCTTTAGAACTTAATCTAGAGTAATTCATGATAAGGCTAATACTTACCAAATAAATAAGATCCACGGCGAAGTCCACTACAATCTTGATGTCAGGAAATATCCACTAATTTAATAAAAATATTGTTCTCGAATAGAATTAATCAAACAATAATTAAGCGAAACCTCTAAATTCGTTCGAATACGAACGGTTTGAACCTATTGTACTTCAACAATTCAAAATTTAACGGTTTTCTCGAAAATGAGACCGGCAGCAACTCTTCACTCGTTGACGTCTCCGAAGTAACAGAAGTATTAACCTTTGGAATGAACGTTGAACCAAAAACAGCGCTGTGGTCGTTGATGCAACTAACAGTTACTCCCTGATTTTCCCTAGAGTTAACAGTTTTCATGAATTATAATCACCACCGATATAATATTGAAATAAGCGCAATAATATTCAATTTCAATTTAAAAATTATCGGAACATTAATAATATTTTAAAACTCCTCGATTATAAACCGCGTAGATATATCGTCTCTCACGGGTTTCGTTACGGCTCTCTATAGTTATAAAACTTCTGCCAAATATTACATTTTGCAAATATTTTTGTGAAAAGACTAAAATAAAAATAAATTAAATTATATATGATGAGGAGGTTTGGCAATAATGAAGTGGCAGAAAGTGAGTATCGATCTGCGAATTCGAATCGGAGCTACATGTTTTAAATATAACTAAAGCAATGATTTAATTACAGTAAAAACGTAAAAAATCATCGAATTTGCGAGTAATATTTATTTCATACCAAAAATAACTCATATAACATTTACTTTTGAATTGTGGAACATCTCTCCAAGGTAATGACATGAGTGCACACTAATGTGATGTAATGAACCGAGCAATAATATTTACTCTTAAAAGAGAAATCATGCAAAAGTATCATAATTTGTATCATCTTTGGAAAACTACACAATGGAATTCTTAAATATACTAACGTATATTATAACGTTCTGATAAATTAATTATCTCATGGTCAACAATAAGTTATGAAATATGGATTCGTATTCAGTAAGATTAGATGTAGGTATTATATCCAACATTATTCTGAGAGAAATTCTAAAATTCCTCTCATTAGAATTCAAGCTGATTATGGTCGGTATTATCAACTCCGAATTCCTTCGGTTACCACAGGTTCAGTTTCATTATTCCTGTCAAGCTGTTGAGAAACATAGAAATTAATTTCTTTTTAATGGAAAATGGCAACATTTATAGGTATAAAATTGCCTTCAATTTTATATGCAGTGGTTATGGATGCATTGATATATCAGTAATTTTTCGAATAAATGCTTTAGAATGAACATTTATAACGGGAGAAAATTAAATATATTTCGAGAATGCCTACTAAATGTTCGAAAGCGTCAACTTTAAACTAACCGTGTACGGCACATTAGATCTATTATATATCATATGCTGTTTTAAAGCGTCTTAGATAAAATAATTATTTAAATATCTTTTCTTAGATTATTAAGCTTTCGATGGCAAATGAAGACCAGGAATCTAGAAGACGTACTTCACTCGATTGCTTAACTAGTAGGCTTAGGAAGTTCTCTAAGTCAATATAGTATCAATATGAGATAAATAAAAACCGAATATCTATTTTCGATGAATTCCTTTTCTGACTTTCAGATTTCAATAAAGAACTTAAAAATTTCCTTCGCTCAGAAGTTCGCGAATGTTGTTTTATTATGTATTTATATAGAAAAAACTGTCAGGAAAATGCTATCTACCATTCCTTTCCTAATAATACAACATATTCTAGAATAATAACAAATTTTTACTGTGATAGGAACAACTTTATGGTATTATCTACGTGGATTACTCCTTTCTAGGATTATAGGAACGTACATTCGGAAATTTCGCATTCACATATACAATCAAATCGATACATCCATCATCCATTTGGTACTTACATTTCAATCTTGCTTGGGAGGCAAAAGATGCGCTATCGAAGAATAACCAATTCCTAATATTTCAAAATGTAATCATTTATCAGAAGGCCACGTTTTCTTGACGAATCATTCATCACAGGTTTAGAAGAATTCACTTTTTCACGCTATCACTGAATTACGGTGAGATTTATACCACTACCGTGATCATTTTCAACAAATTCACTCCACAAATATATAAAATTATTGGAACTCAAAACCTTTTATAGCTCTCGATCGCCATTTTACTCAAGTTGTCCACGACTAGTCTTTATGCTATTATGTGGCACGGAATACGATCGTCGTGAAAAATATGAATTTCGTAAGTGGAATGTCAGAAGAAGTGAGTAATGTAAACGCGGCATTTCTTGTTCCTGTTCTTATGGCGGCCGTTATCTATTTCTAAAAGTCTGCATTTTCATGTGATTGATCAATGGTTTGTAAACACCTCGGAAATATAAGTTTACCTGTGACGCATTCGAAGTGGAAGTTTCTTCGGTGTAATAGCTGATCCTTCCATCTTGTGATTTCTATCAAAAGTTCTGACAAAATATTCGCGGGTAAAAGGTTCCTAAGTGTATGTTACTCAAGACTGTTTTGAGAAAGGTGGATGTGGCAATAGGGTAAAGTAGCGTTATTAATTATGTAATAGTGCAGCTTCAATACAGTGTATATCTGTCAATAAGGAAGTTCTTGAAGAGGTGAGACGCAAAAGGTATGAACAACGAGTACCATATTCATGTCAATGGCAATCTTAATGCGATACAATCGTACAAAAGTTGAAAAAGCTATTATGATGAAATTATTGAATCGTTTTGCACTTTGATTTTTGTCTCTCGTGGAGAAAGAAGAAGTGGTGTATTAGTTATACAAGAAACAATATAAACTTCATCAAGGGAAATGTGTTTCCACATTCTTGTTGTTTCGTCGAGATTTCGGCTTAAATTAAAATTAGAAAATGATAACACTTATTAGGTAATAAAAAACATCTTCCGCGTGAGAAAGAGAAAGTGACATGTTAGGCTTATTACATTCCCTTGTGGATTACGAGGAGAAATATATTTAAGGAAAGGGTTATTGTAATGTAATGGTAATAACAATGTATTTTCAGTAATGTGTTACAAATTAAAATACCTTTAAGTGTGTATCATAAATAAACGATAATTATTAATTACAATATCATTGCAAACTTGAGGATACTTCGACCTTTCACTTCGGCAAGTGGTAATGTAGGAAAGATATTCTGTGGGTGGAACTTTGTCCTGTTCCGCTAACTCGTTTAAATCATTGGAATTTCTTGAAACAGTTAAATTCGTTTATTCAAAAAAAATTCTTTCGATAAAATATTGTCAGCAATAGCCATGTGAATCATACCTAAGTAAGTCAATGCGCAATTCCTATTCATTTGTTTGAGGATTTTGAAGAGAAATAAAATTTGAGAAAAGGGATATATTTATTTTTTTATAAATAAAACGTAAATATGTTACAACTTTATGCACCTTAAAATATATTTAAGTATATTTTCAAGTCAAATATGACGTATTTAAGCTACTTCTAGGATATTTCGAACTACCACGTCGAGGAATTCACAAAATTAGCAAACAGTGTAATAAAAAATTAATAAATTATACAAAATAAATTTCCTTTCAATTGATACCCAATCATGTTTATTAACTTATAATTATAATTAACATATACCAAAATTTTTTAAACAGGTTAACAGGAAATGGACGTATCAAATGAGGGATAATTCAAATTCAACCAATTAGAACGCAGCAACATGGTTATTACGTTACCCAGATGCCAAATTTCTCACTTCCTGCTGGGATTTCTTCAAAGGAGGTCGTGCTGCCAATTCTTGCTTGCAAAAAGCTGTTAAAATTTAAATATACTGACTTGCGTTGCTTTCGTAGTCTAGTACACGGGAGTGCAATTTTAAAGTTTGTTTCGATTTTAAAGATTGTCTTCATTATTATACTTTCATATACACATACATTTCTCAATATTGTAAAACTTGTTATTTGCAAATGAATATTCGTTAAATAGAGATAGATTTTCCAAGACCCATATATGTCCATGGCTGCCACTAAGGATTTCTAGTACATGGTAAGTTGTATAAATTGTTTTAATCATTTTACCGTCTTCTGTTCTCTTATCAAAGAAATAATTGCCAATAAGTGCTGAATATCCTTGTATTTTAGGTGTCATCTCGTAATAATAGTGCATTATTATCTCACTTCTGTGATATAGGCAAGAATATCGGTTACTCCCTGAATCAAAGAATTACTCCCTTACTTTTCTTATTTTATTCGATCAAGTTATGATTAATCGTGTTTGAATTAATGAGGCTTAAATTTGAAAAAGACTTTTTCTTTTTGAGTTTGTAGGTGATTGACTAAAGCTATTATCAGAAAATGTTATTAACGTTAAAATCAGATACCTCACGGTTAAATATGCTTAGTTAGGGAAAGTATAAGTAGAAGAATGTGTGACGTAACTGGATCTTACACCGGTTCTCAGTCGAGTGTTTTCTCATATCGCCGAGTATCGGGTATCTCCGCGTTCTGGTCTCGTTAACGAAAAACTAAATGCTTCATTACTATATATAAAGCTGCAATCCTGACTCATTGATACAAACTGTTTGGCTATTTCTAATCGAGCTAGAAAGCTGAAATTTTCAGGAGAGATTTATAATTCACACTCAACCCGGGGAAAAATCGAAAATTCCCAGATTTTGACCTAAAATTGAGCCCAGAGACGATTATATTTTTCAATGTATTTAAACGGGAATAACGAAAATGGCCACGCAGATCAAATTTCTTTCGTTAATTAAAATATGAAAAAGTAATCGTAAAGCAGTAGGACTTGGTCTGTATTACGTCTAAAAGATTAAAGTTTTCTTTTCTTGCAACCGATTTTATCATGCCTGCACGAAATTTGCAAAATTTTAGTTTGAACGCCAATTTAATGCGTTATTTTCTGCTAATTTCGAAAATTAAATCTATGGCAACGCCATTGTTTGAATCGAACACAAGTTTGTTTACGATCCTATTTTCATACGCCATGATAAAGGTTTGATGCATTTTTAATTATTTTAAATCTTTCTTTCGATACATGTTATTACTGAATGCTGAAAAATGTAAATTTCGTCAAAATAGACAGTGGATATCTGCACGGTCAATGAATCAATCGTGAATGCATGCTGTGATAACATAAATTTATGTAGAGAATACGGGATCATTTATCAACGAAGATAATCGGAAAAGTCATGTAAGTAGTGAGATTATTTGAGAATGAAGTACATAGATGTTAATATAAATTAACAAATAGGGATATTAATGTAAATTAAAAGGTTTAAAAACAATATTTAGAAATAACATAACTGCAAGCATTACGAATCATTAGTTTCACGAACACTATACGTTAGTAATATTTTATTTCATAGTTCACTTAACCAAATACATTTATCATTTACTAAACTCAGACTAAAAAGTTCCGTGTATGCTTCACTTTCATATTACATACATACAATGTGATATATTGTCACCTAAGAGCTCATACCGACAACCAAACCCATTGCTGCTCGCCTTTCTCGAAGGTCCATGTTATCATTGTATATCAAGAAATTGTAACTTTCATCTAATTGAACAACAAATATCTACTCAGGAATTACATGGTATCATTGAACGATGTTACGATATCGTTTTTCTACGTCTATGGTGGATTGCTTTTCGTGTGTGAGTTTCTGTGCTTTTTATTATATGCCTATTATATTTCTTCTTTTCTATTTTAATTACATATAATTATTGTATCATCCTCTCCAAAGAGAATTTAAAATTAAGTTCTTTTTCTACGTTTTTTTAATTAATACGTAGTACACAATTAGTACGTAGTATATTACGTAATTCAACTTTCATCAAAATGAAAAACAGAAATCTACACATAAAATTCACTGATTTCCTTCAACGACCTTCTGATTACGTTGTTCTACGCTGGATAATTCTTGGTTAGTAAAAACAATTTTTGCATGTATCATTGTATGAATATTATTTTCACATCTTCTCCAAACGGGCTTTAGAATAAAGTTCTTTTTCTACGTTCTTTGAAACTATTTATATAATCTATATATATAATAAATCTGTAGAGGTGGTCGTGTCTGTACATTGATCCGATTTCAAAAAAAGTTGTATTGCTGGATACTAGGGTTGTTCCTGAGTTCGAAACACGTTTTAGAAATTTTCATGTCTGTCTGTCTGTCTGTCTGTCTGTCTGTCTGTCTGTCTGTCTGTCTGTCTGTTACAGCATCACTCAAAAACTATCCAACCGATTTTGATGAAATTTGGTATGATGGTCATTTGTCATCCGGGGAGTGACATAGGCTACCTTTTATCCACCTAGCTGTCCCCAGTTCGTCCCCAGTTGGGGTCAAAAATCTATTTCACGCTATAACTCTAAAGTTAATTATTTATAAAATTTCAAAATTTGTACAATATTAAAAGTCTCCCTAGCGCAAATGATAGGCTAATTTTTGTTGACCCAACTGTACTCGGTTCGACTCCAGAGGGTCGAATAGTTTCCATAAGAAATACATGGGAAGAAATTTTTATCATTTGCACGAAACTTTTCTTTAAAAAAATTAAATTAGAAATAATGGTCCTTTGAAACTAAAACTAACACCAAAACAAAGGAAATAGAATGAAGTTTCTTATTTTGGTCGTAGAATATTGCTTTCACTTCGAAGTTGTGAGAATTAGTAAGTTAAATACGAAAATTTTATGAGAATCTGATATTCTAAACAACCCGTCGTCAAGGCCAATCTCGATATCTTTAAATTCAAATTCGTTAGCATAAGCGCATCATCAACAACCAAGCTTTGTTTATAGCAACACCAGTGTTTGTTGATTCTTTACGTGAAATGAATGTTTATCGTCGTATTAAATGAATCAAAAGGAAAAGGTGCGAAATGACCTCAGCTGTCGAGGCACCTTCATAATTACTACTACTACTTAAATTAATCTTCTTTCCTCATATAAAGTAATTATATCTTCTTAGCTTGGTAAGTTGATAACTTTCTCATTCTTATTTTCCGCTCTAAATAAAAATCGTTTTATTTAGCGTTCCGCTGTGAATTTAATCTTTAACGCTGAAGAATAAATCAATCAAGATATTTGAAATATCCCTGAATTCAGTGATTGCTTCCATTGAACTGTCAATAATTGGGCTTAATAAGCAGCAAGGAATGACAAGCCTTTGATAGCTGACTTGAAAGGTTAATGAATTTTGTACTTTTAGATATAGAATGGGAAATTAAACCAAGAAATGTTTTATTGGATCATCTATTGGTGTGTTTAAGTATAGTTACTGTCCACCTACATCCACCTGCTCGATATCTTTAAATTTGAATTCAAATTCGTTAGCATACGCGCGACTGCAACAATCAAGCTTTGTTTATAGCAACGCCAATATTTATTGATTCTTTACGTGTAATTAATGTTTATCGTCGTATTAAATGAATCTTCTTTTCTCATATAAAGTAATTATATCTTCTTAGCTTGGTAAGTTGATAACTTTCTCATTCTTATTTTCCGATCTAAATACTAATTGTTTCATATAGCGTCCCGCCGTGCATTTAATGAATCAATCAAGATCGTTGAAATACCCCTGAATTCAGTGATTGCTTTCTTTGAAGTGTAAAGAATTGGAATTTAAACAGCAAGGAATCTCAATCCTTTTATGCCGGACTGGAAAGGTAACCGGATTTTGTGTTTTTAGATATAGAATTGGATATTAAACCAAGAAATGTTTTAGTGGATCATCTATTGGTGTGTTTAAGTATAGGTACTATCCACCTATATCTTTTCTTGATAGTGATAATCATACATATTGGTATTTTGTTATATCTTAAATAATATGTTTAAATGTTCGTGTTAAGCGATTGCCGATACGTTATTAAGTTTTTTAGACTATAAAATATGGAACACCTCTCTCAGATTATGGGCGGCTGTCCTTTATTTTTATGCTTCGGTTCTATGCTGTCTGCTCAAATATTATCATTAGAAATACGCCTCAATATGTATGTTTATATGTTGCAGGGTTTAATTATTCCAAAATATCAAAGTAGTATTCATTTTACGGACTCTAGACAAGTATCGAAAGAGATAAAATATACATGTATTCTTTTCATTGCTGTAACTAATAGATTCTATGTCTAGGCAAAGACAAATTGGATAAACTGAATAAGAATTTAGTCGAATAAGCATCATTTCGAAGCATGACCTCTAACAAGATATTTCACTTTCGAAGTCTTTTTCGTTAATTTACTTCTCATTTTCAGTTACATATACTATAGAAATTCCCTCTAGAATGAAGTATTGCTGGTATATGGTTTTCCTTCAGTCCAATATTAAACTCGGGAACTTTTTTCAGATATGTTACTCTGTACATGAAAATATCATCATTGAATAAGGAAAGGGTTAAGGTGACTTTTCACATAAGGGCGTGCACCCAGGAAAATTCCCAAGGAAAAACGGACTTGAAAATTCCACCTCCTCCTCATCCCACGTTTATAAAATATCTGAAGACAATATTTTTCGTCAACGGTATCTGAAAACATTGAAATTAAATTAAATCCTATTCAAGAGAAGAGGTAAGAGTTCACTCTGATTTTGCAACATAAAGGTCAAATTATTATTGCGATATAAATAAACAGATGCGCCGCTTACATTATCAATAGGATAAAAAAATTCTACACAATTCATCCAGTTAATTAAACAGCAGAGGGTTATTTATTAAGTGTTAAGTAATTAAATTAAGAAAACGACCGACGCCATCTTAAGGATATAAGGTGTTAATTCATAAAAGGACGAGTTCTAATTAGATTAAATGCTATACATCGTAATTCGTTTGCGGCGTTTATTTGTTAATTCGTTTATTATATAGTTTCGATGATTTCACTGACTCTCTGTCTAAAGAACATATTGCACGTGCTACGCGACTGGTTCATTCATTTTCGTTTGTGGTTCACAAGATTTGCGTGGCTATTTTTGTGATTTCGTCTCCATTCATTTGGTACTCAGTTGTTTCCTCTATTTGTTGTAGCGACTGGTGCATTAGTTTATTCTGTGATTTACATCTGTGTAGCTGTTTTTGTGATTTCGTAAACCACATAGGATGAAGAGAAGTATTGTTTTTTCATAAATTTAAGAGTTCTCTTATCTAAATTTTTTCATATGTAAATTTCATTACTTTCGATTTACATTCATTTTTCCGTTGAGAATCAACGGGCACTCCGCTAGTTTATATTTATATAATAATTACGTTGCCTATTGTCTATTTGTTTATTTAATTAGAAACGGAGCTCATTGTCGTGGTAGACGCCATTTAATGAATACAGGTTTATTTTGCAGTATGTCTTGCAATGAACCGAATTCTACACAGGTAATCGTCTATTTATTTTCCGAATTTTTATCTTATGCAGATTTTTATTCTGACTTAATATTCTTAAGCTTTAATTTACTTTTACGAATGCACATTAAAACGTCGTCGTCGCCGCTGCCACATTCATCGCGGTGGGATCCCGAAAGAGATACCACGGAATCAGCCGATCGCCGCTAAAACCTTTTACCGTACATGTTCATAGAGGACTGAAATCCAAAACTAAGAAAGGTAGGAATTGATTTGAGAAGCGACGTGTTTTCACATTACCAGCTGTATATTATTATTTTATTTGATGAATCTCGATCTTAGATTTGAAAATTATGTATACCAAAGACAATGGTATAATTAAAAAGGAAAATAAATATAGCATATAGACCGATAACTCAGGATAGTATCCCTTAATTATTTTCTTTCCTTGCAGTTTGCAAGCACCCATTTACTAGTTACTATATATAAAGCTGCAAATCCGACTCATTCATACAAATTCCTGGGCATTTCTAATCGAGCTGGAAGGCTGAAATTTTCAAGAGAGATTTATAATTGACGGTCGAGTTGGGAAAAAATCGAAGATCTACAGATTTTGTCCTAGGTTTGAGCCCAGAAACGATTATATTTTTCAATGTATTTAAACGGGGAAAAAGAAAAATGGCCATGCAGAGCAAATTTCTTTTGTTCATAAAAATATGAAAATGTAATCGTAAAGCAGTGGGACTTGGTCTATATTACGTCTAAAAGATTAAAGTTTTCTATTCATGCGACCGATTATAACATTCCGACACGAAATTTGCAAAATTTTAGTTTGAACGCCAATTTATTGCGTTATTTTTCTCTCATTTCGAAAATTAAATCTATGACAACGACCATTGTTTAAATCGAAAACAAATTTGTTTGCAATACTAATTTCATACGCCATGATAAAGGTTTGATACATTATTAATTGTTTTATATGTTTCTTTCGATATATGTTATTACTGGATGCTGAAAAATGTAAATTTCATCAAAATAGACAGTGGATATCTACACGGTCAATGAATCAATCGTGAATGCATGCTGTGATAACATAAGTTTATGTAGAAAATACGAGACCATTAACAACGAAGATAATCGTAAAAGTCATGTAAGTAGTGAGATTATTCGAGGATTAAATTGAAAAGTCTAGACTTAATCTATATAAGAGGGATAGGATAGCAATTTTGATGAAAAATACTCATTAATTACTGATGAAGGACGTATTATACCGGATCAAGTCTACCTATGCCTGAGTAATAGTAAGTACAGCTGAAATTTACATAATCCTAAAATATTACTTTCAGAATATTAATGCAAATTAATAGTTTTAACGGCAATATTTAGAAATAATAGAAATAATAAGTTCTTATTCTACGTTTCTTTAATTAATACTTAGTATATTACGTAATTCAACTTTCATCGAAATGAAAAACAAAAATCTCCCCATGAAATAAACTGATTTCCTTGAACGACCTTCTGATTACGTTGTTCTACGCTGGATAATTCATGGTTAGTAAAAACAATCTTTGCATGTATCATTGTATGAATATTATTTTACCCATCTTCTCCAAACGGGCTTTAGAATAAAGTTCTATTTCTACGTTCTTTAAAACTGTTTACATAATTACGTTGCCTATTGTATATTTGTTTATTTAATTAGAAACGGAGCTCATTGTCGTGGTAGACGCCATTTAATGAACATAGGATTCAATTGCAGTATGTCTTACACTGAACCGAGTACTTCAGGTAACGAATTGTCTACCGAATTCTCGCCTTTTTATTTTATGCAGATATTTATTCTAACTTAACATTCTTAAGCTTATTTCTTTAATTTAATTTTACGAATGCATATTAAAACGTCGTCGTCGCCGCTGCTACATTCATCGCGGTGGAATCCCGAAAGAGACACCACGGAATCAGCCGATCGCCGCGGAAACCTTCGACCTTATATATTCATTGAGGACTGAAATCCAAAACTAAGTAAGGTAGGAATTGATTTGATAAGCGACGTATTTTCACATTGCCAGCTTTATGTCGCGCTAGGAAGAGTACGTTCCTCAAAAAAAATCAGGGTGTTAGTTTCACCGAAAAAGAATATTTGATAATATTCTGCACGCCGTCAATATTGTCCTCTTCATCATATGGTGATCTGCCCGGAAGCAGGCACCGCGGCCATAGGATTCAATTGGAGTATGTCTTGCACTAAACCGAGTACATACCACAGGTAACCAATCGTCTATCGATTTCTCGCATTTTAATTTTATGCAGATTTTTATTCTAACTTTACTTTGGCGTATTTCCTTAATTTTAGTTTACGAATGTGTAATCACGAAGAACTCAACTCCAAAACTCCCGTATCAAATGAACGTGAAATGCCTTCGAAGTAATTATACATATTAAGTATTATATTATATTATTTGATGAATCTCGATCTTAGATTTGAAAATTATGTATGCCAAAGAAAATGGCATAATTAAAAAGGAACATAAATATAGCATATAGACCCATAACTCAGGGTAGCATCCCTTAATGATTTGCTTTGCTAGCAGGTTGCAAGCACCCATTTACTAGTTACTATATATAAAGCTGCAATCCTGACTCATTGATACAAACTGTTTGGCTATTTATAATCTAGCTAGAAGGCTGAAATTTTCAGGAGAGATTTATAATTGACAGTCGAGTTGGGGAAAAATCGAAAATTCCCAGATTTTGTCCTAAGTTTTAGCCCAAAGACGATTATATTTTTCAATGTATTTAAACGGGGGAAACGAAAAATGGCCATGCAGTGCAGATTTCTTTCGTTAATTAAAATGTGAAAAAGTAATCGTAAAGCAGTGGAACTTGATCTATATTACGTCTAAAAGATCAAAATTTACTTTTTTTGCGACCGATTTTAACATTCCGGCACGAAATTCGCAAATTTTAATTTGAACGCCAATTTATTGCGTTTTTTTCTGCTAATTTCGAAAATTAAATCTATGGCAACGCCATTGTTTGAATCTAAAACAAGTTTGTTTATGATCCTAATTTCATACGCCATGATAAAGGTTTGATGCATTTTTATTTATTTTAAATCTTTCTTTCAATATATATGTTGTTACTGAATGCTGAAAAATGTAAATTTCATCAAAATAGACAGTAGATATCTGCACAGTCAAAGCAGTCCAGCCCGGAAGCAGGCGCCGCGGCCATAGGATTCAATTGGAGTATGCCTTGCACTAAACCGAGTACATACCACAGGTAACCAATCGTCTATCGATTTCTCGCATTTTTATTATATGCAGATTTTTATTCTAACTTTACTTTGTCGTATTCCCTTAATTTAAATTTACGAATGTGTGATCATGAAGAACTCAACTCCAAAACTCCCGTATCAAATGAATGTGAAGCACTTATTCTATTATTATATTATTTACTGAATCTCGATCTTAGATTTAAAACTGTGTATGCTAAAGAGAATGGCAGAATTAGAAAGAAACGTAAATATAACATTAAGACCGATAACACAGGGTAGTATCCCTTGATAATTTTCTTTGCTTGCATTATGCAAGCACCCATTTACTAGTTACTATATATAAAGCTGCAAATCCGACTCATTGACACAAATTCCTGGGCATTTTTAATCGAGCTAGAAGGCTGAAATTTTCAGGAGAGATATATAATTAACAGTCGAGTTGGGAAAAAATCGAAAATTTTCAGATTTTGACCTAGGATGGAGCCCAGAGACGATTATATTTTTCAATGTATTTAAACGGAGAAAACGAAAAATGGCCATGCAGAGAAAATTTCTTTAGTTAATTAAAATATGAAAAAGTAATCGTAAAGCAGTGGGACTTGGTCTATATTACGTCTAAAAGATCAAAGTTTTCTTTTCTTGCGACCGATTTTAACATTCCGGCACAAAATTTGCAAAATTTTAGTTTGAACGCCAATTTATTGCGTTATTTTCTCCTCATTTCGAAAATTAAATCTATGACAACAACCATTGTTTGAATCGAAAACAAGTTTGTTTATGATCTTAATTTCATACGCCATGATAAAGGTTTGATGCATTTTTATTTATTTTAAATCTTTCTTTCAATATATATGTTGTTACTGAATGCTGAAAAATGTAAATTTCATCAAAATAGACAGTAGATATCTGCACAGTCAATGAATCAATCGTGAATGCATGCTGTGATAACATAAGTTTATGTAGAGGATACGAGACCATTTATCAACGAAGATAATCGGAAAAGTCATGTAAGTAGTGAGATTATTTGAGAATGAAGTACATAGATGTTAATATAAATTAATAAATAGGGATATTAATGTAAATTAAAAGGTTTAACGACAATCTTTAGACATAACATAACTACAAGCATTACGAATCATTAGTTTCACGTACACTATAGTTTAGTAATATTTTATTTCATAGCTCACTTAACCAAATACATTTATCGTATACTGAACTCAGACTAAAACATCTCATGTATGCTTCACTTTCGTACTACACACATTGTAATATATTGCCACCGAAAAACTCTTACCGGCAACCAAACCCATTGCTGCCCGCCTTTCTAGAAGGACCATGTTATCATTGACTATCAAGAAATTGTAACTTTCATCTAATTGAACAACAAATATCTACTCAGGAATTACATGGTATCATTGAACGATGTTACGATATCGTTTTTCTACGTCTATGGTGGATTGCTTTTCGTGTGTGAGTTTCTGTGCTTTTTATTATATGCCTATTATAATTCTTCTTTTCTATTTTAATTACATATAGTTATTGTATCATCCTCTCCAAAGAGAATTTAAAATTAAGTTCTTTTTCTACGTTTTTTTAATTAATAAGTAGTGCACAATTAGTACGTTGTATATTACGTAATTCAACTTTCATCAAAATGAAAAACAGAAATCTACACATAAAATTCACTGATTTCCTTGAACGACCTTCTGATTACGTTGTTCTACGGTGGATAATTCTTAGTTAGTAAAAACAAGTTTTGCATGTATCATTGTATTGCTTATTGCTTACCTGCTGTTGCCCTTCACCGGTGAAGTCCCCCTAAGCTCTACTGAACTTTTCAGGAGGTGCTTCACCGAGGCACCTCCTGAAAAGGCATATAATCATGTATGATTATTATTTTCACATCTTCTCCAAACGGGCTTTAGAATAAAGTTCTTTTTCTACGTTCTTTGAAAATATTTACATAATAACGTTGCCTATTGTCTATTTGTTTATTTAATTAGAAACGGAGCTCATTGTTGTGGTAGACGCCATTTAATGAACATAGGATTCAATTGCAGTACGTCTTGCACTGAACCGAATACTACACAGGTAATCGTCTATTTATTTTCCGCATTTTTATCTTATGCTGATTTTTTTTCTAACTTTACTGTGTTTGGCTTATTTCCTAAATATAATTTTACGGATGCGTATTCATTAAAGGCTCCCGTATCACATAAACGTGAAAGGCTTTCGAAATAATTATTTTACTATCATATTATTTGTTGAATCTCGATCTCACTCATTTGAAAATTATGTTATAGAATAGACAGTCGTATACTTAAAAAAATTTTCTTTCCATATATGTTATTACTAAAAGTTGAAAAATGGAACTTTCATCAAAATGGACAGCGAAAATCTGCACGGTCAATGAATTATTCGGGAATACATATTGTGATAACATAAGTTTATGTAGAGGATAGGAGACCATGTATCAACGAAGATAATCGGAAAAGTCATCTAAGTAGTGAGATTATTCGAGGATGAAGTTGAAAAATCTACACTGAATCTATTTAGGGGGAATAGGAAAGCAATTTAGCTTATAAATTCTTATTAGTTACTGGCGAAGTAAGTATTATACGGGATCAAGTCTACCTATGCCTGAGTAAAAGTAAGTACAACTGAAATTTACATAATCCTAAAATATTAATTTCTGAATATTAATGAAAATTAATAGTTTTAACGACAATCTTTAGAAATAATATTAATACAAACAATACGAATCATTAGCATCAAGACCACAAGAGTGTAGTGATATTTCACTTCATAGCTCACTTAACCAAATCCATTTATCATATACTGAATTCAGAATATAAAGTTCCATTGGAGAGCAATTTAGCTGAACATTCTTATTAGTTACTGGCGAAGTAAGCATTATACGGGATCAAGTCTACCTATGCCTGAGTAAAAGTAAGTACAACTGAAATTTACATAATCTAAAAATATTAATTTCTGAATATTAATGTAAATTAATAGTTTTAACGACAATCTTTAGAAAAAATATAACTACAAACAATACGAATCATTAACAACACGACCACTATAGTTTAGTAATAGTATTTCACTTCATTCTCACTTAACCCAATGCATTTATCATATACTGAATTATGTCTAAAAAGTTCCTTTGTCATGGCGTTTTCCGATTCCTAATTTATGGCGTTGCATTAATATGGTTCGTCTTTCCCATTTTAATTGTATAAAACCATTCTGTCAGCCTCTCCAATACACCTCAAATTATTTTCCCATCTTCTGCAAACGGGCTTTAGAATCAAGTTACTTTTCTACGTTCTTCAAAATTATTTAAGTATTATTAAGTAGCGTTGCCTATTGTCTATTTGTTTATTATTACTTTTACTTTACTTTGTTTGGCATATTTCCTTAATTTAATTTTACGCATGCGTATTCATTAAGGACTTCCGTACCAAATAAACGTTAAAGGCTTTCGAAATAATTATTCTATTATTATATTATTTGATGAATCTCGATCTCGAATTTCAAAATTATGTATACGATAACAGTGGTATAATTAAAAAGAAAAGTAAATATAACATTTAGACCGATAACTCAGGGTAGTATCCCTTAATAATGTTCTTTGCTTGCAGTTTGCAAGCACCCATTTACTAGTTCAATATATATCCACAATTCCCGCTTACTTTAAACTTTTAAGCTTGGATTTCTGCCGATGTCTCATTCTGTAGCCATAACGGATGTTCTTATTTGAGTTTAATGGAAATCGAAAAAACTTCGTCGTAGTTCATTCTTACTTGGGCTTTGGGATAATTCCCTTAAATATTAATGGTAATAGAATCATAACTGCTTTGGTAACTTAAAATTCAGATCTTTTTACAAACCGTTTCATTGTATAAAACAAGGCCTTATCATCTCTTTGATAACGACGATGGTTATCTGGTATATGGTTATTGGCCATATCTAATAAATTGCGATAGTATTTATATATAACTTTTATTACTTTCTCCATATACGAAGTATAGAGAAAGTATTGTTTTCATGAAAAAATTCGACTTCGAGATTTCAACGGAAATACACGTTTTGGGGCCCCTAGAACACGTTTTGACCATTTTCGGAATGATGTCTGAGTGTATGTGTGTGTGTGTGTGTGTGTGTGTGTGTGTGTGTATGTGTGTGTGTGATAGTGGGCGCTCTAACGTAAAAACTATTAGTCGTATCAATACCAAACTTCATATATAGTACTGTAGTGTGTGCTGTCAGAGTTGATTAGTTTTTGGAGTAAATCGGTTAACCGGAAGTCGAGCTTTATTCATTAAAGCGCATTTCCGGTTTTCAAAATATCTCCATAAATATGATATATAGGTATATTGACTCACTTATAAAAGTTTTAGATAATATAAGTTACTATAACTTTTGTATTTAACATATTTTAGTATCACCGGTTGATTAGGAGTTATTCGTGAAATACTGGTAAACCGGAAGAAGATGATTATGTACTTTGTGGGCGCTCTAACATGAAAACTATTTGTCGGATCAACACCAAATTTCATATATAACACTTTGGTTGGTGTCTTTAGAGTTGATTAGTTTTTGGAGTAAATCGGTTAACCGGAAGTTGAGCTTCATTCTTCAAAGCCCATTTCCGGTTTTCAAAATATAAAATTTTATCCACCATTTATCAACGAAGATAATCGGAAAAGTCATGTAAGTAGTAAGATTATTCGAGGGTTAAATTGAAAAGTCTTCACTGAATCTATATAAGAGGGATAGGAAAGCAATTACGATGAAAAATACTAATTAATTACTGATTAAGGACGTATTATACCGGATCAAGTCTACCTATGCCTGAGTAATAGTAAGTACAACTGAAATTCACATAATCCTAAAATATTACTTTCAGAATATTAATGCAAATTAATAGTTTTAACGGCAATCTGTAGAAATAATAGAAATAATAAGTTCTTTTTCTACGTTTCTTTAATTAATACGTAGTATATTACGTAATTCAACTTTCATCGAAATGAAAAACAGAAATCTACACATAAAATACACTGATTTCCTTCAACGACCTTCTGATTACGTTGTTCTACGCTGGATAATTCTTGGTTAGTAAAAACAATTTTTGCATGTATCATTGTATGAATATTATTTTCCCATCTTCTCCAAACGGGCTTTAGAATAAAGTTATTTTCCTACGTTCTTTAAAACTGTTTACATAATTACGTTGCCTATTGTATATTTGTTTATTTAATTAGAAACGGAGCTCATTGTCGTGGTAGACGCCATTTAATGAATACAGGATTATTTTGAAGTATGTCTTGCAATGAACCGAATACTACACAGGTAATCGTCTATTTATTTTCCGATTTTTTATCTTATGCAGATTTTTATTCTAACTTAATATTCTTAAGCTTTAATTTACTTTTACGAATGCACATTAAAACGTCGTCGTCGCCGCTGCTACCTTCATCGCGGTGGAATCCCGAAAGAGATACCACGGAATCAGCCGTTCGCCGCGGAAACCTTCGACCTTATATATTCATTGAGGACTAAAAATCCAAAACTAAGTAAGGTAGGAATTGATTTGAGAAGCGACGTGTTTTCAAATTGGCAGCTGTATGTCACGCTAGAAAGAGTACGTTCCTCAGAAAATATCAGGGTGTTAGTGTCACCGGAAAGGAATTTGATAATATTCCGCACGCCGTTTATATTATCCTCATCATCATATGGTGTTCTGCCCAGAAGCAGGCGCCGCGGCCATAGGATTCAATTGGAGTATGTCTTGCACTAAACCGAGTTCATACCACAGGTAACGAATCGTCTATCGATTTCTCGCATTTAATTTTATGCAGATTTTTATTCTAACTTTACTTTGGCGTATTTCCTTAATTTAACTTTTCGAATGCGAAATCATGAAGAACTCAACTCCTTAACTCCCGTATAAAATGAACGTGAAAGGCCTTCTAAGTACTTATTCTATTATTATATTATTTGATGATTCTCTATCTTAGATTTGAAAATTATGTAACTAAAGACAATGGCATAATTAAAAAGGAACAAAAATATAGCATATAGACCCTTAACTCGGGGTAGTGTACCTTGATAATTTTCTTTGCTTGCAGTATGCAAGCACCCATTTACTAGTTTCTGTATATATCACCGAATCATCAACAAACATCCTCACTATCCCATCACTCAAGTCATTGATATTAATCAGAAACAATACAATCACGCTGCCCTGAGGTACTTCTAACTTTTACTTGCGATGGTAACACCAAGATTGTGTTAAATGGATTCGAAAGAAACTTTCAGGCTCTTTGCTTAAAAATAGTGGACATGTGTCCTACCGTTCAACTCAATGTGCCTTTGTTTATGAAAAATTAGCAACTGAAAATCGAAGTTAGCTAAAATAAAGAAGTGTTTTTTTGAGTGTGGACTTCGAAACTTCGCTCTTAATTTCGCGCAAGAGCTATGCAAGAGGACTACTATCAAGTTTATGGTGACAACTAATGTAATTAGTACCAACAGGTACCGAAGGATTGCAGTGAGCTACCTTATGGACCATCATTCATCATACTTTTTGTGAGGCTCTCCGTCATCGAAGTTCGTTTGGTTGAAATAAGGTTATTCGATCGGATATCGGGTGAAATAATGAAAATTTATACTTCTTCAGGATTGTTCTTACGGTTCACCCTTAGCGTTCCCGTTGTGTGAGATTCTCTGCAAGAAGTTGCATGGACAAATCCATGGAGTTATAATAACTATCCATAAAAATAGAATGACCCTGGTTTTTCAAATCGTCCAATAGACGATTCACAGCTTTCCCACTGTGCCCTGCTCCCCCAACATCTCAGTCTGCAGACCCAGCATAAATGTGCATCCAGAATTCCATACCTGAGGGTTCAGCCAACATGTATATTTTGATTCCATGTTTGTTCTTCTTCCCCTGAATATACTGCCGGAAAATTAGTTTTCCTTGCCACAACACCATGGGTTCATCTAACGACAGCTCCTTATTTTGATATGCAACATCCCTCATAGTTTAGTAAAAACAATCTATTAGAGGACGAATTTTGTGAAGAATATCTGCTGGCTGTCGTTGTTTCTTGCTAGGGTTCTCTGCAAATTCAAAGCTTGCATGATCAAAAGAAAGCGATTGCGGCTCATTTTCGCTGTAAAAATGGGGATGCAGTGCAAGGGATCTGTCTTCCGATAGCTCTCGAGTCTGTTAATTTGGATGTGACCCATGTGGAGAATCAAATCCAGCCTAACCTGACATTACTCTTTTTTGAATGTTTTCCACCCAACTATTCTATACTTTTAGTATGGGCCTTCTAGATATAGCTGCTCAGCAAATTTCTTCGTTTCATTCAGAACCAATTCGTAAAATTCATTGGAAAATAAAACATCAAAATAGCCTCTGGGTGTCCTCGAAGCTGGGATTTTCCTCAGACCAGGAACGCCGGTCAAAAAGACATCTGATGTAGAAGGAGGAGCCTCATTCCAAACAATTGGCTGCGCCTCAAACACAGCAGAAGAGGCATGCTCAATTGCAGCCCACAGGATTAGAGACCCCCAAGGTTGAAAAAGGGACTGTCGCAAGGGTGCCGCTAATGGTACCTCCTTCAGATGTCTGTGATCCTTCTTCCTCCACTTCCAATTCATTTTCCTCATCACCAAATTCTTCATCGGAAGAAAATTCTCAAAGAACATTTTCTATTTCAAACTCAGAAAGCTCCATAATTCCCTTCTTATGTTTCTCGTGAGGAATATCTAAATTAGAATTGGACTATATTTAATAATAAAAAATGTTGTAAAATATCAGAAGTATGTTCCTATCTTGGGAGATATATTTACCTTGATGGATTGAAGTTACCTGCTTTGCAGATCTTTTCCTTTCATCTCGTGCAACTCCTTTTCTTACAAATAATAGCACATATGATATAATTATATTCTATTACAAAAGAATCGACAAAATAATTATGAAAAAGTATTAATATGAAACTAACCTGATGGCAATCCTGATGGGCCTGCTACTGCATCTTCAGAATGAACTGAGCTTATGGTTTCAGAAACTGGAATTGAGTTGTATATTACTATAATAACAATAAGTGGTTCTCAAAATGAAATCATATTTATCGTAGTTTAAGATGAGGGATTTTTCCTAGTTCTCTCTCTCTCTCTTAGAAAAATGTCATATGTTTGCGAACATAAGAATTGAATCTTTTTAATTTTATAAGAAAGATTTTTTGCATAAAGTACTTGCAAAAATTAAAGTGATGCCTGCAAAGTGACGAGTGTTGAGCTGAAGTGAAACTATTCTCACTGTTTTTCTTCTAATTGTCCCATGTACAAAATATTATAGATGGCTTGAATTCATTTTCAATTACAGGTTGGACATTATTTTAATATCCAGTGGCCATTATTTAATCCTACAATGCCTCAAATAATGCCGATATTGATAAATATTTCAAAACGGCAATGTGAAAGAAATTGGTCTAGATTTTATGGTTTTAAGCTTTAGAATATGAGCTTCAATAATCTCAAATACATGTCAGTACATATTAATACACAGAATACGCTGAACTTTAATTAGTAAGTATTGCTGGTAAAGTAAAATCTTTGATTTCCTTTTCAGGACGTACCAGTAGTATTAAAGTATAGCGATTTTAAAGATTTCCACCTCTAATAATATTTGGAAAAAGGAAAAACTTTTTCAGCTTCTGTTAAGGAATTCCTTTGGTGAAATGTAAAGTGAGTGCTCTTGCATTTATCAAGGGTTGTGAAACCTGACAGAATTGAAACTGTCTACTATATCCACAAGTATTGACACCAGTATTTATTCTAAATGCTATCAATATGCTGTAAGTCCACATTTCAAGCATTAAGCAATAAATTGCAAAGCACTTGATATGTTAATTTTTTCATAGGGCACTGTGATATTTCAATATGAAATGCATCATTATCTCTGTGATCTTGGAAGCAAATTAATATTTTTAAAAATTCTTCACAGAAATAAAATGAAGGTTGTTTGAGGAGGTACATCAGATTTCCATATTATGTTAAGAAAATGATAACACCCAGTGAAAACCTTCAATAATTTTATCATAGGAACATATGGCTTTTTGCACCTGTTTATCTTGATGAATGTATTTGAGTGATGATTGATTGTGTTGTTGATTACATGAAATTGTATTCTATCATATGAAAGTTTTATGAGTAAAGAATTCTTGAGTATTTGTCCTCTTTTTATGTTTGTTAGCTAAAATAATAATTTCACCTGCATTATCTTTCTATGACCTCTGCCTATCAATCAATTGTTTATGATAAAGATTTGTTGTTGTAAGAGTCAAGGAAATATTTGCCTCTGGAAATTTCTGAACCCACGATTTATTGCCATAAAACCTTGTACTCTAAAACATCAGATAACTGTGAACAAGTATATCTGATTGAATAGTAGACTATTTCTTTGTGTGATTACAGTCAATTTCACCCAAATTTATTAAGCTTTCAAGTGTTCAGAGTTTGTTGAAAGTAATGGAAGTAGTAACAACAAGAGAGTCTTTATTTCCTTCGAATCTCTGCAAAATACAATTTGAGTTCACAGAGCGAATATTAGGCAATTACATCCATCTGAAGTTTTAATCAATATTCATTACTCACTCAAGGCAGTTCGATCTTATACGAGGGTCGTTCAATAAGTCCTTAGAAAAAGATGGAAAAACACTTTTTTTGGGGGTAATTTTTTTTTTCTCAACATAATCTCCTTTCAGCTCTATACATTTTTCTAAACGTTTTTGAAAAATTTTTATGCCGTCCGAAAAATAGGATTTTGGAAGTTCTTCAAAATACTCATTCGTTTGCTTAATGATCTCCTCGTTGGAAGTGAAATGTCATCCGCTAAGCCATTTTTTCTAATTCGGTAACAGGAAATAGTCCTTTGGGGCCAAATCTGGTGAATAAGGTGGATTTTGGGACAATTCCATTTTTAATTCCATAATTTTGGCCATCGAAACAGCACAGGTTTGCAAACGCACATTGTCCTGTTGCAAGAGGATTTTTTTCCTCTTCAAATGTGGACTTTTTTCTTTGTTTTCATCGCTCAACCGGTTCAATAATGACGCATAATACGTCCCTGTTATCGTTTTTCCTTTTTCCAAGTAATTAATAAAGATGATGCCGTGTGCATTCCAAAAGACCGTGGCCATCACCTTGCCGGCCGATGCCACCGTTTTCGTCTTCTTCGGAGCCCGTTCACCCTTAAAAATCCACTGTTGTGACTGTATCTTTGTTTCTAGAGTGTAGTAATGAATCCAGGTTTCATCCACAGTTATGTATCGACGAAGAAAATCGGCAGGATTGCGACGGAAGAGCGCCAAAATAACCTCAGAGTCGACCACACGATTGTGCTTATTCTACTCTGAGTAAACGCGGCACCCATCTTGCAGAAATTTTTTTCACAGACAGTTTTTCATGCAAAATTGAAGCGACTATATCTTGCAATATGCCTGTGGCCTCAAGTATTTCGTGCACTTTAATCCATCGATCACTCAAAATCATATCGTGGATTTTGTCGATCGTTTTGGAAGTAGTCACTTCCTCTGGGCGTCCCGAACGATATTCATCTTTTGTGGATGAACGGCTACGTTTAAATTCATTCATCCAATTGTAAACAGTTGCAAACACAGGAGCAGATGTGCCATGAACTGCATCCAACTCAGCTTTAATTTCTTTCGGCGTTAAACCTTTCAAATACTAATGTTTAATCACAGCCCGAAATTCATTTTTCTCCATTGTTATAAACAAACAAAAGTTGTTCACATCAATCCTATTTTTGGACGGTATAAAAATTTTTCAAAAACGTTTAGAAAAATGTATAGGGCTGAAAGGAGATTATGTTGAGAAATAAAAAATAATTACCCCAAAAAAAAGTGTTTTTCCATCTTTTTCTAAGGACTTATTGAACGACCCTCGTAAAAAAGATTCAAAATACAAATTTCATTAAATTTTATGTAAGATATCAAATATTTCTCGCAAATTGGATTTAATGGTCGTTATGATAAACTATTCTGTGAATTTTTTTGCTAGCCCTCTCCTTAATCACATGTATGAGTTATCTTTCGATTATACGTCTACTGTTTTTAGCTCTAAGAAATACTCAACTAAGCTATAATGCATGTGTCAGTTGTTAATTACAGCAATGGAGTGAACTCAATCAATTTTCTCATCATGTAAGCATCAGTCATTCAAAAGGCTAATGAATGTAAGAATTATTTTAAAATCAATCATTTTCCATTTCTCTAAATTGACCTGATGAAAGCAGAAATGGTTTTTCTATATTATTCCATCATGTATGAACTAGTTCTTATTAACTGAAGGCTTCCATTCAACCTAGAAAAACCATTCAAACAACTGAACTAAAACTTCAGATTAAACATAGTTTTGGTGGAAGCCATATCATTCTACACCAAATCAATCAATCAATCAATCAAGAGGAGCAATCTTTATATTAATATATATTATATACATTGTGCAATGCCAAGAACTAAGGAGCAACTACCTAGGTGCTAGAACAAATAGTTTCAAGAATTCATCTTTTCTGCAAATGATAAGCGGAAGTAATCGATTAGAAAAATAGAGTCAAGGTCCTTGCACCCCTTGCCACATGCTGATAGGTAACTTGCAGGGACCTTTCATAGACTGGGACTTTCATTTAACTGGGAGTAACATTTTATTGCATCCAACTTGGACATGATCAGCTAACAATGTCAACAAAGACTAGACTTATAATCTATATACATATACTATCCAAACATATATACAATTAATAGACATATGTATTACTCCTCCAAAACAGGAATATAAATAACATAAACACATATTTAAATTACACAAGACAGTAAATATTTTTTTATAATATGAGCCTCAAGCACATTCGAAGAATCCACCAAGACCAAATTATTTAAAGGTTTAATGTACTTGGTTCCTTAACCCTTCTTTAGGACCTGCCCAAACGTTTTCACAAATTATTAGCTAGACCTTTTCTCAGTAATGTATACTCTATGAGTGAAAGAAAAATAACCAAAAAATTATGGCTAGAAGTTTCAAAAAGGACACCAATGTCAATATGCCAGAAACAATAAAAAAATATGAGTTGAAGAATAAGTGTGTTGTAAGAATAAGAGCAAGAACATAATCTTCAAAATTTGTTAGATTGTAACTGGAGAATCACTAGGATTATTTTGAAAGAGTAATACTTGAGACTGTAAATTATAAAGAAAAAAATCAAAATACATGCTCAACCAACAAGTTGACAGAATTAGTTGCATCGTAAGAGATTATGCAAAGAACAGGAATGGATAAAATCTTCAATGCAACGCAATCAATTATCATAGGGATAGTAAACTCTAAGAAATTGTCCAACCAATAATTGTTTATCTTAAAGTACTCATCCTTAACTGTCCCCCAATGATTTAGATATGCATTAATGCATATCTAAATCACCAATAAATATAAATTAGTTGAACTGAGATTTCTTCTTGTTTTTCTTTATATTAGAGTAGGATTCTTTTTCTCTCTGTTGTTTCTTCAATTATTCAAACCATATTTATCACAGGATATTATTCTTAATAATTTTCTAGTCGGAAATAAATTTAGAGAAGAGATCATAAACTTTTAAGGGGTTGCTCATAATGAACACATATGCTGAATTCAATACATTTGTACAATAGGGTAAAAGTGAACCAGCAAGGGTCACTTACAATTGTGATTTTGAATTAGAGGTAATTATGAGAGGAGATTACGGACACTTTTTATTCTAAATTCTGACTCTATTCACCTTGCTAATCGAAATATCACATGAAGCCTACTTCGTGCTCCCGCTTTCATGCACTATTTATCGTTGCTCTATTGTTTCTACCGCGGCGCGATGGTCGACCTCTTCGTCAATATGTCAGCACAGAAGCTCGAGGTTGGACGCAGTATGCGTAACTATGCTGTAAGTCTTTTAAACCTTTAAAATTATTGAAATTTAAAAATATCGTATATATATATAACAAGTTAACTATTACTGTAGCAGAAAGATCTTATGCTTATATTACTGTAGCAATTATCAATCGAATCATGCAAAATAAAAGCTCGTCGTTGCTGGAGTTCATGTCGCGTGGTAGATTCTGAGAAAGTATGTCATTGCATTCATTAAATTTTAAATTTTTTTAAGGGTAATACCGTAATTTATCACTTTTTAACTGTGGTTCATAGATTTCTAGCGTTCCATTGAAATATCTATCTGACGTGATGGCATACAGTTAAATTTTAATAATTCGTGAAATTATACCAAATAATTATTTAGTGTGGCCCATTATGTGATGATAATAGTTATTTAATCATGTTTTGTAGATTAACTCGTGCGAGAGGACCACGTGTTGGATGACTGACATGGACGTCATCCTTGCCAAGAGAGGACCAGCTTTTGTGAAGTGTGTTGATTTTGTGAAGTGATAGTTTTGATGGCGTTGTGTCATATGTGATATCAAGGAAACTTCGGCGGCGGCCCTGGCTAATTGGTCATATCCCAGGAGTAAGTTGCTGTTTTCTGTGAGACGAATTTTTATTATTCGCCCATATTTATTTGAGTGTCTTCAATTAACGCTATTCTTTTCGAGAGAAAAACATATCTCTAAGTAATTTTGACGGCATTCTTTCGTATAATGAGGTTATTAATTCGTTTGATAGTATTTGCGTCGTTTGTTTCTCTGTTTTACTTTCTCTCTCTGAATCTTCGCGCTTTTTCCCTTGCGTGACAACCTTGTCGTGAATTTTTGAGTCTTTGAATAGTAGTCAGCTGTTCGGTGATTGTTCACCAGTACGTCGTTTTTTTTTCTGGGTAAAATTCCATCGAAATAGGGCTAAATCGAGGGGGTTAAAAAAAAGGCCTGACACCGCTAAAGTAGAATTTTACCTAAAGTACTTATCAGTGAAGCTGATTTGTTTAGCTAGCTATTAGTCTAGCTATTATCTTTACGAGTCATTTCATCATAGCTTTACTAGCTTCCCTTCCGATTTTTCCTGATATCCTAGCTTAATTCATTTTCTTTTTATTGCAAAAATTGAATGTTCGGAAATTTCGTAAGTATGAAGACTTTGAATTTCTTTATAGCACTCTATCAAAGCGCTATCGAATGGCTGTTTGGTTTTTAATCCAATTTTAACATTTTTATGTAACCAATAAGCTTCTTACTACTTGCGAATAATTACTTCCTGCGATCATCTATTGTTTCTCTTTTGACTTTAAAAGCGATGCCTCTCAAACGTCTTAGTATTGTCTACTATTAATTTTGTTGCTATAACTGTTGTGTTGATATCATAACTACATACCATCGTTGTTCATGAATCTTACAGACAATTCTATGAAAGATTATCTGTTGTTACTTAAATGCCGTTTTCGTTTAATGACCTTACTTTGCCATATTTTTGGGTTTCATATAGCTTGTTAGGTCCCCTTGAAGTTCCTGATTAGAGATGTGTTTTTTTTAATAAAGCTTTGTTGCATTTTACGGGAAGTGTAATTACGACATGATAATTTCTAAAGCCATAGAATAATGGATCCTATTGTTTTCCTTTAGTTATTTCCCTCATTTTGTGGATTTTATTAATGTTTTGGCAGTGAATAGACATGTAGACAGATACAGACCGTTGATTTTTCTGGTTTTAGCAGCTAATAGACAGTTAAGTTGACAGACATTGACTATCTATTTCTCTTTGATATCATATTCTTTATTCATTGATATCTATTTGGTTGAATATTTTTTTGTATAGTTTGATTTTTGAGGAATGCTCGAAAACTCTTCCAGCTCAGAATGCTATTACTTTCATATTTTTATTATCTCCAAAAATTTTGAATTTTTTAATGCTTGAGGGTGATTACTTTAGCTGAATTTGAATAATTTCTTTCGGTGTTAGTTCTCGAATAGTACTTATAATTAAACAAGCTCTGTTACATCAAACGTATTGTTAGGTTAATCAATCCCTCTTTGGAATGCATTCATTTGAATTATTAAATAATTTTCATTAACATTTGTTAATGGGGTGTAGTAATTTTTTTAACTCTTAGACTTCCGGTTACAGAACATAATGCCTTATACTAATGGAGTTTACATTTTAGAGAATGGAAAATAATTAAAATTATGCTATTTGTGTGAAACTTTAATTAAAGTTTTTCTTTGCCGAAACCTTGAGTTAACATAAGGGATTAAGGAAGGATATGACTTAAAAAGCTTTTGTCCTGTGAGATTGCATATCATTATACATAATTATATTATTATTACAATGAATCATATGATTTCGTTGTTTGAATGAAAGCTTCACCAATTTACCTGATCGTTTGATTATAATGAAGTTACATTAATTTAAAGATTCAATATTATCAGAATATTTAGATATATTCCTAAAATGTGATTAATTTCCTTGTTCAAGATAGAGTTTAATTTTTAAGTTGATATGATTTTGGCTCAAATACTTTACAGTGAGGTACATGTCTTAGAAATTCAATTTTAGGACGAGTTTCCTTTTAGGATGGTGGGTTTAATGTAAAAGATTAGTACTTGGGATATCTGTTCTTTGCCTTTTTAATTCTAATTTAATAATATTAATATCCATATTAGTTTAGCATTGGATACTTTAGGTTATAGATAAGGTATTTATGAAGAATGTTTGGGCAGATGTTCTTAGCTAGAATCAGCTTCTTCATGGATATTTTGAATTTTAAACTTACTTTCCTCAAAATTTTTTACAAACTTCCTCAAACAATCTAAAACTCCCACTATCAGTGGTTCATGCTTCTGTTGCTCTATGGCTTTAGATCTTTTCATGCCTCTTAGGATTAGAAATGTTTTGGAAACAGCAATAATAGCGAATAATTTATTATCGTGATTATAACCTGATAAAGGGAAACATCTTGCTTTAGAATACTTAGGCACAGGATTTGTTATTTTTAATTAATTGTTGCCTTAGGATATTTATGTATTTGTATTACTTGTGAGTAACTAGAGACCCAGATGGCTAGAATCAAATGTAGATATCTAAAGGGGAATAAGCCATCCACTTCTAAGTTTTGTTGACTGATGGGACCATAATGCACAGATTTGGTGATGAGGATAGGAAGAATTCTTATGTTCTGAGAATGGCTTTTACTTCAATTTTTTCACTGAAAGATAAGATATGTAATAGACGAAATATAGTTTTTGATCTGTAACTCAGGGCATTGCTTTTGTTTTAAACCGTGTTAGATATTCATTACAATTATTTAGTTTGCATAATAGTCTATTCAACCATTTTCATATTCAATTGATATTTTGCCTTGAAATTCTCTCTGAACTTGGAGATGGCTCTTGCAAATCTTGAAAATATGCTGACAGATTGTTTGATTAATTTACTTACAGTGCAATGTTATCTTCATATAATACCAAGATAAGAAGAAGTTATATTTCTTGTATTTTTATATTATGAGAAGTTTTTCACCTCAATTCTTCTTTTGTAGATAAGAAATATGATAGATTAAATATAGTATTTCAGTTCTTAAACCCGGTCCATAAAATGTTAGATATTCATTATAGTAATGTAGTTTGCAATTAGTTTCCCCATTCATTCTCACCTGCAATTAATATATTGACATCCGGTTTTTCTCAATTCATTGAGATACTTGGAATGTATTTTGTTATGAATATGATGATGGTTTGGCTAAGATATTTACTTTCAGCTCTATTTCATATTTAATTCAATGTTTAGAATTGAGTCTTCATAAACCAATGTTGTTCTTACTGTGAACATTGTATTATAAAATAATACATAAACATAATTTCAATTGCTTGACAAACTCTGCTTCTTGTTGATTTAATTAGTTTTAAATATGTTATATTATCATTATGATAATGCAGTTTGCATAGAAGTCTGATCTTCTATTCTCGTTTGCGATTGAAAATGTTTCTCTACATTTTGTCAAATCATTTTACTGAATTACTTTTGAATTTATGATAACACTTCATATAATTAATTAGCTGACATTTCAATGCCACGTTTAATTTCAAGATTTGAATCGATTGTTAATGATGAGAAAATTGGGAAACCATATTTGTTCATTCTCAGAACTCTGAAATTTAGACCTACCTTTGCAATTGCTTGTAGCCCTCTACTTCATATATTAAACATTTAGAAACCTATAGGTAGGTCATTTATCAATTAATTCTGGCAAAAGACAGAGGAATGTATAGGAGAATTCTTTAACAGAATATTCATAAAATACGAGCAGCTTAGGAAGAGGTTTTGCTGTATCACGACTTCTCTTTGAAAAAACTTGCGCATCACATTAATTTATTTTTAAATTTTATATATTTTCTCTTTTTCTAATAAGGGATAGCAACTAGGAGGGATCTTAGCATTTGGGTTAGTGTAATGATTATAGATATTTTGATATTTTTTTAGCAAGCTGTAGTTTTTAGTTTATAGTTTTTTAATCAAGTTTAGGTATAGATTAATGCTTAATGTTGTGCATCTTATGAAACTAGTATAGAGATTTTAACTCACTTTAATTAAAAAAAAGCTGTGAAATTTAATTTAAAGATTAATGCCAAGTCTAGTGCATCTTAAGAGGTTAGTGAACACATTATTGCTCTTTTGATATTTTCCAAACAATCTTTGAAATTCGAGTAAAAATTAATACCAAATGTGGTACATCTGTGAACATTTTTGCTATTTTTACATCTTTGAAATAAGGTGTAAGATTTTAGGTAAATATCAATGCTAAATTTTGTGTAACTTAGGAATGGTGTAGATTCTGGGTCTTCTGCATTTTTTAAATTAGCTTTGAGATTTTATGTAAACATTAA
The DNA here is from genome assembly GCA_947579665.1 of Sympetrum striolatum. NCBI lineage: Eukaryota > Metazoa > Arthropoda > Insecta > Odonata > Libellulidae > Sympetrum > Sympetrum striolatum. The sequence goes on from OX388342.1 coordinate 83,052,953, forward strand.
CGATGAATGTTGTCCAATCTAGGGATTAGCTGTTTCCAAAACATTTCTGATTTTCATTTGAGTAATAAGTTTGCGAATTATTTTACTTTTCCTAGGGAAAGCATTAATTTTATTAGTTGAAATTAATCTTAAGTAATGAGTAATGATATTTGTCTAGTCAGTCTGCTGCATTACTTATGGTGTTTGTATTTTGACCCTCTTTCAACAGATTATTTAGAGCGAGAGTCAAAATACAAATACGTAAGTAATGTAACAGGTTGACTAGGCAAAAACTACAACTTATGACTTGAGATTAATTTCAGCTAATTCATGTTATTGTGTACAAATATGCATATTCTTCTAAGTTGCTTTAAGCTAATTGCAAATTTATTGCCAGTTTTCCTCATTTTTAAAGTTTTTCATGCTTTTTGACCAGAATAATTTAAAAAACTTTTGACTCAATTATTTTTCTAGTTTTTGCTAGAATTTGTGAATTTCTACAGCATTCAAAAAAGTATTCTAAGTATAAATTTCAAGCTGAAATTTTCCTCAGTTTTTCTTTAAAAAATTATTCCAAGTCCACAAGGTCATTTTTTTGGCCAATGTTTTTTGATTAATAATTCCTGTTTTTAAGTTCTTAATGTCCATCAAACTGAATGTTTTCCTAGTTTTTCTTTAAAAAAGTATTCTAAGTCCACAAGGTCATTCAAATGGTTTCAATTTCTGGTTGGCATCCCAATTGATTTTTGCTATTTCTCTAGTATTTTTAATTTTTTTAATTTTTCTTTTCAAATACTAAGTTTATTTCTTTCATTTCATGTCTTATGTGCTTAATGTACTTTATAATATTTTCTTTTATTTGCAGAATTGTTCTCATTGTGTCACTTTATTTTGAGGCTGCATTTAGAGATTTGAAGTATTCAAGTTCTAAATGCAGCCTTGAAGTAAACCTGGCAAAGTGAGTGCAAGTACAGCAAAAGAAAAGGCTGAAGGAGCAATGAGTATCGTCAAGAAATTTTCTAAGTACAATTAATTTCTGGAGATAGGTTTCAGCTAGCAGAATACTACTTTACCAAAAAGAGTGGCCAGGACAAGGCTGAAAGGATTTTGAATAATAATTTGATGGGTTCAAGTTCGAAACTTTTTTATTAAATGCTGTAATAAAGTGTACACATAAAAAATTTCAATAAAACTGTTGAATCAGAGTTGTGTGAGTCTTCTTTCTTCTCTCCTCTAAGTCTGTCTGGTGCTGAGGAAAAATTGGAGTGCAGCAACAAAGAGTCCTCCAAGCAAAACTATTTCCTTTGAATTTGGTACCTTGGGCATTGCTAAGTAAAAGTACCACCCTGAAAAAAATGTCATTATGCATGCAGAAAATGGTAAGTTCTGAAAGAAGTGAACTGCCCAAGATATCCTTGTCAGTTTCTTGTAAAAATTTAAGTAAATCTGGCTCCAGGTAGCAAAATTATCAACTTTGACATATTTTACTTTCATCTTTAGAGAATCAATTAATGTTCAAAGGTTTTTGCAAAATTAAACTTGGCTAGTTAGCAAGATTTTTTTTCTCATAAATTATTTAAATGAAATTAATTTAAAAAGTAAGTTCCTTTGAATTGCAAATAGCTATATTTAATTAGAAAGTTTTTCAAATTAATTATTAATTGAATTGAAGTTATTAAAATTTTAATTAGATTTCAAAGTTAGAGAAAAGTTTTTTCAATCAACCATTCAAATTAATTTACCAAAAGTGCATATCTAATCCAAAATGTATTAGCTTGGGTAATGCAAAACTAAGTTAACGTCAAACACATTGAGTTAATATTTAATGCATTATTTATTCTTAAGTTACAATCCAGGTGAGCTAATTACTTTAAAACTTAAAGAGCCTGATTATCTGATTATTTCAAAGTTTTTAACAAACTTTCTTCATTAACTTTAAAATCGTGCTATTCCAATCATCCTAAGTTAACTCCAGTATGAACAATTCTTAAATTAATCAATACTATCGGAAGAAAACACTAGCCAGTTAATTGAGACGTCGAGATATCCATCCAAACTTTGTTTCAAATTAAATTTTTTTGAATTGTTTATCTCTCGGAAATAGTCCTTTAAGATCTTTAACTATTGGAATTAAGTACGTAATTGGAAGATTCTGTATTTATGCTTAACTATCAGCGATTATTAAGTAAAGGAAACCAGAAACGTTTGAACTAAAACAGCTATATTATTTGGTAGTTAAAGTTATTTTAAAGCTTTCATTAGAATTTGGGCTCATTAAATTATTCCCGATTCGAACGGTCTCTTAATTAAACTACCATTCGATACTATCGTTAATAGTATCAAGAGTTCAACTCAAAACTATTGAAGAATACCGATTGATAAACAACAGAAAACAACCATTAAGGTTTTAGAAGTTACTTATAATCAATTAAAGCTGTGATTCCGTAATTCTTATCAATATTCAGAAATTAACGACTGGAAAGAGCTCCATTCTTCAAATATAAAATTGCGATTATAGATTCTAAGTTTTAAATGACCAAGTAAGGAATATTTACGAAAGAATGCAAGATAAATTACCGTAAGCTGTTGCTTCGACTCAGTTTTAATTGCAAATTAAGATTGTTACCGAATGTTCTGTTCCAAAACGACCGTAACTTGATAAGTTGCACTTGATAAATCGACAAGTTAAATATCTGCAATTCAGTTACGGTCTGTTAACCCGACTGTTAAAAATTAGAAGTGAAATATTTTTTCCATCTGGCAATAGCTTCTAATGAAACATTAATTCAAATACCATTAACGATTATCTCCATATTAACGATAGCGTATTCCTTTAACTTTTACATGGACGACTTACTTACAGTGACATCTTTCGGTATGGCTTCTATCAATATCTATTTTTGAACTAAATATCATCAATTAATCTAAAGCAAGTTTTCAGGAGAAGCAAAAATTTGAAAGCCTAACCTCAGCCCATATTCAATCTCTTACATTGCGCAATCAAACAAATCATATATGCATTTCAGTTATTTGGCTCTTTAAGCATTTAACAATTCATTTTGACTCGCGGTTTCCCGAGTAAATGAATAAATAAAACATTTGGGAATGATTCATGAAGGATGGATAGAACACAATATGCACTTTTCCTATTTAATGGAAAAAACAAATACAATTACAATATTGAGCAGTTCACCAATTTCATTCTCGAAATAATGCGAAATTAATACTATATTCCACGATCCCTATGATCAAAATCGGTTTCCAATTAGTTAAAAGCTAATAGTATTTTTCACGAAGACCCGAGTCTGCTCCCATCGTTCTGATTAAATATTTTTATCTCCGCGAATGGCAGGCGCCAGGGCATTGAACTTTAATTATATTTATTCCCGTTTCGGCTTAAATTCAATAAGTCGAAGGATTACAATACAATCTTCCACGATCCCTCTGGTATTATCAATACATACGTTAACTTGGGAAAATTTATTAACTTCGTAATCCTACTGTTGAATGAAAAGACAATTCGATATATTATGATCAAAACCGGGTATCCCAATTATTTAAAAGTAGCTAATAAAATTTTTTTCACCAAGACCCGAGTTGCTCCCGACGTTCTGATTAAATATTTTACTTCCCGCGAATGGCATGCGCCAGGGCATTGAACTTCCATTACATTTATTCCCGTTTCTGCTACAATTCAATAAGTCGAAGGTTTCCAATATCTGTCGGACAGGTTTTTATCGCTCCGAGCATATTAAAAACTGCAAGATTTTTATTTACTTTCCTCGGCAATATGAAATTGGTTAAATTAGATATGGAATCAAGGACTTCATAATTAGTAGATATTAAAGTTAACTAGAGAATTGCATGTCTCCGATGCACAAATTTTCGGAAAATTAATAGCAAAATATTGAAAATTGCGGATTTTTAATCAAGTTCCTCAGCAATATTAAATTTATTTAAAGACAACTGCTATGTTTAGAAAAGTACCTTGAGATTGAAATATTAACGCTAACTAGCGATTTATAAGTCACCGATGCACAAGATACAAATGTTCGGGAAATATTGAGCTTCGCAAGGTTTATTATCAATTTCCCTCGGCAATATTAAATTAATTTAAAGTATGGAATTAAAGCGGTTATATTCAGTAAATGATCAAAGTATCTAGTTGTTGAAATAGAAACGTTAATTATCGATATATGTACAGGCCACTGATACTGAGGTTACAAATTTTCGAATGACTTAACTTATTTTAAGTCATGCCGCAAAGAGAATTTGTTGATTAATAAAAGTTGCAGTCAAGGTTGAGTAATTTAAAGTTTTGTTTTCGACTTGACAGAAGGAAGTTTCTTGTGTTATCACACACACACATGTTATTATTATGGTTCAATGCCCTGAAAAGGCACTTCGGGAAATAGAATACGGTAAAGCGCTTTGAGCAACTTACGGCCCAGCAAAATTCACCGAACAAATTGATTGCTTCGAAAGTAATCAACACACGAATCAAGATCCTTATCCTAAAGTTAAAATGAAAACTTCTCAAAGCCCGACTAACTGATACCGGTTACGTATTGCCACAATTGGCGCATAAATTCAGATTTAGAAATTTAATTAAAGGGCTGCTTTCACGAGTTAATTACAAATTTTACAATTTTATCCTACGGCAAACAATTGCTTTCGAAAATCACTATATACACTAAATTTAAGCATTCCACCGACGCAAAACCCACTAATAACTGAAGGTATTTGCTGCGATAAATTAATTTCGAAAAAGTCTGACATTAATTAACCGACACCCGTTTGTGGTGGTTGCATTGTATTGCAGCATCAGAGGATCGATTCGCATTTCGAATTGCTAAAACAATGCCCAACTGAATTCACAATATCACAATTTTAACTATTAAAGTCAACGACAAGTAATATCTTTCAAATTGAACCACGAGTGAAGTCACCGGAATAAATAATTTTAAAACTTCGTGAAGTGAATCTGACACCGAACAGTAAAGTAGAATTGAATTTGCTCGAGCGGAATTAAACCAATTACATACAGCAAAGTTCAAAAACCCTGAACTTGAGTAACTTTGCATAGATAATTTAACACCAGCGACACTGTTTAAACACCGTAAAACCGCGTAAACTTATAAAAAAAAGGAATGAAAGATCTCGAGCTAATAACCACATCTAATTCTCCACAACTATGAGCATATTTCGAGAATGAAATCCAATAAATAGTAATATAGTCAAGTAAATTAAGGTTTCACTTAACATTCGCCGATGTTTCCATTGCCGTTGATTAGACCAAGTATTCCATGTCCATCCTCGTATCTCTAAACGCCGATCGGGAGCAGCAAGCCAGATTGAAGCACCGGAAAAAAGAAATACCTCATTAGATTCTTCATTACAGGGCATGGTTTTAATAAATTTCAAATATAAAAAGTCCATTGGAAATTCGCTTGATTAACATTCCGTGAAGAAACTAATAGAACCAATATATTACGTAAAATGTTGTAAAAGCAATTTTAATCAAGCTAAAAAATTAAAGAAACTTAATTGCAGATTGATAGCAAAGGATTTAAAATACTTATTTTATTTACTAAGTTTTAATGTTGATTCAGAACAATTGCTTTGAGAACCGAGCCTTAAGATAATAAGAGACAATAACTAAAGCGATTTTCATAATCTTACCTTATAACTCTACGGTTTCGACCAGCCGAAGATGATTAGGCTCCGCAAGCTTCTGAAGACGATTTCACCAAAAGAGGAGTACTTCTATCAAAACTACTCCGTCCAATGCAGCAATCGCTCGATGCAGGCCTCGGTACAACGCTTATATTGCCAGAGAAAGTGTGGTGCGGCGTAGTGGCGCTGCGGTAGAAAAGACATGCACGACATCTATTATTTCATAGTTCCTTGTAACTCCTAAATTCTAATCAAAATTCTACTTAAAAAATTAGCCTGATTTTAGATATATTTATTATTTTTTTATACGAAAATGGAGCGTTTTAGAATTTTTATTCAGTATGTACAGTAACAAATACATTATTATTCGGTAATACCGTTTCATAAATGATTCGTATAGCAATGCACAGCGCCATCACGGCGGACATTATCTTAACCGCTAATAAGGGTTGGGTTACACTCCAATAAGTTACCGATGTCATTCTATGGAGGAAGTGGAAAGAAATCTATCCGTTCTTCCCTTCTCCCCAAATCTTTCGGGAGATACATACGTAATTAAAATCGTACTTTATGGAGGAACTTCGACAAATAAATTGGCATAAAACGTAAGACAAATACATTATTTTTAAATATCTTTAAATTGATCGAGTACGCGTCAGCTGTTATGCACTTCGTCTCCGATATTGTGAGCTCTCGGCGCAAAGCAGGTTCGTGAAACAAGCAAACCGCAGTGGTTTCCTTATGGTAAGATATATGCTTTGGCAGTTCCTACGTCTTCCTATGTTTCTAGTTCCTATGTCTCTTTCTACTAAGCCTCGCCAACCTCATCGTTGAGCGGTTAAAATCTATTTAAACGTAGTAGATATACAAATATTTAACAACTTATACTACGTCAGTTTTAGACCATCAATCATGTGTGAGAACGGGGCCTTTAGAAGAATTCCCAAAGGCTAAGAGAGTGAGTGGTTTCATAAAATGTAAAGTCAGCCTAAACGCCTTTTGAAAGAATGAGACGATCTCATTAAGGAGTACGCGTAAATAAATAGATCTTTAGAAGAGTTTAAATCTTCGCGTTCTTCAAAGAAAGCTCACCGAAAAATCTAGTTATCTTCGAAAACGGGCTCAATTCAGCAAAATGAATGCATTTTTTAAAAATCTGTACGTATATAATGCCTTTTTTCAAGAGTTTCCATCATAAATGCGAAACAGATTTTGCGTGCTGATAACCAATTTTATTTTAGTCGCACCCCATACAGCCACCGGGCACCCATGCAAGTATGTTTCATGATATCCCGAAATTAACGTTGTTTTTATGGACTGTTTTAATTTAATTTTGTTTCTCTTTCTTAAAGGTAAAATTAAAACAGTGAATTAAATGGGTTCCTGCTTGCTGTGCATCGAAGAATTCCTAATTTATCTTTAAGTGCAGGATAAAGATTCTCATTTAGTTTTGGCTCAACCTTGATCATGCATGGACATTATGATAGCTACTGAGATATGATCAATAGTGCATAATAGCAATTATCTCCCTCATTTATAAGTTTTCTAAAGTATTGTAGGAGTAGTTTGCTGCATTTTACAGTCTTGTTCCGTTTAAAACCTTCCCCAAGAGGAAAGCAACTCGCCTCACTCATCTCGCGGGGCTCATTCTCCCAACGAGGCTTTTGATTGACAAGGTTTGAGGGGTTGTGGTTCAAACGCCTTCCTTCAGAATAATTCTGTGACAGGCATTTTTGAATGTAAATAAAGTTTCATACAAATCTGGTCGAGATTTTTTATTGATACGAGTGTCTCTTTGTCAAGAAGAGTAAGAAATTCCCACGGCTGACAAACTTGCTCTACCGTTCCTTCGTAGTACTGACAAATAAAGAATCTACCATTCCTCCATAGTGAAACCTATGGATTTAAACTCTATATGATATATTACTCTTTAAAATAAGGTAAGTTATAATCGTGGTCAACCGAGGCAAGTTGTTCCCATTCGACATGTCGCCTTCACTCCACTAACTCAGCATGCGAGGAGGGATTTAATTAATGGTAAGGTAAGATTAGCTCACTTAGAGAGGAGCTATTCTTCTAAGTAAGTAAGACTTCCAATCAGTTTCGAATTACATTACTTTCCAACGTGTAATTAAGATTTGTTACACACCATACGAAAACTTTCTTTCCGAAGAAATGTTCATAACTTCTCATTAAACTTCTCTACTTCTTATTAAATTGATTATATAAAATAAATAATTGCGAGATAATGTTTCGTGAGGATTTTGCTAAAAGGAACAACAGGGTACTTGCGCTTACAATTTCGGAATCAACTATTCTAATATTAAGTAAAATTTAGAACGAGCTCCGTAATTGCGATGCTTTTCATCACGAAATTTTTTTCGTCATATATGTTCATGATATATAATCGTAATCAATAATATATTCAGATATTTTAGGAAAAGGATTCGAGGAGAAAGGGAAGGTCATTTTATTCCATTTGACATTTCAATGTCTATTTCCACGTGGTTTTAAATGGTTTGAGACTTCGGAAATGGCTATAAGAAAGTGACTCACCCCTCTCCTTTTCCGCAATACCTACCTCCAAAGAGGGAGGTATGCGTAAAAGGTGAGGGGTGGCGTGAGGTAGTGGTGAGCCTAGAGGGCTGATTCACAAACACGTGGTGGGACGTCTCCACCTTTGGATAAATTGAATAACGGGGCCAACGAATCCAAGTCTAATGTGTGTTCTTCCTACTCAAATCGGCATTGAGAGGGTTGAGGAAGTTCTATCGTTATCGCCTTCGAGAATAATTATAGCTAAGCTCATGTGATATTCCACGTAATACCTACGCTTAAACGAATGAAATTTGAATGCTACGTATAATTAATAGTGATAATCGGATGTGCTATCGTCGTATGAGAGAAACATTACAAATCATTTAAAATAGGTAAGTAAAACATTTCATGATTGACTCATTTGAAGTGGATTATTTCTGGTAAGGGAATGAACACACGGGAACGAAAAAATAATCCGAAGTTGAAAGTCAGTCAAATTCTCTTGAAAACCTTCTGCCATTAAATAAAATTTTGTATTTGAACGAAAATAAATCTGGCATATTTTTGAAGTTGCTGTCCTAATCTTAGATATCTTTGTGACTCTGTTATCGAACGATCGAAATCTCTTTGACTCACGGAATCACAGCCTGTTAAAGATTCCTCCTGTCAATTGAGTCCTGCTCATTGTTTCCAACGCGGAAAGCAAGCGTAAAAATCATTATTTTTGTACAAGCTGTGTTAAGAGTACTGATAAATTTCGTTTAATGTTCTTTTCGTTAAAAATATAATATTAGCTTTTCGATGATTTATTCCCATCGCTTATTTATTATAACTACCATTAGATTTTGACCAAATCAATAATGTGAAGGTAGGAAGTTGCGAAAAACTATTACTATATAAGGCAAGTAATGAAAGGCGGTTATGATCGGTATACAAGCTCGTATCGGCTCGTATTTAAAAGTATCTGCTACCTGTTAAAAATAAACATCTACTCTCCGAATGAAGGTTACTTCCTAAATTGTACAGCGTTAATTAAAATAAACAATCTTAAATGTGGCCATACAAATAAAACCAACCCGTGAACAGACAAAGAAAATTTGGCCGCGATTGGAAAAAAAAACAGTTTGGTTAAGTTCAGCTGGCTCCCTACCATCGAATGAATGGCCTACTATTAGGCCGGTCTTCCTTTGGAAGCGACTACGAGCGACGCGTATACGGCCGTATACGGGCGACTAATCCCAATACACAGAAAGTAACGGAGCGTCGTCCACTGCAGGCGACTATGGGCGACTTGATTCGAGTGTACACCGGCGACCGGCGACTGATCCCATTGAAATGGGATCCGTCGCTCGTAGTCACCGCTATGCAGTGCATGACTTAAAATGATATATACGCACTGAGGAGTATTTCAAGAAAAAAATACCATTGCAAATGTGTTATGAATTTTCAATTCTCTTCTCTTGAGAATATTATAGACAAATTCCTCAAAGATTTAATTACTTTGATACAGAATTGGAATCAGTCGCTCGTAAGCAGAGTTGCGTAGTGAATGGCTAGGAGAGATATGCTCACTGAAATTTTTAAACAGTACAAAATATTACACAAATTGTATTTTTAAGTATTAATAACTCTTATTTTGAGTGTTTCATTGACAAATTACAGTCATTTCAAATATCTACTGCATACATCACTGTCAAAAATTTATACTTTTGGCACTGATTGAAATATGAATATAATTGAACGGAAAAAAATATATTGAAACCTAAGGTTTACGAAACATTTTTAAATAAACGAAGGACAATTATGAGCATTAACGGAGCATTAGAAGAAAATATAAAGTATCTTTGAGGGCTACAAGTAAACGAACTTTCGTAATGCTCTATCGATAACGTTATCAATGACTTTGTAAAATTAAGAAATTTGTTGAAACAGGAAAATAAACAATATTACTTCCCCACCTATCGCAATTTTATAGTAATGGTAGGAGGACAGTCATCACATTAATACAACGGCTAGATTGGGCGAGAATATAAGTAGAACTGTTTTTTTATCAATAAATCAAGACTGAACTCGTATGAAAATTAATCGTCGATATGAATATAATCGTAAAAAGAAATGAAAACTTAACTCATTCATAAATGTTGTATCTTAGATATTGATCTTATAGTTAAATCTTGATAAAATTGTTTCTTTCTTTTGCCATTCCAAAACCCTTCGTTATTTTCGTCCTAGAAATTCTCCCAATTTCGAGGTTAAGAGAAGGGATGTCTTTGGTAAGAACCATATGAATAGACTGGGAAATCCAGGTGAAAGCAAGGGTTCAGTTTCTAGGAAAAAGAAACTTGTTTGAAAGGAAGCAATAGAGGAGCTCCACGACACTGCGTGCAAAGTGCTATTAGTAGAAGGTTTGCTATTGAATTGAGTGTTGGAATTTCTTCTTCTTAAAACGTTTTCGTTTCCTAAGCGTTCCCGCAAAAATTGTGTGATATCCTTGGTTAGCCCTGGGGTTAAAGGAAACCCCATTGTCTCCACGAGTTTCACCTTTCTTCATTTGGACCCCTTGCGGAGTCTTGCTGCGAAGGGCTAAAATCCTCCTCGTCCATGAGGTGATTAACGAAGGTCGAGGTGGAATTTCCCACCCCGAAGTATCTCTGATGTTCTGCTGCACTCTTTCCTATCATTGTTCTCCCTCTCACAACTCGGAGAAAATTGAGAAATTCCTAACCAAAGATTTAAGCAACTGTATGACCTACCATGTTGAAAATGGTCTCCGATGGACCAAATTACAGGAAATACTTGATTTTCATTTTGCTGAGTATACCTGCATTATATGTATTCTACAGAGTATCTGTTGGCGTATAGCAGGGGGTGCATTTCCAGCTAATCCAATTTCCTATTCGATTACTTCGATTATATTTCACTTACGTAAATAAAAATAATACACGGGACGTTGCCTACTATTTTAAATTGCTATGAAATTATTGCGTTTAAACCTCTAGTTTCACCTTGTTGAGAATCATCGGGCGCTTCTGCTAGTTTACTATACAATACTCGGATTTTCTATTATGGATACCCGAGTTTGGAGTTGAATAAAAACTAAAGTAGAGATCCCACAGGAAAACTAATTACACCAAAATTTTGCGTGTTTTATTTTGCGTTGTTCTACATGGTCCAAACATTTTTATTACTATTGCTTTTGTTACTAATTGAAGGATGGACAAAGAATGTGCCTGTTTTTTTGCTCTCTTTCACGGATTGCTTACTTTGTGCTTTTTTTTCTCATAAAGTATCACTTCAATCATAATAAAACCTTTAGATGACATTAAGAAACATATTATAAACTAAAATAAAAATTGTCAGTGTCTTCTTGTTTTTAGATAAAAAGTTGTTATCGATATTATAAAACAACTTTTTTTCAGTTATTGGTGGACGTAAAAGTGTAAAATTGGTCTTGTTACAAAGCTCTCGAAAAAAGTTTTCAAATGGTATCATCAACGATATCTACAACTCAGCGATTTTTTTAATGCGAATTAATATTTGTCGTTGCGGAAATCGTCCCGAAATCAAGCACTGGAGCTAGAATACCGTTACAGCGACCGAGAAGCGGGTAGTCGCTTGCAGTGGAAGACCCCTATCGCCTGTAGGTCGCCCGAACTGACGTCGCCCGAATACGCCGGTCGTTCGGTCGCTCATAGTCGCTTCCAAAGGAAGACTGGCCTTAGCCTCACTCCCAAAAGCCACAGCCACACGGATTCAGCCACTCCACCAGAAAGGCGTCGAAGCGTTGCGGCCCAGATTTAATGCCATGCCAGTCGTCACTCGTTTTAACCCATGCCATAGTGCGCATAAAAAATCAGTGGTCAGCCGAGCAAAACTACACGCGACAATCAATGAGGTCGCATCTTTAATCCTCCCTTGCGTACTGGAAATAATAGAAAATTAATTAAACAATTAGGGTTTCTAAATCACTCGCTTCCACTCATGGAGCGATATCAAAGGATGCCAGACGATCTGCAAAACATCGCGTCACGCACTGAATTTCGTTTACTTTAAACCATTTTCATTTGTCCACACATATCCAATCATCTCGTAAATAAATATGTAAAATTATCGCTATATTTTAATCGTGAAATCTTGGCACACAGTGCTGCGGGAAAGTACCTTATTAGAGGTGAGACCTACCGTTCTAAGCTCCATCACCATCATCTACCATTTAAATCATATTAAATATGTAAGAATATATTAAATACGTAAGAATTTAAAAGTTATCATTCGCAATTTTCGAAGTGTATCTTTTTGTCTTTCTGGGTTAAGCGTTGGAATATCCCGATCAAAAATTGTTACTATTTGGGTACGTATATGAACAGGGAGAAAAACGAAGAAATAATGGAAATTTGAAAGTCGAATTCCCTTGAAACCAGTGCCGGATCTAGGGTATATGAGGCCTATGGGCAATCCAACGGGTGGAGGTCTTTTTTGGACGATCTGGCGAAATTCATATTTTAAGGCCAAGATCGAGGAATCGGAAGGATTAATGTAATAATGGTGGACAAATTTGTGGTTTGACTACTTGATATCTTTTGGAGTATATCAAAGAAAATTTTTCATTCGAAAGCAATAATACAAATAATTATGTATACATTGCACAAAACTCTTATAAACTAACTTTCCTGGATTTTTTGGTAGTAAAATCATCGATAACTTCATTAAAATCTATTTCTCTTAATAAATCATGTTCTATATTTATTATACTTAAATTATTCCCATTATATTTCCCACTTTTTTACGACTTTTTTGACATTTTGTCACCTTGGTGGAGGCCCATTTTGGTGGAGGCCTATGTGCACTGCCCACTCTGCCCACTGCCTAAATCCGGCACTGCTAGAAACTATTGTATTCCATTCAATAAAATGATATAAATGAATGATAATGGATATGCAGTAGATTTTCCAAGATGCTGCCGAATATTCGTCACTCTTTTCCTTGAGCGATTATAATCTTTCGATTTTATAGAAATTCTACCGGTATGAAAGCGATCCTTCATTTACCTCTATCAAACTAACAAGCCGTAATAACCCCGTGCACTGGTTTCAACGCAAAAGGCAAAATCTCAGTTTTCTTTCTTTTGGCCATTTGTGACCTAAAAATTAGAAAAATTTCTATCAATCTTGAATTTATTCTAAAGAAAAACAGCTATATATCTTAATATAAAAGAATAATTTCTTAGGATTAAATGTTCACCCAGAATAATTAAGAAGTTCGTTTTCTTCTTTTGATTGGACAAATATATTAGATTTGGTAAAAGATATATCATTGAAGTTACTGATTAAGCAGTTGACATTCAGACTCCAAAGAATAATTCGCTATGATTATTGAGTACTAAGAATTTCATAAATTCAAGATTTATTGAAATATGACATGTTTGTGCCGTCCATTGTTTGATCGACGACTTCACCAAATCCAGCTCAATATAATACCAACAGTAGCAATCAAACTTACCAGTAGTTGATTCTGCGAATATAATCCAGACATTCCACAGTAAGGTAATTTACAACCTTCTAGCAATTAAAGAAGAAAAGGATTCAACACTTTTTCTAGGTTTCCTAATTGTCAGCTTGTAGTTTCAAGGAGTCAAGTTGAATGTGCAAAAGAAATCAAGCATTACTAAGAAACATTAAATGGTGTAGCCAATCATTTTGGCAAAGAGATTCCTTTCCTAAATTCAGATCCAAAATTTTGAAAATTGAGATCGGTTTGTTCTCAGGTAACAAGAATATACTTAAGCTTGCTATTCTTTCACAGTGGAAAGAAATGCTAAAAATAGAATTGACAAGGAGTTAAATAAAAGTTCAAGTATTTTTGAAATTTTTTATATTTTTATTTCATAATTTTGTATAATTCTTTTATCCACTGGGCATCAAACATTGATGACTGATTGTGATGATTTATTATTTTGGACCCTGGTATCTCTCGTTGTTGCGGTTGCACTGGTTGGCGTGGTTGTCCATTTGGTTCTGGTATCTCCAATTATTTTGATTATTCATATTAGCTTTGTTGTCATTATTGGCTGTGGTTGAGAGAGAAGAGCATATATAAATTAATGATACACTTACTTATTAGTTGTGTGACATTTGAATTTTCCACTTTGTATAGGATTCATTATTACAAACCAATGTAACTTAAGGAGATTCCAAAGAATCTCTTCCATATATTACTACAACTATTCCTTCCCTCGATTCTCTCAACGAAAAATTTTAATCTGAATTAAAAAAATATAAAATAAACGCCGAGACTTAATACACTATGAAGCTAAATATAAATACATCCACTCGAACATCTCGCTTCTTCTTCAAGTCCGTATCGCAATACGAAATATATCATCCTATAAGAATTATTAAGTCCAAAGGGCAAGGAGCAGAGGAAATTCCAAATACGTGCATGAAAAGAAATACTCTTTTCGAAGAAAGTTCCCTAGAACATGGAAGAGCGCGCCAGCATACATAAAAATTCTAAATTAATCAAAATCTCCTACCGTCCCATCAGCTTCCTGTATTACGTTAAGTCCTTGGAAAACTAGTAAACGGACAGGTAACCGAATTTCACCGAATAATTCTATTACTATCCCCTTACGTTGTTGGGGTTCGATTGGATCTGATGTCCCTCAGGTTCTGGTTATGCTAGTTCTTAGGGTTATGAATATTACTCCTGTTGTTGTAATAAAACATTTTTTATTTGTTTAACATTTACATTTTCGACTTGTCATAGCTTTCTTTATTACTAATAAATGTAGAAAAAAATTTAAAAATTAAAAAAGATATTACTATTCCCCTGAATTTTCAAAAATACCAGAAACATTCCTTATCTTGTAGGCGTAATTATAGTTTCATTCAATATAAATTAGGCAAGAAATCCTAGATTTATAAAATATTCTCGGCTAAAAATAATAGTTCACTTCAGAGGTTTATCAAATGCCAAAGTACTTACTATTTCCAATCAATTAGCCAAAGTGGTAAAAACACAGCAACAAAAAATTTCCATTTCCACATATCTTTGTTGCATCGAAATAAGCTTATTTTAATCTAGACAATTATTTTTAAAAACTTCAGCCTAATCGTTCACTGATTAAGTAAATTGGTGGAAAACTTCGTCTCCATTGGCCTTTTTATGTACCGACGTAACTCATAAGCCCAAAATTTAAAATATTAGGATAACGAGTGCCACTCACTTGATTCAATATAATTTTGAATATTCTACGTGAACTTATAAAAGAAAAAACACCATGAGTAGCATGAAATCAGATAGATCCTGCAGATTTTAATAATTAAGAATATATTTATTGATTAAATAATTAGAGCGACGAAATTTTATATGGTGATGAAAATTTTTTACCGTGAAAGGGTGAGAACTGTTATAGAACTGACGTGTCTTTACTGATCGGGAAACCATACATCGGAGCAAATGTCATTATGGAAAGAATAAATTAAAGTATTGTATTATTTTATATATTATTGTCTTCTTTCCGACATGTTAAATACGATAAGCACCCTGACACTCTCAAAACGCTTAAATTTGAAGCAAGGTTAACAACATAGAGTAACAATATAATCCCGAAAAAAAGATACAAAAATGACAATTTTTTGTGGGTAAAAATAGTGGTAAGATAATCCCGTGCTCGAACAGCTTCTAGCAACCAAAAATCAAATCCCATTATTGCCTGTTAGGTTATAGCACTTGGGTTGGGCGACATTCCAACCAAGCATTTACTGTTTACGTGGGGTGGCGGAATATCCCAAGGTGGCACGATTGCCCCGGTGTCTCCTACTCTCGAGGGATATTTTTTATGTTACTTATATATTTTAAAAATAACTTGCTGTGTCATCATAAACCTACACAATGGCAGTTTTTCTGAGAACAAATTAGACACAATGTAGCAGGCGAATTTACACTTTTCAATCTATATAGTGTCCCATATATTTCTATTAAACATTCAAAGAAATAAAAACATTTCTATTTCGGTTCCAAAATGAATGTATACGAACACTCAAATAATACACTAGGAAGCTAAACACTGAAATAGATAACGCACTCCCAAACTAATGCCACACGCTACCGCGTCTACTCACGCACTTCACGAAAGCATATCCCCAAATCCCAAAAAAACTTCAATATGGCTACCCTTAATTTTTGAAGAGAAATGACTAACAATATGACGGCTCCACCGTTAAATATGGCGGTTTCCCCGGTATATTACAAACACTTACTGTCGAAAGTAATAGCAAAAACAGAAAAAATATGATATCTAATGTAATATTAAACAATGCCAAATTAAAAATCATGATTAAGATTTACATTTTTCCTGAATTAGAGCATTTAAGGAAATGAAAAGAATCCCACTTATTTTCGAAGTGGAAATTCTTAGTTCTTGCAGAGACTACATTAAATTAAACTTAACATAAATCAAACTAATTGGTTTCCAATGGTTTTACTCGTTACCGAAAAATTTTCAGGCACACTCTAACAACTAAGTTTGTACATATGAGTAAGATAGCGCCACATTCCTACAATATTCATCACACTAAACAATGCGTTAAATCCCTTCATAAATATGTATGGACTTTAGGAATATCCCAATTGATACCACAGAGCTGTTATCGTTTTCGATTTTGAACCACAAACCATTCTTTCTCAACCCTTAAAGCCGATGAGATCGGTTTACGAAAGGAGCAACAAATTTCAACGACTACCCGAATTTTCTCACAATGCATTTGCAAAATATTTAATAAGATGGATTACATTTGAAAGAATTAAATTGATTGTGTTATTAAGGAAGTAATCTTCTGAGGTTGAGACTGCATATAAATGCTGCAGTTTCCAATATATTTTAGAAAACGACTGAAGAGATCATAAAATAGCGTACTGATAGGATTATGGTGGAATGAATATATATAATCCAAGAATTCACTACGCCTACCGTTGCTTCTATGCACACCCTCCGAACGGGGCCATCAGGAATGCTTCACTATCACATCAATTATATATTAACACTTTATATTAAAAAAATATATCAAACCTTTCTGATGCTGCTGATTGTGGTCCATGTCTTCTTCCAAGATTTCGTTACTGAAATTAAAGGAACAGTGTTACTTTTTAAATAATGCCCACCGGAAGTAGTATCTGAACACGGAAGAAATTGTGAAGAAGTATTATGGTGCCTACCAGAAGCAGGAGCGGCTGGAGAACTGGTTCTTTGCACCTTGACTTCTTTCAGCAGCACTAATTTTTTTCCCCTTATATAGCCTACCCCCCTTTTATTTTTTCAGTCCGCGATAGCATCCAACCAATCAGAGTCGACTGGAAAGGCGCCCCTTATGCCCAATTGAATGAAGGGATGAGGGACTCCCATCCCTCCTCCAAGCACACAATTTTGGCAACGATCGCATTTTTAAATACATAGACTCCTGGTCTCTTAAGAACCTATTCCATACTTAGAAATGGATGATATATAAAATTAAGATACATTCGGTATTTCTTTCGCAATATTCTATTTGATAGCGTAGATTGAGAAACAAATATACGGAGAATAACAATATGGTCCAGGAAATCCAGAAATTGATACTTTTGTCGAGGCTTGGATCTTTCGCAAACCATAAAACTCGATTGACAATAAACTTCGCTCATTCGGTTGGTATAGGTACTTAAAAGCAGGGCAAATGTTAGAATATTGATTTTCGTGCGAAAACGTGAAACTTTACATGTATAAGCATACAAATAATGGATCTGAAAATGTTTGTATAAAATTAAAGTTAAACCGATATTATGAGAATAATTATCGGATAAATGCAATGTAGTTCCGTACACATCTACTGTTCTTATCTTCATTTCTTCTCTCTTTATTCTTTTTTAATTATGTGTCATTTTATCATGGCAGAAGAATAGTTTATCATACAAAAGGCGGATCATTACATTAGAGTATATCTCACTAGAAATCGAGAAGAATAGTAAATATCTTCAATTCAACCTTTATCACAACATTTTTGTCAGTTTTTGGAAAGGGAATATGTAGTAAATGCTCGTGAAGATTCGCGACGCCGAGGAAACTATCCGACGCGTCGACAACGCTTCAATCCGCCCACCGGAGCATAGGCAGTCGACCGGAGGATCTGGATCCCGAAGAGAACTCCGGACATGCAGCATTCTTGATGACAAAAAATGTCATCTTCATGTATAAATTTTACTGTTTGATAATTTACTGGTCGATATATTTATACAGTGGAATATGTATCTTAATTGTTTTGAACCCACCATTTACCTTACCTATTGAGAAGACTGCAATAACTGTATCTTGTACAGTTAGGGATCGTACACAAATTGCGTAACGTAAAATTCTCCAATTTTGGACCCGCACCCCTCCACCACACATGTAACAGGACCGTAATGCAAGGCAGTTTACTTCCTTACCCCACTCAGTTATGTAGCGGGTGCTTTGTCAAAAGCTTCGGGCTTAAATTCAGCAAAGACTTATATTTAGTTCCGAATAATGATTCACTTTTTAATATAGAATTTCAAATTTTAAGGCCACTCATACAATTCGCCTAGATTCGATGCCATGACGTGTTGATAACTAGCATCGTTAGCATCCCACAAAACACAGACAGGGGAATAGCCGTGCAGCCTACCACACTCCAATTGCACTCCATCCATCCATTGCACAATTGACTACATCCGTTCGACATTCGTACTCTCTCGGATCAGAGGTGACAATTTACCCCGGTAATTTGCGCGCAAGTTTTAAGTTCAAACTTTAAACATGCAGAGCTATTTCTATTTTTGCAGTTCTAAAACACTGACATAACGCAAACCTTGACCCCCCTCCTCCACGTACCAGTACCGTAACGCCTATCTGGACCCCCCTTCCCCAAATAGCATTACGCAATTAAGTAAAGTCAAGTATTAAGAATTGGTGGTACGGCCCCTATCACTAAAGAAAGTCAAGTATTAAGAAATGGTAAGGGATTACGAGGCGTCTGTAGCAACCAAGTTTTGCTTGCAGCAACGTAAATTATTACGTATGATCTCGAGAAAGATGAGTCTTAGAAGATACATTTACTATCATATAGTGAAATTACACGTGAAGTTTTGAATTGTGGTGGTTAATGCAAGCAGTAGAATTAGTTAAGTTAGTATATAAAAGGGAAATTTAATAATATAAGCTAGCATTTCATTTCAGTGTATATTAAATTTCTTCAGAAAAATATACGCGGAGCAACGTCAGCATTTGTAAACGAATCATGATTATTCTAAAAGATTCCATTAACCAATTAATGTTATAATAGTAATATTGCATACCACTATTCCAAAATTTATTATCGATATTAATTTTAACCAAATTCGGAAGAAAGACTATCTGAAAATTATAACTTCTAAATTAAATTGGTAATAAAGGAAGGGAAATTAGTTATGATACTTTATAGAATGCCAACATCATTTTCATGAAGTTTTATTGCTGACACAGGTTTGCAAACATGTAAACATTCGATATTTTTGTTTTAAAAATAACGTGTTTCATATTTCTTTCCTCTTTCTTATATGTTGAGCATTCACGAGAATATCCCATGGTTGTAATATATTTTTTTAATTTTCAAGCATCTGTTATAATATGTGTAGCTTATGGAGAGCTATGCACTTCATAAGTGCGTTCTCTTTTGCTTACGATTGGTGTGGCATAGTGTTTACATTTTGAGAGAGTGAGGTCATCCGTTGGGACTCTCATGTACGAAATACATTGGATTTATCACGAGCTTATTAGAAGGATTCTTGAAGCTATTCTTCAGACTGTACATCGTGTAAGTGTGAGAAATTAGGTAAACCTTCGCTTCTTTAAATGTGAGGCCCGCTGAAAACCGATTTCTCACGTTTAGTCCATCGATGCGGGAATAAATCTCCAAATATCGAATGGTTGACGCAAGTCTGTTACTTGAAGAGAATATTGTAATCTCGACTCACTATCATCGTTTACATGCATGCAGAGACCGCGGAAAAGATAGCCATGAATTTTAAATTAAGCCTCAGCGGCAAAGAATGGACATCGCGATTTCTTTTCTTAACAGAGGCATTTCAGAATGGGATAAGTTAACTTGATCGCTCTTAAGCCCCTTGCCTATAAATGAAAAACCTTTTAAAAAGAAATGATTTAATGTATTCCACTAGATAGGGGAATTATAGTATGTAAGGTCATTTTAGTAATGTAGAATTTCTGGAGGAAGTACGGGATTGCTTGGCAGGGTGATTTACGGTGGGGTTTTACTCCGGGAACGCTACGGTAGCCGAGAAGGCCTGCCATGAATCCCGAAAAATCCACATATAGCAATATATTATTAATATGTATATGTAAGTATTTAGATGAACCACTGTCAGATTAAATACGTATTAATGTGTAATATGTATACATAGATTTAAGTTTTCATTTAGTGAAACTAACACAAGATGTATGTACGTTTAACTGGTAATAATTGACGTATGTAGAAAGACTGCCAATTGGCTAACAGCCTAATTGTAGTTTATCACATAATAATAATATGTCTCTGCTTCAAAATATCTAAATGTCCCTAAAAATCATCAAAGGATATACTATTACCGTTACCGAAAATGAGACAGGTGTTTAAAAGTCTGTTGTTTATGTATTTAAGTGGAATCATTATTGTAATGTATTGTTTTACTCTCCACAGTTACCAAATCCATTCCTGATGACTTTATTCTCTCCTCACGTACATACCTCCTCAGTTAATCATCAACATTTATATTACTATCGAGATCATTTTCACGTATGAATTATTAATTTTGTGTCTCATGAAACACATGTTTGTGTTTGTTATGTTTCATGTATTCATGTTTCATACGTCTCACGAAAAGTTTTGGCGTATATTCTCATAGAATTACAACTAATTTTAAATTAATTCACCGATTTAGTATGGCATGCCTACGGTATTATCCTTAACTATGCGCGAGGAATATTTGCGTAATTAGAATGAAAGGTGAGAAGATGACAGACGGGCTTTATTTGCTAATCCGCTTTTTAGAATCGACCACATTTTTTGATAATGGAATATTAATTTAGATGGAAATTTATCAAAAAGGAATCAGACACTCTAACGAGTATTGTCTCAATGTTAATGTTACATAACTAATATTTTACATTTAATATACCTTAAAGCCGTCCGTTCTGACATAGAAGAATCTTGTGTATGTGGTGATGGATGGTTATTTTTATTAACTTCAATTACGTTTGTCAGGAGTTACTAGGACTCTAATGTATCATAGAATGAGGGAAGACGAGGGAAATTCACTCGTTGGTTAAATCCATCACTTCTCTCTAATTATTCGATAAAGTGAGTGCATATGGAGGGGAAGGAACATCACTTTATGCATACATTTTTAATACTGTAAAAAGTAAAGTAACTAGGGCTTAATCGTTGTTATTGTATTGTTACTGATGTTAGGATATATTCGTATTTTAATAGCGTACAGCTGAGTTACTATAGCAGTTGTGAATCTTCACAATGACGTCACCAAAATGATAGTATTCCATATATAATGAGTAAATCGATCAAATAATAATCACTTAGAAGTTCAGAGTTAAGTTTCGTAATGAATTTTTAGAATGGTTTTGTCCTTTAACTACACTGTCTCAGATAAAGGCGATCTTTAGATAAAACGCGAATGGATGATTGAAAATGAGTCAAAAACTCGTGTCGCATTTGTTTCAGTTGACGAAGTGGTAGAAAAAGGAAGAATAGATGAAACAGATTCTCGCAAAAAATAAAATGGAATAAATTTTAACATCAGCCTTCTCGCCTAGCAGCGTTTCTCACGTGGTGAATCGAAAAGACTCTGCGGCCTTTGCTATCATCCAGAGTGTGGGCTATTCTATAAACATCACGCTTAATAACACGATTAGGCACTCAGTGAAAGAAGGCTTCAGGACTCGAGATGTTTAGACTGCAGCGACCCTTCTCCTTCCACTCAATTGTCCGAAGACCAAAACCTCCAAGATGATCCCTCTCCAAGTCCTTCGTTGTTCGTGCGCATCTGTGTTGTGGGGGCTATTGCTATCGTGCATATTCCTGGCCTAAATCGAACCTCAGATCGGCAGCAAACGATTGCTTATTCAACTGGTGAGACGTTCAGACAAGTCAGCTCCTTCTTAGATATCTTCACCATTACTCCGCTCACTTCTCTCACTATCTTAATTAAATTTCTTTTCCCTTGGGCAGCATCTTTTTCATATTAAATTTTGAATGCGTTATTCGCCTTGGCAGTACTAATTGACCATGCGCCTATCTCTCATTTTCCCGCTGATATAGAAAATGCAGTTAGCAGTCTCAAATCACTGAGCCCCCGTCCCTCAGCATCGAGAGCAGGCAGGGTGCTTTACTCTTTGTGGGGTCCTTAGTTTTCAAAGTCAATATTTGAAACGTAGATTTAATTTATATATAAGTACTACGGTCAGAAGTCAAGGATATGGTAAATTACTCATCAAATGACTAGCAATTAATAGAGACTTTATCACAAAATATTATGACAGTAGTACTAGTTCAGAAACTTATGGAGATAATTTTATCAAGAATCGGATTAGGATAATCAACTGAAAATTTTCAAAATAATGTTGTTGCCAATAAAGTTTTTTTAAATTTATAGATTTAAAATGAAGAAGAAATAAGAAAAATATTTCTAGCGAAACAATGTGACGGTAGTTAGACATCGGATATTGTTGTATATATTTCTAGCATAGATTGCATCAAGATAGTTACTATATCTTATGAATGTTTCATCAGTGTCTTACTTAGTCATGAATGTTAGTTTTTGCCTGCAAGTAAAAGGGGTAAGCTCGGACAAAATTATTCGTATTTATTTTACTTTATTATACACTATATTATATTGCATCCAATTAGAGACATATAGAAAGTTCCATCGCGATTATTTTATCCCAAAAATTATTAAAATATTACACATATTTTTAATAATCAATAATAGTAGTATATCATCATGTTTTCTGTAGTACATGATAGTATTAGGAACGCTTATAACCCTTCACCTCTTGTCAGGGATGAGTCAGCTCTATAATTGTAAAAACATGTCCAAAAACTTTTAAGAATAATTCATGACAATCCACTTGATTACGCAGGTTAACAAAAATATTCAACATTTTTGATATTGACCCTCGAAAGTTACTGAAGAAATTAAACATACTGTGCTGCAAAATAAATTTCAATATCCGCAAATCATTAGTATTAAAGTCCTTCCTTAAAGTCGTAAAAATCACCTTCATTAAAGTCGTAACAATCTTTTAACAGATATACTACGACTGCAAATTTTTAGATTTCTTCACTCATAAACGGCATAAGCTTAGCGTAGGACCTTTTTTTTATTGAAGCCCGGACAAGACCCCTTACTTTTGAATGAAATTAAAATGAAACTAGATACGCGACCGTGCGTACTTTGTATATCTGACAACTATTGCAAGTAAACGTACAACTAATGAATTAGACCAAACATATCACTATTGTTCGCCGTCTTACACTACCAGACAGTATAGGAAATTCAAATTTTATTTTATCGAGGGCAATTCCTCTCGCCGGTACCCTTATTTCCACAATTCGGAGATAGAAAGTCGAGATTGGTAGGCTAGTTTTGGCAATTTTGACATCAGTATTTGAGATATATAGAGGTAATCATGCTCTTTGAATATTTTGAGAATAATCAATTTTCATCAAACATTATTTCTTAAACGGGAAACGAAATAAAGAGAATACATTTGCAGCCGTTTGAATATTACACTCTGCGATTGCACTCAACTATTCGTATAGAAAAGGAATTTTTTTATATAATATCTCATTTCCTCAGCATTCAGAATGCTTTCAAACAGCATGTAAGAAAAACAAGTTAAAAGATGTCAAAATTAAATGATACGTTAAAACATTTCGACCGTGCAGCGCGATTCATCTGCCACGTAACACTTTCATGTGTAATATATGAATCTAAAACTTTCAGTAGCTTTTCGTAATGTTTATCAACAAACTGTTTAAGGTTAATGAAAACAATAATTCTGATGACGGGAAATAGCAAAAACTATCAATTTTTAGGATAAGTAATGCACGGCGATTGAGATTGGTGTATTTACAAGTACTGCATATGAGCTAAAGAAAAAACATTCTATAATCACTGCTCTTCGAATAACGATGGAAATTCCTAATTATTCCAATTCAATTCATGTGAATTAAAGGTGAAAATACTAAGATTCCGAAAAAATGCACGTTAATTGACCCACGAAGGCAATAAACTGGTATCGTTGTGAAGATCATGTGAATCCGTTCCGCCGAAAATAAGGTCTAAAAGAGTCAATATTTTAATAGAAATGCAAGTGATAGAGTGCTCTGATAGATCTGATATAGTGATACATCGAAATGATACAGGAAACGGTGAAAGGGTGCACGGAAGTAAAAATTTCGATTAGCTTAATGAAAAATATACGATCAAAAATACTAAAACAAATTCCGAGCGCAAAGCCGATTGTGAATTCGATGCTTCTCACAATCTACAGTAGTAGTCGCACTTTTGAATCCATTTAATTTTTTTCTGAATATTAAAACTATGGCCTGCACAGAGCCGCAATGATTTCTACCAATTTAGCAAGAACTATCTTCAGAATTCAGAAAATGAGGACACACGAAATATTAAAAAAAAAGGTCCATGTCATTAGCTAGCTGCGAGAATTTTCCACGGAGATCTTTCCTAAATATGGCGTCCCTACCAATACTGAAATTACAAATATAGTTTGGGGTTTAAAGTTAATGCGCAAGCCACATTGGTAGAAGCTTTTAAATTCAACTATATGGCAATTCATGTAAAAGAACGGTGAGATCATCAATGATACCTGTATACTAGGCCAGCGCGATAACTTTCAGCACCTCGACCTGTAGAGCCGCAGACGTGAAAGAGATCACCGCTCTTTCCACAAACGAACACAGCTGCACGCACCATAAAATTCTTCCTTTATTAGTTGGAATTGAAATAACTCAGAAGAATTTTCCACTTCTTTCTAAAATACGATCCTGATGACGTTTAAAAGTTTCAAAGTCATTTAGCAGTCTTAATTTGAACACCTTTCCATAGATATTAGGTAATACTGCTAAATAACAATTCATAGCTAGTGACAAATATTCAAGATTAATAATTGCTAGAGTAAACAGTCACAATGTAAAGGTGAAAGGAAAGATAATGGACGCTAGGAGTTTAATTAATGATTCTAATTTAAAGTAATCGTACGAGAAAGAAATAGTATTTGAAGTATAAGAAGGAAAGTGAACGTAAAGAGACGAAAAATTTCATTAAAAAATTCTATTAACGAGGCATGTTTGAAAAGTAAGTACCGTTTCGTTCTACTTCTACAGTAGCGTGAAAATCACCACTTTGCGCATATATGCATCATTCCTTGCTTTTTGGCTTTCCACAGACGCCTTCACAGCATCAGTGGATCGCATTTAACATTTTGTTTCATCGTTTGAAATGTTTAAGTCCATTGAGTCTCCCGCCGACTGTGAAGTGCGGTCAGTTATCCGTTTCCTCGATGTAAAACATGAAGCCAGCTGAGATTCATTGTCAAAACGATGAGATTTATGGTAAAAATGTGATGAGCGATGGAATGGTTAGAAAGTGGATGCGAAAACTTCAGGAAGGGGAATGTGCAAGGTGAAGAAAGGAGTGGGCGGCCTCCTGTCATAATTCAGGAATTGGTAAGGAAAGTTGATGCAACAATTCGGTAAAATCATGGTCCACCTTACAGCCCCAACCTAGCACCTTCTGAATACCACTTGTTCCTTCTCATGAAACGGTCCAAGAGTGGTCAGCGTTACGAGAACAATGACGATGCAACAAATGAATTTAACCTATGGTTTATTATTGGCGGCAGATTTTTGTGAGGAGGGGTTCTAAAAGCGTGTCGTTCGATATGATAAATTTCTCAAAGAATGTGGAAACTATGTAGAAAAGCAGTTAAATTACGTACTTTCTAAAGAATATAAATTTATTTTTTTACAAATTCCGAAGTCCTACTAAATTTTTATGCCAAAACGGTACTTACTTTTCAAACTTTCATCGTACATGATATTTTATCGTAGTTGATAACTTCAATTCAGTTCGTATAGGGAATAGACCATAGGAGAAAGGGAAAGTCTTATTAAAATTTTAATTTCTGTCACCACTTTCATTGGTGGTTGGAAAGGTGGGGAGAGGACTTGAACTCAGCTCAAGCTTTGGAATAGGCAGTTCTTTGAAAAGCCCTGTTTTCCTCAAAAGAGTGGCAATTCGAGGAGTGTGATGGGTGGAGTGGTATGAGAGAGAGGCGATCCAAGGGAGGCTACCACAAAAACGTAGAGAAACGTCTTTTTGAATGCATTAAGAAGAAGGACAAACACGCCAATGTCGAATGCGAATTCTTATACATAAATCGGAAACAAAAGGGATGTGGAATTAAGGAGTTTTTTCGTGATTGTCTACAAGGAAAACAGAAGTTACGCTTGTGTGATATCTACTTAATATTTACATATACACGAATTAGAATTTCATTCGATGTATAAGTCATAACGAGAATTGCTTTTGCATTATGACGTCATCTGACATATTGTTAGTATTTGGACATGTATATATACAGAGAATAACTACTAAATAATGGAAATTTGAAAGTCGACTTCCATTTAAAACTATTACTTGCTATTCAATAAAATGATAAAAATGAATGAGAATGGATATCCAGCAGATTTTCCAAGTTGATGCCCAAATATTCGTAAAAGTTTTCATTGAACCTTTCCTTCTCTTTACACCAGCGCAGAGGACGACACGTTTGGAGCAGGGGAGATTATTAATTGCAATTTGAACTAGGTCCGACGGTTGCACATTTGAAGGCACTGCGTTCGATTTCGCTAATGACTCGGAGCACGTGGTTCCAAGGAAGTGGTATTCACGGGGGGAGGTGGTCCTCCGGTTCACTTGCCCTCATTTGCAGCAAAACATGAAAAAATGAGGGGTGATCGGGAAACAGAGGGCCTCATTCACAGAGGGCCTCACAGAGGTAGCAAAATTTAAATGGGAGAAAAAGCTCTGTTGACTCGGTAAGTTGTCGGTTAACTACAATCAAGAGAGAGAAATGAGTGTCTAAGGGTGCAACCGGCATCCATATTATAATTATGATTACTGTGGAACCCAATCCTTTAATTCAATCAGAGGTATATAAAATCTATCCCATGACATGCCAATTGTCACTCGATTTAAGCCGAATCATAGCACGCAAACAAAATCAGAGGTCTGCCGAACAAAGCTACACGCGACAATCAATGAGGTCGCATCATTAATCCTCCCTTGCGTACTGGAAATATTAGAAAATTAATTAATCAATTAGGGTTTCTAAACCACTCGCTTCCACTCATGGAGCGTTACCAAAGGATGCCAGACGTTCCGCATAACAACGCGTCGTGCACTGAATTTCGTTTACTTTAAACCATTTTCATTTGTCCACACATATCCAATCATCTCGTAGATAAATATGTAAAATTATCGCTGCATTTTATCATGAAAGCTTGGCACACGGTGCTGCGGGAAAGTACCTTATTAGAGGTAAGACCTACCGTTCTAAGCTCTATCACCATCATCTACCATTTAAATCATTCATTAAATACGTAAGAATTTAAAAGTTATCATTCGCAATTTTCGAAGTGTATCGTTTTGTCTTTTTGGGTTAAGCGTTGGAATATCCCGATCAAAAATTGTTACTATATGGGTACGTATAAGAACAGGGAGGAACGAAGAAATACTGGAAAATTGATAGTCGAATTCCCTTTAAAACTATTGTATTCCATTCAATAAAATTATATAAATGAATGATAATGGATATCCGGCAGAATCGAATATTTTCATTTTATTATGTCACTCTTTTCCTTGAGCGATTATAATCTTTCGATTTCATGGACATTATACCGGTATGAAAGTCATCTTTCATTTACCTCTGTCAAACTAACAAGTCATAATAACCCTGTGCACAGGTTTCAACGCCAAAGGTAAAGTCTCGGTTTTCTTTATTTTGGCCGAGTGACCTAAAAATTGGAATAAATTTTATCAATCTTGAATATATTCTAAAGA
Organism: Sympetrum striolatum; assembly: GCA_947579665.1. NCBI lineage: Eukaryota > Metazoa > Arthropoda > Insecta > Odonata > Libellulidae > Sympetrum > Sympetrum striolatum. The sequence goes on from OX388342.1 coordinate 83,081,333, forward strand.
AAACAGCTACATATCTTATATAAAAGATGATTTCTTTGGTTTCAATGTTCACCCAGAAAAATTAAGAAGTTTTCTTCTTATGATTAGACAAATAGATTAGATTAGATAAATGATATATCATTGAAATTACTGATTAATCAGTTGACATTCAGACTGCAAAGAATACTTCGCTATGATAATTGAGTACTAAGAATGTCATAAATTCAGGATTTATTGAAACATGATATTTTTGTACCCTACATTGTTTGATCGATGACTTCACCAAATCCAGCTAATATACATATTACCAACAGTAGTAATCAAACTTACCAGTAGTTGATTCTGCGAATATAATCAAAATATTCCACAGTAAGGTAATTAACACTCTCTAGCAATTAAAGAAGGAAAATATTCAACACTTTTTCTAGGTTTCCTAATTGTCAACTTGCAGTTTCAAGGAGTCAAGTTGAATGTGCTAGAGTAATCAAGCATTACTAAAAAACATTAAATGGTGTAGCCAATTATTTTGGCAAAGAGATTCCTTTCCTAAAATCAGATCCAAAACTCTGAATGTCGAGATCGGTTTGTTCTCAGATAGCAAGAATAAACTTAAGCTTGCTATTCTTTCATAGTGGAAAGAAATGCTTAAAGTAGAATTGACTAGGAGTTAAATAAAAGTTCAAGTATTTTTGAAATTTTTATTTCGTAATTTTGTATAATTCTTTTATCCACTGGGCATCACACATTGATGACTGATTGAGATGATTTAATTTCTTGGACCCTGGTATCTCTCGTTGTTGCGGTTGCACTGGTTGGCGTGGTTGTCCATTTGGTTCTGGAATCTCCAATTATTTTGATTATTCATATTTGCTTTGTTGTCATTATTGGCTGTGGTTGAGAGAGAAGAGCATATATGAGTTAATGATACACTTACTTATTAGTTGTGTGACATTTGAATTTTCCACTATGTATAGTTTTCTTTATTATTAACCAATGTAAACTTAAGGAGATTCCAAAGAACCTCTTCCATCCACTACTACAACTATTCCTTCGCTTGATTCTCTCAACGAAAAATTTTAATCTGAATTAAAAAATATAAAATAAACGACGAGACTTTATACACTATGAAGGTAAATATAAATACATACACTCGAAAATCTCAGTTCTTCTTCAAGTCCGTATCGCAATACTAAATATATCATCCTATAAGAATTTTAAGTCCAAAGGGCAAGGAGCAGAGGAAATTCCAAATACCTGCATGAAAAGAAATACCCTTTTCGAGGAAAGTTCCCTAGAACATGGAAGAGCGCGCCAGCATACATAAAAATTCTAAATTAATCAAAATCTCCTACCGTCCCATCAGCTTCCTGTATTACGTTAAGTCCTTGGAAAACTAGTAAACGGTCAGGTAACCGAATTTCTCCGAATAATTCTATGACCTTCCCCTTACATTGTAGGGATTGGATTGGATCTGATGTCCTCTGGTTCTGGTTATGAATATTACTCTTTGTCGTAATAAAACATTTTTTATTTGTTTAACATTTTGTTTTACATTTTCGAATTGTCATAGCTTTCTTTATTACTAATAAATGAAGAAAAAAATTTAAAAATTAAAAAAGATATTACTATTCCCCTGAATTTTCAAAAATACCAGAAACATTCCTTATCTTGTATGCGTAGTTATAGTATCATTCAATAGGAATTAGGCAAGTAATCCTAGATTTATAAAATCTTCTCGGCTAAAAATAATAATTCACTTTAAGAGGTTTATCAGATGCCGAAGTACTTACTATTTCCGATGAAATAGCCAAAGTTGTAAAAACACAGCAACACAAAAATTTCCATTTCCACATATCTTTGTTGCATCGAAATAAGCTAATTTTAATCTAGACAATTATTATTAAAAACTTCAGCCTAATCGTTCACTGATTTAGTAAATTGGTGGAAAAATTCGTCTCCATTGGCCTTTTCATGTACCGACGTAACTCATAAGCCGAAAATTTAAAATATTAGGATAACGAGTGCCACTCACTTGATTCAATATAATTTTGAATATTTTACGTGAACTTATAAAAGTAAAAACACCATGAGTAGCATGAAATCAGATAGACCCTGCAGATTTTAATAATTATAAATATATGTTATTGATAAATAATTAGAGCGACGAAAATTTTAGATGTGATGAAAATATTTTACCGTGAAAGGGTGAGAATTGTTATAGAACTGACGTGTCCTTACTGAACGGGAATCCATACATCGAAGGAGCAAATGTCATTATGGAAAGAATAAATTATAGTATTGTATTATTGTATATATTATTGTATTCTTTCCGACAAGACAAATGCGAGAGGCACCCTGACACTCTCAAATCGCTTCCATTTAAAGCAAGGTTAACAATAAAGAGTAACAATATAATCCCGAAAAAAATACAAAAATGACACTATTGTGATGAAAATAGTGGCAAGATAATCCCATGCTCGAACAGCTTCAAGTGACCGAAAATCAAATCCCATTATTGCCAGTTATGTTATAGCACTTGGGTTGGGCGATATTTCAATTAAGCATTTACTGTTTACGGGGGGTGGCGGAATAACCCAGGGTGGCACGATTGGCCCGGTGTCTCCTACTCTCGAGGGAATTAAATTTATGTTACTTAAATATTTTTAAAATAACTTGCTGTGTTATCATAAACTTACACAGTGGCAGTTTTTCAGAGAACAAATTAGACACAATGTAGAAGGCGAATTTACACTTTTCAATCTATATAGTGTCCCATATATTTCTACTAGCTGAAGCGCCCGTTGATTCTCAACAGGGAATATGGGAGTCGCATTGATCGTGAGGAGGATTGGCTATTTTCAACCTCATCAATTTTGGATAATTCACGCGTATTTTATCAAAATTCTCGAAATTCCGATTCGTAAACATTATTCCACGATCAAAATTAGAATATTCATTTAATTTTCGTTCTTTTGCTTCTTGTTTCGACTCCGCACGACTATTCTTCTGTTTTAATTCTTCAAAAGAAATATAGCCTGCTACCGATTAAAGTGAAGATTAGATTTATTCTTTATGGAAACCCATCTGAGCGATCTTGGTTCGAAACCAGCAAAATTATCGAATAAAATTGAGACTACGTCCTTCCTGGTCCCAGAAAACACGTACGCAAAGTTTGACGCGAATCTGGCAAACGGTTTGTACTAAAATCGAAGACACACAATCTCCTGACTGTAATTACGTACCTGCAATTGCTGGTTACCTTCTTACAGAAAATTTCTCGTTATCCATGTAATATATCGTACTCATCAATCATCAGCTTTATGGGCCTAAAGTCCACGAGTATTTTTACGGGATAAAGCATGAGCTCGGATTCAACAATGGGATCGGTCGTCAGGGGGATGAGTTGTTTACAGCCTCGAATTTTCACGAAAGTTTTGTATATTTTACCAATATTCTCGCAAATTCTAATCGAAAGTAAGATTCCACGACCAAAATAAGAATCTTTATTCAATCTTCTATCTTTCGGTGTTTGTCTCGATTCTGTACGAATATTTCTTCTAATTTAATTCTTCAAAAGAAATAAAGCCTGCAACCGATAGAAGTGAAGCTTACGTGTATTCCTTATGAAAATCTATCTGAGCGATCTTGTTTCGAACCCAGCAAAATTTTTGAATAAAAATGCGACAGTACTTCCTTCCTGATATAAATGGACACGTATGCAAAGTTTGAGACAAATCGGGCAAACGGTGTAGACTCCAATCCAAGACAAACAAACCCACAAACACACAAACACACAAACCCACAGAATTTCTGCTTTATATATATAGACTAGCTGAAGCGCCCGTTGATTCTCAACGGGGAATATAGAAATAGATTAATTTCAAGTTTCCGTTCGTGCAATGCGTAAATTCCCTTTAGAATACAGTCTAAAATCCCAAGCTATTCTTGCTGTACAGGAAAATTCATGAGCTAGCTCAACAATCGCATTGATCGTGAGGAGGATTGGCTGTTTACAACCTCAACAATTTTGGATAATTCACCCGTATTTTATCAAAAATCTCGAAATTCCGATTCGTAAACATTATTCCACGATCAAAATTAGAATATTCATTTAATTTTCGTTCTTTTGCTTCTTGTTTCGACTCTGCACGACTATTTTTCTATTTTAATTCTTCAAAAGAAATATAGCCTGCTACCGATTAAAGTGAAGATTAGATTTATTCTTTATGGAAATACATCTGAACGATCTTAGTTCGAACCCAGCAAAATTATCGAATAAAATTGAGAAAGTACGTCCTTCCTGGGTCCCAGAAAACACGTGCGCAAAAATTGACGCGAATCTAGCAAACGTTTTGTACTAAAATCGAAGAGACACAATCTCCTGACTGTAATTACGTTCCTGCAATTGCTGGTTACCTTCTTACAGACAATTTCTCGTTATCCATGTAATATATCGTCCTCTTCAATCATCAGCTTTATGGGCCTAAAGTCCACGAGTATTTTACGGGATAAAACATGAGCTCGGATTCAACAATGGGATCGGTCGTCAGGGGGATGAGTTGTTTATAGCCTCGCATTTTCAGAAAATTTTTGTATATTTTACCGATATTCTCGCAAATTCTAATCGATAGTAAGATTCCACGACCAAAATAAGAATCTGTATTCAATTTTCTTTCTTTCGGTGTTTGTCTCGACTCTATACAACTATTTCTTCTAATTTAAATCTTCAAAAGAAATAAAGCCTGCAACCGATAAAAGTGAAGCTTACGTGTATTCCTTATGAAAATCTATCTGAGCGATCTTGGTTCGAACCCAGCAAAATTCTTGAATAAAAATGCGACAGTACTTCCTTCCAGATATAAATGGACACGTATGCAATGTTTGAGATAAATCGGGCAAACGGTGTGGACTCCAATCCAAGACAAACAAACCCACAAACACACAAACCCACAGAATTTCTGCTTTATATATATAGATTAACCATTCAAAGAAATAAAAACATTCCTATTTCGGTTCCAATTGAATGTAAGCGAACACTAAAATAACACACTAGGAAGCTAAACACTGAAATAAGACAACGCACTCCCAAACTAACGCCACACGCTACCGCGTCTACTCACGCACTCCACGAAAGCATATCCCCAAATCCCAAAAAAACTTCAATATGGCTACCCTTAATTTTTGAAGAGAAATGACTAACAATATGACGGCTCCACCGTTAAATATGGTGGTTTCCCCGGTATATTACAAACATTTACTATCGAAAATAATAGCAAAAACAGAAAAAATATGATATCTAATTTAATATTAAACAATGCCAAATTAAAAATCTTGATTCAAATTCACATTTTTCCTGAATTGGAAAATTTACGGAAATGGAAAGAATCCCACTTATTTTCGAAGTGGAAATTCTTAGTTCTTGCAGAGACTACATTGAATTAAACTTAACATAAATCAAATAAATTGGTTTCTATAGTTTTACTCGTCACCGAAAAATTTTCAGGCACATTCTATCAACTAAGTTTTTACATATGAGTAAGTCAGCGCCAGATTCCAATAATAGTTATCACACTAAACAATGCGTTGAAATCCTTCATAAATATGTATGGACTTTAGGAATATCCCAATTGGTACCACAGAGCTGTTATCGTTTTCGCTTATGAACCACAAACCATTCTTTCTCAACCCTTAAAGCCGATGAGATCGGTTTACGAAAGGAGCAACAAATTTCAACGACTACCCGAATTTTCTCAAAATGCATTTGCAAAATATTTAATAAGATGGATTACATTTGAAAGAATTAAATTAATTGTGTTATTAGGAAGTAATTTACTGAGAATGCGACTGTAGGTAAATGCTGCAGTTTCCAATATATTTTAGAACACGACTGAAGAGATCATAAAATAGCGTACTGATAGGATTTTGGGTGAATGAATATATATAATTCAAGAATTCACTAAGACTACCGTTGCTTCTATGCACACCCTCCGAACGGGGCCATCAGGAATGCTTCACTATCACATCAATTATATATTAACACATTATATTAAAAAAATATATCTAACCTTTCTGCTGCTGCTGATTGCGGTCCATGTCTTCTTCCAAGATTTCGTTACTGAAATTAAAAGAACAGTATTACTTTTAAAATAATGCCCTTCGGAAGTAGTATCTGAATACGGAAGAAATTGTCAAGAAGTATTATGGTGCCTACCAGAAGCAGGAACGGCTGGAGAACTGGTTCTTTGCACCTTGACTTCTTTCAGCAGCACTAATTTTTTCCCCTTATATAGCCTACCCCCCTTTTATTTTTTCAGTCCGCGATAGCATCCAACCAATCAGAGTCGACTGGAAAGGCGCCCCTTATGCCCAATTGAATGAAGGGATGAGGGACTCCCATCCCTCCTCCAAGCACACAATTTTGGCAACGATCACATTTTTAAATACATAGACTCCTGGTCTCTTAAGAACCTATTCCATACTTAGTAATGGATGTTATATACAATTAAGATACATTCGGTATTTCTTTCGCAATATTCTATTTGATAGCGTAGATTGAGAAACAAATATACGGAGAATAACAATATGTTCCAGGAAATCCAGAAATTGATATTTTTGTCGAGGCTTGGATCTTTCGCAAACCATAAAACTAGATTGACAATAAACTTCGCTCATTCGGTTGCTAAAGGTACAGCTAACAGCATAAAAAAGTTACCACCTGAGATACAACCAGCATAACTCGAGAAGGGCGAGTCTTTCAGATTCTCTGTTTTGAGCGCGCTTTTCGTCTTCCTCTTTATGCCTGGCACGTTTTGAAGGCTTTTGTGATGATATATATTTTATAAATACTCGCTAATAGTCATTAATTTTGCTGCGGTAGAAGTAGTACTGTATTATGAAATAATTAAATTCGTATTTCGTTAAATCGGCTCGAATCTCAAGCGTAATTCGCTCTTCTTCTTAAAATATTGGACAAGAATTACTTTGGCGGCTCTTAGTTCGTCCTAACATATATAATACATAACATTTTCCATAAATGCAGATTTATAATGAAATTGGTTATTTCAGTTAATGCTCCACATGCCCGCAGGATGATCGTTTTCGCAAAGATTATGCTTAATTATGATACGATAATTAATAGAATATGAACTACTGTAAATCAGGTCAACGAAAGTAGGAAAAATAAGAAAAAACGTATATCATAAATATAATAATGGTGTTGCAGCTTTGTGAAAAATAGTTAAGTAAGAAATACACTTAAATTGACTATCCGCGAGCCTCCATAAGGCTTATTGCAGAGAATGTGAAACACTCAACTATCTAAATAATTTACATATTTACACACCTTATAATATATGTAAGATGATAACAATATAAACCATCTGTCTTCGCTATTAAATCACGGTAATATTTTCACCATCTGGCTGTGAAAATAACGATCGTTGAGAATAGGGATCATGTCGTCGCGTATTTCGTCATGTAAATCACAGCTAAGGAATATCTCTAATAATTATTGTCTTTACATAGTTATAGTCTTAAAAGATACCCAGCGGAGGGCTCCGATCATTTTGGACTCACTGCTATCTAACCTGTAGTCTCTTAACAAACAGCTTCATATTTTACGCGCGAGAATTTATTTTGGGTAATGAAATCAGAAGGACTAGTCGTGCAGAGTCGAGCAAAGCGCAAAAAGAATTGCATAATATACTTGTAAATATTGAATTCCTTTATTTAAACCTCCGTCAAAAATTTTAAAATGCTAAAACGATTAAGAGTTTCAACATAGAAAATAGGTATGAGCCAACAACTTTAGGCTGTTACAACTCCACTCTAAATATTCGCACGTAAACGCTCATGCATGAAAAATACATTTAAATCTATTGCTGAGGATCTCTGTGGCAAGCCCACCTTTTGGTGCTACGTCTGCTTTTAATGTTTTTGTCTACATAACGGTTAATCGGTAGCATACATACCTTCCTTCTCAAGAAAACAAAGGGAGCTTCCCTGTGGGGGTGAGAGAGGAAAGAGAGAGGGTCTTCAATGGAGCGGTCACAGGTTACTTCCGTCTTCAATGCCTCTAATTTTCGAGGCATCGTTTAAGGGTTTTGTATGAGAGAGAGAATTGCCTGAAAATGTCATTCTTCGTCATGGATGGTGATATAAAGAAAAGTTCGTCGAAGAAGGAATATGAATGGGTTACTTCATGGAGACGATGATAGGAAAATAAACAATGGGAATACGGAATATTTTATGCTTACAAAGAAAAGAATGTTTATTCTCTACAACTCTAAGGCATACATCTAAAAAATATGAAGATAATGTGGTAAACAGGCTCAGAAGTGATGTGCAGAGATCCTGGGATGTTGGCTATTTATAAGATTGAGAAAACGATTCAAGCCATTTTAAGACAAAATAATGCAGGTTAGAGGGTGACCGGAAAAATATGTTTTCAATGGTTCAGCCAGAGGGAATGTAAATTAGATCAAAGATTCGAAAAAGTTTCATTTTCCTAACATACTGAATTAGATTTTATGTGAACTTACTTCTAAAACGTTCATTTGCATCCAAAATTCATAAACCATTAACAATAGACCTATCACAGTCGAAATTATTAATTATCAATGTAAATTTATTTTACTTCAAAAATAATTGGCATAGGGTAAGATATAATAATTTTGGTTTATAAGAATATGCCTACAATGTGCATACATTCATGCATACAATTAGAGCTTCCGCCAGTTGATCCCACACAAATGTCGAGCAATTCACACATTTAAATTTCTGCACCTTCAAGATATCGTAAATGTCTTCCTTATCTTTAAACCAAGAAGTTTTAAGGAAGAATAGGTGAGGCTTGGAAAGCAGCATTAAGATTCAGTAGCAATAGATTCTCCTGACATATTTCCCAAGAAAGGAAGCTTTACCCATCTTATTTAAGAGTAATCATAGATAATAAGTACGAGATGTCAGTATTTCTAGAGCTTTATTCAGTAATCGCTGATGGACTAAACTGGCCTCTCATTAAAAAAAGGAAAGGGAAAATACGAAGGCTAAATTTTAATTATTAAACAGCATTTACGGGTGTAAGGGCAACTCAGATGGATTACGCCTGATTTAGCAGTTTTCCTAAATGTAATTTCCGTAAAAATATAGCCATAGCTCAACGACTATAAGGAATGGTGGAAATAACTAAGGAAAAAGATTCACAATTTCTTACATAACGCAGTTTCACCAAGTAACGGCTTCTTCAATCAATTGGAATTAAAGGAAATTACTCAGAGAAATAGGACCAAAGAAAGCTGCATCCATTGCGAAGGAAATTGATTCCAATCCTTGGGAGGGGGTAATCTGAAGATTATTGACATTCTGGGCAGGCAGACGTTTAGAACTAGTTCCCCTTAATGGATAAAAAAAGTTTACTTAAATATTGTGACCGGGTGTAATCGTCAAAATTACCTAAGCTATAGTAACGAGTATAATTTTATCATTGAGAATCTTCAAGGGATCTGAGAAGAGCCCACAAATGCTGTCAGCGGTCTCCCAGACTGCCCATGTCTCGGACCGTCTATGCTTTCAGGAGTAGAATTAAGCATATACGTATTAACCGTAGAAAGATCACTCCCGAAGAAATTAAGCTTCGGAGCATTCTAATTCCAAAATTACGTTCTCAATATTTACATTCATCTTTTCAGGCTTTTTCTTCTAACCAATGATTTTCATAAACCTTCAAGATACCCTTAGAAATCAATCAACAACAAAACGGGAAAATTTAAGAAATAGCTATTTGCGTAAACTAGCGTTCCTTTGGTTCTTTTTCATTACTATCATTGAATTTATAGTGTTTTCAATCCCTTTACCCATTAAATGTTAGATCCAGTTATTAGTTTCGTAGATTTTAAGAACCTTAAAAATTAATATAAAAAAACCACCAAGAGAAAGTGAATACATTTTTTCTCTCAGTGTTGATGATAGCCAAAACGTTAAACTCATCTTGATCACTGATAAAATTTGCTATTCGATCTCATTTGGTTTATAAAATACAAAATAAAGATGTCATTTAAATACGCATTTAAACGCAATTATAATAGTCATTACTGTAACACACACGCGATAACTTGCCCATCCTGCGTCGAGTACTAATAATTCATACTCTAGCTAAGTCTTTAATTTGGTTAGACGTCGATTAACATTGTCATGAAGAAGTCACAATTCCACGGATAGCGGTCTTAACATTTTTCGTAACTAATAAAATAAAAGATGGTCTTCTTAAAATACTGAGAACTTCGAAATAAACAAATTGTAATACTCTTCGGAGTCGATTGGTGGATCAGTAAATAGCTAAAAAAGTGAGAGAAGTAACTTTTGAGAAACAAAATTTCGAGAATTTTACCAGAAGGACGTCTACCGCTGGCCTTTTACTACAGTATTTACTGTAAGCCATTACTCTGAAACGATAAGGAATCCATGGATCCAATTTTTAGAACGGTAGTTTCATCAAGCGATTTATGATTATTTTCATTCAATCCACATCAGATAAACAGTGAGATTTCGTAAGTTATAGGCTGAAGAACATACAAAATTTCTAATCTGATGCTCTGCAGTCCCACTTTATGAGAGATTTATTTCTTCGAGTCATTCTTCTATTTGCGAGCTAAAAATTATACATATATCAGAGAAGGCTAGCGGACACATTATTTTAGATAAAATCAAAATGAATCGAGCAAATTGCAACCAGTCCTCTTCTCCCAACCAGAAAGTTTTTCCTTTCCATTCCCCTTCGGTAACAAAAGGTTTATCTTGTCCTTTTCCCCCACCTATTTCGTTTTGTCCTGTTTAACAGTTTTCCAAGAATTCTACCCTTTCACCTGCACACACACTTTTGTTCCCTCTCATTCTTTCTTCTTTTTCAAGGCACACGCCTTATGGAGGATCGCGTATTTATGTAAATGTTGAAGATGGTGCTAGTAAACGTCAAAGCTAATTGTGAAAATTAGCTACAGTGTTGTTATAAGGATAATTTAATTTTACAAATTCTTGGATTATATAATCTATAGGAGTCACGAGAGTAAGGGGAAATGGTAATCTAGAAAAGATTATTCCTTATTTAAATCAATCAAATGAGCTTTTACTTTGGGGAACTCCATAGGTAACTAAGCACAAGGAAATAAATAACTTTGTCAAAGTTACACGACTTTTTGTGTGGAAGATGTGGAACTTTTATTTCCTTGTGTTTATTCCTCTTCATGATAGAACGCTTTTCAATTGGGAAAGTTGAATGAAAGGGTTGTAAAAGCAATCAAATTAAATTATAATAATCCACCGAATTATGCACATATCTTATGTATAAAAATTCAGCCTGCATATGTTTGTGCCCGCAAAACTCAAAAATCACTTGGTCGATTGACTTGAAATTTTTATAGAACATTGAATTCAAATATATATACGAAAGTGTTTATATTGTAAAAAATGGCGACACTTCGTCCTTGCTTCGATCCCAGACGAGTCAAAGCATTTCCGTAAGAAATGAACGTAAAGTTCATTTTTGTCGCTGCATGCTTCATTTATTTTGCAAAATTAAATTAAAAATAATAGTCATACGAGATTGAGACAAGAACCAATAGCAGAGTAAATGAATAGAAAACCTTATTTTGGTCGTTTATTGTTGTTTCCGAATTGAATTCTCGAGATTTTTTACGGAATATACGAAATGTTTTGTGAGTATAAACAGCCGGTCCCCCTGACGACAAATGCCATTGTTGAAACCGAGATCCTGCTTTTTGGCCTATTTGAAATTCAGAAGAAGAGAATAGTTGCTGGTTTCGTTCACATTGATGAGCAGAATCAATCGTTGGAAGTGATTTAAACGATCGATTTTCGAAAAACGAAATGTGAGTTAATTTCATACCGAATGTTGTATTCAGTTAAATTCATTTGTATCGTTTTGGAAATGATTTAATAATCTGTTATTGAAAATTAAAGTGAGAGTGACTTTGAATGCTGCATTCAATTCGATTCATTTCTTTAGTTATCTTCCAGTTGATCGTCGTCAAATTAAATAGTACGCGTTAACACATCAAATGTTGCGGCAGATAATGGATATTAGTAAATGATCATTATATAAATAACGAAAATTCTCCATCCAAACGCGCGAGCCGAGCTAGCGTAACGTACCATGTTCTCCATCTTTCTTTTCTCTCCCTCCCTTTTCGAGAGAAAGGCTCGCCGGCCCGAAATTTGGACTTAGAATATCTTGGTGGGTCAGGGGTGGTAACTTTTTTTTGCTGTTAGCTGTACTTAAAAGCAGGGCAAATGTTATAAAATTGATTTTCGTGCGAGAACGTGAAACTTTACATATATAAGCATACAAATATTGGATCAGAAAATGTTTGAATAAAAATTAATGTTGAACCGATATTATGAGAATAATTATCGGATAAAATACAGTGTAGTTCCGTACACATCTACATTTCCTTATCTTCATTTCATCTCTCTTTATTCTTTTTTCATTATGTGTCATTTTATCATAGCTGAAGAATAGTTTATCATACAAAAGGCAGATCATTACGCTATAGTAAATCTCACTTAAATCTAGAAGAATAGTAAAACTCATCAATTCAACCTTTATCACAACATTTTTGTTAGTTTTTGAAAAGGGAATATGTAGTTAATGCTCGTGAAGATTCGCGACGCCGAGGAAAAATCCGACGCGTCGACAACGCTTCAATCCGCCCACCGGAGCATAGGCAGTCGACCGGACGATCTGGATCCCGAAGAGAACTCCGGACATGCAGCATTCTTGATGGCAAAAAATGTCATCTTCATGTATAAATTTTACTGTTTGATAATTTACTGGTCGATATATTTATACAGTGGAATATGTATCTAAATTGTTTTGAACTCACCATTTACCTTAACTATTTTTGAAGACTGCAATAATAGTATCTTGTACAGTTAGGGATCGTACACAAATTGCGTAACGTAAAATTCTCCAATTTTCGACCCGCACCCCTCCACCCCACATGTAGCAGGACCGTAATGCAAGGCAGTTTACTTCCTTACCCCACTCAGTTACGAGGCGAGTGCTTTGTCAAAAGCTTCGGGCTTAAATTCAGCAAAGACATATATTTAGTTCCGAATAATGATTCACTTTTTAAAATAGAATTTCACATTTTAAGGCCACTCATACATTTCGCCTAGATTCGATGCCATGACCTTTTGATAACTAGCATCGTTAGTATACAACAAAACACAGACAGGGGAATAGCCGTGCAGAGTACCACACTCCATTTACACTCTGACTACTTTCGTTCAACACTCGTGCTCTCTCGGATCAGAGGTGACAATTTACCCCGGTAATTTGCGCGCGAGTTTAAAAATTCCAACTTTAAACATGCAGAACTATTGCTATTTTTGCAGTTCTAAAACACTGACATAACGCAAACCTTACCTCCCTCCCCCACGTACAAGGACCGAAACGCCTGGCTGGACCCCCCTCCCCAAATAGCATTACGTAATTTGTGTACGGCCCCTACCACTAAGTGAAGTCAAGTACTAATAATCGGTAGGGGATTTTTAGGCGTCTGTAGCAACCAAGTTTTGCTTGCAGCAGCGTAAATTAATACGTATGATCTCGAGAAAGAAGAGTCTTAGAAGATACATATATAATCATACAGTGGAATTACACGTGAAGTTTTAAATCGCGGTGGTTTATGCAAGCAGTGGAAGGAGTTAAGTAAGTTAATAATAGAGAAATGTAATAATATAAGCCAACATTTCATTTCAGTGTGTATTAGATTTCTTCAGAAAAATATACGCGCAGCAACGTAAGCATTTGTAAACGAATCATGATTATTCCAAAAGAATCCATTAACCAATTAATGTTATAATAGTAATATTGCATACCACAATTCCAAAATTTATTATCGATATTAATTTTAACCAAATTCGGAAGAAAGACTATCTGAAAATTAAAACTTCTAAATTCAATTGGTAATAATGGAGGGAAATTAGTTATGATACTTTATAGAATGCCAACATCTTTTTCATGAAGTTTTGTTGCTGACACAGGTTTGCAATCATGTAAACATTCGATATTTTTCTTTTGAAAATAACGTGTTTCATATTCCTTTCCTCTTTCTGTTAATATCTATCGAATTAATTATCTGTTGAGCATTCACGAGAATATCGCATGGTTGTAATAATTTTTTTTAATTTTCAAGCATCTGTTATAATACATGTAGCTTATGGAGAGCTATGCACCTCATAAGCGGGTTATGTATTGATATGTATTGTTTTACTATCCTCACTTACAAAATACGTTCCTGATGACTTTATTCTCTCCTCACGTACACACCTCCTCAGTTAATCATCAACATTTATATTACTATCGAGATCATTTTCACGTTATTATTGTGCCTCATGAAACACATGTTTGTGTTTGTTATGTTATGTTTCATGTATTCATGTTTCATACGTCTCACGAAAAGTTTTTTCGTATATTCTCATAGAATTACAACTAATTTTAAATTAATTCACCGATTTAGTATGGCATGCCTACGGTATTATCCTTAACTATGCGCAAGGAATATTTGCGTAATTAGAATGAAAGGTGAGAAGATGACAGACGGGCTTTATTTGCTAATCCGCTTTTTAGAATCGACCACATTTTTTGATAATGGAATATTAATTTAGATGGAAATTTATCCAAAACGAATCAGACACTCTAACGAGTATTGTCTCAATGTTAATGTTACATAACTAATATTTTACATTTAATATACCTTAAAGTCGTCCGTTTGACATAGAAGAATCTTGTGTATGTGGTGATGGATGGTTATTTTTATTAACTTTAATTACATTTGTCAGGAGTTACTAGTACTCTAATGTATCATAGAATGAGGGAAGACGAAGGAAATTCACTCGTTGGTTAAATCCATCATTTATCACTAATTATTCGATAAAGTGAGTGCATATGGAGGGAAAGGAACATCATTTCATGCATACATTTTTAATACTGTAAAAAATAAAGTAACTAGGGCTTAATCGTTGTTATTGTATTGTTATTGATGTTAGGATATATTCGTATTGTAATAGCGTACAGCTGAGTTACTATAGCAGTTGTGTATCTTCACAATGACGTCACCAAAATGATAGTATTCCATATATAATGAGTAAATCGATCAAATAAAAATCACTTAGAAGTTCAGAGTTAAGTTTCGTAATGAATTTTTAGAATGGTTTTGTCCTTTAACTACATTGTCTTAGATAAAGGTGATCATTAGATAAAACGCGAATGGATGATTGAAAATGAGTCAAAAACTCGTGTCGCATTTGATTCAGTTGCCGAAGTGGTAGAAAAAGGAAGAATAGATGAAACAGATTCTCGCAAAAAATAAATTGGAATAAATTTTAACATCAGCCTTTGCGCCTTGCAGCGTTTCTCACGTGGTGAATTGAAAAGACTCTGCGGCCTTTGCAATCATCCAGAGTGTGGGCCATTCTTTAAACATCACGTTTAGTAACACGATTATGCACTCAGTGAAAGAAGGCGTCAGGACTCGAGATGTTTAGACTGCAGCGACCCTTCTCCTTCCACTCAATTGTCCGAAGAACCAAAACCTCCAAGATGATCCCTCTCCAAGTCCTTCGTTGTTCGTGCGCATCTGTGTTGTGGGGGCTATTGCTATCGTGCATATTCCTGGCCTAAATCGAACCTCAGATCGGTAGCAAACGATTGCTTATTCAACTGGTGAGACGTTCAGACAAGTCAGCTCCTTCTTAGATATCTTCACCATTACTCCGCTCACTTCTCTCACTATCTTAATCAAATTTCTTTTCCCTTGGGCAGCATCTTTTTCATATTAAACTTTGAATGCGTTATTCGCCATGGCAGTACTAATTGACCATGCGCCTATCTCTCATTTTCCCGCTGACATAGAAAATGCAGTTAGTAGTCTCAAATCACTGAGCCCCCGTCCCTCAGCATCGAGAGCAGGCAGGGTGCTTTACTCTTTGTGGGGTCCTTAGTTTTCAAAGTCAATATTTGAAACGTAGATTTAATTTATAAATAAGTACCACGGTCAGAAGTCAAGGATATGGTAAATTACTCATCAAATGACTAGCAATTAAGAGAAACTTTATCACAAAATATTATGACGGTAGTACTAGTTCGGAAACTTATGGAGATATTATCAAGAATAGAATAGAATAATAGAATAATAGAATTTTATCAAGGATCGGATTAGGATAATCAACTGTACATTTTCAAAATAATGTTGTTGCCAATGAAGTTTTTTTTCAATTTGTAGATTTAAAATGAAGAAGAAATAAGAAAAATATTTCTAGCGAAACAATGTGACGGTAGTTAGACATCGGATATTGTTGTATATATTTCTAGCATTGATTGCATCATGATAGTTACTATATCTTATGAATGTTTCATCAGTGTCTTACTTAGTCATGAATGTTAGTTTTTGCCTGCAAGTAAAAGGGGTAAGCTCGGACAAAATTATTCGTATTTATTTTACTTTATTATACACTGTATTATATTGCATCCAATTAAAGACATATAGGAAGTTCCATCGCGATTATTTTATCCCAAAAATTATTAAAATATTACACATATTTTTAATAATCAATAATAGTAGTATATCATCATGTTTTCTGTAGTACATGATAGTATTAGGAACGCTTATAACCCTTCACCTCTTGTCAGGGATGAGTCAGCTCTATAATTGTGAAAACATATCCAAAAACGTTTATGAATAATTCATGACAATCCACTTGTTTACGCAGGTTAACAAAAATATTCAACATTTTTGATATTGACCCTCGAAAGTTACTGAAGAAATTAAACATACTGTGCTGCAAAATAAATTTCAATATCCGCAAATCATTGGTATTAAAGTCCTTCCTTAAAGTCGTAAAAATCACCTTCATTAAATTCGTAACAATGTTTTAACAGATATACTACGACTGCAAATTTTTAGATTTCTTCACTCATAAACGGCATAAGCTTAGCGTAGGATCATTGATTCTATTGAAGCCCGGACAAAAGCATTACTTTTGAATGAAATTAAAATGAAACTAGATACGCAACCGTGCGTACTTTGTATATCTGACAACTAATGCAACTAAACGTACAAGTAATGAATTAGACCAAACATATCACTATTGTTCGCCGTCTTACACTACCAGACAGTATGGGAAATTCAAATTTTATTTTATCGAGGGCAATTCCTCTCGCCGGCACCCTTATTTCCACAATTCGGAGATAGAAAATCACGGTTGATAGGCTAGTTTTGGCAATTTTGACATCAGTATTTTAGATATATAGAGGTAATCATGCTCTTTGAATATTTTTAGAATAATCAATTTTCATCAAACATTATTTCTTAAACGGGAAACGAAATAAAGAGAATACATTTGCAGCCGTTTAAATATTACACCCTGCCATTACACTCAACTATTCGTATAGAAAAGGAATTTTTTTATATAATATCTCATTTCCTCAGCATTCAGAATGCTTTCAAACAGCAGAATGTAAGAAAAACAAGTTAAAAGATATCAAAATTAAATGATACGTTAAAACATTTCGACCGTGCAGCGCGATTCATCGGCCACGTAACACTTTCATGTGTAATATATGAATCTAAAACTTTCAGTAGCTATTCGTAATGTATTTCAACAAACAGTTTAAGGTTAACAAAAGGAAACTTGTTTAAGGAAAACAATAATTCTGATGACGGGAAATAGCAAAAACTATCAATTTTTAAGATAAGTAATGCACGGCGATTGAGATCGGTGTATTTACAAGTACTGGATATGAGCTAAAGGAAAAACATTCTATAATCACTGCTCTTCGAATAACAATGGCAATTCATAATTATTCCAATTCAATTCATGTGAATTAAATGTGAAAATACTAAGATTCCGAAAAAATGCACGTTAATTGACCCACGAAGGCAATAAACTGGTATCGTTGTGAAGATCATGTGAATCCGTTCCGCCGAAAACAAGGTCTAAAAGAGTCAATATTTTAATAGAAATGCAAGTGATAGAGTGCTCTGATAGATCTGATACAGTGATACATCTAAATAATACAGGAACGGTGAAAGGATGCACGGATGTAAAAATTTCGATTAGCTTAATGAAAAATATACGATCAAAAATACTAAAACAAATTCCGAGCGCGAAGCCGATTGTGAATTCGATACTTCTCACAATCTACAGTAGTAGTCGCACTTTTGAATCCATTTAATTTTTTTCTGAATATTAAAACTATGGCCTGCACAGAGCCGCAATGATTTCAACCAATTTAGCAAGAACTATCTTCAGAATTCAGAAAATGAGGACACACGAAATATTTAAAAAAAGGTCCATGTCATTGGCTAGCTGCGAGAATTTTACACGGAGATCTTTCCTAAATATGGCGTCCCTACCAATACTGAAATTACAAATATAGTTTGGGGTTTAAAAGTAATGCGCAAGCCACATTGGCAGAAGCTTTTAAATTCAACTATATGGCAATTCATGTAAAAGAACGGTGAGATCATCAATGATACCTGTATACTAGGCCAGCGCGATAACTTTCAGCACCTCGACCTGTAGAGCCGCAGACGTGAAAGAGATCACCGCTCTTTCCACAAACAAACACAGCTGCACGCACCATAAGATTCTTCCTTTCTTAGTTGGAATTGTAATAACTCAGAAGAATTTTCCACTTCTTTCTAAAATACGATCCTGATGACGTTTAAAAGTTTCAAAGTCATTAAGCAGTCTTAATTTGAACACCTTTCGATAGATATTAAGTAATACTGCTAAATAACAATTCATAGCTAGTGACAAGTATTCAAGATTAATAATTGATAGAGTAAACAGTCACAATGTAAAGGTGAAAGGAAAGATAATGGACGCTAGGAGTTTAATTAATGATTCTAATTTAAAGTAATCGTACGGGAAAGAAATAGTATTTGAAGTATAAGAAAGAAAGTGATCGTAAAGAGACGAAACATTTCATTAAAAAATTCTATTAACGAGGCATGTTTGAAAAGTAAGTACCGTTTCTTTCTACTTCTACAGTAGCGTGAAAATCACCACTTTGCGCATATATGCATCATTCCTTGTTGTTTTGGCTTTCCACAGACGCCTTCACAGCATCAGTGGATTGCATTTAACATTTTGTTTCATCGTTTGAAATGTTTAAGTCCATTGAGTCTCCCGCCGACTGTGAAGTGCGGTCTTTTATCCAATTCCTCGATGTAAAACATGAAGCCAGCTGAGATTCATTGTCAAAACGATGAGATTTATGGCAAAAATGTGATGAGCGATGGAATGGTTAGAAAGTGGAATCGACAATTTCAGGAAGGGGAATGTGCATGGCGAAGAAAGGAGTGGGCGGCCTCCTGTCATAATTCAGGAATTGGTAAGGAAAGTTGATGCAACAATTCGGTAAAATCATGGTCCACCTTACAGCCCCAACCTAGCACCTTCTGAATACCACTTGTTCCTTCTCATGAAACGGTCCTAGAACGGTCAGCGTTAAAAGAACAATTACGATGCAACAAATGAAGTTAATCTATGGATTATTCATTGGCGGCAGATTTTTGTGAGGAGGGGTTCTAAAAGCGTGTCGTTCGATATGATAAATTTCTCAAAATATGTGGAAACTATGTAGAAAAGCGTTTAAATTACGTACTTTCTGAAGAATATAAATTTATTTTTTTACAAATTCCGAAGTCCTAGTAAGTTTTTATGCCAAAACGGTACTTACTTTTCAAACTTTCATCGTACATGATCTTTATCGTAGTTGATAACTTCAATTCAGTTCGTATAGAGAATAGACCATAGGAGAAAGGGAAAGTCTTATTAAAATTTCAATTTCTGTCACCACTTTCATTGGTGGTTGGAAAGGTGGGGAGAGGACTTGAACTCAGCTCAGGCTTTGGAATAGGCAGTTCTTTGAAAAGCCCTGTTTTCCTCAAAAGAATGGCAATTCGAGGAGTGTGATGGGTGGAGTGGTATGAGAGAGAGAGGCGATCTAAGAGAGGCTACCACAAAAACGTAGAGAAACGTCCTTTTGAATGCATTAAGAAGAAGGACAAACACGCCAATGTCGAATGCGAATTCTTATACATAAATCGGAAACAAAAGGGCTGTGGAATTAAGGAGTTTTTTCGTGATTGTCTACAAGGAAAACAGAAGTTACGCTTGTGTGATATCTACGTAATATTTACATATACACGAATTAGAATTTCATTCGATGTATAAGTCATAACGAGAATCGCTTTTGCTATCGTCAAATAATAGAAAATTATGACGTCATCTGACATATTGTTAGTATTTGGACATGTTTATATACAGAGAATAACGACTAAATAATGGAAATTTGAAAGTCGACTTCCATTAAAAACTATTACTTGCTATTCAATAAAATGATACAAATGAATGAGAATGGATATCCAGCAGATTTTCCAAGTTGATGCCCAAATATTCGTAAAAGTTTTCATTGAATCTTTCCTTCTCTTTACACCAGCGCAGAGGACGACACGTTTGGAGCAGGGGAGATTATTAATTGCAATTTGACCTAGGTCCGACAGTTGCACATTTGAAGGCACTGCGTTCGATTTCGCTAATGACTCGGAGCACGTGGTTCCAAGGAAGTGGTATTCACGGAGGGAGGTGGGCCTCCGGTTCACTTGCCCTCATTTGCAGCAAAACATGAAAAAATGAGGGGTGATCGGAAAACAGAGGGCCTCACTGCTTCTTACTGCTATAACAGAAAACATGCTTGCAGTAACACCTCCTTGGAGGGGCGTAGGTTTGGTAGCAAAATTTAAATGGGAGAAAAAGCTCTGTAGACTCGGTAAGTTGTCGGTTAACTACAATCAAGAGAGAGTAATGAGTGTCTAAGGGTGCAACCGGCATCCATATTATAATTATGATTACTGTGGAACCCAATCCTTTAATTCAATCAGAGGTATATGAAATCTATCCCATGCCATGCCAATTGTCACTCGTTTAAGGCCGAACCATAGTATGCAAACAAAATCAGAGGTCAGCCGAACAAAGCTACACGCGACAATCAATGAGGTCGCATCATTAATCCTCCCTTCCGTACTGGAAATAATAGAAAATTGATTAAACAATTAGGGTTTCTAAATCACTCGCTTCCACTCATGGAGCGTTACCAAAGCATGCCAGACGTTCCGCATAACAACGCGTCGCGCACTGAATTTCGTTTACTTTAAACCATTTTCATTTGTCCACACATATCCAATCATCTCGTAGATAAATATGTAAAATTATCGCTGCATTTTATCATGAAAGCTTGGCACACGGTGCTGCGGGAAAGTACCTTATTAGAGGTAAGACCTACCGTTCTAAGCTCTATCACCATCATCTATCATTTAAATCATTCATTAAATACGTAAGAATTAAAAAGTTATCATTCGCAATTTTCGAAGTGTATCGTTTTGTCTTTTTGGGTTAAGCGTTGGAATATCCCGATCCAAAATTGTTACTATATGGGTACGTATAGGAACAGGGAGGAAAGAAGAAATAATGGAAAATTGATAGTCGAATTCCCTTTAAAACTATTGTATTCCATTCAATAAAATTATATAGATGAATGATAATGGATATCCGGCAGAATTTCCAAGATGCTGTCCGAATATTTTCATTTTATTATGTCACTCTTTTCCTTGAGCGATTATAATCTTTCGATTTCATGGAAATTATACCGGTATGAAAGTCATCTTTCATTTACCTCTGTCAAACTAACAGTCATAATAACACCGTGCACTGGTTTCAACGCCAAAGGTAAAGTCTCGGTTTTCTTTATTTTGGCCTAAATTTGACCTAAAAATTGGAATAAATTTTGTCAATCTTGAATATATTCTTAAGAAAAACAGCTACATATCTTAATATAAAAGATGATTTCTTTGGTGTCAATGTTCACCCAGAAAAATTAAGAAGTTCGTTTTCTTCTTTTGATTAGACAAATAGATTAGATTAGATAAATGATATATCATTAAAATTACTGATTAATCAGTTGACATTCAGACTGCAAAGAATACTTCGCTATGATTATTGAGTACTAAGAATGTCATAAATTCAGGATTTATTGATATATGATATTTTTGTACCCTACATTGTTTGATCGATGACTTCACCAAATCCAGCTCAATATACATATTACCAACAGTAGCAATCAAACTTACCAGTAGTTGATTCTGCAAATATAATCAAAATATTCCACAGTAAGGTAATTTACAACCTTCTAGCAATTAAAGAAGAAAAGGATTCAACTCTTTTTCTAGGTTTCCTAATTGTCAGCTTGTAGTTTCAAGGAGTCAAGTTGAATGTGCAAAAGAAATCCAGCATTACTAAGAAACATTAAATGGTGTAGCCAATCATTTTGGCAAAGAGATTCCTTTCCTAAATTCAGATCCAAAATTTTGTAAATTGAGATCGGTTTGTTCTCAGGTAACAAGAATATACTTAAGCTTGCTATTCTTTCACAGTGGAAAGAAATGCTAAAAATAGAATTGACAAGGAGTTAAATAAAAGTTCAAGTATTTTTGAAATTTTTTATATTTTTATTTCATAATTTTGTATAATTCTTTTATCCACTGGGCATCACACATTGATGACTGATTGTGATGATTTATTATTTTGGACCCTGGTATCTCTCGTTGTTGCGGTTGCACTGGTTGGCGTGGTTGTCCATTTGGTTCTGGTATCTCCAATTATTTTGATTATTCATATTAGCTTTGTTGTCATTATTGGCTGTGGTTGAGAGAGAAGAGCATATATGAGTTAATGATACACTTACTTATTAGTTGTGTGACATTTGAATTTTCCATTTTGTACAGGTTTCTTTATTATAAACCAATGTAAACTTAAGGAGATTCCAAAGAATCTCTTCCATATATTACTACAACTATTCCTTCCAAACGAAAAATTTTAATCCAAATTAAAAAAATATAAAATAAACGCCGAGACTTAATACACTATGAAGCTAAATATAAATACATCCACTCGAAAATCTCAGTTCTTCTTCAAGTCCGTATCGCAATACGAAATATATCATCCTATAAGAATTGTTAAGTCCAAAGGGCAAGGAGCAGAGGAAATACCAAATACGTGCATGAAAAGAAATACACTTTTCGAGGAAAGTTCCCTAGAACATGGAAGAGCGCGCCAGCATACATAAAAATTCTAAATTAATCAAAATCTCCTACCGTCCAATCAGCTTCCTGTATTACGTTAAGTCCTTGGAAAACTAGTAAACGGTCAGGTAACCGAATTTCTCCGAATAATTCTATAACTATCCCCTTACGTTGTTGGGATTCGATTGGATCTGATGTCCCTCTGGTTCTGGTTATGCCAGTCCTTAGGGTTATGAATATTACTCCTGTTGTCGTAATAAAACATTTTTTATTTGTTTAACATCTACATTTTCGACTTGTCATAGCTTTCATTATTACTTATAATTGTAGAAAAAAATTTAAAAATTAAAAGAGATATTACTATTCCCCTCAATTTTCAAAAATACCAGAAACATCCTTATCATGTATGCTTAATTTTAGTATTATTCAATAGGAATTAGGCAAGTAATCCTAGATTTATAAAATCTTCTCGGCTAAAAATAATAATTCACTTCAAGAGGTTTATCAGATGCCGAAGTACTTACTATTTCCAAACAATTAGCCAAAGTGGTAAAAACACAGCAACACAAAAATTTCCATTTCCACATATCTTTGTTGCATCGAAATAAGCTAATTTTAATCGAGACAATTATTATTAAAAACTTCAGCCTAATCGTTCACTGATTAAGTAAATTGGTGGAAAACTTCGTCTCCATTGGCCTTTTCATGTACCGACGTAACTCATAAGCCCAAAATTTAAAATATGTATTAGAATAACGAGTGCAACTCACTTGATTCAATATAATTTTGAATATTCTACGTGAACTTATAAAAGAAAAAACACCATGAGTAGCATGAAATCAGATAGACCCTGCAGATTTTAATAATTATGAATATATTTTATTGATAAATAATTAGAGCGACGAATATTTTAGATGTGATGAAAATATTTTACCGTGAAAGGGAGAGAACTGTTATAGAACTGACGTGTCTTTACTGATCGAGAATCCATACATCGAAGGAGCAAATGTCATTATGGAAAGAATAAATTATAGTATTGTATTATTGTATATATATTATTGTATTCTTTCCGACAAGACAAATGCGATAAGCACCCTATCACTCTCAAAACGCTTCCATTTGAAGCAAGGTTAACAATAAAGAGTAACAATATAATCCCGAAAAAAATACAAAAATGACACTATTGTGATTAAAATAGTGGCAAGATAATCCCGTGCTCGAACAGCTTCTAGCGACCGAAAATCAAATCCCATTATTGCCAGTTATGTTATAGCACTTGGGTTGGGCGATATTTCAATTAAGCATTTACTGTTTACGTGGGATGGCGTAATAACCCAGGGTGGCACGATTGGCCCGGTGTCTCCTACTCTCGAGGGAATTTTATTTACGTTACTTAAGTTTTAAAATAACTTGCTGTGTTATCATAAACATACACAGTGGCAGTTTTTCAGAGAACAAATTAGACACAATGTAGAAGGCGAATTTACACTTTTCAATCTATATAGTGTCCCATATATTTCTATTAAACATTCAAAGAAATAAAAACATTTCTATTTCGGTTCCAATTGAATGTAAACGAACACTCAAATAACACACTAGGAAGCTAAACACTGAAATAAGACAACGCACTCCCAAACTAACGCCACACGCTACCGCGTCTACTCACGCACTCCACGAAAGCATATCCCCAAATCCCAAAAAAAAACTTCAATATTGCTACCCTTAATTTTTGAAGAGAAATGACTAACAATATGACAACTTCACCGTTAAATATGGTGGTTTCCCCGGTATATTACAAACACTTACTGTCGAAAATAATAGCAAAAACAGAAAAAATATGATATCTAATTTAATATTAAACAATGCTAAATTAAAAATCTTGATTCAAATTCACATTTTTCCTGAATTAGAGCATTTACGGAAATGGAAAGAATCCCACTTATTTTCGAAGTGGAAATTCTTAGTTCTTGCAGCGACTACATTGAATTAAGCTTAACATAAATCAAACTAATTGGTTTCCAATGGTTTTACTCTTCACCGAAAAATTTTCAGGCGCATTCTAACAACTAAGTTTTTACATATGAGTAAGACAGCGCCAGATTCCTACAATAGTCATCACACTAAACAATGCGTTGAAATCCTTCATAAATATGTATGGACTTTAGGAATATCCCAATTGGTACCACAGAGCTGTTATCGTTTTCGCTTATGAACCACAAACCATTCTTTCTCAACCCCTAAAGCCGATGAGATCGGTTTACGAAAGGAGTAATAAATTTCAACGACTACCCGAATTTTCTCAAAATGCATTTGCAAAAAATTTAATAAGATGGATTACATTTGAAAGAATTAAATTAATTGTGTTATTAAGGAAGTAATCTACTGAGGATGCGACTGTAGGTAAATGCTGCAGTTTCCAATATGTATTAGGACACGACTGAAGAGATCATAAAATAGCGTACTGTTAGGATTATGGTGGAAGGAATATATATAATTCAAGAATTCACTACGACTACCGTTGCTTCTATGCACACCCTCCGAACGGGGCCTTCAGGAGTGCTTCACTATCACATCAATTATATATTAACACTTTATATTAAAAAAATATATCTAACCTTTCTGCTGCTGCTGATTGCGGTCCATGTCTTCTTCCAAGATTTCTTTACTGAAATTAAAAGAACAGTGTTACTTTTAAAATAATGCCTACCGGAAGTAGTATCTGAATACGGAAGAAATTGTCAAGAAGTATTATGGTGCCTACCAGAAGCAGGAACGGCTGGAGAACTGGTTCTTTGCACCTTGACTTCTTTCAGCAGCACTAATTTTTTCCCCTTATATAGCATACCCCCCTTTTATTTTTGCAGTCCGCGATAGCATCCAACCAATCAGAGTCGACTGGAAAGGCGCCCCTCATGCCCAATTGAAAGAAGGGATGAGGGACTCCCATCCCTCCTCCAAGCACACAATTTTGGCAACGATCGCATTTTTAAATACATAGACTCCTGGTCTCTTAAGAACCTATTCCATACTTAGAAATGGATGTTATATACCATTAAGATACATTCGGTATTTCTTTCGCAAAATTCTATTTGATAGCGTAGATTGAGAAACAAATATACGGAGAATAGCAATATGCTCCAGGAAATCCAGAAATTGATACTTTTGTCGAGGCTTGGATCTTTCGCAAACCATAAAACTCGGTTGACAATAAACTTCGCTCATTCGGTTAATATAGGTACTTAAAAGCAGGGCAAATGTTATAAAATTGATTTTCGTGCGAGAACGTGAAACTTTACATGTGTAAGCATACAAATAATGGATCATAAAAGTTTGAATAACAATTAATGTTGAACTGATATTATGAGAATAATTATCGGATAAAATACAGTGTAGTTCCGTACACATCTACATTTCTTTATCTTCATTTCATCTTTCTTTATTTTTTTTTCATTATGTGTCATTTTATCATAGCTGAAGAATAGTTTATCATACAAAAGACGGATCATTACGCTATAGTAAATCTCACTTAAATCTAGAAGAATAGTAAAACTCATCAATTCAACCTTTATCACAACATTTTTGTTAGTTTTTGGAAAGGGAATATGTAGTAAATGCTCGTGAAGATTCGCGACGCCGAGGAAAAATCCGACGCGTCGACAATGCTTCAATCCGCCCACAGGAGCATAGGCAGTCGACCGGCCGATCTTGATCCCGAAGAGAACTCCGGACATGCAGCATTCTTGATGACAAAAAATGTCATCTTCATGTATAAATTTTACTGTTTAATAATTTACTGGTCGATATATTTATACAGTGGAATATGTATCTAAATGGTTTTGAACCCACCATTTACCTTAACTATTGAGAAGACTGCAATAATTGTATCTTGTACAGTTAGGGATCGTACACAAATTGCGTAACGTAAAATTGTCCAATTTTCGACCAGCACCCCTCCACCCCACATGTAGCAGGACCGTAATGCAAGGCAGTTTACTCCCTTACCCCACTCAGTTACGTAGCGAGTGCTTTGTCAAAAGCTTCGGGCTTTAATTCAGCAAAGGCATATTTAGTTCCGAATAATGATTCACTTTTTAAAATAGAATTTCAAATTTTAAGGCAACTCATACATTTCGCCTAGATTCGATGCCATGACCTTTTTATAACTAGCATCGTTAGTATACAACAAAACACAGACAGGGGAATAGCCGTGCAGCCTTTCACACTCCAATTGCACTCTGACTACTTTCGTTCGACACTCGTGCTCACTCGGATCAGAGGTGACAATTTACCCCGGTAATTTGCGCGCGAGTTTTAGATTCCAACTTTAAACATGCAGAACTATTGCTATTTTTGAAGTTCTAAAACCCTGACATAACGCAAACCTTGACCCCCCTGCCTCACGTACAAGGACCGTATCGCCTGGCTGGACCCCCCTCCCAAAATAGCATTACGTAATTTGTGTACGGCTCCTACCACTAAGTGAAGTCAAGTACTAATAATCGGTAGGGGATTTTTAGGCGTCTGTAGCAACCAAGTTTTGCTTGCAGCAGCGTAAATTATTACGTATGATCTCGAGAAAGAAGAGTCTTAGAAGATACATATATAATCATACAGTGGAAATACACGTGAAGTTTTAAATCGCGGTGGTTTATGCAAGCAGTGGAAGGAGTTAAGTAGGTTAATAATAGAGAAATGTAATAATATAAGCCAATATTTCATTTCCGTGTATATTAGATTTCTTCAGAAAAATATACGCGGAGCAACGTAAGCATTTGTAAACGAATCATGATTATTCCAAAAGATTCCATTAACCAATTAATGTTATAATAGTAATATTGCATACCACAATTCCAAAATTTATTATCGATATTAATTTTAACCAAATTCGGAAGAAAGACTATCTGAAAATTAAAACTTCTAAATTAAATTGTTAATAATGGAGGGAAATTAGTTATGATACTTTATAGAATGCCAACATCAATTTCATGAAGTTTTGTTGCTGGCACAGGTTTGCAATCATGTAAACAGTCGATATTTTTCTTTTGAAAATAACGTGTTTCATATTTCTTTCCTCTTTCTGTTAAAATCTATCTAATTAATTATCTGTTGAGCATTCACGAGAATATCCCATGGTTGTAATATATTTTTTAAATTTTCAAGCATCTGTTATAATACATGTAGCTTATGGAGAGCTATGCACTTCATAAGCGGGTTCTCTTTTGCTTATGATTTGTGTGGCATAGTGTTTACATTTTGAGAGAGTGAAGTCATCCGTTGGGACTCTCATGTACGAAATACATTGGATTTATCACAAGCTTATTAGAAGGATTCTTGAAGCTATTCTTCAGACTGTACATCGTGTAAGTGTGAGAAATTAGGTAAACCTTCGCTTCTTTGAATGTGAGGCCCGCTGAAAACCGATTTCTCACGTTTAGTCCATCGATGCGGGAATAAATCTCCAAATCTCGAATGGTTGACGCAAGTCTGTTACTTGAAGAGAATATTGTAATCTCGACTGACTATCATCGTTTATATGCATGCAGAGACCACGGAAAAGATAGCCATGAATTTTAAATTAAGCCTCAGCGGCAAAGAATGGACATCGCGATTTCTTTTCTTAACAGAGGCATTTCAGAATGGGATAAGTTAACTTGATCGCTCTTAAGCCCCTTGCCTATATATGAAAAACCTTTTAAAAAGAAATGATTTAATGTATTCCACTAGATAGGGGAATTATAGTATGTAAGGTCATTTTAGTAATGTAGAATTTCTGGAGGAAGTACGGGATTGCTTGGCAGGGTGATTTACGGTGGGGTTTTACTCCGGGAACGCTACGGTAGCCGAGAAGGCCTGCCATGAATCCCGAAAAATCCACATATAGCAATATAATATTAATATGTATATGTAAGTATTTAGATGAACCACTGTCAGATTAAATACGTATTAATGTGTAATATGTATACATAGATTTAAGTTTTCATTTAGTGAAACTAACACAAGATGTATGTACGTTTAACTGGTAATAATTGACGTATGTAGAAGGACTGCCAATTGGCTAACAGCCTAATTGTAGTTTATCACATAATAATAATATGTCTCTGCTTCAAAATATCTAAATGTCCCTAAAAATCATCAAAGGATTTACTATTACCGTTACCGAAAATGAGACAGGTGTTTAAAAGTCTGTTGTTTATGTATTTAAGTGGAATCATTATTGTAATGTATTGTTTTACTCTCCTCAGTTACCAAATCCATTCCTGATGACTTTATTCTCTCCTCACGTACACACCTCCTCAGTTAATCATCAACATTTATATTACTATCGAGATCATTTTCACGTATGAATTATTAATTTTGTGTCTCATAAAACACATGTTTGTGTTTTTTATGTTTCATGTATTCATGTTTCATACGTCTCACGAAAAGTTTTGGCGTATATTCTCATAGAATTACAACTAATTTTAAATTAATTCACCGATTTTGTATGGCATGCCTACGGTATTATCCTTAACTATGCGCGAGGAATATTTGCGTAATTAGAATGAAAGGTGAGAAGATGACAGACGGGCTTTATTTGCTAATCCGCTTTTTAGAATCGACCACATTTTTTGATAATGGAATATTAATTTAGATGGAAATTTATCAAAAACGAATCTGACACTCTAACGAGCATTGTCTCAATGTTAATGATACATAACTAATATTTTACATTTAATATACCTTAAAGTCGTCCGTTCTGACATAGAAGAATCTTGTGTATGTGGTGATGGATGGTTATTTTTAATAACTTCAATTACGTTTGTCAGGAGTTACTAGGACTCTAATGTATCATAGAATGAGGGAAGACGAAGGAAATTCACTCGTTGGTTAAATCCATCACTTCTCTCTAATTATTCGATAAAGTGAGTGCATATGGAGGGGAAGGAACATCATTTCATGCATACATTTTTAATACTGTAAAAAGTAAAGTAACTAGGGCTTAATCGTTGTTATTGTATTGTTATTGATGTTAGGATATATTCGTATTGTAATAGCGTACAGCTGAGTTCCTATAGCAGTGGTGAATCTTCACAATGACGTCACCAAAATGATAGTATTCCATAAATTCACTCGTTGGTTAAATCCATCACTTCTCTCTAATTATTCGATAAAGTGAGTGCATATGGAGGGGAAGGAACATCATTTCATGCATACATTTTTAATACTGTAAAAAATAAAGTAACTAGGGCTTAATCGTTGTTATTGTATTGTTATTGATGTTAGGATATATTCGTATTGTAATAGCGTACAGCTGAGTTACTATAGCAGTTGTGAATCTTCACAATGACGTCACCAAAATGATAGTATTCCATATATTATCAGTAAATCGATCAAATAAAAATCACTTAGAAGTTCAGAGTTAAGTTTCGTAATGAATTTTTAGAATGGTTTTGTCCTTTTGCTACACTGTCTCAGATAAAGGTGATCATTAGATAAAACGCGAATGGATGATTGAAAATGAGTCAAAAACTCGTGTCGCATTTGTTTCAGAAGACGAATCGTTAGAAAAAGGAAGAAGAGATTAAACAGATTCTTGCAAAAAATAAAATGGAATAAATTTTAACATCAGCTTTCGCGCCTTGCAGCGTTTCTCGTGTGGTGAATCGAAAAGACATGCGGCCTTTGCAATCATCTACAGTGTGGGCCATTCTTTAAACATCACGTTTAATAACACGATTATGCACTCAGTGAAAGAAGGCGTCAGGACTCGAGATGTTTAGACTGCAGCGACCCTTCTCCTTCCACTCAATTGTCCGAAGAACCAAAACCTCCAAGATGATCCCTCTCCAAGTCCTTCGTTGTTCGTGCGCATCTGTGTTGTGGGGGCTATTGCTATCGTGCATATTCCTGGCCTAAATCGAACCTCAGATCGGCAGCAAACGATTGCTTATTCAAATGGTGAGACGTTCAGACAAGTCAGCTCCTTCTTAGATATCTGCACCAGTACCCCTGTTTACTTCTCTCACTATCTTAATCAAATTCATTTTCCCTTGGGCAGCATCTTTTTCATATTACACTATGAATGCGTTATTCGCCTTGGCAGTACTAATTGACCATGCGCCTCTCATTTTCCCGCTGACATAGAAAATGCAGTTAGCAGTCTCAAATCACTGAGCCCCCGTCCCTCAGTATCGAGAGCAGGCAGGGTGCTTTACTCTTTGTGGGGTCCTTAGTTTTCAAAGTCAATATTTGAAACGTAGATTTAATTTATAAATAAGTACCACGGTCAGAAGTCAAGGATATGGTAAATCACTCATCAAATGACTAGCAATTAAGAGAAACTTTATCACAAAATAATATGACTGTAGTTCTTTTTCGGAAACTTATGGAGATAATTTTATCAAGGATCGGATTAGGATAATCAACTGAACATTTTCAAAATAATGTTGTTGCCAATAAAGTTTTTTTTCAATTTCTAGATTTAAAATGAAGAAGAAATAAGAAAAATATTTCTAGCGAAACAATGTGACGGTAGTTAGACATCGGATATTGTTGTATATATTTCTAGCATTTATTGCATCAAGATAGTGTGTCACCTTGTAGATCAGAACTCAAAAGAAACTGAAAAACATTCGGTAACTCAATAACTACTCTGAACAGCAATCAGCTCGGGATATCGATATCGGGAAATCAATCAGTAAATGAGTTTCAACCATAAATATAATAAGTAATAATATTAAGATGTCAAACAATATCATACAACGAAATATCAATTGAATTGAACTGCTCATTGACAATTAGTACAAACAAATCACTCAATACGAACGTCAATTCGGGAAGACACAGAATTTACAAGACGTCGCGAAATTCTCTCTTCAAAAACAACCTTCACCTCCGAGTGCTATCTCCACAAAAGTGCGGCTCTTTCGAATAGCTGACAGTCTCTCTCAAAAAAACCTAGACTCGCCCTTGAGTTCATGGTCACACAGTGCCGCGGAACAGGAGAGCTGGCTGGCACGCCTTTCACACGTAACCGCGGAATAGGCTCAGTTCGAACTTCTAACTGTTCACAGAGATTTTGTATTCTTCCACCGTTGGTATAAAAAGCGATCAAGAAGTCACGCCACTCGGGCCATTCCGGCCACGACGTCACGAGATTATCGACAAAATTGCCACAATAGTTACTATATCTTATGAATGTTTCATCAGTGTCTTACTTAGTCATGAATGTTAGTTTTTGCCTGCAAGTAAAAGGGGTAAGCTCGGACAAAATTATTCGTATTTATTTTACTTTAAAATACACTATATTATATTGCATCCAATTAGAATAGACATATAGAAAGTTCCATCGCGAAAATTTTATCCCAAAAATTATTAAAGTATTACACATATTTTTAATAATCAATAATAGTAGTATATCATCATGTTTTCTGTAGTACATGATAGTATTAGGAACGCTTATAACCCTAATAAACTGGTATCGTTATGAAGATCATGTGAATCCGTTTCGCCGAAAACAAGGTCTAAAAGAGTCAATGTTTTAATACAAATTCTAGTGATAGAGTGCTCTGATAGATCTGATACAGTGATACATCGAAATGATACAGGAAACGGTGAAAGGGTGCACGGAGGTAAAAATTTCGATTAGCTTAATGAATAATATACGATCAAAAATACTAAAACAAATTCCGAGCGCGAAGCCGATTGTGAATTCGACGCTTCTCACAATCTACAGTAGCAGTCGCACTTTTGAATCCATTTAATTTTTTTCTGAATATTAAAACTATGGGATGCACAGAGCCGCAATGATTTTCACCAATTTAGCAAGAACTATCTTCAGAATTCAGAAAATGAGGACACACGAAATATTTAAAAAAAGGTCCATTTCATTAGCTAGCTGCGAGAATTTTCCACGGAGATCTTTCCTAAATATGGCGTCCCTACCAATACTGAAATTACAAATATAGTTTGGGGTTTAAAAGTAATGCGCAAGCCACATTGGCAGAAGCTTTTAAATTCAACTATATGGCAATTCATGTAAAAGAACGGTGACATCATCAATGATACCCGTATACTAGGCCAGCACGATAACTTTCAGCACCTCGACCTGTAGAGCCGCAGACGTGAAATAGATCACCGCTCTTTCCACAAACAAACACAGCAGCACGCACCATAAGATTCTTCCTTTCTTAGTCGGAATTGTAATAGCTCAGGAGAATTTTCCACTTCTTTCTAAAATACGATCCCGATGACGTTTAAAAGTTTCAAAGTCATTAAGCAGTCTTAATTTGAACACCTTTAGATAGATATTAGGTAATACTGCTAAATAACAATTCATAGCTAGTGACAAGTATTCAAGATTAATAATTGCTAGAGTATACGGTCACAATGTAAAGGTGAAAGGAAAGATAATGGACGCTAGGAGTTTAATTAATGATTCTAATTTAAAGTAATCGTACGAGAAAGAAATAGTATTTGAAGTATAAGAAAGAAAGTGAACGTAAAGAGACGAAACATTTCATTAAAAAATTCTATTAACGAGGCATGTTTGAAAAGTAAGTACCGTTTCGTTCTACTTCTACATTTGCGTGAAAATCACCACTTTGCGCATATATGAATCATTCCTTGTTGTTTTGGCTTTCCACAGACGCCTTCACAGCATCAGTGGATTGCATTTAACATTTTGTTTCATCGTTTGAAATGTTTAAGTCCATTGAGTCTCCCGCCGACTGTGAATTGCGGTCAGTTATCCGATTCCTCATTGTAAAACATGAAGCCAGCTGAGATTCATTGTCAAAACGATGAGATTTATGGTAAAAATGTGATGAGCGATGGAATGGTTAGAAAGTGGAATCGACAATTTCAGGAAGGGGAATGTGCAAGGTGAAGAAAGGAGTGGGCGGCCTCCTGTCATAATTCAGGAATTGGTAAGGAAAGTTGATGCAAGAATTCGGTAAAATCATGGTCCACCTTACATCCCCGACCTAGCACCTTCTCAATACCACTTGTTCCTTCTCATGAAACGGTCCTAGAGTGGTCAGCGTTACGAGAACAATGACGATGCAACAAATGAAGTTAATCTATGGATTATTAATTGGCGGTAGATTTTTGTGAAGAGGGGTTTTAAAAGCGTGTTGTTCGATATGATAAAATCCTCAAAAAATGTGGAAACTATGTAGAAAAGCCGTTAAATTACGTACTTTCTGAAGAATATAAAAATATTTTTTTACAAATTCCGAAGTCCTATTAAATTTTTATGCCAAAACGGTACTTACTTTTCAAACTTTCATCGTACATGATATTTTATCGTAGTTGATAACTTCAATTCAGTTCGTATAGGGAATAGACCATAGGAGAAAGGGAAAGTCTTATTAAAATTTCAATTTCTGTCACCACTTTCATTGGTGGTTGGAAAGGTGGGGAGAGGACTTGAACTCAGCTCAGGCTTTGGAATAGGCAGTTCTTTGAAAAGACCTGTTTTCCTCAAAAGAGTGGCAATTCGAGGAGTGTGATGGGTGGAGTGGTATGAGAGAGAGGCGATCCAAGAGAGGCTACCACAAAAACGTAGAGAAACGTCTTTTTGAATGCATTAAGAAGAAGGACAAACACGCCAATGTCGAATGCGAATTCTTATACATAAATCGGAAACAAAAGGGATGTGGAATTAAGGAGTTTTTTCGTGATTGTCTACAAGGAAAACAGAAGTTACGCTTGTGTGATATCTACGTAATATTTACATGTACACGAATTAGAATTAAATTCGATGTATAAGTCATAACGAGATTCGCTTTTGCTATCGTCAAATAATAGAAAATTATGACGTCATCTGACATATTGTTAGTATTTGGACATGTATATATACAGAGAATAACGACTAAATAATGGAAATTTGAAAGTCGACTTCCATTAAAAACTATTACTTGCTATTCAATAAAATGATACAAATGAATGAGAATGGATATCCAGCAGAATTTCCAAGTTGATGCCCAAATATTCGTAAAAGTTTTCATTGAATCTTTCCTTCTCTTTACACCAGCGCAGAGGACGACACGTTTGGAGCAGGGGAGATTATTAATTGCAATTTGACCTAGTTCCGACGGTTGCACATTTGAAGGCACTGCGTTCGATTTCGCTAATGACTCGGAGCACGTGGTTGCAAGGAAGTGGTATTCACGGGGGGAGGTGGACCTCCGGTTCACTTGCCCTCATTTGCAGCAAAACATGAAAAAATGAGGGGTGATCGGAAAACAGAGGGCCTCACTCCTTCTTACTGCTATAACAGAACACATGCTTGCAGTAACACCTCCTTGGAGGGGCGTAGGTTTGGTAGCAAAATTTAAATGGGAGAAAAAGCTCTGTAGACTCGGTAAGTTGTCGGTTAACTACAATCAAGAGAGAGAAATGAGTGTCTAAGGGTGCAACCGGCATCCATATTATAATTATGATTACTGTGGAACCCAATCCTTTAATTCAATCAGAGGTATATAAAATCTATCCCATGCCAATTGTCACTCGTTTTAAGCCGAACCATAGCACGCAAACAAAATCAGAGGTCAGCCGAACAAAGCTACACGCGACAATCAATGAGGTCGCATCTTTAATCCTCCCTTGCGTACTGGAAATAATAGAAAATTATTTAATAAATTAGGGTTTCTAAATAACTCGCTTCCACTCATGGAGCGTTACCAAAGGATGCCAGACGTTCCGCATAACAACGCGTCGTGCACTGAATTTCGTTTACTTTAAACCATTTTCATTTGTCCACACATATCCAATCATCTCGTAGATAAATATGTAAAATAATCGCTGCATTTTATCATGAAAGCTTGGCACACGGTGCTGCGGGCAAGTACCTTATTAGAGGTAAGACCTACCGTTCTAAGCTCTATCACCATCATCTACCATTTAAATCATTCATTAAATACGTAACAATTTAAAAGTTATCATTCGCAATTTTCGAAGTGTATCGTTTTGTCTTTTTGGGTTAAGCGTTGGAATATCCCGATCAAAAATTGTTACTATATGGGTACGTATAAGAACAGGGAGGAACGAAGAAATAATGGAAAATTGATAGTCGAATTCCCTTTAAAACTATTGTATTCCATTCAATAAAATTATATAGATGAATGATAATGGATATCCGGCAGAATTTCCAAGATGCTGTCCGAATATTTTCATTTTATTATGTCACTCTTTTCCTTGAGCGATTATAATCTTTCGATTTCATGGAAATTATACCGGTATGAAAGTCATCTTTCATTTACCACTGTCAAACTAACAAGTCATAATAACCCTGTGCACAGGTTTCAACGCCAAAGGTAAAGTCTCGGTTTTCTTTATTTTGGCCGAGTGACCTAAAAATTGGAATAAATTTTAACAATCTTGAATATATTCTAAAGAAAAACAGCTACATATCTTAATATAAAAGATGATTTCTTTGGTTTCAATGTTCACCCAGAAAAATTAAGAAGTTCGTTTTCTTCTTTTGATTAGACAAATAGATTAGATAAATGATATAACATTAAAATTACTGATTAATCAGTTGACATTCAGACTGCAAAGAATACTTCGCTATGATTATTGAGTACTTAGAATGTCATAAATCAGGATTTATTGAAATATGATATTTTTGTACCCTACATTGTTTGATCGATGACTTCACCAAATCCGGCTCAATATACATATTACCAACAGTAGTAATCAAACTTACAAGTAGTTGATTCTGCGAATATAATCAAAATATTCCACAGTAAGGTAATTAACACTCTCTAGCAATGAAAGATGGAAAATATTCAACACTTTTCTAGGTTTCCTAATTGTCAACTTGCAGTTTCAAGGAGTCAAGTTGAATTTGAAAAATAAATCAAGCATTACTAGGAAACATTAAATGGTGTAACCAATCATTTTGGCAAAGAGATTCCTTTCCTAAATTCAGATCAAAAATTTTGAAAATTGAGATCGGTTTGTTCTCAGGTAACAAGAATATACTTAAGCTTGCTATTCTTTCACAGTGGAAGGAAATGCTAAAAATAGAATTGAAAAGGAGTTAAATAAAAGTTCAAGTATTTTTGAAATTTTTTATATTTTTATTTCATAATTTTGTATAATTCTTTTATCCACTGGGCATCACACATTGATGACTGATTGTGATGATTTATTATTTTGGACCCTGGTATCTCTCGTTGTTGCGGTTGCACTGGTTGGCGTGGTTGTCCATTTGGTTCTGGTATCTCCAATTATTTTGATTATTCATATTAGCTTTGTTGTCATTATTGGCTGTGGTTGAGAGAGAAGAGCATATATGAGTTAATGATACACTTACTTATTAGTTGTGTGACATTTGAATTTCCCACTTTGTATAGGATTCATTATTACAAACCAATGTAATCTTAAGGAAATTCCAAAGAACCTCTTCCATCCACTACTAAAACTATTCCTTCCCTCGATTCTCTCAACGAAAAATTTAAAGCTGAATTTAAAGCTGATTTAAATATTCTACGTGAACTTATAAAAGTAAAAACACCATGAGTAGCATGAAATCAGATAGACCCTGCAGATTTTAATAATTATGAATATATTTTATTTATAAATAATTAGAGCGACGAAAATTTTAGATGTGATGAAAATATTTTACCGTGAAAGGGAGAGAACTGTTATAGAACTGACGTGTCTTTACTGATCGGGAATCCATACATCGAAGGAGCAAATGTCATTATGGAAAGAATAAATTATAGTATTGTATTATTGTATATATTATTGTATTCTTTCCGACAAGACAAATGCGATAAGCACCCTATCACTCTCAAAACGCTTCCATTTGAAGCAAGGTTAACAATAAAGAGTAACAATATAATCCCGAAAAAAATACAAAAATGACACTATTGTGATTAAAATAGTGGCAAGATAATCCCGTGCTCGAACAGCTTCTAGCGACCGAAAATCAAATCCCATTATTGCCAGTTATGTTATAGCACTTGGGTTGGGCGATATTTCAATTAAGCATTTACTGTTTACGTGGGGTGGCGGAATAACCCAGGGTGGCACGATTGGCCCGGTGTCTCCTACTCTCGAGGGAATTTTATTTACGTTACTTAAATATTTTTAAAATAACTTGCTGTGTTATCATAAACTTACACAGTGGCAGTTTTTCAGAGAACAAATTAGACACAATGTAGAAGGCGAATTTACACTTTTCAATCTATATAGTGTCCCATATATTTCTATTAAACATTCAAAGAAATAAAAACATTTCTATTTCGGTTCAAATTGAATGTAAACGAACACTCAAATAACACACTAGGAAGCTAAACACTGAAATAAGACAACGCACTCCCAAACTAACGCCACACGCTACCGCGTCTACTCACGCACTCCACGAAAGCATATCCCCAAATCCCAAAAAAAAACTTCCATATTGCTACCCTTAATTTTTGAAGAGATGTGACAAACAATATGACGGCTCCACCGTTAAATATGGTGGTTTCCCCGGTATATTACAAACATTTACTATCGAAAATAATAGCAAAAACAGAAAAAATATGATATCTAATTTAATATTAAACAATGCCAAATTAAAAATCTTGATTCAAATTCACATTTTTCCTGAATTAGAGCATTCACGGAAATGGAAGGAATCCCACTTATTTTCGAAGTGGAAATTCTTAGTTCTTGCAGAGACTACATTGAATTAAGCTTAACATAAATAAAACTAATTGGTTTCCAATGGTTTTACTCGTCACCGAAAAATTTTCAGGCGCATTCTAACAACTAAGTTTTGGCATATGAGTAAGACAGCGCCAGATTCCTACAATAGTCATCACACTAAACAATGCATTGAAATCCTTCATAAATATGTATGGACTTTAGGAATATCCCAATTGGTACCACAGAGCTGTTATCGTTTTCGCTTATGAACCACAAACCTTTCTTTCTCAACCCCTAAAGCCGATGAGATCGGTTTACGAAAGGAGTAATAAATTTCAACGACTACCCGAATTTTCTCAAAATGCATTTGCAAAATATTTAATAAGATGGTTTACATTTGAAAGAATTAAATTAATTGTGTTATTAAGGAGGTAATCTACTGAGGTTGCGACTGTAAATAAATGCTGCAGTTTCCAATATGTTTTAGAACACGACTGAAGAGATCACAAAATAGCGTGCTAATAGGATTATGGTGGAATGAATATATATAATTCAAGAATTCACTACGCCTACCGTTGCTTCTATGCACACCCTCCGAACGGGGCCATCAGGAATGCTTCACTACCACATCAATTATATATTAACACTTTATATTAAAAAAATATATATCTAACCTTTCTCCTGCTGCTGATTGCGGTCCATGTCTTCTTCCAAGATTTCTTTACTGAAATTAAAAGAACAGTGTTACTTTTAAAATAATGCCAACCGGAAGTAGTATCTGAATACGGAAGAAATTGTCAAGAAGTATTATGGTGCCTACCAGAAGCAGGAACGGCTGGAGAACTGGTTCTTTGCACCTTGACTTCTTTCAGCAGCACTAATTTTTTCCCCTTATATAGCCTACCCCCCTTTTATTTTTTCGGTCCGCGATAGCATCCAACCAATCAGAGTCGACTGGAAAGGCGCCCCTTATGCCCAATTGAATGAAGGGATGAGGGACTCCCATCCCTCCTCCAAGCACACAATTTTGGCAACGATCGCATTTTTAAATACATAGACTCCTGGTCTCTTAAGAACCAATTCCATACTTAGAAATGGATGTTATATACAATTAAGATACATTCGGTATTTCTTTCGCAATATTCTATTTGATAGCGTAGATTGAGAAACAAATATACGGAGAATAACAATATGTTCCAGGAAATCCAGAAATTGATACTTTTGTCGAGGCTTGGATCTTTCGCAAACCATAAAACTCGATTGACAATAAACTTCGCTCATTCGGTTGGTATAGGTACTTAAAAGCAGGGCAAATGTTAGAAAAAAATTATTTTCGTGCGAGAACGTGAAACTTTACATGTGTAAGCATACAAATAATGGATCAGAAAAGTTTGAATAACAATTAATGTTGAACCGATATTATGAGAAAAATTATCGGATAAAATACAGTGTAGTTCCGTACACATCTACATTTCTTTATCTTCATTTCATCTCTCTTTATTCTTTTTTCATTATGTGTCATTTTATCATAGCTGAAGAATAGTTTATCATACAATAGGCGGATTATTACGCTATAGTAAATCTCACTTAAATCGAGAAGAATAGTAAAACTCATCAATTCAACCTTTATCAAAACATTTTTGTTAGTTTTTGGAAAGGGAATATGTAGTAAATGCTCGTGAAGATTCGCGACGCCGAGGAAAAATCCGACGCGTCGACAACGCTTCAATCCGCCCACCGGAGCATAGGCAGTCGTCCGGCCGATCTGGATCCCGAAGAGAACTCCGGACATGCAGCATTCTTGATGACAAAAAATGTCATCTTCATGTATAAATTTTACTGTTTGATAATTTACTAGTCGATGTATTTATACAGTGGAATATGTATCTAAATTGTTTTGAACTCACCATTTACCTTAACTATTTTTGAAGACTGCAATAATAGTATCTTGTACAGTTAGGGATCGTACACAAATTGCGTAACATAAAATTGTCCAATTTTCGACCCGCACCCCTCCACCCCACATGTAGCAGGACCGTAATGCAAGGCAGTTTACTTCCTTACCCCACTCAGTTACGTAGCGAGTGCTTTGTCAAAAGCTTCGTGCTTAAATTCAGCAAAGACATATATTTAGTTCCGAATAATGATTCACTTTTTAAAATAGAATTTCAAATTTTAAGGCCACTCATACATTTCGCCTTGATTCGATGCCATGACCTTTTGATAACTAGCATTGTTAGTATACAACAAAACACAGACAGGGGAATAGCCGTGCAGAGTACCACACTCTAATTGCACTCTGACTACTTTCGTTCGACACT
Source organism: Sympetrum striolatum (assembly GCA_947579665.1). Lineage (NCBI taxonomy): Eukaryota > Metazoa > Arthropoda > Insecta > Odonata > Libellulidae > Sympetrum > Sympetrum striolatum. The sequence goes on from OX388342.1 coordinate 83,122,425, forward strand.
CGTGCTCTCTCGGATCAGAGATGACAATTTACCCCGGTAATTTGCGCGCGAGTTTTAAATTCCAACTTTAAACATGCAGAACTATTGCTATTTTTGCAGTTCTAAAACACTGACATAACGCAAACCTTACCTCCCTCCCCCACGTACAAGGACCGAAACGCCTGGCTGGACCCCCCTCCCCAAATAGCATTACGTAATTTGTGTACGGCCCCTACCACTAAGTGAAGTCAAGTACTAATAATCGGTAGGGGATTTTTAGGCGTCTGTAGCAACCAAGTTTTGCTTGCAGCAACGTAAATTATTGCGTATGATCTCGAGAAAGAAGAGTCTTAGAAGATACATATATAATCATACAGTGGAATTACAATGTGAAGTTTTAAATCGCGGTGGTTTATGCAAGCAGTGGAAGGAGTTAAGTAAGTTAATAATAGGGAAATGTAATAATATAAGCCAACATTTCATTTCAGTGTATATTAGATTTCTTCAGAAAAATATACGCGGAGCAACGTAAGCATTTGTAAACGAATCATGATTATTCCAAAAGATTCCATTAACCAATTAATGTTATAATAATAATATTGCATACCAAAATTCCAAAATTTACTATCGATATTAATTTTAACCAAATTCGGAAGAAAGACTATCTGCAAATTAAAACTTCTAAATTAAATTGGTAATAATGGAGGGAAATTAGTTATGATACTTTATAGAATGCCAACATCATTTTCATGAAGTTTTGTTGCTGACACAGGTTTGCAATCATGTAAACATTCGATATCTTTCTTTTAAAAATAACGTGTTTCATATTTCTTTCCTCTTTCAGTTAATATCTATCTAATTAATTATCTGTTGAGCATTCACGAGAATATCCCATGGTTGTAATATATTTTTTTAATTTTCAAGCATCTGTTATAATACATGTAGCTTATGGACAGCTATGCACATCATAAGCGGGTTCTCTTTTGCTTATGATTGGTGTGGCATAGTGTTTACATTTTGAGAGAGTGAAGTCATCCGTTGGGACTCTCACGTACGAAATACTTTGGATTTATCACGAGCTTATTAGAAGGATTCTTGAAGCTATTCTTCAGACTGTATATCTTGTAAGTGCGAGCAATTAGGTAAACCTCCGCTCCTTTGAATGTGAGGCCCGCTGAAAACCGATTTCTCACGTTTAGTCCTTCGATGCGGGAATAACTCTCCAAATCTCGAATGGTTGACGCAAGTCTGTTACATGAAGAGAATATTGTAATCTCGACTCACTATCATCGTTTACATGCATGCAGAGACCGCGGAAAAGATAGCCATGAATTTTAAATTAAGCCTCAGCGGCAAAGAACGGACATCGCGATTTTTTTTTCTTAACAGGGGCATTTCAGAATGGGATAAGTTAACTGGATCGCTCTTACTCTCCTTGCCTAAATATGAAAAATATTTTAAAAAGAAATGATTTAATGCATTCCACTAGATAGGGGAATTATAGTATGTAAGGTCATTTTAATAATGTAGGATTTCTGGAGGAAGTACGGGACTGCTTGGCAAGGTGATATACGGTGGGGTTTTACCCCGGGAACGCTACGGTAGCCGAGAAGGCCTGCCATGAATCCCGAAAAATCCACATATAGCAATATATTATTAATATGTATATGTATGTATTTAGATGAACCACTGTCAGATTAAATACGTATTAATTTGTAATATGTATGCATAGATTTAAGTTTTCGTTAAGTGAAACTAACACAAGATGTATGTATGTTTAACTGGTAATAATTTACGTATGTAGAAAGACTGCCACTTGGCTAACAGCCTACTTGTAGTTTATCACATAATATGTCTCTGCTTCAAAATATATAAATGTCCCTAAAAATCATCAAAGAATTTACTATTACCGTTACCGAAAATGAGACAGGTGTTTAAAAGTCTGTTGTTTATGTATTTAAGTGGAATCATTATTGTTATGTATTGTTTTACTATCCTCACTTACAAAATACGTTCCTGATGACTTTATACTCTCCTCACGTACACACCTCCTCAGTTAATCATCAACATTTATATTACTATCGAGATAATTTTCACGTATGATGTATTAATATTGTGCCTCATGAAACGCATGTTTGTGTTTGTAATGTTATGTTTCATGTATTCATGTTTTATACGTCTCACGATGAGTTTTGGCGTATATTCTTATAGAATTACAACTAATTTTAAATTAATTCACTGATTTAGTATGGCATGCGAACGGTATTATCCTTAACTATGCGCGAGGAATATTTGCGTAATTAGAATTAAAGGTGGGAAGATGACAGACAAGCTTTATTTGCTAATCCGCTTTTTTCCTATAAAAGTAAAATATATAGGTATTTCAAATGTTATAATGAGAATTGACTACATTTTTTTGATAATGGAATATTAATTTCACTGGAAATTTATCCAAAACGAATCAGACACTCTAATGAGTATTGTCTCAATGTTAATGTTACATAACTAATATTTTACGTCTAATATACCTTAAAGTCGTCCGTTCTGACATAGAAGAATCTTGTGTATGTGGTGATGGATGGTTATTTTTTTAACTTTAATTACGTTTGTCAGGAGTTACTAGTACTCTAATGTATCATAGAATGAGTGAAGACGAAGGAAATTCACTTTTGGTTAAGTCCATCAATTTTCTTTAATAATTCGATGAAGTGGGTGCATATGGAGGGTAAGGAACATACTTCTTTACAAAAAATTGTAATGCTGTAAAAAATAAAATAACTAGGGTAAAATCGGTGCAATTGAATTGTTGTTGATGTGAGGATAGATTCGTATTGTAATAGCGTTCAGCTGAGTTACTACAGCAGTTGTGAATCTTCACAATGACGTCACCAAAATGATAGTATTCCATATATAATGAGTAAATCGATCAAATAAAAATCACTTAGAAGTTCAGAATTAAGTATTGTAATGAATTTTTAAAATGTTTTTGTCCCTTAACTACACTGTTTCAGATTAAGGCCTACATGAGGGAAAACGCGAATGGACGATTTAAAATGTTTCAAAAACTCATGTCGCATTTGTTTCAGTTGACGAAGCGGTAGAAAACGAAGAAGAGATGAAACAGATTCTTGCAAAAAATAAATTGGAATAAATTTTAACATCAGCCTTCTCGCCTTGTAGCGTTTCTCACGTGGTGAATCGAAAAGACATGCGGCTTTTGCAATCATCTAGAGTGTGGGCCATTCTTTAAACATCACGTTTAGTAACACGATTATGCACTCAGTGAAAGAAGGCGTCAGGACTCGAGATGTTTAGACTGCAGCGACCCTTCTCCTTCCACTCAATTGTCCGAAGAACCAAAACCTCCAAGATGATCCCTCTCTAAGTCCTTCGTTGTTCGTGCGCATCTGTGTTGTGTGGGCTATTGCTATCGTGCATATTCCTGGCCTAAATCGAGCCTCAGATCGGCAGCAAACGATTGCTTATTCAACTGGTGAGACGTTCAGACAAGTCAGCTCCTTCTTAGATATCTTCACCATTACTCCGCTCACTTCTCTCACTATCTTAATTAAATTTCTTTTCCCTTGGGCAGCATCTTTTTCATATCACACTTTGAATGCGTTATTCGCCTTGGCAGTACTAATTGACCATGCGCCTATCTCTCTGATTCCCGCTGACATAGAGGAAGCAGATAACAGTCTCAAACCAGAGAGCTCCCGTCCTGTAGTATCGAGATCACGCAGGTGGCTTAACTGTGTGTGGGGGGTCCTTCGTTTTCAGTAGTAAGCACTTGCAACGTAGGTTAAATTTTATAAATAAGTACCAGGGTCGCGTCTGAACAATATGGGAAATAAGGCATCAAATGACTAACAATAAGAAGTAAGAGAAGTATGTAGCTCAAAATATTATGACAGTAGTTCTAGTTCGGAAACTTATGGAGATAGTTTTATAATGAATCGCATTAAGATAATCATCTGAATATTTCCATGATAATTCCGTCACCAATTCAATTTTTTTTTTCAAAAATATTTTGAGGTTATCAGTCGAGAAAAATATTCGGTACCATTGCAATTCTGCCTATCTTGTGAAATAGGGGCTATTGTTAACGGAGACTCTTTATTATATACACTACATATACTCAGCGATTTTATCAACAGTAAGACGAAATATGTGAAACATTTTGATCCGAAATTGTTTATTTAATAGTAATGTCATCCACTGTTTTTAGCACTTTTACAAAAATATTTAATGCTTGAGGTATTATTTATTATTGAAAGGAACTTACTGAAAAATGAAATGCAATACGCTCAATCCGCGGTTAAATAATTTCATTGAACGTCGTTCTTGCTTTATGTATTCATTTAATATACGAGTAAAATGTAGCTTGCATACTGCAAGCAGATCGACAACACTAATTTTAAGTCGGCATCATATCGAGTGAGTCCTCAAAAGAAAAAAAAATGGATCTAAAATATTCTGATTATTCGCTGCAATTTTTTCGTTCGGCATCGAACCCGGGTCTTCCTGGTGATACTTACTATGCAGTACAATATAAGTTCACCATCTCTAACTATCTGAGAAAATTCAAGCAGAAATATTATCTGCAACTGCCTCAAACGACGTCCTACTTTTCCCTTATATTTCTTATGAGAGAAATGTTAATGTGCTCTGGTATCGAACCCAGGAATAGTACGGGCTTATGAAAATTTTTTTCTTAAACCAGTTTTAACCATACATCTTCCAGCCAAGCACGAACTTCCTATCATTTCGATAAGTCCATCAAAAAAATAATGAAATACTAACCCTATGTATTTTAAACGGGAGACATATTTACCCCCCGGCACCGAACCCGGGACTTTCAGGCAATACTTGCTATGCAGCACAACAGAAAAACACCATCTCTAACCGCGTATGCAAATTCAAGCAGAAATATTGGTTACAACTGCCTCAAATGACGTCCTACTTTTCCCTTATATTCCTTATGGGAGAAAAGTTATTGTGCTCTGGAATCGAACCCAGGAATAGTACTGTCTTATAAAAATTTTTTTCTAAAACTAATTCGTATCATACATCTTCCAGAAAAGCACGAACATCCTATAATTTCAATAAGTGCATCAAAAAAAATAACGAAAAACTACTCCCATGTATTTTAAACGGCGGATTTTTGCATCGTCCTAGCATCGAACCTAGGATATTTTTCATCAAAGTCACAATGGTTTTCAATAGCTCATGACCATGTATAACGGCTCCTAGAGTTTTGATTATCTTACTATACGGGAAGTATTTTTTATAAATTCCCGAAAATCAAAGCAATGCATTTAAACGGGAAAAATCGGGACTTTGGGGCCCTCTGGAATCGAACCCATGACAGTGAAGTTCAAAATCGCAATTTTTCTGGCGGTTACACGTTATGGCCAATGCGTCGTAAAAATTTCAAGTCAATGCCGCTTATGGTTTAGGCTGTGAATTAGTATCCTATCTATCTATCTATCTATATAGGTATATCCATGAATGAATCCGGAGAAGCATCTATATATAATAAGATGATATCAGAATTATTTTACTCTTGAACGGCTATAGTTTCTCTATGTGTCCATGGGATCCTTTTTGTCAATTTTAAATGCTATAAACTTTCTAAAGTCAAATTTTTGCTTCAAAAAGCAAATTAATGTACTTCTGAAAGAAAGGGTGCGTCCATCACTTAGCCCTTGAAAACGTATGAATGTATTTTACCACGTGTGAAATTTCTTACTGCGTGGTGCTATTTCTGAGAAGCATCGGAAAAACTCTGCAAAGAAGAAATCGCGACAACGGATTGTTAATTTTAGGTTGATATTCTTATTTCAGAAGCTAATAGGGTTGAATAGGTTGGGATGTTGCGGTTATCGAACCTCATTTCATACGCCACTGGCTAATCGCGGGATGTAAGTACGTCTTAAAAATATTCGCTAAACTCTGCCAGAAAGTATGTTCGTTTATTGAGTATACAAATAGTTTATATTCTGCTATATACTGTTTACTTTCTCACCAGCCCGCCTCTTTGCTAAGTTCTATGTTCGGATATAAAAAATTACGATGGGTCCCTTTTGGAAATTTGATCAGCAGTTAAAGTTATTTAAGGAAAAAAGAAATACGCGCGGAAATTTTACAAACACTCATATTTCTGTTGTTATTTAATTACAATCATTTTCCAGTATTAAAAACAATTCTTATTCCGGGTGGCCACCGAATGCGAAGCGAAGCCATCAAAACAAACAAGATGGCGTAAGATCTAGCCTTTAGTTGTCATCTGAGCATTTAATTTTTTGATATAACGGTTAAATGGCGAAATTTGACTTCTATGATTAAATTTAGGGAACATTTTCTCGGCTGTAGTGAACCATTCGGACGACAGTTTCAAAATGATTGCGTTCCGCTAATAGCAGTGAAAATCATTAATTGGGACTTAATTGAAGTGTAACAACATTGGAATTAATTAAATTAGGTGGTCCGATTCCAGTTATCATAGATTTACTGGAAATGATTACTTTTTATGAAATGGAATCGGTCATCAATAATTACATTAATATTTCTGAACGAATGCTGTAATTGGGAATTGTAATTCATGCTTGTGAATGCGAATCCTTCACACACAAATATCAATTCAGATACTGCCGAGGAAAGGAGCGAGAGGCTCCCCACTCCACCGCTCTCTACGCCCTCTCCGCAAAGTCCGCGGCGGAGGAGGAAGCTGACTTCGCTTTAGCACGAACCACGACCGTCCGGAAGATGAGCATTGCGAAGCTGATTGACGTCACAGTTCTCAGCTCAACTTCTCTTCGTATCCGGTGGCCACAGATGCATTCAAAAGTATAGGTTCGATTGTCAAAGCGTAGTCCGCTCGGCCTAACTTCGCTCAACATCCCTTGCTTCGCATTTGGTGCCCACCCGGCCTTATACTATTAACTAAATGAAGAGCTAACGTTTTAGCCGTGAACATATTTAAGCTCCAATACCTATGTGAATTTGAAAGAAAGATAGACGTTTAATTCAAAATTTGTATCTGAATCAAACAGCCTGCGTAAGGATAGCTGATGAGAAATCGGATTGGGCTGAATTGGGTTGGGGGGTAAGACAAGGGTGTCCTATGTCACCAACGCTTTTTAATATATATGCAGAGGACTTAATGCAAGAAGCCTGGGAAGAAATAGACAAGGGAGTAAAGGTTAGTGGGGATGTAGTGAGGTCTGTTAGGTATGCAGACGATAAAGAAATTGTCTGTGATTTTGTAAAGGGTTTGCAAACTTTAGTAAATGCTCTTAACAATAAAGCAAGGGAGTTTAGTATGAAATTAACGTAAGTAAAACTAAAGTTTTGAGGTTCACTAAAGGAAAGAAAGCTAAGTTAACTATTAGGGTGGATGGGAAAAAACTAGAGCAGGTAGATACATTTTCTTAGTTGGGAAGTATTCTCTCTTGGAACGGAAGATGTAAAGATAAGGTTCGTAAAAGAATAGCCTTGGCGATGGAAGCCTTTATGAAGCGAAGGGAATTAATGACCAAAGGTCTTGATAAAGGAATCAGGAAATGTTTGGTGAAATCCCTGGTCTGGAGTGAGTTGATCTATGGGTGCGAAACGTGGACCTTGAGAAAGGAAGAAGTCAAGCGAATGGAGGCCTTCGAGATGTTGGTGTGGCGTAGAATGGAAAAAGTTAGTTGGGCTGATAGGAAAACAAACACGGAAGTGTTAGAGATGGTTGGGAAGGAGAGGGCTTTAATTAACGTGATTCCGCAACGTCAGAAGAAATGGGTGGGTCAAATATTGAGGGTAGAGGGATTGGTAAAGGTTGTAATGGAGGGTAGGATTCAGGGGAAAAGGCAGAAGGGAAAACAGAGACAGAAGATGTTGGATTACATAGGGGGTGGGGTTAAATATAAGGATATGAATAGATGGCTATTAATAGGGGTTTTTGATTGTTCCGAACCTACTGAAAGGTAGAACACTTATATTGACTCCTGTTTACAAAAGTGGATTAAAGGAGGACCCAGGAAATTATAGACCCATATCATTAACTTCACTGTCCGGAAAGTTAATGGAACATATTGTCGTAAGCTCACTCATGGGATTTTTAGATAGAAATGAATTCCTCGACGCGAACCAGCATGGTTTTCGAAAGTCCCGATCATTTAATACCCAACTTGCTCTATTTGTACACGATATCTTAAAGCCTGCCGAAGGTAAAAAGCCAGTGGACGCTATTTACCTCGATTTCAAAAAAGCATTCGATAGAGTCCCCCACTACAAACTAATTTAAAAACTAAAATTAGCGGGCATTATCAAGGAAGTAGTCGACTGGGTTAAGGATTTTCTCTACGAGAGGGAACAACAAATTGTACTGGATGGCGTTAGCTCAAACAGAGTCAAAGTAACCTCTGGCGTACCTCAAGGCAGTGTAATTGGACCTCTTCTTTTCCTGATTCATATCAATGACTTGAGTGACAAGAGTGTTAGCAATGTGAGGATATTTGAAGACGACTCAATTATATATAGGGAAATAACAAACGAGGAAGACCGAACATCTCTCTCAAACGATTAAGTACTCATCCAAAGGTGGTGCGAAAAATGGGAATGAAATATTAACGTAGGTAAATGCTCCGTAGTTGATTTCTTCGAAAGGAAACAATTGCTTCCAAATCACCAGTTCAGAATTAATGGAATGAACAAAAAAGTAGTAGATTCAGTTGAATATCTCGGGATCAAAATTACTAATAACTTAAATTGGAGAACGCATATTCGAAAAATCTGCGGCAGAGCAAGTAAAAGGCTTGACTTTGTAAAGCGTATTGTCGGTAAATGCGATGAAAAGGTGAGAGAGCGATGTTATTTACCTTGATCGAACCCCCAAGTGCAGCGTAAAGCGGTTCGTTTTGTTAAGAAATGTTACGATAAAAAAGCAAGCGTTACGAATATGCTCTCAGACGTAGGTTGGGAATCCTTGAAAGAAAGGAGATTTGAAGCTAGGCTGCTATTGCTTAATAAATCCAGGGACTAGCAGTTGCCTAATGACTGCTCCGCAGGCAGGTTAGTTCCCTTACGTTTGATGGGGCAGCATCGAAAGGTATTCGGTTTTGTCGTTTTTCTCTTGAATGGCATTTCCTCCGAAAAGATTCCGAAAAAGTAGATAATGTCAGAGACCGTAAAGTTGGGACCTCACCCTCAGCAGTGAGATCAACTGATAAAGACTTAACTATGTTAAATGACGCGCAAGCGATAGGTAAGCGGCGTTCGTCATCCCAAAAGAAAACGTCTCCCACTGCCCTCATTTTCACGATTTTTCAGTTTTTCGCTCGTTTTGCACCTCTAAACTCAACCAAAAAAATGAAATTTTTGCACGCCTGTGCGTGCAGGCCGTCCGCCTCCAGCGCACTAAGAATCGTTGCGGGAGATTGAATTTAGACTCAGATTTTGCTAAAAGTGTTACATCCCTTTTTTGAGGACAGACGGACGGACACGATTCTGTCTTAATATATATAGAAACTACATTTTCAGAAGATAGAATCGGTATCATGTAACTCCCCTGCTACCTCGGTCGATCCGATAATGACCTAAGTTAAGAGAAATAGATGCTAGGACAAATCGTTTTAAAAATTCATTCTTTCCGCGAACAATATGCGACAATAACCGAAGAAGGAAGTAGTTTAGATTCAACTGGTGTTTACACCCCCTGCCACACGCCGAAAGGCGGCTTCTAGGGTATTAATGTAGATGTAGATGTAAGCAAGTTTACTATTAAAACGTAGTGCTCACAAACAATCAGATACCATTCCAATTACCTTTATTTATTCCTGCATGTTATCTTTATACTAAGCGTTATGTTTCACTTACTTTCCTCTATATTTAATCATCTTCCTACACTTTTATTACTCTTGGTTTCGTAAACCAGTACCAACACTTACTCCTGGAGTCATCCACGTTCTTGATGGTTTTCCTTCCGCTGCTGATGAGGGCAGGGGGGAGGGAGGATTTGGGGGGAATACGTAACACCCTAACGTGGGGACCCGGCCAGATCAGAGTGGCGTGCAATGGGGTTCATCCTCATGCCTAAGGATCTCCCCTTTACCACTCATAGCTGGTTAACCGCGGGATCCGACCTCATAGACAGAAAGATCGAACTGGTGAGAAGAGAGGGCTAAGTTAGCTCCCCCCAGCAGAAGAAGGTGAAAGAAAGGGCCCTGGAAAAGATGCCTACATCTGTAGGCCTTTCGGCTAGGGTTGAGAGGAGTAAGGCATTACTCCCTCTTCCCCTACAAAGCAGGTAGTTAATACATAAAGATACACTTCATTTAAAGCTGCATTCAATATTTGGATTGGCAGCAAATGACTAGAATTTATTATTTTCATGACTTACTGCATTATTTACTTGTCATGGTGAAATACTTAAAATCATATTTAATTCGAGTTAAAGAAAAATTTGTGAAATTATTTGACTCTTAATGATTTATTAGAATGAAAAATTTTGTATAAGAAACTAATATTTCAAATTGTAAAAATGTTTCATCATCTATGGCAAATTAAATTTATCTGAACAATAAGCTGCAATGAAGCAATTGCAAAATTAACAAAGTAAAGATTAAATTAAATTAGATTTAATATGTAAAGATGCAATTGTTAATACTCACAAGGTTACATCAGGAGGGTACATTGGGAGCTTTAGCTTCAGCACTTACCCTGTAGAAAGGAATTAAGGAATGAGTATTAAAAGGTAAAATCTTTTGAAGTATAACTATGTATGAATGTTTATACAGAACTTAAACGAATCATTATAATTTTCTATATGTTTCTTTTAGAGCAGTAATGTGCAAATACGACAAATCACTATCCCCAAGTTCCACCCAGTTCAGATTTTTTTTGACCAGTTTCATTACACATAAAATATTTCTTTGAATTCACAAGCATGCTTGGAGACAAGCGATTAATTTAAGTTGCTTCATCTCTTTCTCCGGATGCTAACTAATGACTGCAGAAAACAGTAATGGCTCTCAATGGTCCATCTTAGCCATATATCTTTTGTATTTTTTGCAATTTACAATGATAAATAATATTTTACGATATCTTGATTGCCTTTTATATAACTGTCTGTTTCTATTGTCCATCCTCAACTTTCTTAATTAATTATATTGCAAATAATTTTACTCAGTTATGTTATGAAATACTTCCAAGGACATTCCACCACTTCATTATGAAACGAAGGTATCCCTTAAAAAATTCAATAACTAATTCTTAATGATAAATTTAGATATTTGATAATGATTTACTAACAGAATAAGACGCACTTTCAAGTCCAACAACGTAAAACAACAATAAATGTAATTTACTTAAAAGTAATTAAACAAATGAATGCCAGTCATCTGCTCCAGGAAAAACATTGTTTCCACGAAGCGAACAATGCAAGTATTATCATGATTTTTAAAATCATAAAAGTGAGTTTTTATTTTAGGAGGTACGAGAAATTCGGTCACGAATTTCGGATGCTACGGCTAAAAATCTGAAGGTCGTTGAGGACTGTTATCGGTCGGCTCTTTGGAATTTGTTTGTGGAAGACGATCCCAATTTTCGGAGAAAAACTTTAAAGCGAAAGTAACGGAAAGGGAAAGCAAAACATCAATGAGTATTTGAAGAAGCATATCTTAAATACGTGAAATTCCGCATCCTTTTTTGGGACCATGGAGATAAAGAGAAAGAGTAAGTATATGTTTGTTACTTTATCTTTAAAATAACTTTAAATAAATTTAAAATTTATCACTAATTGGATTGCATTTATAAAGTATTTGGTAATATTTTTAGGAAATTTCATTCGTAAACTATCGTGAGCTCTATGAATTTTCAATCTTCATCTCAATCTTAAAAGATATGCACTTTTCTATCATATCAATTAGTTATCGTTTAATCCTTATTATATCACAAACATACACCCTTCCGTTTTATCTCTGCGTTTCTGAAAATAATCGCGGAACGACATTTCCGCTTTTAGATAAACTGTATCCGAAGTCAATTGATAATTTGCTTTTATTTCTTGATTAAGATGTACAGTTTTCTAAAAATTGTCTTAGTAACTCGAAAATGAAAAAACATAAGATAAAAGAAACAATTAAGATGAAGTTCCACTAACTGAAAGCCGAATCATTTGAAAAGAAAATCTGTTTAAAATCAATACCAGGACTTAGAAACCATAAAGCATTAGTTTTACTACTTTCAACAAGGAATATTTCATAAAAAGTAAAAAATAAACAATCGATGTTAATCAATATGTCAATAAATTATTAACAAAGTATGAATAACGTAATGGATATTAAGCTTCCATACATGAACATCTTTGAGCTTTTTGCGGGAAGGATTTTATAAATGAATGTACGTGTCCTATCTATGTTTGCATATTCCCTCTTGCCCATCATCATAACATATCACACTAGACCAATTCAAATGACATTATGTGTTTGCATAGCGAAGTTAAGGAAAGAGTATTTTGAACGTAGGAATGCGCATTTGTTGGTGTGAAGGTCACTCTAGGTCTTTTAACAAGATTTTGGACTTTGATACTTTAAGACATTATAAAAATGTATCGTATGAAAGGGGTCTTCGGATGTGTTGTTTTAGATATTGTTAAATCTATAATATGTAATTGAGATGATTGAGAAACTTCTGAAGTGACAAGTAACTTATAAAAGAAACAATGTAAAATGTTATTATATAAGAACAGTAATTATAGAATACATCTGATGTAAATGTGGGAATAAATAGGTGGAGTAATAGGGGGATGTTTACTAATGTTTAAGTCTTGTTCGTACTTAAAAATGTGACCTAATCCTGATCTTTAATATAGTGATGTTATTAAAGAATTTTTAAATGTAATAATGTATGTGTGAAAGAGTAATTAACAATGTTTTGGGGCTGCCTCCTAAATTATTTTTAAATGTAGCAAACAATAAAAAAATATCTTTATTAGTTTTACTATTATGTACCGAGGCAGTGGAAACGAAATCACAACCCACGGGCAACGCCTGCAGTGCATGCAAATGCATACGATAACCAATTATCCAATTTCTAATTCTAAATAACTAACAAAAAGTCAACGACTGCTGCGGCTTCCGCAAAATTCCGTCAATGCATCTTTGCTTTCTAAGTTACAGCGATTTACTTTTATTGAAATCATTGGTAGTCGAGAATCGGCGAGTGTTCTGAAATGCCCTATCGATTGTTGCATAGCAGGGATCCGAAATATATTTTTATATGCTATGGAGCACTTATGTAGAAACACAAATAATTGTGTATATGATGCTGTCATAAAATCGATAAAGAAATGTTGCATGCGACTTTTACAATATGGAAGCATGATGAAAAGTATCAACGCGCCTGATTATCTAAACACTGGTTAAAACAAACTCTAATATCGCGAATTGCAAAGAAGTTCCAATAAATATCATCATGTTGTACTCATAATGTTACATTGCAGTTCATTAATGTAACTGAATTATTTTACCGAACTAACGGTAATATTCTATATTCACTAGAGCTCTCCTATTATATCGAAACTAATTAAGGAAATATTCACCAAGTCTTTCCAATTACATAAACGATATGCAAATGAACAAAGCCAATAAAATGAAAACATGCATTTATTGAAAATGAAATCCGTCGATAAAATGTACATATGAATTCTCCTTACCTAAAAAGTTGACATCTCGGTTGCAGGAGTCCACGAAACTCTTAATCTCTTCAACGACTTTCGATTTTGAAACACGCGAGACGAACACACCAGGAAAACATCTAAAGGAGAGGTTATTTACTTGAAATCTAGAAAAAATATAAATTAAATTAATATCACATAAAATAATTGCTTTTAGGTAAATATTCTAATCTGCAGCCTTGAGCATGTACAGACATGACCGATATGATGGGCGACTTTCAAAGGAGATTTCTGTTACATTAATTTCAATATCTCTTCCCGCTTACTATTAAGTATCGCTACTTTAAAACCCTAAAATACAAGCATGAAAATCACTATCGAAATTTAATACTGGTGACTCTAATAATTCATTAGTTGAGAAAAAATTATTTTTTTTTAAAGGGAAATTCAAAATTCGGTTTGGAAGGAGAAAAATTAATTACCTATGATGATGAGTAGCGAGTTAAATACTATTCAAAAGAATAGACGCAGCCTTATTTATATCGACGATAAAACACAAAAATTGAGAAATATACCTTTCAATTATACGATGCCTATTTAACATCGACACCGTAAAGACCAGAACAAGATGCAACAAATAAATTCAGTAATGGTACTTAAAGTATCCCAATCAAAGCTATAAAAATATTATGAATGCACCAAGATATAAATTATATAATTTAAAATTACATTATAATTTAAAATAAAAGTATTAAGTGGTGAAACAATTCCTATGTCATCAAAAATAAGCAGTGGATTTCATATGCTCTAAAAGAGCCCTCGGCTAAGTCTCTGAAATGCTCCCAATGTTTGTCAGTATAGCTGTGACTATCTATTTCTATAGGTTACTTCTATTAACTCTTTGAAATTCGTTTTTTAGCAAGTGCTATAAATGTTGAGTTTATTGAAGTAATGAAGAGATCAAACATAGAACTTTCAATGAAAAAAAGCCCGCATTCAGGGATTAAAAGTTTTGTTAAGATTTTGGACGAATGCGAAACGCATTAAAAATGAAATATTGAAAATTAACGTTCGAATAATCTAAAAGAGCAAACTGAAAGTCAAACAAAAAGACATTCGATCTATTTCGGCAATACTTAATTGCTGAAAATTAAATTTATTCATTTCAGAAGGCGAGGCGTAATTAATAAATTATTTAATATTATTATTATTACTATGTTAAAAAATTGTTTAATCTTTAACAAACTAATTTCACTGTGTGGCCTTGCGCCTAATGGTTACTTTGGAAAAGTCGTTATATTATATAGTGCATTCGGAACTCCAATATTCAAGTAGTCACTTCTATAACGTAAGCGGTAGACAAGCAAATTTGAAAGAAAATAAAATGAAGATATGAATCAATGAAAATAAAATTAATATTGTTAAAAATAAATACAAATTGTAAAAACCTAGATTAGAACACCAGTTGTCGGTGACCGTGATCCTCTTCCGTGACGAATTCCTTCAACGAACTTTGATTTCGAGAGACGCACGTAAATCATCAATGGGAGACGTTAAATTTACTTTTCATCTGGAAAAAAATAGAAAATGCAATTAATATAAAATTAAGTAAAACTAATCAGGAAAATATTCTTATCTGAAGCGTTGAACATGTATGGACGTTAACAATTTGAGAGTTGACTTTCAAATGAGATTTCCGTTATTTTAATATCAGCATATCCGTAAAGCATACTATTAAAGATAACGACTTATTCTTCATCGAGATACATGCACTTTCATTGATCTAGGATTGAAATTCTGATGACGATAATTGATCTGACAAAACTGTAATTAACTATTCATGCATTCTTTTTCGACTGTAAATTTAGAACTTTGTTTCAGGTGAAACATTCCGTAGCCGCACTCACGAGTATCGAATCAAATTCAAAAGAATGGTCGTGGGCTGTATCGGATTAAAAATAAAATGAAGACAATAAATTACACTACTAATATAAGAAATAAACGTGATAAATGAAATATCGGAACGAATCCAAATAATACAATTCCATTATGAAATTAAATCGAATTTAATTTAATTATATTTAATCTAGGCTCGCTAAAACAATAATGAATAAACTTCGATATACATTAAACTATTATAGATTGGGAAAATGACTCAGTTATTTTCAATTGCCTGTAACCGTTACATTCAAAATAGGTTTTTTCCGTTATTCTATTGTTTGATAAATGTACACTCCTGGCCAAAATTAACGCAGCACCTCCCTAGCTATCCTTACGGCTGGTGCTGCGTTAATTTTGGCCAGGACTGTACCACGCGAAAATCTCAGTTTGATCCAGTTCCCTTTCCTATGGTTCTTCACTTGATATTTAGCGTAAAATAAATAAGTTTTTCATTTTTAACTTAAGCATCGATTAAAATTTATGATATTTTTTATGACGTTCATTTGCGACAGTATCATTACGTGCTTATCAAATCGGATTATTAATTTATCGAACAGTAAGACGATCGATTTCAAAGAATGTACGTTGAAGAAAAAGAAGTAATCTTCTATCTCGAAAGACGACTGCACTTAATGGCCTACTCATAGACAAAGAAAAGTGGCGCATCTATAATTCGCAATGTCGACACTTGACATATCTACATTTACAAATCGCAAGGAAAATTCTTCATTGATAGGAGACTAAAAAAATAAAATTCTATTCGGATATCTAAAATTACATACCATAAATACGAAATCCTAAGTCGTGACCACAGAAATCCTGACACCTTGGAAAATACTCCACGAATAGTGACTCCACTACACTTATTTAAAAACAATAATAACTTAACGAGTAACAATAATTGAAAAATAATCAATTGTTTAGTTATAATAAAATTGACCATTGAAGATACGTGTTTTTTATTTCTAATTTAAGCTTTGATTTACTTTTCTGACACTCGCTAACGACGAAAATTTACACACTAATCATAACGTAATCACCAAATCGAGTGATTGCAAAAAAGAATTTTAAGTGCAATCTGAGAGTAAAAGGAATACGAGATAACGAGAAAGAATTCTTCTGTCTTCAGGGACGACTGAACTGAATGACCTTCTCATAGACACGAGAACGTTACGCACAAATATTACGCAATAAACGAACTTATAATAATATAACTCAAGGTAGAAAATTTTACTTTGATAAGAGAATTCAGTTTCAATTAAGATATTTCATGCAGCATATCATACAGAGGAATTCCTTCGTGACGTTCACTGATATATTAACACACCGAAATTCGTTCTCTCCTTTCGCTAACGAATAATCAGGAACATGAATATTTATTTCTAAAAGGAGATTGCTAGACATTAGGAATATTAATTATGAACAAAAAAATCGTTTAACTTTACAATATGGCTCCGATTCCCAGGTTCCCCAATTAACACAATTCGATAAATTTAAATTCTAACGGTTGTTTCAGAAAATTCAGTAAACGGTACTCACCTGAAGAAATCCGAACAGCAAATGAGAACTTTACCGTTTGAACAAATTTTGAACACTATTCCTGTGCTGTGATTGGTCCATTTCGAATTCTCTGTCATTGGCCCCGACCACCCTCGGTTTTTATAATTTTATAATCAATAATTACAATTAAATTAATAGCCAAATCAATGAGATATTGTTATTATTGATTTTTAAGAATTTTTTCTTGCTAATTATTTTTTAAACATTAATTTTAAATTTTGCGTATATTATTATAACTACTCATAATCTATAAACAAATGAATGGGATAAGTAAATGGGTATATATCTGTTGTTTTTTTAATTTCATAGAAAATGAAATTATGTTTTGTTGAAAATGAATTTTAAAAGTTTTGGATGTAATTTTTTAAAATGTTATTTATTTTCACAAAATGTTATTTATTTTCAGAAAATGTTAATTTGGCTATAAAATAGAATATACGAGTATCCATACCATAAATCAATTCATTTTAATATAACTCCAGGATTACGACATTAAGGTATTTAATTATACATTATAACTCCTAATTTTCTGTAACAAAGAATAGGATTTGCTTAAGCGCACATTTAATTGATTTACACTGCTATTGCTGGCAATACTTTATAAAAATATTAATTTAAAGAAGCATTTACAATCCAGAATGTCTCCATTATATATGAAAAGATTAATTTATTTTCACCGTAAGAATTCCTTTGTTTCGATATATCTTCACAGTGATTGATTCTCAATCGCTAAAAATCTCGTGGTTTTGTTGTGTGTCCATATCTACTTCAACACAAACATTCATCTTTTTAAGTACTAGAAGGCAAACATTGCTGTCACTGAAATATCGCTAAGAGGAAAGAATATATACCTTCATTTTAAAATCATGTTTCAATATGTAAACTTTTACCACCGAACCTATTAGTAAGGGGTTATTCCAATTATTTTTATGCAGTAGCAGATAATTGACTACCTATCCGTTAGTTTTATCTTCTTAATAGCAGTGAAAATATGCAAGCTAAGGAGATAAAGGTGGAATTTGTGTCTGCCCTTGATGTAGATTGTTAAGGAAATGCAATATTTTTAGTAATAATTGTTCTGAAGTTGCATTAACTTTTCCTAACCTGCGAGAAAACAATGACATATCTGCCTCATCCCTCATAATATCCAGAAGGCCTCATCCCCTCTACTAAATGAATTTTAGCTAAAATTCATTTAGTAGAGATCTAATGGTGAAGAGATCGAGAAATTACCAGCATTTGAGCTGACGTCTCCTTGATATACCTCTAAAACATCAAGCCAACCAATCAAAGTAATTTCAAAATGAAACATTAGACAACTGGAGATTATAGGTCTTGATAGATTTACAAATTAACATTCAAATTTAATTTCGTTAAAATTTACTACTATTTCTCACTAGAAAGATAGTGGCTGGCAATGGAATCATTCGATAAATGGAATAAACAGCATCAAAAATGCTGCTATATTTCCGGGCTGAACAATATTACACGTTCTGACAAACTAACAGATTATATCAAATAGGAACATCGTTTTAGTAATTAAATAATTATCTCCTCCTTAGGCTATAATATTGATACGAAAACTTGGCATAGATTGAAAATATAGACGTAAAATTAGATATCGTTCATTCCATACTTGCATTTATGTCATATACCACTGAAGGCAATATGTTTGTTTTCGAAGGTGGCACAATTCGTACAACTGTAGCATTAACTTCCTTCCATTCCTAGGTTGTCCTTCATTGACGATTCTTTAATCACTGATTTAGAATTCTACACTGGTACACCCTTACTAAATGTAATCACTGATTATATAATTGATTCTGCTCTAAAGCCAAGCATTTCTGGTAATACCACGGATGATTTGGAGTTATACGTCGTTCTTGTAGCACATTCATAGCATAACATTTATCCATAAGCACACTCGATCTTGATCCCTTACAACAAATCCACTTTACCTACATAAAATAATAATTAGCACTCAATTATCACTTAATTTTGGCTCTTTACTTACATACTCAATACACCACGAGGCGATTACGAGACCATTACCGCGCTTTCCAAAAATCGATCGTCTTGAAAAACCTGAATCACGTATATGGCGTTTCAGAAGAAGTGAGTAATGTTTTTCTCGTGACTGACAGTCCTCGTTTCTGTTCTCACAATGGCGGCCATTATCTACCTCTAAAATACCAGCATATTTTTCTCGCGAATGTTCCATCAATGCTAAGAAAATCGGACACGTGAATTTACCAGAGGAATACTCGAAGGCCTTTCTTCGTAGTTATATCTGAACCTTCACTTTTGTGATTTCCGTCTAACTTAGACAAAGAGTTAAAAAAGTGGTGCTACAGTATATATAACTCAACACCTTAACTGTGTCGTATGTGATAGTGGTAAAAGCGAATGTTATTAAATCCCGTTAAAGTAATAGCAACTAAAATACAGATTATATCCACAAATTCCTAAGGTGAGAAGAAAAGCTGAGGAAAGTATTTGAAGAGGAAAGACACAGAAGGTATGAATGTTGAAATACTGTTCCTTATACAAGATCTTTAAAATAATGCAATACAACTCAAAGAGAATGTCTAACTATAGAGTGTTCTTTTTGACAGGATTTAGGTGTACACCTTTTATTATCATTGCAGCAAAGTATACGAAAATTTTCCGAATCTAGCAGTATCTTGTTTTCCATTTAGGAAAGGGTATCATACTATTAATCAACATTTCTTAATTATCATTAACACCATCACTAGTTTCCTTAAGGAAACTTCGTAGAAAAGAAGAAAGTCTGTTTATATATTGAAATGTTATAAGAAATATCCATGTTAATTCTTTGAGTGTACAAATGCGCTTCTCCCATTCATTTGTTCATATATTAAGAGTAGTTATAATATTAATAGCAAAGTGTAAAATTGATATTTACAAAAATGTAGATGTTCGAATAATGTTAAAATTCAATTTTAACAATTTCTAATTGAAATAGCTATTGATTTTATTATAATTATAGATTATAAAAACCGAGGGTGGTCGGGGCCAATGACAGCGAATTCGAAATGGACCAATCAAAGCACAGGAATAGTGTTCAAAATTTGTTCAAACGGTAAAGATCTCATTTGCTGTTTGGATTTCTTCAGGTGAGTACCTTTTACTGAATTTTCTGGAAAAAACTGTTAAATTTAAATTTACCGACTTGCGTTAATTGCGGAACCTGGAAATCGGAGGGATATTTTAAAGTTTAACTCTATATTGTTCTTATTAATTTGTATTTTTAAAGTCTAGCTATCTCTTTTTAGATATAATACTCACGTTCATGATTATTTGTCGACGAAATGAGAGAACGAATTTCGGTGTGTTAATATATCCGTGAACGTCACGAAGGAATTCCTGTGTATGGTATGATTCAAAAAATATCTTAATTGAACTTAATGTCTCTTATCAAAGGAATATGTTTTACCTTGGTTTGGAATTTCTGATATTTTAAGTTCTTTTGTTGCGTAATATTTGTGAGTAACGTTTCCGTGTCTATGAGTAGGTCATTAAGTTCAGTTGTCCCTGAAGACAGAAGAATTCCGTCTCGTTATCTTGTATTTCGTTTACTCTAAGCTTGCACTTAAAATTCTTTATTGCAATCACTCGATTTGGTAAATAAGTTATGTAAAGTATGTAAATTTTCGTCGTCGATGAATGTCAGAAAAGTAAATCAAAACTTTAATAAAAAAGAAAGAACGCAAGTCTTAAATGGTATATTTAATTATAACTAAAAAGCACATGGAAAATAATGACTCGCTTTTAAAATTTGCTTGGTATTTAGCAAATATCCCTAACAGTAGAATAACGAAATTATTTTGTTGACTGTAACGGTTATTGGTATTTGAAATAATTTCATAATAAGGTTTTCCAATCTCATTGTAAAGAAACTAATTCTCAAATGAATAACTTAATGCATTCATATTTTACTTTAATTTGAAATTACCTGCTACTGATTACTGCTATAAGTTTGCCAACTTGCATTAATATCGTAACCTGTTAAATCGGAGAATAACTGTAAAGACTATTTATTTATTTTGTACTCTTTGTTATTCGTTAAATGATTTCGGTTCAGGATTTGAAATGTATTTTCAGTTGATTTAGTAATTTTTCGATTTTTAAATGTCAATATGTCAAGAGTCGATTTGGCGTATTACGTTTGCGCCACGTTCTTTGCTCTATGAGTAGGTAATTTAGTTCAGTTGTCTTTCGAGATAGAAGAGTACTTCTTCACTGTGCATTCCTTGAAATCGATCGTATTATTACTGTTCGATTTAGTAATAATCCGATATTATATGCACGTCTGTAAACGATCGTCGTAAATGAATATCATAAAGTTAAATCGATGTCTAAAATACTAATGAAAAACGTATGTCTTTTACGCTGAATTTTAAGTAAAGAAGTTTACGAAAAAGAATTTTAACGAACCTGAACTTTTGGGTGATATTTAGTAAATGTCTTGAACAATTGAATAACGGAAAATATTTGTTTGAATGTAACGGTTACAGGCCATTGAAAATAACTGAGTCACTTTCCCAATCTATAATACTTTAATCTATATCGAAGTTTATTCATTATTGTTTCAGTGAGCTTAAATTAAATATTATTAAATTGGATATGATATACATTCATTATGGGATTTTACTATTTCGAGTCGTTCCGATATTTCATATATCAAGTTTAGTAATTTCTTAAATTAGTCGTGTAATTCTTACAAATTTTGTGTATTCGCTGTTAACTATATCCATTCTTTTAATTTTATTCGATTTGGTACTCGTCAGTATGCATACAAGATTTTTGTCTTTCTCAAGCGAAGTTCGACCTTACTGTAGTAAAGAGATGCTTGAGTGGTCAATTACTGTTTTTTCCGACTCCTTCTTCATCAGAGTATCATTCCCGTATTAATGGCAATGCGTTTATCTCGATAAAAATTATTTCGCCATATTTAATACTATCCATAACGGGTATGCTGATTTAAAGTAATGGAAATCTCATTTGAAAATTGACGTTCGTATTGATAACTCTATGCATGCTTCAGGCTTCAGAGTAGAATATTTAAAGGATAGCTATAATTTGATATCAAATTAATATTTTTTACTATTTTTTCAGATTTTAAGCGAAAAATACCACTCCTGTCGTTGTTTTTTGCTGTGTGGTTCTCTCGTGTATCAAAATCAAAGGCCGTCGAAGATAGTCACGGAAGAGGCTCATGGATTCTGGTGACTGGGGATAAGTAATTACAATTTTATTTGCATCTTATAATTGAATTGAATTATATTGATTCATATCTATATTTTATTTTCTTTCAAAATCATATGTATATCGCTTACATAATTGAAGAGACTGGTTGAATTTAAAAGTTCCGATGGTAGTATATAATTGAACGACCTCTTTAATGCAAACAGAAGGAGCAAGGGCACTCAAGGTGAAATTAGTTTATTAAAGTTAAGACAATTTGTGAACATATTACGCTTTAGTAATTATGCCTCGCCTTCATAAACCATTCATTTTAATGCTCAACGATTAAGTCCCTAATCAGATGGACAGTCTTATTCAAACTTCCTTACAATTTGCCCATTTATATCATGTTAAATTTAAGTTCTTTTTAATAAAGATTAATACTTGCATTTCTAATAAGTTTGTCATTCGTAGGAAATCTTAAAAAAAACTTCTTACTTCTAAATAGGGAGCTCTCTATTCTATTAAGGTATATCTTTGATTGCTGCTTTACACAATAATTTTAACACTTACTTATTACCGAATTCCATTGAGTTGATTGCAGTTAAATATAAGAATAGATACTCTCAGACGGCTCTAGTATTCGAAATGTATTGCGGGAATTCTACTTTTTTTATGGGTCATTCACCGAGAAGGTGGTAATTCAATGGCCAGGCATACTCGTATGAACAGAAATAATGAATATGTCATAAAAACATTTTATCTTTTACCTTTTGATCATTGGTTCTACCCTAGGGCACTATTTATATTTTACCATATATTTCAAAGGGGCAATACAGAATTAAGTTTGAGGGCTTTCCCGATATGATATCGACTTAAAATTTGTATCATTAATATGCTTGCAGAATGCAATCAAACTTTTACTCGTATAAGATAATCTCTATTTACAAATAACGAGCGCATGCCAGAGACAAAGTGGAGGGCTCTTTTGGAGGATTGGAAATTCTTATTCTTTGATGACGTAGGAATTGTTTCACCAATTCATTGTTTATTTTAATTTTGTCGCGGACTTAAGCTAGAGGGACGTATTTTCATGTTGAATGTCAAAGCGCAGAAGTTGAGTGACTATATAACTTCAAAGAATTTCATTTTTATATTTAATTAATGTTTTGAGATTTAGGTTTTACAGGAATAAGCATTTTTAAATTCAATAATATAATTCTTCGTTTTCCTCAAACTGTTTGTGCGTTGTCGTCAAGTAAAGAGAACGCTTAGTTAAAATTGAATCAAACAGTTACGCAGACATGTCATTAAGCATCCAATACGATGATTTTTTTCATTTGCTTTACTATTTTCTCTGCTATTGCAGTCTGTATTCTGTATGAATCGATTAGTCATAGTTATGTGAGAAATCTTTTGCTGGGTGTAAATTTATCAACAATTCTATTAAATATCCGAACGTTATCAGCAGTGAATTAATAAGTGGGGTCCTACAGATAATCCTATTGGAATTAGGCTAATCCATTGTAACTGGATTTTTTTATTTATGTAGCAAATAGTCGTTGTTTTCGCAGAGCTTCGTGTTTAAATATCATTATTTCGTCATAATTTCGATTTAACTTACTGAGTTATGGGCTGTAGTAATTCCATGTCAATAAAAATGTGATCCATTTATTTTTAAAGAGGAGAGTATAACTTTGTACAGTAAAAAGGAATCCAGCCTTACGCAAATCGTCTACTCTCGGAAGACACGGTTTTATTTGGCCTTCAGCACTCCTGCTGCGAGTTACGAAGTATGAAATGCGCTTTCGTTCTCATCGACGCATACACACAGAAAATCAAAATATTTTGTTATATCTTTGCCATATCATAATAAGTAACAATTGATAACTCTACTCTTTAATAAAGGATTAAGTACATCATCATATTGCAATTCTGATCTTGGACTCGTTAAATAAAGTCTGATTGTAATTAACATCAGCCTTATACCTAATGTTTACATTTGGGTCTTCCGAACACAAACATTATTTTGTTTAGAAGAAAGAGACTTGCGAGAGACTTATTCTACATATCACGCCTTTTTGATTTATTTGAAATTTCTGATGAGTTAATACAACTTTTGCATGTGTAACATTCCAGTAAAGAAGCGTTTCACAGTTATTTCGATCCAGGTATATTTCCTCTTCCTCTCCGTTTATCATTGACTGTAGTAGCATGTTGTTATAATAAAAATAATAATATAACTTTATTTATGGTGTAAGAAGTGCACATATGCAAGCAAACTTATCTGATTGTTTTTGGAAATCTTCGTGCAAAATGAATACTGAAACCCCCTTGGCCCAGTGAACATCATTTATCAATTTCTTTGTTGTAAAATCATCCCGTTAAGATTTCTTTGCACTATTAAAAGTTGTTAACTTTCCCTCGAAGTTTTATTCCTTCCATATTTTTGGTCTAAGTTTCGATTTCTAGATGGAATATTCGTCGTTGATAGTTGTTATACCAAAGTATAATAATTTTTCAACCCCGTTCTTGATTTAAAACACATTTGTATTGTTTTCTACTAATCAGTTTTCATGTTTTCTTCATGGTAACAAACATATACTTTCTCTTTCGCTTTAACTCCATGGTTTCAAAAAAGGAAGCGGAATTTCATGTATTTAAGATTGGCTTCTTCGAATACTCATTGATGTTTTGCTTTCCCTTTCCGTTACTTTCGCTTTAAAGTTTTTCTCCGAAAATTGGGATCGTCTTCCACAAACAAATTCCAAAGAGCCGACTGATAACAGTCCTCAACGACCTTCAGATTTTTAGCCTTTACATACAAAGCTCGTGACCGAATTTCTCCTACCTCCTAAAATAAAAATTCTCTTTTATGATTTTAAAAATCATGATAATACTTGCATTGTTCGTTTCGCGGAAACAAAGTTTATTCTGGAGCAGATGGCTGGCATTCATTTGTTTAATTACTTATAAGTAAATTACAATTATTGTTGTTTTACGTTGTTGGACTTGAAAGTGCATCTTATTCTGTAAGTAAATCATTATCAAATATCTAAATTTATCATTAAGAATCAGTTATTGAATGTTTTTAAGGGATACCTTCGTTTTATAATGAAGTGGTGGAATGTTCTTGGCAGTATTTCATAACATAAGTGAGTAAAATTATTTGCAATATGAATAATGAAGAAAGTTAAGGATGGACAATAGAAACCGACAGTTATAGAAAAAAATCAATCAAGATCCCGGAAAATCTTATTTATCATTGTAAATGGCAAAAATGATAGTAGATTTTGGCTAAGATGGACCATTGAGAGCCATTACTGTTTTCTGCAGTCATTAGATAGCATCCGGAGAAAATGATAAAGTAACTTAAATTAATAGCTTGTCTCCAAGAATACTTGCAAATTCAAAGAAATATTTTATGTGTAATGAAAATGGTTCCAATATAATCTCAACTGCGTGGAACTTGGGGATAGTGATTTGTCGTATTTTCACATTATTGCTCTAAAAGAAACACAAGAAAAAACCATTAATAAAATTATAATGATTCGTTTAAGTTCTGTACAAACATTCATACATACTTATACTTTAAAAAATATATTATTAGGAATTAAGGAATATTCTTTCCTTAATTCCTTAATTTACAGGTTAAGTGCTGAATCTAAAGCTCCCAATGTAACTTCCCGATGTAACCTTGTGAGTATTTCCAATCTTTACTGTCAATTTTGCAATTGCTAAATTTCAGCTTATTGTTCAAATTAATTTAATTTGCCATAGATTAAGAAACATTTTTTAAATTTGAAATATTAGTTTCTTACTAAAAATTTTTCATTCTGATAATTATTAATAGTCAAATAATTTCACGAATTTGTCTTTAAATCAAATTTAATACGATTTTAAATGTTTTGCCCATGACAAATAAATAATGCAGTAAGTCATGAAAATAATAAATTCTAGTCAATTGCTGCCAATCCAAATATTAAATGCAGCTTTAAATGAAGTGTGTCTTTATGTATTAACTATCTGCTCTGTAGGGGAAGAGGGAGTAATGCCTTACTCCTCTCAACCCTAGCCGAAAGGCCTACAGATGTAGGCATCTTTTCCAGGGCCCTTTCTTTCACCTTCTTCTGCTGGGGGGAGCTAACTTAGCCCTCTCTTCTCACCAGTTCGATCTTTCTGTCTATGAGGTCGGATCCCGCGGTTAACCAGCTATGAGTGGTAAAGGGGAGATCCTTAGGCATGAGGATGAACCCCATTGCACGCCACTCTGATCTGGCCGGGTCCCCACGTTAGGGTGTTACGTATTCCCCCCAAATCCTCCCTCCCCCCCGCCCTCATCAGCAGCGGAAGGAAAACCATCAAGAACGTGGATGACTCCAGGAGTAAGTGTTGGTACTGGTTCTACAAATCGAGAGTAATAAAAATGAGGGCAGATGATAGGATATAGAGGAAAGTATGTGAAACTTACAGCTTAGTATAAAGATAACATGCAGGAATAAATAAAGGTAATTTGAATTGTATCTGATTGTTTGTCAGCACTACGTTTTGATAGTAAGCTTGCTTACATCTACATCTACATTAATACCCTAGAAGCCGCCTTTCGGCGTGTGGCAGGGGGTGTAAACAACAGTTGAATCTAAACAACTTCCTTATTCGGTTATTGTCGCATATCGTTCGCGAAAAAGAAAGAATTTTTAAAATGATTCGTTCTAGCATCTATTTCTCTTAACTTAGGTCATTATCGGATCGACCGAGGTAGCAGGGAGGTTGCATGATACCGATTGTATCTTCCGAAAATGTAGTTTCCCTGAATTTATTAAGCAATTGCAGCCTAGCTTCCAATCTCCTTTCTTTCGAGGATTCCCAACCTACGTCTGAGAGCATTTTTGTTACGCTTGCTTTTTTATCGTAATATTTCTTAACAAAACGAACCGCTTTTCGCTGCACTTTTTCGAGTTCGCGAGTACACGTTTCATCCGCCGGATCCTATATACTTGCCGCATGTTCCAGAAGGGGTCTGACCAAGGTAAAATAACATCACTCTCTCACCTTTCCATCGCATTTACCGACAATTCGCTTTACAAAGCCAATCCTTTTACTTGCTTTGCCGCAGATTTTTCGAATATGCGTGCTCCAATTTAAGTTATAAGTAATGTTGATCCCGAGGTATTCAACTGAATCTACTACTTTGATATTAATTCCATTAATTTTGTACTGGTGTTTTGGACGCAATTTTTTCTTTCCGAAAAAATCAACTACGGAGCATTTACCTACGTTAATATTTTATTCCCATTTTTCGCACCACCTTTGGATGAGGACTCAAACGTTTTTCGAGAGATGTTCGGTCTTCCTCGTTTGTTATTTCTCTATATATAACCGAGGCATCCGCAAATATCCTCACATTTCTAACTATCTCGTCACTTAAGTCATTGATATGATTCAGGAAAAGAAGAGGTCCAATTACACTGCCTTGAGGTACGCCAGAGGTAACTTTGACTCTATATGAGCTAACACCATCCAGTACAACTTGTTGTTCCCTCTCATAGAGAAAATTCTTAACCCAGTCGACTACTTCCTTGTTACTATATGACGATATGTTCCATTACCTTTCCGGACAGCGAAGTTAATGATATAGGTATATAATTTACTGGGTCCTCCTTTAATCCGCTATGTAAACAGGAGTAATATTAGCTATAAAATATAATTTTGAGATTGGGGTCGACGCTTTCTACCAGTTATTTAAGCACTCTTGCCGGAATGCCTTCTGGCCCTGGCGACTTATTTGGCTTAATTTTGCGTAATATTTTAGCTATACCATAGGTCGTAAAATTTATATTTGGCATGGAATCCAGTATATTAACCTTAGGGAGGATGTCTATGTTACAATCTGATGTGAATACGTTTTGGTAAAATTCGTTCAGAATGTTCGCTTTCCTCTTCGAATCGCAAGTAATGTTACCTTCGATATCCCTTATCGAGCTCACTGTTTGTATCTTTCCCTGTACCTCTCTAACGTACGACCAGAAAGCTTTAGGGTCTTCCTCTAAACATTCCCCAAGTATTTTCTTTTTGAAGTTGCTGTGGGCGTTTCGCATAGCTCGCTTGGTGTCGCTTTTTGCTTTATTGTGCTTTTCTAGCAATAGTGATCGTGGTGGATTTGGAACAGGCTGATCTATTCCCTTAAAAGCTTTTACTTTTCTGTGCAAATCTCTTTGTTTGCGGAGAGCCCTTCTAACCTCTTTATCGTACCATCTGGGCTCGCAATCATTTTTAGAGTATTTCGAAGGTATATACAAATCTATATATTTATGCATTATCTCCACGAATTATTTCCATGTATCCTCAGTGTTGTTGATGCTTACGCGCGACTTAAATGAATTAATATCGGTCGTTAGTTTTACGTTAAATTCCTCGAAATTGGCTTTGGAATAGAGATAAATTTTGCGCTTGGGTTTCTTATACTTGCTAAGGTTTATCTCGATATCTGCAAAAACGCCTTTGTGGTCTCCAAGACCTTCGTCAATCGAAATGTTCTCTATGCGCTCAGGAAAGTTAATTAAAAGGAGATCGAGTATATTGTCACTCCTGGTTGGCGATTTTACTGCTTGGCTTAGCGAGTTTTTCTGAAGTAAATTTAATAATTTTTTACATGAGTCGACATCCCGGGCCCTTTTCTTTATGCTATGATTATTCCAGTCGATGCCTGGAAGATTAAAATCCTCCCCGATTATAGTTATACTCTGGTTGTTCTTACTCGTGTAGAAATTTATTTCGTCGTTAAGATTTCGCAAAGCCTGTCAATCGGAGTTTGGTGGTCGGTAAAACGCACATACATTTATGTTCGGCTTGTTCTGTTGGCTTATTGTGCACCAGACGCTTTCTATATCGCTATCACTCAAAGTCCTCGGCTTGCTCTGGAGAGATGATTTAACCGCAATAAAAACACCGCCACCTGTCTTTTCCCTACGATCCCGGCGGTAAATAGTGTAATCCTTTGGAAATATTTCACTGTCGCTTATATCCTCACTAACCAGCTTTCTATCTGGTATATTCTATCTGATCTTTATATCCTCATTTAACCAGCTTAGCATTGTATTCGTGTTAGCTGGAGTTCAAATTAACTGAAAGCTTATCATTCAAATCACTGAACGCAATACTGTTATCATACCCCTAATGGATACTGAAATTAAGATCAATTTTTAAGAAATTTACATTTTTTCTAATAGATACCCTAGGGGGGGAGTTACATTTTTGCTTGTTAATCCTGAAAATCTCGGTAACTGCCTAAAGATATTTTGTTTGAAGTTCATTTTGGATACTTGTTTCCTTAAAGCCACTAATTAATATCATTAATACAGCAATCTCTTATCAGCAGTATGTAATAATCTTACATTTTCTCAACGAGTTTATGTATAATCATATACGAAAAGTTCGTAATTTTATGGTTCGTACAAATCATATATACTGAAATTAAGATCAATTTTTAAGAAATTTACATTTTTTCTAATAGATACCCTAGGGGGGAAGTTACATTGTTGCTTGTTTATCCCAAAAATCTCGGTAACTGCCTAAAGATGTTTTGTTTGAAGTTCATATTCTACAGTTTTGCACTTACATATCTGTTCTACTTGGAACTTAACGTAAACTGTGAGAAACATGTATTTCTTCACATTCTGTTTTACAAGAATACAGGTTTTTTAAGAAATACATGGGATTGACTGGCAAGACCTTGCATTACATTATTTGCTTAACTCCATATCTTACACAAGTTCAATACTTTCCTATGACTTGAATACTACAAAAATAAAATTATCGCTCTAGTAACGCTAGACCAATGACCAAACTTTTCATTGTTGGTTACATAGAGAATAGTCCTTCAAATAATGACAATATGTTTGAAATAACTTTGTCATATTCCTATAGGAAAGTGAAGTATATTTGATCTTTTTCTATCAACATTGATAGATAAATCGGAAGTTCATTTACTTAAATATATCCGTGTGTAAAGATGATCCCTAACTTTTCGATAGTATTAGTATTCTAATGAAACTTAACAAGTTGAGTTTAAAATGTATCAAAACTTTGGGGAATCATCGCTACCGGAGAGTCCTTTGTCCGTTGAAGGTTGAGTTTCGCCAGGTTTCATATCATATTCTTCGTATCAAGTAAGTCCCCTTCTCTTTCGAATTAAACCCTATCCTCTGGGTTTTCTAGCCTTTTTATTAAACCCTGTTCTTCCAGGTTATTCTAATCGATGTGGATTGTCTCCGCCAATTTCATCTTCATTTTCGGTGGTACGGGTAACCAGAAAAAAACGCTCAGTTAAGAATTTCTGAACATTTTATCTACAATTCAATAAAATTAATTAAATAGAAATAGAACGAGTATAAAATCCCATCTACACCTCCACAAAGAGAAAGAGATAAGGGTTTGGGGAAAAGTTATGCAAATTTTTGCGAGGATATTTTATACAGAATTTTAAATAACGGGTCATTCATAAGTGTTCTACCTTTCGGTAGGTTCGGAACAATCAAAAATCCCTATTAATAGCCATCTCCTTCAAATCCTTATATTTAACCCCACCCCTTATTTCATCCAACATCTTCTATCTTTGTCTTCCCCTCTGCCTTTTTCCCTGAATCCTACCCTCCATTACAACCTTTACCAATCCCTCTCCCCTCAATATTTGGACCACCCATTTCTTCTGACGATGTTTAATAACGTCAATCAAAGCCCTCTCCTCCCCAACCATCTCTAACACCTCTGTGTTTGTTTCCCTATCAACCCAACTAATTTTTTCCATTCTACGCCACACCCACATCTCGAAGGCCTCCAATCGCTTGACTTCTTCCTTTCTCAAGGTCCACGTTTTGCACCCATAGAGCAACACACTCCAGACCAGGGATTTCACAAATATTTTCCTGATTCCTTTATTAAGACCTTTGGTCATTAATTCCCTTCGTTTCATAAAGGCTTCCTTCGCTAAGACTATTCTTTTACGAACCTCATCTTTACATCTTCCGTCCCAAGAGAGAGTACTTCCCAACTAAGAAAATGTATCTACCTGCTCTAGTTTTTCCCCATCCACCCTAACGGTTAACTTAGCTTTCTTTCCTTTAGTGAACCTCAGAACTTTAGTTTTACTTACATTAATTTTCATACCAAACTCCCTTGCTTTATCGTTAAGAGCATTTACTAAAGTTTGCAAACCCTTTACGGAACCACAGACAATAGCTTTATCATCAGCATACCTTACAGACTTCACTACTTTCCCACCAACCTTTACTCCCTTGTCTATTTCTTCCCAGGCTTCTTGCACAATTTCCTCTGCATATATATTAAAAAGCGTTGGTGAAATAGGACACCCTTGTCTTACCCTCCTACCCAATTCAGCCCAATCCGATTCCCCATCAGCTATCCTTACGCAGGCTGTTTGATTCAGATACAAATTTTGAATTAAACGTCTATCTTTCCAGTCTAAACCATATTTCTTTAATATCCCCATCAGTTTTGGCCACTGGACTCTATCAAAAGCCTTTTCAAAATCTACAAAACATACATATAAGTCCCTTTTAAATTCCAGGCTTCGTTCCGCAAGTACTCTCATCACCCCAATTGCATCCCTCGTTCCTTTTCCTCTCTGAAAACCAATCTGGTCTTCTCCGATTAGCCCTTTAATTTTTCCCTCGACCCGTCTATTCAAAACCCTCAGAAGTACTTTTGCCGCGTGAGAGATTAGGCTAATTGTACGATAATCCCGACATTCTGTAGCCTTGTTCTTTTTCTGTAAAGGAATCAAGATAGTTTTGGTAAAATCCTCTGGCCATTGCCCTTCATCATAAATTTTCCTAATTAAATCATAGAAACATTTCTTGGCCTTATCCCCCAGGTTCTTAAGGAACTCCACTGGGATCTCGTCAACCCCCGTTGCTTTATTCCCTTTCATATCCCGCAATGCTTGTTCTATTTCACGATCGAGTAACCCAGGTCCAAGATCGTCTTCTTCCTCAGTTTCGATTTCTATGCTGGTGGGTTTCATGTTTTTCTCATATAATTCCTCAACGTATTCCCTCCATCGTCCCCTTATGGTGACTGGATCCCTTAATAGACTTCCCTTACTGTCTTTAACCGTCACCATTCTGTTACTAATTCTATTCCCCGTCAGTTGCTTTACTTTACTATACATTAGGTCGGCCCTCCCGCTTTCCACCAGCTTTTCTATTTCATTACACTGCCCCTTCCACCACTGTTCCCTAGCCTTATTAGTTTCCCTTCTTAGTTCGTTGTTTAGTGATCTGAACATTCTGCGCCCATGGTCAGTGTTGACTCTTTTCCATTTCCTTCTTTCCTCCATTTTATTTAACATTTCTACAGTTACCCATGGTTTTCTAATTTTAGTTTGTTTAACCCTCCCAACAGTTTTTTGAGCACAGTCCTTCACACAAATTTTAAGCTTTTCCCATTCCTCGTTAGTGGATAGTTCCCTCCCCTTACTATCAAGAGCCTTGCTGACCGACTCTTGGAATTCTTTAGACTTCCTACCCCTTAGAGCTTCTAAATTCCATTTGGGTGTACGTTTTGGTCAAATGATCTTTTTGAACTTAAGCTCGGTTTCCATCATGACCTGGTTATGATCCGAGTCGACATCAGCACCAGGAAAACTTTGCGAGTTTTTAACACTATTTCTAAACCTCTTTCTTACCAAAATGTAATCAATTTGGTACCTATCTGTATCCCCGGGCTTTTTCCATGTGTAACTTCGTCTGTTTTGGTGCTGAAAGAGTGTGTTTGTGATGCACAGATTATTTCTTTTGCAAAAGTCGATCAGTTTCTGTCCTCGGTCGTTCCTTTTCCCTAAACCGAATTCTCCCACCTCTTCCCCATCTTTGCCATGCCCGACTACCGCGTTCCAGTCTCCCATAACAACGAGATTCTTATTGCCCTTATCCCTTCCCATAACCTCCTCTATTTGTTCATAGACCATATCTACATCATCTTCACTGTAATCACTAGTGGGCAAGTACACCTGAACTATAACCGTGTTTACTGGTTCAGACTTTACTTCTACCGACATAACCCGATCGCTTATTAGCTCGGTGGCTATCACGGATTCTCCCGCTTTCTTATCCAACACTACAGCTACTCCGCTCTGGCTAGTATTTCCCCCACTGAAAATGACTCTAACATCATCGCTCCAGAAGTCTCCCTCGTCTTTCCACCGCCTTTCGCATAACCCTAGTACATTTATGTTGGACCTCTTCATTTCTAACTTTACGTTTTCCAATTTCCCTTTCCTGAGCATTGTCCTAACATTCCATGTCCCCACCCTCGTTTCCATCTTCTCTCTTCTTTTGTTGTCGTTCCTTGTGTAAGGGTTTCGTGGAATGACGACCGAGATGGCCTTACTCCCATCACTGCCGGGCATGACACTCATCCTAGAAGGCTGAGTCCCTTTGCCAGTACCAATATTATTTTGTTTGTGCATCATAACATGGGATATGTAGTCGAGGTGGTCTCCCGTTGCCTTCCTCAACGGTGTTTTTTACCGTGACACCAACACTCATTATGGCCGCCCCACTTGGGAACAGACGCCTTTGCAGTTATTATAAATTAAGTTAAAGTTAACGTATGCTATGTATTATGAAATATCCTACCAAGAGATTGGTAACGAAACCAAGTTTGCATTTGAACCTACTTTCTTTACTCAGGAAAAGTTGTTTTACATAATAGGTAACAATTTCTTTTGTGGGAAGGAAATATTTTGAAATTTTTAATTCTGATTTAATATGTATACGGCAATATTGTGTTAAAATTTTGTGTAGATCAAATTAACATATTTTGAAATAAAGTTTTTTCAAATTGGGTGCTCCGTTTGAGAGCGCGAAATAATGGGAACTTATTTTTTTCTAACTGTGATTAAATACCAAAAAGATCAGAACAAAACATTTTCTATTACATTTTTACACGTGAGATATATCAAGCTAAAATTTGGTTGAACTTGTTTTTCTGTGGAATTTCTTAATTAAGTTTTATTCAACTCAAAATTCAAGTAACTATAATGGAAACACCGATACTAAATAGTTTTTTTCATTTACTTAAAACTCACAATTTTGTTTACTAATAAGATATGATATAATAATTAAGAATTCCTTTAAAACTAATGTCTCATTCTTAGAACGAAATTCTTACAAATTCTAAAGCAAAAAACAGCAAAAATGTAAAGAAAACCATGCGTTAAGTGATAGCCGCCTGAGTAAAGTGAACCCCACCCGGGCAGGGCACACTTGTCAAGTGAACGCCGCCTTCCGGTGAGAGTCACTGTACAGTGACTCCCACCCGTTAAGTGATCCTCGACTCCTACACCGGCACGGTTACTTCCACGATTCGGAGATAGCAAATAAGGATTAGAAGGCTCCTTTTGGCAATTTGAACAACAGTATTAGGCATATATAGCGGAAATAATGCTCTAGGACTATTTTGCGAATAATTGGTTTTCATCAAAATATTTCTTAAACGGAAAACGAAATAAAGAGTTTTCATTTACAACCCTTCAAATATTACACCCTGCCATTACACTCAACTATTCATATAGAAAAGGAAATTTTTTATATAATCTCTCATTTCTTCAGCATTCAGAATGCATTCAAACAACAGAATGTAAAAAAAACAAGTTAAAAGATGACAAAATTAAATGATACGATAAAAATTTCGACCGTGCAGCGCGATTGATCGGCCACGTAACGCTTTCTTGTGTAATATCTGAATCTAAAACTTTCAATAGCTTTTTGTAATGTATTATATACAACGGTTTAAAGTTAATGAAACCAATAATTCTGATGACGGGGAAAAGCAAAAACTATCATTTTTACTTTCTCCATATACGTAGTATAGAGAAAGTATCGTTTTCATGAAAAAATTGACTTCAAGATTTCAACGGAAATACATGTTTAGGGGTCCCTAGAACACGTTTTGACCATTTTCGGAATGATGTCTGTGTGTATGTGTTTGTGTGCGATCTAACGTAAAAACTATTAGCTGTATCCATATCAAACTTCATATATAGCACTGTAGTAGGTGCTGTCAGAGTTGATTAGTTTTTGGAGTAAATCCGTTAACCGAAAGTCGACCTTTATTCTTCGAAGCAAATTTCCGTTTTTGCACACTATCTCCATAAATATGACATTTAGGTATATTCTATTATTCATAAAAGTTTTAGAAAATTTAATTTACTATAACTTTTGTACAATACATATTTTTGTATCACTGATTGTTTAGGAGTTATTCGTAATACTGATAAACCGGAAGTTGCTGATTATGTACTTTATGGGCGCTCTGTGGCGAAAGGACAATTTCATCGTTTTTCATCGAACATGTCCCGAAAAACATTATTTATAATGTTTGTGACGTAAACGATATTATGATATTAATTAATCACTTATCTTACAAGTTTAGATTGAATTTATAGTTTTAAAATACTATCGTAGATAAATATTTACATCTTATATATGGAGAAAGTCATGTGCTGGCCACATCAGATTTTTTAAGATTAGTAATGAACGGCGGTTGTGATCGGTGTATTTACAAGTGCTCGCTATGAGCTAACGAAGAAACATTATATAACCTGCTCTACGAATGACAATGGAAATTCCTAATTATTTCAATTCAATTCATGTTAATAAAATGTGAAAATACTAAAATTATTAATCCGGAAATATGCACAATTATTGACCCGCAAATGCAATAAACTGTTATCGTTTTGAAGATGTGAATCCGTTCAGCCGAAAACAAGGTCTAAAAGAGACAATGTTTTAATACAAATGCTAGTGATAGAGTGCTCTGATACAGTGTTACGTCGAAATGATTCTGGAAAATGTGAAGGGGTGCACGGAAGTAGAAATTTCGATTGGCTTAATGAAAAATATACGATCAAAAATACTAAAACAAATTCCAAGCACGAAGCCGATTGTGAAGTCGAAGCTCTTCACAATATACACTAGTAGTCGCTCTTTTATATTATCATTTATTTTATTATTTTCATTACGCATTTCATTTCTCTCTCAAAATTAAAACTTATGGCCTGCACAAAGCCGATAACTTTCAGCACCTCGACCAGTAGAGCCGCAGATAGGAAAGAAATCGCCGCTCTTTCCACTAACAAACACAGCTGCACACACCATAAGATCTTTCCGTTATTGCTCGGAATTGTAATAACTCTGAAGAATTTTCCACTTCTTTCTAAAATACGATCCTGATCACATTTAGAAGTTTCAAAGTCAGTAAGCAGTCTTAATTTGAACACCTTCCGATACCTATTTGGTGGTACTGTTAAATAATGATTCTTTGCTAGTGCGAAGTCTTCAAGATAAATATTTGCTAGAGTTTCAAGTTAAAATGAAAAAGTGAAAGAAAAGATAATGGACGCTAGGAGTATAAGTAATAATTAGAATTTAAATTAATCGTACAAGAAAGAAAGATTATTCGAATTATAAGAAAGAAAGTGATAGTTGATAATTTCAATTCAGTTCGTATAGGGAATTGACCATAGGAGAAAGGGATAGTCTTCTTAAACTTTCAATTTCTATCTCCACTTACATTGGGGGTTGGAAAGGTGGGGAGAGGTCATGAACTCAGCTCAAGCTTTGGAATAGGCTGTTCTTTGAAAAGCCCTGTTTTCCTCAAAAGAGTGGCAATGCAAGGAGTATGATGGGTGGAGTGGTATGAGGGAGAGACGATCCTGGGGAGGCTAACACAAACACGTAGAGAAACGTCCTTTTGAATGCATTAAAAAGGAGGACAAACGCGCCAAAGTCGCGTTATTATATATTTTTATACATAAATCGAAAACAAAAGGGGTGAGGAATTGGAGTTTTTTCGTGATTATCTTCAATGAAAACAAAAGTTACGCTTGTGTGATACGTAATATCTATTAAAAACTGTTGCTTGCTATCCAATAAAATGATACACATGAATGAGAATTGATATGCAGATTTTTTTCCAAGTTGCTGTCCAAATATTCGTAAACGTTTTCCTTGAATCTTTCCATCTTTTTACACTAGCGCGTAGATACGTTATGACCAATGGAGATCATTAATTGCAATTTGAGCCTGGTCCGTCGGCTTCAAATTTGCACGGCACTGCGTTCGATTTCGCCAATTACTAATACACGTGGTTCCAAGGGAGGGGCAGTCACGGGGTGAGGTGGGACTTCGGTTGAGGGGTGACGGGGAGGAGAGGGCATTACTCCGTCTTACTACTATTACAGAACACCTACTTGCAGTTACGTCTCCTTGGAGGGGCGAAGGTTCGGTAGCAAAATTTAAATGGGAGAAACGGCTCTGCAGACTCGGAAAGATGTCAGTTAACCACAATCAAGAGAGAGAAATGAGTGTCTAAGGCTACAACGGGCATCTATATTATGATAATGATTACTGTGGAAACCAATCCGTTAACTCAGACATATATTAAA
Source organism: Sympetrum striolatum (assembly GCA_947579665.1). Taxonomy (NCBI): domain Eukaryota; kingdom Metazoa; phylum Arthropoda; class Insecta; order Odonata; family Libellulidae; genus Sympetrum; species Sympetrum striolatum. The sequence goes on from OX388342.1 coordinate 83,160,245, forward strand.
ACAATCCCTGAATAATTGAAGAATTTTCCTCAGCTGTGAACTGTTCTGTGTTTGTGCCCTATTCTCCGCCTCTGCTGACAAGGATTTGCCTTACTCCCAAAAGCCACAGCCACACGGATTCAACCACTCCACCAGAAAGGCGTCGAAGGATTGCGGCCCAGATTTAATGCCAAGCCAATCGTCACTCTTTTTAACCCAAGTCATAGTGCGCAAACAAAATCAGTGGTCAAACCAACAAAACTGCACGCGACAATCAATGAGGAAGCATTTATAATCCTCCCTATCGTACTGGAACTAACAGAAAATTTATTAAACAATTAGGGTTTCTAAATCAGTTGCTTCCACTCATCGAGTATTACCCAAGGATGCCAGACGTTCCGCATAACAAGGCGTCGCGCACCGAATTTCCTTTACTTTTAAACCATTTTCGTTTGTCAAAACCTATCCAACCATCTCGCAGATAAATATGTAAAAGAATCGCTGAATTTGCTGATTACTGCGGAACCCAAAAAGTTCGCTTTCTTCTTTTGATTAGAAAAATAGATTAGATAAATGATATAGCATTAAAATTACTGATTAAGAAGTTGAAATTCAGACTGCAAAGTATACTTCGCCATGATTATTGAGTACTAAGAATTTCATAAATTCAGAATTTATTAAATGTGACATTTTTGAGCCTTACATTGTGTTTGATCGATGACTTCACCAAATCCAGCTCAATATAATACCAACAGAAGCAATCGAACTTACCAGTAGTTGATTCAGCGAATATAATTCAGACATTCCACATTAAGGTGATTTACAACCTTCTAGCAATTGAAGAAGATAAGGATTCAACTCTTCAAAGAGTCAAGTTGAATGTGCAAAAGAAATCAAGCATTACTAAGAAACATTAGATGGTGTAGCCAATTATTTTGGCAAAGAGATTCCTTTCCTAAATTCAGATCCAAAATTTTGAATATCGAGATCGGTTTGTTCTCAGGTAACAAGAATATACTTAAGCTTGCTATTCTTTCATAGTGGAAAGAAATGCTAAAAGTAAAATTGACAAGGAGTTAAATAAAAGTTCAAGTATCTTTGAATTTTTTTATATTTTTATTTCATAATTTTTGTATAAATGTTTTATCCACTGGGCATCACACATTGATTATTGATGGTGATGGTTTATTTTCTTGCTCCTTGGTATCTTTCATTGTTGCTGTTGAGTTGATTGGCCCGATTATCCTTCTGGGCTTGATGATGCCAATTATTGGGATTATTCATATTAGCTTTGTTGTCATTATTAGCTGTGGTTGAGAGAGAAGAGCATATACGAATTAATGATACACACACACTTTTTGTGAGACATTTGCATTTTCCACTTTGTATAGGTTTCTTTATTATATAAACCAATGTAAACTTAATTTCAAAGAACCTCTTCCATCCACTACTACAACTATTCCTTCCCTAGATTCTCTCAAGAAAAAATTTAAAGCTAAATTAAAAAAATAGAAAATAAACGCCGAGTCTTAATTCACTTTGAAGCTAAATATAAAAACATCCACTCCAAAATCTCGGTTCTTCTTCAAGTCCGTATCGCAATACGAAATATATCATGCTATAACAAGTATTAAGTCCAAAGGGTAAGGAGCAGAGTAAATTCTAAATCCGTACATTAAAACTCTTTTCGAGGAAAGTTACCTAGAACATGGAAGAGCGCGCTAGTATACATAAAAATTCCTAATTGTACAAAATCTTCTACTGTCCAATCAGCTTCCTGTATTACGTAAAGTTCTTGGAAAACTAGTACACGGTCAGGTAACCGAATTTCTCCGAATAATTCTATGACTATCCCCTTACGTTGTTGGGATTCGATTGGATCTGATGTCCCTCTGGTTCTGGTTATGCCAGTTCTTAGGGTTATGAATATTACTCCTGTTGTCGTAATAAAACATTTTTTATTTGTTTAACATTTACATTTTCGACTTGTCATAGATTTCTTTATTACTAATACAAGAAGAAAATTTAAAAATCAAAAAAGATATAACCATTTCCCGGAATTTACTAAAATACCAAGGGGAAAGTCAGGAATTTATTTGTGAGAGAAACATATCTAATATTCTCTGCGTAACAATAGTATTATTTAATTGAAATTAGGCAAGAAATCCTAGATTTATAAAATCTTCTCGGCTAAAAATAATAGTTCACTTCAGAGGTTTATCAAATGCCAAAGTACTTACTATTTCCAATCAATTAGCCAAAGTGGTAAAAACACAGCAACGAAAAAATTTCCATTTCCACATATCTTTGTTGCATCGAAATAAGCTAATTTTAATCTAGTCAATAATTTATAAAATCTTCAGCCTATTCGTTCATCGATTAAGTAAATTGGTGGAAAACTTCGTCTCCATTGGCCATTATATGTACCGACGTCACTCATAAGCCGAAATTTTCAAATATTAGGCTTACAAGTGACACTTACTTGATTCAATATAATTTTGAATATTCTACGTGAACTTATGAAAGAAAAAAAACACCATGAGAAGCATGAAATCAGATAGATCCTGCAGATTTTAATAATTAAGAATATATTTATTGATTAAATAATTGGAGCGACGAAAATTTATAATTGTGATGAAAATATTTTACCGTGAAAGGGTGAGAACTGTTATAGAACTGACGTGTCCTTACTGAACGGGAATCCATACATCGAAGGAGTAAATGTCATTATGGAAAGAAAACATTGTTGTATAGTAATCTTGTATTCTTTCCAACATGACAAATGCGATAAGCACACTGACACTCTCAAACGCTTAAATTTGAAGCAGGGTTAACAATAAAGAGTAACAATATAATCCCGAAAAAAACACAAAAATTACACTTTGTTGTGTGTAAAAATATATTGAATCTGGTCAATAGTTCAGTCTCTCCTATCCTTGCGGTAAGTGCATTTCGATAATAACGATCGTTTGGGGAGACCGGGGTAACGGTGCCATTTTAAGGGAATTAAATTTCATACAGTTGCCAAATAAATTTTATGGCTAATGGGAACTCTGAATAGCATATTTCACTTGGAATCTGAATGCCGTACCTATTGAGAAAATAATTGGAAGAAAATTTTTAATGAAACACTACACAGTGACAAAATATTACATTATTTCAGCATGTAACAAAATGAGCTATGTCTTTAGCTACGCTAGGGGCTATGCCGCCACTGCGGTAGAAATACGAGGTTAGATAATACCTTGGCTTACGTCGTCCTTAAGCAAGTGGCCAGGTGCAACAATTTATTTACCGGATTGAAAATGTAGCTTAAGAGTCAATAGGTTGACCTTTGTTTTTGAGCATAAGGCACTATCAAAACGTAATTACCTCTATGAAATACAAAATTATATGAAAACTGTTAAAAGCAAACAATTTAACGATACAAGATAATCCACTGCTTTCAGCTTCTAGCGACCGAAAATCTAATCCCATTATTGCCCGTTAGGTTATAGCACTTGGGTTGGGCGACATTTCAACAAAGCATTTACTGTTTAGGTGGGGTGGTGGAATAACCCAGGGTGGAACGATTGTCTCCTACTCTCGAGAGAATTTTTTTTCTTATGTTACTTATATTCTTAAGATACCTTGCTGTGTTATCATAAACCTACACAATGGTAGTTTTTCTGAGCAAATTAAACCCAATGTAGCAAGGGAATTAACCCTTTTCAATCTATATAGTTTCCTATATGCTTCTATTAAACATTCAAAGAAATTAAACCATTTCTATATCGGCTCCAATTGAATGTAAGCGAACACTCAAATAATACACTAGGAAGGTAAACACTGAAATAAGACACAACGCACTCACAAACTAACGCCACACGCGTCTACTCACGTATTCCACGAAGGCATATCCCCAAATCCCAAAAAATACTTCAATATGGCTACCCTTAATTGTTGTCGAGAAAAAACCAACAATATGACGGCTCCACCATTCAATATGGCGGTTTCCCCGGTATGCTACAATCATTACTGTAGAAAGTAATAGCTAAAACAGAAAGAATATGATATCTAATGTAATATTAAACAATTTCAAATTAAAAATCATGATTAAAATTCACATTTTTCTTGAATAGAGCATTAAAGGCATCTATTCCCAGAAAATGGAAAGAATCCAACTTATTTTCGAAATGGAAATTCTTAGTTCTTGCAGAGACTACATTAAAATCAAACTTAATATAAATCGAACTAATCAGTTTCCAATGGTTTCAATCGATACCGAACATTTTACTGCAAATTTCTATCAAATACGTTTTTACTGAAAAAGTGCAAGATAGCGCCAGATTCCTACCATAGTCAATACACTAACCTATGCGTTGAAAAAAAAAGTACCTTCAAAACGTATGAACTTTAAGAATTTCCCTAATGGTACCACAGAGCTGTTATCGTTTTCGCTTTTGTACCCCTAAATATTCCTTCTCAACCCTTTAAGCCGATGAGATCGGTTTAGAAGAAGAAGCCACAAGTTTCAACGACTTGCCGAATTTTATCATAATGCATTTGAACAAAATTTGATCAGATGAGATTACATTAGTAGAATTAAATTAATTGAGTATAGAAGTAATCTATGTGAAAAAACTGAGGTAGCGACTGTAAGTAAATGCTGCAGTTTCCAATGTGTTTAGAAAACGACTGAAGAGATCACAAAATAGCGTGCTAATAGGATTATGGTGGAATGAATCTATATAATTCAAGAATTCACTTCGCCTACCGTTGCTTCTATGCACACCCTCCGAACGGGGCCATCAGGAATGCTTCACTATCACATCAATTATATATTAACACTTTATATTAAAAAAATATATCTAACCTTTTTGATGCTGCTGATTGCGGTCCATGTCTTCTTCCAAGATTTCGTTACTGAAATTGAAGGAACAGTGTTACTTTTAAAATAATGCCAACCGGAAGTAGTATCTGAATACGGAACAAAATTGAGAAGAATTTTATGATGCCTACCAGAAGCAAGTAAATCACCGACGGCTGGAGAACTGGTTATTAGCACTGTGTGTTGTGTGTTGTCGAGTTTTTTCCCCCTTTATATATCTAAGTCTCCGCCTTCTCCCCTTTTATTTTTTCAGTCCGCGATAGCATCCAACCAATCAGGGACGACAGGAAAGGCGCCCCTTATGCCCAATTGAATGAAGGGATGAGGGACTCCCATCTCTCCTCCAAGCACACAATTTTGGCAACGATCGCATTTTTAAATACATAGACTCCTGGTCTCTTAAGAACCAATTCCATACTTAGAAATGGATGTTATATAAAATTAAGATAAATTCTGTATTTCTTTCGCAATATTCTATTTGATAGCGTTGATTGAGAAACAAATATACGGAGAATAACAATATGGTCCAGGAAATCCAGAAATTGATACTTTTGTCGAGGCGTGGATTTTTCGCAAACCGTAAAACTCGACTGACAAGAAACTTCGCTCATTCGGTGGTCATACTTAAAAGCAGGGCAAATGTTAGAAAGTTGATTTTCGAGCGCGAACATGAAACTTTACATGTATAAGCATACAAATAATGGACCTAAAAATGTTTACATAAAAGTTAAATTTGAACCGAAATTATGAGAATAATTATCGGATAAAATAGAATGTAGTTGCGTATGCATCTACTGTTCTTTATCTTCATTTCTTCTTTCTTTATTCTTTTTTCATTATGTGTCACTTTATCATAGCAGAAGAATAGTTAATCATAAAAAGGTGGATCATTACTTATAGTAAATCTCACTTAAATCGAGATGAATAATAAAATTCATTAATTCAACCTTTATCACAACATTTTTGTTAGATTTTAGAAAGGGAATATGTTAAGAGGGGTAAATATTATGGTAAAACTCATAGGGTATAGTTACTCTATGGTAAAACTAAGAAAAGATACATAAATGTTTAACTGGTAATACCTATATTTATGTATGTAGAAAGATTATCACCTGGCTTACAGCATACTAGTAGTTTATCACATAATAATAATAATAATAATAATATTTCTCTGCTTAAAAATATCTAAATGTCCCTAAAAAAACATAAATCAATTCACTATTAGATATACCGAAAATCAGTCAAGAATTTAAAAGTCTTTTGTGTATGCATTTAAGTGGAATCAATATTGTTATGTATTGTATTCCTCTCCTCACTTACCAAATCCGTTCCTGATGACTTTATCCTTTTCTCACGTACATACCTTCTCAGTTAATCATCAACATTTATATTACTATCGAGATTATTTTTATGTGTGATGTATTGATATTATGTCTCATGAAACACATGTTTGTGTTTGTTATGTTATGTTTCATGTTTAGTACGTCTCACGAAAAGTTTTGGAGTATATTCTCATAGAATTAAAACTAATTTTAAATTAATTCACCGATCTGGTATCGCATGCGAACTGTATTATCCTTTAACTATGCGCGAGGAATATTAGCGTAATTAGAATTAAAGGTGACAAGATGACAGGCTTCATTTACTAATCCGCTTTATTCCTATATAATTAAAATATAAAGGTATTTCAAATGTTGTTATTACGAGAATCGACCACATTCTTAGATAATGGATTATTAATTTTACTGGAAATCTATCGGTTACCAATCAGACACTCTAATCAGTATTGTCTCAATGTTAATGTTACATAACTGATATTTTGCATTTAATGTACTTTAAAGTCATGCGTTCTGACATAGATTAATTTTATGTATGCGGTGATATATGGTTATTTTTAATTACTTAAATTACGTTTTTCAGGAGTGGCTAGTACTCTAAAGTTATCATAGAATGAGGGAGGACGAAGGAAATTCACTCGCTGTTTAAGTCCATCACTTCTCTTTAATAATTCGATGAAGTGGGTGCATATGGAGGGAAAGGAACATCATTTCTTGCATACATTTTTAATACTGTAAAAATAAAGTAACTAGGGCTTAATCGTTGTTATTATATTGTTATTGATGTTAGGATATATTATTTTTGTATTAGCGTACAGCGGAGTTACTATAGCAATTGTGAATCTTCCTATGGCGTCACCAGAAGGATAGTATTCCATATATAATGAGTTAATCGATCAAATATTTCAGATAAAGGTCTTCGTTATGGAAAACGCGAATGGATGATTTAAAATGAGTTTAAAACTCATGTCGCATTTGTTTCAGTTGACGAAGCGGTAGAAAACGAAGAAGAGATGAAACAGATTCTCGCAAAAAATAAATTGGAATAAATTTTAACATCAGCCTTCTCGCCTTGCAGCGTTTCTTACGTGGTGAATTGAAAAGACTCTGCGGCCTTTGCAATCATCCACAGGTTGGGCTATTCTTTAAACATCACGTTTAATAACACGATTAGGCACTCAGTGAAAGAAGGCGTCAGGACTCGAGATGTTTAGACTTCGGCGACCCTTCTCCTTCCATTTAATTGTCCTAAGAAACAAAGCCTCCAAGATGATCCCTCTCCAAGTCCTTCGTTGTTAGTGCCCATCTGTGTTGTGGGGGCTATTGCTATCGTGCATATTCCTGACCTAAATCGAACCTCAGATGGGCAGCATAAGATTGCTTAATCAACTGGTGAGACGTCCAGACAAGTCAGCTCCTTCTTAGATATCTTCACCATTACTCCGCTCACTTCTCTCACTATCTTAATCAAATTTATTTTCCCTTGGGCAGCATCTTTTTCATATTACACTGTGAATGCGTTATTCGCCTTAGCAGTACTAATTGACCATGCGCCTATCCGTCCGTATTCCGCTGACATAGAGGATGCAGATAACAGTCTCAAACCTGAGAGCTCCCGTCCTGTAGTATCGAGATCACGCTGGTGGCTTAACTCTGTGTGGGGTCGTTCGTTTTCACAGTCAGCATTTGCAACGTAGATTAAATTTTATAAATAAGTACTAGGGTCGAGACTCAAGGATATAGGAAATTATGCATCAAATGACTAAGAATATTTATCACAACTTATTATGACGGTAGAATTAGTTCGGAAACTTATGGAGATAATTTTATAACGGATCGCATTTGCAAAATCATCTGAATATTTGCAAGATAATGTCGTCACCAATAAAGTATTTTTTCATTAGTAGATTTCTAATGACGAAGAAATAAGAAAGATATTTCTAGCGAAACGTTGTGACGGTCGTTAGAGATCGGATATTGTTGTATATGTTACACCCCAAAGGTGTAATTGCCCATTTCATGAAATGGGAAACCTTTTTGCCCAATTCATGAATTGGGCAATTACACGTTTGGGGTTACAGGAACCCTACTTACCCTACTCAACCCTTCGGCGCCGAGCATATTTAATGAATTAATTCATCTCCGCTATAAATCGTGAAATATGCGCGGCGCTGATGGGTTGAGTAGGGTAAGTAGGGTTCCTTTCACCCCAAACGTGTAATTGCCCAATTCATGAAATCGGTAATTTTTGCCCATTTCATGAATTGGGCAATTCAACGTTTGGGGTGTAACATATATATGTCTACCATTGATTGCATAAAGATACATTAGGATATCTTATGAATGTTTCCTCAGTGTCTTACCTAGTCATAAAATGTTAGTTTTTGCCTAAGACTAAAGGGGTAACCTCGTACTAAAATTATTCTTGTTTATTTTACTTCATTATACACTTTTTTTATTGCATCCAAATAGAATCACACAGAAAGTTCCATCAGGATTATTTTATTCCGAAAATTATTAAAATATTACAAATATTTTTAAAAATCAATAGTAGTAGTGTATCATCATGTTTTTTTTTAGTAGAGGAAAGTATTTGGAACGCTCATAACCATACACATCTTGTCAGGGATGAGTCAGCTCCATAATTGTGAAAATACATCCAAAAATCTTTTAAGAATAGCTCATGGCAATCCACTAGTTTACGCAGGTTAACAAAAATATTCTACATTTTTTAAATTGACCCTCGAAAGTTACTGAAGAAATTATATACCGTGCTGCAAAATAAATTTTAATATCCGAAAATTTCAGGTATAGACCTTCAATAACAGTCGAAACAATCTTTTAACTTATTTACTACGACTTCAACATTTTAGATTTCTTCACTCATAGACGGCTTATGCTTAGCGTAGGATCCTTTTTTCTATTATAGCCCTGAGAAAAGCCTTACTTTTGAATGAAAATAAAATAAAACTAGATACGCAAGCGTGCGTACTTTGTGTATCTGACAACTAATGCAACTTAACGTACAACTAATGAATAAGACCAAACATATCACTATTGTGTTCGCCGTCTTACACTACCAGACAGTATGGGAAATTCAATTTTTATTTTATCGAGGGCAATTCCTCTCGCCGGTACGCTTATTTCCACAATTCGGAGATAGAAAATCACTATTGGTAGGCTCCTTTTGGCAATTTGAACATCAGTATTTGAGATTTATAGAAAGTTCATTTTGATCGATTGCAGACATTTTTCTTTTTCAGAATTAAATCAGAAAGAATGGTCGTACGAAATCGAGATAAATACCAAAAGAAAGGAAATTGAATACAAATTCTTATTTTGGTCGTAGAATATCGCATTCTGGTAGAAATGGAAAGAATTCAGACTCAAATGTCGAAAAATTATTGTAATTTTGTGGGCATTCCTTAACGACTACGGATTCAAATCTCATACGAGTCAATGTGAAAGATAGGCTCATAAGAAATGGATTGGGAAGAAGAGCAGATAGCAATAAAACCATAAGTAAACTTTGGAGATTGAAATTAAATAATGTATTTTTTAAAATAATATCACCTTCTGTAATGTAGGTTCATCGGTTCGGCTTTGTAGATAAAATTTAAAATGATTAATGTTTTCGTTCTAAAAAAATATGAAAAATTTTGCCGTAAAAATCAATCGAAAAGCAACAATGTATAAAAACGCGGTATTGTTCTAGTAACCACATAAACAAATGCTATTTTATAACAGTTAAGAAGCACTATTTGCGTCGACGTAATTCCTCTTAATTGTCGGTAAATATAGGTAATAGGGGGGCAATGTTTAAACGAAGTATTAGAAAAAGAGACTAAAATGTAGTTAGAACAGATGAAATCTAACATTAGAGCTGAATTTGATCAATTAGTAGTGAGGAGAAGTAAAAGGAGCAATGTTCGCGAGCAACACGAACAATTGCACCAATCAGACGTGACCAATATTCCTGTTTCCGGAAGAAGGCAAGACTCGATGCGTCAGTTCAAGGTGGCTTGAATGCCCTGTATCGGAAACGCAGATAATTCGCTCCAGCCAAAAAAAATCACAGAAAGTATGTATATAATAACGCTTCCCGTTTCACGGTAATACTAAGCGCTAACAAGGGAAAATACGTGATACGAATAAACCCAATTTAATGAAAAAACCACATAAAAAAACGATATTTTCATAAATGAAACCAAATTTCATCGGAATGCTTCTCGCCGCATCGTAATGGAACGTCCTTGAGCCTTAAGGGGAGTCCTCTATTAAACACCTCCGTCCAGAGGCTTCCAGAAAGGACTTCCTCGTCACTTCCTTGAGACTCGGCCTCCAGATTCCGAATGCCCTTATTCTCCTTAAAAACACTTCCTCGTAATCTAACCCCCTTCCTATGTCATTTCGCAGTTCTTTTTTTTTTCATTTACATAAGAGACATATATAAAACTTTTATTGCACTACAAAAATTCAATACAAAATTACAGTAAACAAAAAAATCCTCAGTGGTAAATAGCCGGGAAGCTTCCTAAAAAAAAGGAAATAAAATTTTAGCATTTTAAATTGAAATGGAAACAAAACTTTGGCCCTTCAAGTTGGATCCGGTTACGTTACGAAAAAATCGTTATAATATTGTATGTGGAAATAAGAATCCTATGTACATATTATACCAAGTAAATAATTATTTGCAGACCTACATTGCTTTTCGGTGTTGTAAGCGAACGGCCGAACGTTGGGGAGAGACGAAAAAGGAGGACCGAAAATTTAAGGAGGTTAAAAAAGGTTTTCTGCATCGCCTTTTGAGAGAGGCAATCCAAGAACATATACTAATCTAATCCGGAGGCGAAGGACATGAAGAGCGAACGCTCGTAAAAAAAACGTCTCGACCACAAAGAGAAGCTAGGGTGCTTCAGTGTGGGAGGAAAGGTACTGTTACGGAAATATTATGCGTCCAGTGAAAGATATGACCTTTTGACTTCGAAGTTTTTTTTTATTTTTTGATTTTAATGCAATTTCGAGTGATTTAGGTGCTGTACATAGGAGTAATTAATTGTATTTCTATGTGTCGATTGGTTGGGAAAGTGTGGTGAAAGATGAATTAAGGTGAATTTAATTTGGTATCGAAATACGATTTTGAGATATTTGATTCTGTTCGTGTTTCAATTTACATGTCTGCTTATTGTGCTTGTAATAATAGAAATGATGGGTTTTTGCACATGTTATGTTTTGCGAGGGGATTTGATATTGTCGAAAAGGGATTCGGCAAGATAGCAAGTATTAATAAGGTTGAGTAATTTAATATATCTTTGATGTTGATATGGGCTGGTGTGATTTGTCTGTGTAGTTATGGTGATGTAGGGATTTGTGTTGGGCTCGTAAATCTTAACTATTGGTATGGAATAATTTGATAAGGCGTTGCGTAGTGTGCTTTATTTTGCAGCCAAGGGGTCCAATTGATTTGGTTTTCGGTGTGACTTTGAGGATTTTGTTTGATCTCGGTACATTGATGTCTCATTGGGCAAGAAATAAGATTAAATGCTAGCAATTAGAAGTATATCATGATCAGGCCTTTATTGCATTCATTAGCAATTATTGCAATAAGTTGCATCCTCGCGCGCATAGCTATAGGATTTTGTAGGAAAAAGGAAATAAAATTATATTTTTGAGATTTGTATCCGCTAGGGTATTTGTGAAATGGAAAATATTTGTATATTGTGCGGGTTTGTGTGTTGGTTAAGAAATAAGATCAAATGCTAGCAAATAAAAGTAAATCATGATCAGGCCTTTATTGTACGCATTTGCAATTACTGCATTACGTAGCATTCTCGCACGTATAGTTATAGCATTTTGGAGGGAAAAGGAAATGCGAATGCAGATTGTGATTAATATGTGTGTGGGTATTTGTGAAACATGGAAAGGGTATATTTTGTAGGGATTTGTCTGATTTTTTTACTAAGGTTTCTGAAAAGGAACAAAATTAATGCATCTACTGGAGAGGAAGGTTTAAATACGGTATCTTTGAAATTGTAAAATGTGAATTTTATGTTATTAAAAAATTTAAATATTAAGACGTTACAAGGGGGGTTACGAATGAATATACTGATGGTAAAGGAGGGGCACATTAAATAATTAAATTGGTTAATACGGTAAACCTCTTCAGTTTAAACGATTTCGGTCAGGGGGCTAAATTTTGCGATTTCCGGACAACTCATAAATTATAAATCCAAATTTTGTCTGGGGAGTCTGTTGCAATGGTCATTTTCTAGGTGACCGATTTCTGAGAATGGTAGGGACAGGGGTATGCCACACAGAGCTGCCAAATTACTGCTTCAACAATCCGCTAAAATTAATCGAAAATGAGTCCAAATCCGCTAGAAAGATCTTAAGGGAAGTCAAAAATTCCGCTGAAGGAAGAAAAGGGTAAAATATCAACAAAAATTACTTTTTTTCATTTTTATCTATTTTTAATTTAATTTCCTATCAAAATAATACACTGAAAATAGTACAATATCAAAAAACATTATTTTACAATTTTCTAAACAAAATATAAATAACTTTTACAATGTGCAAATATTTAAATTTTGAATTTTTTTTACTAAAATTCATTGCCCGAAAACAAGGTGCGCGTCTTACACGGGGGCGCGTGGTACATGAGAATATACGGTAATTCCTAGAAATTCCCCAACATTTGACTACTTGTAAGTTACTCCTCCATCTAGAAGCTATTTAACGAATTGTCGAAATTTTTTGTCCGCAAGTGTGTTAAGATCTTTCGGTCCTCTTCACCCTTTTGAAGGAAAAAAAAAATTTCTGACGTAAACCTCTTCTTAATGAATGAGGGTTCACTCCCGTCCATTTACCGGGTGTGGTATTCCGGTAATCCCCACACGGAGTTGTCGACGTGCGCTATGCCATTGATTGATTGATTGAAACGCAAATTCCGCTAGAAAAAGACAAAAATTACGACTTTCCCTCCCTATTTACCACTATCCGCTAAATGATATTTTTTCCGCTAAGCGACAACAAATTACGCCAGATCTAGCGGGAAAAAAGCCAGATTGGCAGCACTGATGCCACACCCTGAGACCTTTTTCCCACTCGCAATAAGATCTTTTCCGCTGTACTGGTGGTGGTGCCATATGGTACCCACCCGTGGAAAGGGAATGCGGAAAGAGGTCATGTCCGTTGTTCCTCAGATTTGAAAGAAAAGGTGATGATTGGGTGGTGGAAACAAACGCCAAGAAAGACGCGGGCTTCTGGGCATAGAAGGTGTGTGAAAACTTTCGCAATCCAACAGTTCAACAATACAGATCGACCATGTGAAGGCATTACGTTCATACTGCCAATGTTGACATTGGTAGTATGTAGTTATTAGTGGTTTCCAGTTTTGAATCATAACTGTCTGTGGTCGAGCTATGAATTTTGTGCGATTCCAAGTGTTTCTTTGTGTATTCAACGAAGTGAGTAGGCAAGTAAATTTTATTGTTTAAACCCTGTCTCTTCTTAGTTTCAGTAATTTCATCGAATGTTCATTTTTAGATTCAGATATTGACATTGAGTTGGAGTAAACATTGACGAGTGAGTTGGAGTAAAAACAAAGAAGGGATATATATTCGCGTGAAAGTCACAATGATATTAGATTAAATGAAAATTTAAATAGTGTAAATAGTAATGATGAAATCGTTTTGAGAGATACATTTGAATGCGCACTGAATGTCATTCCAAGAAATTTTAATGCTTTTGATTGTGGATTGATGTATTTACAATGCAAGTTTGCAATTCAAAGCATTTCGAATCTGAAGTCACTTTAGGTAAAAGAACTGCATTCACTTTATGTTGTCATAAGGATAAAGCAATATTACTGGCCATAAGAGAAAATGAATACTTAAAGCCATTGTATAATGGACTTATTTCAAATGAACCTTCAGTAAAAAGGAAGTCCAAAAATTTTTTTGAAAACATTCGTAAATACAACTCATCATCTGCTATGGTTCGCACAGAAGTTGATATTTCGGATACAGTTAGGCGTTGAGTGTATCATTTTTAAATACTACATGTTTTTTATCACAGATCAGGTCCAACGACTGCTGGATATGGTTGCTCACAATGTCATGCGCAATTATATTTTATGACGTTAACACTGCTTTCAATTATAGATTACGTGAACACTCTATTCAAACATGCACTAATGATATAATGCACGAAATCTCACTTGCGTTAGAAAGCATTAATACTTCCGTTCGGTCATTCATTGCAATGAAAGATCATTGTCGGAGAATTGAAAATCAAAATAAAGAAATATGTATGCTCATTAAAGTAAATCGTGTTTTACATATAAACCGTTATAATGATGCAGTTCAAACTGATATAGCAGTAATATTTAGTACAGTTGATGGTGAGTCACCTTTTGAATGAAATATGGTTTCCTTTTCAAAAGTTAATGGTACCATTAAAAATATACCTGCATTGGATTCATCTAGGGATTGCAATACCGGTATACCGGGATACCGAATACCGGTATTTGAGCCATTTGTAAAATTTTGTAATATCGGTATTCACAAGTTTGAATACCATTTGTTTCGTTATTTACTAGAAATTTTTTGAGTTGTCTCCACTATGCTCCTCCATGTTCAGGTGTAGCCAACATAGCAAAATAGTATACGTTTTTATTTTTATGCATCCCTAACGTGCGAAATTAATTACATTGTGAATACATGCGAGAGATTCTAATTTATTAACAGCCAATGCAACAATAAATTTCATGTTGCTGTCACTTAAAGTACATCACTCACTGCGTTTACCAAGCGATCTGAGATCGGTGCTGCCAAGTCAGTTCGAGTTGGTAAACAGAAACGCGCTGAGCAGCGCGGGCTAGAATGGCTAAAAGTGAGCTGAACTCAACCCGGAAAAAAAAGTGGACCAGGTTCAGCACGACATCGGTCGCCTCGGTGTTCTTGCGGACTCCGCTTCTCTTTTGTCAGCGGACGGAAACAAATACAATCGCAATAACTCCTGGCGCTATCATCAAAAGAAGGGAAATTGAAAAAAGATTCTTATTTTGGTCGGTGAATATCGCTTGCGATTCGAAATTGCGAGAATATTGATAAAATATACTAAAATTTTGTCTAAATTACCAAGTGTAAACAAACTCATTCCCTTGCAAAAATTGATTTATTCGTTGTTTTTAAGTGCTTCCACTCCATATTCATTTACTATCCTTCTATTATTGGTGTTGAATCTTTGTTTCTATTTTGATTGCTTTTGTGGTTCGCGTTTATGTTACATATTTTAAGATTGAGATAGCATGGTATCTGCAGTCAGCTCCAAAATACATTTACTTTCCGTATAGAATATTCATCTTTGTTTATTTGAGTGAAATGTAATTTATTTCTGTCATTTACGTTTAATGCTTGATTTATTTGTCCTCTTGTACCTGTATGAAGATGTAACTGAAAGTGAAAATGTAACGTGGTCCTGCTTATCCTAATGTGATCTTAGAATATATATTTATATCGTCTCAGTTGAAGATATTTTTCATTCAGAGTATTTGAATATTGAGTTGATGCGGCTTTGTAGACTTCATTGTAACTTATATTTCTTAGTATATTGAATTAGAATGTCTGCTATTTCCTATCTATCAACAATTATGAAGTATTTCTTACGATCAAGGTTGTTACACTGCTATTTATGAAATTTAACGTCCCCGTTGAGAATCAACGGACACTTCTGCTTATTGATTAAAGAACACCACGAAGAAGCAAAATGACGGCCGTCAAATCTCGATGATTTGCAGTCGATACGTGAATATCGCAAATATCGATATGTTAAGCTCGTGTTGATAAACTCGTCGGTCCTATGAGATCGGTCTTACATTGCCGGTACGAGCTGCCACCAGATCGAGCAGAGATCGCTTGGTAAACGCAGTGACTATCTGAAGAGTTATATATTACATTGAAGAATTGTACAGAAGAAAGGCATACCGAAATAGAAAATGTTTTACGGTATTTATATAATTATAATGATTTTAAAAGTGAAAATGAAAAAGAAGTAAAGAGACTAACCAAATCAAATTAGATCAAGTTTATAGTAAATTTTCTTTAAAACTTTTACCTACAAACCTATCCACATTCAGAAGAAATCGGTACAGTTATCGAAGATGATGATGACACTAATGTAGATAGTGAAAAGGAATTGTCTCTTGAACAAAAATTAGAATTGGCGATATCTAAAAAAATTCAGCAAACCAAAATACAATACAGAAATCAGATATATCCAAAACCATCCGACCAGAAATTGATTTATTTGAAGATGAGGTATTTAGAGGTAAATACTTGGAAAAATTATATTTCGCGCATTGCTAATTGTACCACCAACCAGCGTAGATGCTGAAAGAGCGTTTTCGACAGCTGGAAATTTTTGCACAAAATTACGTTCCAGGCTCAATGACAGTACAATTAATGCATTATGTTTTTTAAGATCACATTTCAAAAATTTGTAGTAGTACAACAGACTGAATAGTGATTTCCACTTTTTTGTGAATTATAAACATAATAGGTTCCTTTTTCCTTTACTCTTTTGTGATTGTTTATATGCTGTTATAATTCATAAGTTACAAATGATGTTTCGTGATATTTACTCTCTCTAATAAAACTGGCAAATAAAACAAAGAAACACCTGCTTTTTCTTTTTTCCTTTCTAAAATTCCTACTACCGGTATTAAAACCGGTATTCCGGTATTAAGATCTAAAAATACCTAATACCGGTATTGACATATTGGTCCTATATTGCAATCCCTAGATTCATCATTGGACCCTTTAGCATATCCATTACTTTTTCCAAATGGTGATACTGCGTAGCATATCGATATTACTCATAATGCATCAACTACATAAAATTCCAGAAGTAAATTAACCATGCTTCAGTATGCAGCCTATCGATTAGCAATTAGAGAAGATTTTACCATGTTGACTAACTTAGTGGTATGCCACCACATAAATTATTAAATGCATCGTTTTACTGATCAGAGACCTTAATAAAAAGCAAGCACAGGTAATGCAACAAGAATTCGCATCGAGCGTATGCATCGTAGGTGATGCCATTGATTGCGAAGTTTCAATTGGAACCGCACGCAATAAGGGAATTATGATTCCACGTTTAAATTTAACATATTCCGACACTATTTTATCATTTAACTTTCAAAGAACACAATTTCCAACTATACCTACTTTTGCAATGACAAAAAATAAGTGTCAAGGACAAAGACTCGAGAAAATTAGAAATTTAATGAGGCAACCAATATTTTGCTGTAATAGCAAGTAGAGTTCGATCATTTTATGGTTTGTTATTTTATATTTCCGAATACAATTACCAAGGGTATTTAGCAAATGATGAAAGAGTTTTTACGAAAAAAAAATATCGTTTACACAAAAGTTTTGAATCGTTAAATTAACCTTCAAACTATTTTAATTTGAATGGAAAATAATTTTAAAAAATATTTGTAATCATTATGAAGGCTTTCCCCAAAGTTGCGCTTTCTCATATTGATTTTTATTGAATGGACAACATTATTTTTTTAACCACCGGGATTTTTGTTATAATGAAAAATATATAAAAAATACGAGGCACGTATTTTTATATTAATTTTTTATTTGTGTTTTATATAATCCGATTAATTCAAGACTGTGCAGTTTTGGCGAAGAAATGATTATAGTGGCATAATCATTGACAAAAGAACATCAACAACGTTCATATGTAACATTTAATGAATTATCTAATTTCGACCACTGAACGATCACTAGTATGCATAATTCTACCACGAAGGGAATCATTTAGCCTCCAGTGATGATTTGCTTCAATAACACAGGCCTGCGAAATCGGGGTAATTAAAAAAAGCAAGACCAAGAAAATGTGTTTGTAGTGTATTTTGAGGCGCTGATTTCAAAAATAGCCTTTATTTTATTGTATCACGTAAGGATTTTTAAGGTTTCAATGTTTGTTTGTAATATTATTCAACATTTAGAAATTGTAGTAAAACTTATTTTCAGGTTAGTAACAATCTTAAAAATTTCAGATTTGTTTACACAATACATTATATTTTTGTTGTGATTGCTTTTTGACAAAAAGAAGTGTTTAAATGGAAAACAGGATAGAAAAAGCGTGTAAAATCCCCTAAAATGCAAAAAAACGGAAAATATCTTTAAAAACATAGACTAACTTATTAGGTAAACTTTCAACGGCGATTGCGTGGCGAAGATGGAACATTCACTCCATTGCTCCAATGTGATTATTTATTAATTTTCAATCGATATCAAAATTTGAAGTGTGAACTCAAATCCCAAATATATGGTAAGAGATTTTTATCGCCAGATTTCAAGCTTTTTTTAGGAAAAGGGTTGTGAGATGATGAGGTTTAATGTCTAAATTTTTCAAGCACAACCACATTAAACTTCGACCATTTACAGATAATCTTACCTCGTGATTTGCTCAATAAACTAACTTTGATACTTTATTCATTATTTCATGCTAACAACTTAAGATGCGGAAGTGTATATCTAATGCGGTAAGACGACATAGACCCTCAGACACGACTTTTGTTGCTAACTATTCGCAGAAGATGAAACGCCCGGTATCGGAAAGTGTGTTTCAGAGATGCAGCTCTTTTTGTCGGACCATCGAGTGGCAGGAGGAAAGAAATGGGAGTCTGAACATCTCGTCTCCTGATTCAGATTCTTTTGCTGAGAGCATAATCGTGTCATTAGCCTTAATGTATAGAAGAGTGTTTATAGAAAGGGGCATCTCCATAAGACTGAAAAGGTGGCATTTCGTCTCTTCACTAAGAAACGCTGAAAGACGCAACGAATACACGAGGGAAATGTGGAACCTCGAAATCAAATACGATCTTTCAAGTATTCGACCATTATGTTGCAGAGGGATTCAATTAGAAACTCTAATCAATCTAAATTTCAATCATATGCACAGTTAAAATTTAAAGTTGTCGCTAAAGCGTCATCTGTTGTCCTCCCGCGATCTCCTTTACTGCTAAATTATCTATCTCAATGAAGGTGTAGTCAATTTGTTGAAACTTAGCGCATCTTTTATTAATCCACACGAGATGCAAGTCCAGTCTCTTATTTGTGAGTAAGGGGGACGACGCTCACTCATCGATTAAATTAACATTCTCAAAACTGAATCCAAGAAGGTTTATATTGGAATCTGGGGAAAGGATACATTCACCAAATTTTTGTCATGTGATTTCAATATCGCTCACTACCCGTTCAGACAAATAATATGAGTAAAAAGTCGCATGGAAATGATGAGATTTGTTCGAAGCAGAATAATTACAAAGGACGCAATAGCTCGCATACGCATCTCCAGAAATCTCTACCAAGTGTTCCAGAAGTCCTAAACAAGAACCAAGTGTTCACATATAATTGATTTTTGTGGTCATGAATATTTATAACATTTAATAGTTTTATATGTCCCCAAATGTTTCGTACCAAATGCTTTTTATAAGAAATCTGTATTTTCTAGGTAATGGAAACGTACTAATTCTCTTCAAATGATTTCGGAGGATGAATAATCATTCGGACTGCGTAAGAATGAGAATGAAATTGCCCTACTTTGCTTTGATAAAACGAACTTTAAGGCCATTACTTTTTCTAAACACCGGCTTTTGAACTAACATCTTCTAGTTCCGGCTTTCTGTATTTACGAGTAAAATTGAAACTAAACATCCGTCAATTTCGTTCTGAAAAGAAGAGAAAGAAATATTTCAAAGGAAGTTACGAGTAATTATAAATGGTTCACATATACAACGACTCATGCCTTTTTTTACTCCAGTGAGTTTTAAGCAACAGCGTCAGCGTAAAATCACTTCTCAAATATCAACAAAAAATATAAGATTTGGGCATAAGATGACAGACATAATATCAGAATGTTTCCAAAGTGCACCTGATTCGCATGATTCGGATATGTTATTGAATCCATCAAAGAGTCAAGACCCTATAATAAGTCAAAGTAAAGTGATTAATCATAATGTTGACTTTTGTGAAATAGTTTATAATGACCGACGTCGTATCAATCCAGCAACTGGGCTGAAACCGAACTAAGCTGGCCGATCGACCAAAAATAGAGAGCACTCGATGCTTTACGCAAGTTGCCTTTCGTGAGGATAGGTCATCTGTTGTCACGAATGGCAAATAAGAAGAGGAGAACACTCGAAATAATTACTTTTACATGTTTACCGATGTTTAGAGATTCCTTTCCATTCCAAAAACTTTCAACGACGAATCTATGGCGAAAATTGGAATTTCAGGGAACATTTACATTAACATGCATTGTTTCAAATGATTTGTTGGTTTACTATAGTTTTGAGAGAAAATACTCCTAAGAAAAACACCAGGCTTGTGGGAAACGGATTCAAACGAAACATTCAGGGCACATTCTCTGTTTGAAAACAATGGATACGTGTCCGATTGTTCAACTCAATGAGCCTTTGTTATGAAAAATTAGCAACTGAAAATCAGAGTTAGGCAGCCAAGCCATGCAAATGCATAACCATGTAGCTCTCGCGATTTTCCACTTAGGAAATTATGTTCTTCCATTTTTTGCTGATAACTTACCTTTTCGCGATTAATTTTATGCTATCGAAAATTGATTCACCATCACATTATATTTTTTCCGTCGAGAATCTTAGCAGAATGAATTGATTTCATGTGAACATCACCTTTGTCAGTTCGTACTAAATTGAGGCAAACACTGAATCAAGCGTTAAATATTTGGAAAGCGCGAATGCGAAATAAATTAAGCAGATCCTACCTTCTGCTCTCGCGAAAACTAACGCTCTCGGATATTAAAATCAAAATCTTAAGCTTTATTCAAGATATACTTCAGAAATAAGTAAAATGTAATCATTTCTCCGAGATATGATTGCTTTTTAATAATATTTCGCAACAAAAGAATAACGAGACCGTTGAAATTTTCTATTTCAACGGTGCAGCATTATTGCTCTTTTACCTGATTTTGCACGGAACGAAATTCTGTCACTTGATGTTTTGCTGAAGTCCAAAGAAATAAGGGTTTATCAGCAAAAAATCCTTTTATATGCGAATAGCAGCAGTTAAATTCCGGCTAAAAAATTCTCACGGCTAAAAACGCAAGCTCTTCATTTAGTAAACAGTATAAGAATTTATTATTCAGTATAAGAATTGTCTCATATGATTAGGGAATATAAACTGTTTTTAAAATTGTCGCAGATTATACTTTTCTCTAAATAAATAAATTACTGTTGTTCAAATTGCCAAAACGGGCCGATCGTGATTTTCTACCTCCAAACGAAGCAAATAAGCGGGCTGGTGAGAAAATACTCCCACAGTATATAGCAGAATACATTGGATTTGTATTCACAATAAACGATCACACTATCTGGCGGACTTAAGCGTATATTATTAAAATGTATATCCCGCGATTCGCCCGTGGCGTATGGAATGGGGATCGATTACACCAACATCCCGACCTATTCTACCCTATTTGCATTTCTAATATAGGGCGGAAATAACCATCTAGAAGTAACTATTGAATAGCAAACAGTTTAATTTTAAATTAATAGTGCATGTAAGTTTTTAGGATTACTTCCTTGTAATATTTTTACGAAGCCTCTCGGATATAGCAATAAAAATTGTTAAGCGTGGTTGAATACTATCACTAGATTTCAGGGACTCTGCGGAGGACGCATCCTTTCTTCCAGAAGAAGATTTATTTGCTTTATGAAGCTAAAATAAGACTTTTGAGAGTGAATATAATTTAAAATGACAAAAAAGATCCCAAGAATCGACTTCATTTGGGCGAGAAGTGAATGCATAAAGCGAGAACGACGTTCAATGAAATTATTATATATATATTTATAATATATTTCTCTACTAAAAAAATAAACTCAATCGCAAAAAATCGGTTCGTTTTTAAGCATTGTGATTTTATTGGTAATAACGTTATCATTGAAATATTCAAAAGATTGTCCGAATGCGATCCTTTAAAGAATTATCTCTATCACTTTCCAAACAAGTACTACCGTCATAATATTTTGTGATAAATATTTCTCTTATTTCTTAGTAGTTCATAATACTACTTCCCGTATTCTTAAGCGTTGGCCTTGGTACTTATTTATAAAATTTAATCTACGTTGCAAATGCTGACTTTGAAAACGAAGGGCCTCACACAGAGTCAACTACCCTGCGTGATCTCGATGCTGATGGGAGGGACTCTCTGTTTCGAGACTGTTATCTGCATCCTCTATGTCAGCGGGATACGGAGAGATAGGCGCATGACCAATTCGTACTGTGAAGGCGAAAAACGCATTCAAAGGGATCTGTAAAAGTGATGCCGTTCAAAAGTAAGAGAAGAAGATGGAGTTATAGTGAAGACATATAATTTTAAGAAGAAGCTGAGTTTTCTGCACATCTCTAAGCTGATTATGCAATCGTTTGCTGCGGTCGTGGTAAAATTTTAAAGAACTGAGCATCGAATTACCAAAATGAAAAGGAAAACTAAATCGCTATTTTTCCACTAAACATAAAGACGAGGTTGAGACATACAGCTATTAAAACGCTTGAATTTAAGGGAAAGCCTTCATTACGCATATGATGAATACATCCCCATAAAATGAGCCCCATCAACCTCAAAGTTATGGGAAGCTGCGCACGAGCAACGAAGGACTTGGGGAGGGATCATCTTTGATGATTTGCTTCTTCGGACCATCGAGTGGAATGAGAAGGGTCGCTGCAGTCTAAACATCTCGAGTCCTGACGCCTTCTTTCACTGAGTGCATAATCGTGTTATTAAACGTGATGTTGAAAGAATAGCCCACACTCTGGATGATTGCAAAGGCCGCATGTCTTTTCGATTCACCACGTGAGAAACGCTGCAAGGCGAGAAGGCTGATGTTAAAATTTATTCCATTTTATTTTTTGCAAGAATCTGTTTCATCTTTTCTTCGTTTCCTACCGTTTCGTCAACTGAAATGTATGCGACATGAGTTTTCGCATTTGATGGGGGATAAGGGATAACTTGACCGATCAATAATTCTGCAGTTGAAATTCTCTTAGAATTATAATTCATCAACTTTTAACTGATTTTGCACGAAACGAAATTCTGTCTTTTGAGATTTTGCTGAATTCTGAGAATATAAGAATTGAGCAGCAATATATTTTTTATTTGCGAATAGTAGCAGGTATTGCAGCTTAAAAATGTTCACAGCTATAAAACGCAAGCTCTTCATTTAGTTAATAGTATTATTACTGTTTTTGATGACAGGAAAATAATTATTGTTTGTAAAACTGTCGCACGTAATACTTTGCTCTAAATAACTTAAATTATGCTGTTCAAATTTTCAAAAGGGGCCCATCGTGATTGACGTGAAACAAGTGGTGAAGTATCATAATATTGAATATCTCACGCCAGACTGAAAAGGTAAGGCGTAAATATTTTTAATTATTTGTAGAATGTAAATAATAAAAATATATCAGTGCGATAATAATAATACTAATTGTCACTATCAATTACATAGCATGGAATTATTTACAAGTCAAAACTGATCTTCTAAACTTAGGTCCGGTATTATAACATATATTTAGAGTCGACCTTGACTAAAATCTTCACGTAAACTTTAACAAAACGTATTTTTGTCAATATTTAAGCCTTCATTTGTATTTAACTCTTAAAAGTAACTTTAACCGCAATGCATCATGGATGTAAACAATCTATAGGGTGGAAATTTCTAGAGCTAGACTCTCGCTTCAGCTGGTTTATCGCTGAAAAATAAATTTGTTTAGTGTTATTTTCGGATGAAAATCCTTAAAATATTCTGATTAAATTGTGTCGCGGTTATCGCGCTCCGACTTGATTACCCCAGACAGGTTGGCCAAAATAAGTTCCATAGTTTCGTTTTCCCTATATTTATTCTTACAGTTGGTGCAATTCACTTACATTATATGCCGCTCGAAGCCAAGCGCTAGTCCCTGTGCAATGTCGCGGCGGACTCTCGACACTCACCGAAGCTGCGCCAGAGAGTTGGGAACACTCGTCTTTCGACTGCGTCACCCAAGAAAGAGACGAACTGGAAGAGTTTTGCGTCCTTTTTATACTAATTCGGCAAGGGAGGTCATTGTCTTAGGGTTGTGGAGGGAGTGGAGGTCGCTGACCGGGATCAGGGGCAGAGGATGCAAGGGTGCAGTGAGAGGAGAAAAAGGGTTCGGGTGGAAACATCTAGAAGTGTCAAGCGGAGGATGCTGCAATATTTAGGGGACAGGAAATGGTGAAAAGAAAGGTTAGAAGAAAGGAGACTGCGGGAGACTGAATCTAAAGGGTGGTCCACGAAGTCGAAGGATGCACAAGGGGTGCAGGCGGCCGGAAGGGGGTGGTGTATCGAATTGACGGTAAATTTTGGGTGGCTAACGCTTGGCCTCTCAACAATTGGTCTGAATCCTTTACCCCGATATTTCTCATGACATTGCCTTTTTCTCTTCGTAAATCATAACACATACGTTGGGTGCTGTGAGGTATTTTTTATGATTCAGATACCTCAAAAGTTTTATAATTAGTTATAAATTGGAAGTTAAATGAATTTATTTTGTTTAAAACTGCCGATTAAAGTCACTTATTTAATTATTGCATTTATTACTGATTAAGTAAGTATAAACAGAACTCAGTTTCAATGTCGACATAGACGAATTTGACATAGTTAATAACATACAAAGGAGCATTGTCTTAACTTATCGATTGGCACAATTAATCATGAATGTATACTGTAATTTACCTAAGTTTTTAATGGAAGTGTTTCATCAAGATATAACTGTGATTTTTAAAAAAGGCCATCGAAATTTCAATATTTTAGCATGTTAGACTTTCTAACAGTACCTTAGTGAGACAGATATATCAACAAAGTATTTACCGACACCAAACTAGCATTTTCCGACGCCTCATCACTTGAAATTAATCTGAAAACTACATAAACCTAATATATTGTTATCAGAATATTAATGTAAATCGATACATTTAAAGACATTCTTTAGAAATAATAGAATTGCGAACATTACGAATCATTAGCATCACGGCCAGAAGAGTTTAGTAATATTTTACTTCAAAGGTCACTTAACCCAATGCATTTATCTTTACATGAATTTAGAATAAAAAGCATAGCACAACTACTTGTCGAAACCCAAGAACAGCTTTCCTGAGCCTTTCTAACTCGTAGAAATGCAATGAATTTTGTCGTGTCTCTTAACTACACATACTACACATAACTACACTACATAACTAACTACACTACATAACTAAACTAACTACACTACATAACTACACTACACATTCTGAGATAGAAATAGGAACGGACGGACACTTCACAAAATATATCTAAGGATATTATTAAATATTAGTCACAACTGTACCTTGAGCTGTCAAAAATTGAGGAAGGGGTCGAGGCGCGTTTCGCTACCAAGTGTAGCATCTTCAGAAGACCATGAGTGACTAAAGTTTTCTTATTAAGGATATCATCAACGAAGAAATTAAAATAAGCGTTGGACAAAGAATATTTTTTCTCAATTTAAATACAATATTGTGTATGAATGATACAGTAAGTTGGACGAAAATCGTTCATCTATGAGAAGAATTGAAGTCGTGATACGAAGGAATGACGATAAGCGAACCTGTATATTTCTGTGGGGAGGAATTAAACGAAGGGATGAATTCAAATAAAATATCATATAAATGTATCGTCCATGATATTGAGGGTTTCTCTTATCATTTTTACCCTGAAGTAAGGGATCATTCCTCCTTGCAATACACAAATCAAGAATGCTGCATGCCCGGAGGAGTTCTCTTCGGGATCCAGATCGTCCGGTCATTACCTATGCTCAAATGGGCGGGTAAGGTCATTACAGCGATGTCGACGCGTCGGATTTTTCCACTGCGTCGCGAATCGTCGCGAGCATTTACTTTATATTCCCTTTCTGGAAACTAACAAAAACGTGACAAAGGTTGAGTTGATGAGTTTTACTATTTTTCTCGATTTAAGTAAGATTTACTATGAAGTAATGATCCGCCTTTTGTGTGATAAACCATTCTTCTGCTCTAATTAAATGACATATAATGAAAGAAGAATAAATAAAGAAGAAATGAAGAGAAAGAACAGTAGATATATAGAATAGGTTAACGCAACTACATTGTATTTTATCGGATAACTAGCTGTACCCTTTCACACGTTGTTGTGTTTTAACAAAAAGGCAGTTTAAATAAATTCTTCACAAATTGGATCAATTTATGTATCGTACTCCTATTTTTCACTTAGAAAATCCATTCACAATTTGAATGGCAGGCAGCTATTCGCGTTGCAAGGCTATTATAATGAAACCATATATACTATCTACATTACTTTCATTTGGTATATAAGAAAATATATTATCACAGTACCTTTTCAGTTCGGAGTATGATATGCTAAATTATGTGCTACTCTACACTTCGCATCTCGCAAATCTCAAAGAGAACACATATTCAACTGAAGAAGACCTAAAAATGAAATTTAGTCTCGTCAAAGGCATAAAATAAATTGAAAATTTGAAAATAGATGACATTTGTAATCAAAGTCGGTAATGTCATCAACTCACCAAGTTGTGCAGTACAGACAATCTCTTGAATTTATCAAAATATCATTTTCATTAAATATAAAAAACCGTTTACTCCACGATAATATACGTAAATATTTACGATGCTATAAACAAACATCATTTGAATACTGGAATAAATTCTATATGTGTTCTTATGAGAAAATTCAACAATCGCATTCGTCGTAACTGAGAAATGGTTTAGAAAGATCTTATACTTTCCCGGTGTATGCTGCTCAGGAACTTTTCTTGGGTTCTCAACCGGGTCAATGTGTTGGATAGCTCCGACGTTTCGACAGCAACCACTGCTGCCATTTTCAAGGATGTCGATGAAAGTTGAAGTCCGGGTATATATATGAGATTCGGGAGGGAGCTATCCAACACATTGACCCGGTTGAGAACCCAAGAAAAGTTCCTGAGAAATGGTTTGTTTATAGCCTCAAAATTCATCAAAATTATCATCTAATTATTCAAAGTCTCGTAATTTCTGATCGTAAACTATATTTCATGACCAAAATAAGAAACTTTATTCAATTTCCCTTCTTTTGGTGCTACTTTTAAATCCATACGTTGGTTATTTCTAATTTAATTTTGCAAAAGAAAGGAAGCATGCAAGTGATAAAATCGAATTTTACATGTATTTCTTATGGAAACAGTTTTTCCCTTCTGGAGTCGAACTAAGTACTCCGATTTAAAAAAAAAATTCAAAAACCTTCCCGAGGATATACCTAATAATTTCCTAAATTTTCACGACGATTGGATGTATGGTTTTTGAATCTATCGAGTACAGACAGACAAACATTCTTTTTATATATATATAGATTATTCTCATAATATCGGTTCAAATTTAATTTTTATGCATACATTTTTAGGTCCATTATTTGTATGCTTACACATGCGAAGTTTCACGTTCACGCTCGAAAATCAATTTTCTAATTTTTGCCTTGCTTTTAACTACTCCATCCGAATGAGCGACGTTTCTTATCAATCGAGTTTTATGATTTGCGACAAATCCACGCCTCGACATAAGTTTCTATTTCTGGATTTCCTGGACCATATTGTTCTTCTCCGTATATTTGTTCCTCAATCTACGCTATCATATAAAATATTGCGAAAGAAATATAGAATTTTTCTTAATTTTATATAACATCCATTTCTAAGTTTATGTCTATGTATTTAAAATTGCGATCGTTTCCAAATATTTTGTGCTTAGAGGACGGATGGGAGACCCTTTAATTGCTAGAAGGTTGTTAATTACCTTACTGTGGAATGTCTGGATTATATTCGCAGAATCAACTACTGGTAAGTTTGATTGCTACTGTTGGTATTATATTGAGCTGGATTTGGTGAAGTCATCGATCAAAACATGTAAGGCACAAAAATGTCATATTTCAATAAATCCTGAATTTATGAATTTCTTAGTACTCAATAATCATAACAAAGCATCCTTCGCAATCTGAATTTCAACTGCTTAATCAGTAGTTTTAATGTTATATCATCATCTGTTTTCAGTGCTAGATATTAAGCTTGTTCTGACTTCACTTGTCCCATTGAACTTTACCATCTTTTTCTCGGGCTTTCAACACTTCTCTTGCCTATAGGTTTTGGCATTCGTAATAAATATTCTTTCCATCTTTTCTTGTACCCCTCGAATCTATCAGTATTTGCTTGAACACCTAGTTCATCTCTTATATGTGTATTCCTGAATTTATCAATTTTTGTGCAACCTTTCACTGATCTTAAAAATTTCATTTCGGATGATTCTATCTGCCTTAATTCTTTTATTTTTGGTGCCCAGCTTTAAGACCCATACAGTGAGGTTGGTACTGCCATCACTTTGTTATATTTAAATATATATTGTTAATATTAACCCAAAGACTATTCTTAATTTAATTTATAAATGAAGAAACATGCAACTCCATTGCTCAAATGATATTTATAGCAAAAAGACAGAACAAGATCTTCTTTTAAAATAAGCGGACAGTTAACTTCCTCTTCGATTTTGACACTATAACTTTTTGCATGTTATAAAAACTCAATGCAGAGGTTACTAGCAGTTTCAATCTTTCAAATTTTCTTTGAGGATATTTTTTGATATTCAATTATATATTATACGAGTAAAATGTTGCTTGCATACTGCAAGCAGATCGACAACACTATTTTCATGTCGGCATCATATCGGGACGGCCATCAAAAGAAACAAATAGATTGAAATTTTTCTTAAAATTCGCTGAAATTCCATATTCTGGCATCGAACCCGGGTCTTTACTGTGAACATACTATGCAGCACAATAGAACATCACCATCTCTAACTATGTTTGAAAATTCAAGCAGAAATATGGGCTACAACTGCCTCAAAAGACGTTCTAATTTTCACGATTTAAATGGCTCTCTGGATTCGAACCAAGGACGATCATGGAAATCTAAAATGTTTCTGAAGGTCATTTATGATCTCTATCTATATGCCGAATTTGAAGTTTCTATATTATTGGCAAAGGTTTCAAATTAATTCCTAAACATCGGATCAACTTCTGATTGCAGAGACACCTGGTGTCGAACCCAGGACACATTGATAGCTGTGAATGCACTGTTAGATTTGTATGGACTTAATCTTTCTATATGCAAAGTTTGAAATCGATATCGTGCCGGGAAGTACCTAAAATTTGTTTCCGTTATCTCCGTAAGAAATGCATTGAGAAATTTAATTGTCCCTCTGGGATCGAACCAAGGACCATCAGCGAATATGTAAAATTCGATTAAGATATATTTTTATGGTGTCTAACCTCATACCGAATTTCAAGTTTCTATGCCATCGGAAAAGGGTCCAAAAAAAATCTTAAAAATCGCCACAGTGCATTTTAAACGGCAGATTTTTGCCCCGACCTAGCATCGAACCAAGGATAATATTCGTAGATGTCTTTATGGTTTCCTTTAGATAAGCGCGGCATCTAGCGATCCCTTGAATTTCAAATCTCTACCTTTCCGGGAAGTGCCTCAAAAAAATTTTCGAAAATCTTCACCATGTATCCTTATGGAGAAAATCGGGACTTTGGGGCCTTCTGGAATCGAACCTATGACACCTAGGTTCGAAGTCGGCTTTTTCCTGGAGGTTACACGTCATGGCCATAACGTCGTAAAAATTTCGAGTCGGTGGCACTTGTGGAACATGGTTAGAATTTTGATCCCCTATATATATATAGGTATATCCGGAGAAACGTCTATATATACGAGTAAAATGTAGCTTGCATACTGCAAGCAGATCGACAACACTATTTTCATGTCGGCATCATATCCGGACGGCCATCAAAAGAAAAAAATGGATTGAAATTTTTCTTAAAATTTGCCTAAATTTCATCGTCTGGCATCGAACCCGGGTCTTTACTGTGAACTTTCTATGCAGCACAATAGAACATCACCATCTCTAACGATTTGTGAAAATTCAAGCAGAAATATGGGCTACAACTGCCTCAAAAGACGTTCTAATTTTCACGAATTTAAATGGCTCCCTGGATTCGAACCAAGGACGATCTTGGAAATCTAAAAAATGTTTCTGAAAGTTATTTATGATCTCTATCTATATGCCGAATTTCAAGTTTCTATATTATTGGCAAAGGTTTCAAAATAATTCCTAAAAATCGGATCAACTTCTGATTGCAGAGACACCTGGTGTCGAACCCAGGACACTTTGATAGCTGTGAATGCACTGTTTGATTTGTATGGACTTGATCTTTCTATATGCAAAGTTTGAAGTCGATATCGTGCCGGGAAGTACCTAAAATTTGTTTCCGTTATCTCCGTAAGAAAAGCATTGGGAAATGCAAATGGTCCTCTGGGATCGAACCAAGGACCATAAGCTAATATGTAAAACTCGATTATGAAATAAATTCATGATATCTATCGACGTGCCGAGTTTCAAGTATCCATGTTATCGGGAAAGGATCCAAAAAAAATCTTAAAAATCGCCGCAATGCATTTTAAACGGCCGATTTTTGCCCCAGCCTAGCATCGAACCAAGGACAATATTCGAAGATGTCTTTCCGATTTTCGTTGGCTATGCACGGCATTTAGCGGTCCCTCGAGTTTCAACTCTCTGCTTTTCCGGGAAGTGCCTCAAAAAAATTTTCGAAAATCCCCGCCATGTAATCTTATGGGGAAAATCGCGACTTTGGGGCCTTCTGGAATCGAACCCATGACACCAAGGTTCAAAGTCGGCTTTTTCCTGGAGGTTACACGTCATGGCCATAACGTGGTAAAAATTTCAAAACAGTGGCACTTGTGGAACATGGTTAGAATTTTGATCCCCTATATATATATAGGTATATCCGGAGAAGCGTCTATATATAATAGATATTACGAGTAAAATGTTGCTTGCATACTGCAAGCAGATCGACAACACTATTTTCATGTCGGCATCATATCGGGAAGGCCATCAAAAGAAAAAAATGGATTGAAATTTTTCTTAAAATTCGCTGAAATTCCATCGTCTGGAATCGAACCCGGGTCTTTACTGTGAACTTACTATGCAGCACAATAGAACATCACCATCTTTAACTATGTGTGAAAATTCAAGCAGAAATATGGGCTACAACTGCCTCAAAAGACGTTCTAATTTTCACGAATTTAAATGGCTCTCTGGATTCGAACCTAGGACGATCTTGGAAATCTAAAAAATGTTTCTGAAAGTTATTTATGATTTCTATCTATATGCCGAATTTCAAGTTTCTATATTATTGGCAAAGGTTTCAAAATAATTCCTAAAAATCGGATCAACTTCTGATTGCAGAGACACCTGGTGTCGAACCCAGGACACATTGATAGCTGTGAATGCACTGTTTGATATGTATGGACTTGATCTTTCTATATGCAAAGTTTGAAATCGATATCGTGCCGGAAAGTACCTAAAATTTGTTTCCGTTATCTCCGTAAGAAATGCATTGAGGAATTCAAATGTCCCTCTGGGATCGAACCAAGGACCATCAGCGAATATGTAAAATTCGATTAAGATATGTTTTTATGGTGTCTAACCTCATACCGAATTTCAAGTTTCTATGCCATCGGAAAAGGATCCAAAAAAAATCTTAAACATCGCCACAGTGCATTTTAAACGGCAGATTTTTGCCCCGACCTAGCATCGAACCAAGGATAATATTCGTAGATGTCTTTATGGTTTCCTTTAGATATGCGCGGCATCTAGCGATCCCTCGAGTTTCAACTCTCTCCTTTTCCGGGAAGTGCCTCAAAAAAATTTTCGAAAATCCCCGCCATGTAATCTTATGGGGAAAATCGCGACTTTGGGGCCTTCTGGAATCGAACCCATGACACTGAGGTTCAAGATCGGCTTTTTCCTGGAGGTTACACGTCATGGCCAATAGGTCGTAAAAATTTCAAGTCGTTGGCTCTTGTGGAACATGGTTAGAATTTTGATCCCCTATATATATATAGGTATATCCGGAGAAGCGTCTATATATAATAGTTATAGCACATACTGAAAATGTGATTTATCCTATTTAAAGGTAATATAAGAGTTTATATTATTATTATTTATTGTATGACATACAAAATCTTACTCTCAAAGATAAAAATCACCACAGAGGTAAGTTTTTAAGAAAATTGCATTATGCTTGAGGAACTAAATGCAGTAATGAGGAGTGAATTTCATGATTAAATAAAATAGAATGATTGCTGTAGTAAATTTGGGCAAAATTTTAAAAAAGCTAAGATAAAAAGCATGTGGTTAGCAAGCAAAAATTTTCT
The DNA here is from genome assembly GCA_947579665.1 of Sympetrum striolatum. Lineage (NCBI taxonomy): Eukaryota > Metazoa > Arthropoda > Insecta > Odonata > Libellulidae > Sympetrum > Sympetrum striolatum. The sequence continues at coordinate 83,192,842 of OX388342.1, forward strand.
TTTTTTAAGAAAACATACCCAGAATATTTACTTTAATACTTGATTATATCTACTTAAATTTAATTATACTGGGATTTTTAAAAATTAGTATCCAGATATTCTTTCTCTTGGGCAAACATTGAACGGTAGTTAATACAATAGTAAAATTTAGTTTTAACCCTTCAGTGCTCACCTGGGGAGTACCATTGATCGGTATTAGTTTTCTCATAGAATGAGAAGGTTTTTTCCAAGGATTACTTCATGCCAAATCATTACAGGGGCATTTGCAATGGTAATTTGTAATGGTAAATATGACCATGGAAGGATCTTGAGCCAAGGCTTTTATTGGAGGCAAATAACAACCGGAGTGAGACAAGGGGACTCACTCTCTGTAGTATTATTTAACCTGGCTCTTCATGAAGCCATGAAGGAATTGAGAATAGAGGGAACGGTTGTATATAAATCTATACAGGCCAATGCATATGCTGACGACATTGTTTTAGTGGCAAGAAGTATGGACTCACTGAGAGAAATATTCAGAATTTTAGAGCTGAAAAGCCAGAATATGGGACTTAAAATTAATGAAAAGAAAACAAAATATATGAAAATGTCTGCAATTGAAGACAGAGCGTGGACCCCAATTATAACATTTGGACAGTACAACTTTGAACATCTAAAAAGCTTCAATAACCTAGGTAATAATTTAAATTGTAAGAACTCAATGACAGAGTAGTAGTAGTAGTAGATTTATTTAGAAATACATTCTAATAAGTACAAATGAGAATTACAAGTAAAAGTACAAGTAAAAAAGAATATATATACATCAATCTTACAAAGTCTTGCGTATAAATTTCATCATCTTAACACTTTATGTGCACACAATACACGTAATTACACATAATTATATACAATAGTACAGATTTTAAAACATACAAGGAAAAAAACTATAAATTTCTTTACATTAAATTAATTTCAAATTCAACCATTATTCCCTAGTTTCTTTTATAATCCTGATACATTCTCTTCTAAACATTCTTCCATTCTCAATTCTGCAGACCCATTCAGGAAGACTATTGAATAAACTAAGTCTGACTTTCTATAAAAATTTGTAGTATGTTTTTTTATTTTTCAGTCAAAAGTTAATATAGTATATAATAATAGTGATGGCTATAAGTAAATGTTAACTCTGGATTTAAATACCTTGGCACTCTTTTATACACCATTATGTGGTTCAATTCTAATACATGTAGTTTTGTTCTCTCTTCTATGGACATCCACTGCAGAGCATTCAACATGGATTTAATTGGAGTAAGTTTTCCACATTTTAGAATTACTCTCATCGCTCTATTCTGAAGATTTTTTATTTCTTTATTGCAGATCCCATATAAAACTGTGGAACAATAATCAAAATGGGGGGAAATGATTGTTTTATAAATTAGGATTCTTGTCCATGGACTTAAATATCTGCTTATTCTTGATAAGTAACCTATCTTTCTGCCAGTTTTTTTACAATATAATCTATATGTTCCTTAAAATTTAAATGAGAGTCAACGATTATTCCTAAATATTTTATTTCATCGGCAAATTCAAGAATAAAACTATCTATCTGTATGAGAGGTTTGCTTGTGTTATCTAGAATAATTTTCTTTTTTTAGCGGTGATGTTGTTATAAGGATACATTTTGACTTATCCATGTTCAACTTGAGCTTATTAAATTTCAGCCAGGTATTCAGGCAAGCAAGGGCAGAATTTATTTTGCAACAAGCCTCTTCGTAATTATTTTCTGATGCAGATATCAGTGTATCATCAGCAAAAAGATTAACAAATACATCATTCAGTTGTGGCACAAGATCATTGATATACAAGATAAAAAGTAAGTGCCCCATGATAGCCCCACGAGGAATACCAAACCCATTATAAATTTCATCAGATGTTGAATTATTAAGCTTTGTTCTCTGCTTCCTGTTACTCAGGTAGCTTTTTATGAGTTTTACTGCTCGATTTCCAAAACCATATTTCATTAATTTCTCTACAAGTAGATCCTTATCTATTGTCTAGAATGCCCTTTTGAAGTCTAACATGACAGCAATTGTAAGAGGAGATCCACAAGAGGATAATGTATGGAAATAGGGCATATATTGCTAATATTAAGCTCCTGATGTCCACCCTGTTAACCAGGGACATAAAAATCAAGATATATAAGACACTCATCAGACCAGTTGCGACATATGGAGCAGAAGTGTGGACCATGTCTGATGTTAATGAAGAGGCTTTGCGGATATTTGAATGGAAAGATCTACCAAAGATATAGATTATACCGTCCTGTCAACGACGGTGGAAGGAGGATAAGAACAAATAATGAAACAGAAAATAGTATAAGAGGTGAGGACATAGTGAGATTTGTGAAGGCTCAGAGACCAGCTTGGCTGGGTCATGTGGAAAGAATGAGTGAAGAAAGGCTGCCCAAGAAATTACTACATGGAAGGAAGGATGGAAAAAGAAGAAGAGGAAGACCGAGGAAAAGATGGATGCAGGATTTGGAAGTAGACATAAAGGCTATGAGGATTGAAAGATGATGGGAGAAAGTGCAGAACAGGGGACAATGGACAGGCGTCTTGAGGGAGCCAAGTCCCACACGGGGCTGTTGTGCCAAGGAAGAAGAAGAAGAATTTTTAACAAAACATATTGCTTTCTGTTATATATAGTAAGATAATAATGCAATCTGCCTGGCATTTGCCCAAGGACAAGAGAGAAAACACTCCAAAAACCTCTCAAACCTAATGAGCTGTAGATCAGCAAAGAAAAGAACAGATGGTAAGCATAATGCTTATTATTTTTGCAATATTTTTAGAAACATATTAACATTAGTCATTAGTTAGTTCATAGATACTTATGAGATTACACTTAAAGGGAATAGGAACACCACAGCAGAAAAGACCAGCAAAGGAAGGATAAATAACTTTACATATAAATTAAAAAATTTAAGACCACTGGTTCTCTGGGGATAATTGAAAGAGAAAATTAAAGGAAAAGCACCAATTTTAATCGATAATGGTTGTCGTGATCAAGATAATGTTTACTCTTTGAATGCTGGTCTCCGCCATGTGAGGGCAGTCATAGATGCATGCCTAGTGCCAAATTTCACCTTTGGTAGCTGGCTCAAGCCATTTAGAATGCATCTTTAAGGCCAGGTTCTCATTCAAATGAGCAAAAACTAGGCAATGTTAGGAATTTGTTTTTGTGACAATGAAAAGACATACAAGGGATCTGTTTAGGAATTATTGTTTCTCATACATTGTACATTATTTGAAAATTTTTATGAAGAAAAAAAACAGAATGGCGCCCGTAAGTTTAGTTTGTTTGTGGGCCTGCGCGTTTGAGGTAGGTCATCGGTGTACAGCATAGTCCCTCTGAAGTTATCTAAAATCAAAAATTGTTAACATTAATTGATACTACATTAAATTTGCGGTACCTTATACCTAACTTCAATGAAATAAGCATAAATTTGAGGATTCAGTGCAAGTTCAAACTATGAGTTCAATTTTTAGGGTTCTTTTTTACTCTAGGCTTTATAAAAAATAGTTAATATTAACAATTTTCACAAATTATAGGTATAAGGTACGAAGAAAAGTGTTTACTTTTGAGTGGACAAAGATAGAAGTTAATAGGTTGAACCGTTATTTTTTCTACCCTGTACACTGCTTTGAAAAATTGAGTTTCCAGAAAAACGCGTTTAAAGTTTAGGGAAAAGTTATATATGTATTATTAATTCAATTTGCATAATATCTGCATTTTATTATATATTTTCGAGGTCGCTGAACACGAATCTGAAGTTATATTTTGTAAATTCAAAATGGCGGACTAAAGAAAATTAGTTTCATGCAATATCAACCAAATTTGAGATATAATGGTTTAAGCATTGGCTTAATACGAATTTGATGCTAGATTTAAAAAAATCAAAATGGCTAATGCAAGATGGTGGACCAAAAATTACTTTTTGGCCAATTTTGACCAAAAAAAATATGTTTTCGTTACTTACATTTAATCTGCAATTCCAGGACCGTACATTAATTCCTCCTCCAACTCAAATTGTGCCTGGCGTGCCATTTCCTCGTTTTTCTTGGCAAGGGCTGATCTGGCAGAGCTGGATATGCTGCGTTCGGCAGCATGTGCACATTGTTCGTCACATTTTTTGGCAAATGTCTTTGCATGGAACCCAACAGCAATTCCCAGTGTGTTCATTATTTTCAATAATGAGGTGAATCCTTGGTTGAACAGGTTTGCAGCTATATAAGAGGCGCATTCAATTGTTTGAGAAGCACAATGCAAATGTTTCGGGACCAGTCTCCAAACACACGAATTGAAACATTCGTTGCTGTTCTGGGTATTTCCTCCTGTGCAACCCTGTAGAAAATCCTCTGCGGAAAGAGCCTTGTAAATGGGTTTGATGGCTTTCTTGGACTTTTTCGTCAAAAGGATGGTCGTGATGAAATGAAGCCAATCCGTTGTTTGCCTCTGCGACTCTTCACTAGCACCAACTGTCAGCACCTTCCAGACAATGCCAATGCTGCGGATCGTTGTTGGTAGAACACTTGTGATAGTATGTAGCCCAGACAGCATTTCTCATTTTTTCTACAGAATCGGGATGCCTTCTAATTGCCAATCCATAGTAGGTCGTCAAATCTGCTATTACATTATCTGTCAGTTTACCCTTGCCTTTTTCTCCGAGTCCCCTGGTTCCTTTTTTCACTGCCCATAGTCGGCTGCCCATTCTCTTCTGTACATGGCCGATACATCCTTTTTTCTTCACAGTGATGTCATCGTAAGGATCTAATTCGAGGAGAGCCTTGAAAGTTTTAGTATCGCCGTCACCAATGTAATGGGTGTATTTTACATTCAACAGTTCCTCGAAACGCGAAAACATCTCTTTCATCGCGTCGACCTCCATTTTACCCTCACTGCCATGGTGATTTGCAACGCAATTTTCTTCATGCGAATCCAGCCAATTTTCATATACTGCCGTTCCTTCTTTCGATTTCCAATTAGCGCAAGATTGACAAAAAGACGATTTCACAACAAAGTCCAAAATTTTGCCAGTAAATTTTCCAATAAGAGACGCAATAACGAAAAGAGATGAAAACCCTTGTTTCTTCCACGAACCGTTGCCTGAAACTCTTACATGCCATGCTTCATTACCATTCTCAGCATTAATCTTTATTTCCTCGTCGACAGCCTTTTTTCTAATTATTTCAAACACTGATTTTGCAGAAATTTGAAGCATATCGAGAAAAGCATAATAAATGTTGTTACTGAAATTGCACGATATGCCCATGACTCCACAAAATGTTTTCAAACTTTGTAGTCCGACACCTAACATGCGCATAGCTAACATAAAGCGGCAGTTCACTTCATAAGATTTGCCGATTGTGGGGCTTGAGCCGACATACCGCATGTCGCACGAACACTTCACTGCCAATTTAAAAGCTATTCCAGCTCCAGTTGTACGACTAAATGTCACCTCTCCACCGTACGATTTGCAAACCAAACACAGACTCAAAAAGTTAAAAATAGTAAAAAAGTTACATGTCACATAACTGCTGTTCGGGTCAACTTCAATGTCTTTGTAATTTGCGGTTTTCAACTTTTTCGCCGACGTGCTCACATATGTGGAATCAGCTTCGCTAGAAAATTGTTTCCCTTGGAATACTTTCTTATCATCGGTTGCTTATCTACCACTCTTCCCTGCGCCATGTTTGGCCATGTAATGCTTTCGTTCGCAATAAACGCATAAAGCCCATCTCCATCTGGTTTTTGTAGCAGTGATTTTACCTTTAGTACCACTAAACCACCACTAACTATTCCAATGTGTTGTAAGCAAACGCATTCGAAACGCATTTCCATAGCGGCGGAAATGCAGCCATCAATAGTGAAAATAGTCAAATACGTTTCCTTGAGGTCTGCACACATGCATACCGCAAGAGAAATCATTTTGTGAGCGTGCGTCACGACACGATACGTTTTCAACCTGAGTTCGGCGTCTCCGGCTGAGAGCGTCCCACGGCAGCCGTGGCACCGCTCCGAACAATGGGCTGTAGAATCTTTTCTAGCTCGCGAATTAAAAAACCTTTTCGTGCCTATATTCTAGACACAAATATCATTCAAAAAATGCATTAAAAAAAATCGAATTTTTGAAAATTTTTGAATGAGAACCTGGCCTTAACTGACCAGCACCAATGCACTCCTACTTTGTGCCCTTGATGGACACATCATGAAACATTTGTCATCAGACTATTACATTCTTTTAAGTCCAATCCCTCAATCCAATTTCTATATGAAATCTTTGCTGATAGTTGCCTCTTAATTTCTGGACAACATACATGAAGAAATTAAAAACTCCACCTTGATTCTGTCTTTGAAAGGAAAATTAATTAACTACATTTTGATTACTTCTGATTAATTGTTAAATTATACTTTTGGATTATTTTCATTTATATCAGTCAAGAGAAATTTATTTATTGCAACTGTGAAAATCAACAACACTACTACGACAATGCTAAAAATTTAAATATTGTTTATACATGGAATCTGGAGGTTTACTAACAATTGATGTTCTTACATATGACACGAGGTCTAGTTCACATAGGTTTTGTTTACTGCATATTTTAGACTACGTTGTATCAGCTACCTGTTAATTAGGTTAGCTGCCAATTTTTCACTTGAAGTTATATTTTTCACAATGGTAATAATCCACAATAAGCATTTTTATTCCCAAAAAATAATTATTTAATTGGCATATTAAATGATGTTTTATTTACAGTGTATATTACAAGCTTCAATTACCTAGGTACTAATTTAAATTGTAAGAACTCAATGACAGAGGAGATCCATAAGAGGATAATGTATGGAAATAAGGCATATTTTGCTAATATTAAGCTCCTGAAGTCCACCCTGTTAACCAGAGACATGGAAATCAAGATATATAAGACACTCATCAGACCAGTTGTGACATATGGAGCGGAAGTGTGGACCATGTCTGCTGCTAATGAAGAGGCTTTGGGGATATTTGAACGGAAAGATCTACCAAAGATGTAGATTATACCGTCCTGTCAACGACGGTGGAAGGAGGATAAGAACAAATAATGAAATAGAAAATAGTATAAGAGGTGAGGACATAGTGAGATTTGTGAAGGCTCAGAGACCAGCTTGGCTGGGTCATGTGGAAAGAATGAGTGAAGACAGGCTGCTTAAGAAATTACTACATGGAAGGAAGGATGGAAAAAGAAGAAGAGGAAGACTGAGGAAAAGATGGATTCAGGATTTGGAAGTAGACATAAAGGCTATGAGGATTGAAAGATGATGGGAGAAAGTGCAGAACAGGGGAGAATGGACAGGTGTCTTGAGGGAGGCCAAGGTCCACACCGGGCTGTAGTGCCAAGGAAGAAGAAGAAGAGATGCAAAACTTATGGACAAAATCGAAGTTGAATGTTTGCTTGTGCTCTTGCTTTATGCAGGAATAAATAGATCTGGAAGCAAAAACATAAAAGATTTGTGGGAGAAAGATGGTTTAGGTGTTGAGGAATTGATTGCATCAATGAATTATCAAAAATGTAGATTTCTTTTACAATGCCTAAGATTTGATAACATTGATACTTGAGCAAAGAGAATTTTTTTTTGACAAATTGGCTCCAATATGTGAACTTTATGATATGGTTGTGGTAAATTTTAAAAATTCTTATACCCTATCAGAGTTTGTTATGGTAGATGAGCAGTTAGTTGGTTTTTGTGGACAATGTCCTTTCAGGCAGTATATCCGCAATAAGCCAGCCAGGTACGGAATAAAAATATTTGGATTGGTTGGCGCAAGATATTTTTACACTTCTAACTTGGAAATTTACACAAGCAAACTGCCTAAAGGGCACTAGAAATGAAAAACAGTCCTGGGGAAGTTGTAAAACGAATGGTGGAACCCATCCTTGGAACGTGCCAGAATGTGACTAGAAAATTGGTTCACACGTGTCCTACTAGTGGAGGATTTACTCGAAAGTAAACTGACCCTGGTCAGAACCATAAAGAAAAATAAAAGGGATGTATGTATGTATGTATGTGTTTGCAGGCGAATCAGCCTCTCGGGCTATTATCGCCATGAGTAGTAGGACATTACAAGTCAGTACATCCACAAGTCGAACAATACATACAACATATAAGGTTAAAAAGTTAAAATTGGGCTCTGATTAAAATTTGTAAAAACAAGAAAGGGCTGTATAGTGGCCTTTAAAGTTTTGATAAAATAAGGACATAGACTGTAAAGGGTCCAGCCCTTAGAGTCCATTTTCACAATAAAGGATACTGTCTCCAACTAATATTAAAACCATAAATAAGATAAATAAATAAATAAATAAAATTATAAATTAATTGGAACAAGGCAAGTTGAGTGGGGCTTAACTAAATGTAAGTTAGTAGTTTCGTAGCCTTCACGAAATCAAATATCTTTTCCACAGATGCTACATCGTCTCCTAGGGCGACCGAGAGATCCGTCGAAAGGCCTAATCTCCTTCGCTCATCTTCAAACTGGGGGCATTGCAGTAAGACATGTGATACAGACAATACTGTGTCACATATCTCACATACTGGGGCCTCCTCAGACCACAGTAGATGTTTATGAGTCCACCAGCAATGCCCGATTCGTAGTCTGGTTAGGACTACTTCCTCGAGTCTGGAGAGCCTACTTGATGTCTGCCAAGAATTAACATTTGGTTTCACTATTCTTAATTTATTTTCTGTTATTTCATTCCACTCATCTTGCCATTGTTTAAAAACCAAGTGCTTTATACATGTCTTCACATCACTCACAGGCACTTGGTCATAAAAAGTCCACCTCTTATTAGCAGCTTCTTTAGCTGCAAGATCCGCCATTTCATTACCTGGTATACCAACGTGGCCTGGCAACCATATGAAATCTATTTCCACCCCTTTAAATTTTAGGTCCACCAGAGATGACTGGATTTTCTGTACCAGTGGATGGATGGAACCAATAGACTCAATGGCTTTTAGAGCAGACAAGGAATCGCTTAGGATTACATACTTAGTCTGGGAGTGTGCGGATATGTAACAAAGAGATTGTAAAAGAGCATATAGCTCTGCTGTGTATATCCCACAAAGTGGATGTAGTCGAAACAGAAATGATGTTTTCTTCACCACATATGCACATCCAACCTGACTTCCCTGCTTGGAACCATCTGTATAGATGGCAGTACTAGAGCTGAAGTCTGCAAGGAGTCTATAAAATTCACGTTGGTATTCCATAGGAGAAGTTTTTTGCTTGTCAAGTCTGGTAAGGCAGAGGTGGACGTTGGGACATGGGAATGTCCATGGTGGGAATTGGGAGAATTTTGTTTCTGGCATCCTGGGGATATTAAATTCCATTTCTCCGAAATATCCTTTGACTCTCATACCCAAGGGCTTTAGAGAACGGACCCGGACAGCATATAGGTGGCTATATCTCTGCACAAAAACTGCTTCATACGCCGGATGATTTGGCTTGGATTTAAGGGTTATTGCATAACGCATAGACAGCAGTTTACGGCGCATATAGAGTGATGGTTCCCCAGACTCACAAAGAATACTTGCTATAGGGCTGGTTCGAAAAGCACCTGTAGCCAAGCGAATCCCTGTGTGGTGAATCACATCAATCGCCTTAATAGCTGATGGTGCTGCTGATGCATATACTATGCTACCATAGTCGAGCTTTGATCGAATGAGCATCCGATATATTCTAAGCAGGGTGGTCTGATCTGCTCCCCAGGATTTGTGGCTGAGAACTCTCAATACATTTAGGGCAGCTAGGCATCGGGATTTCAAATATTTAAGTTGAGGACGCCATGTTAGTTTATGATCAAATTTAATTCCCAAGAAGTATGCACTTTCAACACAAGGTATCTCGGTGCCATTTAAAAGAAGGGATGGATTTGGGTGTGGACCACGAATTCTACAGAAATGGATACAAACTGTCTTGCTGTGCGAAAAGGTGAATCCATTTTCTGTTGCCCATTTGTATATTCGGTTAATTGTCATTTGCATTTGACGTTGCAAAATAGTCATATTTTGGGATGCTAGAAATATACCATAGTCATCCACAAAGAGACTTCCATCAATAGGATGTCTAATACATTGGGCAAGTCCATTTACAGCAACAGCAAACAGTAATACACTTAAGATAGACCCCTGAGGGATTCCATTTTCCTGTGTGAATAGCCGAGACTGAAAAGTCCCGACACGTACCCTGAAGTAGCGCTCCTTTAGAAAACTCTTAATAAAGAGTGGGAGATTACCACGTAATCCCCAAGAATGTAATGTCTTAAGAATGCCAAATCTCCAAGTGGTATCATAAGCCTTTGCAAGGTCGAATAGTACTGCTACCAAGTGCTGTCTTCTGACAAAAGCATCACATATTGCTCTCTCCAGTCTCACCAGATGGTCTGTGGTGGAGCGATACCGACGGAAACCACACTGAATATTGGCCAATAAGTTGTTTGTTTCAAGGAACCAAACAAGCCTCCTATTGACCATTCGTTCCATCACTTTGGAGATACAGCTTGTAAGAGAAATTGGTCTATAGCTCTCTGGTAGTTTCTTGTCTTTCCCCGGCTTGAGGATGGGGATTATAATGGCTTCCCGCCATTGTGTTGGGTAGCAACCATCACCCCAGATTCTATTGTACATTCTTAAGAGATACTTCTTGGCGGTAATATTTAGGTGTTGCATCATACTATAAATTATGGAATCCGCACCAGGGGCGCTATCATGTACCTCACGTAGAGCAGTCTCCAGTTCCCACTGGCTAAAGGAGCAATTGTAATGTTCCTTGTTTCGGGAATTAAATTTTAGCTGTTTCCGCTCACTCTCAGCCTTTATATTTCGAAAGGATGGTGGATAATTTTCGTAACTAGATGCCTTTTCTATAACCAATCCAATTTCATTTGAAATATCCACCTTTTCGGTAATTGTTTTCCCGTTGACCAATAAACCACTATTACTACAGGAAGATGTCCGACCGGATATCTTCCTGACCTTTTCCCATACTTTAGCTACTGGAGTGGAACTGTTAATGGTAGAAACATATTTCATCCATGAATCACGCCTACATTTCCTCACTATCCTGCGAGCCACAGCTTTTAACTTAAGGTATTTTACCATGTTTTCCTCTGTAGGTCGGAGACGGAAAGCTCTAAATGCTCGTCGTTTATCCTTAATGGCAGAATGACATTCGTCATTCCACCAAGGAACAGGGATGCGACGAAGCCGAGCAGAGGATTTCGGAATGCTAATTTCCGCCGCCTTTATTATGGTATCTGTGAAGTATTGGACATGTTTATCCACAGAGGAAAATTCCTCCTCCTCTAGCTGAATTGATTCAGAGAATTTTTCCCAATCAGCTCTTCTCGTTATCCACTTGATGGGGCGAGGCTCCATTGGGGAGGCAGTCAGATGCGTCAGGATAATGGGAAAATGGTCGCTACTACACAAATCTTTGTATACTTCCCATTTGAATGTTGGAGCAACAGTGCTGGAACACACAGAAAGGTCAATAGCTGAAAATGACCTGCTTCCAGCACTAAAATGTGTGTCGCTTCCATCATTTAGAATTATCATGTCCAGACTTGAAAATATATTTGAGAGCCGACGTCCCCTTACATCAGTTCTTTTGCATCCCCACTCTGAATTATGGGCATTGAAGTCACCCAGAAGTAGGAATGGCAATGGCAATTGTTCAATTAAATCCAGTAATTTATTTATATTGATGGGCTCATTAGGGGGAAGATAGATGGAGCAAATTATTATCTGAGCAGGAAGATACACTCTAACTGCAACAGCCTGCAGTTCTGTAGTCAGAGTCACTTCTTCTGAAAGAACAGAGTCGTGCACTAGAACAGCCACACCTCCATGGGCCTGAGGTACCCCGGCAAGATCCTTGTTATAGACAGCATACCCCCGAAGCTGGACATCATCATTTTCTTTAAGTCGTGTTTCCTGAAGAGAAACACACACTGGAGATAATTCTGAGAGAAGTATACGTAATTCTGGTAGGCGATATCGGAAACCATTGCAGTTCCATTGAAGTATGGTATTCATGGTTCTGTATATGGTTCAACGGTTCAATTTATGTTTTGTTTTCCCTTTTTTTCTGCGAATCCTATCAATTAAATCTTTATCTATATTAGTCTCCATCATTTCATCAGAGTCCAATTCCTCTACTAACTTTTCGGGCTCTTTGCATGGTGTTTTGGTTTCTTTGCCCAATTTTTGTTCCGTAGAATTTCTTTCGGATGAGGAATCATTAGCTCTAGAGTGTACCTTGCTTGTTAATATTTCAGCCTCTTTTTTCTTGCTTAAAACAGCCTTTGGTTCATTACTAACACTAACAGTAACAGGTTTATTCCCTGGAGGAACGGACTGGTAGCTTCTGAGTTCAGATAATTCACTTCGAAGTTTTTTCTGTTCTTCTACGAGTTCCTTCACCAGGGTTAATAGTTCGCCCATGGTTGCCTGAGAAGAAGGACTGGCTACTACTTTCGAAAAAGGGAGTGGAGGAGGTGGAGTCGCCATCACCTGTTTCCTGGCTTCTGTCACTGAGATCTTACATACAGCTCTGAGCTCTTGAATCTTCTTTTCAGTGCGAAAACTAGGGCAGTCCTTAGACCAGGCAGAATGTTCTCCTTTACAGTTTATACAACGATGCCCTGAGAGACATTGGGTTCCCTCATGGGCCTTACTGCTACAGTCTGGGCAGATCTTCTCCCGACTGCAAGTGAACTTGGTATGTCCGAATCTGAAGCAGTTAAAACACCGCATTGGATTCGGCACATACGGTCTTATTCTTTCAACCTGGTAACCTAGCTTTACATCAGATGGCAACTGAGGAGTTCCGAAGGTGAGTATTAAGGAGGCAGTAGGTTTTAGAACACCATCCCTTTTCGTCATTATCCTTTCTACTTTTATGACACCTTCGGTGGCTAGCTCTGAGCACAACTCCTCTACTTTCATGTGCTGCACTTCGAAGCATTTTATAACACCTTTGCTGTAGTTTAGGCTCTGATGTGCATTAACCTTAATTGCAAAGGGACCAAGAGACTTCAGATCAAGGAGTTTTTTACTCTGAGCATCTGTTGCTGTTTCTATAAGCAAGGTTCCGTTTCTTAATTTCTTTATTGAGGCTACTTCTCCCACAGTGTTCTTTATGGCTTTAGCCACCACAAATGGAGAAATTGTGTTGAAATCATTACCATCATCCATTCTGCTAACTATTAGATATCTTGGCACAGATATTTTGGCCTCATTAGCATTGATCACCATTTTTACTGGGCTCTGAGAGCGCAGTCTCTTTCCTTTTCCTTCTACTCTACTTTCTACTTCATCAACATCCATTTTTAGCCGCTACTTCGCCGAGTTCAGGACTCGTTGCCCCCCCTCAGCCCCGTGGAGGCGGCGGCGGGGAATGAGCTCTTTACTCTTTCGGTGTCGCTTTTAAGATGTTTTAGCGAAAAAGAATTTATCAGGTATCACTCCAAGTGATACAAGAAAGGTCCTAAGACCAAAAGAGAAATGCTGGGATACCCCCCAGCAGGTAGCAGAAGAGCACCGGGTTACCCCCCGGCAGGTAGCTCAAAACAGTGGATGGTGACCGGTATCCGAACCCGGTCGCTTACCAAGCCACTGTCCCCATGAGGGGAAAAATAAAAGGGAATAGCCGCCGCAAATTGTCCTGATGGAAAATAGAGAGGAAGCTAGTAGTGTATTTGGTTTTAGAGATAAGATGACTGTTGTTTCCTAAGTTCCCAAGAAGTGAAATGTAATATTGTTATCTACTATGCATTATCATAATATGTATTGTCGTCAAAGCATAGACATGTATACAGGACATAAGAAGAAACCAGAGATGGTAACATTTTACAATGCGACAATGGGAGGCGTAGACACTTTCGATAAAATTTGTGGAACGTACAACACTTAAAGGAACACTAGAGGATGGCCATTGACAGTTATTTTTCATTTCTTGAATGTCGCAGGGATAAATTTATTTATTATAAACAACAACTTAAATGAGAAAGATTCGATGCAAGGAACGAAATTCCTTCAAGAGGGTTCAAGAGAGTTGACAAAACCATACATTCAGAAAAAGAGCATCAATGAAAATGATTCCTAAGGGGCTGAAAAAAGAAGGTGGAAGCTTATGGTGAATCTTCGACTGGCAAGAAGACAGAAGAGAAAAGAAGAAAGGGCGGCAGCAGCAGCAGTGCCCGTGAAATAAAGACGATATTCTTTTGCTGTTGTTGCGAGAAGTGGATATGTGGGAAACAAATGCTGCAAAATAAACTAAATTATCAAGTATTGTAATAAGGACTTACAATTTTCTTTCATTCATAACATACTGATTAGCGCCTTGAAATAATTGGTAGTAGTAGTAGTGGGGTTCATGGCGCCTCAACCACTAGGTTATTTGCGCCAATGCTTATCAGTTATTGACTGCTACAATTTGCAGTCATATTTATTTCCTGCCAGCAGGATAAGTCCAAATTCATAAAATATCCGGTTAAAATAATAATAAATAAATAAATAATGTATAAAATAAAAAAAAAAAACCAACAACAGAAGGAGTAACCCTCCTAAAGCAGAGCTAAGCTCGTCTTCAGAGAGGGCTGCAGCTTCATATATGGTTGTACAGACCTGCTTCTCTGAGAAACTGTAAGACATTATCTAGTTTTACTGGGTCATTCCCTAAAACATCCCTGAGATCACCTCTGATATGCAGTTTGTTCTTTAAAGCCTGATATTGCTCGCAGTCAGTCAAAATATGTTTTACAGAGAGCGGGGTGTTGCATTTAGTGCATATGGGAGCTGGTTCACCTTTGAAAAGGAATGAGTGGGTCAGGTTACAGTGGCCTATTCGCAGACGTGCGATCACTACCTCCTCTCGCCTATTGTTTCGGAGGGAAGACTGCCATTGTGACACAGTAGGTTTTATCTCCCGAAGTTTATTTCCCTGTAAGTCCTGCCAATTTTTTTGCCATTTTTGATGGATCTTTTCCCTGAGCATGATCCGTAGGTCACATGAAGTGAGATATGTTGAGTCCGTACATGGTTTTAAGAGAGCACTCTTAGCAACTGCATCAGCCTTCTCATTCCCTGTGATGCCAACATGTCCTGGTACCCAACAGAATATTACTCTGTTCCCACGTGAGTGTAGAGCTATGAGAGATGAATGAATCTCCTGTACGAGAGGATGTGTGGGGAAGAGGGATGTGATGGCTTGTATGGCACCTAGTGAGTCTGTGCATATTATGCCGGGCTTGTCGCATGATTCCATTTGCTGCACTGCTGTCTTTATTGCATAAAGTTCTGCAGTGTATATGTTACAGTTTGGGTGTAATTTTAATCCCACCACTCCAGTAGTGGGAGAGACAACCGCACAAGCAACATTTGAATCGGATCTTGACCCATCAGTAAAAATAGGAGTGTATCTGTGATAGTGAGACAGGATCTCAGCAAAGCTTTGCTGGTACAACTGTGGAGCTGTTGATGCTTTTGGCAATCTGGATAGTAGAGTCAGGGATTTTGGGAAAGGGACATGCCAAGGAACATGCCCTGGAGGTCCACTAGCGTACACTGGTGGTAAATCCACCACAATATTCTCTAAAAGTTGCTTTAGTCTAACTGGCAGGGGTTTGGTTGCCCTATGTCTATTATTGAAAAGTGTTAAAAAACGTGGCTTAAAAATAATTTTATGGCAAGGGTGTGTTTTCAGGGATAAAATCTTGCTTATGTAATTGCACATTAGAGTCTCCCTTCTTGTTGCGAGAGGTGGTTCTCCTGAGTCAGCATAGAGGCTAACAATAGGGCTAGTCCTAAAGGATCCTGTTGCCAGCCGTAAACCAGCGTGGTGTATGGAGTTTAAGGGTCTTAGATAGGACATTCGAGCTGAGGAGTATAAGAAACATCCATAGTCCATCTTTGATCGCACTAGAGCTCGGTAAATCCTGAGCATTGAAGATCTGTCAGCTCCCCATGCATGATTGGCAAGGTGCCGTAAGATATTTAAAAGTTTAAAACATCTGTCCTTCAGGTTGTTGATGTGCGTTTGCCAGTTCAGCTTCCTGTCCAAGTCCATACCAAGGAAGCGTACGGTTTCGACTACTGGTAAAAGGTGGTTGTTGAGCTTGAGGCAAGGTTGGGGAAAATACCCCTTAGCCTGTGAAAATGAACACATTTGGATTTTTCTTTTGAAAAGCGAAAGCCATTAGTTTGAGACCACATTTTCAGTCTGTTGAGAGTGAGTTGTAGTTGTCTCTCAGCATTCCTCAACTTTGTTGATCTGCAAAAGATTGCCAGGTCATCAACATACAGTGTTGCAGTCACTGGTTGTCGAATGCATTCAACTACATCATTAATTGCGATTGCAAAGAGAGTCACACTCAAAACTGACCCCTGAGGAACCCCGTTTTCTTGTGTAAAAGTCCGTGACAAGTGTTTCCCAATTCTTACATTGAAAAAGCGGTCTCTTAAAAAATTTTTGATAAAAATCGGTAGGTTACCTCTAAAACCCCACTGGTGCAAAGTGCGTAAAATCTTATGTCGCCATACGCAGTCGTAGGCCCGTTCCATATCAAAAAATATACCAACAACATGTTGGCGGAGGAGGAATGCTTCCTGGAGAAAGTTTTCAAGGTAGACCAAATGATCCATAGTGGATCGCCCCTGTCGGAACCCACATTGGCTCTCGCTTAGCAGCTTGCGTTTTTCGAGGTACCAGACAAGTCTGCGGTTCACCATTTTTTCCATGATTTTGCAGAGGCAGCTTGTTAATGATATTGGCCTATAGCTGGAAGGGAGGCGTTTGTCTTTGCCTTGCTTTGGAATCGGAATGATTATTGATTTCCGCCATGATTCTGGAAACACCCCTTCGGACCAGAGTTTGTTTAGCATGTTCAGCAGCTGCTTCTTACCTTGAGAAGATAGGTTCCTCAGGAAGGCATTGTGTATTTGATCACTGCCAGGACAAGTGTCTTTGGTGTCTTTTATGGCCGATAGCAATTCCCAGAGGTTGAATGGATCATTGTAGGGTTCAGTGCAGTTTCCCATTCTGTAGTTTATGGGTATGCTCTCTGCTCTCTCTTTAATGCGTATGAAATTAGGATCGTAAATTACATTGCTGCTCATATTTGCATAATGCTGAGCAAAAGCATTAGTGATATCTTCTGAAGAAGTGAGTATACGGTCACCAATTTCAAGGCAAGGGATTGGTTGGAGGCTATGAGTACCTGTGATGCTTTTCACTTTCCTCCAGACTTCTGATGTCGGCGTTCTATGATTTATCGTGGATATGTATTGTAACCAAGAGGCTCTCTTTGAATCCTTCACAATTCGACGTGCTTTAGCTTTCAGTTTCTGGTAGGCAGCAAGGTTCATGGTGGTGGGGTATTTTTGGAAGATACGTAGCGCTCTTTTTCTCTTCTGGATAGCCTCAGCACACTCCTTGTTCCACCATGGGACAGGGTGGTGAGCAGATTTGCCTGATGATTTTGGGATACAGGAGTTCGCTGCATTGGTTAATGCGGCAGTGAATGCCTCAATTTTAAGTAAAATTTCTTCTGTTGGGTCGTCAGAAAAATTAAAAGATGTCCTGAATTGATGCCAGTTGGCTTTACGAATGAGCCAGCTGCCAGAATGAGTGAAGGACTCTAGCATATATCCAGGCTTTTCAAGGAGTAATGGGTAGTGATCGCTGCCACACAAGTCTGAGTGGACAGTCAGGTTAAAAGATGTTGCAATGGAGCTTGAACACATGACTAGATCAATAACAGATGTCTCACCATTAAAAGAGTTAAATCGTGTCTTCTCCCCATTGTTGAGTAAAATTAAGTTAAAATCGTTCAAAAGTTTCTCTAAAAGGCGACCTCGGCCGTTGATGTCATTCATAGTGTCTCCCCATAAGGTATTGTGGGCATTGAAGTCCCCCAGGAGGACAAATGGCTTCGGTAGTTCTCTGATGAGATTTTCCAGATTTGTCCGAGTCACAGGTGCCCATTCAGGGAGGTAGACGTTGCAAAACG
Organism: Sympetrum striolatum; assembly: GCA_947579665.1. Classification (NCBI taxonomy): domain Eukaryota; kingdom Metazoa; phylum Arthropoda; class Insecta; order Odonata; family Libellulidae; genus Sympetrum; species Sympetrum striolatum. Next base: position 83,210,925 of record OX388342.1, read on the forward strand.
TTATCCTGTCAGGGCCACCACATCTCACCGCGACAGCCTGCAGAGGTGTATTCAGTCTCACCTGGGAGGAGTATAAAAGATCCCTCACAGCAATGGCCACTCCACCCCTGGCTCTGTTGCCACTCAAATCATCACATCTAAAAACACTAAAACCTTTAATATTGCCTTTGTCAGTAGCCTTAAAATGTGTCTCTTGGAGACAAATGATAGTCGGGATAAAATTATTAATTAAAAGCTGTAGCTCCTCTTGGTGAGAATAAAAACCATTACAATTCCATTGCAACATTAAAAATTTGGAAGTCATTGTTGTATAAAATAAATAAATTAAATAAATAAATAAATAAATAAAGTTGTTTAATGGAGCGTTCTATCATCTGTTTATCTTCACTTTTCTCCCTTTTTGGCGCTCCAAAAGGACCTTTTGGAGGTCTGTCTCTGACAGACTACCATCCTCCTCCATGCAGGAGTCAGAGGTCCTATCTGTAGGTGGAGGTTTGGGTGTTCTTGCTGTCTCTGGGAGTTTGGGTGTTTTATTTAAGTTAATCCCTTTCCTCTCCTCTTTTGCTTTTTTTGCCTGCACTGCTACTGAGTCTTGCCTTACTGAAAAGGATGTCATAATGCTTTTGCAGGGGGAGCAGACTGGAGGGAGATGAGTCTGGGTACCCATCTCTCTTGTCTCTACCACCCTGGTGGCTACTGCAGCATATGAGGGACCTTTTCTTTGTGGTGTTAGAGATTTCAATTCTCTTTTTGCCTCCATATATGACAGTTTTTTTATAATCTTAATTTCTTGAATGGCTTTCTCCTCTTTAAATTTTGGGCAGGTGTTAAACCAAGCAGGGTGATCTCCTCCGCAATTAATGCATTTGGCAGCAGTTGGGCACTGTCCATCATGTTTAGGTTTCCCGCAGCGTCCACACATCTCTTCATCTGTGCACCGAGCAGATGTGTGGCCGAACCTCTGGCATCTGTAACATCTCATAGGGTTAGGGATGTATGGTCTTACTGGGAGGGAAAGGTATCCAGCCGTGATTTTTCGGGGCAGTTCGGTCATGGAAAATTTTAGTACTATGTTGGGGGTGTTAACAAGGACACCTTCCCGACGAGTTTTTAGACGTCATACTCCAACAACTCCCTGATCTTTTAGTTCTTCTAAAATTTCCTCCTCTGCCATGCCCTCTAGCTCGTAGCTGAAAATAACGCCTTCAATGAAGTTGAGCGTTCTGTGCGCTTCAACTCTTACAGCTACATCATGGAACATGGTGGCTGTCTTGATCTTGGATGCCTGCCTTTTGTCCCTCGCCTCCACCAACAGCGATCCGTCCCTCAAGCGCTTGGTTGAGGCTACATCCCCAACCAGGAATCTCAATACTCTATGTATAGCAAAAGGAGATAATTTTTTCAGCGCTCCTTCAATGATACTTGAAATGACGAAGTATCTAACTTCGCTGTTACAATTATTGTCGCTATTGTTTCTATTAGTATTTCCTTCAGCTTCTACTCTTTGTTTTTTTGTAATTTTCCCTTCCTTTTCATTTATAGTTATGCTTAAGTTTTTGGTAGCCATAATTTGGCAGTTTCGTTTCATCCTCCGGGCTCCCCACCCACCACGGAGCCCAACAAGGGGACGCTGAACTTCAACGCCAGGGCTACCAGGAGGATATAGCTAAGATCCCACCATCTGCGCAAGACTAATGCGGTTCTGGTGGGTCTAGACTACCCCACTGGCGTACGCTCGTAAGGAGCCGCCAGGCTCCCCAGCCGCCAGGAGCCGATTGACCGGGAGTGGGCTAGTTCCCGGCCGCCCGTCTAGGAGAGGCAGGGGCCAAAGTGGAGTGTTGGGGAAAAGTGTAGGGGCTAAGTCCCCCCCAAGACCCAACCCCCTCAGCCACCAGGATCCCCCTTCCCTCCGACACGGGTCGCCATGCACGGCAAACGCATGGGTAGGCGTTCCGCACACAGAGAAGGCCAGCATTTCATGAGAGAAGAAGAGATGATGGGGTGATTGATAGTGAAAAAAAGATGAAATGAGGCATGAGAGCCCTCTCTGTGCCCCCCCCTCACCACTTGGAGGAACCTACAGCGAGGGGTTGAAATAATTTTGAAATGGAGTTAAATATAATAAATATAATGCTTTTATATAATAGGTAATGTATATATTTACATTTTAAAAATAATTGACCATAGAAATGTGTAAAAGAAAACTTTGATGATTACAAATCCTTCATTTTGACTGATAACGTGAAATTCATTTTTGTATATTTTTCTGGAATTTCCGTGGCCTTTTGAGATTGTATAGAGGATAAAAGTTAATATTGTTGTAATTTATTAATATATTAACTTCTCATACTGCAATGATGATTATTTGTTATTAAAATTCATTTGAAATATTATAAACAAATTTACAAAATCATATACTATAGTTCAAAGAAATTTTGACCACTTAACCTTTAAATTTATGAAATAGTAACAATATTATTAAAATTTTAGTGAAAAAACTACAAAAATAATGTCAAAACGTATTCTTTATACAAATTAATAAGAAATATAGTTAAAACAGGCAATAACACCGGAGACTGTCATGAGGTGCCTCGAACACCCCGCACGAGTAATGACGTAGCAAAAATTTGCATGAGTAACGGAAGGTTAAGGAGGTTGAAAAAAATTTAGGCAACTCGTTTAATAAAATTTATGAAAAACTGGAAGAAGGTACTAAGGTAATCGAAGAGCAGGGAAAGAAGCTGAAGCAATGCTATGAAGAAATCAAGGCCTTAAGAAGTGAAAAGGTACTGCTTATTGTTAATTGTTGAGATAGAAATTCTTTCAATGATTTGCAACAGAATATGTTAGCTAATAATATAGAGACCCATGGTGTTCCGTTTCGACAAAATGATTTAAATGTACTAAGTAAAATCGGTGAGGATTTGGGTGTGCAAATCACCAAAAATTGTATTGATTATTATTATAGGGCAAAACCTAAATCTAATGGTTCTGATGAAGGTATTCAGGTGAGGTTCCTTAGCCAGCAAATCAAGGAAGACATTTTGACTAAGCGCTGAGTAAAGAGGAACTATTCTATGTGACACTTGACTCTGGACAGAATTCCATCATCTGATGCCCCAATCTACATTGACGAGGTGTTTCCTGGTAGACGGAGGGTCTACAATGCTGCTCGGGAGACTAAGAAGACAAAGGCTTAATTGTGGATAAGAGGAGGTAAAAAATACTGATGAGGAAGGCAGAAAAACAACCTGTTATTGTATTGAGAAACTTCATTATCTACCATATTCAACTATTATCCACCATTTCTAAAGTTTATCCTTGGGATTTATTGATTGTTATCGCATATGCCAATTGAATGGGGAACTGCCTATGTAGAATGGCTAATCCAGATCTTCCTGCTTGAAATTTGAAACAATATTGTTGGAATAAATACAGTTCTCAATTTATCCTCACCCGAAACATATGCTTTTATCAATCTTCTGGTTATTTTTTTATTATCACCTTAGTTCCATTGACTAAACCAATGTGGCGGCCATAGCAGACGAGTTGCGCCCGCTGCTATGTTTAGCGGGCGACGACCTTCATCTGTCGACACCAAGCTCAGAGAGAGGAAGTTAACCATCGCTCTCACTCACTGGCCATTCACTGACCTGCTAACACCTGATATTCACTCCTGCCTGTCGCTATTAGCCACGTGCTACATTGTATTGTGCCTTTGTACAGCTTAGTTATATTCAGCAATAAAGGGTAATTGTAAGTTTGTTACTGGCCGCCTTAATTATTCGTAGAATTTCCATCCTCGCCTAACGTTCCTTCAAGTGGTGACCCCGACGTGATCGCGTTTCGTAAAGTTAAAATGACGGACTTTACAAGTGAAGGTTCGGCGGTAGCCAAAATTAGTTTTTCTGCTCCCGCATTGTGGCTGGAAAAAGTCGAACTTTGGTTCTTCCATCTGGAGGTGCAATTTGAGTTGAGCGGAATAACAAAAAACATCTGATCTGAAGAACTTTATTTCCAAGTGTACCTATTGAATTAACTCTAGAAATTTTAAGTAAACACCCATACAACACGGTACCCAAATTATACGTTTGCAAAAGGTATAATTATGGGAACCAGTGAACCGTCAGAAGCTGGGGTATAACTTGAGTGACTAATGCGTATAACCACCGTCCCCCTTTTCCCAAAGTTAATTAGCTAAGTCTCCGCATCGCGGCGCTGTGGGTAAAGCAAATTTGAGTTTCAGCCCAAACGGCAAAACTTGATATTTGGCGGCCATTAGCATTCATTTACTGAGCTTGGACGGTGGATTATCTACAGTAGCAAGATAGCTGTTTAGAGAGAACACGTTGCAGGTTTGTATCATACTTCATCTTTTTATATCATTTAAATTTATCCTATGGAAGGTTGGCATCAATATTCACGTTAATGCGTAATATTTAATGCTCCCCTTAACTTGATTTCGTTCTCCTTTGTAATATTTCTCAGGTCTTCCCTTAACGTTTACGGCAAGGTTGAGGATATCCTATCGCTGGTTTGTATCAATCTTCACATTTATGTGTAATAATTAGTGCTTTCCTTTACTTGATTTCGTCTCCTCTCTGAAGTTTTCCAGGCTTCCCTTAACTTTTCCGGTAAGGTTGAGTACTTGTGAAACACAAGGAAGGTCTGAACAGTTTTATCCTATCGCTGGTATGTATCAAAATTCATCTTTATTTATCATTTACATTTATCCTATCGAAGGTTTGCATCAATATTCACATTAAAGCCTAATTATTAATGCTTTCATTCGTTGATTTAGTTTTCTTTGATGTTATTTCCAGGCCATTAAGAAGTGATAGTGCTAGCAGGAATTAAGTGTTGCACGAAACCTCTTGATCATCTTGAAAGGTAGGATTACAGTGATTTCTCCTTTATTATTTGCTTTGATTTAAAATTTTCATGATCATTTCATTTTCATTTCTGTCATTCATTTTGCACGTGTAACTTATAATTATTTGATCGAAACTCCATGGATTATGAAGTAGGGTAGTGAAGTTCTAGTTTCTCCTTCATTAATTGATTTGATTTAAGATTTTCATGAAGATCTTCTCATCCTATCGAAGGTTTATATCAACCTTTAAATTTACGCATAATATTTAATGCTTTCCATAACGTGATATCGTTCTCTTTGATCCTTTTTCAGGCCACTAAGAACTGCTAGTGCCAGTACGCGTCGATAGCGAAACGCAGAAAACCTCTCCATCGTCTTGTAAGGTAAGATTACAGTGATTTAATTCTTTTAGTTATTATCATATACTGATCAATGAGCCAGTACCAGTGAACCGTCTTTTCCCTCCTCATTGCTATCCACGTGTTAATTGTGATAGGACTAATGTCGTTGTAACACCGTGAATGATGAGAGAAATCCACGTTTCTTCGATTTAATTTCCAATTCCACGTGTATTCGAATCAAACTCCTTTTCCACGTGCTTTCCATTCAATTCAATTTGCAAGTTTTCCCTATTATATTTATATATATATATATATATATATATATATATATATATATATATATATATATATATATATATATATATATATCTATTATATATAGATGCTTCTCCGGATTCATTCATATATCATATATTCATATATATATATATATATATATATAGAGAGGATACAAAGTCACAGGCCAAACCACTAGCGTCAATGGCTTGAAATTTTTACCACGTATTGGCCATAACGTATAACCTCCAGAAAAATTGCGTTTTTGAACCTCAGTGTCATGGGTTCGATTCCAGAGGGCCCCAAAGTCGCGATTTTCCCCATAAGATTACATGGCGGGGATTTTCGAAAATTTTTTTGAGGCACTTCCCGGAAAAGCAGAGAGTTGAAACTCTAGGGACCGCTAAATGCCGTGCATAGCCAACGAAAATCGGAAAGACATCTTCGAATATTGTCCTTGGTTTGATGCTAGGCCGGGGCAAAAATCGGCCGTTTAAAATGCATTGCGGCGATTTTTAAGATTTTTTTTGGATCCTTTCCCGATAACATGGATTATTGAAACTCGGCAAGTCGATAGATATCATGAATTTTTTTCATAATCGAATTTTACATATTAGCTTATGGTCCTTGGTTCGATCCCAGAGGACCATTTGCACTTCCCAATGCTTTTCTTACGGAGATAACGGAAACAAATTTTAGGTACTTCCCGGCGCGATATCAACTTCAAACTTTGCATGTACAAAGATGAAGTCCATACAAATCAAACAGTGCATTCACAGCTATCAAAGAGTCCTGGGTTCGACACCAGGTGTCTCTGCAATCAGAAGTTAATCCGATTTTTAGGAATTATTTTGAAACCTTTTCCAATAATATAGAAACTTTAAATTCGGCACATAGATAGAGATCATAAATAACTTTCAGAAACATTTTTTAGATTTCCAAGATCGTCCTTGGTTCGAATCCAGAGAGCCATTTAAATTCGTAAAAATTAGAACGTCTTTTGAGGCAGTTGTAGCCCATATTTCTGCTTGAATTTTCACACATCGTTAGAGATGGTGATGGTCTATTGTGCTGCATAGTAAGTTCACAGTAAAGACCCGGGTTCGATGCCGGACGATGGAATTTAGGCAAATTTTAAGAAAAATTTCAATCTTTTTTTTTCTTTTGATGGCCGTCCGGATATGATGCCGACATGAAAATAGTGTTGTCGATCTGCTTGCAGTATGCAAGCAACATTTTACTCGTATATATATATATTTATATATTTACGAGTAACATGTAGCTTGCATACTGCAAGCAGATCGAAAACACTAATTTCACCCTGGAAGATATAAAAGTTATTTAATTAAAATTTAGAAGTCGATATCCTACAGGGAAGGTACTAAAATATGAATTCGTTATAATTGCATAGGGTAAAGTAAATGGCTTTCAGGGATCGAAGCAAGGACGATCAATGAAATCTAAAACATGTTTTTCAAATGTATCTATGTTCTCTATCTTTATGCCTAATTTCAATTTTTAATATTATTGGGAAGGGGTTTAAATTCTTAAAAATCGGATAATTTACTGATTGTAGAGACGCCTGGTGTCGAACCCAGGAAATATTGGTAGCTGTGAATGCACAGTATGACTTAATAGGACTTCATCTTATTTCATACAAAGTTTGAAGTCGATATCATGCCGGGAAGTGCCTAAAATTTGTTTCCGTTATCTCCATAAGAAATGCATTGAGGAATGTAAATGGCCCTCAGGGATCGAACCAAGGACCATCAGCGAATATGTAAAATTTGATTATTAAATATATTTATGATCTTCAACTCCATGCCGAATTTCAAATTTCCATGCCATCGGGAAGGGGTCCAAAAAAATCTTTAAAATCGCCACAATGCATTTTAAACGGCCGATTTTTGCCTCGACCTAGCATCGAACCCAGGATATTTTCCGTAAAACTCATTTATGTTTTCGATAGATCATGACCATATATATAGGCTCCTTGAGTTTTGATTCTCTACCTTTCCGGAAAGTATTTTTTTTTTTAATTCCCGAAAATCAAAGCAATGCATTTAAATGGGAAAAATTGGGACTTTGGGGCCCTCTGGAATCGAACCCATAACGATGAGGTTCAAAATCTCATTTTTTCTGGCGGTTACACGTAATGGCCAATACGTCGTAAAAATTTCATGTCAATGACGCATGTGGTTCAGCCTGTGAATTTGTATCCTCTCTATCTATCTACCTGTCTATCTATGTACAGGAATGAATCTGGAGAAGCATCTATATATAATAGATAGACGCCTCTCCGGATATACCTATATATATATATATATATATATATATATAGATACATTCATTCATGATGCCAGATGATTTAATTGCAGCGAATTTTAAGAATATTTTCAATCCTATTTTTTTTCTTTTGAGGACCGTCCCGATATGATGCCGATATGAAATTAGTGTTTTGTCGATCTGCTTGCGGTATGCAAGCTACATTTTACTCGTATATATATATAGGTATATCCGGAGAAGCGTCTATTTATAATAGATATATATTACCTATTATTTAAATAAGAACCTTGTGAAAATTGACTGAATAAACTTTCAGGTGCACTTTCACAGAAATATAAGATCAAAATATATTATATGAAACATGCAGACATCATAGCAGTTAACTCTTCACATCAAAGCCCTTTCTTGTCCTCATTTTCTTAATAAAATGCATTCCAATAACTATTTGCTGAACCCATATGCTCCTATTTTCGTCCCTTCTGTAGGAGGTCATCCCTTGCAATACCCTTTATCTGCAGCTTTCGCTTATGAATTCTTATCTACCTCTACAAGGGTAGGCAGTGACTCTCCACTATTTTCGTGCCTTCTCTTCCTAAGAGGTCATACCTCCTTTGGTCTGGTCACATATTTTAATTATTACAGTTTACCTTTATATTCAATTTATTTAGGTTAAGTTATAGTTAAATTGCACTGTTTCTTTACTTATTTGTAGATTTATCTTGGGTAACTTATTCTACATTCTATTTTATTCGTTCGTCCTCGAAATATACCGTTAGTAAAATGGTCGTCAGAAAATGGATTTCAAACAGTAGAATAAATTTGGATGAGTATTCATTTTCCCTTAGAGATTTAAATAGTATAATTTTCTTAAAGAAGCGTGAAAAAGCAAAGAATTGTTCGAAAAGCATGTGGAAAATAAAAATTTCAAGTAAATGTTTTCTGTACATAAATATGCGTAAATGTCATCTCATTCTACCAATTATAATTCCCGGCTTGAGTTACATATATTCAATCGTCGTCGTAAAAAGAATATTATCAAAACGTTCGAATTTCCTCGGGTCATGGGTTTTCCCCGCTTCCCTTTCTTCGTTCTCCTCGCTATATACTGTTATATGGTGGTTAGAGAATTCAATTCCAGTTAGTAAAGGAAATTCAGAGAGTATTCATTTCCTTGAAAAGATTTTACGTATTATTATTAGTAAAAGGAGTATTACAAATCAAAGAGTTCTTCCTGAATGAAGGATAATAATTGATATGATATTAATAAAAATGCATTATGCATTACTGTACTATTCATCCGGTTTTGGTGAAACTTTGAGTAGTTGTATGCAGCCGGAAAGGTTTTCTGAACAAAGAAAACTATAAGGCTATGGAAGTGTTAATTAAAACGGTTGAAGATTGAATATTTAGGTGACTTTTTACACTTAATAATAACCTTATTTTCTTGGTGTTTGGGTTTGGAATTAATTATTGCCTGGAATTTGATGTGTTCCAAAAATTATGAGGCATGTGTTATGATCAAGGTAGTGACAATAGTGTTTATCAATTTAAATTTCCACATTGAGAATCAATGTGCACTTCTGCTACTTCTAAAAAAAATCATGTTACTGCCAAACATTTCATGCTAACTTAATTCCCCAGTATGCAAAGGCAGAGGAAGAATTTCCTGGAGTACAGCTCCCGCCACAGACGACGAGTTGCCCATTCGTTGGCAGAAGAGCTGCTATTACCTTTGGACCGCAATGTGGAGGAAGAGGAAACCCCAATGGAAATGGAGGTTGCAGGCCAACCTTTCGTCGATGACAGAGATGAGTTTGTGGGATACCCTGAACTTCCACAGTGTTACTTAGAGTCTGACTCTGAATGCAGCGATTGCAGCAGTGAAACTCCGGAGGACATGCTGGATGATTTTAGGAAGTGGGCTACCTTTGGAGTGACTCACTCCAAGGTGTCAGACCTCCTCAAGATATTGAAAAAACATCACTGCTTTGGGGAATGGCCTGCTGATGCTAGAACTCTGCTGTCAACTCCAAGGGAGACACCAGTGAGACAGATTAGTGGGGGCAGCTACAGCCACTGTGGGCTGAAGAATAAGATTCTTCAGCATGTGGAATTGTATAGCTGTTTTGAAAATGCTGATACGTTGCGCATACAATGCAATGTCGATGGTTTGCCTATTGCCAAAAGCAGCAACAGTCAGCTATGGCCAATTCTGGTAGCTTTTGAGGAATTCTCGGATATTAAGCCATTTTTAGTTGGTGTTTTCCACGGCAATGGAAAACCATCATCTGCGGAAGAGTTTCTCCACGATTTCCACGTAGAGCTACTCCAACTGCTGGAAGGAGGAGTTCAGCACAATGGTCGTCACTATGCTGTTACCATGAGTGCTTTTATTGTGGATGCCCCAGCTTATTCCTTCATTACTCAGACGATTGCCCATACAGGTTACTATAGCTGTCGGAAATGTGTCACCAGAGGGGAGTATGAAGATGTCAATGTTGCCTTCAACGATTTCACTGCTGATCTTAGATCAGATGAGAGTTTTCGGCAGCAAGTGCAGGAAGAACACCACAATGGTCACTCTCCCCTTGAACTTCCTGGCATTGACATGATAAAGGTTTTCCCATATGATTATATGCACCTCACTTGCCTTGGGGTAATGAGAAAATTACTTTTCTTGTTGCTGACAGGGCCCTTGTTAGTGAGGCTGCAAAGTATGTTAGTTGGCAAGTTGTGTGAAAGACTGGAACATATTAGGGACTATATTCCTGCTGAGTTTCCCCAAAAGCCGAGATCCGTGAGGGAACTTCGAAGATGGAAGGCCACCGAGTTGAGGCAGGTTCTGCTTTATACAGGGCCATATCTCTTGAGCAACATTGTATCCAACGATGTTTATGTACATTTTTTGTCTGCATTACGCAATGCGATGCTATGTAAGCGAGAGATATAGTTGTGGTAGGAGTGCTTCCAAAAAATTGATCTGTTACTTTGCAGAAAATTTTAGTAGCCTGTATGGGAGAAGAAGTGTATCCCATAATGTCCATGCACTCATCCACTTGCATGATGATGCAGTTAATTATGGGTGCTTGGAGAGGATCAGCTGCTTCAAATTTGAGAACAAACTGCAGGAGTTGAAGAGGTTGGTCCGCAAAAATGAAAGACCACTGCAGCAGATTCTACGAAGGGAAGCAGAGATGGGGCTCAGCATTTCATCCACCATTGAGCGAAGGGCAAAGGTTTTGTCTGAAGGGGTAGATTCGCAAATGGGAATGAATGCTCCGCGTTATTCATATGTGTATGTGAACAAGCTGAAAGTGTCTTGCAGGCAGCCTGACAATTGCTTCCTACTGGTGGATGGTTCGGTGGTAATTGTGTCACAGATAGGCACAATTTGCGGTGTGACAAACATTTTAGGGCGTCCATTCAAAGGTCTTACCGATTTCTTCACTGAACCAAGAAAATCAAGTGAGATTGGGATTTACTTGGCTGTTAGGTTGGGCAAACCTGCTGTTTGGCCAATTAGCAGCATATCTGCAAAAGCTGTTGCCCTTCCAATTTGCAGGGATGGAAGGGAAGAACATTATGTGGCAGTTATGTTGCATGGTTGATGTGAAATTGTTACTGTTGACCCCTCGCTATTTACCATAGTGCAGGGGCAGGGTGTAAGGGGAGGTGATGCGTCTCTTATAGCTTCTCCCTCCCTGATGCCAACCTCACCTTCACGTGGTGCACCCTGTTTATACTAACGAGGACATGGCAAACTGATTTCATTGTAATTAACAAAAGAAATAGTCTTGTTACTTTTTTAATGTTCAGTTTCTTTTCTTTCTTTACATAGAATGACTTGGAAGGTGGTAGAATTTGGCGAACAGAGTGGTGCTGCTACCTGCAGCAGCTACGTGCCCACAAAGCCGGTATCAGTGGTGCCATCCTCATGGCTTTTTTCGAAGGAAGGGCAAACGTATTGTTGGTGGCCCAACAAGCAGTGCCTTTCTGTGGCTGCTCTGATAAGAAAGATGGTGGAGCCTCAAGCCAACTGGGAGAAATGGGAGGTTGTCAAGGTTTATGAGGAGACATTCTGTAAGTAATTTTTTATGCACTGTTTCTGTAATGCAGTCAAGTGAAACAGCAGACTTCTATTACTGCATCCTTTTCGTTACTTTTTAGCATTTCATTCTTTGGCTGATGTAAATGTTCTTCCAGAGTAGTTATTATTTCATATTTCATTTACAGCTGACTATGCAAAGGCCCGGCAAGTGTTTTAATTTAATTTAAAAAGATCAAAAACATTCACATTAACTTCCTGAGATACACAGCATTTAAGATATTTACAAAAAATTTCAAAGATTGTTTAGTTAATATAAAAAGAGCAATAATCTGTACACTATAGTTATAACCTCCACTACATTAAACTTGAACTAAAATTTCACAACTTTTTTAAAAAAATTTAAGAGTTATAATCTGCACTAAACTCCTACGATGCACAAAATTTAGACATCTTTACCTAAACTTTCAAAGCTTGCTTAAAATATCAAAGGAGTTATAATCATTGCACTCACCCAAATTACAAATGCTAAGTGTGAAAATTTTATTAGAACGAGAGATGCTCATATTCTATGAATACTCTGATCAAGAACTCTCCTATACTTCCCTTTGCTTTTGCCCAAAATTAATTGACAAATGTCCTACCAATAGGTTTTGATACATTTAATATATAAAGTGGAGGGCTTTGCGCAAACTTAATGGTAGGTCTTAATTCCAGAGTGTTCTGCGAATGAACAAACATGGTTTCCCAAGGCTCTTAACATTTACAAATGATTCTAATCTTGAAATTAAACATGACATTGAACTGTTAGCTAATTCATCAAATGAAGTTTTATCATGTCATAAGTAATTCAGTAAAGTGAAGAGAAAAATGTAGAGAAACATTTTCAATTGCAAATAAGAATAGAAGATCAGACTATGATGCAAACTGCATTATCTTCCAGAGTAGTGATTATTTCATATTTTATTTACAGATGACTATGCAAAGGCCCGGCAAGTGTTGGTAACTTGCTCAGATGGAACAGACCTCGAGGAGCAGATAAGGCATCTAAAGGAGCAAGAGTTTGGGAGGGGTAAGCGTTCCCCTAAAAAGCATGTTTATAAGGACCGTGTTGTGAATGAGGGAAGGCAACGGCAGGTGAGGTCCGTGCTAACAGCACCTCCTCTTTTTTCCTCTGATGAAGGTAAGTATTTGAAGCTTTGTGTATAATAAATATGCTCATGATAGGGTGTTAATGCAAGATTTCTCAAATTCTTTCTTTCAGATGACTGCAGCATCGTTGTAGATGACGAACCACTGGCGGTGGAGTATGTTCCTTGTACGTATTGCTGTTTGATGATGTTATATATATATAGAAATGTATATATGTGTGTATCCCCTCCTCATCACCGCCACAGTTCATTGCCTCATCGGGGCGGAGGGGTGTTAACGGAGGTTGGAGGCGATGCATAGCCCAGGTTCAACCATGCTAAGAAGGCTTCAACAATATCTCCGGCCAAATAATGAAAGTGGCATTCACCAACCGGCAGTAGGGCAGCCTGGTGAATTATTGTCCTAACCCCCCCAAATACAAGTACAATTTTCATGATGAGCTTCTTTAATGGAAATTTATCCGGACGTAAAAGCACCACCCATTCGGATGTCCGGGAGGTGGTGGCATTGAAGAGGTCCATCATGAAGAAAAGAATTACTACCCTGCAATTCACAACCTACAACTGCCGCAGCTTGAAGAGTGAAGAACGACTGCTGGAACTACTCAATGAAGCAGAGAAGATAAAATGGGATATCATCGGTCTCAGCGAAGTCAGAAGAAAATCAGAGGAGCTACTTACACTGAAGGAAGGACACTTATTCTTTTACAGGGGTACCAAGGATGGAAGAAATGGAGGCGTTGGATTTTTGATCAACAAGAGATGGAAGGATAATGTGGTGAAAATCGAAGGTGTATCAGATAGAATTTGTAAACTCATACTAAAGATCAATGAGCGTTACTCAGTGCAGGTCATCCAAGTCTACGCACCAACAGCGGCAAGCAGCGAAGAGGAAATTGAAAACTTCTACCAAACTCTCGGCACTGAACATGACAAGGAGGCCCACTACTATAAAGTCATTATGGGAGATTTTAATGCTCGTGTAGGGCAGCGGGAAACTGATGACACTGTCGCTGGACAATATGGACTGGGCCAGAGAAATGAGCGAGGTCACCGCTTAGTAGAGTTTGCAGAATGCACCAATATGTATATAACAAATACATACTTTAAGAAAAATCCTACAAGGAAATGGACGTGGAGAGGTCCCAATGGAACAAAAAATGAAATAGACTACATATTGGTAAACAGACTCTACACTGTAACTAACTGTGAAGTTTTGAATAATTTCAACACTGGAAGTGACCACAGAATTGTTAGATGCAGAATCAATATTAACCCCCGAATGGAACGAAAGAAGTTGGTTTCCTGCAAGAAGGAGGAGATAAATATTGGTAAACTATCAGATAACGAGAAACAGTTTCAGCTGGAACTTAGAAATAGATTCTCAGCACTTAAGGAGGAAGAACTCGAAACCAAAGTTATGGAAGTTGTAAAGAAAGCGGCAGGGGAAGTAGCAAGCATGCCAATAAAACCTAAGGATAAGAAATTTAGTGATAGAACCCGGAAAATGATGAAACAACGGAAGGAACTGAAGAATTTAGACACTCCAAGAGATAATATCGAATATGCCGAGCTTTGCAAAGCCATCAGAGTAGCAATCAAGGAAGACGTGAGGAATTTTAATGAAAAGATTGTGCAAGAGGCCATAGAAAATAACAAGAGCATAAAGAGGGCTAGAAGACGCCTAGCAATTGGTAAGAAACAGATTTTAGCCTTACAGAAAGGAGATGGCACCACAACATATAACAGACCAGCAATATTGAGGATTGTAGCAGAATACTTTGGCAACCTATACAAGAAGATAGGAAACTCCGAAGAGGAGAACCAAGAGGAAAGCCAAAGCTCACAAAATCTCCTCTCAATCCTCCCAGAAGAAGTAATGGCGGCGATTAAGCAGATGAAGAATGGGAAAGCAGGAGGAGCAGATGGGGTGTTGGCGGAATATCTGAAAGCTGGTGGAACAGAGATTGCTAATGTTTTAGCACAATTATTCAGTAATTGTCTAAAACAAGGAATGATTCCCAAGGAATGGAACCACGCAAGGATTGCCCTTCTGCACAAGAAAGGAAGCAAAGAAGATTTGAAGAACTATCGCCCCATTAGCCTCCTTCCAGTTGTCTACAAAACATTCATGAGGATAATAGCGGAACGTCTTAAGATGACCCTGTCTTCAGCCCAGCCTAGAGAACAAGCGGGATTCCGGAAAGGCTTCAGCACTATGGACCACATCCACACATTACAGGAAATTATAAACAGAACGAATGAATACGAGATGCCACTCGTCCTTTGCTTTGTAGATTATGAACAGGCCTTCGACTCGGTAAGTACCTCCTCCACTCTGAAAGCTCTGAAGAATCAAGGGATAGATTCTGAGTACATCCGCCTCTTGCGCAGTGTCTACGAGAATGCCACAGCTTCTGTAATGCTTCATGAAGAGACCGATGAATTCAGGATTGAGAAGGGAGTTCGACAAGGTGACGGTCTATCTCCCATCTTGTTCACAGCCATTTTAGAAGAAGTTTTTAAAACCCTTGATTGGGAAGAGAAGGGGTTAAGGGTAAATGGGGAGTACATCAGTCACCTCCGTTTTGCAGATGATATAGTTCTCTTTGCAGCTAACGCAGAAGATCTAACTTCAAGACTTGAAGAGCTAAACACAGCAGGACAGAAGATAGGACTAAGGATAAACCTAACAAAAACAAAGGTAATGTATAATTCTTTTACAGTGCAAGAGCCAGTCAAACTTCAAGGAAAACCTCTGGATGTTTGCTTGGAATACACATACCTGGGACAACTTGTAACAACAGGAGAGAAAAACAGGATTAATGAAGTAAATAGAAGAATAAAACTTGGCTGGAGTGCATTTGGAAGGAACTCACACATTCTGAAGTCAAGAATGCCAATGGTTTTGAAGAGGAAGGTCTTCAACCAATGCATTTTACCTGTCTTGACCTATGGAAGTGAAACTTGGGTGTTAAATTCTGCAATAACCCAGAGACTTCAGACAACGCAAAGGAGCATGGAGCGCTGCATGCTGGGAATCACAAGAAGAGACAGGAAACGAAACACTTGGGTGAGAATGATGACTGGAGTTACAGACATAATAGATAAGGTAAGATCTCTGAAATGGAGGTGGGCCGGCCATATTGCAAGAAGAAACGACAACCGTTGGACATCTGCCGTTCTCAACTGGATACCAAGAGATGTGAAGAGACCAAGAAGACGACCTATGGACAGGTGGAACAGAGACATCATCAAGTACTTAGGTGTAACGTGGCAACGAGAAGCTCAGGACAGAGAAAATTGGAAAGTACTTGGGGAGGCCTACATCCGACGTCGGATTGAAAATGGCTGATGATGATGATGATGATGATGATATGTGTGTATGCTCTAGTCAATCTTGAAGAGTAGATGTTGCTCAATGTTCATACTTTAAGCATAATTGTCACCCCGGCGATGATCAAGGGGTACTTTTTATATACCTGTTCATGCTTGGAACCCATGCAAGTAAAATAGTTTGGATAAGGAGGACACGTTTTCTATTGGAGGAAACTCCACTTTTCTTTGCATGCTTTACTTCATTTTCAATTTTAAATTGGAAAATTTGTCGTAGGAAGTTCATTTTAGCACTAATTGAAGGGTAATTGAATAGAAATTCGAAAGTAAAGAAATGGCATTGACCAACATATGAACAGGAATACTTAAGGAAATTCTTTGTATTTTGTCAATGAGTGGGTAGCAATCAAGTTTTAATTATATCAACATACTATTATTATTATTTACGGTCCTTTTTCGGAAACTGAATGTCTAGTTGCACATTATTTAAGATTGGTTTCTTTTGGTCAATTCAGCTGGTTCCATATAAATAACCATGTCAGTTGTGTATGTTTAGAATATAATCTTTCGAAGTAAATATTAAATCTTATCTGTTTGCATTGATGTATATTTGACACTTGATACAAAATAAATAGTTAGCAAGGAATGTAACGATTTTACGGAGTCAGTGTTTGCAATCTTTAAGAATATGACTTGAGAGTTATAGCAAATATCCTACATTGTAAAACCTACCACAAAGGCAAAGCAATTTGTTTTGTTGTGTGCAGCATGCCAATGTTGATATTTTTGTCTGTCATTTCCGCTTAATGTTTGATTCCTTTGTCCAATTGTTCTTGCCTGAAAATGAAATTTTAAGAGTGGTAGTGCTTATCCTAATGTTATCTTAGATTATATTTCCTATATTGTCTTAGTTGAAGACAACTTTCATTTAGAGTATATGAGATTGAATACTGTTCATTGAATCCTTTTTTTTAAATCCATTTTCAGGTCAAGTCCCACAGGCAAATCCCTCACCTTCCCTGGAGATGGGGGAAATAATGAAAATTGTGAGGGCGGTCGAGAGGATGGAAGTTAAGTTGCAAGCTGTAGAGAGGATGGAGGCTACATTAAAAGTAGTATGTAGTCGGTTGGTGGCGGTAGAGGAGATGCAGAAGGTGCTGCATGACAGGGTGAATGAGGGTTTGCATTCCCGACAAGCCTCCCAGGAAATGCCTGTTGTAGAACCTGCCTGGAACTTAACGTTAGAGTATTGGGAAGAGTTGATGGAGGTGATGAATAGTATGAAAGATGCTAATAGGAAGGAACAGCTGGTTGGTGAAATAGTTTGTTTTTATACTATGATTCTATTGGAGCCTAAGCTTCATTTTGTGAACATCATGTACAGATTACACATCTGAGCAAGGTGGGAGGAAGACACTGCTATCGTAAACTGAATGTACGGGATGGTGTCAAACAATTTGGCATCATCGTGTGGAAGTTCGGGGGGAGAGAAGACTCCCTGACTGAGTGTTATACATACTTTGTTTACTACTTTGATTTTGTTATAGCCTTAAACTTATTTTTTTATATTTCCATGTACAGATTGCACATCTCAGCAAAGTAGGTGGAAAAGACTTGACTGCTGTGGTGAACAGGATTATGTATAGATTGATGTCAAATGAATTGGCATCAAAATGCAATTGGAAGGGCCGTGGAGGTGTTAAGTATGCATTGGAGAAGACTCCCTTACTGGGTATAGTGCATGGTAAGTTGTGGTTTTCAGGAGTCGTGAGCTACAAACTTAATTCTTCCTATGAGGTTCCATCTCACTTCCTGTGTTTTGCAAATTGCTGCACTTATTAACCAAGTTATCTGAAATACAAGGTAAAGTGGTTCTAACTCTTTCTTTCTATTTCCAGGTGCTGTGGTACGTCATGTGGGGCGGGAAAGTACTACAGAGGACCTTGTGAAAGGACGAATCCAGGACTGGCTGAAACAAGCCACAAGGAGAGCTAACAGAGGCTTGAACAGGGACCAGGATTAATACGTTAATCCTGGTTATGACCCCTGCACTAAACTTTCTCCCCTTAGTGCAGGGGCGGGGTGTAAGGGGAGGTGATGCATCTCTTATAGCTTCTCCCTCCCTGATGCCAACCTCACCTTCACGTGGTGTACCCTGTTTTTACAAACGAGGCCATGGCAAACTTGTTTCATTATTTAAATGCATCAGTTCATTTTCGTAATGATCAGATTGTGGACTGGGCAACATGGCAGTAGAGCTGTTGCTAGTACCTATAGTAGCAAGACCAGCCTCTATTCTTTGGAGAGCATGATATAAATTGATTTTTTTTCTTTTAAAGGTGCAGAACCATGAACTTCAACAAGGACATCCAACTGAGCAGAATGCGGTAGACTATTCACAATTCGCTACAGCGGAGGAATTGCTGCCCATCTCATGCAGCTGTGTATATTTTGTTTTCTAATTGTTATTAAATAAATAAATTTATTGAAAATTTAGTATGTTTCTTATGCATTATTTTTCCCATCCATATCTCAACTATTCGGTCATTTCTTAATAATAATGAATGTAATTATCGTGTTTAACTAATTTAGAGTAATACGAAGCTAGTATATATAATAGCTAATTTGTATTACCGCCAAGCGATCGCAATATTACCATCTAGCGGTAGCAATGGAAACTTGCCAGCGGCGGCCGAGTTACAGTAGAGACATCTGCCGCCAGATGTCACTGCCGTCAGCACTCTTGTGGGGTTATACGTATAAAATACGCCACAGCGCGGACATGACACCCCAAATTATACCCAAGTTGTACGTTAGTTATACCCACGGAACCATCTTTTACACGATAAGTTATACGTACATTATATCCGTTCGGTCATTTCTTAATAATAATGAATGTAATTATCGTGTTTAACTAATTTAGAGTAATACGAAGCTAGTATATATAATAGCTAATTTGTATTACCGCCAAGCGATCGCAATATTACCATCTAGCGGTAGCAATGGAAACTTGCCAGCGGCGGCCGAGTTACAGTAGAGACATCTGCCGCCAGATGTCACTGCCGTCAGCACTCTTGTGGGGTTATACGTATAAAATACGCCACAGCGTGGACATGACACCCCAAATTATACCCAAGTTGTACGTTAGTTATACCCACGGAACCATCTTTTACACGATAAGTTATACGTACATTATATGAAGATTTTGGATTCTCTGAGGCAGTTACAGAAGAATATATATCATTGACCAATCTATGCATGTCTCAAAACTGCTTTCAATTTAATCATTCATTTTATGTACAAACTTTTGGTACCTCCATGGGCAATCCCCTTTCTCCATTCATTGCAAACCTATTCATGAATCATTTAGAAAATCTTTGTAAAAGAACCTTTAATTATTTTCCTGACATTTGGCTCCGATATGTAGATGACATATTCACCATTTTTGATACCTCCATTTATAATTATGACACTTTTTTAACTGAACTTAACAACTTATTTCCTTCTGTTAAGTTCACAATAGAAATAGAAAATAATAAATGTTTGCCCTTTTTAGATGTTCTAGTCTCCAGATTGAATAACAGGTTATATTTTGACATTTATAGAAAATCATCTTCTTCCAATAACTTTATTCCAAATACTTCATTTCATCCGGAACAACATAAACATGCTGCCTTTCACCATTTAGTACATAGATTAATTAACTTACCTCTTGACAATACCAGTTTTTATAAAGAGCTCCATTTCATTAAAAATACAGCATTAATGCTAGGGTATAACACATCATTAATTGATACTTTAGTAAAAAGATACAAATATAAGCTTTTGATTAATAATAACTCTACTTTATCAGCAATGTCTTCTTCTAGTCTAAAATATATTAAAATTCCATATTTTCCACCGTTAACAAAAGGGTTACAAAAATTGTTCAAAGCTTACAATTTCAAAATTTGCCTCTATAATCAGTTCAATCTTAAAAATCTTTTAGGCACCACAAAAGATAAAACAGACACACTGGAAAAATCGGGCATTTATATGATTTCGTGCCCTGATTGTAATAAAAAATACGTTGGACAAACTACCAGGATGTTAATTACAAGATTTAAAGAACATCTTGCTCATTATAAACATGGGAGGTTTGAAAATTCTGCAGTAGCCTCACATATGGCGGATCATGCCCATAATATTTCGATTAATAATTTAACCCTTCTACATAATGCAAATTTTGGATTGGATGCCTGGGAAAATTTATACATTTATAAAAATCTAAATAATATCATGAATAATTACACAGACTTTGATAAAACCTTATTCTCTTTATTGGACATTATTTGACATTTCGACATGCAATTGTTTTTACGCTGTAGCCTTAACTTCTTACGAAATTCGACCATTCTCCTGGAGTACCCTGAAGATGCTGTTTGTTTTAACAGCGAAATGTACATCGGTGGAATCAACTTTTGATGGTTTTTGGAATCTGGGTAACTACTTATCAAACAACAGGTCGAAATTTAACCATGTGGTAAATTTATTAGGGCCTAAGCACATGGTCGAAGTGGAAGATGTAATCACAAAGCCACCTGCGGAAGGCAAGTATCGCAAAATTTAGGAGGAACTTATAAGGCGACTTTCTGTTTCTGACCACCAACGGATTCGACAATTGTTGGAGCATGAGGAGATAGGAGACTGCAGACCCTCTCAATTCCTTCCCCATCTCAGAAGCCTTGCCGGTGCCAACATCCCAGACAGCTTTATCCGATCGTTATGGCTGGCAAGGCTCCTGAGCATGCTGCAGCCGATAGTGAGCACCCAGGAGGGCGTTGATTTGGATGCGTTGGCAAACATCGCGGACCGCGTGCACGAGGTGGTACCCAGACCACATGTAGCTGCGACGGAGTTGGCACCACATATGAGCACCTTTTTCGCGCGAATGGAAGAGATGATGCAGCAAGTCCTCTCCATACAATCCAGGCGAGGAGACGACCAGGGAAGATCCCCCACACCGACAGGACAACGCCGGTATCGGAAGCGCTCATCCAGCCGCTCCCGTAAAACCACCAAAGGTATGTGCTGGTATCATTGGAAGTTCGGTTCTAACGCTCGTAGATGTATAAAACCTTGTAATTTCGGGTCAGAAAACGACAGAGCCATTCGGTAGTTGCAGCCGCTGACTGCTGCTCAACCTCGCGCCACCTATTTGTGACTGATTCCGCGAGTAAAGTTATATATCTCCTGGATACAGGAGCAGATTTGTGTGTTTACCCTAAGTGCGAGGGAGGTTCCCGAGAACCGATTACGAACTATACGCCACGAATGAAAGTATTATCCCCACCTACAGTTGGATAACCTTAAATTTAAACCTAGGCTTGCGGAGAGACTTCGCATGGAAATTTGTGATAGTGGACTTTTGTAAACCGATTATTGGAGCCGATTTCTTGTCTTTTTACGGACTTTTAGTTGATATCTGGAACGGACTCCTCCTTGATGGTGTAACTTCTCTTTCTGTGCCTGGCCATGTTGTAAATAGTGTTCTTAGTGTTAAAACTGTAAATAGTAAATGTAAAATTTTAGACATTCTGAGTGAGTTACCCTCGATTACACACCCCGAGGGAGCACCGGTCTACATGTGACGGAGAATCACATCTGGATAACGCTGGGAACCGTGTCACCTGCCGGCCGAAAAGATTGGCACAATCCATGGCCCGAATCGCAAGGACGGAGTTCGACGCCATGGTGCAGATGGGCATCGCGAGGCAGTCGGAGAGTCCTTGGGCATCACCACTTCACCTCATTCCCATGTCCAATGGTGGATGGAGGCCTTGTGGCGATAACAGAGCGCTGAACGAGAGGACAATCCCAGGCAGATACCAGGTGCCCCGCATTTTCCATGTTCCTCTGTTTCCATGAGGATATTTCCATGCTCCTCCATGGGAAAAAGGTATTTTCTACAATAGACCTAGTGTGCGCGTACAACCAAATTCCTGTTTGTGAAAGTGACATTCCTAAAACCGCAATAACTTCTCCCTTTGGTCTCTTTGAATTTAGATTTATGACTTTCGGGCTTAAAAATGCAGCGCAGACTTTTCAGATATTTATTGACGAAATGCTGCACGGATTAGATTTTATGCTTATATTGACGACATACTTGTGGCATCTAATTCAGAAGCCGAGCACAGCACAAACATTTTTAAAGAAGAAATTATTTAATTTATTATTTATATTTAATTATTTAAAAGTATAGCGATGAGGAAGCTATACTTTTAAATATTGTGAAAAGAGGGGAAATTTCCCCAGCTTCTGATGAAGTGAATAAGTACTTGCTCTGTACCTCAAAGGAAATTGAGTTAATTAATCAATTCCCAATTATAAAAAAGCACTCCTTAAATCAAACGCTTCCCTACCATCCAGTGCTCCTATGGAGTGGCTGTTTAGCATAGCAAATACATTTTGCCACCAAAAAGTGGCAAAATATCTGAAGAAAATTTTAAAATGCAATTGTCTTGCAAATTGAATTCACAAATTCAATTGATTTTTTTTCTAAAATATATTTCTGATATTTTGAGAGCTTTCTATTTATTTGCATGCCATTGATTTTAGAATCCATCTTCATCCACAGGTGTAAATTTTAGAAGAACATAAATAGTTAGGCACTTTAATTACCTTAGTAATCATAATTTGAATTAAACTTTAATGCTATGGCATTAAATTAAAATGTTAGATTGCATGTTAGTACTCCCTGTTTGAAAAAAATGTTGACTGAGATTGCGTAATCTACTGGAGCAAAATAAAGTAATTGTAATTCAACTGATTACTTTTTCAAAAAGTAATTTTTAATTGTAAATTATTACATATTTGACTAACTATGCTTGTCAACTTATGCTTGTTATCTCATAACTATGCTTGTCAACTATCTTCAGATCCTCGTAACTGTTCGCAGGGAATTTCATTACTAACATTCTAAGGTATTATATATTCTAATAAACTTCTCCTAACATCGGCAGTAGCCATTGCAAACACACTACACATTTTCCTCTTACTCTCTTTGAAATCCAATGTCGACCTGAAGGATGAGGTATCACCTGGACTTTAGACCTCTCTCTAGATTTATTACCTATGATGTAAATCTCATAAAAATCTAAGTACGTTAAATCCTGTAATTCTAGAAGACTTGGCCTTTGAAAGTAAAGAATTAATTTTGAGGTACTGCTCTCAAGAGCTTCTACCTCTCTCCCTGGCTGAAATATAACTGATTCTTGTAGTAGTAGTAGTATTATGGTTTGAGGGTGCATCAACAGCTAGGGTTATTTGCACCACACACACAAATAAAATTCCTTATGTAAGTAGATTCTTTATTTGGTAAGTCGACTGGTAACATCAATACAGTTGGATAGCAATGGGATACATCAAATTCTAAGATTCGTCAAATTGCTTCAGAAGCACTAATACATCTTTAAGAAACATACTCCTCAATTTCATTTAAATGTTCAATGTCGCCAGGAACCACAGCTACTCTAGCATGGTCAGGTCCCTTGTGAATATATTTAAACAAATATTTAACTATCTTCACTGAACAGGCTATTTCAACATTACAATGACATTCTAGCAAAAGTAGCAAAGCAGGACAATATGTTACTACCCTGTTATTGTTTACCACTTAACCAGACTTCAAGGTAAAATTATTGCTACTACAATGTTTGTAATGTACGTATCCCCTAACATCAACATAAGTTATCTCACAAGATGGTTTAGGAAATCCCTTACTGCAAATCTTCCTATCACTATCCATACATGGAGCATTAGGTTTACCAGCTCCACAAGGTCCATGCAACATATGCTGTACAACTAATTTTTGAAGACGACCATCAACTTCATCTTCTGTTGGTATTGTTGCTCTTATAAAAGTATCAACATCTGCAATGTCTTTCACTTTGCCTTAAACTTTTAGCGCAATGTGTGCATGAGGAAATCCATGTTTTTGAAACTCAATAACATACATTAAATAGAAAACTTTACCAAACAGCTTCCCACTACTGATATAAGCCTCATTACCACAGCAAGCTTAAGTTGAAATACTCTACATAAATCTGGCCTGTCAAGTGCAGTTTGTCCATTACCTAAGCTTTCCTGAATCTCAACCCAGTTAGGATTGCACGTCAATGTTATGAAAAAACTCGGCCTACCTTTCCTCGATACCAAAGCTATCCCATTTTGCATTTTTACTTTCATGTACCGTGGACAATGAGTGAAGGAACTCGGCAAATAAACTTTACCTATTTTAGGGCCTCCTTCAGCTGCAATGGTTTCATCTAACTCTTCCCTTGAAGCAACCCTTAAATATTTACTTTGATTTAACTTATGCCACAGCAGACTTTCTTCTTCGACTCTAGGAAACATATCAGCAAAATATTCTTGCCCCAAACGCTGTGAATCGGTAAATCTACTCTCTGTACTGTAAATCGGTAAAAGTAATCTTCTGTAGTATTCAACCTGGGAGAGTTTATTTCTGTTCCTATCCTTTAAATCTTTATGCCATGAGGAGAGGAAGAGGGTATTGCAGTGCTTCATAAGTTTCACTGAAAATACTGATAAAACTTTGTGATTCCTTACTATGCCTCAATATCATAACTTTCCTAGGCTCGCTTCCTGGTCCAGCACTAACGATAGCAGCTATCTCTTCTAGTCTTGGTCTCTCACCTAAGATAGGATACGGAATTAGACATTTAAAAGTAACTGGCGAAAAAATGTCTTCTTACCATGAACTTGCTGAGGAATTTGTAAGATATTTCATTAACTTTATACAGAAACATGAGCTTACTCCTGAGCAGATATACAACGCCGGTGAGACAGGTTTGTTTTGGTGCTCTCTTCCTCGACAAAGTTTTGTTTACAGTGATGAAAAATGGGCATTGTCCACACTGGAGTGTGGGTGCTGTGAGTGTGAGTGCTGAACTCAAGAGGGAAACACGGCAATCAGTAGTAGAGACGCTTATGGCTGTGCAGTGTGTTGGTGTAACGTTATAACAAAAAAATATGGTTTTTAGTGAGTTTCATCTACTTTTGAGTCTTCTGAAACTAAAAGGTAAGTGACTGTTATCCTTAAGTTAAATAAATCAGTTATATATAGTTGAAAAGAGCAACTATTTGGCCATGTTTTCACATTGTTAGTTTGAACGCTAAGCTATCTACCTTCCCCTAAACAAGCCATCTACGCCATTTTGTCTTACTGGGGCTAGGCCGCCACATAACTCCGCGGTTATGCTGCCACTGTGTGGGTGGCGGCATAACCCCGTAAAATCAAGATTTCATATATTGGCCCTACAACCTATTAGTTTTCTTTCCAGATGCCACGTATCTGGAAAAGAATAACTGAAAAGACCAAATGGACTGAAGAAACGATAAAACAAGCTGTTCGGCTGGTTTCAGAGGGAAAATCAGTAAAAAGCGTAGCTGTATAGTTTGCCATTCCAAGGTCGACATTAAGACAGACTAAAATCAGAAAAAAAATGCGAGCCTTGTATGGGAAGAAAGCCTGTGTTTAATAAAGAGCAGGAAAAGGAGTTAACAGCCAGAGTAATTGATTTAGCTAACATTTTCTACGGAATAACCATAACAGACTTGCGGCGGTTGGCATTTTCTGTGGCAGAAGAGCTAAAAATCAGCCACAACTTTAATAAGGAAACCCAGATGGCTGGTGAGGATTGGGTTGCAGGATTTCCGAAAAGAAATTCTCAGATCAGTTTGCGGAAACCATCTGCTACAAGACTTAGCCGAGTAATAAGGTTCAACAAAACGGAAGTAGACTTATTTTTTAAGAACCTCGAAAATGTAATGGACAAACAAATTTCCAGCCAGTCAAGTCTTCTACAAGGATGAAACTGTTTTTCAACTGTTCAGAAGCCTGGCCACATTCTAGTGCCAAAGGGCCAGAAACAAGTTGGTGGAGTAACTAGTTGGGAAAGAGGACGAAACGTCACAATAGTCTGTGTCTTCAGTGTATCCGGCCAGTATGTACCCCCAATGTTTATTTTCCTCACAAAAAAATGACGCATGTTTTTGAACACGGTGGACCAGCCGGTTTGATTTATAGTTGCTCTCACTACGGCTGGTCTAATGAGGATCTTTTTTTGGACTGGCGAATGGCAACATTTTAAGCAGGTTTGCAAACCAACTGAAGACAAACCGGTTCTCCTAGTTCTGGACAACCATGGGAGCCACATTACCTTGGACAGCTACATATTCTGCAGCAAGAATCACATTCACATTTTGTCGATACCTCCTCACACATCACACAAGATCCAGCCACCAGATGTGTCCTTTTATGCTCCACTGAAAAGCACTTTCAATAAGGAGTGGGACAAGTTTAAGAGGGCTAATGTTTATCTGAAAATCACACCCTACGACATTGCTCACATTTTCAACCAAGCTTATGTGAATGTGGCAACCATAAAAAAAGCCATATCAGGCTATGAAAGCATAGGCATTAACCCAGTAAATCGAGAGAAGTTTAAAGAAGAAGATTTCATGTCTGAACGCCATTTAAGAGCACCTGTCATTGAGGACCCAGATGGCGAGGAAAATCTTCAAGAAGAATCTCCAACCAAGCCTAACAACAACCTATCTCAGACACCTGTGAACAACGAACCTCCTACTATAGACCAAAATCTAGTTGCTGAAGAACCAACAGTTGCTATCAATAAGCAGGATGGTTACTAGGGCCTGCCAGGTCCATCGGGAATGTCAAAGAAAATCACTTCAGAAACAGCCTGTAAAAGCAGTGGAAAGATTACATCAGTTATAAATAAGTTTTCTCCATTCCCAGCTTTGGCAGCTGAACAGCTAAATGGCAATGCTAGGCGGAAAGGGCAGTCATCAATCCTGACATCAACTCCAATGAAAGAAACTCTTGAAGAAGCTTTAGAAAAAAGGAAACAAAGATTTGAAAAAATCAAATGCTGCCAAAACGGCAGCAGCAAAACTATTAAGCAAGACTCAGCCCCCAATCTTCCATTTTCACCGCAGAACTATCGGCAATAAGACTAGCCCTTCTAAGAATAGAAGGAAACAATGGCTCCTTTTTAATTTACACCGATTCACTCAGTTCACTTCAAGCTATTGCTACGTTCTCTCCAAGACACAGCATCACCCAAGAAATACACTCAGCCCTAATCTCACTTAGCGATAAAGGCACCACAGTTAAATTTATTTGGAACTTTGATTTGATTGATTGATTTGAAACTTTTGATATTGTAGTTCATAAGTTAGGAAACAAAATTATTAAGAAGGATATAAACAGAAGGATTTCCGTTTCACCGGAAGAGTGCATCCTCATAACATTAAGGTAAGTCAGGAATTGATATCATGTAACTGTTGTGCCCGACATTGTCTTTGTTTTAATCTTTCCTTAAAAATATAAAATCAAAAACACATTTCTTCCTGTAGCTTAGAATGTAAAAATTGCACATTTTTATTTTTGTTTTTCAAAATTACAAACAAAGAACTATATCAATCCAACCATAGTTTACAGTATGTAGTGCAATCATTAGCTACAGTCTCATTCTATAACACAGTAAGATGAAGAGTGCGATGATGCCTTTTCTTTGTAGCCGATGATTGGCTTGCCTTGATTATGTTAAGTGGTTTAACTCCGGATTATAGTCCACTTATAATGGCACTTGACAATTAAAGGTTGGAAATAACTTCCGAGTCAGTGAGGGGAAGTTACTTCAACAGTGGGGCCGAAAGAAGTCGGATGCTCAACCTGAAGCGGCAACATTTTATTCCTGGTCAAAACCTGGCTCATGGCTCCAAGGCTCATGTGAAGAATGGGAAGAGGGAATTTCCATTCAAGTGCTTCAGATGACATCAGCATGGGCACAAATCCTCGGAATGCCCAAAGAAGGGAAGTAACGGTACCAACAAGCGTGACGATATCAGTTCATTGACGGCATTGTCAGTGAGTGTTAGTCGAGGGGATTGGTATATAGATAGTGGAGCAACACTCGGAGTATTAATTGCGGAGTATGTATCACGACGAAGTCTCCCTCTCCATCAGCTCGTCTTGCCATCGAGAAGGCGAAAATCTCCTGGATTAGAAACGAACTGCGACACTGGTACGCCATTCGTAATAACCTGTACTACTACATCTTCCTTTTAAGAACAGAGCTCATCCACGTTCTTCATCCTGTAGAATGGTGTTTATTTGACGATCATGTTAGACTCTGTACTGAAGCCGTTACCATCCATAAACGAGTTGCTCTCAACAAAAAACTTCTGCACTTTACTCATCGACAAGAGGGACGGACAGTTCACCAACGTTCCAGGGCCAGCGAAGTTTCTTCTTCCCCCCGTGTGTTTCACGAGAGAGTTTTAAATCTCTCACATCATCAATTTAGTGATAAAGAACTTAATTTCCTCAGTAAAGGCCTTAAATATAACCCTGCACTCCCAAAAAAGGCTGAGGACTTTATAGATTTGACATTGGACTGTGACTTAGCCACCTCCAAACAGCCTGCCCTGAAGTACAATTGTTCTGAAATTATATCCTCTTACCTATCTTCTCTTCCACCGCCTAACTTCAGCTTCTTTTTAATAACAACCTATACCGCCAGAACGAAGGATTAGCTATGGGATCTCCTCTTTCCCCAATTCTCGCGGAAATATTCATGGACAATTTTGAATCCATTTTGTTTAACAATGGTAACGAATTAATTAAACTCATATTATTTTGGCGACGTTATGTAGACGATGTTTTTTGTGTATGGGGAGGCAGTATAGACCAATTAAATGCATTTTTAGAGTTCCTAAATTCTTTGCATAAAAATTTAAAGTTTGACATGGAAAAAGAGAAAGACGGTTCGCTCAACTTTTTAGACCTCACTATCTCACTGGAAAACGGGAAACCTTTATTTAAAATCTTCCGAAAGTCCACATATACTGGTCAAGTAATCCCCAATAACTCCACCCATCACCACTCGCACAAACACGCCGCGTTCCATGCAATGATCAATAGATTATTAGAAATTCCTCTTTCTCAAGAAAATTATGAACTTGAGCTTAAGGTAATAAAATGCATAGCAGTTCAGAATGGTTATACCGAAAAACTAATCAATAACATTTTAAGAAGAAAATTAAAAAAAGGGCGGAACTGAAAATATCCCCAGGCCTCTCACCGATGGAAATCCCGAAAGTGAAATGAAGGAGATTGCCGTTCTTGGGAAAGATATCGTACAAGCTGGGAAAAGCCTTACCGGAAAACTTCAAAGCTGGGTATTATACACCGAAGAACATTGGTAAACTACTGGATAATTCTAAAGACAAGAGGGACGTATTGAATTGTAGTGGGGTCTATGAACTTAAATGTGATACCTGTGAGGCCAGGTATGTCGGGAAAACCGCCAGAAATCTGCCGGTGAGGGCTGCGGAACACAATAGGGACTACCGTCTCCGGAGGGGGGCTCCTATGTCCAACTTCGCGCTGCACCTCCTGGATGAAGGACACCAAAGTGATTTTCAACCCAATTGTCTCCATAGAGAAAAGAAAGGCCGTCGCTTGGACCTTTTGGAGGAGGTAGAAATTATATGCACCTCCCATGAACATATTTTGACAAATGAGCACCTGTTTCCCTACCCTTCCCCCCTTCTTTCCCTTCCTAGTAAACTCTTTAAACCCCAACCTTCTTCCTAAATTCCCACCATCAGTTATTGTATATAATGAAATCCCAAAATAAGAAATGTGCCAGATGATGCTAGCTCGCTAGCGAAACATGTCGCCAATGAAATAAATCTGTGGAAGTGTACTAGTGTTCTTTTTCATTTATTTCAATATCTTCTTTAGTATGAAACACATGAACTCTGACAAATGTTATGATTTAATTTTAGTTTAATAATGTCTTTTTTACTGTTTTCAGAACATTTGGTAATCTGAGCAGTCCCTCCCCAGTTCCAGTCCCCAGTACACCAAGTCCTTCTACCATCATAGAAAGACCCCTCACCCCTCAGACTCCCACCCCCATACAATCCAGGCTTTCACCTGAAACAACACCGGAGCCAGATAATTTCTCATACAGGAAGAGGAAGAGAGGAATTGATTTGGAGAATGCCCTGACATCTTCTCTCTCCAAATTTGGAGATTTCCTGGAGGGCAAGAAGAAAAAAAATAATTTGGAAGATGACAAAGATGAATGTTTTCGTAAATCGCTGGTCATTGGTATGAAAAGATTCAGCAGAAAAGAAAAGAATGAGGTGAAGAGAAAATTATTGGAGGTAATGTACGCTTATGAAAAATAAACAGAAAATTCTGAATACATTGTTGTTATAATTACCTTGAATATGTACATGAAAGTTGTCCCTTCTAATAATTTTATTGAGAACTGCATAAGCATAAGAACAGCATTTGGAACGGTACTGTGAGACAATTGGATTTAGCTTCAATTTGCGTCTAAGTACCATCCTAAGTACCACCATCTCCTGTTATACCATCCTAAGTACCACCATCTCCTGTTATACAATCGCTTTCTTTTTTTAAGGATTAAAACGCTCGCCGCCATAATTATTAGGCCAAACTGCATGATAATTGCCTCGTTTTCATCCATAATTACTTAGAAAATTGAAATTTTACAGAACACCAAAATCTAAACTTCCAATCTCTAAGGACACTCAGCGTGCATAGTGCTTACGAGCGTCAATTGTTTCCTAGAATTTTCTGATGTCTCTGATTGGCTGAGGTTCACGTTCACGTTCTGATTGTGTCCGCTAGTATAAAGTTCCAAGTTTGACGTACAAGTGCCACGTCTCAAGTCTTGCGTACACGTCGATTGTGTCCACGCCTTTATAAGGTGCCTCGACAGCAAAGGTCATGTTGCACCGTATACAGAGGAGATATATGTATCATGATATTATTTTATTTTAAACATAAATAAATAAATAGGAACTTATTTTACCAATG
The DNA here is from genome assembly GCA_947579665.1 of Sympetrum striolatum. NCBI lineage: Eukaryota > Metazoa > Arthropoda > Insecta > Odonata > Libellulidae > Sympetrum > Sympetrum striolatum. Next base: position 83,242,177 of record OX388342.1, read on the forward strand.
AATGCCCTGTTGCTCAAATTCAGAGTTTATCCAGCAGTCCGATTTCTTTTAGAAGAGATAAAACTGTGGAAATTCAGTCACCATCATCTCTAAGGATTGAGGACAAGTCCCCTCTGATCCCTAACATGCTACAAATCCCCTCATATTTCACACACTCTAGCAGGAGGTGAAGAACAGTAAGAAGTGAGTCGCAATCCTCACAGCGGGGAGGTGAACCTCTGGTCAGGTATGGGAGGGTGATGAGGGTTCATTTCATTGATGATAATTATGGGCTAGAAACTAATTAAATTATGTTAATATCAACTGATTACTAAGTATTATATATTAATAATTATTAAATTGTAGTTATATATACTTGTAGTAATTTTTAATTGTATAAACCTTTTATGGCATCATGCCACAACATTATAAAAGAAGGTGAACAGCGGAATGTTCAAGTGGAGTAGAGAAGAAATGAATATTGCAGTAGCAGTAAAAGCAGTTGTTGGGATTCGACAAGCATCAAGAAGATTTTCTGTTCCTTTTGGTACCCTTCAGCGCCGAATGAAAGTTGTTAAGAAAGACAACATTCCACGATTCATTGGTGGGCAGACAGTATTAACAGAGGTGCAGGAAAAGGAACTTCTTGAGAGACTTCTGTACCTGGAGTTGAAAGGATTCCTATTGACACCACAAGACGTTTGCAAGGCTGTCCTCAAGCTTGCTGAAGAAGAGAAGATTCTGCGTAAGCCAGACAGCAATACCAAGTGATCAGTGCTTCTTACGCCCATTGGCAATGTATCCATACGAGGATCCCTCAGTGCTTCGGTTGATTCGTGACGGTGCCGATCTTCCTAAACCTCGCGAAGCCCCTTATGTGTTTGCAGCGTCCCGCTCCACTCCGGAACTCGACGCAATGATTCAGTGCCTGCTTAAGCAGGGAGTGATCGAAAAGTCAAAGGACTTGTGCTGCTCCTTCAGAGCAATGGTAATTCCTAAGTTATCCGAAACTTACCGGTTCGTGTTAGACTTATCGCCCTGGACGCAGTTCTACGCGAAGCCAAAGTTCTCCCTCTTAGATGCAGCCGCCGCTCTGCTACGATTAGGACCGGCGGTGCAATTAGTGAAACTCGATCTCAAGGACGCCTTCTATCAACTTAAGATAAAACCTGAGCATCAAAAGTTTTACGGGCTTGTAATCGGCAGTGAAAAGTTTCGCATGAAGCGCCTTCCCATGGGCCATGCATTAGCCCCGGCGATATTACAGAGATGGTCACGCAGTGTGCAATCGGAGTTAAATCTCCTCTACGAGGTAGGGATGATAGCGTATTTGGACGATTGGATTATTTATGACGTGTCTCTGTCTCCCAAACAAGTGAAAGATATTGTAAACTTCTTGTGCGACGATCTGGGAATCACCTTGAATTTACGAAAATGCGTCCTAACACCGAACACCCGAATGAAATACTTAGGAGTCATGATCGACACAGTGCTCCAGGAATTGTGGTTACTCCCCCAGACTATAGCGCGCCTGCATTTAGTGATTAACCTTATCCCGCGACTCAGAAAAGAGGATCTCCCTAAGGCAGGGGGATTCATTGCCTGGATAGTGTTTGTGCTACAATTACCCAGATTCCTCATTCGGAATGCTTATCGACGAAAGGTGCAGTGGTTGTCAAAGCTATACGAAGAAGGCGTGTTCACGCGCCATCGGTCCTTTGCAGTGGAACATGTGCCCCAAGTGATTGTGTACTCAGACGCAACACCTTTGCAGGGTGCCTTTGTTATTGAGGATTTTGACATTGAACTCACATATGTGTTCCCAGAACGGAAACCAATTTACTTCGCCGAAGGTTATATGGCAGTATTAGCAGCCTACTTTGTTTGTACAGATCCCCGTTTTCCTAAACCCGTTAAAATCACTGTCTTTACTGATAACATGTCCTGTGTTTCCGCCCTGAATAAAGGGACCGGAGTTTTGTTCAATGATGATGATATATGCTCCATGTATTTGTTATTAATAAAGGAACTACCACAGTTCGTGGTCTGGGCCCACGTCCCCGGCTGGCTCAACCCGGCTGACCGCCCTTCGCGGGCCGTACCTCCTGTTTAATGCCTTGGTCACCTTCGGGTCGCCCAGCGTATAAATAGAGGACGCTCGTGCGGGGTAGTCAGTCGATAAGAGTCTAGCCGAGGGCAGGGTCCAGTCTCTCTCCACGCGCCGTCGTCTTCTCCGGGGATCCGCAAGCGTCCTTCGCTTCGACTGCATCGGCGGCTACAGTTCCGGTGGGGCCACCTTCTCTCGCCCACTCGGAACACTCGCCACCGGACCAAGCTCAATGGTCATCGTTGCGTCCCGCACCCGAAGGAGGACTCGACCCACCAGAGGAACACAAGATTTACCAGATAGGCGCTGAGTTACAATCAGCGGTGCTATCGGGAAAACTTCAAGGACGGGATTTTCATGATGCAGTCACAATCCTGCACCTGCTTTCCTTGTGGCCCGGACTTCCACTTCCGTCTCGGCACTACACCTTCAATCGAGCTCGCACTCTGCTTTGCGCCATCACGTTCGGATGGCATAACGCAATAAATCTGCAAAAGACGTCCATCATGGAAACTTGCATGCTGCCACCGAATTTCATCCCGGCTCCTGCCCCGATGAAACAGCCCTTTCGCCAGCAGGCCGCGGCACAGACGACGCGTGGTGCGGCAAGCTCTAGGCGTCGCGCCCGCTCCAAGCAACGTCCAGTGGACCCCAATTCCCAGTGATGACAGTGGCTGGGAATCCTCAGGAGACGACGACCAAGGAGACGATGAGGCCCCAGGTGGAGATGCTTCCAGAATCGCCATAGATCCCGACATGGAACTGGATATCCTTTCTCTTCAGCCGGCTGCGAGCTGGCAGGATAACGGACACGAGAATCCCGGCACGGATGATGAAGCAGAGCTGCTAGACTTCCTACGAGAAGAACTTGGTGACGCATTAAATGACCTTCCTGCGCCAAAACCAACTTACTCGTTCGCCGAGATTCACAGCACCATTCCCGATGTCCTCCGGGGCATGGGCAGCGGGGAGGTGCCTTCCGATGCTGATAGCGACACGGATGAAGGAGAAATTGAGCCCGGGGAGGAAGATGCTTCTTCAACCGAGGATGACGAAGAAGGCGATCCGTCATTCCTCTTCATTCCACCCGTCTGCACAGCATCTACGGACACCGACTCTTCCACCAGCGGTTCGTCCACACACCCGGTGGACCCACCACCAGAGGACCCGGCGGCACCGGAACGCCATCCCGCACCGCCAATTCCAGACTTAATTAAGGTAAATCCCCTCGCAACTTTTCCATATGTATCCCAGTGGTCCACCGAACTAGTGCTTCTAGGTGCGTACGTGCCTCGTCCCCGTAACGCGCCTTATGTGTTCCAAATCACCCCAGTGTCCGATGTAATGTCGGAAATGATTGCTTCAATGTGTGATTCAGGTGTCTTAGTGCAGAGTGATTGTGTGTGTGCCTTTCGTGCTTTTCTTATCCCGAAGGAGAACGGAAAGTGTAGGTTTTTACTTGACCTAAGTCCGTGGACGGATTATTTCTCGGTGCCACACATTAACTTATTTAATGCTGCACAATGTCTTTTAACTGTGCCGCATTCCCGCTTCGCTGTGAAGCTAGATATGAAGCATGGATTCTATCAAATCCCAATACGCAAGTCTTGTTCTAAGTTCTACGGAGTGTTTTACAATAACATTAAGTATGTACTTTCTCGTCTTCCCATGGGGCTGGCAATAGCTCCTTATATTATGCAAAGGTGGGCGGAAAGTGTTAAGGTAGAAATCGAAGAACATTTTGACTGCCTGTTTATTCCATATCTAGACGACTGGCTAATTCTTTTTCCTCCAAACAGAGCAGAGGAGGAATACGTTAACAATGTGCTTCATTTTATTTCCGTAGATTTAGGTGTAACTTTAAATGACGCAAAATGCGTAATTCGTCCAACCCAACGAATCGTTTACTTGGGAGTTCTTGTAGATTTAGGTAAAATGTGTATCAGACTTAAAAGTAATATGCGAAAGCGAGTAATTGATGCTTTAAGTAACTTACGTTCCATGTCTAAAAAGGATTTACAGCGAATCGCTGGCTTACTGTCTTGGATTTTATATGTATTTCGCTTACCTTTGTCCCTCGTGCGCGATGTATTCACACGCGACACCGCATGGTTAAATTTTCTCTTTCGAAAAGAAAATATCTTATCTAGAGTAGTTAAATTAGGGATGTGGGACGCCGAGCTAGAAGTCTTCTCGGATGCAACTCCATCCACAATTGCGTATGTAATTCCAGAATGGGGTGTACGGAAAGCTTTCAGATTCACAGGATACTACAACATTCATTTAATGGAGGGCGTTGCAGCTCTGGTTGCTTTAAAAATTTGTGATTGATACGTTGAATGAACTGTCTTTGGGAAACTATGTTCTTAATATGAAAACTGACTCAATGGTGGTGTTATTTTCATTTAGAAAAGGGAAGGGAGTTCTGTTCCTAAATGCCTTAATAAGAAAGCTATTTTTGTACTGTTTATTGAAGAATAAAAGCAATTTGGTGCTTTGGAGCCACGTCCCCTCGGAAGCCAATCCAGCGGACGGGCCCTCTCGGGAGGCCCTATACCTTTAAATTCTACACCCGCGTCAGCCATATTGGCCGGGAATTGTATAAAGGTGTGGGGTCTCCTCTAGAGAGTGGCTCAGTTCTCTGGAGGAAGCAACCGGGAAGGACGTGTTCTGTTTCTTCCCCCTTCCACTTCTCGCCTACAGTTAGGCAATGCCGCGTACAAGGCAACGTGCGCGTTCTCAATCTTCGACTCGCACACATTCTTCTTCTTCCAATTGGATTCTGCGTAAGCCATCTGGCTTACGTGTCATGGATTGACATGCCATCCCGTGCCATGGATTGACGCGGGAGAGATTAAACACATTCTATGACATATCGTTAACTACCATAGAAGTGTTAAACTTTCAGAACTGACCTGAAGCAATTTACAATGTGAAAGGTTGGAAGGAAGGAAGAGACAAGAAGCTGAAGTGCTTACGCCGCTGCAGCTTATTGACTCTCTCGGTAACAGCAAGTCTGGTGAATCTGAACCAGAACAGAAGTAGAAAAGGGAGTCTCCACAAAAACCTACCAGCATCTCCAAATAGGCCTGCAGACGGCAATGAAAACAACTGAGGGTTTTGTGGTAGGAACTTTTACATTCCAACCTCCAGCAAGTATCAAAACTGTATTCAGTGCATCAAGTCCAATGTATGGTTATATGAGGTGTGTTGGAGCCTCAGGAAAATCTTCTTTTACTTGCGGGAAGTGTTTCTAGAGAAATCTTTGATTTTTGTTTTCAAAAACATTTTATTTTGCTGAAAACACAGTATTTTTCTAATGACCCACTATACCCTCCTGTTGAGGGTGAAGTGGGTCAGAGATGAGGTTTAAAAATTTATTTACCTATATATGATGACCTTACTTTCCATAAATATAAATATGATCAATATCTACTGAATAAAAATTTTATTCAGCTTATTATGTTTGTATATTTTATTACATAGAGAATGCAAGGGGAACTAAACATCCTTGAGGAATCTATAGGGCTATCTACAGCAGATGATTAATGTTATGTATGGTATGTTTTTCAGTAGTTTGCTCTCTTCCTCCACCTGCCACAATTTCATCCTAACCCCCATCTTAATCACCTGTCTGTGCTTCCTGTGTTCTTGCTACATCCCCTTCCTTCTCCAACCTTCCTCCCTCTTCCTATCTTCAAGTATATATACTCGTTCCTACATTTTACTGTACCTGATGATTACTATTCAACAGTTGAAACTGGTTGTGTACATCAAATATACTCCGAGGAATTATTACAGTGTTTTTTTTTTTTTCATTTCATCTGTATCAGTTATTGATTTGATCCAAGAACAGTTCTCTTTAAGATTTACTCGGTTCAGGTCATTCAAAGCAACAGAAAAATTCGTTAAAGCTGGGTTGTTCCAATGGATTAATTTGTATGATTTTGAAACGCAGTTGCTTGACTTACTGAGTAGCTGTATTTTGAGGCAAAGAATTGTCGATTTGAGAGATGAATTAGAAAGTATAAAAAGAGATAGATTAGCTTGGTCAATGTTGAACAACGCAGAAAATGAAGTTAGTAGTAGTAGTAGTATTAAAATTTTTGGCGCGTCAACCACTAGGTTATTTGCGCCAGTGACTCAAAAAAAAAAAGGAACAGTTACGATCACTACAAATATGGACAGAACATTGACATATTAAAATCTTAAAACAGCTAAAACATGCAAACATCACCTAAAAATGTCCTAAGACAATAAAAGAGGATTAAATAAATAAATAAATAAATAAGTTAATTAAAAGACTTTAGCGCAATTGTTCCAGGGTTAGAGGCGATGATACAGGCCAGCTTCCCTGAAGAACTGTAGTGCCCTGTCAAGGTTTTCTGGGTTGTCACCTAAAATGTCTTTCATCTCTCCTCTGATGCGTAATTGGTCCCGCAAAACTTGGTACTTTTCACAGTCTGTGAGTAAGTGTTTTATTGACAGCTGACAGTTGCATCTAAGGCACATTGGTGCTGGTTCCCCATTTGCAAAGAGGAATGCATGGGTCAAGGCACAGTGACCTATCCTCAATCGTGCGATCACGACTTCCTCTCGCCTACTGTTCCGAACGGAGGACTGCCAGGATGTGACGCCAGGTTTTATGTCCCGAAGTTTGTTCCCAGCTAAGTCCTGCCATTTCTGTTGCCATTTCTCGTGGATCTTTTCCCTCAGCATAACCCTCAGGTCTTGGGCAGTAATATATGTTGTGTCTAGATCCGTTTTTAGGAGAGCAGCTTTCGCAGCTGAGTCAGCTTTCTCATTGCCTCTGATACCAACATGTCCAGGGATCCAACAGAAAATTACTCTGATCCCACGTGAGTTCAGAGCAATGAGTGAGGAGTGAATTTCTTTTACAAGCGGGTGTGTAGGCGAAAAAGATGTAATGGCCTGTATGGCACTTAATGAGTCAGTGCAGATCAGACAGGGCTTATTGTATGTCTTCATTTGCACAAGTGCTGTCTTTATAGCAAAGAGCTCTGCCGTGTATATGCTACATTTTGGGTGCAGTTTTAGGCCTACGGCTTCAGAAATGGGAGAGATGACAGCACATGCAACATCAGAGTCAGATTTTGATCCGTCAGTATAAAATGGAGTGAATTCAGAATACTCTAAAAGGATCTCTGCAAAGGCTTGCTGGTACAAACGAGGAGCTGTTGTTGCCCTAGGTAGACTTGATAATCTGGTCAGAACCTCTGGAACTGGTACGTGCCAAGGTATATATTGTGGTTGACCATTAGGATAGATTAATGGTAGGTCTACTGCAACATCATCTAATACTTGTTTCATTCGGATCGGTAATGGTTTAGTTGCCCGTGGTTTATTATTAAAAAGTGTTAAAAATCGTGGGTTAAAAATAACGTCATAGCATGGGTGTGTATTAAGGGACTGAATCTTACTAATGTAATTACACATTAGCATCTCTCTTCTAATATCAAGCGGTGGTTCTCCAGAATCTGAGTAGAGACTGAGTACTGGGCTTGTCCGGAAGGATCCTGTTGCCAGCCGTAGGCCACGGTGGTGTACAGAGGACAGAGATTTTATATAAGAAGTACGAGCTGAAGCATATATGAAGCATCCATAGTCCATCTTTGAACGTACTAAGGCTCGATATATTCTGAGCATTGATGCTCGATCTGCTCCCCATGAAGAGTTTGCTAGATGACGTAAGATATTTAAAAGTTTAAAGCACCTGTCCCTGAGGTTACTGATGTGAGTTTGCCAGTTAAGTCTTTTATCTAGATCCATGCCCAGGAATCGTATATTCTCAACAACCGGTAAGAGATGATTATCTAGCTTCAGGGAAGGTTGGGGGAATAGCCCTCTCAGCCTACAGAAATGGACGCATTTTGTTTTCTCTTTTGAGAATCGGAAGCCGTTGGAGCGAGACCACTCATTCAGTCTGTTAAGTGTCATTTGTAGTTGTCTCTCAGCGTTCTGAAGCTTCGCCGATCTACAGAAGATTGCGAGGTCGTCAACATATAGTGATGCCATCACTGGTCTTCGGACACATTTGACTATATCGTTGATCGCAATTGCAAAAAGTGTTACACTCAGTACAGACCCTTGAGGGACTCCATTCTCCTGTCTATAAGGTGTAGATAAATGTTTCCCTATCCTTACTTTAAAAACACGATTTTTTAAAAAATTTCCAATATAAATTGGTAGATTACCCCTGAATCCCCATTCGTGTAATCTAATTAAAATCTTATGTCGCCATACGCGATCGTAGGCCCGTTCCATGTCAAAAAATATGCCCAGTACATGTTGACGGAGGAGGAATGCTTCTTGGAGGAAATTGTCCACCCGGACCAAATGATCCACCGTGGATCGCCCCTGTCGAAAGCCACATTGGATTTCAGAGAGGAGCTTGTGGTTTTCCAAATACCAGACTAGTCTGCGGTTCACCATCTTTTCCATCACCTTACAGAGACAGCTGGTTAAGGATATCGGTCTGTAGCTGGAAGGGAGGCGTTTATCTTTGCCCTGCTTTAGGATTGGGATTATCACTGATTCCCGCCAGGATTCTGGAAACACACCTTCACACCAGAGGCAATTCAGGATATTGAGGAGGTGTTCTATGGCTGGTGGAGGAAGATTTCTGAGGAAAGCATTATGTACTAAGTCACTGCCAGGGCAGGTGTCTGTAGTGTTTCCTATGGCCACGGATAGTTCCCAGTGACTGAACCGATCATTATAGGGAAGACTAGTGTTCCCCATTCTGAAATTAATATGTATATTCTCCGCTCTATCCTTTATATGGCGGAAGTGAGTGCTATAGTTGGCATTGCTACTCATGTCAGCATAATATTGGCCAAAGGCATTGCTTATCTCCTGTGGGGTAGTCAGCGTGAGGTCACCAACTTCTAAACATGTAATTGGGCTGAGGTGTCGAGTACCAGTAATACTTTTTACTTTGTTCCAAACTTTGGATATTGGTGTTCGATGAGAGATTGTGGATATATACTGAATCCAAGAAGCTTTCTTGGCAGCCTTCACTAAGCGACGTGCCTTTGCTTTCATTCGTTGAAAGGCAGCAAGGTTCATGGCAGTAGGGTATTTTTGGAACCTGCGTAGTGCTCTTTTCCTCTGCCGGATAGCCTCGGCACATTCCTCGTTCCACCATGGAACAGGATGGTGAGCCGGTCTACCTGACGTCCTCGGAATGCAGGAGCTGGCTGCGTCTATTATCGCTGCTATGAAGGCCTCAATGTCTTGTGGAGTATCTATTCTTGGGCCATTAGAAAAATTAAAATTAGCTTTAAATGAGTGCCAGTTGGCTTTACGTAAGCACCAGCTGCCTGGATGGGTAAAATACGCTGGTATCTCTCCAGGCTTCCTTAAAAGTAAGGGGAAGTGGTCACTTCCACACAAATCTGAGTGGACAGTCAGATTAAAAGATGTTGCAATAGAACTGGAGCACATGACTAGATCAATAACGGACGTCTCTCCATTAAAAGAGTTAAAACGTGTTTTCTCTCCGTTATTCAGTAAAATTAAATTAAAATCGTTTAAAATCTTCTCAATTATACGGCCTCGACCATTGGCGTCATTCATGTTGTCCCCCCATAGAGTGCTATGGGCGTTGAAATCACCCAGAAGCACGAAGGGTCTTGGCAGTTCACTAATAAGGTTTTCCAGGCTGCTTTGGCTTACTGGTGCCCACTCAGGGAGATACACATTGCAGAATGTCACCATTTCTGGAATGCCGCATCTCACCGCAACAGCCTGGAGAGGAGACCTGAGTCCCACCCGGGAGGTGTAAAGGGTCTCCCGGACGGCCACGGCTGCCCCACCCCTAGCTCTGTGGCCACTCAGATCGTCACATCTAAAAACGTTAAAACCTTTTATATTGCCTTTGTCAGTTGCTTTCAGGTGTGTTTCCTGGAGGCATAAAATAGTGGGGTTAAAATCATGAATTAGAATGTTCAGCTCCTCATTATGGCGATAAAATCCGTTACAGTTCCATTGCAACATTAAGAAGTGTGTACGCCTCATTACCGGGCAATTTTTCTTCGACCCCCTTTCTTTTTCTGTTTGTATGTGACAAGGCGTCTCTTCAGCTCTTCCTCTGACACGTCATCCATTTCAGATGGTGATGGTGACACAGACATATTAGTTGATGGGGAGTGTTCTTGTCTGGTTGGTGGTTTTGCTGCTGTTTCTACTCTGGTTGCCTGAGTAGCGGTAGTTTTTTGCTCCAAGGTGAGGGTTGTCAGAATGGTTTTGCAGGGGGGGCATACAGGGGGGAGGTGGGTCTGGGTGCCCATCTCCCTCGTCTTCACTGCCCTGGAGGCTACTGCGGCAAATGAGGGACCTTTCGATAGTGGGGCTTGTGCCTTATATTCTCTTTTGGCTTCAATGTATGAGATCTTTTTTGTGGTCTTTATCTCTGGAATGGCCTTCTCTTCCTTAAAAACTGGGCAGGTAGGAGACCAGGCAGTGTGTTCTCCACTGCAATTAAGGCACTTTAGAGGAGACGTGCATGGTTCCTCATGCTTTTGCTGACCGCAGCGGCCGCACTTCTCTGCTTCTAAGCACCGTACAGAGGTGTGACCAAACCTTTGGCACTTATAGCACCTCATGGGGTTGGGGATATACGGTCTTACAGCAAGAGACAGATAGCCAGCAAAGATCTTTCTTGGGAGTTCTGTTCTTGCGAACTTTAGGGTAAGGTTGGGGGTGTCTACTAAGACACCATTGCGACGAGATTTGATTCGTCGCACACCAACAACTCCCTGGTCCCTCAACTCATTCAATATTTCCTCCTCCGGTACTGTTAGCAGGTCATAGCTGAAGACCACACCCTCAACATAGTTCAGGGTTCTGTGAGCTTCCACCTTCACTGCCACGTCGTGGAAAAGTGTGGCTGTTCTTATTTTAGCGGCTTGTTTTTCATCTTTTACCTCCACCAGCAAGGATCCATCGCGTAAACGCTTTGCGCACGCCACCTCCCCCAGCATGAATTTTAACACCCTGTGGAGTGCAAAGGGTGACAGCTTTTTTAGAGCTCCATCTATGATGCTAGAGATAATGAAGAATCTCTCTTCACTGTTACAACTACTTTCACAATCACTTCTATTATTAATAGCTTCTGCTTCAACTATGGGTTTCTTTGATATTTTACCTTCTTTTTCAGTTATATTCTCGCCTTGGTTTTTGTTAGCCATAATTTGGCAGTTTTGTTTCATCCTCCGGGCTCCCCACCCACCACGGAGCCCAACAAGGGGACGCTGAACTTCAACGCCAGGGCTACCAGGAGGATATAGCTAAGATCCCACCATCTGCGCAAGACTAATGCGGTTCTGGTGGGTCTAGACTGCCCCACTGGCGTACGCTCGTAAGGAGCCGCCAAGCTCCCCAGCCGCCAGGAGCCGATTGACCGGGAGTGGGCTAGTTTCCGGCCGCCCGTCTAGGAGAGGCAGGGGCCAAAGTGGAGTGTTGGGGAAAAGTGGAGGGGCTAAGTCCCCCCCAAGACCCAATCCCCTCAGCCACCAGGATCCCCCTTCCCCCCGACACGGGTCGCCATGCACGGCAAACGCATGGGTAGGCGTTCCGCACACAGAGAGGGCCAGCATTTCATGAGAGAAGAAGAGATGATGGGGTGATTGATAGTGAAAAAAAGATGAAATGAGGCATGAGAGCCCTCTCTGTGCCCCCCCCTCACCACTTGGAGGAACCTACAGCGAGGGGAGCGAGTAATTATTTTACACATTGGTAGAGAAGATGGTTTCCTGGCGGGTGGAAAATTGTGCTTTGTTGAAAGTAAGGGAAGTGGTGACTATCACAATGAGATGAACGCTCAACATTTCGAAGAGTGGTTACGAAGGATTTTGATACTCCTTTCACCAAAATCAGCTGTGGTAATTGACCAAGCTCCATACCACACCATGGTTGATCCGGAAACGAAGAATCCTTCAATGGCTTGGAGAAAAGATAAAATTATAGATTGGCTTGTGAAAACTCGTGTGGAAGTTCCAGCTGGGACAGAGAGCTTCCAAACTCTAACAAAGGCAGCCCTAATTGATTACGGTCGTCAGTTTTTCCAGAAGCCTGAAAAAATATTATAGAAAGTAGCAAAGGAAGTGAGGGCTGACTCATTTGGCTGCCAGTAGCTCACTGTGTACCTAATGCAATTGAGCTCATACGGTGTATGTGAAAAATAAAATCGCACGCGTTAGCCTCTCCAATGCTGCTGAAAATGGGAGAAGCATTAATGTGACAGGACAACTTTGCATGGAAGCTCTTGGTTCAGTAACTGCCGACTTTTGGGCAAAGTGTATAAATCATGTAAAAAAATTAGAAGACAATTATTGGGGAAAAGATTACCTGGTGGACGACTGCAGTGATAATCAAGTGCGAATAAACTTGGAATCAGAATCAAGTTCAGATGAGGTCTCACTGTCCGATTGCAGTGACTCAAATTAGAGAAAAAAAATTAAATGCGGTTCTGTGACAGTTTTAATCACATTTTAAAAATAAAGGAGCGTGAACAGAAAACCGATGTGTTGAAATATTCTTTTATCAATAGAGGTATAAGGGAATGGAATGCATTACCTGGAGAACTTCTCAATCCAATGCCGGTGAATGTTAAAAATTTTAAAAATAAGCTTAGAAGATTATAAAATTTAAATTGTTATATGTATATGTATGTATAAGGCATAGTTCTAATCACTAGTTATCCTTAGAATAAGAAAATAGTCCCATGTTGTGCAATTAAATATGTAAAAGCCGACTGTATCTGTGTTTGGTGGAGGTGTCTGTATATTGTTTATTTGACTTGTTGTACTAATTGGGCCTATTGCTACTGTATAGATGTGAACTGTCCACGGGAGGTTTATAGAGGGGTTTCCCTCCCGTCCTTGGGCGAATGCCGGACAGATTGTACTGTTATATCCCCCTCAACCGTTACCACCTGGTATTATTACCAACTTGCAGCGTTTTTTAATAAATAAATAAATAATACAAATTTAAATAATTATGTAAATATTTAGTTAAACAGTTCTTGACAAATGGCATTTTACCACACTAACATTTTTAAAGCTGCCAATGGTGGTCCAAAGCCTGCATGAAAAAAGCTGATGGGAAATGTTAAAGAGCATCTACCCTGCTAGCAAAAACATCGTGGGCTGAGCGTGCCACAAAACAAGGATAAAAAAATTCTACATGGACAATGGTAGTAATTTTTCATTATACAAATTATCAAATTCGACAACAGTGCGTGTATGTGGTGCCTACAGCACTTTAATATTTCTCGTAGGTCGTTAAATAATGAAAATAGCAGAGTTTTCTTTATCAACAATTTTTGGATAGTACATAAATAGTAACAAGGTTCTGCTTCAGCATATGCATTTATAAAAGATTGATCTTGCACCTTATGAAGTCTCATGTTGATAACTTGAGAAGTTTTTGAAAAATTAGCGTTCAAAGTGGAGCTACCGTTTTCTGAGCACCAAAAACCGTGCTTTTTTTTCATACAAAGCCAAATATAAAATTTGTTGATAAGGTGAAAAATTCAACCGCTACAAAAATCTACGAAATCGAACAAAACAACTCATTAGAAACTCTAAGATCAGATACATGCACCGAATATCAACAGGAGGTTGCTCTGTCTTCTCTCTGGCATAATCTTAAAAACTTAGGGATCGGCAAGCCTAGAAAATCGTTTTTACCACCCGATATCTCCCTGAATAAGGTTAACCAAGAATTCATAGTCCCCGAGTCAAGCTGTAACAAATCCGCTAAAAAGCTCTATATTGATAGTCTTAGTCACTTAGCCATTTCTACCTCTAAAAATACTCGCCATTACTTCAATTTTACTCCTGTCACACAACTACAGGTCCTCCGGTCTCTCCGTAAAATAAAATCTCAGTCCCAAGGAACTGATGGCATTCCTATCTCCATAATACTAAAATTAGCCATTTATACACTCCCTGTCATCACTCACATATTTAACTTTTCTCTTCTTCAAGGGATTTTCCCATCCCAATGGAAATTGGCAATAATTCGTCCTATAATAAAGAGATCCTCCTCCTCAGAAGACTCCCCCCAATTTAGACCAATCAGCCTTCTCCCTGCCATTTCTAAATCCTTTGAGAAAATTATTCACGAACAAATTACTACCTATTTATCAGCTAATAACTTGTACGATTCCTTCCAGTCTGGATTCCGGAAATCACATAATACAAGCACTGCTTTATTAAAGATTACCGACGATATACGTCACGCAATGGACCACACCGAAGTCACAATTATGACTCTCCTCGATTTCAGCAAGGCATTCGATTCCATTGAAAGAGATATATTGATAAGTAAACTCAGGTTGCAAAATTTCTCGCCGATGTCCCTACAATGGTTCTCCTCCTACCTAGAAGACCGCTATCAGAAGGTATCTTACAATAACATGTCATCTGATTGGGCTCAAACATACAAAGGCATCCCTCAAGGCTCTACCCTTGGCCCTTTATTATTTACCATATACATCAACGACATCTCCTCTACCATATCCTATTGCAAATACCACTTGTATGCCGACGATCTTCAGCTATATTACCACTCATCAATTCCGACTCTAAATAATGCTATCTTTAAGATGAACTCTGATATTGCTCAGCTCTTCAACTGGAGCAACATTAACCAATTAAAGATCAATCCAACTAAAAGTAACTCCATCATAATAGGACATAAAAATCTCCTCCATGGCCTAAACAATAAAAACCTACTTCCGATAAAAATAGGTGACCAACTTGTCCCTCTCGTCAAATCACTCATTAATCTCGGAGTGGTTATCAACGAAAATCTCTCTTGGGCAGATCAAGTTAATAAGATCTGCAAAACAGTCTATGGATCTCTGTATTCACTCGTGCGACTGAAAACATTTCTTTCCTTTCAACTCAGAAAGCAGCTGATCTCCTCTCTTATTATTCCTCACTTCGATTATTGTGATGCTGTATTCAACGACCTCTCTGAAGAACTTGCACACAAACTACAATTAGCGCAGAATTCCTGTATTAGATTCATCTGTGATCTCAGAAAAAAAGAACATGTTTCTAAATACTACTACCAACTTGGATGGCTCAAGCTCCAGTCAAGACGAAATCTTCACCTTCTCACTCAGCTCTTCTCCATAAGAATTAATAACCTGCCTCAGTATCTATCTGGTCTTTTTCAAACAATGCACAGCATACATTGTCTTCCGACTAGAAATAACCAGCTTCTTCAGATACCAAAACACCGAACCGAAATTTACCATAATTCCTTTCATGTCTCCGCATGCAGGCTCTGGAACTCTCTCCCCACACATATTCAAAACTCTCCTTTGCTATTGGCATTCAAGAATCGCTACTACCAATTCCTTTTTCTTAATCAAACCTCCACTGACTCAGATAAACTTTAGCAGATTAACTTTTCCCTTCACTGAACATCTTTTTTTTCTCCTTTTCTTTTTTCCTTTCATTCCACATATCCTTATCGTTCTCGCACACTCTCACCCCTACTCTCCTTCAAACGTTATATTCCTTTTTATATCGACTGTATTTACTTGTATCGATATATGTATATATATATATATATATGCACATACTTGTATATATTTTCTTTTCTCTTTATGCTCATTTGAACTACTTTAACAAATTTGTTTTTGTTTTGACTCGCCAAATGTTTATTTTTTATTTATTTATTTATTTTTTTATTATTATGATTATCATTGTCTTTTTATTTTATTATTTATTCACTTTTTTGCAACGGGTTAAATGTAAGATGGGACTAATCAGTCTCAATTTTGCCTGACAATAAAGACCTTTATCTATCTATCTATCTATTCTATAGATACAGACAATAACAAACGGCATTCCAGAGACATAAGGTCATCGGAGACCCTTAATGGAAGATGTTGGGGTGACAAGTTGTGAGGGCTTAGATTTTCGTGAAGGTAGGTTTCACTCAGAAAACTTGACTAATACATTCCATGTCACTGACTTACATGAGCATCGTGTATACGGCTCAAGTGAGTTAAATTCAATGCTTTTCTATGGTCCAATCACAGTTTATTTTAACAATTTAGAGTGTGAGTTTGTAGGCTTAGACATCTGCAGTGACAACCAACTAAACCCTTACAAAGATACTCATTTATGTCAAAGCAATGTAGGTGGTGTAGAAGTAGGTGCATTTGTGATAGGCTTTTTAATTACTTTTGGTTTACTGATGGCATTTAGACACTGCTTTCTAAAAGCTCGGAAGGTAAACCCTTATGATAGGAAGTTCAAAATCCTTAGTTATTCTGATCAATTTGAAATGAGGTATGGAGAGGCTCGCACAGAATCTGCCACTTGGTTCTGGAAGGTGAACTTTAAAGAAGAAAATGCAGTACTGGTTAATCCCTCCGGTGTTGTCATAAAGTCTCGAGGGGTCCTGCTTGTGATACTTATCTTAATGCTTGTGATCCGTCCTTCTTGTGGTTGTTCAAATTATCAGATAATCTCTAGCAATCCCTCTAAGGTTACGGCTCTCTATACATTACAAACAGGGGATTCAGTTTGCTCTGGAGCTGGTGAAAAAACAATTACTAATGCATACTTATTATTCTCAGAAACATTGCTATACAAAACTTATCCATGGTGCATGGATACGGATGGATGGAACACTGATGAAAACACTTGTGGAGGAAGTAGTAGTAGTAGTAGTAGTAGTAGTAGTAGTAGTAGTAGATTTGTAAGGTGCCTCGACACCGAGGTCATTTTACACCTTTGCTATGGTAAAATAATATCAGTTCTTCACCTTAACATTAAAAAGAATAAAATATGACCATTTTCGTCATACTAGGATAGGTATGTCCAAAGAGAATTAAACCGTAATTGGTTTATAAAATTGGGTAAAATGTTTAAAAGTGTGATGAAATAGTCCAACTCCTTCTCCTTAGATTTTAGAATAGAGTCCTGTGGTTCTCATGAAAGATATTACTCGGTCTATCATGTTACTGTCATTTCCTAGGATTTCTTTCAATGTCACTGAAGATAAGATCTGTCTACGTTGGTGGGAGTATTTCTGGCACTCTGAAAGTATATGTTTTACAGTGAGTTGGCAATCGCATTCCTCACACTGAGGTGGAATTTGGGGAACAGAGAAAAGGTAGGAGTGGGTAAGGGCAGTATGTCCGATCCTGAGACGAGTGACAGTAACCTCTTCGGCTCGACTATTTCTGACTGAGGTGGCCCACGCAGATGTATCTGTTTTAATGTTATGTAGCTTATTGTTTCTACGGTTCCCCCATCTTTGCAGCCACTGCTCTAAGACGACTTTCCTGAGGGAAACTCTTAGATCCTCATTTGTGACTCGTACTAAGTCAGACAAATGGGCGTCCAAGGCCTCTGGCAGTTTTGTCTGCTCTTTCGTTTCCTATGATTCCCACATGCCCAGGGACCCAGAGAAATTTAACGATGACTCCCTTTGTATTCAAATGTGGAGGAAAAGTGGGTTGTCTGGAGCAAGGTGATGTGGGGAAACCTTATAATGAGGTCTATGAAAGTGGGATAGTTTATAAAAATTACTGTGGAAGATCCTACCGTAAACCTAGTTATATAAGAAGTGTCCACTGTAGGTGGTCACCATCGGGTGTATGGAAAGGAGGTGATGAATGGTACTTGTCCAGATGCAGAACATACAGGATGAGAATCATTTTTGACAAATCACGACCTTATGAGGTGAGAAGTGTGTCTCATGCCTATTTCCATGTGCTAAAGACTACAGTTGGCAACATAGACTGTAAGATTGTACCTCTGCGGAATGAAGTTGAATCACTGCAAAACTTTGTGCTAGTCACTGGTGAAGACTCAGCTTACATCTGTCCTAACTTAGGAAACGCAAAAAGTCCAAAGGCTGGAGAAATAGGAGTTTTCCAAACAATTGATGATAGACAAGCAACTGTTGACTGGCTATCTTTCAGATGTGAATCAAGCATGTCCATTTAAATCAGTTACCGCAGGCAAACGCAGTCTTGTTCGAAGAACCATACATAACACAGGAAAACGTTCCAACGTGGAAACTTTTAATGGAAACAGCGGACGTGACAACAGACATTAAAAACTCTGACTAAGAGACTATAACACGGATACCAATCTACGTTTAGATAACGAACCTCCTCCAAAAAAATAAAAGAGTGACTCCAATGGAAGACGAGGTCACCCTTCAAACACTGTTGGAAGATCTGGAAAATCCGCCACAACAGGAAACATAAACATGGAGGACGCGTCAAGAGACAAAGGATACGGTCACGAAATCATTCCATTAGTTTTCAGAAATAATCCATCTCCTCTTCTTCACAGATTAACATTAACACTCAAATCATCCACATTCCAAACAAAAGATTTCTCAACTTCGCTAGGTATTTCACCTATTCCGTACCAATTCCTATCATTTTGGTTGCCACCTGTTGCCGTTGAACACCAAACTACACAGATTGACTTTCCTAGACTCATTAAACCAGCAATATTCGGTATTCAGATTCACAGCGCTGAACTAGAAATTGGAAACTATGCCATTACCAGAGAGAAACTTTTAACAGGGGGAACCATGAATATAACTACATACAAGTTAGAACATGGAGTAAATATGATAGGTAACAAACTAAGAGAGGTCTTAACAATAGATAACGATCCAGCATTTCACAAGGACCCACAAAACCCCAGCACTCCCAAAGCAACTATTAACTCATATACACCCAAATAAATAGGTTCCAGAAACAGATGGCATTTAGAAGAGGTTCCGCATATGAATATGAAAAGATTCGAATTTAATTTCCCAAACCAACCACCATGGGCAATTACACCTAACGCAGAAGATACATCAAGTTTCTTCCCAGAAAACTGTTTACTACCATTCTACCAATCCTCTAACAGTGATGATTACCCTTTAGAAATGGGATATCCAGATGGTATAGGAAATCTAACGTTCACTAAAAGAAATGCTGAACCCTTAATTGCTCTAACGGTACCGAAAATAAAGGATTCAAGCAAATATATGAAATCCGCGCTACAATATGTTCTAAATATGAAACTTGTGTACACTTTGTATTTATACCCTGATGTTAATCTACAAACTACAGACGCTATCAGCAGTAGCATGCACCATAGCATGAGACAATACCCGAAAGCTAAAAGTGAGGAAGTATCAGGAAAGAATTACTTGAAGTGTGAATATGAACCGCAAATATTTAAACTATGATGTGGAATAAATACAGTAAGTGCTTCAAATCTATGTTAAAATACGCCAAACTGTTATATTCTATACATAAAACATATGTATTCATTATACTGTTATATAAATGTATTCTAACTGTAATAAACAATCCTTGCAATCATGCCAAATTTCTTCGTCGATACATATCTGTGGATGAAACCTGGATTCATTACTACACTCCAGAAACAAAGAGAGAGTCACAACAGTGGATTCTTAAGGGTGAACGGGCTCCAAAGAAGGCAAAAACGGTGGCATCGGCAGGCAAGGTGGCCATGGTCTTTTGGGATGCACACGGCATCATCTTTATCGATTACTTGAAAAAAGGAAAAACAATACAAACACAATTTTACATTAGATTACAACGCAAAACGTTTAGTGAGCAAATATTCCAAACTGGCAATAATACTGGGTGGATTAACAAAAAAGATCAAACCACTGGATTTATCCATTAATAAATCATTTAAATCAAAGTTATTTCTACCTAGGAAAAGTGGATGTCTGGTGTGAAAGAGTACACAGAATCAGGAAGATTTAAAAGAGTTTCTCATGAAGAAATAAGCCAGTGGATCCTAAAAAGTTGGCAGTGCCTAAAGCAAGAGTGGAGCCGCCTAAATGCCCTGGTCAAACAACACACCAGCAAAAGGAAAGAGGAATCCTGGATCCAAGCCTGCAGCCGCTTCGACTACCGTGACAGAAGCAGGTTCTGGCGCCACTTCAAAACCCTCTCCGGCATGAACAAAAGGCCTATCACCACCCTCCGTAATAACCAAGGGGACATGATCCTGACAAAGGAAGATGAAGCCAGCACCTTCAAACAAACCCTACAGGCGGTCCTCTCCAACATTGAAGAAGAACCCTCTCTTCAATGCTAGCCATAAAACCCATACTGATTCAATCCATCTTTCTCTCCCCACCCAACCAGATCCTGACATTATAGACCCAACCATGGCAGCCGTGACCCAGGAAGACCTTGATGATGCCCTAGAAGCAGCAAAAAATGGAGCCCCTGGACCCAACGAGATAACATACACCATGCTGCGTAACACCCCAGCGATCCTCCCAATTCTCCAGAGACTGTACACAGCCTGTATCCACCTCTGCCACTTCCCTCAGCAATGGAAAGAAGCCCACATCTTCATGCTCCCAAAAAAGGGAAAAGACACCTCCATCCCTTCTAACTATAGGCCAATATTTCTCCTCAGCTACCTAGGAAAATGCCTGGAGAGAATCTTACACCCCAGGATCCTACTACTGTTCGAAACCAACGGAGTGCTGCCTGACCACCAATTTGGCTTTAGGAAAGGCCGCTCCACCACCGTGGCTGCCACCCTGCTAACCTCCACTGCAAAGGAAGCCTGCAACCACAAACACACCATAGCATTCCTCTCCTTAGATCTTGAGAGGGCGTTTGATTCAGTCAGGCACGCTGGTCTTATAGTAAAATTATCCCGCACCCCAGGAATCACCACTAACTATCTTCTTTCCCTTAGATCATGGCTCACCAACAGGACCTGCAGAGTCAAAATTAATAAAACCCTTTTTTCAAGCTTTTCCCCTACTGCAGTCCCACAAGGATCAGTTCTCTCCCCACTTCTCTTTTCAGTATACTGCCAAGACATCCCCCAACCAGTTAGCTGGTCCGTCCGACTAGCACAGTATGCAGACGACACCACAGCATGGGCCACAGCTACTAACCCCACCCAGGCCAACAACCTCTTCCAGCGTTATACCAAATCCCTAGAGACATGGTTGAAACGCTGGAGGCTCCGACCCAATCCTAACAAATCTTCCTACCTTATCTTTTCAGACTCTAGGGATAGACGTATCCTCCCTCCCCTCATCCAGCTATGGGGGCAAAATATTCCACTCAGCAAGGAATGTGTATACCTGGGGATCACGCTGGACAAACACCTGACCTTCACTCCACACCTCAAGAAGGTCCGAGACAGGATGTCCAGACGAGCAAACCTGATCAGAGCAGTGAGACCCAGGGGCAGCGGCCTTAGCATCCAAGGAGCCACTACAATCTACAAGGCATTCGTAAGACCCATCGCGGATTATGCCTGCGCTGCCATCACACCCCTTACTGAAGGCCCCCTACAAGATATAGCCAAGCTGGAGAGAAGGATACTTCGGCACATCTCCGACGTCGCGCCAGTCTTCCCAACAGCGAGATCCATGACTTCTATGGTGTAGAGCCCATCCACCACAGGATGACCCGACTACGTGCCACAACCTTCAACAGACTTAGTATCAACCTACCAGATACCCTCACCCCATCATGCAAACCCTCTCCCGCCCACTACCCAGGCAACCCCTAAACAAACACCCAACCCCTGCCAGGGTAGCAATAACCACTTTCCACTCCTTCCCACACCCTCCCGTAAGCCACACAGTCCCTATCCCCTCCTCTCTCCTCCCAATACCAGGCCTAACCCCCTGGCCCCGGAGGAGAAGGAGGCAATACCATCATCACTAATTCCAATTTCTTTTTTCCCCATTATAGATAAAATATCCAGAATCTCCATAAGGACCAAACCATAACGACGGACTCCACAAACCAGCAGAGGAAACAAGGAACACAAAGGAACAGCCACCACCACCAGAAGAAAACAGAAGAACATCAAAGAAGAGAAGAAGAATAACAAAGAATAAAGGAAAATAGTTTTTTGCTAGGGGCCTGCAAACCAACCTTGAAACATGTATAAATATCAAACCAAACTGTAAAGGCCACCTATTTTATATCCATTCCATTTAAAACCAATCTGTTCATTATTATTTGGCAACCCACCCTACTGCCTATGTGTTCGCAGCAGGTTTTTGTTGGGTTTCCCTGCAGCCTTGGACAAATGTCGGGCACTCCCTCCCAACGCCTCCATTCCCCCTGCCAAAGCCCTGAGAAAGGCGCTGCCTAAAAGGGTTAAAATAATATCATAAAATGTAACTATTTCTAAAGAGAAATAAAAAACTTTTGAAACTGAACTCACAGTGATTTGTGTAAAAAATGGATTTCAAAAAGCTTTAAGGTGCATGTTTTAGGACTGGCGAGAAAACTTGCGAAAGTTTCTGTCTGACATCATTGTCGCCAGTCTAAACACCAACCAGTCTAAACGCCAACTAAACTAAACTGTGCAAGTCTACTTCTGATAACTTGAAGGAACTCTCTTGCGACTCCATTTCCTGCCAGTCTGAACACGCTTCTCTGGATTGTTGCAACTTCTTGCAGAGTTTCTGATCGATTTCGATATTTTGCGAGTTGAGTTGCAAGAGTTCATCATGGCAGAAAGTAAAAAGGTATGGAGTGATGCCGATATGAATGCTGATTTCTTTGTATGAAGAAAATACCTCATTGTGGGATGTAAAGAGCAACAATTACAGGAATCGCACTTTCAAACAGAAATCTCTGCAATCTATAGCAGATAAGCTGATTGCAAGTCCGAGTGAAATTTCCAGGAAGCTTCATAACCTGAGAAGCCAATTAATGCAGGAAGTAAAAAAAATGAAGACAAAGAAATGCGATATGGGGGCAGATGAAATAATTCTAAAATATCATACATATGTTTTATCATATATATTATATATTGTAGCGGTTTTTCCCATCTGGTTGCTACATCCTTTTTTTTTAATTGCCAATAACGTCTTTTTTTCTTTATTGGGTTCTTAATATGTTTTTCTGTGTTTTATTCTTGTTAATTGTTGATGCAGTGAGTGTTTGCAATTCTTATTGTGTGAATTGAGTGCAAATGCCAAAAGTCCTGGCAAGTGCATGTATATCGCGTGTGTTTTGTTTGACGACTAGCAGAAAGCTAACCCCCCTCGCGCGAAGAAGTCTGCGGAGGGGAGGATTGTGTGTGACCGGTGCTCCTTTTAAAAAGGGCGGACGCTCTCTCTTGCAAGCTTTTTTAGCAATAGCTCTAGCTCTCAGTCAGTCAGTGCATACCTCTATGGGTCTTGCGCCCTGTCAATCTAAATACGTCGGAAGAGACGAGGAGGACTCCCCAACGCAACGTTCTCTCTCCCAATCAGCAGTTTCTCACCTTGGAAGCAGATTCCCCAAGTGTGGGATATAACCGGCCGCATTTGAGCCGCAGGAGGCTGCAGAGGAGAGCATTGTGCGTGTGATAGTGGACTACTTCCTCAATTTCGACGAGGGCGATGTTCTAAGACCTTTCAAACAGACCATGAGGTCGTAAAGTAAGACTCACCTGGCGTGACTGACTTAATTAGTGTTTTGGCAAACTATCAGTTCCATTGTTGCTTCGCTCCTGTTCGGAGTATACAATTTCATTAGCAGCATTTTTGTACATGTATTATTTTGGGGGGAAATTTTGTTGAGATATTTGTGTGATAGCTGTTTTGGGAGCTATCAGTACTATTTTGGCTTTGATTCTGTTCGGAGCATTCAATTTCATTCGCGGTATTATTGTGTATGTATTATTTTGGGGGGGGGGAATATTTGTGTAAGATATTTTCTTAATAGCTATTCTGAGGCTATCTATTGTTCTTTGATTTTGCTCGTGATTGAGCCTAGTTTTTTTATGTGTAGCTTAGTGTGTGCGCGTCCTTTCTTTTGGGGGGTTTTGTAAATGTTATATTTTTTTGGATTCACTGTTATTGTATCTCTATGTCAATTAAACGCAATAATTGGCCCAAAAGAAAAAGAGATTAAGTTATAGTCTTTCCATCGTAATCAGCGTCCCTCCCTGAGTCCCGCTGAGCGCGTGCCTGATAACGGGTAAGCACGATTTTGTATCACCCGAGGAATGGGATAATTTTAGGCTCGGCCCACGGAATCCTGCGAGCAAAGCAAATGGCTTCATTTTGTTTTTTTTTTGGTTCATCCTATGACCAGCTATCCTTCTCCGCGTTTGCGTAAGATTGGAAAGGGATTTTTCTAGTGTGCGGTTCCAGGCACGTGAGCTAGCCGGCAAAGTCTGGGCCAGAATCGTCATAATATATATATATATATATATATATATATCATCATTTTCATACACTACGCAGAGAATCTCTCTCGATCATCATGTGAGGATGCGGATCATTAAATTCTTTCTGAGCCACACAATGTTTTTTTCCCTTCTAATACTCTGCAAATAGGCTTTTATACAGATCTCCTAGTTTAGATATTGTTGCATTCTTTTAAGGGGAAATATACACAGCAAGGATCTACGCATGTTTTTGACGCAAAAATCACGGACTTACTGCAGACTGGAAAGCTGGGCAGCTGTTTTTCGGTTTAGTAATCGCACGCTCAACGAAAAAATAAATACACGTGATATCTCACTGCACCCATCTCCCCATTGTGATATTTCGTGATATTTTCCAACCCCCCCACCTTTCGAGCCTCGCGTGATTAAACACTTAGAGATTCAAAACAAACTGCATTATATTTCTAAGAGTTAAAAAGCCCAAGAGAACTATTCCCATTAATAAGAAAGCCCGGGTTCGAACCCAGGAGTCCATAATACGGTTCCATAAGTAATACACGTAAACTTCACTTTTATCGGTTGCAGGGATTATTTCTTTTGCAAAATTAAATTAGAAAGAATCGTTGCTTAAAGTCGATAATACCATCAAAAAAAGGGAAATTAAATAGTTTATTTTAGTCGTGGAATATCATTTCGATTAGAAATTGCCAGTATTTTGATAAAACAGAAGAAAGTTTTGAGAGATTTTTGAGGTTTAAACAAAGGAAAGGGTAAAGGGTAAATTGTACATAAGGGCTTGCACCCAGGAAAAATCCCAAGGAAAAACGGACTTGAAAAAAGTCTGACTGGGCCGGGAATCGAACCAGGGATCTTTCTCTATCCGGGAGGCTGCCTTCGATTCCCGGCCCAGTCAGACTTTTTTCAAGTCCGTTTTTCCTTGGGTTATAAACAAGTCCGTTCCCACTAACGACGAATGTGGTTGTTGAATTTTCTCATTAAAATGTATCGAGAATTTAGGCCTGTGTCATGATTGTTTATAACAACGTAACTATTTATAGATGGTTACACGGATTTGGTGTTAGCGTGTAAACTAAATTACCTTTAGTGAAATCTAAAGATTATTTGTGTACTCCCTGGTTAGTTGAAGACCTTTTTAATGTTAAATTCTGACTTAAATTATAAAGCATATCTATTTACAACATCGTATTTCCAAGGTCAACGAAAATGATTAGCCTGATTAAGTAAGTGAATATCTTTCTTATTATGGTAATTGTACTCTTTTAAGACTAGCTGAGAGATCGAGATTGTCATCCATAGGAGTGTTATTGCAGTATAGAAGAAGTCTCATGACGCGCATCCAAGCAGTAGCCACTCGCATGGAAATCTTGGAGTCGCAAGCAGAACAGCCAGCCACACCAAGACCACAACAACAGCACAGAACAGATCTCCTCCAGTATCCTCTCCGTGATGATGATGATGATCTGGGTCTCGCTCCCGCGCCAACTCAATTCCAACTGACGCGTCTTCTCTCGCTTCGCCTTATATATAGCCCGGCCGCCATTTTGGAAGCGACCAGGCATATCTAAGACGGGACGGTCCTTGAAGGACGGTCAGCTGGGTTAAGTCGGCCGGGAACGAAACGCCAGGCCACCTTTCGGGGCAATTCCTTTATTATCGTGAGAAACATTTCTTTCAGATTTACATTTTTGAATAACAGTCCTCTGCCTTTGTTAAGGGCGTACACTACGGACTGATTATCTACATTTACTATCAAAGTGTCATTTCGGTTGATCCAACGCTTCTGCCAGATCATATAAGGTGCTAAGACCGCCATGAAGCCTTCGGCTTCATAAATCGGCCAACGTTCTGGGAACACGTACACGTATTCGATGTCCCATTGCGGGACCACATAAGCACCTTGCGTTGGGGTTGCATCTGTATAAACTTGGATTTCTACATCGTGGGTTATTTGATAGGAGCGCACACGCTTGAAAACATTAAAGTTCCAACACTCGCGGAGACACTCTATCTTTCGTTGGTACATGTCTTGTATGAGGAACCTTGGGAGGTTCAATATATATACACACCACGCAACGAAGCCCGCGGCTTTAGGGATATCTTGTTGACGTAATCGAGGCGTTATCTCAATTATTAAATGCAGTCGGGCTAATGTATTCGGGGTAAGTTGCAGGGTCTGCATCACCGTGTCAATTTGCACTCCTAAATAGGTGAGTTGAGTTGTGGGCTCTAAATTACACTTTTCTAAGGATAGGGTTATACCTAGGTCCTCGGTTAGGAAGGTCACAATTTCGTTCACTGATTGTGTACTTAGATCTGTGCTTACGAGAAGCCAGTCGTCTAAATACGGGACTAATATCACTTCAAATAATGTGAGGATTTCACTAGCCACTGACCGAGCGAATCTTTGTAGAATGGCTGGTGCCAAAGTATGGCCCATGGGGAGCCTATTCATTTCATACGACACATTGTTGACATTAATTCCGTAGAATTTTCTATGTTCTGGTCTTATTTTCAGTTGGAAGAAGGCGTCTTTAAGGTCGATTTTGGCTAGTTTCACTCCCGGTGCTAGACGAGCCAGGCTCTTGGCTGCGTCTAACAGACTGAATTGCGGGAGATTATAGAACGGGGTCCAGGGCGAGAGGTCCAGGATAAAACGGGGGCCGCCACTGGCTTTGGGAATCACTGTGGCTCGAAACGCGCACTTTATTTTCTGTTGTACACTAATTATCCCTTGTCGTAAGAGAATCTGTATTTGCTGGATCAGGCCCGGCGTAGGCCGTGATTTGAAAAACACAAAGGGGGCTAAGGCGGGCTTTGGCAAGTCGGCACCTTGCAACACTAACTGTAGTACACTGGGGTCTTCGTAAGGGTACACTTTCACTACGTTCAGATGGGTGACCGATTGAAGGAGAGGAAATTGAATCAACTTACGGTTTGTTTTCTGATTCGGCAGCGTGATCATTCCTAATCCTGATCCGTCGGCCTCCATTTCCCCAGGCTCATCATCCCCGGAAGAGATGGCTGAGTCGTTCTCGTCGTCCGATGAGTCGTCCTCTGGGAGTTCTACTGGGTCCGGCGGCTCCCCTGATCCGGTCCATTGTAGTAATTCAATCAGGTCGAGAAGTATCTGCCACAGTATGAGAAGTACGTCCATGAGTGAACTATTCCTTGAGCTGAAGGCCTGGTTAGACGGAGAAGTAGACCACTACGCAAAGCTTCTGGAGGAGTAGAACCCTAAAGCTGAGAATATTGGCAAAAGCTTTAGAGGGCTTAATAGTGAACCTTGGAACCTTGCTAGGTTGGTTGAGAAACCTGTCAAGGACATATTAACTGAAAGGTTATCCAGCCTTTGCAGTAAGCTTAGACCAGCTGTCGCACCCAAGCATATCTTGAGAGAGAGGTTTAGCCCTGAAAAGGAAGCAGCTCTTGTTAAATTTCTAAAAGAGGGGGGCAGTGAACCAAAGTATCCAAGCACACTAATCCCTAGCCTTGAAGATTACGACAAGACTAGACAGCCGCTGACAAGTGGCATACTAGACTGGTCTGAGACTGATCCAGAGGAACCCAAGTCAGCTAGTGCTGAACAGGAACTGAACACATCGTTTGAATCAAAACCTGAGTCGGATTCAGATCTTACTGTAGTTGACTCAATTGAAGACATGGCTGATGCTAACTTATCTGAGTCTGGGTTGGCTGATGCTGAGATTCTAGAAAGGAAAGAAGGGGAAGACCTCTTGGCACATATGCAAAGAATATTTTCTAACGCCTTTGACGATGATACTTTCGTTAAGCAGGCGAAAGAGGACTTTCAATACGAGGGTTTTAGCCCTATGGAAATCATCAATTTAATGTCTGAGAAGGGTGGTATTGACACAAAGAAGGATGTCATGAGTTTAATAATAATATTCAGTGAAAGGGGAACTAATGTGAGGAAGATGGAGGACAATATGAAGGGGATGGCGAGATTAAGAGACACAGTCCTTAGGAGGAATTCTATCTCAGGAGCTAGAAGATGGAGAGCACCCGATCGCGTTTGCCAGCCGTCAGTTACAATCACCGGAAAAATCTTATTCGGCGACAGAACTGGAATGCTTGGCGGTGATAGCAATGGTGAAGAAATTCCGAATCTATCTCTTAGGAAACCACTTCATCATGAACACAGACCACAAGCCACTTAAATGGCTCCTGACCCTGAAGGAACCCAGACCAAGACTTGCCCGCTGGATTATGGAGATCAGCGAATATGAGTTTGACATCCAGTACCGACCGGGCAAGGACATTTAACATTCTGATAGCCTTTCTAGAATACCTAAGGAGGTAAATGTAGTCGATACGGGCAATGCAGCGTACGAGCCTGTTTGGGATAAGGCCCGGATAGCAGCCAAGCAGCACCGGTGTGCCGAATTATCCGATTTCCACCTTTTCGCAGCACAGAACGACCCCCTCTACTTTTATGATGAGTCAGGCGTCCTCTACCGAGTCCAGGTTACGGAAAGTGGCCCTAAACCAACCATATGCGCGCCTAAATCTCTAAGAACTCACATATTGGAGCGTTGTCACGATTCTCCTCTCGGCGGGCATCTAGGCTTTGAAAAGACATTAGATATCGTCCGAAGGCATTTCAACTGGGTTGGTAGTTACACTGACACCCGAGAATACGTACAGAACTGTTTAGAGTGTAAGAAACGGAAGGCCAAAACATCGTCCATTCCAGTGCAGCCGGTTGTCGAAAGCACCTATCCCTTTGAGAAATTAGCCATCGATATCGTTGGGCCACTACCAGTGTCCGCTAGGGGGAATAAGTATATCCTCACTTGCCAGGATCATTTTACGAGGTATCCAGAGGCGATAGCGATCCCTAATCAGACGGCAGATACAGTTGCACGTGCCCTGGTAGAACATGTCATATGTCGACATGGTGTCCCTCGCTATCTGTTGAGTGATCGTGAAGCTAACTTCACTTCCAATTTGATGAAGGAGGTATGCAAAATCCTAAAGATTCAGGCCATTTTTACCTCCCCGTACAATCCGGCAGCCAATGGAAGGTTGGAGCGAGCTCATCAATCTTTTTCGAATTATCTGTCCCACTACACCGCTCAGGATCACTCCGATTGGGACGAGCATCTTCCTTTTGCCCTTTTTGTATACCGGAATAGTCGACATCGAATCACAGGATTCAGCCCCGCATATCTCGTGCACGGGAGAGAATTGGCTATGCCTTGGGACACTGTGCTGTCACCGACCACATTTTCGTATGATGAGAACCCTTCATATGATAAGGAACTGCTAACTCGCTTGCGGACAGCGCATGCACAAGCAGAAGTTCATAACAAACTTCAACTGGAAAAGGAACGTGAGCGGCGCAACGAAGGAATCCATCTACCTTCGATCGAAGAGGGCCAGCTGGTGTTACTGCGGAATATGAAGCTTGCCCGGGGACAGTCCAGAAAGCTAGTATCGCGGTGGATCGGTCCATATAAGGTAGTTAAAGTTCGGAGTGCGGTCACGTTCAACATCGAAAATGTCCTGAATGGCCGTAGAGCAACAGCCCACATCCGCAACCTCTTACCCTTGCCACCTGATCCAGACCCTGTCCTTCCCTCAGTCTGAGGGTAAATCAAGAGCTTCGGATCACCATCCTGATAAATTGTTAGCAGAATCAGTTACCACGACGCCCATTCCCATTCCGCCTTCCTCTTTTTGTAACCCCGAAATTTCATCACGAACAGGCATTTCCACTCCGGCGGAAGCAGCAAACTGGAGGACGCCCTAGTACCCCCAGTAAAACCCCCTCAAGCATCAGATCGGTATAACTTGAGGCCACTGCCCGGACGGAGTCGCAGAGGCGATTGAAGATGTCCCCAAGGTTCGGTCGCCGAACTGAGAGTTGCGCCATGGGTGACAGAAGAAGGTTAGAAAAAGAGTTATTTACTACCTTTGGAAGCCCATTGCGCGACGTAGAATGGGATTACGACGTAGACGCTGTTGTGAAGGACCTACGTATTGTAGATCAGGGACCGTCTGGGGAAACCCCTAAGCCGCACGATTCCCCCCAGCCTACAGTTCCTCCCTCCACAGTTACCGCTCTCCAGAGCATTCAGTCACCTCCATTTCTTCAAAACAGGATTGGAGAAGCCATAGAATGTGACGTACAACTGCCACAGATTGTCTCGACGGTAACCCTCCTCCCCAAGCGCCCTTCCCCGCCACGGAGCCCCCTGCGAACTCATCTCCCGAGCTCAGGATCACCCTCGAAGGCTCCAAAGAAACCACGGACCCGAGTCCTATAGCGCCAGCTAAGAAACACCTGAGCCCATCAAGAAGGAGACACAACCAAACTCACCGGAGAATCAATGCACTAAAGAAAATGGCCGCTATGTGGGACCATTGAAACCATAGGTGCCGAGTTCCGGAAATATCATCAAATTCCCTTCCTTCCATTGCAGTTACAATGGCTCACCTAACCACACTGCGTCTCCTCCCACTGATCTTGTGCCTGTTCCAGAGTCACACCCATGGGCTCATATTCCAGCCCCAGGGTAGACTCCTTGTGGTATCCGGAGAGTGGATGGTGACCCTGGAGATGCGTGCCAAACGCCATTCTATCGCCCTTGAAGAGGTACGAGCCCAATGCAAGGACTTCCAGGAATTAGGGTCTGGGATATTCCGCGGCTGGACGGGAAGCACAAGTCACCTAGTTCCCGTGCAGCAATTAGCCCACACATTTAGCCAGAACCTCAAGCATCGGCTGGAGAGTCTTTCGCGGGACTTTGAATCTCTTTTTAACCCCTCTCTGCAGAAAAGAGCTACCAGAGGGCTATTTGATGCCATAGGTAATGGGTTGCATTATCTTACTGGAGTCGCAACGGACAAGCAGCTGTCAGACTTTCGCCAAGAATTAGAGAAGTATGCCCAGGGGACTGAGGAAGTGGGTCGGGTGGGAGTCACAATCCTCAACCACACCGCTGAAGCTCTGCACCGACATGATGAGATGCTGTCTAAGACTGCCAAAGCCTTGGAGGACCTGCACGATCTCATCCGTGATGCTAGGAGTTCGTTGGACAAGAGAGTCATGGAGACCAGACAAGCCTTAGACTTCTCTAATCAGATACAATCCAGCTTTTTGAGCATCACCCATCACATTGACGAGTTGCAGGATGGCATCCGACAGCTTCGCCTTGCCACTACCGTTGCCAGATTGGGAAAACTAACCCCCGACCTTCTCTCACTGGCACAGCTCACCCATATCATTTCCGAGGCTCGCTCACGGCTTCACCAGGACGTTGACTTCGTGGGACTGGGGGACGTCGGTCCAACCGGAATCTACAACACCGCAGAGGCCCACCTCCTGACGCAGGCGGGGGAAATTGCGGTGGTCATCCTACTTCCGCTGGTTCAAAAGAGCAGAGGATTCAATATTTTTAAAGCCATCTCGTTACCGTCTCTAGTCCATGGTTGTCTACACGCGGTCCTGATTAGATCTGAATCCCCCTATCTAGCAGTAACCGATGACAGAAGTAGCTTCGCTCATCTCCCTGGTGATTTTCGAACGGACTGCGTAAATCACAACCCCTCCGTTTGCAACCCTACCTTTCCAATCATCAGAGACGCCTCCAGCTCATGCAGCTTGGCCGTCTTTCTTAACGACAGCAAGTTAATTAGAAGCAACTGCGAACTTCACCTCGCCCAATCCCTGTACCGTGTGTACATCAAAGGTGATAGGCCGGGACAGTGGGTGTATAGTGTTAGCAACTCCACTAGGTTGAACCTGACGTGTCCGGGGAATGTATCTCACACCAACATCCATGGGCAAGGGCGAATATACCTCCCCTCAGGGTGCTCCGCAAGTGATGGTTCAACGTACTTGCTGGGAGCACCGAACTTCTATGCGACAACCATTCAACAAAACTCTTAAGTCGTTTTAGACCCCCTTTCCCACATCAACATCAATGCATCCGACCCAGCTTACGCCGACCACATCCTGGACTCGAGCAACCTTACGGGACTGTTGGCCTCTATCGAGCACCTGAATACCCGCCACGTTCCAGTCGTGTCTCTGGCAGAGGTTGCCCGACACACCAAGCTCCTCGCACCATTCGATTCCCGATTGGAGGAGGTAAAATACGTGGGAATGCCAACCCTTGTCGTCATTGGATTGCTGTCCGTCATCGCAATTCTGCTGGCGTCCAGAAGGAAGCCAATCTCCATGCCTGCAGGAAATGGAGTAGTGGCAACAGTACCAGCGGTCAACATGTTTAGTGTCATGCAGCCAGGTAATGTGACAACGAACATTGTCATACCCAAAGACAGACCATTGTTCCCGGTGCTGGACTAGACCCACTTAAATGTGTTTTTTTTTTAGGCTTATATCAGTGAACAGTGACACTCTTTTTCAGGTGATGGTTAATTCTGAATGTATGTGTTAGACTCCCAGTGAAATAATTAGGGTAGTTATGGGTGAAAAATGACACTCGTGTGATAGGTTAGCCAATGTAGGTATTAAGTAGAAGTGCATTGAAGTGTGCTCCAGAGACTATTTTTCTTTTGTTTTGTTGTTGCTTTTGCATAGGTTAGTCTAGTTATCAGTGAAAAGTGACTCCTGTGGTAGGTTAGTTGTTAGGTGTATTAAGTAAATCTCCCGTGGAAAATATCATGTGTGTTCCTACAAACTATATCTATATGTTTTAGCTTATTATTTTTTTTTCTCTTTTTTATTCTTTCTATTGCTTCTTTTCTTTTCAGTTGTACTATCTGATGTTAATGTAACCATGTACCAAAAGCTCGATCCGTCCGACCCGGGGTTTTGACTGCTGGTGGGGTGATGTCGCAAGGCGACTCTTTGACTTTTGGGTGCGGTGCACAGCTGTGTGCGGCCTAAGGATTTCTTGGAATTGGACAGGAAGTGAGAGCAATGGCATCACAAAAGATGCAGCGGACAGTGGTCAACTCTGTACCCTTGCGTCCACCTGGCGCAACAAAGAGTATGACGCGAAAGGGTGCGTCGCATACCATTGCTCTCGCCCACCCCTATCCAGGTGCAGAATTCCTTCTGGAACCTTCGGAAATAGAAGGACATAGAAGTCCTTAGGCTGCAAGCAGTATATAAGGCCCTCATTTTTAGGAAACGGGGGACTCATCTCTCGTTCGCCTTCCGAGTAGTTTCCACCGCCGGCGGATTCTGGAGCACACCTAGCGCGTCTTTCGAGACTTTGGGTGCTTCCGTCTCCGTCGCTTCAGCAGTCATCAACGAACGAGAGCAAGAGGCGTCCGAACGCGTTACCCTGAATCTTTCGGACGTTTCGGTCTCCAGCGGATCCTGCAGCACACCCAGTGAGTCTTTCGAGACTTGGGGTGTTCCCGTTTCCGCCGCTTCCCCCCCGTGTCAACGCCCAGCCGCGAGGTTCCCCCGAGGGTTCGCAGTCTGCCCCGCCCACGGCGAAGTATGGATCGAGCACCGCATAAACCACGATAAATAAAGGTAGAGTCACTTTTACCCATATCGTTATTATTTCCCTATAGTCGTACCATGTCACTACGACAATTCTTTGGAAAAGGAGATTATTTTTCAAACAATATATTAAGGGGAAACTACATAAATATGGGGTAAAATTATATATGGTGACACTTCCGAATGGTTTAGTGCAAAGTTTAGCAAAGTTGTACCATATATTCAGGAGCTGGAGACGATAACATTGGAGGTACAAATCATTCAGAAAAAGTGGTGTGAACAATGGGAGACAAACTAAATAAGGGGTATTCTCTTTTTAGGGACAACTTCTATAATAGTATTAATTTGGCTAAATTTCTCCTAGAAAAGAAGACATACTGCCCAGGGAAATTTAGAGTAAACAGGAAGGACAATTCTAAGGAATTGTCATAAAAAAAACTAAAAAAAGGAGAATGCTTGGAAATGTTCATGGAGGATGAGATTTGTGTATTAAAATGGAAGGACAAGAGGGATGTTGTTATTATATCCTCCGAGTTTGATGGGGAGATGACAGAATACACTGGCAGAAGAGGAAATAAAACTACCAAACCATTTGCGGTCTTGGAATATAATAAATCAATGGGTGAGATCGATCTATTTGATTGCCCATTACCCATGTGAACGCAAGACTTAGAGGTAGTATAAAAAGGTTGGAAATCACTTTTTGCAAATGTTATTGGCAAACAGTTATTTATTATTTAATATGCATAATGAAAAAACATGATTTTATGATTTTCGCTTGGCTATCATCGAAAATTTAATTGGAGAAGAAGAATATTCTCCAGTAGTGCGGAAAGTGACCGTTTTTTTTTTAATATTTGCCTTTGTTAAGATTGATGTAAAATGTTGTGCAAGTAACTCATAGTAGTTTGCATTAAGATTACAGTGATGTCCTGAAGGGGTCGAACGTGAGGGTGTCCCCTGAACAAAGGACTGTCATGTTAGATTACATGGAGGAGCACCCTGAGCTGGTGCAGTCTAAATTTCATGGGCCCCAAGGCTCAATACTGAGGCAGAGGTTGTGGGCGGATTTGGCCTGCAGCCTAAACTCAAGTGTGCTGGGGTCCCATAAAGATACAGAGAAGTGGATAAAGGTGGCGTTGTATCCCTGTGAGTTGTCATCCGCTTCTCATTCCAACCCCTTTTTGCACAGCGAGGATTCAGACATGCCTTTTTCACATAGGAGTACAAATCCATTTCTTAGTATGCCCCCTTCGATGAATGTTATTTCCGAGGACTCAGTGCCTACAATAACCACTCCCAGTGATGTGTCTATTCCCACCAAATCATCAGTCTCACCAGCGGCAATAGGAAGTCATGTGTATTTTATTCCGTGCTTCAACGGAGATGACAATGTTTCTGTGGGGAAATTCCTTGAGAGTGTAGAAATAACCAGTAAATTGAGTGGATGGACCAAACATCTAACGCTTTGTGTCATAAGGTTGAGACTAGCTGGATCGGCCACAGAGTACGTTCAGGCAAACTCTCACATCCTCGATTTGAATGATATTTTTTCCACGAACCTCAAACGAAGATTCATACATAAAATATCGCCACTCATAATCGAACATATGTTTAGTACCTGCGTCCAGGGGAACTTGGAGTCCATTAGCGTGTACGCGATGAGGCTTTGCAAAACCGCAAGAGAACTGAAGGAGATTTCCCACGATCCACTATCGGAGGCCACCAAACGCATGATCAAGCATCGTCTTTTGTCTCAATTTTTGTTAGGTTTACGCAAGGAAATTGGATGATTCCTTTTATTGCGTAATCCAGTAACTATGTTGGAGGCTGAGAATTTTGCTCCACTCGAGGAGGCGAACTATAAGGATACTATAATAACCTATAAAAAGGACCCAAAAGCCTTCCATTTCGTCTTATTCTTGGGTGACGCAGTCTGAAGATGGGTGTCCCCACTTTTAGACGCAGCTTCGGTGAGTGTCGAGAGTTCGCTGCGACATTGTACAGGGACTAGCGCTTGGCTTCGAGTGGCATACATGTAAGTGCAATGTACAACTTGTTAGAATAAATGCAAGGAAACAAAACTCTTGAACTTATTTTGGCCAACCTGTTTGGGGTAAATCAAGTCTGAGCACGATAACCGGGACAAAACTGTGCATAACTTATTATCGACATCAGCGCAATAGCTGCATCTGCTGCTCACTATTACAAAACTAGTGTGAGTTTGCCCTCAGAGTGTAGGCCACAAGGGCAAGGCTACATTGCAACCAACTGCTCGAGCACAATTGACGGGTATTATAATGGAACCATCGGATCCTCAGCTGTCAACCTCTCGAGGGATCCCCCAGCCTTCAACCTTGCATGGCTCTTTTATTGCACCCCATCCTGCCAAAAAGAGGACGGTAGTGACAATAACTGATTCTGAGGAAGGTAAGGACTTTCTTGGAGGTGCTGATTGGGGAGAAAGTTCTTTCGCTGAGGATGAAGACAATTTTGAGGCTCTTCCTGACCCCCTACAGAGGCTAAATCCTATTCCCCATTCGAGAAACGAGACGAGAACTGCAACCAGGTCTTACAGATGAACTTCCCAGAGACCAAATAATCCTCCAATTCCCTTTACTGACACCCCGGCTTAGGTATACTAGACCCTGGAGAAAGTCCCAGAAAATATTTTAACCTATTATTAGTTGAGGAAATGACTGATTTGATTGTGACAGAGACTAACAGATACGCAGACTTTTTAACTTTGAAAAATATTTTTCCTAAAGTAAGTATAAATAAATGGAAACCATTGACAGGGAGGGAATTCCTCTTGTCCACTAAGCAAAATCTCTGATTATTGGAGCAGAGACTTCCTATTTAATTTTCCTTGCTTTAGGAATTGTATTAACCATGATAGGTTTGCTGTGATTCTTCAGGCTTTGCATTTTGCAAAACATTCAAAACCCTGGAGAACAGCAGCCAACTGATAAACTCTATAAAATATGGCCACTAAACAATATTTTTCACTGGACAATGGACACCTTAGTGACACTGACTCAGAGGTTATGCATCGATGAATCTATGGTTTTCTAAAGGGGTCATCTTATCTTCCGTATTTATATGAAAGGTAAGAGACACAGGTATAGGATTAGAACCTATATGCTCACCAAACCTTCCGGCTTGGTTTTATGATTTCTCGCATATACTGGATCCTTTGATTCTGATGTAGGTGGGTTGGGCCATGTTGTATGGAAGTTGATGGAAGGAAGATTTGACAGTGGAAGGTCTCTTTTCATGGACAAATACTGCAACAGTGTTGATTTGTCCCACCGTTTACAAGAGTGAAGGACTTATTGTACCGGAACTCTTAGAGCTAATCGGAAGGGGAACCCTCCTGAGGTGATAACTAGAAAACTAAAGCGGGGTGAGGTTGTGGATATTTTCAGCACTGAAGGAGTCTGTGTCATGAAAAGATAAAAGGGATGTTCTGATGTCAGCTCCAATTTGGAAGCAATATGGTCGATGTTCGCCGCCAGAGGGGGGTTGATATCACCTCAAAACCAGAGGCCATTGCTCGATACAATGAGTCAACATTCCTCTGTACAAGTTCTGCCTTTCCGTAAATAAATCTCTCCTTCTTCCATCCTAATCTGAACCCATCCCACATAGTCTGCCCTACAGGTCCCTTGGATTATCAAGGCATTTTCCACAGAAGTATGATTTTGCCCTGCCTGCAACGGATTGCCCCTGTTCAAGGCTTCATATGTAGCGAGTAATTCAATTTGAAAAAATGGTTGATTCAGACACGTCCATTCCTAATTTTTTCTGAGTCGGAAGATTTAAATTATAACTCTTCTGATTCAGATGAGGAGTGTGAAGACATAATTTCAAACAAAGATGTTGTAAGTGAAGAAATCTCAGAGAAAGAGGACTGAACAGCAGATGGGAGCGCCACCACATGAGGCAAGTGCATGGAAAATCTAGACAGTTTCCATTTTTAGCTTCCAGTGGTTTGAGGATCAATTTAGATTTATCATCCTCAATAACAGTGTAAAATAATTTACTTAGGGATGAAGTTTTAAAATTAATTGTGTGTAACAGACAATTATGCAAATTCCTTTATTCTGTTGAATACTAGAGAAAAATGATCAAAGATTCACAACTGGAAAGATTCGAACGCAAGTGAAGTGAAAAAGTATGTAGCAATTCTAATGATGATGAGAATTAATCACCTACCGCAGATGAGACTCTATCCTGGTCTCAAAATCTGTTATAAAAACGAATTAATTGTGAGAACCATGAGGAGAGAAAGGTTTGAATTAATTTTGAATTTTTTTTAATTTTAGGGGCAATTGTGGTGCACAGCAAGAAGCAGATGTACCAGTGCGTACACTGGGAGATGGGCTTCCACACAAAGTGGCAGTACAACAACAACCAGGCATTGCACGAGGGAGAAATGGTCTGGAGTTGCGATGGATGCGAAGAGAAGTCGAAGACTTGGGCTGCGTACGAGAGTCATCTGGTGGAAAACAAAAAGAACATCTTATACAATCTTTTAAAAAAACTAACTTCTATTTGCTTTCTCATCCGCAATATTCGTTTCACTGTTTCAACCGATGTATTGTTATCTATTTATTATGGTCTTTTTTATTCACATATTGTCTACAGCATACTGTTTTGGGGTTCTTCCCACCATGCCATCTAATTGTTCGAATTGCAAAAAAGAATTGTAAGATTAATAGCTAACTCCAAGCTCGATTCTCAAAGCCTTCCTCTCTTTCATCGATTTAAAATTTTACCCCTTCCCTGTACTTTTATTTTTTCAATTAAGCACATTAAATTTAATTTAATGAACTTCAAGACAAATGCTGATATACACACAATACACACAACAATAATAATCTTCATATTTCTTATGCTCGCACCACTCGTTCCCTTAACCCTTTCGATGCGGATGAGGTACTATTACCTCCTCCGAACTAGGCGTCCTTACGGAGGAGGTAATAGTACCTCCCGGCTTTTCCAACGTCTGCTCCGGTCATAAAATGACGTAGTTCTCTTGCGTTTTATGATACGTGCCCGTAGTTTTGAACACTTTTTCAGTGTGTTTTGAGGCTTTGCATCGCACAGTCCGTTTTGCTGCAGCTTGTTTCTACCGACCAGTACCTCTTCTTCTTCTTTCGAGTGCAAGTAAGTACGTTTCATTAAATAGTTTTTTTATATTTGTTTTATTTAGTCATTTTCATATTAATTTCCGTAGAATATTAATATAAATATATCTTTTTTCTAGATTTATTCGCTTTGATTAGCAGTGAATCTGCCTTTTAGTCGAGACCTCCTTCCACGGAAATTGTGGTTCCTCGCCACTTATTCTTAACTGTAAGTACCATAGTTAATTGAACAGCTGTTATGATGTAGATCTCTATGTTTTCTATTTATTTAATAACTGTGTTTTCTATGCGGAATTTTTATATACTTTTGAACCGTATAAGATATTTTTTTCTTCGTAAGTAAGATTGTATAGAAAGGTTTTACTTATTTTTGAGCAAGTTAAGTTCACTAATGCTCCGAATGTGTTTTATACATTTAAAATCAAACCACGAGCAGCGTCCGGAAATTGGATTTTACTTTTACATGAAAAAATTCAGTATCTGAAGATGCGGAAAACATTTTTCATAAGAAAGAGAATAAAAAGCATAAAAAGTTTATGGATTATATTTTTACCTGCTGAGGCATAAAACTAGTTTTATTAATGCGTTGCTGTAACTGAATATTTTATTTTAGGTCATAGTGACATGTATCTTAGAAATTTATAAACAATTAATCATGACGCCTGTAGAATATTTTCTACTGAATATTAATTAATTGAATTTCCGTATTTCAGGAATAAGATGGACCGTCCTGGATGTTCAAAGGACAGTGATTTCGCTTCGAATTTACGTAAGTTTTTACATTGATACGCTATTTTTTATTTTATTCCAAAATGTTTATAATTTTCATTTTTTAACAGAACCGCCAGCAAAGATTCCAAAGAGGGACAGGGCGGAGGAGGACTACCTTCTCACGGAGCTGACACCGCTAAAAGTTGCGGAATTGTTGGACGAGATAGAGGAGGAAGAAGATGAAGATCATTCGGAAGAGGAAGATGACGACATTTTCCCGATTGACATTGAGACGCTGTCACCATCTGCAGCAGCAACAATAGGTACCCCTCTTGCCGCTGTAAGGGTAGATATACCGAGTCAGGGACTTCCTAACCTTTGTTTGCCAGGGCCTTCTTCAAGCCCACGGCCTGTTTCAAGCTTCTCCTCCGACCCCCAGCACACTCAAGGCGTTTTATGGTCTGAAAATAGGCCGACTGTGGCACGCGTCCCGTTTTCTGCCCAAAGTGGGATAAGACAACAACCCAGGGGATTGAGGCCCATTGATTTTTTCAACTTACTTTTCCTTCCAACTCTTTTTGAATTGATTGTAAGGGAGACAAATAACTTTGCTGAGGAGCTATTTCTCCGTGGGGTCTCACCTAGATCAAGAATAACGGAATGGAAAACCTTAACGGTGGATGAATTCAAAAGATTTCTGGGATTGATGTTCCACATGGGGATTGTTAAATTAAATCGTATAACTGACTATTGGAACACCGATAAAAAATTCAATTTTCCTTTTTTTAGAACCACTATGTCTAGGGACCGATTTTTGAACATCAGACAATGTTTCCATTTGAACAAAACTGTAGATGGGGGGAAAAATGAAGATCCCCTTCACAAAATAAAACCTCTCTTGGATTATTTTCATTTGACTATGAACAATGTATTCTATCCAGGAGAGGAATTAGCTATTGACGAATCAATAGCCCCATGGACGGGAAGGATTTCCATTCGCCAATACCTGCCTTTGAAACGCCACAAATATGGATTTAAATTATATATGGCAACGGAAGCTGATGGCCTTATACACAGAATTATCGTTTATGCGGGTGCCAAAGATAAGGAATTGCGGGGGGAAGGGCATGCATCAAAAGTTGTACATAAATTAATCAATGGATTGAAGGGGGAAGGACGTTCGATATATGTGAATAATTTTTATGGAAGTGTGGATCTTGCTGTTCAGCTTTTAAAAGAAAAGACATTTTTAACGGGAACATTGCGCGCACACAGAAAAAATAATCCTCCCGAGGTTGTCCATAAAAAGTTGAAAAAGGGTGAATGCATCCAAATGTGGTCGCAGGAAGGAGTAAATGTAACGAAATGGAGAGACAGGAGGGAGGTAATGATGATTTCATCCAAGTTTTCCGGGGATTTAGTGAAAATAAAAACTAGGAAAAACAGGGAGGTTGATAAACCAGAATCGGTAATCAAATACAATAAGTGCATGGGTGGAATTGATAAAGTCGACCAACTTCTATCATACTATATCTTCCAACATAAGTCCATCAAATGGTACAAAAAGCTATCATTCCACTTAATTGAGCTCCTACTTTTAAATTCTTTTTTTCTGTATAAAAAATATTGCAGTGAAAATAAATTAGATTTGTATAATTACCGTTTGGCCATAATTGAAGAATTATGCGGCACTGAAGTCGCACCGACCACATCAACTGTGAGGGATCATAAAATTCTAAATTTGTTGCATTTCCCCCATTTTTATTCTACATCAAGCGGGAAATCCGGAAAGAAGCAGAAGAGGTGCCGTGTATGCTTTGCGGATAAAAAAAAGTGGGTAACTAGTTACTGTCCTGGTTGTGAGGGAGAACCTGGGCTGTGTGTGGAAAACTGTTTCATTATATGGCACAAGGAAAATAATTTTAAAATAATTTCATAATCATTCATGTAATTGTATTTTTATGGAATTGATGTACTTCATTTGTAATTTTATTTGATGTACTTCATTTGTAATTGTATTTGATGTACTTAGTTTTTAATTGTATTTTGATGTACTTAGTTTATAATTGTATTTTTTTTGTACTTAGTTCATGTAATTTATAATTGTATACCACATCTTAATAGTTTGTATAATATTTATAATTGAATATATATTTTTATTCAACAAATATTTTGTTTATATTTGATAACTCATATCCTCAAGCTCCTGAGCGAGTTCGTGATTTTAGGCGATTTTGATAATACAATTGAGTTTTTAAAAAAGATGGTTACGTCGAA
The DNA here is from genome assembly GCA_947579665.1 of Sympetrum striolatum. Taxonomy (NCBI): domain Eukaryota; kingdom Metazoa; phylum Arthropoda; class Insecta; order Odonata; family Libellulidae; genus Sympetrum; species Sympetrum striolatum. Next base: position 83,284,075 of record OX388342.1, read on the forward strand.
TAAAGGTTACGCAGTGAAAGACTCAAAAGAATTAAAAATACATGTTTGAGTCACCATTTCAACTTATAGACCAACAAGTAGATTTGGAGATAAGAGTGTATGGGTATGTTTTTGATCAAGAAGACGTCGAAAAGGAAAGGTGCAGCATTACTCTTTCACCCGTACTTCTTTGAAATATCCCAGTAGAAAAGTAATAAATTCCCCGTTGTCTTTGTTTAGCGGCATACCCGCAATTTCGTCCATCCAAAGACTTTTGCCTCGCAGCTACCAAGTGACCGATTCATTTATGACTGTTTTACAACGTACCCTGCACGTGAAGTAGAAGGGTGTGGGGGCGCTTTCTTTGCAAGGAGAAGGCCTGGCTTGGGAAACAACCTCTATAAGTCCCTTAGTGGAATATTTGCCAGCCACAACGAAACGCCCTTGACGCTCTCAATATGTACATCTGGCGACTGCACTTTTTTTGAAGGGGATTTTATATTACTATAACTTTGATAATACGTCTGATTATGTGATTGCAATTGCAGCACATTCTTTGGTACCCCTATCTCCTCGATGATTTTGTGTTTGTGTACGTATATTCTAATTTTTGAGAATTTAAAAGTAAATATTTCAAAATTTTCCTTTCCGCCTTTTATAATATAACATATTTCTTGAGCTCTCAAGACGTTATGCCACTATCTCTGATTCCCTTATATTGCAGTATCACTGAATTGTGTGTTTCGCTTTGATGGTGAACTTAACGCCGAAAAATGTTTCCAAAATTATGAAATAGTGAGGAAAATTTAAGATTTGTAATGCGGGTTGCCTACCTCGAGCGATCGTCGCTTACGTAAGAGGTACTATTACCTCACGAAATAAATTTTATAAAATAATTTTTTTTTTAAACAAAAACTAAGGCATAAGTAATAATATATAAAAACCTTCATGAAAAAATATTTCCAGTTTAAATCCTTGGATTTTTCCTCACCCGAAACTGGATATATTACATAATTTCAATCCGCATCGAAAGGGTTAATAGTCAAGTCCACCTTCAGATCATCTTGTATAACACACTTAATGAAGAAACATAGACTACAGATATATAGAAACATAACTCCTTATCCTCTTTCAAATCTAAGGTCAGAAATTACTTAATCAATAAAATGCTTTATCCCATTGAAGACTATTTTTACCCATATTGATGATTTGTTTAAGAGTTCATAATTTGTCTTTGTAAGAGTTTTTATGTATATTGTGTGATATTATTTTAAATGTGATTATATTGTGATTTACCCATACATTCTTGTTTGAAGGAGCCTATACTGTTCCTTGCAGTCTTTTGTCCTAATAAATTTGAATCATAGGCAAAGCTAATAAAACGTTGAATTTTGTATTACGTGCTCTTATAAAAACTAATCGAAAAATAAAATAAACTGCATACTTATCATTAGTTAGGTCTATATTAGAATACGGAGAATATTTATGGGACCCTTATCAAGTAGGAGTTAAAAAGAAATTGGAAAACGTGCAAAGAAGGGCGGCAAGGTTCGTGTTAGGAAGGTATGAAAAACGAATCAGCGTTACTCAGATGATAAAAGAACTAGGCTGGGTCAGTCTAAAAGACAGAAGGAAGATGAGGAGACTATCGGTCTTCTATAAGATATACATGGGATTTCCTGCTAATAAGGAATTACGTGATAGAGTAACAGAGGCTGAATACTTGGAAACGCATGACCATAAATACAAAATAAGATGCATAAAGCAAAAAACTGATCATTGGAAATATTCTTTCCTTAATGGAACTATTGAGGAATGTAATAGTCTGCTTCCAGAAGTATTTGAACTTTTTCCAATAAATACTAAATGGTTTGTTAACATTATTAGTAAATTGAATATTTCGATGTGTGAGCCTATTGTTGATGAAATGTGAGACAATAAGGGATTGTCTGGTAGGGTGAAGTACGGTGGAGACCGTACTTAAAGGAATTAAAGTAATATTTTTCAGTGCACACACTGAAAAATATTACTTTAATTTGAGAAGAGTTTCACTTGTCATCATCATTTCTGCAGAAGTAAATATTTTCCATTCATAGCCCATAACACCACCGCTTAATGGAATAGAAGAGAAGGCGATTTTGCTAATTGGCACAAAAACTTCAGTGCCAATAATCGAGTCCGAGGGAGAGCCCAGTACAAAAGATGTAAATGAACCACAGGAAACAGAAGAGAGTGTAATTATTGATGAATCTATGACTCCTTGAAGAGGGAGGCTGTTTTTTAGGCAGTACATGCCCGGTAAATCCCATAAATAGGGAGTGAAATGCTATAAAGTGTGTACACCTGAAGGATACATGTATAACATGTCAATATATAGTGGTCATTGGTCGCGCTCACCTGACATTCCTGACTACTACATCATCGGACTTCTTTCACAAGAAGAGCCTCTTGAGATAAACGGATTCATCTACCCTCCAAGAAACTGGACCCAGGATATTAGAAACGCCCTCTTAACACTCGGACTCATCTATTCCTGTGAAATTAACTGTGAGATAGACACGAACTTTCGAGTTCTCAGACAATACCTCAGATTACCTGTGATAAATGCACTTGTTTGGACACCATCCAAGACTACCTTCTTTTAGTAAGGATAGTATGGATCAAAAACCCTGTTCCAATAACAAGCATTCATGCCGACTTCTTTAAGGAGTCAGGCAATCTTGGCCAATTTTTGCACCACCTTAGGTCCCTCTCCGGCCTCTTGCTATCCGACAGTTTCCTCTATTCCTTATGGCTGAGTAGGTTGCCGTTGAAGCTCCAAGCTATAATCGCCACGCAAGAAGGGATGGACCAGGATGTGCAAGCATGCCTCGCGGACACCATCAGGGAGTTCTCCCTGAGACCGGAAGTCCACGCTGCCACAGGGTCATTGCCCCTCATGGCCCAAAGGAGGAGCTCATGAGGGAAGTCGCTGCGCTGAAGCTGGAGAGGATGAACCCGCCCAGACGATTCCGCAGTCTATCACGGAGCCACAGCCATTTCCACTCCCAAGAGCGAGGAACGGAGTATGCTTTTACCATCACCGGTTTGGAGACAATGCCTGCAAATGTGAGTAGACATGCTTGTACTCCGTGGGAAATGCCGTGGCCAGTCAGTAGACACGGCCTCCAACAACGACCCTAAATTCAGCCACCTCCTCATTCAGGACGGTATTCTGGTAAGAGATTCCTAATCAATACCAGTTCAGACCTCAGTGTTTACCCTCAAAATTACGTGCGAGGTCCCACGGTTAGATACAATTTTCAACTTTTTGTGGCCAACGATTCCGTCATTCCAACATACGGTTAGGCAACGTTGAATTTGAACTAGGGGCTTAGGCGTAATTTTTCTTGATGATTTACTATCGCCGATGTAAATATACCAATATTAGGAGTAGACTTTAAAAAATATTACAGATTGTGTGTAGATATTAGGGAACCAAAGACTTATTGATAATGTGACGTCGCTGTCAGTTAATTGCATCAATATGCCCGGTGAAAGTGCTTGTGTTAAAACACCCAGTTCGGCAATCTCGGAGTTAGTTCATCATCCCATCGAGAAGCCATAGCTACTGACTTCGATCAGATCTGAAAAACAGATCTGCCACTTTGTTCCTTCCCTCCCGCTTTTAGACATAACAATAAAACATTCTCCTTATCAAGTCTCTAAGATCAATTATTTGTTTGTTTCTATTGTGCTTCGTTTCTCGGGCTTCAGTGGCACTTACAGCATTTGATTGCATGACTGAAAATAGCAGAATACCAGACGGCAGATACTACACAACTTGGAAGATGTGATGTAAATATGTCCCAGTATGCAGAAAATAATGTTGATATTCAACTTCTTCAAACTCAAAACACAGGGATGGTTACCGTGTAACTTTGTCAGATACATGTTACAATTGAGATTAACTATTGTGGAATGCATTCACATATATCCAAAGTAACTGATGGTACATTTCAATATTATCATGAATTGACGCACCACGAATGTAAAGAGTAGTAGTAGTAGTATTATGGTTTGAGGGTGCGTCAACAGCTAGGGTTATTTGCACCACATACACAAATAAAATTCCCTATGTAAGTAGAATTTACTGTAATAGATACATTTAATTTTAATTTTATAAAGCTAAAGAAAATTACCACAGCACTATGAGCTTCTTGTTATGTTGTTATATTTGGTTTATGAGCTTGGTCTCCCTTATAAACTTGATTACTTTCTCTACCGAGCTTATGTCATTTTTTAAAATGTCCTTAAGGCTACCCTGAATGCTTAACCTCTCTCGTACATTTTGATATTTGTCACAGCTTTCAAACAAATGTGCAACTGTTAATGGCTCACTGCAGGTCTGGCAGATGGGGGGATCCTTCGTCTCTGTGAATAAATAAGAGTGTGTGAGAGAGCAATGCCCAATCCTGAGACGAGTGATAGCAATTTCCTCTCTCCGACAGCGCCTAATGGATGTACCCCAAGATGTTATGCAATCTTTCACAGATTTAAGCTTGTTCCCATGTTGTGTTTGCCACAATTCTCTCCATTGAGAGTGAGCTGTATTTTTCAGGATGCCCTTGAGATCCTGAGCTGGTACCTGATCCCATTCTATATCCCACCTATGGATGGCCTCTTTTGCTGCCAGGTCTGCCTTACGAATGTAAAGAGATGTGGTAAGGCAAAACAGTACGGATACATGGGAAGACCATACATGGTTTAGCAAGAAACAGTACAACACATTCTAATCTGTTACTAGCTGGTGACCTATCATACAAAGGGAGCTGTTCTGGTAGCACATTTACATTCCAATCAAGGACATGGAAGAATGTAATCGCACAAGCTGCTGTCAAAATTGAAGGCAGGAAATATAACACAGTAGTATATAGAACTGAAGATAAGATAAAGCTGGAACAAGGGCTTGAATGTAAGTATAGCGATATGGAAAGCGCAGATGCTGAAGAGAGTCCTGAGACTGGAGACTGGGTGGAGAAGGAACATTTGGACGGAGTGTGTCTGAAGCGGCAAAGAAGAAAAAACAATCTGACACATTGTTCCTTCCCTTCAGTTTTTAGATGTCACAACAAAACATTCTTTTTATCAGGTCACTAAGATACATTTGTATGTTTCTATTGTGCTTAAAATGAACTCGACAGAACTCTCTTGTTTAGATTGCAATTCTGTATATATTGGTCTATCCGGAAGAAATTTCATATTAAGAGTGAAAGAACACAAAAAATGTTATGAAAATAGTTCGCATCAGTCCCACTTCGCTAAACACCTCTTGTCGTGCACCAGCCGGCAGCGAGAATTCGGACTGGGAGTCTTTTGAGCCGAGAAATCACGTCCGCTTGCGACCGTGTACCTCCACCCCCGCGTGAGGAAGCGAGGTGCCCGTTAGGGCATGTTCCTTGGAAATCACGTCTGCTTGCGGCCATGTACCTCCGCCCCCGCATGAGGAAGCGAGGTGCTCTACATTCCCCCTACCCCTGGCCCCAGAGATGCTCGGGCCAGGGCCCGAATATAAGGAGGGCCTCCAGGCACAAGAAGGCATAATTGCCAAGGGGTACGATTTGCTTGGGAGCACTATTATTAGAGGGATAATACTGAGGAGTCTTCTTTTTAAAGAAGTCCTCTTGCGGCCTCGCTGCAAGTAATCTGGACTTTGAGTTCAAACCTTTTAAATTGAAACAGAGCACAATTTCTCCAATTGTGCGACCTTTGCCTGCACCTCTTCCTAGAGGGGCAAAGGCCAATCTAAAAGTAGTTGCATCTGCTGCTTACTATTATAGAACTAGAGTGTGATGGTATGCAGCGCCTCGTAGATATGCTGTTCCACCTGTCTACAGAAGATGAAAGGAGCTCGCGGAATTTTGCAATTTCTTTAGGGAAATTAAATCTGGTGACCAGGAAATATTTTTCCGGTATTCAAGAAAAGTGCGGATGTTTTTAATGGTCTCCTGGAATTGTTGAGTCCACGGCTTACGAAAAATTGCCGCACAAGCAAAGTTATCGGAGCAGAAGAGGGTCTTGCACTAACCTTACGGCCAGTATCTCAGAATTCTAGGATTATTATGCATATGACATCATAAATGTTGAATTGTTTGGTTATTAATAGAAGTATTTAATTTTAGGTATTTATCAACAGGTGGTTCTATGCAGTCTACAGGTTGGGCATACCGTATTCCTTATTTCCGTTAAACCGAATTAAATTTTAGAGAATCAGGTATTTTTTATCCCCACATTTACCAGCGAAGACAAAACCTTGGTGGAACATTTTTTAGAATGCTTGAAGATCACAAGTGAGTTAAGTGGTTGGAAGGAAACTCAATGCCTGCGTGTTGCCCGTTTGAGTCTCCAAGGCTCCGCCGCGGAATATGTGAATGTGAATCCTCACATAACGGAGAACTATAACGCCTTCTGCGATAATCTAAGATGTCGGTTCTCTGCAAAATTATCATCTCTCACCCTCGAACACATGTTTACGAGCTGTTTCCAGAAGTCGTTAGAATCAGTATCAGATTATTCGACATGGCTTCGAAGAATCGCACGGCAATTGCAAAGCACCCTCGCAAATCCCAACTCCAAAGATATTAAATATATGATGGAAGGACGGATTCTTTCTCAGTTTCTTGTTGGACTCCGGGAGGAGATAGGATGTTTTGTGTTAGTGCGCGCCCCAAAATCTATTTTGGAGGCAGAAGAGTTCGCCTTGAATGAGGAGGCCAGTGTGCGAAACTATTCCATAAAATCCTCAAATTTTGGTGTTCCTCCGCAGCAGATTAATGCAATGTATCCACAGGATATATCGTTTCAGTTTGGAAACCCTTTCCCCCAACAAACGAGTGCTCACTGCCCAGCTTTCATGTCAGGTCAAGTGAGTTCACTGCAAAATCGCAAGGCATCTTCTCAGATCGTCAAACCGCGGGAGGCGCCACGAGATCCATGACGGACTAAATGTGAATGATGCGGAAGATCAGGGCATAGCAGTCGCTTTTGCCACCCCTATTCTCAGAACTGTTTCAATTGCGGGGAGCCATACCATTTCGCGAAAGATTTTCCACTTATATTTTGAGGAATATGCCATCATCCAATATGATATGACATCGCCCAATTCATTGCCCCACTAAAGCACCGCAGTCTATGGGAAACGTGCAAGCCCCGGCCGTCGGGTCAGGCAGGAATTAGTTCTTTTGATTACGCCAAAAGCCGGTGTTATGCTAAATGGAAGGATCTTAGACCGAGAATGCAGACTTTTGGTTGACAAGGGGGCCGCCGTCACTATTGTGCATAAAAGGATCTTTCCCTTCCATCAGTTACGGGTTTCTCCCTATGAAATTCCCATTAAGAGTGCTTCTGGCCACCATCTTTCCATGATTGGGCAATGTCTAATTCCTCTAACAGTGGATGAAAAGGAATACCAACACGATGCGCTTATAATTGACTTAGGTGACACAGATTATGATGGAATCATCGGACTAGATTTTATGAAGACATTCAATTGCAGTATTCGTTTACGTCAAGCGGTTTTACGGATAGGTGGCAATCACGAGATCAAGCTGAATCAGATTAAGAGAAAACAACCCTTTATAGATGCAATTTCTTCTACCAACGTAGAAACCACAAGTAATCGCGAAAAAGGAAAGAAAGAAGAGCAGCCATCTCTATTGGATCAAAGGGATTTTAAAGAAATCTTTATTTCATGTAATAATGGACTGATTACGTATATTACCGCACCCCCGTTAATACCTCAACCCAAGAACGAAGAGGCAGAAATAATTGCAGAAATTATTTGCAGAAATCGGGATAATCCAACTCTTCCCGTGGAGGAAACAAGTCCTTCGGATCTAATCTGTTTTGAGTATTATGAAATTGACCTATCACACGATGGAATAACTGAGAAAAAGAAGGAAGCTAGGGAAAAAGAGACGAATGACAGATTGTCAGTAGGAAAATCAAAAAGCGTCGATGAAATCATGGGTTGGACTGTAGCCTCGGGAAAGGAAATAGAGGCAGGCGATGTTAACTCCCCGTGTACGAATTCTGCAGTAATCGTTGAAGCAGCGGGTCCAACCGTAGCCTCTACAATGGTAATGGAAGGAGAGGCAGGCGATGCTAACTTCCCGTCTCAGAATACTGCAGACATGGACAATTCTTTGGTTTGGAGCGTAGCCTCTCAAAGGGTGATTGAGGAGGAGGCAGGCGATGTTAACTTTCCAATAGAAGAGTCAGTGAAGAGCAAGTCATTAGAAGGAGTCTTAGCATATCCACGTGTGAGAGATCATGGAGAAGAAAAGATGCTGATTAGTGAAGATCATGTTACCCCATACGCTAATGTTGCTGTCAATTACATTTACCTCAATGAGAAAATTCGAGTACCCCACTTGTTACCCCTGCCCCCTGAGTCGAAACCTAACCCTCCCGCATCCTTTCAAATAGAGACAGCCCTAGAGACATCCGCATTGCGTAAGCGACCACCACCTAAGCGACCTGATCCACCGGTGCCCGAAGCCCCTCCTGAAACACCCACCTCCGATACCCAACCTAGGTATGACTTCATTAGACTTCCAGGACGAAAATTTAATTAAGAGACCAAGTTCTTTTCTTTTTTTTTAAGGATGGATTTCAGGATTGAAAGGCGAGAGAAGAGGCTTCTGTCAATTTTCGGCAGTCCTTTGAGGGATTTAGAAGAGGAGCCTTATCGGGATCGATGCCCCGATTGCCCCCCAACGCCAGGAAGGACCATTTCCCCTGAAGATTGGGATGGTAGAGTAGACCGGTGTCCCACCCCCTGCAAGGACGAGGAGGTTAAGGTCCTGGAGAGGCCCCCAACACCCAGGCGAGACATAGAATGGGAGAGGATCTGGCCAAGTGTACAACGGGAAGGATTGCCTTGTTCCACTAAAACTAAGGCATATCCATACCCAGTGTGGGGCAAAAATACCGTGACAATAAACTCCGCGCCAGCCATAAGCCATCAGAGGCACGGCGCAGATATAATAAGAAAAGACGTTCAAGATACCGTAGGAGAAGGAGACAATTGGGGTTTGTGAGGAACGAACATGGTGCTGAGTGAAAAGTGGACACGGCAGTGAATTAATTTTTTATTACTATTTTTGATTTTATTAAAATTTTGGCATAAATGATAAGTGAAAAGTGGACACTAGAAACTGATTTTTGATTTTTTTATATAAATGACTATTCTTAATTTTTTTAATTTTGTCATTTCGATTTTTGCTATTGTGTTTTTTTGTGGGTTTTGCTTTCTTTTATTTTTTTGCTTTTTGCTGTTTTTGATACCCCCATGGTTTTTACTGCCACTGGGGTGATGTTGAAGGGACCAACGTCGGTCAGTTGCCAGCCAAGCATATCCCCTCTGTTGAAATCCCCCATCTATCCGAAGGTCTCAGATATTCATAACATTGCCCATCATCTTTTCGTCGGCCTTCTCCAAATCCTTACCAGTGACTTCATCTCCGCCGCTTCCCTTTTGGACCCGTAACATCACGTAGCACTTGGAGATATTCCCTTACTCGACTATTTTTCGGCCCCATTTCCTACCATCCTCATTGCCTAATCTCTGCTGCCCTCTCTATCCTCATGCTGACCAAGCCTTCCTAGATTAGTATAAATTTTTCCCCGGGGATGCAGCCGAGAGGCGAGTGTTCTCAACCCAACCTAACCAAGGAAGAGCAAAGCCGAAAAGCGAGTGCCCCCAACCAATCCCTAATCCTCGGTGGGTGCGCTGCTCCTGTGCCGCCGATTCTATCTAATTCTTCCCTCATCTCTCTTAAGTGTTGGGCGAGAGCAGTCGTCTTGCACACTGTAATGCCCCTGCATACTTGGCTAGACAGGACCGACAAGCAAGTGTATTGTATTACTTTAATGCCCTGTTCCAAATATACGCTTTTTAATAGAATTGAGACTTCTTGTGCCAACCTGTACCTTATTATCCGTAGTCGCATCACGACATCTTATCATATCATTAATTATTCTCCCATGCTTAGTAATGAACAATTAACAGTATTTAGACTAAAAAACCGTTAGTATGACCAACAATATGAACCCAGCAATTATAGAAAGTAACAAAAAAACATGGCACATATCTTGCCCAGAACAATTAAGTCATTAATACTAAAATATTATATTGAACTGGAAGAAACCCTTAATAGAAGTACTGTTGAATACTGAATTGTGTAAGAAAATTAAAATAACAGCAAAGAAAAATACAATTGTAATTGAAAAAGTTAAAATACTGACTAAAGCCTCGTTTACACTTGACGTGAAATTGCACGGCACTTCAGGTAGCACTAGCTGTTCACACACAGAATGCGCTTATCTTTATCATACAACAAAATACGTAGTTATGTACTGTAAATTGCATTAATTCGTTTTAATTCAACAACATGAAAAAACATTCAGTGAAAATTTGAAATCGTTTTAAATTATAATCACTTAAACATTATTATTGTTAGCAAATGGTAACTTTGCTCTGTTTAGATATATACATTATTAACAAAATACTTTATATCTGGGATAAATATCACCAATGGTTCGCAAGATATATCATTTTTAATTAACAGGTGTACAAAATTTTTAAATGGCCAAATTGAAATCCGGCACCAGGACCCCCACCTGTGGGGATATAATTCTGACGGACTAAGGTAAAAACAAAGGCTAAAATTTTCTGGAGCATCACCTCCACTAATTTTAGCTATGAGCCGCCACTAGTCAGACATAACTATCCAATACACGAAACTGGTTTGTATAGCACGATAGTCTCTCCGACAGTCTCTAGTCGTAGTATGTGAATATGGCTTGCAAGGAGTAGTGTTCCAGCTAATCTCTCTTTATGAGGAAAATGACATGTTGTGGAATAGCAAAGCAAAAGAATATCGCAATAGAGATAAAAAGCAAGTGGTAAAGGAGATAGCAGTAAAATTTAACTGCTGTCATTGTAGAAGAAGATGGTGCGGAAAAATTAAATATGAGGGAAAAGAAAAAAGGAAATTAGTGACAGATAAAGAGGAACTGTTTAAAATGGCTTTGAAAGCCCTGCAGAAGCCGAACAATGATTTTGATGTTTTCGGCCAATACATTGCATTGGAGTTGAGAAATTTAAAATCAGACATAAATGTAAGGAGACTCAAAAGTGAAATTCGGCAAGCATTTGCAAGGATTGTTGATGAAGATGATCAGCAATTTGCATCAACGTCATTTTCTTCCCCATCATCACATTTTTCTGATTCTCCAGTTTCAATTGTGTTTCAGACCCACCAAATGGAGCCGTCCGTCTCTTTTGCAAATAATAGTATATATTTTTAATTTTAGTTTAATTAGTTTATGTAAAAGTGTTTAAAATATAGTAATATAGATGTGTAGATTTTTCTTGTGCAAATAAAAATAATTTAGTAAAATGCATAAGAAATCCTGTTTTCCTATATATTCAGACCAAATTATACGGCAAAATAAGATTAACTTTGAACATCTGTCCTTCAGAATGTTAAAAATAGCCTAGCTCACTTCCTTTACTATCCTTCCAATGGTACATGCAGGTATGCGAAATAAATATTGGAGGCTGCTGTAAGAATCACCAGGTGAGAAGAAAAATTATCTATTATTTCTTATAGTTTAGCCTATTAAAAATCGAAGAAAATTACTAACCTGATGCTAAAAATCGTTACGTCACCATCACACAATCTTTAACTGATATAGCTAATCGGAATTTGGTGTTTTTTTTCACAATAATTGGTCCCAACAATTCAACCATGAATTGAAACTGTTGGGCACTCCTACGCACAACATTTCTAAATTGAATTGGATCTTTGATTCGTAGTTCCATTGCAAGTGCAGAAAAGGCACCCAACTCTGTTTGTTGCACTATCCATGGTTTGATCCAGCGACTCCTTTTCTACCAAAATTTCCTTCTTTGTTTCAAAATGTAGTATGCAACTAGTAACGATGCTAGTCTTTGCTGAGACATCTATGGGCGATGCGATGGATTCACTCTCTCGTTACTGAGGTGGACATGGTCTTGAGACTACTATACGGAGAGTTGCACTCCGACAGTTTTTATTTTGCAAAAGTACTCTCAAATGGACGTAGGCGTGATAGTACTATCAGAGAGTAACTCGCAATAACTCCCAGGTGGACACCCGCCTTAAAGAATTGTAGAGAGAAACAAGAAAGAAATAAGTATTCACCTTCATATCAACCCAGAAACTTAGTGGCCAACACTTTCGGATTTAAAAATTAATCCCAAGTTAAGGGATATTTCCCTCATATTCGCTATTGCATTTAGCTTTCGTTTCATCCTTACTACCTGTTGCTACCTTTCCTTATGCCAGTTGTACCTTAACCATCACTTCCTCTGCTTACTCATCTTCTCTCTTATTTTCTGCACATTTCATTGGCCTCTGACATCAGGTATAAGTGATTCAGCTTCCTGAAGAGAGCAAATTAAAGATAAACCATCAGTATGCTAAGGAAGGGTGAATGGAAAAAGTATGAATACTCTAATTATATCAATATAACATTACTACTCAATAGCTGAGTCTAACTGAAATTCCTTTTCGCAGTCTTTGGATCATTGGCCTGTTTGGTTGATGAACCTTACTACCAATGGAAATATAAATGTATACATTTTTCATTGCTGAAATCATTGTGGAATGTTCTATAAGGAAAGAAACCTATATTTTCAAGAGTTGCCCTTAACACAATTTTTCAAATCATAGAATACTTTTCGGTTCACCTAAATTGAATAAATCATTATTTGATTGAAGAAAAAATACGCAGTTATTGGATTCAAAAAAGCACCACAATAGTTACAATTGTACATCTCTATCCTGAGAAAATTTTAAATTTTATTTGATAAATTATATAAGATCCATACATTTCCCCCAAAAATGCCTTTTATTCTTAAATATTTATTTTAGAAAGAAGTTTTGTAAATGGGAGTGCATTTTTCTGCTCCACCGAAATAAAATTTTCTTGAAAACCAATGATTTTATCCTGTAAACCAGATTCCTCCTTGAATTAAAAACTATATTCTCATTATGAATACTAATTGGGATTTAAGGAGAGTTGATGTGTCCCTAATAACCTATCTCCCTCAAATATTTCAACTTCAAACGGTAGACCCCGGCATCACTAACGAGGAGTCGATGTCTGAATAACACCAAAAATAAGGAGTACCCAGCATATACCAAGAGCCAAAAGCCTAATAGGAAGATGGATGAGCGGGTATTGTGGCAGGTCACTCTTTCTCTTTAGGTTGAGAAACTGCTCTTAGAGGCAGCAGAAGTACAAATGCAGTCAACAGAGTAAGAATGCAGAAGGCAATGGGAAATCACTGCATTGAGGAACACTGAGAAATTACTTGCAGAAAAATATCAAATGAATAGTTTACTGGTTGATTCAAATACAATAATTCTTATCTAGAGGTAAGATAGGCCCCAACAATTGGAAATAATTTGAAACTGAACAAATCTGTAAAAGAAAGAAACAATATACAAAATACAAAAGAAACTAAAAAACACAAAGCTCATACCATCAGTTAAATTAAGGCATTAATCTAAGTTAATAAAACATTGCTACGATTTGAAATTTATTAAATTACAATATCACAGGCAGGGAATTACACAAAATTTTTGATATTCCGTTATAAAGCTACTATAGGAGAAAAAGAATACATCTTTTAATGCAGATCAAACTGGAAAGCATTCAATACCACTTCTTTTTGAAAATCTGCATTAACTCTATGAATGAATATTCATATTCAAACATACAAACTAGTGATGGGGTCAGGATTCGAGGATTCGGTCTAATCCTACTGAATCTTAGGATTCACTATTCCATCGAACACTTTCACGAAATTATCGAATAGCAATTTTGAAAGTAGCACATGCGCCATGATTTGGAAAAAGGGCTCCTGTGAAACAGTGAATACAGGTGGATGAAAAATCTTGTAATTATTTTTTTTAATTTTGGCAAATAGCAGTGAGAATTGGAATTATTTTTCACTGAAAAATATTGATGATAAAGACGCAATATGTAATATTTGCAAGACGTCAATATCAGGAGGTGTTGTTTCCAGAGCGACCACTGCATTGTGGAAACATGAGAAGAAACATTTAGTCTCAGCCCGTGAAGCAGCAAAAGCCCACAAATTAACCAAAGCAAAACGAGTAGATGATGATCCTGCTCCTCTTTATTGTGATGTACGAGCTAGTCCTAGTTGTGGTGAAAATGCATTGGTTTCCGCAAATGAAGCAGATTCCAGGTAAAACTTTCTATAAGTATCTATGGAATAATATATCGGAATTTAGCTCATAATTCCAATAGTAACGTATTGATTCAGCAGAACTTAATATTTACCCTTGAAACTTGCAGTTTAATAAGTTGTTTATCGAGTTTATTAACGAGACCTACCAAGAGTTCCTATAAATACCTGAAGATCAACATCGGAAATGTGTACTTTTTAAGAAATCACTATACGTAAATACTGAAATTGTTTTTTTTTAAGATTAACCCCAGGAATGAATGGTTTATCAGAAATATAATATATTTTTGTAGAAATCTGTTATTTTCTATTTAAACAATACGTGCCCTTAGAAATGTTACTTAGAATGCTTCATTTTATTTCTCCCAGTAGTTCCTACTCAGCAAGTTCATCTCAGTCTCGAAGTATTGATGGTAGTTCTATATCGCCATTAACTATACCAGGGTTTCCCAAACAATGCTCCGTGGAACACCGGTGTTCCGCTGAACCTGAATAGGTGTTCCGCGACAATTTGGAAAGGTGTTATACACTGCAATACATTGAAAGATCTTCTACTACCTACTTCAAGTAATAAATTAAAAGCAACTTTAAATTTTCTGCCTTTATGGAAGTGCGTGCGCAAGTGGATGTGGGTTTTAAGGAAAAGTGGCACCGTGTAGATAATGCCCCGTTCCCGCTATCAATTTGCGGACCATCGTACCAACCACTTGCGCATTCCTACGAGTTATAAGAAAGCCTCGTTCACACTTGACATGAAAGGCACAACATCCACGGTCACGACACGGTTTTCTTGCAAGTGCCATCGTATGAACGACCAAGTAAGTCCATGTTCTATTTAACCTTAAAATTTGGTAGACCATGAACTGAAAATTTTTGTTGAAAAATTTGTCCTTATTACAGAATTTAAATATCATTCAAAAAGTTCCCATGGATTTTTGGTTAAAAACTGGCACTTTAACAAAAGAAAGGTCAAGTACTTCTACTGATACGTCCAATACGTCTATCATTAACCCTTTGAGTAGTACAGACGTTCATGTACGTCCCTGGGCCTCCTGGCCATCTGGAGTACGATCGTACATGTACGTCCTGGAAGTTTGAGCTCGAGCAGTAAAGGCGTATGTATACGTCTTATTTTCAGAAGCATAGTAGCTTTTGCCGCCATCTATGGAGAGCCTAGTGAGTATAATTGTCACTATAAATTATCTCTGAAGAGTGCTACCATCTATATTATAATACTGGTCACTACGTTCCAACTGTAGTGCGTGACTACCTTATGTAGCTGCCGTTCAGTGACAGATCTCAGTGTATTTGTTGCTATAATTATTTGATGAGTTATTATTGTAATTTCAATACCACATTATTCTGGAATCTTATCTGGTATGATTGCTTCTTTTATAATGTTTTTCGTATTCGCCAAAATATATCGCGTCCGTCATCTAATATTTTTTGCCTTTCCCCAGTAAAAATGTTGAGACATCATTCAGGAAGACTAGCTCCGGAAGATATTGAAAACATTTTGACAAATGCGGAATCTGATGACGAACCTTATAGTGATAGTGATTCCAACAATGACATAGACGACTATGAGTGTGATGAATGTTCTTCCGAACCTGGTTCAAAACCACAAGCAAAACGGCCTCGTTTGATACCGGATGAACCACCTATGTTGAGGAAGTGGATGTCCTCAGGCAAGTTTCTTCCAACAATTTCTCCCGTTTTTGACGATTCAAATTCCGGCATTTTCGATACTTTATCTGAGAAGCTAGATGATGTTGATGAAGATAATAGACTGGAAATTTCTATTTTCAAAGAAATTGTTGACGAAGCTTTTCTGAGCAAAATTGTGATTGAAATGAACAATTATCATGAATTTATTCTTGAAACTACATGCGTAAAAGAAAAATCAAAGTTACACAAATGGAAAGGAATTACTGTAGACGATTTGTATGTTTTTCTAGCTGTTGTTTTGTTGATGGGGCATGTAAAAAGAACAGACTGAAGGACTATTGGTCAAAAAATTCCTTGATTGAAACGCCAATCTTTGGAAAAATAATGTCATTGGATAGATTTCAGCTAACACTCCGGCTGCTGCACTTTAGTGATAACAATATCCAACCACAAGGTGATCGACTGTATAAAATAAGGAGTGTTATAGACCACTTCCGCAGAAAATATCAGTCTATTCTGTATCCATTTACCAATTTGTGCATTGATGAAAGCATAGTAGCTTGGAAAGGTCGCCTAAGTTGGAAACAGTTTATACCATCTAAACGTCATAGGTTTGGGATAAAGATGTTCCTCCTCTGTGACTGTGAAACAGGATTTATCCTTGACCACATAGTGTATACAGGGAAAGAAACTGAGATTGAGTATAATGAAAAACTTGGAATCTCAGGTTCTGTAGTAAGCACATTACTTGCTCCTTACAAAGGAAAAAACCATAATGTATACCTTGACAATTGGTATACAAGTCCTAATTTGTTTGAATATTTACATGAAAACAAAACTGGTGCTTGTGGTACGGTTAGAAAAAACCGGAAGGGAATGCCCGAGTTTCCAAAGAATATAAAAAAGGGTGAATGCATCTCAAGACACACTAAAGCCATGTTAGCTCAAAGATGGCGAGACAAAAGGGAGGTCAACATGCTGACTACAATTCATGAGGACTCTATGATTGAAACTGGGAAAATTGATTTCACTACCGGAAAAAGCGTTACTAAACCACTAAGTGTCGTAAGGTATAATGAGAACATGGGCTTGATTGACAGGGCTGATATGCAAATTAGTTTTACAGGAAATATTAGAAAAACCATGAAATGGTATGTAAAGCTATTTTTCCATGAAATAGACATTGCTGTGTTGAATTCCTACATTGTGTATCAAATGAAGACTGGAAGAAAACCGCAACTACAGGACTTCAGACTGAAGCTCATTGATCAACTGTTGGAAGAGTCTGTGAAGGAGAGAAAATCACCCAGGGGAGGCCGACCTTCGACAGGAGGAGGAGAGAGTCTTCGCCTTTCAGGGCGGCACTTCCCAAAGCCAGTCCCTGCTACAGCTTCCAAAGAAAAGCCACAAAGAAAATGCTTCGTATGTCAACATACCAAAAGACGGGAGGTCAAGCGGAAAGATACTAGGTGGATGTGCTTAGACTGTAACAAACCACTTTGCCTGCATCCTTGCTTTGAGGAATACCACTGTCTGAAAAATTTTTAAAATGTAAGGAAAAGATATAAACACTATACATTTTAGTATGATTACTTTTATACTGAAATATATATATATGAGACTCTGCTAATCCCAATACTTCATTATTTACAGATAGACAGGCGAGAATTGCTGGAGACAAAAATTTTTAATTTTATAAATGTTTAAAAAATTATTTAAATTAGTATAAATGTATAATAAAAGTGTTAACATAGATAAATATATCAAACACATGATTTAAGCTAATAAAACTGAAACTTGACCCAATTTAGTTTTTTTGAAAAAAAACTCACTCCTGGGGGTTAGCCAGTACGAACAAAACTCACTACACAAAGGGTTAAAGAAGAAAATGATTGAAAAACCATGGTGTCTTCAAAATCTAATATTAAAGAACAAGTGTCATCTATGAATAGACCAAAACGGAAGTACAATCAAAGCTATTTAAACTTGGGATTTACGTGTATTGGCAATTCGCATGTTCTTGATGCAATGTGTGTTTTATGTCATAAAATACTCGTTAAGAGTTCTTTGGCTCCAGCAAAACTCCGCAGGCACTTCGAAACCATACACAGTGATTATAAAGGAAAAGAAACTGAATTTTTTAAGAGATGACGGGACTCATTAGAAAAGTCCCTTATTAAACCATGTGCGAAAGACATGATGTCACTTGTCCTTAACAAACAGGCTGCTGAAAAATAGATGTAATAGAATTATCAAATAATACTGTTTCACGACGCATTAAAGATCTTACTACTAGCATTGAGGAAGAGTTAATTCATTGTCTTGGACTTTGCAGTGAATATGCATTGCAAATGGATGAATCTACAGATGTCGCAGGACTAGCTGTACTACTAGTATTTGTTCATTACCCATATGATAAAAGTTTTGAAGAAGATTTACTCATGTGTGCATGTTTACATTGACAAACTACAGGAGAAGATATATTTAACTGTATTAATGATTACATTACAAATCAAGAGATAGGTTGGGAGAAGTGTATTGATATTTGTACAGATGGTGCTTCAGCAATGATAGGAAAGATGAAAGATGTTGTACCACTGATCCAGAAAGTAGCTACAAGAGCCACCAGCAGTCATTGTATTTTGCATAGACAAGAACTGGTGACTAAAAAAATTTCCACAAATTTGAAAAATATTATGGATGAATGCAAGTGATAAACTATGTAAAATCAAGACCACTTCAATCCAGATTATTTTAATTTTTTTTGCGATGAAATGGGTAGTGGACACAAAGCACTTTTATTACACACTGAAGTGAGATGGCTATCCAGAGGGAAGGCACTACTAAGACTTTATGAACTTCGAAGTGAGGTATTGGTCTTCTTGAAGGCACAAAATAATTCAGTACAAGTACAAAATTTTGTTGAAGTTTTAACAAATCCTTCATGGTTGATAAAACTTGCATATCTGGCAGATATTTTTACCAAGTGTAATGAAGTTAACTTATCAATGCAAGGAAAAAGTATTACAGTTTTTAATACAAGAGATAAAATTGCATCTTTTGATAAAAAGTAGAATTTTGGATTTCATCAGTTGAATCTAATAATTTTGATTGTTTTCCTGCCCTACATGAATGTTGGAATGAGTTAAATTTTAAATTAGATTATGAAGTTTCCAAAGCATTTTTAGAGCAGCTTCATAACTTGAAATCAACTCTTTTGCAATATTTTCTGAAAACTACGAAAGACGGTTCTTGGGTTCGGAATCCATTTTCCATGACAGCTGAACCAGTAGGCTTAAACACAAGTGGCTATGAAAATCTAATTGATTTAATTAGCGACTCTGATTTGAAACAAAAATACATTTATTTAAATACATCAGCCTTTAAATGATTTCTGGACGAGTTTGTCAGAAGAGCTCCTAAATTTATCAAAACATTATTGTTATGCTATTATTGTTTTACTTCCATTTTCTACAACCTATTCATGCAAAGTGGGATTTTCTTATTATGGTGCAACGAAGTCAATGTGCAGGAACAGGCTCAATGCCACACCAAATATTAGAATACAACTTACCAACATTGTGCCTGATATCAAGAAGATATGCAATTCAAGAATTCAAAATCATTAAAGTCATTAAATGCTTTATGTATTCATCATTTTGTGTTTATAATATAATATTATGGTGTTATATTTAAAAATAATTACTAAATATACAATTTGTTTAAATTAAATGATTTTTTAAATTTATAAGTAGGATTATCTAACCTAAAAATAAGGTAAGTGTTCCGTTAAACTTCCCAAGTTTGCGAAGTGTTTCATTGCAGAAAAAGTTTGGGAAACCCTGGACTATACAATTTAAACAACCAACATAAAAAACGCAAAAAATTTCTTCAGCCAAGCCTTCAGCAATACTTAGATAGGAAACAAAATTTTCAAATTGGAGATCCAAGACGTGAAAAATAACAATATGACTGTCAGAATTTTTTTCAAGATTGTAAACCATTGTCCTTGGTAGAAGATCAAGCATTTAAAGAACTTATTCATTATTTAGAACCTCGTTATACTCTGGTTTCACGAAAACATGTTGTTAACAACATTATTCATAACCCATACAAAAAAAACTCTGAATGAAGTAAAATCAGAACAGAAGAACGTAGATTACATTTGTGTACTGATTTTTGGGCAAGTAGTTCAAATAATGATTACTTGAGCCTGACCTGCCCTTATGTTAATAACAACTATGAATTAATCCATCGGTGTATTTTAGTTATCCAGTACACTGAGATCAACCATATAGCAGCCATTATTGCAAAGTTTTTCACATAAACTGTGTCTGAATGGGAAACTGAAGATAAATTGGTTGCAGTGATTAGAGCCCATCTTCGTACCATGATTGCTGCATTCAATCTGACAAGGTTTGACCACTTACCCTGCATTGTACATCAGTTACAAACTGTTATTGAAATTGCTATACTCAAGAGTTAAAGAATGTCTCAAGTGACAGCTATTTGTGGTAGGTTAGTAGAACACTTAAAACACTCAAGAAATGCTACAGAAGCTTTGAAGTCTTGTCAAGAAAAAGTTGGTGATAAATGTCACAGGCTCATACAAGATGGACCCACAAGGTGGAACTCAACATACCTAATGATTACATGTCTCTTGGAACAAAAACAACTTAAATTCTAGTAGGTGGATATATGCATCTGCCAGCTGAAATTAGTAATGCTGACAGGACATACTTAACAAATGTTCACACTACTCTTAAGCCTTTCTATCATGCTACCATGACCTTTAGCAATTCCAGGACAACAGCAGCAGAAGTAATCCCTAAGTTAAATGTTATTTTAAAATACATGGAAGAACCAGCAGCTGAGGGATCTGGATTGCAGGGGATGAGAAATGATATCATTAATGAGATGAACATCAGATTTGCCAAAATTGAAAGAAACAGTTTCTATGCTGCTGCAAAAATTCTGGACCCTCATTTCAAAGACAAGATATTCTTTAACCGGGAACTTGCTCAAGAGGCAAAAAAAACTTCTAATACAAGAAATTATTATAAAGATCATATCAACGTCATAGAACATGCATAACAAAAAATTGTCAGGTTTTTATCCTATCGATTTAAATTCTCACATCTTGATTTTGAAAGTAGACTAACAATATTGAATATAGAAAGTTTAGAGGATATGAGAGGGAATTTTGGAATTATTTTCCTACACAAACTATTAAATAAAAATAATGACTCTACAGAACTTCTATCTCTTATTAATTAGAATGTACCACAATACTGTGTAAGAAACAAATATCCTTTTCAGGTGTTATTTCATAAACATAATTTTTCTTGCTTCTTACTATTATCAAGGTTTATGAGGGATGCGAATAGTATTGATGTTGACTACTTTAATTCCTCTCTTAACCGACTGAAAAACAAACTACATAATTGCTCATAATAAACTCAAATTCTAAAAATGCACTTGTATTTTTGTATCTTCTACTCTCACTGTATTATTACATCTTGTAAATTATCTATCTATAAGTTTCCAATTGCTTTAATAATTCTGCCATGTTAATAACATTTTTATAGTTCAAACACGTAACATTAATGTATTGTGTAATTGGGTTTTTGACCTATACTTAATAAATATTATTATTAAAATTGGAACTTCATCATGCAGTGAAACTATGGTAGTCAACTAGCAGAATTTTAAAAAATATTCAGTCAACATAATCAAATTTGAATATATTCAGAGATAAAGGTTCAAAATCCATAAATATAAATCATTTAAGTCATGTAATATTCAACTATATTTCATTTATGTTATATGTAACTTAATAAATATCTTTTCATAGGAATTAGCAGACCTGAGCCCCTCAGAATCTTTAACTGGAATTTGGGTTTTATATTCAAAATTCTTGCATAATTCAGCTGTGGAATATGATTTTGAATTCCCTGAGAAAGAAGCTGAGGCATATTTACAAGAAGTTCTTTTGCCTCCTGTACAATGGATTTCTGGGGAAGCTATGATAGATTTCCTAATTAGAAACTACTTGTTAGGAAATACCTCTGTATTCTTCCATCGACTGTATTTTCAGAAAGAGCTTTTAGAACTGCTTGAAATATGTTGATAAGAAAAGAAACTGATTAGATCCTGACAGAGTGAAAATGCTTCACTTCTTAAACAAGAACTTACAATGTACCTGTCTTTATTCTGCATATTTTATAAAGTAGTAAAATTGATATCTGATCACGTTTATTTTTCTTACTTTATGTGTAAATTAGAATTTAGTTGGAGGAAAGGCACAAAAATAGTTATAAATTCATAATTCTATCAAAAATGTTAAATTTCATTTCTATTCAAGTGAAGCATTTATTTGATGAAAACAATGTACTAAAGTTGGATGAAACAAGTATGAGATTCGATGAAACAATAAGTAGATTCGGATTTGATGAAATTTTGGATTCAAACCATCACTAACACAAACCTTAATATTTCTGTACAAAGTTATACAAGAGGTCACCCAGGACTATGATTAAGCAAGTACTGTGCAAACTACAGATACAAAGGAAAGGCCTTCAAACAAGAGTAATTAAAGATCTTACACCATAACTTTCAATAAAAAAACCTGTTTCTTTGGATACAGTAATGTGAAAAAATCAATCCTTATCTTCAAATGGGTAAATTTCTAGTTTCACACAGTCAGGGAGAAATTCTATGACTGTGTGAAACTAGAAATTTACCTTCAAATGAATCACTAAAACCTTCAAGCAGTTCATTACCATCATCTCAAAAGTTATGCACCTAAATTTCCAAACACAGAGGAGAGGAACTGAATGCCAAAAATACTATCAAGAAGTGCTAACTCTTGAATCAATGCAAATCGTTTAAAAGCAAAAGAATATTTAAAATTAAAAGGCAGAAAACAGAGACTTACTCACCAGATGTGACCGCTGAGCCTACGAGGATACTCCGCTTGATATCATCTAAGATACTAAAACATCATAACTATCACTCCACTACATCAAAGCACTACATAAACTTCATGCTTCAAGATATGATGAGAAGGAAGTCTTGGTGAACTACAACTGTGCTAACATGCCGTGAATAGCTCGCTCTTTCCAGTTCCTTGCTCCTTCTACATGAAGAATCGACTAAAATCACGAGAATCAGAAGTCCATTAATTTCATACTTACAAGATCATCTCCTCTAGTAGTAATTATGTAGTGCATTAACAGTCGTTGATCCAAATAACAAGATAAGATAAATTTCGATAAAAATAACTGATTCCTCAATATTTTCGAACAGATTTACTCGTCTACGACGTTTATAAATATTTTGAGGTGGACCACTATATACAGATATAAATAGTATTAGCTACCGTATAAGAGAGGATGATTCCCATATTACACGTAATAACTTCATTTACTGGATTCTAAGTTTCAAGGGTTCTAAGAAACCGATCTTAGAAAGAATATTCGATAAAGATTTCACGCATTATACGATTATATAGATACGATTACATATATTACGCTTAACAATTTCGATATTACATATATGCACGAAATTTTGATTAAATATTGTTTTAAAATTTAATGATTTAAAAGACTTACCATCGTGGCAGCACAAAGAGCGCACCGATTCCTTGTAGACGCGATACATTTCAGAGCCACGAGTTGATAACTACCGTAACAGGGCCATGACAAGCGTTCATTTGTCATAGTTCTGTCCTCCGCAGCGTTTTCCCGCACCGAGGGAAGGACGCCACTCATGGGACTGACACTCAATGCTTTAAGACGTCAACAGTCAGTGACATCAGCTCCACCAAAATCCCATTTTGCGGACGAAGTCGGAACTACTCAACATGTCAGTAGGGATTCCTTATTTTCTACGATTTCCATCCTCTCCTCCCCGCCTCCCTCCTCCCCCCTCCCTCCTATCCTCCCCCTCCCTCCTCTCCTCCCCCCTCCCTTCTCTCCTCACCCCTCCCTCCTCTCCTCCCCCTCCCCTCGTATCCCCTCCCCTCGTGCATTGCACATTGCCTATATCCCAGGGATCCATTGTGTGTACGTAAATTTTACAAATAATAACAAATATATATAAATAAAGTCCTTTTATTAGTATAAATCAGTAGAAACATGTGTACAATATACATACAATTAAATAATATATCAAGTAAATCATTAACATTCATCAAATGATAAAAATCTACACTTGAGAAATAATTTTAGAACTTTGTAATTCTCACAGCAATATATTTGGCACTACTACTTCCACCTACATGTAGACATCATCAAGCATGTAGATGAAACTAGTCATGCTAAATATATTTCTGTGAAAACTACTAAGTTCTATAATTTCATAAGTATGACAAAATTCCACTAAGTCTAGCTTGAACTTTTAAGATTTAAAATATCTACTAATAACAGCATCAATTTGATCTAATATCATGTAGAATCATTAAATATACATATCAGATTGTAGTTGACAAGGTAACACCAAAAACTTAGGCCAACTGCACAAGTTTTCTCTAAACCAAACATCATGAATACATTTTTGGTGATTCTTACATAGGAATCATAAAATATGCTCATAGACATTGTTACTTTTCTATAGATGCAAGGTCAAAAATATATAGCAGAGGTTAGGAAGCTGAATGGGGATTATGAGGCATATTCTGATAAGCTATTTCAACCATTATGCTCCTCCTGAAAATTATAATACCATGCATATCTTATGTACATTACATTTCCTCCTTACTTTTCTAACTTTTTCATTAAAGGGGAAACCAACTTTTTACTAGGATTTGAAATTAATAGATGGAAAATTGGATCAAGATAGCTTATAGATCAAAATTTTGTTCTTGAATCAAAAGATATCTTCAAACTAGGATAATGTCTGAGATCAAAGACAGGATGATAAAATACAAACAAAACTAGCAGTACAGTAAAAGATACACAAGGGTAACATATGTGAATGGCTATCTTTTACTAATAGGAGTCCAAACAATGCCTTGCAATAAGACTTGCATATGTTTCATACAATCATGTACTAAATAGCAAATGGAAAACAGGATATAAAATGAAGTTATTGAGATTGATAGAGAAAATATTGCAAATACCCAAGCAGACAAAGGGAGTAGAAATTGTGAGATGATTAAGTCCAAATTAAGACTGGACAGATTACATCAAATTATTCCTCTGCAACCCACTCTAGGTTATTTCAAATATGAATAGCACATAAAGATTTATACTTAAAGAACATAGATTTTATTCAGGTATGCTTATCATTTGAAATTTTTACAAAAATCCCTGTCACTCTCTTGGATATTAGATACATGACTTATAAAAATTCTTTCATTAAAATAGTTTACTTGTCAACTTGCAAACATACAAAATAATTAACATGTAAACTAGGAAAGGCTGGCCATCTCCCAGTAAGAGATTTAAATCCAAGACAGTCATTAGTGCTAAAGTGAAATGATGTTATGTGTCCTACCCCAA
The DNA here is from genome assembly GCA_947579665.1 of Sympetrum striolatum. Lineage (NCBI taxonomy): Eukaryota > Metazoa > Arthropoda > Insecta > Odonata > Libellulidae > Sympetrum > Sympetrum striolatum. The sequence goes on from OX388342.1 coordinate 83,309,533, forward strand.
TTCAGTTATGAAGTGGTCCAGCATTCTTCTCTCTTTGAAGAAATACCATTCACTCTTGATTCACAACTTCAATGTAGAATCTTGAACCCACTGAAGTCTTGTACATTATAGCTAGCAGAGGTTTCCCCTTTGGTGACTCCTTCCTTTGTCATAAGCACATGGCAAAGATGACATTAAAGAATCCATGAAATGACCCAATCTGCTTGTGCTCAGTATCTTCATCAGGAGCAGTTGAAGGTAAATTGGGAAAAATTAATATCATACCCGTAAATCAGAAACCAACAATGATACAGTCTACAGCAATACTATTATTGTGTTGTTAATTGTCCTTCACCTTATCTATTCATTAATTTTTTTACAAATAGCCTATGGCTAATTTTGATTTTACATACACTTTTTTTATACATAGCAGTTCTTTGCGAACATTAAAAACACTAAAACACATTTTAAAATCTTCATAATGCAACATTAATAGAAAAAATAATAGGAGACTTCACACTCTGAGTAATTATCACATATCATTTAAACTTGTAATACTTCATAATCCTCACTGGACAGCCAATCACCTACTTTCTTCCTATGGATTCCGATAATCTTATTTCCTCTGGTAATTTATTAAACAGTTTCAGCCCCCTGCAAAATACTGATTTGAGACCTCTACTACTGCTGACTTCTTTAACATGGAAATGATTTGCTTGTCTTGTGGAATACTGGTGTACATCACTATTTTTCTTTGTGAAGCCTTCTAAATAATCTGGAACAACTTGTTTTCTAGTTTGTAAATGAAAGTGAGTACATCTCTGTTAACTTCCTTTTCTACTGATAAATAACCAAATTCTCTTAACAGGTTGTTAATATTTTCATTTCTCATTTTTTTTAATACTGCTCTCTTTCCCTTATTAAAATTCTTTTGCAACATTGCTATCTCCTGTTTATTTACCATAGTTAAGACAGTTGAGCAGTATCTCAAATGAGGCATCACAATCTACTTAAAGATCTTCCGTTCTTTTGAAAGAATTTTTCTTAATTTGTACAATTGGCTCACCTTTTTTGCTAGCTTTATTATAACTAGCTTAATTTATAATTCCAATACATCCTGTACATTAACACCATATAGGTAAATCAATGTATCGTCTGCAAACAAATTAATTTTACACTGTCTCATTATCCCTGGTAAATCATCTATATACAGAATAAATAGAACCTTTTGCTAACAAGTAATATTGTCTTACATTAAGCAAGCTTAAGATTAAAAAACGGATTTATTAACATCAACACCTTAAGTAGTGTAATAAGAAGGAATATTCTCAATCAAAGAGCATGTCCCTTTTACTGATCTAATCCTAACACCTGGTGAGTTTGATGCTCTGTTCTTAACAGTAATGTTATTATTGATAATATAACAGAGATTTTCTCGTGTGATGTAAGTTATAAGAGAATAGAGAGAGCATTTTTTACTCAATTATATTTTGGTGTAGTAATAGTTAATCGCTATTACTATAACGACTCGCTTAAGTATTCTTTAAGGAGCTCTTCTCTCTCAGCAATTACGCTCACATTTAACAACAAGCTTACCTGGTAGGACAATTCTGGAATTGAATCTTCCAATTCGGCATGTAGCAATTTCTGGCTTAGGGTTTTCCATAAGTCTCTCCTAATTTTATAGGCATTTATCAGGCTTATCAACAGAATACATGTTCTCCCACGAAAGACGATGCAGGCACCAGATAGCCTGAAGTTAGATGATAAAACCTTGGATTGAAATATACAGAGTTCAGAAAATGTTTAAGACAATTTGAAGAATGAAGTTCTGCTTTCGCTACACACATCCCAAAAATTATTGCGGTACAAATTACAAATTATCGTAATGTTTTGATTGTTATACCAAAGCAAAGGGTAAAGAATAAGCACTTGAAATATACGTAATTATTTCAGTGAAAATTACAGTTTATCAGGAAAATTCCTAATAAAATGACTATTTTCCAAGATTTACGATCATTTTCATCCCGTTTTTGAAGATTTTTCGAACTGAGGTTAAAGATAAATTTCCGGGTGGAGCGGTAGCAGAACTTTGCCGAGAATTTAAGCAAGGAGGACACATTTTGGACAGGAGTGAGATAGAATAAAATACATTTTTAAAGGAGAATTCTCAACATTTGCACGATACGGCTTTCGGAGCATTGAGATGGAATAATGAAGAGACTAAGTTTTACCAGCGCCAAAAGTGCCTTCAGACGCGATATGATTTATACTACAGTTTAATCCATTTTAACCATTGTTATATATAAATCAACAACATACAATTCACGAATAGCATTGGAATATTTTCGTTTACTAGTGAATGATGTTCGTCTTCAATCAAATAATGGATAATTTTAAGAGTGATGGTCTCGATTTGCATGCATAAAATAGTTACTTACTATTAAGCTATCGTCAGCGATAGGAATAAACGAATCTCGGAACAAAAACTCTGCATAACAAACAAAAAATGGGTTTGTCGTTCACAGTTGTTCGTGTTTACGTACGATTGCTCGCCATATTGGAAATCTTTATTTACATATCGAAGTAGTAATTTTTTCACCCATAATTGGGAGCCACAATAGCACGGAGGCAGAGATATCTACCGCCTGAAGTCGGGACTTTTTCGAGGCTTGCCACTGTCGAAGGAAGGGGAGGTAAGAGCCAGGGCCATGACGCCACTGTAGTGATGGGAAAAAAACGTTTTTTTCATGCGAACGTTTTAAAACGTTGAATAAAAAACCTTTTTTTCATTTTATTTCTAAAAAAAAACGTTTTTTACATTTTATTCCCATATTAGGATTGAAATTAGACATTTATGTGTATACTTCTCATTGACAATATATACTGATTCATTATCTGTTCCAAGTAATAGTCATTCAACAAAAAATTTGAATTTATGACGTAAGTTTATTACAAAATTATGCACAATGATGCGCTGAAAATCACATTTGAATACTCGATGATCTCAAATACGTAAATCTTTCTTACTTGTCATATTAAAGAGCCAATAAAGGAACCAAATGGATTAAGCATATAATAGTTATGATAAGTATAATAATTAGTATTAGATATGAAATTATTTCAGCCACCTTTAACAGGTTCTGAATTTTAAAGGAAAATATTCAATTGGATATAAATGCTGAGGAATCCTCCAGTTTTCGCACGGTAAGGGCGGAGTTAATATAAATAATAAATAAATTATTTATAATACTAATACGACTTACCTCGAATAGCAGAAACATCTTCGATAAATGTTTATATCTTTTCAGTATATCGATAGTGGTTTTTTTATCTAATAGTATAGGGAGTATAGGGGATTAATTTAGGCTTAAAAACGTAAAATTAAAAACAAACAGCAGCAACATTTTTGTTTGATATTCCAATCTAATTGTGATGAAACATGTTTTGTTTTAACAATTCCGTTTCGTATCTTAGAATGCTTGAAATAAATGAGTGAAAAAGTTCGTAGATAATTATAAATAAGAAGGATATATTTTTACATATTTTTTTAAATCATGGACTATATCATCTTTCATGGTATTAATTACAGCCATAATTATATTATTTGTAGTTAAATTATAGTCTGTATTAGTTGCAAATAAATTATAGTTTGTAGGTCACAACTCTAAAGATGCATAAAACTCGATACAAAAGCAAAAGAACCAAAGTGGCCATATGTTTTGGATTGGATTAGTCTGTAACTGTGTCTTCAAATTCCTCCACTACGCCATCTAGATCTGATTCCTCGTTGGAAATGAGTGAAGAATTGTTCTCACCTACACCCGCAGGTGTAACAACTTCCTCTCCATCCAGTTATCGAGAGATTATCGCCTGAAATTTTAGCCCTTTCGGTTTCCAGTAATTTCAAGTTGTGCTTGATTAAAATAAGTTTCAAAGCTCTTTCATTAGTCCTGCGGTTTCTTCTTAGGTTGTGAATACGTCCGTGCTTGCTAAAACTTCTTTCCGTCGCCGAGGATGTGGGTGGAAGTGAAAAATCTTTACGGCAACTCAATAGACTTTTGTTTTGGAGCATATTCCCTTCCAAAAAATTAGAGGCGAAAGTTTTTTAGATACTGAAATGACGTATGGTGTCTTCCAATTACCATCGTCAGCCTCGTTGGTTGCCATCTCGGAATGAATTTCAGCTATATTCTCTTCACTGAAGGTGGGATCTGATTTTGCGAGAATATCAACAAATTTAAAAACATCAGAAATTTTTGATGGTTCCAAGCTCGAACATTTTCTTGAAGGGTCAAAAAAAATTAGCTGGCAAATGGGCCTTCGTCACGGCCAAATCTCTTCTACAACTGTGACCATCAGTAATCTAGGAAATTGCAGCAGACTTTGCTAAGCTGTGGCTCATCATTTATTGCCATGTCGATTATGTAAGCTTTAAATGATTTCAGAACGTCTTGCAGATTATTTAAAAAAATCCAAAAGTTAATTTTCAGACAGAACACGTTCTTTGTGTCGTGACGAAGCCTCAGGGGTGGATTCTTAGGATTAGCATCAATCACTATCTGTGGCAGCACACTTTTGTTAGTAATTAATGATTCCCGAGCAATAGCTGTGGATCAGAATCGAGTTACTGCAGGGTTTTTTAAGTGATAAAAATTTGTTTGCTCTTTTGAACATCTGAAAACTAAGTTCGAACCGTTCGAACGATCATACACACGCTCAAATAATCCACGCAATGATACGTCTTCCATTCAGAGAATTCTGTTGGTTTCAAGAAAATACTATGAACACTATTTTCTGTTCGGCAACATGAACCTTAGCGGTCACTAGTGAACCACATGGGGCCAATTTTCGAAATTTTCTACACTTTATCATAGATTGCTTTTACAAAGCTATTAACTTATTTGAATTTTATCATGAAGCCAAACTTCCACAATGTTACGCCTGAAAATGTTGATTTTATACAATTTATCAGTCTTGCAAGCATATAAACACTCGTGTTTTTTATAAAATCGTTTTAAAAACTAGAGAAATACATTCTTTACAAGCTATTAGGTCAGGTCAACTGCAAAATTTACTAATCAGGATAGTAAATCTATCGGATAAACAACGAAGAACGCCACCTCAAAATTGACGAAAAAAACGTTTTTTTCACGACGAATGAAAAAAACGTTTTTTTCAAACGTTTTAAACGTTTAAAACGTTTCATTTTTTTCGAGGTTCCCATCTCTACGCCACTGGAGCCAATAGTAGCAATGAATAGGTGTTTAGGCCTCTCGAGAAACAGCCAATTTTGTATTTCCACTGTGCATGATGTTCGTCTACGGTCGTTAGAACGTAGTTAAGTGATTTCAAATAGCAGCGTATATTTGTGAGACTGCGTTGAAAATATTCCCGTCGACGAATAATTTTTCTTCCGGAAAGATTATATGTATTATTCAGCCAAATGAAATGAAAAGTAAAACCAGCAGATAGTTATTCCTGACTGTGGCATTGAAATTGATAAAGTATTTACTAAAAACAGTAATTTTATGACCGAAAAAGAGATGCGAAAAAAAAATAACCAAGGAATCGAACCAGCATACTTCTACTTTATAGTTGGATGTATCATCCATCACACCACGATGTCTGTGACGAGATGAGAAGATGGGTAATTTTCCCGTTTCACGGTGTTTACGTTTTATTTTTTTTTACACTAGAAATACCCCGATTTCGATGAAATTTTCAGGGATGATACTTCAAACATTGCAGTTTATGATAAAAATTATAGCGAGTAACTACCTGACGCAGTTGCTGATATATCTCGATGAAAGTGACCGAGGTACAAGAATGGCGTCCGGAGACCATGTTTGAATTGTTAGTTATGGCGTTTTGACGCCAGATGTAGCGGTCAGCGATGAGTACATGAGTACATAGTAGGCTTTATGCTATGTTTTTGATTAGCGAGGTCAATAAAGCCAGAATTGCCTGAAATAGTAGTCTTTATCTCCCATCCAAAGAAAGAATACTACCAAAATATAAAAAATATTTCATCGAGCATAGATTTCTCCCATTTGTCTTCTAATCCTTTTTTCTTTGTTGGAGGAATTTTCCTTAGTTAAACTTGACAACTAATATTTGTTTTCTGTATTTGATTTCTTCCTCTATACTTGACATACAGTGAGCAAAATCATACCTTCAACAGGTAAGACGAATGCGGAACCCACTCCAAGTCCAAGTAAGCTATCTAAATAATGGATCAAATTATGATAACAGCCATTCCTTTTTTCATAAGGAGGAAAATATGTTTTTACTATATTGAAATCATTCCTAATTCAAAGATTCATTATTAAGCACTTTTGCTGAAAAGACCATACTTGGTGAATTTCCTTGGTAAACAAACATAATCTTGATGTTGAGGGTTCATTACTAAAAGTTGTGAGAAAAAATACAGATATTATTTATTATATCTAAAAGTAGAAAAGGAACACGGCTGTGTTACTACATTATAGTTTAAAAAAGCTCTAACTAGTCGCTGTTTGTAACCCATCATGCGGAAGTACCTAAGTATTATATTCTAACATATATACAAGGAAAATTCATACACGATAGTCAAACAAACAAGCAAATTCATAGAATACGACTAAATTATTACTGAAGTGTATGATTGTGCAGGCTAAATCAGAATTGCCAGATAAATGCGGTTTTTTTAATAAAATCATAGATGCAATCCAATGATAAAACTTAAGGAAAACCTTAGTTTCATGAGCTCAAAACCAGAACCATAGAAGAAAAGGAGAAGACCAGAACCGTCTGAATAGGACAATTTTTCCATTAGAATCAATTGCATACGTCAAGAATTCCAATTTTCAAATAAGAGAAGCATAAATTTCACAAAAATTAGTACCAACATTTAGCATGGCACTGATTTCAAGAAGAAAGTCCTTAATAGTTTATCTAAAAGCAAATACTATATTTCTACGAAAGTAAAACCGTGTCTTTTATAAATTTTTGCATATCATTTCTTAGAGGGTAATTTTCTTTATTTCTTTTTTTACTACTGATGCTAAGGTAATTAGGATAATTCAGCAAATGAAATTCGTCATTCAGTTTTCCATAAGTTATAATGACGAGTATTATTTTTCTTTTTCTTATCATTTATTCAGAGCACTAATATTGTTAATATTTATTTATAAATTCATTTCATAGTAATTCAATACATCCGCCTGGCTGAAGATTTCAACTAAAGCTTATATTTAGAAGTTCCTGCTACCATACTATGACGAATGGGCTATTTTCATTTGTCATGTGGTTCAGGATAGAGAAAAATGTATCTTTCATTTTCTTTTCCCCCAGTCTTGATCATGGCTGTAATGAAATGAAAGCTACCGAGGTATGAGTGAAAAATTGCACTAATCAAGGTCTCTCCTCACCGAATGCCAAGAAAAGTGTTACTCATAGAGTCATTGTGCTTCGCTTGCGTGGATATGTTCCGCTTATAGCATTCTTGCTCAGAGAGGAAAGCAATGGCAAACTACCTCACTCCTCATCCTGCCTAGTGAACCTCGTTCCTCTCTGCAAGCTCTTAGTAGCTTATGAGAGAGGGGATGAAGTACCAAGCGGCCTTTGGGATGAATTTGGAAATGGCTTGCACAAGGAGCATTCTGAAAACTCATGTTGGGGCTAATTTTCATGAAAACATTGTAATATCGTTAATTGGCGTCGATTACAAAAACTACTCCGGGTGAATCGTGAATGGAGAGAACGAGTCATCAGGGTCAATTATTGTTGATAGAATCTGGTTGACAGAGAAACAGGTTGTCATTTAATTTCCATGATGTGATATTGCGTCAGTTTTCTTTCATGGTCTTATTTAATTTCGCTTGAGTGGAAAAATGTGTATCACTAACTGATAAGTTTAGAGCAGCAGTCACCAACTGGTGGTCCGCGAACGACTGATGGTCCATGAAGAAATATAGATATTATATGCAATCGTTTGGTATATTTTATCTTTTCATTATATGTACTTTGATTACCCTCCGAGCATCAATGCAGTATGGGCGAGCGACAGCAATCGCATTATAGGAATGAGACCCAATTCGCTCAAAAGAATTGCTTTGAAAATCTTTATATACAGGGTGGGTCATTTAAAAGTTTATTTTTAATATTTTTGTATTTATTATATTTAATAATATAATCATTTATAAATAAGTTTAAGATGTAAATCATAAAATATAAATAATAAAATATAATATGAATAATAAAATATACTATAAATAAAATATTATGTTTGATAAAATTTTCTTTAAAGATGTAAAAAAATAGATTGGCAGTTGGCCCACCCTATATATGTATAGCGGTCCGCGATCGTAAAGAAAAGAACTCCTACCCTGCAATTCGCAACCTACAACTGCTGCACCTCGAAGAGTGAAGAACGATTTCTGGAATGAAGCAGAGGAGATAAAATGAATGTCATCGGTCTCAGCGAAGTCAGAAGAAAATCAAAAGAACCACTTACACTGAAGGAAATCAACATAGTGAATTCAGCGGTTCGTGAGGTAGGAAAGGTCGGTGACTATGGCGAAAGGCTGGCTATGAGTAGAGGTGTATAATGCAGCAAAACGTATTTGGTTGCTATTTTTTATAGGAAGCTTATACAATTTCAAAATATAACCGATCACTCTAAACAATTTCGATAAATGCTCAACATTGAAAGACATTGAGAGTGAGTTATCTCCGACCGACGAAACACATAGGCAAATAATGCGACACCTAATGGGTAAAAGATTGGTAATAGTAAAACTGACGAATTTCAAACGACTTAAATGGATATCAAAATGAAGAGGCTAAAATATTAACAAAGTTATTTATTTATTTACTAGCTGAAGCGCCCGTTGATTCTCAACAGGGAATATAGAAGTAGATTAAATTCAAGTTGCCGGTAATGCGTAAATTCCCTTTAGAATAAGGTCTAAAATCCCAAGCTATTCTTACTGTACAAGAAAATTCATGAGCTTGGGTCAACAATCGCATTGATCGTGAGGAGGATTGGCTATTTTCAACCTCAACAATTTTGGATAATTCACGCGTATTTTATCAAAATTCTCCAAATTTCGATTTGGAAACAATATTCCACGATAAAAATTAGAACATTCATTTAATTTCCGTTCTTTTGCTTCTTGTTTCGACTCCGCACGACTATTCTTCTGTTTTAATTCTTCAAAAGAAATATAGCCTGCTACCGATTAAAGTGAAGATTAGATTTATTCTTTATGGAAACCCATCTGAGCGATCTTGGTTCGAAACCAGCAAAATTATCGAATAAAATTGAGACAGTACATACGTCCTTCCTGGTTCCAGAAAACACGTACGCAAAGTTTGATGCGAATCTGGCAAACGGTTTGTACTAAAATCGAAGACACACAATCTCCTGACTGTAATTACGTACCTGCAATTGCTGGTTACCTTCTTACAGAAAATTTCTCGTTATCCATGTAATATATCGTACTCTTCAATCATCAGCTTTATGGGCCTTAAGTCCACGAGTATTTTTACGGGATAAAGCATGAGCTCGGATTCAACAATGGGATCGGTCGTCAGGGGGATGAGTTGTTTACAGCCTCAAATTTTCACGAAAGTTTTGTATATTTTACCAATATTCTCGCAAATTCTAATCGAAAGTAAGATTCCACGACCAAAATAAAAATCTTTATTCAATTTTCTTTCTTTCGGTGTTTGTCTCGATTCTGTACGACTATTTCTTCTAATTTAATTCTTCAAAAGAAATAAAGCCTGCAACCGATAAAAGTGAAGCTTACGTGTATTCCTTATGAAAATCTATCTGAGCGATCTTGGTTCGAACCCAGCAAAATTCTTGAATAAAAATGCGACAGTACTTCCTTCCTGATATAAATGGACACGCATGCAAAGTTTGAGACAAATCGGGCAAACGGTGTAGACTCCAATCCAAGACAAACAAACAAACCCACAAACAAACAAACACACAAACCCACAGAATTTCTGCTTTATATATATAGATTGCACAAAACCGCCGCGGTTAGTCGCGATGTACGTTAACTTATATAACAATTAATTAATATACATATGTTTTTTCTGTGCAACATACAATATAAGCATACATAAATAAAAATAATAAATATACATTTACAATACATATATGAATTATAAATAAACACACCGCTGAGAATTAGCTATAGGTAGTTATGAATTTTTTAAATAACCTTCGGCCAGCATATGCTTTACCTGTCTTGTACTTTCATGCAAGATTAGTTGATTCAAGTTTAAACTATTAAAAATTAATCGTATGGGAAAATATACCCTTCAGTTTTATGGACATGACGACATTTGTAAGATTTTATACTCTATGGTTTTGGCAAATGGAGATCCGGAAGAGGATCGAAGGATATGATAAGAAAATTTAGTTTCCATATCGAATTCTAAATTGCTTCCCAAACAATTCTGGTGATAATGAAAAAGGGATAGAAAAATATCATTAGCTTTTACCAAGTATCTCCAGGGAAATTCTCCTCAGCCGTAATAGAATTACCTTACGTTGGGGAACCTCAGCCGCTCTCTCTCGATCAATTTCTTTCAGTAGATATTTCTCTTTTCCCTAGCTTCTTTTAACTTCCATTATCCTTCTCAGAGGCTTTACTCCCCGAGGAAATTAATCTCGCCTGCATTCTCTTTCCAGATTACTTCACTTAAATTTACCAATGGCGTCATTGTAGCACTCCAGTTGACGTACGTCATATACATATGTACATGCAAACAATCTTTATGAATCACTGATTTTCAGTACCAAGATATCAACGTAGCACATATGTTTGTGGTATAGAATGGAAAATACGTTGATAATAGCTAATTTGTTGGCTGATAATGGAGTTAGTTGACAAAAATTATTCCTAAAATAATTAATGGAAAATAATAATAACTTACATAGGAAAATGCTCTCGTTTCTAAAACGAAAACAGGAAAAGATAGCCCTTAAATAAGAAAATATTAAGTAAAAAAATATTTGATTACTGTAAGGGGTCTTATCAGAAGGTGCTTCCATTTTAAAATATCTTTTAAGATGTTGTAATTGATGCTACCACTTTGTATAAAAATATTTAAGGCTTTATTTTGGGAGACATCGTGAAAAAAGTGTTTCGTCTGACGTTTAACTGCAGGATATTTCACACACTACATTAGAGGAAAAGTTAGCATTCAAGTTGGTTTCCAGGAGGAATTTTACCATCAAGCTAGATACTACACAACAACATTGCAATCCTCAAGAAAAACAATTCGTTTTAATTTTCGTCATTCAATTTTTTATATTCACCCTACATTCAATTTTAAGGATTTCCTGCGAGAGAAATCTGCTTTTCGTATGAAAACATTGTTTTCCAGTAAACAAGATATTGGCCAATAAAACAGAATAATAGCAACAGCTTGCATTCAATACTAAAAAGTGAATCAGTAAGATTATTCCAGTGTTTATATTTTTAAACTACGAATAAAATTCTACTCGAAGTTGGAAGAAACAGTTTTCAGATATGCAACTTCAATTTTTTAACCATGATTAGGCAAAAATTCAGCAAATATTCTGATGTTTATCTACAGCTATCCAATGTAGCAATGATCGATGTATATTATATGTGAACAAATTGCAAACAATGTGAGAATTCTATCCGGCCTACAAATCCTAAAATTGAATTTATTAAATCTCATCATTCATATTTGGCCGTCGAAGTAACTATAGTAGTATTGCTAAAAGTGCAGCTTAGGTTATTTCGCACATTTTTCAAAACTTACGATATCACAAGGAATTGGTATTTTCAATTGAAAAGTAGTTACTACAGCATGCTTCGTGTAATCTAAAAGTCTTTCCTAAACAGCCAGTCTTTACTTGCCGAATATTCTTATTAGCAGAAGAAAAATAAGCAGATTGCATCAAATATTTCATCTATTCACATAATAGAGGAGTTTTGGTCTAATCAAGTACTAAATCAGTAGTGAAATTTAGTAAAATATAGTCTCGATGTTTTTTAAGACGTATTATCACCTACTGGACGTGGACACGAATGTGAAATCTCACTGTACGAATAGAAATCTGTCAACTTTCATTTAATTTTCTCACCACTCTGAAGCTCGCATGATGAATTCTCTAGAATAAATTTTGGCATAGAGAAGAATCTACAATAGCGGAAATGAATTTACTATTTATCCATCAGCTATGAGGAAAGCCTTGCCGCTTAGGTCAGGAACTCCTGTCTTCCACCATTTTATATTTAAGGTATGAATTCATCCAAATTCTTAACTTTATGTCATGCAGATAATTTTTCTTTGGCCTTACCTCTTCCTTTTCTCCTAACCATTTACTACCTATAAATCTGCTCAATTCTCTTTTCTGATTCTCATTAAGTACATATATCTTCTTCTCTTAGGGGTTTAAAATAATTGTTTCACACCACCGTCTCATACTTCCCGCAAAACGCTTTTAACTTTTCTATTCTCTCATTATTTATAACCCAATTTGTCCGATAACTCTACTCTCGACATTGGTTCCAACCACTGCATTCAAATTTCTCATAATCTTTACTCTATCTTTTCTTATGTCATCTGAAGAAATTCTTCTAATTCTTCATATACTGTTTCGACTTCATCTTCCATCTGCCGAACTATTTGGTAATGTAATATGGCCGAAGTATGGCTGTAAATATACTACCACTTATTTTAGAATATTCAAGTCGCTATTCAACTCATAAGCATATTGGGATAAACCATTTCCAGTTGATTACTATATTACACCTGCTTTAGATTCCTGGTTTCTATATTTTGCTGGCTAGTTCATTAAAAATCTAAAAATTTCGCAAAACATGGGAAAATGCTGGCGTTCGAAACCATTACGGTTCGTACCCATATCAGCTGCATTGTAGTTCTCAAATTTTTGCTGGTCTCTCGTTAAATTGTAAACACTTAGTGATGGTAAATATTGGACGACCGTAGTTTAGGTTGAACATTTACACCGTCACACTCAATATATTATTACATACGTAAAAGTTGTTCACGTTTCACATTAATATTATTATGATCTTGGAAATCACGTAAAACATAGTGCCACATAAGTAAAATAAATTATTTTAAGTAAAAATTTCTTTAGCATTCTGCAGAGACTTTTTATCTTTTAGAAAGTAAGCGTTTTCTATAAAGCGCTTTATCTAGTCAATATGCTTGTTATTTCCTGGAATGTAAAACAAGAGGCGATTGCTTTAAATTACAGTTTTAACTCTATAGCTGTAAAAGATTACATTGCGAAATGGTCCGGCACTATGGAAAATCCGTATGGGAGGGAATTTCATTAATAAATGTTTCCATTTCTGAAAATATCTAAACCTTTGATGAAACCGAGTATTTTCTTCTAGAAAAATATTTAGTTCCGAAGAAAATCATTGCCATCGATAAAGTAATGCAGTCGCCTTTCTACAATACTGATTATTACTATGTATAACTACGCATTCTGTGCAGAATTTTAAAGGGGATTTGAAACAACTGCTCAATAGAAAAGAATATGTAGCGCGGCAAATAATTAAAAATCAATAGCTCGAGTAGCGTACATTTTCTAAAATAACGACACAAGATATATACTATGGGAATTGGCAAATATCAATGTAATTTTCTACAGTTATTCATCCAGAATCTATGATTAATTAGTAGTATTATTGTTAAAAGTGTTTCGATCACTTAGTTCGAGCCCAGGACAGCTTTCACCAAAGCTGAACGCTATTAACACTTGGCTACCTTGGATCCTTTCTTAATTCTTCTTCCTAATTATCGATACAATTTATATTGCTACTTGGTCGTGAAAATTTATCTTGAATCAATACTTTTTTCCATATTAATAATAACTCTCGATACTATTATCTTTTAACAAAGCCAGGTTATCCAAACTTTTCGGCCAGGTAACCACAGTGGAAATTTCTTCAAAAAGGAGGAGCCAATGAACCGAATCCCCCTTAAAGTTAGACTACCACATTCGCGATCCCCATTCTTTCCATGTTTCCTCTCTATTTCCACATTCCTTGTCAAAAATCTGTATATATTACTGGTTATATTTAGCTTTTAAGTACAAATGTATGAGAATAGGGTCAAATCGAAGATGGCCCATCCTAGTCCCAACATCGCCGAATAAAAATGTGCGTGTGTATCTGTAAAAATATGCGTATAGATAACCCTGTTCTGAAGACCTGTAATTAGACTACGATAAGTTTTAAAGTAACTATCCGCTATATACCTCAACGTTTCGTAAAATTTAGGAGCGTAAGGAGGAAAAAATATTCCCTAAATTTACACGCAATTTTTGCTGGCTATGAATCAATCTTGCAGCCAGAAAATCCTAGCAATTTCAAACTCAAAACTTAAAAAAGTAAATGTGTTGCTAAATTGTTTTACAGAATTATTACTTTCATTGAATTATTATTCCGTTCAATATTCATTAAAATTTATTAAGTTCATCAAAAATTCTGATTGAATTCGTATTTCACAAATTTCGACCATACTGTTAGGGAAATATTGCATCAGTATTTTGTTTGAGCTATAATTTTGGAACCATCCTCCAAGTAAATTGTACTTATCAAACAAAAACAGGAATCTTCTTCTTCATCTTAAGGACCTTGCCTGAAAATAAAATCTTTTAAAAAGAAATGTTTCAATACGTTATAGTAATGCTTAGTAATGTGTAGTAGTAATTTAGGAACCTACGGAGTGATTGCTTCACAGGGTGATGTATGGTGGGGTTCTACCCCGTGACCACTACGGTAGCCGAGAAGGCCTGTCATGAACCTCGAAAAAATCCAGTAAAACAGTTACAAATATGAATTATTATGCATGCAATATTTATTTTTTAAATTAAATATAATTTATGTATGTAATCGTTCTGTGAGAATGTTAAGCTTACCAAGTATGGATTTTAAATTAATTATGTTTATAACTAGTATAAATGTATGTATGTAGAAAAAACTGCCACCACGATTACACCCTACCTGCACTTTGCATAATAATAATAATGATATTCGTTTAACTAAAGGTTGAAACGAATCTTTGGGAAATATCTCTTTTCCTGTTTGCAAAATTATTATATAGAACAGCAAAACATAATTTTCCTAACCACCTCCTAATTATTCCTATATCCAGTATAATATGAGTAAAATTGTATTTATCAAAGGCATGAATTACGTATGACATCAATTCTGCTATTTTTGTTTCTCTTAAAAACGAATCAAGAAAATTAATCTAATTCAACATTAGGATTCTTTTTCGATAAGTTTCTTTATACTATTGCCCTTTAATGGCCAAAATAAATATTCATCTAACTTGAATGTCTTATACTATGTAGTATGGAAAATTTGAAGATTTTCTGCAGTTCGTACGATTTAGTTCCTGTTGTTTCCAAAAGAGCTTTTTTCTTCATAATTCACATTTTTACCTTCCCCAATAAAAGATTAGTTTAAAAATATAAAAAATTGAATAAATAATTTTTGAAATTAAAATATACGGTTTACTTTGTGCAACAACAATTCGATGTTCCAACTTCGCTGATTCCATCATGATAGTTTCAACTCTCTCTAAGGGTACTATGTGATATTTTAATCCAATGCATTTAATTTAATATACGGTTCAAATTGTCAGGTCTTTATTGAAGTGGTCATTCTATACAACACTCAGTGCGCAGTCTTGTTCGGACTTATGATTTTGTCTCATCTTCAGAAGGAAGTCCAAACTTGGAGAAGGGAATGATTGTCTTTCGTCATCGATTCTTTCCCTGCCTTTGAGAAATATCCCTTTCCTTCTCCTACTCTCTCCCCCATATTCCCTCCCACAAAGCAGCTCCTTATCCCTCGGGAAAATCTTTTTCCAAGTATATAAGCCCCGTCTTCGGCCACTGAAAGCATCATCTGCTTCGTGTCTTCCACAGTGAGCATCTCAGCACATTTGGTAAGTCAGCAGAGCTACCAACTCCTTGCCTTCAAGCACGGATCAAACTCGGTGAAATCGTCTTAAAAATTACAGCAGACCCAGTCAGTTGTACAGCAGCTTCAGCAAAGCATTTGCAGACATCTAATACTCTAAAGTTATAATCCTACTTTTCGCAGTAGACGCTACCGCATTGTTAACAAAGTGGTGTTTCTCATTTCAGCATTCCGCAACTCTCAACCAAACCACCTCCATCACCATGAACTCCAAGGTCGTCTTCGTCTTCGCCCTGGTCGCCATCGCCATCGCCCTCTTCGCAGCCACCGCTGACGCATCTGCATACCGGAAGCCACCCTTCAACGGAAGCATCTTCGGGAAGCGCGGAAATGGAGCCTCAGCCGATGTCGATTCTCGAGGAATTGCCTTCTCCGCTCTCTGCGAAGTCGCCCTCGAAGCTTGCTCATCCTGGATGCCAGTCGCTCAGGACTCCAAGTAACTTCGACGCACCGGTAGAATTAAACTGTTTGTAGTCAAATTTCCCACTCTTCGAGATATGCCTGTTTGTAAAATTTTCCTGGCATCGAGGACACGGGGAAGACGAGCTACCCAATTTGACCCTTCATCTTCCACGGCTGTCTCTTTTGGTGTCTGTTTAAAAAGATCTAAATAAAATATTTTCCATTTGAAATACTTTGTACTTGTAGCTTTGTAGTTAACATGTGTGAATAAAGGTATGAAGACCTTACAATATGTTCTCATTGCGTTCTCTCACCTACTCCATCAATATCGTCGATCCGTGCTCAATAACTTTTAAGCTGCGAATCAACCTTATATTTCTAACTCTCCATTGTTCTTTGTCTGGTGGTTTCCTTTATATATCAAGAAAACCATGTATAATTTCTTTTAATATTATGTAGAGGGAATTATACAGCTATATTACCCTGCCAAACGCCGGAAAAGGGATTGCAAGATATCATTTCAAATGTATACGTATAATTTTCTATACGCTACACTATCAGCTAAAAACATTTTCCACCCTATACCTCCCTATTTATACTCTACCTTACCATCAAAATTTCCTGCAATAACTTCTTCTTTCATTCATATTCCTCTCACACGCAAACCTATCAAATAAGCAAAACAATTTATTGTAACAAAAACACTTGTAACAATAATATTCAGAAGCTTGTACAATTCAAAACTATCTAACAAACATCCCACACTATTTACAAAAACACACACAACAGTTTGTTTGTTACATAGTATGCAATTGTTCAAGTTTATGAATAATATTGATATAAGTGTTTTTGTTACAATAAATTGTATCGTGTGATTGAATTCCATCAAGTATCATTGAAGCTATTCAATTTTACTATCAAACAATTTCTTCCCTTCACTTTCTTGCTATCTCCAAATTTTTGTGACATTTCCTCACTCTAGAACGTATTTCGGCCTTCTAACCTTAGCTTACTGCATTTCAACAACATAACTACATCTTCCCATGCATTCAAGATTAGATTTAATGTTCTTTGAACTTTCAATGTTGTGATGAAATACCAAATACCTGTGATACTGGGATGCAATTATTTCATTAGCAACATATCCAGTTTCTGGAGCATTTTTCAGATATTACATTCTTTGCTCAAATATTTCTCAGATATATTTTTGAAACTGTATCTTGCTTTATTTATTCAAAGTTACCTTTTCATAACCATCTCCAACTATTCTTGATGTATTACATTCTCCGAGCCTCAAAAAGGTTCACTCCTCTAAGAGAACTAAAATCGGTAGAAGAACTATAAAAATTGGAGGGTTCTCTCCTTTGAGTTCTCTCTGGTTGTTTTTTTGGTGAAGTAAACAACTTAGTTATTTCAGCAAACTTTCTAAGAGTTTTCTTTGGATTTATAAGTAAGCAACATGCACTTTGAAACTTTAGTGAAGCTAGAGAAAAATGCGATGTTCTGCTCTCTTTCTTTCAGGTAACTGAAATGCATTATGGCCGTAGCTAAACATGAGGTTATAATTTTAAACGTTTAGTCTTGACTTAAAAACTTGCGCCATGTATTTTTCTAAGCTTGACGGCTCATCAAAAAATTTGCCCGACATATATGTTTCTTTCACATTAAAAACTATTGATATTTCGAGGTTTTAAAACTGTAAAAACGATCCACCAACTTGTACTAAGACTGTGCACTCTTACATTCAATGCCTGAAGGCCTTGTTTTATTACGGAACATCTTCCGTAAAGAGATGTTTTGCATTCAAGTATATGTACATTGTTAGCTTAAAATTTCAGTTAAGAATAGTAAAGGAAACGATTTGATCTATCGTTTTCATTTCACATTAATAACGTGACAATTTTTACATCGATATATTACCTTTAATACTTACACTTGAATTAAATATTCAACTGGTTTATAAGTGTTAACACACTGATTATCGGGAATACGAGATGGGAGTAATCAAAAACTGTCTGCTGTTTCGTTATTTGACAGAGGACAAAATGGAAAACAATATGCTCTGTTATAAAAACAACATAGCATAGGTATGCTATTACAATATACTTACAAAATTCATGATTTTAGATTTAAATAAAAATATACGAGGAATAATACCGATGTAGCATGATATCCTCCAATGAAAAGGATAAATAATCTTAATTCCAACAACTGATTTTATACGTAATGAAAAGGAAGAAGAGCATTGTAAGAAAATAAGTTCATACACCTACGCATAAACTCAAACCGGATTTGTTATGAAGTGAGAAATACCAAATAAACCAGCTACTCCTGTTTGAAATATAAATTAAATCCTATGAAATACTAAATATTTGACTAACACCTTTGAAAGAAATCCCTGCATTCACCTCGTAGATTATTTTCGTTATGTTTATCACTCATTGAGTAAATTTACAATTAATTGTCGCTGTTGTAGGTTTAAAGGTGCTCCGACATCTTAGACCATTTCGTACACATGTGCTCCCGCAGTGAATAGAACCTGGGACCGCACCCACCGAAGTCGAACGCGTTGCCCACAGGGCTATCTGGGGGTCCCCTTTACATTAAATGCATTAACTATGGAGCACTTTGCTCTATGGAATTTACTCCATGGAAGCGAATGTTGGACTTTAGGGAAGATGGAGAGACTGGAAACTGCAGAAATGTGGATATGCAGAAGAATGTTGAAAATTAGTTCGATGGAAAGGAAAGCGAACGTTGAAGTGTTAAAAGAAGTGAAGGAATAAAGGAAGTCAATAAATGTTATGGAGAAAAGAAAATAAAGAAAAATTCTTGGGGTATCTACTGAGACATAATAGTATGATTGGGATAATGTTAAAGGAAAAGTGTTGGGAAAAAAGGAAGGGGAAGACCTAGGAAGAAATATATTGAAGATATCCAGAAAAGTATGGCAGGGTATGGATACTGCCAACTCAAGAGAATGGCAGAAGATAGGTGATCTTGGATGCAGAGACAAGGCCTTAGATAATGGATCGATGGATGGATATACTATTCTTCCTCTACTGTCTCCAATATTTTCATCTTTGCGACCCAATATATCATATTTAAACTTTGCAGTCAGCGCCCAATTTGCCACCTACAGTAAGAAAAAGTAAATTGGCTCCATAGGAATTTAAGTGTGTTTAGCCCATCTATCGTCATGGAGAGACCATGTATTTCTTAACCCTTTCAGACCCTGCGTGCAATATATTTGACACAATTTTCAGTGCTTATTATGTATTATTAATTTTAATTTAATATTTATTTTTATGATTGTATTCTATCTAAAGTAATCCTTCAAAAGAGACTTTGAGTCGAGACTTTGCAACGCCGAAGACTAACGTATCGAGATTTTTAGAACTTATAAACCACGATAATCCTTTTAATTCATTTGGGTACGGATTTGATTGTGAGATGAGCAAAGCAAGAAACTGATTCAAATAATATTTGGAATCGTATACCCGAATTAAGAAAATATGGTAATAAGGCATAACCTATTTATTCGGCAATAAGGAAATATGTTGGATAAAGTTTTAACGTACATATCTCTCTCACTTACTCTTGTTGTCCTTCAAACGAAGAACATAGTTGCGTTATTATTCCAGAGGGATAAAATGATAGCTGTTTTGTACCTTGAATGTATTTATCTTTTTCTAAGTAGCGGGAAGTGAAATTGAATAAAGCATTTAATAGATACTAAATAAACAAGAAAACACTTTATTTGTGTCAGTGATATATAAAATGCATAATAGCCTCAAACGAAATCATTTTCTCTAAATAGAAGTACGAGTAAAATGCATCCAGAAGAAAGTAAAATGCTGATTTCCTCAATAGTTTCCTTCTTGGTGAACGCTAATTTATCGGCTGGCTCTCGATGAATCTCCAGAGAAGCCAAAGCAATCTCATAAGAAATGTCCTTACAGTCAATTTTATACTGTTCGTAGTCTCTATATATCTTGAAAATTAAATTATTAATATACCCCCCACGAAGTCGAGGAAATCATCAAAAGAAGTATTAAATAAATTATCCTACTTCTGTCGTTGAATATCATCAGATTCTGATTCATCACGAGTGTGATACAAATAATATATGATACTTCAGTAAAATATTCACCCTTGAATCCTGTTTGTACCTCACTCCCTCTAAAATTATCTACCAAGAGCTGAGAGGAATAAGGATAACTAGGCAGGATGAGGAGTGAAGTAGTTTACCCTTGCTTTCATCTTAAAGCCAGAATGCTATAAGCGGAATATTTCCATGTAAGTGAAGAACTATGACTTTACGAGTAACTATCTTATTGGCATTCTATAAGGAGATGATTTAATTAGTGCCACTATTCAGAATTAGTCATACCTCAGTAGCTATTATGTTATCACAACCATGAGAATGACTGACAAAAATGGATGAAGGATACATTTTTCTCTATCCTCTACCACGATAAAAATGAAAAATATTTCATTCATCAACATATGGTTACAGGAAATATCGCAATGTATCAACCAGAAATTCCTAAACAAGAGTTCAAATTTTTGCACTATCGAGTGCCTTTCCCGTAATTGAAAATGTTACGGATGTATTTAGAAAAACGTGGTTTTATTATATTTCTTCAACTTTCATGTCGTCACAGCTATGAGGATGAAAAAAAAGTAAATGAAAGATATATTTGTTTCTGTCTGTAAATTATTCAGCCCGAGTGCCGGTTGGTGCATCACCCTCTCCAACATAAGCTAATAGGAGCTTGCAGAGAGGAATGAGGTTTACTATGCTAGTTGAGGAGTGAGGTAGTTTGCCCTTGCTTTACTCATTGAGTCAGAATGCTATAAGCGGAACATGTCCACGCAAGCGAAGCACAATGACTCTATGAGTAACACTTTTCTTGTCATTCGGTGAGGAGATACCTTGATTAGTGCAATTACTCACTCATACCATGGTAACTTTCATTTCATCACAGTTGTGGCAAGGAGTGTGACAAAAGTAAATGAAGAAAATATAAGGAAAATATCTTACATTATCTTCATTTACTTTTGTAATGATGTAAATGAAAACCTGAATAAATGAAAATATTTTACTGAATAAGATATGGTAATATAAACATATTGACGATCGCTAGTATTTCTATGAAATCACGAAACCTATGACTATTTTATGATTATTGTCTGCGCCGTGGCACTGAAAAAGGTTAGTCACCTAACCCTTTTTCGAAGCCCCTGAGATAGCAATAAAAATCGCTGTCTCAATGTGGGGGTCTTTCCCCAGAATGGGAGAAAATAGATGGCATGTAAGCGCGTGACTAGTTTAGGATGATGCTGGCGACTCGAGCGACATTTATTGGCGTCAATAGGGCGTCGACCCCATCCTAATGTGATTTTAGCTATGGTCTTCAGATGACATTAATATATTTTCCCTTTCCTTTTGCTCCGGCGACGTTACTATCAACTTCATTCATTTTTAATAATGATAATAATAGACTTTATTCAGGGCGAGATTGAGACAATAAAGTCTCTACTTACACCCGATCCTTCGTCATATAAATTTAAAGAAAGAGATAGCTTGAAAAAAGTACCCAAAAGAAGACTACTTTTTGGATATACAAACCTAATCAAAGAGCTTAATTTCCACTGCAGGAAAACACCCTCAAGAAGGGGGGTGTGAAAAACCTGCAAAACCTACAAATAGGCAACTAAATTTAGTGATGCAATGAGATTAAATGAAATGTAAAAGACAAGAAGACAAAGTAATAATATCATACAGAAACAAAAAAGAAAAATAACAAACAGTTACACATTTGCATGTAAGTAGGTAAAATTCTCAATTCTCTACTGACAGCTGTATCCATTGCAACTGAACATAGTCACACCCTATTAATTATAAACGCAAGAAGTTTATACACGGTTTTGTAACATGCTATCACTGACTTCTAAATCTAAGTATTTTCATAAAGAAGTTATCGGTTCTGGGGGCAAAGAAACTCATGCTATAAGTAATTGTGGCGTATGCTTTCATGGCAAAGGTTACGATACGCGTCAAATAAGAAATTTGGAAAGCATGGCTTGTTTTGTAAAGTATAGATCAGCACTAAAGAAATTATTAAAATTTATATATATATTGCTCTTTGTGTTTATGATCATTACCATGTCTTGTGAGGTTTGAATAATATTAAATGAAATTAATATAGAGAAAAAAGTTTATAAAATTAGAAGATGAGGAAAAATCACAATGATTTTTATTGGGGATGTTAAGAGTAAGGTTTAACAAATACTTTTTTCCACAGATTTCACCGGTTTCGGCACTGTGCCGAAACCGGTCGTTTTGCAAATAAACCTGTGGAAAAAAGTATTTGTTAAACCTTATTCTTAACATCCTCTGTTATGGATTTCCCCACGGTAAAGCCTGCCACAATCGATTTTATGATTTTTATTGATTTAGTTTGATGAATTGAGTGTAGATCAACTCTTCAATAATTATTACGAACTTCAGAATTTTTTAGCCAAATGCACAGATAATGTATAGTAATTATTGTAAATTAATGCAGAAATAATTAAAACATGGATTTCTATTTATTCCAAATTATTTAAAAAAATTAAATGTTATTATTACTCCTATTTAAATATTCCTCAGAAAGCTGTATTGTGAAATTAAGGCACTATTAGATGTAAAAACCATTATTTCAAACACTGATAAATTACAGATCTTATTGTTAGATGGTAAAACTTTAGGTTAATTCAACGTCGAGATTCTAGTACCAGTGGATGGGTTTTTATTTAAACTTTCCAAAAAAATTATGATGGACGATCTGCAAGTTTGATCTATAATTACACAGAGCATACGGGAGTAAGAGTGACATAAAATGAAAGATCTCTCGTAAAATTAGTATGAGATACGACATATTTTGAAATAAATGAGTAGCCATCGTTGTGAGATGTTCATATTTGAATGGAAAACCATTTTTCTCTATATACTTCTCCTCCATCTCCAAAATACTTATTAAAAGTTCTGTATGCGCTACTGCTTAAGTTCATTTCTTATGGCATTTTGTATAAGATAACGGTTAGATGAGACTTCCTAGTTCCAATTTCGCACAATAAATACCTGTGTATATATATTTATGTTAGGAGAAATTAAAGTTAATCACCTTTCGTAGGTTAATGATAGCTTTCCAGTTTTGTTTCGATTTTTACGAGCCCCTGTCCTTCTTTAATGCCCCTTTTCCTGTCTCATTTCTCTTAGCGATCAATTCACATCCATTCTTCCCGCAGCTCTGCCCTCCGACTCCTATGTCGTCGTCCACCCCATACATCGCTCATGGAGATCGTTACCCACTTAAATGAGACACCCGCATACCCCCTCCTTCCATTCAACCACATCTGCTTTTTACATATAAAAGCACCACTTGGTTCAAAGTCACACCAAAGGGAAGGATTTCTGTGGAGAAGTCGGTGCGGAGAGACAGGGACCAAAGCAGTCAGGTGAGAGAGCACACCTCATTACATCCCCGGGTTCACTTTCACCATCTCTTTCATCGTACTTAAACAGGAGATGTACCTACATTCTAATAGTTCGAATTAATTTTTTCCCGCGAAAACGCCGAGCAAGAGAAATTTAAAATTCTGGTGGTAGATAGCGCCACATATTTTGGAAAATGCTACCTACCACTTACCTGCCTATCTACACCAGAATTTTACATTTCTCCTGTTTTCGCGGGAAAAAATAAGTTCGGGAACTTTTTGAACGTAGGTATATCTAAGTATTTAAATCTCTCTTTTCACTCTCCCTTTTAGTTTTATTTTCCTTTTTAAGCGTGGGGTATCGTATTACCTCCTCTTTCCTTTTCTCTTTCCTCCATCCTCCATTAGCTTTTACGTACATATTATAGTAAAGTACATAATATTGTTGGTAATACCAAAGTTAATAGTGCTTCAACGCCTGAGGTAATATCGCTCATGGGCTCCCTCCGGGAATCGAATCCGGGACCGCCTTGATCAACCGCGAAATTGTTACCCACGTGGACATCCTGGAATTTTTATTATTGTCTTGCAGATATATTAACATTTACAAATTATAAAAGCTGAGGTTGAGAATAATTTAGAGGATAACGAACGAGAATTTAAGTAAGATTAGAAAAGTTGATAAAAGTCCCAAAGATGTCATATTAAAAATAAGAATTGCCGTAATTTAAAACTGACAGAGTCATCGTTCAGTACTTTGGGGTCATCTTAAATTCTCAATTGCTCTATCTACTTAATAATTGCCTTAACTTGATCGATAACATACATTTTTTGAAAGTTATACCTAAAATACAATCCCTATCAATACAAGAACGAGAAGATTACTTGATATTCATTCCAATACTCCACTGAAAGGAGTACGAGTTGGTCATTTACTTTTTTAAATGCCATTACACATTTAAAAAACAATCCACCGTACTTATCACACAGATTATATTTAAATAAGGGCGAACAATTTATTTTGCAGCCAGAAGAAGCTATCCTTTTGTCAGTTTACAATTCCTTCTTTTGTGGTCCTCTCCCGCAGTAAAAACGATAGAGAAATCATCCGCAGTGTATGTAGTGAGCTAAAATAAGGTTTCTGGATTCACCATAGTACTTCCTAATGAAACAACTTAAGATTTTCAGGTTTTCAATCCAGCGCTATTAATATTTTATATACTTAAGATGGCGATTTTCATCTTAGCAACAAAACAGGTCAACTGATAGTTCTTTTTATGTGAAGCCGTTCAGTCACTGGTGATTGATTTTGAAATGCTAGTTTAATCATAATGTCTCGGTTCTTTTGCCTTATGTTTTCCCTGCCGATGAAAATTTATTAAATTAGATAATCTAAGTTTTACCTAAGTCTTTCCGGGTGAATGGGTTTGAATATTTAGCAAGTTTTTTTTATAAATTACCTGGAAAGCTAGGTGAGAAAGCCCAAATATGCATTGTTAACTTTTTTTCAGAATTTATCTGCATCTTTCACTTTATCACCTTAATCTACTTCATTACTGTACGGTATTGAATTTGGTTTCGAATTTGTATTTGAGTCTTGCATTTGTGTTTTGAGAGTGATATTCTTTATATCGAACATGACTAATTGAATCCTTCGCATGATGCATCTAGGAGGCTGTGAATATAGAAGAGAGGAACGAAGAACTTCGGGAATGACTAAAAGTGGCCGACTCGAAGGTAAGTTAATTAACTACAGTGGTGACTGAATAACCTAAACAATTTTCGCTCTGTATATAAGAGAGAGATCCAACAATACGATGCTAATCTATATTTCTGATTCACTTTCCTCGATAAATCGAAATTATATACATCACGGATATGATCAATTAAGTGTAGCATTAAATTCAAGGATCTAAGATATTTTTGAGGAATTACATAATTAGATTGGAATGTTACAAGCCTTTTCCCTCTTTGCGTCTGAATAACAGGGCCATGGATTCCCAGACCAGCTCTGCTGCTAATCCTTCTGATAGTCCACTGCACCACATACTTCGCTTCTGCGGATGACTTTTTCCTAAAAGCTTCGAAGTCTGTCCCACGCATTGGAAGGCGCGCTTTCGGGGGCTCCAGAGCTAGCGGAGGAGTGCGAACCATTACTGCAGACTTGGACAATGGTTTCTTTATGAAGGCTGCCAAGTCAGTGCCTCGACTTGGAAGAAGAAGGACATCTCACCCTCTGGTAAGATGCTTTGATTCATCCTCATTCTAATGTAGAAGAAGACGGGTTATCCTAATATACCTTGCTAGAACCTTCCTGACTATAAATATGTAGACAGAAAATGGTAAATTATTTGTAGAGGTATGTAAAAAACTACTTTCTAGGAAACCTAAATACGAGTCATCATTTACTTAATGCTTTTCCTGATAATTTTCGAAGTAAATTTTATAATTTTTCGTATTCTTCCCTGTTAAATTTTAACGAATTGTTTTTAGCAAAACCATTTATGTTAGCAATCCGAGTAGCTTCATCAAAATTGTCGCGGAAAACTGAAACTGGCCATCGGGTCGCCTTCCGTATGAGCAATCGTGAGCTGCGTAATCGTAGTTGACTTCCATTTTAAATCCCATGGAACTGATCATACAAGTAAAGTCGATTGTGGCAGGCTTTACCGAGTGGAAATCCATAACAGAGGATGTTAAGAATAAAGATTTACAAATACTTTTTTCCGCACATTTACTAAAGTGTTTCTAATAAATGTGTAGAAAAAAGTATTTGTAAATCTTTATTCTTAAGATCCTCTGATCATACAAGACTTCGTTCTTTTAAGTTTAGTTTTAACATCAAGGAAAATCATAATCTTTTAAAAGGAATACCTTAAAACATTGTCATACGGTTTTAAGAATTATTTTATCATATAAATGAAGGTTTACAAAGCGGATACGACACCTAATGCCTACATTTGCAAAAAGATCTCAACATTTTTGTCTTTTCCTTTCAAAAAAAAGAGCACGGCAAAACAAATAAAGCTTAACTAATGAACAATATAATTACGTTACTCTTTAAAAATAACGAAATCATGGACTAAGAAACAAATTTTAGTTTTAAAAACGGAAGCAAGAAGGATTATCTCACTCGTTATCCTTGATAAATCTTAGAGAAACTCAAAGGTAATTAATATTGGCAAGTTAAATAAAATAAATTTGAAGCCACATAGCTGCAGCTAATGTAGAATATTCCATCTATTCAAAAAATTGAGTTTAAATAAAAGATAATTAAGAGTTTACTATATTTTGTGAGCGGAAATGAAGCAAGAACGCTTCAAAGATGGAATTCGAATACATTTTATAACATTCATTCAATGGAGCATAAAATAAAAATAGTTTCCTTAACCAGAAACATTAATTATACATTAATTATACATTAATTATACATTTATACAGATATTGATTATACATTTTTTGAGATTATTTTTATGGAGTAATTTCTTTCTTTAGATTTTATTCCTTTATAAGGTGATGAAGATTAATGGTATAATAACATATTGGTTTTGGTACTGATTTTACCTCCGGTTGTCTTAACTATTGCTTGTTTACATTCTTAGCAAAATCTCTAGTCATGTGAAGGAGTTGTGACACCGGCCAAAAAATCAGTACAAAGACAACTGTGGTAGAATCATGATTATAACCAGGACAATCAACATCAACCGTTCACATCTATCCTACTCTCCCATAGATTGGTGGAAGAGACAACATAACTCAGAATTCCTGGGTTATAATCTTCCTCTTTCAGAGTTCAATGACTAAACATAGATTACCCCCAGTTAAGAGCGGACAATATTTCTATTAAATCCTTGTGTGTAACAGGCCCTCGGTGGGGTTGCTGAAGGCAGGGACTGGGGATTGGTGTGGCCATGGTACAGAACCCTGGATTCTGCTCCTGGACCATCGTATGCTGACATTGAACCAGCTTGGATGACACAGAGACGCAGCGAAGAAGGATATGGAGACGGTATAAAATATTCTTTTAAATCTTCCCATGCTGTATTTACTGTATGTGCTTTTGACTGTGGACAGTTATTTGCGTCCCTTGTCCCGCACAATTAGATACCGGACAATTGCATATTTCGATGTGTTGGATTGGCTTCATATGCAGTCCATATGACTCATACCCTTCCCAAGTTCTTTACCCTTGCCCCTGCCCTGTCTGCGCTGTGCCGATAGGCTGATAGCAAGACACATTTACTGATTACGTAAAGAGAAAAAGGGTTTGTGTGATACCCCTTAAACAGAATTGATGGCGAGAAAAGATTCTATACGCTCATAGCACCTTCAAATAAAAAATTGTCACTATGGTATAGGATGCTACCAGCATTCTTATCGAGTAGAATACATTTTTCGTCAAATTAGAGTGGAAAAAATTTGATTTTAAAAATTAATCACAAAGATTTCTACTGGTAGGGGCGAGAAGGGGGAACCAATCACGAGCCTGTCTTTCTCTTTGAAAACTTTTTCGTTGAACATGAAAGAGAGTAAAGAAAGGTACAGTTCTGTAAGGGAAATTATTCCGTCAATTATAATATGGTTATGTACATTTTGCCAAAGGAGATCGGAAAGTATCTGGAGACTACCATTGATGGGGATATTGGGATGCAAGTAAACAACTGTACAAATATGTCACAGAAAACCAATTTTTTCGGCGGGGAGTGATTAAACTAAGTTTTTTGGTAACCGTTCTTTAGTTTTGTTCAGTAAGTGATGAAAAATAGGCAACTTCTAGTCTAGAATTGCCTATTTCGAATGTCTGATTTCACAAAATCTTCGCATTTTTGCGCTTCCTTCTGCTCGTCCATTTTCTTAACAACTGAACATTTTGAAATACGACTGAGTGTGAGAATTGACATAAAATATGAGATTCGCCTTCATTAAAATGTGATTTTCGTGCCTTAACGTGTTTCTGTTTTCTGTGACAGGATACGAGTGGAGCGAAAATGCAAGAGAGGTGCCAGCAGTGTTAATGGAAGAGGGACAAGAGGAGAAAATGGAAGAAGAAAGAGTTGACGAAGGAGAAAGATCGGCCAGAGTCAAGAGACTTGGAGGGAAGGAGCGGAACGATTTAGCAATGAGATGAGCAGTTCAGAATTCGAAATCAATCTCTCCATGATAATACTAAGAAGATGTATGTCCTATGATTTTTCCACAGAGGGTGAAGGAGAAGAGTTTTATGCATTAATATACCTATTGGATTTCGTAAAGATTTGTGTACTTACTTAAATTACTTACTACTTAATTTACGCACTTATAATGGTAGTTGGGATCTTTGTAAGTAAAATTACAAGTTGCTAATAAAGCGATATGGTTCATAGTAATTGGTGTGTTCATTTATTTCTAAATCATGCGGTTGTAAAGCTATCATAAACTCAACTTTTTTTTTCTTTCTCACCTAATTTTTATAATTCTGGAGAACAGTTTCCAGTGGGTTAACCAAGAAGGTGCTAAAGAGACGAACTTTTAAGGCATTTTATGAACAGCCTCCTCTTGAATAATTTAATAGTTAACTGTCTGTAAAGTATTCACCCCGAAGGCCGGTTGGTACCTCACCCCCTTTGACATAAGCTACTAAGAGCTTGCGTAGAGGAATGAGGTTTACTCGGCAGGATGATGAGTGAGGTAGTTTGCCCTTGCTTTCCTCTCTGAGCCAGAATGCTATAAGCGGATAATGTCCACGTAAGTGAAACACAATGACTTTATGAGTAACACTTTTCTTGTCAGTCCACAAGGAGAGACCTTGATCAATTTCAATTATTCACTCATACCTCGATATGCTTTCATTTCATCACAGCCATGATCAAGACTGAGACAAAAGAAAATGAATGATACATTTTTTTCTATCTTGTACCACAAGATAAATAAAAATATTCCATTCATCAGAATATGGTAACATGAACATAATAGTTCTCCTGGTCTAGTTTTTATAAATTCTTTCCCATTTAAAATACACATCATTAATCAACGTGAATTCCAAATAAGGATTCCATACCCGAAAAAAATCCCGAGTTTAATTCCCGGTCCCGTCATACTTTTCTCAAGACCGTTTTTTCTTGTGATTTTCCTGGGTGCGCGCCCTTATGTGCAAAGTTCCCTAACCCTTTTCCAAGTTTCCATACTCAAATTTTCTATTTTAAGAAGCAACACCTGAACCTTATTGTGTAGATCCCATCTTTCCAACGCGAAGGAATTCTAAGATCAAAAAACATATTTCTCCAATTCCTCGTTCATCTCACATTTTGTCCTAGTTACCTTGAACTTTGAAAACTTATTTCTGCATATCCCATTTGAACAATTCCTTCTTCTCCCGAAAGCGTTGTGAAGCTGAAATTTGAAAATGAAGTAATCAGTGGATTATGTTGATACACTCAATCCTTCATTGCAGCACATTTGATTTAAATTGAATTTCATCGAGTTTAAATGGTGAAGCAAGTAAAAGGCGAGTGAATCGCAATGATCTCTAAAGGATCAGCTCGATTATGACAGAAATATTCCACGTTGAGCAACTAATCTATTGGGTGACGTTAATTGCATGAGAAGAAAAAAAGGTGAGGTACACTTAGATTCAAGGATCATTGCGAGGTAAAGTTCCGGTATTTCCCAATAATCCGCGGATGTATGTTTTTAACAAGAAAAAAGAGTAAGAGATTTTGCAGAGCAATTTGTCGGTGATGTATGAATTCAATTAAACGGTGTAGATAAAAAAATGAATATTAATATAGCAAACTTTACTGCATATTTGAAATAATCTATCTTCATCGGATGTGTGATTAATATGTAACTATCATGCAAAAATAACCAGAGCTTAAGATGATCTTTCAAAGACTATCTTTAGCATGTATACGGGAGACGGGTAAAGTGGCCATTAGAGGTAAAGTGGCCATTGGCCTGTACTTGCTAGAAACTACTGCAGTTTGGTGGGAAAGGTTTTCAACTAACACATAGGAAAGCTATTAGTGTTGTGTTAAAGTGTCAGATATCAGTTTGCCGAATTGTTTGATTTACATCAGATTTTCCTGTATTGATCTAAGGTAAGTGCTTAGTTTTATTCTCATTATTTCGTCATTAATTCCTGATACGATATTTAAATTAACATAGCTGAAAACTCTGTTTAATTTCCTTTAAACAAATATTGTTTATGACGAATTAGAAAGTTCTCCCTTGAAGGTTGTTGTGATATGCTGAAATGGCATGTTACGGGGTAAAGTGGCCAGGCTCATAATGGGGCAAAGTGGCCAGTGCCTCCGTTCCCTACAGTAGTTGAATTCGTAAATCATTTTAATATATTAAATCAACTGCTGAGCTTTAATTTAGTTCCTTGTATCGAAGAAAACTAATATACCTATTGTTTAAAATCAGATTTTTATTTAATTTGAAAATTATAAGAAGAAATTTCAAAAAATCAAAATGTAATGACAACAAAAAAATTCTAGGCTAATACTGACCCGTTTCTAATAAAGCTCAGGAAAATGAATTAGTAGACCATCTGTAAGCGTTATAACAGCGTTTTTATGGCATGTCAGTAAACGACCTACGCCGCTTAGCCTTCCAGCTTGCGGAAAAGAACAATTTTCCTCATAGATTTGACAAGGAAAAACAGATGGCTGGTTATGACTGGATTGAAGGTTTTAGAAAACGTAATCCTAATCTGAGTCTACGAAAATCAGAATCAACTTCATTAACTTGAGCCCAGGGTTTTGATAAACCTAACGTCGATGAGTTTTTGAAATCTTAAAAGAGATCCAAGATATTGTAACATCAAGTCCCTTCAAAGAAGAAAAAAAGCTAAAAAGGAACAAGAAGAAAGAAGAAAAAAAGGAGAGGAGGAAAATTAAAAGTCTCCAGGTGAAAAACAAAACATCAGAAAGAATTAAAACACAAACTGAAACTCGACGAAAATTGCTTGCAGAAAATTTTGAATCAGATGAAGATAGTGAAACTGGATGCTTTAACTGTAACGAGATGTTCTGGTTGCCACGACTGGCCTCATGAAACGTGTGCTAGGTGCGAAGAAGATAATGAAGATTTTGTTTGTGAACATTGCAAGAAAATTTCTAAAACAAAATACAGTTTCTTTTTACAAAAGCATATTATTTCATATTCATCTATTGCTAATTGTTATATTAATATTGATTTATAATATTGTTGCGTGTTCCGACGGTTCGCAAGAATTACCGAGAAATTAAAGACTCGCTTAGAAGCAAGAAAGAACTTTAATCCGTAAAATAAACGACGAAATACAAATGAGAGTATCTTTTTTGTGTAAAGCCGCAATCTCTCTCTCAACAATGCTGTTTATTCGTTGCTACAATGTGTCCGGTGCGACGAGTAAATGAACAAATCTTGATCCGCGACCTTTCGTCGTCTTCCGCCATTCTTCGCGTCAAAAAGGGGTCCAAACGCCACAATATTAAATAATTTCAAGTATAGTTTGATTTTGTATGTAACCGTGTTTATCATCACAAGATTTTTTCCCTGGCCACTTATCCCCGCATAGTGGGGGCAAAGTGGCCACTTTACAATAATTGAAAAATATACAAAATTGCGAGAATATATTTCAAGATATTGTTGATATATTTATGGTTATTGATTCTGCACTAAAGAAACAACAAGCTTAATATTTAAATAGTATTTCCTTCTAAAATAGCAAACTAAACACACATTTTGTATAACAGTGGCAACTTTACCCCAGTCCTATGCAAGTATGTACACTCAAACTATATCCGTGTTTCTATTTTTAATGTAATTATATACCAAAATAATTCACGAGGAGAAAATTCATGAACTATCTTATATACATATCTATTATATATAGACGCTTATATGTATATAAATATCACATAAAAATTACGTGGATGGTATAGCTTCCTTCCATCAAAAATGCCGTTCTTTCATTATAAAATAACGATATAACAAGCAGGTTAATTAAGATCAGCTTATAAATGACCAAGAGAAAAAATACGTCCTTTAAATGGGCATTAAAGTGATCGATGAAACAACAGAAGACACATTGGAAGTTTAATACATTTTGAATATCGCGCGGCCGAAGGTAGAAAGAAGTAGTTCACTGTCTTGCTACTAGAGAGCAGCAAAAGACGAGAGCAGCGCAGAAGCTGGAGAGGTGCGTGGATTCGGAAAGGCCCGCGAAACCTGTAGTTTCTTTCGAGCCCCCGTGTATTACGACGTGGAATGATTGACTGCTGTGGTCATTAGAACGTCACGAAACGCCGGGGCTGTAAATCACATCAACGGCAATTCAGTTTCGCGAAATGAGCGGTTACGATTGTTTTAATATTCATCAAATAATCAAAATAATGAGATCGGCCGAAGGAAATTCATACAAATGAATGCAGGAGGAAGAGTATCGCTTTCATCCAAGGCTTAATAATCTCATATGAGCCGGTTTTATGTCATTCGCCCGTTGCCGTGATGAGTTTATTCTTGATAGGGCATTTGTATCAATATTTATAGTTGGGAAATCGTGGGGAATGCCGCACAGTAGGCCAATCATTCATTCAAAGATGGCAGGTGTATGGTAAACCCTTAATTTTCTCCGTACTTCGTTTTAAGAGATAAATATTTCCGCCATCTCTTTGGAAACACAAAAGACCGGCATCGAAAATTACAAACCACTACACTGCTCATAAAAATGAACGGTAAAAATGCCAGGTTTGTTAGGAGTGAATACATTTTACCACGTAGAATTCTGAAGGGGAGATATGCGAATTTTGATTCGGAGAGAGTGTGAATTAAGTTTATTCAGAGTAAATGATCGACATTACAAGAATGAGGTCTTGAAAACAAATAAAAAGTTAAACGAACAAAAAATCTTCGGTACATAAGGTCTACAAGGTCATAATTAAGGTGGGATTGAGATATTCCATACCCTATGGCTAGAGATACAGATGACTATGGAAAAGACTAAATCGGTGGAACCTCCAGCATAGGTTAATAAATTCACGTTTACTTCTAAGTAACGTCAATATTTTCTCAAGTCTTGCAGATATTATTTACTATTTATTTATTTATCATTACATACACTGCAAGTAGAATTTCTTCTGGTGGCAGCCCCAAGCATTCTCTGTGAACAACGTAAACCATACAAATATTTCAATAATAACATATACGAGACATTTTCAAACAGACATCTCCCCGGTACCCCCACCAAAACATATCCTCTTAACACAAAAACCACATTTCATAGTTTACAATGTTACTTTTTAGGCCAATCACTGTATCGTTTTCTTACCGCTACGTTTAAATTCATCGAAATAAAGCAAAACATAACAATGTTCAATCCTTTTAATTACAAAAACTAAATATTCTACTTTTAAACTCCTTATGTTATATGAAAATCCTTATATGCAAATACTATTGATAAACTCGATGGTTGAAGCCGTCACTTTGTGAAACTCTATAACAAGGGTGAAAAATAAAATTACCCAGTAAAGTTTCATTAATTTATTTTATGAATACGACTAGTTGAGTCGAAACTAGAACTTTACTAAAAAATTTTATTTCTCGTCCTTTAAATAATATTAAATTCACTGACTTCTGCTGAAGAGTGTTGAAACAATATAACTGAATAAAAACCTAATTTCCGTTTAATTAAAAGTAACATACGAGGCTAATAAAACATTGTGATATTCCATATATTTACTCTCTGTTCTGCTCCCTGCCCGTACTATACAGTCGCAAAGGTACAGCTCCGAATGCATACGCAAAGATTGCGTTTACTTATTGGCCAGACATTCTCTTGCAACATCTCGCGGTAAGGCTACGTGCATCGCAAAAGTCTTTCCAAACCCCGCATAAGAGAAATAGAACAAAAAATGTACTCCATCATCAAATTCCGAATGTTCTCATTTTCGAACGACACGCAACAGGTAATTGCACCTAAGGAAAATAAGGAAGCAATTTTCTAGCGAATTTCGCGCAACGGGACAATGTGACCAAAGGGCCTTTGATGGCCCCCGAAATCTTCAGGTGGACACTTCCTCGAGGGAAAAAAACGCGGATTTGAGATGAAGATTTTCGCGACCGAAATCCCGTGTATGCTCTTATAAATGGCCTCCTTGCTTCCGTGTTCCCTTCCTAGGAACTTTCGCATGTCATTAGTTCGGAGAATTGTTCCGTCGTGAAATTGCCTCCTACTCCTTTTTTCTAACATTCTCCTGTAACCTCCCCAGCCCACCGTCCGTCAACAAGGCGACATCCGTTCCTTTTCTTATTTCCCACGTGATGGATCTCCACACTCTCACCTAGCATCCTCTCTCACACCTCGTTCCATGCCCTCGACGGACAAGAATGGTTTCCTGAATCAAATCCCTTTTCTTACACATACAACTGCAGGAGCCGGAAGATTAGTCAGTTCTACGTTACAACCGAAAAAAAATTGCAGTCACAGAGCTGTATTCATTTGGGGATAATTTCGCTAAATCGTTTCATTTAAATTTTAAGAGAAATCACTAAGAGAAAAATACTTCTTCGGGCCAAAGAAAACTTTTACAAGATCAATGGAATATTTAGATCAGCATTATTATTCAAGAATAGGAAATCATCATTCATCTAACTTGTACCATTCAGACTTGTTAAACTAAAACTTAATTTTTTCAATCACTCAGATCAAATTAAACCGCCGATAATAAAGTATTGCCAATTTATATGTAGCTCAAGGGTTAGGATCATTTCTATCTTTTACAGCTGTAGTAAATACATGGATGAACTTAATGATAAAAGTTTATTTAGCAAGAGGAAGCGTGCGTTTTAAACAAGCGTGGTAGTTTAGCGGTTAGAACACCTGCCCGGAAAGTGGAAGACCTGGGCTCGAGTCCCAGTCATGTCACAATTTTTCACTCCTTGTTCAACTTTGGAAATACGTGGATTTTCAGGTTTTTATCTTTTGTTGCAATATTGCACATTTTCTAAAACGTTTTACTCTATTTTTTCTCATTGCGACACCTTAGATTCTAAGATATATCCACAGATCCCTCTATAATCGTTGTAACATGGAGTTCTTATGTTTTTCAATCTTAATTTTTTTATCTGCAAATAAGAAACATTTCTTTCCATTAGCTTCCTCCTTTTCTAAATGGTAAGGCTGAAGGAAATATCAGGGAAATTTCGGTAAAATCCCTACCTCAAACCGATGGGCTTCGAAGATTCGTCACGCCACACCATTGCTATCTGTGAATATTCGTCACGAAAGGACACCTACCTGAGACCAATGGTCAAGAGCCTACCCAACTCACTTCAGCACAGGTCTTTTCACAAACTGACGTAGCCGAGTAGAATTGGAAAAAGTCAACGAAGTGGTGACACGAGCGACAGAAGGTAAAGAGATCACAGTTTATTCTAAGTTGTTACAGCAAAGCTACGAGTTATATTGTTTGAGGAAGCACTTTATCTAATTGTCCGGTAGAAACCTTATCCCCTTTAACATAAGCTATATCATTGATACGTACAAAGAGTTAGTAAAGAGGAATGAGGCAAACTAGGTAAGATGATGAGCGAAGCAGCACAATTCCACAGTAAGTAGAATTACTAAGGGAAGCAAAATGACACTGTGCGTAACATTTTTCTTAGTACACTATTTGGAGGTATCATTCATACTTCAGTACCTTTTATGTAAACTAGGCCACGAAAAAGACAACGTCGAGAGTAATTGAAAGATACATTTTTCTCTATCATGTACCGAATGACATCTCAAAAATACTCAATTTATCAAGATACGGTGGCAGTAATGAAATACTGCCCACACGATCGCAGTATGATTTGGAACAAAGCTTACACCTTTATCTCAAACATTTCCAATTTAGAGCCGATGAGCGACTACAAGACGTTTTCCAATTAAAAGAAAAGAAAATTAACTCAAATCTAATCTGATCCAATTCAATCTAAAAACTCAATCCAAATCATCGAAAAAATATAAAAATAGAGGCAAGATAGAATACATTGAAGACTACTCATGATCAATTAAATTTCACTAAAGGAAATAGTAACACATATATTTTTGAATTCGTATGTACCAAAAAGTGTTTGAATAATTTAGATACTGATTATTTCAAGATGCTCTGGGTAATATTAACAATTCTTTATTTACTTACCAAAGATAAATTGAAAAATGATACGAATCCGAAATTATTTATCATATTTGAAGTATGATAGCTATCTTAAATGGCTACGATAGAATTGCCATATAAACATAAGAATTACATATGGTATAAGCCACCTGCTTGTATAATTATCTCACGCAGGTTCTGCGATCTCTAAATCTCTATCTCGAAAACCTTGGCAGCAATTTATCGTAAACTATTAATCAACCGATTCTGCATCAGAGATTGGATCACACTGTGGACCAATGATAATTTATATTTAAATCAGAAGATGACATTCCTACTATTATGCACATCCTAACATGAAACTTTCAAGTAACTAAATCTGCAGACAGTAGATATATACGTAGAAATCTGATATTTTTTCTTGTCAACTTTCGTACGCATGTGCTTCAATTTTTACTTGCTTTCGGGATTTGTAAATTGAGTGATGTGTGAAGCTACCAAAATATCAAAGGCAGAGATTGCTGAAAAAATTTGATTTATACCTTTACTGTTGAATGTTTTTCGAGATTTTAATGTAATAATTTAATTAAATTATTACAATTAAAAGCTAAAATAGATTATCTTCGCATAAAAATAATAAACTATAAAGTCAATTTATCTATACTAAACCACAAAAATTACAAGATATGCGACCTAGGTTTCAAAACGTAGCTCTATCATCAGGCAAGTGAAATACAAAATTTCACTTGCCCGTCTGTATTTCACTTGCCTCATGATGGAGCTACGCTCTGAAACCTAGGGAACATATCTTGTATTTTTTGTGGTTTATTATAAATAAATTATCTTAATAGTTGATTATTTTAGTATGGAATACCACTATGTACCTACACCTCTGCTTCTACCATCTACCTCTACACGTTTCATAGAAAATGTTTTATCAATTTACAGATAGAAAGAATTTGGTAGGACAGTTACCACTGATTATGTATGCCCATTTGTGATATTGTGCTCGATTTCGGGTGGCTTATGACGAAAGTTACTCTCACATAGCAAATCACTTAGCATCTAAATGATTCGCGTATTATTACATCCTCTGAAAGGTCCGAATCGAATAATTATTATTCTTTCTTTAAGAGTCAAACGGCGAAACATATGAACTGAGAGCTTTGCACTGAATAAGACAAGAGAAACGTAGTAAAGTGGTTCGACAGAAATTATATAGTTCACCCACCGAGAAAAAGATAACAGTAAACATTCACCACCAAAAGGTATGGTACATGAGTTAGTATACATTTCGGTTGAGGAAATCCGTGCGATGTTCATTAAATTTTCTACTTTTTAAAATTATTGGCACTGATTTTCCACCTCAGTGAAACGCTCGGGCTAGTTGCAGCTTTTATAAAATACAACCTAAGTATTATAACGCTTTCAGTTTAATGAATAATGGACTGAAACTTAGTCCTTAGTCTTAGCTTTATTTAATTTTCTCTTTATTTTAAAATTACTTTTAGCTTTATATAATTGTCATTCATCTTCTTCTTGGATAATTTTTGAAAAATGTAGTTCGTGTAGTATAGACAACATAACTGTACTTTTTTATCCTTGCGTATTTTGTATTTTATTTTATGGTTCATCACCCCTAGCTTTTTTACTTACATTTCATTGTGTTACTACATGCTTATTCCATTTTTGTACACACTACCACCAGGTCTTGTACCAACTTGTAGTGTTTTAAAGATAATAATAATAAAAAACCTTGCGTAATCATGGTGAGTCTTGGATCTCGCTTGGAGTCACGTTCGGTAAAATGTCGCGGTGAAGCATCCTTTCCTCCCCACGGCAAACAAGTATAATTTAGCGACACTTCGACGCGTAACGGATAAGCACGCCGCCGATCTTTTCGCATTTTTTCCCTTTGCCTTCGACGATGGCTCACGTGGGAAGCGAAGGCGGATAGAAGGGTATGTCGGGTTTACGGAGGCGGATAATAACCGGGCTGAGAGAGTGAGCGCCTTCCGAGAAGAAAAGTTTCCCCGGCGGAGTCAACAAGTGCAGAGTGTATGTTTCGCGGAAGGTCAGACACGAAGTCTCAGGAGGTCGCTTCGATACGGGAGCAGTTAGGCGATTCGTGTCAATTCGTTCCGACAGTTTCTCCGCCGCGGAAACACAAACTATGTGCACAGTTGCAGTGGCATTTGCGCGTTGGTTCTGCGTGTCCAGGAAGTGAGGTGACCCTCCAGGAAGAGTACGGTTAGTCGCGATTTTCACCCCCTTCGCTAATGGCCATCGACCGACTCGAATTTCTCAGGTCAGGCTGGATTGGCTGAGGTGATTCCCAGCGGTGAGGAAAAAGAGAATGGGTGCAAATGATTCCTCGTAAAGATTCATCCTGACGGTTACTGATCAGCCGGATGAAAGCTCTACGTAAAATATCGCGGGTTTTTTTCATCTTCTAGATTTGTTGATTCATACTTGAGAGAAGGTACGGAGGAAAAGGCAGAAATTCCTATGCGCGAAAGAAGATAGAATCCGTATCCGGGCTGCGAAAACACTGTGATTGAGAAAGGTAAGTATATTAAAAGCACGTTTGGGCTACCGGATAGAAATGTGGACATCGCGTTGGCCTTTGGTAAAAGCGGTCCCGGGTTCGATTCCCGGTGGTAGCCAATGTGCGAAATGACCAAAGCTATCGAAGCACTTTCAAGAATACTACTACTACTAAAGCACGTTTATTTTGAAATACATCCGTGATATTTTCTACTACGGGAAAGGCGCTCCAAGGCCCACGAATTTGGATTACCATTAAGGAATCTTTGCTTGATACGCAGAGATAGTTCCTGTAGTTAAATATTCATGAACAGGATATTTTTCATTTGTATTGTGGTTGAGGATAGAGGAAAATTATATTTTATCATCTAATAAATGAGATATGTGATCGTAATTACTACGGCATATTTTCCTATAGGAAATGCCAAAATACCGTATGCATTTGAAAAGAAACTGACACATTTGAAGGATTTTAATTGATTTATTCGTCTAGTAAAACTAAATACCATGGCGTTTGTAAGGTTTTTCACTACGCAATCACATTAACCAGATTGGTGAATTTGAAAGATGAAATACTTTATCGAGGTTATGTATGTACCAAGAAATGATGGGAGATTTTCCCCATTTTGCACAATAGGTAACTTTAATTGCCTTCATAAAGTGTGTGTCTTTGAAATGCTAATTGATACATGGCTTATTATGAAATCATTATCGTAATTGAAAGTCATAAATAACAGGAAATGAGCTTTAATACCTCATTTTTGTATGAAAGGAAGCATTTTCCCACTTACAATCACTTATCTCTGATCCTACTCGATCAAAAGACTTAATTTATGGAATTTTAGGATTTATACGAGTGAGATTCAGCATTTAATTCTAATATTTAGCTATTTAATTTGCATTTCATGTCAAAATCTTCTACTGGGAACCTACTTTTCAAAATTTTCAGCGGTGGATTGATTTCAATTTTACCTAAGCAATCTGCGTTAGAATAACATTAAAAAAATAGTACTTATGATTTTTAACTAATAATTAAATTCTTAATATTAATAAACCCTAAAATTTAAAGAAACACGAGTTGATAAAATAAAGAAAAAATAACTTTATATTAAACTCTAACTGGCGAAGTAAACTTTTCATGGTTTTCTATTATGAATATGAATAAGTAATCCTTAAGCACGGAGTCTGGTTTGTTTGGTCAGTAGCGCGATCATCTTTAACGGAAGCAATATGAAAAGAAATGTAAAATCGCTTCGAAAAAAGTAAAGAAGGGCCCCTTTGCCATACTTAAGCTTTTGTATTGATATTTTTTGATCTTTCTGAATGGTTTACCCTGGCAAGCTGAAATTTCGCTCATCTGGAAAGGAAAGAATTAGATGAGGTGAGGAATCGATTTAATGGACGATTGACTCTTACAATAGTTAGAATAAGAGCAAAACTCATTACCCGGATCGATGGACACCGATTAGATCAGCTTAGTTAAATTAGAATGAGCTCAGTCTAGCGTCAAATATTTCATTTTTTATTTTCTCTCATCACCACTCTACCTCTCAGGAGATTATTAATTTTTTCTGCCATTCGAAAGCAAGAAATTCCAAAAGTGATCGGAAGAAAGCAAATCGATGAAGTTGAAACATTTTTAAAGTCGTAAAAACAATCTCTACGCACACATATAATAAATGACGTGATAGTTGGGTTGGGTTGGGAACGTGGCTCAATTTTTTGTTTAAAATCATCGCTTGACGCATTTAATATGAGTTATTGGCTACGACAAATGATTCAGACGGAAATAGATTTTCTCTCAAGGTTACGGCGTTTACCGTGGAATTATGTTTTTTTAATAGATGTTCAAGATGTATTCTTCACCCTTCGGCTAACAATATATTTTACACCTTACTTCTCCCAAGGGGGTAACTGAGTTACCCAAAAATTATTTTGTTCTGAGTGTTTAGTTTCATGGTTAAAATAATAGCACTGTGATTTTAACTGTAAAATCAATAATAATATATAGATAATGATATTTGATCATGGGAAATGTTTTTCTTGGCAAATAGAATTCACTTCAAAATCTTCACCGAAAGCCTTTCAAATGCTTATTCAACTTAACAAAGTTATATAAATTAATATTCTAAAGTGTTTTTATCAACATTTAGGAATTATTTCACATTAGGAGCACTCAGAGAAAGAATGCTTTTGCGTATGAGCATATTGTGACCTCTTTTACATGGAGAATATCGCTTCCCAGCATGGTTTTTTTATTAAAATTACACCAAACATGTGTGACTGAAGAAAAAATAAGCAAAAACAAAATTGTTAGATCTTGAAGAACAAATGCATAGACGTATGAAATTATTTAAAAACTTTTAGGGTAAATAACACAGAAAAAGTATCTCTGGGGTAATCGCCCTTGAGAGCCAAAGGGTTAGACCAAATACAAAGTATATGCTCAACTATAAAGTTAACGACCAAGATAGATTAATCTCCACTATTATCATTTATTTTACAATTCAGGCGAAAATAAATGGATTTAAAAGTCGATTAAAAATGAATCGGTGTCAAATTTAAGGGTTCTTAAGTAAAAAATCCAAATCTAATCAGGATGTACAACACTCAACCAGAGGGTTGAGTGTTGTACATCGGAACGAACGAACCAACCAACCAACCCAATAAAAACTATTACGAAATTCTCTGATTTCCATGAAACAAAGAGGGAGAATAAATACCAAGACACGAATTAAAAGCATTTGTTACCTAATTTACGAATCTTATTGCTTAGTTACTTCACATTTTTCTGTAATTGGAATGATGATTTCAAGAAAGAATAGTAAATGCAATTTTAAATGCAATTTTTACGATTGATTAGGATAGTTCTTAATCTAGGAGTATTATACAGAGTTAAGTATGTTTTAATGAGAGTCGATGATATTAAACTCTCAGAAATGGAAAACTTTCCAAATAATTGACATAAAAATCATAATTTTTTAAATGCTTTACTTATGGTAGAGTTATACTCATAATGTAAGCCTCGTCAGATTACAATCAAACAAAAACTTCAATCTATACCATAAAAAACTGAAAATAAAATTAAATCACCTGCATAAAAATGAAGATACGCACGTTTGAAATGAAGGTGATTTGTAATATAATTCATTCCAAATACCAAATCTCACTCCTCAGTAAAACATTTTACACAGAATTTGAGTAATAAATTGGAATTCACAAAGAAAACAATTTAAAATCAGACACAAAGACATGCCATATTCTCTGGGTGTACAAAAATAACTGCATAAGAATAATAACGCCTTAATTATTCGTAAGGTTAATATATTTTAAAGATTATTGGTATGAAAAAATTAGTTGAAGCGCGACGTACATCCAAACCCAAAATTTCCTGCCTTTTTGTCCAATCTTGATCGTCTCATTAATCAAAATGTTTATAATTTAGATCTACGAAGAAATG
Source organism: Sympetrum striolatum (assembly GCA_947579665.1). NCBI lineage: Eukaryota > Metazoa > Arthropoda > Insecta > Odonata > Libellulidae > Sympetrum > Sympetrum striolatum. The sequence goes on from OX388342.1 coordinate 83,352,522, forward strand.
GCATCCTTTCAAATAAAGCTGAATCGAGCCATACCAAAATAGAGCCTCATTGATCACAGATATTTTTTGCTATAGACTTTAAGTGTTATTCCCAGACCAAGTTCATTCTTCGAGAGCTAAGTTGCGACCTTGCTGGACAGTTATTCATTTTTTAAAATTACCTTCGACCCAATTTTCAAAACCCGCTCTTCTTCTTGAGTCCCCTTCTTTCGATAAGTACCTGCGAGCAAAAGAAATAACGCATACCGCGTTCTCTATTCAGGAACTTTACAAATTGCAGGAACACTACAGAGTAACGGGTATAAAAACGACATTTTAAAGAATTTTCCCTTCCTCCGCGTCCTCTTGCGATGGAGAGCAGCTACGCACCGTCCGACCTTTTCGTTCTCTCCATCAGTGGCCCCAACAGAGTGTGAAGCGTGTCGATCTAAAGTGGTCGCGGCCATCTTCCTCTCAAACCCATTCACCTTCTTCTCAAGTCCCACACCGCTCTGCACGATTCCTTTATAACCCATGTCCCGCTGCGTGTAATCATCCAACGGACCTCGTAAACTACACATCCCAGCGCCATCTTAACTTACCTCTGCCTCAATTTTCGTGAACGGGACTCGCCTTTTCGTGAAGAGAGGAGAAAAAACCCCTCGAGCCTCTGACAGAAAATTTTCAACAAGATTCTAACGCCAGCAAGAAAATCTGATATTCAAAGAGTAAAATTGATTATACGTAATCGAAAGCCGAAAACGGCTGAGAAAATAATTGCGGCCGGACCTGATTGGGCAGGAGTACAGAGTAACTGACGAAAATACAAGTGGTTTTTCGACCGTTGCGGTTACTATTGGGAGTTTTTTTACCTAAGCCTATTCACGAGATCCCTTTCTCCATTTATTTGAAGTAATCGTTGCTTTTTTGTGGATTATACCGCGGAAAATCTTTCCAAATCCAAGCTTTTTTGGGAATAACATATTTATTACCCTTGTTAAAATTTCCAAAGCAGAGCAAATTTTACCGTCGGCTTGTTTCGAAAATCAGAAATTTTCCGCATCGGTTTTATAGCCTTAGAGATGGAAAATTGCCGAAAAATGTAAAGTGGATAAAGCATTTTACGATTGAAAATTACGCAAAAACGCAGTTTGATTTGGTCTCCATTGTTTTATTGGCAGGAGTGGTTTCACAATCGATTTTTTCTAGATCTAGAATTTCTGCTGTCGTATATAAATACCTTCGATAGATGACCATATTTATCGATTTTATAGTTTGCTGCAATTTAACTTTCGGCAGGTGACTAAACCATTGTGTAACAACGCAAACATTACTAAATACCTGTCACTGGAAAGTCTCCTAGAGATAAAAATTCGGTAATTACATCACACTATTTACAAAAACAATAATAGAATAAGCACAGTAATAACAACGATTCATAAACAACAACTCAACTTGCAACGGCGAAACATAGGTAGGATTCGTACATTAAAAGAATGAAAATATGTCTGAAGATATAAAATAATTCTTATATCATATTTCCTTGCCTTCATTTTCTAAAACGGTTCTAATTTCTCAATGGTTTTGATCATTAAATTACGGGCGCAGTATTTTTCACTGTCTTATACATGATCTATTTCGCAAAAAATGAAAACATTTTTAGTTGAAATTATAGAACTGAAAAATATGTTTGTTATTCATGTTGTATTTTCAGACAAATGAAGTTCGGGAAACCTTTCATTGAGGATAAGTCTCGGAGGGCTCCCGGATGACCAAGAGGCTAGCGTGCTCGCCAATGGCGAAAGCGACCCTGGGTTCGATTCCTGGTGGGAGCTCAACTGTGGCTCAACTTGGCTCAGCCGTGGAAGCTCTTTCAAAAATTTCACAACTACTGCTTCTGTTCCTAGTTCCTGAGCCCTAGAAATTTTGTATCTACAAAGCCATATCCTCGAGCACCTAATTGAACAATCGCCTTTTACTTTTGGCTAGGAAATTTCATACACTATGCTTATTCGAATAGTTGTCGTTTCAATAAAGTTTTTGCTGAGAACCTACGGCCATCATTTAAAAGGTAATACCCATTCCAAGTAACAGCAGAAGCTCTATGAATAAAAAAGAGAATGGAATCTATGAAATGAAAATAATAAACTGTGTGATTACACGTCTAAACAAATCAATAATAACTGGAAAAGATTTCTAAAACCTGAATTTACAGGACTGAATTAGAAGTGCGACCGACGTTGCGAGTCATCTTTTCGAAATACAGGGACGAAGTGAAGTAAGGGAAAATATGAATGAATCGTATAATTTCGGCTTGGGCGTCTCCGCTGTCCTCGGCTTTTCCCTCAAAGCTAAGGAAACATTTTCTCACGGCCTCGGACACCTATTCTACCTTTTTTACCTGTCATTCCGCTCCACGACGCTTTATGCTCGGCACTTTTTTACGACTCTATTTTCAGAAAAAAAAATATGATGCGTTGCCAGTTTCGTAACCCCGTTCAGGCCCCTTAATTCTTTGTGTGATTTTCATGGAGCAGAAAATATTTGTTAGTTTCAGGATCTACTTTTCTCTTAGGATTATTGACGCATTTTTGCTCCTTCACAAAAATGAAGAAACGATCATTTAGGGCTTTTAGCTCTTATGCTATTGCTGCAGAGTGATTAGAACGTATTTCCCTTCGTACATTGTAATAACAGTGACTACTCTATGCTTACATTAAGCTAAAGTTTCATTAGAGCCCATCAAACGTTGCAGTAAATTTCTGATGGTCTCCCGTATTTGTGATTGTTCTCTAAAGTCCTTCACTAACGAATCACAAGAATATTATCGTTTCCTCCGTCAAAATTTACGTGAGTAACAAGTTCGAAATGGGCAAATGATTTTTGGTCGGTCTGAGTTAGAAGTTGTGTATCTATTTACTCTTTAAGTCTGGTTATTATAATAAGATTAATCCGGAGGACAAATACCATTTAGCATTTAAGAGAAAGTAGTGTAATAAATAAAATAACAATATATGTAGAATTAGATTAGAATTTCTAACATGAAACTTCATAATTTATGCTCGGTAGATTTACGAAGGGTGAGTCTAATATAAAAAATGTCAAAAGAATGACAGAGTTGACCCATGCATAGTTGGTATTAAGCTCGAATGGGCCTTTTATCCATCAAACCTCACAAGTGGATATACAGCTGAATCATGAATTGATAATATTTGGAGAGGTACTTACAATTTGTGTTAATATTCAAATATCGAAAGAAAGAATCTGTGTGAGTACACCTCGCAACTGAATGTAGCCTGGTTAAATATCCACGCGCGAATGGAAGAAAAACCCGCGAAGTCACAGATAATTTGAAATAATGGACATGTAGAATTTCACCCAGGCTAATATTGTAGGAAGTCCATTGTCGGAATTGACCATTTTTGCAAATGATCCATCCGACAATCTAAGTATGAAGTAGATAAAAAGATAGGGTACTGTTATACATGTGCTATTTGAGTAGTGATATTGCCGAGGGTACCAAATGATACTTAGGGGCGCGATTATTTATCTGTAGGAAACAGAGAAAAGGGGGAGGGCACATTATAAACCTTCGAGGAATACAAGTCTGTGCTGGGCGTGGGTGGGCTAGGGGGTGAAAAATGGCGGGAGAGGGGAAGTCAGCGGAGTAAAGTAGAGGTTTGGAAATCTCGGGAGATGGAGCCGAGAGAGATGAGGGAGAGGAGCAGACGTAGGGAATAGTAATTGTAGATCGGGACGATACGAAGGAGGAGATTGTGAAGTGATAAAGAGGCGAGTATCACGATGAGAGTGGGGAAAAAGCTTGCGGGTTAAAATGAGAGAGTGCTTATGTTGTGGGTGGAGTTAGAGGTAAGAGGATTAGAGGCAGGGAGTGGGTGTGAGGAGGAGATTATTGGTGGAGGATGGCGAAGGGCGGGGGTGGATGATGTATGGAAGAGGAAGAATGGGTGGAAGATGTAGGGGAAGATGCAGGAATGGCGACCTGAGAAAACAGAAAATGGAGATGGAGGAATAAAGGTATGGTAAGAATTAAATCAGAAATACTCTTTTCCGCAAACCGTAGTGCTTTGAATATATTTGTGGAAAAGAGCGTTTATAATTCCGTTTTTGCCATCCTATTGATATGGATTCCACTCCGTAAAACATGCCACAATCGATTTTATTTTATATGAAGGAATGAACGAAAGTGAAAATAACTTTTACTATACTTATACTATATATAATATATATATTTATATATATTTTTATATTTTCACTTTCGTTCCTGATGGATCCATACCACCAAGTCACGGCCCAAGCAGTTGATTCTATGAAGGAATGAGTTATATAATAAAGTAAAAATACCAAAAACTATCAAAATTCAGGCTTACGATGGACTGCTGATACGCATTTCCCTCCCGATGGGAGCATACTCTGCGCTTGACCGATAAGAAAAGACTATATTTTCTTGTTTTTGTTTTTTTTACAGCCTCTTCTTGACTGCCAAGCTCAGGAGATGCTTCCATTGCTAGTGTAATACGTATCTGCAGTCAATTGCAAATCTGATTTTTTATGGTTTTTGGTGTTTTTACTTTATTATAATACAATCATCAGCAGACCACTCTCATATTTCGATTGAGTAATGAATGATGGAGAAAGAAATTGTTTAGAAACTTGTGGGCATTTTCTATAAACTCTTTCAAAATATATTGTATCTTTTCCTAGAGTTTGGAAGTAAATTCGGAAGCGTTGAAGAGTTTGTGCCTCTCAAACATGCAGTTTTATTGCGGCAAGACGGTGGTGGTGGTGGCATTGCGGTGGTGAAAAAAACACTTATTAATGCTAATAGGACGAGATTTATATTTCCCTTGCTGTTTATCCTTTCGGATAGCTGAGTTTCCTTATATTAATATCTATCAACAGACTTTGCAATACTCCACAATATTTAATTTAAAGCGATCGGTTTCGTTTCAGTGGAAGCATCTTCAGGCTCTTTGTATTATTAAAGTTCCTATTATTAACATAGCATAATATTAAATACTAATTATTGGAGCATCTTCTTTAACTTTTTAACCCAAATATACCGGAATGTAGTTCCAACCGAAGCTGCTAAGACCATTGTCACTTTACTCTTCGATCTTTCTCCATTGCTATGGAGAAATATCGAAGACTATTCTCCGTAACTTTTTTAGTCATGATCATCGCAGATCACAATATACATATGGAATCCCGGGAATCCTACCACGCATAAAATACGCCACTGGGTAATCATGCATTTTTTATGAAAAGTATTTGCTTTGGGGGATGATGTTATGATTGAATTAAACTGTAAAGGAAACAGTAGCAAATGAACGAATTCTGATGGAATATATACATCTATACAAGTTGAATTTATAATAAAATTGCTCAATGAGATACATTACGATAGAAGTTTTGGAACAGTTGTCTAAAAGACAATACTCCTAAATATATGTGAATCTTGATTCATGAGATTTGCAGCATCTTATCATAAAAAATCAATTTTCTTCATGATTTTGAAAGATCCTGGTAGCAGTAAACAAGACCAATCAAGTATCAGTTGTCTTCCCAAGTTCGGCGTGAATAGATTCTCAAAGATCGTCTCTGCCCTCGATGAAACCTGACCGGAGCAAATCCTGCGTTTCAAGTTCCCTGATCCCCCAAATAAGTGCATTTGCTGCGAAACAATACAGCATAAGTACATTGCTTTTATTTCGATACTAAACCAAATAACGAGCATCACGGCGGAAAATATACCGCCATCCCTTTAAGTACCACGAATTTTATCAGAGCTAAATTATAAGATGCGTGATATAGGTCTTTAAGGGGCCAATCCCTCATCAAATGTCCTGTGCGGGAACTGCGCTCCTAATTATACGGGTCAAGTCGTTTTCTAATCCGTACGAATACTACTATAATTCAACTGGGAAAATGGAGGGAAAACGTGAGGTCAGAACGTGAAGGGAGGAAGAATAAGGAAGAGTAAAGGCGAGAGCCGTATTTTCCATATATTCCACGTATGAGAGACGGGGAGAGAGATTTAAGAGCAGACGAAAAAAATCCTCCAGTGATTTATCGCCATCCAACGAGCTCTATCTCGTGCCCTCCCACCCAAACCCAATCATCCCGCCCCTCTAACATCCAGTCCACGCGACATTAGATTACCAAACATTTCCGCGTGAAAAACGACGTAATGGCTCTTAATTCGATAATGATACCCTGGGGTCTCTGGCAGTATATCTCCTCCGAACCCTTTTCTTTCTTACCCCGTGCGTTTTTCTCTTCCCTTTCCTTGGGCGCGAACCGCAAAGCAAGTGAGGTAAGGAGAAGATGTAGGTTAAAGAGGCAGGTATAAAGATATGCCCCAAGGATCGAATCCGGAATGCGGTTAGGGTTATGATGGTGAGCGGAACTAAAGGAGAAGAGGAAAATGGCGATGTGCAATAAAGAAAGACTTCCTTGTCGCAGGTGAGGGGTCATGAAGTATACGCGGAGGCCTCCCATTGAGAAGAGAGCTTGGTGTGTCTACAAACCACGGATGGCGGTTAGCACTGCCGATTATTGGAGAATTGATTCTAGGAGTCTTCTATTCGCGGTAATAGGCGGATAAGGGTTTTCAAACTTAGTTGTTAAATTAGCAAAAGACAAAATGAATTGAAGCGAGTTTTTGAAGGCGACATTTTGCAGAAATACTTCACGACGCAAAGAGATAAATGCGGGTATTACATATTTTAATTAAGTTGGGTTAAAAGACCGTACAAACGAAGCATCACCTGAAATAAATTGGAATCGATTGCTAGGAGTGAGTCTATGCAGAGTACAGATTAAGTGGCCTTCAGTTCACTACGGGGCCAGTAAAAGCTTATCGGTTATCTGAAAAAATGAATTTGAATCTACGTATCTCCGGAGTGGTACTTACGCATTAATAAAATTATTGCTTGAACTGCGATTATGCTAAGAACTGAGTTATAATTGTAAGCAGTTGACTCTATTATTGTATTGTTTTTACTAACTTATTCATCTATCATTGGCATCCTATAGGATATAATAAAGGAAGGCCGTTGAAGGTTGAAATATGGAATAAAACGAATCACCGAAAACCATCAAATAGTGTATTAATAATATTTGATGGTTTTGGTGATCCGTTTTATTCAATCTTATATGATGACAAAGATACAGACATAAGAGGAGCCATTTTAGTCTCAATCAAGGCCTCAAAGAGGCGATTCTAATCTATTATGTTGGTATGAATATGTTATAGATGTACATACAAATGCTCGTTTTAGACAGATATTAGGACGATTAAAATTTTATTGCATATATTTCTTTGATACTGTAAGAAAATATTGTGCAATGGATTTGAGAATAATGCAAAATTTTAAAGTAATTAAATTACGTGATATACAGATGTATTATTCTTTAATGAATTGAATGAAATTCTGCGACATGATGCTAATTAAAGAGAAGCAATTAAAATCGTTATTTCATATATTATATTGATTTTTATTATTTCGTTACAGCTACATGACAAGTTTCCGGAAAGCTATTTTTTATATATTTACTACATTTGAATTTACCTCAGAAACAATGAAATGAAATGAAATAAAAACTCAATCAGTATCCACGTTGAGATTAGCAAAATCACTAACAAAAAATTTGTGGTATAGTGGATGTTTACTGTGAAAACTTTTCAAGATGTTCCGGATTTGATTCGGTAGCATAACTGTTATTGAAGTGGCAATAATAATTTCCTCAATCATTTTTCCATATTTCTCAGGCGAAATTGTAGCAACATGCAAATATATAAAGAAGCACAAATATATAAATATATATGAATAATTTATTTACTTATTTTCTTTATTTAAATATATGTGGCTTCTGGGGAATTGTTCGAGTTAATGCAGATCATTTTGTAAATTCTTTCAGCTTGAATTTTTAATTAGTGTTGCTTGTAAACGGTTTTAGTTAATGTACGAGGTTATAGGACATTAATTCTCTGTAGATGTATAACTACATAGAACAATGAAACATTGATTGTGCAAGTTGTTCAATATAGAGTAAGTTAAAGTCGCTATCTATCATCAAGATTGTGCAGAATTGTATAATAAACAAACAAGGATAAGATCAGACTAGGAGAACAATGTTTTTTATGATATGTATTTCTCTGTCTCATATTGCAACTAATGGATGCAAATCTATGTAATTATTCTCTTTTTTTCTTTGTTGTTTGTTTTATGTGATCATTAATTACAATGGAACTAATTCTGACTTATGTATCGCATGCAAGTACTTACTGGTAGTGTATTTTTATATTTTTTCATGCTCTTTTTCTCATCTTTTAGTTATTACTATCGGTAGGTTTGCACAAGTTTTTCACACACCCCTTCTTTGCGGGCGTTTTCCAGCAGTAGATTTTTTTCCTAAGATTATCTTAGGTTTTTTTACATCCGCAATTCTTCTAATCGTTTCTCATGCTATTCACTTTAATTTTTCTAGGACTCTTGGATAGTCATGAGGACAGCGTGTTTTCCTTTGGTGAAAGCGTTCCCGGGTTCGATTTCCGGTGGGAGCCAATGTGCGAAATTATCTAAGCTGTCGAAGCACTTTTAACAGCAATACTACTACTACTATGATACTTAATTATTATATAATTTATGACGATAGGTTTAGATGGAAGAAGATACTTTTAGTCTCAATCTCGCACAAATAAAGACGATTATTATTATTAATATATGGTATGTTAGATGGAGTTCACCAGCAACATTTTCCAACTTTGTCTTAGTTGCATTTCGCAGCTTCTATTGCATCGACTTAAAACTGTTCAAAACCTCTCCGCAAACGACAGTTCATCGTGGTCGCGAGCGACGATATCTTGCACGTCCACTTTAAATGTATTCGCCACCCACACCGAAGCATCAACCCCCCATTCTAAGACCACTTTGTGGCGGAGCCTCGTTAAAACCCAGTCCTAATCCATTATCTCGAAGGGCCTCACTTCGGAAAACCCGCGGCATGCACAGCGCTCCCTCGCCGTGTCCCTACATCGCTCGCCCGCCTCGACTTATGTTCTCCTGATACCTCAGCTACGTCGGCAACGCTGTTCGCAACCCCCGGCGAGCGATGGAGGGAGTGGGGGAGGGACTCATCGACCGCTCGCAATCTGGGAGAGCGGGTCACGCGCTCTCGTTGAATGAATGCATCGTCGCAGGGGTCACGCCCTGGTTCGGTGTACGCGGGCAGTCTTCGTGGGGGCCATTCGAAAAATCAACAGTCGTTTCGTTAAGTGGAGGGTCGGGGAATGGATTTTCGTACGAAAGCGGTTACGCATTATTATGGGTGACCGTGTCGGGAGCCAGCAGATTTCCCGGATCCCTAGAAGAAGATGTCGTGCTTCAATGTCCGATAAAATCGAAATTATTGTCTGTCTCTCCGACGGATGTATTTAATGTATAAAAAAGGAGTTTCCCGAATACATGAGCTATCTTTAAATAATAACAATACAATCGGTTTCTATTATATTCTAATCCAGAATGATAGGATATTAGTAGTGATTTATCACGATTATACAATGAGATGAATACCAAACTTCGCTGTGAAAGGATTAAATCCATCGACAAAAGGAATTGCTGAAGGAAAAAAGCTAGTAATTCTATAACGACTACCATACACATACCGTGAAACATGAATTAGTATTTAAAGCATTGTGAAGATGTTTTTAAAGAGAACACAGTGAATGAAGCCTTGCTAATTCTTCGTATCCCAAGAGATAATCTACCACAGTCATAGATTCGCTAAAGAGATGCTGTATAATTTAAGAAGCTTAATTATTTGACTTGGTAAGATGAATGGATGGTATTCATCTTGAATGTTCAATAGGAATAAATATATAATTAATTGGTAATTTCTAAAAAAATTAAATGGGCCTTGTTGCATCCCAAATTATATTGATCTGAGTCGACCGTCATCAGTTTCTGTGGCTCTACACTTGATTATTTGTGAGAAAAATATTCTCATCCCCTTTAACTCTCCTTATTTCTTACTATGCAAGTCTGAACGCGATGGGCTCAGGTTTGAATCTATAATGAGAAATGGATTTTCATGCTAAAGGATTCGTAATTTAATAATTGGACATATTAATGTTATTCATGGTGAATAAATACCCCGAAATATTTCAATATGCAATCAACATATTAATATTAAACATTTTAAGTAGAGAAAGATTAGATTCACTATACTGATTAATAGGAATTATGACATAGCAAAAGAATGTTCGGAACGTAAAACTCGATCCCGGTGGGAGCCAATGTGCGAAATGACCTAAGCTGTCGAAGCACTTTTAACAATACTACTACTACTACGTAAAACTCGGTCTTATTTCAAATGAGCGCTCTAAATTAAAGCACGAGAGTAATAGAGCGCTCATACAATAGGTATAATTTTGATGCCTAACTCTGATTAAATGAAATTATACCTTTTGAGACAGCAGTCTCTGCAAAATTATCTTTCGCTATTCGAACGTAAAGCTTATAATACATTTTTTGTGGAAGTTTTAATTTTATCTTGGATGTAACAGGATGTTGAATCCTTTTAGCAGAAATTAATTACTCGATCGAATCTAAACTCGGCAACTTCAACTATGACATTATAAATGAAAGCAGAGTTCGCAAAATGCTGCAAACGCTTTCGAGGGAAAGGAAAACTCGTATAAATATTTTAATATTACCTACATTCATTGAGACATTATTGTAACTGTTGGCAAACTGCTATTTGAGTTTCCATGGTCAAATTGTCCATTAATATAGTGTGATACAAATATTGTTTTTTAACTGATTCCAGCTATTTTGGGTACTTCTTGTAATTTTATTCGTCAATACTAAATAGTATTCCTCTCATATCATTATCATCTCATAAATTCTCAATTAATATAGATACTATTAAATATTTGTTCAAGAATTCCTTCTTTAAAAGAATTCCTTCCTTTAATTAACATAATGCACGTCATTGTAAGAATTTAAGTACGAAAATAAAAGAAGAATCAGGAAAAGTTTTTCCCGTTTTTTTATTTCCTCTTTCGACGTCATGGAATACCATAAAGTTACTTGCCAGTTCGTTTGATTTTATTATAAATATGAATAATTGCCCTACTTTAACGATGAACACAAAAAGTATGCATAATTCTTATAATGCCTATATGCTTTAAGACTGAATAATATAAATATAGTATTATCGCTCTACATTCCTAATATACCATAAAAATTAATGATACCCGAGTATTTTGTTTTGGAATAGGTACTATGGATAAAATTGATTTGAGGATAATCCGCCGAGGACTGCATCGTTGAAAGAAATTCTATTTGTTAAAAATAAAAGCAGCCTTTCAAATGGGATACCTTTATATCTTCCGTTTTTCCTTTTTCTTACGTCATTCTTCGCTCTTTCGTGGAACAGGGAACACCAAGCGAGTCGAAAGTAGCTCCCTAGCAGCCGTCGCCAACGATACGACTCATGGTAGTGGGGCAAGAATGAGGTGGGGATGCAGGTTGACGGCATTTTGCTCAACTGTAACAGACCATGATATGATCATTAAAAAACCGATCTAAATACTTATGATAGATATATAAATTTGGTCGACTTTTACTTTTCAAAGTTAATTTGTATCGATTCCTTTTGCCACTTTCACATCCACTTGGATCTGTAGATCTTTGAAATTGAATTTCATATTACATCACCGAGCACACACATCCAATTAGGATATAAATCTTTGCATCAATTTATGAATAATCAGAAGATTGTGTTTCAAGTTGGAAATTTAAATAAAATCTATGTGTTTTGATATAAATAAACAAAGCCAAATTTATTAAATGCCATCTATTCTTTAAAATTATTTCACCAAAATACCCATGCAAATGGACTGAAAATTATCCCTTGCGCTATCTTAGTAGTAATGTTGTTTGTTAAAAGTGCTTCGACAGCTTAGGTCATTTCACACATGAGCACCCACCGGGAATCGAACCCGGGACCCCTGCCGAAAGCCGAAAAAGCTACCCACTTTGCTATCCGGGAGCCACGATATCTTTGTAAAGAGTTATCCTAAAACGATGCATTATTTACTATTCAATCTAACCAGAATATCCGTTTCCTCAGGAATTAGAATCTATGAGCCTAGTTTTTACCGGCAGGCATATCCAAAATAATGGAGGATGGCAGAAAACGGTTTTACGTCACTAAATAATCGTCAAAAGTGTTATGGAGAATTCGTACATAAAATGTTTTATATTCGTCATCCTTCATTTTCTTTGTAGAAGATAATAGGTATAAGTCATTTAAGATAGTAGGTATAGCCTATATTCTCAAGCAATGACAAAAATATCTTTACATGGCTCAAAGCAAGAAAAACGAAACACATTCTTTAGATGCAACGTTATAGACAATGTATATCAACGCATTGCGCGGATGCATATGACTTAACGAATTGAAATATCTATAAATTTACTCGGGTCAAGTACATTTAATTGAATTTTTTCCGGCTTTTTCGAACGTTTCTATTAGGCTTCAATGCAGGGTTGACATAATTGACTTCTCCAATTATAGATAGTTCATCATTCTAGGTACCAGAAATGTTCAGATAAGAATATTGGATTAAAATAAGTTGCAGCTTGTGATTCTTAAAGCGTAGGAAGGAGCTTATATATCTATGAAACTTAAATAACTTTCTAACTTGACCTTGACAATGTGTGCATAGAATGTGGAAGTAGTAGCAAGGTTGCCGATCATTAAACAGGAATAATATCTCTTTGAATCTTATCTTTGTATCTTTCTCATGAAGACATTAAAAAAATATTCTCTTTCATAATGCAAGGTCAACATATAAATTGAATAATAAGATATAGGCGAATCTATGGGTCCATTTAGGTCCACACTAACACCTGAAAATTAAGCGTTCCTAATTAACTTCACAACTTATTTAAGAAACTATTTGTTTGAAAATTTATTGCACTAAAATAAATAGTAAAACAAATACTAAAGGCCCATATTATGATCTTTTCTCTATAAAATCTACTTGATTCGCGGTCCGCATGGAAACCTTTCACGGATAGGTATAGACCTAGATCAACATCAGATCTATTTTGAAGATTCCTAGTTTAGAAGGCTAAAGGAAATTAGCATTTAAAATATATGAAAATAAATTAAATGCTTTGAAATAGCCGAACTGTTGATCAACAAGAATCTTCATAAATGATAACAACTTGCTATTGAAATAAAATATAATAATTTAGCAAAACTAATAATCTTTACATATTGGGTATCATCAAATAACATAGAAGACATTCTGATTATGAAAATGGTTGACTTAAGAGTTAATAGAGTTAAAATTTCGATCTAATCACTCTCAAAAGTCTGCAATACAATCTGGAAAAATATTTCATCAATTTCAATAATTATATAATAATATGATTACGAAATTTATGAATTTATTAATGTTTTTCTATTTCTAAAGTAAACGATTCCTCCTATCGATGCTTTCAGTACCTTCTAGTATTTTTTCTCAATATTTTTGAATTAAAATGAAAAGCCTCCGCGTAATTTACATATGTGTAAATTACATGATTTTTATCAATATCTATTTGAATAATTCCTACCATAACTCGTTGTTGATGAAATTTATGGGGAAAATTGATAGTAGCTCCCTCAAAAGATTTTACATGAAGGATATGAATGAAGGTCATTGTATTCATATGAGGAGATTGTTGACTATCGCAATCTTTCGTGACCTAAGAATGTTATCTAGATTGACCGTATCTCTAGCCATCGAATGCCAATGAATTCATCTCAGAGACTTAAAAATTCAAATTTTAAAGGAAGGATTTTACAGAAAAATCTCCTATTCATACCTAATGCATTATCTATTAATACCATTCCTAAGTTCATTTTGTTAATCCACTATTTCAGAGGGGCTATTTCTTCATTCGTAAAAATATAATTGTTGAAGTTCCACGAAAATCTTGAGCTAAATACAAAAATGTAAGAAGAATGTCATAATTCAATCTAGCCAGGATCCATCGATCTCTACACATGATTAAAACTCATAACCTCAAAAGTAACTATTCGAGCGAAAACTCATCGATAAAAACTACCAAAAATTTCATAATCAGCGTAAATAGATAAATAAATTTAAGGGGGAAAATATTTCTTCCAACTATCGAAAACTGATAAAGAAAGCCATAATTTCTTCGATTTCATAGGTCAATACGTGTTTCTGTTTGGATTTACTATAAGGATTAAATTCTTTCAACAATCGTAATTTGGAAAGGAAGTGTTTTTGTCTACCAAGCGATTTCGGGAACGATTAGTAATGAGTCAAAGAAGTACCTCTGCTTCCAATTGATATTGCTTTTGTTGGATATGTAAGTAGTTGTAAAGCTGTGCCCTCGTTAAGGAGACAGATTTTATTACTTCTCGGTAAAGTAAACTGCATGTAGTATATCTTGTGTAAATTAACATTACAAGAGAAGAGAATATTGTAAAGAGTGAAATGTTAAAAACTCTTACCCGTACCGCGATATACTTTATCGTGCCACCCTGGTTTAGACGCTTTATTAAATTGTCTGGTCTTATCGTGTTGCGATTAAAAGTTAGTACTATTCCGTTATTTACGCGATAGTGTCTTGCAAGAAAGTCGTGAAGCAATTGATAGAGAAAAAATATTACGTTTCCAATAAAATATATTCGTATTTTCCTTACACACTCCGATCCAACGACAAGATATTTCGCATAATAAAAAATCGTAAATAACATGAGAATAATAACGTTAGGTTATCATTGGGTAAAACGTCAAGCCAATATAAGAGCTTACTTAGCGTAACGCGGAAAAGCGGTAGGGAACCATTGTTATAGACATGACTCGTGCCGCTCTAGCCACGGAGTATCCAACCAGCGGCCCTTATGCTGTATGCGAGTCATTGATCAATGGTACACAGTGCTTACTCCAGAAAAATCAAATCTTCACTTCGAACTTCGTACCTTTTCCATAAACATTTCTAAGGAGGAATACGATCGAAGCGTATATTGATTGAAATAAACCGGCGTAGAATAAAAATATATACCTCTGCCTGTGTTAAATATTGCCAAAGTATGATGGCAAGAGTAAAAAAATATGCGATAAAACTTTAGTGTGAATTAACTGAGATAGGTCTCCCATGGCCCTGAAATTTTCCAAAATTCCAACTTGGCTCCTCTGGAACTATGGGCATGGGACACCCTGATGTATCAGATGGGAGTGGCGGAAGGATGGACCAAAAGGGATGCTGTTGCCCTACGGTGGGCGTGGTCTCGCGATATCCGTGTCGACCTCCTCGCCTCGTCTGGGATTCTGTCCGTGAAAGTGAAAGTGCATGCGGGGTGCGTCGAACGCACTTCCCCATTCCACGACACGTGCGACACGCACCGAGTGCCTTCGACCCCCACTGCCCCACCGACGGGAGGCCTGGGTCGGAGGCTGCGGAAGCCGGGTGCAGTGGCACAATTTGGGTGCGCTAGGCTAGGACGTGTCGCCGCTCGGCGAGAGTGAAAGTGTGGGGGAGTCGATACGACAGAAGGGCTTCCCTCGAATGCGGCCACGTGTGTGCGTTGTTTCGGCTGCGGTTGCTGGGGCGTAGCCGGGAGAAGATGAGGAACCTATGGATCAAGTATGCATTGTAATAATGGAAGTTCAAACGAATTCAGCAATGATCTTCCATGGATATGCGATTATCCTAGTCAGAATTATAAAAAAACTTATTGCAACTCCCTAGCGAGGATCTGTTTACGCGCCCTCGCATAAAATTCTTTTAAAGTCGCTTCTATCCATACAAGTCTTTAAAGTATTCAGCCCGAAAGCCGGTTGGTGTCTCTCCCTTTCAGAAATAAGCTACTACGAGCTTGCAGAGAGGAATGAGGTTAACTAGCCAGGATGAGGAGTGAGGTAGTTTGCCCGTGCTTTCCTCACTGAGCCAGAATGCTATAATTATAACTGAGGCACAATGACTCTACGAGTAACACTTTTCTCGTTAGTCCATATGAAGTGAACTTGATCAGTAAAATTATACACTCATACATGAGAAGCTTTCATTTCATCACAGCTATGATCAGGACTGTGGTAAAAGTAAATGAAAGATACATTTTTCTCTACCTGTACCAAATGACAAATTAATATATTCCATTCTTCAAAATATGGTAGTAGGAACGATCCATACAATAAGAAACCGAATTGCAAGAAATAAGGCAATTTTTCAGAAGCGTGATCTAGAATATTGAGAATTTAGATTAGAATCGCAGTTTCATTCTGCTACGTTGCTGCTCTTTGAAAAATTGCAGTTAAGAAAATTTTGCAACTTTTCTAGGAAGATTGAATTTCGAGCCTGTATCAATAATTTGGGTTTTCCAACTTCTCATACGCATTTCATTTTAGTCGAACATTTACTAATAAAATCTCCTAGATTAGACGATTATCTCGATCTGGCTCTGCTCCTGATTCGGTCTAATGCCAAGAGAACATAATAATTAAACTTTATTGAAAACAAAGATCTTCCTCTCCAAAATGTTTGTCACCTCAAACGATGTTTATTATTCTGCTGTAGTAGGGCCCTTCTTTGTCCGATTTTTGTACTGCTCATCGATAAGATTAAAACTCTACATCAAATTTCAAAACATTCGAAAATAATATCGAGCTCACTATTTCTTTAATAGGTTTGAAGTTAATTTGGAAATTTTATTTTATTGTTTTCATAATTTTCAATATTTTCAAGTTTCTCTTGAAAATTTTTCAATTTTATATTTGAGAAATAAAAAGAAACGTATCAATGAATTCTGAAGGTTATTCCGATCTACATGTTGATATTCAAATTGTAATCCACTTACTTAGTGATAAGTATATGATAAATATTGCAATAGTTGCAAGAATATATTAATACTTAAACGATCACTTGATTGTAATCGTGATCGTGAATCAGGTGATAGGTTAATCAAACATTTACTCAAGTCAATCCAACTTTATTTATTATTTTGTACTTGCAATAAGTATCTTTATATTAAAAAATGTAAGCTGATAAGTAGAGTTCTGAAAAGTATAACAAAGGGAAAATTGGAAACTTTATATCCGCCCAATCAGCACCAGGAACAGAAATGTGATATACTCATTCACAGATTAGTATTTTTACTCATCAAGTAAGTTGAGCTTCTCAAGACTAAATTCAACCAACTTTGAAACAACGACACATAGCTGATTCCGTTAAGTCTGAGAGATAGGGTCTATTTCCATCAGAAAACGGAAGCCCTCGAGATGAGGCATCCAAAAGAGGCGTGGCGATGGTAAATGGGTTGAACCGAAGATATGTGGAGGCATAAGGGAGTCCGAGTTGATTAGTGAGTGGGGGAGTGTAATATTTGCCGGCTTTGAAAAGGATCTTTCCATGGGAAAGGTAGAATGAGC
The DNA here is from genome assembly GCA_947579665.1 of Sympetrum striolatum. NCBI lineage: Eukaryota > Metazoa > Arthropoda > Insecta > Odonata > Libellulidae > Sympetrum > Sympetrum striolatum. The sequence continues at coordinate 83,369,986 of OX388342.1, forward strand.
GAAGAAGAGGAAAATGAACATTTCAGGTAAACCTAGAAATAGAAAACGGTGAATGAGGAGGTAAGATTAATGAGAAGGCGGATTGGCTTCTGAAAATAGAGTGGAACGCACCCTTGGGAGCTTTTAAGCTTTGCTAAGCCTAGCTCTCTTGTTTACTAAACCTGTTTTTTCTGAAATGCATCGTTGATAGAACAACACAAAAATACTAGCAAACCTTTCGATACTGTTGCATGTAGCAGGCGAGAAAGATGCTTGTACCAATTATTTGAACACAATTTGAAAACATAGATACAAGAGATAAACAAATCATAACAAAATCAATGGAAAGGAAGTGCTGGACAGGACGCTTTTGAAGGATTTATGAACAACGTTTCAGTAGATTCTAATAGCTATCAAAGTGATAAATGGCTTAAAATCAATGAAACACATCAAGATGCTGCATATATATCTGTACTTTATCGATGACTGTAAATTTACCTACAAGCTTAACTTTAACTTTCTCAAGTATTACCCTAATACGAAAATTTGAAGACGATTACTAGCACATCAACTTGGAAGATCATTAAAGTCAACGAAAAACAGAAAAGCTACTGATAATAATGGAATAACTTTTAAATTGATAAAATGTAGAAACGACAAGCAATATTCCTATATTTTCTCAGAGGATTGTTGATCTGAAATAAAAAAATCTCAAATAAAGATTAGAGTAATAAAGCTTTCGAAGCGGTGCAGGTCAACAGCTTAATTCGTGAAAAGGGTTGACGATGATGGTATAAGGAGAGTGAAATTAAAGTCATCTCGTTAAGTTATGGTAAGAAATTTAAAGGTCAAAAATATATTCAAACTGCGATATGAACTAAAAAAAGTTGCATATTATTGTAATATAATAATTTTGCTGTGATTCCGATTTCGCCCTCTAGATTATCAACACAGAGCTCTAACACCTTGGTAGGCAAGAGTTTATACGCAAAAGCTTTATTTTTATAAACGGTCGAGAACCTACAAAACCCTTAGGCATACAAATAACTCCTTCATATATAGTAAAGGTTAACCTCAAAATATGTTATCCGGGCAGAATTATAAGATTAGAAAGGAAAACTTTAGAATAACCGGATGTGAAAAATAGCATAATAGAATAATAATAATTTAATACGGGAAAAAATATCTATTGCAGGAAAACAGGACGGTAGGAGAGTAAATTTCTTCTTTGTACCTTTTTTTCAAGCTATCTCTTTTATAAATTTATATAACGGAGGGTTAGATGTAAGAAGAGGCTTTATAATCTCAATCTAAATAAAGTCCGTTTATTAATATTATAATCATAAAATATTCACATATATATGGTGTGAGAAAAACTGTAAAAACCTTTTGATAGCACAAAAATAAAAGATATAACGGAAAGCTGAGTATAAAATTGAAACCACAAAAGCAGTATCTTAATAAAATCACAAAAAAAACAACATCGGGAAAAATTTCAATAATAAGCTATTGGTATAATAATAAATATCCCAAGTAAAAATTAAATTTCAAAAGCGCATTATTGCAAAATATTCTTAAGGCTTAACGAATGATGAAGATTTTCGCCGAAAATTAACTCCAAAATTAAATCGTCGTGTAAGATTCAAGTCGATTCGCTCAATACAGGGAAACGAATGAAAGATGACGTTCCCCATGACATGCGAAGCCCATTAAAAATGTCAAACTGATCTCAGCGACGTCTCTTTCCTCTAGTTAAGCTCACGCCTTGCGGCGGCGATCAAAGATGAAGCGTGAGAATATTTCCCAGGGAAAGATAAACTTTTAATTGATAAACAGAGAGAGAGGGAGCGTAGCGAGAGATGCTCTCGATAAAGCCGGAGCGATTATTCGAGTTATCGAACTGATTCTGTTTGAGAGAAAGAAAGTGTATTAACTTTGTCTGGAAGAATAGAGAAGGCCGGCGTTTGCCACGAGAGAGTAGATATTCCCAACCTTCGTGACGCACTTTTCCTCCCGAGATGGAACTCTCAGATTTCGATTTGGAGAAATAATACGGGAGCGGAAAATTCTCGGAACAAATTCCTGTAATTAAGCGAAAAAATCTCTTTGGAGTAGTGGGAGGCGCCGGAGGAATAAATCTTATCGATAAAAGCTCGTTGAGAGAGCAGACAGAGCATATCGCATCATTTCGCGTCGAATGACAAGGCATCGCTGAAATGCTACCTATGGATGGAAAACTCCGAATTAATGTGGCAAGCGGGTAGGAAACAATTCTCGATATAATTACCCTGACAACGCCTGTTAGCCTTGAATGGAACAGAATTCTACTCTATTAATTTCACAGACATCATCTTAAAAGAAAACCCCTTCGTTATGTACTCAATATATATTCCTATCGAACGATTTCGTCTATGTGTTAACTTCATGAGTACAGAAATTTAGGATTCCATAGGAAGATAGAACTATATGTTGTGGAAGTTATGTAGTGTTTTTCTTTTAAGATGGTTTCTACGTAATTCCACTAAGTTAGGTTTGGGCAGTATTTATCGTAAACATTATGAAGACGAATCCACCTCGTGGAATAAGTTTAAAACCATAAATAAAATTTTGCCGATAGATCATTCTTTTGGGCATAAAGCATCAATTGAAATTTTCTTGATCCAGAGCCAGACGGCGAATCATTTACTTTTAACAACCATACTATTATTATTATTATTATTAGGAGTCTTTATTACAGGCGAGATTGAGACTAAAAAGTCTCCTCTTCCATCATACTACAATTATTACTTAGTGTAAGACAGAAAATATGGAAAATATTTCGATTAAAACAATCTTGAAGTTTCAAATATACATTTAAAATTACACTACTTGGTTCGGTTGTGATTTAATCTCAATTTTTGTCAATATTCACTTTTAATAAACTGTTCAATATTTATTTAGAAAGGAAACCCGAAATCCATAATTACTGAATTTCCTGATTTTTATGCAGAGTTATCATTATCAATTGCCGGATACATCGCGGACTAAAAAATATATTCATTAGATAATATGATGAAATTCCTGTTATATTCTTCGATTTTCTTTCTTAATTTTGAAATAATCCTTGATGGTGATGCTTATCGGAACTTATTTGAACGCTAAAATCATTCGATGCGAATGCTGAGCAAATTTTTGGCTCTAAACTCAACACGATCCAAAATGTTGATATACAAACAATTCTTACTATTATGTATATGTATAAGTACAAGTGAAAGGTATAGTATAAATCTACCATAAATAAATAAGTTTAGAAGATTTTTTTCCAAAGGTTCACAGATTTAGAAGGAGACTTCCTACCATTAGCTTATGCAGAGAGAGATATGCTAATTCCCATTACATAATGCAATTATAAGTTATATAATGTGCCATATTAATCAAATTCAAACATAAAAATTGAATGAATAGAAACAAATTTTTACTCTTAGAAATTAATCACCCTTGATTTACTTTGCGCAGGTTTTTCACACCCCCCTTCCTTGTGGGTGTTTTCCTGCAGTGGATTTTTTTTCCTAAGAATCTCTTAGGTTTTTATATCCACAATTCTTCTAATTTTTCTTCTTCTAATTTCATAATTAATGACGATGGGTTAGATGGAAGAAGAGACTTTTAAGTCTCAATCTCGCCCAAATAAAGACGATTTATTATTATTATTATTATTATTACTTCCTCGACTTTACTACCGAACAAATACTTTGAGTTTTCGATACATGCACATAAAATATGTATGCAGCTACTTGATCAGTATCATCAGAATAATTTTCACAGCAACTTCAGCAGTGACGCTCCTACAAGGCTAACCTTACACTCCTACGCAATTGACTCAAGAGCTCTACGCACTTAGGGGCACTCCCAAATTACGGCAAAGTACTTCTCCATTAAAAAATTCTTCATAGCATTTATCCCATTCCTGCATACCACTTCTTCATATCAACTAACCAAATTTACGCAATTTTCATTCATCATTGTAAATATCCTTCGAAGACAAAACTTCCTCCTTCCCGAATTGCCTCACTCCCAAACCGCCCATGCCCATTTTACCTCTATTCCCCACTTCGAAAGAATCCTTTCGTTACCCTTAGACCCTACTTCTGCCCTCTTGTTTTCCTCCTTCACTTCCAACCCCTTTGCTTTCTTCCCTTTTCCGTGCCCTTCCCCTTTTCGCTATTTTTATTTATGGCCTTTGTCACGCAAAGCCTTTACCGCATCCGAAAGAACATCTCACAGGACGCACGCAAACAAAAAACCACGAGTCCACTGCTGCGGAGATAAAACATTAGTTCACCCATAGACTTTGTTTGCACCTCACTGTGTCTCCATTAGAATTTCATGGGTGTCTCCGTTCCATTGTGTCACCCTTTCTGCGTGGTAAATAAACAAATCGAGCTACCGTTTGCGGCAGTGGGAAAATAATGTTGGGCTGAAGTTTCTCGCCGAGGATGCGTGCCCGGGGAATTTTCCGAGTAAAGTGATTAGCATTTCGCGTGTCAAAGTGTCTCTCGCTAATTATAGCAATTAATTGCTTAAAAAGCGATCGAAATTTAGCAAAATTTAGATAATAAAATAAGTGGTCTCTTGTAGATTTAGGGTGAGATGTAGAAAGATCTCGTATATAAAATTCAATTTTTTTCGCGCCGTTGATATCGTGCTAACTTAAGGAAATTCGCAATTATTTCGCAGAATTTTTGTCTTGCCATCACTTACTAGGATAACGAGCTTAGAATTTCCAGAACTTTTCTTGTTATTAGTAAGTAACCAGATATTATCTGAATATTTTGTTGAATCTGCGTCATTAAATTAATATTACGAATTTAAAAATATTTTCTAACTAAAAGAGTAATTATCATATAATTCAGCGTATTATTGCATGATTTTGGTTATTTTATCAGATCTGTATTGCTGAAAATGTTTTAACGAATTGAATTTCGAATACTTGATAACATGAATCATATAAAATAGGTGTTCTGCTAAGGAGGAGATCCGTGATGGCGAAGTTTTCCCGATGTTGTAGAGAATGCTGAGGTTTGCTTAAATATCCGAAGGCATATGCTCTTCAAGTAATTTATTTAATTTCAGTGATAAACTAACTAAATCATTTTTGGTAGCTGTTTGTGCACCCTTTTTGTTTCTAAACTGGAAAACAGTAAATACAATGACGGAATCAAATATAATTAAAATCTTTATCATCTTTAAATTATCACCGGAAATTTCATCTTAAATTTAGCTAATGAGTGCGCGCTAAGTTTGAAATTACTTTGACTTTGACTCTTTCATTTATTTTAAAAGCCATAAGATTTTTAGTTTGCCGATCAACAAATACATTCCTATAGTTCATCAAGGCTAATCTGAAGCCTCTGAAGATTGGCGAAGATAGGCATTCTTTTCAAGTATGAAACTAAAAGAAGGACTTTAATCAAAATGTTGCTGAATTAAGCATTTACTCGTATTAATATAGAAGAATGGGCCATATGTTCGCCGATACTTCTGTCAAATCGAATGTAAAATTCAAATCTGCTGACTGAAGAACCCAAAATTACTTTCATAGCAATATAACATTTTATGAAGTATCACTTTACTTTAATGATGATTTTTACGACTGTATTCGATTGTTTCATTTCAACCCCTATTTTATAAAGAACGTGGGGCGAAAGGGAGCTACCACATGTTCCATCCCGTCCATTTGGTATTTGATTCGGCGTCCACGCAACCTCATTTTATTAGGCAGCCGATACAAAGGAAAGGTAAATATAAAAAATCTATTTTTCTACCATGACATTTCCGCTCTCCTATCCTAACGCTCTTTGCCACCGCCTCCCCCCGCCTTGGCGTCTTTCAACTTCCTACCACTTCTCCCACTCCACCCTCCTCTCCTAGCGCCATACTCACCTCAGACCTTTATCACCTGTCAGCTTATCTGGACCCGCCCACACCCACTCTCCCCACTTCTTCAAACCTCCTTGACGGAATACGACTATGTGGTAGCTTGGAAGATTTTAATGGTCCTGCAACACTACCTTGAGGCACTCGCCTCGGGGGCGCCTTCATCGGCGTTTTTACAAGAGGAAAGGATCGGAGAAAGTGCTCGGGTTGGACATGGGAGGTGGGGACCATCATGGAGGAAGGTAGTGGAGAGGCGTTGCCGACAGACACCGTTTCCTCCTTGCTTCTCTTTGAGTTTCGCCGCGTTTGCATCCCTGCTTCTTCCCCTTCGCAGCAACTTCTTACCTTTTCGCCCTCTCCTACCTATTGCCATAATTTTAGTCTCTTTGGACTCGTAAGTATGCCTAATCTAGTTCGTATCCCTCTTTCCCTTAGAGAAGGATGTTGATTCACTGATTCCGCTTTCAAACTTTCAAACATTTCCCATCAGTGAATACGAGAAAACCTTCGCCAACTCCGCCTCGTTTTTTCCGTCTTCATAATCAATCCAGGTTCATCGCGAGAGCATGCATCTCTTGTGCAGTGGGGGAATAGAAGGGTATACTTTCTAAACCTCTCGTTTTGTTATCGGCTGAGGTTGGGATTGCCACAGTTTTCTGCTCCCGTATCTCACTAATAAAGCTTAGATCTCAATTTACTCTAATCATACCACTTTCCCCATGACGTTGCATACCTGAGAGCAATAAGCTCTTGCGGATATGATTCGTTACACATTCAGTACCAGCATTTTGGTTCCACCAAGTTATAAAGATTGTCACAAATTTCCCTTTGACCGAGGACTGACCGAAACTACAAGTACTCCTTCCCTTTCGCCATCACCAAGTTTTTGTGTTATTTTTTCGACCCAGAAAAAAAGAGACCCAAATCATTGTTTCGCGCGTAAAAATCCTAACGACCCTAGAAATAACTCTTCACAAATTGTCGAAACAAGGATGTTTCCCATTCAATTCCTTCATTTTATTTTCCTGACTTTTTTCTGCAAGGGAAACCCAAATATTTTTTACGCTCTCATAATGACTCCGTTAATGTCTATACTATGGATGTTTTAATTTCTATGGGGTGTTATGTTATCACCGAGAATCTTCTTTCAGGGAAAGAGAGGATGCGAGAAGCATTAAGGAAAAGTAAAGTAGGGTCCGGTTCCCCTATTATCATTAGGTATTTCCGGACTATTTGTGCCTTGAATCCTTAGGTTTTATAGGAATGGATGAATTTTTATTACTCTTACTAGGAAAAGGAAAACATTCAACGCGGTTAAACCGACAGAAGTGTTTAATGGATGACTTCAAATCAACGAAGAAGCAACTACGAAGTTTGAATTACAGAATCCTATAATTGATCAAAGCCGCTACGCGCAATTATGTACCTAATTAAAACTAAAATCCATCGAAATTAAACTAAGCATTGATAATTTAGTTTGAGAAATTATTTATTAATAATAGAACATAGCAAGAGAAAGATGTAAAATACTTACGATCATATTACATGACAATCGGCGTTGGAGAATGGATTTAAATCAGGGAGTTGAAATATAAACAAATCCTTTCTGGAATAGTAATCATCAAAAGTGTATATGAGGCAGAATATCAATTTCTCTCTCACGTTGCTCTTGAGGAAAATTAGTTTTTTCCACAGTCATCTTCGGATGAGCTGCAACGTGACTATCTTAAAGCGTTGAAATTTTGCTGTGTTCATTTTTTTCGCTGCCAAAGCCCTTAAGTCAACTTCACCTGCCAAAAAGTAAGCGATCCCATTTTAGGCAATCAAACGGTACTGAAAGAGGCAATTGTTCGGTCAGAGCCAATGGGTGAGGTGATTAATGATTCCTCTCTAGCTCCGTAATGACTAATTGTTTTCACTCAATCCATCTTTATTAATGATCGGAACTCACGTCTGGTCCAAGTCACGGTCAATTCGGTGGACGGTAGTCAACAGCACGTTCGGACAAATGAAAGGATTGAGGTAAATAACACTGGCATCCTGTCAAAACATTATCTCTGGGCCGTTAGCCAGATAATTAATTACTTTATAATGGCTTTCTTTGAGTGATTGTTATTAGGAAGAAAGAAACCCTCGTAATCGTCTGCAAATACAGATGTTCTTCACGTCGGATTCACTCAAGGCAGGATAATACAATTCCGAAATTATGGCCATATTGAACATTTATATTTATCGTTCAAGAAAGAATGCATTTTTTAAAACAAATATTAGGCTGTAAAACTATAGAATTTGACAATTCAGTATGCATTAGTAATATTTAGCTAAGTTCCCAGGGAACATTATCTTTACTGCCTCTTGATTCCTACAACCTTTCTCAAGTCAATAATACAACGGATTTCAATTTAACAAAAACATACAAATTGACAAATTCATTTAAGATCGTGAGTTCCATCAATCCTCGAAGAATTCTATCTTCCGGAAAATTCCGGCATGAAGGTGAATCTCGTCCATTCAATGATGTTGTTAATATACATATGTCTTCTGCTTTGTCAGCAATTTAGGCAAATCCGCACCCAGCTGTAATACACACCCCAGAAATATTCTAATTTTAACATAATTTCAACGTACGTAGTTTTGCAAAAATGTCTTCCACTAACTATCCCACGCCTTGTAGCTATTCGCCAAGATTCGCAACAGTAAATACCCGGTGATGAACCCCGAACCACGAAAATGAACCTGGCAAATCGACAACAAGCGATAAGCGTGACACAATGAGGACGTCAACAGCGAAGTGACAGAAGACATGGGTGGGTCATATAACTTTTCCTCTCGGCAAACTAAAAGACAGCTGGGGACACGGATAGTCCATGAAAATGAAATGAGAGGAGATAGTCGTGGGGCGAAATCCAGGAAAGAAGAGGGAGGAAACCGGAAAGAGAGGGACGAGGAATGGACGGGGATAGGTCAGGTGAGAAAGAACAAATATGGTGGTCTTGTCCTTCTCATCCCCACGCTCTTCTTCTCGACAACTTCTACGCCATCCCCACGATGTAAACCGCTGTTAAAAACTCTCTCCAACCCCCGGAGGAGAGGCCACAGTAGGTCTATACACACTGGCGCCGGGATGACCGGGAGGGTGGGACAGGGGAAGGGAGTTGGAAGGTACCCGCCGCTCTCTGAGAAAAAACCGACAGGTAAGAGAAGGGGGGATAGAACGAGCCCCCGAGGTACTCATCTCTTTCTCTCTCGTCCGGCAACTGGAGAGCGGGAAAATGCAGACTTGGAGGGCAGAGGGAAACTGGAATAAATATGCATAAGAGGGATTGAGCAAGTCCACGAGCTTCCTCACCTCCTTCGAACATGCGGCCAGCGTATCGTACAGTCTCGCGAGCTTCGAGGGGAGTGGAGGTGGAAACTCATCGCGCCGTCTTCCGACGGTTTTTTATATCGAATTAAGAGGATTTTGATGCCGAGGAAAGAGCTTCCGGAGAGATAGAGGGAGTGAGGGGAATTTCTTTCTTTCCTTTTGAAAGAGAGTCACCTGCTCCTTTCCGCCCTCCCTTCGTCTAGTTCGACTGACTTGGTGGCGCCTCGCGCTCTTACTAACTCTCCCCCACTCCCAATCCTCACTCCCCCCAACTACCCCCCTCAAGCCCTCCACGGAGCTAAGCAGGAATAATTGGCGCCCTCCGGCGGAACCACTGCTGTTTCTATTCTACCATTCTCCCGCGATGTGTCACCCCTGCATTGCCTTCCTTTCCCCCCTCAGGATGGTTTGCCAATTGAATTCGTAGCACTACTCGGAATCACATCGTGTAATGCGACGTCTCACAACTTACGGAAGATCGCTACTGAAGGCAGTCATTTAAATGGAATCCTGTTTACATCAAAATACTACGGGGCCCCTTCCGGGGGCTTGGAAAGAAATATCCGATGTTTGGATCAGTATTCTTAAGGAGAAGTGAATGTAGCCTTTCTTAGAACGTATAAATTACAAAAATATTGAAGTAGGGGAGATATGATCCATTAAGAGGGATCTTCGTTCTGTTGATGATTATTTTCGTAAATAAACATAATAATGACGTCTTCATTGGGTAAATTTTGGTCCAATGAGACCGATGTGGCAATAAACCCCTTACTCGATCATGTCGGGTAGAAAGTCATAAGAATAAAAAAATGCACTCTAATAAGTATGCATATACTGTCAACAGGTAAATGACCCCTAATCACTACAACCCCAATCTCGTGGTAATAAACTTAATTTTGAAAACCATTCATAGTTTCGTCATAGTATGCATTACATAGAAATTGTTATGTAATAATAAAGAATACTACATTTAAGGCTTCTCGATTTCTCTTTCAGTTCTTTCCACCATAAATCCAGGAATATATTCCATAAATATGGTATAGGATATGATAGCGATGATTTTCTTCTTTGAAACTTACCAACGTTTCTTCTAAAATATGCAAATGCTAGTCACTGCACTAAATTGTTAAACAAGTTATTTTGGGGTAAAAAAATGTCAGAAAAATTATTTCATACGAATGTATAAAATTTAAATGAATTAAATAAGTTCACTGACGTACCCAGTAATTGTAGGAATTCCAAGATTAAATTTACAATTACTTTAAAGAAGGTCAAAAAAGAAAAAAAAACTGGAACAGAACACAACGAAATATAACTGATTTCTTTAGATAGGTAAGTTTTCAACAAAGAATGAATTACGATTATGAAACAATCATGATTGAAAGTATAAATGAAACGCAATTAATAATCATTCTTGTATGAATATGCTATTAACCTATACCTATGTTTCTGAGATAAAATAAATCACAAGGACGAAGTTTTCACTATCTCAATAAAGTTGCTTAATTAGCAAGAATCAATACATGCATAAAAATTTCTAGAGCAGCGAGAAGACTGTCTTTCGAAGAAGAGCCACCGAATTATTGCGTTCCCATACTATCAGATAGGTGGAAGAAACATTTTACCTGTTAACAACGTAGGAAATCTTTACATAATTTACGTAGATCTGAGTAGTGACTGTAATGGTAATGTCTCTCATCATTCGATAAACATTCAAGAGAATACAACCATATACTCGTACAGATACCCAGAACATTTTACGAAAATACGATCACTCTAACTTGAAAAATACAATTTATAGGAAAACCTTGGATTAAAAGTACTTTGCACATAAGAGCGTGCACCCAGGAAAAATCCCAAGGAAAACCTAGGTTAACTATCTATGTAGAAAGAAGTATTCCCTCATTGTGTAGCTTAAAAGGGCATCTTTTAAAAACTAAATGTAAATAATAAATTTCATCATCATATTGGCCAGTTTCTTTAGTAAGATTAGGGAAATTCAAACCGAAGGGAATAGTCAAATAGAATAAAACGAAAGAAAATTCATTCCTACATCCGTATATAATGAATTTCTCTAGAAATTCTCATTTCAATAGCAAGTATTAGTATAAGTACTATGTAAGGATTTTCAGTTAAAAATTTTCCACTGAAATGTGATTTTGATATTTGTATATCCTTTTCCTAGCAATATGTTCACTTTATATTATTTGAAGCTCTTTTTCAGAAAAATAATTCTTAACATTATTCTCCCTTGGCGAAACCAACCAGCTTTGATCAAGGGATTTTCAAAATTATAATTAAATCCAACACCAATTAGGTAAAATTTCTCGATCCTCGGAAATTGCAATCATAAGTAGAGCTTTCAGACGCAAATTATCTTATGTACGAATTGCAAAATTTTAGAAACGTGTACAAGGCAACCTTAATGTTATACTTAATTAATAGCGTTACTATGTTCTACGAAGCGAAGGCAGAAATGGAGAATTAAAATATAAAATATATTAATGTCAATGCATACATGAATTAGATGAATGCTTTGAAATCTCTAGAGTAAGATATGGTAAAATCAATTAAACCTCTTTTCTTTCTTTAAAATCTTCCAAAAGACGCTCAATAAAACGAAAATAAATTAACCAGTGATTCACTCGAGATGATTCTGAAGGTAAAATATTTAATCCACTACCACGTATAAATACCACAATATATTTTGTTTCATTGCATTTGAAAGATTCGTGTTTGTTTAGCCCTTTTGCTGTGACGAAGAAATGTATTTTTACTTTACTAAAAAATTGATCCCAATTGAATGAAGCTATAATTATTCAAAAGACATATTTATGGAAAAACTTTAAATTTAAAATGTTCAAGGGTAAATAATAAATTCAGTAATTTTTTACTTAACTTCTTTAAAATCATCTTCACTTGTTCCGCCTTTAAGTGGCCACCACGAGAAAGAAAACTAAGCACTAAAAATTACTAATAAAACAATATGTTTTATTGAAAAAATCAGGAAGGGGTGGAAAAACTTAAAGGAAACTTAACGCGGGTAAGAAAATGAATGAATTACCTACTCTGTTTATCTTCGCAGTAAAGCCTTCCTGAGATTAACAAAGAAAATAAAAATATGGTTTGTTATTACATGAAAGTATGATTCGCGGATCTTGATAGCACATTTAAAATCGTAACCGAAATTTAACCTTGGTTGCTTCCGTTTTCAATGGCAGTATAACTTGGAAACAAGTTCTCAATACAAAGAAGCAGATTGGGAATGAATGCTAGCGAGTCTCTCTCTGTTCCGAAACATTTTTGACTGCGTTACACGGGATAAATGTTACATCAGCCTTCCAGTAGTATGTATTTATATTAAAACCTCCACAAAGACTATAATTTGACACAGTATAGTTCCGTAAAAGCATCGAGTAATCTTTCATCCATATATCAGCACAGATGGAGAAAGTCCACATCCTCCCATACGTCAATTCATTTCTCGCTGCAAATCAGCAGTCCCGGGGATCATAATTACACACACTCGTGATATTTCGGTCAAAGCCGCTACAATGCATGTTTCCACCATTGAATCCTTTTCTAGCCCCAAACAAACCCCTATGATTCTCCCCTATTCCGGCGCCAAGACGATTCGGCGCCCTCTCGAATTCCTCCACCGTGGGATGCGTACGATCGCCTCCGTTCGCTGCAGGTCTTCGCGCCCCTCGGGGCTATGTTTTTTTCCCCGGTCCGCTTTTCCCACAACTTCTTCCCGGCGATCGGTGGGGCCACCTTCAGCAAAGGACTCTTAAAAGCGATTCGACCTGTGAATCCGGGCCGTCCGAATCCTAAATTTATGGTATCGGTCAGTCTCACTCACCCTCTCCATTGCTCCCTTTCCATCTCGGCCTTTCATTTTTGTTTCCCTTTTCTGCCCCCACCAACATCTCTTTTCTCCTTCCTAACATTTTCCTATCCATTTTCAATTGTCATTATTTATTTTATCTCCATATTCAATATACTTACTAATTTATATTATTATAATTGATTGATATTTATCCACTAATTTTATAGCTTATTATGCGGCCAGCGTAAGGGCAAGGCGAAAATGTAAAACACTACAAAAAACTTCATAATGGCAAACAAATTCATAATAAAAATATAAGATATTGTCCTATGTTTACACCACATGAATTCATTCATACACGACCTAGTAGCGAAGCTACATCATCAGGTAATCTGGTAATATAGCCTATTAGTTCTTGTGTTTCATTAAACGTTTTCATTATGAATTTATTTGTTAGTAACTACCACGAAGTGAATCCTGAGTATGTGCTGTTTATTCATAATAAAAATTAAGTAGACGGCTAAATAAGATATGACGATTCGGGTTTCGCAGTATAGCTACATCATCAGGTAATAAACAAATAAAAAATTCAAGAATATATACAGAGGAGAAAGGGTCAACAAATAAGGTAAGACTGGCTAAGAAAGGAGAAAGAAATGAACATAAGATAGGTTGGAGCACCAAGCAGAAACCAAGGGTAAGTCAGGATATATTGGTTGCAAAGACTGTATAATTAACATACTGTTAGTAGTGTTATGTATTAGCATCTACGGATAAATCCTCAATATTCTAGAACATTTTAAAAACAGAGTAATAAATAACAGAAATTCGTCCCTCAAACTTATACCATGAAGGTTATCTCAATGTTCTGATAGTCCTATGTAACTACTTTCACGGCTGTTTTTCCCTTACTGTCTCATTTAACGGGCCTATGTTTAATTCTACTCCTTTATTTTCATTACTGGCGTGTATTTGCATGCTACAATTCATTCCTATCAAATTCTCTTTTCTATTTCACGTTCATTCTTTTTAGATTTCTTAGGTGGTTTCTTCAAACCCAACCTTTATTGTGTTGTTGTTGCGTCATTTCTATTAAATCTCTAATATATTTAATTTCAGGGTTCCCAGTTTGCCGTGAAGACTTACTGGGAACCCTGAAACAACTTTTATTATGAGGGAAAGGGAGTATTTGAAAAAATTGTGAATATGTAATTTTTTGCATTAAAAAAAATGTACAGATAGGATATAAGTATAATATATGTAATAATATGTGTTGCCACCGGATGATATGTTCACTTGCAACATTTGTGATAATAATAATAATATTTAGAGTTGAGGTTATGTGGAAGATAACTTGAGTTTAATTCACCTCAATAAAGAGTTAATTTATTAATTTGATTTTAGTATGTTTCACTTGTTTCGAATATGCTTACTGTTTGTTTTCATACTCGTATTCCATTGAAAAAATAATTACACCTTTCTATTGGAAGAGATGTCATTTGATGGTTCAGTATCATGAATACTTTAATCCAAAATAATAATCATTATGTTGAAACTATTTTAATATGCTTTACTTTTACCTAATTCTTCAGCATAATTTTTACGTGTGAGTAGACTACTGTGATAAAATTTATTACCCATGTTTTTCTCATTTTGAAAAATTAAGGTACAAAAAACGTTAATGAATGGACGAAAAATTTTGCACGACCGCCATAAGAGCGACTGCATGTGGTAATGCTACAAATTGCTACTCCTTCGAAAGATTTTGCTGAGATGTAGAAAGTAACGTATTTGCTACTTCCCTTATCTCCAATTTTCCTTCACTTTTCCCAATTATCTGTCCTTCTCTCTCCTTTGTTTTTCCGTCTTTCACCGGCTCCCCCGCGTCGCGACCTCTTAACTCCTCATAAAGGCGGCAGGTATATGGCCGAAAACCTTCCCTCGGCGAAAATAAAAGAAGCCTTGAGAGGAAAGCGGTCCGTAAAGTGTGTTCTTCACCTCGGGCGATGATTGCCTCTGAAGACGTCGGTGATCCGCACAAATCAGAACTGACCATATCGACGGAGGGCGGCGGCAGAAAGGCCTTTTTTCTTCCCTCAAAGTTTTTTCGGCCATTGTTTTAAGGAAGTCTGGATTTATGTATTTTGTTTTTTCCGCCGGGGGTTCTTCTTTCGGCGCATTTTTAAGGCTTCGTGCGAATTCTCCGCTTTTCTTTTTCTGGGGCCGAAATGGCACTGTTTTTCACGACTCGTTTCTTTTTTGTTCTGAGGGTTCGAGCTTTTTACGATTTCCATTTGAGGAAATGTTCTCTAGTTTTTATAGGTCGGCTTTTTCGTCGCCGAAGGTGGTGGGAAGTGAGCGATTATCAATTTGCTTACTTTTTGAGTTGGGAAGTCGTTTTAAGGAATCCTGTAAGGTACTTTGGGGCGAAAACAATATTGAATTTAATCCTACGGCATTAATAGAATTTTTGGAATTTTGTGAAACTTGTGATTCGTTTGACATTATTTTCACATATTCTTCATATTTGTCTCGATTAGCCCTATGGCGTTTCTGTTACCCAATTTTTGTATCTTGCAAGACGAGAAATAAGGTTTCAAGAAAATTATTTATAACATTCATAAGCAATAAATAGGTATTTTTCCGCGTTTTACGAGTAAGTACAATATTTGAGATCAAAATTAGGAACCATTTTTATGCAGCGATACTGTATTCTTTCTGGAATTAACTTGATGAAAATTTTATTAAGCATAAAAATATATAAATATAAAATATACAAAGATTTATATACACTGCCAAATTTACTATAGGGCTTGCGTTAGAAGGAAAATGCCTATGGAATATTGGTAGCATGAGCTTGATTGTTTGAAATATTAAAAGAGCTCCGAATTCTTTGGAGGATGTATTTCTAATGACGAAAGAATAGAGAAATAAAAATACGAGTCATGCGGGCTGATAAGTGATGTTTAGTTTGACTGATAAAATTGAGGAATCTTCGAAATAGGCGAAAACTGTATGAAAATAGAAAATGCAGAAGTGAGCTTGTTGTTGCATTGGTGCATCAGGCAAAGCCAATTACAAGTTGAAGGGTATTTGGATGAATTAAATCAGAAGAAAGTGCGCCAAGTCAGAGTAATTGATTGGCAATGAATAAATATCTGAAAACCTGCGAAGCTATTGTGGCTTTTAACCATGTTATAAACAGATGGAAATAGTAGGCTAAAGCAAGATGCTAACAATGGTATTTGATGGTTATTTGAGTTGAGATAAAACAAGATGAATACAAAAAAACAATAAAAATAATAAAATTTGAAATGCTTATCAAAGGTCTCTCAATTTTATAGTTTTCAAGTATAGTATTATGGGACTAGCGAAAAGTGCCAGCATGAATTGGAGAATTTTGTAACATTTTCTTTAATGAAGCAGTACGACGTTAATATATGAGATATGGACATGATTCTGTTTTTATTCGCCTCAGAATGGAAGAAAAATCAATGATAAATAATTGTTAGATTGTATGAACAGTAAAAATATTTATTAACTATCTATTAAAATTGAATTAGTAACAACGATTATAAGTATAGTAGTACTATTTATTCTAGATAATTTGTAAATTAAGCCGTAATAGTTCACTATCTTTGCCTAATTTGTTTTCGCAAAGAAGAAATGCATGATTTGTTTGAGAATCGGTAACAATTTTCACTTTCTTGCCCGATATCGAACTTACTTACCGTTCGGTTAACCAAAACACTAATTAACAATAGAAATATCGATAACACTTGATGATTCTTTTCATCCTAGTAAATTATTACAGCGTATCCTAAATTGATATAACCTTTGTTTCCAATACAATGAACTATTGTACAACAAAGTTCATTCTACAGTTTCATAATCTATAAAAGATTTTATCAATAGGGATATATTATTTAATATATAGACAGATCTTTTATCGGGCAACGCAGTTTTTATACCCTTCCAACTCGGCCATCCATTTTATACTCCCATTTATTCGTTTATTTCCCATCCGAACAGAAGCTACTCGGATGCCTGCGGAAGCCGCATTAAATACGATAAAAGCCTGGAGCCCTAATCAAAACTTGTCATTGTTTATTCTTTTACACCTGATTCGATGGTACCTCGATATGAGAATTTTAACGATTATGGTGCAATAATTCGCTGAATAAATGGTGTCCTCGGCGGACTAAACTTTTTATATCGCCGTTGTGACGACTCGAGATCTGCTTTGGAGGAGACTCCTTGGAAAGAGGCTGCGAGACCGTAAAACTAAATTTCCCGGGGAAAGACAAAAGTTATCTAACGGTAGGATGACGAAGATGAATGTATTTAGATGAAAGGGAAAGGATCCAGTTAAAATACAGGCAGCCTCTACATCTGTCTTTATATAGCTCCTACTATAACTTTGCATATGAATTTCGATAGGTAACATTATGCCAAGTTAACCAAATTTTGAAAAATTACTTTTAATAGCACATTCTCTCTTAAACATATACCGAGAGGTTCACGGAAACAGTATTTTACTGCAGTGCATTCATAAGTTTTAGTTATCTCTATAAAATAAAGATTTAACTTAATGATAAGGATAGTCACGGATAAAACTCATCTTCATCTACATTAAACCAAAAGGAAAAGCAAATCATTGATTGAAGGACTGAAACACTGAGGGTTGAGGTTTTAGGAAGTTCGTGCAGCATTCATAGTCACCTCAGCTAGCCGAGTTTTACAGATTCATGGAAACGTTTGGATCTGATCCTTTGTATGGCGTTTTCTTTAATTAGAATAATATGACTATAGAATTTCGTGTTTAAAATCCCTGGATAAATGTGTATAAATGAGTACAGATCATAACAAATCAAAGCAGCCACTTCTGTAATATCGTAATGGTGTACCCAAAAAAAATCAATGAGGCTTGTTCATTTTGCACTATATTTATACATATTCACTTTTATGATGTGGAGAGTTCTCCTAGTGACCTTAGATAGCAAAAGAACCCGCGCGAACGATTGGCTAAAGCAAATCTAGGAGCCACTCTTTTGTAGGGTGTGTTTCTATGACCTCCATGGTCACACGGGGGCAGAAAAAGAGAAAATTCGGGAGGAAAAGAGGGCAAAAAGCATTAATCTCAAAGTCAAATTCAAAAGTGAGCGGTGACAAGTGATTTTGGTGAAACGCCTCCAAAGGCCGAAGAAAAACAAGTTTCCCGAAATGACACCCATTTCGACGTTTTTATTCAAACGGCTTCTTTTCCCTCCGTTAAATTGTTTCGCCCCACATTTCGCTCCGCGCACGTTTCTCGGATTTTGTTACGCAAACTGCAGTTAGCGATCCACCTCTGGGCTGTATTTGTACACTTCGCTCTCCCTCGTTTCTCAAATTATCGCAAACGGTCTCGACCGCAAAGCTCTCACGAGACTACTTAGAGACATCCAGAAAAGGAGTTGAAGGAAAATCCAGCACGGCCCCTTTAGCGTCGAAAACAAAGGGAAAAAAATAAGTTTTCCCATGAGATTCGGCAATTCTTGCTCCGCTTCGGGAGAGGCGAATCTGCAGTTTTGATGGACATTTTCCGTTCCCTGGGTTTCCTACGAATGGGGAAAAGTATGACAGTGGGAAGAAGTCCCTCAGCAGACCCATCACCCAAGAGGCTCATCTTTTCCCTTCTCATCCTACCCTTTCCTACCTCTCGTCTGCCCTCTCTTCTGTTCCTATCTTCTTCCATTCTATCTCTTATCAAGTATTAAACAGTATTTCACTGGTGTACCTAAGTGCACCAGTGTGCTTCTGCGACTGCTTCATTTTGGCATATAGTTCTTCGATGCTGGAAGCCATTCTTACGAAACAGCTCACATACTTCTGAGATTTCATCGCTAGCTTTCATATAAATAACTTTATCAATCTTTTGAGTGCCACGTTTTTGTGTTACTGGCTGCAGTGAAGCTAGAAGGCTAACCCAAAGGTCTTGGTTTTGAGTCGCGGCTAATTGAATTTTAGCGAATGGAAGTTTATTTTCGTCAAAAAAATTAAAAATGATGTAATTAGGCCTTCTTGTATCCTTTAGAGAAATAAATTTAAGGCTGCGTAATTTAGAATTGTAAACGTTTTAGAAATCATTACTTTGTTATCTAATTTTCCAAGAGTGTAACTATACATAACAATATTTACGGTGATAGCTATTTTCAAACGGCTACGTAACCTCAAAGTCTCCCAAATAGATATTGCTTCATTTTAAGGTTCATTAAACGCCTCTCCACCTGTAATTTTATGCAATATTTTCACCTCTCTTTATTCTCAGATTTTACCATAAAATCCACGTATTCAGAGAAAAGATAGAAAAATCGAGAGTCGCTCGAGAATAATCCTTTAGTTCCAACTTGAACAATCAATTCCAAATGAACAAATCCACAAGTCCACTTCGTTTAACTGAAATAATTTTTAGCATGTTAAATCTTGAAACTATTATGATACCTCGCAAAAAGAGAAATCTTAAGACAAAATCACGTTTCGCATCGCTTTTGCTCCTATCCACCAATAGACCACAGTAGCCATAATTTCAATTTTTACAGTTGTAAGTGAAGAATTTATATCTAACACATAAAATGAAAAAAGAATTGAATTTAATCCGCAAAACTAAAAGGAAAAAAGGAACAAGACTGTGTTGTTAACATTAAGAGTTAAAAGAGCTCCAAATAGCCGTTGATGTTGATAAAAGCATTAAGATAACTAAAATGAAAAGCAACGGCTATTTGGAGCTCTTTTAACTCTTAATGTTTAATCCACATTTAAAAAAATAGGATTTAACCGATTTGAACATTAGAAGTCGATTTATATGGACATTATTCTCTTTTCGTCACCTGTCTTTTCTTGCTTCACATTTTTATCCCTCCCTAAAACTCCTAGACAAATGTATTGCTACTGTTTAATTTCCAATTACCTCGTATAAGTGACCCTTGACTCCTTGCATTAAATCTCCAACCGTCATCTATTTAACCACTCTATTGCTTCGGATAAACTCAAAAGGCTCTCAAGCTTGATTTTACTATCCTAATCTTTCGACTATTAATTTCATTAATCTATCCCACCGCCAGTTCCGCCGACTCATGCCTTAGACATTTCCTTCTGAGCCGCGAGCTAGGGAGGGCGCCGTGTGGCAGGTCCTTTCCTTACCTCAGGGTGACGTCCGTCCCTCCCAAGACCCGTGTCTTCCTCGGCCCTAACTCACTCTCCTTTGTTTCGGCTTCCCCTTTTCATTACTCGCCTCTAATATTGGATTTTTCTCTTTAAAGGACCTTTCAAAAAGGAAGAATCCTTGTTTATGCGGCGTCCCTTTGTCGAGCGGAGAGAAGTTGCGAAATGGAAAGAATGGCCTCTCTCTGTTCCTTTCGCTAAATATGTGTATTGCTCAAAAGCGAAGCGTTTCCATTTCTACTTATGAAATACGTGTCGTGTAGACACGTTGTCTGATCGACTAGGTGAGAGAGAGGGAATTCATCGGAAACAAAAACAACAGTTTTCTCCTTACATAATTAACAAATTATGTCATTGATTGTTTTTTCAGTTGAGATATGCTTAATTAGATCTCTTTGAACTTATTAATAAACTAGCAAATTCCCCCGTCAAGAATGACGGAATTAAAATCAAATTTAGTTACCAAAAACATAAAAATTCCCGATACGATCTTGAATTTTTCTTCAGAAATATATTACCTTCAATGTATTTAAACTCTGACAATAAGTTCAACAATCAAATTTGAGTACATACGTACTATGGATTGTATGAAATCGTTCTGAATAACAATAATAAAATATTTTTATTTTAGACCGAAAATGTAAAATCAAAAAATCGAATCATAGAGTGAAATCCAGCAATTTTTGGGCGAGGCAATTTATTGTGGGCTGAATTGAATTTTACAGTAAATTCGGCTCTCAGTTACGCATTAAACATTGCCAATATCAAGTAAAAGAGTGAGATAACTTTGGTACAGTAATCAATTTATAACAAATTGCAAAAAATATGGATAGATGTTGATGTTGAAGAATGGAATACATAGTCTCAGTTAGACGTTAGAGAACTTCCATAAAGCAACATGTTGCTCTTAATCATAGAAATTGATTAACTATGAAGAAAACACGGACGATATCTTCTTGCTACTAGTATTTCTATGGCACAACTACATTCTTATCCGCTACGAATAATTTGTGTAATAATTAATATAATAATCTATGGATTTTATTGTGAAACATTCGTTGGTAAAATTGAGATTCAACATCTTTATGTTGTCGGGAGGAAATTTAAACTCTAAATCTTTCCGCGACTTCGTGAAATAAATAATTTTTGACATAATTTACTCTTGGTTTATATTAGTAAAAATTGAATGAATAAATGTATTCATCGCTATAACTGCACATTTTCTACGGTACGAATTCAAATATTATTCTATTCTATTCAAATAATGGTATGTTCTACTAGTGATTAGAAATTTCCGGGATTAACATTCTTAACTTTCCCCCCGTATTAGACCAAAGAAAGAATGCTAAACTTCTGTAAATTTTACAACTATCCCTCGTTCTTATAACTCTAAATAAATTCTACAGCAAAATATTTGTCGGGATATCTACATATTTTCGGAAAGTTGCGGAACGATACGATAGATAAAAATTAAAAAGATCAAGTGAAAAAACTTTCAAAACATAAACAAAATCAGTTTCATTTAACACCACATCTCCCATCGCTGGAAAGACTATTCCTATGTTTTCGGAAGTTTTCGCTCTTTGGGGAGATAACTCTTTTTCCCTTCGAAAAACCCTAATTTCTCACGACAGTTTCATTGCTTTTTATGTCCCGACCGTTTCCCGATAAAAGTCAAGATCCCTATCTCTCCTGAAAGAGAGGTAATCTAAGCAAACAATTTTCCTTGCATTTTCACGCGCCATTATGTGTTCCGCTGGGCTATAAATTCATCGCGATGGCGTGAACCAGACATTGGGATAGTCATCGGCTTCTTTACTGGAAGGACCCTACACGTGTTCCCTTCTGGAGGAAGACAGCAACGGATGATTGAAGTGAGCCGAAAAGAGGCACGGGTTGAGGTGCTGTATCACCATTTATTTCGAATACCTACGTGTTACATATGTGTGCGAACGCCTTGATATCTCCTCCCGATATGACCCGAATTATAGTAATTTTTCCGACAATGCGGACAATCATAACGTGAATGGGATGTAAAGCGATTGATTCACCATGGTTTCCACCGTTCAAATCCATAACACAATATTATCTGCTATAACCTCTTCATCCCATCAATAGTTCAGTTCCAATGTGCTTCAACGGCTGCTTTAGACAGTCGAAATGTTGTGATTAATGAGGTTATGAAGATTTTTCAACATTTGGTAAATAATCCACTTTATGCCTACAGAAGTACGCGGTATGGTCACATCCAGTGATACCGTTTTTGGATGGAAAAAAAGGTGTGCTTAAAATAATCATTGATCCTCGCCTTAAACTCATTGATAAAGTAATTTAACGGAACAAAAATTCCAGTAGACTTATAATAATATATTTTTTCAGTTCTGATTAAATAGTACTTCGTTTAATTTACGAAGGTCATGAAGGAATTCAGCAACTCATTATTTTCAATCCCACAAAAGAGATGATAAAGGAATGAAAAGATACCAGAAGAGCATGGTGATTTGGTTATTCAGATAAAAATTGAGAAATATTGGTCTATGATTACCATATCCAGAGCATCGGAGAATATTTACAGAAGAGGTATTTTGTTTCCAACGATTTCGATTTCATCATGATAGAAAAACCTCCTTAAATGGATTAAGATAATATAGAACAGGGACATCAGCATCATATTAAATCTGTATTAAAGTGTATAATTTTCTCTTTTTACTTTCTCGTAACAAAATTTTAACTATCTTAAATATCCTATCAGACCGTTTAATAAGCACGTTACACGCAAAGAGTAAGTTTTAGTAAACCTGTCTGTTTATAAAGTACCTAGCCTGAAGACCGGTTTGAGCTTCATCTCTGTAGAGGGAATGAGGTAACTAGGTTAGATGAGGAGTGAGGTAGTTAACTTTGCTTCCCTCACTGAGTCAAAATGCTATGAGCGGAAAACTCGTATCACTAACCCTTTTCATAACACCATATGAGAGACAAAAATGGATTCCATTACATAGCCTCATACATAACCTCAGTTGCTTTTATAATATTACTGCTACGAATAAATATGAGCCTGAGAATGCATGAGAATGTAAACGGAAAATATTTTCCTCTATTATGTACGGAAAGACAAATAAAAAGTATTCGAAAACATAATTCAATCTTCCGGCGTCAACTGAGAGGTAGCTCTTCGAGATCATCACGATGTAAAATATGGTAGCAAGAGGTATTTATTTATTTATTTAATGTATTCGCTGCAATTTGGTATGATTACTAGGTGGCAACGGTCGATGGGGATATAGTGAGATAACTATTTCATTCTGTCGGGCACTCGCACAAGGACGGGAGGGAAACCCCTCCAAAAACCTCTCGTTGGAGGTGGTGGTGTGGTGTGTACAAGAGTGCAAGTGTGTGCAAGTATGTGCAAGAGTGTAAGAAATAGAAGATTTGAATTGATATTTTTGATGGAAATTATAAACGAGTGGGATTACCACCTATCTATAAGGTGCTTACGATCAGTTGATAGGAGACGAATGCAGACGGTGATGATAAAGCGGATTTCAGCTGGATACCTTAAAAAAAAATTAAATAAATAGATGCATACCACCGCCCTTTAGAAGACTTGAGAGTCAGGAGGTCGAAGAAACCTCCCAAATGTCCCATCCCCGGAAGCAAGAATAAACACCTCGTTGATGCCGCTATAACATTCGAACGAGTCGAACGTACTGGGAAATGAAGGGCGTCAGGGACAACGAGGAACAGTCTGCCACCCTCTTTCCTTTGTTCTCTACCGACACTCCCCCACAACACAGCCACGCTCTTTAAAAGACTCTTGCCTTTCCCTCTCTCAAATACCCTCTCCTTCCGCTGCCGTGTTTAACACGGAATCCATTCTGTTAGAGCTCCCGCACACGGGCCTTGCCCAAGACGTCGCCGCCGAGGCCTTCCTACCTGTCCTCTCCCTTTCATTAGACTTCGGTGAACTTCAAATGAGTTTTCGACGTCTTCGCAATAGCTTCCTCCCTCATTCCCATATTTCTCCAATGCGTCGCCTTTTCCTGCTATTCGTGCCTTTGTTTCTGAGGTTACCCATACGCCTATATTTCCTGGGGAAAGGTTTGCTAATGCTCGCTTCATTAAAAGAAGTCTGCAATTGGAGCATTGCCTTCAAACCTACTGGTAACCTGTTTATCGGTAAATTTTTAATAACTCTTACAAGTTCAGATACAGCATTGGTTAAATCATCCTATCTCAACACAATTGTTCTAAAAAACTAACAACCTGAATGGACTACGTTGTTGAATAACTTTTGAGGTTCCGGGTAACAATTAAAAATGCAGAATATTTCTAATTACTAATTAATCATACAGATAGTTAATCGTACAGAAATTTTCGCAAAGAAGGTATTTCATTTAAATGTTAAATAATTTATGATTCGTTAACTTAGCCTTTACCCTCTTAGTGCCACGTAATTTCAATGGGACTAGCGAAAAGTGACAGCATGAATTGGAGAATGTTGTAACATTTTCTTTAATGAAGCAGTACGACGTTCATATATGAGATATGGACATGATTCTGTTTTTATTCGCCTCAGAATGGAAGAGAAATCAATGATAAATAATTGTTAAATTGTATGAACAGTTAAAATATTTATTAACTATCTAATAAAATTGGATTAGTTACAACGATTATAAATATGGCTTACGCGTGAGCCGAAATATCGGCCCGTGGCACTTTTCAGTGTTTGTCTTCAGCCGTGTTTATCTTGGTATGTTCGAAGCAATGTTTATACCCTTTCTGCTAATCTCATATTGTTATTCATCGCAGTGAAAAAGTGGTGATATGTAGAAAACTTAGCAATGGTATGTATATACCTCGCATTTTGGAGTTGTCGTTATGAAGCACCTTCTGTGGCTCATTGTATAAATAACGTCCGCTTTTCCCATTTTAAATTTATGAAACAGTTTTGTTAATATTAAATCTCTTCTGAGTCCTTCTCTTTTATCTCTAACTCTTATTCACCTCTAAGTTCTTAGAATTAACTTGGAAGCAAGGATTTAATATTTTTATACAACTAAACCAGTGCGATAAAAGTTTATAAAAAATACCCATATCAAATATGAATGTTGCTAATGTAAATATGTATAGCAAAAAAGGATCAAGAACGTCTCTTAACTGACTAACTCATTTGAAGGATATCACTGATTATGCAAAATCATTCACCGTAAATTATAACCTCTATTCCTTGTTATAATCTCATCCTTGACTTATAAAGTGGGTAATGAATTAATGATGAAGACTTATGCGAACATAGAGATGTAAAAACAACAAGATCAGCAAAAAAGATGAATATCTGCAGATTAACAACTATTCCATATTTCATTTAAAATTAAATCATTTCGCATCCATTTTTCATCACTTCTTTTCGCATTTTTTATCTTCGATCCTTCACCGGGCTACCCTATCTTCTCTCCCTAATCGCCATCTTTCCCCAGTTCTGTTCTATCCTAAATTTTGCATCAGCTGCTTTCACTTCCCCCTTTGGCAACCGCGGGTGAATACGAACACGGGCTGACCGTGATCCACGAATGCTATCACTCACTCATTTAAAATTTTGCGAGGAAGACGAAAAGGTGAGGAGGCTAAACGGAAGAAACAAGGAAACGGTGTGGAGCGACAGCATTTACGAAACGAAAGATCCTGTTCGAGATGGAAGAACGTCGAGTTTGTGAAAATTTATGGGCCGTTATCAGTTTGCGCCATCTCCGTTGAACTCTTTCGCCCTTAATTCTGCGAACAAACTAGAGACATGAGTAGTTCTTTTGGTTTCTGCCAACGTGTTCGAATAATTCATAAAATACCGAGGCAGTATTTTCATTTACTCTGCCAAGTTTCCTCGAATCGCGAGCGGAACATATTTATGGTTGATTTTATCGAACATTTCGAGATAGAGAAGGCGTAATTTTTTCGCTGTGTCCTACAATAAATTTCATTTCCTTTTATTTGAGACGGCTGCTAATTTATATCTTTCTTGCTCAGTTAAGAAACTAAAATGCCGCACAAAACTATGTAGACTTTTTCATCGATGGTATGTGAAATATGCCTGGCCTTAGGCAACTACAAGGAAAATTTAAAAGGGTATGGGAACAGATATATGAAGAGCGTTGCTTATCTTTTGAGATGGACATCTCATTTCATTATATTCAACCCAGATTTAGGAGATTTAGAAACGATGAGGCAGATATAATATTCCAAATCATTCTTCCTACATCAAAGATTACGTCTATCAACATTAATCTATTATTTTTAATTTTAAAACGTGATTGAATTTTGATATTAAACGAAAAAATTACGAAGTGCATGCATGAGTGTTCTATCTTTCGGTAGGTACGGGTGACTTAATATTCTCTTTTCAACGCCATTCCTTTCATTTTCCAAATGGCAATCGATTTAAAAAATATATATTCGCACCATAGCTATAAACGATTGGATACGAATAACAACTCGGTAGCCGAAAAAACATTTTATCACAAGGCAGCGAGTAAAGTTGCGGATCTGATGTACTATTTATGTTGCAACACTACAATATTGGAAAAAATAATCAAATTTTGGTCAAATCTATAGTTAAAATTCTGTAATTGTAAGAATCAGCTAAATAGTTATTCTGAAATACTTATATACTAGATCGTGCGGTTACTTGCCAAACCCAGGGTGTGAATAGAGATCTGAAATTAGATGCTACGGATTACGTGAGACCAATTCTTTGGAGATGACATCCTATTATACATATTTTATTTTTTAAATTTAATTTTTCTCACATCTAAATGCGGAATTTTCACTTCACAAAAGACTGAAGTTGAGCAATATAGCAATATTTATCCTAAATTCACCGTCTTTAAATAAATAAATCGCACTGCATTCCACTTAGACGAAAACTTCCCCACAATGCCTTAAACAAACCATTACTTGTTACCAAATTCTCAAATGGCAGGATGCTAATGACTAACTACCAGGTATCTACAATGAAGCAATACGAAAGGATTCTTTATAACCCCGTATGATCATCAAACAATACGCTTTCATGAACATTCACAAACCATTTAGCTCTCTTTATGAGTTCCCTAAGCCATTAAACTGCTGTAGAAATGCTAATGAGAAAAATTCTCGAAAAGTAATCCTTCGCCGAGGTAAACCACGGGTGCGTTTTTTCAAAATTATCTCTGGTGTGTGAGGACGATACCCGTGCGTGTTCGGCCGCCGGATGCTCTAATCATCAAGAGCTCGCTTTGCGAATACAAACGAGACGTTTGAGCATACGACTCTAATTATGAGTCCATACACACAAAGCACGAGTGGGAAGGGTTGATGAGGGATTTTTTCGCAATCTCCTTTGCGGTGTCATTCCAGCGAATCTTTCCATTACTCCTCAATTATCTCGCCCCATCCGTCTTTCCACTCACACGCCCAAATATCCATATCTTTCTCTTCGGAGAATTTAATTACCGCTCTGGATCGCGTGACTTTTGCGCGGAAGGTCATCAACTAGCGAGGCCTCTAATCGAGGAATCGCCGGTTGACTTTGTTTATCGTCCTTCGCGAATATATTTGTCGCTCACTCCGAGGAAATTATTTTATTGCCTCGTACTTTGTGGCGATGGTGGGAAAACAAAATACAGCAGCCGCGGAGGAAGGAGAAGTGTTTCAACAAAAAAGTTCCTGTGTCTGAAAGAATGAATTTTCCATAACTCATGTTTTCCATAACAAGATTAAGCGACGGCTAATGTACGCGGTATTATAGAAAGTTCTATAAGTTCTCGAATTCAAGTTATTTTGAAAATGTCGAAAAATATTATTTTACGATATTTCTAGGTATTCTATCAAAAAAATGAAAACATTTACTCGGGTTCTGAAGATGACTCGATGAGTCGAAACCATGGTCGTTTCCAAATAAAAAATTTCTTGTAGTTAATAAAAGTAAATCTTTTCATTTATTCTTAATGGAGGCTTACTACGAAGTCATGGCCCAAGCAGTGGATTCTATTCCATCAAAACATAATAATAATAATCGTCTTTATTTGGGCGGGATTGTGACTAAAAGTCTCTTCTTCCATCTAACACAAAACATAAGACGTACACGTATATTTATGACCAACATACCTAAAAATAGCAAAATTTCTTCAAGAATAATAAATATAAAACAACTATACAAATTTTAATAACAAACAAATACAATGTTTTGCTATTATTAAAACAATTATATTTTTAAAATTTTATTTATAATGATGGAATATTTTAAAAGTTCAATTTTATTTTTTCACTAAATAAATTATAGATGAAAAGTAAAACCCAACTCTGTAAAGATTCTTAAAATTCCATGAGGGTTTTAGCGTTGAGGAAAACCATTGAACAGCTTACATACGTAATGCAAATCAACAGTGTCGCATCAACAAACTGATGCCTGTCTGCGTCAGAGCAAACATCTATGCACCAAAACTTTGGTCATCAAACATTATAATTATATTGCTTTCTAGCTTTCTTTCCGGCAAAAATTATCATCGCTCTTGACCTAACTCGGAAGATCTAGGTTATGTCTGAGAATTTAAGAAAGCTGATTCTTATTGAAAAAGACTTCGTGAGGAAAATTTTACCGGAAAGGAGCACTTAGGGTAAAATTTTCTAAAATTTTTGACTTGAAAATACTATAGAAAGGTGACTATATAATTCGCGATCTTCCGTATCAAAGAGGGCTTGAATTCGTGCAACCAGGTATGGAGATAAGGGCTCGCATTTCATGGGATAAACGCAGGTTTGTTTTTAAATCGAGATCGTCCGTGTCTTCCATTCTCCTTATATGAACAGATAAGAAGTTCCTCCGTGGATCTCCAAAACTGCCTTTGGAAGTCAACTGCTATCTCCAGCTGTCATCGAAGTCTCAAAAACTCTTCTTTTTTGGGGCGAAATTGCTAAGTTCCGTCTTTCACTGCAGAGTAAAAGGATGTATGGACTACATCCGGACCTTGGTTAGCCAAGTGGGTAGCGGTCCCGGGTTCGATTCTCAGCAAGGGCCGAGGTGTTAACCCAAAATCATAAAAAATAGGTTAAATTGTGTAGAAAAACCATATACGGTGGCTTGGGAGGCGACGCGCTTACTACGTGTCTCCCACTGAAAATGCAGCATTGCAAAGCCATATCCATCAAAGGAAATTTCCGCCATTGACTTTATTTTGTGCCACCTCCGCAGCTATCACTAAAGGTAGACTGTCGCCCTTATTTCGAATAATTGTGTGTATGTTACAATCGATAGTGGATATCTTCACTAGGTATAAATTTTGAATAATTTTTACTGAGTTCAATTTCATTTTTTACAATTCGTCAAAGTTGCTGATATTATGAAAATCATGTTACTTGTTCACTGGTTTTCCTACACGAGATATATATAACCAAAATCGCACTTTCTATGTAAAATTACTCCTAGCAGCATGTAAAACGAGTTTATCGAATCAACCCAAATCAAGTTGACAGTCTTTGAGAAAGCAGAGTTTCCATCGTCCCAGAATGTAATCAGGAAACATTGATGATTGACTGGATCGTCACAACAATATAGTAGCAACAAGCATCGTTTGTATTGAAAAAAATTTGGGGACGAATATCTTCATTCAGAACGAAATATTTCTTTCTATTGCTTTGGCAGTTGGCGAATTATGGCGACATTAGTCGGGTCGGGACAAGAATCATTTCACATCGTCTTCCTTTGAGAATAGCGTTCAAACTAAAATGATACGAGAAAAATTAAAAAAAAATCGAAAGGATTTATCTATACTCGTTAGGTTAGTAAAAATTAATATCGTCTAATAAATTAAGCACGTTGTCACCAGAGGGAAAGAATGCATCTTGTTAGAACGCTGCTCCGAGTGTCACATAAGATTCAAACGATCAACTGGAGTTGATTTGTGAAATTCCAAATAAACGAATTTAATTAATCTTCAGAGTTAAATAAGGTTTATGTTTTAAGAAATTTTGGTAATAAAAATGCACGTTTACATATAATTTTGCATTTCATGGGATAATAAGACATTAAACATGATAAAAACATGGAAATTCACTCATGTGCATTTTATTGATTTCCTGCAGTGATCGTATTCCAAACTAGCTTCCCGCTAGCTATTTTAGCTAGTCTCCCATCAAGACAGATTTTCTAGCATTTTTCTCTTTCAGTGACTGTAGAACCCGGTTCTCCCTTACTTTATTAAAGAACCTTTCGATCAACACCAAACATTCCATTTTTGGTAAAATGGAAAGTTATTTTTTTCTTAACCATGTGTGATGGCCAACTAACTTGAATGTGTTTGTTTGAAAAGGAGATATTGTTAATGATTCGGACAGTATTTGTACTCCAAAACTCTGTTATTTTATTTTAGAACGGTAAAACCGTTGTTGAAGAGATAATTCATTCCAAAATCGGATTCGTTTACCGAAATATTTGTTACCAAAAAGCCGTTTCAAAATTAGGTTTCTAAATCCGCTTCAACCCTCCCACGCACTTCACTAGCAAGGAAGAATAGAGAGTATTCATTATGACCTAGTCGTATTTCAATTTTTAGTGCATGTGTTTATCATGCGATGGCATCCATAAAAAAATCGTCTGCTCAATCAGTAATCCCAACCCGATTCCAAGAAAATCTTCGTTTGTAAGTTGGGCCAATAATTTGGCGAGATATAGGTATATTTGTACGTGTATACGGCAGTAACTACAGAAATGCTATACAAATGCATGTAACTGAATTGTCCCACGAAAAGACCTCAAATTCGTCATTCAACATATATCATCGTGTTGATTCAGTGGAACTGAAAGTTAGACCTTTCTTTACATTTAGCGGAAATCCAGTAGCGTTTCACAACACATCCAAACTATTGCCAACGGGAAAACGATATTTCGTCGGAAAAATGTTTCTCTCTCTTTTTCTGTATCATTCGGACAGAAAAGTGCTCACTTCCTCCTTTCACCTGTCTCATTTCTTCGAATGATTTTGGGAATAACATAGTTATCAACACGCACACTTTAGCTTAAAAAAGAAATTAGACATTTCGAAAACAGGTTTCTTCCTTTCGGGGGAAATCAATCCGCCGCAATTTACAAATATAAATGAAGGTTGCAATTATACCCTACAGTTGTTTCTTTTTATGCTCCAAAGAAAAAAGGAGTATTGCGTTTATTTTTAGAAAACCATCACCTGATTAGGAAACAGAAGGGGGAGATAGATTCCATCTTTGATACCTCAGGCTAATTTCAATTAAGGGTTTCCAAATGTAAAGAAAAGGAGCAGCATTAAAGTTAATCTAAGTTGTATTCGTGCTTCTTTATCACACAATACTCACTAATGTTTAATAAAACGAATCAAACACGACATTTTCTGCAATTTGGCGCTTATATAACACGATCTTAGAGTCAGCTCTTTCATTAGATTAATTACTGACGCACGACCATTCGAATGATTCGCTTTCGCCTAGATTTTACTCCTATTGTGGAAATTAATTTGGAATAAAAATGTTTCCCTGCGAACGCAATGTAATTTACTTGCCTTATATATGACTACATATGCCTTATATTATAATTCATAAGGAACAAGAATAATACCATGATTTATTCACGCCACCATTTCGTTTCTAAGGTTATACGTCAATTCATTCCAGTTTCATTCTGCGGTAAAATTGTCTCCATGATAAAGTGCAAAATCTCGATTATCTCTCATATTTGTCATTGAACTAGTCGATGCAACAACATAACACTTATAGCTGGTGCAAGCGCTATACTTATTAATGCCAACGTGAGCTTGATATTACAGTTTTCCATATACTTGAGCCATACCTGCAATTAAAAGGATATAGAATAACCTCACATTTATTCTTAAAAATGTCAGTTGAAATGACAGAAAGAAAGCAATGAGCTTCTGACGTGAACATATTGGCGAGGAATACCACGAATGGTAATATACAGAAAACCGTAGGTATATTCATCAATTTGTATTCACCCTAATATCGGACATGAAGTCATCCTAAAGTGTATTTTCCAAATTATGTAGAGAACTCGAGCAATTACGAGATATCAAAACTCGAAATGCGATGAATATGAAAAGGTACATTACAAAATTACTAAACAGATTGTAGCTAATTGGGAAGCGCGTTCGACTTGGATGAAAGCGGTCCCGGATTTGATTCCCGGCGGGACACTACGTGCGAAATGACCTCCGCTGTCGAATCACTTATAAAATATTACTACACATAAAAGTGAGAAATATTAAACGTTGAGTTATCGATATGCCTAGCGTATTTGTGATATTCTTCAGATAATCGTAGCATAAATACTTTAATAAATTAGTTTATTTATGGAATGTGGTTTGAGCAAATCCGCAACCCTCATGCATTTTCAAATATGACGTAGTCTTTAAACTAATAGCATTTTAACTAAAGCGACGAACGATGTTTTAAAAATGAGGGTTTACTACAAAATGAACCTTTCTAAGTTTTTTAAATTCTGACTAATACAACCTCATTTATGCTTCAATTTAACAATAAATGTTATGATATATTCATGTTGTAGTCATCAATATTCATGGGAGCAGGAAATTATATGAAGTTGTAAAATGTTGGGTCTCCTCGTAACGAATAAAGAGGAATCTGTTTCTACTTTACAGCCACTACCCTTTTCAAAATATAACACCTTACTTTTTAACGAAAAAGTTACAGAAATCGCTGGTATAGCATTCCCTGGGACCTCACGATAAGAGCCAACCTTATCTCTCGGCCTTACAGTGTTGCCAAGCCCTGTATTTCAAAGTCCCTTAATCTTATGTAGCTACGACTACTCCGTTCGATTTTTTTGTGGGGAGCTGTACATACATATGGTGGTAGTTGTTGTTTCTTAAAAGTGCTTCGACAGCTTAGGTAAATTCATAGATTGTCTCCCACCGTGAATTGAACCAGGATCCGCTTTCACCAAAGCCGAAAGCATTGCCCACTTGGCCATCCCGGAGCCTGATTAGACACATTTTAAATTTTTTTGGATATTCATCAGATATAATGGAGGGAAACGAATCGGAAATTTTCCTCCATAAATCCATACGTAAATTACGGTATTTGAGACAAACGCCAGGTTTCTTATCCCGGTACTCATTTTCAAAAATGTCAAGATTTCATAACTCAGCCAACAGGTGAAGTGTTGATCTAAAGGTCTCTAAATACATGGAAATTTTGTTTCTCTTGAGATTGTAATTTTCCCCTCCATGTCACCGGCTGTCCTCCCCGATAAGTCGGAAATACATTTCAAAACTATTTTCTCGACCTAAAACAACTCGCTACTTAACCCGAACTATGATTCAAAAAAAGGGGTTCAATATCTTTCGGGGTTAACCCTTTTTACTTCTAAACCCTTCCAGAGTGCCTATCTGACACCGAGGAATAAAAAATCTCTCGGCATGATCTGAGCGAGAAAGACTTTTGTTGGGGGAATAAGTAAAAATTTAGTACATTGTCTTATTTTTTCTTCAAAACCGACGAAGAGATTGAATCGAAACCGTATAAAAATGAAGTAAAAAAGGAAGGAAAGAGGGAAAAGGTAAAAGGAAAGATAAGGAAGGAGAAACGGGAATGATTGAAACGCTTAGATGCGACTGCATCCTCTACGAATGTTAGATTAGAATCTGGATCATTTTCCAGTTCCTCATCCGGAGAACCGTGGTGCCCTCTGGCAGCGCCTTCCTTCCTCCCCCATCCGCACCCTTCCTGACTCGAACGAGCCTCACCCATTAGTTAAAAGTTTTATGCTGATTAAAACTGATTCCATTGATTTCCAGAAACGCCACGCAGAGTGCCTCGTGACATGCAAACGAATTGAAAGAATTCATTCTCAAACTTAGTAACGTTTAAGGCCCACGGAGAGAAAATAGCCTGTCTGATTTCCGTACACCAGTAATATTCATTCCATGTGATAGGCTGTTGATGTGCTTCATCTTCTTGATCTGCAATTTTGACGACGACAAAGTAAGTACTTCGTCTGCAGCACTCGCTTGAAGGATGAAATACCTCTGCTCAGAGTCGGAAAAATGCTTAGAGCCATCGTGGGACAATGTGTCACTCAGAAATTTCCCCTTAAACTTGGAATATCTACCGCAAAAACGTAAAATTTTTCACAAAACTCTTTTAGTAAGTAATTTTTCTCACGTGCTCACGTAAATTATTTGAGCAGGGTAAAAGTGTTATGAGGAGAGAGATGACTTAACAGAATATCCTCGTCTAGAAAAACCAAAATCTGATGAAAAAACAGAAAAAGTTAAAAATATCATTCTATAAATCGTCGTCTAGGTGTATAAGAAGTTACTTAGTTAATGAACATTAATGAAGGAACTGTTTGGTAACTTCTACTCGAAGAAAAATATCTGACATGCGAGAAAATAGTCAATGGACCCCTCAACAAGACAACTCACCGGCAACAACGCACTGTCACACAAGATAGTTTTTAGTTTAGTTAGTTAGTTTGTTAGATTTTGTTTAGTTTTTAAAGTGTAGAATTCCCGTGTTTGGTTTTGTATTGAATGGAAAAGCCTCGAAGATGAAGATGGTTTTGTAAAAAGATGGCATGCAGCATTGCATCTAAAAATAGTACATTCATATCTAGCGGTATAGAAACCTAGAAAGGAGTTATATCGAAGGTTTAATGTTTCAAACCTATAATATGCTAAAGAAAAAGTTTTAAAAATTCAGTCCTGTAATTTTCTAGCCGACCCTTACTTAAATCAGTTATAGCGTATAAGGATTGCCCATTGAGTACTGCGAATATCTTAGGAGATTATTCATTCTTACCACTAGCATCTTTTGTAGGCATGAATTTGTTTAAATTATCGACTGAATCAAAAAATAGAAGGAATTGTGAATACAAGATGTTACAACCGGGTTGATTATCCGATATTAGTTAGAAGAATTCCAAAGTTGGCAATTAAATTAAATACAAAGTTTTAAATGCTAAAATTCAAAGAAAAGATAAGACCTGTAGAATTGGCTATTTGATTTTGTCGTATCTTTGACTATGACAGTAAATGATCTATGCTCAATTGGTATTATCATAAAACATTCATCGACAGCCAATATCACACAAACGAACCTCTGCCTGCAGTTTTATCTGTGTACGCTTTGCTAACGCGCTAGTTTACTTGGTTTTCCAAAAGCCCGGTGTTGAAAATTATGAAAACGGATGAATAGATATAAATACGAAAGAATGAGCTCAAAAACATCTTATAGAAGATATAATCGATTCCTGCAGCTGTCTCTTTGTAGAACTCTATCACCACGAATGAACAAAATCACTTCAAGCTTAGTAAGACAACCAAGTGGGTAGGTCTAAGTAATTATGTATAGTTAACATGCATATTAACTGTAATCTGTACTTTAACTGAAACAAACCATCTGATCATAAACCAATAAAAAATATTAGTAAGTACCAGACTGATGCCCAGCATTATAATGTCTAGAAAAATATGCGTATCAATTAATCTCAAGATTGAGCGTAACTACAATTCAACAGCATGAAATGTACGATAGTTAAACATAATTTTAAGATTTGACGCTAACTCAATTTTGTATTTACGATAATGCAAGTATTTACCAGTGAAGCTTTAACAATTGATTATAATAGAGTTTTCTGATGTGAAGATTAGAGTAAAAAGTACGAGATAACTATTCATTTCAATAGCCAGTGATTAGAAAAGGTTTAGTTTCATACAGACAAATTTTATTCACGTTGAAAGATCCTGATTATTATTAATGTCTCTATGAATCTACAATATCAATTATTCTTATCCGTTTATTAGAGCTTGGTTAACTCACTGTAACCTTCAATGCAAAAAATAACTCCTTGAAAATTAGCCGACATCCTTTGTCTTTCGCGCCGGTAAAACAGAAAGATAAATTAAACTAATTAGTTTTCGATGATTCTCGTATGATTTCATGGGCCACGTTAAAGCTCTTGCTTCATTTGAATTTTCGATGAGAAAGGAGATCATGCACTTACCACCAATAAATAAATAATGCATAAGAACTTTTTTGCTCGTCTGGCGGCTGCCCTCACTTCAGAGAGGACCCCTTATCGGCGCTCATTTGTCTTGAATTTGATGACGAAGAGTTTGGCGATCCAGGTTAACGTTTTTTGTACAACATTAGCTCAGAGATACTTTGAGCCGCTAAGAGATAAATAAGACATATAAAGGGGAGTGAGATAGAGGGACAAAGGGACGAAGAGAGAGAGAGAGGAGGAAGATAAATGGGATAATAAAGAGGGGTGGAAGGGGAAGGGAGTCGGGGCTGAAAAGTGTGTCCCCCGGGGGCACAACAGTTGTTAGCGCTACCGACCGATTCCTTTTATATTTTAAAGCGAGGCTATATTTAATACAGAGTTATTGGGGAGGGAGAGAGAGAAAAAGGCAGGGTAGTATCAATAAAAGCAGATGCAGGTTGAAGAGATGGGTAATGCTCTGGATGGATAGCAACGACCTAAGGAAGCTTTCCACACACTGCAACAGTCCGTAAGGTGGCATGTAGAGTATTAATGCATATGTAATGTGAAACGAAATCTCATCCTCAACTGTGAATATCAAGATGGAATTCAAAAAGAACTCCCGATTGTTTCGAAATAATTATTTACGTTTTATATAATTTACGCCTAGTACTGATTCAATTATTTGCATTCAAAAGAAGCTGTTTCGGCTGTCTATATAGAAAGAAAAGGTTACAAGAAGCTGCAGAATAATACAAGGTAAAGTAACAAGGGTAACTTCACTAAGGCGTTCGCTATGGCCACAAAACAACTTTGTGAGAATTTGCTGCATATTAAAACTATCCTGTGCGCGGACGAATGAACAAACTTCGTTAGAGTTCCATAATATAAACAAGAATCAAAGGATATGAATATTTATATGAGACAAGTCCTACTAAAATTCAAATCAAATACAAAACGTGAAATAATCAAATGCGTGAATTTATGAAAGGAATGACTTCTTCATTCTTTACCTCGATACAGTCCGTGATTCTGTGATCGCAATTAGCTTAATTGATGTTCCCGTGCTGCTAATTAAAAATTCCTTGTTAAAGTAAATCAACCTGAATACCGGTTCTTATCGGACAAGTATCCTCTGAATGAATCTGATGTGACTCGGAGCAAGCGATAGAACATTTATACACAAAGAATACACGATTCGGCTTGACATTAACAGCTATGCGATGTAATTACAGACGACCTTTGTACTATTTCGCGAACAATGCAAAACCGACATAATTGAGACATCGCAGGATATCAAGATGTAATGAATTCAGGCAAAGTATATACGGTTCAGATTTCTGCGGCGAAGGCAATTCATTACTTTTCTGGTCTCCGAGACGTGTTCCATACGATAACTCCGCTGAGTTTCCCACAATGAAAAATAGCTAATCTACCTACAATGAAATATGTTACAAAAATCGCTTTACTAAGCAATATCAGAGTATCTACGGATTGAATAATTACAGCACGGACAATTAAGAGCGGACACTACTTCGTTGGTGGTCTTAATAGGAAACGGTTCCAATAAGAAACAAAAGATTGTTACTCTTCCGTGTCTTTTAATAGCGTTCTCTTCAGGGGCAGATTTAACTTAGGTTTAATTCATTAAAGTCTTGCGTTCAAATTATTCCAACGAAATTTTCTAAGACTATCTCGGTTTAATAATCAATCAGTTACAAGTACTCGATTACTTGCGATATTTTAATTCTTCGTTATAATATATTTCTTCTGGAACTATTGCTTTTGGAAGTGAATCAGTTGCTATAAGATTCTCGCAACAAGGAA
This sequence comes from Sympetrum striolatum, assembly GCA_947579665.1. Taxonomy (NCBI): domain Eukaryota; kingdom Metazoa; phylum Arthropoda; class Insecta; order Odonata; family Libellulidae; genus Sympetrum; species Sympetrum striolatum. The sequence continues at coordinate 83,408,131 of OX388342.1, forward strand.
GGAAATTGGATGATGGCTGTTAATGAATAAGAAGTATAAATATTTTCCAAAAGCAGTAATTGTCAGCATTCCGGCCTTTCCAGGTTCGGAAAGGAACGCTGAGAAAGATGGCTTTTGTAGTTTACACATCTTAAGATTTCGTACAAGACGTGAAAAATAGTGACTTGGCTGGGACTCGAACCCAGGTCTCTCACTTTCCGGGCAGATGTTCTGACCACTAAACTACAGTGCCACGTCTTACTCACTCCTGTTAATATAAAATTAATTAACAGAAATTAGAAGGACGTGGTTCGGTAGTTTAGTTGGTTAAAAAACCCACCCGGAAAGTGGGAAATCTGGGTTCGAGTCCCAGTCACTATTTTTCACTTCTTGAATAACCTTGGGTCAAGTCGCACGCTTTCCTAAGTTTAAATTCCATCAACTACTAGATTTTATCTGATCAACCCATTTGAATCTTCCAAGCCTCATGTTTCTACTAAAAGTGATCACCTTCGTGCACGAAAATCATCTCAGTGTTAGCAGAAACATAGCATTTTTCCGTGCACGTTTTTGTGCTCTATTTTAAGGCAACGATAACTCGGAAAAACGTCATTTCGTCGGCAGATTTCCTTCTCAAGAGACTGTCCACCATTGAGCTCGCGCTTTTAACCAAAGCCGCACCTTCCTCGCCTTTAAAGCAATAATCCTATTATTTGCAAATGGTCCAAAAGATGGCCTTTTACCTACAAATCTCATAATGGGAGCATTTACTTGTCTTAACCTCCCTTTTATGCTTTCCTGCCCCTCTAATTTTCCCCCGTATTTTTCCTATCCTCCCTTCTTTTGCTACTCATCTAACGCCGCGCCGAAAACTCTCTTCGTTCTCTTCTCTACTGTTTTCGCTACTAAATCTCTCTCTTTGAGAGCCGTCTATCTCCTCGGTGACGTTAACCTGTGCCTCCCGAAGATCTCCGACGCCCCCCTCTCCACCTCTTTTTTGCTTCTGCCTCTCCGAGTGTTTTTGCACCTCCCCATTTGTTCTGCCTCCCTATCTCTCGCATTTGCCCGCACTGTTTGCAGATCCTTTCCTCTCCGTACTCTCGCGAATGAATAATTCAAACTTGATGGAATCTTGGGTGTGCGAGGGATGCGAGCTTACGACTCGGATCGAATTAAAGGGGAATTTTAGAGCCCTGATGATGTGTTCGAATGCAATGCGCGTCGGGATCGTCAAATGTTTTATGTGGCATAAATAAATGCCTGTTACTGTCTAGCGCATGCTGTTCTTAGCTGTGTAGAGTGGCTCGGGGCGCAATCCTTATCTCCACGGCTATCATCATCATTTGTTTGGTTTTCCACTCCGTGTGCTCGGACTGCATCGCCTTGGAAATATGAAAATTCCGTCGGCGATGACCATATGAGAATTGCCGGGAAAATTAAAAGGCGGCCTTGGTGGTCGAGTTTGTGCGCACTGAAGCGCTTTAGCGTGGGAGTTCCTGTTTTTATTTGACAAGTGCTACGCACTACGTATCTGTGTAGTTGAAAGGTATTAACAGAAAAAAACGACATCAGAAACTGAGGACAAAGTAAGGGCATGAAACCGAAGATATATTCTGTTTCTCTACCTGTGCCTTAGCGGCATAGACTATAACTACATAAATGAAATGATGTATTTAGGGTGAGGGTAAACGGTAGTTTTCCTCAATTTTCTGACATTTTTGGAAAGAGATAAATATGGTTTATTGCTTTACTGTTAAATCAGCGTTAAAGTATAACATTTTAAATATCTTAAATCATTATTTGTAATAAAAAATATTATAAAATAGTTGAGCTGCAGTTACTGGAATCCTAATACCTCGGAAATGCTCAGTGGAACACACAGGTCTTTATAATTATCAGAAATCAAAATTCCGAAAGCTTTCCATTAATATATAATAATACGCTCAGTATGATGCTAATTTTTTAATAAAAAAGACGAAGATTAAAAATTCAAAATTTATCAGTATTTTGAAAAAAATCACTATTTTTGTTATAAAAAAATTAAAAATATATAGCTTATTATTATTCCATTAAGTTTTTAGGTTCGTAAAAAAGAGAATATCTAAAAGAATATGCGTTCAGACAGTTAAATTTGGGAAAATTTGAGAATATATTTTGAGCTCGAAGAGCTCAACTTTTGATTTGCATTATTCGAATCAAGATAAACGATGAAGAACTAGACTAATCCCATCTTGTTCCACCTTTTTCGCAGTTGTTTTTTAAAAGTGCTCCGACTGCTTAGGCTATTTTGCACATTAGCTCCCACCGGGAATCGAACTCGGTCCCACCTTTATCATATACATCTGAAAACGTTTTCTCATCTAAATACGTTTCTAACTTTGTGAAAAATGAGATGGAATGATTTAACAAAAGAATTGCCTTAAATCCCTCACTAATCACGGATTGATTTTTCCGTCACATCCATTTTACCCTCGTTTTGCAACATTATGAGTAAAAGCAGCTTGAAACATACGTTAAACTTTTATTCCCTAAACAAAATATCGAGATATTCCAATCACCAAGAGAAAACATATTTCGATTACATAAATCGCATTTTCTACATGACAAATAATCGATGGCATCTTACGTTACTTCTAAACTTCTTAGAGCCTTAGCTTATTAGCCCTTTCAACTTCGGTAGTTAAAATAGTAATTTTGTAATAAATATTGTTAATTATTGTACGTAAAGAATAAATTAAAAGTTAAAATAATGTAATTTTGATGCCATCAAGGGTGTTAACCAGAAGTACATATTTATAGCTCTTAGTGGACTTTCTTGCTGACATTGGACGAATGCCGAACAAATATTTCTACTATTGTGTGGTTACATTTTTACATGCATTTTTTATGAAAATTATCAAAATTAGCAAGAACCTTAGGCCAACAAATGAAGTTTTACTTGCATCAAGAGTATAGTTGTAATAATTCTTCCGCTTATGTACGTATATGTGCGATAATTTTAGAGTTTGAGACAAAAAACGTATGTAACCGCTGTTTAATTTGAATGAATGTAAAATCTACCTGACACTGCTGTATTTACAATTGAGATTGGGTGAGATTGAGTTCGATTAATCACGAAAAATGAATCTAGGATTATAATTAGCAGGCATTTACCAAGAAAGGTATTCTTTCATGTACTCACCATGGATAGAAACAGGTAATAAAATATCTTGATATTTCATACCAAACAGTGTCCGGGTGAAGGTGTAAGGAATAATAGATGGAAGATAAAGAAAATAGATGCTTCCTCTGCCGATCACTTATAGTTAGAGGTCCTCTGGTCTGTTTTTACAGCGCAGAGAAGAAGGAGAGACCGTAAATCATGCGAGTGTAAGAAAGTAGACCTCACAGAGAGATAAAAAGTGGAAGTCGTCAAGAGCTTAGTTGGACGAGGAGAGGAGAAGCAACCTGATTTTTGATTCGCTGTTGTTTTCTAAAAAGAACAAGTAACCACACGTAAGAGAAAAATAATTCTTCGACCGAGCAGATTTATTCTAAAAAAAATGAAATTACTTTCATTCTCATTTATTTTTGCCATTTTCTCAGTTGTTTACTTGCCAGGGACTAGTTATGGCAATCCGAACTAATGTGCAAAAACTTCTATCTACAAAGAGTCTACTTTGTAGCAATGCTAACAAATAAGCAATGGGAGAGCCGGAGAAATATGCATGTACCAAGAAGATGAACAAAAACAAGATGGAAGCAGTAAAGCTAGTGTAGGAGTAACTGCAGAGCTACTATACTAACCTCCTAAAATTTTAATGACTTAAGACATGGCATATCGAAGAGTAGATTTTTCTAATTTCCAGTGGCATTTTTGCTACGTCTTATAGGCTAGCATCTAGTATGATTTCTCTCTGGATTTTGTAATTTATCCTATTAGAATCGTATCTTATAACAATCGTATCCGCAATAAGTTCTCTTAAGAATAAATTGAAACGTTTTCTTTCCATGATCACTGTATTTGCCTCTCGTTATTTCAAGAGACGGTTATATTAAAGAAAAAATTTCGTATCCCTGTCAATAAATTATACATTTCTTTCGAGGTATTGCGTTTATAACTTCGAGGCAAGAACGCAAAAAACTAAAAATGACAATGCAAACAAATTTAACCGTACCATATAAAAGAATAAAGAATGTTGAGATTGAAAATTTCACGCCCTCGATTCTGTATCAAATACATGGTTTGCGCTTTCATACGAAAAATCTCTTTATACCGAAGAGTAATTGCTTTATCGGACATGCGGCTCTATAAGAAACGGCTTACTTTCTCGAACTGGGTTGTCTTGTCTCGAAGTTCTATCTCATTTTGTTATTTTTAGGCCTTCGGCATAGTAACGTAGTGAGCTTTAAGTTATCATTTTCATGTTCACTTCAATACACAAAAATTGACGTAGTTCGAATGAAGCACAGAATAGAATGGACAGCATATGAACAATCAAAACCTATGCTTTATAATATGCAACATCCATGTTAGATAGATCAAAATCAAAGGAAACCGGTCAAGTGAATTAGAAATACTGACATATTACAAACTGAAAATTAATTTCATTGCAGGGTAAAGTATATACTATATTCAATGGTAGAAGGTAGAAAGAGAGAAAAATACATAACCAATGTAGGCAATAGTAACTGAGAGGAACTCCATACAGGAATTTTCGTTCTCTTGTTCTGGTAATAACTGTTAATATTTTTAACTGGGCGACGTTATATTTCCTGAGGATCTAGAAAAAGCTATTCCGATCTTCATCGGTGAAAAAAATATCCTAAGGATAATGTTTACTGAGAAACCGATTATCATGAACGCTTAAGAAAGATTAAAGAATCCGAAAAGGATAACAATGAAACCCAAACCGGATTTGAAGATGATGTTTGCTGTGACACACCAAATTTTTGGACGAAGATTTCGCATAATTGCAGTGGTACTCGTGGTAACTTATATTATAGTCACTACGGTATAGAAAGATAAATGATACATTATGATCATGCATATTCCTCGTAGTAGCCATTCCTTTGTTTTAAGTTTCTAATTAACGAGTGATCATCTAGCTTTTTATTTATACGTCCCCTAATTTTTGTGTTTCAACCTTCTTGATCCCCCTCTGTAACACGCTCCCAGAACGTATCGCATCGTTTGCTGCTGTGAAGATCGACTTCCAAAAAGAGATAATCGCGTACGGAACCTTTCCCTTTCATCAGCTTCACCTTTGGCGAGCCGTCGACTCGTCACGGATTGACCGTTGTATGTTTTAACCGAAGGGGATAAAGATCGGAAAGGATTTTGAGAAGTGGCGAAGGGAAAGACTGTAGGATACCATGCGCCTATCTCTACCTTCCGATCTTCCGTATCATCACGAAGGGTGTTGTCTCTATCGACGGCTCGTTGCTTTGAATGATGCAAAACCTCCTTTCCTCTTCGCTTCGGCTACCGTTTTATACTACAACCCTCAATGGAACATTAAAACACCCTATCTCCTCCTTTCCCCTCTCTTCCGATAGTGTACCAAAGCCTCTTTACCCTCCCGAACGCGTAACGAATTCACCTCCTGCCATTATTTAACGTCGATCCTCGAATCCTTAATTTACGACCTTTTATTTTCCCATTCGAAACGCGAGCTTTTTCCCTCCCCTTTTATCATCCGAATCATTTAATTCTCCGCCGATAATCCCATTTTTTACCACCTGATTTACATTTGCACCTTTCGCCTTTCGGCCGAAATATCCTCCAGCTGCGGCTCCTCTGTCGGCTCACAAACGTTGGTTTTAACCAGGGGCTCCCATTCCTGAAAACATGTTGACACGATTTCCATGCAGAAGTTTCCCGTTACGAGAAATCGCCGGTGGTGCGAAGAAAGGGATCGGGGCATTTTTTACGCATCGGATCGCCTACTCGATACCCCCTCATTATTGCCCGCTTTTTTCGATTTACACCTTACGCGAGACATTGGAATAAACATCGGGATCGATGGAAATTATCCTCTCTCCGCAAACAAGGTCGCGGTTTGGGATTCCCGGAGGGGGCGTTCGTTCTTGTGGCTCAAGAAGCGAGAGTCTTTGCGCCGCTTTCACTCGAAAGTAAGAGTGGAGGGCGCCTCGGAAAGTAAATACGTATAAAAATTCAGTCTCCTGATGCTCTCTTTTCCCCTCCGCTTACGAAGAAAATGAAAAAGCTGTTGGAGGCATGCGTGAGGGAACGCTTCCTCCAAATTGCGATCGGGTTGTCGCGTTCGACTTCTTTCGTGAAGAAAATGCCCTGCGGATGGATTGGAAAAAAACAGCGTTGAGATCAGGGGAGCCAACTCTCCCGGAATCGAACAATTTCAAAATCTCGTGCCTCTCGGATTGACGCGTTTCTCTCCCACCTTTACGCAAATGTAGCCATCTTACGGTTCATAAACTAATTTATCAACAATCGCAGATTTCCGCAACACATTTTCATTTATAATTTCAGCAGTTCTATGCGTTCCTACTACTATATTCTGATGAATGGAATATTTTCATTTGTCACTTGGTACAGGATAGAGAAGTAAAATATTTCTTTCATTTACTTTCATTGCAGTCCTGATCATAGTTGTAATGAAATGAAAGCTACAGAGGTATGAGTGAATAATTGCACTGATGAAGGTCTTCCTGACTGACTGACGAGAAAAGTGTTATTTGTAGAGTCATTGTGCTTCACTTGCGTGGACTCGATTCGCTTATATATTATACTGGCTCAGTGAGGAAAGCAAGTGCAAACTACCTCACTTCTCATCCTACCTAGAAAACCTCATTCCTCGCTACAAGCTCTTAGTAGCTTATGTCAGAGAGAGTGAGGTACCAACCGGCTTTCGAGATGAATACTTGACAGATAGCTCTGAGTATTCTTTATTGTTTCATCTTCTCGAGATATTTGGAAATATTTTGAAAGTAGATTAAGTAACTGACACTATCAAATGGGTACCAAGATTCGTTTGAAGAGTTAAATCATCCGAAATTACATCTCAGGGTAGAATTCGTACAGTTGTGATTATGTTCATTTATTTTATCATTACCTATTTCATCATATACTCATCCATATTTTCGATCATTTATTTGGCTTCGAACTACCCCAAAAACATCCATTTAAGGGACAATTACAGTGGTAGGCTTGAACTTCAAGGTAGAAGCACTCACAACCTTCCCTAACCAGAAAAATCCGATTAGTCTGGACTTGAACCTGGGACCCGGGGGCTGGAGATGCATATTTATGCTGCTCGTAAACTAAGAACTTATATTCTAAGGTAGGCGAAGTTATGGTTTAAATAGGCTCCCGGAATCTCTCGAAATTTACTACTCTAGGAATGGACAACTCCCAGAATCATCTCTTTGAAAGTTCGAGGCAACCATAGCTATGAGGTGAGGTTGTCACATTTCTGAAGATTGGGAATAGGCACGTGTTGCAGCATTAGTTGCTTTACATCAATTGGCTTCTCCGTTTCTAATACCACAGTGCCCTTTTTTCGTGTTTATAGCTGAGAATTCGATGACCTTTGAACATGAAGACCAATTTTGCTCTCGTATTGCCAAAAAATCGTGAAGGAGTTTCGTGAGTTTTCGTACATAACTCGCCCATCGTGAGTGGGTTGATCCAGATGCTCCCGATTTCATAAAAGTGCCTACAACCATCCGGGACATATGTCTAAAATGTCATTGAAAAGGGCAAATCATAAGGTACTCTGACCTTAGTTGGCGATAAAGAAGATTTTGCTAAAAAAGAAAACAATGAAGCGTTGAAAGGTAATACATTCAAGAATATGTGAAGACTAACTGTACATATTTAACTTTTTTGCCTTTCTCCACAGGACACCAGTTATGAAAGAAAAGGCAATTATCGACCCTTCTTAGCTCTTCTTACATCTATGATAGTAGAGAATCAGAAAATCAACTTGCAGCATTCTAATAAAACACGTTAAGTCAAGTATGCAGTTTCTTCTTCACAAACTTCTACGCATGAGTACGCATAATATTTCTATAAGCGCTTATGGTATTTGAAAAGTTCTTCTGCCAATATCGCGCTGTTTCATTTCGAAAGTTACTGCGTCATTTGGAGTTTAATTTCGAGAAATAAGCAAAGTTGCTACTTGGATTCAATGTTATGACGCTTCAATAATTGGAATGTGGAATCCGTTTTTAATGATTTCATTCCCCCGTTGCAGCTATTCTCACGATATACGAATACTGAACAGGACATGAGCTGAGAAATATTTTTATCACCTGCATCTTATAAGTAATTTCATATCTCAAAAGTTTATCAGAATAAATTTTCCTCGGAATTTAGAAATAACGGATATCATAGGAAGTTAAAGTAAAGAATTTTAATTTATACTACTCTCTGAATATATTGCGATGAGACTACGGTGCATTCTCACCAAACACTATACCTAAAATATCTGACATTTTGGCAAGAGAAGAATAAGTTAGTGGAATAAATGGAGAACTGAGAGTTTTCATAACCAAAAATATAGTTGACTATATTCCGTATAATTCATCTCGTAGAATACCCAACCCCCTAAGAAAAAGTATACCTTTTAAATTAAATCCTTATATACCTATAAAAAGAAATCGTTCTTTTATAAATCTATCTAAACATGACCAACATTTTAAAGCAATAGTAGGTAACTTAAGTATTTGCGATGAATGCGGTTGGAATCACTGATGGATGCAGGTAAATATCCCATCGAGCGTATTAATTTCAATTAAAACAGGTTAGTGTCATCATATCATAACCTTAAATCAAAGATAAGACATTACAGTGCATTCCGAGTGCAATGATCTTCCCTACACCTCGCCGTATGGGTCACTTGAGATAATGGGGGGAAAGAGTGCATGTTCTACAGCTTCAACAAATATCAGCGACGACTTCCCGCAATCAATTGTCAACTCGTGTTACAACAGGTTCCCATTCCTTCCCCATCATGAAACACAAAGGTGGAAAAGGGTTTAAAAAGATTCTTGCAAAACAAACCAACTCGAAATCCTCCTCTTTTCCGAACCCCCATGGTAACCATTGTTTCCTACAAACTGCCGCTTTATGGGAACACGGCGTGGGTGGGAAGAGTTGAGAGATTCCTTCTGGGAGTCGTTATTGTCGTGGGAGTCGGGGCCAAAAGACCCGCGTTCACCCCATCAGCGGCCAACCTCATCATCATCAACTTCGGCAATTTTCCCCGAACCCCCTTCTTCCCGTGGGCCCGAATAAAATCAAGGGTATCGTCCTACAGCGCGCCCCTTCCGAGGCCATTCAATTATTTCGGACCCGTGCATAATGTTTGCGGAGCGCAGATCGTTGATTCCGTAACGACCCCCACGGAAAGATCTTTCCCCGTTTTTTATCGCTTTTAATTCGATTTTTACCCGTGTTTTTCGGCGATGACAGGTTGAGTTCTTCATTTAGATCGCTAAGCTGTCATTACCCAATGAAAACGCTTCAATTTGAATGCTAATGCCTTTTGTTGATGCCCTATCTCGCTCGCCGGTGGAGGAGGCGAGGAACATAAATAATCGTACTGAGTGAAAAAAGGAGGCGATGGTAATGAAATTAGGGCGGCTTTTTCTCCTTCCTACGACGGGCCGCGAACCTGGAATTTTTCGCGTGTCTACGCGATATGAAGGAGAGATTTGCAGCTAAGTAATGTCAGGCTGCGGGTAAGTGATTCCTTGCCAACATTAGGGAAAGAGGTTCTAAAATGAAGCCGAGAAATTTAAAGTTCTCGCACATAATTTTCAAGACATGCGAGCGTATCCAGAATACCCATACCTTGCATTCTGGAATATTTTCAGGTGCAGATAACGTGAAACCTGCAACTTAAGACTATGGTTATTAGACTAAATTATAAAAATGACCACATACCAAAGAATTACATCAAAGAAAAAGACATTACTACATGTCTTTTAGAATAGTGTCATATCTAATTAAAAGTCTCATATTGAGTAATCTATTGGCTGAAGTGAATAATAATCCATTTGTTAAGTATTTAGGCCGATAGCCGGTTGCAACCTCAATCCCTCTAGCATTAGCTATCAATGGCTAGTTGGTGGAAATGAGGCTTTCTGGCCAAGACGAGGGGTGAGGTAGTTTGCCCTTGCTTTCCTCACCAAACCAGAATGCTATAAGTGAACATTTTCATAAAGTGAGGCAGGATGACTATAAGAGTAACACTTCACTTCAGTATCACTTACGCTTCAGCAGCTTTCATGCCATCAAGTCATTTACAAGACTGTAACAAAATTAGATGAAAGATAAACTTTTCTGTATCCTTTAGAAATGAAAAACTGTTCGTCTTGGAAAACATCTTCTAGGATATTGGAGCAAAATTACAGGTAATTGCAGGTACAGGTAAAGGAAATTAAATTTCTTATCAAAATAAGAGAATTAGTCTTGAACGCATAAAATATCTCACAGTGTAAAATTAAATTTTCATTCCGAAAATGCATTTTTGTTTAGTTAATATAGGCATATCAACTCTCCAGCAGCGTCGAGGACTTCAGTAGCCAAACGATTAAGATTCTAGAGACACTCAACTTTGGTTGTAGTGTCGGTGGTTATTACATCGTAATGGTGATATCAAGCAGCGCAATTGTTGTATTAAAAAAAACCTGAGACGCGATACACCCTGGGATTCTCACCCTCGAGAATGACATCCTAATCCATACGTCTCAAGAAAAAATCACCAAGAACGCATTGTTCGAGCTCACCTACGTTTCCGCCCACGACAACACAATCCTCGAAACAGTCCGCGGAGAAGCTAATTGGCATATAGGCCTCCCCGGCTCCCCTTAATAATATCCATACCTAATTGTCTCTGCTCTCCACGGTGCAGAAATCCTGTAACTCCCTTTTCTCTTCGCCTAGCCAAAGATCTCGGCGATCCGTCAAGAAGAATGCAATTAGCGTGGAGAAAGGAGGTGCATGGGAGAAGAGCGTGCGTCAACGTGGAAGCGCTCACACGCACCCGCTACGCTCCGGTGGGCCCCGCGTAGGCCAAGGGGCGGTCCCAAGGCGAGGGACACGTATTCCGGGAACACGTGACTCCGCATCGCGGCTCCGTGACCGGCGGAATCATCATCACGCTGACCGCCGCCAAACGCAGGCGCCGCCGACTCCGTTCCCGTCCGCTGGATGACTTCTTCATTCCTCGGCTTTTTTCCACGATCGCGCATTGGTGATTCGGTTGCGAGGTCGTCAAACCTTTTCGGGATTGCCACCTGTCCCGATTTCCACCCGTGGAATCCGGGATGTTGCTGCTGCCATATTCTGACGATTGGAATATTTTCATTTTTCAAAGTCTTACTTCGTCGGCGGTTTTGCTAAAAATTAAGCGAATGCTATCATCCAACTATTTTATCGTAAGCATTAGTGAATTGAATCTTGCATCATTTTTGGTAATTTGCACTGCGTCATCCTGGGAAATTTACTGATTGTAAATGAAATTTGCTTGAATCCTGCATGTTTATGCCTACGGCAATTTTTAGTATGTTATAATTACTAATAATGCAGCTATTCGAAAATAATTGTTCTACTTTTATTTTCTTTCATGGAAAGTTTAAAATTTTATCTTTCAGTAGATGTAGGAAGATTTTCCTTCGCTATGTATAAATATGTTCCTACTACGATACTCTGATTAATGGAATATTTTCTTTTTCATTTGGTTCAGGTTGGAAAAAATCGCATCTTTCATTCACTCTTGTCACAGTTTTGATCATGGCTGTGACGAAATGAAAGCTTCTGAAGCATTAGCGGATAATTGCACTGATCAATGTCTTTCCTTAAGGACTGACAGGAAAAATGTTACTCGTAGGGTCTTCACTCTACGAGTAACTTGCTTCACTTGCGTGGATATGTTCCGCTTATATTATTCCGGCTTAGTGAGAAAAGCAAGGGCAAACTACCTCACTCCTCATCCTGTCTAGTAAACCTCATTCCTCTCTACAAGGTCTTAGCAGCTTATGTTAGAGAGCGTGAGGCATCAACCGGCCTGAAAACTTTACAGACGCACAGTGATCTGGGGGACCAGATTCCACGTTCCTTCGGCAATTAAAATTTTGTTCTGCAGGAAATACATCGATATAAAAAATTTACATTGATGGCGTAAGACAGTCATGGAGGTGAGATCGTAAACTCAGAGTTGAAGTTAGTAAATCTAGGATTCTTTCTTCGAGGGTATAATTGGCATTAAACTTGTAATACTTTTCGTTGGTTGCTCTAATAAACGTCGGATGCCTCAAATCATTGGAGCACAAATGTTTTACACGGCGGGCCAGAGCAACTTGTTCGAGATTGGAAGGTGGCAGCAACAATTTATATTTTTGTTTCAAGAAAATGAATTTTTTATCCAAATCTCCTTCAATTTTTAATTTCATTATACTTCAAAATCTATGAATTATAATATTTAATCGGATTACGTGAAGGCTAGAAGAGTATCGTGACAATCATATTACTTGAATTTCTAATCGATGGAGACCATGTTTATCCTATTCTTCTTCTCGTAATTCTCTAAATACAAAGATTTGCTAATTCTCCTTTGAATTTCAATACACGAATGAATTCGCAAGCGTAAAAAATAATCCATAGAATGCAGATGAAAAATATTAAAGATTATTATATAGACCTCATGAATGTGCACTTGCTATGCACGTAATGCCCTAATTAGTGTGATTTTTAGTATCTATATGCGATAATAAAACGGCAAGGATTTGCTAATATTTAGTTATTTTTGCACTGTGAGAAGATCCAAAGTTCCCTCCACCGATCAGTGTATCTATAAAGCTCTGGATAACCAGTGCTCGTGGATGCAAAGTTTAGTTTTAGAAAATGGAGGGAAAATGCACTAAAAACGCAGAGTCAGTGTTCTTTGATTCAGATTGAAAATCAACTCCTCACAATGTTTATTTTTCGTTTCAATGAGTTATCGGTTTACCCTCATATTTTTAGTTATTTCATTGGAGCTTTTGGGATGAGAAGAATAAGTAAGGGTTACATAAATAGCACATAAAGGCACTAAATAGGGACTTGAAGCAAGATCATACCGAGGGGTAGAACGTTTATGCATGTATTCTGATGAAATATGTAATAGAACGGCATAAAAGTAAGATATTAATATATATTTAGCCACTCTGGAGTGGATGAATTCTGTCTAAGATTGAAAAATGCAGCTTGTGCTTGTAGATGCTAGAGAAATCTCATTATTGCGTCCCCATTAGAGATTTTCCATGATACCTAAATATAGAAGTTACCGTTAGTTTTAAAATAATTAGCCTATGTTTTATATTTACTAATGAGAAAAAAGGGCATCTTCCCGAAGTTAGGTTAAACAGCAAAATCTAGAGATTACTCCTGAAAAGATTAGATTGTAGAGTTATAATACCTTAAATATAGGGAGCTATTCTTTTCTTGCATTCCAAGCTATATGAAATTTCAAGAAAACCAACTAGACTATTCCTGAATATTTTTCGGGAAGAATCAGACCTTTTTCCCACTCTTGTATATTTAATGAGAAAAGATTATGATTCTGTCCATGTATCAATATAAGATCTGTTCAAAATGGAAACTGTTGAGTAAAAATTCAATATATTAATCTGTTAAAGTAATAATGCAGAAAATAGTTTAAATGATAAAATTATTTAAATATTTTCTGCACATCATTGACATGGTATGATAAATCATCACTATTATGTGGCTATATTAAAATTCATTTTTAGTAAATCTTTTTGAAGAATAAATTCTTTTCATTCTGTTCCTTAATTCAAATTTCCACCGGGGAAAACTTTTGCGGCGATTGGATTAAATTTAAATTATACATCATTTCCTTAAGGATTAATTTATGTATAAAAATTCAAGGGAGGTTAGTTAAGTCGATATAGATGGTTTCTTTGAGGTTATTTATCATAAAGTTTTTAAGAAGATATCAAATCATCATAAGCATTTTTTCAGATGTCTCAGATATATACAGAAGACTACAAGAAGACTTATACACCAAGAACATTTATTACAATACTAGATGGAAATATCCCTAATTTGAGAGACTTTTAATCATAAAAATGTTTAATTTATACGATCAAAAGCCAACTACTGTAATCATGACCAAAATTAAGATTAAAATTCCTGGAAGAATAAAACAACTAACACGGAATTTCCTAATATTCACCTGTACGTCATAACAGTTCTTTGCCTAATGAATGAGCCCATTTAAATAACGAGCGGAAACAGAAAGAACGCTAACCACAGAGATTCAAAAACGCCGGAATCCACCACCAATTTAACCCCTTAAAGACCCCCAGGGACCCTCCCACACGCCCCGAATCAGGTCAAAGCCTTCCCAATTGCAAAGCAACCCACCCGCACACACGCCCCAGATCCGCAGAATCCAGAAAAATGATTCGCGGGCCCTCAAACTTCGCGCAATTCTCAAAGCACAGAAACGGGGAAACGCGGGTCCAACTTTCCGAACGCACGGCCACCCACATCCGATAGGCGGAAGGAGAGATACCGTGCATGCGGAAAAAACATCCTCTCGTGATTCCGGGCGCAAATGTACGATAGGGAGCCTCGTTCTTTCATTATCCTCGCCCGCCCACATCGCTAAAACCCAACCATGGTGAAAATGCGAGGAAAGGGAGCTGAACGGCGCCAAGTCTAGAAAAAGCCCAAAAGTGCGGGAACCGCCTCCCGTCCCTCCACGCCCACACGACTCCGTGGCGCGGCCCATATCAAAACCCTCCACCTCCGGCACCCTGACAACCTGCCGCACGAAAGAGAAACAGAGGTAGAGACCGGCGGTTTTCCCCTTCCGTAAAAAAAGGGGACGGATGGTTTTGGTTTGTGGGATCTTTCCTTCGCAATGGCGCCGGGGGAGGGCTGAGCGGGTCAAGCCAACCGGAAGGGGGTCGACCCAGGAACCAATGAAAAGCCACGGTCGGGATGCGCAGTGGGCGGGCGGAATCGTAACGCTCCTCCTCCGGCGAGGCGGGGGAAAGGTAGTTCGAAGGGGAGCCGCATCGCTCCGCGGCGGAGCTGGCGTCGCCTTCTCTCCTTTATCCGGGCGTAAAAGCTAACTTGTAGGAGGTGGTGGTGGGGGAGGGAAAGGGGGGAGGAAGGGAGAGGGAAGGGGGAGGAATGGGGAATGGCTAAGTTCTCCTTGGAGTCGAGATCAGGAGAGTGTCGAGTAAGGAGCGCCTCCACAGCTGCTGAGTCGCAGTCCTGGGCATTTCTGTGGTTTCACGCAACGGGAGAGCCTTCGCCTGACGCTGCCGCCCGTGCGTGTTTAGCGGTGCAGCGAGCGGAGTCGCAAGCGTGTTCTGTGCGTGAAAAACAATCGTAAAATAACGCGGACATTGGGAACTACGAGAAAGTGTGCGACCAGAGGACTGGTTTTTCTTCGACAGTTCTCCAAAAGGAAAAAGCTACGAGGAAGAGCTATAAGTACTGAGGACTATTGCGCCTTCAATTACCTCTGGTGTCGGATACGACCCCCCACCGCCGACGACAACCCCATCATTTCATTAGAGGCAACCCTTATCATCGCCCCACCCCCTGGAGGCGCCCTCCCCACCACAAGACAACAGTTTTCCACCTCGCCATCTTCCGAATGCTGGGCCATATGCCACTCAAGTACCGTCATCAAGGGTAATCGCCGCGGCCGCAAAACACCCCCCGAACTACGGGTCGATTAATGCGATCGTTTTCGCCTTGATTGTTTTTGCTGGCAATGGGGATCGGTGTCGTGGTGTGAAGTGAGGTGGATAAAGGGAATCGTTTGACCTTTCCGGATTTTCCGTGATTGTGAACGCGTGTGTTTTTTCGCGAGGGGTGTGGTAGGTTTTGTTATTCTTCGCAGGACTGAAGATAGGGGGTGCGAAGCCTACTGTTTCCTGGTGACCGTACGTGTTGTGGTTCCGGTGGGCATACGCATTAAGAGGATATTAATAAATCGTGTGTCGGACTTAAGCTGTCGGACCGACCCAATTTATTGGAACATCAGCCGGAAAGCGGAGAAATTGCAACGTCTTTCTTCGTTGTGTTAAGAATGTACGAGAGGTGAACACAGATTTACTGACTCGAAAGACTGTCCGGTGTTTCATCGTGGTGCTCTAGGATTTACTGTGCACCACGATTTATCCTGATCAACCCGAGTGACGAGTTACTCGAGATCGCGAACGGTTTTCTCTTCCGTGCCGTCTGTTATGCTTCAGGAGGAAAGCGCCCTAGGAGTCGCGTCGTACGACGCGCATAGAAGTCTCCGGTGGTGCCCGGCCGCTTCCCGTTTCGAGTGAAAAAGCATCCGGTGCTCAAGAAAGAATAGACCATAAGGCTGCCAAGACGGCGCTGTACGGTTCCGGGGTGGGCCCGTGTCTCGCGCCCTCACCCCCATTGTCCCCATCGCCACCCCGCTCTGTCCACCAGGGTCATCCATCGAACACACCATCGCCTTCGCCCCATCACCATCACCACCACCACCCTCTGTCAGGGCTGCCACCGCCGCAGCACCACCACCCCCACACCTGGATACCCCCAACGGCCATCACGCTGAATTTCACGGAACTGGGAAGTCCCTACGGGAATGGTGGGGGGCCCGGGGGAGGTCTCTCCGGGGGGCTCGTGACGATGAGTGACCCCCTGGACCCCCACCATCAGCATCAGGACCTGGGCAAGTCCGCCTTCATAGATATCCAGCAGCAGCTGCATAATCTGACCGGTGCTGGAGGTGGGGGTGGAGGCGGTGGGGGACAGCAACAGCCTCCGCCACCTCCGCCGCCCCCGCTCCCGCCGACGCCCACATCCTCCTCTTCGTCGACGTCTTCTGCGGCGGTAGCAGCAGCGGCGTCGACGGCGTCACCATCCTCCTCCTCTTCTTCGTCGTCCTCTTCGTCGACGACGCCATCCTCTGCGGCCCCTTCGGCATCCACGCCATCCGCTCCTTCTGCCTCCACGCCCGCGTGCTCCACACCCTCTTTAACGGCGCCCGAATCCGCCTCTTCTCCCGGTGGAGGCGGCATGGTATCCGCCGCCGCGGCTCTCTCGGCCGCTTCCTATCCCTTGCGCGCCTCGGCCCCGGCCTACCATCATCACCTACATGGCTCGATGCACCATCCGGGAGCCCACCACCATGCGCCCCCGTCTCCACACCCGCTCAACCCGCACCACCACCACCACGCCCTCAACCACCACCACCCACACCATCACCTCAATCCTCACCACGCTCTGAACCCGTCCCACCATACCCCGCACCACCACCACCCGGCCCTCAACCACCACGCGCACGTGTCGCCCAACTCGGGGTTTGCCGCGGCGGCTGCAGCAGCGAGGGCTTCGCAACAGCAACAGGGGCAGCAGCAGCAACAGCAGCAACAACAGGCGCCGCCGCACCACGCTCCTCCGCCACCTCCGTTGGGTGCTTACGCCTTCCAGGCCATGCACCACCACCATCAAAATGCATACGCGGGATATCATCATCTGGGATCTTACGCGGCGCAGTGTCCGTCGCCGCCAAAAGACGGTGAGTCCAAAATTCATGTGTGAGCGAATTCATGAAGGTTTTAGGGATTGAAAGGCACCGTAACATGGAAAGGATTGTTAATAGTTGATGGAGGCAGGTGTGAAGTGTTGCTCCAGTGAGTGTTTATGTGTTGTGTATATGTGAATTGCGCTATCAGATTCGTCGTCGTTTCTTGCGAAAGGAAATCGTTCGTTTAGATGATTTTCTCATTTAAATCGATCGTAGAAACCCATATCAAGTGATCCTCAGTACGTTTTCGATACTGTTGCGCTTATAAGCTAGGTGGCTTTCCCAATTTTGATATATTCCGTTATTAAACGATAGGCCATGGTGAAAGGCGTATGAGTTTTTCACGGTTTGTTAGTTAGAGTATATTTGATAATATCTTTTTAAATAGACCTGCTTCTAAAGAATTTACTGAAAGCTAACATAGGCATCATTCCAAAATACAGGCTGGGCTGTAGGAAATCATATCGTTTCATGTTCTTCTGATAAAAGCAATACTTCCATTAAAAAATTGGTTCGTCCTTCGTTCTACAAGTCTTTCTATTCAAACGAAAGCAATTATCATATCGTCGGTAATCTTTCAAAGTCTTTGGTTGTTCCCTTAACATATTCCTATAAATAAGGTTAAGGAGATGCTTTATTTTCTGATCAGTGTAACTGAAGGATTTATTCCCTCCAAGAAAAATAATTTAGCTACATTAATCCTCTATGGTGTAACATGTTACTAAAAAAGGTTTCTTTAAATCTCTTCAAATAATTGTAGCAGATATTTGTCGACTCATTTCAAAAGACAAGTGTTAGCAAAAAGACCACCTAGAATCTTTTTAACTATTCTTATTCTTGCGGTTAGATTATGCTCAAGCATTCAGCAAATTCAATTACAGTAGAATATTCCGGTCTCGGAATCCAATTCGGTTTTCATCCCATGGAGGAGTCATTTCTTCAATAAGGTTCTTAATAGCAGAATTTAAGGAGAATACTAGTTCCTCTAAAAATATCATTTGACCGTTTCTTTTACATGCGAGAAGGTGCCAGAAATATCCCTCGTAAGATTTTCGCAATTTAGAATTGCTCTTGCTTTGATTTTTGAATTAACAAGCGTTAGCATTTGGTCAATCGAAGATCGAAGGCATTCTCTTGACCTGGTATTATTATTATTCATTTAAATATAAATTACATCAGTAATGTCAATAATGCCTAGTACTCCCAAATTTCTAAAAATTATCCCTAGATTCGAAAACAGATTTTTCGGTTCTTCGGTTAGTATGAAAGACCACTGTATCTCAGAGATGCCTCATCCTAGAAATTTTTAATCGAGGGTCCCATAAACCTCAGTACAGAATAGTACTGCAAGAATTTAGAAAACAATAAACGCATGTCACAATTTACATGTAAACTGTTTCCGATCTTCCCAAAATTATATTCGATATGAATTCAATATTTGGTGAAGATCACGGTTGTAGGTGAAGATTACCGGGATTTTCTGGCAGAAATTACTTCCCTATTGTTCCCTATAGTGTTTTAGACATTGTTCCCTAGAATGAATTTTTCACTAGTCATTTTCCAATAATATTTTGTTAATTGTATGATGTAGTAGGAGGTTAGTACACGAAGTTGCAACGACCGATAATCAAGGCTACACTAGGATAAGGTACTGGGGTTATTTCCACTATTGCATTAGAAATGCCAATTAAGTTCAGTTAAAGGTAGCCGCGTGACAAGAATCGAAGAAAAATAAATATGACGAGTTCACTTTGTGACGGTGTCAACTCGAAGATGAGTAAACATTTACTTTCCTCAAGAGCAAATATTTCCTTAGGTAACTTCTCATTCCTCTCCAAACCTAAGTTCAACATCATTTTGAGTCAGCTAAGTACGGCTTTTTAATTTAACCAATCGTGATTCGGTGCATGAGAAGCTCCTCTGATATAGTGCCATATAAATAATTCTTAGTTTATGCCAGCAGTGAAATTAGGTTATCCATTAAATCATAGCGTCAAAAACGTTTCTTTCACTGTCAAATTACTACTAGGCATTGATGTAATATTCCGTATCTCTATTATTTTACCTCGCAAAATCGTCTTGATGTAGGGAACACTTTGGTTAAGCTAACCCTAGAATTCAGCGGATCAGAGGATACGTTCGAATCGCGCGATACACGAGGAATGCCCAAAGGAATAATAAGACATAAAAAACTAGAAAAGAGAAAACAAATATAAATACTTGATACTTAATAAAGGCCAGGGGAAGCTCTTGGGATCGGTGCTTTGTTCTGGCTCTGAAGCTGTTAACCTACCGGGAGGGAAACATAAATGGAAAGCATTTCAGTTGTAGTATTAATTGCCCGATGAGCAAGTTTAATCAGCCGTCATCGCAGAGTGAAACAAAGACATTCTCTTGAGTGGAAAAGTGTGAGATGGACAGTGGGAAAACGTGTCGGAAGAACTTGGTGGAGATAGTGAGAAGCCCAATTTAAATGAAAGAGAGCGCGAGAAAGAGTGCAGAAACAATGCGTAGACTTTGTGCCTCATCTTCGGAGGGTCGCAGCCTTTTGAGAGTTACAAAACATCCACGGTGTGATCATGAGCGATCGGTTACAATGTAGAGATCGGACTGAGAGAAAACCTTCTCCCGGTCCTTGTGAAGCTGAGATATAGGGTGTTTTGTAGCCTTTGTGAGAAATGACAAAGTTTCCCCCTTGACCACAGTCTAATGAATTGTTCAATTAGTAGCTCATTTAAAGCTATAAAGTGATCAGACGTACGTTGTGATCTCGGAGATGGAGAATACAATGACCGAGCGGGAAAACTAGGAAACCATTCTCAGAAAAATAATTGCAAATGAATACTATGAGGAAGGTAAAAGATCATAAAGTTATTGTGATTGATATGCTAGGCTACAATCATGCAAACCCTAAGATATATCACGATCAAATTACAAAACAATTGTACTTCTACAATCGGAAATGGAAAATGATGAATATGTAGTCAAAATCACACAGTCACACACACACAATCAGAGAATTGCAAGATAGTAGTTATTTAATACATATGTGCGGTTTTTAGTTATAAGTTTTAACCAAGCAAGTGAGGATGGAAAAAAATTTCATAGATATTTACTGTGACAGACTTTCGATATTACGTAGGTCTAACGACGGCTTCATAAGAAACAATTTTAAGATTCGTCTGAGATGGTAGGTGTGTGCGATTGACGTTTCAAAATCAGTTAAATTCGCTTGGATCATCATCATAAAGCTCTATGATACGTTAGGTTCATGTCGCACATAGCAGTTATCTAGATAAAATGTTCCTGTGATAAATATGAAACATTAGTTAGGTGTACCAAACTCACTGCATATAACAGCATTAGGTAATACCTTTCCCAAACATTCCTTGCAAGTTTCATCCATATATTCTCATACGATCTCATTCATTTCTTTGTCTCATCCAAATCCAATCATCGCTCGGCACTTTTTGTGCATCTCATCCTCTGTTTAGTATAGATTCATAAATGAATTCATCGTAAGGATAGAACAATCGGATTTTCATTTCAATGCCATCCGAATATTTCGCTGTGCCCGTGAATAGCTCACGGGCTGTCATCCTCCGTCACGCGTTCGAATGCGAAAATCCTCTTGGCGAAGGGATGACGATTTTGAGCGATTCTCCGAACGAATCCACGACCGGAAACAATCACTTCCTTTGATTCGCGATATTCTCGGAGATACGCCGAAGGTTGGCTTTCTTCCGCGGCGGCAGCGGGCGCTCCGGCGGAGGATTGCGCGGCGGAGAGCGCGGCCGCCGCTGGAGGTCACCCATCTCTCCTCGGCCGGAACCAAGGGCTACACAGAGTCCTTTTACGTGCCGCCCCTTCCCGACCTCATCCTTCCGAAAAACCTCCCTCGAATCCTTCTCGAGGCTTTTGAACAAAAGAGTGGACATTAATCTTTCGGCGGCGTGTGCGTGAAAAGTTGGCCTTCGTCGGACGAAGGGCGAAGTTGGCGCAATTTGGCCAACCTTTTGTTTGTTTCCGGACAAAGTGAGCATAGAAACAGACTATTCTATTCCATTCAACTGGAGGATATTTGCTCTTCATACTCTTCCCGACAATAGCCCAATATCACTTTGTTAGGGCCAAGGCGGAGCGTTTCACGAACGAAAGGTTGTTTGGACGCGGATTAATTAAGTATGTTCTCTCCGATTGTTTTCACATCTAAATGGAGCCATTACGAATCTCCTTTTTCAATTAAATTTCCTTCGATAATCCTGAAGTGAAAGGAGGTGGTCCTGTTGCCTGCTTTAGATCTAATCTGATTTGACAATTTTTTACGCTCTTATATTCCGTTTTCACAACCAGTGTGGTCCGAAATATCTAACGAAGTGCATCCGATTGTACGTCATATATTTAATGAATAGGTTCTTCGAGTTATTTTTCCTGTGATAGGATTAGGAAATAACCTTTAAAATTTTCTTGGTCAACTTGTCTGTTTCGAATCACATTTAAATCGATTATATTTTAGGTTATCCAGCCCATTTGAAAAAAAATCAACTTTTCCTGTATCCGCGGCGAAACCATCATCAACGGGTTGATTTGACGTTCCTTATGCTTATTTTAGTAAAAGACTCTACCTAGGACCAAAATGTCAACATGTTCGAGAGAACCAACTTTTCTCGTATCCTTCGAACTTCAAATGGTAATCTTAATTGGCATCATTTCGAGATATTTTAATGAAATGTATTTATGTAATCCTGAAGTGAAAGCAGGAGATACAACCTTTAATATCTGGCTTACTTTACACTTTATCTTCAATTTGCAGCCACTGTAGCTCTCAATATCTGATGAAGCTTCCAAATGCTTCTGATTTTAAGCTTTGTATTCAATTGGAGTTTTCGAATTGCGAGAAAATTTTTCCGTGATAGTAGTTGGATTGGAGACCTAGTTAAAATTTTCCCATTAAACTTTTTCATTTCCAGTTTCAAATCGTATTTTAGCAATCAAGTTTTATTTTAGCTAAGCAAAATTTGATAGCGTGTCTTAGTCTGGTTAAGCGAAATCTGAGATTATGAGTGACCGCAAATTGGATAAAGAAAGATGTGGAGTCAGTGACAGTACGATATTTTACTTAACTTAGATTTAGATATACTTATTAGATATACTTATTTAGATATACCCGCGAGACGCCAGTGGCGTATGGCATGGAGCATCAATATCCCTACCAAGTAATTATCTGTTTTCGCGATCGCTTCCTTGTAACATTTTGTCGATCCTTCTCAAAGATCGAGTTCGTTCTTTACTAGAACTAAAATTTCATCAACTTCCTCTAAAACCAATAAATGGTCATTTCTACCGAATCTTCCCCGTTCAAAAACAACGTCCCCTCCAGCTTTTATTTCCAGCGAGCCGTGATTTGAACAATTAGAAGCGCTAATACTCGCTTGCGGCGGTAAGCCCTCCGAAACTATTAAAAAATCGTTAACTCCCCTTAATGCTTGTGTACCAAGAGCCGCACTTCCTTAATTGCCCAATTTGAACTCTCGTAAACAGTCGGAAAGAATATTACTCCTCCCTTTCGGCCCACACCAAATTTAATTAGAACTCTTTTTCTTTCTATTCGGAACTCCCGGCAGGCGATCGATCACTTGGTTAAACTGTTACCAAAACTTTTCACATCTCCCTCCTCTCTCCCTCTGCCAAATCCTCGGAGTTAAATGGTTGACAACCTCGTGCACGTTGGGTTAATGTTGGCGCGGACTTAATCTCGTACAAAGAGGTCGGGTGCGCATCTATCAACACCGAGGATCATTACGCGGGAATAACGTCTTTGAAGAAAGAGTATTAAAATGGGAAGAGGTTTACCTTATTCCAGAATTTCTCTGCTTTTAGAAGTTCCCTCCGTTAATTTCGGGATGCGATCGTGAAGGACTCCGCTCATCAACCGGTCCGTTAAATGTGATACCTATGTCGAGGACCGGTTTATGGAAGCGTTATTCCATCTTCAAAGAGATGGACAATCCGCCTGGGTTTCGAAAGAGGGAATTTTCTTCTCCTTGTCGCCGCTCGGGTGTGCGCCTCCGAAAGATCGGCCGCCGCTTGCGTAATCCTTCGCTGCGAGGAAAGAAAAAATTACGCTTTTGCGGATTCCTTGCGCTGTTTTGGTGGTCGCGTTTTCGGGATCCGTGACCGAGTTTCCCGCGATGACGGTCGGCCGCGAGCGAAGGTGTCGGGAAAATTCGATCTCGCGGCTCGTTTCGGAAATTGAGAAAATTCGACCCGAATTCGATTAAGTCGTTACTTTCTCTGGGTTTTCCGAATGTTTCGATAATGTTAAAGTTGTTGCCGCGAAAATAAAACTGCCAGCGCGTATTCGAAGCGTTCACAATTCAAATTTTAAAATGAATTTCGAAAAGACGTAGAGTATATTATTCAAAGTAGGAAAGAATAATAATTTAGAATAATACCATATTATACGGGATCAAATATAAACCACACAATCAGGACGGTTCGGAGCGACAAGTAGAAACATCGGCAAAGCAAGCAAAGCTACCCTCGACTCGAACGACAACGTCGTTGAAACTGACCGAAAAACTCAAACATCACTGATGTAACAAACACTCCCATATAAAGAACTCTCACGCTATCCTTTTTTATTATTTCCTGAGATTTCGGCAATTATTTCGTTATACTCTCCATAGTATTTCTTAGTAGTTACTTCTATGACTCCTTCCGAGAGAATGTAAAAGCTGTTCTTACACGTTTGAAATGGCAGAATGTAAACAAGTCCGTAAGAACACAGGCGTTTACTCGACATGGATTCTCTCGATTTCTGTTTCCATAAACTCCGTGTCTATTAACAACTGAACCGTCTTTTAACGGCATCTGAACGACCGCCTTCACCGATCGCGGCGCTTCACCCATTCCCCGCGATCTCTCTCTCCTTCTCCGAGGTACGCTCGCGCTTCGCCTTCGGTGTTCTCCATCGCGTTTGTTTTGGGATGGATGCATGGATATCCGTTGGAATATGAATAATAATAATTACAGATATTCCATTTAGCCGAACCTCTATGTACTGGAATCATAGATTAACGTTAAAAAATTAACGTTCAATTAATTTGTTTCTGTAAGCTTGCGTTCCATATTTTGTTCGGTGCTTTCAAAAAGTCCAGTGAAACAAATTTGCTGTCTAGAAATGTATAACTTATGGAAAACAAAATGTGTCCGTCTCCCGTTTGTTACTAATGATCTTAAATAATTACGATAAAAACTATCAAGTTAGACGAGAGTGTAGCATCATTGCGAAGAGAATTCAAATTGTCTATTCAACCGAATGTGAGAGGGTTTTATGGTACTCCATTATTTTTTATGGTTTCTAAATGTTAAATGGTACAAATATAACCTTAGAAAAACATATATTCAACATTAATAAAACATCAAGATAGCCTACTTGCTCATAAACAAGCAGTTTCCTACATTTCATTTACTGTATTTCATCAGTAATTTAAGAGTACTTTACAAGTTGGATTGGGACACGTCATATCACTGTTCTCATATATTCATTATGCGAATAAATGAAAACAAAATACACAGACTGTTCAAGAACAGGTCTTTGTCTTAGTTCACGGAAGAAATATAGTGAATAAATTCAGATAATTTAGAAATTTTTTCAGGTCCTTCCCCGGTGATAAATGCAACACTATTCCGAAAATTCTGACCCCCACATATAGCTTTTAAGCAATCGCATTCCGATTTATTACTATACAAGCGTTCGTCTGTGACAAATTCGAGTGCGTTTCTGTAAGGTTTTAATCCTAATTTTCAGATATTACTTTCTTATTCCCATCCTAATTTATTACTTTCTTGTTATTCAACATTTCAAAATCCAGCTGTATAAATTATCTACTAAGTAAATTACGATAGAAATAATATTTGGTATAATAAAATCGATGAGCCATAATCCAGTCTTAGAAAGACAATGGCAATCCTACAGAAAAAATAGTGTAAATATAAAAGAAAAATATTGCTTTAAAATTATGCATTCGTCTTTGAAAATGAATTCAAAATATCTCTTCCGTACTTGCTCCAATTTATAACATTGAAACTCTCCTGTACTTTGTTATTTAGTCTGGGGAGACAAAATCAAACTATCACGAAATGAATGGTGAAACATGTCTACTACAAACAGAATTCCAGCCTGAAGCAAATGAATGCTCTTCAAGACTTTCCGAATTAACGCTCATCATCATTGGTTTGCGAAAATACAGGTTTAAATTCATCAACAACAGTAGCAGGGAGGCAAGCCCGGTAAAATTAATGTACACAATGTTGGACGGAATCTTGAGTAAATTTGTATGTTGGACCTCAGGTAGCAGCTATTAATCGAATTCATTTCGATTGTGTCTATCCCGTTTTGAGAAATAATTCACCACAACCCATAATAACCTACTCACACGTGACTCTGGTTAATCACAGACCTTCGATTGTGAATCCAAAGGAAATCACGGGCGTGAGCTCATAACGTTACCGTTTCATTTCGCACTTTCCTCTTCAGCTAGCGTTTTGACAAGCGCGCTTTGTGTTTTGGGTGTCTTCCAGCGTTCTGTTTGTTTGTCTCTCCCATTACGTCGTCTGGATTTTGGCAAGAGATGTCAGGGACCTTCGCTCTCTACATAAATATGTCCTCTCTCCTCTTAGGCCCTATTGTGCCCCCTAATTGAACGCGAACGCGGAAATATGCTCGCGCGGTTAAGCCTAAATTATGCAGGCATGATTCGTAGTATATTTACGAAATTGCCGCTAATTCGGCGTTATGGAAGCACGTGAATCAGAGGCTTTCATGGCGTCCTTTTCAAATGGAAAGCTTAAATATATCGCCTCTCCGCCTGCTCTGAAATCCTCCTTGTGACGTTGGGAATTTAATCTAAATTGAGAGAACTTTACCGGCGAGGAATTTATTGCGTTGACTTATGTGGTCCATTAAGAGTACATTAGCGTCGGCGAGAGCCCGGAGTTTTCAATATTCAATTCCGTCGTAATGAAAATAAGTAAACGAAGCTTGTTTCTTTCTTTGAGAGCGAGCGATGTTTTCGTAACTATTTATGATGAAAAGTGAAATAAAATGACGCATTTCGAATCCCACAGTTTTAAACCACAGGTTTGGAGAGGTAGAAACGATAGCATCATCTTGATAAGTAAGTGATGATAAAACCCATGACCGTAAAATTACGTTCAGAGGTTAACTCGGTGAAAATTATGTAACGTTAAATTATTGGGAGTCACGAATTCAATTCTCATTGAGAACATGCGAGTTAGTTTTATGAAATTGT
This sequence comes from Sympetrum striolatum, assembly GCA_947579665.1. Lineage (NCBI taxonomy): Eukaryota > Metazoa > Arthropoda > Insecta > Odonata > Libellulidae > Sympetrum > Sympetrum striolatum. The sequence goes on from OX388342.1 coordinate 83,434,988, forward strand.
GTGAAAATGTTTAGTAAACGCGAATGAAGTGACTCAGTCGTTGTGGCAACGACAAAACAGTAACTCGGTACAAGTGAGTCGAAACAAATGGAAGTTAAAGCATACAAATTGAAAATATTTTACAAATCAATTTTCCTATTGACTATGAAATTTGAATTAATTTGCGACAGGCCTAAATTAAAATTATTTCCAGTTATATGTACATTTTCAACAGAAAATATATTTCTTTGATGATGACCTGATGATTAGGTAGAATCATTGTAACCGGTCGTGTGTTTATTTTGTAAATACATTTCTTGTGGACGTAGTCACATTGTGTCCTATTTGGTTGAGTATGAAATTCATGGATAGCTTCCAACAAATATCCCCAAATTTGATTAAACTAAACTGAACTATATAGTTAAACAAAATATTGCAAGGGAAAGGCTCTAGTTTTACCAAATGCTCAATACATCAAATACGTTCAACCATAAAATTGTTAATTTTGAAGCAAATGATGAAATTGCGGTGATTATATGACTAAGCTAGGAGAAGCAGTTTAAAACTTTCACGTTTTTGGTTTATCTGTAAGTGTCAATTAGCGGCGCCTTGAAATTAAATAAAACATCTCGGAAGACTAAGGGACTTCTATAATCTGGTTCGCATCACCGTTTTTACGACCACTCTGACGACTGTAAACCAATCGCCAATACATAAATAGACGGGGGACGTTCCTCGCGAGATAAAACTGTCGAAAGTACGGCTTTATTGTCGCTTCGGCGTGCCGTCGACGACCGGCGCGATAATCACCGCACTCGTGGAAATTCGATGTCAGGCGCGTGAAAAGGCAGCGAAGTGCCGGTCGTCCCCCGGCGACCCGCGGCGCGACTCCTCCCCCTCTTTGGGCAGCCCCCCGCGGGAGCGCACCACTCCGCTAATTGGCGCGAGAGAAGCCTCGTTATTACTCGGCGGGTGTCTCCTGTCACCGGGCAGCGAACTGAGCCGCTGTCACCGCTCTCTTTGCCTTCGTTTAGCGTTGATTAATTGGAGCATCCGTTTGGACCAAGGTGTGCTCACTGCCCTCGTGAAATCATCCCGACTTTGATATTTGTGTCCGACTACATTTGAATGTTAAAACGTGTTAAGGATGTGTTGCTGTAGTCGAATTTAAATCTGGTTCTCCTTAGCAGCGCTATACTTATTCATTTTTCCCTGGGTGACAAAAATCCTCAATTGTGAGAAGTTATCACAAGATGTGTTTTGTCAAATAATCAGAAATCATTTCATGAGTTGATGGTTAAAATCCCTGGCAAGTTTCCATTCATCAAGGAAATCGAGATGTTGTTTTCTTATTTTTAATATCAAATATCTTAAATAAATCGGGTTTAAAAGTCAATTCCTACTGTAGTTCAAATAATGTATTCAGTATAATAGTCAACCATAGTTGTCCAATCTCCATCACCTAATCACACAATTATTAGTTAATTGAATTATCACGACATATATCGTACAATTATTCCTGATTTGTACCTTGCGCTGAATACTTGATATCTAAAAAGTAAAGTTAAATTTTTGGTACGGAAGAATGGATAAAATGTAGAGTGAATAACAAAATTTATACTGCTAACTTAACGAGTTTCCTCTCCAATCTATTTGTAGAATATAAGTATTAGGCAAGATACGCAGATATGAGTGCATGATAAGAATGATACATGCTACATAGGGAGACTGAGTAATTTTAATAGCATTATTAAAATTACTTTCCTCGACTTACGGATTCAGCGATGAGCCTTTCTGCTGATGGCATAGCATACCTATTTCCGCGTGTTTGTTACTCGAGGCAGCAGTGTCAATGACTCTGTTCGATTTATATCCCATCGTTAACCATTACACCTCATCAGATAAGCCTCCGAAAATAAAACTGACGCAACTCATCGTCAAAGAGTTTCCATATTTGAAACAGAGGAGTCTCGGTATCCGTCGATGAATTGCCGCGCTCCGAAGTGACATGGCGCGCAATCTTTCCGCCATTCCGGGTAAGGAAGTCTCGTTCGGGATAACAAATGAGGGAGGAAAAGCGCGATTCATCGCGAATGGTATCGTCGGGGGTCGAGAGGTCAGGCATCGATTGGCACTGGGTGAGATACGGCTCGGATGTAATAAAGCAATTCGTTTCTTTTTTCTTCCTCCTCACCTATGCTCCAGCTCGAGGGCCATGCGAGTGGGTGTGTGCGTGTGCGCACAAATACGTTGACGAATGCGCGCTGAAAGATAAATCTCATGGGCGAAGAAGGGTGGGGCCGAGGATTTATAAGCGCCCGGGGAGTGCTTGATAATGATGAAGTTGCTGCCTTGCCGACGATCGTATGTTTTGGCGACCGAGGCGAAAAGATCCGAAAGAAATAGATGCATATATAACACGAGAGTACGTCTCGAGAGTGAAGGAAGAACGAATTGGGAATGTGGTTGCCTTGGGGAGATGGCTCTTTAGCCCCGTACATAAATCTGGTAAATGCGGAAATACACTAGGAAGAATGATTGTGTAAGTTCACCTTAACCCTTGCAAAGAAGTATTATGATTGTCCTAGAATGGATGAGCTTTACAAAAATATGAGGATTTTACTAAAATTTTAAATACAAACTTTACCATAACTTCAGGTCGTATTTTTTTACGATTACTTTCCTTTATATTGACTAAATATCATTAAGAATGCTAGCAACACCATTATCAATGTATTGCAAACAAAATTTTAAACGGAAAATATAATTTTCTGCAATTAATGAGGCATTGTAAAGAATGTATTTAAAACGAAAATCGAATAAGCGTGGAAAACATGTCATAAAGCTATTTTATAGGTAATGATGCATAAAAAAGATATTTTTCCTGAACAATAGACGAACAAGTGTTATTTTTTATTTCCGAGATAGATGTGCCTCTAAAATCCCAGTATTTGTTAAAGTTTAAAGCTGAATACACAATGCCAACGTTCATTCATTCCATTCGCATATAAAAAGCGATTATTAACTAATGAAAATAACCATCAGATTCGTAAATCTTCACGAGATTGGCTACCTAAATAAATGGAAAATATCGTTAACGAACAAAGAGGAGAGAGAAACTTGGTTCGATTCCCCACAGATTAGTTAGAAATCTAAATATGGCTCCACATCTCACCCCCCATTTCTCGCGTTTTTAACAGCGAAAAATAAAGAAACATTCCTACCTCCCTCCCAGTAGTAACAAATCATATCACTTTTTGGAAATAAAATCATAATCGTCCACCTCTGTTTATATAAATCGCCCTATCTTACAGCTTTGCGGAGAGTAAAATGAAGGATAAGATAAGTAGCGGTGTATTTTATTGGGAAATGAAGGGGAGAGACCGAAAATCGTCACGCGATCTCTGTGAGGGCACATTTTAAAAATGAAAAGGAGACGAGGGTAATAAAACAATTGAAGAAAACACTATCATAGTTTATTCATCTGCATTTTCAATGCCCTCTTTCTCGCTTACCCTCTGAGATATTATTGACGGATACAAGCCAGAGCGGTGTAAATATTCCTATCTATCGCACAACTGAAAATCAGTTATTAAAGAAGTATTGGTAAGTGAATGTAATCGACAAAATTTTACGCCCACATGTGTGCAAGATAAACGCTATCCTTCCATCGGTGGCTACCTGTATAAGTTCATTACGTCGTGACCAGTAGTAAGATACGGCGATTCCTTTAAGATGTATCACGCTGTGTATTCCAGCTATTTTACGTATTTTCTTGGTCACTACCATCTCTTTCCACCAGTAAACAAGAGCTGGCAGCATCCATGCGGCCATTTCTAAATTTCAATGGCAACCGTACATTTCTAGCAGTGAATGTTCTTTTTGTGATCAAAATCATAAGGTTTCTATTTCCAACACAATACCAATCTTTCTTTCTGTATTAACTTCCTACTTTAATTGTTAAAAACTTCCATATATTCTAGTTTACAATCTTCTTTATGCTTTAAGTTCAGGTTTCAAAAGCTATTTCCATTTCATGTATTTTATACCAGATAGGGGTTAAACGGAATAATTGATTCCCTAGTCTCAATTTCGCCCAATATAGACGTTTGTATGTACATATAAATGTAAATTCGCGAGTAATCATATAAACATTCGTTTGGCATGCCCGTTCATCGGCAATACAAATGGTTGGATGGTTAAGTCTTTTGTCAATGTATCACCGTGTTTAAGAAGAATCCTTAAATTATAGACTAAATAATTGACGCAAATATTGTGCTACAATTTGGCTTATCGAAGAGGCAGTCATGTAAAATACTCCATTCTTCTTTCGAATTACTTGAATCGAATGAGAATTTTATTGGCGTGGCGTGCAGCCGACTACATGTAAATTTGGTCGTAAACTTCGATTCGGACAAGGAGGTGCGAGATTCTTTCTTCGATTCTTGTGCGGGCGTATAATTTTAACCTATTTACGAATCAGCAGAACAAGCATTCTCTCGCGAAAGGAAATGAGAATTTCTTCCTCTCTTACAAATTATTTCGAAGGGGGAACTTATCGGATACTTGCGGTTTCTGAGCATCTTTCCAATAAACTAATTTCCGTTTCGGATGTATGGAGGCAGACCACGCGTCAATCTCTGTTCTGTGCGTCAAACCAGACCCTTAAACTAGCTGTTGGGAGTAACAAGTGCCTATCGTTCAGTAGATGGTGTGTGGCGCTATCTTTTGACTTCTTGTAAAACATGGGGCTTTAATTTCCTCTTTTGGGAGATCAAGATATTTAAGAGCATATTAGGAATAAAAGCACTCAGTTATTTCTCGTCCTTTTTCTTTGCTGCACACGAGTATTATCGTAGACTGTCTTCCATCTTGGAATATCAAATAACCGTAATCGCACATTATTTTGAACAAATTATCCAGGCAAGGAAATTGGATATTTTAATAAAGAAGAAAAATAAATATTAGTTTAAAAATTTGAAGTTGTAATTTCACTTAATTATTTACTAATAAAATATATGAGAAAATTTAATTATATACATACTGGAAAGAGGTTTTACATATGTAATATATAACATAGCAATCACGACTGCTAACACCACAATTATCCATAATCTTTTATACAAAAACCTACATAAAATTCGTTATTAGTTTTCGAAGAAAAATCACCGGGAACTTATAATTCCTTATTTAATTGATTATTATTTGTTGATGATATTAATTTTCGAAGAAATATCACTTGGAACTGCTTATTCCTCTAAAATCACAAATATTGAATAAGATAATTCAGACACACTCGAAAATTCCACATTCTTTGTATGTATTTACACCCTCTGACGAATCACGCTTGAAAGTGCTTGACCCAACGGTAAAATTAAGGGACCAAAGGACCATTTCCAAGATAATTACTCTTCAGATAGCCCTAGCTCTACATTCAGCGATTTCGGCGTGCACGACTTTAAGGTCCAAACAACGCTCGCATCAATAACAGTGGAGGACCACGGGTTGTGTGCTTTGTGTTTGGAGGGTGGGCACGTGTGTATGTCACGGCCGATTACCGCCACTTCGTGAGAGAAAGATTCTTATCTCCGTGGCTCTCCAGTTACACGAGGGAAAGCGCGACACACGGAGGCTGGGTGCTGAAGCGACGGCGGCAGGGTGCGGGCCAGACTCCCGGCGGTTTCCCCTATGGCAGGCCGCTGAAATCTAGATCGGTTTCCTTAGTTTAGAAAACGAAACATGAGTGGAAGTAATGAGCTGAGGTTGTTCGCAAAATGGATCTCAAGAGGAAACCGTGCTAACGTCGAGAGATCAATTCCGGTTAGAGATTACAAAGTCAAAAATATGGAATATAAGGATGAGGGCTGAGAGACAAAAGAGAGTGAAAGATACTGAGGAAGAATTATTATAGTAAGAGAGTAAACATACAATTCCATCTAAGTAGAAGCAATACTACCGAATTAAATCTATACATTTGAACGTAATAGTTGCCCTCTACTTGAAGGGATATTATGCTCAAATTTGTGACGCTGCGATACTTCCATTGAGATACAGGACTCGCGGGATACATAAAATTAATATTTTAAATTCATCGCTAAAACAAAGGCTTGAATTTTATCTTCTGTTCATCGCTTGGATTGACTTTTATAAGAGTGTTAGTTCTGCATAGACAAACGAATTGAAATTAGCTTTGCTCACCACAGGTTAAAGGTATCTATACAAACAACTCTCGCATGGACAGTGGATATTAGATTAAGGTCTATAATAATAGTGACTATCACTTGTAAACTCCCTCCTGACCGCATGGCACCCTACCTAGCTCTAATCGCTAAACAGAAGGAGAGGGGTCTTAATATGCTCCATCATAACCATTGGCCCACCCTCTATAAGCTACAATCCCAGTAGTTCAAATACCCCCCTTTGTAATTATTAACGGAGATTTACAAGCATTTCCAAAATGATTCAGCCCTAAAATATCTCAGAATCCGAACTAGCAGATTGTTACATTATCATGAGGGCATTCATAAATTTGCAGAGCAGAGTTCTCTATGCTAATCCTAAACGAAAACTTTGATTGCGTGATAAATTACAGTGGAAGCTTTTGAATTCAAGCAGTTCATTGGTTAAATTCATTTCCTATACCGTTTCGATCCCAATAAATACATTTTATGTAAACAATTTTGGTTTCTTCATATGCGTGCGGTCTAACCGATCGATTCGCGATGTACTCATAAACAAGTGATGACAATACCCCTGATTCTGTCGACGCAGCAGTAGCTGCCGAGTTCGTGGACAAGTCAAATGGATCTCGAACAAAATGGAGTTGCGACCCAGAGACCAATCTGTGGCGTCAAACCGTTTGACCCGCCGTCTCTCCGAACTCATTCCATTTCGCTCATAAATTCATATTTTCGCCAATGTTTTTGCACTGCGAGCGAGGAAGCGGAACGTTTCATGAAACTGTCGGTGCTTTTTTTTGCCGAACTCCTCGCTACGTGACGGAGAATTCCGCAGTAAAGTGGCAAAAACGAATAATTTTGCAAGGTTGATTTACTCCACTGTTTTAATCGCATCTGCTCTGTCTCTTCTAAGAAATAAAAATTTATGGAGAGAAAACGCTGACGATTTTCCACTCCATAATAGTCTACAATAATTTTACCACTTGGATGGCTGCCATAAAATAAAGTGGATTTCCAAAACTGTGTCTAAATTAATAGCGGCTATCTTTTACATCGTATCGCCTTGATCTTTTACTGGGAAGGAGCTATTTAAGAGAATAACAACCGGGACATAAAATGTTAGAAACAACCGATATTCCAAATATTGGTTTTATTCTGTATTGGATAATTAATCCATTCTCAATAGGTTCTAAATTGGATTGAAAATCTTGTTAACCGAAAAAGTCAGCTCTGTAGCAGGTGTGTCTGTTGCTAAAACGTTATTGATATAAAGTGCCATTAAAAAATCCCAATATCTAAAAAATTATGTCTTGAATACTAAATAGTCACTGATGCGATGAAGCAATAGAGACCAATTGTCTATTCAAGTCTCGCCAAATTTATAGATTACTAGCTGAAGCGCCCGTTGATTCTCAACGGAGAATATAGAAGTAGATTAAATTCAAGTTGCCGGTCGTGCAATGCGTAAATTCCCTTTAGAATAAGGTCTAAAATCCCATGCTATTCTTACTGTACAGGAAAATTCATGAGCTCGGCTCAAAAATCTCATTGATCGTTAGGAGGATTGACTGTTTACAACCTCAACAATTTTGGATAATTCACGCGTATTTTATCAAAATTCTCCAAATTTCGATTTGAAAACAATATTCCACGATCAAAATTAGAACATTCATTTAATTTCCGTTCTTTTGCTACTTGTTTCGACTCTGCACGACTATTCTTCTGTTTTAATTCTTCAAAAGAAATATAGCCTGCTACCGATTAAAGTGAAGATTAGATTTATTCTTTATGGAAACCCATCTGAGTGATCTTGGTTCGAAACCAGCAAAATTATCGAATAAAATTGAGACAGTACGTCCTTCCTGGTCCCAGAAAACACGTACGCAAAGTTTGACGCGAATCTGGCAAACGGTTTGTACTAAAATCGAAGACACACAATCTCCTGACTGTAATTACGTACCTGCAATTGCTGGTTACCTTCTTACAGAAAATTTCTCGCTATCCATGTAATATATCGTACTCTTCAATCATCAGCTTTTATAAGCCTAAAGTCCACGAGTATTTTTACAGGATAAAGCATGAGCTCGGATTCAACAATGGGATCGGTCGTCAGGGGGATGAGTTGTTTACAGCCTCGAATTTTCACGAAAGTTTTGTATATTTTACCAATATTCTCGCAAATTCTAATCGAAAGTAAGATTACACGACTAAAATAAGAATCTTTATTCAATTTTCTTTCTTTCGGTGTTTGTCTCGACTCTGTACGACTATTTCTTCTAATTTAATTCTTCAGGAGAAATAAAGCCTGCAACCGATAAAAGTGAAGCTTACGTGTATTCCTTATGAAAATTTATCTGAGCGATCTTGGTTCGAATCCAGCAAAATTCTTGAATAAAAATGCGACAGTACTTCCTTCCTGATGTCAGAGGACACGTATGCAAAGTTTGAGACAAATCGGGCAAACGGTGTGGACTCCAATCCAAGACAAACAAACAAACCCACAAACACACAAACCCACAAACACACAAACCCACAAACACACAAACACACAGAATTTCTGCTTTATATATATAGATTATCACCAAATCAAGATAGTTTTTTAACAGTCTTATGGGATGATGTTAGAAGGTATTGTAAGCATATTACAAATATTTATCTTTCTTACGTGAAAACCAAAGGTAGAGCTACTGAATTTCTGTTGCATTTTCACCTGGATATCAATGAGATTTTTGCTTTTCAAACAGTTTTTGCGTCTATTAATCCCTTTGAACTAAGCAGGAAAGATATTATACGAAAGGTACTCGTACAAAGGTAGTTTCAAAGGCAACATCAAATTGAGATCAGAAATACTGAACATATTACCTTAAATTTTCATTTCGTTTTCGAATTAATTCTCTCAAAAGAGCGATATCTCTTTAGATTAGTTATCTCAATAGGATATTAAGACGATTTTTAGAAAAATGCAAAACTATTACTTTCATGAATTCAATTGAATTATTGAATCCGTGTTGATTTAATACTCTGCAGATCTTAGATTTTTTTCATTGGCAAGTGCAAGTTTCCTTCTTCTGTAATTTAACAAATAACTTCCAACCCTAAAATTATTTAACCTCTATTCTAATTATTTAATCGCTCCGAAATGTTAAGAGTGCTCAGTTTATTCGTAGAAAATATTTTAGCGACACTAAGTATCGTTCAAACCACGATATGTATAGGTTAGCTACTATTTAAAGTTGTGGAAAATAAACCATTTTAGAAATTGATTTAACGATTCTGTAGCCCGAAAATAATTCGGTAGCCTTTCATTTTTTCTTTCAGCGAAGTAAAGGGTATATTTAAGTCGAAATCATCAGACAATCTGCTCTAGGACCCACACCCTTCCGTAGACCGGTCGAATAAAACGAAAAAGAACAGGTAAGCGAAACCGCGGGAATGGTGAAGAAATACGGGTACCAGTCGCGAGTTTTATCTGTTCTCCACCTTCCTCTCCTTTCGCTCCACCATTCCCGCTTTTCCGTAATCTCCGCATTTGCATAAGCGTGAAAAATGAGGTCCGTTTCGCCAGTGTATCTTGTCTCCTTCCGAAAGCCTCTGAACCACCTTCATACCCCCTTCACTACCAATTGGATCATCCCTTTATATCCCGCATAATTCATATTTGCTTAAAAAGACTTGACTCTCGGCGACATTCAGCTTGCAGACGGAACCGCTGATCGGGGAGATGTTTCGAAGAACACATCGATGGTCGAATCACTTCATGCCGTATATCCAAATCTCAATCACACGCCTCATTTAAGAAGTAACCGATTCACTAACTTCCCAATTTACGGTTCTATTTTGAGCATCTGTCATCGTTCCACCTCGCAAAAATGGATGGGCATAGCGAAATCATTCCCTGGTTGTGCTTATTTCCTTCATATTCATGCAAAATCATGGGTTTCACATTCAGGCGGCTAGATATTCCGTTACGGTTCCGGCTTAATTAATTCCTGAAGAAGGTATTTTTGGATCTTGTCGTGTATGTTCCCCATCTCTAAGTTTTCTTTTGGTTTCGTGCACTGCACAATGCCTATCGACCTATGCTTCCGTGCTCCAAAATAGCGATATCTCGATGAACGTGTTTCGGCATAATATACTGAAGATCTTCCAAATTTCTTTCCATGAGTAAAAATTATTTTAGCCTCATCAGACAATAGGCGCTTCAGGATATACTTATTGCTTATTAATTTATATATTCAGAATAAACTCTTTTGACTGAATTTAAAAATTGCCGTAAAATCCCCTGATCCTCGGTGATTTCGTCCTCCCTTTTCAATCATGACCAACGCAGAACGAAATTGATACGACATTTTGGAGTAAAGAACGTATTGGTAAACAAGGAAGGGAGCGATATTTACCGAGCATAGTTCAAATTTAACTGCGATGCCTGGAAATGAAACGGTTGGGCTTTTTTGCGAAATTTTCAGCTTTCTTTCACCCATAATTTTCGACTCTGCTCTCGTGTTTTTCTCCATCGCCTTAACGATCGAAAGATGAGGTACTTCGATGACTATCTTGTTCTTTGCTTCGGCAAAAATGATGCCTTTCTCAGTTTCGCCAAAGAGGCCAGTCTGAAGCAGACATGCGTCCAACATCCTCTTCCTTGAAAGAAAGATCACTTCCTGGGTCCAAAACGTTGGCATTCGGTTAACCACAGGTAACAAAGAAACGTGTCGAAATTTCGAAGAAAGGAGAGTAAATACTTTATGAATTTCAGCAAATCATCCATCCTTTATAATAGTTAAAAAAGATATCTCACTTAAAAGTCGTGGTTTTTGTTACAAAATTTCTGTAAGTCAAATAAAAAATATTTCTGGTGCTTTAGCTAACTCTAAATGTAACACAATCGAAAGTAAGTAAAGGATATGAATATCTCTTATGAATATCTATTCTAGTTCATGTATATTCACCTATGTGGTGAAATTTATTAATGAGGCATCTTCTAAGAAATTTCCACAAAATTACCAGGAAATATACGGAAGAAAGTACTATGTTAAAAATACAGTAACTATTCAGCTGCTTTCTTAGGAACTGCCCAGATAACTATGTGCAAAGAACCATGAATCAAAAGCTTTGCAAAGATTGAATTTGTTTTTTGCATATGTGAAAAGCTAGAAAGGCTTTGTTATACGATTTTCAAGACTTCTTGTCCGGTCCTTCATTCATCACTTCATAACCGGTCCTTGGAGTTTAGTTTTGTTTTGTTGCCATGCGATTACTATTTGAAAATATTTGTCATTGACTAAGAGCTTTACATAGTTCCATAAATGGAAGATTATCTTTTGAGGTACTCTTTTCAAACTTTCATTATTTCTGTCCTTCTTTGGTGTTCGCGTAATGTAAATGAGTATGCACCAACGGGACACTAGAAAAATGCAATTCATATGGGTACCGTGTATAGTTATTATGAATCCCAGCTATTTTCACTCGACTTTTATTTAATATAGCAGTTGATTAAGTATATAACTCAGTACTGACATTGCTAGGTTTACAAGGGTACCTCAGAATATCTGTGCCAGTAAGAGGAGACGGCTCTTATAAAGTGGTTTAGAACAGGGGTTTGTGATCTTCTGCGACTCCTTCTAGAAAGTTCAGGCGGCCCTCAAAACTCAAAACAAAATCGAAAATGTTGATTATTTCGTTTCTCTGTCTGGTTAATTTAGTTAGGTTCAATCAAAAGAATATCCTCTTTTAATTTATTTAGCGATTAAATTCGTGTTTTAATTTAGATGTCAGAACGTATGAATATGAGAGATAGGCAACTCAAATGCGATCTTTAAGTTTCACATGAGTTCTGCTTGTTTTACATGCATACAGATGGCTTCACATGCCACCTTCGGATGAAAAGGTTCTAATCCTCGATCTAGATGTTCAAATAAATAATAGTCCTAGAATAACCGAATGCGAATGGAACACTTAAGTAGTAGGATTTATCCCAGCTTCCAGCGTATCCACCTGCACCTTAAATATTATTAGATGAAAGGAAACGAGCCGAAGGATGGCTCGCTAGACAAGAATACACGAAGTATTACTCAAGTGCCCATTAGCTGGCGCATAGCTCGACGTCGCCATGGGAGATGCAATTGTGGACCACCGGTTACCATCCGCGCATGGTAAAAAGCTCTGATTTATATGCAGCGGAGCAAGCCGAGGGGCGGTGGCTTTGCTTGGCCGGGAAGTAAGTTATCTTCCCGCTGCACAGCACCTATCCTGGAGCAGCAACCTCTCCCCAAACCGCCGCAGCCGTCATGGCCAATGGTACACGGCGTCCTCCGCAGTGTGTGTGACGACATGGTTGCTGGGCTCAAAGGGCAGAACGGTCACCGCGATATCGAGAACATGTATTCCTTGCGCCGTGACATGTCTTCGACCTAGGTCAAACCGAAAGGAGGGCGCTTTTTGCCATCATCGACAGGGATGTCGCATCCGACGAGGATGTTCCGAATATTTGCTTCACGGTTGAGATCAGTTGTCATGACAATGGAAGCGGTGACATATTACCATCGTGGAAACCCCTTGCGTTCGTGTTTACGCTTGGTTTGCGACGATGCCTCCCCGATATGTCGTTGTTCTCGAGAAATTACTGTTACCATCGTGTGGCAGTATCGTGGGAAAGACTCGAAGACGATGATTTTAAGGATACGTAACACAATCAAAAATTGAATTAAAATATGTACTGATTAAGATGATGAATAACAGAGAAGAATGCCTGCTTGCCTCGAATGGAAATAGCATGAGCGTTATGCACGAAATGTGGTCTCTAATCAGAGCATTAACTTCGAGAATATTTTTAGAAGCAGGTATTCTGCCATATTCTGTCCATAAAGTGTGGTTTAATGCAAGACAATAGGCGTAATTCATCTATTACGTTTACAAACATTTAAGATTTAACGCTATTTGCTTTTCGAAATTAAATTATGAAAATATAACGAAGTTTGCAATAAATTGAGTGAAATCGTAACTAAAATATTTGTTTATCAATAAGATATCCTATGAAAAATAAATGTTAACCATATTCCGTTTACTCTTATTCATTTTAAGTAATGAAACGAGAACACAAACTGCGGCACATACATACACACGAAACGGAGAATAATGAAATGTTTTCCGAAACTATCAATCTGCTATCATGCTTTCGTTCTTGAATGGAATGAAATTTTCCTTACGTATCATCAAAAATCTTGTGTCGTACGATATGTTGCCGTAAAATTTCCTTGATTACGTACACCTGTTTCAATTAAATTTAATTAAGCGTAGCGTATGAAGCACATTCGGAAAGAGGAAGGAGAAAATATCTTTATCCGTGAGAAACGAGAGAAAATTCGCATTCCCGCTAACTAGCACAACATTAAGGCTCCAAATATCTGAATAATTTGAGGTGATTATTGTAACTGATTTATGACCTTCTCGCACCAATTATAGGCTCCATAACGGGGAAAATTGACGCTATTACACTAATGTCTTGACACGAAATTAGCCTCAAATTTTTCGGGAACGAGCCACATCGCTAAATGAATTAAACGATTTTATCGCCTTAGATTTTTATGAGGTCTTAATTTGTAATTGACGATGGAACGGAAAGTTAGGTAACATTCCATGCCCTCTAAAATGCGAGGTATGATTCTCAACCAATTATTGCTGACGTAACATTATCGCAAAATTACTATCAGCGTATTTCCTGAATCCTTATATATTTCAGGATGAAATCTAATTTCTTACTGGATTTATCTAATATCTAATCTAATTTCTTACTAATCTAATAAAATCTTGAGACTATGCAGAATAATTCAATCGTTAAATCAGTGATATCAAAGATGAGGCTGATTTGATATCTTCGGATAAAGAGAGAACGTGGTTTTCCTATTGGTTCTCTAATGGTATGGAAGTATTATTATTTGATATAGGAAACTATCGGGTTGTATTTCTAGAAATTTTACATATTTTAAATATACTCTATATATATCTACTTGGTGCACTTGACCAGTTTTTCAAATAATTTTTTTTTAATTATTACACTAGCGATTAAATATCATAAAATAGTTTAAGAGCACTGGAATATACTGTTGAAGATTTAACTATAAAAATTTGTGAGAAGTCAAACAGTGAATGATGAATTGGTAATCAATGAATTTCCGAACAATTAATTAAAAATTCATATCCAGGAAGTTAAGGCGAGAAGTTGGTGGTAGTTAGGTCTCAAAGATTATATATATTTCCATCATGAAATCTAGATTTTTAGGTGTTACCTTGTGGAAAGCCATTGAAGTAATGACAAAATAAAACTTGTAAATTTTTCACACTATTAATAAGGGAGGAAAAATTTTCAAGTTTTATTTATTTCCACCACAATAGTGTGAAAAATGTACAAGTCTTATTTCTTCATTATTTCCATCATATTTATTTAGTGGCTTGAAAATTTATCATGTTAGGGAACCAAGTGTATATTTGGGTCTAATAGGAAATAATTGTAAATGAGGAAATAAAATAATAGTGGAGAGTTGTGAATAAACCTTTAATGCGGCAAAAACGAATTTTCTCAAACTGGTCGATGCGTAAATGCATCGAAAATTTTGACAACTAACAATTACAAAACTTTAATGCTTGTAAATTTCAAATATTATGTTTCATTGTATCGATCACGTGAGAATTAGATTAGTGGCATTTCCTGAAGAAATGCACAGATCATTTAAGTTCATTCTATTTGATTTTTGTTGCATCATACGCTGTTATTTGCAGGTAGTATATTGCTCATAAGGTTTATTCCTCATAAGACCTACATTTTACACTCAAAACGAGCTCTATAACAGCAAATACGATGTTTCTTTGGGTATTCATCATAAAAAATCCCTTCCTTAACTCACCCAATCTGAAATAAACAGCACTGAAACAGCTTTCAGTCCCCTTCGACCCTTCACATGTCAGAGTAACGTTAAACTATTTCCAGAAACAACAGAAAGCTAAACGGCCTTCGAGTCTTCCACTCGAGATCTCGAAAATTTATAAGTGCCGCATTTCGAACGGACGTCCCCGGCCGTTTGAACTAATCCAATAAATTCTTTAAAGCGGGAAACGGCCGGTAACAATTTATATCCCTCCCTCGACAAAAATGTATGCCCCGAGCATCGTAAAAAAACGAAGAGTACGCCGGTTGATGGATATCTTTTAAACGTCCATCGGGAGAGGTGGGTGGAGCCTCCGGGGGCGTAGTTCGTGGATGACGAAGTGGATTTCAGCGACGTCTTCGGCGTAATTCGGGAGACAAATGAAGCGCGCGGAGGAGCGCACGGCGCCGTCGCGGCGATGGGCGGCGATGGGCGGCGTTCGGGGGAATTATGAGCTCCCACAAAAATTTCCGAGAAAAGGCGGCAAAGCATGGATTGATGGATGAGCGGCATCCGGTGGGCACACTCGTCTGATGGGAGGAATTACCTTTCCGGGGCGCACCTCTTCGCGGGAATCCGTTTGGGCCATATGGGAAGGATTCGGCCTCGTAAATTACTCATTTAAACAGAGCGCGTTTGCCGGGGACGATTTTCCACTTACTAGAGACACGCCATTTTGTTATTCCCGGGAGGTGGAAGGCGCATCGTTCACGAATTGAAAACTCCGCTCCCCTGAGAGGCGTTGCCGATGGGGGAATTTTTCGCTGCATTCATTTTCTGGCGGATGTTGGATATTTGCGATTAGGCTTAGCGGTTGGATTCGTGAAGAGATCGCACGCAGAGTATGCCGCTCATCTTTCAAAAGAGTCAAAAGAAGAAAAAAGACGCGAATTCGAACCAATCAAATGCAATCTCAGCAGTATTCGAACTTTTGTCGGCGCAATCAATCTCTCTATTTCAATACTTGAATCGGCAACATTTATTTAAAAGTAATATAAGTGCATAAACCGCCAAGTAATTCGAGGATAGAGGGCCATTGCCCGTAATTTTATCTTTAAATTAAGAAATTTTGATAGAACCAATAGACCGATTGAATTTTCCTTACACTTCCAACTGACCGATGGCAATCGACCCATCGAAGAAAAATGAACACTCGATTGATGGCGATGGATCATTGAGATCACAAAATGATTTAAATCTCTTCACTGGCTTGAATGTATTATATCTACATATACCTATATAATAGTTTATCATAGAGTTTCGTGTACTCGATGAAAATGACGAATCGAAAATATGAATACCATATTCGACTTAGAAGACACGCGTCATAGTTTGTCGATCTATCCGTTGCAATCGAAGTAAATTGCCGAGGGTACCACGTTTGTCCCCAGTTTAGAATAACGAAAATTTCATAACATATCCGTTTACAGCAACGAGAAAATCATTAAAAGTCTGGTTTAGAGGCAAGAAAGCCTAAAAATCCTCCAGTAATTTACCACGGGATTTTTCATGATGATGATCAAGGATGTCTCATTCAGTAATCTCACGTATTATTCATCATTTTGGTCCTTTATTCTTACGTTGAACGTAGGACGATTGTATATCCTTGGAAACCATGCACTGAAAACGCTTTCTCATCCAATTAATTGAGCGTCTTTAGCTTCTAGATGATTAGTTGATCGTAAAGAACGAGAAAACAGAATAATTTATTCGACTGACTGATAAAGTAAAGGGCCGATATTAGTCTTATCACTAATAGGCTGAATTTTCAAAGTCGTTTTAAATTCCACTGGAAGCAGAGGACAAGTAATTATTTTGATGAAATCATACAGTAAATTTCTTTATACTTAATTGTAGATTATTTTTTATACTATCCATGAATAAAAGAAGAGAAAGAGCAAACAAATATCTATACAAACTTATTCTGTACTGAGAGGTGGCTCTAACGTCTCGGAAAATCCAGGTTCGCCATCTTGTCTCTGCCGCACATCTCTTTTATTCCCCATTGTGCCACGTGATGGCGTTGGGAAAACGACCGTTGGGAGAAGAGGATGCTCTCTCTGGAATGCAGAGCGAACACAACACAACACCGGACTGGTTCACGAAAAACGCGTGAATTCAACGGCCACATCAGCTAACACGCATTCCGGGATTTATTTCATTCCGCACCATTGCTGGCTCTAAAAATCTTTCGATAACCCTGATGAGATCGCTCCCATTTCTAGTGTACCTAAAACAGCGATATGCTTGGTTCTGTTTTTTAATATATTTGTAGAAGGGTCCAAGTAACATGAAATATATGTGAACATCTAAAACAGGAGGGTATTATGAGAATAATTAATAATAGTAGTATCCGTTAGGGCGAATTTAAACTAAACCTCTGCTTACATATTGCCAGCAAATGAAAGAATGAGGAGAGGATAAAATTACGTCTTGTGAATGACCCTGGCTTTGGGAGCACCCTATGATTTCCGAAAAAAATGGTCGAATTCTTTAAGTTGAGAGAAAGTTCAGAAACTGCATTTTTGAAAGAGAACCGTCAGAAAAAATTGAACCTCCAGCCAAATTCCATCACCAAAATTCCGTTTTATGCCCCACCCATGGCAGTAAATTCGACCGGAAAAAAAATTAGATTCTGTTGGCATAGCCAATTAACCCCCGAAAAATCGACCACTATCAGGCGGCGCGCATCCTTTAATCGATTTCAGATACAGAGCAGAGGATCCACCGAAATAGGGGCGAAACGAAGAGAAAAGCACGCCGAACGCCATAAATCAGCCTCGTTTGACGGCGAGAGGTATTTGACGGCTTTTCCCGCTAATACCCCGCTTTGCGCTCGGAGAGATAAGAAATACATGGGGGCACGTCCGCGATACGAAGTCTCCGCGGGACGGCAGTCAAAAGGCCACTCTATGTAATGTGTACGAGAAGAGGCTGTCAAAAGAGTGTTGAGGGACGGATCCCCGGGGAGAACATCTCGTCTGCGCCGCGATTCCCAGGGGGAAGCAAATTCCCTTTAAAACCTCTCCACAGGCGTAGAAGGGTAAAAAAGGGAGATGATACCCCCCAATAGAGATAGGCGCAGAGGGACGAGGTGATGAAGCTCTGCATGCATGCGAAGGGAAAAAAGCCTATCCGCAAACCCAGATGATAATACCCCCACTCCACCAGAAGGCCCCTTCCTACCGCATTGTCAGTACGGTAATTTTTTTATCTGAGGAAGTGCGCGCGTGTTTTAGGGAAACGCCTACCCAGATGTATGAAAAAAGGGATAGATGGAGGGGGCAGACGGAATAAAGGGGGAAGAGTTTCTTTCTCTCTCACGACACGGCCGTAGCAGCCGCCCCCGGGGGCACGCCAGTTGGATGTACGTGTGGGGTTGGCGGATGTCGATCGACGCTGTGGGGAGAGAACTCTTCGTGGTCTGCGATGGTGCGTGCGTTTCTAGAGAGAGAGACACTTGTTTGGAACACGCACGCCCGCCTTCTCATTCTTTACATCTTTTATTCTTTATCTTCTTCCACCCTTCTCTTCGCCCGTGCGTCGTCTCCTACTTTGTCGATATTTCTCTTTCCTTTGTGCACCATTTAAGTTTCATCATTTTCAATCTCTGTACTCCATCTCTAGAGCATCTCCGTACTCCTTGCACTGTATCTGTCGTTTTATAATTTTATTTGGGTGAAATTGTTTCGAGTAAAAACCTTTCCATCGTTGTCTACCATCATTCCCCCTTTAGGCTGAACTTAAAATGTATTCTTTGAAGGCTCCACCATACAGACGTCAAATTTCGCGTCGTATATCTTTATTTTATATGAGGATTGATTACCCTTAGCTGATTTAATTATCTAAACCATCGTAAATAAAACAATAAGTAACTTCCACTATATTTGTGGAAGTTACTTAGTGTTTTATTTACGATGGTTTATACTGCATTCCACGAAGTGAGGATAGAACACATTAATTTTATTAATTATCTAATTTTACTTGAAGAACTATAATTCCATGGGAGATATTTAATTTAATTTAACATTTATAAATGAGGGATAAAATTTTTAATGTATCATGATAAATATTTAAATAAATGTACGACTCTTGTAAAAACTTTTAGGTCGAAAATATGATCACGTAGGTATGATTTCTTCGAAAAAAGTATTGCTGATAGAAAAATGCTAAAATGCTTCAAACTGTCATTAAAAGAGAAGATGAGTATCATGAGTAGTTCAATTTGAATAAATCGTGTTTGATTATTTCTTATTCATTTGGTTCTAATTAAATACGTTAAATATGAGATAGATATAGAGTAATATATCGTTCCCAATTTTTAAAGTATTTAGAACATCTTTTTTTCAAGTTATCAATCACAATATCATGCTCTTCTAGCTCTCCTGTTATTCCTGATTCCACTCTTTCTCTCTTCCCTCATTCTCCCATCCCACCTTTCGTCATGCACATCCACGACATTCTCCCCTTCTATCTTACCTCCCTCCATCCCTTCCTCCCTGCATCACTCTCCTCCCTCCGCGTGCACCTCTCTCACGCATCCACGCAGGCGCAATTCTCCCCACGTTTGTTTTATGTGGGCGCCCCCCAAGGGATCCGGAAACACCTTCTCCCTCAGTCACCGCCTTTCCCGACTTCCACTCCCGGGTACAAAATCCACCCTCTGCTCCCACTCCTCTTATCGTCTTTGAGGTGGCTGCTGTTGCGCGCGCACTGTTGTATCCATCCCGCCTCCCGCGCTCATCCCCTCCTTCCGTCTTTTTTCTCTCTCTTCCATTGCTGTTTTCTCACTCCTCCACGACGTGTCTCATTTGTCCCATCCCTTCTTACCCTCGGAAACAATGCCACTCGTCCTTCGGGACGATTTCGTCGACAAAATAGGGAACGGATTTTTCTTTACCCGACGAATGAAGGATTGGATTAAATTTGGCGCAATTTCAAATTCGGTGCATCTGTCTTGTCTTTGGAGACTAGGAAAATACGAAACTCAAGTGTGGGATACTATAGATTAAATCCGTCGGTCTACATCCAATCATTCACTATTTCAAGCGTATCACATTTTAACTGCGTTCTATTGAAACGATTTCAGTCATTGTCATCTACTCCACAAAATCTAATCCACAAGAATCCGTTTTTTATATCATTGCGTATTAGATTCCTTCCATCATATGCTAGAGATTAAATACCCCATTTATCAGGTTTATAGCTGCCAGCTTAATTTCTCTAAGTTATGAGTGAAGGTCTCCGAGATATATCAGATGCGTTATAGGCCTTGTAGTATTTAATTCAAGTCATACATCTATGACGTGGTACTTTTTGAATGGCTTTGGTAAAGTGTGGAGCTCCTGTGTAAAATATGCGACGAAGATTCGATTGTATAGATCGCCAGATGCATCATATCAAGGGATTTATGGCATATTCTTTGCTTCGCCATATTCACTCTAGTAAAATCTAAAATAATTTTTTACAATGACGATAAGCACTCAAGATCTGCTATAAATTGTGCATTTTGAAGTACTAGACCAACCTGTGAAATTCCATCCGTGTTGATCCTGTATTTCAATTCATCAACTACCTTAAAATAATTTAGGTGACAACGAGATTTTTCTTAAAAAGAACCAAGTTGAATTTTTAAAATCCGATAAGAAATCGACAAAGTATCACTTCCTGAGGTATTTTTTCTTTATAATAAATGAAGGCCGCTGATGGCTGAAATATTGAATTAAACGAAGCACCAAAAACCATCAAATATTGGTAAATGCTATGGTGATATGCAAATTTATTTCGCCATAGCATTTATGTTATTTGATGGTTTTTGGTCCTTCGTTTTGTTCATTATTATTTCCTGATATAATAACTTGAGAGAACTGTGACCTTCTTTTCAAAAACTCAGCGACAGAGTTGAAATCTAGTTTTGGTGGAAATCAAATAAAATTCCTTATTTTTCAAAAATTAACACCTCTTTTCTCGCTTTACTTCAGCTATTTATCCGTGTCATTTTCGACGACTATATCTATCCAATCATTAAAATGACTGCTCCGTGAGATAATTCAGTAACTGTAGAATTTCTACATTAAGTTCAAAGGCTTTGAACTGCAAGAACTCTTATCTCTTCTTGTTTATAGAAAGCTGGGGACTACATTTACATCACAACTCCTTAGGTTTTTCATCTCAGTTGAGAAAGTAGGCGATAATTATTCCAAGACATAGATATCGGTATAATATACGCTATTGATGACCTGCTGCGCAAAAGATATCCTCGCCTCTCAGCCTTAGGATACGCGTATCTAGACTTTTGCCCTATTTCCGTCACTGCACCTCCATAAAATTTTCTTGCTCTCCTATTGTCATCGTAACCTTTTTCTTTCAGAGTGAATAAGAGTTCGCTCTCGTATTTCAGAGCCAATCGCTCGATCGGACAACGCCCAAAGAAATTTACTGAAGTGACACGCTCTTTTTGCATCCAAACCCACACCCGGAGAATCGAAGTGGAGTAAATCAGCGTGCAAGTATAATCGCCTAGAAGTTGCCATTGAGAGTTGCATTGCCATGTTTATCTTGCCATTAAGCTCTGTTTTATTCTGAAAACCGCACCAATCGCTTGAGTGGGCGAAACATAATTCGAAACAAATCCAGCATTGCTTCAATCTCCGTCGTACTGCATGTTGAAATCTGAACGAAAGCCTTATGTTTTTACTTTCGTAAATGTTCATGCGATACAAGAAATATCAACCATTACTTTAAAAATTCCATTTGTCGAGGAATGTTCCAGAATTATAAAATAACACATTATTTCCACCACATTAATCTTATTCCACTCTTTCATGGCATGAAAACCGCAAAATGCAATGGAAACATATTTTACTAATCTGATCCTAGTTGGATTTAGATCTAGTATTTTTATATGAATAATTCAATATTTAGAAAAACCTTGCAGTATATTCTTTTACGATTTACAGTTAAGAGAGTATAATTAAGGGCCAATATTATATACTAGTGAAGCAAATAAGAAAAAATAGGACGCAAAATGGATATAAGTTTATAATAAATGCACAGTAGCAGTGTGCACTTCATAAAAGTTAGAGTGAACTATCAATATTATAAGATATATCTTACCATGATGAAATCCACATATTCGCATTTATGCATAAAATATTCCAGACGATGATCGATAGTAGAAATATAATATTAATAATAGAAATATGGTTGGAGACAAAAAGAGAGAAAACTTTATCTATGGCAAAATAACTGCCATCCAAATCAATCACCTCTCAAAACAGTTCTTAAGATCGTTTTTAGAGTTATCTGAAATTATTTTCCAACAGAGATATGTTCTGCGCACATTAAGAACATATCGATATATATAGCAGAGGACCATACCCAGCTCAAGTATTAAGTACTATCTATGAGACATACCCATGACAAATGTAGGCCAGCAAACCATCTTTGCGTGTTTTCCGAAGAATAAATTATGGTTTCGAAATGTTAGCGTGAACCATTACTACGCGCGGCCCACTAGGTGTTCTCATTATAATGAGGTTAACAATACCTCAATTCAATATTCAAAACGGACGACATCATTTTCGATTAATTAAGGAACGGTCGCCGCGAAGGTGGAAATTTCTAGGAAACGCTCTCCGATAAATTAGAGAAACAATGATTAAATGGACTCTGTCGAGCGTAATAATGATCGCCTCGGTCATAGTTTCCAACTCTCTAGCTAATTAAAGGGAATACGCGTAATGGAGATATTATACTCTTATCTGGCGGAACCATCGGTCATCCGAGGACGTGCGCTAGTCCTCTTGTCTCTTGTGACACGTGGAGGAGAAATACAAGGAGTTTTCTACGTTTCGACGAATGAAACTACTGTTTTCGTCAAGGCCGTTGGATCTAGGTCGCTTTGCAATAGCATTTTGTGGAAAATTAAGCGGGAAATGGTTGTGTCAATTCCAATACCTTTGAAATATTATAAGGCTCTTCAATCGACTACGCGGATACTGAAAAGAAATTCCTCGCCGACCGAGTGGAATACATTATCGAGATATTCTGCAGTTACTGACATGGTGGTTGGTACAGTAAGAGTTTTATGGAAAACATTTAACTTTACTGAGCATACCTTAAGTTTCCATATTCGGCCATAAAATTCCCAAATGCATAATTATAATCTCGTGACATTTTCATGACTATCCCCATTACAACAACTTTGAAAAATATGGGTATAATATATTACGAAAATAACAAAATCTGACGAATTTAGATGAATATTAATCAAAGTCAAATATGTATCTCATTAAACATGAATCTAGTAAAATATAAAGAAAATGTTTTTAATAGCGCATAAGATAGGAATCGAACCGATAGATTATTGAAGATATATTTAAATGTGAATGTCAAAAAAATAAATCATAGGAATAAGAGTAAAATAGTATCAATATAATTAAGAAATAATACTTCTTAATTTACGATATACGTAGGATAATGCGTACACTGTGTTAATTGCGGAAAGGGAGAAATATATAACTCTCCGAAATGCTTAAACTTAGAATATCATACCTTTTACGGGAAAAATCCTGACATTCAAACACAACGCGCTTATTCAAAACCTCGCTCGTTGAAAAGATGTTTGTGCTGGAGAAATACTCCTCCACCGAGAAAGTATATCATTATATCGATAGAACTCACACACTATGCACCATTTATTCCCATAATATATAGAGGTCGCTTTTTCTGATTCTTAAAATACCTTTTTCAAAAGTTTGCTCTCCGGTGGATAATAGTCGGAAAAAATATCAGTGCGATCGCAGATAAGGCAGATCGATGATTTCTCTTAACAATCGGGTTCATTGATTGATCGACCGCGATTAGCTACCGCTCTCGACCGGCCCCTTTCCTCGTTTCGATGATAGAATTATGATGAAGGATCTAATTAGAGGTTGAGTATTGCTGACAAGCGATTCCAAGGTGTGATCTCGGAATCGTGAATCGATTTTGGCGAAAGCTGCGAGCTCTTGACGTTCGGAATGAGTGCTAAGTATGTTTAAGGCGCGTTCGTAATATACGAAAAGCAAACAGGAGTAATTCATACCAGACGAAAATTCTGTCGCTTCGTTTAGCATCGAAGATGGTCGTCTTTTGGATGCGTCATGAGGAAACGCTTAAATTAAAGAGTTACAGAAGAGGACCCTCAAAATATGATTCAAGTCGAAATCTCATCGTTATCCGTATCATCTAATTTTAATCAATTTTGAATTCTGGTGCCTGGTTTAACTTAAGTAAAGAGAATGGTGTTGAGAACCTCTGAATTGCATACTGCTAATAGAACTCATCATTCAGCTGGTTTTTATAAACTGATTCAGGTAAATAAAACTAATGGTACTATACTATAATATTTTATACAGAGGAATTTTCATTCAAATTTATTTGCCTATATTTATTTATTCTACAGATATTCTTAAGAGAATTTTCCACAAAGTGGATTTTGAAAGATATTTATTTATAAAACGATAGATGAAGGACTTTATTGTATACGTATACGAGGTAAGAGTCTCTAATTCACCACGAATGTCTTTCTTTTGAAATCTTTTTCCATTTTTATGGCGAATAAATAGTTAACTGTTCAGTAGCCAGAGGAACGATCAGATAATGTTATTCTCTGGAACGCACAATTATTCCATTACGTTTTATTGGCTGCAAAAGACCGACCAGAGATTATAGATTAGGAGATCAAATCCCTTAGCAGAACTAGGCGTCCATGAAAATTTCCTCACTTATATCCGAGCGTACGTCTATCGACCATCTCAATAAATAAAATCTGCGTAGCAAAACGATGTTTTCCTTGTGCGCATTCCCTGACTGCCTTTTTCGACGGAGGCGAAAAAATACGTCATTTAATCTGCATATGAGACGGAATTTTTTTTGGTATCGAACGGGTTGCGAAGGGGTAGACGCTGGGGGGCAATCGCTGGGAGTGGGTTGGGCGAAGCTCCTCCTCCCAGAGTTGCATCATTTAGGGCCAGCTACGCCCTCTGGTGGCAGGTGTGAGGAGACATGCTGGTAGGACATCTGGTGGTCGAGGGAAGGCGAGAGGTGGTCGCCAAAAGCCCGTGCCGCCATTGACGCCAACGCGGCATGTTGTGGCACCGCTTTGTTATTGCACCCGAGTGGAACGAACTTGGAAGAAATGGTGCCTTAAAGGCTCAGGTTGCAGATGCAAGATGTTGAATTTTTCTGATAAAACGTCTTTCGTAATTTTTTGATTTAATAATACATACATGCAACATTAAATGAGATGTCGGTGATGGAAATATCAGATTTGAAAATATCCATACCTAATATATATGTACATTTACACCTATCTCATTCTACCATTTGCAAAATGGAGAAACTCCGTCCAACTACTTTACATGATCGGGTATTCTAGTCATATCTTCCTATCGTTTTCAAGAACAACTTTGAAAATAAAGCCGAACTGTTTCAATCATTATCGTTACTAAAATGAACTTTAAACCCCATTGATTTCGCTGTATTTACTGAAGTCACATTGTGAAAAATGTTAGCTCAAGATGAAAGTAATATTTTCTGTATGACCTTTAAGGTTGCAGTAAAACAATGCATTTTTCTTATCATTGCTAAGCCATAAAAAGCCTACGATTGCAAGAAAAAAGTCATTCATTGATTTCCATAATTGAGTGATGATATGATCGCAGTAATATTTTCTTTTTGCTGATCAAAATATCCCCACGGACTTTAAGCCTGAGACCAAAAAATGATTCCTCTATTTCAAACAGAAATGAATATCCAATTGGACACTGGTTTTTTCTACATAAGAATATACGATCAAACCAGTTCATCGATAAATATAAATTGGACCGGATGGTAGAATATATAAAGCGTCACAATATAAAATAGTGCATTACTATCATAGCATCCGAAAAATAGATTATGATATACTTTAAAAACATCTCTTTTTTCCGAGAGAAATATATTTCACTTCCTTAAATTTTGTAATTCAGAAAAAAAACTCATCAAATAGGACGGCTCTATTAATTCTTGCATAAACCAGCCAGTCTTCGCAAATCAATTGCTTAATCGGAGATTCTTTCGCCAGACCTAAATGACAAAATAAGTGAGAAAGTTTCGATTTTGGCGATAATTTTACGTTATCACAGATGTTTCACAACAAACATTTCGGGATCTGACATATTTTTAATGAATTTTAAACATTCACAATGACTCGTTCAAAAATGACTGCATACGAAGACACGAAAGCTCAACACTGATGAAACTTGCCGTTGAACAATACTTCACAACCAGTGTGCGGATACCAAAGCATCTTTCTGCCGCTTACTATTTAAATGTATATTTTGCTTTAAATTTCACGTTATATATTCGCTTCATTTTCGAAAATATTTCCTCCTATAATAGAATTGCATACGTGGAAATATTGACACAAAATTAAAAGGAAAAAATAATCTTTATGTTGAATTTAAATAGAAATTAACGAATGATTTTTTGCGTAATACCCAAATTAGATTAAAGCGTACGTATTTCGCCGCTGAAGAAAAGGGTTTAAGTATTAACTAATAAAACTTTCTTTAAAACAAATTATTGTATTAGGTTCTTTATTATAGTGTGTCCTTATGGTATGCATACATCTCGACTTACCACCGCAATATTTTAGAACTAGAGGAAATAGCTTGCCTCAGTAACGCCGGAGTGTAAGCGTCTCCCCGCAATGGAGTGTATGATGTTTCATGCCCTGCCATCGTTTATTCTACGCTCGAGACTAGGAAAGGACTATTTATTGATCTGGAACGCCTTATCCCAATTCCATTCTCACCTCCACCAGTAACATCCCGCAGAAAAGAGAAACTCGCGCACCCGTTTTGCTCTCTTTTGTGCTTCTTTTTTCGCGCCGCTATCCGCAATGCGATGGAAAATGACCTCTTCGCTAAATCCGCTATTCCCTTTCGGATTCGGGTCAGTCAACATTCGCCGTATGTTCTCGATATCAATATGAACCAATGAGTATTAGGAATGGATACAGAAGATTGAAAATGCAAAGCCATAGCTCCCAGTGAACGTACTCATGTATACTTTTAATTTTCAGTTGACCACCATTACAATTAGACTTCCGATGAATATCTCGTACTTCGAGATGTGAGTGGGAGATGTCATTGCAGGAGCAGTTATTTATTTGAAAAATCGGTCATGAAAGTAATTAAGAAATCTGAAAAATCTGCGTTAAATTACAGTGCAAGTGATGGAATAATAGAAGAGATTGGAGACGAGAGTATTTCTATAAAATTAGGTTATATATTTTTGCGATTAAAGGTTGATGGTAATGCCATAAAATAACTTCATCGTGGTCACGAAATCACTTAAGTGTAGATGGAAAATAACTATTGGTATAACAATCCACGACATATGGAACTGGAATTATTGATGGATACTGTTTACTGAGTATGTGAAAGAGTAAAGATCAACCATTATGAGTAATTATATAGCTAGAATATTTTTAACTATTACATAATTCCATAGAGTTAAATTTGTTGCAAGATGATATTTCTACATAGTTCCTCATGCTGAAAATTCACTGGCTGATCTTTAACTTTCTTCTACGTGTAGCAAACAATGTCAACTGTTTTAATGATTTATAAAAGTTTTATTTGCGAAGCTGAAAATTTGTTAATTTAAATAGTTTCTTCTCCGAAAAACTTTACCTTCTAATCATTTCTCTATTCGATAAAGTCCATTCATGATTTTCAATACATACAAAAATTTTCTTCGAAAATATTTTAAAGTCTAATAACGAAGATGGCTTTGACTGCAGTATTTTTTCATCACCACCATTTCTTTAGAGTTCTTATGGCAGACCAAAGTTCCGGTCTACTATTTTACACTATATTGTTTCTCCAACACCTTTAGGCGAGAACGAATGAAGCGGCAATTTGTAGGCGCGCCAATGGCTCGTAATGAGCACTCTCAGACGGTTAAATTCATTAAAGCACTCGTCAGTTCGTTAAAGTTACTACTTACTGCTTTGGGCCAACTTCTACGACCTGCTAATTAGGCCATTCTCCAAGTGTTAGATTAATCTGGTCGATTAATACACAAGAAGATAGATATAAATAGATTTTCATAGAGAAATAGATTTTCATAGCTCAATGGTGCTAGAAAACAACTACGAATATGGACAGGCTAATTTTCGAATGCGGTGACAGAAATACATTGTAGTGGTCATGCACGGGTCTGATAAAGGTTCGCAGCTTAGGTCAGCGGTGATGATGAAACATTCTTGATTTATTAGTCACGGAGATGAATTGATAAGCTTCTTTTACTTGGAAAAGATGGTACAAATAAGGAAGAAGAAACTCTGAGAAGAAAACTTTCGTTAGCATGAAATGCGGATCTGGGTAATGGTCGCATGTTAAACCTAAGGGTAACCGTTCTTAATATCTAGGAAAGCCGTCCATCTGATCTTCCTCTCCATCCTGTTCAAACTCTCAACACGTTTCAATCCTAAACGAGCACTCTTTCATATCTCCGAATGTATTGCTCGAACGAGGTCATCAACCCGATAAGAAGCCATGTCCGGAGGGCCTCGAAAGAGATCTTAGCATTACGGATTGCGCTTCCCGTATTAAAGGCACTCCCGACCGAGTATTCCTTAATTATCATACCTGAAGGGCGTTTTTTCAGTAGCTCAACAGTAGCAACATAACTCATGGAAAATGCTCGCTCACGTGTCCCACGGCTAAGAGGAACTTTCCCACTTCTGTCTTCTGCTCCGCCTGCCCATGCTGCAAAAAACACCTAATAATGTTTTTGTCCGGGACATCTCGGTTGGAGAGGTGGCGGTCGTTATAGTGCAAAAAAGGAAGGGCTCGGGAAAGTTCAAACTTCGCATGCCTTAGGACTCGAGATATGATGTTTTGATTAACTCCTTACCATGTACATGAAAGGTATTCTTGAAACCCCTCGATGATATTTGCCATCTTAAATGCTCCAAGAGCATATAACTATGCCTCGGTTCCTTTTTCTACGAAATTTTAAACTTGGCATGCCTTAGGATTCGAGATATGATGTTTACTCTTTTCCATGTACAAAAAAGGTATTCTTGAAACCCCTCGATGATATTTACCATCTTAAATGCTCCAAGAACATACCCTGACGTAGGAAACCATGCCTCGGTTCCATTTTCTACGAACTCATGGGGTACGTAATAAATCAAATCCGTTCCTTCCTGGGCCAAAGAATGTTTTCCATTGAAGAACGCTATCCAATGCAGAAGGTCGTGCCTCTCCGGAATTGTTGAGAGTATCGCGAAAATATGAGGTTAAGGCAACTATGCTGATGCATAGAGTGAGTACCTTGAAGACAAAATGCAATAATTTTTGCTATCGTAATAAATGACTTCCGGCCTTTCCGCTGCGATGATATCTTAGGAATAAATATTCAACGTCTTGAATCCGTAATAGCGGCTATCATCCTTGGAAGCGCCGCCGTCTTTGTTGAGAAATCATTCGAGTTGCCCGTATGAAATGGGAATAATTAACACTCACTCCAGCAAGGATGAGCGGGGACACACGGAAATAAATTTGGAAGGACATGGTAAAATTTTGAACTTAAATCATCTTTTTAGGAGAGCTCGAAAATGATATGATAGCAGAAATTCTACAAATTTTATTGTTTCACACAATTGAATATTCATTTCAATGTGAGCTTACGATAGCGTCGCTATATTATGATGCCTCCAACCAGTAAAATTTTGTTTATAAACGAAGGAATCAAAATTTTAGGTCGACAGAAATGGAAGCGAAACGTTTGGTAATCAATATCAACTTCAAGTATTGTCATTAAAAATTTTTTCTACAATATAGACATGAATAGCATCTGAGAGTAGAATTGTTTCTGGAGGTAAATGGATGTTTTGTTGTAAATAATTTTCGTCTGAATCATAATATATAAGCGAAAATATTTCTTTTTCGAATCTTATTAATTAACAAGATTCTTCCTTTGTGAAAATATTTGTATTTCCCAGGAATTCCAAATCTGAACCGAAGAAAATTCGTGAATCCAGTAAGTTCACAAGCTAACCTTGAGCCGTCAAATTTATCAAATATTCTCTTTTTCTGTCCACTAAAAGCAAACTTTCCTCGACGCATATAAGTCTATGCAAGTGGGAAAGGAAGTCAGAATTTAATATGTCAGTGATACTATTCATTCAGATTATAATTCATGATTCACCTGAAAGTTTTGCTTCCAAAACTTGATGGATATTCCTCCCTGGGATTTCCACGAGTATTTTCAGATGCGATCACCAATTCTGAAAATCCCACCTAGTCTCATTTCCGCTACCTATTCTTTCTCGGAAATTTCAAGTTGAAGGATAAGCTGCTGTAACCCTAAACATCGTTCCGAAAACTAAACTGATTCGCGCGGTTTTTCTCGGAAGGGGAGAGATTTTGATTGAACCACGAAATTCACACAATTCAACGCTGAGCGAGCATCTTGAGCAGATCTAGCGGAAAAATCTGAGTTTCGGATGCCCTTGAAGATTGGAATGCATCAGACATGCGATATCCTGAAGAATACGCATCATCAATATCCGGAAGCGAATTATGAAGAAGATATGATCGGAAATATTTTGCGATTGGGGAAGGACATTCCTACAAAATAAAGTAAATTAGCAAAATTAGTATACAATTCCCCAATACAATTATTGTGCATTGTATTGTGATATTGTATAGTTTTAATTATTCGTTTTTGCTAGCTTACTTTTTTATTATGACATACTAGCAAGTGAAGATCTAAGTCATAGACCATATTTCTACAGTTACTGGCTGTAGATCTGGAATCGGCACCTACAAAGTCATCCGATTTTTCAGTCGAATTTTGTGCTTCGTTTACTTGTCTTTAACCTGGAGAAGTTTACAACCGCCTGAGGTAGTTAAAGCAATCAAATTATGAACTCTTGAATGGTTCGCCGACATTACAGATAAGACGCTTCGTTTGAGCCCCTAATCGGGGAAAAAATACGAACGAATATTATCCTCTTCCATGCATTAACGCTCTACTTCATCCAATTTATTTTATTACTTGTACGGAACATAATCACGTGAAATTTGTTTATTATCTTGCTGATAAATTGGGGCTACGTAACCGTGAAAATTGTACTAATCGATTTCAGAGCTCTTTTTTTCTAAATTTTCGTCTTCAAGCTTCAACTTTTTCAATTAGGATCTGCCTTGTATGATTGAAATGCATAACTAAATGATTTCTGACATAAGTATTGATAATAATCATTCGGTAGATCTCTTTATGGAATTGTTATTTACCGAAAGGTTCTTTTGAAGGTATGATAACGTGATTTGACACATTTATTATGAAATTAAGTCGGCATGTGGTTTAAACCTGTTTGAAAAATTATCACTCTAATTTAATTAACTACTCCATTCCATTTTCTTTTGGGTTTATCCTAATAATTAAAATGTTATTTAGACTGGAGAGAAATATTCGAATAAATATGGCTGCAACCAACCAACTTGATGAATTGAATATTTTGCGTTAATCTTCAGGTACAGAATACAGTAATGTATTTTTAGCCAATGTCATCTCACTGTTTCTGGCTATGGAGATATGACGATATAAGAGCTACGGTAGTATGAAAGATAGTAAATAGCGACATCTATCACGGTCACTCTTTATCGAAAACAATGAAAGTGTTACTCATAATGCCTTATGCCATCCTTTTTCTATTGATAGCATTCAGTAGAATTTACAGTAACTCAATAAATTCGTCTATCTTATACAGATAACGAAACCTATATTACGGTACGCTATTTTATTCATCAAATAATCAACCGAATTTTCCTTTCTTGCAGATAAGTGTCAGGATGACCCATCCATGCGTGTGAACGGAAAAGGGAAGAAGATGAGGAAACCGCGAACCATATACTCCAGCCTCCAGCTCCAGCAGCTAAACCGGAGGTTTCAGAGGACGCAGTACCTGGCTTTGCCCGAGCGAGCTGAACTGGCGGCATCACTTGGCCTCACGCAGACTCAGGTGAGAATCACCTCTTTTTTTATTCAACATTGTATTCAGGGGGCGGATCTCCAGCTGAATAAGATTTCAATAGCTGGTATCATACAGATATAAGTATAAAGTGCTCCTCTCGGCTTACCGATTAACAGCAGTCGAAAGTAGACCCAACCTATGAACGCGTTGGAGCTAGATTCGCTTTAACGGTTTACCTAAAATCCTTAGGATTCACGATAACCACTTTTTCCACTAGGTCTAATGTTGATCATTCCTAACTATCCTTACAGAGTCGGTTGAAATTAAGAGCTTAATGGAGTACCTCGTATGTTTGTCTACCTTCTACGTAGTAAAGATTACTTATTAATAGGACCCAAAGAGAAGAATGATTTCCATCTTCGTTAAAATTTAGCTAGAAAGACAAAAGAAACCATAGAAACTAGCACTGTCCGTTTTTTTTCTGTGAAAGATGCTACAGACTAAAACGAACGAAAGATATCACGACCAGAACTAATGACAACAGAAAAAAACTACGACGAAATAAATCATTTTTATACTTCTATATGTATCAAACGATTGAAATTTCTTATCATTTATAATATGGAAATATACTTATCGATTGATACACAACTTAATGAATTTACGGAACCATATTGATATACAGTTCAATTCGTACCGTACCATATCATATCGAATTTATAGCTCTTATCCAGGGTTGAGATTAAACGTGAGTTAACACTTACTAACTTACACAGCAATATAAAGTTTCCGTAAGCTGTGGAATAATACGTCTCCCACGGGCCATGTGGCAAGGGATTATGCTTCGGCAACATAAAAGAGAAACGAGAGATTAGAGCGGATTTTTGAGGGATCGGGTGGATGAGAAAGGCAAAAATGGGGGAATTATGGCGGTCGTTGGGGAAAAACGGGAAGCTTGCAGGAAAAGGGAGGAATAGAGGAACTGTATATACATCCGACACCCGTGACAAAGAGCGCCGGTGGAGTTGTTAGGGAAAGGGGAGGGCGCGGTGTCGGATTGTGCGTGCTGCTAATAGCGAGGGGCGAAGAGATAGGGTTGAAAATAAAGAGGGAAGTTTGTAGGGGATTGATTCGGGGAACGGGATAGTTTCCCGAGGAAAGGGTGGTATTGGAGAGGAAGCTCTAATTAACCAACCGAGACCATAACTTGACCCCTTTTGACGTCATTTCATCCCCTTTCGATTTAACCCGATCCTCTTTAGTGGCCAGCGCCTAATATATTGACCAAAACCTGTAAAACGTCTCCTAAGTTTCCAGCTACGCTTTTTCCGTCCAATCTACGAGAGAATAACGGTTGAATCACAACTTTAGAAATGACTATATAACTTCAAAGGAGACAATAATAAAATTTGCGCTTGTTTGGATTGAATTTTATTATTTTAAAGAGATGAATTTAAGATTGGATTTTTTTGCGTCAAGGGTAAGAATTTTATAAGCAACAGGGTTGCTCACCATGCGACTTTCTGACAATATTTCTAGCATTAATTTCTTGATTAAAATATTCTCAACAGGAATTCTTCCATATAAATTAGTCCGCGTGAGACGATTTATATTTGTGAGATATTTATATTTGTTGTTGTTGTTGTTTTATTGAGGTGCGTCGACATCTACGGTCATTTAGCACCATTTCCTATTTAATTTCAATATTTCCTCCTTCGCATATTGTAACTGCTTCCTATAATGATGTAAGACAGATGTAAGAAGAGACTTAATAGACTCAATCTCGCCCTAAATAAAGTCCTTAAAGTCCTTCATTATTATTATTATTATTATTATAAAACTGGTTAAATTCAGATTTGAACTACATTGTACAGGCAGGCGGCTCTTTCCAAATCACAAAATCAACTTAAAACCCAATTTACTGTTTCTCTCTAACATATTCACGCTTTGACTCATGTTTTTGTTGCCCAATTGGTATTTTATAACCAGTAAGATGTTTGTAAGTTAGGGACGGTAGCTGTTCAAGTGTATTTTTCTGGATGTTATGGAGTTCACCTTCCAAGTGAAAGAGGATTTACCACAAATAGGAATATCTTACAAGGTAGGTATTTTTTTCAATTTTTTCTTCAAGAATACAGTAAATTAAATACAGTAAAAGTATATAATAAGTAGAGGGAATATGTCACAAGAAGATTAGTGAATAGGAATATAGTTGACACGTAAGAGGAGCGATAACGCCGTCAAGAGATAAAAATCATGCTCATCCCCTCCTAGAGATTTTCCTTCTTCATGATCCAAACAACTAGATTGCCAGCTTTATGCGTTTTTTTATCACTGCTTCGAAATCAGGAATTTATTACTACCGCGGGAACCTCAAGCAATCTCCGCAACCGCTGAAAAGGGCAACCAGCATCTTCGACCCCTTCGGAATAAGGCCCACTCCGTGTTAACTAATTCACACTTGTGAATGCCCTTCGTCACCCCAATTTCAACACCCCCGCTGCGAGGCCATACATCCCCAGTATTGTAACTGGCTGACCGATAAGTGTCTGGTTTCGCCCTCTTAATACACCCTCTCCACAAAAGATTCCCTTCTGTACGTAGGGAGACCCTGGAGAGATATCTGATCGGAGTGTATGACGGACGACCCTGGTGGAGGCAGGGAATGGGGGCCAGAGGTGAGAAAGGGTCACCGTGGGTCACTAGAATGAGAAGGGGAAAACAGCAGACTGTGGATATCCGCATGGCATTGTGTTTTATTCGCTTCTCTGAAGGGCTTTATCCGGTGCTCAGCCTTCGGTTTTTTTTCACTTTCCGCTGGATTCCTCGCCATCTTGCTGAGCTATTCAACCCGAGCGAGTCATTGTTTAATTGTTTTCAAGGTGAATATCCATTATGAGGAATCACGGGGCTCGTCTTAATATTTCGCACGCTCTGAAAGTGGAGTACAGTGCATACTTCCGCTGGATACCGCCTCCTCAACCGCTTGAACTTCGTTTAAAATCGGATTAAGAAAACCCCGCAACCTTGTGGATTCTGACCTTTTTAATGTTGCTGCGAATATCCAATCTTTTATAGAATGAAAGCAGAGTTCTTAAGATATCAACTGAAGGTATACGAGCATATTTTTTAGTTTGTAAATGGGTTCACGTTAGTTTTTACTTGGCGTAGGTCAGTCATCGCGGAGAATCTTTCAACTGTAGAAGTCGGTCTTTGCTACATGAGATTTATGCCCACGACCACAAGGAATCGCTATAACTTCCTTCAACTAAAAAATCATTATTTATCCGCTGAAAAGTGCTTTCAATTTTCTTTTTACAGCATTTCAAATTTAAGATAAGGGATTAAATTAATGTTTTATAGTGAAAAAAATAATCTCTCAGCCAATTAGAATTGGCTTTTGCAATTTTTTTTATCTTAGAAGATTTATATACCTTACATTTTATTCAATGATTTTCATTAACAATAGTTGTTTTCTGTATCAATTATTCAAGATAGAAATTCTAGCTCGATGTAAGACTTTGTGTTTCCTTTATTTATCCTGTCAAGGTTTATTTTTTAACGAACGTAAATGGCGCCGAGATGGATGAAACGATCCTCGCCGTTACCGAGAACGTACAGTGATTTGCGAAATAATGGTTATTTATCGTAATTTTTCCTCTGACGCATTTGAATGCGAAAAGTGAACGTTATACAACTTCTCCATCTCCATAGTATGTCATCACATAAGCTTCCCTTGAAAATTTATTAACTCATATAAATTCCTCCGCGAGGCGATAATAGAGAATATGTCGAATTCAAATAAATTCACTGCAATCTGGGAAACTGTTTCTTAAAATGCGCGCAGTATAGAAAAATAACGCATCACTCTTAACCCAACAAAACCCGCCCCTTTGAGAACGTATCATACACCCTGTCATCTTTAATTCACTCCGTTCTCCATTAACGTTGATTGCAGAATAACTCACTTTATTACCACCACGTTTCGCGTGCATTACTCGCGGAGACTCCGCCATCTCCTCCCCCTTTCCTTTATTTCTCTTAATAAGCCGCTAATCGCCCCTCATTTATACACCCCACCCCTCCCGGCCCTCCATGTCCTCTCGACATAACCTCTTTTTAACCCTTCCGGCAAAACCATTTCAATCCCATCTTCCGCGTTACCACAGTTGTGCATGCGCTCTTGTGCGTGTTTGTGTGAGTACAGCTCCCGCAACTACCGGAGGCGGCTGCGTAATTGGACTCATCTGTGGAGCAGGTGTCCCGCCCCTCCACAATTAGGTTCCCAGGGAATCAAGCAGGGGACTCCGCTAATCGGATGTGAC
This sequence comes from Sympetrum striolatum, assembly GCA_947579665.1. Classification (NCBI taxonomy): domain Eukaryota; kingdom Metazoa; phylum Arthropoda; class Insecta; order Odonata; family Libellulidae; genus Sympetrum; species Sympetrum striolatum. Next base: position 83,471,415 of record OX388342.1, read on the forward strand.
GCTGCGGGCCCGGTTCCTCTTTCTCTCTTATATCCTCCCGCTTCTTTTGTCTTTCCACATCCTCTCTCCCTTTGATTCGTTCTCGTGTTTCCTCCACGCGCCGCCTTCCCTGGCTCCTCTTTCGGTCTAATTTGTACAGATTTCCTCTTTACGCCGATGACTTCTTTCGGGGCTAATCCCGTGGGAGTCTTTTCTGCGCTGGTTTCTCCATTTACGGCGGAATCGGGGCTTTCCGAATTTTTCCCCTACGAATCGGCTTAATTATACAGTCCTGAGGTAGGGATGCTACCATTAGAAGCTTGGCGATCGGAAGACTCGATTTAGGCAATTTATCACGACGGGTGTCTACATATATTGACGAATATTGAGCCATTGAATATTACCCTTCATTGAATAGGAAACACGAAAAAAAGTCGACGTGATCGGGACACGATCCGGGATATCCCACTTTCCGGGCAGACGATCTATCTATTGAGCTATCCTAATTTGAAGCTTTGTAAGCAATTTCTTGCTTGGTTTATCCTTAGATTTTCCATGCGCACGTCTTATTATATTACGGATATGTATGATTTTCATATAGATCTATTCCTCGCTCACAACATTTCAGTCCGTAGCAGTTGGGGCATGCACTTCGAAGCTTATTAATGTTTTCGGTTATTGTCACGCTGATGGGAAGATTGGACTCTTGAAGCATCTAATTATTGTCTTTATTATTCAGTTTATTTTGATCCATCTGATCTGCCAGTCGCAACAAGTTGGTTATTTACTACATTCTCCAGGAATACATCAAGTCTGAATTCTAAAAAAATTGAAGATTTATTATTTATCATTTATATTAATTCTTAATGAAAGAATTTATTCTGAAATTTGTCATAGGAAAATTCCAGTGCATACGTTTATTTTAAAGCCATGCCATAATCAAAAGGAGGTCTTCCATAAACTGAAAACTACAGCAAATAAGTGGTAGTTTTCCCTCCTATCAATAATACATCAATATGCTTTTCAATAAATTTTCTAAATTTGAAAAAAAAATCAAATATTCGGGAACTCAACTCTTTTCCATCGTAACGCGCACGAGGAAACTTCAAAATGCGAGATCCGCTCCTCTGATTCCATTTCTTTTCGAGGAGCGTCGGTGAATCACGGCATTTCACAATGAAGAAATCACGTAAAAATAGCAACTTAGCGCGAAATGTGTCATCGGATTTGACGCCCCGGAAAAAATGAGCAGACTTGTCCTGTGAGAGTGGCAGGAATTTCGGACGCGCAATCAAAAGAGGGGAATAAGAAAAACGCTGCCGCCGAGGCAAATTGGGCCATTCATGAAAAATACACTCCCAATCGAAAAGTCCGGCAAACGACTCTGACGAGCGAAAGAGGCCATCGAAAAGGTCAGGTAGAGCACATTTAAAAGAGAGGAAGCGATGGAAGGGAGGTGTTTTTCGAAAGGCGGAATCAAACGTCGGAGGGAGAGGGTTGGTGGGGAGCGTTCGGCGACATAAAAGCAAAGAGGAGAAGTGGGAGTTATTGAATGTTTGGCGAGCAAATCCGATTGTGTCGGGGGCTAAGTGATGTGTGTCAAGTCAATTTCGCGCATTCATCGCAATATTGAATGGAAACTCGGGGAGTGTAACCAAGGCGACGCATGGCATGAGACAGGGCTCATGCATACGGATAAATTGGTGAGTGACCGCTTCGTATGCGCGTTAATTCAACATTAGATCGGATGAGTTTATAGCGAGCTTATGACGAATTCGGCAAATAAATTATAGAAACATTATCCTCGCTCTAAATTATAAATGAGACAATCTCCATCAATAAATCCTTTACAGTAATTATACACCGATTAAAACGTAACTAGTGTTTCAAGTTAGTATTATCTTGTTAAGTAAGTAACGATACGTTTTAAAAGATTTAAAGTTTAGACAATAATTCGGTAAAAATACTCATTTTTTCTGGAGAAATATTGAAAGGAAAACAATGATACTAAGGAAGATACAGGAAGAAGTATTTATGCCATTGACCACACAGAGGGTAAATATATCTCTATAAATGTCATTTAAAATATTAAAGAAAAAAGAAAAAACTATTTCAATGAATAATTGGCAAAATATTTAACTTCATCCTCCTTACGAATGGAAGCACTTTCGACTATATTGCTTATCGTGATTTCGTTGTATGCTAAAGTTTCCTTTTAAACAGGAAACCGTCTTTCAGAGTTGAATAAGTAACATCAGGTGAGGCTACCAAGGCTACGAAGTTCCTGAAAAGATAGAATTGTTTTCGTTCACGAAGGTCCTTATTGTTTATAGTCACTTTGAAATAAATTTTGACGGTTTTCTCATTTGAAACATGATTATTTAATTGAAAAGATCGAATCTTCCAACGGAATGCAGAAGTTCGCTCACGACCAAGATAAGCTGTACATAATATTCAACGATCATTTCTCACTTATACAAACTATGATATATATTTCATATTGCGTTCGCTTACTCTGGACTTAGATTTCCAATAGTCGCATTACTGCTGAAATCAAATTTTATCCATTCCTTACGAGGCTTTCGATCGTTCATTTGTTCCTCTCACCGACTATTATCCTCCCTCCCATTCACACCAAAATTCAGTCGTCCTTTTAATACTTCCAATACCGCAGCTAGGGCGTAACCGACCCCTCACCGCAGTCGATTTGTCTTAATCAGGAGGCTAATTGCGCAGGGGTGAGAAGAGGGTGTTCGACTTTAAATGTTGTTTGGGGAAGGAGCGAAGAGAGGGGATGTTGTGGAAGTATATGTCAAGCGATTTGACGGCTCTCCACTTGACGATTTAATTGGCAGCCCGGTTCCGAGAATGGCAATGGGTTTCTCTCTCTTTACTATGCATTTCGATTCGGTCGCTTTCTTTGCCGGCCTATTTCATTCATGTAGCTCATTCAGAGTACTAATTGCGAGTAGACCGAAGAATAAAAGTAGATATGTCTATACTTTGTTTAGCTGACACAATCATTTTGCTAATAACGGGAAAATAAATATCGAGCCTTTAAAATAACAAACCAACTTAACGAAGAGTAAAACTCGTGTATTTTCTAATGCAGTTTTTAATTGTGCTTGCCGAGGTGTTCCATATAAAATCATTTCACACTGAAGCATTGTCTTATCATTGGAATCTCCTATGCTGAACCATAGAAATAATTCTTAAACGTCATACTCTTTATACATATTTTATATAACTTTTTATAACCTTTTCTCTTCCTCGTAAGTGATTACATATTCTTATCGTTTTAATATTAATGCATTATATGGATTCTAATACTTTAAAAAATACTTAATCTGAATCATATTAACTTTTTGGACCACTTGGGTGATCAAGTAAGCGACTCTTTTATGTATATCAAAGGGATTGGAAGTGAGCTATCAAAGTTAGAATACTTACAGCTAAGTATATTTTAACCTTAAAATGAGTTTCACTTTTTCATTCAGAAGATTGTTCATTCCAAACTGACTGAATAACGTTAATTATCTAATTCGTGCTCATTAAAGATGAAACGCATAATAAAAGAAATTGGCCCACGTTCGAATAGTTGCAATAATGTTGTAAATCCGTCTTTTTCCATATTATTCCCACACAAAGAATTACGGCATTTCTATTACAAGAATTAGTTGGAGCGTACCTTGCAGCGCGCAGACTCCGCACGTTAGAGGAACAAGTAATCGCCAGTGTGACCGTATAAGGAATAATTCCTCTCTCAGAACGACCTAATTAATATGAGACAAAACGCGATATGGGCGAGAGAGATGAACGCCTCTCTTAAAACACTGCGTAACGATGAAGTTGCGTATTTTCGAAAGGGCGATATTTTTTATGTTGTCAATCCGAACTGGAATCCAGATGAGAGACTTTGAAATCAAGGGACGTTCTGCGGGCACCACCTTTGATTGGACGTCGGAAAGTTTAGTTGCGCAGGGCGTGTCGTCCCAGAGAAGGTCGCCGAAGGAAGAGAGAGGGATCCTTGCGCCACATCCTATTTCGATTGCCCATCTCCTTCGCAACAACGTCTCTTCTTCCTCACTCCATCCACTCTTTCAATCAACTCCTCAGATACCGTGGCCTTAGCGACATTCCTCTGGAGCCTTGCGTTGGTGAGCGTGCTTTTTCAGAGGTAATTTTCCTTTAGGGTTCCCGAGCGATATTCACGATTGAGATTAACGCTGAGTTCACGTAGCATCAAACGATAAGAGTGTGTCAAGGGCTGAATTTCTGAATTTTTCCGACGCTTTAATTTCTTAATTTACTAATAAACAGCTCTTCTGTAGAGGAAAGAGTCCACGTATTTATCAGATCAAAATTAAATGTTCAATTTCGATAATTTTCTTTCGTATCTTTCTTTTAAATAGAAAACACATCGATCGCAATACTTTTCACTGCAGTTCACGCTGAATCATGACGCTGTGTAGACAACGCAGCAAATTTCGATCTTCGAGTATTTCGAAAAATTTGAATTTCCCATCCGATTTCTTCATGCAATTATATAGTAACATCATCTGTGGTATAATTGGAGAAGGGGGCAGTAAACAGTTGTGATTAGATTCGGAAGATGAAATGCAGAAACAATCGTATCTTGGAATCAATTAACATAAAATTACAAAAAGGATTTACTCTATGTAATTAAATTTTAACGTCAGAACCTGATTTTTACATATCAAGTTTTATTATGGCAGTATATCTGAAACCTATTGTCCGAGTAAAATGTAGCGAAAATGAAAAAGTTTAATTTTAGCCTTTTAATGCACTCCTTATCGAATTTCAGCCTGTGTCTATTTCTAATAATACAAATTAATTTAATTTTTAGTTAATTTTTTCGAACTTCATTTCCGTTCTACGCTTGAAAATTTACTTAGGCCCAACGAAATTTAGTTCTTCGAGTAAAATTCAGTATTTAATATTTCACCCAGTTTATTCCCTTTCCTTTTCTCTTCTGGCTAATATTCCCTGCTTATTGAATTATTGCATTTCACCTTCTTCACACCTCAATCCTTTCCTTCTATTCGCATCTTCGCTTACGTCGTCTTACTGCCACATAACAGTGGCGCCTCCAGTGTGCATTCTACGGAATCTTGGCGTCCTTGGCAACTCCACTACTGGCTTTCTCTCTCTCTCTTTTCCTCAGACCTATCCACCCTATCTTCGTCTTATTTTATATATTTCGATCCCTTCTTATTATAACTGAACATATGTCTTGACATTTGCTATTATGCATTACCTCTTCAAAGTGAGTTTTATAAGTTTCCAAAAACTCTTAACGAAAATTTGTCGGTTTTCGTCAATACCATCTACCGCAGCTGAAACTAAGTACTACAACCGAACATCATGCATAGGGAAGAAAATTATTCTTAGAGATAAGTTCTCAATGGAAAAATTTTAGAACAGATATGAATAAACGCAAAAAGTTATTGAAATCTTAGGAGAGGCAACTTCTTAAGAAACAGATATTTGTTTGGGATATTTTGTTACTCCGGAAATATAGTAATTTCCTTATTAATAATCTAAATTTGAATCATATTGGTTTTATTAACTCATAAAAGTTGGAATCCATCAACGAATTGAATTTTTAGTATTTATTAGAAGATCAAATAAAACATCACATGCCATAAAGAAATATTTCGTTAACGATCCTACCTTTAATTATCTTTAAAAGAACGAGAGACATTTTGTTTCCAGTGAAAACTATTCAGCCATACTTCGTATTTACAATTTCTGTAACAGTAATACTAACATTACGAAGCCGTTACTATTTCTCGTTTGACTCTTTTCCAGCGTTACACGCTGTGTACTCAAGAGCGTATTCATTTCCCCGGATGCAAAGTTTAATTTCATTATTTTATCAGGTGTGACTAAGGAGACCAAATCGAGCATCTAAAACGTTCGTCATTTAAACAGAATTCAGTTACTGTAAACAGCGTTCTTAAAACGAAGATGAATCTATATTGAAAGCAGCACGTACCGTCGTATAAAGCTGAAATAAGTGGTTCAGTTTCGGAAGTCAATAAAATCTCTTGCTGCCGCTGAGTTTGCCACTCTGGTCCATTTGCATAATTCAGCCGTTCAATCAACACCATTCGTTACGATCGAGTCCCCTTCGTCGAGTATTTCATTAAGATGCCATCTTAATGGCACCGTACATTCGGAGAGGCAATGATGATAATGGTGTGTCATCAAACCCACGGAATCTTTAACGGCGACATCAGATGCGTGCTTTTCGAGAACTTCGGCGCGACTGCTGCGAACTTAAAACAAACAAATTGTGCGGTGTACTCCGGCGTACGCAACACATTCCTCGATGGTCCCTCCTACGCTCGAGAGGGGTCAGAATAGAACAGTGGGGGTACGGATGGAAGATAGAGGGGAAGGAATCCCACTAACCTAATGTTCCCCATCCGAAGCCTCTTCATTCCTTCAGCCTTCGCTAACTCCCCATCCCAAGCCCATCCCCGGCGTTATAAATGTCCAGCTTTAATTTACAGCGGCACTCCGTCTCAGAGGCGAAGTCGGGAGGAAGTACACTCGAAACATTAACGCGGAGTAGTGTCGTTTTTTACGTCGGGAGCGTCGAAGGCTATGTCCCGAGAATCATCGACGATGAAGAGCATGCATTACCAGAAATCGCCACCGAAGCCTCCGAGCCAGCATCACGACGGCTGCTATCCTAACCTACCTATTCTTTGCGTTCATTGAAATCCTTAATGGTTCTCGGTAAGAATGGCCTCAGGAAACCGGTTGAATCGTTTGTTCTCTCTCTCACACACATCCAGTTTAGCTTTTTTTGTTTTCCTCCTCGCTCACTCCTTCCTTTCTCATCTTCGCTCATTCTCGCTCATCGACGCTCTTCTTGGACTGATTTCGCAGGTATCCCAATCGCCATCGAGGCCGGGCCGTTGTCGCTTTCGAAAATATGGATATCTTACTTAGATTCCGACCCTTTCTCACCTTTGGACAATTCTTCAACAAAACTATGATTAAGGACAGACGCCTATCGAATTTTCTTCGTGCTCTTTCGGCGATTGGTTAGAGTCATCCAGGCCGTCGATTGATGAACGTAAATGTTCATTTGTACTCTAAAATTTTGCCGGTTTTACCTTCCTGTTAGACATAGTTACCTAGAGAATTTATTGGGAAATAGTTCAACTGATGTAACAGAGTAAATAATTGCCAAATCAGCATGTATACTTCACTGAATTTAGGGTAATTTGATGATGAAAGATTCTCCAGCATAATAAGGTTCCTACCGGGGCTAAAAGAAAAATCGATGTTTATGAGTAGAGGAAAATGTGGATGTATTTCAACTGTTTAGCAGAAAAAGGATACACTATTTTCTACTAAGTACGACCGAATATCATACAATTTATGAACCTTTTCCTATTTTTAAAATCTCTGAATGGGGATTCAAACTCGAGACGTCTTTCGGGCTAATATTCTAATACCTACTAATTTTTACCTATTTACAAATGAATGAAATCCTTTAAGGAATTTGAAGAAGTCCCTGAAATATCGAATTTAAGATTTTATAATATGTTTATCATTAAAAATTATTGCTTTAAGACTCCCGGTAGTTGACGAGGTACAATTCACATGTTACGTAATTCGGCATAATTTTTGTTCGGTATTCGGTGTATAAAGTTGGGGAAATGTAAAGGTTCCATATCCATTTCGTCTTCGGCCCTTTGGAGACGTCTTCATCTATCCTTCCCCAGCAATGAACCCAGCATCATTCATATCGCCCTCTTTCCTCAGGGCTTTTCAACGCTTTCTTTCCAAGCGCCAACTTTCTCCACCCCTCCAGAGTCCCTCAACTCCACGCCTGTCTCGACCAGCTTTCTCCTCATATGTCTCCCATATAAAGGTGACGCTGTCGCGCCTCGTTCCATCTTCCTCCCCTGTCATCCCTTCTCTCCTCCTTAAGCTGTTATTGGCCTCCGTGATTTGCATTTGCCTCCTGATTCGCCGCCTCCATCAGCTCCGCCCCCGGCAGCGGGGGGATATGCCACGGGTTCAATCTGCTGTCACTTCGGTCACCAGCACTTTTTTATTTCTTTAGTTCCAGTTGGCGCCCTTCGAATTCAAAAGCTTGTTGCGTTTAGTGTTGGCGAGATGACTGATTCTCATAATGTTGAATCTTCTATATGCTTGTTATATCTTCTATGCTAAGAAAAAAATGGATCCTCTTGGCGCAAAATAAAATTTGGCTGGAGTAGAATTAGCAGGCGACAAAAAGCCTAAATTGATCTAATGTCGTGATTTTCTGTCAAAATTGGTGTGCATTGTTGGAGGCGTACGAAATACCCGTTCTTCAAATTAACGTTAGATCGTTCGCAGAAAAATTACGAAGGATGATTAAGATTAATTTTAAGAAATTAAGTTTTTATTCTTTCCTAAGAGGTTTTTACAATATTGGTCTTAATATTTTTATAATCCCATTTTACTTACAAATGTTTCCTTGTAAGTAAGTAATCCCTTTTGTCCTCATGCTTATCATTGAACATTTAATCCTGACTCATGCTATGTAATTTGGTCACTGTAACATAGATTAAAAGAGCCTTTCCTAAAGAAGACATTTTACGAACCATTCATCGACAATAACAGCTTGCAGTTTGGGCGTTTAAATCTTCCCTGAAGAGAGCATAAAAATTCCTCGTTGAAGCCGATAAATTCTTAGGAATCGGCCGTTAAATTTCCTTTGGGCGATTTTGTTGAATCGTGTTTCCTCTGGAGACTCCTTTTTATTTCTTCATGTCGGAAAGACGTGGGCTGTTATTACTCCATGGCCTACTGCTCGCATCCATGTTCGCTTTTTCTCATTTTGTTATGGTTTTCGACATGATGCCGAGCGCTCTTTTTATACGCTTCCTGATAACGCATGTACTTCTCTCGTTTTCGTTCTTTTTTCCCCGCTCGCAACTAGGACTTGACGAACCGACGCCGTTTTTCCCTTTCACCGCGAAATGCCACCGCAAAAGTCGTTCCTACGGATCATTTTCTAAACAACTGCGCTCGCCGCTTCGCCTTTACATAAACACGGAGGCATATGCGATAGCTTTTTGTCATCGCCGGTGAGTTACTGCATGTAACATGCAGAAAATATCCGCTTTTCTCTTCGGAGATTTTAACGCGCATCCGCTAAGAAATTATATTTTTAAAATTTTTGATCATTATTTGAAAAGCATTAATACCTTTGGCAGAAAGAACCTTCACCTATTTTTAGGAGGAATCTCTTGTAAAAATTGATCTCATAATTTATTTTTTTACGGTATTAGACGATTCCAACTAACCATTTGTGTTAAATTAGATTTCACCTCTTCAAAATTTAATAACAATAAAAACAGTTTCATAGTGAAAGACAGAAAATTACCATGTATAGTATAGTCTATAGCGTGGATATATATGGATGATGTTATGACGGTTTATTCGGAAAAGAAATCGTGCAAAAAACCATAACAATCCTGTATACCTACCTTTAATGCAAAAAATAGAGGTTATGTTTAAAATCATATAGAGAAGAATCGTTGCCAAATCAAGCAGACAAATAGAAAAACTTAAATTTAAACTAAGAATAAAACGAAATAATCATAAGAGGATTTATGTGAATTTCGAAAAGTATCTGGCTAATATAATTTACACCAACCCTAAATTTCCATATGAGTGAGGTGGGATAAATATTAAAATGGATATTTTTCAATCCTTGCGATATGCACAAAAAATATAAAACTTCACGGAACATTTCACCATATTACAATAATAAAGCGACCATATTTCAAAACGATCAGTAGTCACTTTCGACTGTATGCTGCAACGATGTTTTGTACTTCCTTCGCAATATTACATGTTTAATGCAGAGCACCATTTGGCCAATAGCCAGCTTTGTTCATACAACAATATTAAATGCTATTCCGTGCTTCTGTACGAGCTTAGATACTTGCATATATGTATGAATAGAAAAGGAGAGAAATCATGGTTTGGAGCAAAAGTGACTGTTCATCCGTTGCTTTGCCCTTGAGAGAGCGTGGTTGCGTCACGTCCGCTTCGAAACAAAGTGCAACTTGGGAGATCTTACAATCTAACCTACATTGGCGTTCGGTGATTTTTTGCCTCTCGGCCCGAATGGAGTAAATACGCTCAGCCGTTCGGATCGTGGAATGAGACGGAATTGCATTGAAAAATTTCGCCCCGGGAACGGCCTCGAGATAACTGTCGGCCGAGAAAACGACCTTAGAACCGTCAGAAGGATAGTTATTTACTTCACGCGGCGGTGCGTTTTCCATCCGCGGAAATTCTCTCATCTGAATATCGAGACTTTTTCATTACACCCTGTCCGAAGCTTTCCCTGTTGAAAGAACGACCCACCTGTCAACAGGAGTACGAGTAATTCTTTTATTGAATATTTTTGGTAAGAAATTGTAAGAGTAATTTCAATTTTTAGTAGCTTTCTTTAAGGTTAGCAACGACAACTTTGTAGACTTCAAGTAAGGATCTCCGTATTGAAATGTCATCGAGAAAAAATCAGAACCTTTGATTTGGTAATTAAATATCCTAGAATGAAAACATTTCATTTAAATATTACACTCCAACACAAATATACAAAAATACACAAGTCTTAATAATAACGAAAAAGCACATACGCCTTTACCGCAATATATACTTTGTTCACCGACCATGGTTTCGATCATTTAGGTAATTATCAAGTAGACAAAGGAGGCCTACCACAAAGTTAAAGCTGGATATGTAGATTCTGTTACACAAATTCTGTTCCCGATCAATTTTTTAACTGTTATCATGCACATTTTCTCTTTCTATAGAAAGCAGATAAAGTTTCATGAGCAATAAGCGTTTTTCTTCAACGATTGAACTTACAAAATCCCATGATTGTTTAGAGGTAAATCCATCGGAAGAGGAAATATGAACGTTCCCTTGCTGTTTCCATCAAAATTACATCACCAATACATCGATAAATCCCACCTAATCGACTCCTCGCCGCTGCGATAAGCGATTCCTTCAATGGTCGATCAACTCGGAGCGAGTGGAGTCGTATTTCCACCGAACGCGGCTTCCTAATGCGACATCACACTCTAAACCAACGCGAGCATTATCTCCTCATTAATCCGGAGACGAGCGATCGAGATTTTTCCTCCACATTTCGAAATTCATTAAAGAGTTCGCCGCTCCTTCGCGCCTCGTGCGCGTAAATCAAACGGACCCGTTCAACCTTCCGCAATCGTTAAAATCCCCTCCAAAAATAAACGGAGCAATTTGTCAAGGGGAGGAGAGTGGAAAGCGATTAGCGAGCATGTTAGTTAACGCGGCGAAAGATGCCCTTAATTAATAATTTCCGTCGAAAATATTTCGTCGACCCGATCCTTTTAATAACCACCACTTGTGCCATTAAGGGGGGGCTGGGTTTGTGTGTGGGGGGAATTTTTTTGACGATACGAATCGCGTTTTCACATCTTTTTCTCCGCGCAGCTTATCTCCGTACAAAAAACCACGCGGTGCGCCTGCCCTCTGACACCAGCTCTCTGAGAAACCTCCCCTTAACCATTTACGGGGCAAAGGGGTTGTGCCGATTGCGAGGTTGCTACCCCCTCTCGGAAACCTAATTTCCTCCTTCCTAAACCCCTTGCTTTTTGCTTCCCCAAACCACAGCGATCGTTAAAAATAATGATTCTAGTGCCTCCTCGGGAGAAGAACCTGATTCTTTGAGTTTGCGGGAAGACGTGAGGGAAGAAACGAAGGGGTGGCTTTCGTAATGAGCCCGCATTTACACCCCTCTTCTCTCAAACATTCCCTCATCAATGCCCAAATTGCGTTTCCGATTGTACAATTAATCACCTGAGTAACAGTTAACCCTGCATTAACGATGATGATAAACGCGCCGACTAACTCCCACAAAGGATTTTCCGTCTTACTGTTCCCCGGATTTCCTTTGCGTCGCCTCGCGATTAATCTCTCCGGGATTCCCCTTTATATTCTCTTACCTTCGACACGAGCTTTTTTCACTCACTCATTATATAACAGCCCCCGCGATCGTTTAATATATCTCATGTAACCTTTCTCTCCATCTTCCCTCTTTTATGTGCTTTTCTCCCCAAACAACCCCTCAGATTTACTTCTTATCGTCTCTTCGTCACACTTCGCTTCCCTGCGATTCCTAATGGCTTTATCACGAAACGGTATCATTGTTTTGCATTATAATTCTTCATCGTTCCATTTCTCTACGTCCTTCTAGCATGCTCGCTTTGAGACCTTGGGGTTTTGCTCCTATGGTCAGGATAGTTGCGTATCCTCCGACGCAGTTCTAGTGTTATTTAATTGTTCGACAATTTAAGTAATTTTCTATCCGAATGAATTTACGTTTTCTTTCGAACGCTCTGCGTATGTTTCCAGAAATACATTCTTCCTTGGCATATTTTACGTTTCCGTGAACTCTTTGCGTCAGGCTTTCGTAAGAGCATTTTTAACCGCTTTTTGTTTTTAACGCTACAAGTTTCCCTCTAAAATCTTACTTCTTGAAAGTTTTTGACGTGTGTGAAGATATATCAGTATTCGGCATCCTTATGTTTTCATTTCGTAAACGTAATAAACTGTCGCACACCGTTTCGATGTATCCTCATCACCAATGTAAACATACCAAGTTTGGTTCTTTTAGTTATCTTTCCTTTTTTAAATAAATATGTACAAGCGATGCTCCCAAAATGTTTTTTTTTCGATTAAATTAAATTTTTCAAAGTTCCGGCCGATGCGTCTGATTTTACTTGCCATTTCAACAAACTATGATATCGAAGAAAGTAACCAGATAAGCTCATTATTCCGAAATTTCAGCTGTATCAATTGAAAATCCATCACTCCACCGCTGATATTTAACGCAACATGCATAATATTTGTTATCCCTGGCGACCGTCCTCTCCTGCGGAACAATTCCTCAAAGACTTCGGAAATCCATGTCTTTCCCTACTCTTTAATGGTTTTTCAATCTCGCACATTCCCTGCTTTTTCCTGCTTTATCTTAATCGTAATCCGCTCCCACCGCCCCTCCTTTCCAGAAACGCATTACACAAGAGTGGCCTTGTCACTTCTCCGATCCCACCCTCGCCTCCCCCTCCACCTCCGATGCAAAGAACGGGCGGATACTCATCAGCGAAGACATTGACACCGAAATCAGAAACAAAGGTTACTCTCTACATTAATCTCCGACTTTCTTACCTAACCCTCTCCCTTTCCGATATTCCGTCGGATCATTGATTCATAAAAATTCTAATTTTTTCTTCCCACCGATTCCACTTTCGTCATCTTTTTTATGCGTTTCTCCGTCGGCGAAGGATGTTTTTCTCGGACGTTTTCCCCTTTTGTTTCCCAAGGAATAGAAATCAGCGCGAAGTGTTTTTTTCGACGCATTAACTTTGTGACACGTGGATTAAGTCTGTAGTGAACAATCGGGCGTCTTTCTGGAGTCGGGGCCTTTAAATCAGGAGCGTTGCTTCTATACATTAGAGGATAAAAGAATCATTTGTATTTGTTCATTTCGTATATATTGGTTCACAATCATGTTTTAAATTAACACGGGAGAGAAATATCATCGCAGCCTCGCTATTCCGCTACACAACGCTTTGAGGTACTAATCGCGACTAAAAACATACAAGGATCTATAAATGAGAGTATGGAAAATGGCTTATTAAAGTCTTCCAGTTTATCTATAAATGTGGTCCGAGAGTATTATTTTTGTTACTATTTCAATCTCAAATTATCTCTGATTCTCTGCCAAGGATAAAGGATAAAGATACTTCCTTGAGATTCAATATCCTCGCCTCAAGAGATACTTGTTGACTTATATTGACGCTGCTGTTAACAATTTTAGTTGCTTCTACGTGTTTGTGTATCGATATTCAGTAGGAATGAACATGGCGTAAATAAATTTTCAAATTTATTTACCGAGTGTGAGGACAGCGAAAATAAATCGGTTGAAATGTTTGCGTAAAAGGTATCAAGAAATACGAAGCCTCGAAAACTCTTATTTTTGAGTATTTGGGCATATTTGAATAGGCTAATGCATTAAAAAAGATCTGAAAAAAAGGATGTAGATTATTTTGGGTATTTATCTTTTGGTTTTATCAATAGCTATATGAACCATGACGATTTGATTTCCTAAGCGGAACGCTGACGTTCTAGCCTGATTTATTATACAGAGATACCAGTTTTCTTTGAACGTAATCCACGTTTTATTCTTAAGTATTACGTAATTCCATTTCTTAGTGAGTTTTTCAGGAAACAGGCAACTAGAGGCATAAAATACCTCCACGTGTACATAGTTATGCAAATATTTCAACACACTTCATAATCGCAAACAACTTGTGTTTTATTATTCTTGATTAAGATAGGCATATGCACTTCAGTCAAGATAACGCATGCTTCTTTATAAGCACGTTTCTAATGTTTCTCGCCTATTTTTGAGATAACGAGTAAGTTACTGTTTCACTTTTGCCACATGTCTTAACTTAAAATCGATAGGAGAGGTCGTTTGTGAGGAGATAATAAACATAAATAAATGGTGAACACCAACTTGAGGAATTCATTTATCGTGCGTGAGTAATCTTAAGCTTAACTAACGAGATTTAGTGTATGATTTAACAAACGCGTACGAGTTTAATTTATTACAATTTATATCATATGAATGGATTATTGTCGCTTATACACGGATGACTGTCGGAGCTATATCTTCAATACATTAGGAATCAACATATAAGTATTCGTTAGTTTCCAATAATAGCTATCAATTAAGGAGAAGAGGTATCGATGCGCCCAAGCATCCTAGGTTCACTTGAAGTTCGCTGTTAATAAATAGTAGAGACCTAAGGTTATGCATGACCGTTACTTCGTTTTCGTTCGTAGCGAGTCTTTCATTTCCGCGAATTCGGTCATATGGGTGTGATTTAAAGGAGGGGTTACATTCTTTCATGTAGACTTACTTATTTGGCTATTTTTTCTGTCGCTCCTCCTTTACTTTCCTTAATACCTAATTTCTACATATTAAGCGCATCCAAAGGCCACTAATCAAGCAATAGGTGTATTTTACCACAGCACAAAATAATGTTTGACATAGCTAACACAAAAATTACACAATATCTGCATTATATCTGCAATTATACTGCAATATCTGCATTATATAACAAAATAGTAAGCAATTAAATGTGATAATCGGCAAAATGAGAAATTAACATCAGTGTATGGGTTATCGAGTACCACGTTGCGGTCAACATTGCCGTAAGTAATGGCAGATACTTTAGACAGTTTATTTAGAGTTTCAGATCAATAGTCTGCATTACTATATTTGCTTTAATGTATATTCACCGCCGATTTCGTTCCTTCATTTTCGTGTGGTTGTCAATCACAATTTAAAACGTTAAATTCATTTTACATTCTAATCTGCTTTCGGAAATATTACTTAATCTGATTAGATCTATCTATGCGTTTACCATGAAAATTTGCTCGACGGGGAGATATTGTCTCTATCATTTATTAAACGTAACTTAAAATATGAAAATACCGGACCGGTAAAATAAAATACAACTTACTTAAAATGGCATTCAAAGAAACGAAATATTAATAAAAAAAGAATTCACTTTTTATTATCGTGATCGTGGAGATAACAGAACGGAGAAATCTTGGTAAAAATACAATGTTTTTGAATTTTACAGGGAACAGTTTGTATATTTACTCACAGGCGTTAACTAGCGTCTTTATGGAGCCCTTTGGGATCACGATATTGAGAACTAATACCTCCTTGAACTTTACTTTCAGTGCAATAATCCGTAAAAGGTATTCGAGCTGATTAACTAAGTCCGCCTTTGTTTCTCCTTCAATTTATTTCCACCAGTTCATTCCCCGTAAATGCTGGCAACACGCTCTTGACTGGGATAAATATTTCTCATTACTAAAGTGAAGTCGTAAACCTATCAAATTGTAACCGTTTTAATAAGAACCGAACAAACGTTGGATAGTGAGAAATGAGAAGTTTTTTTGTGGAAACAAGGCTCACGTTTTGAAATGCGCAGCTTTCATGTGATATATCGTGTCAGACACATTAGAAAGCACTTTACTAACGGAGTCTGTAGGAATGAATTCAACTTTGCTTTTACCTGAGAGAAATCTGCATTTCTTGATAGATTTGAGAACGTTAAGCCGTCAATCACATCAAGTCTGGGAAGAAGTCATAACTAAACCATGTCTTTATCTGAGAACATAACGCAACAGCTTCATTACAGAGCGATAGAAACACCTCATAACCACCTCGGAACTACCTTCAAACCTCTAAGAATAGGCGCATAAAATCCAAATAATCATCATCATAACTACACTGACATCCTTTGTTGAATAAATAATCATTTTTAGTGTGCCTCAGCAGTCGTGAAGGAAATTTTTGAAATCGAGAGTGATAAAAAAGCCGTTAAGGTCAGGTAATGAAAGGTAGTTATAAATGTCTATTAACGGGTTTGATGCAGACCAAAGATTTACTTCGACTGCACACTTTAGGATGAACTTGAATATATCATGATTAAAGAGTAGACTCCAATGTTTTCAAAGAAGCAGTTAGAAATTAAAATACCACAAAATGGCATTTTAACTACTCAATGGAGTGAGTAGTGCACAGCGATCATTGCTTCTTTAGGGCTAACGTAAAGGAAATTATCTAAAATCACCGCCTCGGCAAGATACTGGAACCTGATACATTCGTATCTTTGCAGTAAAATTAGATGATGGTTGGATATAAATTGGGTAAAATTAGAGATGGTTTTAGGTATAAATTCGGCAAGTGACGCGGTCCACCACATCTAGCACTGCCTCAATGGTAGTAAGTCATTTATTAAATTACAGTAGTTTCAATATGCTCCCTGTAGAATTCCCTACGAAAAGGTTTGCCTAGAGCCGCGAAAGGGATTTTCGAGAGAAAAATAGAGATCGACGAAAAAATCAGAGTAAGAAAGATTAAAGGGACAAATAACGAAGGGTAAATACTCCGCGGAACGTCGCCAAGCCACGAGGGCAGCAAGCACGGCCGCAGCCTTGACTGAGGGAGGAAGGGGAGGGGTGTGGAAACACTCTCCCTTGCGCAATTTGTTGTATTCGTGCTTTGGTGAGGCAACGCGCCGAGACGGAAGGTAAGGAGGGAGTGTGGGAGGAAGCGGAGGAGCTGCGTGGGCTGCGCTTTTTTCCACGTATTTGCTAAAAGAAGGAAGGCATGCTTATGAGGATTGGGCGGGTCGGGTGCGAGGTTATTGTTATCGGTGGATTACTTACTTTAGGTATATAATGGTAGGATAGGAAGGGCTGGTCGCGGATTGATCTTTAGGAGGAGAGTCGGTGGCGAGGAGAGATTAAGATGAACGAAAGGGAATGGCCCCCCTCGGAGTGTAACAGACGTTGATGGAGGGGCAAATGAAATGTTCTGACATTAATCCTTCCGTGGCTAATCCATTAATCCCTGAAACCTTTAAATAAAAACTGATGCAGTTATTACATAATATTCTTGTCCATAACAAGTGACGATTAAATCCACGGCAATTCCTTGTGGTATATAGCTAGAACTACGAAACTTGCTGAATAAAGTAGGATAGTATATATAACTGAAAGAATAAAAGTTAAATAAACATTAAATTTACAATTACTCTCATTCGCATTGAGTTAGCACATAGACATCTCTGGGTGAAAACGGAGTCTAAAATGGCAAAGGATACAATTCTTTACTCTGAAAATTCATGGTTCGGAATAAGTTATGGATTATTCAAAGGTCATTGAAATAAAATAAATACGACGAAATCTGGCTGTTCGAATAAAGTGAAGAATAGTAAAACAATGATTTTGAGCACCTCGGAGAACGCTTACCTAGATATACCTTATCGTAAAGGTAAAGATTATGAGGAGTGCAAAGTTTGGTTTCCGAAAAATCTGTTCTACAGAAGATATCCACAAATAACAGCTAAAACATCCTGATTAATATCGAACGGCCCCAAGTTTCCGATTAATCATAATGAAAACCCGAATCTCCGGGACCAAATATGCGTAGAGACACACGTTGGAAATAAAGTTAGGGAAGGTTGAGATCGAAACGAACCAGAGCGGAGGGCACTGGAGTACTTGGGAATCACATGGTTGGGTTTAGAAAAATGGAAGATGGTAATTGAAAAACACGCAACAATCGAAAGGACGAGAGGAAAACCCAGAGGACGAGGAAGAATGCAAGGAGGGACGAAGAAGACAATAAAAAGGGAGAAAATGAGGGGGAGGGAGACACGGACGGCTGCGGGAAAAGAGGAGAATTGGCATAAAGAAGAGGAAAAAGGGAGGAGGGGATGAATTGACGGATGGCATAAGAGGGGAAGGGGTCTTCGCTCCGGTGAGCACGGTCCTTTGTCCCATGCCATCCGCCCCACCCTTCCATTCTCCCACACCCACACTCCTTATAACCCTTTTATTTCCCTAACCCATCCTTCCTCGTGTCCACCACATTTTGCCTGTAAACATTTCACCACCGGAACAAATTCTACCGTAAATCTGCATACCGAGTACGTACGCATTTCCCTTCGAAAGAAGGAAATAAAAAGGTCTTACCTCATGCGCTTCTCGTTGAACACCCGGCCTCCGCTCATCCTCCTGTTCCTTCGCTCGACTCTTCTTCGCGTCTGAGTCCTGAGTCACAGAGTCACGAAATCTCAAATCAGGAGTCTGCCCATCGAAACAGAAAGGCCCCCATAAACAGATCCTGCAGAGGGAGTGGAGCGTTCATTGTGGCAGATTTATTAGGCCGTATTGTTAATTTTTCTCCAGGAGACCCTGTGATTTCACGGCTTTTTTATTTCGTAACCGCTTGGAGCTTCAACTCTGTGGAAGGAAAACAGAAACGACTGTCCAGCTTATTAGCTCATGAAGGCCTTCCCTAATATGCAAGCTTTTATTGCTTCCACTTTTGTGCAGTAAATGTTCCGAAATTAAATTTACTTGAAAACCAACCGGAATGAGGAATCATTTTAAATTTTATCTCAACAGTAAAATCCTGAAAATTATATATTGCAGCAGGGATATGTCCTCATTGGAAATTCTCTCTTTATAGCGATATAGTATAGATTTGCTATACTTCAATGAGTTCAGCTCATAACGTAGTAATCTCAACCAAAACTTTTGAATAAATTAATCCCAATAATCATCTCAGCCGAGCACTGAGGAATATTTTTCCAATTGTGAGATTATTCTAGGTTGCAATGTGTTTGTCAAAGGTTTATTCTTTGAAACTATTACTCAAAATAATGATGGGAGCAGTTTGTTTTGAGAGTCAGAGAAGGAAAAGCAAATGTTAGTAAACAGTGATGCACGTCAATTTTAAAATAGGCAGAAAAAGCTTCAAGGTTAGTAAGACAAGTATTTCCTCATTCGTAGGAAAGAGCAAGCTGCCAATTCCCGGTATTTTGCGTTGATTTCGATTCTTTCCCTGAAAAACCTATCGCAATAACCGAACGAAATGTTTTTATGTCGTTCAATTTTGTCATCTAAAAGAGCAGATTATTAGTTCCTGGCAGCAGTCCTTGTTTATCGAGGGTAAAACCAAAACTTTATTTGTATTTCAAATTCCATGGTAGTTGAAGTTATTAAATAGCAAATGGTATACACGTTCCCGGATGAATTGCCCTATTACTGCTTAATGAATTAATTTCTCCCATGATACAAAATAGTGAGCTGGTTCCAGTCCATTCTCTAAATCAAAAATATAAAAAATTGGTTCATTCTGAAAGGAGAATGGCAGCTATGTATGCCAAATTAGCGGTTTCGTATCGAAAGAGCAGATGCGTAGTAACCACCACGTTTTCATTGCACCATCGTGGGTAAGATTCCATAAAACCGGAGGAAGTTTAACTGAAGGTATAAATATCTACATGACAGCAAGAAATGTGTTCTAACAATCTTGAGTCGAGCTTGAACCCAACCTTAACGTCGCGGCGCTCCTGACTACCGCCGGAAGACACCAGCCTTTCCATTCTAGTCCGTGTGTAGCCGAGAAGAGCGATCGGGATTTCTAGCTTTTGGGAATATTTACTACTCCAACCCTCGAAGCTCTCGGTCATTCCTCTCATGATTCGATAATTACTCGCTCAATTTCCCCGAATCAAATCGAAGAAAAACGGAGGTCTTCGGCGACCGGTCTTCGAGTCAGCCTCCTGGGTGGCGTGCTTATGAGGGAGAGAAAAAAAAAGACGGCAACGCCCATGAGGTGTTCTCGCTTTCGTTTCATGAAAGGAAAAAATGAGCCTCGAAGCCACGGAGCGATTTCCTGACGATCCAGTCAGTCGCGAATCTTGTATCGCCTGCAGGTTGCAGTGACCCAAATCATTCTCGGCCCTTTCTTCTCTGCTTATTCGGAAGAAAGGGGAGGTATCCTTCAAACGGCCGGCTTTGAGGAAAATTTTATGACTCATTTTTTGACGGCCGTCCAACGAGGGCGGGGATTATCGAGAGATTTACGACTGCTTGTCGATGATGTCCGCTGCCAACGGATTGATTTCCATCGGATAAGACGATTTCTGCGCTAATTGCGGGGGACAAAAAAGATGCTTCCCGCTGTTCTGAGAAGCGCGAGACGACTGCGGAGTCCAGAGACGCAGATTTGATTCATTTGCATCTGCTCGACTTTCTATCCTCGATAACATTAGAAGGACAGCGGTGGTCATTTGGCCACTTTTCAGCGTTTTACTTTCAAATTTTTGAATTAAATATTTTCAAACTTTTTGAAACTCTTTGACTTTGCGTGTTAACATCTCAAATTTGATCTAAAGATTTAAAAATAAATTGCTAACACTAATATGGTATTCTTTACATCATGTTGTACCTAGAAGGACAGCTAGTGGTCATTTGTCCAATTTCGTTTGAATGTTTTTTCTTACGTTTTTGTCATATTTATTATTTCCTCGTTGTTTACTATTCCAATTTTTCCTTTTTCTGATTTTATTTTATCATTGTTATTGTAATTTCGTTATAGTAATGCTTTTGAAATTTTCAAGTCTTACACAGTTTTCTTTCACTTCTTTTAGCTTGTACTATCAGTAGGTTTGTGCAAGTTTTTCACACCCCTCTCCTCTGCGGGTGTTTTGCTGCGGTTGATCTTTTTTCATAAGATATCACCTTAGGTTTTTTATACATCCACTCCCCAAGTTATCCTCTCTTTTTCTATTCACACACACCTAACATTTATGTATATAATATTATTGACGAAAGGTTAGATGGAAGAAGACACTTTTCAGTCCCAATCTCGCCTTAATAAAGACCTTATAGACTATCACTTTCCAAGCCAAATATTTACCTTGCTCTCAGATTTTTTTAAATATATAGCATAAATTACATTAATAACCGTAGAAATGATGTTTCAATGGAACTTGAGTAGTTAGACGCATAATTAGAAAAACAAATTTCCGGATGCTGCAAAGAGTTTATTATTTTCAGTATATAGAGCTCTTTATAAAGTGAAAATAATAAACTCTTCGCTGCATCCGGAAATTTGTTTTTCTAACTATCGATCGATTAAAAAAACAGTAATTTAATTTTGCTATAAGTATATAGATAAACCTGAAATAAACAATTAAACGCCTCCAAGATGCAAGGAAGCAATCAAACTGCGTGCAAAATGCTTAATCGGACGTTATAACTGCTTACATTTTCGATCTCCGAAGGCGTATTGCAATGGACCGCGCAAACTTCCGAGGCGCCAACGCTTCAGTCCTTGACATCGCCGGAATTCAAGAACTTTTGTGAAGCATTTTGTAGGCATTTCTGGCGCGAGGGGACAAAAAAATCTTCGTTTTCTCGACCGGAATATTAGTTGCAAAACAAGAATGCCTTTCATTCTCTGGTGGAGAGCCAAGTCTCGCGATATTCCTGGTATTCGACTCGGTTCTTGACGTGAATTTTTGTGCTCTATTGTGTTGAGCCGACGTATTTAGAAAAGGAAACTCTGGGGGATAATTATTGACCTGATCGGGCGGCAAATTAAAGCTCTCGTCCTCGGAATCTTCCTGACGATATTGGTGCAGTGCATGCTTAATTAAACAATAGGAATGGATATTTAATTAGATATACACATTTTGTTCCTGATAGCGAAAACATATTTATCTTCATAAATATGTATCATTTTTCTAGTTATAATTTGTTTACACGTTAAACATTTTTTATTATTTTATTTTATAACATCATTTACGTATAACTAATTTTTGCCTCAATGTTTTCTGAGGGAAAGAATGCTGAAACTTTGACTTTCTTCCTTATATTAACCAATTACAGCCTTCAGTGCGATGAAACATGTTATAAGGTGCATTACCCTTTACGCATGGAAAAACTTATTCTTCCTTGGAATACTTCCGCAGTTTTAGGTATACAATGAAGCTAACTCAAGCTTCCTAATATTTCTCAAATCCATTTAAGCCTCGGAATGTCTTTACAGGACACTGCGTTAGGATAAATGAAATTCGTGCGGCGAAAAGGTTGGCGGTGCAACATTAATAGGCCATAGAAACCTGTTAATGTACTTGTTCAGACCTTCAAGTAGGAGAAATAGTAGGTACTTGCAGAAGTGGTACAGAATATATCGCCGAGTACGTTAATAACTCAGACATATTCCGAGAGAAACAATCCTTCATTCAGCCACTAAGATAAACGAGGCTCGCCCATCATTCATTTTCGCCGAGCTGGGCAATTAAGTCAATACGCTTCGAAAGTCAATCAAACGCGCGGTCGGGTAGGTAAATCCTGCGTAACATGTGTAACACTTTCTATTCGTCAGGTCCTTGCGAAGCATTCAAAATAGTGGGGGAAGGAATTAAAGTGACGGAAGGTGGAGAAGAGGAAAGGGCGGAAGAGGTAGGGCAGGATGAGGAGACGGATTGGCCGGTGAAAGCGAT
This sequence comes from Sympetrum striolatum, assembly GCA_947579665.1. NCBI lineage: Eukaryota > Metazoa > Arthropoda > Insecta > Odonata > Libellulidae > Sympetrum > Sympetrum striolatum. Next base: position 83,494,388 of record OX388342.1, read on the forward strand.
ATCTCCGAAAACTGGGTTACGCATTCGCGTGAGCTTGACAGATCCCGGAATCAACGAAAGAAATCGGGAAGGCGGATTGCTCCGAGCAGATGGATGAAAAACGGATTGTAAAAACACAAGAGGCTGCGTGCGAGAGAAAGGTTTCTGACACCTGAAAATCCTCAGCTTCCATTGGCCAGTTGACTCCTGACGTGAGGCCATGCGTTGATGATTGCGTATAATTTCTTAGGAGGTCGATTGACCTTCCGAAGCTGCGAGTGAAAGAGTATATAAGCCGACAAGTTCCAACTGGTGGATTTTGGGTTGGGCAGATGGATTTAGAATTGCAGTTTTATTTAGCCTTCCGGGATTATTTGCTTTACTTTAAAATAAAAAAGTACGAGCTTTCGTATAACTTTCGAATACGCCAAAGAAATCTAAATATTTCCTCAATATACTGAAAGGAATTGATACCACGACATAAAAGAGTCCATTGGGAAATGTACCGATTTTTATACAAAATTGTTTGAGAAATTTAACAAATTATTATTTACCAGTGTATAAATTTCCACTAACGAAAATTCGAAGTTTATTTTTTAAATCTTCATTCAGCAAACTACTTCTATCCTTTTTCAAAATTTTTATCCCACCACTTTAGCTTATGGTCTCTAAATCCAACCATTCCCGGTCCAACGATGTATGATACATCAATTCTTTCAAAAAGGCATGGTTTCGTTACTGTATACCTACAATATCTTCGGGATGGTGTCAAGATCCCAATAACGCTAACACCCAAAAATAGATACTTTTGAAATGTGGAATTTAAGAAGAAATAATTACAATTCAGATGGAGGGTGACATACCGCTAACCCTACAGAGGAATTCAAATAGTAGTTTCTTTTGTAAATATCCCACAATGGAAAGTAACAGTTCTTTAGTTAACGCATAAGTTGAAGGCATTAAAAACCGTTCTGATGAGCGATTATCTATTGAGAATAACCAATTGTGTTCGCTTCTACTGTTTACTATTTCCCTCGTAAGCGGTTCCTCTTTTAGTGACGTTCCCCTTTATCCCATTCGTCCACAGCCGTCAGCGCACTTCTCAACAAGCTGCCTCTCCCTTTCAGACAACCTCTTCCGCTCCCCACTCATTGTCCTGCTTCAATTGAAATCACCCTTCCCATTGCCGAATAATAAAGAATTCCCTTCGTGTTCCGTGACCAGGGCCACTAATTTCTGCAATCGAATTAGTTTCTGGTCCTGTACAAAAGGTTGAAAGCTCACTTAAAACGATTTCGACTTTATCTAAACTGTTAGTCCATTAAAAGCTCTGTCGATTCCGGAAATAAGCTTCGAGATGTACATTTTGATTCACATTGACTTGCAGGCGAAAATTTTTGAACGGATCCAAAAATCCAGATTTTTCATACAGGCGTAGATGATTGAAAAATATGCTGAGTGATTCATAGCGAAATTGCTTGCGGGTCTCCTTAAATCGGGACTGCTATCCAGTTAGCCCTAGCCAGTTGATCTGTTCTATCAGTCAAACGGAGGGGAGTGTCTAACTATAAATTACTTAATGAGAAGAATGTAAGATTATTTTGTAACCATTGCGATATTTAAAATTAATGGACATTCTTCGTAGATCTTAAAATTCATTTTTTTATTGCTGCTCACTGTTGTTTTATCATGTTCGAAACACTTATTTATTTGAAGAAGAATTACGACTGGCTGCCGAATTCGAGAATTGACTATAACTAAATTAATTTACATATAACAATTCACTGCTAGTTTTCTTATCGTGATAAATGATTCAGAAATGTACTAATTCTCATCTATCATACATCATCATTACTAGCTTGAACTCTAAACAAATAGCCCTCTCCAACAAGTTATATCCGGTTACTATTTGACACTCCAGAAAATTCTCCAAACTCCGAGTGTGAGTTCGGAAGGTTTTTTTCACAAGCTCGATTTCTCCCAGAGCGAGGAAAACTTTAATAACACATTCCTCTTGAATGGAAAGGGTCAAAGACGCAGGTGGTCTTTTCAACTCTTCGGAAAATTCCCTCGAAACGGGTCGAAAAAGACTCCCATCTCGCGGAAGGCGTCCTCATATTCGAACTGACCCACTCCAACTCGGAAGACACACACGTTTCCCTAACGAGGTCACGGTTCATCCTCGGTTCCCCTCAGGGTAAAAGCAGATGAGAGAGGAAAAAGACGGAATCTTCTCTTTCGCGTGATTTCATCTCCCCGCGCCATACGCTCAATTAGCCTTAATTCGAGCACGGAATGGAAGCACGGCCGTACAAATTGTTATTATTCCCAAACGAAACCTGAAACCCCCTTGGAGTCCTTTTTATCTCCCGTTCGACGTAACGAACCACACTGCGACACACTTGCTTCGAAAGAGGCGGAAAAAGCGTATTTCGCTAATTAAAAGCTCTCGTTGGGAGGGCAGGTAACGAGGAGGTCGCGTGACTCCATTCTTACTCTCCTCCGGGGGACACTGGTTCGATTCCAAGGAAGAAACGGTGAACTCGGAGGATTAACGGCGCACTTCATAGGAGAGTGACTCTCTAAACATCAACCTCAGACACTCCCTTCTCAGCTTCCAAATTTTGGGAGACGGAATGAAGCTTGTTAGGAAAGATGTGGATTGCGGTAAAAAGCTTTTGAAATCGACACTGAACCAGAATTTCTGCGAAAGGTTCCTCGTATGTCCTGCATATAACACTTTTCATATGGCTGGCCGTATAAATTAGATCAGCATCATTCGTACGCCAGAAGCTTTAATATGACACAGTCTTAACGAACAATGATAAAGTAAGATAAAGATACTTATTTTTCTTACCAAAAGGCAAACGATAAAATATTTATTCATCAAGTTATGTACGATAGCATGAGCGAAATACACAGCGCTTTTTCAACAACTCTTCACCCACAACAAAACTGAACCCAACTCAAAAAGCTAAATAATAAATTGATATGAGCACAATTCAGGGACACGAGATGAACTTTGTGGCAATAACCCATCAGGAGACATTAGTACAACGACTCCTACAGTTTTACTTCTACACCTTACCATAATATGAGTGAATCTTTCCATTATTAGACAGGTACTCAAAAGCAATAAGTGAATACGTAACCAATGACAGGGAAATATGATCCCGTTTTCCCATGAATTAGGCATATCTACGTTTGAGTTTTTTCTTTGTAAATACCTGATGATAAGCAGTGGTACTTAAAACCGTACAGTCACACTGCAGAAAACTGATATAATTTATCATTTCTCCCTAAATAATACGTGGCTTAAAATCCTGAATGTATATGCTACAGCATTTTAAATAAATCTCAAAACAGCGCCGCTTGCTATGTTAGCCGTTCCAATCCTTGCTCATTTGCGGCACTTGCTCCTATTTGCGTTCGATACTTGCTGCTTCGAGATATGCCTTTTCGATGTGCAGCGGGTCCTCCCCGAACGTAAACTCCGCACCGAGTAAAAAGATGCAAAAGAAAGGCCCATTCTTCACTCATTTATGCCCACGTTCGGCACTTACGTCATTTATTAGTTGCGAGGTGGAATTAAGTGGGCGGATATGTTACCACGACCCGGCGATTAAAGTAATTAAATCCATCCCCTCTCCGCCCGCCCAACTCTCCTATTCTCTCCTCTTCTCATTCATTCAGTTTGTCCTCACCTCCCCTTTATCCTCCCTCTCATTTGTAGTCGTCCCCTCTCCCATTTCCCTCCTTAATTCCTTTCATTCTCTCCCCTCCGATCCCACCTCCGATGAATTCCCTTGTTTCCTCTCGGAATTCCACCCAAATTTTTCGCTTTTTTCCTCCTTTTGCCGAGACCGAGGAGTTTTCGGAAAACAATGGCGATTTCCTCCTATCCGCGTCATCATTCCTCGGAAATCTCATCGGAATTAGCGGTCGGACGAAAAAAACCGATCGGATTGGATCTCTAAGCGTGCCCGGGAGAATAAATCATAGCATTTTTCCCGTTGTGGAAAAAAAGATGATGGAATCGAAGGATTTTCGTCGCCGAGGATGTTTTTGCGGCGGCCCGGCGTCTGTTCGTGATGAGATAACAAGATGCAACAAACGAGTCGGCTTCCGCCAAAAGAACCGATTCCTTCTCCCCTAAAAAACGCGATACTTGGCCGATGCGGAATATAACGTACGCCGGTGTCGTGCTAATACCGGAACATCATTCCTCTCATCTTTCCCGAATTCATCATTCGAATTCCCCGCGTCGAATATCTCTCTTCTTCCCCCCTTTCCTCCAATTCCGTCCCTTCGCAACCATCTCAATCGGGCCTTTTTTATTCGCGTCTCATACGGGCCTTTTTTTCCCCGCTGCAATTGTGACGAATATCAGAGGCGGCTTATGAAACGAAAGCGAGCGGGGGAGGAGCAGTGGGTTGCATACGGAACGAGCCTCCCCATTGACGCACTCGAAAATACCCTCCGTGAGGATCCTAAAGCCGCCCGTCCGTGCGATAACCTGTGCCCTATTCCCTCTATTTCATCTCGTTACGAGTAATTTTTGAGAGCGATGCATGCACGAATAATAACCTTTATTTTCTCCTCTTACTGAAATCAATTCTAGAAACGAAGTCGGTTGGTATTGTTCCGTATGGACCGCGAAGAAAAACGCTGATTAAATATTGTATTACGAATTTTTCGTTCTCCCTATTTCTCTTCCAATGTAAGACACTGTTACTATATGGAAATAAAACCATTCCTTCACTAAGTTTTGAATACCTGAATGAAAATATTCCTTGGTCCCCTCTAAAATCTACTTGGCCACCAAAGCACCTAATTTCATGGTGCTACACCTAAAATCAATTTAATCAAATATTACTCCGTTATTTTCCAAAAGGATCTAAATCTATATCCAAGTTGATACGTCAGTCAGGAATCAAGCTATAATTAATAAATTATGCCTCATTTCAACACATTTAGTTCCCTTTTCGTAATTTGAGGGTAGTAATGTATTAAGCTAAAATGTTCCTGGGACGCTGATTCTATAGTACTACTGTTTAAGTATTGGGATAAATAACCTAATGTATGCTAAGATCATGTATAAATCGATTATCTGCTTCAGGGATAAGCACTAGATAAGAGATAAGCTCTAAACGAAAACATTATTTACGAATATGATTCTTGCAATTTGTAATTGCCACTAATTAAATGATACTATTATTGAGGTTTAACGGTTAACCATTATTTATTATAAATATTACAAGTTATTATTGGATAAGCATCGGAATAAATTATCTAACACACTCTAGGACCACGTTTCATTTGATTTTATACTTCAGGGTTAACTAAAAAATTAATGGAACTCAACATTTCAGTGCAGATCAGCATTGGACAAAACATTTTTGAATAGATCCTTACGATTTAGTGCAACCACTTTTCAAAGACCGATAAGTTAATGCTGAACGCGTTAGTAATCTCTCTCGTCACACTTTTTGAGGAAATCTTGGATGCAAAATGAACGCGCACCGTCCTTGTTTCGCCTTCTCACCCTTCGCCCGCTTAATCCATCCCTCGAACGACTCTTTCACGAGCCTCTCATTTCTCCCTCTGAACCCTTTCGCCCCTCTCGACCTACAATTCCTCCCCCGACACTGCTCATTCAGAACTCCCTCTAAAAGGAAAGAGAGATGAAGTGCTTAAGTGCTGCACATGGGCAGGAGGCCATTCAACAGAACTCGAGCGACATTTGGGGAACAGCCTGTGGGCATTTGTGCGGGACTCCTCTCGAAACATATCGGAAATTTGTTTCTTTCCCTTTTTTAAAGCTGTCAGTTTGAGTGGACGGATTTGACATCCAGGATGGGATTTCATATCCTGAAGATCGCGTTTTGTGAGCATTTGGTCGGATGAAGCTCCGGAAGCTCGAACGAATGAGAATTTGATTCTTGTCGAAAGAGTCTATAAAATAGCCGCATAGAGGAAATTATGGTAGATGACAAGGGGGAAATTTTGAAATCGTCAGTTACGACTTCGAGTGCAATTCTGCTACACTTTTATTGTTTCAATGATTCCCTGATTCTGGAGGACCTCGCAAACTTTTGTTCTCGGGATATGTCAACCTTCGATTGACTTTCTGACACTCCCGGATATGTGTTTCTGACAGGATTGGAACAAGAACCTCAAGTGTTAGGCACTGTCCGACCTTTTTCGTTTCCGTTCCTTCTCGATAATTTTCCTAGTAGCACGCATATCTGAGCAAAGTCGCCAATATATCTTTACCTTCCCATAATCCTTTGCTTAGATTCATCATCTCAGATGTGAAAGCGGGATTAGGCTAAGCAATATTTGAAAAAATAATAACTAGAGGAATTATGGACACAATTTGTGTACTGATAGGAATGTTTTATCTGAGAGGACGGAAATTAATTTTCACTTACATGCAAATACACTAATAATTGCATACGATTTTATATAACTCTTTCAGCTCATTCAAATTTAATTGCCAATCATTATCGATCGACGTTTTCCCTCATTTCTTTGTGCATATTTTCCGATCATCTCAAGTTCTTAAACTCATCTCTTTACCAAGCAATGAAACTAACATGAGAATCGCTTTCTAAAAACGTCTTTTTTACACTCATACATAATTATAAGTATAATATGTCCGGTAGTAATACGCAGGATACTTTTAGGAACATCATGATCAATAAAAATATTATCGTTCATACATTTACATGTACGAATACACGCATGTTAAGAACTTTATTTGCCATGATCATTCTCTAGACTTCACCACTTTTTGAAAACTATTCTTTTACTTATTTGTAATTCACTCGTCAAATGTATAGGTAAGATTAGTTTCAATTAGGATGTATAAACCGTGGAATTCCATCACAGACGAAAGACAGTAGCGACTTAGTTCAGTCCTCAAACAATTCATTTTCACCTCGACAAATTTCATCGAGCCTCTTTAAGGCAAATTGGTCTAATAGGAGAGCAGATAAAAGAGAACGTACGTAATACTGTCTCGTTTGGAGCAAACGTACGTCATACTCGAGGATGGGAAAGAGGGGACGTCGACTAAAATGCTCCCTCTCTTTTAATCCATCTCTACAATCGTATAGTAAACTCCCCACTACGCATCTCTCCTCTTATGTACCACAGCATCCTCGTCCTCCTCCGACAATTGCAGATTCCAGTCACGTGTCCGGCATAAGACAGATGTCTCACTCCCATGGGTCGAAGCCGCGGCGAGCAAAGGAGAAAAAGAGAGCGTCTGATGAGATGGATTAGAGAGAGAGAGAGAGATGGACGGAGAGAAGGAGAGATTGTGTGGGATTGCGAGGATAGAAGGAGAGGATTGTGGGACGGTGAATAAATGGTGCGGAGTGCCCTTTGCGAAGGAGCCGCTCGATATCTTTCCCGATTGCTACAAAGTTTCGATGTACCAAAAGGGTGGGTGTGTGTGACTCTCGATACTTATACTGTAAAACGAGAGTTCGTCAGCAATCAGATATCCCTCGGGGATTTTGAGAAAGAAAGTTTAGTTAAATGTAGTTACTAAACGAAACTGAGACGCAAAGTCATGTATGTACTAATAGAAATCGATGCTATATGAAACTCATAGATTTTAATCAACGAAAAATACGCCATAAGTTATGAGTTATGCTAGTTGGCTTCAGATATTGATAATTATATTGATGCCAAGACGAAGGAAACTGAAAAACATAGTTAACTTTGGTCAGGGGTCAGTTGGGAAAAGAGTGAATATTTTAAGGATTTTTCGCCGCGTACAAATTATGTTGGTTTAGAATTGTTTTCTTGTCTCATTTATAAGCGTAAGGTTTTTTATATATTTTTATTATCTTTAAAGTTTGACTTTTCGATTCTTTCAAAATTCTTCAACTTGCAATTGAATTTTCATTGAAACCAACTTTTCATTTCATTTCTGGGTACTTGAATATCTAAAACCTTCTGCATTTATCCTACAGAATTGGGAGCCTCAAAATAAACAACAACCGCTTACAATATTTTCAAGAGACACTTCCTGGTCCTATTGAATGATTTATATAGAATATGATAATAATGTATTAGAATGAACAGAAGAGGGAAATGGAACAAAAGGAAGGAGAAGAGTTAAGGGAAGGTCGGAGGATGGATATAGTTAGAAAGATGACGCTTGGAAACTGCGAAAGCCGACTAACAGAGATGATGATAAATCGGTAGTTTTGGGAAGTAATTACACCCAATAGCTTTATGGAAGGTCATGAAAAGAAGGACCAGATTCATCGCCATTAGAATTACATCAGTTTGATCGTGTGAATACTGTAAAAATCGAAAAAGTTTGAGATGATTATGAAGTCATTCCATACATTTTGACGATTTTAGGAGTTGTATCATGCGACTAGGTATATAGGTAGGTAAGTAAGTATGGATTACGCTACGGAGACCTATTGCTCACCGCTACAAGAGATACTACGAAATGGAGACAAATTTTTACATGGAAGCACCTCCAACATATTAATAATTAATTCGAAAGATCCTCGAGGGATGATAAACAAAAGAGATGAATACCTCTCCAACCGAAACTTATGAGCGTAATTTGTTGAATCATCATTACCGGACTCCACCGTTATCTCCCGGACAACATCGCTTATTATTTCCTGAAAGATAAGAAGCGCTTTTGTCTTTCGCGCCAGTAACGAAACATTATTTTACACCGTCTGGCGAGGTGAATGATATTTAACAAAACATTTCACTACATTTCCCGTGAGTTACCTTCTCCCGACGCATAGCCCGCGATAAGACCCTCGGGAACTCCTGTCCCAAACACTAATGGAGAACAAACAGCGCAAATTAATTTTCCCTTGCGTTTCAGGCTCCGCTGATCGGAAGATCGCTTCCGCACGATAAAAAAACTCGCCTGAAAAGATTTCAGCGAATCTCCGAGCAATTAACGGTTAAACTCGCAGCATTCGGGGGAAGCGCGGGAGAGCTCCAACCCCGAGGTTTGGGTAATGAGAATCAAATTGAGATAATTTGGGAACATTCCGCGGGACGGGTTAGAACTGGTTCCTCGTGTGTAAATAACCGGGCGACTTTGAATGGAGACGTACGTTAACAGGATGTAAGCACGATGGTGTAACTCCCGGTTGCGTCTGGGAGAGACGAGAGGGAGTGATTCCGCAAAATCCGTCTTCTGGATTTCGGAGAGGACGACAGATGGGAAATGCTTCGCCTCGATCGCTCAAAAAGATACCCGATACAAAGAGAAAAATAATAACCAGTACGTATCGCGTAAGAAATAAAGCAGTTCGGAAATTTTCTGCTTGGAATGCAACGGTGGGAAAAAAGCTCTCCGACCGCAGCTACTTGTCTTTGAAGTTTCGTATCCTACGGACTTTTCCGCGCTTCGCCGAGACAAAAGAAGTCGGCTTGAAATATTGGCGCGCCGAGTACAAGGGATTGAGAGAGGAGACAAAAAACTCGGGAGCGAAATAGAGGGGATTTTTTTCGGGATAAAAAGAGAAATCGCGCGCGTATACTCAGTCAGCGGTGCTGTCCATTAGTCATTGGCGTCTTCTTGCGTGGTTTGTGACCGTAAAATACCGAGTGCGATGGCAGGGAGAAAAAGGCATACTGAAGCGGAAAACCGTAGAACAGGAGGTTCCGCAATGTAACCGAAGTATACCCTATACTCAATCCTTTAAACTACCAATCAGTTTCCGCTACTGAACATTTTACTTACATTTAACTCTCATCATCAAGGGTTATCATATCAAGAAATGTTTTGTTTCTGCTCTGTTAGTCATCCTAACGCCAGCAAATCAAAGTATACGTACATAGTAACTAACTTCAAAAAAATTTATTTCCTTTATCGTGTGCTAATTAAAATTAATGTTAATCGTTTCAATGAATGGATATCCGAGGGAATAGAATCGGAAAATGAAACCTTTTCTTTCTATATCCTAAGGCCAAGAATATCTCATCGAATTTTTACAAACCCACAACTTCTAGAGAATAAATGTATGTAAACATAAGACCGTTTACGTGAAAACTTGAAGAAATGCAAGTCAGTTCTAAAAGAAGTACAATCGTAATTTTTTTCTGATTTGAACAGCGTTCATGAGAACAAGAATCTTCAAACGTAACGCGCTGTAGCTGTAATAGCTTCGTATGACCACTGAAGATAAAAAATAGCCTTGATATACGATAAATTAGAGGACAGCCAAGTGAAGTTTAGGCGTTATCTCAGGCTCAATTTATGTTAGCTGTAAAATGCAATTTGAAGTCATGGGCATGCATTATTTGTTAAGTATATCTCTGAATGATTTCGATTACAATGAATCGAGCGCAACCCGAATTTCTCGCATTCATATCATATTCCATTCATGTCTTCATTATTTTTGAAAATACCTTTTTTTGGAGAAGTAGCATATATTTTTCCAACCCGAGTTAACCAATCAAGGTTTGATTTGATGATGACAGGAAAATGAGGAATATAGACTACGACAGTTCTTCTCAATTTTTTTTGTCAACGATACGTAACAGAAATTGATTAAGTAAATGGACAGATCGGTGCATACTTCCACTGCCATATGCCGGTAGTAGATCTTCAGGGTACTTATGTAGATGTATCACGTCTCTACTGCGATACCTTTTGATCTACATCTTTGCACCGCATGTCCGAGGCGACAAAACAGGATATTCTGAAGATAAAATTACAGCTCCTGGTGGCTAATGACAGAGAGACTACTTTGGACACTGGTCACCATCCAGGCTTCCGAGTGGGATCGGCTTCTTTCAAAGAATCCTCGAAATATAAAAAAAAACACTCGAAAAAATACTCAGCGAGCAAAAGGTGTGCGAGCTCGTTCGCACTTCCAGGAGCGATGCGTCACGAGGATTCGATCAAGCGAAGAAACGTATGTGTGGCCACCTGCCGCTCCTCTCCCTCTCCAACAGGGAAAATTGTTAAAGAATACGAGGACGGCCATCCGAATTAACGTCTGAGATTATCTAGACCTTCCGGAGTCTTTTTTACGCTTTATTTTGTTTCGGACGGATCGCGGGACACAAATTACCCGGCGCCGGATGTAATTTTTATCGGCAGCTGTAAATTGAGCCGTATAACTACACTTTTTATTGCTCGTCTGCGATAAACGGTTAACGTCCTTACATGCCGCGTACCATTCAAGATTCCTTTAGAATGTTCTCCATTTCGTACCAAGTTGGTTTTGAAAGGACGCATGCATGAGTAAACTTAAATGTGTCGCGTTCGGGACTAATTAGGGCTTTTATAAAGTAGCTAATAAAAGGCGGAAAGGAATACCCCCTGAAAAGTGTATAATGCCGATTCAATTAACTGATTGCTGTTTGAATATGTTGTGCCCTTTCGAGAGTGGCAAATCGTCCCCTTTGTTGTTTCCATTCTTAAGTGTATTGCGTCCTAGCGGAGATGGACCAGATAGCATCTCCCGACCAACGAGTTAAGAAATTAATTAGAATGCCGGTGTGAAAATAGCCGAGATCTGATGGTTTTCCCTTACAAATTACCCGCAACTTAATTTCCCCCGTTGCTAAGCCCACTGACCGAGTCTCATCGCTTTATAATCCTATTAGCTTGAAATATTTCGGAGGCGCTGCCTCCGCAGACTTGTAAACAACTGTTTGTTTGCGGTTAATTAAAAATTTTGATAGCAATTTTAAGACCGTAGATAAGATCGCTCTATGGTAGAAGAGTGGGATAGTTAAGGAAATTAATGGATGCGAAACTATTCCAAATGAAATCTCGTACTCTTTTACAAGGGGGACATTTATTACCTAGTCTAACAGGAACGCTCTTTGAAGCTTGCGACTGATTTTATTTCGTCTCGATTCTAAGGCCATTTCATACTCAGAATATGGCAACTTCAAAGACAAAAGTGACTGATGAAATATTTTATCCGTCTGTTTGTTTATAAATTATAATAACCTATTGAAAGTATTCATTTTAAATTCTAAGAACAAGTTAGAAGGTACATTTAACAAAATAATTGTTTTAATACTTAAATTGTTTATAATTTATATCTCATTACGGATAAGTTAAAGGGAAGTAACTATGGTACGCCCATTCAGAACTTCAATTTTTGGATACTTTACCTGTAGCTGAATTGGATAATACTATCTTAGTACAGATTTTCTTAAAAGTCTTAATTGGTGAATAATAAATGCGCACAGTCATTCAGTCGCTTTTCACATCTTCCGGCATTGAAATTATCTGCAATAACGTCGTAAAAAAGTTCCTGAAACAACATAGCAATTCGATTACGTAAATAAGCTGAACACTAGTAATCTCAGTAGAAAAAACTACCAACAAATTTCATAAAAATATTCCATGACGCAAAGAGAGTGATGTAAGTATATTAACGACGTAAAATAGCTCTTCATCCTGGCGTTCGTCTCTATTCAATCAGATAAGATATTTATAATCCAACAGGTTTCCTTGAGGATTTCCGTTCTTGAATATACCATCTCTTATTGAAATCTACTCAGCAAAAGAAAGGACATATCTTTTAATAGGTTGGCAGTGAGCCTCTGGGGAAAACACTAAAACTGTATAGCTTGACCGTCATTCTCTCTTTCATGCTCCCTCTATACGCCTTTCGTTCTCATTCTGTTAGTTTCTTTTACTTTTACTGCTCCTTAGTCTTCCTTACATTCGCGAAAAATTGAAATCTTACCATTACCAGTAGATTTCCCATTTACCAATTGCATCCGAAGCATCTTTAAGGGAATATATTTTATTACCTAAAACCCTGTACGTCTTATTGGCCTTTTAGATACAAAGATATTATTTTCTAGCCTCTGCTGTTGAATTATTACTTTTGCTATCCGCATATATTTGAACTTAGCCAGAGGAATAAATTTCGCATTTAGTACTTCACAGCAGTACTGGCAGCAGAGATAAATACGAATTTTTATCAACCAATAATATGATGGCCTTCCGTAGAGTCAAGTGGACTTCGTAGAAAGGGGTCCCGACTTCGATTCCAGATGAACAAAATGAATTAGGCCGTTGAATGACCTTTATCAATACTAGTACTACTTCAAAAATAATAAATAATAAAGTAGTGGGACCTTTTGGTTTAATATTGCTGTTAAAATAATTTTTCGTTCAAACTAGGAGAATCGCGAAAACCCTCACGATGAATTATTCAAAGAAGCTAAAATCCACACGCATCGATCCTCAATCTTATCTCAAATCGCCAACTTTCTCGCGGAAAAGGCAATCATCGACGGCATTACCTCGGATCGTTGAAATATCAACCAGCTAAGCAGGCACCGCGGGAGAGAGAGGGCAGTTCGCAAAAGAGCACGTAGGCCCGCAAGTCGCCACGCAACTTTTATTCCCTTTAACGTTTCAATTTCGAGGGCTATCGTTTCCGGGCGCGCGATAAGCACCCACTTCTCCCCGCGGGCGCCTTTTCAAAAGACCGATAAACGACTTAATAGGAAAGTCACTCTTTTTGTCATTTGGAAAGCGGACGAGTGAGTCTGCAAATAATCAATAACCCCGCTCCTCCTCCGCGGGGACCTTAACGACCCCTTCCCGGCTATCCCAACGCCATTAATCCTCGCCGCGAATTTGGCCGAATCTCTTTCTTATTCCTTTTCGTTATTTTTCACGCGCCAAACGATAAATAATGCAGAAACCATAAACTTGCGGCCGTCCTCCCCATTTGTTCCCGATGCCGCGGCTTTTCCTTTTTTATTCCGTCGTTTTGTCCGCTGTCTCTCCCCTTCCCTCTTGTGTTCTTTCCCGCGATGCCAACCCTCGAAGCGGGGGTGTGGGGGAGGTGAGCGGCGCTTCCGGCCGGGGGGGAGGGAGAGGGGGGGAGGAAGAGGAGTAGGTCTGCACGGCAGAGACAGGTGCTAGATGGGCCGGCGGGTCCGATGGGGGGAGTGTGCAGATGGAATGGGAATAAAGAAACAAAAAGAGGAGACGGAGGAATGTTTTCAACCTCTACAAAGAGAAAACGGAAAAAGGAAATTTTCCTAGAGTGGACTGAATGCATTCGGGATTCATCGAAATGCAATCGCTTTATTTATACGCCGATACCCTGATTCCCTAAGACAACACGCATTGCCAAATTCAGCGGCGAATAGTACTCATCAGGTTCCGGCCACCTCATCTTGATAAATGGAATATTTTTCATTGTCTCTTGATACAGGATTGAGAAAAATGTATCTTACATATATACTAACAGCCTTCTCCATGTCTTCGATGGCATGAAAGCTATTGAAGTACGAGTAATGCTGAATAATGGCTATACGTTCAAAAAGATCCCGAACTTATTTTTCCTGCAAAAACGCCGAGTAGGAGATATGTAAAATTGTAGGTGAAGATAGGTAGGTAGAAAGGTAGTTGTTAGGTAGACTTTACCCACAATATGTGGTGCTATATATGTCCTTACGGAATGGTTAGTAAATTTTTACTCGTAGATTCATTGTCTCACGCGGAGATATCTCCTCTTAAACGATTCTAGTTTGGTGAGGAAAGCAGGGAAAACTACCTCACTCCTCATCCTGCGTAATAAGCCTCATTCCATACTATTACCTCTTGGTAGCTAATGTCAGAGGTTATTCCAACCGGCCTTCGTGTTGAATATGTTACAAACTGAGGTGATTCCTCATCTACATATAAAACTTCAAGTTAATGACAATATTTCAGTAAATGAAACTCATCTAACTGTAATGAGAATTATATTCAGCGGAAAATTTTAAAGTTAAAGTCACACGGTGGAATTTGTTTTAGAATATAACGAGTTAAGTGAATGGGAAGCATGACTAAGGGATTTTCCATTAATTGTGGTGTAAATGCTATTCGTAAAGTCCACTGGGAATGTAGTACTGGCTTATGCAATGCTGCTTCAACCAGCGAAGTAATGACTCAGATGGCTAAACCAGGATCTTGATTTATTGACTTTGATCCGATAGATAATAAACTGCAGCGAGTTGCTGAAGCGTCGCCTCACGTATACCGAGGTAAAAAAATTACCGGTTACAAAGTTGTATTTATACTAGTTAAGCACTATGCAAGCAAGCCAAGCGGTGATTTGCTATTCTAAAAGCGTTACAAAATAAAATATATTAGAATATGGATAAGCATAGTCTTTGCAATAATTAGCTGAAAATCATTTTTGCTGTTTATATGTGAACATAGCTATCCTTCCGGCACAATTATGGATCGTGTGATGTAAGTAACGTGTAAATTGTTGTCAGAATCTCTCGCAGATCCCCAAAATATTCTTTCTCTAAAAATTAGGAAGAATTTGTAGAATTATTTTTAGACCATTTTCCGAGCAATCATGTATGCATACTTAAAAGCTTAAAAGTGTGAATGACAGTTTCGGGGCTATTCATTTAATTGGCTCCAATACCTACGAGTATATAAAAAGCATTCTCAGCTACGTAACGGGAGTCCCAAGCTTGTCTTACGAATCCGACGCAGGAATTATCCGCGCGGAAAGTGTTGAGGGATTTTACGTTCATTACTTATTTTCCAAGACCTGTTGCTGTTTGCATTTCAATGGGTTGTCCTTCTTCGAATCCCACGCAATCGCCACTGGTCTTCCTTTCTTGCTATAGAACACACCAGTTTTTTTTCAGGGACGCCAACGATTCGTACGCTTGAAAAACTCGTAGGATTTTCTATTCCGACTTCGCTCCGTGCAAAAAAAAACAGATGTATATTTTCTCGCGCTGCGATGATATCATATGTTTTTCATCCATGGAATGTGAACGGCAATTTTTATTCCAATTTCATCATTTTTAAGTGTGCTATCGATAAAAATATTGGCTGCAAATGAAACTCCCATAAATGTTACTGGACTTGAAACTACTAGTATATATCAGCGGAGAATATAACTCTTCATTTGATTCACGGATATAATGCAAATCGCATTCTGATATTTTCGCATTATTTGGTTCAACCACTCAGTATTTAATGTGGTCTCAATATTAACTTCCGAATTTCAAATTCCTGAAGCAGTCAATCAATCCTGTCTGTCAATAACACTTAAATACTAGTTTGGTTGACATGATAATCCAGTGTTCAGTTTTGTTCAATCTAGTTTTCGTTTGCTGGATGAATTTCGAAGTTTTTGAGCTTTCTATAATTTGAACTGCATAATAAATCATTCACTTTATTCGTGAGGTAGATGGATTTAATTCCCTTTGTCAAATGGAATTTCCTATCAGTTTGAAGTCTTTTAGAACATATTTGCCATTCATCGTCCATTTATCTACTCTTTGTAATTCGTACTCTTACTAACTGTAATCGTACTCTTCGAGTACAACTCCAAACCTCCAGAAATGTCGAATGCATAAATAAAACAGACGTGAGACAATAAACCTTATTGCTTGATAAGAAGTGCTTTAAATGTTTTAAGGGTGCAGAAAAAGCTTCTTGATTCCAACTTAATTACTCCTATTAGCTGTTGAGTTCCTTATTTAGATAGTTCTAGCTTTGAGTCTGCTCTGAGCAGAAATTTCGAAGTTCAGATTCTAACAGCGCGCAGCAGAATAATTTACCCTTATGAACAATTATTGAAATTAAGAATAGCGAAATGGATTGCAGGGATAAGTTGAAGCAGTACAAAAGTAATGCATGCTGAGAAAGTTAGTATGTTGCATAGTAGTAATATACAACAAAGAGGTGAAAATTACTCATACAAGTGGTACCTATTAAATTCCGCAATAAGGAAAGTAAATTTCTATCGAATTCAGACGTGCTGAGAAGCATTCGAATGTCTGAAATGGTTATAAGACAATGCTCTACTTTCTGTTCCAAAACCCGATCGGCATCGTATCAAAAAAAGTGATAGCAGGCAAAACTGAAAACGCGCGCTCTAAACATCGCGTGCGGGAAATCGACCAAAGAAAAAATTAATCGCCGGACCTTTTACTGGAAATATCTCCTTCATAACTTCGCAAGCGTTCGAGAGGGAGGTACGATAAGCAGTAATCAGTCTTTCGCCAATTCGATTACAAATTCACTAAACCTAGCAAAGTTATGCATTTGAGATATGGCTATTAAAATTTTCCACAAGAAAGCAGTATTTAACGGCCGGTTCCGTCACTTTATGATGCAGTCCATATGTTTATGAGTGTCGCATTTCCATCAATGTTAAGCTGTAAGGTGCCGAAACTGGTTCGCTCGATTGTGGAATTACAAAATACCTTATATAATATTTATTTTTCGGTTGTTCAAGCCATTTATTCCCAACACATCCCAACTCACTGGTGTGTCGCGAGTAGTCTTTTGGTACGCTGGGGATTATTCGAAAATTATATTTTTCAAAACTTAAGTAGCCTACCAGCTTTATTTTGCGATTTTTTCCACAATGAAAGTTCTTAATTATTTATATAAAAAAATTTTCCACCTTTTGTTTTATTTTCAATTTGAATTTAGGATTAAATTAAAAGGGATTTAGTTTACCGCTTGAGCTAGAGGAAGCGCGTACGTGTGCCGAGAAAGCCAATAGGTTCGGAATCTTTGCACTCTTGATCTTACGGAAGTACAGCTTTTACAACCCGATGGGTACATGGACTTAGGCGAGGTAGAGGATACCAAAGTAGAATAGGCGAAGAAGGGCGGCGCGGGGACAAGACAACGATTCACCATCGGCGAAAGATTTCCACGAAGGGAGAGGAGACTTCTTTCGCAAAATGTCGCAGTTTCGAAACCGCCACGTAAACAGGCAAGTAGCGCCGTATGCACTTCATAATTCACTGAGGAGAAGTTGTAGGAAGAGGGAAGAATGCAGTTTTCTTGTGGGAGGGGGGAGAGAGGTTGGGAAAGTCTCGGACACGGGAGAGAGAGGAGACAGGATGCGAAAGAGGTCGGATTATGGTCAGTATGGGGAAAAAACGTACAGTTGGGAGAACTTATGAGGAGGTGGTGAGGTAATGAAGATGGAAGCCGCGGAAGGACTCCCTTCTCCCTGAACCTTTTTTTATTTTCAATAGAAGAACGGGGCTTTATCCTCGCGGGAGGCGGGGGAGGCCTTTTTTCTCCGGAGGAGATTTTGCACCGGACGTGGCTCGTGGGAGGGGAGCGAAGATTTATGCAAGCGTTTAAACATGCATCCATTTTGCGTCGCGATCTTTAGAAGGGAAAGGGATCTTGGGGGAAAAGTTTTCCCCGAGACGCGGGAATAGTGTGTTCTATCGACTCACAGCTAATTCTCAAGGACTTTTTTCCGCTCGAGCGAACCGAGTCACGCGCGGCGCCTGTGTAGATCTCGAGATTTTATAGAGCTTAATTTTTATATAAAGTGCATTTTCCGCGGAGTGCGCGAGGATATTGTGTTTACGTAATGACTCTCTGATTCCCATTGGCTTCTTTGTGTGTTTAGGGATATCTTGATCGGACGAGAGCGGGGAATCACCGAATAATCGATTGTTGCTTTTTCAGGAATCTGGGGAATCACTGATTGGCGTTATTCATTAATCTTCCCCACTTTAAATTCACTATTCACTTCATTCAATTTTATATATATAGCTCTGCCGTGAGTTTACTCATAGCGCGGGGAATTCAGCGCATTCTAAATGTTTTACCCATTTCTGAAATAGAAAAATTCCCGTAGACATGCGTCACAACTATTGCTAAATGCTGCCTTATCTTAATGCTTACCAGGTGCATAAGCAACGATGGTTATGTTACATTGTATACAAATGGTTATACAAATAAATTGTATGAAGTGATGGGGATGTGTAATAGCGACGTAATCTTTTTGAAGTAGTTGCTATTTCCACGAGTTCCGAAATCAGTATCTTTCGGCGGCTTAGTTCATAAAATGAATTAAATTCAATCGCTCCTTCCAGAGAGTGCTTACCAGTCATGCACTGGCTCAAGGTAGTTTAAATTGCTTGTGCTAGCAATCCTACATTTCTTAAAAGAACCAGATATGCCCTTCATAGGCTCCTGGATAGCCAAGTTCCAAGTACAGCACGTTTGGCTTTGGTGACGACGGCCCCTGGTTCGATTCCTGGAGGGATCCCATAAAAGCACTTTTGACAATAATACCAATGCTAATAATACTAATATTGCATTCATACATAAAAATATCAATGTCTGCTGAGATAATTCGTCTAACAAAATTGTACACCCGAGCCATCCTTTAGCCTACATGTGGCTACCGTAATTTCATAATTTGATTCCATTAATAAGATACTTGTTAACGCGAAATGATGTTTCTAACGCATTAGAGGCATTCAATTATATCTCGGAATTCCGCCAAGATATCCACAGCAACTTTCCCAGTACTTCGGGACTTTTTATGACTGTAATGGATGGAAATACCCTTGCTTACTAACATCGCATGATCGATTCCATTTGAAATCTCCGCGTAAAAACGTATTCATAACGAAATAATTGGAGCCTTTGCTCGGCCCCGGGCGAATCGCGTCGGTTACTTTGACTTCGCACTCATTTCGCTCCCGAGTCCTTGATCGAATATAAATGCAACTCCTCTCCGCCCAATAATTTCCGAGCGATTAACTAAAATTAAATACTTTTTGTATCGGATCCAGGACTGGACGAGACGTTGGCATACATTTCGGGTGGTTTAAACTGAGAGGGGCAAGCATACAGAACTCCCTCGTTACCAAACGAATGTTTTTTGTCTCCCGCCGTGTTTTAGTGCACATTTCCTTGACCAATCTTATTTAACTCATGTATTATTCCTGCGTTTCTTTCCCCCGAACAAATCGCCGCTCGTTTGTTTGCTCGCCTCCGCCCGAATTTTCCCTGTAACCCATGCCCCTTCCTCCGACCGGGAATTACACGAGGGAACCTGACTGCTGCTTCCGTTTCAATGGTGGGCGTGCCCACGCGACAGAACGACAACCTACCGCCTTGTCCCCAAGGCTAATATTACTCTCTGTCAATGACTGCTGGAAACAAAAATGTACGTTCTGTGAAGCGGAGACGAAGCGTTTTTACGTCTCTGTCACACACGATTATGTTATCTCCTTTGCTAAATAATGGTGGAGAAAAACGCTGAGGAAGGTTTTTGAAAATCCATATAAGTGATGCATCGACTAGTGGCTAGCCAGTGTGAATTGTGGATTGGTGACGATTACCGACGCCCTTTAGGGGGTGTTAGGTTGGCTAATTGAAATTAATTAGCTGGCTGAGGAGTTGTTGCATCTTGGCTAGGAAGCTCTCTGCGGATATATGAGAAATTTAGCGTTTGGATTTATAGCCGATGTCTTTGGAAACGTTCTTACTCATTTATAATTTATTAGGGTAAATCAATTGAAATTTTAAAGAAAATTCTAAATTTTCACATTTATAAATAAATGGAGGATGCAATACTGAATAGTTTAAAGAATACTATAAATATTGTGTATAAATAAACTTAAGGAAGTATGGGCGGAAATTCAAGGACCCCATCTGCATAGATTTGGAGCCTGTACAATTTTCACCGGAAAGGTCCCCAGGTTCTTCACTTTGCAACTGCTTATTATTTAGTTTTTATCACTGGTTTCAAGAATACCTAAAACTTGCTTCTTTGCCGGTTTTTTCCGAGAATCAAACCAACTCTTCGCAAATGTGCCCACCTTATTCCCCAAGCAGCATGATTCTCAATCCGCGATGACATTTCATTTTGTAGAAACGGCGAAGAAGTTCCTTCGCGCTCTTCTCAGAGAAAGGGAAGGGACAAATTTCTTCACGAGCCGCCAACACCATCCATCAAATTTAAAAGCGACGATTTCTTCCCTCTTTTTTCCCACAGGAACGACTCCAATTCTTATCGCCAAGGTCTTAACCGGGAGGACTCGAGGGGACGAATTATCGTCGTGTTCCGTATTTTTACTTCCTTTTCCCCTCCGTCCCATTCTGTTCACGCTTACCGCTCGCGCCCGGGGGAAGAACAGCGGCCGAAACGCTGTCGCATGCACACGCACTCAACGTAAACAGCGGAGGCATTGTCGTTATTGGGAAGAAAAAACATTGCGTGGTGGGAGAGTGGGAGACATTTGCGGGAAGGAAATTGTGGGTTCGGTTTTTTGTAGTGGGAAATGGGAAGAGAGAGTGCGTGGGAGGAAGCAGAGTTCGGGAGTGTAATTGCAGCTAGTTAGCGGGGGCGGTGGGCGAAGTCGGATGGTTACGAAAGGGGATAAGGAGAGAGGACATTGAATTTTTTATCAGGGGTCACTGGGTTTGCATCAACGGTTCGGAGTCATAGAAAAGACTGCCACCTGTTAGTCTGTCAAGGTTAACTATCCGAAGAGAGGTTTCGGGAAGTTGGGTTTTAGTATTTTTACAGCCTTATCATGTGTGTGACATGGTGTTCTTCAGTGGAACTGAAATCCTCAAAACTCTTTAAAGAAAACATAAATCGCCTCAGAGCTCTTTGAGGAAAGCATTGATGTTTAAACACTTTGCTGAAGTGAAACGAAAGGACAAGCAATTTCTAGTAGATGAAACAACATCCGTTCAGGAGAATCTACCAAAATTAAGCGCTAAAACTCAGATTAATGCACTCAAACACCCTCAAACTTCTTCCTCTTCGTTGTATGACTACAATGAACCGATCTGGTGGGTAAGGTATGCCCTTCTGCTTCACGCCGAAAGGCGGTTAGCAGGATATTTGTATGCATGTAGATTGCTATCAATTTTATGGGAAGTCTCCCTCGGAGGTAAAGTTGTCTAATTCTTATGGCTTTCATTACATGGACAATGGTCTCGCCTTAGCTCTGACTAAAGAAACGTTCGCCTCGGGATTTGCGGATGTTACCTTGATGAAGATAAAAAAATCCTACGACAACTACGCAGCTATAAGGTAGTTTCTGTTAAACACCTGTTATCTTGTGTTTTCACAAACGTTTCCTCTTGAAAATGGCCCCTTAAAATTCGTCTCTGACCAACAGAGTCATTAATTAGCACTGGTACAAATGGCATCTTATATTCCTCCGTCCGTGAAATTAAACTACAAAAGAGAAGACTCAGAGAAAATTATCGAAGAATATTAATAACGGAAAATTTCGCGGATATCTTACAATTTTTCCGTTTTAGAGTAATCAAAGCAAGGTATAGCGCGACGAGGATCGACTATCTGTCGGATTGAGAGCTCCCTGAACAGTAGCAAATGTTTAAAATGCCTCGTAGAATATAAGTCCAACTTTGAATCCAATCCTTTTAACAAATGTCAGGCGCAAACGGTAGCCCTTTCCGAGGAGTTTCTTCAGCTTCTAATGCTTTGGAAGAACGATTTATTAACATGCTAAGAATAAGGAAGGTTCATGGGAAGGGACTGTCCGAAATCAGGTAATTAAGGAAATGGAGCCGCGGAGGTCTCGGAATGAATTTAGTGACGAGGCAAAAAAAATAGGAGGCGATAATCTCCTCGCCTCTTCTATCTCTCGGCAGCGTAGTCGAACGGGACAGAATAAAGCAACATCTCCGTGCAGTGGAAGCCTTTTGTCGTGCCGCGTGCAGCAGCGGAAAGCTCTGCCAACCCAACCATGTTCTTCCCATCTTCGCCCTTATATCTTTCCTCTCTTATCTCACTTCCTAGATCTGTCTTTTTTCCCTAAACACTCTTCTTTTGCGCCTTCCCTCACGCTCGCCTTCACTGGCGGTGACCTTTACGACCTAGGCCTGTCCTCTAAGTCATTTTTCATCCGCTTCTTTCTCACCGCTTTTGTTTCTAAGCTTCTCTCACCTGCTCCCCTATCTCGGCGAGCGTCTCGCTGCTAACTTCGCCAATTTATTTCCTTTGAATAACGTATATCTTCCGTCTATATTTTAAATCTCCGCACGCATTACCCTCTTTCAAACTATTAAAGAAACAAACAACCACTCCCAGATGCACAAGTTTCAAATTATTCCACCGATCTCCATTAAAACGTCTTATTTGTGACTGACGTCTCATCGGGCATTATCTTTCCGCTTTCTTGCTGCATTTCATTACTTTTACGAGTTGTGGAATATCTCAAGCTTCCATAGCCGATAGTTTTTGTCGAGAGGAAGAGTCCTTCGAAAACCTTCTGCTTCTAATTTTTCTACTTGTTTATCCCTTCTTAGCAGCTTTGCATTACCACCTTACTTTCTCTCATTTTTTCTTATGATATCTTTAAAAAATCACAAATATATTTTCCAATAATTAATTTCCAAGTTACTTGAAGATTTGAAAGTAGCTAAGTTTCTCTGCTGGTCATAGAAGTAAACATAATACTAAATTGCAGATGCGTTTCGTAGCGACCACCTGTCATTACGTGTCACTCTTGATGGCCGAAATTTCGAAATCGGTCGTGTTCTCATTTTTTTTAGGATAAGGGTTACTTGTATGTTTTTATTTGAGTAAAAAATTAATCTAATTTTTATTAATCCAAACAAAAATATTTTTTTTTTTAATGGAACACTATACTGAGAGATTTTACTTTACTGATGAAATTTGAGTGTGTTCCATGAAATCTGGAGGAACATACTATGTTGTATATTTTTACATTTAATGTAATCAAATTATTGCAAAACAAAAAAGACATGAAAATAATTTCGTCGTTATTGGTCGAAATTTATAATAGAGAGACTACTCTTACTGCGTTATCTTCGCTCAAATTCATAACGAACCATGCCCAAACTAGGAACGGAACCTAGGACATCAGTATTGCAGCATAGTACGCAAACCTCTAGTCCACCTTAACACCTTACATATCATTAACCTCACATGTGTAATCACGGAAAATCTCACTTTTCTTATCTAAGTACTGACTCATATCCTTTCTTCACCCTCTCCAAAAACAGAGGTTAAATATTCTAATCCAGCCCGTAGTCGCCTAACTCAATTTTCCCTTTAGGAATCGGCATCAATAAGTCGCATCGAACTTACGCAATCACCCTGACCTAATACTACTCCTTTATCCACCAATCACCCCTAACAACCCGTTTTATACTAGAAGTTTCTCATTCTCCCATAAATTATCATAATGAATTCCCACATGAATCCAACCCTTATTCAAATAGAATACCTTAGCCTATTCTCTTCCATTTATATATCCCTTTATCTATAACCTACTCTATGCAAGAACCACCCACTCATAGTGTTTTTCCACCGTTTTATGCCTTTTTTATTGTTTTTCCCCTCGTTGATTTTTCTTCCCATCCACTTTTTCTCTCACTGCGTCCTCCCGCCCTTCGCTATGTCCTTCTAACTCCCTCCACCACCAGAGCCCTGTTTACAGACGCGTGCTCCTTCATGTGTAGATCCGGAATATATGAAGAAACCGGAAGTGGACCACACAGTCACTTCTCTGCCTCCCCCTATCTCTCTTTTCTTCTTATTCTCTTTTTCCGTCTCTTCCTCCGACTTCCTTTTATTCCGCCTCTATCGGCGTATTTACCTTCCCTGTTGCCACATGAAGGCATTAATATTTCACTTTGAAGTCCTCACCCACGCCCTTTGGAGACCGTATTTCTCTCCGTGGAATGACCTTCCCTTGTCTTTGTCCATACACCGAGCTATTCTATGCCGTACTGTTTCGAAGGCTTTATAAAGCCATTTTATATTAATCCAAATTAATTTTGTCCATTGCCAGCCATTTTCAGCCAGCCTCTTTTGCTATGTTCAACGATTACCTCTGATTTGAATTCAGTATGTCTATTGGCTAATTTATAAGAGTTGAAAAATTTACCATTCAAAACAGCATGAATCATAAATTCTTTTAAATCCTATTTCTCATATTTTACCAACATGTAGGATTTTTGTTCCTCTATATATGTTTTTACGTCCAAAATTATCCTACTTAAAAACAATGCAGTTAGATTTCCCGGTTGGATAACGCGGAATAAATTGGCATTAAGAAAAGAAAATGCATAACTATATTTCAAGAAAAATAAATTGATTAATGTATCAGGACCATCCCAAAAAACTAATTTTCCCACGAACATTACGAGATAGTGATGGATAATAAGAAAAGATGAAGAATTTATCATTTTCTCCTAGCTGCTAGAAACGTCCAGAAGTGGCTAGAAAACCACGAGGAAGGAAATAAAAATCTTATATTAATATCAAATAAAAGGAAAATTTTTCGCAATTTCTTGGTTCAATAACAACAAAGGAAGTAATAAGCTTCGAGTAAATTCCTAATTCTACGTTATGATTTAATCAAACCCTGCTGGGAGCGAGTTGAATCTAATTGAAACATCTTCCAAATTCATTCTGTACTGGTTTAATAAATTTTAGGTTCAATTTTTTTTAATATATCCGACAGACAGTCTCCAACTTTCTAGCAGCTCTTCGCCTCTCATTTCTTAATATGTTAATTTTAATTTCCTGTGCTAAGATCCTTAACATGCCGCTTTCCTTATCCCTCAGTCTTCAACTTGCCGGTCATATTAAATTGATCCAAAGGAGGCAACGGAACAAAACGCGGAAACTTTCTGACAAAATAATATCGTCAATCAACTTCGCGATTCGAATTAAGCATTTATGGGATGTGTTTTATCTCATTGGCGCGTCTCTTTGAGCTCCAACAAAACTCGAATTAGATACAGCCGTGACAACGACATATGGCGTCTGATTTTGCATCTGCTCCATTAGTCTTCCAGTATCTTTTATTTTGACCGAAGGGAACCCGAATTAATCAAAATATTATTCACGGGAATATTCCGAAAATTGAAGCAAGGATGTACGCCAGGAAATATGGCACATTAAAACCGAGAAGGTCGATCCTTCCTTTTGTAGAGATATTTTACCGGTCGTTAACGTGCCCCACACTTTCTCGAATTTCTCCCACTCTTCGGGCTTAATCTATCCGAAAATTCGTCTCTTCCGACGCGACACCTTGTAAATTTCGAATCCCCTCTTCCTCTTACTATATCATCCTATTCCTCGACCGATCTGTCGGTCTCGCCGCCATCAGAGACATTCATCCTAATTCCCTACACCTGCCGCCGCGAAATGATCTAGTCTCCCGCTCTTCCACCCTTCCTACCCACACCGCAGGCCCTTTCTTTCCTCTTCCTGGAAGTGTGCCTTCCTCGACTGTCGTGATCTTCATCTTTTTTATTATTACTATAGCTACCTCTCTTTCCGGTTCCCGGAGTCTTTCCCCTCACCCTCCGGCTCCCCCACCCCCAATCTCTTCTCCTCATTCATTCCCACGTTCCCACGCCTCTTTGGATATGAACCTCTCCTTCTATGACTCTCCCAGACGATGGAGTCCTTCACGGACGCCACACTGACTATTCGTGTGGCCCTCGAACATCTTGAAGGCGGAGTGGCCCCAGCACGCATTTGCGTGTTTTGCCCTTTTCTCTATCCTGTTTTCCCGATGCGTTTATTTCCTACTCCGCCCCTTTACCTATGAAGCGTGGTGTCATTGTACGTGTCTATGTTTCCGTGGAAAATATTCCCATCCTTTCCTTCAAAAGTGTTTCCCTGGCAGATTGCTTCACATGAGTAATAAGTTTACCTACCATCGTGTGTGAGTCTCACTGGCTATCGGTCATTTCGGTATCTAGATGGATAGCTTATCTAGATGCTAAAACAAGTTGGTATATTAACAGTATTTCAGTTTAATTGTCATCTAAGATGATAAACTTACAAGCATAAAAACACATACATTGTCTTATTCGAAGACTACCTGAAGGAACTCAATCTAGAATTGCTTCAATGTAGGTCCCAAAAACCACCATCCTTTTAAAAACTCATTCCTTATATTGCCCAATATTTTTAAGCTTTGAGTTAATGTTGCCGTAATAAATTATGTAATATTGTCCTAAATGCTCTAATCATTTTATTGAGCTGTTTGTAGAATACTTCTTTCAGACTTGTGATCCAAAATTATTAGAATGTGTACTTCTTGACAAACTCTCAGAAATTCTCGTGCCAACGACAGATTCATCGATTCATCCCATTCATTTCTGAGTGTTAATAGGTATAAACCACGATTATTAGCTTTTAAACTAATTAAGACAAGTTACATAATCACAGGTATTAAGCTATAAATTTTCTCGCAGATCTATTATCAACGGGTCAGCATTAAGTAAACTCAATTTTATGGTTCAGCTCCTTGTTTACAGCTTGAAGGACGACCCACAGTCTTAGCCCGCAGGTGGTACTTTTTTAATTTTCTGACTTCATATCAGGACCCATAATCAGACCCGAAACGCATGAAAATGAAATGTCTTAATCCTTTATATTGCCCACTAAAGCCTCCCGCAATGGATGTACTTTTTCCACCTTCTAAACGCTTCCGTGTCAAAACCTCCCCTCCTCCAAACCTTCCTCGCCCAATTAATCGTTCCGAGCCATTTAGTTGAGCAAACAAATGTTTCAATCTCTGAATAACGGGGGCTATTAGATCAGTTCGCTTACCCCTCTAACCCGTTATCTCCGCATCCCTTTGACCTCAGTTTTGCGCTGGGCTACGAAAACCAGCAATTAAAAAATAACCAAGCGGGAGAGAGTGAGAGCGTACCCGTTCCACTCATTGTGCTTTCGAAAATTTTCTTGACAGTTGACGATTTAATGAGGATGGGGAGGTTTAAATGAGGGAGGATTGATGGATCGAGGGAGGGAAGGGAAACATCGGTACAGAATGATGCGGCAGGAATTTTTCCGGGCGGCTGTGAGAGCAGCGGAACGAGATATAGCTAACGTGCTTCCACGGGCCGAGGAGGCGATAAAGCACGGAATTAAGGCTACCTCCTGATATTCCTGGCAGATATGAAATTAAGTAGGGGTGACGGGAGAAATCTAATGCATTTTTAAACGGGAGGAGTCCCTCGGTGAATGGAGGTTAAAACAGGAAGCGATGATGTTCGTTGAAAATGAGAAGCCGACGGCGGCGAAAACATCCGAGTGTTTTCCTGTTCGCGAAAATCGTTTGGGGAGGAAATTCGTATGATTAAACATTCTATATTAACGTTCCCAGCGATTCGTACATAAAAAATTAGTGCAACTTTAAAGGGCACCTTTCTATGGATAACCAATAAGTAATATTGGCATCGTCCTTTAGGGACTAAAATTTTCAACACCTGTATCCATAAATCGACCAAACGATGTCCATATTCATCTGAGAAAATTTGCATGAAAAATGTTTCCCGGCTTAACCTCCTATGAAAATTTCGGATACAACATTCTCAATTGATGCCATCTGTCAAGATGTAGGAATATTACAAATTGAAATTGCAAAAGCAAATCACTATTTATCTGACTGATGCTGCTTGATTGTTTTAAGTTGAAGTAATAAATATATAACTAATCGGATTTTCTGTTTATCATTAAATTCCGTCTAGTTAGCCATATTCTGTCCACAGTTCAATTGCTAATTAACTTCAGGACTTTTACATTAAATTTTATTGTTTACCCTAGGTTAATCGGTTATTTTGATTCACCTAAGTTTATAGCACTAATATATTTTAAGGTTATTTATTGATTTCAGAACTATCTAGAACTGCGCCGACTTTAAATATGAATACCGGAAACAATGATGATAGTAATTTATTTAAAACTTTTCCCTGCAAATAGTATTGAGAAACATCGGCAAAACTTCTTGAAATAATGTTAACAAAGAGACGTTCAATGAATAGAAAAAATAGAGAATTCTCACAAAATATACTTCTTACATAGATAATCTGGCACAGGAACAAAACCCAGTAATGCTCACATGGTTCAGATAAACGTCTTCCATCACTGATGCCCTATATCAACAAAAAAATCGCTTGAGTGAAAGAAAAATGTGAGAGCTAGTAATTCAGAGATAGTTTCCCGCGACAAGTCACTCGCACCTTTGCTGAAAGTTACCGTTCACTTGACCATTCCTCTTCTTTGAGAAAGGCGGTAAAGGCTGCGGAGGGAAAATTCGTGCTGAGGCGGGAAAGAAATCGGTCGTAATCCGGTGAGAATGATGTAAGTTAAGGAACACAGAAGGGGCTTAGGCGATGGGAGAATGGCCGGGTATCGGATGGGTGAGGTAAATAGTGTGAAACACGGTGGATTCCATCGTGCAAGGGTAGATGCGTATCGAGATCCAGGGGAGCGGACGTTAATTATCAGATATGACTTTCGGCTCTCCGGTGAGATCAACGCGCGAGAAAACGAAAGGGAGCGGACCTTCCCTTTGTTCTCTACCCTTCTTTTAATGGTTCCACTAGGAAACTTTATAACGCTTCCTCCCTCGAGCCCAACCTCTCGCGAATGAGGAAATCCTTTTGCATTTTATTGCCGCCACCTCACAAAAACACCTTTTAACCGTTTCCTCGAGATATGGTTTATTTCCACGCGAAGACCGACAACTACTTTTAAACACTCTGTGCCTTTCGGTGAACTCTTACTGGCTATGGGTTCTTTTCCGCATGATAAACTCCCACATCGGCTACCGCAGAATCGTCGATTTCTGTCGATTTTTTAATATAGGAAATTATACTTTCACGGCGGCCGACATGAAAAGCCGCTGTCCACTTGGGAACTCCGGAGCTATATATTTTTTAACGTCCTCGCCCTAAAAACAGTCGTATTATTTTATTGGGTTGTAAACCGATGCATTAGATACCTGTGGCAATGAAAAAATTCGGTACGTGGGCAACATTTTATGCGGAAACGAGGTCCGAGGACCGCTCCCAGGAGACTCTTTACTAATCGGCAGCATAAATTCGTAAATGAGTGTACTAGATGCTACCACAGGAGAAACACAAAAATCTAAAAATTCGATGCAATCTTTACCTATGGGATACACAAGAGAAATATGAAAACACCCTATAGGTGTAAATCTCAGGAAAAATTCTTTATGGGCACCATAGCTTATTCGGAATCCATTCATCAAAATATATGAAAACATATGTTTATGATTAATCATTTAATTAGGCGCTGGTTTGATACGTGAGTCTTAAAACCTAACTCATCGCTGACTCTCATTCTTTGTTTATACTTGGTTCCTTAATTGTACACGATGATAAGAAGGAAACCAATAGCCTACAGAATAAGACGAAGAGGTTCAGTTTGATTTAATTATCATTAGTGCATGTAATCCTTTTCGTAATTCCTTTTCCTCATTTAATAGTTCGTACTAGACTTTCCACGAAAGTCAAATTGTCATAACCAACTTATAATTTTGGAACTCGGCGTGCTAGGTGCACGAAATGGTATGATAAAAGAAACAGAGTAAGGCAATGAGAAATTTGATGTTGGGTAGTTCATAGTGAGAATTTTCCGAGCAAGGGAATGAGGAAGCAGTGGGCAATGGGTATGATAGAGAGAAGGGCGAGGAAGTAGAGCGAGGTGAGGAAAGGCACAGGGAATCGAAAGGGACCCACTCCCGTTTCGGCCCAAGATGGGCCATAAGAAGGTTGAGGAAAAAACTGCTTAAAGGAGATCGAAGGGTGGAACAACAGAAGGAAGACGGCCATTAAGATACGTTATTAAATTTACTGAAGTAGTGGTCGATAAAAGGGGCATTAAGATAAGAGTTTGCGTTTTATTGGAAGGCAGAGTGTTAGTGTATACAAAGCGAGGACTAGAAGGAGGTTTTGTGGCGCCATCGACGAATACCGGTGGCGGAGGAAACAAAGGCCCAAAAACGGGAGCAAGAGAGACGTTATTGAAGAGGATTGTGTTAAAAGATGAAAAGGAATTACGACAAGAGGAAAGTTTGTCATGATGGACATAAGGTGGAAAGGGTGAGAATTTTTAATAGAAAACGATTTAGGGAGAGGTCTAGGATGGATGGATACGACTAGAGAAAATGAAGAAAAATACGTAAAATATAAGGGAAAATTGCTAAATCTCAAACCGAGTTTACACTGCAAGTACGACCTTTTCTACTCTTTCTTTCCGCCCATTCTAATTGCATCTCTCAGAAGCTACAACTGGTTGATGGTGGCAAAATGATGAGTCAGTACTCGACACAAAGCTCAGAGAATCATATTTGTTTCGCGCTGATGGATCGGAGGAAAAAATAATCGCCACACGGAAGGGAAAGGTATCTTTTTTTGCCGTCTTATGTGGAGCGGAAATCATATGAGCTATGAACAAAAAGCGCCGATGTTTTTCGGTTGCTCGTCTCGGCGGCCGCATTCGCCGCGCATTCGCTCGCTCCGCCGCAAACAAGCTCGTTATTTTCGAACGGCTTTCGCTCACACGTAACAATGGCGAGCAAAGCGTGGAATTTTTCCTACCGCATCGGAACTTTTGGAAGGCTATATCGGCATTAGAGAGAGAGCCCCGTAAGATCAGTCTCCTCAAAAATCTGGCCGACGAGACGAATGTTCGCTGGATTCCCATAAACATTTCTTCCTTACATACCGCGAAGCATTCGGGAGTCGCTTCTTTCCCCCTTCCCTACCTACGAGCTTTCTTCAATCCTCTCCCTCTATGAGCCATTGTCTCCTCTCCACCCACTTTCAATTTATGGTATTCTTTGAGTAAAATGAAACCTTGGAAGTTTCCGAGACAGAATATCGTGACACAGCCAACCTAATAAATCTTCCGACACTGACCACGAATAAAAAAGACGAAGTACGACTAGTGAGAGAAAAACGCTGAGAATGTAGTTCAATAAGGTAAAAATAACCCGCAAAATCTGATTTGACAATGTATAATTCCAAGTATTGCTTTTTGGATAAAGGTATAAATGCATGATAAAAATAAAAGAATATTTAGATACGAGAGAATTACAGCCCATCTTGTCTAAAGACACACGAATGCCTCTTTGTCTGGATGGCACTTCAGTTTTAAATGATAAATTATGCCGAGGGAAATATTTAATGAGAAGGACTAGACATAATGGCGGTTTTCAGCCATTTCAATCTTTCATCAATATTAATAAGAAGGCTTTTGGGCTCCACTCACCCCGTCCAAGCAACAAAATTTCTTAAATTTGATTCCGTGCGAAAAATTATGACAAAATATTATTCCGCCTGAAAATGAGGAATGCTTTAGAGCGAACGAAAATTCTCGGGCATTAGAAAAAATGAATATGCGGACAGCCTTTCCACTCTCGGCTCCTTTCCCTCCCACTGCATATCTTTCTTTTTCTCCTCTCCCGCTCTCCGACTGTCTGCGGACCGACGCAGTCTCCGCAAATTCCGACGGCGACAGATAGGAATGTCACCTTTTGCCACTTGGATGGACTCGCTTCACCGACGATGCGACTTTGAAGTCGCCCTCAAAAAAATAAAAAATATTCGAAAAGAGCAGCGGGGTGAGGGGACGTCAGCGTTCCGTCCTCTGTTTGCCCCAGTAGCGAATCTCCCCATCCCTCGGCGAATTTCTGTCGGGTAAACGCCATAAAAAAGCAGCATTTCAATACGGGCGGTATTCCGTGGAAGTAATGAAAATTTTCTAGGCAGAAATAGCATTATAAAGTATTTCCATGCGATAAAGCATTTACCTGTTCGCACTCCATGAATATACCCATATACATATGTACTGCACGTTCAAAAAGTTCTTCAAAAATGGTTTCCTCCAGCGAAAACGCCGAGCAGGAGAAATATAAAATTCTGGTGGTAGATATGTAGGTAGGTGGGAGGTAGAAGGACAATCACCCTAAAAAATTAGGAAGAGGAGGCACCCACAATGTGTGGCGCTATCTACCACCAGAATTTTACATTTCTCCTGCTCGGGGTTTTCGCGGGAAAAAATAAGCCCGGGAACTTCTTGAACGTAGGTATGATTCGAAATACATAAATGAGATCGCTTATCGGCTTTTTGAAACGCGCATACGAAGGTATCCATAATTTCTTTATATTGGGTAGACACATCCGAATCGCTTTGCTGAATAAATTTACTTAAAATAGAATCGGAGACAATATTAATCTACGTAGCGCTTGTCCCAATAATGAGATGACTAAAAGAAAACATTATAAGCGGAAGCTAACGGTGTGGGAGTAATTCCCGCGACGAAATTTAAAATTCATGAAATCTCGCTCGGAGATGTTTTCCGCAGTCCGCCGGTAATGTTTGGAATTTCTTCGTAACAATGTACATTTTTTCGTACTGACTACTGGGAGAAGGGGAATTACATGCAAAGGGAAGGATAGCATTTAAAGGAAGACGTTAAAAGGGCCCGTGCTTACACGGCTAACACGAAGGAAACACTCAAAAACCTGGATTTTTTCCTACCGTTCGGCTTCCCCCGAGGAAAGAACGAAGCCAGTTTTACGTCTACTTTGAAGTGGGAACGACGAAGAAGAACTGAGCGAAAAGGAAATTCGGGGAGGCTTCAAAGGGTGGCCAATAGGTTAATGTTAAATAAATTTCCTGCGTTATGCGTCCACCAATCCTTTTCTGCATTTCATAATTAAATTTTCCTAGTGATTATCATTTCCCTTATAAAGTCGCCTCCATCAATTTTATTTCTCAACTTGAGCCTCAAAAATACCAATCACTCCAAAATCATATCAAATAGAGATTCAGGATTTTTTGTAGTACGTGCTGCAGTGTAATTCTTTATAGGTATACATGATATAAATACTAAAAATAGTCTTTCGAGCAATAGTAAAACAGTTTAACTGCCCTTAATTGCAAATCAGTGATATAGGTCAGAACCATTCCTGTTTACGCGAGTGCTGAAGGCTTTCGAAATGAATTTAATTAGCTCAAGAAAATTTCCTTATAAGAAAATGAATAACATTCTTTTCAGAGCTTCCTCGTTAGATGATTCGAACAAATATCGTCGTAACTGATTATTACATTATATATTGCTTTGAATTAATGGATTAAGGTCGAAATAAAAATTACCGTTATTCTACAAATTCCAGGGAATTTGATAGATTTTTCTTACCCCAAGCCTTCAAACAACACAATCTTATAAATGTTAGTATAATCAAGTATGACGGAAATATTCCCGTAAAAACAATTACGAGACTTACGTAAAAAGAATTACGAGGAGTAGTAATACGCGGACTAAAGATCGTAAGTGATCACAACCTTCTGTCTCACTGATCGACTTATGAACTCCTGTCTATTTAATTACGGCGGTGCACTGGAGATATATCCAAGCGATTCCTTCACGGCCATGGCATTTCTCTCCAGATTTATAACGTCGCTCGCGGAGCGTTTTTGCCGATAGCTGAAATTACTCTTCATAAACTTCCCTAATTGAGTCGAGAAAATACCAGCTTAACAGGTGTTACGGCACAAGTCCTATGGAGCAGTTTTCGATCGATTTTACAATCCACCCAACCAATCCCACATGATTTCTACTCCCCATTATGTACTCTCACCTTATAGCCTTCCCATCGTCCTTTCTGTTATTACGAGGACAGCGCAAACCGACCTCACCCCACCGCTTCGTTCAACTCCGTTACGCAGACGTGTCCTTTTTGTTTCGCTGCGTTTCACTTTTGTTTCACTTCGGCTGGCTGGAGCCCCACTGACTTCATCGTGCCTCCTTGGTGCTGAATTGCCCCCTTCTCGCCCCCTCCTTCGCATTTCTCTTCAACTCTTTTCTCTTGACCTCAGCTGACACCGGGTTTCGTCGCCGCGAAGGACCGAAAGCGAGCGCGAAATTAAAGGCGAGCAGATATCGACTCTTTTTCTCTCATTCCCTTCTCGGCTTATTTTTCTCTCAATTGACTCGCTCGGCTGGTGTTAATTCTTTCGTGAATGGGATGCTGCTTCCTCTTCGCATTCGTGAAGAATGCTCTTTCTGTCCGCCTCGTGACTGTGCAATGATTCTCTCGAATCTCTCCCAAATCATCCGACGGTTTTTGCCTCATTCATTGGCGTTATCCACGCTTCTGCTCTTGTTAGGATACATGTGATGACCAAGTTTCTTTTCTTTTTTATCCAGCAATATATGCTACAAACAACTGATCGGGCCTTCGTGATAAGGCTATTTACCCTTGAATTTGAGCTAATATTTGCGAATTAATGTACGTAAAAATAGAACCTTAAATTTGAGAACGGAAAAGAAACGTTTCAATAAAGTTTCGTCTTACAATTAGTACTTTAATGCTTTGCGATAAATTTCGTTAAACGTTATTAAATGTTTAAACTATTGCTCCGCCACTCTTTCAGTAGTCACGTCAAAATAAATCCTTTTCCACAATGAAACATCGAATGTTATTCCATGCATTGCATAGTATTAAACGTATTCAAATTGATTGGAAAAGAATTAACTAAATCAATTATGAAACTACATACTGATCCCAGAAAAAAAATTCAAACTTTAACGTCCCGGGCATAATTAAACACGATCCGCCCTTTAATGACCTTCTATATTAAATTATCGTATCCATTTCTTGGGGTAAAGGTTCTTCGGGTAGCCTTTCATAGCAGCAGCGAATTCCTCCCCACCTACGTAAAGATGCGCCATTTTTTATCCCGGCAGATGCTCCCTCGCTTTACAATAACCGAGAAAAAATTAGAGGACCGCAATCTCCTTTTTTAACAGGCCTACCGTTTCATTTCCCGAGCTCACCAATCACGGTGAGGGACAGGTTAATCACGCGGACGTCAACAGCTTCGAAAATAGGGACAAATGATCTTTTTCCCGCAGGGATACGGAAGGAAAGAGAATGGACTCGAGAAGGAAGAGGCTCGAATTGAATGGGCCCGTGAATGAAAATATTTTCAATTAAATTTCCTTTCTCTTAACGCCTGGTGGTGACACTTTCCGTTACGCGGCCGGAAGACGGATTGATTGATTATGTTTCTGCTCGTCGGGCGAGCGAGCTTTTTCAGGATGGTCGCCCTCGGAAACGGACGGCTCCTTAAAATAATGAACGCTTTTGCTACCGGCGGCGAGAAAGTTCCGCGAGTGGGCTTCTCTCCGGGGAGAGAGTGCCCGAAGATGGATAACGCATTCCTCCCCCACACCTCGCACCTTTTTTCGCTCATAATTAAGTCCCGCGAGCCTTGTATCATGTCGGGCAAATTGTCTAATTAACAGCACTTCTACTTGTTTTTAACGGCGGCTCGTAATTCGCCCCCATTATGTGCCGCCCCCACTCGCGGCTTTTCTGTTTTTAATCGCGACGAGCTATTACCCTTATCCTTCGACAAATGAGTTCTTCATTCGTTTCGAGTCGTTCCTCTGGTCTGGAGAAGGCGCCCGGAATCTCACGAGCATTAATGAAGAGGAGGTAACGTTTAGCGCGACCGACGCCGAGTTTGCGGCTGGTGTATCGAGTTGCCGGGCCGCTTTTTACGACGCACAGCGTTCGAGATAGGCCGCTCTTTGAGGGTGTTTACACAGCTCGGCTTTTTTACCCGCCCGGGTCACTTTAATGCGTTCGGCGAAATCGGGGCTTAATGACGATGATACGGGCTACCTGGATGAAATTAAAGCCGAGGACGAATTATTCAGTAGCATATCGGATCAATAAGGAGTTATGGCGGCAATAAAACCCTCTCTATCGAGGATTTATTCCCCTTTATAAGCATTTTTGATTCTTTGAGTACATAGAAATTCCTCGCTTCCGGTTATCTCTCCATTCCATCGCATTAGTGCCTGTTTTACAACTGTGATAACTCCGTGAGATTTCTTCTCCATTCATGGGGTCCAGATGCTCCGTCCATCCTCAATTTGACTACACCTTTTTTTCCTTTATCAGACCACGGCTTTCATACTACCTCGCGCCCGATCTTCCCGTTGCCGAAAACAATAGGCAACCATCTCATATATTTTTTTTTATGACCTTAACACCCATCCTCTCCAGGTAACCCCTCTCTTTTCCCTTTCCCTCTGAGCATCTGATACCCTCCAAAAAAATCTTTCTCCTCGCTACCTTCCCTCTATGGGACCGATTCGAAAGAAGGAATAAAAATGTTCCATTTCTTAGTACCGATTCCAGTATCTTAAAAGCAGCAAATCTTAACCAACCGGTTCGATCGTAATGAACTTTGAGGATAAGGATTTTGACTCTTTTGTTACGCTGAGCTTCTGGAACATGAGTGGCAATAAAAGGCCGAGAAAGTTACTGAATAACTCTCATGTCATTGGTGTGAGATTATTAATATCCCAAAATTGTAGGATTGGCAGAAACGGTATTTAAGTAATCTCTTTAGGACTCCTCTCATTTACTGTTTTTATAATTGTAAGCCGTGAGTAAACATAGAAAGATAGATAATAAACGAAGCACCAATTAACGTCAACGACTTTGTTCTTTGATGGTTTTTGGTGCTTCGTTTATTCAATATTTAACCATCATCGGCCTTCCAGAATTATACAGAATGATAGGACGTTTTATTGTTCACCCTCCAATTCCACTAATATTTAAATAATTCTACTCGTGCGTTTAATGGTCATTCCATCTTTACAATTGTCCTCTTTTAGAATCTCGACACTCCCTACTGAAAATATCAGAACCGTAGAAACAACAACGTAAAAAATTTTAGAGCGGCATCTTTTCTCATTGAATTTTTTTCCCATTTCAAGAAGTCATTCAATTTTACTCATATAAAAAACCACAGTTGGCGTCCGTGATAAAATTTTACATCCAGATGAAAAAGAAAACCCATGTTAGGAGTCTTTTAATGCTTGAGTAGATCATTTTTCGGCACGCAACGTTTCCAAATTAAATTTATCCTTGATGTATCACCTTCTTTATTGCTCCATAAATCCATTCTCCGAGTCTTTCACGAAACTCCTCCCGTGTGACGATCAAGATAATTAGAGGAAAGAAAGGTCGGCCCAGTCAATTTCTCATTTTGTATAGCACCCGATATCCTCTTCCTCAGGAAATTCCAGTTTTCCTTCGCGGCACTCTTTCAAGTGGCTCGATCCTTACATCAGCTGATTCCCCACCAAATCCGAGAGCGAGTTTTACCGAAATTTCCGAGGAAAGGGCCAGTTTTCGAGAAATTACGCGGCGGGATTACGAAACGAGGAAGTGGCGATCGCTGGAAATTCTTCTGGATATTCATCTCGTACTCGAAAACAATCATTTTTTCCGCGGGGGATGATTCACATGTAATCCATGGGGCACATAGCTCGCCTCTCTCCCGCCTTTCGAAACGCTCTGAACCAGGGCAATGCGGATGGAAACCCACTTTCCTGGAATGAGGAGAGGTCATTTCTCCCAAGATTATATGTTGTATAGACCGAGTCGTACACTTCCAAGAAAATACTTTTCCTTCGACGTCGAAAACGGCGGGACTTCCGAAAATTAGTTTCGTCACGATGAGGAATGCGAGGAAGAAATTTGAATGCCCGGTCACCTTGGAATCCGTGTTACAAAAGGAAAAATACGCGATAGTAATAATAATTGAAGACTTGGGCGATTTTAAGTCATAATGACTACTCAAAACCATTACATACACACGCAACGATCATACAACGACCACAAACGAACACACACACACATTCCTTAGCCCAGAAATATCCGATTAGCGGGTACTCGAACCCGGGACCTCAGTGTTTTTAAAGCAAGCTTACTAAATATTCCGCCACCGGGGTCAGCGGGATAGGCCAATATGTGGCCCAAGTTAAATTAATAAAAGATATCGCTAGAGAAATGAAAACGGCACCAAAAAATCCTCCAAACATCAACCTTCGAATCGAACAAAACCAATGCGAATTTGTCACCGCGTGTTTTACGGCTTTGGACACGTTTCAATCGCCCGTGATCTACAGAAAAAAGCGATGTAACAAATCCTTTCAAAGGCATTAAAACGTCGTCCATTCATTGCAGGAAGCTTTTTATATTTCATTTTACTCGCTAGTTAAAGCGGATGCAATGCCTGAAGCGGTGAGAAGGGGAAACATTTCCACGACTGTAAAAAAACCGGACGCTATTCGACAGTTGGGTTCTCTGACCTTCCCTTTCTCTCTCTCTCTAACGCGCGTACACTCTCTCGAGATGATTAATTACGCACTGTTAGGTGAACAGTTAAGATAGTGAGAAGCGAGTGTAGCGGATTGTTTTAATAGAAAATAACAAATAAACTGCTTATTCACCGAGAATAACTAGAAGGGATTCGCTTTCCAACCTTGCGTATATGCTAAGTTCATTAGTGAAGTATCGTGTCATCTTCACAAAAAAGGGAAAGGATTTATTTATCCATCCACTTTAAATCCAAAATTCAGTATTAATCAGCACCAGTACAATATTAAACATTCCGGGTCGAGTGTAATGATAGTAAAACCTAAACGGCAATAATTTCGCAGTTTTTATCTACATTTTACTCATTACTTTACTCATCCATGTTCGTAAAAGCATGCACTGTTAATGTCACTCGTTGTTATACTTTTGTATAGAAGTTATCTACCCCTCCTTAATTTTAAATCCCTTGAAGTCGCAAGATTCGATGCATTGAGAGTGAATTTCACAACTTCTACGAAATACAAATGAAATTCCACAGAATACAAAAAAAAAAAACTTCTACGAAATAATACAACTTCAGGACGGAAACTCGATTTTTATTACCTCAATTTATTGTTGACAATAATTTTTAAACTGCATTGGTTATAGCTGAAAATTCCATAATATCTCTCAATATATTTCACTTTCAATCATTTACGACGGTTCCATTCATAGAATATGATAAGAGGAGGAACTCCCCTAACAAACTCCAAACGTAGGAACTGCAAAAGGTGTTGAGGACTCTATTTAAATTAAAAAGATACGCCTACTGTTGACACATGAAAACTTCAGAACCGCTGAAAACGTTCTTAATCGACGATTACTCAAATGTATCGCCGAGCTGAATAATACGTGTTTGAATAATTCTTCAAAAGGAACAAATCTTGTCATCGGCTCAATAATCATCCCATCAAATTGGAGCAACCCATCGCACCGTTTTCATTGAAAGGAACCAAGGGCTAATAACTAAAACACCTCTGAGAATATCTGAATACAAAATTTAATTTGAGAGAGCCGAATCGGAAAAATTATTCCATTCGGCGGAGGAAATGAAAGAAACGGAGGAGAGGACTTTTTCGACAAGAGGGACTGAAGGAGAGCGGTCACACATAAATCAATCAATCGCGCACGCGCTGATTAATACATTGGCCGATTGCAACGAATTTCGAGGATAATATGTCACTCGTAGGTATCCCGCGGCTAATTGATTACGGGAAACTAAGCCCGAATCGGTTCGGAAAATAATTCGTCTCTGGGATTCGAAGGAGGGGATGAAAGGAAGGCCGAGAGGAAGGAAAGGTGGAGGAAGTGAATTTGATGTGAAGGAGGTGGTACCCTGAGCGGACAGGTCGGCCGTGTTGGAGGCGGGCACCGCTTGCGAGTTGTACGGAGAGCGCCGAATGAATAAAAGATAAGCGGACGGGTGTCGGACGTCTTCTAGCTCTTCCTACCCTTTCGTTCCCTCTTTCTGTCTTCGACGGGTCATTCCCGAAGGCGCCGCAGTCGCGTGGGGTGGCGTTGGCGTCGACCTTCTTATACTGCTTCCTACATGTCAGCTTCATCATAAGCTTCGTCACAAAAAAGTCTTGAGGTTTTCGCGACCATCAACTTTTCTCGGAGCCTTGGCCTTCCCTTGCCTCCGTATCTATTTTCCAATTTCCTCGTTCCAACCCCAATCCTGCTCCTTCCGTTTCATCTTTTCTGCGAATTGATTTCTCATTCCTTATATTTTCATCCTTCTCATCTTTCTTTATCCTCCGTTTCACTTCACCGAAATGTTTGTGATCTATAGTATATAGTATATAGTTTAGTATCAAAAAAGGCTTATAAACTATTCAACAGTCATCAAATGGAGAATAAGTAAGCAATGGTGGAGGTAATTTCTTACTGCCATTTCAATTAACCTCAGAAACTCTTGCTTTGAAAATTTTCATTAAATGGTTGAATTTATAGCACTTTCATCCTTTTTTATTGCTATTTTTCATGTCCTTATCTGTGCCAAATTTCCTCAATGTTGTCCACATTCTGATGCGAAATTTGGCTGCTTATAAAGTACGATTTTTTCATAGGAAATTCATATTACCTGCGTTTCTTTTTTACGAAGATTTTTCATTACTCTTATAAATAGTAGATAAATTGCATGACTGTAACTATTTTTTTTCTTCATGCTTATATATAAATATTTTCTTTCACATCCAATATATAGCCGATTTGCCGATGAAAAATTTGTTTGCTCAGTTCGTACATATATCTATAGAATATTATCCAAATAAGTCCCATGCGGTGAAGGTAAGAACTCAATTGACCCATCTTCAAGTTTTCTATGAACTCTCCATGTTGTCTCAACCTACGTTTCCATCTCATTCTTCACGTTTCTTCTTATTAGGCCCTTCCCTCACCCAGACTCTCTTATTTCGATGCAGCAACATCAATCTTCCAAGCCGCCAGCGTGCCTTATTCCCAGACGGAGGAATGAGATACTCTTTAACAAGACGAGATCTGAATTCAAATCTTCGCCGATCTTCCGATAATTTTTAAATTCTCCTTTCCTCTGTATTTTACCGCGTAATGGCACGCTTAATTGCCGCCGACTGCCCCCACCCTCTTCGGTTAGCTATACTGATCCGCATTCAACAGATCCCGAAACGATTGCTGTTTGGAGCGATAATGACGAAAGTTCCACGAACGTGCGCCCGGCGAAACGACAAGCAGAAGGATTTACTCTCTTTCCTCGAGCCTTAGAAGGACTTCGGGAGATTGAAAGATTGACAAGTCGTGTGTCGTGGTCGGAAATGATTACTCGGAACTTCTCGCAAACAGAGGGAAGGGTTGGGGTTCTTTCGATTCAGGAGAGATCTTATTAGAGCAAAGTAGCTTATTTAGAAGGATGAAAAGGAATGAGAAGAGACAAAGAAAATAAGAAAGGCTGGAAAATGAAACATTATGCACTGAGCATCGATAAAATACACCGCCATCATAGCTAGGGGTTACTATGGAAAGAATTATATCATAATAACATTCACTAACAGTTATAAAGATCGTTGAATATTTCTGACACGTATCATGATTTCAAAACCACTAATAATCTTAGAATTTTCACGTTTCAGAAGCTTCGTTAACATCTCTACATACCCGATTTCATTGATTCTTCTTTGCTAGAGTGCCTTCTTTCAACTTGCAGGAAAATTTATCTTGCATACAATTAGTAAGGCTTGCAAAAACTAATGAGAGTTTACGGCTGATATTCGGAAAAACAGTCAATCGTCTCCTCGGCGACTAAAAATTCAATCAAAAGATCGTTCCTTCTACTAAAGGGGCATTTTAAGCGAATGGTTGTACATTATACAATTTCATAAATCATAAATACAAAATTCATTGCGAAATCCATCCTTTCAACCTTTACCGTCCGTAAATGTCGTGGAAGGTGAAAATGAACACCGTAAGCAGAGGTGTAAAAGACCGGGTGAAATCGAGATAAGATGAAATATAGTCGTATCGCAAAAAAGTGAAGATCGATGGATCGGATCATACTTTCCTTTATATTGTCCTTGGCCATATAACCAAGAAACGTAGACAGAAAGGGAAAAAATGGGAAATGTTGCAACATAGAGAAAGGAATGAGCGAGGAATGTAATTTCATTAAAATATTAACATTTAATTAAACAGGGTCTTACATTTTCCGGAATTGATCACACAATCTTTTAAACGAACGAACATCTTTAATGGCAGATATGTTGCTAATAGTGAAACGTGAATGAAGAAATACGAAGGTAAGGTGAAGATGAAGGGGAAAATAAATAGAAAGGCAAGATGGATGGGGGGAGGGAAGAATATGCGATCGGTGTTTAATTCCAGAGAGGAGGCGGATCAACGGTTGTAGCGGTTGAGCGTTCTAATTTACATCGCCTCGAGGGTTTTCTGTGCATGCGTTCGCACTGGGACGGCGATGAATAATACGACCTCTCGGATGGTGATGGAAAAAATCCAGCGAATGAAAAATAAACGCCGACAGAGCGATAAATTTCATATCTCCTTTTCCCCGACCCAATGACAAATAAAGGGCGATGTTGGGCGACTGCCGGTGAATTGACGTTTTCTCCAGTTGTTGACTTTCTTCCCGGCGCCTTCTTCTCTCTTCTCTCCACTGGGAAGGGGTTTTTAACGGTGAGGGTACACTCCATACGCCATTCTTTGTTTCGGTAATAGATACATCGCAATTCCTTGGCAGTCTTTTTGTTTAACGTGTGTTGTTCGTGGTCGAGAAGTTTAAACACTTAGATGTCCAAATTGATCTTGGAATCCGCGAAGGAAAAATACGTACTTTCTTATGTATTTAATTTTAGAGAATCGTAGGTATGTCTTAGCAGAACCGTTGATTTTACATAAAACGGCTCTTTATACTTGAGTTTACTTTTATTTCTTTTTTAATCTTAGCTGATCTGAATAACTGGTGCTGACCCAGTGCACAGTGTTAACGGAGCAATACTCTTAAAGCACGGTAACTGGTTTGTACGAGCATGTGGTTGGGTAACTTTATAAGCCGTTAGACTGTAGCGGCAGCAGCTAAGAAACTGTAGACAGCACTTACCTTTCCGTGACAATGAGATA
Source organism: Sympetrum striolatum (assembly GCA_947579665.1). Classification (NCBI taxonomy): domain Eukaryota; kingdom Metazoa; phylum Arthropoda; class Insecta; order Odonata; family Libellulidae; genus Sympetrum; species Sympetrum striolatum. Next base: position 83,537,778 of record OX388342.1, read on the forward strand.
AAATCAGTATCCATTCTATTGTTTGATCATGCAGCTACTCAGAGAGCGAACGGGAGTGGGTGCCGAGCGAGTCCTGAAAAAATAGACAAGAATACTGTATGAGAATTACTTCTAAGTCTGCGACAGTCCGCAGGATGTATTTAGAATAAAAAATGATGCAGACAGAGGAGAACTAACGTACTAAGCTGTCATGTGGTGCGAAAAAGCCGATAGGTTTATAGAAGAGGGAAGGTCTGAGAAGGAGGGGGTGGCGTCGGTATTGGACAAAGGGGGCGTGGCGGACTGCGGAGGAATAGAATGAGGGTATCTTTGCAAACGATTACATCGGTCTCGGCCTTTCTTTTGCCTTATCTACGGGGAAGTCAGAATGAAGTCTCAGGCTATTGTGTGTAAGGGCGTAGAAGGATGGTTCCATTTATAGGCCTTACTCTCGTCGAATTGATTAACTCACAAATTTTACCCTCACTCTACTATATGAAACATGTACATCCCATCATCAGAATATAGGCAGAATCCCTATTTTTATTTCATTGGAAAAACTTTGAAGGTGGAGAAAATAATACCCCTTGATTAGTGCGAGTCACTAAAATCTCTCTCTACATTGGTCCATTGATACCACTGAAGAACGAATTTCAATCACAAATTATTCCCGAGGCTTCCGTATGTTTTTTCATCAGCAACTTGATTATAACGTAGCCCGCCCCTATTTGCGAACATTCCTGTCAACTTAGCGCTTCTCGAGTGCTACTACTTGGATACAGAGGGGCCAAGAATGAAGCGGGTCAATAATGACGCTCCAAAGGGGGCCGTAATTATAGAGGAGCTTTACAGCCCTCCTTCATATCGGGTGTCTTTTTGACCATCAAAAGCAAAGAGGAAATTCACTGTGTCGGATCGCGGTAAAGGATCCGATGATTCATGTCTACGGTAAAGCGAATCTGAGACATTATGGCTAGTTTTACTATCTAATAATCGCAATTACATCCCCTATAATTAATAGTTTATTTAAGGGGTATGTAACATAGGCTACAGATAAAGGAATTCCTATCTCTCAAAACCATGATGATTATAATAGGAAACTATTTTACTTTTATAGCGAATTTAAATAAGAAATTCTTCATAGTTCTTGATATCCCTGATGATGGCTAGTGTCTGCGGCCTAGAAGGGTATAAATTTGATAGACTTGGAATATCTTTTAATTAAGATACCACGAAAAATTAGCTTCAATTAAATGAAGTGAGACTTACACAATTTCATTCATAGGTTTCCAGAAACAACAAAATTGATTTTTTTATATATCAATAGGTCACATACTTTAGGACGTTGCCTTCTGAAACACTGCTGCGAAATATTCTCGTTCTCTGAACGAATTTGTTATCCCTTTCGAAATAGGCAGAATCATACGATGATATTCCTCTTTATCAGAGAATGTCCTTCACCGAAAGGAACCCCAGCCCATTTCCCTTCTCATCGATCGGAAGACGAGCGAGAAAGACCCTTCCTCCCCCTTATCTGCCACCACGATGCGTTAGCAAGGTGCTCGGGATCGATTCTCAAGAGAGACAGGAATACTGAACGAGTCGTTTCCTTTTATATTCCCTTTGCTTTTCTTCCGATCTCACTATCTCTCCTCGTCTACACTCATACATACGTACACCAATTCGCCCACCCATCCACCTCACCCACCCCTCCTGCCCCGCGAGGCCTCTCAGCCCCGCCCCCGCATATCTCTACTTCCCCTTCGGGAACGCCCACCCCCGACCGGCCCCGGCAACCCTCACCATCTACGCCCCCGCTCTCCCTCTCCGCAAACCTCCCTGTACTGCTACCTTCCCTGCTGAACTTTGAGGTCGCCCACGGGTCTGCTTCCCAATCCGCCTCTATCTCTGTCTCACAATTCTCAACTCTTTCCCATCCCTTCTTATCCTTCCCCTTTTCCTAATCTCGCTGGCCCTCCCCTGCCCACTTTCCCTTCGTCCTTTTTTCTTCCTAATCAACTCCCAAGTCTACGTGAGGGCCTTCCAAACATTCACTTGGTACTGCTCTGCGTGTGGTTCCAGAGAGAGGAAAGTGGAAGTGGTTTTTTCTGTGGGAAATGAGGGGAGGAGATTTTACCGGACGCTTCTCGGAAATATTAAGAGGATATTATTTATTTTTCGAAACACGAGAACCGATCTTAAGTTAGAGGGCCCTGAGTAATGACATCAGGTTTTTAGAAACCGAAAAATAAGGATATAAGGCTAGAATAGATTTTCTTTAAAAATACGGATGCGTTGTGAAAAACGAGGGAGGTTATTGATAATTCGATCGATCAAAAATTTGATTTTTACCTTTACATCTCAGGCTTTATAAAAAATAAAAAAGTAAATAAAGGTATTTATATGACTGAAATCAATATAAACATGTATATGTTTCCATATAAGCTAGAGTCAAGGAAATTCATTAGAGTGCTAGTCAAAAGTTTTCAGTAAAATATCATTACAGTAATAAGTTAATGAAGTTAATGGTACAATGATGTCAGTGTAACTAATAACAAAAAAATATGATAATGTTGTTTCGGATTTTTTTTCTGCAGAATAGACTATATTTATCGGTAATATTTAAAATCTTACTATTATTCCATTCCAAAGCTCGGTCAGTTTAATAACTGAGAGATCCAAATGAAACACTGACTTTGTATTTGTTTCTAGCAAACGGAGAAAATAAAAAACTAAAAATCTAACATTAAGAACCTTCGCCAAATCACTGAGAGCGGATTTGCTGTTCTCTTTCTAAATCTGTTTTACATAATAAATATTACTATGTTTGCTTTCTGATGAATAGCCCCCTTATCTTACCCACCCACCATCATGAGTTAACCACGCTCATTTAACGAAAACCCTCACAGATTCTCATATTTTTCGACAACATATCCAATCAGGCAATATTGCCTTTTCTTCTAGCTATAACTTCTAACTATAGATGAAGTACAAATTTGCAATTTTATACCATGAAAACTGTAAAGTATAATGAAATTGAAAGGATTGCATAAAGGGTACTCAAGAGTTATATTCAAGAGTTTATGCAATATACATCTGTTTAATAAAAGATTTTTTTAACATTGATTATTGTTTCTCTTCAGGTCAAGATCTGGTTCCAAAATCGCAGAAGCAAGTACAAGAAAATGATGAAAGCGGCGCAGCAGCAGGTCGGCCAACCCTCTACCGCTCAGGCGGGCCCGGGTTCGAATCCGGGAGGTCCCGGCTTGCAGCAGCCTCAACCACACCCCCTATCGTCGTTGTCAGGACAACCTCAGGTGGGCTCGGGAGGCGAGGATGAAGCGATGAGCGACGGCGGACAGGCCTACGGGCAGCACGGAACCCCCACACCCTCCTCTACACCAGTCTCCGACGAGATGTGCTCCCCTCAGCCCCCTCCCTTAATCATGGCTGCCACGCCGCCTCTGGGCGTCGGGGGCCACGGCGGCAACGGCGGCGGAGGCCACCACCTGCACTCCTTAGGAGGCGGTGCTAACGGTGGAGGAGGTGGTGGAGGTGGAGGAGGAGGGTTCAACACCTCATGGGACATGAAGCACGTCGTGAACCAGATGCAGATGAGCGCGGCCGCGGCGGCTGCGGCCGCATACGCCATGCCGCACCACCACCATCACCAGTACTCGTGGTACCAGGCCAGCACGGAACCTGGGAATGTCTCCATGAATCCTCAGGGCTTGCTGACGTAGCGTGACGATCGAACTGACTTTCCTTAAATGTGTGCAGGGATCGCTGAATGTATGCCAACTCCGACGTGGGGTCGTGGAGGATTGTCTCGCAGTGACTCTTGGTGTAAAACCTGCCGCTGTGTGAAGTAGTTCAAGCGACTGTGGCGGAGCCAAAGATGGCCATTGTAAATACAAGTGGATGTCATGATTCATTTGTTTGAATTCTGCGCCTCCGATGGTACTCTTCCATAAAGAATCGTCCGTCAGGTGTAATGAAACAGGTTGATACATTTTTTCCATATGGATGCTGAGACCTGTAATAAAATATTTCCACTGGAAGTCTATCAACGCCCCCGCGGATACCGAAAAGAAGCCGTGCGATATGTTTCGTTTGGAGACTTCACCGCTCGAGTGGAGACTTCAATGCTTGCAAAAGACGTATTACGTTGATTGGAGGACTCCTTGTGGTGTTGTTTCCTTGTTGATTGTGTTAGATTCTCGTGAACAGTATCTAAAAGTTTCTCTTTTCGCTGGAGTTAATGTGCACAGTGACCGCGATTTCAAGCAGTGGACTCGATGGACGCTCACGCGATGCCTTGATGTTGACGGAGCTCCAAAAAAGTCTGTCGGAGGCCTATACGTTTTTTAACGATTTGGTCTACCTTTAAAACTGAATTTTTCTCTGCATTGTTGGACTGCAGTGTAAGTGGTGTTCTCGTAATGTCTTAAACGGTTGTTGTTTAATAAAATTATGTAGATGGGCTCTGAACATATAGCTCGATGACCTTTGCTTGATTGTTGGAAAAGTGAACGACAGCCTTATTTAAAGCGGCTAGATTGGGAACGACAGTGGATAGCAAGCAGATGAAAAAATCTCCGTTGCTTCTATGTCTCGCTCCATTTATTAAAGAATATGTGAATTCAGGTCTCCGCTGGTTTCTAAGAGTGCGAAAGATGATATCGTTTCTGCTCTTTCACTTAGACGCATATCGATACATTTGTGAGAGGTTAAACGTTTGTTTACCGGCTTACCTTTTTCGGATATCAATGGTAAAACTACCGTAAATATAAAACCTGTGAGGCGCCAGTAACCAATTTTCAATGTCAGTTAGAAAAATGATTTTAAAACTAGGTTTCCACGTCGGTGGCGGTTTTTTTCATCTACGAGCGTTTCTTTCAGAGACTAGTGCTATGTTTCATATCGGAAACGCAGAAGGATAAGATCTCTGTACGAGAGAATCAAGAGATTGAGAGGAAGGATTAAAGAGAGCGTTTGCGACAGAGGTGAGGAGTCGAGAATACGATGTAAATTCTTCCATCGACTGCCAGAAACCTCGATTATGATCCCGTCCAATGATAATATACCGCCATATTTTCTGTCATCTCGATCTCCGATTTTCTCTCTCATTCTCCTAACCGCATAGATACTCTCGTCTCGGTTTGCCTCACAGAAATTTCGCGAATAGAAAAGATGCATTAAATGGCCGTCTAAAAGCAACGAGAACATTCCAATGTTTAATAGTTTAAATAAATGGAAATCAAGAAATATCGATTTGAAAGACGGCTACGGAAATATTTTCTGCCAGATAAATACACGTATTTGGAAAAGTTTGTATTCACGAGGTTGAATCGAATTAAATAGGAAAATAATTCCAAGGACTGAGAGTTGTGTCAACTGCTTAATTTATTGAAGAAGAAAGACGGAAATATATGGTGCGCCCGTTTCAGCATTCCGGATGACCACTGTCGTTAACATTCCATCACTTACTTATATCTTCTATGGATGACAAAATTGTATAAAGATTATTTTTTATTTTAATCGTGTGAATGTTCCCATTAAAGAAAAAGGTAAACTGTAATTAAAAACTATCAGGAAAATTGAGTGTTTGAAATATTCACCAAAACAAATTAATATTATATTATTTACTAAGCTATAATGTGACATGATGGTAAATGTAAATTTTAAATCGTGTTTTTTTTCTCTGTAAAATACACTATTAATATGAACGGATGATGTTGATTTTACTTCCTCACTCAGAACCTATCCACACGAAATAGTATAGCGATTTTTTGGAAGATTTCTGTCGTAAATGGAAAGTACTCCGCAAAAATTGCATTTATTTATATTTAACAGACTACAAATAGGCACCATACCAGATTGATCAAACATCTTTGAGGCCTCTAACAAATTTACATCAATCATTTCATTTCCATTCATCTTAGTCCAGACTTGTTCCAGATCAGCCGTTCTACGGGATATTTCTAATGTTATAAGTTTTTACTTTGTCATAAACATTATATTTGGTACAAGCTGTTGAGGATTTCAAGAGGTCACCATGCATGTAACTAGTATTTTATGCTACCAAACGAGTCTCGATAAACAGAAAAACTAGCGTCATAATCCTATAAGAATCTGGGTAATGGAAAACAGACTAATCAGCAGTATTTTTCATTTATATACCTTCAGTAAATCTCGGTATGTACTGAAATGCGAAATTGGTCAACGATTTCACTACACACACAAATTAAAATATGAGAAACCTCTTCAAAAAAAAACTCATTCAACATCAATAAGGAGATAAAAGGTACACCTTGGGTAATGATTCCGGGGTTGGGGTCGTCGAATAATATATACGCCATCGAGATACACGAAAGAGAAATAGAATCATCAATAAGTACCATTTTGGCGATTGCCGGAGGAGAGGGGGATCGCTGATGAAGCATTTCAGCGATAAACGTCCAACTTGTTGCCACACACATCTCTCAGCAATCAAAGGAGGCTTCAAGAAAGAGGAGGGGTGAAAGGAGACAGGGAAAAGGGCAATGAGTTTTGTGAGAGGTTAAGGGAGATGGAATGAGGTAAGTCGAAAAAGGGAGGGAAAGAAGTGAATAGATTGATGAGAATGGGAGGGAAGAGAGGAGAGAAAGGGTACGAGATGGATAGCTTTGAATTAAATAAACGATGAGATAGGTAAGTATCGAAGCAAATCCGTTGGATTAGGAAGGACTGTGTTCGAGAAAAAGATTGGGATTGGATACAGGTGTGAGAACAAATTATTTAATTCCTCGATCCTAATCACTATAGTTATCTTCAAAGGATCAATCTGAGGGTAATATAATACTATCATAACAAGGCGTTGTGATATTCCACATAAGTAATACATCAATTAAGTAGATGATGCTTGTGGTCTCACATGCAGATACGAGAGGGTAACATCTATGAATGCAACCGAAAGCGTGAGTTGGGTAATAAAATATATTGCCGAGTTTTGCATGTTTCAGAATTACGAAAATGGCAGTGATCAAACATAGAGAGATGGAGCTAGGAAAATAATTATTTATACCTATTAAACCGTTATCCTACTTATGGATAAAATTTAATGTGGATTTTTACACAAATAAATTATTATAAATAATTCATTTGTAGTAAAAATTCGAAAACTATTCTACAAGGAATGTTTGACTGTCGGAAGATTTTACCCTGTTTTCTGTTTAAATTTTGATCTATAAAAGATTTCATCCAAGTTCTTAAATTTTCATAAACTCATTTAAATAAAATATAATCATTAACTCTTTAAATAAAATATAATCATAAACTCTTTAAATAAAATCTTTCCTTTTTATATTGACAATATAGGACTTTATTAAGGGAGAGATAGTCTCTTCTTACATCTAAAACATATAAATGTTAGAAAATAGACGGCTTAATAAAAAGATTACACCGAAGAAGACTACTTTCTGGATTTAGAAAACCTAATCTCAGAGCTTAGGAATATAATTTCTACTGCAGGAAGACAACCCCAAGAAGGGGAGTGTAAAAAACCTGCGAAACTTACAGATAGGAAAACTAAACTTAGTGATGAAATCCGATTGAATGAGATCATTATTGAGCTCTTTTAGAATAGCTCGTGAGAACTCCTGTGCTCTTTTAATCATAAAGTCTTAAATACTTAAGCTCTTTGTTCCTACAGACACGACAACAAACCTAAAGAAACCTAATCAATTAGGAGGCGCGAACGGACGAGACGTCCAAGAAGCAAACGAAAGATGACGGAGGAGGAAAAATATTTCCACCAAAAAAACGACCACAAATCTTTAGCCCGCCACATTCTATTGACAATGGTGCAGAGGAGAAACGGGGTCGTGTTGCTGAGTGCGTGTGGCGGGATTTTCCTCCTTCGGGACTTATTTTCCCACCCCCTCCTTGGTCCCCCATCCCATCGCGGTGGACCTGGTCGCCTACCCCTTCATCCCTCTTCCCTTCATAGCCGGGAATAAGCGAGACCGCGGTCCGAAGTGGGCGTGGTAAGTCGGCGGCGGCGGCGAAGCGGGTCTCTGGGGTGAGGGCCCCTTTTTCTTAGGATGACCCCGAGGGCCGATAATGGGAAACCGAGGGGGAGGATCTCTAGGGAGGTGGGAAGGTGTCCGAGAGAGCGGGGGTGGGGGCGGGGCATGGTACTGGATGGATGTCCAGATATAAATCTTTCTCATTAAAAAGGAACCGAGGACCACTCCCGCTCGATTGGTCCTTAAGGGGAGACTGAGCGAGTGGGAGGGACTGCGAAGGAATCGATGCTTCGTTAGGGACACCGACGCGTTTGTCCTGCTTTCGGACTTCCATCCTTGGGATACATTATCGACTCTTGAGGCATGAATTGAACAAACCGGAATATTTCAGACTTCTGAGGATACAAACCATGTCTGTATGAATATCTCTGCCGTAAAGAGTAAAATTATTTTCCAATAAAAGATATAGACGGAAAAAAAGGGTTGACTGCATGAAGCAAGAAATAATTATTATAAGATGATCTTTCAGTTTGCACGACTGATGTCTAGACGTGGGTGCTTAAAATTCTACATTGCCCATTGTAAGGATTACACGATGAAAAACAAACAAAATCATAATAATAGAAATAATATAAGAAAAGTTAGATTTTTGTAAGCTGTACTCGAATTAAGGATTGATTTGAGATAAGTTTCCTAAAACCTGGTATCCTTCCATTTCTCAAAAGGAAATTTTCTTCGTAACCCTGAGAAATTGAAAAAGAAATATTGTCCATGGTCTGGAGATAATTTAAGAGAATACATCCAGTAAGATGAATCCCCTTTGAGTAATGAACAAAAAACAATAGATGGAAGGAATTTTAAAAAAAATATTTTACCTGTTCCTCCATAATTTTATCTCATTGGCAATTTTTGTCCCCATATTACCTAAAAATGCCTCATGAATTTTACATTAAACGCTATTTTATGAATATTACGCACAAGAGCATTTTGTGATACTTAAGTAATTCCATCATTTTCATATAATATGCAAGGAACATTTCCGTAAACTCTAAATGGAGAAGGATATAACTGAATCACAATGCCGCCAAAAATCCTCAAGAGCCCCACCCCCAAAAGAAACCGACAAGAACAGTCTTCCTTTCATAGACAAAATAAACTAGTTCAAGGTTGTTTTTGACCGTTCGCGCCAAACCGCCTCTTTTGTATGGAGAGATGCTTCGCGAACGAGTCCTTCTACCTGATCCCGAGCGTGCTTCCCCTTAAAAAATGCAGCTGGTAAGCTCTGGAGAGCGTTCCCATTGTCGAAGAGCACCTGAGTTTCTTTTCCTGTACCACTGAAAAATATATATACATCGATTTAGGAAGTCCTCTTTGCATTTAAATTGTCCTCACGGAATGCCACTTCTAAACTGGATGGATGTAGTACTTCCTTTTGTTCGAAGGAAATGCAGAGTTGACCACTGAAAACGAGATGAATGAAACGCTTCTGTCTCCGGAGGCAAGCGAGAGTTTCCGAGAGCGCGTTGATGGCTTGTGGGAGATAAGGAGAATTGAATGAATTCGCTTTGGTTCGATCCAATAAAAGAGGTCAGAGGCTGGTTTTGAAGCCGTGAGCGTACCGATGGCAATTGAGATGGTGAGCTTAGCTGAACTCATAACAAATCTTATTGCTGTTGTTGTATTGGTTAAAAAAGCTTCGAAATCCCAGATCTTTTCGCACATGGGCTCTCACCGGTAATCGAACCCGGGACCTCTTTCATCGAAGCCGAAATCGTTGCCCACTTGGCCAGCCTGGAGTCCCACAAATCTTTTGGATTGCTATTCTATGCCGCCGTCTTTTAAAAGCGATCAGTAAATCAATCTGTGCTAAATTTTTAATAGCATTTCTCTGTTGCTGGTTCAAATGAAGAAAAGTCGAGAGAAGAATAATTTTGCGGAGCAGGAGTAAATCGATGTGAAAGATAACTGAGATGATATTTATGATGGATTAATATTGTGGACCAAAATACGATTAATATTCTCTTGAGTTAAATTGGCATTTCTAACCTGCTTATAAAAAACAGAGTGGACCGGAAACTGAAACATACTTTAAAATTTCTTCCTAGGTCTAGTATAGAAAAATATGAACGTCAAAATCAGAGTAGCTACTTCATAAAGATCATATAAAAACTTGTGCAAAATCACTAAGAAAGAAATTCATGGTTCAAATACTAAAAAACCCATACAAACCAAAGAAAGCATTCGTCAGCAGCTATATTCTTCATGTTACAATGATGCTTTGCTTGAACATTCCACTTACGAGAAATTAGACAAAAGCTGACTCTTAGGAGAAAAATTTATCTTGAAAATGATAAAAAATTGCCAATAAAATAAGATTATGAGCACCTACAATAACTAAATCTACAAGAAATAACTACGTCGGCGTCGGGACGTACCTCGAGATATTCAGAATCTTCCTCTCGGGAATTGGCAATAAAACGGTTCTTTTAAATTCCTATGACTTGACAGTAATAATCACGTGCTGGAAAAATGTGAGCATTCGGGAGTCCACAGCCAGTTTTTTCCGTCAGAAACCGTTCGTCAATATAACTCCGTCTCGGTTGAAAAAAAAGAAGTAAGTTTTCATGCGAACATCTTCGCAAAATATTCACCTGCTCATCTCTAGCAAAAGGAGAGGAATGGCGCGGCTTAATTTCTCATAAAAGACAGACGTATCGAAGTATGGTTATGAACTAAATTCCATTAAGATTGGCCGACTTTCTGCCATTCGTGATGATGTACTTATGTCCATGAGGTTATGAATCATAAAGACTTATTTCTTATTTTCATGGGATGGGATAATATTTGTAAATGTTGGATTACGTACATACATGTCTTGACTTGTGTCAGAGGGAGTTTTTCCGAGTGGTTTCCCTCCTTCCATGGGAAAATGCCGGACAGATATTGTGTTTACCCCTAAATTTACACCGTATGATTAGAATAGGACTATTTATGTCTTAATTGACCATGTACGACAGTATGAATATGTATGTAATATGTAATGTATAAACACTGCCACCAGATTTTTTATCTGATTGCAGTGTTCGTGTAATAATTATAAAAATACAAATACGCCAAAGGGATGAAAGAATAGAATTAAATTGTCCGAAAGAATAATAAATACAGCTAATGAGTCTTCTGAGAACACATTATCACTAATAAGTGTTGAAGTCTTGCAGAAGAGGTTACGGGGAATTTTTGCGTGGCAAGCGATACCGCTTGAGGCGGATAGTGAACGAGCGAGAGATGAAGTCGCGAGGAAGAGAAAGGAAGAGAATGAAGGATTGGGTGGGAGAATTAATGAAACGAAATAGGAATGGAAGGTGGATGGACTCGAATGACGAGCTCTTTCACGCGATGGAGAAAAAAGGGTTAGAATAATAGGGAAAGGAATTTTGATGAAAGAAAAGACAGGGGAGTATAATAGAGAGTCGCACGTATAGGGTTAACCAGCACTACGAAATTGTTATTTGACTCAATAATTTGATTCATCTACGTGGAATTGTAGGCCGTTATTTGTCAATATATCTGCCGGTAATTGTACACCTTGTTATATTTTAACATTATTGATGATATGGTATGATAAAAATTATTAAAAAAATTAATTTCCTATCAGTTTAGCATCACTTAACTATGTATCCAAACGCACGCATTTAACATAATTCTTAATTTAATTGCACACATTTATTTCATAAATAAAATCTGTGGGTAAACATCTGTCAGACCGAATTTCAACCGTTGAACTTTCCGCATTATCTTTCCGTAAATATAACAGAACCTACATCGATTGAAAAATATCTAGTATAAATGTATATTACTCCTTATTTAAGAGTAAGAACGCAAGGCGTGAAGTTATCATCTTTTGGCATAAATTGCAACGAAATATAAGGGTATCAACTGATCCTAAAAACAAACAAACGGGTTTTTGCCAATTAAATAAAGAATTTTCCTTATTAATCGAAATAATATGACAATAAATTTCGAGATGAAACATCAAGGAATACTACATAAAAGTTAATTGAATTTTGGTGAAAGTTCCAAACTGTATTAAGGTCAACATTTTTCATAGTTAAAGGCTCTTCTAGTCTTAAAGAGGAAATAAAAAACGGAAAGAAATGCGCTGAAAAGATAGTGTGATATGAGTGCAAAAAATCACTCAATAGAACACCTCGGAAGTCGTTAGCGGGTAAGAGGACGATATTAGGGAAGGCAAGGATTGAAGCGGTGATCAACACGAGCATGTAAGTGAAAATTGAAGAGAGCTCATTCAAGATAAGTCACTACATATTTAGCTCTCATCAAATAGTTAATCACTTTTGAATGAAAGGATCTCCTGATTAAATTCTTAATTGAAAATTGTAACGTTTCAATTATGAGATTGTAACAATTACTACAAAGAGAGATTAGAACAGCTACTTTAATGATGTTCTCGAGAAAATATTTGCTTTTTCGATGTAGGTATTATATTTGAACAATTGAAGAAGGACATCAAAGGATTTATCTACCATAACAGTTTTATCTTAATTAGCGCTTTCCATGTTAGTTTTTTAAGAAATATTTTTCGAATTATCACCTTTAAACGAATTCGATACATTGTAGATTTCGCAACACTTTTCATGTGAGTGATTTGAATGTGATGTTCTCCCAACTTAACGCCGTCTACTTCCCAATGAAAGTTATCTCGGCGTGACTTTTTCTTTTGCACTTTCACTCGGAAATACATGAAGCGGATGTAAATTTCTTGTACAGTTTCCCGAAGATAATGCGATAAATCTTTTACTTTAAATCACTCTTGAAGAGTTTAACTCATTTTTGTATTACAACATGGTATAAAAAGCGGTGACCAGTAGACATAAAGATATCTGGTTTATGTCTCTGACTAAGGTGTCTTTGTATCTGAAAGTTCTCGTAAAAAGGCTGCGTACATTGTAGATCTGGGTTGTAAAGAATTCTGATTAACATTCATTACATTTTTACCGGAATAATTATCTCATTTATTTATTTATTTAGTTAATTTAATTTAGCTTTTTGAAACGATTAAGCCTTTTTCATAATATCGATCAGTATTTCATCCTTCAATAAAGAATTTTGCTGTATCAATCAAAAAATATAACACTTGCTTATGATATCTAGTTTAATCTCATTTCCTCTAACATATAACTGAAATGCTTTAACTCGCGATAATTTGAGATTTTAAATAATTACGTAGATATAGCGGTTGAAGTAGTCAATTGTAAACTTAGACACACACGAAAAATCGTAATTTAAGCGAAATAATAGACCAAAAAATCCAACACGTCATAAAATACGCCGCAAAAAAGAAACAACGTCTCCTCCGAAGCAATGAATTCATCTCACTCCTCTCGGCAATCTCCACAAAGCATCCGCAGAAAAAGGAATCATCTTTTTTGAAACCCGAAAGCTCCTTTCGGGCATCGAGTCGTACGAGACAAGCAAGTGCTATCGGAATTGGCAGGTTAAAAAGCCAACGTCGTCGGCCACCGCTCTCCTCCACGCCACTCAACAATACTCGGGAGCATGCGTAACACAAATGTAAACGTAGATGTTCTAATCGGTGAAAGGGAAGAGAAAGAGGGAGCCGGAGGATAGTCATCCAAAATAATAGGTGTTTCCCATTCTCCGAGCGACTCCCGAAGACGTAGAAGAACCACCACGAGTTATCTCACCCGGGCACACCTTGGGAAGGGGGCGGAAGGGGATTCGAAATTCGGTTGAGGGGATGTGCATGGGAAGGGTGATCCATCCATCCACCGCTGTGCACCTCGACGGGACGACAATGGTTTCGAGGGATGGGGCAGGCAACAATAGACCTCGTAACAATGGGGCGGTCACCACGGGAGCGCAAACACGTGTTGAGCGCGGCGCTGTCAAGTAGGTTTGCCGGGATGGGAATGGGAGAGGGACGGAGGAAGGAAAAACGGTGGAATGAAATGGGAAAGAAGATGAAACGTATGGAGAGGAAGGGGGATTTTATCGGATTACCTGATCCATTCAATGAGTGTATCTTAACAGTTTCCCCCCTAGCGAATGAACCCGATTTTCTCGAGGGATTAGGGAACACGTTTGCTCATTTCATTTCGAAGTTATGCCAAGAATGTATCTGTAATACAAACAAACGGGGTCTCAGGACGCGCATATCTCATTGCAGGAAAAAGAAAGATACAAATGCTAAGGATATTTACTATGCAATACGGAATTCTTGTAGAAAATTACGAAATAAATTTATCTCTATCCTCAATTTAATATTCCTTAATTTCTCACCTTGATTGCTAGCTTTTGAAAAGTTCATCGAGTCATTCATTTCTGCAACTTGAATCACTTTCACTACATGCAAGTTTCGTAATTCGATCTTCGTATAGTATAACAAACCTATGATATTCCAAAATAATATATTTTATACCACAATTTTTTTAATATTCCGATAAGCAACAAAAATGACAAGAATATTAGGAAAAGAGTACCATGTACTACTATAAAGAATACTCTAACAAGCTGAAAATTACATTAATGCATTAGGAAATAATTTTGGACCTAAGCAGAACTTAATGCTTAACATCTTTTTCAAAGTCAAATGTTCCTTTGCTAGTCATAACAGTAAAAGTTTCGTGACCTCTACGGATAGAATTTTACGCATGTGAGTTCACTTTACTTCCTTGCAAAAATAGCCAATTTCCTACATCTACTTGACCGTTCAAAAATTATCTCATAAGGAGAAAAATCTCACGGTGCAAGGATGAAACACTATACACAAGCAACTTACCAAAAGATTAACTGGTATGCAACAAAAACTCGGGTATTCAGCAAAGAACAGCCGGAGAGAAATGGGCTTTCTGGAAAAATTTCAGCGCGAAGGTCAGGTGACGGGCGTGAGAGAGGTAACGAGATGCAAGAGTGAGAGGAAAAAAGATTTTCGGGGAAATGAATAGATACAAGGCATGAATGGTGAAACAGGAGAGCATTGAGAGGATTAGGAAGAAGAGGATGAATGGCTGGGAAGGGCTGGACAAGCGGCCGAGAGAAGAAAGGAATGGAGACCGCTAAGTAATCGTAGAAGATGTTGGGCAATGGGAAACGGTTTTGGAAAGCAAAGAAAATGTTAGATTGGTATAGCCATGAGAGACAATCGAGGCTAGAGAATAGCTAGATTCCGGTTAGTGAGGAAAGTTTCATTGATTGATTAACGAAACTTCTACTTGTTAAAGAAAGGGACAATTAAAAGCAATTGGAGGAAACCTAGAGATAGTATTGAGTGCGATATCGTCAAATTCTACCCTGTAGACACATTAGCGTGAAAATCTTCAGAAATGACATGTTTCGACAAATCTTATTGGAACCTTACAGTAGCAACTTCAATTTATTAACCACCACTCCTGTAAAGTATATAAACACGGACGATTTATAATAGGAATATCAAACGTTGCTTCTTTTGGCTCTCACGACACATTTGAAAGAGAAAAATCTTTTAAAATGCAAAGAAACATTATTCTAAAATATAAAGCCTACCGCAACGCTATGTGCTTAATTATTTTTTGCTTTTTCTGTGAGATATTTTTAGTCCAGCATCTGTCAATGAAGTAAACATAGTGATGATTTTTACCATTCCTTTATTCGTTGCTTCCATAAATATGAGCGCCTCGTAAGGATACAAGTTTTCATCGGCCACGAAGGAAAGATTACCCATTTTTATTAGTTGGATGTGTAACTTACGCTTTCTATCGGTTACTCATTCATTATCGTCCATGAAATGAGAGCTTTTCCATTCACTAAATCAGTAAATGCGCTAATCATTCCGTGTGGAAGAAATATTACGAAGTTTCTCTGAAAAATTAGGAATAACGAAAATTTTTTAATGCTTTCGGTATTCATTTATTGATATTTGCAACTGGTAGATTGTATTCTTTCTTTTGGAAGGTTCCTCTTTAACTACAGGCCGAGCGTTTTTTTTTCCGTTACACCCGGACCTCCCAAGTTCATCACATTTATGAGATTGAACCACAAGGTTAAGTAACAAAATTGCTCGGCTCCGATAACCGCTCTCAACGGTTTAACGCCTACCGCCAAAGAATATGAAACCCGATCCAGAAGGATTCACGGTATTAATAGTAATAACCTTTCATATTTTTTACAATCCTTATTACCCTTCGCCCTCTTCCCCACTTCCCCGCTACACGCTGCACACTTGACTTCACATCTGACCTGTTTATGACCAAACACATAATGACTGAAACTTCCGACAAAAAAGAGGTAATTCGGAATGTCGGTTGATCCATGATATCTCATTATCGAAGGTCTCATCTTTCCGATAACGATGTATCTTTGGTGGGGAAGCTCCGGACATAAGAGGGATAAAGAGTTCAAAGATCCCGAGAAAACAAATACATGACAAAACCCTTCCATTGACGACCCCTCCGACCCTTTCTGAAAACCCTCTGTTTCCCACCCCTTTACATGCATTTCCTTCCCTTTTCGTGCACCCTTGCCGTGCTCCACCTTTGCCCTCATTTGTGGCCGCATAAAGCACCCGTCGTGTGTCCGAATGTATGTATCACGCACGGATGAGCCCAACGTTAGGGAGGGATAAAGGGTTTGAGGGGAGTGAGAATGGCAAACTATCCGAGAGAAGGGGAAGGAAGCGGTGGTAGTGGAAACATCGTCCTGAAATTCATTTGGGAATTAACGTCAGCATTGAATCATACCTTACTAGACAGTACGGTTGTCCCTATTCATAATTATGGTTTCTTATGACCAAAAGTGTTTTTTTGCTTGACAAGTCATATTTAAGGCATTCTTAAAATAACGATATGTTTGAACACGCACATGTATACTTACATTTTCACGAACTTAAATGTGTGATTCACGATAATTCGGCGACTATAATCAAATCATTCTATCATACCTATTGTTTAACCGATAGAGTTTTCCACTTATCAATTAATCGACTCAAGGAAGGTTTATGATGAAAATCTGCCTAATGAATTGAACTCTTAGCGAGTCTTTAAAGACCAATTAGAATATTGCTAATAAAATCGCACTCTAAGATGTAAGTGCTAGTTTTATAATGAACTCTAATCAAGTGCTTCGTCGTTATCGATTTTTGGGAAAAGGAAGATTGATACCGATTTCACCTGGTTATTTCTACTTTGATTTATTTAATCTAACCACCTCTTTTCCTTTGAAAGCTCATAAAATAATATCATATTTGTGCAGTTTCCTTAGAAAAAATATATATTTGGTTCATTAGGATATTTAATTAATCTAATTCATGCGTATCTTGAAGTCAAACTTAAAAATGAAATGCCTATTGTTATTTGTTTCTATTGACACATACTCCTTGTTCCATTATCTCTTCTAGCCAATAGTCGCGTCCGTCAATTACCCAATTTTCTGCAAAACCTTTGTCGAATACTCGATAATTTCGACACGGATGTATATTGTCACTGTTCTTCTTGCAAGGACTCAAAAGAAGGGAGATACCATACATAAAACTGAAAGGAAAAAAAGGAAAAAGTTAATTTTCTCAGATACAGGAAGCTTTTTTAAGAGATATTAGGCCTCCTTCAAATTTCTTTCGAGAAAGATAATCCTTTGAAATTATGATGAATTATCACTATGGAGTATATTGCGGTTTAAGGTTATCATCAAAATCAACCCATTTCGTTTTTGGGTTGTTATTTAACCATGGAATTACCAGGTAAGTCTCTAAGTGTCTCTATATCATAGGCTTCTACATTATCTTCTGCCAACGCATTTTGCCTTTGCGAAGTAGTGATGTGAACTGCGTGTCTCCATAAATTTTATCTGGAATTTAATACAGAATATTAAATTTCGGCAATTGATCTTCTCTTCCCTTGCTAAACATTTCTTTCTACACCCTAGAGAGTCCCTCTTAAGCTAGCTAATTTGTTCGATGAACTACCGCAAATAATTCTGAAATTTATTCATTTATTCTCTCACAAATATTTCAACATGACTTACTCATCCACCTTGTAACTAAGAAACGCCATCTAAGAGTAACGAATTTCATAGGAGGATAATACTTCGCTGTAATGAAAAATTTAGAACGAAATCCAAATATATCCGTAAAGTTATGCAATCAGCTGACTTAATTTAATTAGAAAAATGTTCGAGGAATACTTGTAATGTGAAAATTTCCATGACTTGTTTGCATCGATTTATATGTAAAACTGAAAATTGAAATTTAACACAAGGAGGACGCGATTTTCGGTATACCTAGAAGGACAGAAGGGGTAATTTGACCCCTACTTTTTAAAATTCGTAGTAAAATACTTGAGTTCGTTTTATAGGTCTGATTTTTACAGTATATCAATAATGAACCTTTCTTAACACGTTAATAAGATATTCAATGCGTTATCTTGTTTAAAAATTACTAAATGAAACAAAACGCGGACCAATGTCCAAAATTTGCCGTCACATATTCGAGCTATTGTTGACAATTAACCTTAGATCGACGAACCTCATACTTTAGGAGCTAATAGTAGAGGGTCAGATTTATTGATAGAAGTCAGTTGTTTTTCACCAAGTTTACTATGCCATCTGACGGGAAACATATAAAAACACCGACTCGCGCTTTAATAGCATGAAACTGTAACAATTGAATTACTAGCTACCGTTTACGACTCAGGATGACAATTTGTGTTGTATCTGGAAATCCGAGTGGGTAATTCTTGTTAAATAAATACGAAATATCGATTGATAACAGTAATTACGCAACTATGGATGA
Source organism: Sympetrum striolatum (assembly GCA_947579665.1). Taxonomy (NCBI): domain Eukaryota; kingdom Metazoa; phylum Arthropoda; class Insecta; order Odonata; family Libellulidae; genus Sympetrum; species Sympetrum striolatum. Next base: position 83,556,567 of record OX388342.1, read on the forward strand.
CTACTTTAACAGGAAACACAAACTTGATACTGAAGAGGGCAATGAGAGGGGTGGAGAAAGGCTGGTAAGGTTTACTACGGAGGATTTTGCGGATTTGGCAAAAAGGAAGGGAGGTGTTTTGGTTCTACCATATAAGGACCACAGACAGCCCTCAGGATGTTCGGTAAGAATGGGAAAAGAAAGAATAGGATGAGAGGGGAATGGGATGGGAAGAAAACGAGGAGGGGGAGGACCGTGTGGTTGCGGCTGGATTGTGAGAATAGTTTGCGGAGGAAGGAAGAATGGAGGGATGGTTTCTTTTTCTTGAATACTGTTGGAAAAGAAGTATCCTCAAACACGACCAAGTGCCCAGCAACTTCACAGCGCCCGCGCGCCTTCCTCCTTACCTGTGTACTTAACGTCTGAATGAGATACTACGGGAATCTTGATCAAACAACCTCGAGGGGCTGGAATCCTAACTGAAAAGCTTACGTTTAACTTCGTCACCTTGATTATTTGCTCGGACAACATGAGAAATTAATTCTTCAAAGGGTAACCCGCATCATATCGGCATTACGGACTAATATAAAGCGATTAAAGATGTAATTGCAAAGAAAACGGTAATTATAATGCGTTTCTAATAACATTATCTTGATGTGATTTTGGGATGCTGAAGTTGGATTCCTCTGCTCTTGGACTTCTCTCGTGTAATTCTCCCTCAAGGTGTTTCTCAAATAATAATTACCTGTGAACGGGCGACCACGAAGGAGACGATTTACGGGTCCCTACCATATATCCAACTATTACAGAGCATAATAATCCGAGAGGTTATCTTGGTATAAACTGTTAGCACTAAGTAAAGCTGCTATTTCAATTAACTGTTTTCACTGAAATAGAAGAACATTTATCCTGTAATAATTTATATCGGGTACTTTTCCAGCAACGCACCTTAGTAATATTTCAATGATGTTGTGAATTTATTAAATAGAAACACCCTACGGTTTTTCAAAGTGCACTCCTGTAAGTGTTCCTGCTATCATACTCAAATGAATGGAACATTTTCATATGTCATTTGGTACAGGGTAGAGAAAAATGTTTCTTTAATTTTCTTTTGTCCCAGTCATGATCATGGCTGTAATGAAATGAAAGCTACCGAAGGATGAGTGAATAATTGCACTAAACAAGGTCTCTCCTTACGGAATGCCAAGAAAATCATAGTCATTGTGTTTCACTTGCGTGGACATGTTCCGCTTATAGCATTCTGGCACAGTGAAGAAAGCAATTGCAAACTACCTCACTCCTCATCCTTCCAAGTCAACCTTATGCCTCTCTGTAAGCTCTTAGTACCTCATGCCGATGGGGGTGATGTACATACCAACCAGGCTGAATACATTACAGACTTCCTGTACATGCAAAACACTTACATCATCCTAATATTGATATAAACTGTACATAAAAAACTTAAAAACACTCTTTCTTATTAGAAAAATTACTATTTTCAGATCGTAACCGAATTTGTAATATACAGTTACAATTAGTCATACTTAGTTACACTTCTATGGATTAACCTCCAAGCGGAAAGCCTCGATGTGCGCCTGCCTTTTGATACCGAATCATATTTCCTGCACTCTTCTAGGAATTATTCAGGTTAATATTCAATAACTCGTATTAACCATTAACATATATTACTATGGCTTCAACCTACTCCAGAACCGCCGTCAGCGTCCGTTTGAAGCGGAACCAAACTTTTTCCTTCGCTTCGGGTGCGCCGTTGTGATTCACGTCTCTTCGTGACGTTCTTCTAACTTCTTCATCCCAAAACTCAACGAAAAAAATACTCTCCCCCAGTTAGTGCAGCTCCAGAGGAGTCGGCGGTGGGCGCCCGCATGTGAAATGCGCCTGACGCTCAGTCTCACCGACGACGCCTCCGTCGACTTTCCTTTTGCCCGCAAATCCTTTTCATTCCAGCGACCATCCCCACGCCATCCTTTCACTGGTTACTTTCTATGCCATACAACAGTAACCCACCAAGTGCACCTCACCGTGATAAACGATTGGAGACAGGAGAAACCCTGACGGAAAGTCCCCCGACTTTGGTTTTCCGAGGGGGAACACGCCAACCAATGGTTACTAATGTATCCATCAAGATCGGATACAATGAAATTACAGCAGGATAATATGAAAATGATCAATTTCAATAATTTTTATAACACCTTTAGCCGTTTGATTACTCTACACTAATCTTGCTATTCAGCGCCAATTCTCCTTCCCTTGATAAAATAATGTCAAGATACCGAGTTTTCTTTGAAATTGTTGCTAAATATATCCAAAATCGTAGCTAATAAGTTGTTGAGCTCAGAATATGGCTCATTTGAAGGCAAATAACATTAATTGCTCCGATTCGCTTAAATAATGAGTGTTTTCAGTTTCCCATTAGTCTTCCATACCGTTGTTTGGGGAGAGTCTTTATTTTACACCAGAGTTGGCCAACATTTTAAGAGAAATATCAAACCTTTTCCCTCAAACAACTACAAAAATTACCAAACAGATAAATCCTTAGAATTGGAAAATTAAAATAAATAAGCTACAGAACAATATTAAAGAAACCTCAAAAATCAAAATTCATGGAACCGATACCAATCTTGCGTTTTAAGGAGGACAATCTACGAGCTAAAATTACAGTACAGAATTCTGTAAGACTATTTTGTATGATTTAATTTTAACTATAACTTGCCAATCCATTTACTTCCTTTAGTTTAGGAATCTACTTCAGAGTGAATTGCAAGTGCTCAAAGAACTGCAGATGGCTCACAATCAGCATTTTCTCGTAAAATAACGAGACTGCTTTGTAACCAATTATCACAATTCACGTTCATATGAGAAGTTGTCTCATCTGAAATATATTTGTTGGTGAGAATAAGCCGATACAGAAAAAAGCGCAAAATCTGAGAACTTGTCATTATCTCTCTAAGATGACTAATAACTGATAGCGTATTCTGCTTATATAGTCTTTAAAAGTCGTAGTAACTAAGCCGAAGGAGGGAAAATATGAGCGAAGAGAATTGAAAACTTATGATTTCACTCAAATATTCCATGAATGAAAGAAATTTCGATTTCGAAGAATATATCTAGGTCTAGGAAAAATGAAAGTTGGTTACATACATGCTTCAATATTTATATCTCTTGCGTTGAACTGAATCATAAAAGTTATAACTTTTTAAAATTATTACAGAATAAAACAGGAGCTCTCGAAAAGTAACTGATTAAACTTAAATATTGTCCAAAGAAAAGGTTTTCACATATATCACTATTTGAAATTAAATGCAATACGTCCATAGTTCATACGCATTATCTCGTTTATACTGTTCACAAACAAAATGACTAGTGGTGCGTGGAAGAGGATATAGGCACTAGGAGTCATCTTTCTCAATTGGTTACTGTCACGAACCGTTCCCGGAAGCTGAACGAATTTTACAACCTGCTACTCTTATCATCTGTTTACCTAAATTTTCTTGCAGTATCAAATCGACCAACGTAACAGCGGGTACGCATAACTTCAACAACATCCTGCATTAACGTTATATATCAATGTTCATTGAACAATTTAAACCTTAGTTTAAACCACCTTTTACGTAAAGATTCAACAGCAACCAAGTAATCAACCAAGTAATCAACATGGACTTGTAGAACCAACTTAAACTAAATGTATCGCCCTTCGTTGTACCGAATATTCTGGAGAATAACACACGCTGGCAGAGTCCCATACGCTGTGGGCATACTCAGTACGACGCAAGAATCAAAATTTATGGAAAGAAAAATTGGAAACGGCTATTAATGAATTAGAGGCTTGAAATCTCCAATAGTTGTCTTTTTGAGCGCTCCTCGTTGGCACCGGTGTTATAAGAAAGGCCCGATTACCAACTTTCTAAGAAACACCGAATGCACATTTCAATAGCGATGCTACCATCATCAGGGGTATCAGTACGGAGATTTTAAACCTCTATAGAATCAAAATATCGCAAACTGGAAGAATAAGAAATAGCATATCAACTAGAGATCATTCATTCAAACTGCTCTTCTTAGTTTCGACTATTTCATTTACAAAACTCACCCTCATTTCAATGAAATGTCACATTGTATTATCGAGATACGTGATCAGAATAGGAATATAGGAGAATAGAATATAGGAATAGGAGAATAAGAAATAGCATATCAACTAGAGATCATTCATTCAAACTGCTCTTCTTAGTTTCGACTATTTCATTTATGAAAATCACTCTTATTTCAATGAAATGTCACATTCTATTATGGAGATAAGTGGTCAGATGTCCACGCCATTCATTTCCCCACCTCCACATTTAGATTTAACTTATGGAAATCAACTCGTGAGATAGCAACGCCGAGGATGTTTGAGAGAGCCGCGTTCATCCAAATTCGAAGACGAATCTCACAAAGGAAGGGAGTGGTAATTCATATGCAGAAATGATCGGCATCCGGAGCAAAGAAACGAAATTTTACGCGTCCTGAAAGCTGACTAATGTCGTGAGACCGGGTTCGGGAAAAAATGTCGCACGCGACGTGAAACTCACTCGCGCCGAACCGGGGGAAACCGCGTAGGAACATATCGGGACGGGAAGAGAGGAAACCTCTCCGAATTAATGAATTGACGAACACCTGCGAGCGGAGGAAAAAATCGAAAAAGGCCATGCGAAAATGAGCGACGAGGAGACAAGGGGAGAAGGGGGGAATCGTGCCCTTGTTCCCTAAAACTTTTCCCGGCTTGGCCTCCAAGCTGGACCGGCCGATCAATCCCGACTTTACCAGCATCGCTCTTTTTTGCGCGTAAACGAACAAACTGGTCGGCGAGCAGATTTTTATTTTCACGGAGTGCGCCTCAGAAGGACAGGTACTTGAGCTTCTCATCGCGGAATCGAGGAAAAAGACGGCCGGGGATTTATACATTAAAAATGCATCGCTTCCGAGAACGAAAATAAAATAAGTGATTAAAAACCGGAAAAATGCGATAGCCCCGAGAAATGTTTCTTTTCTTTTTTCAGCAGCAAGTGCGACGGGGGAAATTCCGCGGAGCTGTTTCGATCCTTTGGAGGAAAAACTTTCACGTCGGCGCTTTTTCTCTCTCCATTGTTCCGCGGTATTCCGATTCGGTTTCTGCTTATTAATTGCGCTGACGTACTCATTTCTCCCGTTTTTCTACGCTCCCGAAAGGGGTGGGGGAGTTATGGAAATTCCTTTGGATATTCGCTCCCATTCAGAGATTGAGGAATGATTTATGTGAGAGTTTTTGCGTCTAATGCCGCTGAATTTACTGATAAGGATCGTGTCTTACATTTAAATCAATAATTCTTGGAATTAAGTATAACTTTAGACGTATCTTGTGATGCTAAGTTTTACAAATTCCTCGTAATTCCTCCTAGAATTTCGTAGTTTTTTAGTGCTCTCAAGACATGCGTTGTTATCTCCTACCTTTTCTAACATAAATTATTATGTCATGGTCTTAATATAAATAACATCTATAAATATTACAATGGAATGAATTATAAAAATATTCTTTATGCTAAAACATTTAACCGAATTGAGCAATTAAAAGCGTATAAATATCACAAAAACATTTCACATTACACAATTTTTTATCAGTGATATTATCAATAACTATGATTTTAAGGAATAAAATTAAAATTTAATCCTAGCAGAATTTCTTCAAAAGAAAACAATTTTTCAACTGCTGCTACCCGTTTTCGATTCACTGAAAATAATAGTATTGCTGGTGATTTAAATCACAAAGTATAAATTATATTACACAGGAATTCGTACTGAAAGTTGTAAGTCACTCGAGTTAACGATTAAATTTCGAATACATTGGCAACAAGCTCAATGTTACTGCTTACTCTTCAAAATAAGCTGGTAATAAATACGTTTCTTCGGAATGGTTCACTTGACGTGCCACAAAAATTATCACCAAAATTTCCCAACCGAGATTTGCATCGAGCTATTTCTGTTTCCACATCCTTAAACAATCCTGTGAGCACAGATATCGTAAAAAGTCATGTTTTGCGACATGGAAGTCAAAACACTGACCATCATCTCTCCGCTGTACTTGGAACGTAGTAGCGTGGATTCTCTTTTGTGTTGTTGATAGTTTTCGTGTCGTTTTCGCTATTCGGATGGAGGTAATAAACATTACGAAAGAATGAACTGATTACAACAGGAATTTTCCGTAAAATATTCATATTTTCATAAGTTTCATCGTAAATCGAATTAGTTAACAATACCCCTCCGAAAGTTTACCTTTTTGGTTCTTTTAAACCGGAATTACAGTATTAATCGACTGACAAAGATGTCAGAATCATGTTTTAAGTCCAAGCCACTGTATAACAATGCTAACGCACTAACAATGCAGATATATAACGAATAAATTCCCTAATTGTAACTATACCCTGGTTAATTCACACTATTCTCCGCTGAATCTCCGCAAAAACGACTTTTGCAAACGGAAATAATAGTACTTAATTGCAAAATGAATCGCTATCGATAACAAAGCCACTCTTTGCTTTTAATGTTTAATAAAAATTATTGGTCGATACTAAAATGCGGAATAAAACGAGGGAAGGATGAGCTCTCGTCTTCCTCCACCGAGATTTTCCTCGCTGCTCTTTAGGAATCCCCTCCGCCTGAATTTCCATCTCCCTCCCACTCCGCCCTTCTTTCCGCTCCTGAGCACACTTGCCCTGTAATCTTCCAATCGTCATTTTCCGACTATTATTTTACGTCCCTTCGCGAGAGACTTCAGCACTCGAACGATCGTCAGGGCTCCCGCCTACGCTTCGCCTACGCCCCCGTTCTATTTTCCATCTCCCCTTTCGTGCCCTTGCTACACTTACTTCGTCACCTTTGCCTCCCCATGTTCGCTCAAGAACTCCTTCTTATCGTATGGTAGTATTTTCCTTCCACTTCCTTCCTTATTCCGTGTTTTACTCATTCTCTCCACCTTCGTCTTAGCTATCAAACACTCCTCATCTCCGTCTGCATTATCGGTTGAGTTATGGGTCTCGTAAGATAAATTGAAATGAATGCTTTGAAAGTTGCTCTAACAAATATACTTTTTCATCCTACTTTTAAAGCACGATTCGTATTATTTTTGTATAAAGTTTCTCCTCGGTAAGGTGCTGAATTTTTGCGGACTGTTTATATCGTCTTGTTCTATCGTCTGTTAATCTTTAAATTTTATTTGCAGTACTCAAGACAGACTCATTTATTTTTCCACGAAATTGTATAAGTATTTACGACAAAATTGTATTACTTCGGGCGACCTATATAAGGGGCGCTCATTTTACGAACTCGACATCCCTGAGGATGACTGCGAAGTCTGCAGCCGAAACGTTGGAGGCAATCCATCAGATGACCCGGCTTGTATCCCGAGAAGACTTCCTTCAAAATTGTATTTCTTAACTTTTGCCCTCCCCTTAGCATAAATCAATTTAATAAAATTTCAATTAAATCAATATTAATCGAATGTTTTTATATTGCTTTTATTCTCAAATACCTATGAGATAATATATTATCAACTATCCGTAACTAGAAATATATAGTTTCAATTTCATATGTCTTGGGCAGATTACTGTAAATGTATCGCATTAAAGTGCTTGATAACTACTGTGGTTATCCAAAGCTAATTCAATGAAATTTAGGCGACTTAACTTTTGATTGATATCCATATACATTATTCCTTTACTTAAATATGAGAAACGCACTTAGCCCTGTTTAATGCCTTAGAAAATGTATGTATGCTCTGTGGATTTTTTTTTCCTAAGAATCTCTTAGGTTTTTACCTCCACAATTCTTCTAATTTTTTCTACTTCTTATTTTATACTTAATGACGATGGGTTAGATGGAAGAAGAGACTTTTAAGTCTCAATCTCGCCCAAATAAAGACGACTTATTATTATTATTATTATTATTATTATTATATTTCTGAAGGGGCCACTAAAATTATGATAAATATAATATGATGATAAACATAAATAATAAAAGCGAACAAATTAGGTCAATATTGAGATAATATCCATGTCAATATTCTCAAGCAATATAATTAGAATGCCATAAAGGAGAGGAACAAACTTCAGGCCAGTTTTAAAATCCTCATATAGCTGGAAACGATACACAGCGAAATAAATTTCCTTCGTATTTAATACGAATTATAAAATGAAATGTCCAATTATACTACCAAGGGCTAAATTAGATTGCTCTATCAACGAAAGTTACATCTTACCTATGAGTATTGATCATCGTTCAGTAAGCATACATCCACTTTTACTTCTTATAGCTCTCCTATCAAAACTCAATTTATATCATGGTGAGGCTAACCAAAATTAAAAAATGCCCAAAATTTATTTAATTTTATTAATGAAACATGAGGCAGTTACTCGGAGGGTTCCATGCCCAGGGAGGGGAGCCAATTGGTGCATTTACTGTAGTTTGAAGGCAGTAAGGCGATGATAGGGCCTTAAAACGAACAAATGGCGTAAAAACCTATCTAATTCCGCATAAGAGACGAAACTCTTACAATGAAACCTAATTGGAAGGATATGACAAAGTGGAGTGGGGGAGAGGATAAAAGGAACTTATTTGCGAGGGGAACGTCACAATGGGGCTGATAGGCGAGGTGAAGGATCAAACCGAATGCTTCCAATGGGATCCATCATCGGGATGATCGTAAAGAAACGGTATGCAACTTAGTGAAGCAATCACTCCTTGAGCAGAGGCGAAAATGTACAGAGGTGTTTATGAATCTGGATTACAACGGACGAAAATTAAAAAAGGAATTTACCCGACTATTTGCAGGATTATGTTAGCAGATGGATATTAGTTTCTCAACTCTTTTATCGATTTGGAATGAATTATCTTAGAATGTCTGTAAGTATGGTGCATGGGAAAATGAATGCTGTAAGGTTCATCCCAAGGATGAGATATACAAAATCAACGAGGTGTAGCGGCAGCTCTTAGAGAAAATGGAGCAGTGTTTTAGTGTTTTTAGTGTTTCCTAATTTCGGTGTTAATATCCCGTCTAAATCCAAAACATACAATACCTAAATATATTCTGAAGACAGGATGACCATTTTCCTGGTTTTTTTTACAAACAAAAGTATCTGCGTTGCCATATTGTTTCCAAAGAGAACCAAAAGTATAATGATTCATCACTTTCTGTTTTTAGTTTTACTAAAAAATTAACGTTTAAAATGTCATTGTAATTAATTTATCTTGTTTATTTATAAGAAATTCCGACAATACAACGTTAATAAAAAGGTTTTCTCGATGAAAACATAAAACTGAATTGAAAATGTTTAAAAAAAACACCGAAATGTAATACTGTAGCTAATAATTTGAAGTTTTTATCTTAATCGAACTAGGTGATGGGTGTTGAATACTAAATTAATTCCAAGAAAAAGTATCTAATAAACTGGTTGGAAAAAATGTAACTTCTCTACCACGAATGACTTACAAGCTGGCATATAAGTAAATAATGATCCTTCATACCAATATAATAATCAGCTGATAAAAAATATGAAAAAGGGCAGTAAAAAGTATTCTTTCCAAAAGTGTCATATGAATTCAATTACTCAAAATAATATCCTAGGGTTGGTGAATAGCTTTATCTAATTTTTGAAAAGGTTATCATTGTACAAAAAAATCTATATTATCTGTGAGTATCTATATTTGAAAAAGAATTGTACGCCAGAAGAAATTCTAAGCCAGAGTAAATACTTTTCATCTGCAATATAAAAAAAATTTTTCCACACTCCTCATTGGGATAAAATTTTGAGTTTGGTGAAAACAGTTTTTTGAGCCCTGTTTACCTCTGAGCCAATCCTCCATTTAGGAAAACTAAACTGTAATGTAATTAATTCATAAATATGCATTTGCGGTTGCCTTTCCTAGTTTATTTCCTTAAACTAACTCATTCCTCTCCGGCATCTCGGAAAATCACCAACATTGACGGATGAAATGGGCCTCCTCTCGGCGCTCTTAATTCCTCCACAGACTCCGAATCACACCCGAAAAGAATCATCATTCCCCAGAAATTCAGACCGTTGAGAGAGCAATCAGACTTCTTCACTCTTAGTCAAATGCGCCGTTTCCCTCCCGAGCCATACAGCGGCGCATTCGACTCTTTTTGCCCGCTTCCAAAAACTCTATTCCCATCCGCCATCTCCTATCCCACATTCTAATTCGCACGCCCCCGTGGATCTCATTCCAAAGGCCCGCACAATCTCTCTCCATTCTCCACCTTTCCTCGCTCGGGGTATCCTCCTTTGCTCCGCTGAGCTCTCACAATGGCTGACAAACGAGCATCGTTTGGGAGGGGCGAGGTTCGTTTCCATGGCAACCCCGGGCTTCCAGCCGAGGGGAAGATGTAGAAAGGGGTTGGTGTGGGTGGAGTCAAGGGGTCGCGGGGTGAAAACGGAAGATGGAGGGAAATTGTTTAAGAGTCCACGGGGGTAAGGATGGATTTTGGGGACGAATGAGCGAGGTTAGACGCGCAGTGAGAGAGGCAAGAATTGCGGAATTCCATCTCCGTCATTTGCATGCCGAGTTTGACGTTCGCAGCGCTCGATTGCTTTTGTCTTCGATAGCAGCGGCTCTGGAATATTGGTCTCATCCTGTCGGATCGTAAGATTCTATTCGGAAAAAGAGCTTCTAAACAAAGATAAAAGTCATACGACCGCTTCTCTGCAGGGGGGGAGTGCTTCCGAACTAACTTCTTGAACAAATGGGTAAGATTGACTCGGAGTCTTTCGTTTGCTTTCCAGAACATTTCCCTTCATTATAAAAATATACTTTCGGGACCAAGTGTTGAAGCCTTAAATTCGTGAAACTCCATCATGGAATGGGAAAAAATACGTATTTAAGTTTCACTAAAAATTATTTGAGTAACGTTATTAATTTATAGAGCCATAATCGGGTTCATTTTTCTCGGTGTTGACTGTCAGTCGAAACATGCCGCTCGAACAAATTTGTTTAGCAATAATTAATTATATTATTTTCTTTTTCACTTCAACATACTTTCAATATCTTACATGGATCAAATTTCAGGAATATATCTGCAATTTATGAGATGATGAAACATGCTCGATTATAGATACAACGAACTGAGAAAAACAATTCTGCAAGTACAACTAGTAAACATTTCATATCTTTGCATACAGACAAAAAGATTTGAGAACAAAGACAAGAGCAAGAAGTATACCTGTGCTTTAAAATTAATAATAATTGAAATAGCTGCGATTATTTCTATGACCCATATTACTAATTTTTACATAAAAAAGCATTCAATAATACTAAAGCCAATAAAACCATATTTTACAGCTATTTCTGGAATCATATGATACTTTTAAGCAAGAACACCTAATTTTCGCTATAAAGTGATCTTATTTTATGAGACGTATGCAGTGATATTTTTTAATAATAGCGGAGAGAGCACTCATGTAATATCCATCAAGGAGAGAATGTTTAAGAGTTCCAAGGAAACTCATCAATTAAAAAATAATCCATCCACAGGATTGTAATAAAAGATTTTTAGATGAAAGGCTATAATTTTAAAGATTAAAGGATTAAATCCCATCTTAGCTGCTAAACATGTAAATTATTAGGATATTTTAGAAATATTTTAAATTGCGCCAATCACCACGTGAAATCGGAAGCGTTGTTTGGGGTAAGGGATAAATGTTTAGTCCACATATATGTGTGCCGGAGTTATGCTAGTGTTAGAGGCTCATCTAGAGATCTGTCAGAAGGCTTGACAAGGAATTATACCATATATACATCTCTTGGAATAATAATCATGTAAACGCCTTAATTCCCTCTAATCGATTAATCGATAATCCTTAATCATGGTGGAAAATCCTATGGGAAAAAATAATATTGGCTACTAGAATTTAGTTTCAATTCCTTCTCATACTCTAATTTGCAAAATCAGTATGTGAGGATAATTCTCCTATCACCTTCCCTCTAGATTTGGCTTGCCTAAAGTTGAGGTCTGGTATGCCTAGCGGAGAGGCATACCAGATGAGTGATCAAAGTAATCACATTCATTCCTAATAAAGATACAGTCCTCTTGACCGTACTCCTTTCACTATTATCCGAATCAGAGAATTTAATTTAGCATCTTATTAAAATAAGATGATCACTTTTATCCCTAGTAAACAAAGGTAATTTTTCATCCCTTTCTCAGGTGATTCGTAAAAGGAGAACGTAAAAAAAAGACTCAATATAAATTTGGTTTCAGTTTTCCAACGCCATGTTTCGATGGAACCTATTTCAATTTATAACTAAGAAGTAGTATTATCAGTCCATCCAATACATCGCGGCAAATTATATTTATGATAATACTCGCTATACTAAGCTATTTCCCTAAAGGTGTCCTAAAAACAGCAGCTATAAGTGCTCTTAGATTCATTTCTTGGAATCGAAACGTAGTTTATGTTCAGCAAGTTCTTCTCGTGCTCAATGTCACAGCTACTGAATGATTTATGGAAGCGGTAACAATCCATCATGAAATGTATCACAATGAAGAAATTAATTTTAGGTATCTTTCTCTCAATGAGCTGACTCAGCATCTTTCTTCGCCGGTTGGAACGGCCTGACCTATAACCTAAAGCTCCATCAAAGCTGAGTGGGCAGCATAATTCAAATTTATCATTCATTACAATACAACGCGTATTCAGTTTTATCTCATTATTGGAGGTGAATTACCAAGGCAACTCTCTTTCTCGCATAGGAAACTCAAAGCCCAGCCTTAGGTTCACATTACCCTGCAGAAAAACATAGGTAATTCATAGAAAGATTCGGATGAATATCTGCTAACATTTAGAAAATTTTATGATTTCTAGTTAAAACGCATGGGGCTTTGGATAAATCTGGGCACGGTAAAGATAATAGAGAGCAGAAATAAAACTGTAGTAGGTATTATTTTTAAGTAAATGAGATGAGAATAAGCAACTTGAATTGCCCATGTCTATTATTTACAATAATTGTTTATCTTATCTACGGGCCGATTAGAAGGTATTTTGGTGTACGCAAATATAACTAACAAATGAAATGTATTAACCATTTCAGTCTATTTTACTTTATTTACTCAGATGTATTTACTCAACTTATTAGATTCGTACTTATCGTAACCAGAAGTCCAGCGCATTCTCATATTAATTCCCAATGACAAAAGTCTGATAAAAGCATTCATCAACAAATGAATTCCACGTTTTTTTTTTTTTTGAGCCCTTGATTCGAAAAGTTTTTGGGCAAAGGAAGGAGCGGCGAGGAGCAGGAGATACAAAGCGGAAGGAGATGAGACGAACCGTGAGCTTTCCGATTTGCTGCGAGGTGATTCATTGAGCGAGAATAATGCGTGGAAAATCGTAAAAGAAAATACCGCGGTCCACTTCCTCTGGGTGGAAATTAAACAGAAGGTGTGTCGCGCGGGGGAAGGTGATGTTCGAGGAAGAAGACGGAAAAAATGTGGGAGTGGAAGAAGGGGATAGAAGTACGAGGCGTGGTACAGAAGGATTCTGGTGCTCTCGAGATGAAGTATGGCGAGGGAACGATTTACACTTGATGATAGAAGGGAAAGGTAAAGCATACCTGATGTTTGAACTTTCTTTGTTCATTCCTTTCTTAGGTAATCCCATTGGATGTCACTCAGTAAGGAGATAAAACGCAATAGGTTGAGGAATGCCGCCATCTATAAGAGAATGGATAATATTTAGGAACTTGAAAATTTTACACATCATCATTCTAAGCTTCGATGTGCCACATGAAGATATAATGCTGATAATTTTGAATTAGCTGATTAGAAACTCGTAACCATCATCGATATTTAAATTAAATTTGACTTTGATGATTGCCACATGCTTAGATTTATGCAGTGAAATATATTTTATCATATTAACTGGTATGTTTTACAGAGTTTTCTACTGTTCATTTGGGGAAAATATTGTACGTTACGGTAGAACTGTCGTAAATATTTTTTTTCTGGCCCTCTTTTCTTCATCACTCCCTGATGAGTCATTTCTTACTTGGGTTAATCGAGTGGATTCTTTCAGAATCCACCATATATTTTTCATTTTAATCGTCAAAACGTGATGAAATTGCATAATTTGTAAAGGTCATTCTTTGAAATAAACTGATAATGATAATTTGTATTAACTTGCTCATAATTCGCGAAAAACTATCTCATATACAAACGTATCGCAAATTCAAACATTAATGTGATATATAAATAATTTATCGCGGGAAAGATCGATACGAATACGGAAACCACATACATTAATCGGCATAATGTATGCATACATGGCTACATATTTTTGCGCAATTGTTTTCAATTTTTTTAACTAAAACATTTTAGGTATTTCGTTATAACAATTACGCTGGAAGAAATTTTGTAGACCTATGAAATGAATTACGAAACATGAAATTACGAGACTGAATGGATAGATCTCGCGAGTATTTTGGTTAAGTATATATATAATTTATATATATACATAACCAAATATATATTATAGTATATATATAATTTTATATATATAAAAAGGCATTTAGGTATTTATAAGTGTTGAGTGTACATTTACAGTTTTCATTGTATTGATAAAATACATTGTATTAAATCATAAATTTGCCACTCAGAGTAGTACATACAATCAGATACTTGATAAATAAACGAAAACTAGAATGAACACCAAATCCATAGCATTCTGTAAAAAGCTAATCAAGATGAATTCATAAACTAAGTAACTTTCATATTATCACAGCTAGATTTAGAAATAATCTTAATATTAAATTCTCATGTAAACCTGCACTAACGCTCTTGCATCCTGAAGCAAAGTATCATGATGAGTCTAAGTATGGAGGGGGGGTAAAGCATTGAAGAGGTGGAGAGAAAAATAAAGAAAGGATCAAATTCAAAACAATATATAGTCTTTAAATAAAATACTGTTGTCATTAATGTTATCGTAAAAGTAAAAGAGCGTAAGAAGTAGGCGTAAAAAGAATAGGTTTAGAGGACGTGCATACGAAGGCGTTGGGAAATGGTAGAGCGATAAAATAGTACAAAGCAGATACAATCGCAGAATAGAGGCTTAACTTACATCTTTCCGTTTTGTTATTTATGAACGGCACATAAATAAGAAGCAAATGATAGCCAATAAATGTATCTCTTTAAAAATCCAGTTTTTCCCTTGCTTATCGCTTTTCGAGGAATAGGCTTTCATTTTTCGTGTTGCCAAGAAAACTTCGAACTTAAATAAATTAGCAAATAAAAGTGGAATTAATCTTGAAAGTTTATAATTATTTTTCTTAATGATTTATTCTTGACTTAAAACAAAATGAATAATTTTAAGTAAGTATTCTTAAAACAAAATTAAATGGGTAATAATAATAGCAAAAATTAGCGATATCGATAGTAACAAAATATATAGTACAGTTTGCTGATTAAAATTTATTTATTTTAGATTTTAGTTATGAGAAGATAAAAAATAATTACTTTGAGGAAATGCTATAAAATCGAACATCTTAAAATTTTTCATTAAAAAATTGGGAGAGAATTATATAAATTGGTGTGAGAAAGAAGGGTACCTTATATCTGAATGCGATCGATGATGCTTTTGTAAAGACGAATTGAAAGCATGGGATTTCGCTATCTTCACGCGCCTACTGCATACAATTTTGCGGACTGGAAGAATAAAAAGGGAAAGTCTCGAATAAAAAGTGGATCAATAAACTAGAAGAGATGCAGTCGTTTGATTAGAAGCATGCGCCACCGGCTTATAAGTTCTCTTTCTTATCAATCCAGCTTTCTCGTAGAACTGAGAAGGCTACGTAAGTCATACGGAAAGGGGGGGATCCCTCGAGGCTCGCAACACTCCCGTCCGGTAGTAAACATGCATATTGATCTTAGTTGGGTATCGACCATTCGAACCGAATTCGTAATTGAAACTGAAGGTATCCGAGGGCATGGACGAATGCTAATTCCTTCTCGATCGAATCTTATGGGAAGCCGAGGAAAAAACGGATAAGAGAGAATGAATGAAACGCTGGAACCGTTAACCCTTTGGGATTTTTAGGGAAGGTCTCGTTTAGGAGAGTGGGTCAAAAATGAATCACCGCACTTAAAATTTGAGTTTGGATAACATGAGTATATTTTTGGTTATCCTTCATCTTTTGAATTACTAAATAGTTGTAAAGTAATAAGTTCTAATTCTCAAGTTTTAGTGACAACAAATGACATTTCAAACCCTATATCAATTGTGGACTGAACTACAATTGATCAAGTATTATTCTAAGTGTAGCTCGAGCAAAATGGATTTTTTTTTCTTCAATGAAATTTAAAATTAATCAGTATGACTGAAAAGGCTCTCGCGGAATACCAGGAAAAGGCTTTTACAAAATATAATAGAAAAATACAAGTCAATATACTTCCACGATTTATATAGTCATTTCGATCAGTGGAAAATTTCGTAAAATAGTATATATAACAAATAACATGCATGCTTCGATATTAAAGATTACTTTTTCTTATCAATAGAAATACTATATTGAATAGGTAAGGTACTATGTCTATGTGTAATACTACAGATAAGAAAAAAGAGAGAAATAGGCAAACATAATGGTTTGAGATGTAACTTGGCGGTACTACATCATAATCTCAGAGAAATGTTTTCATCATTTTTAATAAAATAAACCTAGCTTTCGTTACTGCGTAACTTTTTCAGTTTCCATGCATTTTCACTTGAAGATGTTACTCAATAACGAAATCTAGGTTGATTTTCTTGAAAATTATTTGCGGACTCTATAAAGTCAGTTTTTCTTTATCTATGAATAAATAGGGATCTCTATCAGGCGACTGGTAAATATTATTATCTTGGTTGGGAAGATTAATCGTCTGATTCGGTACTTGTTAGTTAAGTAAAATTGTGGAAATTGAGCAATGTCTCAATTGATCCCAGGAATATGACGTTTAGTTCAATGTTTAAGAGGTATGTGCCATTTTTAAGAGCAAATTCAAACAACAGCACAACTATAACTCTTAATAATTTCTGCCTTTGGAAAAACATCACCATTACCTACCAAAGGCTCCGAAGGGGGATGAAGCCACATTGCAAGATGAGGTTTGAGATGGTTAAGTTTTGCTTATCTCACTGATACGGAATGAAATTAGTTGAAAATGTCCTTGTAAGAGCAGCACAATGGCCCTCTGAACATTTCTTTCCGTGGAATTCAAGCGAGCGATAAAAACAAACTTCTAGAGCAGACATTACTCAGCAAATTTTATAATAATCTAAGGCTGAGACAAGAGTAAACACACGGTAATTATTACGCTGCACCATTCTAACAATGAAATTTAAAAAAATCAAAATATTTCACATATCAAGATTTTGGAGAGTATGTGTTTAAAAACCGCTAAGGAAACACAAATATTTTTTGAAGGAAACTTTAACGCCAGCGTCGTACTATTAAAGGTTTAAAATCTCCAATTCTTACCTAACCACTCCTGAAGATGAAAGCATCGCTTTTGAAATACGTATAATGGGTGTTCTTAAAAAGTGCGGTTTCCCTTCTCGGAATACCAGTGAATAAGACGAGGAACGCCGACAAAGACGGCCATTGGAGATTATAAACCTCTAATTCTTTATCAGCCGTGTTCCAAATTTTCTTTGCAGTATCATATTATTCCGCAAGGAGGCAACGAAAGCTCAGAACGCCCAAAAGCTCGAACAGAGAGTGAAAGGAAGAGACGAAAAACAAAACGCAAAATAAAAAGCCCCTAAAAACGCAACGGAACGAATTTGAGATGAGAATGGAGTAAAAAGAGACGCGACAAAGTGAAAGATGAAGAATAATTGCGTTAGCCGGGAATACGCGCACAGAGAGGGAGAAAAGAGGAAGGAGGCGGTAAAGGAGAGTCAAGGTGAAGGATGTTGGTTTGAAGGGGGAGTGTCGGAGGATGAATGCGATGATGTAGAGAGAGAGGAAGAAGAGGGAGGAGGGCGTCCGGTCCCGCCCTCTGCACCAACCCTGTAATTATAAGCACTACGTCATCAACTCAGAGTCTCTGGCTCCGTATCGCGCCGAGGCGCACCTTCTATCCCAACTCCATCCACCCAACGCCGACTCCCATCCCCCGTCTCCTCCCCACACCACCTCCCGTATCTCCATCACGTCTCCCCCACCCACCCCTCACACCCTCCTCCTCTTCCAATAATTTACCCTCCTCCTATCTTTCCTCCCACCTTCTCTCTCTTCTTTCTTTTACTCCATACATCGCCCTGTCTCTCTATCCTATCTTCCTCCTTTCCCAACAGTCTTTCTCTTTCCTTCTTTAGACATTTATTCACCCATCCTAATTCTTCATCTTCTCCTGTATTTATTACGTTCGCCTTAATTTGTCCTCTCCTTATCTCTTCCATTCATTGCACTGTCTCTTTCTCCAAGTCTATCTTCATCCTCTCAAACCCTCTTTTTCTCTTTCATTGCTGACACTAATTTCCTCTTCCCACTTTTTCATTTTCTTCATTCTTACTTCGTTCATCTTCATTTCTCCTCTCCTTGCCTCTTCATTTCATCGCACTGGAACTTTCTCCGAGTCTAACTTCGTCCTTTCCCTCCCGTCTTTCTCTTTCGTTCTTTATACATTTATTCCTCCTTCCTACTTCTTTCCCTCTGTTCTTATTACGTTCATCTATATACTTACTTCTCCTTAGCTCCATCGTAAACATCCCCTCTCCTATATTCCTTTAATCCTCACCCACTTTCCTCAAAATCCTCTTTGTATGTTTCTTCTTATGTCCCCCGCATTTCCCTTTCATTCTTAAGATATTTATTCCCCTTCCCACTACTACGTTCATCTTTATCTCTTCTTCTCCTCAAGTCTATTGAAAACATCGCCTCTACTACATTCCTTTCATTTCCTCTCACTTTCCTGGTTATCCTCTTTGAATGTTCCTCCTATTCACTTTTCCCCCTTCTTATGTCCTCAATTTAACATTCATTCTCTTTTATAATTTGTATTTCCTCCCTCTTTCCCCACTTCCCGCCCTTGCTTTCTACCATTACCTCCCTTATCATCCTCCTACGCTAATCATCTTCCCTCGTTTGAACTTTCCTCGCCCACACTCCCTCGATCTCTCTATTCTATGTTTTCCCTCCACTCTTCTCCCTATTAACTTCTCAAATGTATCTACCCACCGAACATTCTTCCTGCAACATAATATTTTACGAAGGAGGAAGAGATATTCATTCCTTTATCTCCGGAAATTGGTATCTCTTTTAACTTTTGCGCTTATTTTCATTATATCCATAAATATCGGTTTAGGTTTACCGTAAGAAATTTGAAGGAAAGCAGTAATATTTGCCTTTTTGCTTGCTTGACAAGAGGTAAGCTGAGGAGTATTATGCTAGTTTCTAATTCACCTCATAACCTATTTCCGAGTCATTAGAGGTTTCCAGAGGTCACTGGGATTAATTAAGTGTTATTTACTAAGAGGCTTGATAGAGCTGTCATTAGATTAGATATTACTCACTAATTTGATTACAAAATGAGGACTGATTATAGCTGAAGAGTAAATCTCTGTTCTTACTCAACTAATAATATAAATTTATCAATAAATAAAATTACTACCAATAAAGAAGATATATAAAGGCTGAGATTTCAGAATATTTTGTTCGTAGCAGAAGATAATAAATTAAAATTTAGACTTAGCTGACCTTTATTATCAACATGAAACCACTATTTTATAATTTAAAAATACCTCAATAAAGTTTTTAAAAGTATTTGGAGGTGAAACTATAATACGTATATATATGTAATTGTTCTCAGAAAACGTAGAAAAGAGACAAATAAAATACAAAAAATACTTTTATCTATAAAAGTTAGCTCTAGCAAAATTGAAGATACTAGTCAGGTTATGTGTCCATTAGAGCGAAGATTATGAAGGCTACGCTAGCACTAATGAGCAGCCGCTCTATACTACTGATACACATTTACATATATGTATGTCCAATGCTCGCTAATGAAAAACAAACAATTTAAAATTCGAGATCAGAGCCGAGACGGATCCATCGCGCATTAATGTCACCGCCCGCTTTTAGAGAAGCATTACCTCGAAGACATTCGTCAAAGTAAACATTCAAATCCTGTTCCGAGGCAGACGGAGGAACAGCAGCAGTTTCAAAGAAGTAAAAAAAGCGGAGAGATATATTCACGCGGGACGCCGAAATGAGACGCTCGCTTAAGCAAAACAAACCCGTCATTATTTTCCGTTTGACCTCGGGAATCGTTAAAAAGAAACCGTTTAACACTATCCCGCAAACGCGCAAAAAGTCGCGCTTCCTCTATTTCGCCTCTTATTTTCGCACGTCCCAATTACACACTCGTCCCATGTTAAAACCCCCTTCATAACAAGCCTTTACATTTTCACCTCTCGCTGAGATTATTAATCCAATCTTCCCCGTATCCTCTTCAGTCGTCCATTCTCCGCTGCCCCCAATCCAATTTACCATTTCACTCGGTTCCCTCGAGCAATTAATAAGCCTCGCGTACTTCCGCGTTCTCGAGATCGGCCCTCACCTCTTACGCGCCGTTCCACAGCTCCAATTCTTACGTGCTTCGTGTCCTTTTCGCATTTTTGCACTTGTCTTTGGGTCCCACATTTGGTCTGCCTTGCGCGATACTTACTACGAGTTCTACCGTGCGAGCCACCTGAGTCGTAAAGCGGGAGAGTACCTCGAGAGATTAATATCCCCTGCGAAATGCCAACATTATCGAAAGAGGTGGCTAATACGAAAGCATAAATGAAAAACGAATCCTATAAACTGCGATATGCGATAGCAAAATGAATAGTGGTTCCAAGAGGGTGTACTTGGCCTTTCGAAATGAAATCTGGTTGAATATCATACTTCTGAAAAACAATATATACATACTTCTAAGTGCAGTTTCTACATGTGGCTGAATTAAAAGTAACTTATTACTCAAAAACGGGAATGGCGCCCACTTTGCGCCACAAAACAATATATTTGTCTTTTGATAAAAAACAGTTTTTTCAGAGAAATTTCAATGATCAATCTGTAAAATTTCTACAGTGAACTCACTGTGAGACATCTCGAAATTGTAATCACCGATACATATTATCGATTATTTATTGCTTTGATTTGACCAAAATAAATATTTTCGTCATTATTTATTCTTCCTAAAGGGAGTATAATAACATTATGACAATACAATGTTATCAGTATTATTATTTGGTAACGTAAAATGAGCTCTAATAAAATATTCCTGTCGCAAACTCTTCACCTCATAGTTTTGTACATCGGCTAAAAATTTTCCAATTTAAGGTTTCCATAGATTTTATGTTCCTGAAAATTAACAATTAATAGTTTTAATCTAACAGTTAGATTATGATGGATCCGAAGATGTTACTGTTCAACGGAAAAATATTGTCATAGGTACAAAATCTTCAGAAACAGCAGAGGTAAATACATTGCAATAATGATATATTGTCGATCATTTGGTAGAATTTCAACTTAAATTTTCATAAAATTTTCCCATAATAATGGAAATATTTTGTCCTTAACATATTCCTTAATATAGTCCTTAAGAATAAATAAATAAAAATTTTAATCTCAATAATTCCTTGCGTAAGAGATATGTCTGTGTAACGTATTATTCAGCTTACGGAAAACAAAACGTTTCCAGCGGTGATGTGTTTACATACCAAACATGTAATATGAAGACAGCGATTCGAAGTCATTACCTTGAATATAATGTTTGTTTACGAAACTTCTTTCAGCACTTTCAATATTTTGTCACAAAAACGGTTCATCGTGACATCAATTATAGCCTACTTACACGATCAATGGCGTTAGTTTGGCGTATCCTGTTATTAAAAGAAATCTCTGCCCTACCGCAACCTCCCTTGGAATGGATCCCGCCCTCAAAACCGCTGCTCTTTCTTTCTCCTTCTCTCCCTAGATTTCCTTCTTGAAAACTTCTCTTTTTACCCCTCTCCCCTTCATCCTATTCCCCCTTCATCCCTTGTTTCCTGACCCCTGATCGAAATCGCCTCACCTGACCCGCCTTTTCTTCCCATTGCCAATCCCTCGAAGCGTTATATC
The DNA here is from genome assembly GCA_947579665.1 of Sympetrum striolatum. NCBI lineage: Eukaryota > Metazoa > Arthropoda > Insecta > Odonata > Libellulidae > Sympetrum > Sympetrum striolatum. Next base: position 83,578,722 of record OX388342.1, read on the forward strand.
ACAGCTCTCTCTTAGCCTCTTTAGGTTGCCGCACTGCAACGATCCATGAGGTCAGCTCGATGCCATTTAGACAACCGTGCGTTAGAGTAATTGCGATGAAGGAATACCTCTTTCAGAAATATTGAGCAATTTAAATATGATTAAATGCAGGAGGAATTTGATTTAAAGTTGTAAACATCTGCAATCAGAACAACGAATAAGTTCTTACTTTTTCAAGGAAAATTTCTCGTCATTCTGATACTATAAAATCGATGGCTCAATTACTTACTGGCATATAAAATATTTGAAACCGTAAAATATATTAATTTCTGAGCATTGACAGGCTAGGGCATGAGTGATGCTCGTAAATTTTTAGATTAATCATTTCTAGAATATCTTAATTTTTTATCGAAGAAGAATCTACATCTACATCAATACCTTAAAATCCCCCTTTTAACGTGTGGCAGGGAAAGTAAGCTCCAGTCGCCTGAACTACTTTTTTACTCTGTTACTATCATATATCGTTAGCAGAAAGAATGGATTTTTTAAAACGACTTGTCATAGCATCTATTTCTCTTAATTTACACTCATTATTGGATCGGCCGAAGTAGCAGAGGGGTTGTATGATACCAGTTGTATCTTCCACAAATATACTTTCCCTGACTTTATCAAGCTATCGCAGCCTATGTGCAGCCTAAAATAGAAAGATTTTTTCTCTGTTTTCGTATTATCAGGGAAGTAGATTTAGGTAGGGAGGAAGTTATTAGTATGCTATTCCCCGTTCTTAATTCAAATTATTAACTAACCCTTAACTCTTGATGAATCTTGATAACCTGCAAAACCCACCGAAATTACATTACTCTAGAATAAATAGTTTAAACACTCCTAGTATTCTAAGCACTTTCAGCACCCCATTATTCATGGATGCCTTTTAAAAGGTACATTACATAATGAAAAGGCGACGTTCCTTAAATACATTAGCCGCTTTTAAGAAGTTTATTAAAAGGAACATGTGTTCTAATATTTTCTCATTTCACACCTGTCATAACTCAAAGTCATGAATATAACCCAAGGAAATCATTACCTTGGGTCGTTTTCGCTCTCTTTCATCCCTTCCCTCTTCCATAAACTCCTTCCTGGTTTGTTTGATCCGATACTGAGGTATTTTTAAGACTTCGTCCGGACACGCTAACTTCTGAGCTACGATAGTCAATATTGATTTTGAATCTGTTTGTTCATCTGAAGACTAAGTATAGTTCCCAAAGGTAATCATCAGTAATTAATATGATAGTTTCACGAATATCCTCTTAATATTCACAAAAGATGCCAAAATAGCTTTGAATAACATGAAAAACCCTTCGTTCAGGGTACAATTCGAACCGTACCACTATTGCCGATTACTACCTCTTATAACGTGCATTGGTAACTGCTAAGTTCTTTTTTCCTTTTAAATATGGGAATCGAACATGAGACAGAACCTGAGAACTTGAGACGTAAAGACAACTCCGAGTTACTCCTTTAGCTGGGTGCCCTTACTCATGCCATCATCCATTGTGACCATAATAAATTAAATATGATCTTTAATTAGATGAGATTCATTACGTTTCGTTGCTATTATCTACAAATGTAAAAAAATAGCTACAGAACTGACCACGATTTCCATGTTCTTTTCATGGCGATTCGAAATAGAGCTATGGGCAACTTGAAACTTGGGCAAACACGCAATACCTTGAACCTAAGATATAGGGTACGAACTTAGGTATATGTTAGCCTAATTATTTACAATTTCCATACCATACAATTTAACTGGGTCAGAACAGAGATTGTGGACACTGATTTTTCATCGATACTTTTTTCAGGTGTTCGGGATTGAATGACTGGTGCGACATCTTAATTTTGGAGCACTAAGACTTTACTAATGGGTACTCTCGCACAGTCATGTGAACAGCGAGTTTGTTGGTGAAAATGTTACCTGGTTCGATCCCCGGTCGGAGATATTGTGCAAAACGACCTAAGCTGCCAAAGTAGTAGTAGAAATAGTTCTGTCCTACTGTATACGGGAGGTTTTTGGAGGGGTTTTCCTCTCGTCCCTGGGCGAATGCCGGACAGATTGTATTATTATATCTCCCTCAACCTTTGCCACCAGATAATCGTAACAAATTGAATAAATAGATTAAATAAATAAATGATACTTCTACCGTGACCAACGGAGACCGAATAAAATCAGGATATATTTAGAGCTCAAATAAAATAAATAAACAACTTCTTTATTTCGGATATTTCAAATGATAGTCCGTCGAGTGGTATCCCAATTGGAGATTCGGCCCAAAATTCATTTCCCACTCTACGCCGCAAAGGAAATTCAATCAATTAAGAGAACTCTGGAACAGACCTTTTTAATCACCTGAGTCGTATTCGTTTTTCGTAAGAGTTATTAAAATTCGTTGGCACACATATTTATATCAACTTCGCACCCAGTTGCTCCCCTCGAACTTCCTTTGTTCTAATTAACCCTCACCTTTATCTTCCCTCCTATATTAAACTCCCCTGGGAAAGCCCTCCCCTCCCTCCCACGCACATTCCACGGCCCTCTGACCTTCTCCCCGACCCTTCAAGCATTTGAAATCCGCCCACTCTATCGGCCGACTCAAAAAGCGCCATCAATCCAACTGAGCCTCTTAAATCCATCCAATCCCTTGTGATTCGTTTACTGTTAACCTTCCCTCGCCTACGTCACTCTGCAGCGCGCCAACTTGAGAACTTTTGAATGGGAAAGTAAGAGTTGCCTTTCCCTCCAAAGTTACGACTGTCAAGTAGAAGAGAAACAACCAAATCCCTGCCCGATGTTAAGAAATAAAATATTTCTATTGTTCAGAAAATCGTAAATTAGAAGTATCTGGCCCTCCCAGCTGATTAATGCTAAGATGAAGAAACTATGTGCCGAGCATTTACAGCACACAAGCGAGGTTCAAATGCGACCATGGATGATTTAGAGAAAATTCACATATCTCTAAAAATAGGTAAAAACCTAAAAACTAACAATTAATGGCAGTGATATCTCATCAATTCATAGCGCATACAAAGTAATTTTTTTAATATCATTTCATACCAATAAGAATTCTATTCACATTTAAAATTGCTAAATTTCCCTAATTTCAAATTATAAAAAATCAACGGTAAAAATGTAAAATTTCGCATCATCATTCATTAAATACAAATTTCCGTAATTTTTTTAAAATAAATAGATGTAGGGAATTCTGCGTTTCTTAAACGTTTCATCAGTTGCAATTTTTCCATATAAATGCAGCTGTACCCTTCTTCCAAGAATTAGAGATCTTCCAAATGACCCAGGAATATACTTTGCAATTTTTTATGTTGCAGTCAAAGAGTAAGCTGGCAGTACTTTTATGCGAAGAGGAGCTCTGGGACTTCCATTAAAAATTTAATCACTGCGAAGTTAATTCAGAGATTGGAACTATAAAAAGTTTTATTTAAATAAAAATATTTATAGAAAAAATGGGAAGGTAATATCTTAAGCTGCTAAAATCTGCTGGTAAGCTGCTTAAAAATCCAGGAGAAGAAAGAGGAAATGGCGACATGACTGGGACTCTATTATTCACAATTATTTGCAATTGAGATATTTTTTACTGAAATCGAAGATAATGATGTGAATATGACATACATATATTACTCCTCTAAAAGGAATAATAAGAAAATAACTTATCGATCTATAAAGAGAAAACATTAGATATACAGACTGAAAAGATAAATTACTATTCGAATGATTGGTAATGGTAGTGATGATATAATGGTATCTTAGTCTCAGCTTTCCTTCGTTCAACTCTTTTACCTCAAAATGATCCATTTATCAAACACCCAAGTGTGAGACAATTTTTTTAAGGACGTTTAACGTTCATGATTACTACAGAAGCCGTAGAAAACTTTCATAAGAGAGCGAAAATATGGAAGCTGCACATAAGCATGAGAAGAAATCAAGAGTTAATAACGTTTTTTTCGTTGGGTTACCAAATATACTAAGATGGGATAATGTAACCGAAATTCTTCTCAGTCTATGTAACTTTATAGACAGACCAGTCTGTACCTCAGAAGAATCATTAGGAAAGGAGATAAGGGGATTGATCATAGCTCCGTTGTAAAACAGACATAATTATTGATTTTTTCCCAAAGAAACACCTATAGGATTACGTCCTTTATATCTTATCATATCTTGTAATTTCTCATCATATTCACCGTTTCGTATCGATTATTTACACCTTAGATCAAGAACCCCTTTTAGTAAGATAAAAGAATTTCGTTTATTCGATAACGAAACTCGGAATGATGGAATACATATTCCAGTTAAAGAATTACTTTATCGCTAGAGATAACAATTTTACAGTCTTTGGCAGACAATATTAGTATTTAATAGAATAGTTTACAACAAACAAATTAGTATGGTACGAGAAAGCGATATTGTAAAGCGTTATTCTAAACGGAAGTAACGCTTAAATGAATTAAATAAATAAGAATTAAGTATCCAACTATACATTAATAGAGTCATTGATATACTGAGATACAAAACAGGTCTGAATTAAATGATACTAGACTTAGTTAACACTTCTTGATATTCACACAGTGGATTAAAGTGGAGGTGATTCAACTCTGTGTTAAGAATTTGTGAATTATTTAAATATAGCCCACTACTACAGGCCGGAAGGCGGCTTGTAGGGTATTAATAATAATAAATCGTCTTCTATAAAGGAGAGATTTAGACTATTAAATTTCTTCTTACATCTAACCTTTCGTCCTATAAATTATAAGGAAAGAGATAGCTTGAAATAAAAGTTCACAGAAGAAAAATATCTTGCGGATGCAAAAACCTTTTGCTAAGGAAATACATACACCGCAGCAGGAATATACCCGCAAGGAGGGTGTTACGAAACCTAGGGATTATCAAATAATTTTTTGTGAAGAAAGCAGGTTAATATCAACCTGAAAGGCGATTAAACAATACAGATACATATTCACATAGATAAAATAATATAATTGTAGATGTAGATGAAAACTGAACGAGATCGCAAAGGCTTCCAGCGAAAAAATATCTTATGTTAGTGTAGTAAATTGAATATCATTACTATTACCCTCATACCAAACCGCTTTCCTGGGATGGAAGAGTGGAAGTACGCCTAGCCGTAGATTTTATTCGAGCACATAAACCACATGTCGCTTGCTTTTTTGTCAGAACTTTCAAACAAGGCGAGACTGTACCGAGAAACGACGCCAGTTTTGCGAAAGAAGAACAGGAAAGCAAACGTGTCCCCAACTCCTTCCTATCTGCAGACGCAGCCACCATAACTCTCGGGAGGATAAAGCATAATCTCCCATCAGCTCCTCCCTCGTGCATTCGCGGTGTTTGGTATCACTAAATCACGTCGGCCCTGGTTTGTTTCAGCTCTTGAGAGTAGGTGAGGAAATCTAGGCCGATTACCATAGGCGCAATGCATAAATTCGAGTCACAATAGAAGCGTCGTTTCACTGCAAAGTATAAGGTGCTTTACAGTCTCGAAATGAATTACATCCTTACGTCATCAAAAAAGCGAGAAAATGCGAAAGAAAGGGAGCGCTAAACCTATTCGGGTTCCATGAACTGTTGCCGTGACTACAAAATCGATGGAAAGGTCTTAGACGTTGGTTTTGAATAAGAGGTCACCGGATTGCCGCTCCAAATCGGTTATTGCCGAGGGGAATGTTTCTTCCAGCGATTGCACCACTGTTTCATACGGTAGATATATGGTGAAACGTCTCAATTTACTAGAAATATGAATCGAAGATGTCTACGTTGTGAGTCACTTTGAATAAATAAAGAGCGCAAATTGTGGGTTTCTTTGCGACATTGATCATACGAAAGCCTTAGTTACCGTGATCTTTGAATTTTCATAGAGGTAAATGTGAAATCCTTTTTCACCGGGTTTCGTCAGAGATAGAAATACTTATGCAGTGTACCTTCTTGATTCGTGCTAAAAAAATTTTCTACCGAATGATCAAAAGTGATCGCACATCTTAAGAAGTGCAGCCGATAAACAGACATAATGGTAGAGATGAAACTTTCTCACAAACATAATCATCAGATTTTAGATATACATTATTAGTGACACATTGTGTAGATTGAGTAATTAAATTTTGAACTGTCATGGCCACATCCTTGTAATATACTCTCATTCTTGAAGTCTTAGCCTAATCCTTATTATTAGTAACTACTCCGAACTGTGCATTATAAATGGGCACTCGTGTATCAGTAAACGAAATAAATGTAATTCCCTTCGAGATTATTCCTTTCATGCCTATAGCCTATATGCCTGTACTTTGTCTCATTATATGGAAATATCTCAAAATTTCCCAATGCATTAGCGAAGGGTAATTATTGAGGAAAGAAAGGCATGATTGAAAAAACATAATAAAATTTCTAGAGAAGAAGAACATGGAAACTTTGTGACAGGTTTTTTCCAGCCACCCTATTGCCTAGAGCAGCCGCATAGCATGTAGAAGATACCGGTTCGTGTCGCAGTAGATATGAACATAGTATTTATAAATAATTGATAGCCCATCAAAATTATCGTGTAATTTGTCTAGTTACTGACTATTTATATTTTATACCACACATTTTCCAAACAGAAAGCAAATAACGTCCTTTTATGTACTCTTCCACCAGTTTTCTCGTGACTCTAACTCACTCCCTTTTTGAGATACATTCGTATTTCCGCTTCTTGCCTTATGACATTTAAAGTGAGTGATTTAAAAGATGCCTAGAATGGGATGGGAGCACCGTTCCATCCTCTACATCCCGCACTGCGCATTAGCTATTATTTTCCCCATTTGCCTCCCCTTCAGACCTTTTCCTTCGGATATCAGCGCCCACGCACCCACGGTTCCTCCCCGTAAGTGTTCCACTCCCTTCCCCACACCAACTACTCCTTACTTGGCTACCGATCACTCCAACAGCTACACTTGGTCACTCTCTTTTACCATCTTTTTTCCAATTATCTTTCTTTTCCACTTTTTCTTTCTCGCATCCTTTCCCCGTTCTTACTCTATTTCTACCTCTCTCCTCCTCCTCATACCTAATGTTTCCTATATAATACATTTTAGTCCCGTCATCTTCCTTCAGCTTAAACTGCCATTTCCCTTCCACGTATACAGAACTAAATACGAAATGCTACACAGAATTATACTATGAGAAGTGTAAAACGTCTTTGATAGGACTTGTTATGTTTGAGAAATAAATTGGGTGACATGCTTCTGATTCAATTCCTGATGTCCATAGTAAATTAGGAACCAAAAATCTCTGTATAATTCAACTTCTAACGTATGCATGTTGGCCAGAAAATTTTGAGAAAAAAGGCGTATTAAAAACACCCTCTGTGTTCATCCTCAATATTTCAAATCGAGATGCGTATGCCCAAATATTAAAATAAATCTAAATTTGTAAACGCTGTCATCGTCCTGGATTTTCTGGGTCTCTTTTCAAATTAATTCGGCTAATCCTACTGTAATTATAAGGCACATAAATATCTCTCTGGTTGTACAAATGCCTCTTTAGCCTCTTCCTTTGCGAAGATGCTTATGGGTGCGGTTTTTCTCTTATGAGAGAAATTCTTACTAATCTACCTAAAATTTGAAAATTATTTTTCGATTGAGGATGAGTATCATTTTAAATTCAAGTATTTTAACTAATATGGTGTCATCTACATTAAAATATTGGTAGTTTTGACCATATTTTATATGATGATTATGAGATTGAGCAAATATTTTGCTAAAGTATACTAAATATATGAAAAATCGATCTTATACCATGGATTAAAATTCCATACCAAACAACATTTTTAGAATATAATATGTATTTAATCATAAGTAATTCACATTTTTTGGTCTAATATAAATGTAATTTATATTATCCTATTCATTCGCCTTTTCATTAAAATTCTTGCATGAATTATTCTTACAAGTGATCAATGAGCTCCATTATGGTGATAATATTCAGTAATTCATACAAATTGTTCATTAACAGTATTTTTATCATAAAGTATTAATAAAATTGATATTTTTATATATTATTCAAATTATTTTCCTTTAAGTTTTGATCATTATTGGCTGAATTAAAATCATGTTACTAGTTCTCCATTTAATTTGGGACGTATTTAATTCCATATGAATTTTCACAGAACGCAGCCTCCAAAATATAAGAAAAATCCCCTCTGCGTTCCAACCCTATATGAAAATCCTAAGAAGTTTCAGTAAGATTTCATTATTACACTCATTGCGCCATAATTAACTTTAAAATGTAGCAGAGATAGTATAACAGGAGAGATCCTAACACTTATTTATAAAAGATTTTACATAAATTCAAACCTGACAGTTAAAAAAATAATCAACCAAGAATGGAATGAGGAACTTTTAAGATTCTGGTGAATTCAGAAAAACAGAAAAGGCCAGAGAGGAAGTTAGGCACACATATTGAATTAAACCAAATCAAAATCTCAAGCAGCGGGAAAAACTGTGGCCGGTGGTGAAAGAAACAAATTGAAGAAACAGAATCCTTCTCAGAAACTACCCTCTTGTTCATTCACATTTGTGTCATCTCGTCTGTATGAACTTACAATGGAATGATCCATTATGCAAAAAGGGCAAGAGTATGGACGAGATGATTTCTGGTAATACACCGATCGGAGGGGCATCGTTAACGAGGATAGGAAATGTCTTCCTTAGCTGAACACTACGGACCACCGTATGAAGAGGGATGGGAAATGAAGAATGTTTAGCGTTATGGGAGAGAGCGCGCAACAAGAGGACAAAACTAGGAGTGACCTCGGGTCGCAGGCCGCGACCTCTCTCTTGAACCGGACGGAAGTGGATGCGAGAGCCATTGGAGGAACCAAGGGAGAGATCGCCGAAAGAGGATGCGGATGATTAATGTCGAAAAAACAAAGTTTCTTAAAAACCTAATCACGTATTTCATTGGTGGCATAACTCGTTCATCTGGAGTTGAATGGAGCACACATGCGAGCATGAGTCAGAAAAGGGGATCTATCAGAGAATGCATATTTCCATTAGGCGGTCGTCAGAATTGACATCGCATGAATTCTGCATGCAACAAATCTATGTTCTGAATACTCTGTTGGTCAAATTGAAACATTTTGTAAATTTTTTTCGCTAATTGTTAAATCACATATTAATCACTGCCGTTCCTATTTATTTTCCATAAAATGTTTAGCCCAACACCAGGTACACAGAGCATAAATATTTTAAAGATACTGAAAGTTGTACAGTGAATTTGTTCAGAGATTTACAACTACAACGGTACTTTGATACTTCTCTTTCTGATAATCGAATAGAATATAAGCGAAGGTTATAACTCTGATGCCAAGAATCTAGTTTTTATTTTTCGTCACCAAAGTATCATTAAAATTCTAAAGATACTTATTAGCTAAGAAGAAGCCATAAAAAATAAATGCAAACATTATTTTCTTCACCGTTTCACGAGATTTTACAGACACATGCTATAAATCCGAATGTTTACAAAAATCGATTCCCTGAATAAGAGGAACAAGAATAAAATACTTTTTTAAGGGCTAATTTCTTAGGAAATGAGAGACAAATTATGTAGGAATAAAAACAAAGTGACTACCACTGCGAATAATTAGTTTATTTGAGGGGAGAAATTTATAGAGATACTTACACTTGTCGATTATGATATGCTATTTGTAGAAAATGGGTCCTAATCGTAGCAAGTTAATAGCTAGGCACTTCAGTATTTTTACGAGAAAAAAAAATCAGAGCAAAAAAATCAGAACCAAAGAAAAATCCTACCAATGCTGGATATCTTGCAACCAAATTTGCATTGATTACTATGTATTCCACTAGGAAAACTACGCCACAGAAGTGTCAACATACATTTTACGCATCCTTATACAAACGAACGAAACAAAATAGCTTGCTTATTGCTTCTACGCTAACCAAGTAACTTTTGTTGGACGAGGGAAGAACTTGGGGAGGAGGATAAAATATTAAAGCGCACCAAATACTCCCAGCGATTACCGTGGTCAAGTTGCAATCGAGGGAGCGTAGATGGTAATATATAGAAAAGAGCGAAGTAGAGAAAGAGATAAAGAGGTTCGGAGAAGCAGGAGGAGATGGGAGGGAGTCACTCTGCAACGGGTGCTCTTCCTCGGAATAGACGGACCTCAAGAAGGGTCGAGGGGTCGTGGGGGCACTGATTGAAACAGATGTCCCATCATTGCCCGCTCCTCCGGACGCTCCCTCATGGCAGGGCAGGGGAGAGACATGGAACTGGAATTGAGGGAAGGGGAAGGAGGTGAAGGAGAGGGGGGGCGATGAGGATCTCACGGGATGGTGGAGTGGGGGCATACACCAAGGGGGGTGGGGAGGTGGCGAATGAATGCGTCACAGGGAATTTCGATTAGGAGATCTCGGAAGGGCGGCCACAAGATGGGAGACGGGAGATGCGGCAGAGGGAGAAAGAGACACGCGGTGATTAAAGGACACTTGTGTTAGTAGAGAAAGGTTAAAGGAGCAGAAGGCATAAATGTGTTTGCCTCGAAGAAAGCCAATTCTGACTTCTGGGATGGCGCATCTAATGTTTGGTCGACGAATTACCCAACGAAACTCAATTGAGATATTCAGCGGAAGGCTTGCAGGAATTGCAACGATTCCCGAGAGAGCGCTGGACGAATGTGAACTAAACAATTTCGCAGAGAATGGACGTCGCTGAAGATTCCCATGCTTGATAAAATCTTGGAGAGTTTCGCCTCGGGACTAGCTGACAATGAAAATGTTGCCGGAAAATGATGAAAAAAGGAATTAACTCGGCGGAGAGAGCAGCTGAATCACGTGTAAGGTACATCCGTAGGTGTTCATCGTTTTCTTACAAAGTAACGCGGAAATTGTTACGTGATTGCTGCGGTGACAGCAGGAAGGAGCATAACGTGACACGTCGGTAGGAAATGGGTAAGTAATGGGATTTGCAAGAAAAAATTGACATCCAGAGGATATGGAGAGGACTATCTCACGCAATTAATGCACTTGGAGGAGGCAATCATGGCTCGGTACATTCTCTAGTCTTAATCTCGAAATCGACGAGAGATTATCAAAAAATACGAGCTAAAGGCGAGCTTGGAAAAGTCGAGGGATTAAGGTTTGTTGACCTTTACAAAGGATGGATTAATAGAAACTAACGAAAGGTAGCTATTGTTAACATTTCCTCTTGATAACCGTCGAAGATTTGATCTTGTTAGGGATTAGCTTATAAAACAGTCCAGTAAGGAAAGAGATGGGACCAAGGTACTCTTTATTAAAAAAAATGATACGGACTCCTGTTTTTCAGAAGAGCTATATAAAGCAAACTTAATCGCGATTTTGTGTAAAACCATCCTTCCTATTTTTTTCTAAGAGCACGCTCGTTTTTGCGGTATTTCCTCTATTTCCAATAGATAAAATGACATTCTAGTCCTTATTCAAATACAATTTTTTTTTAAATTGGTACATATTATTGCTATTTATTTCTACTTTTGACTTTTCAAGAACTCTGAGAAAATTGATAATAAGATTGATTGCCATTTGGAAAATCAGTAATCGTCGAGCCCGAATGAGCAAACCGAATGCGAAGAATCCAAAACATTGCGGGGAAACATGCAGATGAAATTAATCGGTCATTTTGATTGCTCCCGCGAGAAAAAACCTCGAGACCAATTCCCTGAATTTGGTGATTCTGTTCTAGTAGCCTTATCACATAGCATTTATTTTCTTCGTACGCATCTCACATTTCACGCCATCAACTCGTGATCCCCATCTCCTTCTTAAACTCCCTATACCCTTAATGTTAATTTGAAGAGTCCAAACCTTTGATGAAATTAAGAAGTTTCCATAAAATTGGCATTTATATATTGAGATAATCCCTCTATCGAAGGAAGGAAGGATAAATTTAAAAATATATATTTTAGTAATTTCTAAGAATATAATAAAAATATCGAATAAATTAAAAACCTTAAAACTAGGTATTTAAAGTACCTTCATTTAGAAAATGTATTTTAAAATATCAACAATTACAAATAAATTATAGATTTACAGTAGATTTATTAATATATCGCTAATGGTGATGATAGTCAGAAAGAAAATAGCTGAATAAAGTTCTGTGGAAGGAAGAGTGTCAAGATCTTCACTGAACCTAAGCTACACCTCCTTAATCTATAATTGTAATTCAGTAAAGATGTTGCGAAATACATTTAAGAATTTTTCCCTTTTTCCTGGTAATCGAAAGCAACTTATAAAATTCAAGGGGAAACAAAGCTGATTTTATGCTGCTAAGGAGAAAAACGACAATTAAAAAATATTAAACTCTAAACAGCTTATTATTTACAAAATCCGAATAAAGTTTTTGAAGAAATTGAATGTAATTTAACTTTATTTTAGATAAGTTAAACAACGATATTTATAATTTTAAAATTTATTAACATGTTTTTTTGGGTATATCTAATAGAGTACGTATTTCGATACAGGGTTAAAGTGAGATACTGAACTCAAATTTTCCTACAGCCATCTCGAATTGAACTCGATTTTCCCAAATATATTATCATATTAACTTCTTGTAATTTTCCAGGTTATATGTACATTGTTTTCTTTAATGTCTTTTAGTTTTTGCTATCGGTAGGTTTGCGCAGGTTTTTCACACCCCCTTCTTTGTGGGTGTTTTCCTGCAGCGGATATTTTTTCCCAAGCTTTTCTTAGTTTTTTTTACATCCGCAATCCCTTCTCACATTTTCTTCTATTTTCCTCTAAGTTTCATTGATTCATGTACGTAATCTCGTAATATACTTATAATAATGTAACAGCTTAACTACAGGTTAGATGGAAGAGGAGACTTTTTAGTCTCAATCTCACCTAATAAAGACCCCCTAATAATATTATAGCTTAAATGTTTCTCAGACGAAGCCAAGCAAAGGGAATGAAGTTTAAAATATCTTCGCGACAGCAACTGTGTCGTTTGAAGACCAAGCATAAGATATTTTCCCGAGAGGTTTCCATTGACAATTGACAACATTACTAGTGGAAATAACAGTAAATGATTCCTTGTCGCAATATCTAGATTTCGAAAACTGTCAATTGAGTCCTTGAAATAAATAACAGTTTTTCCCCTTTGCCGGCAAACCACATTCGACCTACAAAAAAGTAGGTAATAAGAAAAATTCATTTTTTTAGAAAATCCATATATCGGTCAAGTTAAACGCAAAAACCGCGTGCGATCGGGGTTAACGGTTAGACTAATTAAAAGCATAGGGAGCGGAGAGGGGAGGCAAAACAAAACAACGCCTGTCTCCTTCGAATGAGTGACGTATTCGCGTAAGAGAAAATAAGCGCGTCTTATGAAAATACACCAGTGGATGAGGAACGCGATAAGAAGTTTTGATGACGATTCGGCGGAATGTTTTCGGAGAGCATGCGAATAGTGAGTGCGCGATGGAGAGAAGGAAAAAAGGGTTTTTTAATTCAGTGGGGCGAGCTGATCTTCTTAAATGGAGTCGATTGAGGGAGCGGGGTGTGAGGTGCCGTGGAGCCGTGGGCGAGGGGACACTTTGATTTGGAGAGCCGAGAGAGAAGGATTTAGTTTGCCCGCGGCCTTGAGTTTGAGGTTAGAAGTCCATCGTAAAGGGCAAGAGGTCTCTCCAGCGAATAACTCCCCATTGAAGAATATTCCTACCTTTCCCTCTATGCTCATCAAATCCCCTATCTCTTTCTTTATTTTGCCGGTAGTTAATCCCTTACTCCTAAAGTATATCCGTAACATCTCTTATTCTACCTATCATACAAACGGTATATATATATCACCCGCGATATCCCATTCCAGGATAAGTACCCTTCTTGTATGGGGTTTTCCCGTATAGTGGGCTCTTCTCTATAAACACTCATCTAAATAGTTTTCCTCAACAACCCGAATACTTCTGTGGTTATTTGTATCCATGTCTATCTTGCATTTATTACTTTGAATTTTTTATATGCTAGCTTAATGTATTAGTTTATTTCTAATAGTTTGTGTGTATTAAATACCTAGCAAATTATACTCCTCGAATTGTCCTTTTTTTCCTTTTTCTGCTGAGCTGCTGCTACCACTGTCGGTGAAGTCTTCCTAAGTCTGTACTGAACTTATCAGGAGGTGCTTCAGGGTAACGGCAACAACAGACACGCACAGTCATTCCTTGATTGGAAAAGTCCGATAAGCAGGTATTCGAACCCGGAATCTTTTGGTCGGAGCGGCCACCAAGGCCGGTTATCTATTCATTCATTTTTCTAGATGTGACTTAGTCGTAATAAATTGTTTATGGTTGGTTGTATAAATTGCTTCTGTTATAGCACACGTGATTTATTTTGCAAAGAAGAAATTATTCACGATTGGGCGTAATTTTTCGAACAAATTGAACTCACAGTATCACAGTCATATTAGTTTGTTTTCACGAATCATAAATAATACGTATGCTAAAGAAAGGAAGCTCAGGGTACGCAAAAAATTTCCACGTATTGAGACTTGACGTGTAGTTTATTCTGACAGTAGCACTGTAAAAATAAGTGTAGCTATAAGCTTTTCTAGTTTCGTGTTATGAATTTATTATACCCTTGGAAGCGTTTATAAGGGCTTTCGGAACTCAAAGAGCCTTAAGATAGGACTCTTTTCGTAGACACCGACTGAAATATATTTCTAACCTGATCCAAGGATAGAGAAAATCAATAGTCCTCTATCAGAAAGAGTATTTCTTACCAAAGCTACTTATCACCATAAAATAAGTTTCTCGATGCAAAAATAAATCCAAGCTTCCGAGTCGATGTTATAGAACAAAGAATCCAAGTGTATTGGAAACATCGAAGGTTGAGAGAAATGAGAAATCCACATTCGAGTCTCCATGAAAATGAATTTTCTCCGTAGGTTTGATTTTTACATCTCGATCTTTTTATATCACCTCGATCTGGAAAAGGCTCGGTGCCACGCAACTGTCGCAGCAGCGTTGATTGATTGATTGTTCCACTCTTTTGATCCTCTAACGTCGTAGGGCTGAGGACGTCGAAGCCGAGATATATTGCGCTCTTGCCTCCTTGATCCGAGCTAATACTTCAAGACGCCGGAGATACGTTCTCGTTTTTTATCCAATTTACACAAGTCGACATTCCTACATCGTATAACAAATAGAAACGCTGCGGTTTTCGAGCTGGATTTATGCTATTTTTTGTCCTTGAGAAAATTCCGATTTTGCTCAAAGCTAAAACAGAAGTTCCACTTCTTATGGATTTATCGACTGAGAATGTTATTTGAAATGACGTATCCTTTAAAGACAGAAGATCTGCTTAGCAATGTTTGCCTTTATTTTTCTGTTTATACATACATCTTTGGCATGAACTTCTAGACTCTTAAGTGCTTTTATATATCTTAAAAAATAAATAGAAAATTTATAGTTGACTTGATTCTTACTCGTTATTGCGGAACTCGATTTTTTTAATTTTGTACCGAAAAGTGAAGATGAAATTTTTCAAAAATAGTCCATATTATCTCTTTCAAAATATTTGAGATAAAAGTATTTATTTTCTTCTCTGAGATTATCGTTTTTTCTCCATTAGATTCTCTAAAATAATTTATTTTCTTCTCCGTGATAATTATAACTTATTTCATTATTTCGGTATAAAAGAAGTCAACATTACACATCAGAAAACAATTTTTATTGTTTGGAAGGCTTTGGACCTTAAAAAATGGTATATTTCTCGAGTAGCCATGATATTGGATATGTATAAGACAGACAGGTATCGCATTCAATAGAAGATCATATTTCCATTCACACATCTTCTCTTCTTCCTCCGTACATGTAAATCTTTCCACTCCATTATATGCCTCCGCATAACAACTCTTTTTTCAAAGAAGACTTCCCGCTCCATAGATAACATCAGTTAATTAAACTTTCTGCTTCTTAATCGACTTTCTTCGCAATCTGCACTTTTTACTGAGCTGATTCTCAATGCAAGATTCTCATCCCTCTCGTCTGAATAATACCTCGGCGTCGGAAGGACGACAGATGTATTTCCCATCTGCTCTATTTTTCTATTAGCCTGATTTAGGAATGACAAATTAGATAATTTAGCAGAAGTTAGAGCGTATGAATACGCGCCACACTTATATTCTTTTCAGATGAAATTGCTTATTTTAAATTTAGTAACGTATTAACGTATTTCTGGTACTGTTATCTTTAGAGTAAGGCGGTATTTATACTTAAATTTTTATTCCATGCCTTCCAATAATTCCATTGTCATTTATTTTAATAGAAACATTTCCTTCTACGTGAAAATACTTTAACGTACTCTTACAGCTGTAAATCTACTTATTTATAAAAGGGTTTGAAAGAGAAACTGGATGCATATCAACCTCCAGCGCTTATAAACATTTCCTTTTTTCCATTTTAACTCAGTAGAATGCATGACCTAGCACATTTTAGTTTTAGCCTAAATAAAGAGGACAAACATCAATGTGGAATAAAAGATTGAAGAAGTGATTACAGGAATGGTGTTCACAAACCTCAGAGAAATTAATTTATCAAGGAATTATAAATTTAAAGTATATCATAAATTTTATGTTTGTAGATAATTTTTTATAATAAGGTAGTACATTAGAGGATTCTTTAAGGCATAACGGTTGAGAAGCTCTCACTTTTTCACTCAAGAAGATTCTCGGAACAGATTCATAGTTCGATGAAGTCTAATCAATACTACTGCAAGGATGCTGGATCTTAAAAGTCCAAAATTTTCCAAAATAAAAGTAAAAACGCCGCTCAAAAATTGGCTGCAATTATGGAAATATAAATGGTCACAAAAATAGCGGCGAGGGAATTCCTCCTGTCAGAGAAAAATTCAACTTGTTGAGAGACGACAGAAAAGATTGATTGCCATTTGGAAATTCAGTAATCGTCGCGCCCGAATAAGCAAACCGAATGCGAAGAATCCAAAACATTACGGGGAAACATACAGATGAAAATAATCGGTCATTTTGATTACTCCCGCGAGAAAAAATCTCGAGACTAATTCCCTGAATTTGATGATTCCGTCCTCGTAGCCTTATCACACAGCATTTCTTCTCTTCGTACGCATCCCACATTTCACGCCATCAACTCGTGATCCCCATCTCCTCCTTAAAAATTCCCTCACCAATTTCTCTCTCTGCCTCTGTCCATTTGCCGCGTTTCTCTCCGGCCCACAATGCCTTTCGGCGCGAAAGAGCGTGACGCAAGTGGGGAACTCAACCGTGGACACACTGCTGTCATAGTGATGGAGAAGAAGAGGGACATGTGGGGAAGAAGATAAGCCTGAGGGGAAGATGGGAAGGAGGCGAAGATATGTGACGTGTGAGAAGCACATTCCGCTAAACCAGGGGAGCAACCCGCGGTCTACGGGGCCGCAGGCGGCCTTTTAACTAATTCCACGGGGCCAAGTAGCTGTTTCTTTCCCGAAAATTTGATACAACTTTATATTCTGCATCTTTGATAGTTAGAATGGGAAAAGTCCAATCATAGTAGAGGACCTCAAAATATCTTTGCAATAAAGTTCTATATTCACAACTTTGTACTAAAAAAGTAACGGTTTTTGATGTGTTATTATGATTCAACAATCGAGTGAAGAATATTTTCTGTGGCACTCGAAGTCTATGTGAGAGCTAATTGCGACAACAGGATGTAAGGGCTTGGGCGAATTTTTTTCTCTAAAATGAAATTGGTGTATTTCAAGTGACTAAATATGGAAACTGTTAGTATGAACCATTCATACATTATTCTAATTATGCAAGGGATTTTTATTTATTTGGACCAGAATCTGTAGTAAATATCCAGTCGTGCTTCTTAAAAATGCTGAAATTCTCAAAAAGGAGAAACTCAGTATCGATTACTATTATTTTATTACGTTAGTGACAAATTTTATGAATATCCGACAGTTCTATGATTGATGAAAATTACAATTTGTATAAATAATTTGGAAAAAGAACAAATTGTTATTTTTCATCATGACGTATTTTCATATCGCGGGAGACTGAATTTTTTAATTCTATGATTTATCACAAAACATGAATATAATGGCTCAGCAACTCTAGCTACAATTAACTAATGAAACTGTAACAAAGCAGTGACTGCATATATATGCATATATATACTCACTATACTTTCCTTCAGTCAATAGAATACAGATGCTCTTGTAATATTCTGTAATAGAAATACGAAATCGGTATTTCAATGACTCAATAACGAATTATCTGTCAAAAAACCTTTCAATTATAAATAACTTTTTATTTTCTGATGCAATTGAATATAAATAATATGATGTTACGTCCAAGACCACAGTTTACAATAATCTACAAGATTTTAAAGATAAATAAAGAAACTTGTTGAGAAGGTATCGTTCCTAAACTGCCATTCTCATTTCTGAATCATGCCAAATAAGAGCGAATCTGAATATAAATATTGGAAACAAAATGGTAGAGATGATTAAGAGTTTAAACGATGAAACATTCCTTTTATAACATGCTATTCAATATTATTGGACTGTACTCAAGATGTTGGCGCAGCTTCCGATCAGAACGGAATCAGTTTTCTACCTCTTTGGAAAGGAAAATATTCATAACCTCAAGAGAGGTTTGAAACCTTAAGTTTTGACTCTACTGTTTACTATGGAAAAATAATCAAACAGGAATTCAATACTTTTTATGAATAAACAATGATGGATTTTGGATGGATTGGATTGGATAAAAAAAAATAAATAAAAATCAGGATTCCTTCTTTTATTCTAACGAAGCATAACTTCTAAGAATAAAGAAGTTTCATATTAAACCATGAAATCCAATGAAAGACGTTCGGACACTGTGATCGAATCTGGAATTATATTCGCTTGATGAAATGAGATTGAAGTTATGAGCAACAGAAATGAGGTGAAGTTTGAGCGGAGGACAGAACATGTGTAGGCCCTCTCTGCTTAACTTTCTTCGCGTGGGAAATAGTGGTGGCAAGCGGACGTGAGCAGAGGACAGAGTGAGAAGAAGAGGCTCCAATTGAGGAACAGCGCACCGGAGAAAGAGAAATATGAAAATCATAATCGGGGAACAAGGACGAAAAAATTAAAGTAAGACGTGACGGAATAAGGCGCGCAAAAAATTCCCGGTGTTATTTAAAACTCGTTACGCGGCGTGCAAGTACTTTTTTCATTTAACATCTTCAACATGCCTCTTGAATATTTATTTTTTGGATCCGATTCCGCCAGAATTAACATTAAATGTATGCTGGTCTTCCGGAATTAAGGTGCGATGTAAAACTCGCCCACAGGATGTCTCAGTTTCCCATATTCATTATACCTCCCGTTCTATTTAGTCTCGGAGCACATACTTCACATCAATCGAACCTCATACGACCTTAATGCCGCTCTTTCATGAATTTTCAAATATGTATGTCTCAATTAAATCGAATAGCTATACGAGTAGCAATTGAAAACTGAAATAACCGTTCTACTTCGCTGTAATATTTTAATCAGTATCTAATGGAGACAAAAATGATATAGAAAAATTGGAAACTACAGATAGAAAATGAAACTGATTAAAAATAACGATGATACTAAAATGGTAGTATGTATTCAAAATTTGTAAATATTTAAAAAAATATCTTCCTTATCTTTAACTTGAATTGTGTTCGTTGTTACTGTTGCCTCGGTGAAATACCCCCTGAAAAGTTCATCAGAGCTTAGGAGGACTTCGCCGGTGAAGGGCAACATTAGCAAGCATGGAAACAAACTCTCAGATGATATAATCGATATTTTTGTAATTAAACTTTTTACTGAACTAAATAGGGAAATATATTGGTGGATGAAGTAAATCGCAAGTCATCAGTGTAAAGATAACAATTCTAATCTATTTCAAAATATCATAAGATTACCGAATGTAAAAGGCAATCAAAACACAGTTTTATCTAGTTTTTATTTAGCACTAGTGAATTGCAGTTTCTTCAGGAACTTACATTATATTCTGCAAAATTTAAATAATGTACATTTCCCTTACTCCCCTTATTTTTATATAAAAATTATTCAACAATATATCATGGTAGCAATGCTACCATTTTTAGCCGATATACCGAATGCAATCAGCTAATATTGGCACGGAATAATTTGGTTATAGATTGAAATTTCGTCATTATTATTGTTTTTCATATTGCTTCATTCTTTTAATTTATTTGCATTAACAAATATAACTCAGACTTTCCTATTATCATCATAGATACGTATAAAGTTTCAAGGATTCAATAAAGATACATAGAATGCACCGAATATTGTACATACTAGTTTCACTAGGTCCTTCCTGATAACATTATCACAAGTCTGTCTTTGAACATCAATTTATGTACAAAATCTTATACTTACATATAGTTGTACGCCATCTCGTTCAAAAACACCTTACCCATTTTCCTTATCACGCACTTATAATATCAAGAAAGTCAGAATTAAGAGTTCGAATTGGCTTCTCAACAAAGCCTACAAACTAAAGTCATGTATTTTGAGTTATGATGCGAATTTTTATGTTTCCCATCAAATATGAAGTCCATCATATTCAGCATCATCACTGATGAAGTCTATACAGCGCAGATCTTTATGGTACAGGTTTAGAAAGAGCGGCATAATTAGTTTTCACGAAATCTCTTTTTTTCCAGCGGAAAACGTATCACTGCTCTCTATAAGAGCCTGCGCCTCTGAATAGATCAACTTTCTCGCATTAAAACGTTACCCATATAAGGATGATGACTAGGTTATATTCCGAGGATTCGTAAGCGATTGGTAGGAAAAAACTTGCCTAGAACAAGTTGCGGGAGGGGTTGCTTCGTGGACGGAATAATGAGCCATTCTGGAATAAAATGCTGCGGAACGAGGAACAGTTGGTTCCTTTTCAGGTAGGAAAATAGAGTACGTTTATTAGATCGATCAGATGTCCAAAAACATCAATTTCACATTATTCCGTTAAAAACAGCGACGGATTGGATCTCTCTCATACGAAGGCTGCATTGTTCTGAGTGTGCCTGATTCAGAAAATGTAAGGGAAAAATAAAATATTTTCCCTCGTGAGATACGAAAATGAAAGCTAAATTTACTTACAAATCCACCATTCATTTACACCAATATTTTGATTTTTTTACACGAGGCATTTTTGTTACATTCTCTTTTTCTGAGATTAAGAGTAAATACGTTGATCACATCTACATTCATAATGAGGTTTCGCAGCGTTAGATTTTTTTCAACCTTCAATTTTAAATCCCTACCTTGGAAAGCCAAAGAGATGTTCTTGGAGGCCGTTTGGAACATAACAATGGAAAACACTGTCTCCTAATTTAGAAGAGGTAAGTGAAGTAAGCAGACATTAATTATCATCATTCAAAAGTGTTAGAGTCGTGGATGTTCAACGCCTAAAAATACGCAGGTATTAAGTGGACTTAAAATCATCCATACAAACAGAATGTAAAGAAACATCTTAAATATATAAGTTTAATCTTCGTTAGCGACACGAAATAAGTATCATTGTCCACAGAAAACGAATTTTGAATGTATATCCCTTTAAAAGATTTTTAGGACTGAAAGGAGCCTTTCATTATGGAATAGTTCCATGGCAATGCGTGACTCTTCAATTTTGTTCATTTATTCGACTCGAGCATAAAAACACCATTATGTACGATGCGTCTCAGTATTTAAGCTTCGCGATATTTCTCACTTAAAATTTTTATAATGTACTACCTCAGCCTTCACTTTGTGGATGTATCGCTCATCTAGAAACAAATTGCACAAAGCATTTCGATTTGCGCGATTTAATTACTTTTCAATTTATCGGGGATAAATTGTATATATGTTTTCTAAGTACCTGGACTTGGAAATTTTGATGATCTAATGTATACATATTTTTTGCTGAAGTAGTCCTCACAAAAAAAGTTAAATACATTTTCGAAAGATTCTGTAGAAGGATAAATAGTGAACACGCCAGCACTTATTCGACGATTTATAATCAACACATGTGTATGTTAACCTAAGAGCTGTTGTTCAAAAAGAAAATTTGGAACACGGCCGTTAATGATATAGAGGTTTAAAATTTCCATCAGCCATCTTTTTCGGCCTTACTCAACTCATTCATCGGTATTCATAGAAAACAGGAGGGATCGTCACTCTTTTAAGAAAACCCGAAGTACATAATTTAAACAGCAATGGTATCTTCTTCAGGGGCAGTACAGTACGGAAATAAAAATTTATATTGAAGATTATTAACCTCTAACTATGAGCTGTTTCCAAAAATATCTAAGTAAACGGATTAATTGACATAGGGCATTTAAAGTTCAGTATCCGATTAACAGAGAGTACTTTCATGTATATCACACTATCGCCCAATTTCACTGCATTTTTAAACATACGGGCCTAACCATGTACAGCATATTTAAAGAATGTATACATAGTGTATACATAGTGTATACATTAGACTTTTATTTTTTCAGATGTAGAAGTTGAAAATCTTACCACGCAAACTTTCTTGAAATGACTCACAGTTTGAATATTAAAGTATTCGACTTATCGACATCACGAGGGTGAAGAGTAGATTCGGAAACGGTTAGTGAGCAGCAGCTGATGAGTTCAGAAGAGTGGGTGGGTAAAGAGAGAAGGAGAGGGAGCAGAGGAATCGTTCCATGAGACCTGGAGAATTCTGGGAAAGGAGACACGGTGGGTGGTCGCGAACCCGGCAACAGGAGTAAGTGTGCTATGGGGTGAGGAGACGGAGGAAGCACGCGAAGGAAGAATAAAAGGAAGGGGTTGGAAGTGGTCGGGGAAAGGGCATTGAAAGAAAACCGAAAGATTTAAAGGAGATTTTTCGGGAAATGTGAATTCTTCCGACGAATGTCACCTATGCCAAAAGGACATCACTCCCTTTTTATAGTGCATGGTGCCGTATGAATGCGAGGAAAAGCTGAAGAAAAAATTGATTTCTTTCTTTTGGAATACGTTTCTTCTACTATGTCTTGTATTTTATCAAATATGGGGATTTTTACTGAGGCGTATAAATCATAATTCTACTCACGTGGACGGACCGAAGAGGATTAAAGAATTTGATACGCGGCTATACATAAATGCGTGCATTTTAGCGATGGATTTCTCATAACATATCGATAAATTTGCCTCGAGTAAATAGTTTGTCATTTTGTATGTTTCTCCATACGCTAGATTTCCAAGTTTTCACGGTAGGTAAGAAGATAAAATGTTTTATATAGTCCACAAACAAGAAACTTTTTAATTACAACCCAGTGGCTCATTTGATTACGAAAACAATCATAAATGCTTACACAAAAACATGTAGTTAAAGGAAATTTACTGGTTTTTGAAAAAAATGTGCTTAAATCGTTCCAATCGACTGAGGATTACGCTGCACTACTCAGTTTTAACAATTTAAAACGCAGAATAAATTATGAGCTAGATACGGCTGTGATCATAAGCAAACCGCTGCTAATATGTAAATTTCTGCCCACCCGGATTCTGTTACAGGAATATTTTGCTACATAAAAATAGGCATACACTCAAGATAGAACAGGCGATAGAAGATCAACGCGTAGCCCTGATAACCTGCCCACGGAAAATCTGGAGTTAACTGCATACTAAAATTGAAACCTATTTGATTAGTCACAGTACTACCAAGAGCAGTCATAAACATCTTAGTAATTTTCCATTGGCAATAGATAGATCAAACGAAGCAATGCATTCAAAAGAAGAAATGCTTGATGTTAAATTAAAATTTTATACATGATTATATAACATCCAGTACCTTTACATGCTTAAAGATACGATAAACATAGCATTATTAAAATACTTCCAAGCCACACCTTGAATCAATAATCACATAGGGGTATTTCAAAACGTGCACTTGCTTTGTGTTGGTTTAGTATTAATCGTTTACTACTGCGAACTATTCTGTTTACGGTTTTCTGACAGATTATCACTTCACTTTCATCAGAACTGAGACATTACGTTTAGAAGACAGAGCAAAGGCTCTGATAAATTCTATCGACAGGTAATTTCTAGAGTATCCTTTTACTGCACTACAGGACACCTATTGTTAGCATGTCTCAGAGACCAAACATGCTCAGCATGAGGGCTCAGCAGCTAAAGCGGTCTAAATATTTTATTTTTTTTCATTTTCAATATTACTTAAATTGATCCCAGAGACGATATTTGACTAAATTTAGGAATTATATTAATGATGATTTAGGAAATGATGATTTTTCTTCGGAGGATATTTACTTATACATTTGTGAACATCTTCAATAAACTTTAAAATATAGATAAATGCCCAATTTATGACATATCTAAGAATTTTCAAGGGAATAAATCCAGGCGTATTTGACATTTGAGTAACTCATCAGCAACACTGCTCAGCCGTCGTAATTTCAGATAACCTTCAGAAGCAGTTCCTTTCAATAAAAAAAATCGGCTGAAGGTGCCATCCCACCGTTAGTGTCCAAATGTTAACCGAAATATATATTCTGCAGACTATCAAAGAAAAAAATATAATTACTGTAATAAATAAAATATATTTGCATTGAGTCACAAAATCAGCTACAGAATAACGAGATATTTCTCCTCTATAAATATGAAGAAGACTATAGGTAATATCGCTGACTTTATTGATTAACGTTGGCTTTTCTTCAAATAGTGGCATTTGTGATATTTTTTGGGTAAAATAAAATTTATAAAGGATATTTCATCAGGGGAAGCCACAAGAAGGTTTTATTAAGATTGAAATTGGGCAGATTTTTCTATGGGGCCCAGAACAGGATTTTGAGTGAGAAAGAATTCTTCATTAGAAATTCACGTAGGTATAACCTAAAATTCCGAACAAAAGTTAGCCAAGAATAACTGTTTGGCTGCCCTTTTAAAATATCTCGCCTATCACTGTCACTGAAATATTTATTGACAACAATGATTCCAAAGGTGAGTAATACTACCCCCGTATGCCCTTATTTACCTAATCTAGGGATGGGCGCATGAAACAAAAGAATTTTCCTTTATTTGCAGTTACCTTTCTTTCGCAATTGAACATTGCTGAATTCTACAGAGCAGTAAAAACACCAGAAAATTTCCATTTAATGATTTGATCAACTTTTCCATCATCAAAGTCTGTGGTAAAGAAAGAAAATTTGGAACACGGCTGTTAATGAAATAAAGGTTTTAAATTTACAATAGCCGTCTTTGTCGTCGTTCATCGTCTCATTCTCCGGAATTCGGAGAAAACAAGAAAGAATCAGCGCACTTATGAGAAACCCAAAGCGCTTTTCGAGAGCGAAGCTCTTCTTCTCAGGGGTCATAAAATACATCTAATAATAAATCTAAATCAAAGTCTGTTATTTTCCCCTCTATTATTTACCGGATTCAGCCATACAGATAATAATTTTCATAGATAGTGGTTTGAGGATGCGGTATAAACAAGGGGGCTGTAAAATAAAACAGATTCGGAAACACTGTATTAGGACGTACGAGTATATACATCAATGAACTATCAATCCTTCAAATCAAAATTGCTTTTAAATACCATAAGATCTTTAATTGCTTCGAATTTCAAGTCAACAGAAATACTTCATAAAATCTCACAATAGGTCTTATGGCTGTTTTATCTAACCATATAAGGCATAAATGAAGCTCTGAATGTACCGAATTGAAACAGACTTAGTAATGCATTATTTTGCCGCTGGGAACATTGCTTTGATACCTCTGTTTTCCTTTAACCTTTGACAGTAAATCGTATTTCATGCTGCGGGGATCGAATTATAGCCGTTAGATGGTTCGTAATGAGAGGATTTATTGCAATGAAAACGTACACGTCATCATTAAGTTCGAAGAAGAGAGCCAAGAAGGCTGGAATGTAGAGAGCGCGGCGCAACGCAAATGGTTGGCGCCGAGCCAGAGATGCAGAAATACAATGCAGATCAAGGTTCTGCCCGATAAGATAAATGATACGTGAAAAGGCTTTATGATAGTGATTAACTAAACAAAGTGTCGGGAGTAACAATGTTTTCAGTAACAGGACATTTGAGAAGCGGATGGCAGATATAATATTCCTGTATTTTATGTTAATTCTTTCTTATGCTGAACTTACATTTCCATACTTTTAATTAATTGGTTCTTGCGATCTTAAATGAATTGTATCTCGTACGTTAAGAGATTTTTAAGTTTAGAATATTCCTATTTGAAAATTCTTTTATTAGAATAGGACAAGATTCATGTAATATGCCATAGGTTCTGTCTTGAGTAAAATAATGGCCATAAAATGCTAAAAATAGACTCTAGTTTTAATCAAATGTTTATGTATTTTGGAGGTTTCTAAAGCCTTGATGGACGAATAATTCCCAATAAACTCCTCAGTAAGACTACAGTAGACATCACAAAATTTCTATCGGACAATAAGTGACTCTTTAGTAATTAGTATCTAGTAAATTGTTTTAAGTAATTCTTTGCATTTGAAGCGAGGGTGTAGATCTATCACTAAATTACAGTAAATCCTACGATTTCCAACGGCTTTTTTTAAATGAGCAATCTTTAAAATAAGGTCGACATTATATCACCAAATATTATTTCCTCTTGTTGTCGATTTCGCTTCATAAAACAGCAGTATCTTACAATGTCAATGTCAATCGAAAATAGTCATTAAGCGCTAAAGTAAATGAAATCTCAAATGACTATCGCGTTTCTCGATTACTCCAGGAATTCTGGCTGACAGGCAGTCAACGTTCACTCATATCTAGAGCAGCTGACACGTACGTTTCAAGGTTGCATATCTATACAAATAAAGAGAAAAATATCTCGCTCATTGAATCTTGGCAAACTTTCAAAGCATTTCGTTTTTACTTGCTTTAAAATCGAGGTTGATTTATAGCTAGGAATAAAAGAGAGGGTAAATCAGACAATTGCGACTTGACATATGACAAAAATAGACAAAATAAATTATAATCATTGTATAAGAGATAATAAATGACGATAACGAGAATTTTATTATTGACGATTGAACCCCTCACCCATTAAAATGTATAATAGATATTTATTAGTCCAAGTTTATCAGCTGATTAAAGATTTAATGTCTCTTAAAGTGTTTCGGTATGAAAATTTTAAAGCGAAAGCAGTATTTCTTCGATTAACTAACAGCCATAACTTTTAGTTATAGTTTCAATGAATTTCTCCAGTTTGGAATAATTAAATCCATTTGATACAAGTTATAAAAATAATAACCTTCTTTATTTTGGTGAGATTGAGACTAAAAGTCTCTTGTTTCACCTAACCCATCGTCATTAATTATAGAATTATCAAATTAAAGAGAATAGTATTAAGAAAAAAGTTACAAGAATCGTGGACGTAAAAAACCTAAGAGATTGTTTGTAAAAAATGATCCACTGCAGGAAAACACTCACAATGAAGGGAGAGTGAAAAACCTATGCAAATCTACAGATAACTAAAAGATGAGAAAAAGGAACATGACAGAATATAGAAATACAGTACCTGTAAGTACATGTATGCGATGCATCGATAAGAATAGTCGGTTCACATTTAAATAAATGATAGAATTATACATATAAAAAATTAATTTAATTTAATTTATAGCTAGGAATAAAAGAGAGGGTAAACAAGGCGATCGTGACTTGACAAATGGCAAAAATCGACTAAATAAATAATAATCACTTTAAGAGATGATAAATAACGAAGAGAAAAATTTTATTTACGTTACGTTATGACTCGAACGAGATCAAAACTTTTTCCGCAAGCGTATCAGTTCTTCGCATGGACTTTGATTGCAGGAGTTCCTCAGCCGCGGACGCAACTCTTCAAACAGAGGACGTGAACCCACATGTTATGATCCTTGGAACAATCTGGTGACGAAGTTCTCCAAATGATACCCGGAGAGAATTGGTCACATGCGCTCCACTTACAGAGCGAAGGGTTTGGGTGAGTCGTCCTCTGGGACGGGAAAGAGCGGAGGGGCGGCAATGGGTGAGCAAACGGGTCGAGGTAAGATAGATTCCTCTCGCATACTTCAGGGAGCTAAAAAATCTCCCGCTGTCCTTTCGCAATTCATCCCCGCGGGGAGTAGGGCTGTCGCTAATTTGGCTGGGAGGGGCGAGCCGGAGGGGGTGCGCAGGGACGATGGGAATTCATGATTGGGAGAAAGTGAGAAATCACGCGAAGGGATCGCAGAGTGCGCGGAATTCTGGAAATATTAGAATGTGCGTGATCGATTTTTCCATGAGGTGAGGCGAGATTGACAGGATTGTGCTTTAATATAACGGGAAAATCTGAATTTTCAGACTTTAAATCACCTGGAAAATTCGAGTGAAAAATAAGATATGGGTACATTAAGGAAAATCTAATTTCAGATGTATATATATTTGACCAGATGCAGAAAGATCTTTCTTATAAATGAATTTGACCTTAAGCATTTCTTAGCTCATTTGTTATTTATTTTTTGACAAATTCAAATGAGACCAACTACTAGTGCGTAATATCTAAGAGTTATAATTTCAAAAATTGAGCCTGAACCAGTAACTTAACCTAGAATTAGTAAAAATTCAATAAAATTGGATAAGAGAACCAATCCAATGATATTAAAATGCTTAAACTAATCTACAGCTAGGATTTGATCTAAGTTACAGATGGAAAGAAGGAAGGATAATTCATAGCTCTGAAGTTGACAGATGTAGCCTATAATAATTCACTGAATGACTGATATTATTAAATTTATTGATTATTTTTGTAAAGTGAGTTGTTGATAGCGGCACAGTGACTGTTTTTTGTTGTTTGCTGTATTTTTGGTAGACCAG
The DNA here is from genome assembly GCA_947579665.1 of Sympetrum striolatum. NCBI lineage: Eukaryota > Metazoa > Arthropoda > Insecta > Odonata > Libellulidae > Sympetrum > Sympetrum striolatum. Next base: position 83,607,644 of record OX388342.1, read on the forward strand.
AAGAGTTGGTTAACCCCAAACAGGATGTTATCCTAGGGGAACCTATGTCCCTCGATTTTAATTTTTGTAATATTTACTTATGTGTATGAGTTTATGTGAGGAACAAATAAATAAATAAATAAAATATGACTACACTAGACTCAATATGGCCTGATGCAATTTCATTAAAAGTAAAATTAAATTAGAAACATCATTTAATTTGCGTGGAAACATAGATTATTTCGATTTCAATTCAATATTTAAAGGTAGTTTAACAGTTGATAGATTGTACATATAATGATTGGGTTCCATGATAACTTGAATTGAGAAAATAATAACCATTAATAACCACAAAACCCGTTCCTGCAAAGCAAATTTACGCACTACATTGATTTCCTGTTACAGAAGAGCATTTCTGTAGCCGAAATTGATATAATCATTTCTATTAAAAGATGAATGAAAACATTTCAAGAAAACAAGAGTTTCCATATTTATGAAATATAGAATATAGAATGGGCCGATTACTTGCAACAGATTTATAATTTATAAAATGTAACCCTTTTACTTCCACGGGGATAAGCTGCTCTAATAATCATTCAAAATAAATACTTGATCCATAAATTTAAAAAAAACTTCGCTTTATAAGGGAACGGAAACGAAATTTTAAAGGCGCATGTTATAATACATGTACGCCAGGCGCGTACGTAATTGAAATGATTACGGCTATTATTTTACTTGAGTCTATAACGTTGGCGTTTCGAATTTAATTCGCTGTTTTTTCTCACATACGTCGAATAAAAATTAAAACATGAAATTTTACCTTTGAATCAGCATACATAGTAGCCCAGTACGAGGTAAGATTAGCATTTGAATTTCCCTAAATAACGTGATGTTGATTCCTGGAGTGAAAGTCTTGCCTCCCATTGATGTAATAAAGTAGAATGCTTAAGTGTTATAGCGCGATTTCTTGTTGTGTGTATCTGCGCTTACGAATTTTATTCAACTGATCTTGAATGTTCTAAAGATATTCGCAGAAATGGAGCTAATAAAATGAGAAATTTATTCAATCTAGCTAAGCCGTAATCTTTGAAAGGAGATGCAAATTTTTGTGGCTATCTTCTGAAGGTTGAGCCGTTAATCTCCTTGAAGCGAAAAGCCTTTTCATTTATATCTTACGTTTCTAAACCAAAATTTTTCGAAAGCAATGCATGACTGACATGTAAATAAAATATTTAAGGTTTTACATATAGACTGAAAAAAGCATACGATATGAGAAAGAAACAATTGCTTTGTTTCCAATCATTATCTACTATGTGAACGTTAAACAGAAAATATTCAACCTAAAAATAGCAATCTGTTAATATGACTTCCGCTATCATCCAATATCATTTAATTGAGTAGACGGACCAAAGTGATTTACAAGCATAAACTGAAGAGAATTTTCAAACATAAAGAACAAGAAATTTTAATAAGGGGTTTTTATGAGTCAAGTGAAAATATTTTATTTATCTTATGATTTAAAGGTGACCTTTAAAATCGTTATATTTTACCATATCACAAATAAAGCTCATTGATGCAAATGAATTATCAATCCCTGTGGGGGATATGAGGTTCATAAAATTAACAAATTTCCAAAGTGTTTAGAAGTTCGTTTGCTTCACATTTAAGGTAGTAAATTCCTCAAGAATAAATGTTTCAAATAAACTTTTTCTATATCCACTCAATTCCCCATTCGACTTCTTCGACCCACTGATCTATAAAAGAAGGCAATAACAAACATTTGGCGTAATTTTCAAACTGTCCTGACAAATTTGTTTTTGCGTATCTTAATGGAAGAAACGATATATATAAAGACTCGCGGGCGACGTGTATTAATCGCAATTTTTTGACATCAGGAACTAAGAAAAATGATCGGCCGATAAAAAATATCACCTTGTGAAATCTTCGACTAAAACAGAAATTCTGAAGGGGCTGATATGGCTCGGTCACTTGGAAAAATCTTTCCTTCAAAGAGATATCTCCCTCCGCTCCTTTGGAACCTGCGAAACAGCTTCGACCAACATATACAGGTTGCGTGTTCAGATTCCGTCCCAAGGCAATTGATAACCGTGTCATTTTTTACGCCCTTCTCTCTCTCTCTCATGGTCTCCGACGCCTGTTTCCACTCCCCTTTTCCTAACGTTTAATTTCCTACTGATCTATTTTCTTATTTCCTTTAGCATTCATTTTCTTTTCTATTGAAATATAATAGTCTCAAACCTAATGTTTCTGTAACACCTCTTTTATGTTTTTCTCGTTTGTCAATCTTAAATTTCACAAGTGACCAAACTTGATCAAGCATTTCAGAAGAGGAGATTATATGCAATATCCGGAAATTATGGTCGATGCTATGTTGATTTTTCAAAACGCAGATACCAAATAACAATCCAAAAGCTTTTCTGAAAACAGAAAAATAATGCATCATAGAAGGGAACGTAGACGCTGTCTTTCATGGTAAAGTACCAACGGTTTTAGATGGTCGGTCGAAGGAAAGGATCCTGTTCCTTCAAAACGCTTGCGTATACAGTTTTTCACTGAGTCCTCGCTACAAATTTTGGTGAAATAGGCGATAAATCGAAATTCTTGTCTGATGATTTTTGTAATCTCTTTTTGTTACCTTTATTTATTTTTTTTAATTGGTTCGATATTGCAAGTACAATTGACGCAATATGTCAAAGAAATGAAGTTGCTAAATATTAATACAATAGAAATTCTTTCCCCATGTCTTTTTACGAATATTTTATCCAGTTTTCATAAAAGTTTACATTTCTCATATAATAATTTAATAGATAAACCACTTTCGTTTCCACGTTTGATTTTCCAAGATTTTCCATTAACGAGAAACGGTAAAATCTACTGTAACAGTAATTCTTATAATTTTCTTTCTTTTCTATAAATACGCTTATGTATGTACGTACCAACAACTTCATTGAAAATATTCTCCAAGAATTCACTATAGATAATGCTGCATGCTGTTTACCATTTATTTCTTTTGTCCTACTTTTCTCTCGGTTCGTAACATCTATTTTGTTTCCTTCTCCATATTTGGAAACCTTCTCCTCAACAGGTAAAAAATTAATTGATTTCCAGCGTTCTCCAAAGGCTTTCTTTCCACCTGCTGTTGCTGTCTAAGAGTGACTATTCTGATTATACTCTGTTTACAGAAACGGAATATTAGAACTGGCCTAATATCATAGAGCTGCAACGTAGCATTAGATAGAATGACTTAGGTTCTGAATCATGTACTACTCGCGCATACATGAAAGTGCCAAAATATTTCAAATCGAGATTATGTAATTCATTGATTATATGAAATTTTTAATGTTAAAATGTTAAAACCGTTTATCGAGCAACTATTATATCAAAACAGGAAAAAAATTAATGATCTACCTTTCAGGTAAACATAAATTGTAATATCTGTTCTCAATTAAATATTAATTGTTAATAATAAAATATTTAAGTAAAAGATAAAAATAATTATGGAGGTGTGAAATTGAGATAATACTGAAAATCAAATCAATCAAGTAAAAGTGAAACTCATTTAAATTATAAGTGATCGATAAGAAAATTCTGAAAATCGGATTCACCGTCAGCAAAATAAAGTCATATAGAGATCATAACGTGTAATGCAAATAAAACATAGAGCTTCGTGATCAAAAACAATATAAAGTGAAGCAGGGAAGTTAGACGAAAACATAGTTATCGCTTTTTTATGACTACGAAAGATAGCATTTAACATTCGTTCTAAAAATAGTTAAAATAAAATGTAGTAAAAATACAGCTCAGTGCATTTGTGTCGAAAGAAACAGTTTTGGGTGGATAATAAAAAAGGCAGGGAGCGTAACGGAATCATCAATTTTTGTGTTTAGCTAAGAAGAATTAGAATCGAGGAGCTCAGAAGAAACGAAAATAGATTGCATTTGGATCCAGATTACATAGGAAGAATACTTCATAAATACAAAGATGTAATACACCATTCAAAAGAATTAAATGCATCCTCTCCTTAAAAAGATTTTCAAATCCTTTACCCTTTTTTAACTCGTTTTTGTTTTTTATTAAATTTCAGGATGAAATGAACGGTAAATGATATATTATTGAAAACTTTACGGAAACATATTTTCTTCAAAATGCAATATATAAATTTACCCTTTAACCCTTCCTCATTATATAAATTGTTTTTCAATTCCATTACGCAGAGCCTTAGGGAAGTTTGAAGATATTTCTCTCCCCAAGCTTTGAGTCAACGTTCATCATATTCTTAGTCGTATAAGTGTTTCAAATCCAATCATCAATAATTAAGATGAATGAAGATACGAACAAAATTGTATAGATAAAAAAGTGCAGGAACGAAGAAAACACTGAAAATATTTCCAAAAAATATTGTTGACGGTAAAAAGGCATGCAAAAAGAGAATACCATTGAGTGATTTATATTTTGTAGTAGTAGTAACTCGGTAATTTTAGTAGTGGCTCGATAATTTTAATTTAGCCTTCAAACCCATCTTGTACTCTTCTCCTCTACAATCCACGATAACTTGTGGAAATATGTCTAGCGTTTTTTTTACATTTTCTTGCCGTGGATTTTCATATCAATGGCCTCCCGGAATAGATTTTAACTATACATCTACATCTACATCTACATTAATACCCTACAAGCCGCCTTTCGGCGTGTGGCAGGGGGTGTAAACACCAGTTGAATCTAAATTACTTCCTTATTCGATTATTGTCACGTATTGTTCGCGGAAAGAATGAATCTCTGAAACGATTCGTCCTAGCATCTATTTCTCTTAACTTACGGTCATTATCGGATCTACCGACGTAGCAGGGGGGTTTCATGATACCGATTGTATCTTTGGAAAATGTAGTTTCCCTGAATTTATTAAGCAATCGCAGCCTAGCTTCCAATCTCCTTTCTTTCAAGGATTCCCAACCTACGTCTGAGAGCATTTTTGTAACGCTTGCTTTTTTATCGTAGCATTTCTTAACAAAACGAACCGCTTTACGCTGCACTTTCTCGAGTTCGCGAGTACACGTTTCATCCGCCGGATCCCATATACTTGCCGCATATTCCAGAAGGGGTCTGACCAAGGTAAAATAACATCGCTCTCTCACCTTTTCGTCGCATTTACCGACAATACGCTTTACAAAGCCAAGCCTTTTACTTGCTTTGCCGCAGATTTTTCGAATATGCGTGCTCCAATTTAAGTTATTAGTAATGTTGATCCCGAGATATTTAACTGAATCTACTACTTTGATACTAATTCCATTAATTTTGTATGGGTGATTTGGACGCATTTTTTTCTTTTCGAAGAAATTAACTACGGAGCAAACTATAGAGAATCAGTTGAAAGATATAAATAGAGAAATTATCCCCAGAAAATTTAAAAGATGTGTATTAAGCGAGGAATTTTAGTGCACATGAACCTACTTTGAGATAGAAGACTATGTAGATTTATATTTGTGTTCGCAGCTTCGTTCACACGCCTCTCTCACAGCACAGGCCACCGCTAGCTCCTTAAGCCATTCCTCCACGGTGGAGCCGGTGTGGATCGTTCAGCTCCAATAGAAACAAATGAAAAGAGATGAGAGAAAATCCGGTCCCTTTAATCCTGCCGTCCTAAAAAGTGCATGAGAAAAGTCGGCGGGACTCAAGGACAGACGTGGGGTGACGAATGGAGGCGACCATTTGATCGGAGGGATAGTCATTGGATGGCGAGAAGAAGGAAAAGACAAAAAGAGAGGTGGAAAAGGAAATGGAAGAAAAGCGATCGAGTGAAGAGAGATAATTGTGAGGTTTTCTAATAGGTGAAAGTGTCACTTATTTCGGAAAAAATGCGAGAGGCAATTGAAGAATAAAAACATTTCTTTAACTTTATGACGCTGATTTTTAAAAACATAAATAGGCGTTGAATTCTAGTAAAAAATACTAAGGCCAGCGATAAACAAGAGTATCGGTGGAAAAACAGCTCGCTCTGTTGATTCGATCGGAAATAAATAATTTTCCATCACATGCTCCGTGAGTACGAGTTGAAAAAGTTTTATTTCCAGGCGATCTTTTTTCTGCCCCAAGGCGACCTACTAAAGCCAGTTTATATAAATATATCTCGGTTTTCTGTTCTAAGTTAATATCTGACTGTGGGAGTGATCAATCGCGGTTGCTAATATGTATTTTTTGTCACAGATTCAGATCCTTGATCGTCGCTCACTTTCTCAAAATAAATACTTTCTCTAATAAAATTCGCCTTCGGAAATGAGATTTTTTTGATCGTGAGAAAAGTTTGCTACATTTCCATCTCCTTCCTAAACCTTTTCATTTTCGTTCCTTAAAAAAACTAATTTCATTTCCACAAAAAGTTAGTTTGTTGGCTCTTTTTTTCCTCTGCCTACGTTTCACTATCTTCGCAACTAAAGCCTTCCGATAGATAGTACTTATATTTAGTTAAGGAAAGTGAGACTAAGAATTTTTTAAATATTTTTTTTATTTTCGTAAGTAAAGCGTAGTTGGAAGTGATGGTGGAAATTATTATGATAAAGTTTCACAAAATATTTTGTTTAGTGCGATCGGACCAATAACTAGTAATTGTTTTATCAGGACACAACTTCTTCAATTAATTCGAAAAAGTGGTTATTTAGGACTACATATCGGTAAAATACACACATTCTATTTCCTTATTACAATGTTTACCAGCCGGAGGGATGCGTACCGCAAGTGAGATTTTAGGACCTACATAATAAGATTCGAGCAGAAAGATGCAATTTTATTTTATTCGACTAAGCGATACATTTCCCAACAATTAGCTTATTTGCTAAAACATTCTCCGAGAATTTCACTGAGATAGCAAACTATTCGTAAATAGAAAAATATAACGATAAGAATATCAAATTCTCCGCTTCTTGGTAATGTCGGGAATATAGAAAGTGGGGAAAGATCTTATGCTTTCCCGGTGTATGCTGTTCAGGAACTTTTCTTGGGTTTTCAACCGGGTCAATGTGGGATTTGAATTTATAAATGTATGAGATACTATTTTTGGTTAGTTCATTCCTACTGATTTCACATGATCCTAGCAAAATAGAACCGCTGTATGGATTTAAAATAGGACTGAGTCCTTTACTTTATCAAATCAATGAACAATACGTTTTACTTGGACCTCAAATAAATGTTGGATTAGGAAATAATTTCTGTGTGGCTTGACTATCTCTAATTGAGCATTACACTAGGAATCAGTGATTTAAGATTAGTATTAGTAAATATGTTTTATCCCTGAAAAAGTCAATGGAGAGCAAAAATTTCTAAAAATCACAGATAATTTTATCTACGAATAGAGATATATTATTATATTCGATAAATACGACACCAAATGTCAAGAGTAATATTGAACAACTCCGTTTTGTGATGTCTGATGCTAACTGTTCTAGCTACGTAAAGTTTTGAATTCAGGATGTTTTATTTCAAGGACGTTTAAATACCTGGCAACAAAAGTATACTTAAAACAACACAGTAAATACAATAACTTAAATTGAGTTATTTTCTCCACAAATAATCTAAGACTTAAATGGCGTCATGGTTATTAAATTTAATGTAACAGCTCTTTAGATTAGTTCAAGTTCCAAACTGCTATGTGGATCTAGAATACATTTATTTGTAGATTAGATGTCTAACTTTCCAAACCCATCCATCAAATATCAATCTGGAAATCGCATCTAAAGTAGTCAGCCAGGAAAAAAGATCAGGACTCATAACTAACATTTCCTTAAAAATCCTATAATATAAAAAATAAACAAGGCTAATTTTCTCAAAATACTGCGAAAATATCATTTTTAAACCCTTTAATGTAGATGATGAAAACGAATCCTCTTTATCAACAGCAAAGAACATCTCTAAAGGTTTTCTGTCTCAAAAATATCTGTTGAGTTTAGAAGAGAGAAGATGACATCAAATGACACTCTGAAGAGATACCTATTAATTCTAATTCCTACCCAAAAGTATGGGGGAGTAAAATTATTTCATCCCTTCAGAATGAAACATTATTTTCACAATATCTCTTACTTGATCCATGGATCACATTATGAAATGTAATAGACTGGAAAATTTTAATCTCTCTGCCGGTATGTGGATCTCGATCTGGCCATCAGTCGAGGAGCCAATCGTGTGCAAAGGAAGACTTCAACATATAGTCCATGTATAAGAATATTCTCCTTTCGAAGCTTAAAACCAACTTCAAAGATTTTACAGAAAAACAATGGTCTCAGAAGTAGCATCCGTGTGCATTATTTAATGATGGAAATCCATCATAAAATAATACAGACTATACAATATACTACTGCTGCTATACTATACTAATATTACACTATACTAAATAATGCAGTTACATAATTTTCCACAAAACATTCTTTAATAAGACTAACGGTTTCGGTGAAATTTCACCATCTGACTGCATTACATTATCTCCTAATAAAATTATACTTGTTTCAACGATGGCTTAATTCACTTGCATGCCAATTAGTTTAAAACAAATCGATTTCAGACCGACATTTCATATTTGCTTGTGATAACTAAATACGCAAAACAGTTACAGGTGATAAGACGGGAGGGTTGCATAATTTAAGGGACTCTGAAGCTCTGATTAGATCCGAAGTAGCCCTTTTTTAGACCATCCTATTCTCTTCAACCATAGCTATATTACACAAAAAGAATAGATTCCTTACATAACAGAGCATTGCGCCAAATCTCATTTTTGGAAAATATGAGTGGGAGCTGCGGCAAACGGGGGAATCTAAGGGTGAGAATGACTAGGGGGAGAGGCGGGAGAGTAAAGTGAAGCAATGGAAGATGATTCTATGTGAGTGCCGCTTGGAAGTAATGGACTGAATCGGGCGATAAAAGATAGATCTATTGAGTTGAAAAGTCGATCCGTGACGATGAATAGGGAATCGAATCGTTCCCTTAAACCTCGCGTTTCTTTTTTTCCGCCGCGTATACTTTTTCGCTCGTGGCTTCGAATCCGCTCTTTTTGATAGCATCTTGAAACGCCACGATGAACTGGATAATGATTGACGAGCAAATCCGCAGTCTCTTTGCGTTTGGAGCCGCAACTTCACGCTCTCTATGCGCCGGACAGGGACGCGATCACTGGAGTTAAAGTAAATGCACGGTCTACGGGGAGACGGTTATTTGGCGAGCGATCGGTTAAGCAACGCACGCTGATCCACTTCCGAGGTACCGTATTTTCTTTTTCTCACGCTCTAAAGGTTGAAGTAATAGAAACTCTATGTGTATAAACCGCCCGATTAAAAGACTTTACCTCCAATCTTAACAAGCCTCTGCGATCAGCCTACCTCAGCAGTGGAATGGCTATTGTATGATAAACTTAAAAGACTAGATTTCAAACTGTAACCGTCAAACAATCCATTCATTGATAATTAGTCTAGACATAACATAAGAAGGATCGAGGAAAACTAATCAAAATTTTCACATCCATAAAGAATGCTATAAAATAAATAATAAACAAGACTGATTTTCTTAAGATACTGCAAAAAATTACGTTCATAATCCTTGAGTATGGTTGATTTACACGAATCCCCTTGTTCCAACTAAGAGTCATTTAAAATCTAAGAAAAGAACATTTCTGAAAGTGTTCCGCCTCAAACATCTGTATAGATTTTAAAAGACAGAAGATGAAATCAACCGACGCTCAAAAGGAAGTTATGAGTATAATTATTATGAATGTATATTTAATTTACAACACAATTTTCTAATTACAATCCAAAAGTGTGGAAAAGTACAAACCTTTTCTCCCTTCATAGTAGAATTTTATCTTTACAATACACTTCCGATGTACCGTATTTTCTTTTTCTCACGCTCTAAAGGTTGAATTAATGGAAACTCTTCGTATTGACCCTCCGATTAAAAGATGTTCCCTCTAATCTAAACATGGCTCTGCGATCTGCCAACCTCGGTGGTGGAATGGTTAGTGTAGTAGTAGTATTGTTAAAAGTACTTCGACAGCTTAGGTCATTTCGCACATTGACTCCCATCGGGAATCGAACCCGAGGCCGCTTTCATCAAAGGCAAACGCGCTGTCCACATGACTATCCTGGAGCCCGAATGATTAGTGTATTTGACTGATAACACTAAGGATCAGGGTTCGAGTCTCGGGTAACGAAGGCCATTTCTGATTATGAAGCAGTTTTCACTGCTCGCACATTATCCCACTGCAGTTGTTTGAAGAAGCACGAAGAAAAATATTAAGATAAAAATATAAATCAACTAATAAGTAAAAGAACAGCAATGATGTGGAACAAGCTACTTATAAAGTTGATAACGAGTTTCCTTATCTATTCTCAGCCTTAAGACTCCTTGACTTAAATTTCTTCATTAGCTATTAGCTTATAATAGTCTTAGTGTTCGAAAGCAGTAAAAAAGTGCCTGTTCATGTAAACCGAAACAGCGGCTAAATCTTCTCTATGAATAGCTTTGGATATTCATATGAGCAAACTTTATGAATCATTCACATTTTTACCCTTTGAAGTAATTTAAATGAGAAATGCAGGGAAAATTCGAAAATTGAATTTAATAGAAGGTCTAAAAGAACTAAATTTACATTAAATCACTTAAAAAATTCTTGGAAAGTTGCGAATCTAAACAATTCACAGAAATAAGAGTAGGATGGAATTGAGTAGACCTAAAACAAAGCAAAATAATTTTTTTTTTAATTCTTCTGGTTTCCGTACTTGACCTATCATATATTGATGTAAACACAAAACTTATTCTATGCTGTATTCATTACAAGAGTAATACACAACGTTTAGAACTAATATGCTATAATTTTGTCACAATATACTTACTTAACATGTGGAAGATATCAAGTCAACAGACGATATTCTTTTTAGATATGGATTTTTCAAAATCTAAATTATTTTTCTTTATTTTAATTAATCTTAGCAATCCCTAATATAGGTTTACGAAGAAATATTCGGATATCAGAACAGATAGCAGCAATATGAAATTAGCTTAATTTTAAGTCAGTTCATCCTAAATAAGGCAATTATCATTTCCGATTACTCAAAATATGTGTCCTCAAAAAATATAGGTATTTGAAACTCCGAGGAAGCACAGACTACTGTCTCGACTTTACTAAGGAAATTAAAGCGGTTATAATAAAAATTGTTGCAGAAAATTGTGGGTGTTCACCGCCACATGTATTGGTTTAAAGCATAAAGGATAATCATGAAATTATCGAAATGTGAACGTTGATTTTTCATTCGCCAAAACGATATCTTATTAAGTTAAACACTCATAAATAAACTTGAGTTCAGGGATCACAGACAAAAAACTCGGACTTCTATTTATTTACATATTTTCTAACTAAAAAATATTTATAGCATCTACACTTGCAATCACTTTAGAGAATGTTAAAAATTGGTTCCATGAATTTCACAGTGTATCAGGCACAATGAAGAGAAATGTATAAAATGTTCACTCTTATTTTAATATTAATTGGTCTATATATTACTATATCTTCTCTAAGAAAAATACTATCTTTCACGAAGAGCAATAAAATCACTCCAGGAAATGATAGCTTGATAAATTTCTCATCTGAGACTTCCGCGGCAACAACTTGCTGGAAGGTAACTGTCATCTCTTCCTCCATTAAAGCATGTGATTTTTCACGCCTCATAGCATAATAAGAACGGGTAAAGGACATTTCTATTCAGCGGAAAACTTCTTACCCGCAAATCACATATTAATGGAACGTTTTAGTTCGCTCAGTATTACATGGAAGGAGTTGCACATTCCTGACTCACATCATCGTTCTTTTTACTCTCTTTCGTAAATCATAATAGGGTAGCTTATAGGAAACGTTTGCGCAAAGAATGGAATGAAAAAAATATCTACATTTAGAAATATTTCTAAATCAAATCATATCAATCATTCAATAATCAAGTGAATCGGAAATTTGGGAGAGCGAGAATAGTGCTTCGGGTTTTGAGATGAATTAAAGGGTTAAACTCACAATATGGACAGAAGCAGGGATACAAGGGGATGGTGGTGGAAAATAAAATTATAAATACTTGAAAAATATGAGAATTAGTGTACATAAAGGGCTATTGGCTACCGATAGGAAGTGGAGATAAATTAAATATAAGTTAATTGAATGGCAATGCTATAGAAGGAAATTTACTGCACTGCTATGCGAGAAAAAAGATTGCTGGAGATACTAAAGTAAAATATCATTAATCGTATGAGGTTATAAAGGATGGGAATTCTAAACAGAGTAGGTATATAAAATAAAAAGGATTTAAGTTGAGTAAGAAACAATATCAAAAAATAAAAATATTAGGTAAGAGGTAAGATACCAAAGGAGGATCGGGTCCAAATTTCTAGGTGACTCCTTGTTCCCTTCTTCTATCTATGTGAAAAGTTATTTAAAACAATAAAACTTGATGTGTTAGTAACATTATTGTTACAGACAATCAGTTTGCCATAAGTAATTAAAATGATTTACCTATAAAAAAAGGACTACCCTAAAATTTCGACCCTTGATTTTATGCATTTGCGAAGTTCATCTATTGGTAAAAATAGAGGGAAGGTAAAGGAAATTAAAGGCTAACATATGAAAGTGAGTAGAAGAAAAAGGGTAAGCCAAGACAAATGTAATTGCTTTGAAGAAGTGACAAGAGAATGTCTTAAACTGACTACGGCAGAGGATAACAGAAGGTAAAACTAGTAGAGTGCGCTGATGTATACCGACGTATTTTAGATTTAAAAAACTCCATGAGAGTAAATTTTACTATACTATTCTCATGGAGTTTTTGTACGTTAACCCTTAAAGCCTGAATTTCTTCCAGAAAGAAAAAAAATTGAATTTAGTTAATGTTGCCGTTATTAAAACAATCAATAAAATACGATGACGCATATTAAGAGACTCCTTTACAGGATTGACATAATATTAAAATAAAAGAGGCAAAACCGTAAAAATAAATATTTAATTAATATGAATAATATACAATCAGCACTGAAAATAGTGTCCAATACATTGCGCACATGGTCTGAAATGTCAATAATAGCCACAAAGTCACTCCTGCCTCTATATCGTACTTTAAATTTTTTTAATATTTTGATTATTTAGAAACACTGCTGTTTCGAACTAGAGCTATATTTCAAAATAGAATTACGACCTAAGCTAAGACGGTAAACATTTCGTGTGAAGCATTGTGAACAAAGAGCACTCATACAAAGGAATAGGAGCCCATCCAAGGGAAGAGAGCGGACAAATTAAAGGGCAACCGAACGGTGTACTGCCGATACATGAAGTAACACGAAGCAACACGAGGGTGAGGAAGGTGGCATTGTTCGAGAGAGAGAGAGAGATTGGAGAGAGAGAGAAAGAGGAAAGAGGGAGGAAATAACGTGGAGGCAATGGAAGGCTGCCGAGGCGTCCCTAATGTCCAGAGGCCAATAAAAAGCGGGCGTCAAGTGTGGCAACAGAGGATAGCACAATGGACCGCTCTGCACCTCCGTTTCTCCTCGATCCCTCACCTCCCATCTCTCCGCCTCCGCATCATGCTTTAAAGTCGACTCTTTTGTCTGCCCTTCCAAGTTGAAAACCGTGGTAGCCGAGGAGTATCTCGACAGAAGCAGCTCTCCGCCCCGTTCCGAGAAAAAAATCCATCTCCACCCCGCACTCGCCATCTTTTCTTCCTCCGTCGAATACCTTCGTTTCTTCATCGTCGTCATGCTTCATCGTGCGCTTTTTTTCAATCCGTCCGGTTTTGTTCCCCGCGTTTGATTCTCCGACTTATTTTTCCGTGTAAATGCGACGCTGACGGAAGAGCGCGAGCTCCACTCTATTATCTCGAGGAAAGCGAGAACTCTGATTTATTTCTCGAAATGGCGACAAAGCGTGAATGTAAGTCCGCGGCTCCGCGATGGTAATGAGACGGCGACGACTCGAGAATATGTTACAGCGCTTTTAAAGAAATTCGGAAAAGGTGCATTTGCGCCTATACGACCTTACGAATTGTCGGCAGGGGGAATATAATTTGCTAAAAGAGGAAGGTGTCCTCACAAGTGGTCATCGTATCATCCCAAAACATGAAAACCTATGGGTAAAAGGCTTCCGGATAGTCATGTGGATAGCGCGTTTGCCTTTGGTGAAAGCGGTCCCGGGTTCGAATCCCGGTGGGAGCCAATGTGCGAAACGACCTAAGCTGTCGAAGCACTTTTAACAATACTACTAGTACTACTAGTTCATGAGCCTCAATACCCATGGGTGAAAATGGATTTTGGATTCCAGGATGTAAAAATACACTTCAATTATTCTATAAATTATTTTGAAAATGTTTTTTTTTAAGATTGGTATGAAATAGTATAATTGAAATTAATGTACTGTAGATTTAGTGACTTGTGCTATACTTGCTTCTGTGTGTCCTTGGATTAGTAAAGTATTACTATTATACTGTGTTTCAGCTTCTTTAGTCAGATTGATATCTAACAACTGCAGTGGAAAAATTCTCATCTAGGCAATAAATCTTCATTATAATTTTCAGATTGAGGAAAAATTCTTAGAAATTATTTGGCGTGAGACTATTTTAGCAGTGCAGAGAAAAATACTGAGAATTTCTCAACCATAAAATCCATCGTTACTGACTAGAAGAACTGGAAGGCTTTATAGAAACTCAGTTTCCCAAAAATAAAATATTCATCAGTATGAAGACATCAACATCGCATTAATTAGTGATAAAATAAATTTCATCGATTTTTAATACTGTTAAAAAATTTTTTCCATTTTTCGCAGCTTTGCTCACATATTTTATAAATTTAAGTTGAGTTTGCTTGATAAATTCAGGGAAAGTGCATTAGCGGAAGAGGTAACCGGTAGGTATTATGCGACCCCCCTGCTATTCTGGCCAATCCCATTATGAGCGCTAGTTAAGAAAAATAGTTGTTATGATAAGTCATTTTAATACTTCATACTTTCCAAGAATATACGCGACAATAACAAACTGAAGAAGTTGCTCAAACGCCTGGTGTTTATACCACCATCCACATGCCGATAGGCTGCTTTTAGGGTATTAATGTAGATGCTCGACTATGTGAAATGCTCTATGCCGTTGACTGTATTAAATTGTATAGGAGCGTAAAATAACAAATTAGAGAATACATTTTAAACGATAAATGAAAGTACATTTGCATGAGTTTCTTGAGCTCATCAATTAAAAATGTAAAATTCAAAAAAATAGGATGAACCTTAGTAATAAGAACGAAAGAAAAACATAATTTTGAGTAGAATTGAATTCCAAATACACTCCTGCGATAGTTAAAACTTATATAATACCCCGGAGCGATCCCAAACTTTTTCTGAAATACGGCAAAAAATTTATATGAAGGTGGCAATAATCCATATCGTTTTATTGAAAATCGATCAAATGCGTCCGATCCACAGAAAAATGTAAACTAATTTGCTAGGGTTGATGAAATTTCCTCGTAGAATAGAATACATTTTGTTGAGCTGAATAGTTAGGGCAAAAAATTATTAATATAACAACATTAACTGAGGAGAAAATCGTGGAAAGTTCTACTTAAACTAGAAACGATGCAAAGAAACTGAATCCTAAAAATCCTGAAAAAATTCATGACATTCATAAAACTGCTATCCTAATTCCACAAATTCCGATCATTTACCATTTCTCTGATAGTATTTGTAATTACAAGCGAAAAACATGTATAAGATGGCGCCAAAAGAACCAATCCACCATTTGGACAATGGTTCGCGAGTAAGCAGAATATAGACGCCTCGTTCCCTTTAAGGGAAATATAAAGCGGCTGCTGGGGGAACCGGAGAGGGCAGAAATGTGGCAGCAAATCGCGGAAAGGCATTCTCTGTCCCATGGGCCGCCGTTTCCCCTCGGTCAATACGCATTCCTCGCTTCGATTGTTTCTTGATCGAGTCGGAATTCTTGGAAGTACGTCGCAAATTCCGAGTTTTCCATTCGCCTGAAAAATACTCTGTAGTAAATCTCTCACCACCTCCATCGCTAAAACCACCCCCTATTCCTTACCCAGCAGCATCAGGAGCAAAAATCATCTTATTTCCCAGGAGCCGCACTGGCTATATGGAGACATTCTGCTCTCAATCCTCTTCCTCAGACACCGATAAACTAGTACCCGAGGCCATATATAACTAGATGAGAACGAAAGTACATATTTCTCTTTTTTCACGGCTTCTTCCCCTTCTACGCCAAACGGCCAAGCATCACGTCTTGGAATGGATTGCAGTTTTTGAGTCATCGCGGGGGCCACTAGGCACGGAATGGGGCCACTCTCGCCACCCCCTCGCCCCTCTTCGGAGGCCTTCACGGACGTGCCACCGAAACGAATTCTATTGTGTTCGGGCAATCCACAAGATCCAGCGAATGGAGTGAGGAGGAGGGGGTATGGAGAAGGGGTGGATGGCAGATGAATCTGGAGGCATGAAGAGGGAATGAAAGGGGAATGAAATGAAAGAATGGAAGCTATGCAAAGGAGGACCTCCTCCTATGGAGATCCTATTGTTGAACGGCCTGGAATGTTCTCACAAAAACTGATTATTTCCATCTCGTCTTTCATTAACTCGGTAATCGCTATAGGTATTCATCTTTTGAAGACTCCGAGCTCATGACCTGCCCGACTCTTTGAAATCTTTTTGCGTGGAGAAATTTTATTTTGGGTTGCATCTCAAGAAATTACCGTCTCCCTTTAATTGTACAAATTTTATCCCTGGATGACTTTTTTAACTACCGCCACAATATTATTTTCGCTCTATATTCACCAAATAGAAATGTTTACATAATATTACTGAAAAAGATAAGAAATCCAGCTTATCCATTATGCGAAATAGATAGCCTGGTTGAAAAAATTCGTCTTTCATTATGGAAATATGAAAGAAAAGAAAATGTGTAGTCTTATTTTAAAGAAAAAAGAACGCTTAATCAGACAACCATGGTTTCAGATAATAGTTCATAAACTTCGTTTATAAACTTTCATAAACTTCGAATTAAACATTCATATACTATAAACCTAATCTTATACCTCCTCTCGACCTCTGTGTAGTATACAAGCTATTAACTTAAAGCTTTTATATTTGATTATGGTGCGACACAGCAATGAAACTTTGGTAGTCTAATAAATTACGGGTGGTCAGTGTAATTCTAAGTGCATTTTTTATGTATGACGTTCAATTAGATTTGAATGGACATGATAAAATATATTCAACCGATGATGCCTGCATGTTATAGAAGTCCATCTTAACAGCGAACGAAAAAGAGGGAGTACTTCTTCTACAGAAATATTTTTACTAACGCGACCGGTTTCGGCGAATGATCGCCATCTTCTGGTTAATCATTCGCGTCAATTGATCGCCAATTGACGCGAATTATTGACCAGAAGATGGCGTTCATTCGCCGAAACCGGTCGTGTTAATACAAATGTTTCTGTAGAAGAAGCATTTCATTCATATGCTGTTATGATAAAATATAGCCAAATATATCATAGGGGAATGAAATATTTGAAATGGAATACAGTCCTTATCTAATTTAACAAATTACAGCACTAAGGCAGCATCGTAAAGGTACGTGATTGCAGACTGCAACTGTATTCCTATTTACTAGTAAGGGAAATTGTGCGCGTGAATTTTAATCTTCCAAAGGCATCCAATTATATCCGTTAATCGCCAATAGTTTGAAGTCCCAAGCATAGTGCTGTTTCAAACAATGAGTAAGAAATTGAAAAAGTCTCAAATTAATTTTCGTACTGTTTTGCTGTCCATCATCCTAAATGCGCCCCTTTCCGTTACGTGCAGTCCTTCGTGGGCGACCTTGACAGTTGGTGGAACCATATTTGAGAAAGTATTCGGACAACTCAGCCATTCGCCAACGTCAGAAAATACCTCAACTGGATCAAATGGGATGAAGGTGAAATAAGATGGTGGTTGAACAAGACGAAGCACAGAAATATCGCTCAAGGTTTCTTCCAGCCACTTCTTTTCGTTAAGTTAACCAAGGGGAGCAAATACTTGCATTTGTGTTAATATGATGGTAAGCGTAAAATATATAAAACATTCCAATTCTGTTATTCCAACTCGAACACTTCAACTGTTTACATCTAGATCTAGATCTCGTAGCACATACATACGTGGTATGCATCATCATCATCCTCATTAATAGTTTACATTACGTAGAGCTTTGGCCGCATGTCACACCATGTTTTTTCTATTTCTCTTTTCAAATCTTGATATGTCAATTTTCAAGTCGTACGTTCACAACTTCCTAAACTATATATTCTATCCTCAGGTAATTTTAACTGGTAATTAATTCTATTTTCTTGTATCAAAGGGAATATATTAACCCATTACTACGAAACAGCAAATTACTCATTCCTTTATTAGTAACTAAGGTCATTAAAAACACTGGATAAACAATTTAACAAAGTTCCTGACTTCCTATAGCAATCATAATGGCTATGCAGCAGGTTCATACAGGTGTAAATGAAATATTTTTCTAATGTTGAAATAATAATTTAATTTATATCGAGAAATAGTTTAGCTCAAACATTTAAAACCTTCCAATGATCTTTCATCACCAAAGTCTACATTCATGAATAACATCCACAGCCATCCCAAATCTTATTTTACGATTTAATTTATATTTTCTCCAGTTATAGGTGGCATTCAGATTAATTTGGCTAACCATGGTTAAATAGTAAATAATGAAACATTTCAGATTTATATTAAGAGTAACTATTCTTAACCGCTTAAGATAATTTTATCTTTAAAGAAATGGGAAGATAAGACTTTCACCCATGCCACTGAAATAATCGATTTAATTGAAATATTTATTTCGCGTCGTTATCAGACAACCTTGCCTATTGATGTTGCGACGCGTCGAAACCTAGGTAGCAAAATACAATATTCCAGTGTTGCGGGTAAAAATCTTATCTTTTCCATTTTTTACGTTAAGGAGTCCTACCTGTCCTACCATAAAGTCGTGCTCGAAACAACTGATATAATCACTCTATGCTTCTTAATTGAAGTTTTCAATAAAACACCCATACGCCGACAGGGGGCTTACGGGATAAATTATGTAATGTATATATACACACGAAAAAGAAGGCTGATTCACCGTTGTTAAAAGTGATAGTATCATAACGCACTGAGTATATCTTTTGAACGAATACAAATGACTTGGTTTGATTGTTCCCTCTTTTTGTCTTTGCTTTGAAAACGCTGTCTTCCATTGCCGAGGGCAAGTGGGAGGAGATGTCACAGATCGAATTATCCGTGGAGACGTGGGCAGATGCAGGTTGATGGGAAGAGCGATAGGTTGAGGGAAGGTGTGAGAAAGAGGTGCAGGTAGATGACCAATCGGACGCGCTCGAATCGGAGTATCGAGTGATGAAGGGAAGGACAATGGACGCGTGACATTCTCTTCGGACACGCTCTTCGACCTTCTCACGGAGAAAGAGCCCCCATTGGAGATTTTTTTCCCTTTCCTCCAACCATCTTCCTCTCCCCTCCCACCTCTCAAAGATCGCTTCACACCTCTTACGAATCCTTTTGCTCCTTCCACTGCATCCTTCCTCACCTGCGCTATCCACTTTCCTCTCTCTCCATCCGATCCGAGCTTATCCTCCCACGACTTTTTAAGAGCTCGCCTTACGTGCTCGGCCCTTATTTTATTTATGTTCTCTATTTTCTTAATTATATCTTAGGGATTGTATTTTCCTGATTATATTCCATTGATTGCATTTTCTTTATTTTATTTTATTGATTGTATTTTAATTATTGATAGTATTTACTTGATTATATTTCTTATTGTGATACTATTTTATAACTATACGAATAATGTTATTGTAAATTGTTAATGGGATCATAGATCTAATAAACATATTATTATTATTTCACGAAAATTCTATCTTGCGCGAGGAATTTTATTTTGTCACTCCAACTCTTGATGACGACAATCCCTTCTTTGGATAATTACATATGCATTAAATGTGTCATATTGAACCCAAAGCTAAGAATATTTTCATTATCTCCTCCAGAAATAAAATTTTATTTGAAAACTACGGTGTTTCCGATATTTCCTCATATTTGGAGAAAACATAAGTTGCATTGATACAAGGAGAGATAATCCGGTCTGGAAAGAAAATATGATAGATTGAGTTGCGTTTGCTGAATCATACATGGATGTACATGCTCGTCAGTGATGGGAACATGACTTAGGGCCATTAAAATTCAAACTTATCTTTCTTAAGTAGGATTTCTCTAATTTTGCTTCAAGCAGCAGACCAAGTATGTGCATATATTCAGAGGTTACTCATGAATAGTACGGATATTGGATTCAATTTTAAAACTCGCCTCCTCAATAATAGGTTGTATGAATATCAATTTTAATCTGTTCTCAGAAAGTGAAAATGTAGTAATTGAAAAGAAACTCTTTTTATCCCTATTTGATTGATGGAAGTTAATAAATATATTAATTATGGGATGAATGAAATGAAGCTGTAAGATAACAAATATTTACATATAATTGATATTTCGCACATAAATACTTAGATTTTAGTGATATATATGGTAAAATATGCAATGACTTTGCTCAACCCTGTAGCAGATTTTTTAATAGCTAAAGAAATAGTAAAGAAGTTAAACAGAAATGTTATTAAAAAGTAAGGTGGCTTGATTCCTAAATATGGTGTCCTAATCTGCTCTATTCTCCGCTTAAATTTCTTTATTAAAGAGGCGACGACCATTAGCACAAGAACGCGAAAAAACATCTCCGATTTATATTACCGGTATGGAATTCACAGCTTACTATTTGCATTTCCTTTAGATATAAAGGGGTAATTTTCTTAGAGCCCTTTTTACCTCTTAAGCATAGATTTCGCCACATAGAAGCAATGGTTAACGACAGCTTAAGCAAAATAAACCCTATTCGAGAGACTTCCTGAACGACTTACTTAAATTTTATTCGCAATAAGTAAAGATAAGAGGATAACTTCCCGAAAATGACACACATTTACCAAAATCTTTACATCTTTTTGCCTTGAAGTTCGCCGCTCCGTTTGGAGCGATCCATCATCCCCTCTTGCCTCCGAGACCTCCCGCCAACAGACAAACCATGGATTCCTTACCTCCCTATTAACTTCAACCGAATCTCCTCCCAGTTGCCCTTAATAGCCTCGCCTCCTCAACCCCCAAATATGTAGCGATAAAATTGATCAACAGTGGAGTCTGGGTGGGAGGCAGTTGGAGGGAGCAAGGGGTAGAGAATAGGAGGACAACAATGAGACATCTGCGAGCCTTCTCCATTTTTTAAAACCCTACCAATTTCTCCACCCCTTCGCCACTCCCAAATTTCAACCACCCATTCATTCCTCTATCTGTGGTGCTACTGGGGGAGTAGAGCGGTGGAGGGAGGAGAGATATAGAGACGAAATGTATAACCGGCCTTTGCTGCACCCTCCCTTCATATTATCTGCACGAAGCCATCTCTGGCCGAGTGGATATGCTACTCTAGCATCTTCTGAGCACACCTGGGGTGGGCTTGTCAAAAGAGATGACGACGGCACACCACCGCCGAAATTGGAAGCTCGTGATACCTACGCCTCAGGGGGCATATTATGGAGTAACATAGGAAAACAGTACTGATCTACAAGGCATTAGTTATCAATATGACGTGATGATGATGGTCCTATCTCCAACTTAATGTCAGATACGCTTTCCATCAATGCTCACTTGATTCGTGCAAAAATGCAGCAATTAAATGTTTACCATAAAAATGTGATTAAAGGCTTCATGCTTCTGAATGTACCAAAGGATTGAAAAGTATCTGAAACAAGAATTAATTTCAACTTTAGTTACAGTGTGCTACGAAATCTGACCAATAATCTTCAATCTTAGAAAGCTTGACTTTGCTAACCAAATCTAAAAAATTGGGCAAACATTTATTTATATAATTCAATTTCACTGCATTTTTCAGCTACTTAGCCAAATTCTCCTTAATATTATAAGCATCACTGCATAATTATGTCAACTTATTAAATTGTTAATCGATTCTAATAGATTGATCCTTAAACTCTTCTTGGTTTAGAGACATCAAGTACAGTCCTGGCCAAAATTAACGCAGCACCGGCAGTAAGGATCGCTAGGGAGGTGCTGCGTTAATTTTGGCCAGGAGTGTACATAGTTAAGGAATCAGTTCAGCCTAAAAGAATAGCAGTACACTAATTTATGATTACTTCTGTGCTTGAAATCCCAGAATGATAACATCATGGCATTTTAGATAATCCTTCAATGGACTTCCGTTGACTCATCCTAAGCGAAACCGAAGGAATGGCACAATTGTTTTTATTTTCCAAATTCGTCACAAACATCCATTAATGGAAAAATACAGTGGTAGGAATAGCAGCAATAATAGACCTTTGTGTTGGAGGTCTAGCACGTTAACCACTCCGCCACCACTGCCGGTAAATTATAAATATTTAAAATATCTTCGCGACAAGACTGGAATAAGATTAAATTAACGACATACAATATCTCCCCAAAGAACTATGAGAATAGCTAACATGCCGTTGCGTTGTATGGGATTCGCGGCAAAGTAGCGGCGTAGAAACTTCTATTCCTCGTCAATTCATAAGGAAACGAGGAGAAAGAATACACTAAACAATCACGGACTAATGTATTCTTAGGTGAGGTATAACTCCTTTCGCTCCATCAGTAAGATCGTTTACTGTCATCGGATTCGAAATCGTAAATCTATTTCACGCCCTCCTTGCCATTCATTTCGCACTTTCGTTCTCAACGCAGCCACCGAAGCCTACAGAATAACAACGTTATGACAAAGGATGCAAAATATCCTTATTTATTACTTCCGCCGTCCCTGAAAAAAAAATCCGTTCTCACCCGTTTGGAAAGAAGGAAAAAAATCCGTTCCAGCAAGAACTTCTCGCTCAAGGGAAAAGTGGTTTATGACGAAGACGCGATGTTAGTAGTTAATGCGCATTATTTTTCTCTACGCGGACGGAACTGCAGAGCGTTTCTTCGAATTCCTCTACGTCACAAGCTAAGGAGAAGACCACTTTTCAAGATTAAAGATTCCTATAAAATCCTTGCAACGTAAGTTTTAACTCAGTTTTTGGGATGAAAGGACAAAAAAGATTTCCGTGTAAATCTTCTCAAAATTTTACTAGGCGCCCAATACTGAACTGAATTTGGAAATTCACTCATTGATTTCTTCGTAAATGGACTGTGATTAATGTTGCTCTCCGTTGGTGACACGTGGAGTCTTATATCATCACAAATATTCAGAATTCCATTCGGATTGACCTTGATTTTGTAACCGTTTGGCGTAAAATATGACATATTTTTATACGAAGAAACATCGGATGATAAACATTTTTTTAAAATGGAGGGAGTTCCCTTTATATTTGATTATAATTAATGGTGAGAGAGCACATTTATTTAAACTGAAAATTAAAAGAACTGTTAACTATACTTCAAGATTATTATTGATTCCAAATCTGTGTTCCGGAAGAATGCTCTACGTTTGAAGCCTTTCGACATTTTTCCTTCAAGAAAAACCTGCGTATTGACTCCAATTTTGACGAAAACTATACTGTACCTTTATACTCTACCTCTACCTTGATAACTATTGTAATAATTAAAGTTGATTAGGAAAAGAAACTTACGCAAATACCGTATGATTTCAATATTTTTCGAACGAATGCAAATTCACAAGTAGAATCATTTAGTACATTTTATCATTACACGGCGTAATTCCCACGTATTGAAATTCAGTGTACCGTGGCATATAGTTTGGGAACCTCAACTAACAAGTACTATCATTTACCTTCTTTAAGATCCTAATTTTTGCAATGCTAAATTAAGGCTCATTTTAAATTTAAGCTCATCATATCATATTTAAAGTTTGATTGCAAATTAATGGAAACTTTGTTTCTAATTTATGCTCTAAATTAAGAATTTTCTCCAGTGTACGATAATGATTCTCTCTCTCCCGTTGCTTCGTTAGTTTGTGCTACCTTGAAACGTCCTGAAAGTCCGGGATTCAAATCCCAGTTTGAACGTGGTTGTTCTGCGTTCGTCTTCAAAAGCTTGATTTTCATGGTGATCTAACTAGACTAAAATACGGGCTGATAAAAACGTAATTATTTTATTTGTTGTATTCTTTCAGCAGAATTATAAATCTATGAAAAACGCTTATGTGGGAGAAAAATATTTGAGAGCCCATTCCCTCCATGAAAAATATCAGTCTTTAGTGCTTCGACGGAAGTAATAAATTACAGAATCGGCATATAAAGAAGAAGCTCACCAAAATAAACGCAATCGGCAGACTTATTATCAAAGGTGCTATCTGAATTCCTAAATAAGGAAAAACGGAGAATAATGCTAGATTTATCCTCGGAATTGGTTATCCATCCAACGCTTCTATGCGTATGAATACGAAAAACTGTTTCCTGGCCTGAAATAAATTGATTAATAGCAGTAAATAAGAGATAAAGATGATGGATCAATCTCCAAATTAGCTTCACATCTCAAGAGAGGGAAATATTGGTGAATAATATAGGGAAATTGAGGTGAAATGCAACTTGAGTTGAATGATTATTTGATAACCTGATTTACCAACACTCTCCTAAATGGAAAATTTCTAGTTGGGACGAAGATAAGTATACGATATCGCCAAAAGCTGCCTCTGAGTTTGAAGGCGTCCTCCATCCGCCGAACCGTCAAAAAGCAACGGAAGTCCGTTGGCGAAAGCGTCTTCCAGAGTCCGCCATCTCCGCGATGGTTACCATAATCCGCACATGTCCCCGGCCATTGATAAGTTTTATGGCTTTTTTAACGCAGTTCCGGTCGCGTGGCTGTCCATTGTGCAAGTCGGTTTATACAATATCCCATTGAGCGGGCGAGGGAGGGTAATGACAACGTGTCAAGAAGAGAGTGGAATTGTGCTCTTTGGATGGAAGTGAAGAAGTTGGGACAGATAAGGGAAGACTTGGTGAAAGGGGTGAGTCTCAGGGTTCTTCCACTCTCTCATTAGACCATTAGGTTGTCACAGTGAGTGGGGAAGGACTGTCATCCCTCTCTCGAAAGCAACGCCCTCTCATGGAGATGCCTGTTTGCGGTGGGCACACGCTGAGAGGCGCGTGTCCTATACCCACACAAACAAACGCGAGGACATAAGGTAAAATATTTATTTATTGGCCCATTCCCTTCGTTCCACTGACTTTGACCATGACAAAGCGCCAATAAATTTCAGCGTAAAGCCGTATTTGAGAATAATTCGACGTATCAAAGAGCCCGTCAAAAAAAATAATATAATATTTTTGGCACTTCTCTGTACCCCTTAATAAAAAATGAATTGAAATTATAAGGAATACCTCATTAATATAAATAGGTAACACTTAATGAGGGGTTACGTTACTTGAATTAGTACTCGGATATTACCTGTAAATTTATTCCATTTCTATTATTGGAAATTCGATTTTCAGGAGCTAGAAATCAGCATTTGAATTTTTATATTTGAGTCACCATATTCTGAACTATTTAATAAATCTTTAGTTTTAACTTATCGATAAAATATTGAATAAACTCTATAAAATCTATCTATGTAAAAATATTTTTATTTTACCTTTTATGGAAATACACTTAGTACATTATTTGCCAATCAATATTTATTGAATTTATTTATCGGAAAAGGAAAATGAGAGGTGAGCTTACAAAATTAAAAAAGCAGCATCTAAACATGACCAAATGCTATCATAGGGCAACTTCATAACTTGAAAATACGGAGGTAATGCCAAACAACAAATTTTTGAAACGACTGAAAACCTCTAAACCTATATTACACCTAATCGACCAATAAAAATCTAAAGTGAATCATTCAATGGGTTCAGAAAATTCATCGAATATTTTAGACAAGTGAGGGCATAGTAATTACGATACAGAATATCGGCGACTCCTATTTTGCTTCACTTATTGGGTTCGAGTGAGGATAACGGAGATGATGAATACTGATATAATTTTCGATTTGACAATCATTCTTACGGCCGGATGCCCTTTCTTCTACCAAACCAATTAATAAAAAAACTTCCGTTGGGTTCGAACCTGTTATTAGCTCCATGAGAAGCAAAAAGAAATGTTAAGGAAAAATATAAAATTAATAATTTTTGTTGGTAATTATACTCGAGTGTAGATTGTAATCATACTCACAATAAGTTAGCTATATCGTCGATAAAAAATTAGCATAGCTGAATTTTGCTTTACTTAAAAATGAGAACTTGTATCCTAATTGAAACTTTTCAAAAGTTAAGGTTAAACTGACGTAACACCCACCACCTATCATCAAAGGTCTTACGGGATTGCTATCCTTATGTACGTTAGGACGGAAAATAGTGTATGGGGCTAACGCGCCGAGAATAGGCCGCAATTTCCAACACATTCGACCCTGAGGGACCCCGTATTCACGCCAAAAAAATCGAAAGTCACCTTCGGATGGAGCAGAGCATCCTGGGAAGAGCGCGACTCTTCGAAAACACACTCCCAGGCTTTCAGACGTCACCACTCTCCTCCTTGCAACGTCATCATTTTCAAACACCTCTCGAGAAGCTTCAACTCTGACTGAGAACTTCATCTTCCACGTAAACTACCTTTGAAAGCGGCACCCTTCTAAAAACCCTTCCCTCCGAGCCTCTTCGAATCCCTCTTATTCTCACCTCAGCATCTTTCTCTCCTCTTATAAATCCCTCAAAAAGCTTTTCCTCCTCCTTTCTTCTAAAACACTTCAAAATCGCCTTTGCGTTGCCGCCTCGCTGAACATACAACTCGCTCCCACGAGCAGAGGTCGCTTAAAAATATCCCCGGGGATAAAAAACGCACCCCGACCTGGCCCCGTCGCTGCAGCCGTCCCCGCTGGATTATAGCGCGTGCACACGTGCCGGAAGTCTTAACACAAGGACGGAGGAAGGAGGAGAAAGTATGAGAATGGCAGATAATAATACAGTGATGATGTCCGATCAAAAGTACACGTCCCCCGTGGAAAGAAAAGGCGCTCCCATTTGAAGCCCCCACCTCCTATCCCCGTCCAATCTGACACGTGGGAGGTTTCGACTGATGTGTCGTCGCTTTGATTCCGGAGACGCGGTCGCTTCTTGTGCGGGGGATGGGAGAGCCGCCACGCGCTCACGACGGTGTCGCGTCCCTTCGCTATTGTGTCGCTGAAATCCGTTGCACCGTTCCAATAAGGATTCGGAAAGGTGTGAGGACATGAAACTGCGACGGATAGGAGAATCGGCCGTTAAATTTGCCCCAAACAATCAAAACAATAGATGATAATAATACTTCCTTATTTGGGTGAGATTGAGACTAAAAGTCTCTGCATCCATCTAACCAAGCGTAATAGATAATACAATAATAAATTAAAGAGATAGTACCAGAATAGAATTGTAATTATGCAATGATTACAACCACAAAGTAGTAAGAAAGAAAAGTAACCGCTTTCGGAGGTGGTATGAATGGAACTTCACTACCACAATAAAGAAGAGCTGACGATAATAAAATTGAATATTTAGATAACCGAACCTGGTTTTCACGAAGACAAGATAATGAGAAAAGTTGAGCCGAGTGAAGTAATCGAGAAATCCAACTATGTTACTGCACCAGGAATGAATAACATAATGATTGGCAAAGGAATTGATTTTTTTTCTTGTGTTGTATTTTCGAGGAAAATGTCGATAATTTAGCAGTGAACAAATCGTAACGAGAAAATAATTTACCACTCATCACTATCACTCAATCATCCGAAAAAAGAGTCAAAAGAGAAGAGATCATAAAAAGGTACAGCAGTATCTGTTGTCCCAGGGCGGCCACACTTATAAAGAACTGAATGCGATCAGATTCGTACGAAGGAACAACGTCACAGCGAGAGAAACAATCTTTGAAATAGTTCTCTACAATTCGCAAAACTTCAAAACTCCAAGCTAGTATTTATTTTATATATTTCATAATATTTTATATTTTCATTTGTGGTGATGTAGCATGATCGCCGAACTAGGAAAATTTCGCCAGACTTGACAAACAAAAAATGTCGTCATTATTAAAGCTTTGATGTATTAAGAATTTAAATGAAGATTTAACATTGAAAAGGATATAGAATCCTATACTACAGGAGACAAAAAAATTAAAAAAGGAATAACTATGAGTAAAAATAAACAATAAATACGGAGCTTATCTGTGAATACTTCAGTATCTGTTAGAGAAATGCATGTGACCTGTTGATGTTAACGCAAATATATAAACATTACTAGACGCTTTATAAATCGCATTAAAGGATATTTTTTCTTTAAAAATAAGAAAGCTAAAATTAAATACACTGAATAACAGTAGATTTATAGTCTGAATATTCTTTTCATACACTGCTGTAAAGGCGACACGCAAGACAGGCCTATACATGGCTCGGAGCGATGAAGTAAAGAAGTTTCACACAATCTTGCCAAACGGAGGACGAAATTCAGATGTTCATGCAAAACAAAAATGCATGAGCGCTCAAACTTATCTAATGGTTATCGTCTGATGTATCACGTCCATCCTATTAACGATGAGACGGCAGCCAAAGGTAAACGATCGAATGTTTTTATATTGCATTCAAACCAGAGTCCAGCCTTTCCAAGCACAGAATCCCTAAAAGTGAAATCGCCGATCACTTTCTTCTTTTTATTTCTCTTTAAAAGGAAATAAATCAAGTTTCCGAGGGAACGGCTATGTTTTTATTGCGTATCTGATCTTGAGGAAAAAACCAAGAGATTTACGATGTTCGCATAGGAAAGGAAATGGCGCTTGGCGTCAGCCGTTGTCGGGGCATTCCCAACGACTCTGAGAGAAATTTTGCATGTGTGTGTAAAAAGTGGGAATTGAGCAACACACATTTATAGAGACAGTGACCCAGTAAATGATCTCATTCTAAACCCGGTGTTAGAGCAAAATATGTTACTATGGGCCGTACTCATGTGCGATTAATTTTTCTAAAACCTGGTTAATACTTAATTTTTTATTTGAAAATATTTCTGATCTTGTATGTCGAGTCATCATTTATGTACGTCATTCACAGGAAAGGGATATTGCAATTGTAGATCAGGTTATTAGAGCAAAAAAACAAATACGGTTCTTATTGCGAACGTCTCTATAAACCAATGGATTGAACAAGTCGGATTATGACAAAATTTGCAACTGAAGAAACATTTTCAAAGTACGATCGCTTTAACATGATCGAAAGAGAAACAGTTGAACATACATTAATGGCTTAAATATTTTTATGATATGGTTCGAAATTCATTCGTCATTCCGATCGACTGCGCTAAACTTATACAGTTTTTTAAATTTAATATTTATCGATCTCATTAATCGTTGGTCTAAAATGCGGTTTACACTCGATTGTATGTCGACCTAGACCCTTCTACTAAATTTAAGTCATTACGCTGGGAAAATACTTGGACTTTTATGCCACACGCTGCTGTAAAGTTTTCTGTAAATATAAAGCAGTTAAATTAAATTAAACGTATGTCACTTATTAGAGAAACCGCAACCTATTCATAGAAATAAGCAATAAGGATACGCCATCTCGGGACTTGGCTGATAGAGATGAGGATTGAAGCAAGGTGTGTACATGGAAAAATCAGCCAATGTTAAATCATCACTCATCTTCCGTCACATTGAGAAAATGTTCGTATTATCTGCTCAAATAGAGTAAGAAACTTTTAAAGGACAAATAAAAGCTGTAATCTCATTATATCTGAAAACACACATCGCCGATGTCTAAGTGTATCTGTATTTGCATAACACCAGAATGAAAGTTTTGTACGCCAATACGATAGTTCAGTTATTTTTTCAAACATCTCAGTTTTTCAGTCTGATCTGTCAGTACTTGCTATTTTTTGTATCAATGCCCTTAAATTATAAAACTTTTTAGAATCGGGAACAATATAGCACAAAAATTCCATACTCGCAAGTTACGACACCGATTAAATCAAGTGGGCTGTAACTATAAGATATTATAAAATAAGACTAATTATTTCTGCTGGAAATAAACTGATTCTTAGCATCCCGCTAACGGAAAACCGGCATCCTTGAGGTTTTCATGCGCACGAAGCAGATTATGAAACGCCATTTAACCGCTCAGAAACATAAATTAACCTAGACTTTTAATCGAGGCGTAATGATTTATTTTCCACTTGCACCACAGCAATTTTTCTCGAATTACACCATCATTTCGTAACTACAAATTAAAGTTTTACTCCTACGATCTAATAATGGGAAGCGATAAGAATCGAACGATCGACGCCGTTGCACTGACCACATCCACGGTAATATGAGTCTGAATCGGTGTTCAAGGAGTAAGAGGTGTGGAAATCTTTAATCACAATTTCCCTTCGTTCATATTTAATGGATCGGTTGAGAAGGGAGGGAAGATGTCCCCCGAATCAAATATGGCCCCGTTCTAAAAGGTGAGTTCATCCCTCTCATTGTGCCCAATGCAGCCCATCAAAACCGCCGTCCATTCCCTCGCCATTCATCCCAATTTTTCTCGCCTCTTTTTCCCACTCTCTCCATCATACAGCGTCCTCTCACAGAGAGAATATCCTTTTGTGAAAGCTTTTTTTTCTTTTCCGCTCAACACACATTTCATCTCCAAGGAAACTTCTTTCATGTATCATTCATCCCTAGATTTTTTCTATTTCATCTTCTGCCCCCTCCTAACTTCCTTCCTCCTTCATAATTTACATCCTTCCTTCTCTTCTAATCGCACGGTCTTCTTCAGGGCCTCCCAATTCTGTTTCACTCCTTTTTATCAATATTATCCTGATTGAATTCTCGTCTCTTCTATTTCCATCCAATATCACTACTTTTTAGCCTCCATCTTGCTATTTCACTTTCACATATACCATACATCTCTACATCTTTCCCAAACCTAATGCAGAGAACATGGATCAGCTACAAAATATTCTGTAGCTTTATATTAAGTTTCACCTAGTGAGGATGTAATTGCCCAGCCTATTAAACACCCCTATTAAGTCAGCTGTATGGAGCGACGAGTGAACACACTTGGGTAGGCGACGCTTTTTTCCTTCTCTCCTCTTCATCTATTTTTCTTTTTGTCATTCAACTTAAAATCACCAATGATCCTCAAATTTATCTTCATATTTATTCATTTAAAAAGAATTAAATAGTAATATAATGAGAGCTTCACTTTTTCGAATTTTTCCTATACTTATCTTAACCATGTAAAAGGAGAAAAACCGCTAAGTTTGTAAGTGATTTCAGTTTTAGGTAGCGAGCATCCATTTTCAAATACATGGAGTAGTTGGGTAATTTTTATATTTGAAGATTAATTTTTAGCTTCAACTTCAAGCAGAATGAAATAATATGATTTCCATTTATATATATATATGTATATATATATATTATTTATAATAACAATAATAGAACAATAAAAGAGAATAGTGGTAATTCTTTACTGGATCAATAAGAATATACTATTGTTGTTAATAAGGTGGTGAAATTTAAGAACAGATCTCATAACTTTATTTCTATCGTAGACTTTAATGTCATACTCATTCGTCTATTTAACGATCTCTTTCTGCACAATGTAAACAGTATTTGTAAAGACTTCCCCTTCGATATTATCATACATTCATTCTCTCTTAATCCCTACTTATTTCTGCCATATTATGTTATGGTATGTTCTGAGTGTTCCAACTGAGGAGAGATTATCATAAAGTAATACACACCAGTGGTTATTCACACGCCTATTTCTTTGCAAGCGTGTCTTAAGGTAAGATAACTTTTTTGTGCTTCGAAATACAATACATTGTTGTGTAGCAAATGAGTAAATAGTAATGAAAAGAGAGTCATAATAAAATGTACGAGTAGCAATCATCAAATTCACGGATCCAACATAATTTTCATATTCCATTCCTTGTTGCTAAAATTATGTGGACTGTAAACTTAGTGTAATTGTTAACAGTGTGAGAACAAAGGCAATCCTAGTACTAATACAGCTCAAAATTTCTTATAATTCGAATTCATCGTATGCAATTGTTTCTATTTCTTTCTCCACTCATCTCCAAATTTCCTTCCTTTCTTTCCCTTCATCTGCCATTACTGCATCTCCTTCGCTCCATCTGCTTCATCTTTCGCTACCTTTCCCTCTCCATCCCCTCCATCGCCCCATCATCCCTCCCAGTCGCGTTCCATTTTTATTTTTTACTCCCCTCTCCACTATTCTTCTCCTTGTCACTACCGCATGTCCACCCCCGCCCCTCCCCCCGCAGCGCATACGGCAGCTATTCAGGATTCTCCCCTTTTCACTCCCCCCAAAAGACCGCTTATTCTTCTCCGTCTCCTCTTCCTCAGCCCTCCCATTCTCTTTTATTCCCGCTTTCCTTCTGCCGAATCCCACGAGCGCCCTGTCCAACCATGCCGTCTACCTACTCCTAGCCCGTAACCACTGTTATGTTTAGTGGTTTTCTCCTTGAGTGGCTGATCTGGGTGTTAGGCTACCATAACCAGCACTAAAAGGAAGATGAACGTTATCCAGGGCTTATTATCCATGTCCTTATTGTATGTATGCAATTGCGTATCATTGAACTGTATAGTAGTGAAATTTTGTCTTCATTTTTCATACACGTTATATTATACATATATATTGTTGTGGTAAATAAAATTCTCTCTTCTTTATCATAGTAATAACAATATTTTTAACCTGTTTTCTTTCCCTATTTAGTGATGATGTTTACGTTTTATATAATATTGATTATATATTGTATGTACACTCCTGGCCAAAATTAACGCAGCACCTCCCTAGCGATCCTTACGGCTAGTGCTGCGTTAATTTTGGCCAGGACTGTACATATGGTATTAATGTTCTAACACATGTATACATCAGTGTATTATTTTTTGAACAGTTGTGAATTTATCAACATTTTTAATTTTTTTATGTTCTTAGGTATATGGATAACACTTATTAAGTGTCAACCTGAATATGATTATTAATATATTTCATACATTTAGGATCCTATTGATAGAGTATTTTATATGCTTTGTCATGTTTCTTACCATCTTTTAGTTATTACTATCGGTAGGTTTGCGCAGGTTTTTCACACCCCCTTCTTAGTGCATATGCTAAATATAGTAATTTTTTCCTAAGATTTTCTTAGGTTTTTTATATTCACAATTCTTATCATTTTTTCTCATATTACCTACAAAAATTGATTCTTTATTTATTGTGTGACGATGGGTTAGATGGAAGAAGGAGACTTTTAGACTCAATCCCGCCGAAATAAAGACGTATTATTATTATTAATGCGTTTCCCTAACACCACTCACAGGGAAGGATGCGAATGTCGATAATTTGTGGAGTATGAGGAAAATTCTTTTCGAACCACGAGTGTAGTAAAAGGAAGGTAAAATTTCCATTCTTATTTGATGAAGGAGAGGCAAATTCACCGAAAGTTTCTCGATTGGTGGTCAATATTAATTTGGGCACTAGTTAATTTCCAGGAGTATGCAAATCGTTTATTATAGCTTCCTAGGTAATGGCAATCAAATACATATGTAACGGATTTAAAAATCCTCAACGAGAGCAATATTGATGATCATGTCATAAAGGAGCATTTTTTTATTTTAGAATTTAAAAAGGTTAGAATCTCAGATAAGAGCTAAAGTAAAAATTAGTCTTAGAGGTCTAAAGAACTCCAATAGCCATCTTTGAAAGCGATCCGCACTTAGTCGCAACCGGTTTGAGGAAAAAACAGAATGGCCCGGATCACTGACATTCTAGGAAACGCCTTATGTAAACTTCAATAGCCATGCAATCATCATCAGGGGATGATAACATGGCTGTTGAAATACCAAGTATTCTTCGACTCCTAGTTTATTAACAGCCGTATTCCAGTTTTCTTTCCTTATAACACTAAAATGAGTTTGTGTAAGATAAGTCCACAAGGAATTTATAAAGAGCTCTTGATGGGTTATTCTCACAGTTGCGCAGCATACACATGATTTAATATAAGATGTCGTGCTGGAATAAGAATCAAAACAATTAGTTGCGCTAATAATGCAAACGTAATTTCGCTGATTATATTCATGAATGAAATCGGCGATATTCATGATTCCGTCGATATTTGGACCAAATTCTCAGAGATCTTTTTAATTCAATTGTAAATAATGTACTCACATACTCCTACAGGAGACAGATTAGTAAGGAAATCAGGGAGAATTTCAACACTTTCTTAATTTTAGATGAAAATCCGCCTAGAAACTTGAAAAATAATCTACAATTATGAAAACTCGTAGTCACTGTATCGACGAGACTAGGTTTGTCACGAGAT
Organism: Sympetrum striolatum; assembly: GCA_947579665.1. Classification (NCBI taxonomy): domain Eukaryota; kingdom Metazoa; phylum Arthropoda; class Insecta; order Odonata; family Libellulidae; genus Sympetrum; species Sympetrum striolatum. The sequence continues at coordinate 83,642,099 of OX388342.1, forward strand.
TCAGATAATTAAAAGATATCTTTTCATCTTTTAATGTTAAACACAGTCACGAATTCTAATAAAAAAGGGTTCAATAGAGCCATAAAGGAGCACATGTTTTCAATTTTATAATTGTACGCCATGTATCTATTATATTCGCAAAGATCTGATGCATTTCTTGTAACTCTTCTGATTTCGCGATGGAATACTTAATTTCTTGGGAGGAGCAATTTCATCGACTCTCTACTATGAAGAGGAGGTTTTTTCAATAGCGCTCTGAGGTAACCACTCTACCGTGGCCTTAAATGGTTTCCATCTCGACGGATGTCTCTCTTGTAACAGGGTCCGTGTCAAGCCCGTCGACAGAAAGAAGTGTAGGTCTCCCATAGAGAGAGAGTAGTGGACCTTTTTTTGCCCTCGCACACACACGGACAAGATCGATTGTGAACGCCTCAAAAGAAAAAAAGGTAGGAACCAAAGTTCATTCTCTTCATTCATCCATTCCTCGAGTCTTTCTTCTTTACGAAAACCTTTTCATGAGTCAAGACTCTTGAATCTTTTCGTGGGGCAGAGCGAAGAGTATATCCACGCCTGAGAATAGATCTTTTATTTACCTACTTTTCCTGACTTCCGACGTTGTGAGTCCAACGGGTAATTCCGCGTGGAAATGAAAGTGTAAAGAAATACATAAAAAGATAATGTCGCGCGAACTACGCGTCTTTCTTCTCGTGGTGAGATAACGCATTAAAATTCGTGCAACCTTTTTAAAGGCGATAATTATGCCCATAAAGATAATGACTTGGTAAACACCAGCTTTCCGGGTGACTCGCTCATTTTACCGATAGTATTACAAATTTTCGACTAATATGGAAATTTCATTTGAGAAAATGTAGATTAAAGCATTCCTTTAAGTCCACGTAAACGATAATTCAGAGAAATGGGTAAACGCAACGTAAGACTTTGTTTTGAAGAGGAGCTAGACATACATTTAACCGCACAAGTATTCTAAGATAAAAAAGCGAGGCATTAAAAAAAAACATTATGCCACTATTTCATGAGTAATCCTGCTTAAACAAGTCAATGGATGTTTTCTTAAAGGAATTGAAACTAATATATCAATGAGAAATTCTAGCTAAACATTGTTGATTTATTCTTGTAGGTGAAAAATTATCAGTACATCGAAAAATATGTATTATTTTTAATGCCTAAGAAAATATTCCGAGTAACATATAAACTAAATGGAAAGAAATTAAAGATCATCATTGTAACTAAGACACGAGTTCTAATATGTATTCGAAATAGTCTCGGTCACTTGTATCGATAAAATCTTACTCCGGCTTACTCCGAAAATACTAATTACCTTCCTAAAACGAGCTACTTTAGTTAAAAAGTTAAGCATAAGCCTACTGGAACAACAGCAAAAGAAACATGAATTTCAGCAACAGGCAAAATGTCATAATTTACATTTCACTTTCATATGATATTCATGTTCCGATGTATTATGGATGTATGTATTATGTTGCTATTAGTATTCTATGGCTGATCTTCCATTGATAGGATATTTCATAGAGAGCATTCGAGTTAGCCAACAAGGTATGATGAAGCAACATAAGTGCAATGTATTGCTAGAATGTATTCTTTGTGCCCCTGAGTAGATCTGGCTGAAGTTGAGCTGATATAAATATTATACTCTGTATAACTTATAATTACACCATTCAAATGTATGTACTCTACTACTTTCCCTAAAATGCATTTGCCCTAACTTCTCGCAACTTTTACATCGCATTATCTACTATATTTTTCCTATATAAGTTTTATAGGATAAACGAAGCATCAAAGAACGTAAATGCTTTGGCGATATGCACGTTCCGCTCTAGAGCACACTGTGATTCAGCAGTCGGTATATCACGATTTTTCTAATAGGATTTTATCTAAAACAGTATAATAAATGGGTGGTAAATTCAAGTTGTCAAGTTATAAAATTTTCGAGCTCTTGACCGTAGAGGCAAAATTTCATTGTATATAAGGAAATGATTTTCTAATTAACTATATCAAAGGCAAATTATGGCAAAATGAACAAGTCAAACAAACCTAATCCAATATGGTGATAATGACTAATAAATTTCTCGCTTTAATTACCGCTTAAAACAAAGAAGGAAGTCAAAATAAAATAAAGTAATCTCGAGTACCTCATGCAGGTAATGAGACGAGGGCATACACCTTCCATCCTTTTCTCACTTTTCCTTCATCGATGAAAGAACGAGGTGCTGTTTTTACGAGTGCCCCTAATTGCAGCTTCACTGCTTCATGATCCTCGCTCATGACCGCGTACTTACACGTGACGCTCTTTTTATAATTAATATGACACGATCATTTCCCTCCATCTTCGCACCGTCTTAAAACGCACCTCCGTCGCGTCTTTTTGTTCATTTTTTCATCATTCCTCCGCGAGGAATTCATCCGCCGCAGAGGAAAAAATTTCAATCTTTTTTTTCTCATTTTTTTAGCCAATTCATCGTTCCGTTTAGACCCGAGCTGTCATAAAGCGGACGCCGTAGAGACTCGACAAAGCAAACAAACTCTCCATTCTCTTAGTCCATTTCCTCTCCTTCTCCCAGTGTCCACCCTCTCTGGACCATTCCAATCCTTTTCTCTCTGTGTCACTGCCTCCTTTCCATCCGAACCCTTTCGACCTCACCCTACTAATTTTTGCTCGAGCAACCCTTTCCTCATCCAATCGCTTCTCCCTCCCTTACTGCTTACTCTCCAGGCATAAGAAAATATTTCTAACACGAAAAAATCTCCGCAGATTGCATTATCTCAGGCTATTTCCTACTTAATGTTCGCAGCTTATATACACTCGAAAGGCACACTTTTTTTGCTCACCAAACGCATATAAGGATGGAAACTCTCATCCGATATCGCCTTATTTGCATACAATAATTCTATTAATACACCCAATTAGTGAGTTATCCATCCCTGAAAAAAAATAAACAAATGTTTTTCAATCGTTAAAACTGGACAAAACGGGACGAGTTCTTCCAACGAAATTCGTGGGAAGCTTTTCATCCCCCAACACAACTCACACAATGTATCATCAATACAATGGGTGCAAATTTTATCTCAATTATAAGAAACTTAGGTGTCGACTTATGGGGATTATTATTTTTTAGCTCGATAATTTTAACTGCTACGAAGAAGTTCATCTATTCAACCTAAAGACTGAAAAGCGCTCCAGCAGTATTGATGCTAGCATCCCTGAGAAGTGTCATAGATTTCATAGATTGAGCAACTGTTCATTTATAATAGTATAATGTAGTCCGAAACAATTCGTACTTTTTTAAACTGGAAAATCTGAATTTATGAGACGCCTAAAAACGTAAAATATTACATTTTTTATGATAACATAGGAAGCGAAGGTTCGAACTCGGGAAAAACGGGAAGAGATGTCAGCCAATTTATAAGTTAAACATGCTTTTAGTCAATAATGCTTGTTAGAGTAGTATCAACAAAAATGCATAAAATGTAAGGGATAATCATATTCGGGAATCAGATAGTATTCAATTTAAGCTGTTTGTAAATCTGAAATTTTGAAATCAAAATTCTGATAAGATAAGCATTAAATAAAAATAAGAAATAAAATGAATATCAAAAATAATAGAAAAATAAGAAATACATTGATAGCAAAGTAAATGACAGCGCATCCAATCCGCGATGGTAATGTCTAGGGCGTTTGCGTTTGGGAATATTCACAGAAACATAAATTGAGAAAATTATAAGAAATTGTCGATGTTGGGTTCTTGTAAACCATTTTATCTAGGGTTTAGCTAATTGTTTCTCGTTGCAAACTACGAGTCTTTCGACAGGAATCAGTAAAAATCGTAATTTTATTTCTTAGATGTACGTGGAAGAGCGGTTTGGATTTGCTTGAGACCTTATAAGAGTAATTACTGACATACAATCAAGAAATAAAAAGAAATAACTATGTCATAGAGAATATTGCTTGCGCTACAAAGCTGATGAATTACCTCGGCAGCCAATCGGTCCTTGTATCTTTTCTGTCCAAAACCAATAAAATTTTAACTACGTACTCGGAAACAGTGAGGAAAAATATTATTCCATGTATAATTTAACAAATAACATAAATACGCCTGCGATTCTTCCATATTTCTTCCCCTTCTTTTAATGGCGCTCTCTCCTTCCATCTTGCTGACGTTAAGGAAGCCGATATATCACAGGAAAAACGTAATTATTCTCAGAAAGGATGCGTCAGACGGATTTTACGGGAAAATTCCGAGGCAAAAAAATGGCATGAAAAATCAAGAATGAGGAGGAATGTCTTGCTTAAGAATAGCCGCTCAGGAAGCATTTAGCTCGAGTCTCTCGAGAATGACGTCCGCTTGCGACTGCACTTGAGATTTAGACTTCGCATTTTGCCACAAATCTGAACTATTTTCTCCTTCAGTTTTTCCCTTGAAAAGGTTTAAAGAGAGTATACTTCTCAAATATTCTGTTAAAAAAACATGAGTTACCAACAAGGAAAGTAACGTTTTATAAATTGAGCGCCATGCAAGAATGTACAGACATAATATATGATGGCATATCTATTTGTTAACAAAAGGAATTCTAGTTAGCACTGTATTTTAACGTGCTTCTATCAAATATATATATAATATATATATATATATATATATATATATATATATATATATATATATATATATATATATATATATATATATATATATATATATATATATATATATATATATATATAGGAGTACAATACGAGGAGTCTGATGAGGCTGGTTCAAAAGTTTTCACCAACGCCGGGAACGCTGTTGATGGTTCCATTCATTATTTTTTTCAACATTCAAATTCCAAAATTATAAACATGGAACAAAAAGTAATAATGGAATTAAACACAAATCGGTAGCCACAAAGACTATCAGTGATGAATGTCATAACTAAATTAAAGTATTCAAATATCGTTTGTGTCATTTTCATACGTTATCAAGACATTGACTTTCGTAATTACTGACAAAGGTAAGATAAAACTGGTTTTGAAATCACAATACAAATCGGCTTTCATAATTCCTTAATTTTACAAAAAATCTTTATTACTTATTTCAATTCAATTGAACCAATTGAATTAGTGCATCTTCTTCACTCCTCCATACATGTCTCAATTCGTATTACTACTATTCTACGGCCGATTTATATCCTAAACTTGAGCTTTGGCCCATCTCTCATTATCTCTTACGCTTTTACTGTCTCTTATACATTCGTTCTCTCTTTCACGAAATCCACAAAATTAATATGGTTCCTTGCAATTGACGCTCAAACTGATCCTTTCTCGTCTGTGTTCAGATAATTCCATTTTGCTTCAATCCTTGCTATCATCAGTGTGTATTAATAATCTTTTTTATCAATCAGTTCCATTTAATAGATTTACAGCACCTCAAAAATGCCTTTGGGATGCATATAATCCAAGCCAATGCCTTCTAAGGATAATATTTCATCGCTATATATTTTTGCATCTAGATGTAAATACTTAGGTCACGATACTGATCTTATTCTTTCTGAAAACCCTAAATCTGCATATCATTCAAGATTCTTTCCTCTCTGATTCATATACCTTGTCAAATTTTCCAACGTATGTCTTGTGAGCCAGAATGTGCCCTATGGTGGGATTATAAATTGGAGATGTTAGATGGAAGGGGAGGAATTTAGTCTCAATCTTGCCCGAATAAAGTCGTTTTATTATTATTATTATTATTATTATAAAACGTTCCTAAGACTATATTTCAGTTTTCCGAGTAAAATCCGAGAACCGTATATAAGTAATTAAATACTGATGTCGTAATCTAACAATAAAACGCGACATAATCTAAGCCACACTCAATTTTAAAGAGTTTTAAATTTACAGATAGAAGAAATAATAATGCGAGTTTGAGATTCATACTTTTCCCCCTTTTGTGCGTATCACAACACGTCTGGACAAGATCCGATAGGCAATAGTTACGAATTACTTAATGGGATGCATGTTTTCAATAATCTTCTCATAAATATGCATCCTGAGGAGCGTGTTCCTCTATTATCGTAAGATCATACCGATTAAGGATAGTACGAGCGATAATAATTGCTTAGGAAATTGACGTCAACTGCCACTCGGAAAGCTGAATTATAGCAATAAACGTCGTAGTTAAAATAATTTTCCTCTGCGATACCTGAGGAGCGAAAGAGATGCGTCTTAGCTTAGATGATATACGGATGCACTTTGAATTATTGATTCATTCATTCTTCATCTACATACATATTTGTATACCTGTCGACGGTAGAAATCTGGAATTAGTTTTTCATGTTTAAAAGAAAAGAAACGTTGTACCTTTTTGGAGAGGATTTTAATTGAAACATGACAAGGTTTCAGCGATTGAACCACCATCATCAGGTAGTATAAAAGTTCGTCTCTTTTTCAAACATTGCGTTTTTCAAATTTCCACAAATCATCGCCAATACCTGCGAAATTTACTGCATGCACTATTTTGGCAAAAATACGAACCACTTACATGAACATCCATTAGTTCGAAAGAGGGTTTACCAAATACTAAGATTTACCTTAATACTAAGAGAAAACAATAATTTCACCGGAGGAAAAAGTACAAAAATACCAGCAGATAGTAAATATATTGTTTACTTTAAGTATAGAACATTACTATAGAATTCTATAGGTATCGCCGTTGTATATTAGCTTTAGAATTAGCCTAATTCGAGGATCCTTTGCAGGTTCGAGCGGTCGATTAATAACGCAGTCCCAGCCAATGAGGTTAGACCACCCTGCCATACAGTACGGGGCCAAGATCCTACGCTACCCTGTAAATCTTTCTTCACAACACGGGCGAGCAGCAGTCGCCATTCACCTCTCCCCCCTCAATAACTCCCCACGGAAAACCCCGGCTTCATCTGGAGGAGAGATAAAAGCCTCATAGACCTCCTGGGAAAACGGAGGGAAAGAATCGGAGGATACGGCGCTCGACGGGAGAAAGGGTGAGGGGGTTTGCAATGGGATGGAAACGTTACGCGATGCAAAACCCTGGAATCCAGTTCCCTTTTCTCTTCCCCTGAGAGGGGGTGGGGGTGAGGGGGCAAAGTAGGGCGAAGGTAAAAAGAGTGGGAGTTGGCATGCCGCTATCCGGTTACACTCTCTTCAATCCCGAAGACCAAAGGGGGTCTTCTCTTTCTTATCCTCGACACGGGTTCCATTCCTGTTCTTCTGCTTCCTTTCTCCTCTCTTTTCCATTCCTCTCCGTATATCTTACGTTCGCTTTACTCCACGCTCATTCCTAGCCTTACTGCAAATTTTATTCGTGAGGAAATTTAAAAAAAGTAAGAATTCATAAAGCCAGATATCCAAGCTTTCCTGACTATAGTTTTTTTTATTAAGAGGACGACGAGTTTCTGTAAGAAATTGGTACTTATCGGCTACATATACGATATCTATTCAATTTTACATAAAAATACGGTTCTATTAAATACGTCTATATATAATAGATACGCTGTCTCCTTCTCTAAGAACGAAAATTATAACTTGTAACTAACCTGAATTGTACCTATTTGGATAAGTTGATATGTGTTATAAATTTAAACCAACGAAAGATCCTTCTGGTAGACGGTGAAAGAATCTATTGGCGTAGATTTTAGCAGCGAAATATTCTGCGTTTAATTGCTTACCTAGATGCGAAACATCCTCATTATCGCGCAAAAAAGATACCCAAAGTTTTAATTCCAATACAATGTCTCAGGCGTAACTCTGTGGAATTCCTTCATTATAATAATAAAATATGAACAGGAAGCGTATTAAATTAAATTATTAAATTAAATGTTTTTATTTTTGCTGGTTTACAATTTTGGATTTTCTACAGGTTTTACCATTAATATTATAACAAACGTAACAATTAACACTGACAAAATTTCGGATGGAATTTAGTTTCATTCGAGTATACAAATCATAAAAGTGCTTCACTATATAGGAGAGATCATATATTATTCAGCTTGAAGCTTATATTTACGAGAAAATATTCAAGACTAATAGGTACTGACAATATTATGGCGTTAAGTTTGAGCAAGAAAAATACACCATTCATCAAAAAACAATTTCAGCTTTTGAGATTAATGAAATAACCAGTTTTCGGAGTAGTGAACGAATATTATTAATTGAAAAACGCAGACAACGATATGTGCAGAACAGAATATGAAACGTCCTAAGACAAAAATTGATTGATATAAAATATGGCTGGTTTGGTCATAGAACATGTTTTCCTGATATTTTCCTTTACACCTGTCTTAAGAGATTTTCGCGAGACATTAATCAAATACGGAGGAAGTAAATCACCCATTTGGTCGATTCCAACGACGTTTAGACGATAGCAAACCCGCTGTAAAACATATAACCGCGGACCTGTTTGCAAACGGGTTCGTAACGACACGCGATATGCGACCTTTTCCAGAGTTCAGCGAGGACTTTCCATCATTTCTTATAACAGATGGAGGCATTTAGATAATTGTTTCTCCATTGAATTTATTACTTACAGTGAAAATAATATAGAAAGTTTCGCATGGATCACTTACTGATTAATTTCGTTTTCTTTCGTACTATTTCGATGCTAATATTTTAATGCAGGCAAAATACCAGTTACATGCGGCCTGATTGAAGCATTTGCGGACTGATTATAACCAATGTGGCCCAATATTTTCTTGTGCAGGAAAATGGGAAGAGTAACTCATCTTTAAGGTGCATGATTAGTAAGGTATTTACTTGTGGTCGGACTGAAGAATGGTTAATTGCTGGTTGAATACTGATAGATGTTGGCTTCCACCGGGAATCGAACCCGGAACAACATTTATCAAAGCTGAACACATTGCCTGATCCGGGAGCAAGGATAACGGTACGTACATGCATGCGGCCTTTCAATAAAAATCGGTACTCTAGTTTTCACGATTTTTAACACATACTAATCAGGCAAATGTCTCCGGCAACTCTCATTCGTGACCAAAGTGAGAACCCACCCTTTTTTCCTTCATCTTCCGCTACTTCCCGCTCAAATACGACCCGCTTTCATCTTCGTTCACTTCCGCAGCTTCAACCCCCTTCCTCCCCCACCGGATCCCAGAGGCATACCTCACGGCAAATACCTCGGGGTCCCCTTCCTTCGATCCCCGACGCCCCTCCCACCTTTCCCCATCCGTCCCAACGGTGGGACGCACCGGGAGAGGTGATGCTTTGGAACCCGCCGCTTCCTTTCCCCACGAGATTATTGAGTCGCGAGGAGTTGGGGTTAAACGCGTCCGCAGGGTCAGCGACAAGACGGCGGAGGGCTTCTGCTCGGCCCCAGAAGGAAGCGAAAGGGTTCTTTGGTGCCGATGAATGGCCCGGACATTCGGAAGCCAATTTGCCGTCTCGGAGGAGCTCCCTTCATTTGGACGATTTGCGGCGTGTGTGTTTAAACGTTTGAACGGACGTGGAATGGAAAAGAAGGCCTCTCTATTCCACTCTTTTCTTCCCCGCAGTCACCGGCCGTGTGTGCAAATATTTACTCTCGGAGTCTTTTCAAGGATTCCTTTAAATCTCTCCAAGAATACCTGATGGATGATTCTCGAAGGATTAGTAACTCATAGCTATTAGGGGTGCATTTAGGAATTTCAATTGTACACTGTTAAAGAAAGTATGTCTGTAAGTAACCCAACTTCGTCGTGGTGGAAGTTTGACAAGTTTTCTTTCGCGCTTATTAATAATCTTCTTAAAGAAGTGAAGAAGTGTATTCAAGCCCTTTCCAACTGATTTCTTTATTTGAATTATAATTTGAAGTGCCAACTACAATCAACCTTTATCCTCAATTCCACCAGCTGTAATTAGTGTAATAACTAATCATTTCAAAAACCCATACTTTTAAATATAATAAATTAAATGCTTTTAAATACTTCTTTATAAGAATGCTTCATAACTGCCAAATTTTAGCTCTTCTCGAAGCTCTAATATCCTCTCAACGTTATCCCAACTATATTTCTCCTTGTTCCATATATTTTCAACGATAAAATTTAACGGGACGCAGTTCCAGTCGGCTCTTTTGTAGTTTCTCACATTAAAGTTAACAGCATTTTTAATTTTAGATAATTTTATCAATATCCTTTTTGGAGCATGTTCAAACATCCGGCTCATATTATCGTAACAATAGCCTTTTTTCTTTCTAATGCTAACAAGTTTTTCAAAGCCGATTCGTTTTCGCAGACTTCGCTCCGCTTTGTATATCAGCCATTGATAGCTTAAATTACGACCTATTCACGATAATATATAGCCCAAATTTTGACACAAACGGAAAGTTAGCAATACAGAAAATAGAAAACTAGGATATTGACCATAACTGAAAATTCTAAAACCACCATCAAGGAAATTCGGCAGAGAACATAACTTCATTAAAATCAAAAATAAATTCAAATTTAAGATTTCTGATTTAAGTTGCTGTATGTAAACAAACAAAAATATTACACAAACTGAAGAAAAGTACCAATGGTAAGTGCCAATTTAGCCTTATGATGTAATTTTAACGGGCTGATTCCGAGCTTCAGCTAATTCATTTTGAGATTAAAGTTCTACATTCCAACCAAGGATAAATAGAACTAAAATATTATCATGAAAGAGTCTACCATTAAGTAAATATACATTCTGTTTATCTTTGAGTTTTTAAGTTGTGCTGCTATAAAAGCAAACGTATCTACTTTTCCCTCTCTCATCCTTCTTCATATAATTTTACGAAGAAAATTCCCCACGGACTTCACAGTAATAAACAATATTAACAGTTGATTGAATGCATGCTTTTTGCGTCATTACTTTTTCTCCCCGTTACAGAATGAATCGCCAAAGAAAGTCAATAGAACTTACGAGGTGAATAACATCGCGAAAATAGTGACCTCACGCAAGTAATCTAAGACGTTAATTCTTATCTTTTGACAGCGCAATTTCCTGCAACCGCATAACTCCACTCAACTACTTATAACCTGCCAAAATCGGACAGCCGTTGACCGCAAAGCAAAGTATCTCGTGATTAACGGTGTGGTAAACACTGTCAATTTGATTTCTATCAATTTCGTCGCAAGTTTCCGCCACCGATAACCCGACATTATGAGGCTCGTAAAGAACCCTCTGCGCTTTACCTGCCTGTATAACCATATACTAATGTAGGGATGAAAGCCAATAAAAAAGATAACGTGGGACAGCTTCATTGTGAAGTTTGGGAGGGTAAAGAAAGGAAGCCCATCTTTGAACTAAAAGATGAGAAGACGCTTAGAACATGGGCAGAATAGGAGGGCCTTGTGCTTTTAGAACCCCTGCGGACCAGGTCTTGGAAAACTGTTTTTCTGGGGTGTTGTGGAAGAGAGTAACTGGAGACAGGGATTACGAAGATACCGACAAAGGCCCAGGTAAACAAGAGTATGGGGATGCTATGAGAAAAGCGGAGAAAGGGAAGGAATGGGTGAAAGGGAAGAGGGATTAGAGAAGCCTTTCGGAAGGGAGGAAATGAAGGGTTACTTTGGCGGTGAACATGAAGGAGATTTAGCTGACTTGTTAAACACAATATTCGTAGAATAATATATCCTAAGTTGCGCAAATAGGTAATGAGTGATTAAAGCATGATATGTATTGCAAAGTTTGGAGACGCTTGAACATCTCATTTTGGTATAATAATGGAAGGCCGCTGATGGTTGAAATATAGAATGAACGAAGCACCAAAAACCTCTTGATAGTTCGTACTTTGATGGTTTTTGATACTTCGTTCATTTAATATCTCATTCTGTTTTATATCTTGAAAAATTTTCTGTAAAAATCTGCACGCTGTGAATTCATAGGTGCTCTTCCAATCTACATACATCGAAGCGTAATCCGAACCTAAGAGATATCACGATGAATTACCTTCTATTTCGAACGTCTAGCAATTTTTAGCTTTACATCTCAGTATTTCATTAATCAGTACGGCTTGTCATAAATGATTGGGTAATCAGAAGCGGAAAACAAATTTATTTATCGTATATTCCCGTAGATAAGGCAATAGTTGAATCATTAAAAAGGCCCCCAAAATCCGAGGTCGTCTTATAGGATGATTATATTTGTTGAGCTACTGAAATCTTTGGTATTGCTGCCAGATGCAATAGAATAAAATTTGTTCATTCAAAAGATTACGTGTAAGAAATAATTCCGTATGCGCTATACAGTATATTTATCCAGATGATGATTGCTTATTTAAACTAAATTCATAGGCAGGTCATAGTTTGCGGATTTTCTTATAGGCCAGATTTAAAACTTTGACGAACATTTATACGTCGTCATATATGCAAAACTATACGGTACATCAAATAATATTATGAATGACAAAAAAGGTAAATCCTAAAAGTTAGCCAATATGGACTAAATATTTAATGCCTGATCAAGAGGAGGTATAAATCGTCAAATGAAATATTACATCTATTGTGCTTTTAGGTAAGTCAAAAATGCCTTATATTTCATTCAAGCGCATTTATGTATCCCCTTTTCAAAGTTAAAAATATCCTCAATATCCTCTATTACTGATCTTTTGTTGCTTTTAGCTGAGTAATAACTGACCTGATCATACCTTTTTCCGGTGCATCATCTAGTCAGTCAACTATTCCATTTTTACGGATCGTATATTTTTGAGGACGTTGAGGGCATAACAGTACTTAATTTTTTCAAATGTAAATCGTGGTCAAATGTTAATATTAGTGCAAACTCTTATAGTTATAAGAAATACGCAATCTAGAATTACCAGCTACCGCTTCCAGTAGAAATTTATGCACAGGCAGTAAGGATTTCCGGGAAATAATCACACAGTCGCAACGACGAAATCACTATTTGAGGTCATAAAAAGCCATTTTGCCATATGAAAAATGTATTCCTTCAGATGAATGGAAAGTTATTTCTAAATTTAATCATCATTGTCAAAATTTGTATTCGCTACTTCACTACTCTGAAAAACTCAGGAGAGAAACAGTCGGAGAAAATATAAAAGGCTTGGAAAATCTGCAAAATCTCTTCGAAACAACCTTGCTTCTTGCCGTTCATATTAGGCTAAAGAAACTCCAATAAATTAAATCCTGACATCCCTAGTGAGAGAGTCTTCTTAACAATATATGCTTAACCAATAATAGTTGAATATATGTTGCATGACGATACAGAAGTACACAGTAAAATTGCATATGCTCTAAAAATAAATTTGCAATAAATGGAGCGGAGATTGAACGTCCAACTTCCGAGCATATCAAAAATCTTTCTTCGGTATGAAAAAGCAGAGAGATATTAACGATGCATGAGCTTCGAATGGATTTCTTAGCCACTCCTTTCCACTCGGGGAAGAATCGTTCTTCTTCAACACCTCAGGCTCCGTTGTCACCATTTGATAGGTGACGCGTGTTATGCGGAAGTAATCCATGTTACTTCACTAGCGTACATCAGGCACTTCCCTAACAAGGTGTTCACTGTCGAGTCATGCAGTCCACGCTGGAGGCGCGAGAAAGATTAAGTTGCCTTCAGGAGCAAGATTTCCCGTTTAAGCCCTGATTAGGTATTGAAAAGCTTTTATACAATGTGAGACGGTCACGAGATTTCCGGTGACACGCTCGGCTATTAACGCTGCACAAATCTTTCGAATCATTCACTCAAAATTTTATTTTTCATATTCAGAGCGAGTTAAGATTCATTCTGGATACGTCTGAAAGCGAGCTTCTATCCCATGCATCTTTCGATCTAATGAAGACGCAAACATACTTTTATTGAATGAGAGTGCATGGTGTTAAAAGGAGATAAATCTGCTTTGACTATTCCATTAAAGCTTGAAAGAAAAAAAGAGAAAGTATTATAGAAAAAGGGATTCTTTCTTGAGATATTTTGCTCCTTGAGAGAAAAAGTAACTCGATCTCAATTCTAAGAGAAAAAAAACGATCTGCGTTGTAATAAGATATCCGTCAGCAATCGGCTTTATTGATGCGGACAAAAAATTTGCTCCGCAGGCGCTGCCTCGACACCACGCGCATACACTCAAATACAATGATATGCTCAGTACAAGGTGTATAAAATATCCAATGAAGCATGAGAACAGGGAAATAGTAGAATACCAAATAGGTAATCTAACAGACATAACATAAACAGACTTTTTCTCAATGCATACCAGACTCCCAAAGTTGACAAATATCCTAAAAACTTGCAATGCAGATTATCATAAAAATTTCATAATAATGTTTAAAATTGAGCTTTAATAATCGATTTAATATTTAATGATATTGTTGGTCGTTTATAAATACCGGTAGCAACAGAACAGACACACGAAGCTTTGGCAGGGAAATATAATAGGACCGTGTTTAGAGAAAAACTTGGTCAGATCATTGTGCTCCTGTTATTCCTCCAAATTCATGGAATTGATGAATGATGATTAAATAAAAGGGATCGATTCGTATTTCGTAATGCAAAATCAAAAACTATTATCTATTTCAAATTGGGTGAAAATTATAGTCCGTCTTATCTCAGCAGTTACAGGTAATTTAGAAATTAGGGTGATGTATTGTAAACAGATATGGCTCGGAAAGATATGAATTTTAATGTGAATATTATTTCTTTATTTATTATTGGGATTCAAAAACGGCAATAATGGTCTATTACATTGAATTTTATTAATGGAATCAACTATTAATTATTAACGAAATTACGAAAGAAAGATAAGTCATTGATGTAAACTGTTAAATTAATAGAAGAAGAGAACAGGACTTTAGATGGTGAATTCTTCCGTGAATTTGCATGCATCTAAGTACGCTCTGAATATAACAAAAATAATAAAAAAATTTTGGAATCTGTAAGTTCTCGCTCTCTTTTAAACAGTTGCGATAAATCTCTTTTTAAACAGTTTGTTATGATAAAATTCACGGAAGGGGCTGAGATGTTGTGGAAAATGCACTTCATAATTATAGAAAAAGTAAACATCTCTCCTCTTTGACTTTGAGTTTGTTTTGATGCCTCGGTACTCGGTAATCAACTCGAAATCGCCTTTTCGCCATCGAAGCTGATACTGAAGCGATTCATCTCCTACAGCTTTGGCATCGCTGCATATGTAAAGAAGCGCGACAACGGACAAGGAGGAACGAGAGGAGGGAGAGGAAAAAGAGGAAGGGAAGAAAGAAAGGAATCGACACAGAGTGAGGCTGGATTCGGTGGGGGCAAGCGGCGGCAGAAGGCGTTCCGGAAGCCCCATAATGCAATGCGCCTGGGTTGACTGATCTAGAGCGTGGGAATCTATTCGTAAAAGGAATGGCGCAAAGAAGGAGGAGGAAGGGAGAGAAAGAGGTAGAGAAAAGCTACGATTCGATTGGAATTCTCGTCGACGCCGCTCATCAATCCCGAATGACTTTTAAATGCGACCGGACGCGAAGAATAAGACGGGATTTCCCCTTCCTTTCTCTCTCCTTGCACTGCAAAAACGCCGGTGCTTCTACGAAGCCAGATAGGGATTGACCCGGAGGAGGAGTGGGAAGATGGGAGAGGAAGAGGAAAGAGCAAGAATGCGAAGAGAGTATGTAAAAAATCGCCTCAAAGGGCCGATCGAAGAGTGTCGGAGGCTGGATTCAAATGCAGCGGAAGGCGAAAAATTGAACGACAAAATGATAAATACGTTGATGGACCCTTTGTCTGCAAGGTTAGGCCAATAAGGACCTCTTCTACTTGAAATCGTATGTAGCAATATAATTTACAAAAATTAGATGAAAACAAAGGGAATAGCGTGAGAAAAAATCTAGCAATTAAAGGTTGGTAAATAAAATATCCACGTTTCGAGAATACGCCCTCGGAGGAATGTAGAAAATAAATATTTGGACATCGATATCCTCCTGAATATTGAAGTAGATATGCTAATTGCTCCGTAGACCCTGCTAAGGGTGTGTTCTTGCCCGAGGATGCAGATATCAATGGGTTGACTGCGGAGAAAATATTCAAAAAAGCAGTCCAGCGTGTTCATTTTATATTTTTTAATCCTTACGATTCGATTATTTTTTCCACAGGCGAACTTCTTCTTTGTATAATTAATTTGGCAGGAAATTAAAACAGCATAGGATGCTAGATGGAAAAGAGGCTCTCTCTTTCCTATTCTGGAAAATAAGGGGTCGTTTATTCCAATGAAAGAGCAATTAAAAATTCTTATGAAGTGATTCTTAAAAATATTAAACTTTAGCGAGATATCGAAATTAAATGGCTCATTATGAATTTTGTACAATACAGTATGAAAAATTCAGAAAATCAATCCTATTTGTTATCGATCACGGATTGGTTCTAACCTGATGTTTAAGCTACTTGATTTCTTGCTAATCTGAGATTATGATATCTACATAATTTTATTGAATTAAAATACGTAGGAGGGCCCTATTAGTGGTTCATCATTTAGAGGTTGTCAAGAGACTTAACATATGTTTGGTTTGCTGTTGAATTTGAAGCCTACATGTTGATATATTGCACAATAAAAAACAATTTGGGTGGAGCATTCTGCTAATAGAACGATTTCGGCTTTTCCTGAGCTTGATTAAAAAACTCTGTTATAACATAACTTTGTTCGAAATACATGAATACAGATTGTATATGTAAAGATGATTTTCTTTTTCTCGGTAAATTTTAGATAAACATTCGGTTAATGGTAGTTATGCGGGGGTTATACCGTTACTTTTTTTCAGGTAAAAATTTCGAGGGTCGCCGCCCTAATCCGGACCCTTAGCTCGCCTTGGCAGCTCGGGAGCACCCGGCCACCACAGCAGGGGGAACCATAAAAAACTGACCGAGTGGAATACGATTAAAAAATTATAAACAATTCAAATGAGAGCAATATATTATCTTCGTTGTCTTACTAGTCCTAAGAGATATACAAGCGTCTTTTCATCGACGTTCTACGATGAAAATTAAGATTTTTCGTGATTTTGCAAGAAATTACCCGTTTACACACGGCAACGTTGCAGTTGGGTTGGGGGAGGGATTTCTATCAAAAATCTAGAAATCCTCCCCCTAACCCAAATTGAGATATTTAAAACACCCGCCTATCTGACTGAGCAACGTTGCCGTATGTAAACGGGTAATTTCTTGCAAAATCACGAAAATTATTAATTTTCATCGTAGAACGTCGATCAAAGGACCTTTTTATATCTCTTAGGACGAGTGAGACGACGAAGATAATATATTGTTGCTCATTTGAATTGTTTATATTTTTTAAATCTTATTCCACGAGGTCAGTTTTTATGGTCCCCCATGCTGTGGCGGCCGGGCACTCCCGTGCTGCCAGGCGAGCTAAGGGTCCAGATTAGGACGGCGACCCTCGAAATTTCTAACTGAAAAAAGCAATGGTATAACTCCCACATAAATACCATTATCCAAACATTCTGTTAAGTTTATTGAGAGAGACAGTTATGAAGGGAAGGATTGACTTGCAAATCCTTTATCGTTCGTTACATGTAAACTGATATATAATCCTAGTAACTCAAAAAAAATTATTTACAAGAAATATTAACTGACTCTTATGTTGGTACTAATAAAGGTCAAAATTTCCAGATAAAATTGTTGTAATCATCATTGTTCCGCATTTAGTTAATCGAATCTTGTTGTTTTTATTTTTATAATCTGGGTAATATTATTTCCTTCTTAATGTGGTAATTTCAGCAGATTGTATGCTATATATTTTTCCATAACTATAAAGTGTGTTCCTATAAATTCAAAACCGTGAAATAGGAAGATAAATTTCGCTAATTTATCTTTTTGTATCAGAGTCTTCCGCTTTTTATGAATATCAACTTGGAAAGTGTTTCCTATTCGTCTAAAACAGGTCTCAGTACAGTTTAAAGTACATTGTACTTTACTAAAAATTAGATGATTTAAAGTATTCCTCTATATTACTTTGACTGAAACCTGAAAGACTGAAAAAGGCGTTTACGTCATGGTCTACCAAACAAGATAGATTAGTCAGCCTTAACTGTTGAGAGCTACATTTGAAAACTTGTTCTATACTTTGTAAACTACTTCTTCAACTCACGCTTGACCTGGTGAAATAATGAACAAATCGGTACATATTCACTCGTTCTAGGCATGAATTGCTCTGAAGATGAGGAGTTCTATTTGTATAGTTCTAACGGAGAGAAGGCGTACAAAAATAAATCCCAGTAATTTCAAAACTTGACTATGTTCATCAATTCCTTGGAGAAAATCAAGAGAGCAATGCAATTATGCACTATATCGAGCCAATCGATGTTTATGTACCTAAATTATCAGAAATATTTCAATATTAAATCTTTATCAGCTATTTGTGCCGTTACTGGTCAAAAGAAAGGTATAGACAACCTCTGAGGGAGACATTTTGGAATAATTGTTTTAGATATGTAAACGCTGGAAACAGTGATAATATAACAGTGATTATAATTAATAGATTAAAAAATAATTATATATATAATAATAGTAAATACAAATACCCATATAAACTAGCCCTCAATAAATTCACAGCCTAATAAGGTCATTCAGTCTAAACTGTATCAGGACCCATACAGAAGACTACCAAGTAAGGGTTACTATTCAAGAAGCATTTGATTTCTCCGAAGATTTACCGAGAATAGAATCAACAACTTGGGCTGTAACTTCGTAGTAAGTCTCCATCAGGAAGAATGAAAAATGAAGTTTGTAAAAGTGGAACTGTTAGTACTGATTTGAAAACGTTTGTTTGTTTATACTAGTCAGTAAAAGTTATAGTTATTCCTTTTTACTGATTTACCGTTAGTAAGTGCTTGAGAAAGCGAGTATTGATCTTACAGATTAATGACCAAGTAGCTTTAAGAGTAATAGTAGATTATCAAAACAGAAACAAATCCTAGGGTGGCTACTAGATTAATAACTATTCGAGAAGAAAGGAACAATTGGTTAACCGCCGGATAATTTTTTTTATAAGCTCCTGCTATTCCAAAATGACTTATTTATTATCTACTTTGGAAGGAGTACATTGACTACCTTTGGAATAATTGAAATTAATTTATTGTATGAAATACATCTTGAGATAGAATACCACGCGGTCAGGCATCTTCAATTGAAATTACACGGGAAGAACTATTTTGAAACCTGTTTACATGTCGAGGGATTTTGAACGTTTCTTCCTAAATTAATCCACAGAGGAAACTGTAACTGCAATTTGAATTCGAGATGAAGATCTGCCATTCAGCGGAACTCGTTCGGGATTGAAGTTCCAAGTAGGGCAATATCCGTTGCCTCGAGACGACTCTGGATAGTGTGTCGAAGGAGTGAAGAATTCTGAATGGATTGGAAAGGCAGAGCTCTACGTGAAAGCGAGTCAGGAGACGTCTTCGACAGCAAAGGCTGATATGTTATGGAGGAGGGAATCCTGCACTTCATAGGAAACGCATTTCAATATTCGTAGGCCAATGCGGGTATCGCACCAAACATATAAAGTAGCCTGCTTTCGCGGAAGCAAATTACTATGTGCCATTTCTTTGAAACTCACTCAGCTGAACCTACTACGTGAGCGGAAAGAAAAAATCCAGCCGAGGACTTGGGAGATTTTAGGATTTATTGAAAAATCGACGCGGTAGAATTATCTGTAACATAAGCTCCTAGCCTGAAATTTAAGAGAACGCTTTTGAACCAAACCATAAACTTTTAAGTTCTTTCATTCAAGTCATGTATAAATAACAGGGAGTCCAGGCTGAGAATTAAGGATGCATCTACAGTTTAGTGTCACAATATTACGTAGATCTTAGCGTAATTATACTTAGATGTAACTAAGCAGATAGAATCGAAAGACTTAAAATTATTAAATTAGCTATATGTTAGGTAGGGTCCATATGCAGATTAGAAGTGCCTTTTATCAAATTATCACGGGGCTTCGAGTTGATATCAAAATAAACATTTGATTGCAAAACGATCCAGCGAAATTTCACGTTAAAAGAAGGTTCGTCTAATTTCCTTTGTGCTTGGTTCAATCTGTCCATTGAAGTGGAGGGTGGCTAGTCAAATGGCATCGTTTGAGCAATTATTAGAAAAAAATTTGCTGATAGTAAATAGAATAAGTTTGGGTAATACAATATGTCTCATATAATGGAGAAGAGAAGATTTAAAGCAATAAGATATGTTACTGCAGAGGAATGATACAATTATAGTAGAAATACAGAGGGACTAATGAAAAATACTCCGAAGAGCACTTAAATGGAAGTGGAAAACATCGATAAAATAACGAGGAAATTTTATGAGGCACACACTAAGGTAGTACGTTATCACTATGTGCGATTATCTTCTAAAAGCAGTACTCAAAGGAATGGTGGAAGGAAGAAATTATGGATGACGACCTCAATTGTATCACGATAGAAATTTATTGATAAATGTTTAACACAGGAATTACGAGGGAAAAGAACGACTGACAGGGCATAGGGAGATTGAAGAGTTTCAACAAACAAATGTGCAGATCGATAACCCCTGATCAGCATTTCTACAGTCATATTTCTAATGAAACTTAGGTAAAAATTGCCAATAATTCAAAAAGTAATTTTAATTAGTTTAACGTTCCCGCATTATCAATTAAAAATTTAAAGATTGAAAATTCAATTAACTACCGCGGAGGAAGAGCGTCCCCTTGAAGGTAGCGTAAATCTTTACAGCCGAATGCGGTGGAATTTATCTGTACTGAAAATGCAAAAATTAATGCTGTAATTACTTTAATCAATTTTACAATCTCAGCTCAATAACTCAGCTTTAACACTATTTCCCTGACTAGCATATTTAAATAAACTAAGAGAAAAGAAAATTCATGGTAAAAAAACTTTAACTAGACCACTTTTTACAACTCAATAAGTACCACAAGATTAACCCTGAATCTGTATAGTTTAAGAGAGAAGCTTTTGTTAAAATATCATGAAGCAAATAAAAATTAGATATAATTGACATTACCAAAAGAAAACTAAAAGTACATTTTATGCTGTTTTAGTTTATCGCTAGAATAATTCGTAATCATGTGGAATAATTTGGTCGAGATTTGTTTGAAAAATAAAACAAAAAATTATGCTATTCTGGGGCTAATGCAACTAACGTTGTCATTTTAGAGACAAAATTTCGATATATTCATATGCTTAAAATTAACTATGACCTCATGAATAAGAAATAAAGAGCAAAAACAAAAATATAAGAACAAAAAATCTGATGTTTAATTCTAATTTTATTTTTCTGCTGCCTTAGCCTAAGATAGATAGGTGAGTAAGATAAACTCAGACCAGAATAAAAACCCTTAAATTCTTAGAATTCTATAAAATACGTATCACTCCTAGATAAATCTTTAAGCCTATAATAACGGAAACGGAATCTTTATCACGGCTCAATGTGGTGCCAGTCATAAGGTTTGGCGCCCGGTTTACGATAACAGATCGCGTGTGAAAAGTAAGATTCTGGCGGCAAAGGTGAGCTCAAAAAACACCTTGTTCTATTTCTATTATTAGGGAAGTTCGATACAAAACTTATGCTATTCTTTTGACTCACTATAATAATATAACGAATAAATACGTGGGAGATGACTGAATCGTTTCTATTTTCCATCCCACTGTACTGAATGGAATAATATTCTATCATAGCGCTCTGAACTGAGGAAGATTTAACTCTTCTCATTTAACTATGTTTTTAAGTTGCACGCTTCCACGTGCGAAGTAAAATTTCATTCCGAACATCTCTAAGGCTTCAATTTTTGTTATCTTCATAGGATACGTATTTATAAATCAAATAACCATAATAAATTTAACTCAATATAAATTTTTTAAATCAATTTACGTGTAAAGTATATATGTATTTATATGTACTTATATGAGCTACTCTACCTTATTCCTTTCTCAGGGTTTACATTCAAACGGATTAAGAAATATTCATTGTTATTCGCCATGCTGGAAAAAGGAGTAATTAATTCTTAAGTAAGAATTACGACTTACAGAATGACCCGCTCCTTCTACGGACGCTGCTTTTATTCAAATGAATTGATGTGGACATTGATGGCGTAGCTGAGGGCAGCAATAGGGGTGGTCCCAACTGATTCAGAAGATGCTCAGAAATCTCATTCAATGCTTCATATTATCAAGCGCCCAGTATTCATTCATTCTATTCCCTTCACCTCCAAATCTGAAATTCAAAACGTTAATTTAGGATTTATTTAGTTATTGCAAAAAACGATTATTTTCTCGTAATAATATGTTTTAAATATATCGAAAAAGGGCGTTTACTTATTTTCAGCAAAAAATAACTTGTAATGTAATTAAAATACATAAAACTTCGTTAAAACTTAGTTCGACAGAGAGGCTGTAATTGTAATATGGAAATTCATCTTCATTATGAAGTAAACTTTCCCATATTTTTATTTCGAATTCTATCGACATCGGCAGTACTTAACCTTTATCATATCTCAACTGAATGGTTGTGTTGAAGCAATTACTTGTTGATGGTCAGGTTTGGCCGATACTGGTACAAGAATAATTTTTGAAAAGTAATTAAACTCACCGATCTTAAAGAAATAATAATTAGTATAGATAGAATATAAGGATGGACACCATTTAGAGAAGATTCATAAATACTCCAAATATTTATTTATTTATTTTAATTTTCACTGTAATTTGGCCATTTGGCCAGGTGGCTGCGTTAGAGGGGGACATACCATATTAAAAATGATTGCCTGGCATTTTTCCAAAGAAGGGAAGAAAACCCCTCCGAATACTTCCTGCTGAATTTGAATGAATAGAAGTATATAAGAGCAAATTTAAAACAACCATTAAAGGAATGGGTGATCGAAACCACTGCTGCCGAAAATACTTTCATGCCCTTAACTTAGTCAACAGTGCGATGTATTATATAATGTGCTGAAATTCTTTAATGTTAAATCACTTGTTACTCAAAATTTCAGAAGGAAGCTGTTTGTGATGAAGAGGGATTCAAAGCCTTTTTCTCTTTGAGCGCGAGGCAGTTTTCCAATAAATCAATGCACTATACATACATTTCAATATATTGTCCATGGTACATTTTTCGATATACATAACTTACATAATTTTCGAATGGAGAAATTTTTTCGAAACTTTGCACGGTTATCATTATTGCGCAATAATTTATACTATATGGTGAACGATAACAACGCACATCAAATATTGGTTACAAATTAGTAATTATGTAGAAAAACGACTAAAAGTTTCAGTCATTAGAAGATTTGCATCAATTCTTTTCGTAGACTAATTTTCGGGATCATCTTGTTAAGGCGAAACCCTGTTTGGACCTTCTTTGACATATAAGTTTTCAGAAATACGTATTGAAAATGATTTATGATTACTTTTTAAATATAATTTATAAACAATACTGGTAGGGTCCTATTTTATAGCATATATTTTGATAACATTTAAGATAATGTATTGGGTAATTAATAATTATAAATTTAAGTAATTAACATAATTCTCGACATTAATTTCAAAATAACTTTAAATGACTATTAATATCGATAAAAGTTTTAGTCAACAAGTGTTAAAAGAAATTTATTTCTAAACAACGAGAGCCCTCCGTTGATTCTGAACGGGGAAAGGGTCGTAGTATAAAATTAAGCATTCCTGTAAATATGGAAGAGAATAATATCGTAGTAGGGATTTATAAAGATAGGAAATTATCCTTTGTCACCAAAAGATACACACCGCTGAAAAAAGTTTACTGATATAGCTTACAAGGAAAGGGTTCAGGTGACTTTGCACATAAACTATGATTTGTGTACATCTAAAAACAATATGAATGAGTTCTCGAGTGAAGGAAGCTTTGGAATCGCTACTCAAGTGGTGTCAGACAATAACGTGTTGGTCAAGCAGCTGGACCCTGATGTATCCATCCCCGAATTCTTAATCTCGGGGGCTTATTAGACCCAGGCAGCTACTGAATAGATCTACGGAACTGAAACACATGACGCGCGAACCTTACACATGCACGGAATGAACAGAATTTAAATTAACATTTCTCGAGTCCTGAGACGGGTGAATGAAAAATGGAGCCCGAGGAGAGACAATGAGAGAGATCTCCAGCGAAGCAGAATGGGAAAAGGAGCCGAGGTGAATGAAGGAAAAAAGACTTGAGAAAAGAAGGAAGAGGGGCTGCGAAAGGGTCAGATTGTTTCAGATGAGCGAGGGGGTGATGGATAGTGTGGGAGGGTCGGAGCAGTGTAAGGGAACACAAGAGAGAGAAACAGTGCGTAACGTGATTGGCCTATATTGGACTCAATTGGACTTCCTCATCCCACGAATTATGAGTACTTGTCCTCCCCTCCCCCTGCTCCCCCTCCCCCGGGGCCCACTTGACGCGCAGTGCCACTCATTCAGTGCATGGAAGGGAGATTCTCATCTCCCGGAAGAAGGGACTCGGATCACCCACTCGTTCTCTCCCTCCCTCCCTCCCTGTCACCCCATTCACTCCGACGCCCTGTGCTCCGTTTTCTTGTGTTGCTAGTTGTTGCAATTAGCCGAGGAGATTCCTTGCTGATACCTCCAAGCACCGGCTTTTTCATCTTGCCTCGGCTAAAATCTTCGAATATAAATCTTTTCTGAAGAAGAATACAAAGAAAGCTTTTTCAGCTCACCTCGCGAGACTTCATTTATTAGAAAAGGTTCCACGCTTTGAACCCATTCAGGTGACTGACTGTGATGCTATGAGTTTGAAACCATGACAGTCTGAGAAATGAATTTTCATGAGAATCTTCGAGTATAAATCTTTGCTGAAGATGAATCCAAAGAAATCCTACATGTGCCGTAAAACTACATTAACTGGAATAGACTTAAACGCATTATTATCAGGTGACTAACTATGATGCTTAGTGGTAGAACCATGAGCCCTAAGAAGTAAATTTTCATGAGACGATCCATTGCATTATATCAATGTGTTGAGTCCCGCGAGGGGTAAAGACCCCAAGACCAAAGTGGAAGTTCGACAAGAGTTTTCTAAGGATATAGGTTATTCAATATTTTACTTCTGCAAAAACGCAACTATTCCTCGAAAGAAGGCTTTACGAATTAGAAAGAATTTGCAGAAAAGAATTTATGGAAGGTACTGTAAGTGAGCTTGGACCATTGATAATTCATTTGGTGATCATCATAATTTCGAAATCAAATTGAAACAACCAGTTTTCATTATTAATGGAACAGTATTAAAAATAGTTGGGTTTAATTTTCGTAAGATTTTGTATAATGTTAACGTATCTCTTTTAACTATTACAACATTGAAGGAAGAGCATTTAAATGAGAATTTATAATGTAATCCCTAATGAAATTTTGCTTCAAGATAGAAAAACGATGGAATTTCAGCAATACATTAGTTTCGTTCGTTTTATTTATTTATTTTACAAAAAGATATTTAAATATGAATTTTATTTTATATTCAACATCCAAGCTATATTTAAACCTCTACAATGTCATATTTAAAAATTTATCTTACTATACATATATACTACAACTACTTGATAAATGTCATGTATTTGTTCCACTCTATTTCTATTTCCTTAATTAAAAAAAAATATTTCAAAGTAAATTTTATCACTAAATTAATCCCCTAGCCAATCGCTCTTTGGGAGTTGATATGACTCGGAGGAACTCGGCAGTAGAAGCTTAAAGAACTATAAATCTTAAGCGCACCGATAGGATAACTGGATTTCTCAAAAGATTTTATTATCCTCATTGTTATCAAACGGTATTCAAATGAATTCAATTTCTGAACCTATTCTTAACTCAAGGGCAACGGCATCTTTAGCGTTTATCAGTTCAATAAATAAGTCGCCGTAGGCAATTGGTGTCCCGTCTCAGGACACATCCTAGTTGGGACGTGCCATCCGCACCCGTTTAATATCCCTTCGCATCGTCTGACACTATTTCTGCATCTGTCTATGCTCTCAATTCATCAAGGGAGAGGATCTTCGCCTAAATAAACTGCGAAGGAAACTTCGAAGGCGAAAATTGAGATTAAATACAGTTTTACAACTGACGTCAATGGTAACTGTTGGACTCTCCTCTTTGCTTCAATTACGTTTCCTAGCAGGAATCACACGATTAAGCGTAACTGGTAACTTGAGAGCGTTTAGTTTTTCCCGTGGCATTTAAATCTGCTCATTTTTTTATGATTCGGTCGTGATGCTAATTTAAGCAGCAAAAATTGGAATAATGATTGCATGTTAATGAATTTGCATTTCATGAAACCCAAAAAATCAGCCAAAACAGTTAAAAATAATATTATAAATGCATTATTTAGTTGTAAAGTATATGAAATATATGTATGTAATCCTTTAATAGGAATTGTGTTTTTATCATGTACGTATCTTTATATATAATTTCCGAAGTGTCCGTCCGTCCGTCCGTCCGTCCGTCCGTCTGTCCGTCCGTCCCCCCCTTTATTTCAGAAACGGTTTGACTTAGCGATTCGAAACAAACTGCATTGTGTTTCTACGAGTTAGAAACCCCTAGGAAAACTATTCCCATTACTAAGAAAGCCCGAGTTCGAACCCAGGAGTCCATAATAGGGTCCCATAAGGAATACACGTAAACTTCACTTTTATCGGTTGCAGGCCTCATTTCTTTTGCAAAATATAATTAGAAAGAATCATTGTTAAAAGTCGGGCATACCATCAAAAGATGGAAAATTTATTAAAGTTTCTTATTTAAGTAGTGGAATAGCGATTTCGATTAGAAATTGCCAGTATTTTGATAAAATAGAAGAAATATTAGAGAGATTTTTGAGGTTATAAACAAGTCCGTTCCCATTAACGACGAATGCGGTTGTTGAATTTATTCAATAAACCATACCTAGGCCCGGTATTATAATGTAACATCCAGGTTAACTCAAAAATTGGGAATTATAATCGATGGTTAAGCCGTATCTGTTAGTTAAAGTGTTTGTTATCTTATCAAACAGATTGGGTTGTGATCGAGTCCTTAACTGATTGATAGCGCAACGCATCATGGGAGTAAACCAGTGTAAACAAGTAATGGCGGACAAGCTTTACTGCTAACTTATCAACTCAGTTGGTTTGTTGATGAAAATTAAGTTTATACTCCACAATTTCTGGAAAATATTTGTTCGGATATTCTAATTAAGTTGGTATGACTCCAATTAAATGTATATGTAATATTTTAAGGTCGTTTTTTCTGTCACATTCATTACGCGTAGAACTATGTTGGTTCCGGAGATGTGTACAATAAGTTATTATATATGTAATAAATATAATATTAATATTGGGATGATTTTGAGCATTTAAGATATCAAGATAATAGTCATGATTTAACAAGCTCTTCATTTTCTGACGTGGAAACTACTGGCCAGAAAAAGCAAATGTCGTGTAACTTAAAAGAACATTGAAATTCGTGTGAAAGTAAAATTAAGGAACTGAGGAAACTATTATACAATTATCTGAATTAATAGTAGGCCTGCCTGTCAACGTGTATGGTCTCAAGTATTGCTTTGAAGGCTTCGATAAAAGTATTACCCGCGAAGGTGCATAACGTTGGACGTACTCCTTGACGCAAGTTACTTTTTATACTTATTTGTTGATAAAAAGTATTGAGAATGGGGAAAGATATCTAACAAATAAAATATTAGAAAGATTTTAAGCAGAGTGATATAAAACAAAAACAGCCAGCATAATTTCCTACCTCAGAAACGAGTCCCTTTAAAAAGGGATGCTTATCATAGGTAAATAATATTAAATAATGCTGCTAAATACTTCTCTAATAACGATATTTATTATTACCTCACATAATAGACAAGAAATGGAAGTATTGAAAACGTTTCAAGATATTGAGGATGACGACGATGAATTTTTATTTCGAGTACTGCTGAGAACAAGAAATCCTAGAATATTTAAGATTCGACCGGATTATCTCAACACATTGAGTGAAGAAGAGTTTTTTATAAGGTTTAGACTAAATAAAGAAACAGTGGTTAAGTTTTTAGAAAAAATTGCGATGAAAATAGAGCATCGAACAACAAGGTATTGCAAAGTTAATTCAAAGTATCTGATGTATGAAATAACTGCTTGATCATTACACTTCCTATTTTAAGAAATAAGGCGATGTCAGCAATGGAACAGTTTCTACTGACATTAAGATTTTATGCCACTGGTTCGATGCTAATCGCTTCAGCAGACTTCAGTGGTGTCCATAAATCAACTGCTAGCCGAACAGTTAAGAAGGTTACTAGAGCCATTGCTGAACAATCAATGACATATATAAATCTACCAACAAGCAAACGAGAGATTGGACTTAACATGCAAAAATTTCACAGCATGGCCTCATTCCCAAGGGTCTTTGGCTGCATAGATTCCACACACATAAAAATCATATCACCAGGTAGAAAGTGTTCTTAAAATCTCAAGCAATGTTGCTGTAATTAGTAAATTAAATTAATAATATCTTTTATTACTGCTTCTATCATCCATATCTTTGTAAAATAATTAAGATATACGGATATTAAAAAATAATGAAGATCAGTGTCATGGTTAAGTACATCACATGTCTCTTATAAGAAAGATTTCTTCTCAAATTAAGAAGGGATATCTATAATATAAAATCGAGTGTGGGTGTGTGTGTGGGTGTGTGTATGTATGTATGTTCGCTAAAAACTCGAGAACCGAGAGTCGCAAAACTTTGAAATTTTGTACATTATTAAAAGTCAACCCCCCGCAGAGTATAGGCTACTTTTTATTTCCCTAAGGTCCACGGTCTGAACCCAAAAGATTCAAAACGTTTCAATAAGAAATACACATAAAGTTCATTTTTTCGTCGTGAGGTTTATTTCTTTTGCAAAACTAAATTAGAAAAAACAGTTGTAGGAAGTCGAAACTAGCATCAAAAGAAGGAAAATGGAATAAAGATTCTTATTCTGGTTGAGAAATATCATTTGCGATTCGAAATTGCGAGAATATTGATAAAATATGCGAAACTTTTAGGTAGATTTCCATGTAGTAAACAACTAAAGTGATTTATATTATTTTAAATTCACCGCACCATCAAGGTGCCCACTAGCTGATGCGGTAGCATCACGAATTCATAAAGAGAATGTTGCCAGTTTGAAACCCTGGTAGACTAGCTGATGCGGTAGCATCACGGATGCATAATGAGAAGGTTGCCAGTTCGAATCCCTGGTAACCAAAATTTTTTTCCTTTTTATTTACACAAATTTTGTTTTATATTCTTTTTATTTTGTAATTAATTTAATATTATACTGATAATCGTGCAAATATCATCATACATCGTAAGAATGTGCATGATCGGAAATATTGTGTATGGGAGAATAATGAAGTCACGAAGAATAGAAATTATATTTGTGCTTATATTTATTCATAATCCGATTTTTTAATCATTCGCAAGCACCCAAATGATAATTATCATAAAAGCATTCGAAGCCAAAGATATTTCGGTAATTTGAGCAACAAATAAATGATGGCTGCTGACATATACAAGGAGTTTTGAGCAGTTCTATTGAAAAGCAAACTTAGTTAACATTCCTAAAAATATTTTGTTTGTCTGTTAATTTTGAGGTGAACCAGGCGTATTGAAGCATATCAGTAAAAATGGGAGATGATATTGGCTGTGAACTATGGATTGAATTTCGATGCAATCTTCTCGGGAAGTAATTTCAAGTAAATGACGCCTGTGGTTTAGCCTGTGAATTGGTATCCTATCTATCTATATGAATGAATTCGGAGAAGGAATTATATATAATAGATACATGAATGAATCCGGAGAAGCGTCTAAATATAATAGATATGAATGAATCTGGAGAAGGAATTATATATGATGGATCCCCCTTTTCTTTCGTTTCGTTTCATCACTGTTGCATTTTTAATCCAAGGCGAGGTTACTCTAAGAAAGTCTTGGTTATTTTCATACATATATACACACATTCACACGGTCTCATTCACTTATAGACTGACACTTTGAAGCATTTGTTTATTAGGGTTTTTTTGGGTCGGGTGGTCTCACTTGGTACTTTGCACCACAGAGTGAACCAACTTCTTTTGCTACGTATGCTTCGCTGCCGGAATTTTAAACTGAGGCATGGTTATTATATGAAAATAATGGTCATATACATGCATACATACACACATTCACACGATTTCATTTACTTATAGTGGACAGTTTGAAGTAGTTGGTAATTAGTATTTGGTTTATCGTTTGGAGCTTTTGTATTAGTGTTTGTATTTAACAGTACTTCCTTCTCCTGTTGAGATGCAACGGGTATATAATATATAATTTATCTCTCTCTATTTCGAGTGATATATAATTTATTTCTGCAATGTATGTTAAATGTTTGATTCAGTTGTCCTCTTGTACCTGTATGAAAACGTTACATTAAACGTGGTACTGCTTATCCTAATGTGATCTTAGAGTATACTTATATGTTCTCAGTTGAAGAAATTTTTCATTCAAAGTATATGAGATTGAATATTGAGTTGGAGCGGCTTTGTAGACTTAATTGTAACTTACATTTCTTGATATATTGGTTTGGAAAGTCTGGTATTCGCTATTTACCAACAATTATGAAGCATTTGTTACGATCAAGGTTATTACACTGGTATTTATGAAATTAAATATCCCCGTTGAGAATCAACGGGTACTTCTGCTAGTTTTATATTAATTATCTTTATAACTTGTATCTATTATATATAGATGCTTCACAGGATTCATTCATGTATATCAAGCGTCATTGGCTTGAAATTTTTACCACGTATTGATCATAACGTGTAACCGCCAAAAAATTGCGATTTTGAACCTCAGTGTCGTGGGTTCGATTCCAGAGGGCCCCAAAGTCCCGATTTCTTCCATTTAAATGCATTGCTTAGATTTTCCGGAATTTTTAAAAAAATACTTCCCGGATAGATAGAGAATCTATATACATGGTCATGATCTATCGAAAACATAAATGACTTTTACAGAAAATATCCTGGGTTCGATTCTAAGACGATGCAAATATCTGCCCTTTAAAATACATGGGAGTAGTTTTTCATTATTTTTTTTGATGTATTTATCGATATGATAGGAACTTCGTGCTTGGCTGGAAGATGTATGGTAAGAATTGGTTTAAGAAAAAATTTAGATAAGACCGTACTATTCCTGGGCTC
Source organism: Sympetrum striolatum (assembly GCA_947579665.1). Lineage (NCBI taxonomy): Eukaryota > Metazoa > Arthropoda > Insecta > Odonata > Libellulidae > Sympetrum > Sympetrum striolatum. The sequence continues at coordinate 83,673,307 of OX388342.1, forward strand.
GATGCTAGATCTCAATAACTTTTCTCTCATAGGAATATAAGGGAAAAGTAGGACGTCGTTTGAAGCAGTTGCAACCAATATTTCTGCTTGAATTTGCATACGTAGTTAGATATGGTGATCTTCTGTTGTCCTGCATAGTACCAGGATTCACCAGGAAGCCCGGGTTCGATGCCAGACGATTAAATTGCAGCGAATTTTAAGAATATTTTCAATCTTTTTTATTTATTTTGAGGACCGTCCCAATATGATGCCGACATGAAATTAGTGTTGTCGATCTGCTTGCAGTATGCAAGCTACATTTTACTCGTATATGTATATAGGTAGGAAAAACTGCCACCAGGCTTTTAGCCAACCTAGAGTTTTTACTATTAAATAATAATTTATCTTTCAAATGGAATTCAACCCACAAATTAAAGAAATAGCAGAAGATATTCGATGTACTCGTACAGGGGCAAATTTCAGCAATCTAAGATCTTCCAATCAATCTGAGTTGACTTTATTGTTCTTAATTAACGACAAAACATCCTTTTTGGGGTGCATTCAATTCGCGCTCAATACGCCTAAAGGCAAATCCGTTCTTGCCTAAATAAATACAGTATATGTGTAACTATCCATATGTGTGAGTACATGCGTAACCTAAAGTTTAAAAAGTTAGAAATAAACTCTAATAGCGATAGCGAAAAAATACTCAACATTTTTTCCATTCGCGGACGTTCCCCGACTAAAAAAGGCAAACGACGAGAGGACACCCGTTTTTTCACAATCGATCTCGTCTCTATCAAACATCCGAGCGATGGGAGCCTTTCTTTCTTCCACACCAACACGCTGAGGAAGGGAATACATAAAAGAAACTTTTTCTCGCAGAAAAAAGGAAGAACGACATCAAAGGAAAATCCGCCGACTCTGAATATTCCGCCGAGCGGCACCGTCCCCCTCACCTCCCGTCCTAGAGAAACGCAGGATCGTGGCGCATGCGGCAATAAAGATGACGGATCGAAATCAGCTCCTCCGACAGGGATTGTTTCAGGACATGATGTTATTCGCTAAGCTTCCCTCTGCTGACGTGACGCCGCTCCGGGCATTCGGAAAGGGACAAAAAGAGAAAGGGGGGCATTCGGCATCGGGACAATCCATGGCGCTACGAGGGGCTGGAAAACACTCCACCCACATATTTTATGGATTTGGGAGATCGAGGGAAAATGTAAGAGAGGAGATCTAAGCAGTGAAATTTCTTCCAGCAATGATTTTTTAAAAATTGCGCTTGCGTATATTTTCATATTCATTTTTGTAGTCAGTGCGTCGAAAGAATTTCCAAGGTCGGTGTGGTTTTGGAAATATATTTTAATGAATATTATTTTTCCTCTTCTAGTTTGACTCTAAGTCCTCATTGAGCGTTTAACGATTTCTTTTATATCAAGGAAATTTAAGGTTAATATATAATTTACGATAGTAAATCATTACGTAAGATGATTTAATTTCCATAAGACACAAAGTAATTAATATCATTCGAGCGAGATTCACGAGAGAATTTCGAGAGAAAACATAGTTAATGAATGTGGCGGAGATATTTACATCACATATAAGATGGCACTTAAAATAAGCAAACTTTAAATAATCGAATAAAATAAAAATGTACTCTGTTAATTACATTAGCAGTGCTACTTTCATTTTGGTTATTTATGTAAATTACAGAATTCGATGAACTAACTACCTATCATGGCGGAAATTATTTTTTATGAAAAGTTTGCTTTTAATTCAGTGAAACTTCAGTATCAGACTCTTAGTTATCTTAGCTCTTAGTTATCTTAAACTTCATTCGCTTCTTGAAATATTTTGAGTCATTTTTTCCAGTTTTCCATCAATGTCGGAGAATGAACGGATAAAATGAAAATACACTCCTCTATATCGATAATGAAGATCATGTGAGGGTGATCCTTCCCAATGGATAAATACGGCTTAATTGACGAAAATAAATATTTTTAATTTTCCAAACCCTTCAAACTGGTGTAGGTGGAACGCATATAATTGAGGAGGAGAGGAATAGGAGCGGGAATCCTAAAGAATCACGAGTCTCCTCTTTACATTCTTCGATCCGAGGATCGCCGAAACTGAAAAAAGTACACTCTTTCGAATCCAGGCGCGGTTACGCAAGGCGATCTTCTTCTGAGAGAGAAGCGCCGACTGATGGATTCCGCACGCCTCCTCGTCTGCCTCCCCACATCCATCCACCCACTCTGCTTCGGGAGTGTGCCTTTCTACTAATCTCTGTCTCTTTCATCCTTTTCATCACCTTGCCACTCCCTCTCTCTCAAACAATCATTTCTAATTTCTCATTTTCATTTCGCATTACTTCATTTACCGAATCTACGAATAACCGGTTCATCTTAACTATATACCTTTCCGTCAGATTTTATTTAGATTTAGTCCTTCAAACTTTCTTCCTACAATGCCAAGGTGTTCATTTACTCTGCTAATCTTGTTCTAATATTAATAAATGATCGGCTCACAACGACGCATACATGTCAATGTCTTCCGTGCGAACCATAGTCGAATTCAAGCACTGTCATTATATTCATTAAATTTATGATGCATAGATCAGTTATTAGAGGTTGTAAATCACCGGTTTTCTGAAAAAAGAATGGGCTGGATAATCAACTTACTAAGTATCACCCTAAGAAGGGGGCAATGAGCGCCGGCATAGATCGCTAATCGAGAATTATACCTCTAATTACGTACATTTACAGCTGTGTTACAATTTTACTTTCTTTACAATAGATCAATCATTATAGTCATAAATAAAAGCTTTGTTGTCACATTAAATATGCAATATGAAGGGAATAATAAATAAAAAGCCTTACTAACAAACCTTGATGAATGGAATATTTTTAATTTGTCTTCTAGCACAGGGTATGGAAAAATATATTTCATCTGCCATTGTAAAATAATCAATCTTGTTCATGGATGTCATGGTATGCAAGTTACTGAAGTATAAGCTATGTTGAATTATTGTATCGATTAAGGTCTCTGTGAAAATCGTAACTTGTACACATTGCGCTACATTTACTTGGACCTACTACCCTTATTTTGACAGTGAGGAAAGGAAGGGCAAACTATCTAATACCTCATCTTGCCAAATAAGCCCCACTCCTCTACCTTACCTTTCGGTAGTTCATGTTAAATGGTTATGAGGTTTCAATCAAGCTCCGGACTGAATACCATACAATAAAGAAATTCTACTGAGCTTATGACCAAAAATAAATGTTACAGTTACTAAGCTTAACCTATGATAATGATACAAATATTTTTGGTCATAAGCTCGAGGATATGCTCCCTTCAATTCATCGTTGGTCCGATGGAATGAATTAATTAACGACTTTTTTGAGTTTCTGCATCACTATTGTAATAAAATCCATTTCTCAATTCTTATGATAAAAAATCTCAATTTTTATTTGCTTTGATGTCTGCTTTTATCAAGCCTATTATATACAGCCTATATTGCGTATTTCCGCATTGTATCAGATTTTTCATTATGAGAAGGAAGTTTCTGGTATCAGATTCTGCCTTAAATTGAGCCATTCAATCAAAACCCAAATGCTTTGAACGTTATCCTTCAAAGAAGTGTTTTCATAACGTATTCATAATCTAGATTATGTGTAAGAGAGGCAATATTGGGCCTAACCTCGCCTTAATAAAGAATTCCTTCATTCGATCCCTATACTCTTCATTTTCTACTCTCGCGTAGTATTAACCTTATGATTGCCTACTTTTCCTTACTTTCTGGTTAAACCTTTACATGAACCTTAATTTCCAATTACGTATGTTTAGTTTGTCTCTCTTAATTTGTCTTTGCCCATACTTTACGAGATATCGAACCGAAAATCTCTTATCTACACTTTCCGCTGCTTCTGCTCACCTCGCATGGAGGAACTTCTGCTTTAACGTCAATGGAGATTATTTTTCACACAGTTAATTCCTTCCTTTTTTATGTCTGTATTCATTACTTCTTAAAACGTGAGAGACACTCGGAGAAATACATTACAACGGCAAATTAACTCCTCAGAAAGCTTCGAGATGACGCTAATGCGTCGAAACCGGTAGTTCAGATTTCCCGTTGAGGTGAATCAGCTGAAAACTGCTTCCATTTTATTTCCGTTAGATCCATCTTGTAGTCCATCCTGACCACACTAAGTGTTCAACTGTTTAATCTGATAGAGAAATCATGTTTTCTAAGTGCAAGCATAAAATTGAAAGTAAAGTGAAATTAAATTCCAATTACCACGACAGTTACAGCGGAATATTCTATGAAGCAGATAATGTATTACTAGTCCATTTTCTTTATCTCTGTATCAAGAAATGAAATACAGTCAATGAATCCACAAAAAATAATTTCGAATGCTCTACCACATTACAATTCCTAATCTTTGGAATAATCATGTTACATTTATTTCTTCGCTTTATCTCCATTCTTCCTTAATTCATCAGGCTTTTTGTGGCGCTCATTTTCTCCGATTCTATAGTCCCTCTGTTTCCCAGGGCATAAAGTTTGTACGTAACACTAAATAAATATTTATTCAGTAATTTCATCAGTAGATTATATTATTGATGAAAGAACCAAAATATTTTAATTGTAATATCAATAAAACTCTTATTAGTCAAATTTATCAAAATATATGTAACCTTTTCTTCCCTTTGTCATGTAGTCCTTTATATCTAGAAATTAATTCGAAGACGTCAGTAAAATGTTTGAATTATTTGAATATATTGAGATACTACTACATAATTGCGATTATGAATGAATAGTGATTAATTTATTGCAAATAATTATTAATATAATTATAATTGATTATTCATTATATTCTTTAACTAATCTCCTAGTTAGTCGAATTGATCAACTGTTTTACATTTGGTTAAAGCTAAAATGTATTGAGTTGCAGAAAATCACAAAACGGTATTTTAACCAAATTAGATCTTTTTGTAAACAACTGAAATTAACAACCTAGTAATAAAGACATTGGTGATATCTACGAGATACTGCGAATACTTGAGGGTAAAGCTCTTGCTGACTGTTCAATAAGTAAAAAGAGTACTTTGAGTGCTCAAAAAATGAATAAACATTGCGAGGGGGGAGACTAACCGCTCATACAAATAGGTATTAATTATCAAAGCCTAATATATAAATCGCTTGCAAATTTTGGGGCAGCAATTGCCTCCGCTCAGTTTAGATTACTTAATTTCCATTTACCTCGCATTAGGAGGTTGTGTGAGAATCTTTTGGATAAAATTTTTAAGATCACCGGTCGTAAATTGAATCTCATGGTTCAGACTCTCAGAAGTATGAGCGAAAATCGCATCAGATATATTTATCAAGATTTCTAGCACCAAATTAAGGCACTTGAAAATTTTCTGTCCGTGTTAGCAGATACGATCTGAGACACGCAACATCTTTAAGGCGGTACATCCGGAGGCGACGACCGTCAAATGGGAAAATCACATCTGCCAATTTCACACTTTCGAAATCACACTTGGTTGATCACAAGCAACTATCACCTCCGAGAAAGAAATCATTGAAGTGAATTCGAGGAAATAACTTTACCCATTTCCACTGTAATCTACATAAAGACGTAGGGAGAGCACGGACCAAATCATCGTGCTCTGATGACTGCAAGATCTTAATCAAAAAAGATGAATGGAGAAAAAATGATGAAACGTGTTGAAACAGGAAGACAGAGCGAAAAACAATAAACTGCTTTGAAGGAATTTTCGGAAAGGGGCTTGGACACCTAAGTCAAATCGATCATTTTGATTTCTCAACGACATGATTACTGCTCTGAGCATTACTTAGTTCAATTTTCTACTAATAGGGATTGAAGTGAATTTAATATGATAACAAAAGATTTTAAGCTATCCAGCTGACAAATGTTTAAAAAGTTGTATAAATGCCGAACCTAATGAAGAAAAAATAGTCTAAAAATCCATTACTACATACATATTTCCTCCGCATTGAGTTTGAACTTCAAGAAGATACTTTTCTTGCGTCAGAGAAAATTAATTGAGAGTATTTATCAGATAATAATGGATTAAACATTAAATTTTAATTTTACAAGTTTCAAATAAGAATAAGGAACATGTGACCTAATATATCTAAAATCGGCTTTGATATTAGAGAACATCTGCATCTTGACATATAGTGCTATCTATCTCGTGATATAAATTCATCTTCACTATCCATGATCTGATTTCTTACCAGAAATTTGAATGGCAAAATCAGCCTACGTTGAAATATTCATTCAAAAAAAAATAAAAATAATGTATGAACTTACACGCACTGCGAATGACGCAAAACAAGCATTATTTACAGCTTCATCGAGCAAGAAATAGACACGTGAAAAAAAAGCAGATGAATTAAAATTCCCCAATTAGCATAAAGAGACTGATTTAACTCTAGATCCGTAAAAACGTCAACTTTTAATTCACTTCTTCAGGAAATAGTAGAGAATTTATATATTTTTGGAATTTTTGATAATTAACTAAGCTAAAAGCAGCTTTTAAGTACTATTTCAATATAGCTTACGTTAGAATATCATAGTTAAGAATACTTACTTAAAAATATTTTATGTATACTCTACAACTAAGTAGTAATTTAATAAGAGGTAGGAAAGAATTTGAAAATTAAATCCTCTTAGGAAACAAAACTTATCTTGATCTAAGGATTTTCAGATAAACTGAGTTACTTAGGAAGACATGAAACCTTAATTAGTCTGCAGTAAAGACGACTGAAAATTTGTTGAAAATAGTAAGGTAACCTTATGTTAACTTAAGCGATGAATATATAGCAAAATTTCTCATTCCAGTGAGATCAGAGTAGTATAACTCAAAGAGTATATCATAAGTCAGGGGGGAGGTTTAAATAAGATTGGCCCACTCGTCTATTATCGTTTTTCCGAGAGGTATAACAGTATAAAATCCTACGTTCTATTTTAGGATAATATATAATCTAATATTAATATCTTCAAATTTGAATTAATATTTGTTGGCAGCCTCTAGCTCCAAGCAATTCCATATATGTATTTGTTTTGCATGCATTTGCATGCATGCTTCTCTAATTGCACTCCAAGCCTCGAAAACAGCTTCGTTATTTACCAAAGTAAACCGTTAAGAGCACAGAGAAATCTCTTCGCTAACCCAAAGCGAGACAAATGTATCCCGATTTGTATTTCCCACCAAAATATTAAGGACTTCTTTTAGCGGCCCGCTGAAAGATTGTTCCCTGGGGAGGAACTCTGTCCGCGGCCCGTGGAGTAATAAATTAGCTCGAAGAAAGAAATTCCCAGGGGGCGCAAGATTGTGCAGGAAGCGTAGCGAGGGGGAGGAGATGAGGGCAGAAAGGAGGCAAGGTTTATGGCGATTCAATTTGACTCACTTCGTCTCGGAGGATACGCCTCGAAGTGCTCTCCTTGCTGACGTAGAGATGTTGGCCGTGGTGCAGCAGGTAGCGTCCGCCTAACTGCAGGGGGCGTTGAGGGGGGGGGGGGAAGGCACCTGTGGCGTCGAAGGGACTTTTCCCGACAGGGGGTCCATCCATTAAGGGAAGGTGTGGAGAAGTGGGAGGAGGAGGATCTCCTCAGGGATAGAATCGTATAGAAGAAACGAGAGAAAAAACCTGCGGGATACAAAATGAAGGATGCCCATCAATCAGAGTCTCCCTTTATTTCTCCGCACGGGTGCTACTATCTTCTTTCTATAAAGTCAATCCCATCACTCCCTTTCATCAAACGCCGATTCTCTACACATTCTCCTTATGCCTCCACATGTTACCCATTCTGCCGTCACGTATTATTCTTCTGTCACCTCCTCTAACTTCTTCACGTCGGTGTCTCATATTCAAGATGCTCCAAGATAAATTATTCCGGTGAAGTATACCCGAACGGAATTCTAAATTACAACTTCTAGGATTGATGAAGTACCTACTGTCCTTCGCCTTGACAGTATCGCCTCCTTCTCTCAGTATTTTGTTCTCTGAACCTTCCATCAACTCTTCCGATATTCGAAATAACGCTGGATTTATAATTTGAATACATCGTATTGATACCCGGTGGAACATAAGAAAAACAAAAAATGTAGGACTCCACAATCACAATAAACCAAAGTAAAGCACGAACGGTACAATATGACATCCTTATCATCAATCTTCAGGCCTTCAGCTATCCTTGTGGGTGTACATAAAACTTATTAATTTCCAATATTTTGGTATCCGTTAATTTAACCCTAAATTTCCTTATTCCTATGATATAGCTGTGCTCATTTAAAAATATCATCATCTTCATGATATTTCTACTAATGAATGTTCTATACAATTATTTTCCTCCCAGTTTGATTTAGAAAATATGGCATATAACCAACATTGAGAGCAAAGATCGAAGATCATGTATAATATTATGTCATCTGAAATAAGCTGTTCTGAAATGTATATGGGTAGTAATTTTCTCTCACGACCAAAAACTATTCGTTTTGTGATTAAAGATTATTAAATAAATGTTTGTCTGTATTGCCAAAAAATTCAAATGAGAGTAATTATGCATGAATGCCCTCGATCCACTTCAGATTTACTATCCCATTTCATTAACTTAATTTTAAAATACCTGATTCCCTATCTAGCCACACGGATTATTTGTAGTATTATTATGTTGATTAATGTTTTATTTCTGCTTCTTTTACAATTAGTTTAACTTTTCAAATATCTGAAATTACGATATTTGAAAATTTTTATGTGTTGACAATTGAATTTTGATCACCGATAATACTGACTACACGCATTATCTCTTATTAACGACTTTAACAATGAAATTATTGATTGTCCCTCTGTAAAACTATCTTTTGCTCACCCATTACATTAGCCTATCTTTCTTCGTTGTTCTCTGGGAAAAATTTCAATGTCCTGTTTTCCATTTCCCAATCACTCCATTTCACTCAATCTACAAAAATATTCCATCATCTATGCTAGGAGATTTTCAATTCCACGTGGTCCAGAAAAATCGTAAAATAAACATGGCAGGTAGAACTAACACTATTTTATCAGGAACGGGCAGCATCCGTTGTATTTTGCTCGTGATACGGGCGCGTACATGCGAAGTTTTCGAGCAAAATCTTTGTTATCTGAGGTATCGCTGTTCTTTCTTTCCTCCTTCACTCCACTTTCTCTTTCGGAGCCTTTTTTCTCTCTACCTTCTCTTCCCGTCCTTCGGCAGTCTTTTCCTCCCACACAGCCTCCCCTTACCCCGCCTCCCCCTCACACCGCCTTCCTTTGAAGGAAACGGAAGCACTCGTCCGAGCAATCCTCGATCGAAAAATGCCGTAATGAGTGTGCACCCCTCCCGCCTAACAGATGGACGGATTTATTACACTGATCCCCGTCAAAGCCCGATTCCGTTCCGGAGGAAAACGTTTTACTCGCGTCTCTCCGCCACCTCTCCCTCACTCCATTCTCTCTTGTCTTCCTCAACAATGAGCATTGTGTTCCTCTTCCACTGCTTCGGAACCCTGCCACGATACGTGTATCGACTGAGGATCGTTTGTCATAAGACGGTTCCGTAAAAAAACTGTTTCCACCTCACCTATGAGAGTTTCGGGGAAGGGCGTAGTGTTGAGCTATTTGTCTGTAGCAAAATAGCATCTTTATTACCCCTCGTTTCACCGATGTTTAAGCAACCATGGTAGAGAGTCGTAAATTTTCAAATAGAAACTAATTTTAACCATAGTAACTACCATAAAACTATAAGATTTGAGCTATATGAAAAAGTAATACCAGAGGAGATATTGTAGTTAATCTACTGGTATAGGTGGTTTAGTTCCTGTCAAAATATCTTCCTCATCCTCATTCAAAAGCCATGATTTTGATCTCTGATTTTTGTTTCACCTCCAATCACTTCTTATCATGCAAAACATTTATATATTTACATTGCAACCACATATTTACATTGAGAAACTATCAAAACTAATTTTTACTTGGATTACATTTCTGCGGCCTGAATATTTAAATAAGCTAAGCTGATTAGTACAAATATAATTCTTACAAAAATCAAGCGTTAACCTGCAGTACAAATGTTTATCGAAACTATATTTCAACTTATGTAAGCATGTAGTCTCACATAAATACAGAACTCGCCTAAAAACACAAAAATATGACTGAAAAAGAAAACTTATTACGTATTATAAATACATAAAACTGATTTTTTTAAATAACGAGTTGATACAAAACCTCAAAAATCTTACCACACCACATAGTAATATCTTTACATGTTAAAACTTCATACGAAATCTCATTGGGTGCTATGATTAATGGTCACCAAAATAGCAACTTGCAGTACTAAATACTACCGTAATGTAGATACTATGACCACATCTTATAGTTTGAAGGCCAAAAAACAACTTGGACGATTCTCGTGTTCTATCAGCAAATTTAAAGAGTTAAAATTTTTGATGGTGTATAGGCAAAGTGTATAGTGCAATATGCATGTATAGATAGATTAATTTATAGATATACATAAATCTGTGAGGCCAGATTTTCCGAGATTTTTATAATAATATTTATATACCAGAGAAGCCTTTATAATCCAACAAGGATCATACCAATTTGAATATTTTTGTCTTTTAAAACTTTGATTGTCAACTAGAAAAAACATTTAGAAATTTTATTTAAAAAGCTATCAAATACTTTTCCAATGATGGCAAATCCTAATTCAGCAAAATATTCACACGAAGTCACCCAAAAAAATCCATTTACTTTCCACCAGGTGTGCCAGGTTTCAAAATAGCCTCACGCGACGAGATTTTAAAGTTAAAGGCCATGAAACAAAACCTTTGACAAATTTATGATCCGGCACCTGAGTTATGGCTGTTATATTTCGGATTCCAAATTGCGAATGTTGGTCGAACGATTGGGCCAGTAAATGCTCCATCCGATTGTCTTATCTTACGCCGACCGAGGAAACGTTCTCAAAGCCTAATGTCTACCTTGTGGGGGAATACTGCGACAAGTATCCGGACCGTCATGTTCGCCATTTTGAGCGAATCCCGTGTTGACTCCCCCGCCTCCCCCATTGTCCGAGCCGTTCCCAAGGGTCATTTCAAGGGAGAACGCCGCACCATAAAATTTCGCACGCTTGTTCGCACGGCTTTGAAAATCCTCCTTGGACTCAACCGTGCCCACGGAAAATCCCGAACTTGACCCACATGCATTTTTCCATCCTCCGAGCGCTACGATTCTCACGATTATATTCAAATCACACGGTATTTTTCCCGTTTTGTGACGTGCGGCGGCTTTCCACTGTCCACTCGTAACTACCGGGAAAAGGAGGACGTCGTATTTTCCCAGCGAAATCCGAAATTGGAGAGCCGTTGCTCTTCCGAAGAAATACGTATGCAGATGAATTTTCCGAAGATGTTACTCTTCCGAATTTGAGACGGCATTGTCAGCAAAAATGCTCCTTTGTTCGGAGGATTTACAATTTCAGAGGACAATGAAAGCGGAGGGAGGAGAACCATAATATTTTGATTTTCAAAAATAGTTCGCTTGTTTTAATACACGAGTTGGTAGAAAATATCATACGTGCATCGATTAAATATCTATATTTTAGCTCTACTCTTGAATTCTCTCTTTTGAGAGTTTTTCTTACTCAAATAAAACCTAGAGGGGATAAGAAAAGTAAGCTAGAGTTATCAAAATTTATATTAATATTTCACCAAATTGAACCAACGTGTAGTTATTACAACGAATATTCAACTAAGAATAAGTGATCTTTCTTTTTTAACGTATGCTATCTATTGAATCTAAAGATTATAGGTAACCGATCTGCGCTTTAATTAGTATCTTTCCCTTGTTAATACCAAGCATGACCTCTCGGCAATTTTTAAATGAATCCGAAGTAAAAGAAATGATTTTGATACATATTAACATTTACTGCTGAATAATATGAAACTGGTTTGTATTCTTTGCGTTACTTTTAGTATTTTCCAAATTCTATTTAACCGTATTTCAAACTTCCATCTAATTGAAGACAAATATTTAACATCATGATTATGCTACTCATAAGAGTACCAAAATATTCAAAACGAACCAGCTTTTAATTTAGAAATTTAAAACAACATTTCTTTGGAATTTAATTCAGAATCTGGCATGACTATAATGGGAAAAGCAGTCGTAAAAATGGTCAGATGGTATTGGTCACATCATATTGATAATATGGCAATACTAATCATACGGTCACATCATTACTATCCGAAATGAATCGGTAATAAAAATCAGCTGCGAATTACAAATACAGAGTAACTGAATTTTCTCACGGAAATACACAATGTCAGGTATGCCGCATTCATATAAAAGAATTAAGAAAGCCATCAACTAATATATTAATCAAGTTTATGAATTCCTAATTAAACGAAATTCGATGTTTTGGTGACAATTTTGACGTAGCTCATTAACAGATTAGTTTCTGATTTCTTTATCCCGAGATTATTCCCAGCGATATTCGTACAATGATACATCCTTTAAACCCATGAATACATTTTTGAATGCATATGTGAGAACTTATGATTGACGTCGCTCCTTAGGAGATCTCGTAGACTTCTTCTAATAAAGAGTCAATTATTATCAAGAGAGTGGAGCTAAAATTACTTTAATTATTAAACAGAAGCCTTTATAAAAACACTAGTCATTATTTAAATTTAAAATATTATACCACAAACCGTTGAGATTAGTACATTCACAACGTTGTTACCAATGCCGGTATATTTTTAGTGTTGGCGTCAAAGAATTTAGCTATGAACAATATTAGGAAAACCTTAGAAAAAGTTAAAGTAAAATAATATTTACCTCCCAAAAAACGAAATATTTCTATTCTTACGCAGAAAATGTTTATCTCAACAGCGTCAATATAATATATATATATCAATATATATATATTTATCAATATAATGTATTCATTATATTGACATTCAGTGATTCCTGCTAGAATTTCATTATAGAAGAATCTCTATTATCAAATTAATATATTTACTCTCTACAGTTATCAATGTTTCATAAACCATTCCTCATTCCAGTGATGTGATTCAGCACTTAACCTGAAGTCTGAGAGTGAAATGACTCATTATTTCAAGAAACAATAACTAATGTAGTTGTAAATGCGCGCAGTAGGCCAGGTCCTGTATTTAACCTCGAAAATCACCTCGAGCAATTTCGTGAATCAGCGGAGAGAGATTTTGGCGCGGAAAGGGAGTAGCCACATCCTGCGGAGGAGCTAATTAATTCCATAAATGTACGGGCGAACGGAAAATATTTGGACTGTCGGAAATAAATAGTCTCGGTGGAAGAATGAAGGTTCAGCTGCGATGAAATGCGCCGCAGAAAACAATGCGTTTATGAAATCCGTGGAGCTCCTTTTGGTGACACCGAAAAAGGAGGTGAGCGGATAGGGACTGGTCGCCGTGACGTGCAGGATGGCAGCCAACACCTCCTGTCATCCCTTCTCTCTCTAAGCCAAAATAGTCCACCGCTTTAGTCCTTTACAGTGCATGACATTTTAGTTCCCATAGTTTACATTTTTCTGGTAAGGATTCCTTTTAGTGTAAAGATTCAGCTTCGACTACATTTTCTCTAATGAATAATTAACAACCGAAGCGATTTGAATCGACATTCCCACGACTTTATTTCCATGCGGGCTTTGATAAATTAGTAAATTTTAGCATCGCCATCTCAATTAATTGTTTTGATTAAAATAGGGCTTTACAATAAGGGCCACATGCGTCGAGTAAATTTTGTTTTCTTGAAGGTATCATATTATTATCTAAGCATAACCCTGATTGATGATGTGGAGAAGAAGAATATTTTGATTGAAAACTATACTTAAAAACGGAAATACCATCTCATAAAACTAAAAAGAATGACAGAGCTAGTATTTTTATAGTATTTCGGTGATTTATAATTAATTGCAATCGACAACAATGTAAATTGTCAGTGGCCCTCGAAGTATTGGAGTCGCATACGATCCATTGGGGGTAAAACTTGTACATCCATGATCCAAATGAAGGTACAACTACGATTATCTCTTGTTTTAATTGGTCGCATATTTAACTTGAAGAAGCCAACATAAAATATGGAATTGCTTTTTACCTAGAGGTTGGGGAAAGAAATTGCCTCGATTGGCATCTATAAAGTAACCATCATTTAATTATTTAAGAATGAATTAAAGTGAAGAGAATTGAAAAAATAGGAGAGTTTCTACACAAGAAAATTCTTGAAAATCATCTTGTAGGCGGAAATCATTGCAGAGCCAGTAGTATATTGTAATGATTGAGTGGTACCAAATTACCATTTCATCAAGTCATACTCGATTTTCTCTATTTTACCATAAATGACATTTTTCGAACAAAATATGGTAAAATATAATGATTTTCTGAGAGATTATTGATGTGTATGATTTTATTATAAATAAATTTACGATTACATAATTAATTTTGCATTAGTGGAACCAGAGAGAGAGAGAGAGAGAGAGAGAGATGATAGTGTTGAAAAATGATGAACATTTGTACACATGTGTAGTACATACTAATCCCTCTAGATGATTTTGGAAAACTGCCAGTCAACTTAAGGTGTATTGAGGATCTAATACAAAGAACAGCCAACGAATGTTGTAATGATTACTTTACAATTCGTATATTTTTTAACAAGACGAAATTTTACTTGGAAAGAATCTAAATCCATAAATTTTTTTTCTATTTAATATGAATTGATACGGACAGTGTTTAGAATCGATCCGTCAAGTCTATATATCTCCTTCTGCACCAATTCACTACATTCAAAAGGAAATCACCGAGCTGTATCTTCATTAAGAAAATACTGCCACAGAAATATTCTTTCTGACGAATGGCTTCTCGATAAAATATTCCACAACCACCGAAAAGTAGGATTGTGAAGATTTTGAAATTCTAACGTACTATAAATGAGTTCCATTAAGTATTTGAAAGATTAAACGATGTTCATTTATATGATGCTACGATTAGTCGAGCAATTTAAATTAAAGTATATTTCTCCGAAGCAAAAAAAATGTTATTGATTTTGAACTAGTAAAAATGTTACAATGTTTTCTTCCCTGGTGAACTCAATTCGCAGCAAGGAAAATAATGGACTGATGTACTTAATTATTCTTGCTAACTTCATTAGTCCTACACACATTAAAGTGAGGTTTTATTCATTTCAACAAAACAATTAGTGTCATTAGATCCAATCGTTAATGTTTCAGTATATGATAACGTCATACATTGAAACTGAAGCTACAACAAATGAAAATAATTCCCAATCATCACTCAAGCAGGACTATTGAGAATTTACTCGGACCTTTCACCCAGTAAGCCTCTACTTTTTATGGATAATCTGTAGTTATAAAAAACTGAAACATCTTCCATTTTATTTTCCTATCTATCGCCCTTTTCTTAAGCATACTTACCAATTCCTTGTACCTCTAACAATTCCAACAAAACAAAAGGCAGAAAAGAGAAGTGAGACAACTAAAAGAGGAAAAAGATAAGAAAAGGGAAGTTGAAGGAAAAAGGGGTACAGAAGGTATCCCGAAGAAGGGGGTGGAAGCGAAAAGAAAAGAATAAGACAATCGAAATAGGGGACGACAATCTCTAAGGCGGCCCGCCAGAGGTCTCTACGGCCGCCGCCGTAGATTCCAGAAGAGCCCTCACGTCTGCCATCCGTCATCGTCACGGTCCTTCCCGACGGAGGGCTCTGCCGTCGGGGAGAGAGGGGGTCTTAGGGGATGGAGAGATGCCCTTTGCGGACACCGCCACTCTCACACCATTTCTGCCCCCTGTCGTCCACTCTTCACCCTCTAATCCTCCCTCTGTGGCATTGAAAGGGGGAGACAAAGACATTCTGATTCCGTGCTTCAGTTAACCCCGACTGATTGGGAGCGATACACATGTACGCATTAGATTTACACCTTCTATTTGATAAAGCCGATTTTACTCTCTGGAAAACACATTATTGTCAATATAAACAATCCTTCCTGAATTTCACTGAGACATTTCTCCTGAAAGACGGTAAACTTTTGCTGAAATTGAATAGTGATGGAATTAAGACTAACACGTTCACCGAAAGATCGAGAAAATATGATTTTGATACGGGATTTTACGAGAGTTCTCTCGTAGACAATTATTGCCAAATATGTGACAGGCATGAACACTATCCTCATTTACATAATATCATTTTCTAATATTTTTTATTTAATCTATCTATAGTCATGTATTTTTAGGAACTACTGATTCTGGCATAATTGGAAATAGAATATAACAGCTTTACAGTAAAAATTTTAAACTTTTTAAGGGAAATACAACAGTAACCATGAACAAACTCTTCAATCTATCAACAATCCTTTTATTTGAAAGAAACCCCGATCAGGTGAACTGATAAATATTGATGATAGCAATAAATATGCAATGATCTTATTCGATTATGATCTTTGCTAATATCAATTTTACAACCTCTTAATCTTACCATGGTGCGACCATTTCTTTCATTGCCATTGAATATCTCGATAAAAAACTTTATACTTATAGAAATATTTGAAAAGTAATAAAATATTAGACTACAAATAATAATAAATAATTATTTAATAGATATTAAATAGATTTAATAGATATTCACTATTTTAGTTTTCCCATACGCGACAGTGTAATCTGCAACTAATAACTGTCTCTAGAGGGATTATTTAGGTTTGTTCATAGTTAATGTATAGACTACCCCCGTCAATGATTAAATTTTAAATATTTCATGTGGAGAAACCGCGAATATAATTAAACCGTAGTGGTTATTTATACTACCTATTTGATGGCTTTGGAATTGAAAATAAATCATATAAAGCTTTGGTTTCTATCGTTTTAATAATCATCAATGTCTCTTAATAACTTATCAACTTAAAAATTTGCTATAGGAAAGAAAATTATTAACATTTAGCTCAGCTTCTCTCGTGTCTCTTCAAAAATGCCACAGCTGTTCCTCGCAGAAGAAGAGAACGGACATCCATTTCCTTTTGGATAACTCTTAGACTATGAAGAATGAAAAACGATGCGTAGGATACGTATTAAATTAACAAAAGAAGAGGCGGAAAATAAGAAATATAGAAGGAGCGAGGAAGATGGAGCTACTGCGTTACAAAATGGATTCCAATGAGATACGGTACGTACTGAGCTCACCGTGAAATTCGTGGATGTCCCGCAAAAAATCTTCGCATCCCATTCCTCCCTCCAATCTTCAATCTCCAGAAGTTGATTACGTCCTGTCCATCACTCCGCGCTCTTCCTTTGCCGGAGAAACAGCAGTACTTTCTCCGCATTCCTCTCTCTTGCACTCGGAAACAATGCTATTCTCACTCCAACCCACAATCCACTTGCTGCGAACATTTTTCCATAATCTGTAAATCATCGAGTTTCACCCAATATTATAATTGTCGTTCCGGGTTATTTCTCAAATAACTAAAAGTGCACCATTGGAAGACGATAATGAGGCTATTGTATTGAGATGCACTGGAATTTCATGCGGTAGGTTCGTTATAACGCGGGATTGAAATATTATTATATCGACTATGGAGATATCAGATAAAATTCTCGAATAAATCATCGGAAAAGGGAAGGTATAGGGATATGAATGTTAAGATAACATGAATAATTTGATATAATTATATGAATTTCGGCACAAGCGTTTGAAGATTTGCATCACCATTTGTTTCTCCCTTACTTCTGGTGAGTGGTTCTACCTTTCCCAGGCACCGAGTAGATTTAATTGATATACAGCTATAGAACATAGTACCATTCAAACATTATTAACTAATTTATCAGACACGATGAAAAGTCTTGTACGCAGATGTAAAAATCCCCAGATAATTTGTTATTAGTATGCTACAATTTCTAATCATTGAAATCATCTGAAAACATTGAACAATTTTGCATGGATGGAAAGGGGAAGATTAGCGCTCATAATCGGCCCTGGGAAAAGAAAAACACACTAAAATGTTTATTACAGCACGTTTAATGTAAATATTTTACCTTGGTGATAAATATGAGGATTTATTAATCATAATACCGCAAAGGACAGCTCTATGGGACATTTGAACGCAGTAAGTACTTACTTTTATGACTTTCGATCATAAGCACCCGATTTTTTTTTTATTCTCCTGCATCATAATATTCTGCATTCTGTTTTCTTGTGTAAATCTTTTAATACGTTCAGCCTAAGCTAAAACTATCGAGAAAGTTGTTAAAGCTTATTAGCAGAAGCCTTTACTAATATAACACATCAGAAATTTTAATCATAAATTAATTTCAAAAATGCTTTTTAATTGTAGAACATAAACAAGAAAATTAAAAATATCAGGAAGAAAAGCACAGTTGGATCTAAAATACTCCATTTGTGAATAAATCCATCAGTAAATTTAACGATCAAATTAGGATGCAATATAATTTGTGAATGAACGGAAGAAAAGAGAAGCAGAAAGATTAAGACCATACCCAGGGGCTTCAATTTTTATTTCAACCAAATCGACTCCAATCTCTTTGCAATGACTGAAAGCAGATATCAGCAGAAATTTATTTCCATCTATTTCAAATACCTCTGCTGTATATGAACATGTTTCAGGCAATGAATACTCTGACAACTCTTCCAACTAAACCCCACAACTGATTGCTTTCTAAATATCAACGTAATCTTACTCAAGGTCTGAGGAAATCTCCTAAGAATACCATTAGTAGCAATGAAACTCCAGTTTTTTGGATACGAAGCGTTTCAATTTGCCTTTCATACTTGATGCGCGGATGAGTACACGCTTTCGCTCAAAAACAGATCTTTTCAATCTGTTCTCGGACCATAGCATGAATGACAGGATAATCGCAAATTCCATCTTTTAATTCAACTCTACTCGTTTGCTCTAGATTCTTTGGTGCAAGCAGAGCAAAAATATTTTGAAATCGCGTGCAGAGTTAGAAATCTGCAAAATGGACATCAAGCAGTAATTTCAACAGGTCGAAATTCAAATAAAACGTAAAAACTATATCAGCCTGAGAGAAATCTTGATATAAATCCCCTCCACCATTAGCCAGACAGAGATTTGTATAGGGAATGAAGTTTATAAGGCAATATGAGGAATGAAGTAAATATCTAATACCTCCCTCACTGAGAAATTGTGCTTTCCGAAGAACAAATTCCCATAAAAGTATCACCATAAACTCATAAATAAGAATTGCACAACATTGAATCGAGAAGGATTAAGATGAGGCATTAATCACCATCAATCTTATTACATTAACTTTCCTATCAACATAACCTCGAAAAAGACTCAGAAAAAAATGGTGGATAAAAGATGTATTTTCTTCATTTTAAGACAAAAGTCAAATGAAAAATAATAATAAAATAGCGATTGAAACAGTAGTGCATGAAGTCGTAACCTCGGTAATCCAAATCATAATAATGAACATCAATTCTGCGTTTGTATCGATTACTAATGAGTTTATTATTTATCTGCAGTTACCGAGATAAATAAACTAAGGATACATTGGATATTCTTTGAACTTGGCACCACATTAACCCCTAATTACAGATAATAATATGTATAAATTAGAAAAAATGATTTTATATTGACGACTACTCAATTCTGTATATGACGAAAATAGAAGTATCGACCTACACGAAAATTTTTACTCCGTCTATTCGAAAAGGAACGATTCAGTAATGTTTAAATATCACTGGTTACATAAATTCTCTATCTATATACTTTTCTAATATTCATGCGTCGTCAATAGTCAATTACTACTGACCACTAGTCATTCACCAAGATTATTCTTTAATTTCCCTACGTAATTGTTTATAGTATTCAAACTTTATAAGGGACTGAAACCTCCACTGGAGACGGACCATATACTAACAGATAGCACAGATTTTTTCTAATTTTTCATCTTAATCTTTATTAATTTTATATGTTATCTGATTTTTAGCATTTTGAGTTGCAAGTTATACAAGATTTAATATTTATACTATCTAATTGGCTATTAAAAAACGTTCTAAGGATGAATTCAGAATAGAACGCGCAAAAATAATTTCTGATGTTATGCTTGTTTGAAACACCCCGTGTTTTAGTTACTCATCATGGTTTATTCAAGAATATAAAATATTTATCGGTTTATGCTTTTGGGTTCACAAGTATGTACTACTTGATGTATAATTGGGCCTTCCACTGAAGAACCTAGAATAATACGCTGATCAAAAATCACCGAAAACTGTTTTGGTGAACGAATAACGATTCTTTACACGACGTATCATGACCCGAAAGCATGAACTACTGTCGAATCCACTAGGGGTGAAAGCATAAGCTTTAAGCATTAACGAATCTTGGCAGTAATGACCCCAAGTCAAGCCTTCAGCATTCATATTTTTCTCCTATATACGATTAAAATATCAATCTGTGCTATCCCTTCGCTCAATCAACCCTCGCTGGTTTTATCTTTGCTCCCTAGTTATCGTTTCTAGCATCGAACAAGATTTCCCATTTTCCTTCATCCCCTCGCCCACTCGCCTCCCCTTTTGTCGTCTCGTAATCAGAGTTGGATTGTTTCTTTCGCCAGAGGGTGGCTCTCGAGAGAGGGGACTCCAGGGGTCAGAGAGGGAACACGGATAAAATAAGGAAAGCAGAAAAAAAGAGACACCATTGAGAGAGCAGCCTGGGAATGAAAACAGAAGACTAAATCATAGCTAACTTGCATAACCATGTTTTCCAACCAAATGAAACATATCTTCAAAATATTTCAATCATATACAGGACAGGCGATAACATATATACTCTCTATATCTTATGTTTGGTATTAAACACCAATAAAACTGAAAATGTATTCCACCATGCTAATTATCACAGCAATTAAACTGTTAATTTGATATAAAAACAATTTCGTCGACATTAACAGATCATCAGATAATGATATAGGCAACGTGGAGTGCTATCGGGGAAAAATAATGAAGAAGTTAATTTCCAGTGTTTACCGGAAAAAATGAATGAGTATTGAAGCAAAAATCTGACATAAAAGTTCTACATAGTAATATACGTACATCGAAACGAATTTGAGTCATATATAATAACGAACGCAATATTAACCTCAGGTTTCACGAGATACATGGATAAGATGATTAATGCACATTAGCCTATAAAATATAGTCCATACCATTAGCATACAGCCAGTAGAATTTCCTCTTATAGATCACTATTTGCTAATTTTATACACGAACATGCAGACTAGTCAAAACCGACAGCAAATTTAAATCATCTCTCTATTTTCAATACAATTATTTTCTATTAAAGCAAAACTGTATTCGTGCAATACGGGTGGCAATCGTCAAAAAGACAACTTCACATTATAGACATTTGTAATATTCGTGGGTGATTTGGCATGTATTTAAAGAAATTGATAGTCAATCTGAGAAATTTGAAAAAAAAATCTGTCGTATCTATCTGTCTGTCTGTAATATAAATAAAATTGTAGGATGTGGTTTTCTACCAGTAAATTGCTTGAAGGAATTATTCTCGGGTTTCCAACCGGGAAGCGCCTCTCCATACTGTCGGCGTTTCGGCTACGCACACTGTAGCCATCTTCAGTACTGGTACTACAGTGTGCGTAGCCGAAACGTCGACAGTATGGAGAGCCGCTGTCCGGTTGGAAACCATAGAATACTTCCTTCATAAATCAGATTGTCCTCTATGATCGCAATTGCCAGATAATATTTCAATTTATGTTTGTAAATAAGCGTACGAAATAGCTTCACTTTCTAACAACTGAAGCAATCCCCGATCGAAGTTTCATCCGTATGCAATGAAAGTACTGAGAAATATTTCAAAGAAAACTCAGTCGTATTAATTTTTTGCCGCGTAAAACATCACAATTTTCCGAGGAATTCGATTTTTTCAACCTCCATTAATGCGCACTTCAGCGTTCTTGTAGGGCAAATAAGCGACTTCTCCGCAAACACAATCATTAGCTCGATATCAACAGAAGCGTGAACGCGGGGAAAAATCTGGACTACTTACGCTTCCCACATTCTAGGGGTCGTTAAAAAGCGGACCTTTTTTTCCGAAGCAATCGCACCACCACCTTCTCACAATTTCTTCGACACGACCTCGCATTCACGCAACACTTTCTCCGACTACGCCGCGCCGTAGGAGCCCTTTCAGAAGTCGGCGGACCTTTCTCCGATTCCTCTCTAACAAACACTATTGACTCGCCATCCTTTGTTAATTCCTGGCCCTAATTGAACTGATAGAAACGGGAGGGCGGGAAAAGGAATCTTGTCTCCGGGAGGGTTTTTGTCGGCGGGGGATGGAAAAAAAGGCGATCTTCGCCGTGTGAGGGAGCCACCGATTGGGAAGACCTCCCTCAATTTTCCCTATCGGCGCAACAGGAGGTCAACCATGGGCCTCCTTGCAGACCGCACTTCCCACCTCCGCAGCCGTGCCCACACTCCTCCGAGCAGAAAAAGACAATGACGTTAATGGAGGTCCAGTGGCACTCTCGCTATCTCGAGCTTTTCCATCCCTTAATGGACCAATCATCGGATAATGAAGTTAGCGTTTGGAGGGATACTGCACTTACGCTTGAGGCTTAGGATAAAACTTCCACGTGCCTTCAAGTGGCACTCATCAAATATCTCGCGATTTATTCGGCTTTCCTTCGATCATTTATAAATAACATTGCCTTGAGCATACGACAGTGAGTCAAAAACTTAGTTTGAGCAGCAGATTAATCACGAACTATACTAATTACGAAAGGAATTGAAAGAGCCAGTTTGTTGTTGCAAAACACGCTAAAAAGAACTTGGCGGAGCATTATTTGGTGGAACTCCATTTATAAAAGAAGACAAACTCATTATTGGATTTTAATTGGATTGTGTTTTTATTTCCATTTGAAACTCAATTTCTCGCACAAACACAGCAACGGAAATTATTGATTTTTGAAGCTGTTTACTAATTACTTATGAGAAAAGAATATCACCCCAATTTGTGATAAAAAGGTCAACCGATACTATACGAATGGATAATGCCGAGTGCACAAAAATTTTAATTTCATCTTATATCTGCATAATATAATGCAGCGTTAAACTAATATGTATAAAAACTGATATGATATGTTCTGTCGATCTCCATACCAACTAATATACGAGAAATAACAACGAAAGCAGTAATATTAACAAAAAGTAAACCTCGTGGTACTAGTTTACGCTAACTCCTCTCGGCCACACCAAGTACTTGTACGAGTAATCTGCGTATCATATTGATTTTATTATTTCTCAACTTACTTTTAAGACTTATCAACTCCTTTCCCTCACTAGCTCCCTTTCCTGCTTGCTTTCTTTGATGTATGTACAAGTGTAAATTTTATCATTATCGAAATAACATGCAAACTTAAAGTGATTTAAGGAATGCAAAATGATATATAAGTGATTGCAAAAATATTATAATGCCGCTTCATCAAACGGAAATGCTCCCCTACTTTATCTTCAAATACTTAAAATTTATGGCAACTAGCCATAAGAATAGAAACTCGGAAATTGACAATTGCGATATAATTAAACGGTAGCTCGATGCTTTTTGATAAGGCATATTGGATATAATTCGGATATAGGAGTGTATAGACTTGAGATTGTAAAGTATTTTTACCAAATAAAATTTCCTCTAGCACAAATATTAACACCACCAACCTGTCTTTCTAACCTAACCCCTCATATAAATGCATCACGCTTTCTCCGGGTATGTAAAGTCGCGATGGAGACCTGCAGCATTTGCATACCTGAAGGATATTAAACGGACGTCAGGAAAGAGAGACGAAGAGGAAGGAGGCGGGAAAAGCGAAGAAGAAAGCATCTTGAAGGCTGAGGGAGGAGTATGAAAGTATAGCGGAGTCGCAGTCGGAGAGGGAGGAAATAGGGTGGGGAGGTCACGTGACAAAAGGGTGGCGGGGGGAGAGGAAACTCTCGAGAAATAATGACGTGGAGACAAAGGACTCTCGAGGAAGAAGAGAGGGGGAGGAGGAGGAAAAAAACGGAGAGAAATATTGGAAAGCGAGAGAAAGGAAGGACGAAGAGGAAAACAGGAAGAAGGGGCCCAGACGAAGAAAGAGGGAAGAAAAGACGATGGGAAGGGGTGGGGAGAGAAAAAGGGAGTGAGGCCAACCGTATTCCGGAGGCAGTGTGTCACCTTTTCTTTTTTGCGTCCTTTGTCAAAACTTAGATTAAAGGAAGACAAAATGTTCTGTGAAAAATGAGGAGATTCATTTTTCATTCTGTCCGCCTTTCGCTGTGGGGCAACACTTCCTCCGCCCCCCGCTCTTCACGGCCTCCCGACCTTCAACACTTTTTATGCGCGTTCGCCCCTTCAGCCGGTGCCGGCTTCGAATCCCCGCCAAGACACTACCGTTCCTCCCCCGCCCACATCCTCCCTCTTCAGACTCCATTCCGGAAGCTTTCGCTACGTCGCTCGAGGGCCCCCTCGGAGAAGCACTCTTTTTATTTCTAATGCCCGTTGCGCGGGGTGCGTCGCGTTCGAGAGACGACGTGAAACTTTTGGGGAAACTTATTCATACCGAGATAGAGAGAGAGAGTCGAGATTGAAAGCAACGTTTTCCGTGAAGTGGCGGAGTGCACGGTTGGAAGGATCTTTGTGTACGTTTTTTATTGTTCTGTAGTTCCATTTGCTCGTTTGCGGAAGGAAGGAGGAGTTCGACGGAGAGGAAGCGAGGTGAAGAGGAATGAATTATGAATTGGTAAAGCGGAAGGGTTGGATGAAAAAAGGAATCGTCTAGTTGCTCTCCAAACACCCATTCCTCTCGATCTCTTAGGCTGAAAGACTCTTCCAAATGTCATCGTGGTTTCCGATGGGCATCATCTGGGAGAGGAGGAATATTTTTTCGGCGCCGTTTGGCTCCCCTCGGGCGAATGGTTCCCGATAGCCTCGCTAACCTTCTGATTGTGGTCTATTATTGACCTCAACCGGAAGCGAGATCCTTGTGAATTGTTTCCCACATCCCTCGTCCCAACAGGAAGTTATGGGCCTTGAGTTCACCTTAAGAATTTGACTTTGGCTGTTGCATATTTTGAGAGCCAGAAGGATGCATCAGAATTAAAATTAGGTAAATTGAATATTGGGATGGACACATTTAGAGGTTATCTTCCATATACATTAAGATACGCTGTTCGACTTACGAGATATTTATTTGTTGTCTATATGATTTTTAATGATTTATCTTTTATTCTGTACAATATTGCGTCTAAAATATTTCAAGGTCCATAATTGTTTTTCGTAACTAAAATCAAACGACGAAGCTGTGACTTTGTGAAGTTCCATAATAGGAACTGAAAAACAAAAATTAATTATATGTTTTCGTTTTCCCATTCTAGAGAAATAATAATACTTGATTCCTGAGAGAATGGAATAACAATAATTTAGTATATGTTTTTGTATTTCCGTTCCAATTTTCATTACATTATGTATTTTTAAAAATATATAATTAGAAACTAAAAATTAGTAAACAACAAAATGTGTTATCTTGGGCGCCTTACCTAATTTTCTTTCACTAAGAATTATTTCAGCGAAAAGTGTAAAAATAAAAAGTGGAAAAGAATTTCTAAATGGATAAGAAAATTAATTAAATCACAAATAACTTTCCTGACACTATTTAGGTAGAACATAGAATATGCTTTATTCAGAGAAATAATAATTTTTTATGTTATGATTATCGAATGCTTATAAAATATCATTTCTAAACGAAAGAATTCGCAGAAAACAGCTTTTAAGGCTTCCATACTTTTATTTGTTCCGAGATGTGCCAGAAAACTCCAGCAAAAAATCTTCCAATCGAATATCTAAGCATCAACGAGCCATTGATGGCTTTCTAATGCAACCGGAAAAGCTTTTCCGCGCGGTAACATTAGCGAGGTCTGATTTTTTCGCAAAACGCGAAGAGGTCGTTAGCGGCGGAAGATTTGCGAAGAGGTCCACGGATGGGGCGGAGGAAAACGCTTGGCGGCGTACGACGCACTTCTGGGAAACGAGGCGCGACTCTTTTATAGGACACGAGAGTCGTGAGCTGAAGGAGAAGCTTTCTCGGAATATCTGTTTCCCACAGCTCTTCTTCATCTCTACCGCTTCCGCTAATAGCTCAGATCCAAACCTAAGATGCAGATTGAATTTCACTGTGCCTACTGCAAGTTAGTTAAAATAAATAGTAAGGAACTCGTCAAAATTTATTAACATAAATTGCTTTATACTCTTTAAGGCTGCAAAACACAATGTTCGCAATGAAATTTCACTAACAAAAAAGGAGGAAAAAAGAACTCGTTTTTATGTAAGACATGTATATAAATTATATCCGATCCATATTATATTGTGGTGTCCTTCGTTACAGACATGCACTCGGTAATAATTCATCATAATTTCTCTTGCACATATTTCCAGTCTAAGCTAGATTTTCAGTATGTGAATAAAAATAAATATAATCAGATTCCATTAATAATTGGTACGCGAGGACTAATTATTGTAAACCGTATCAAAAGGGGGTCAAAACCGTGTGAAGCAGTGAAATATAAAATTACAGCTGAATAGTTTTATAATACTAACTAGCTTAAATATTCTTTATGATGACTACTAAAGTATACTGTTCCTATGAATAGGATTTGCTTTATCATATACAAATAAGAAAAAATTATTTCCAGCCACTGAGTAAGGTTTACATTCGGTTAATGAATCATTGATTTCTTTGTATTACTGAAGCTGGAAAAGGGGAAAGAAACGTTTTAAGTCTCAAAATTTCAATCTTAAATCTTGAGTAGTTCCGAAATATTAAAAGAGAAAAAACTAGGTGTTTTGAATATTTAAATTGAAATAAAAGAGCACTTCCTTCTAATAACCACTGATTTTGAAATAAACCAGTGTAATAATCAGTGTGACTGTATTTTTACATTTCTGCATAAGGAATTTGTTCCACACTATTCTCTCCCCTAAAGTTCTATTCTACGCTGTAGGTAAGAGCTACTTATCCTAAGATTTTTGAAAATAAATCAATTTGACATCGCAATAATTTCGAAATTGGTCCGAATTTGCTCGTTTTAAAATGCCTATCTTCTTGAAAAATATTTTAGCACTTCTTCATTTCTGAAATGCAAAAGCAACAACTTGTTGGATATCTAATAACAGTAAGGTTGTAAGTATTGCGAATACAGATCATATCACGCAGAAAAACCTGGTAAGGATACTGGTAAGCCTGGTAAGGGTAAAACCAGGGTAGCTCGTACTTGAGGAGACCATGTCAGTAGCTGGTAAGCATACGAGCCATTCCTTCACCGAGGTTGCTTATTCCTTCAATCTCTCAATAGGTATGTATCTGGATAAGAAAAAATATCATTGCGAACGACGTAAATCCGCGCAATATGTTCAAATCCAGTTTGAGTCGCCAGATAAAGACATCACGAATCTAAAAGCGGCAACCGAAACTAAATCATCCCACGAGCCATCGCCTAAAAACTTCCCATTCCTCGAATTTAGGAAGAGGAAAGAGCTTTGATTCCCCCTCATACAATTCATTCCAGCCGAAAAATTTTCCACCACCACTAAACCCTCATCTTTCACAAAACCCCTCGATATGCCCCTCCGCCATTTCTTCCACCATCCGACCCCCTCCAGAAGCCACCCTTCCGAACGAAGAAATAAAAAAAAAGAAACAGTTCCACCCCATCCGAGCACCCACCATAGCCCACTCACTAGCGCGTGAATATCTCTCTCTCCATTGTACGCAGTCTGCTCTTCGCGTGCCTGCCTCTATAGCACCAGCAGTAAGCGTATATACTTTAGAAAGGGAGTGAGAGAACCATTGTGTTGGCTAAAGCCCTTTTTCAGCGGAGTGGCGAGCCATGGAGCCGCAGCAGCATTTGTGGTTTCGTTCGGATTCCCTCCACCCTTTCAGTCGGAGAAGGGATCGAGACACTTGTGTGTAGGAGTTTGTTTCATTTTTTCGTTCTTTCGCGAGGAAAAGCGAAGCGCGTCGCGAGGAGGCTTTCCGTGTTTTTTGTATTATTTCCCCGTGCATTTGCGAGGGTTTTCGAGAAGGAGAGGAGGGAGGTATCCGCGGGATAAGTTGTTTTTCACGTCGAGAAGTGCGCCAAACGGTAGGGAAGTTATAGTTATTTTTATGTTCATTAAGACTTGCCTGACTTTTTGCAGCTGGAGAGGTTCTTAAAGGTGAGCTTTCCTCATCGATTTCTCCATTTTTGTGAAGGTCTCGCTTGAAAATCGGTTGATCATAAGATTCGGAAAGGTATTTGAGATGATGAGCCGGTAAGAAGGTTGAGGTTTACGGGAGATGTTCAGCAGCATAAATGTAGTCATTACACTCTGAATAGATTGGTAACGAGTATAAGCAGTTTGATATTGTAACCTTATCACGTTTATTATACGTTACTATAGGCATTGAAGATTTTTAATAATAATAATAATTTATTCAACCCTTTTACAAATTAGATGCAACATAGAATTTACAATGTTTCGGCCATAGAGTAGACCAGAAAGGACACAAAAGAAGGGGAGAATATTAGTACCACAGAGGATAAGAAACCTCTCGGGGTTACCTCAAATTATATTCACATGCAGCCAAATAAAAAAATACAAATTAATTACAATAATAATTACATAGAAACCATATAATGAAAAAAGAAAACAAGAATATAGATACCAAAATAGTTTTATAAACTACTTTTTGAACAAGTGATAAGAATGAAAAAACGACAACAAATACTGTATGGGCTAAGTCGGTGCTGAAAAGTTGACGAATGAATGTGCTCTAAATGAAAAACAGGGTTGCCAACATGAAAGCGACTAAGCAGCTTTGAACTAAAATATAGGGCCATTGATTTACATAGCATATGAGAAGAAAGTCAGTGGTAATAAAGGGAACATAGGATGAAGATAACCTGGTTGAGGTGTAAGTATAGTTGGATTTCTCTGAGGTGGAACATGTATCCTAGGGTTTCAGAATACGTATTAGTATTGAGAATAAACGATCTCAACTAGCCAGAATCTTATAAGCAGAGCATATCCACGCCAAGCACAATCAATCTAAGAGAAACACTTTTCACATCATTCCATAAGGAGGGACATGAAATCAGACCAAATTTAAAATATTTGGTGCAACCAAATAATGGGAAACTTTTATTCCACAGAAGGCTGTACGTATCATACTTGTGAAGATAGATTATGTATTCCATCGTTATGGATCAATTAATCTTTTTATAATTTTTTCTGGTAATTCCAGTTACTGATGTTTCAGAATTCACCGCAAAAAATTCTTATCGGTTACTCCTGCTTTCCAACAATAGTCTTCGCGTCCGAAAAAGACGTTTATCATATGTTATTCCGTCAGTTATTAATTTAAAAAGAATAAATGAGTAAAGTGTAATCTAAAAACTTAAAATCTACGTGATATTAGGGTACATAAGGAAAAAAAAGATTGCATTCTCAAATTAAATATCGCAGAGAGAATTAAAAATGCTTCAAAGCAACTCCTCGCGTCTTACAGTAGATTTTCTTTACTTCCTAAGTCATTATTCTCAAATACGAACATATACACTTGTAAAAAATAGAAAAACAATCCACAGATTTTATCTATTGGTGCTGTTGGGAGTAAAATTTCGCTGTCCGTTGTTCATCACACTAAACGAGGTAAAATTTACCAATATAAACATACCAATCACTAAATTGTCTTCATCCTAATTTGCAGCTAAATTGGATGACAGAAAATCGCATTTTTGAATCGATACGAGTTTCCGTGGGAACGAGCTCGATTCTGATCGGCCTTCCCTTTCATTCGATAATCATGACGGCATCGATCACAGTGACAATGCTTCTCTTCCGATTAGCATGAAAAACTGCTTGACATCGTACGCTTCACGCCTGTTCGAGCGAAATAATGCCATCGTGTTTGCTCGGATAAAGGGAGCGTTAAAGGATCGATATATTACCAGACCAAAAAATTGACTGAGAAACTGATGGTTGCTGAAGCTCGTCAAATTGATTATATTCGAGATAATATTAGTTGAAAATAAAAACCAATTTTTATACGGAAGTCTCAAATAAATAATAATAATGATAGAACATTTCCTAACTCCAGGTAGAACAATAATGAATTAGTTTAGGGCATCTAATTTACCTTCCTAAACGGTAATTACTCGACTGAATGATCCCAATTATGTCAAATTGTATTTACCAAAGAAGTTAATTAAACTCCAAAATACTTGATACGCATGCAAGTCTCACTCATATTAAAAGTAATGCAGTGTTAGGAAAAATTCCTAGTTTTACGTGCCTCTATTTTCTTCTTATTTTTGATGATCATAAAATTTCGATTACAATCATACACCATAGCTGCTGAGACATGTATAAAAATACTTAGGAAATGTATTAGCCAAAGAGAAATATTGAAGGTAAGAAATCCATGAAGGAATGTGTGGAAGCTTCAGTTGAAGCTTAGAAATATATTACAAACTAAAATTGTTTTCCGAAAAATCGGTTTGATGGGATTGAAAATCGTTGGTTTTCTACCCAAACGCCAAGCTCAAGGAGCTCTTTCTAACAAGATACCAACAAGGAAAAACGATACTATATCTCACGAGGTTGAAGATGAAGTAATCTTCCTTGAATTGAATTTCAACTTCCTTACAGAGCTAAAACCATGATAAGAAACAGTTATATTATTTAAGCGAAGTTTCCTATAATAAAGCCATAAACTAACTACAGAATGGAAAATTTCAGACCGTTCGAAGAGAGTATATTTGCACTTGGCTCACTTATGTCTACGTATACCCATCAAGCTTTTCCTTTGCTTGTTCAACTATTGTTTTTAAAAAACAGCACATGGACCCTTAGTATGAGGTATCACTAACGGAAAGTTGTCTTTATCTTTTCCAAAGATCGAGCTGAGAAAAATATCAAAGGAAAAAGCAGCAAGGCAACTTGTAGCTTCAAATGCTAAGAATTATATTTTCTTAAAGGTTCTTTTAAATAACTTTAACAAGGATCTTCAGGGTATGCTCTTTGCATAATGTAATCAATAATGAAAAGAATCACACTTAACATAAATATTGAGATTGTCACGGGTATAAAATGGAGCATAAGAGAATTCTAATTTGCACGCGCGTACTTTCAGATGATTTTCTAACTAAATAGACTAAATAATCAGGAAAGAATTCAAGATTACTTTCATAATCTTATGAATGTTATATTATAGTTGAGAAATTCAAATATACCGAGCTTCCACTGCTACCAGAAAGTCGTCAGGATTGAACGGTTGAGTTCGCACACTGGAAACAATGCGTTTCACGACTTCTACTCTTTACGAGGACTTGGAAATGAATAATGTTCTTTAACAGAAGACAAAACAGAGAAAGGGATGTCTCTGGCTCTCTATTGTTTGTTATTTCTGCGGATCCTTTCATTTTTCCTGAGCTCGGGGTAATCAATGAGATCCATCTCTAGATAGAGTCTGAGCCGAGGTCTAGTGAAATCAGTCACGCCACAGTCGCTAGAGCTTAGTTGCAGTCTGGCTGTCATTGGCAAGGTTGAGGTGAGCGAATGGTAGCGGAGAATGGGAGAATAAAAGGTGTAGAAAGGAAGAAAGTGAAAAATGGATGGGAAGAAGGAGTTCATTGTAGAACAAACAATGCGTCACGGAAAGGAAGAGCTCTTTATCTTAATGACCTTAGGAGATAGAGGAAATAAATTAAAAGATTATTGTAGTTTAATGAATAGAGATTTTATATACTCCGGAATAGAATTAGAGTGGTTCCGTCTGGATAAAATGGTCTATTCCTAAGGAAAGATGATAAAAAAATTAATAGTCTTTTGAAAAGAATCCTGAGATGAGTAGTTATTACTGTGAGCTAAGAGTGAGCATTACGCTACTTTTGACGAAAGAATTAATTTACATATTTGGAGATTACCAAATTATTTTCATGCTTTTTATGAGTATATTATTGTAACTTTAATTGAACAATTCAATTTTAAAAGATGATATTAATTTTTAAAATTTTAATAAATAAATGCTAGTAACTATAAGAAAAGTGTTTGAAATGAATATTATTGCGAAGTCAGAGTTACCGTAGGTCTCGCAGCAGAAAGCATGTGGAACTCCAATGAGCAGAAGGAGAAGACAAGCGATTTATAAGGGATGACATGACAAGAGGAAAATAGATAACGATAAATA
The DNA here is from genome assembly GCA_947579665.1 of Sympetrum striolatum. Classification (NCBI taxonomy): domain Eukaryota; kingdom Metazoa; phylum Arthropoda; class Insecta; order Odonata; family Libellulidae; genus Sympetrum; species Sympetrum striolatum. The sequence goes on from OX388342.1 coordinate 83,705,638, forward strand.
AAATGACATTCCCGAAACCTAGCCGGAAATCTTAGAAGTGGACTCTATGCGCATGTATTAGTTCCTGCTCGATCTGCGAATATCAATCAGACAATTGTTAATAAAAATTTAAAATATCCGATGTAAGTATTGGTGACTAATCCAGTTACATATGTTTTTGCTTATGCTCAATCTGCAAGTGCCAAGTAGATTACCAAAAAAAATTTAGAAATATAAGTAGTAATTGTTGGAGGCCGATTTGAAGTTGATACTAGTTTCGGTTTATTTTTATGATCGTCGGTGTGATAGCGGAAAATACAGGTTAATTATTGCCGTACACACCATATAAAATGCCGAAAACTACTCAATACTACTAGAATGCCGACTTGATCCATAGTGAAAAAGATCGATAAACCAAGAAAATAGTACCTCCAGATAGAGAAAAACACAGTTACCGAAGCTATTACTACTGACATTATAATGAAGTAGGCATTTGCAAACCATTCCTACTTTCGACTATTGCAACCGACCATAGATACATACGTATGCTGCGATTGTCTACTGCTATTCAATAACCAATCTGGGATAAAGGTTGAGTTTGACATTATGATTAGGTTGAACCAGAATTCAAATTCGGCTATAAGAAAAATTACGGACTTCTATACAAGTTATTTAGTAGAAAAAGGAAAGTTGGGATACGGCTGTTAAGGAATTAGAGGTTCAAAATCTCCAAAAGCCGTTTTCGTCGACGTTCCTCTTCTCATTCCAGTAATTTATTTCTCCAGAAGAAGATTGCATCGCATTCGAAATAAGTATTGAGTGCTGTCAAAAAGTGCGGTGTCCTGTGCCGTTTTCTCGGAATACTGGGGAATGAGAAGAGGAACGCCAACAGAAACGGCTGTTGGAGATTTCTAGTCATTTTGTTGATTTCTCCAAAATCTCATCCATGTCACATGAAGAGAGTCGCGAGTGAATTTTCAGATGTGCCATCCATTCCTTCATGTGACCTACTTATAGATCCTGCAGGATCACTTGGTGAATCTTCCGTGGATTGGGCAACCGAGAGTTGAGGGTGAAGAGGAAATATAATGCAAAAATAATTTCAAACGAGTAGAACGGAAGAGAATGGAAACGTTTCGGGTGATTCGAAATTGGCTCGCGAATGTCCGAAAATGGTTGATGAGTCCAACGATGACTCTTGAATTGACTACGTTCGTAATAAACTTTTTGAATCTCTGAAAGAGGTGTTTTAGGCTTTTCGGCTTAGGAACTTCAGCCCAATGTTATTACTTCAACTAATGATCCCAATCAAGTGAACTAATCTTTAATCCATCAGCCGATTTGACTCTAGCATTTCAGCACCATTTTTAGCTATGACCGCCACTGGAACGTGCTTCCTTCCTTCCGATGAAACTACAAGTTTGAAGTTGCCTCCATTGGAAATAATAAATAAATAAACTAAGGATTAAATGGTAATCCGATTAGTAAATAAACGTTTTCGGCCTTAGCACAGTATTTTATGATCCTTGAGGAGGGAAGCGGTAAAAGTGCGGTGACCCTTTTTAGTTTTCTAAGAATACCAGCGGCTGAGATGAGGAACACCGATGAATTGGATATTGGAGATTTTAAACCTCTAATACATTAACAGCCGTGTACCAATATTTCTTTCTTTACTCTGAAAACTTAGCACAGAGTTATTCGTTATCACTGCTACATCACAACACATTATATGATTCGGTTTACTACTGAGTAATCCATCTTATATACATAATCCGCCATAAGATTTTGATCGTTAATGACTAAATCAATACATTTGTTAGATATTTTCTACGCAATCCACGACATCGCCATTCCAAGAAACAAGGAAAGAGGATCCTTTCATTGGCTCGTAGCAACTGGCGGATTCTCGAGAGAAATGTTGGAGAGAAAGAAACGGAGAAGGAAATGATAAGGGAAGGAAAAGGTCTCCATGGCGTGGGATGCTGCCGAAAAAAGCGGCGAAGCTAAAGGAGTCTCGCATTCCATATCCTGCCCTTCCGTTTCACAGAATCAAGAGAATCCGCGGAAGCACTTGCGCAGTCTGGAGAGAGAATGCACTGGCGGGGAGGGGCGCGGGGGTGGACGGGGGCGAGGGCGCAGCCGCCGCCGAGAAGGGGACCCCGCCCCCTCGAAACATATTGAGCGAGACTCCATGGTGGTCTCCGTACCAAAGCACGCAACTGCCACACCCTAACTTCTCCATTCTTCCCTTAATCTTCATTCCTAACTACGCTTTCCGTTTTTAGTAATTTTTATCTATGAACTCTTAACTCAACCCCCTGTCCCTAACGGTGTTCATTATTCCAGACTTTAAAAAGTCGAATAAGTACTTTTAAGAAACGGTGACCTTTATATTAATCACAAACATATCCAATTAACAATAAAATAATCGAAAACAGAATAAGATAATCGCCAATTTAGTAATTACCTTCTTCTGTGTAAGATATGAGGAATTACATCTTTACATTAGATTGAAAAATCCAAGTCTAATTTTGATTCATTTTTACTCAATTGGCGTATTATGCAATATATTTATTTTCAATATTACTGGATAAGTAGAAATTTCTTTCGGAGATTACTCATCTTGAACAAAAAACGAGGAACCCCATTTTCAAAATTATTAAAATGAAAGCATATCTATATTTTTTCATAATTAAATTTTGTGCTCCAGTTGAAATATGCTTCACGAATTTACTTCCAAATTTATTAATAAGCTGGACCCATTAGAAATACCAACTAAACTCTTGTGTCAATGGGATTTAAAATGTTATAGGTACTAATTATCATCTTAAATGTAATATTCGTACGAATTCCCAAAGTAAATTTTGAGTTATAGAAGTATGAGAAAAAGGAATTAAATTAATGGATGATGTTTATATTTATGAGCAGAAAAACGAAGTAAGTAATGAGTAGAACAAAATTAATGCCACAGACAAACCTCTCTAAATTTTCACATGAACTTCATCTTTCCGCTTCTATATTTCTCGCAATTTCTATACTACGCAGCATCTTTATATGCAGAAAAAAGAACTGGGAAATTAGTAGAACAAAATTAATGACACAGACAGAGGAATTTCTCTGCATTATCTCATACATTTTATCGTCCCGCTTTTGAGTTTCTCCCTATTTCTGTATTACGCAGGAATTTTGTAGAGAGTCCTCCCTCCTAAAAAGTGCAACCCACCCCCTTCGGCTCTGCCTTCAAAGGTTCCGCACATTTTGGACGCATCCACCCCGAGTGATATGCCGCCCTCTCCCACGGGAACCCTCCCTCTTTTGCACGACCCCTGCGGCGGGATGGAGTCAAGAGGAGAAGAAAAGGCGCGTGTCTTGCATTACGAAGCCGTTTGTGTGCCTCATTAAAGGACCGCTCTCCGTTTCACACTCCTCTGACTCTCAATCCCCTTCCATTACACCCTCCCCTCGACGGCGCGTGTTCATTGGGGGTAATTGCGACGAGGTGTGGCGTCGCCGAACATCCACGGTGATTATATAAATCTCATTATTGAGCTATGTAAACAGTGCAGTCTATCGGAAGGGAGAGCGACTCTTTCCCGCGTGCTCGACTACCTACCAATCAGTCCCAGTGGGGCTGAGGAGTTTATTAGTAAAAGGGAAGCAAAGGTGAACTCTAGTATAATAGAAGCGGATTCTAATCTCGGAGGCATTTATAAATTTTTGATCCCTCCAATCTCTAACAACATTTTAATATTTGGTGAAATTTTTACTTTACCTCATTTATTTGACATTAACATTATTACGGTTTAATATTTTTATAGTTGCTCGAATACATTCTCTAGTAAACATAAGCTACAATATTCTCTGAAAATAGGTTCTTCTGTCTATGTCCTTTAGAGCTTCCTAGAATTGTAATCACTTGATTCCTTTTATTGGTTACGATGGAGAGGAAGAACTATTTTCATACTAACCTTTGTTTTTATATCAGCTTGTTTGTGTTAACTGATAATTATCTTCATTTATTTATATATCATTTTGAAAATAGTGGTTCTAGACATTTATATCTTAATTTGAACGTCACAAGTCATCAGTGATTAGATATACCTCTTGTAAACACTTCAGACGACTTTGTCTCCCTAAAAAATCATCAGCTTCCACGATCTAATGTTCATGCTCAATGAATATTGCAATGACTGACATTGGGTCGTGTATTTTATAAACTTCAGAATGATGCTACAGTATCTGAATACCGTAAAATGTTTCGATTCGGTTCTTGAAAAATAAACCCGGATAAAAGCAGCGTTTCCATTGATGTAAATATGACTTCACATCCAAAGATTTTAAAGATAATTATCTACTATTCAATACAATGAATTATCTAATTGTCTCATGTTTTTTTGCTATTACTTTTAGTTGTTCTCATCCTTCTGTTTCTTTATGAAAGTATTGGTATTCTCTCAAGTTTCATGCAGCCTTTTCTTACGAGAGGTTTTCGTGTTTTTCTCCACGAAGTTTATTTTCAACCAACGTTAAAGCCGTGAGAAGACTGAATCTTTTGTGCATCAAGCTGGTTCTCGGGGATCTTTGGCAAACGTGATCCTTTGAGGAAAGGTAGCCACTGCAGCTAACGAGGGATTACTGTCCCCTGAATAATTAGGCATCAAAGTTTTCGATACGTAATGCCTCGTGCGTTATCCATCTACATTCACATCCATGCGACCAAATCTCCATCTCTTCAATCCATCCAACCGCCTTTCTTCTCTACCCTCCAGTCACGTGACACCCCTCCCCAATCATTTGCATCCCTTTGGCGTCTGCTCCCTATGAAAGAGAACGCAACTGAAGTCACAGACTAACTTCCATGCTTTGACTTCGCAGCCTTTGACCTCTTCCACCCCCTCCTTCCTCGTATCTCCATTATCACACAGAAACTTCCCTCCCTTCACCCTGTGAAATCCTCTTTATTTCCGTCCGTTCCCCTCGTTTCTCTTTTCCCACCCTTTCGATAGAGTACACTCAAACGGAGAAACTGTATGGAGAGCTAATTGGCTCCTCCGCCCACGATTTTATGTTTTTTCTTCTCCCTCTACGTCCCTGTACAGTTCAAAATTAAAGAACTGCTTAGTAATATCTACGCCTCCTAGTTATTACACTAAGCCATGAACCCCCTGCAAAATGCCAATCATATTTATAACGACATTGGGTTAAGACGTAAGTTGTAATTTTACTTAGGATTATTGGAAAATTTCGAATTGAAATAGAGATTTTTTAAATTAGCTAACGATATCAGGCGATCTCGTTAAATTTAATTTCCCGCTTTATCCGATGGGTTAGAAGAAGAAGAGATAGTCTCGATCTCGCCAAAATGAAAAAGTTTCATTATTTTATTATTATATACCTTTCTGATAGTTTTTTCATTATATTCTTGTAGCAGTAATCGATGAACGCATCTTGAGCATTTTTCTGACAGTTAAGGCTTCCAATTTCTTTCTTTTATAAGTGGCATTTTCACCTCCTATTAAATGGGCGTTTACTCTCGATGTTGGATTTTCATAAATTTTCATCAGTGAAAATGTATTCCATGTCTGGCATATAAATTAACAATGCTAATTTTTATTTGACCCATTAATTTCATTTTAATACTGAAGTAGGTGGTTCAAAAAGTTGGAGACTGTCAAAGACATAATCGGATTATCGATAACGAGTCGAACAATAATGTTTATTGCGACGTTTCAAATTTCCCATTAATAAAACAGGATCTATAAGCTGAATTTCGCTGCTTTATAAAACTAACACGATAGGTTGATCCAAAATAACAATCGCTTAGTTCCAAAACAAATAAAAATCTATTTATTATTTATCTGCGAATTGGTTAACATTATTTTAAGTTCACAAACTCTTCTCTACGATCCGAGATTTAAACCCAAGATATTAGCGTTGGCATGATTACGCCTATACCATACATTCCGACCATTAGATTGCAATATGGAAGAAACATAGGTTAAAAACTGGCTAACCAGAAAGTTAAGCAAACACTATGACAAAATAATGAGTTGGAAAAAAAAGAAAAAAAATAAAGAATGGTTTCGCTGGAGTAAGAGAGATTCCAAGATAAAAATCCTTGTATATCTTTGTGAATTGCGAGAAATAGATGTCAATGAGGCGAGACGAACTCGTTTTGCGGTTTCCGACATATTCTTCACATGACTGCTTTGACCTGGAATTGCCTTTTCATTGCCTCTCCTTGAAATGAGGCCCGACCCTGTACAATATGGCGCAGTGTTCTATTTTTGAGTGAAGAAATCACAGCTGGATGCCACCTTTCACTAACAAAGATGACTAGTCTGTCGAGAAAATATTCCCGAGTCAAATTTCAACTAAAATAATCATGACTATCGATTTTATGTTTTTATAACCGCGAAGATAACCTATAATATATCCGTACCTATTACCTGAAATAGTTCTATATATAAATGTAAAAATTCGTATAATTTGATGATTACTATTGTTATTTCATGTTAGGGTTAAGCTGCCAACTTTCCTTTTTATAATCAAATTTGCTAAATAAGATTTGTATCTAAACATATGCCCCAACGACAGTTGTAGCCTGACGAATCATCAATTTTACATACTAATAAAATAAATGAATGAATGCATGCATTGGCGGTGATAATGGAAAGGTTTAATTAGGGCCAATAGTAAAATGTACGTTTATTTGAGATCATAAAACATCTGAGTTAGAATTTTTATTAATATTGGGCTATCTCATTAAATCTAAAAGTTTAATTTATTTTCATTGCCAAGGTAATAAAATACATTTTCTCAACATAAATCACCCGATAGATAAATAAAAAACTTGTAATTTTCAAAGGGTATTGAATTTAATGGGAAAGTTAATTTTATTTGTCTAATAGGACGCTATTTAACAACGCTGAGATTGATTACATCAAATTTTGTTATATAAAATGGCCTCACCTAATGCATCAAGTAATTCAACGAAAGACAAGTTGAAAAAATCCACACATTCATACCTACAGGGTTCGTAATCAGATATAAACACCATTGAACGAAATGAGCAAATTTTACAATCCGATAACAATAGTTTTCCATATTCCAGCCATTTAGAAGCACGTTCCGATTCAAACTTCAGTAAACTCTGTATGACGAATGCCATTTTATTTATTTTATTGGAAGAACTCGTTTCCTAATGTAAAGTACAGGAATAACGGTTAAAGCATGCAATATATCAGAGCAACACTTCAATTAATGTCTTCGGTGATTTATAGCTCGTTGCAGCTCTTTCGGTCATGAGGAAAGCTGAGCTATTATAGAGGCCATAATGATCATGAATTTCGCTTAATCGCAGAGTCAGCAAACAATGCGATCATTAGAGCGCTAAGTGCCTCTGTAATATACCTACCGCCGAGCGAAAGCAACTACCAGGGAGCTTATTCACACATTGCTCCATCGAAGGTAGGACCGAGTTGATTTAATGAATGAAGAAGATATGAACAGATAGGTATTTCTGACTTATAAGTCGAAAAAAATACACTAAATTTTTACATATCTTATGGTATCTTACTTTGAATACTTTAAAGAGAATTGAGCGAACAATACTTGTATTTCAGAATTTATGTGCTATTCACACACTGATTTAGAAAGTTTGATATCAAACCATTTGGTAATTCCGTTTTGAAGCATAAAGTATGTACTATTGTTTGATATATTATTTTTGTTGCTTGATAAGTGATACTGATATTGTTTTTCACTCCTAGGAGGAGGGAAAAAAGACAAATTCATTTCATCATCAAAACTTGCCAAAATCTATCCAATAAACTTAATGAAAAATGATTGACCAAAAGATGTAAGGGTGATTAAATCTGAATGAGGTCGTATTTCTTATAAACAATTTGTATCATTATTTTATACAGAAAAAGTTGGTAACATTAAAAATACAGCAAAAGAATAAATTCTGAAAATTCCAAAGTTTTTGCACATTTACAAATGTATACCATACGAAAAATTTATCAAGATCTGTATAATATTTGTCATAAATTATTAAGATTGACGAAATTTAATGGAATGATATCACCCTCACATCCTTGTTTACCTCTAAGTTAGGCGTGCTCGTTGTCTCTCAGAATATATAAGTACCAGCCAATAATTTTCCCAAAATCTTTTAAATGGTCTTTTAGGAATCTTTAGCCTTAAATAATATTGTAAATGTTGCAAAATAATGTATTACATTACATTACAATATACGGTATTTCAAGTTAGAAAAAAGTCTGACGGGGCCGGGATTATAGACTTTTTTCAAGTCCGTTTTTCCTTGGGATTTTTCCTTAACCCTTTCCTTGTTTATTGTATTTATTATTTTATCAATATTTTAAATTTTGTATAATAATGTATTTACTCATGTAAAATGAACTTTAGTCAATACTGTGAAACGTCCCGGTAGATAAGTGGATAAAGCATATCAGGATGAAAGCGGTGCCCGGATAGATTTCTGGTCCAGAGGGTAGAATGCACATCTCGGAAATATTAGGAAACTATCAGAATTAACAGGTAACGTATCTATGACTGTAAAAGCCGATAAGACTGCGAGTAAATCGATAAACTGACAACTTGCCACCTCCTATATCTGGCGTCTCGCTTGATAATCGTTATAAAAGACATTGTGCTATGGAATATTTCAGTCTCTTGAAGCTCACCATGGAATTCCATTGCTAATGATGAAAGAGACATAAGAACAACTTATATACAATGCCACAGCCCTATTACAAACCACCTGGGCTTCGACGCATAGGATCATTATCAAGTACAAGGAAAAAGGAAACAGTCATATATATTCAGTTCCTAATTTCTTGTACGTACCAAGGTATATTTTGGTATCGTGCATAAGTTGTTCTTATTCCTTTTTAATCATAAAGATTATCATATAAGAATCATAAAGTAGTGACCGAATTAGTGGATACTGTCCATTGCTGATATTTCCATCAAAATAACTAGAATCAAAATGTTTCAATATACAGTTTTTCTCGACAACCACCGCATAATATGTGGATCCTTAAGCTGATACCTGTATTGCCCAATAGTAGAAAATACCAAAACTATACTCATTAGGGTGGGTGGGATTTCGGAAAACCATCATAGGGTTTTTCGAAATCGGTCAACGAATGGTGATTAAATTAAAGTTTGTGGGTGGTGGTCCTTATAACACATAAATAATTTTGACTCGATTAGATTATGTCCTGAGCCTGCAATATTTAGTCAAAATTTTTAATTTTAACACAAAATATCAAATTTTTTTTTCAATTTTTCTTGATGGTTTCTCAATGTTTCCGAAGTAATTTTAATGACAAATAAATACATAAATTGCTTGTATATTACTTGATTTTAATGATTTATGGCCGGTTTCTGCAACGCTGGTTAAAAATTAACCTCAGGTTAAAGTACCTAACCAGCGAAAACGGGTTGCAAGAAAGTTTGGGTAAACTAACCGACTGTTATTGGGCGGTTAAGTTAACCTCTCCCTGGACAGCTGTTAAATCCTTACTCAGAGGTTAAAATGGCAAGATGTCGTCGTGCGCAATAGACTCACAGACTGAAGCAGTCTCACTTGGGTGTTTTATCGTAACTAAATTGTGATAACTACTGAATAACGAAAAATATTCTTCCCGTTATATAATTCTGCTCTTTTGACTCCATAATACACAAGTTAGCATCAGGTTTAAACTCTAAAATGGTGTATGTTTTCGATAGGTTAACAGTGAAGATGAAAAGGATGTCCTTCGAAGTTCACCGTAAAGTTTTATCTTTTCATACATGGATTTCAAGAAGTCATGATTCAAAATATTTATTTATATATATATGATTCAAAGTATTTATTTTCATTCATATCGTCGTCAAAATGCTTCCTGAAGTTTCATCATTAACGCTTAATAATTAACCTTCCAGCAGCAAATGAAAACCTTAGCTCTCTACTTTGTTTTGCATCGTGGAATCATAAGTATAACAGCTCTCAGCGATGGATTTCGTGGATTATTCCAGCGATTCATCTGACAAAGAAGTTTTGGAAATTGTGAAACGACCAAGAATATTTCGAGAAAAGTAAAAAAATGAGTTTTCCTTTTGTGTCCAAAACCTTAATTTCGTTTCCTTTACATGTTAAATACTACGCACTGTTTCATAATTTTTCGGTTCGATTTCAGAAAAAATCCGTTTGAATTGCATTCGGTAGAACAATTCATAGAACGTTACCGTCTCTCTCGAAAAGTTGTTGGTTACATGAGAGAATTAAGAAGAAGATAGCGCCGATGTGCAATCAGTCATCACCAATTTCGGCAACGAATCAGCTGCTGTTAACTTTAAGATTTAAAGCAACTGGTAGTTTCCTTATCCTCCTAAGCAATGATATGCTAATGCATAAAAGTACTGCATCCCGCATAGTAAGAAGGGTAACGAAAGTCATAGTGGAGCTCAGCGGAGGGTATATACGAATGAATTCACATCAAAGCACGTTATTTATAACTATGAAGTAATGTAGATATGTTATCATTCTATACAAGCGTAGTAAGGAAGAAGCAATAAAAAAAACTTACTAAATCTCTCCTTACAATCTTCGTTCAAACTTCTTTTCTTCACTCGTACGTTTGAACTCGGGGCTGTTCTTTCAAGGAATTAATACTCACAACGTTAGTACGAGTAGTACTAATAATTATGATAATCGCCTAATAAATTAGCCTAAAGAAGTTAGGGTTGAAGAGCACACACGTCTACACAGGTTGAAAATTCTCAGCGAACAGGTAGATTTACAACGATAGTCCCTTTACCAAGACACCGATACAATACAAAAAAACTTTAAACAAATTAACCACGATTTCTTACAGGTTTTAATACTTCCTGATAGCGTAATGGGTTTTTCCGCTGTCATTTCCTTTTCGAGCCCCCCGTTGTCAGTTCCCTCCTTTCAATTCAAAAGTTGTACGACAGCGCCATGGCTGAAAATCGTACTTCGTGGAAGTTGCTTAATCAGAGGTTAATTAACCAGAGGTTAATTTACTGCCCAGACTTTGAAGCAACGGGTAAAACTTAACCAGAGATTAATATTTTACCTCTGATTAGCTGATCAGAGGTTAAGGCGGAGTTTCTTGCAACCGGCCATTAGTGCGTTTGAATAAGGGAAAATGGTTTCTAGGTTCGCCAAAATTCATTAAAAAACACGTAATATACAGAAACGTTACGGATGTCGGTTAGCCAATAGGGTGTGTCGTTATGTCGTTTTCTTCTGATAGAAATGTAATACCCGGCAAAAATGGCCCACCCGCATTACAGATATTATTTTCTTTCCTAATCAAATACTATCTTCTGTGAGAATATTTGCCTCGAATTTTCTAAATTATTACAAGAAACTCCAAAATTACCAAAACTTCTAGTTTGGTGAAAACGATTATTTTTTGGGCAGAGATATGCCATTTGCGACGAAAACAGCCATTCAAGCCTCAATATGCTACATATATGCCTCTGTGCGGGGCAGAGATGATAAAATAAAAATTCAATAAAATAAAGCTGTTTTGTAACACCTTCCGTTCTCGTCTAGCATTGCTCATGGCATTCAAAAGTCAATTCGTCAAATATAATTTTAGGAAGATTTTTCTGAAAAGTAGGCGAAAGGTAGGCGGAGAGTATCATGATGGAAGGAGTTGATTCCGCAGACGGGAGATGATGAATTAAATGGGTGCGGTATCAAGATTAGAGGAGAGAAGGATGGGAAATGGAGTCCACGGGAGGAAGCGGAGCGAGGAAAAGGGGGAAGCGTCCGGAAAATTTGCGTCTCGGATGGTTCGTCGCTGAGGAAAAGAGTGCCCACTTCAATACAAATCTGAAGAATCCTCGTCCGAAATCAGAACTTGGGGAGAGTGAATAAAAAATAGAAGGCTCTTCGTAGGATCTCTTCTTCCTCCTAATTTCATCTCTTTTTCCACTTCCCTTCTCTCTCTCGCGCCCATTATGTACTTCTTCCCTTCTCCACCATTTCCTCATTATTTCCGCTTGGGATTCTCCACTCAGCGTTCCGATTTCGTGTCCACGATTTTTCTTCGTGAATTTTTATCTGATTCTCGGATTCTCTCAAGAATCTGCGCAGAGCCTAGAGAATTCCTGCTTCAAGTTAAAGTCTCGTGTGCTAAATTTAGTAAGATATGCTTTAATGATTAACATGATATTTTTTTAGCCATTCGCCGAGCTTAGAGATCGGGAAAGTAAGATTTTTTTGTGCTTTTAATGAAGCCGTTTCTTCTCACCCAGAAACGAATGCTCGAAGTAAAGTGATTTTTTTCCGAATCTTGTTTATTGTGTCTCGTGATATAAAAATTTAAAATATTCTACTTGGATTTACCCATTGAATTAATTCCTTTTCTTCCGTACGATTTCAATGCTTAACTGTTTGAATGCAATAAACGCAACAACAAACAACGCAAGCGCGGTCTGATGGAATCTATAGCAGCCGAATGGCATAAAAATTCATAAATTGATCTCCCAACTTCTGTAGGAGATTATGGAATGCATAATAACGCAGCTATTTTAAATTTAAATGAGTCGTCAGAACTCTAACAAAAACCTCTACAATATAAAACTGCATCATGAAAACATATTTGCAATTCAGGCCTGGCGTAATTTTATGGAATACGAATCAATAAAATATCATTGTATTATAATCTGTCGAGATGACTGGCTTTATTCTCGAATCTCTGGCAAGAAAACTCATCATGATTCCAATTTCGAGAAAATTTTGAGACTTTTATCTGCCTTTATCTTCCATGTTATTAGGCTATGGGGAATAAAATATCAACTTTTATCATTTTTATTAATTACTGTCCAAATAAGATCCGTCAATATAAATTTCCACTAAAATATGATTTAATACGTATGCTAAAAGGGTTGCGAGAGCAATGAATGATAGAAAGAACAGATATTTCAATGCAAAGATATTACCTTACTGTCCTATCATAAACTATTGTGCGCGAAAGATCACTTCAATTTAGCTAAAATTTAAAACAACCAAGTACATCTATTTTTGAGTTCGAAGCAGTGTGTAGGGATATGTGTAGTGCGTGGGGATGCAAGAGAATGATATAGTAGGCGGACAGGATAGCAACAGAAGTCCCTGGAATAGCAAAGGTAAAGGAAGAAATTTAATCGAGCACTCACTAAGGAAATAATAATAATAATAATAATAATAAGTCGTCTTTATTTGGGCGAGATTGAGACTAAAAAGTCTCTTCTTCCATCTAACCCATCGTCATTAAGTATAAAATAAGAAGTAGAAAAAATTAGAAGAATTGTGGAGGTAAAAAACCTAAGAGATTCTTAGGAAAAAAAATCCACTGCAGGAAAACACCCACAAGGAAGGGGGGTGTGAAAAACCTGCGCAAACCTACCAATAGTAATAGCAGAAAGATTAGAAAAGAGAAAAACATTCAAAAATAAATAAATACACTACCAATAAGTACTTACATGCGATACATAAATCAGTTCACATTTAAAAAGAGATAGCAATATACAAAGTAACATAAAAAAACTAAATAGAAAAAAAAAACGTACATTATCAGAGAAAAAAAATAAAATAAAAGAATATTACAATAAAAAAACAGTATCAAAATAATGCACACAGTATGTATGCACTAGTCAAAATTTTATATAACATAGATATTTAGGTAATAAGTAAGAAAAAAAAAAAACGAGAGAGAAAAAAAAAAAAAGAAACAGATGAGAATTATTAGGTATATAGACAGGATAATTACGTACTAAGACAAAGAAAGCATCTAATGCGTTGAGAGGAAGAGCAGGAGCAACATCAGTTGAGTGTGTATGGGATAGAGGAGATTTCTTTTCATTGCTGATTGCATTGCTGCATTTCGTGTCAGGGCATTTATATGAAAGATTTAAGCAAGGATAGAGGAGTAACATAAGGTGATTCAGTGAATGCATATTGAAGGAAAGGAGTAGTGTGGCTTTTTAATTCGGAAGTCTATCTAGCTGAAGGTAATCAAGGCATTTTCTCTTGAAAGAATGAGAGGACACAGAGAGCTTGATATTAGCCGGAAGAGAATTCCATAGCTTGCTTGCAGTTACAATGTAAGAGTTGTGAAATGTTTCAGTTCGGTGGTGAGGGATAAGTAGATTTTTGCATCCTCGTGTGTTACGGTTATGTACTGAATCTAAACTTACAAATTCGTTTGCGATGTATTCGGGAGTATGTGTGTGTAGAATGTTGTAGAATGAACAAAGAATGTGTAGCTTTCTACGAGAATCTAACTTTAACAAGCCTAATTTATGGTATGATTCAGATATATGGTCGTACTTTCTTAAATTAAAAATAAATCTCACAGCTGCATTCTGAGCTCGCTGTAGCTTAAGAGTTAGTTCACCGGACAAGTCTTGGTAGATAATGTCTCCGTAATCAAAGTGAGGCATAATTAGGGACTTCACAAGCTGTGCTTTCAGAGAGGAAGGGAGAAAATATCCTAAGCGCCTGAGATTTTGAAGGGACATATATACTTTCTTACAAATATTTGTTACTTGCTGCGACCATTGCAGATTTTCATTTATGAAAAGGCCAAGATTATTTACTGAATTACTCAACGGGATTTGAAATCCGTTTAAGGTGGGCTTGGGAATCATATCGATATTTAAATTCTTTAAAAGTTTAGGATTGCCAATGATAATGGCTTGCGATTTAGTTGGGTTAACGGCAATGAAATTATTTCTGCTCCATTCGTCTATTAAAGCTAGATCTTGGTTTAACAAATTCAGTGACTGAGGAAGATCTGTTGAACTGGAGTCTAGATAGATCTGTAAATCATCGGCATATAAATGATACTTGCTGTATCTGATGACTTGCGGACAATCATTGATATAAAGAGAGAATAGCAAAGGACCTAGTATAGAACCTTGAGGTAGACCACGATCAATCTGTAACCATGAGGAAGAGGAATCTTGAGATATAACTTTTTGTTGTCGCTCGTAAAGGTAGGATGAAAACCAGTCGGTAGATAATGTAGAGAAGCCAATATCACGCAGTTTTGCGATCATAATATCTACATCAATTGAGTCAAAAGCTTTACTAAAATCAAGAAGAATTAGAGAAGTTAATTTTGTATTGTCAATGGCTCTTCTAATATCATCAGTGACTTTCACTAAAGCCGTAGAGGTACTGTGACCTTTGCGGAAGCCCGATTGTAAGGTGTTAAGAATTGAATTATGCTTAAGAAATTCGGTTACCTGGCCATGTACTAGTTTCTCTAAGACTTTGCTTAATACAGGAAGGAAGCTGATTGGACGGTAATCGATTTTGTTTAATTTGGAATGTTTAGGTATTGGTCGAACTAGCGCGCACTTCCATGATTTAGGGAACTTTCCTTGAAGGAGTGAATGATTGAAGATATTGGTTAATGTTGGTAGAATTAGAGAGCAAATTTTATTAATGAAATTGATTGAAATTTCGTCCGCTCCTTGCGCTTTAGACTTGATAGTTCTGATGGCTTGATATACTTCGTATTGCGATACCGGCTTGAAGAAGAACTGAGGTTTATTAATGGATATATTTGTCTTTCGTTTCAAATTATCTAATACTCGGCGTTTAATTTCAGTATCGATGTTTGTTGGAGGACGGGAAAACTTTTCGTTAAGCGTATCGAGAGAACAATTGCTGAGTGGAGGAGATTCTTTGGATTTACCGATCCCGAGGCTGCGCAAGTCTTTCCATATTGAGGAAGATGTATTATATAAATATATATTATATAAATATAGTCTACTGAAGACACTGTGGTTAGGTCAGGCAGGTAAGAACAAATATAGAATACCAGGATTCAAGATGGTTGGTATTGAGGTTAGGAATCGTGATGGAATAAAGGGATTGTCTATGAACAACACTGCTTGATGAGTTGCAACAAACCAATATTTGGATCGTTGAGTCATTAGAATGAAGTAAAGCAAGACCTTAACGTAGAAAACGCAGACAATTTAGCTCAAAAAGTAAATAATTTCAAAAAGTCATCCACCACTATGAATTCAATATCCATCAAACGCCGTTTCTAATTTTCTCTAGCTAGCATCTCAGAAAAGCTCAATATGGATACTGTATACAGAGTATATTGAACAGTATAAGATAGAATGAGATTTATTATAATTATGCCTGAACTTCCTATTATTGTTAGCATAAGTGATATCTAATGACATTGCCCAACATTTATGAAAAAATGCATTTAAGATAAAATATAAATAATCATTCCTCAAAGTGTCGAGAGGCGTTTCTCAAAGCTCTCAAATATTTACCCATCAACACTTACGATCCACTTCCATGCTACTGAAAGAGTAGCTTACAAAAAAAGATAAAATGTAATTCAAATATTTTCCGTTCGGCACTGTGAACACCACCCGCAAAATGTTTAATATGCGACTCACTCACGCTCTTTTCAACCCTTTTTATATGGACTGCATTTCAATTCGGCGAACAAAAAAATATTCACACGCACCTTCGCGCACGTAATCGCCCAAATCCCCCGCGTTCCAGCACTTTTTTCATCCATCCATCCAGACAAATTAATTCATTCACTCTCTGCCCCCGACGTTACGCAAACTCATTAACATTTAGAGATAGAGAGCGGGGGCTCGGATTAGCCCAAACCTTTAACTCCAGCTCCTGCTCCGAATCATGCGCGCGTAACGGGATAAAATTGAACACCCCTTTCGGGATCTACGATCCCATTTTTTCTCCCTCGTAGTTTTCGATGGTCGCGAGATATTCAGAGGCGGGGGAGGAAAGGAAGAATATCAAGTTTGAGAGCCGCGGGGAGGCAAAAAAATGTTTCCAAATGGGAAAACACTTAGGATTTGATCAATCATGCGGTGATGTGACAATGGGAAATGGAAGTCGGTGCTACAAACGTTGTGGATGGACAATCCCTCATCTCGCAGATGACAGACAGTTCCTCTCTCTCGCACATACGTACACCTCTGCTAATGCGTTCTCCCCCCTTTCTCGCTCCCCCTCGCCAACGCCATTTTCCCCATTATTTCACGTCTCTCTTCTCGCCCCCTTTCTCCACGGCTAACGTTCGTCAAAACATTTGGCTTGGGAAGCAATCGCCGGTAAACAGCGTTTTCGCGTCAAAAGAGGGCTTTTTCGCTAGAATTTCGGTCGTTCCGTTGGATGTCCGAAATTAAAAACGAAATGCTCTCGGCGGAATGGAACAGATCCTTGAAAATTCGTGCCGATCACAAGCGTTTGTCCTTCCTCCTGCCGGTGCATTTTTCCGTGCCATTTTGTACTTGCATCCTGTTGATAATTAATCGCTTTAACTAAAACATTAAATGTATATTTAATTGCTCATTTTATGAACTTATTTCATGATAAAACTGAGAAATAATAGACTGGATTTCAGTATTAGTTAAGAACTTTCTGATATCTGTTGTTAGACATTGCTGAAAAATATCATACTTGGTAACTCTGAAACCCGTAGTTTCATTTCCCATTTTTTCTTTCATTATTTCCCTATTTTCAACATACTCATCGGATGGCGACGATAACTAATTATGATGATAATTTTCGGTTTTGTCGTAAATACCACGACCAGATGTCTTTCCTACTGGCATTCCTTGCTCGAAGGAATTGGCCTCCTATCGAGATTGCTTCCTGAAAGGGTGGATGAACTATTAGCTACGCCAAACGTATATAGCCTAATATCCTTCAAAAAATGGAAAAGGCGCGAAAATGTGAATAGCTATTAACCGCATGGGGTATATAATGTTGCCATAATAAACATAGGGTGCATTTCCAACACCACACATAAGTCCACCATTAGAAGAAATTACTCGAAAAGTTGGGCTAGAGCAACAGAGAAATACAGGGATACAAGAAGCATATCTGATATTGGTCCTTGAGGTAAATAAAGCAGTCTTGAGATAATTATTTAATGTTTGCAACTAAATCGCACGAACATATCATTAAAAAACATGGATCAACTTTTTAATAAATGGAATATCTTAACTTATATAGTTCTTATCATTAAATCTTGATTAGTTGAATGCATAAAATTTGTACTGTGTTACAGGCTATGGTAATAAAAAAGTTACTAAGGCACGTGTGACGACAAAAATGGCATTCATTTTAGTCCCTTCTTATTGAATTCTGTGAAAAGAGTTATGCATAGTGTCAATGTGCTGCAATTTCGTAGCCTTTTTACGTACTGATTTTGTGAAGATAGCAAAGGCTAGATAAGTTTAACTAATGTACAGAGAAATCTCGGATACATATAAAACAATGACAACGGGATCACAAAGAGGAAACATTCGGTAACACAATAATATCTACGTCTACACATGTATCTGCAAGCCGCTTTTCGGCCTGGGGCAGTGGATGACACTTTACAGGTAATCACCACTAATTACTTCGTGGTATCATTCGCGGAAAGATGAATTCTCGAAGCGGCTAATTCTAACACCTATTTTATATACACACACAAATAATTGGCTAATTCCTCTGAAAATGTATTTTTTTACTAAACATATTAAGAAAGTGTATTTACTATAAGAAGTGGCAGTAAAATAAGATTACATACAGGTTGTGCTAAAAACGTGGTAGGAATCATATTTTAGTCGCACCAATAAATCTAAACACAGTAAAACCCTTCTATAGAAGCGAGAGGGCATCTGCTTCGTATCATTCCCATTCTCACGCCGGCCCTCATCAACCAATCTTTCATGGCGTGAAGAGAAGAACCCAACGGATGACCGCATCATCAAAAAGTAAACCGCGGCTGCATCGGAGGAAGCTCCCGAAGACGCCGTCGAAAAGTCCAATCCTCCGGGTCGGAGGAAGCGGTCAGAAGCAGGCTGCGGCACGCAAGCACGTTCGTTCCTCCGCGAGAGGAAGTCGGAGCAAAAAGAAAACGGGGAGCACTCGACAGGAGCAGAAAACGGAGTGTTTTTGAATGAAGCGAGTGGGAGCATGAATGCGCAAGGGATTTTAATAGGAGGCGGAATGTACAGATTCCGCCGACGGCTGTTACGCCGCCCGTGAAATTAGAGGTTGTTTGTCTTTTGTCCGTCACGACACGAAACTATTTTCTTTGTGTGGCGTGTTGTGTTTTTACTTGCCGTGAGATTGGACGGCGTCGTGGAAAATCTTGCGGGAAGAGTCACCCCCTCTCACCGAAAAAAAAAGGAAGAATGGGTTTACCTCGTCGGACGAGTGAATGTGCGTTAAACTCCAGATGAGATAGTGAGTTCTCTTGTTCGTACGGGAATCTTTCCGCCGAGAAACGAGATCGGAGGATTTTTTAGGGAATGTGCGCAAGTCTTTGGATCTGATAAGGTGGCGAGGGAATATTTTCCACCATGAGAACTTGTACAGGGAAAAGGGGAGAAAAGTTGTCGGATTGTTAGATCGTGGCTTAGCTGTAGTTAGATCGCTTGCAGTCACGAATAGCTGTAGTGAAAGGTTTGTCCAGGAAGCTCTCTGGAGAACTTGAAGGGCCTTTTACAAATGGTTCAAATACTCCGAAGAAAGGCTGTTGCAGCATTAAATATAAAGCAGGGCCCGTAATCTTATCTTTAGAATTTATATCTTCATATCAAAACTCAACGACCCACCGAGTGATTACTTTAAATAGATATATCATATAATTCAGAGAAAACTGAAATCGTACTCCTAAATTATCTATATTCATTTGCACTAAAAAGGATAAGCGGCACTTTCTGAGTTTCTGGTATAGCTGGTGTGAGTGTATTTCACGAATTGATGCTGGAATCCAACGACAGCTATTCCAACTGATCTTAGGATAATGAAATCTTTCAAATAGAATGCGGTTGTATCAGTTTGTTCTTAATACTCGATGACGTTATAACTAATATTTATATATATTTCAATTTAAATCAAATTAAGATAGTACTATAGTGATGAAATCCATTAAGTATTAATCAATGCGACTTAATTTTATATTGCGTAGATAAGTTCGCCGCTTGTAATATATGATTTTTAAAGTTCGTATTCAACTTCGCAATATTATTTTAGGTTTGACTTAAAGGAGTCGACATTTGCGCGAGTAATACGTATACGGCACGAAAAACATACTTCGAAGGAAAAAAAGTAGTGCATTTCCCGAATGCCCTCATTAATTCATGTCTTGTATAACAAGATCATGCCAAAATAACATTCATTCAGAGATTAGGGTCAATGCATTAATCTCAGGTACCTTTCTTACCAAGGGTCAATGTCAGAGCCTCGAGTTTAATCTACAAGATCACATTTCGTTAAGGACAATTTTCAAAAGTAAATCTCAACTTCACGAGGTTTATTGATCTGAAGCAAAGAGTATCCATATGCCCTTCTACCATATAGAGGTATGAGTACGGGCAGCAAGAGAACTGAAATATTTAAAATAACCTTTATCGAGAGATCTGGCCATCTGGAACAACAGCAGTAGCTCAGGCGGAAGCCGCCATCGCCAATTTCCATTCACCAAACGTATGGAGAACGTATTAATACGATGGTTGTTCCTTGAGAAAGATGCGGTCAGAATTATAAGCACAAAAACGTCCAATTATTTAGTATCTTTTTACAATAAGACAATTTACTAATCGATTAACGAATGAAAACAAACTCTGCATACTTAGAAATACAAAGTAGATTATGAAATACATATAGAGGCCAAGTAAGGAAAAAATATGCTATTTAATAATTTTTTATCGTTTCTGTACGCTTTTTACAAATCGCTTCATTTAAATCAGCATAATATTAGATTGACGGCTTCGGAAATCAATATTAGATAAATTTACACAAGAAACAGTTAAAAATTGATACTCTCTTCCGATCAGGCTGATTCAATTTAGGAATTAAATTCAACTCCAAATCAGTTGCAGATGATGATCCAGCAATATTAATGTAATATGAATTGACAATTTAAAAAATGAGGCTGATAAACATTGCAACAATGTTTTTTCCTGAAATGCCACTTTCGAGAATCCCTCCCAGCGTAAACTAAACAAAAACAAAGAATACTAGAACAAATATGTAGCACACGAACCGAAGTAGAGCATAAGTTCCTTAGATATTTCGTGGATCTGTGCATATACTTTGTAATTACCGATTCAATAACAAGGATCCTTTTATTTTAGGAGATTACGGAAAGAAAATGTAAGGAAGGAAGTTACATGTCAGAAATTATACATACGGGACTGAAAAAATACCTTTTATAATATTATTAATTTTCGACGGCTGTTTTTCGGTGAGGAGTCTTTTAATTTAGAAAGGTGAGAAACTTAAAACGTACGTAACAATCGTAGGAGGAAACAACTGAATGAAATCTCTATCAAATACAATTCAGATACGACAAAAGGTAATATCTCGATAACTAAAACAGTCTTTCGAGTTTGTTTTATTACTCATAACCAACCAAATCACAATTGAGAAATTTAACTCCCAACTGTAATCACATCTAAAAGTAAGTAAAGACACTTCAACCATGTCGACAAGTGGGGGCCCTTCCCATGACCTTATAATTCGACCCGCATTTAAATAAGCGAGGACTGTAAAGAAAGCAGAGGAATAATGTGGAAGAAAAATAACTATTAAATCGCTGAAAAAGGAGGCTGAAAGGAGAGACATGGAGAGAAGCGTGGGAGTGGAGAAGTGGGAGTCGGACAAAAAAGGAAGGCAGGGGTAATAGGGGTGGGTGTGGGGAGGGCAAGACCTGGCAGCAGAGGAGGTTATGAGGTGGATTTGCTTTCGGAGAGTTTTTCAAAAGGCATTGGAGATTCCCGAATTTGCCTCCGAGCGACCTTTGAGTATAGGGAAGGAGGGTGGAATAGCGATGCCTCGATTTAAATATTATTAATGCACAAGCGGTAGCGATGGAATCAATGAATAAACAAGTGATGCTGCTACCTGTCTTACCGAACAGTCCACAAGAGCCTCGGGGAAACTACTTTATTCGTCCCGGGAGGAGAAGAAATTCCCTCCCACTATCCTCTCTCTCTCTCCCCCTCGTTTTTTCCTCGACTTCCTTCCACCTCTTCTCTCAACCACTATTTCGCTCCTGAACCGCCAACGCTCTGAGACCACGAATCACCGTTCTTCGCCACCAAGCACGGCGATGGATGGAGACAAATTGAAAGCCGTGCGACACGGAATACCGTCTTAACTTTTAATTGGACGACGTTTAGAGAAGGATGGTTTCGCTCTGAGGATTTGCTGCCGAGATCAAGCCGGAGCATACAAAAACTTCGAAAGCAAATTCTTTGAAAACGAATTCTTCAAACGATTAATTCTTCAAAAATAGACGATTCTAATGCATATTAAACTAACCAGTATTTACTAGGAAAAGGGTTAAGGTAAATTTGCACATAACGGCGTGCACCAAGGAAATTTTCCAAAGATCCCGGGTTAGATTCCCGTCCCCATCAGACCTTTTTCAAGTCAGTTTTTTCTTGGGAATCCAGTATTTATATAAAAGGAACTGATTCTGAGTTTTAATCTATACTATATGATGGGTGCGTTTGATCTTAAAATTAATTATTCATCAAAGATCATAATATATAATATGAGTGTATTAAACGCTACAATAACAAATAATAAGTAATAAAATTATAATTTTAAAATGTTAAATAATGGTTAATGTTGAATTTCATGGTGTTCCACAATTTACACAATAGGTTTCGACTACGAATCAGTTCCTTTAATGTAGGACATATTGATTATATTCCTATAATGTATATTTTGGGTAACTTCAGATTCATTAGAGTGGTCAATTTTTGAAGATTTTGACATCGGAAGAAGTGATCGTCGGAAGAATCGGTTTTCGAAGAATTTGCTTGTTTACTGATCTAGCATTAATTGCCGTTAAGAAGCAGTCCCGATTAATACTCGAATGGCATAGGAACAAAAGCACAAACCCAGGACAAGCATTTCCATTGGCTCGAATTGAAACGGACGATATTATCATCGCATAAATGCAGATATGCATAGCCACAAATATGCATGAATATGTAACTTATTACACGCGTTCATAACGGTACATACATATATTACTATGATGCTTCCTTTAGAAAACATAGAGGAGTGATTTACGAGGAAAATATTTCCGAGATTTTCATAATTTGCTCGTTAATATGCTTTCGCTAAATTTGCTAATATGACTATTCCAGAATGATTAAAGCCGAGAGATTTATATGAGAATGCATACACTTACCCAGCCATCGTGACAAGGAAGAGATTAACAACCCAGCCGATAAAACCTGTTTTTTATAGGCTAAATATTGACAGAAAATAAACGGCGCCGGCTCTCTCTTTGAGCAGTTCATTTTTCTCAGTAAAGGTCAAAGCTTCATTAAAGGGGTTTAAATGACATGCAAACTTCAAAGATGACAGATTCCGTGCTGTGCCAGGGTTTTGTTAGTGTGAAATATTCATGGGGTTTCGTTGATTTTGAAATATCAGCGTTCTCAATTAATTAATTTTATTAACTTCAACCAAATACCAACAAGTAAAGTTGTAAGTAAAATAATCTCCAATTAAAAAGGAATGAAGATTGAATTTTAACTACCGGCAGTGGTGGCCGAGTGGTTAGCGTGCTCCAACTCCCGGGTTCTAATCCCGGCTAGTCGGATTTTTCTGGCTAGGGAATGGTGTGTGTGTTGTCCATCGCTGCTATTGTCTTGGTGAAAGCTCCTCTTGATGAGCTCTGTTGAGCTCAGGAAGACTTCACCAGATGTGGGTAATAGAAGCAGAGTAGCAAAATAAAAAAACTAAATAGCATCTCAAAGTAACTCGGTAAATTATTCTCGATGAGAAAGAAAGTCATGTAGGAATTAAAAGTATAAAAATAAAGTAATCTAGATAAGTAACACAGGCAAAAATAATAATATTACAAGACCTGTTGATATGATGCACGCTTTCTAAGTAAGCTAATATAGTTTCATCGATATCCGCATCATAATCTCTCACTAAAAACAAAAGAATAACAGCCATTATATTCATATGAGTGCCTCTCTATAAATTTTTATTTTATGAAATTCATGAAAGGAACTTTAGTGGCTACTTTTGGCTCTACAGTTACCAGGTAAGTATAATTTCAATTAATGGGAAAAATGCAAGTCCGTCCTTTTTGTTTCCCAAGAAAAAGTATAATACACCAAATCTTTATACGATTACAAAAGTTAAGTTTCGTGCGGTCGATTTTTAAGTCTTATATTATCTTCTTAACTAGAACCGAGTTTCGAGAATTATTCTACCCATAAGAAAATGGCAAATAACCTATCCGCAACTCGTGTTTTGAATATTTCAACCTACATCTATCCGCTATTCTCCTTTTACCAATCAAAAAAATTATTTTTTGTATCACTCATATAGATATATCTTTTAATTAATTTATTTATCGTTTTTAAATTAAATTTATAGTAACAAAAGGAGATCTGTAGGAAAGAAAAATGCAAAAAAATCAAGAAGCAACTTAGAGTTCATATTTAAGCCAAATCCACCATATTTAACAATTTTAGTTAATATCCATGTAGAGGAATGTGAGGCAGAAAGGGCACTCTAGCAAAACGGGGTACCGGTAACTTTTTCAGCCCAATTACTGCTCTTACCTATGGAAAACGACTCATATACGTTGGATTGACATGCTGGATTAGTGAGCAAGTCATTTCCGCCATTCCGTACTACTTTGAGTTTCAAAACACTACATCGAACTTTCAGTGATCGTTTTTGTAATTTTGGTCATCTATTCCTGATGTATGTGAGTATTAATGCACTGGAATACTTATGCATTGCTTCTGAAATTCTGTCGAGTGAATCATGATCTAGGTTTCTGTATCCTTTCAATGTTTATTAGGCTAGAATCCTGTCGCGATTGAATTGATTTACCTAAAAATGATGTTGTGAGGCAGAAAGGGATACTACCGGGATAATCCCTGGGTAAGTTGTTTTTCATACCATAATATTGTACATACCTTTTTACTTTTCTTGTACCACCAAAAAATCTGAGAAAATTAAGTACCCCGTACTGACCCACCTTCCCCTAATTATTTCTGGGGTTTCCAAATAACAAGATGAAAAGGGAAAATCGCACAAAATATCTAAACGTCTCTGATCGAGGGATAAAAACAATATATCTGTGAAGCTATCCTTCCCTCTCAGATATAAAGCAATCACCCTCATTCTGTCACAAAGTGAAAAGTTAGGACTGTAAGAAAAGGAGGACATAACTGAAAGTTATTAATACATAAGACTGGCACGCGCGACGGTCAAAGAACACCAGAAACTTCTCAAAACAATCTTCCGACATGTAAAAGGGAAAACAGGACAGCGACGAATCTTTTACGGACTGTTTGGCAAAAGGGAAGAGCAATTAGGTATGTAAAGGCGAGACAGGTGCGACAGTGAGGGATGATGAATAGCCGGGGCACCTGGGGAGGGGACATGCTCCGGAAGGACAGAAGGGAAATGTGGGTGAGAAATGGCGGAGAGTTATGAATGAGAGAAAGAGCTTGGAAACTGACGGATAAACGTAATCGAAGGAGGAAAAGTAAAAAAAAGAAGGAGAAAGGTATTTAAAAGAAGGCCACAAACAATTCTAAGATGAAAGGAAGACCAGGAAACATAGCTGAAAAGAAATTAATTCAATGAACGGCATAATAAATACGGTTGCGAGGCAACTCAGAATGGCCATGAGTTCTCTTAGCCATGAGCCATCACTTGTCCCAGCGACAAGTTGCCACACCCTGAGTTGTCGGGTCACGAATAAATAGATGACGGGAAATTCTTGCAATATTTACAATTAAAACCTGAAGTGCAATAAATTTTGAACGCTCTCGGAAGAAAAATAAAATAACGAAAACTGAAAAGAGGAACGAACGAAGAACAAAATAAAGATAAGATACACGCAAAGTAGAAGATGAAAAAAGACCATAGCAGCAGAAATCATAGCAAAGACACTTGATAATTTGAGAAAACAGACGAAGAGAGATAAATATGAGCTGAGAAATGAAGAATAAAACCTTTGAATATAAGAAATCTATCGAAAGAAATGGGTATCAAGCAAAAAACGAAGCGCTTTGGCTCTTAGTCTAGAGTGAAAATGGGTCCATTAAGAAGAGAGTGCAATCAGAGTAAAAATATTAAGAAAAATAAAAGTAGATGAGGAACGGAAGGGAAAAGAGATAAATCAACTCTAAGGGGGGAAATAAGAGAAAAAGAATTTTTTTAAAGAGGAAGAAAGACACTTGAAATTATAGAAGGGTGGAATTCTAAATTAATTTAGTTTCGTGCGCCAAAGTAAGAAAATAGAAACATCTTATCTATAGAAAAAGTTAAAAATATTGATGATTGATTGAAAAATAAATAATCGTATTGGAAAAATTGGAAATCAAAGATGGAAGGGCATTTAGAGAATGTAGGAAATTAACTTGAAAATAAACATTATAGGGTATATGCGTTGGGTATTTGAGAAAGGTTAATAAGCTGAGAACAGAGAAGGGAAGGAATATACATGCGAGCGGAGAGCAATTTCTTAGCATTAACTTCGGCCTCCCAATATCAGTATCCCCGAGAACAAGCAGGAATTTCTAATTCCTATTCCCCTTCCCCTCATCTCTCCTTCCCTATGCCACCCACTGCCCTTCCCAGCTCTCCAGAAGGTGGTCCCCTCGTGTTCAGGAAACAGTGGGGAGATTTTCAGAGAAAAGGAGATGATTGCTTTCCACCGAACGTTTCGATCACCATTCGACATCAACATATTCATCGCATTTTTTCCTTCGACCCAACTTCTGAAGAGCCACCGAACCAAGACTTTTCCCGCCCCACGCACCTCTCCCACAGCTACCCGTTTGGCCCACCTATCTTACCCTTCCATCTCTATAGTTATGGTCCTCCGTCGGATCATACCAACTCTCTCTTCTTTGCATCCTCGTTTCCGCTGTCAAAATATATTCTACCTGTTTCATCCATTTCGCCATTTGAACCTCTGTGATTATCCTTTCTTTCATAAACGAGTCCCCTTGTATGATATTGGATTTCAGATGTAAAAGGAAATACAGGAATATGAGCTATGAGATATCGCTGATATTTCCATACTGTTATTGTTCGCAAAGTTTAAAATTTAATGAAATTCGATCTTCAATAGCTCTGGCATATACTACTACGTCCAAAAAGTTCCCGAACTTATTTTCATTAGTTACATTGATTATAAGTTCGGGAAATTTTTTAAGTATGTCATCTACTTCGATAAATATTTACATATCTAAAAATAAAATTATTTAAATACATATAAATAAAACAAATATTTAAAATATATGTCATCAAACTGTAATAAAGTTAATTTTTGGCATAAGTATATTTTCTAGGTTTGACAGGAAAACTTTTGATTGAATTGACACACTAAGGTGTGCGCCAGGAAAGTATGTACCCTCAGAATAAAATAATTGAAAAGTCCCACGTAACCAGATGTTGGTCACACGTCCCCCACTATTTTCTACGATAATGAGGTCCGGGAGCTAAATTTTAAGATACAGTACAGTATAGTAATATACAGCCAGCCAAGTTGAGGACCAGAGTTCGAATTATCACGTTAAACTACTTTGTTTTCTATTGTTCAATAACTTTAGGCCTGAAGATATAAGTTAACTTACGAAACCGATCGCAAATGAATTCTGTGTGGATTTTACCAAGTATATCATTCCATCAAAATTATATTTTATAATTCCATTTAAAAAAGGCCTTTATAATCTTCTTGTTGCAATGATTCCAATCATCTCCATCATTCAAAAATTCAGGTTCCAATATAGTAGCCATTAAAACCTAACTCCGCCCCCCTTCTAGGTCGGAGAATTAAGGAACTTTAGATGATAACAGGGGCTAACTGGAAACACTAATTTCGACCAATTTATTTTGCGCAGATGATATATCCTCGTGTGTTATCAGCTGTTCTCCGGTTAAGGATTAACAATCCAGAGGGAATATCAGATTTCCTATGATATACTTCAGTGGCTCCATTTTCATAAAGAAATCCGCCGGTATCTCTCCTAAATAATACCCAGAGTTGCCCTAAAGTTACTGGAGGATTACAAATAACTTTTATAAAATAATTTAGCACTGACACACTTTCATAGTTTCACCTTCCTTTCTGTTACCAAAATTAAATCATATCGAAAAAAAAGTATTTACAAAAATTCAGACGGTTTAAAAGTTAAATGTATCTATAAGAATTAAACGATAAATTAAATAATAAAACTTTAAAAAATAATGGAGAATGACTCGATTTTGATCATTCATGTCAATTTAAAAATAAAATAGAAAAAGATTTCAGTAAAATATTAGTATGAAAAAGACAAAATTCCGAAAATTTGAAATCAGTAAAACCCATAGGTCATTGATGTAAGTTTACCGAGAGGAAATTCATGAATCCAGCAAAAATATCAATAACGATCTCACGATACATTAGAAATGAGCCAAATGAGGTTGAAACTTCGTTTATCGAGATACCTATTCGAAAATCAGCGATTTAATTTTTTTTTAATCCCGAGGATTACCGCCTATGTCGATCAAACAATTACGTTTCTTTTCCCTGGCGTGGAATAGATACACGACGCGATATCTAAACTGAAATTTCAGAGTCAGTAGATACTGATGCAGAGTTGCTGCCGAGTTGTAGTCCGTGGCGTGACTCCAACAATTATAGCGGCGGCATGGGAACACATCCAGCTGCAGTCCCCTTGGAATGCGGTTTCTCAGCAAT
Organism: Sympetrum striolatum; assembly: GCA_947579665.1. Taxonomy (NCBI): domain Eukaryota; kingdom Metazoa; phylum Arthropoda; class Insecta; order Odonata; family Libellulidae; genus Sympetrum; species Sympetrum striolatum. The sequence goes on from OX388342.1 coordinate 83,734,404, forward strand.
CAGAGCTTTCCATGGAGTTCGTGTTTAAAAGAAAAACCGACGAAGCGACTGCATGTACGGACTTTAGCAAAATTACAGTCCTACGACCGCCATAGTATGAGCTTAGAGTATCTGATGTTCTGATGCAGGATACTTTGTTCCAAGGAAACTTTGATTACATAGAGACGATTTGAGCCTACATATTAGCAATATATAAAGTCTGACAGATAATGTAAAAATTTGATTCGATCGATTTTATTTATGATTTCAATCATTCGTCATAGACTACATACTATATATATTTTTCGGGATGGCACGAATTATTTTCTACTTGTTGGAGTATATATATTTCCCCATACATAAGCCGTAAAGCAAGAAGACATTTACAATTAAGTTAAACAAATATTGTATGAAAATGAAAACATAGAAATTCTAACATAACTGCATCAATGTAAAAAATAGGCCAATCGTCTGTTAAAACATAAAAAGTAAATTACAGTAATTTTTCAAGAAAGAGAATCTAGTATATAATTATGGAAAATTATTTTAAAACGGTCTTTAAAAGATAATGTATAGACATATTCTGCATTTCTACGCACCAAGACAAAATTACAACGAGTAATTATTATTACTCAAAATTTAATTATTTGTACTTATTATATTTTCATTCGGGGAAATAGATGGATGAAAACTTATCGTGAAGACGTAAGCTGTCCATTTAAATACTTTGTTAATATCCCCATCGTTCATGTTTGACTAATTTATCGTATTTATCTATGTAATGTTGCTCTTTGTAAATGAGGTACAATAAGAGAAAAATAGGACTCATCTGGACGCCAAATTTCAGCGATAATCCCTTGCAGCTTTCAGATAAAGGGACCCCTGTTATGAATCTAAACTGCGATCTGCTACGGCGATTGCGGCCCGGAAAAGGCCTATTTCGGGTGGATAGAAAAATTAACCTGGGGACTAGGCCCGAATTCCATCGAACTGAAAAATTCAGACACATGCGGGGAAACGTATCTAATTTAGTATTCGGCGGCGCAAGAAAAAGGAAAAAAATGGTCGGATCTCATTTGCTCAGGCGTCTTCGGGCACCTCGACACGGCCTCGTACTTTTTTCTACCCCCAACAATGCTTCCCCTCATCTACGCCCTGAGGCCACTTGGCGCCCAACTTTATTCCTTATTCATCAGCCAATACATAAAAGATGCACGAAACTCTTCCCATCGACCTCTCTGCTGCGCATTCTCTCTTTCTCAACAGATTTAATCGCTTACAAGGAATGGAAACTCGTCTCTTTCTATATCGGCTTTCATTTCCTCTTTTATGATTCTCTTTGTAATTGGTTACTCAGCTGCATGAGAAATATTAGTTTTAAAATATAAGTGAGAGCAAATGCTGACTGGTTTTTTTGAGTTCAAAACTAATGTTTCGACTCTTGAAAAATTATTTTATAATTCACAATCAATGCAAAAATAAATATAAAGGGAAATTGCTTGTTTTCCATAAACTATGATTTCTATGGACAAATTTTGATTAGAAATCATTCCAATTTTCAAATTACGAAAACTGAATGATCAATTGAGATGTTTAATATAATGATAGATTATCTATAACGTATACTTTGAGGAAGTATCTCTGCGCTTATTGGCGGGCATCTGAAAAAACCTATACTTTTATGAAAGGTTTTTAATATTATATTTCTCAATATCCTCTTATAAAATAATTCGCACTAAACACAAGGGTCAAGATGGACGGAGACTTTCTAGCAGTATTCTAATTTAAAATCTTCGTAATCGAACCAGCGAAAGCTAACTTTCTTAGTGTAGATATTAGCATAACCTTGCTATGATTCGAGTCAATCACCTCAGGTGTTCGATTAATGTATTTCAGCAAAAATTCATCGTTATCATGCGAGAATTGCTGCAGCTATGTTTTTGGAGCAGGTGAGATGCAAAATATCCTAGTCGAGGAGACATAATACATAATGGGCTAGGCATTAGAATGAAAATTTTAGGCGCCGCTAGAACCTTACCTAGAAGACGCTCTCCTGCCGGAGAAGATCAAGGATTCGCTCCCCGGAAATTTGAGGGGTCTTTCCGAAGAGGGGAATGGGTGATGTTCTTCCGGCGTCTCCTTGGCGGGACCTCGCTACCGGGTGGCAGAGACGGTGTGAGGGACAAAGAGAAAAGGCAGATGCAAAGTTCTGGGAGAAAATTAGTGTGGAACAGGTAGAATGAGCGGGCGGTCGGAAAAGGAAACAAGGGAGAGGGAGTAACATAAAATCCCTAAAAGCGGGAAAGACTGTTGTAAGAAAAAAAAGTGCCATTCTTATTTTCCTACTTTACATAAGAGAACAAATCTCTTTTCGAAACTGAAGCTAGGGCCTCCAAATTGCCCGATTTCTGGGTACCAGGGTATTTGATTATAATTCGCTGATCTACCTAGTTATCCGCTTATTCATAGGCTTACATTTGAAAGGAAACTAAAGTGAAAATAAATATAACTGTGGTGGAAATAACTAAGCAAACGTATAGCAAGATAACATTTTGTTATATGCCGCTATTTTTTACTTCTGTCTTCGTTGGGTTTAAAGGCGTGCGCTTCCTCGTGCTAAATCAAACCCTTTACCATCGTTATTGTTTTGAAACTGATATTAAAAATGAGACGCATTAATTAAGGGATTACTAGAAGGAATTTATGTATTTTGATATACTTTATCTACACCTCAATGAGAATCTTAGAGACATAATGAAGGAAGGACTATCCTTGCATTCACATAACCACTAATGGTTATGTTAGAGAACAAATGGTCGAGTACCCTTAAATATTTGTTTCTATATAGTAAAAGATCAATAAATTTCATTCAATATATGTGTATGTTATAAAAATATTAAGATATTATTTGCGTAATTCTTTCGTGAACACTGAGGTAAGGATCTCAGAGTTCAAAAGAGCTCAGAATCTCAGAACTTAGAGACACAAGCGTCGTTGACTACAGGCTTCAATAGGGATTTTAATTCCAGAAATTAAGGATTTCAATTATAGCGGAGCGCTAGGGATGCATAAAGGATATGATGTAGATACGGAATTAAATAATTCGATTTGGAAAAAAATATATTAACAGAACGAAGGCCAAAATTGGCGCAAAAACGAATGTAAATCAAGTAAACCTATCCAAAAGAAAAGAGCACTTCACACTTAAGAATTAATTAAACCTGAGATAATACGCGGTAGTAAATGATAAATGGGAAATCGAACAACACGAAAAGGGTGGTACCAAAACAAATTTAAAAGATTACAGAGAAGAAACAGAAAAATAAATCCATGATCTTACCTAGAACGTATCCGCGATCAGCTAGCTGGGGCAGTGGGACAAATTTCGGGGACTACTGGTCGGCTGTCACTCGAGGGGTCGGTAATGCTGTTCAGGAGAGCTCGTCCTTTTGCCTCAAAGGTCAGGCAAAAACTGTAATTATATTATCATGTACATTATAATCATTACATTATAAATAGGATGTAATTATAAATATCACCATAGTTATTATTAAATCGTTATATTAATATTGCTTAAATACATGCATTAAATTATACCTTTTAAAATAGATGTTTAGTTGGGTATTCACCCATAACGCCCGATTCGCAGGAGCGGCTAATATGCTAGTTGGCACAGACATCGCTAAAGTTAGTTTCTTCATGGCGCTCATCCAGCCATAGAAGTAGGTGAGACTTTTTTAAATGGCGCAAGAATTTCGTGAGTAAAAATCTAAACGGACACATACCGCAACACTGAAGTTCATTTTTGCTCTAAGCGAATGAGTCCCTATTTCATGAAATGTAGATGAGCCCAAACGATCGAAGTTAAATAATAGAAATTGACTTAGGGAGAGACGGAACGAATGGAGTGAGACAGTAACAGTCGTGTTACTTTTATTTGTAAAAAAGAAATTTGTGGTAAAAGTACAAAAATCTTTCTTAGATTCTTTTCATTATGGATTAACAAACACATCGCCTGATTTAGTGAAGTTCACTCATGCTTTTGTCACATAGTATCAGTTTTACCTGTAATTTGTAAGGTTTACTTTTTTCTCATGCTTAGCCACTGATGCCCTTTATCGGTGAAGTCTCCGTAAGCTCTTATGAACTTGTCAGAGGGTGCTTCACCGAGGCAACAGCAACAACGAATACACATAACCATTCCCTAATCGGAAAAATCCGATCAGCCTGGATTCGAACCCGGGAGCTTGGGGTTTGAAGTGATAGCGTAATAGAATGCTATCCACTCCGCCACCAAGGCCTCATTTCATATGTTGAAGTTCTTAAAATATATATATGTATGTTCTTAAAATAAATAAATGTATATTATGTAAAAATAAAAGTCGTGATTACCAATATATTGGTAATCACGACTTTTGCAAAATTGTGACGGATCCATTTAATGCACTTAGACATTAAATGGATCTATGCAAACGCATAAATCGATGGATTATCGTATATGGATGTGTTGAAACAAGAATAAACGAACAATATCTGAAAATAAGGTTTCGAGTCGAGTATTTTAAAAGTTAAGCCACTGTTTGTAGCAAATGGCTTAACAATACAGCCAAACAATATCATGAAATAAAAGAAAAACGATTATGGAGTATAAGGCTTTAAGTTTTATTTCTAGTGACAGAACTTCTAATACAAGTCTGCTACATCGGCTAATCCGATTATGAACGTTAATTAAGAGAAATAGGTGCTAGGAGTAGTTTTAAAAATTCCTTCTTTCCGCGAACGATACACGATAATAAAAGATTAAAAAGCAATTCAAACTTCTGGTGATTATACCTTCTGCCTCACGCTAAAATGAGGCTTACAGGCTACAACTATGTATGCAGATGAGTATGTATGAAGTCTTGAGGTATGAACCCAAGGAAAATCGAAATTTCAAAATAGCACCATGATTGTGACTCGAACCTAAGTCTCCCACTATCCAGGCAGGTATTATAACTGCTTAACTAACAAGCCGTATCAATTCCATTTCTTTTGAAGGTATTCTTTGTGGGAAATGCAACTATAAACCAATAAGACTTAGTTACCACCTTGTAGATTTAAGTAAATCCTTGATAATCATATTCATTTCTAAAATCTCTATATAGTACACTTTGAGATTAAATCAGCAATAAAACAACTCAACGCAATGTGGCCCACAGCAATGACTATCGGTATAATTGATGGTGAACTTTGGCCAATAATTGTAACTAGGCCAATTATCGAAGCAGCATGAAGCTGACTTATCATTCCTTAGTGAACACAAAATTAATCTATGCACTCAAACTTCTTCCAAGCATATAAATCATTGTTTACTAAAAAGATTCTCGTTAAGCGGGCATTTGCTACTATATAAATATACACGTAAAAGCGCGGAGTTGGTGCATTTAGAGTGGAGTGGACTGAGATGGTTGTTAAGGATGCTCAATGGGAGAATGAATGGTCAGAAGGAAGGCTGAAAAGAGGGAGACGGAATTGAGACTGAATACATCTCTTGATGCGTGTTCTACTTTTACTCGAGTGGGCGCGCCACGTGTACCGCGTTATTAAACATGGGCGCGCGGCCAAAATATCGCCACGGAAGAAGCCCTCGGATTCACGGAGATACATTTATTTACCACATGTGACTATTGTTCGACTACTCAAGTTATGCTTTCGCTCCGATCAGGTTCAAAATTTGGCAGGCATTGCGATACCTCTCTGTGCTCTCTCTGCGATACTAGAACATTTACAGCAGTCGTGGAATGAACATAAAACAGCTATTCTCTTAAGAACCGATGCGTAAACTAGAAGATTAGAACTATATTAGACTTGACGGACTGTACTAACAAGCGAGAAATAATGCATGATTTTACACAAACTTATTACTGGAAGAATTGATGAATTACCATCGTCAGCTTCACTGTGGTTTTACAGTGGACTAGACGATGGCTACCTAACGCTGAAATCGGTTGTCCAGTAATAAATACACTTTAGGGAAAATATGCATTATTTCTTATTTGTTGCTATGGGCCTCCTTAGCATCTAGGCCGCCTCCGTAGATTTAAGACTAAATTACAAACGTCTTTATTTGGGCGAGATGGAGAGTCGCAACTCTCCAGTACAATCTAATTCATAACAGAACAAAACATATGATGAAAACATATTTATGGCTGTCATAAATTCAATAAAATCAAACCTAAAAACCATCAAAAAGTATTAACTTACCACTATTTTGCACATTTCATCTTCGATATCGACACCCTCAACGGAAATCTTCGTTTACACTGAGAATGTCATCTTTGAAGATGAAATGAGCACTTCAGTGGTAAATTAATACTTTATGATTTAATATGGTTTTATTGAATTTAGAAAATGAGATGTGAAACCCGCCCCAACTCTCCATAACGAATACTGTGAGTGCTTGTTAATTGAAAGCTCGGCATTGAAATATAATTATTATGGTCAATAGCTCCTGTCAGATTTGGGCATCGTTATAAATCAATTAATGCATATTAAACTACGCAGGGAAAAATTCTAACGCCGTCTCACGAATACGTAAAAAAAAATTTATAAATCGTTACCAAATTACTTTCAATGGTATGAGGTAGCCGCAAAAGAGCAATTTTAGACATTCGGTCTTGAATGACGCTTTGGGGTTGCCATTCAAGTTTAGGATGTCAATTATCGACATGGAACAATGTGAGTGTGGCAAGAAGGCGTGCTTTGGAGGGCAATTTGGAGTGACAAGCCTGGGAAAAGCAGCCAGCCGCGTTAAATAGGAGGGGAGAGAGCTAAAATCAACATTATCGACTCTCCGAGACAGAATGCCAATCTTCAGCACCTCAAATAACCCATTGAGAAGAATGAGGATCGATCATCGACTCATCGAGCTTCAAGCCACGACTGTAGATGACTACTTTTCCTTTAAGCCCCAGTCACAGGTGTCACAACCCATGAAAATTCAGGTGGAACGAGATGATTTGGCAAGAATATAAGAAAGGGAATGTTTTCGACGCTCTGTTTGGTAAAAGTCACCAAAGAGAAGTGAGGTTTTGATGAAGATAAAAACGCATATAAAAATGAAATAATGTCCTAATCAATCGTTATATTCAAAAGAAAACATTTTCTAGAAAAGTTTATATTCATTAATTCATTTTCAAAGGTTATTTCTTGTGTAACTGTGATAACTAGAATAAATGATAATGAAAATGATTTTACATACTGATAATGGTCAGAGTGTATTCATTAAAATTGTGTCATATCATCAATAGGTACGCATCGATTTTTCAGGTTTATCACATTCAAAAACCCATCAGATAGTTTTCAAGACTTGCAATTGATGTTTGTCCTTAGCGACCCTAATGCGGATCACAACCCCCATTTTTGCGGTAACTGATTCTAAATATATCTTACTCTCCTATTATGCAGCAGTCATTTATAAACAAAAAAAATCTCCTTTTATACTAGCAGTCTCCCTAATTACTCGCCAACCACTTGCAGGGAATTATTGTTGACGTAGTCGAAACTTAGCTAATTAACAAACAGTCCCGGTTTCATGTGATGTATCCATATGACTAATATAAATCAAGGAAGCGATCTATTTTGGATAGGATAATTTGTCGATCAGGTGAATTTTCAGCAACTATTGAGTTTCCCAATCTTTTTTTAAAAACATTAATCCAATTGAAAGATCAATCGTCAATTTACCTGTAGATCTTCCAATATAACACAACACACATAAATATACTAGATATGTGTGTTCATGAAGTGCTTTCAATCTAAATAAAAACATGATTTACATACAATTTCCTTCACTATAAATTTAGACATTCAGATTTAAATAATAAAGTTGCAAGCGGAAATGATATGTACATTCTGGAGAATCGTATAACCATGAAATGGAAACGGAAGAAATAGTAACTGTAATTGGAGAAAAATGAGTAGTTGCGAGACCTTAAAATAGGAGAACGATTACTTACTACATGAAATTTTTAAAAGGAAATGATGATCGAATTAATAACACAGAGCAAGGATTCCTAATTCACACCTCAAGGCTGCTCCATACAGCTCTCAAACAATTAGGGTTGGGTCACCACCTCTGCTAATCGGAATATTTTGCAGGTTCAACAGTTTTTGAGCATTAAGAACAATGTGTTAAAGTATTAAGTATGGTAAAATAATAAAAATACCAAAACTTCCATTAATTTTAATTACAGTTTATTTAGGAATGAACATATCATCTCTGGATTATATTCCTTCTGCGGAATCAACCTTCAAATTGTAAAATACTAACGATTAGATATGCATATTTTTATACTCTCTGAATTCTTTCTACATGGATATATGTGAGAGCAGTCCCATGGGATTGCTCTCCTGCAGATTTACCTTTTCCTCTCAACGACACTCAACCGTAAATTAAAGCAACTCAACATTAAAGATTCCACTTCATTGTTTGTTTTTAAAAAGAGATTTTTTCATCATCTTTATACTTTGGAAATGGTATAATATGACATCCACGCCATGACTTTACATAAAGTGTTTACAACTTTTTATATTAAAAATGTAGCCACTAATTCGAAATTAATAAATTATATTATTTATGAGCTATCGTATCATTGTATTTTTTTCTGTATGTTTTTAGTGGACGAAGAAGCCGAAGAACAATAAAACATGATCTTTTTCTTAAACCATTCACTCTTGATTTGGAGCATGTATTACTGTATGTGGTATACCTTAAGAGAAACTGAGCAAGCAGCAATAATTCGAGAAACAGTATTGCAGCTTCTAATTTAATTATACGTTACTTCTTAAAATTGAATGGCTAACATACGTAGAATACTGACCTTAAGAACTATCGGAAATCAAAGGATTCACTAAGCAGTTTCTTGGGGAACAATTCTGGGGAAACTTATTACATTATATTACTAAACTACCTACGTATTTTTACAAAATGAATGGAGAAACAGAAACACAAAAAGCGTTCAATTCAAGATTTCTCTCATCTGCAAACAAAAATATTGGTTAACACCCGCAAATTGAATGAATGAATTCCACAAAAAACAGAATCAGGCTATTTTAAACGACACCAAGAAGAGAAAATATATCCACGGAAGCAGTCCCCAATTCGCATTATGAATCAAATTTTAGAGCAATAGAATCCGAAAAGCTTAATTTTTTCCGCGCCTTCTGGAAGCGAATTTTTCTTAGTTTACCCCAGTTCATGAGTCCTCAAATTGGCGCAGCGATTCCAAAATCGCAGAAATATAGTAATTCGACGGCAGGGCGCAGTCACGTAGAGCAATTGGAGCTCGTATCTCGAGAGAAAAAACCCTACGACGTCATTTTTCAATTCCCCAGCGAAAAGAGGTGTATAGTTCCGGAGTCGGCCGCCGTGGCGCTCCTTTCCTCGTCGTTTTGATTCTCGCGTACGTAAGGACACCGCTCACGGCGCCCTCTCTCCGCCCATACCACAACGACGCCCCGCCCCCGCCTTCTGTCCCCCCTCCCCCAAACATCGCCTTCCCCTTCGCCTCGCCATAATCCCGCCCTTCGCCCATCCTCCGACCTCACCCAAAACGCCGCCCATGGAACGCCTGCCTCTCCGAAGGAACGGCAAAACAGGAAGTCTAGCGTAATTAGCCTCGAATGACAGAGTCGAGCTGAGGTGTGTAAATAAAGTATGAAGAGAGTGAGTTCTTAGAAAAAAGTGTTTTGCGGGGGCTCTATGAAAGAACGAGACACCTCTTGACGTTCTCTTGGTAACCAGTTGAGAGGTCCCGCGTTAATGGTCTGCTTCATAAATTCGGGAGTTTAAAGTGCGAGAAAAAAACTTCTTTTTTGGGGGAAAAGGAGCGTAATTATTCATTTAGCTCGTGGCCTGAAATCTTACTCAGCGTAACACAATTTTCTGGTGCTCGTTTTTGATAACAATCACGCTGAAAAAATCTCGGTAAAAAGAGAGATTACAGAGATCCATTTGTTTGTATTAGGTAAAATTTAAAACGACCAAAATAAACTATGTGAGCCTTTACTCACATATCTGAATGAATTGTAAGACACTTACGTGGCCAGTAAATAATTCTGGAGGGGGTTTCAATGAGATTAATCGGAACGGTTTTTCTAGCAAGAGCACATTATCTTATACATATATCTTATGTAAAAACTAAACTATATATAACTAAGATAAGGTTGGATAAAATGAAATTTTACATATCTAGCTCCAGGAGTTTTTCATCGTTTTAAAATTACAGCCTTTAATTTATTTTCTTGGTTAATCGGTGAGGACTGATAGAATGTTATCAGCAGTGACTTGAAAATCATGTATCATGCATTAGCTAGTACATTGAGTCCTCAGAAGTTGTGCTCCTTGCGTAGCATTGGAGGAATTTTAAAGATGAAAAAGATCCTTTGCGTATTGGGGGAGGGGGTTTTTAACAACTAACCCTCTCCCTGACTATGAATCTGTGTAAGACTAGTAGAATAAATGCTAACTAAGAAGTATAGAATGCTTGGAAGGTAAGAAGATGAAATTAAATAGCAAAAAGATAAGTTATCAGTAAAAAAATGGAAGAAAATAATTTCCTAAGTGGTAAATCTCGAGATCTATACGGTAATGCACGTGTATGGCGTAGTTGCCTAATTTCGATTTTCTGTTGCGAATTTTTCATACACGAAGGCCCATTGAGTTGAACGGTCGAACACGTGTCCATTAGTTTCAAGCAAAGAAAGTTCCCTGAAAGTTTTGTTTGAATCCGTTTCCCACAAACCTGGTGTTCCCTTTTTAGTTCTAGGATAATGTAATAAAATATTTGTTCACCTTCCGGAGTAGGTAATAAAATGCAATCATAATTCTTTACCACACGATAAATCATTTGAAAAACTGCATAAAACATTTTAAACATTACTAAATCAAAATCACCTTCTTTCATACTTTGTTATCATTCTTATATCTCGATAAGGACGAATGTAAGAAAGAAAACGGCTTCTTGGCCTTCGTGAAGTAAGAGCTGCTTTAATCACGAGCACCGCTTTTCATGCGGTTTACGTCCACGGCTCGTGATGAAAAGTCTAATTTAGGTTGAAGATCTCTGATAGATCAAGCGAGAAGGGAGAGCACTTTTTTCCTCGAAAGCTGTAAATTTTACGCGGGCGCTTAGGTCTCACCGTTGCGGAAAATGATGCAAAAGAATGCGTTGCTCACAATTTTAGGCACTCGTCGACTCCACATGAAATTCATTCATTTAAACTCACTCACTGAAATTGGACTGCTATCTTAGTCTTAAAATAGTACGTAATTACCTATTTAGATACATTTGGAATAGTTTTAACCAGTACCGATACCAATCTCTGTGTTTCTGTCCGTCTTCCTAATGATTATTTCCCTATAAGTCTCCTCTGTAATTATTTTATTACCTTTAGCAATCATTCTATCCCCGTAGTAGTCCCAAGTAAAACTTTCCCTGGCTCCACTCATTCATCTTTAGTATAAACATTACTATTCGATACGCAATTAGATAGGACAGCACTTACTAATTATATTTCCAAATTTATTTCTGTAATAAGTAGGAAGCACTTTATATGGACAAAATTCTTTCACATCATTATGATTGTCAGCTATGGTGGGTATTCCACCAATCTCTATATCTCTTTTATCATATGTCACAAGTCAATCTTATGAATTAAATAATTACTCCTATTTAAACGATATCCTTTGTGGTTCATCCACCAGTAGTGACCACAGATTTTACACATGAATTTAACTATAAGGATATCCTATCATTTACTAAAACTAAAGATATGCATACATTAAACTAAATTTTCAAAATATCAATGCATCTTGAAGAGAATATTTTACTTCATTTAATTCTCTTTGAAGCTGAAGGCCTTTTAACTGTTGAAAGTATTTCTGGAGGAAGTTGAAGTCATTTTTAATTTTTTTACCATAGAGCAATCTCTGAGTGAATCTCTTAATTAAATTTCCATGACTTTTATGCTTGAGAGTTCTCAGAATGAAAAGGACTCAATTTTTAAGGTTATTATCCGCAACAAATGTCCTTGAACTGTCCTTGGAGAAACTGGACGTTATATCAAACTTAAAGAAGAAGCCATTCTACAACCATATCCTTAGCAGGCCTCTTCAGGCCAAGTAGATTGGAAGAAACTTGTATGAGAGAGGAATCTAGTTAAACTTAAATGATAGGGCAGTAATTTAGTTTTCTCAGAAACCGCGATTTTGTTCGGAATCCGCTATATAAATTCTAACTAAAACAATTTGTAAGCTTTATCTGAAAGGGTTTTTCGCATTTCTTTCAACACTAAAAGAAGCGGAAAACGACTGCTATTAGGCTAGTGAGAGGGAAAGTTCTATTATTTCAGAGACACGCGAGGGAAACGCTCTCATTTATTAACCGAAACCAAATCAAGATATGTGGACAAACACCATCCTAAAACAGACCCGGCGAAAGAAAAACCTCCGAAGGAAGGTTTAATAACGTATCAGCGGTATAACCATACTGGTGATTTAGAGAAAACAGACAAGTTTTAGAACCTGGCCTGCTACCTTAAGGGGAATGGGTTCTTATACTTGAATTATATTAACTGTTAATTTTTTTACATGTCATTTTTAACATGTGTCAGTCTCAAAACATTTGTTTTAATGTTTTCTGTGATATTTAGTTTTTTCTCATAGTGCACTATTGCAATCTTCCTATTTTATTTTGTATTAATATCTTTTTTGTAATTTTGTTATGGTACTACTTTTGTAATTTCCATGTTATACACAGCTTTCTTTTATATCTTTTAGCTTGTACTATCAGTAGGTTTGCGCAGGTTTTTCACAACCCACTTATTTGTGGGTGTTTTCCTGTAGTTGGTCCTAAGATATTACCTAAGGTTTTTTACATCCACTCCTTTTAAAGTTTTCTTCTCTATTTATATTTTGTGACCCCTGAGGACGGTAGCATTGCTATAGAAAAGTACTTTGGGTACAATAATAGTGCGGCATTCCTTTCTTGCCTACCGGGAAGTAAGAGGAACGCCGAAAAAAGACGGTTTTTGGAGATTTTAAGCCTCCAATTCACTATTTATATTCACCTACACAAAACATTTATGTTTATAATATCATTGACGAAAAGTTAGATGGAAGAAGAGACTTTAGTCTCAATTTCGTCTTAATAAAGACCTCATAAGACTTTACATGCGTTTTCTAAGATGCTAATGAAAGTTTGGAATGGTTTCAACGCACTTTCCAATCACACGGGTGAGGACAACCACGGCCATTTTCCTTTCAAAAGGAGAAAGCAATCCGTCGTGCCGAATCAATCACGAGAGGATAAAGAAGTGCGATCCGAAAGGTGAGTCAGATGGGTTTGAATTAGCTGTCGTTGATGGCAGCGATCGTCAAGGTTTGAGTGCCGTTCGTGCCTGACTACCAGCGATTTAATGCGATGGCTCGTTTACGTTTATTGGCTCATCTTCCGGATACCGCGAGATGCCTTCGTAAAAACGTGGTAATGGGAGGATAACGGCTTCGAAATCTGCGAGCCCAAACTCCACGTGCTCCTCCGACGGGGGACGTGACAATTTTCGGCGTGAAAAACACAGGCTCTCGTGATTCTCTCCTGTGCCTTCGATACACACCTTAACGGTCCGCAAATGAGAGTTCCGTTGGAGTGTATTTTTTCCTTCAAAATAACATACGCCATGACTGAAACCGCAAAATTTCAAGCGAGGCAAAAAGTGAGCCACAACGCATGGCTTCTTCAGGACAGTAAACATGTAATGATTTTTACTACAAAAAACTTTGAATACCTTCTGCTCTTCATTTCAAAATTCGATTAATCCGTTACTCCTCTTTTTGGCTAATAAATGCATTCCAGGGCTCCGTTATGAAGACTCATATATGAAGATGTTTACATACTGTTTCCACCAGATGCGCTATAATTTTGTTTTATTGGCAACCTCGTCAATTACTTATAACTCTCAGAGAGATTTTTGTATATTCCATTGTATCTATTGCAATTAGTCAACTATTGCGAAAATTAAATTCAAAATTTTAATGGATATATTATCGTATGCTTACATGCCGATGGAAATCGATCAATTGATCGTTGAAGGATGTCGCCTGCGGAGAAAGGTTTTTGTGTGCCTTTGAACTACAAACCAAAATTCAAAATTTTAAACTCGGTTACAGATTTAGTAACAAAATTGATCTGAGGGCGCGTTAGACTTAAAATTCTAAATTACGACAGGTATATGCAAAAATGATATAATATATCATAGCAATGTCAAAAATATCCAACTTTAGTAGGTTTAATTCGATTTTTATTGAACAATTAGGTTTGAGGTCAATCACAGAGGAAGATCGTTAGAATGATGTGCTCTGGGGTAGAATGGTGATGACAAATAGACAAATTAAGTGAAGATATGATTCTACTCTGAGAGGTCTTATTACATTACTACGAAATGCATTCAGGATTTATGACCTGACTTAACGTACTTGTTTATCGTTGTATGAGAAAATTATTAATCAGCAACATCTAAATATATATACATAAAAGAAAAGACTTGCAAAACGAAGACTAGTCAACCTCTTATATATACATAATAAGTATATCAAAATAATGTCAATTATCTTCTACTCGAATGAAGTTAGTGGCCCAAATACAGGGAAGTTTACAATAACGGTTAAAGGTCGTATTGTTACATCTAATAATCATCTCACTCTCTAGATTAATCAAGCTAAAATCTATTCTATACAAAGTAGGTAAGAGAAACACCCGAATCTCAGTTTATGATCCTCTATTCTCTGAATTCGTCTCAGGGCAACAAAACGTTTAGTTTAGGCAGTCGTTGTGAAAACTCTCGTCCCTCCATGGCGTAACACATGTATAAAACCTACTTTAAGGATTCAATTAAATGGGTTACAATGCCACTACTACATTTTTATCCTTTTACGACTATTGTTAGAGGCAGGACAGAGGGGAACGTAGATGTGCAGTCGGCGTGAAATTTCTATTGTTGTTTCTGAAGGTTGCCCTAACCAGCCTCTCTTTAGGTTACTCAACCGCTCATTAAATTGGAGATGGACCTATTGCTAAGGATATATATACATATATACTATAAAAATAATCGAAATTCAACATTTCAATTAAATTATCCACTATTATGACATTGCAACACTGAGAGTTTGATAAGCTAGGTAGCATAATTTTATTATTTAGTGTGATTGTTTTAAGTTCTTTTATAGTAAAAAATAAGGGATGCAATATTCATTCTACTTTATTAGTTTATTCCAAGTTGTCAAGTACCTCTAAAGATAACTAACTAATTCACTAAAAATCAAGAAGTTACATTTTCCTCCTTTTCATCATTTCTTAAATTCATTTCATTGGCTTTTCATTCGCGTTCCATCATTAATATGATGTCAACCACTAATGGCGCTGACTTGAGTAAGAATTTGAACATTGAAAAGTGAATACCGTGATATAGGAAGAAACTATTCAATGACACTCTGATACTTAAAAAATAAAATGTCCAGGTTTGTGGAGGAACTGAATAGAATGAATAATGCCGCTTGGAATTTGTTGGGCCACTTTGGATATAGTTTAAACAACAGCAACAAAGTAACAGCTATATATTGAGAGACGATGGTCTTCTAAAACAGAATTGGAAGGAATGGCGGGAAGAAATAATTGCTGGGGAAGGCAGACCTAGGTTGAATTACGAGAAACAGGTGGTGGAACGATCTAAAGTTAGGAATGATGCGAGAATGATGCAATTGGCAGCAAATAGGATAACTTAGAGAGTTGCAACAAATCAATCCTCTATTGTGATCAGTATCATGATAATATGTAAGAGGAGGTTAAAAAAAAATCGCAAATTTTCAAGGAAGGTGCCTTCAATCATACTCTATAGTATAACAGATCTTTGATAATAGGACAATAAGAAAGTCAACATATAATGCTAGAAAACAGTGACCAAATTTTAAAAGACGAGACGCGTCGACAACTTGAAGGAAATTTTATATCTTCTTGACCCAGTAGATGGTACCGCTATTGAGTCGAAATTTTCCTTTTCTCCCTCCGAATAGGAAGTTGGGCACCGATAACTTCGTCGGCCATCTTTTCCTCCTATTAATTGCCAGCGCTTAAGCGGCCATTTCCTTCCTCTCTTCTTATACTACGCTTCCTGCTCACTCAAAATCCTACGCTTCTTCGATATGAAGGAAACGCTGAGATAATATTCGTAAAAAATAAGACTAACTATTAATTGCTTATAAAATCATCAACCGGTGTCCAGATTTAAACTCTACCGGATAATGAGATTTTAGTCTGTGGAGAAAGAATATTCTATACCTTTTCGATCTTTTAGCTTGGAAATTTCCATCGGTCTCCCATAAAAATATAAGTTTTTAGTAATGGCGGATTGTTATCAATTCAGACTTCGCAGTAACAGAGGATTTTTATCATAATTATTATGTATTTATCATTATGATATTATCTATGGGAATTATGTGACAGTTCAAATGCGCGAGAAATATAAACTATACTTTTTTGTATTTTATAACTTACGCTATAATTTTTATGATATCTTGTACTTATAGTATAATAAATAAACAATTATAATTTATCTTATTCTTTATAGTTGCTTGATATTTTGATGTGATATGCAACGTTGGCATGTTTTATCTTTAGTTTGCAACAAAATGGGCGAATCCTGTTGAGTTTATAATATAATTATTATGAATTATGTCAGAAGTGAACAAATAGTCTTGAAGGAAGTATTCTCGGGTTTCCAAATAGTCTTGTTTCAATGTAGAACATAACATGTGCGGATAAAAATAATGTGTAACAATACAAAACCCTAATAATACACCTTTACAAATCTTACGTGATTGAAGCTATGTCAGACAGATCGCAGAGAACTAAGAGAAACAGCAGAAGCCAGAGAGCAATTATTTTTAACAACGCAGAACCCTTACAGAATATCATACAGGCTTATCATACAGAATATCATTCGCCCCAGACCCCTAATTCGTTCCTTAGAACTTAATTCAATTTATGTATTAAACAGTTATTCAACGATTTATTTATAATCTCACACTCTTAAAATAATATTTGAGTGCGCGTGCTATAATGTATTATATATAATATGATGTATATAATACAATCATGTATTTATAATCTCTCACTTTTAAAATAATATTTGAGTGCGCGTGCTATAATTATATACTCACATTGGTTGAACATTATTGCAAACATGTGTGCGTATGCATATGTATGAACATAGGAATGAACGCTCAAGCATTTGTCCTGAGTCGGGAGGAAAAACCCTCAAGGAAAGCAGCGTCAACCGTGACAACGTCGTGACACAAGAGCAGTCATCAAGCAGCGACCAGTGCTATCATTGAAAATTTTACATGACACACTCAGAATGAGCATCCTTCATCACATTTCACAAATGCCGATAAGAAACTACGATAACCGATCATAAATAACTCGTAACAAAAACGGTAGGCATACTTTCTCTCCATGGTGTGATGATGACTCTGCTGGAACTTGCGAAATAAACAAAAAGTTGACCAAATCTTTAATTGTTTCCTATTTCGTAGCGCAAATCGCTCTTTTGATTTCCCCAAGGACGTCCTTGGCGAATTCTTCAGTGACAGCAATTCAGCGAGGACCGCGGTCGGTCACGGATGAGTGATACGTTTGTATTTTGCGGTGAGCCGATTGCTAGTAAACAGTTTCACCCAGGCAGTGGTGCGTGGGATCTCTTGAATTCGTATTGTTGCGGCAAAAGTTTTTGATCATGAACCTTTTCTAACTTGTCTAGCTGCAGCAGGTTCTCAGAAGAAGATATCAGTAACTGCGTGATTCCATAGCAACAAATATTTTAGTTCTTTGGTTTGACGCCGATGGACGTCCATTGTCAAAATACTCCACCCATCCTTAACTCTTTAGACTATTGTGTCCCTCGTCCGTTTATGACTATAGATCAGGTTTATGCAACATTTCGGGAGAGTGGCCGCATTAAAACTAATGGAACACGAGGGCCTTTGACGACTTCCCTTAAATTATACAACCATGCTTATATACAAGTATTTCGTATTTTCCTCAAGTTATTTTTGTGCAGATTACTTGTGCCAAACAGTGCAAGCACAATAAGCTTTAGTTGAGACAAGAATGATTTTAACGAATAATTGTAAACAATTTTCTATATAATACTCAATCAAATGTACATAAATATAAGCTACGAGAATTTCGGCGTTCCTTTTGACTCTTAGGAGAGAAAATTCATGTATATTTGCGACATTTATGTAGTGAATTACTCATAAGATATACGGCTGGGGAGAATATCCATTGTTCGATGGTGAAAATGAATGAAAGGATTTCGACAATTATGATATCAGTGACAATTTGCATCAGTGATGATTCTACATGTCCGCAACCGCTGGGTAATAGGTTTCTATCGTTCCGAATCATCAGAAACCTTGTCCCTTTAATTGATTTTTAAAATTATTCTATCAAAAGTATCAAGTTGACGTGAATTCCTCAAGGTATTCACTGCACCGATTAAGTCACCTGAAGTATTAATCAGCCTTGAGCTGTCGCGACCCACGTTCATTTCATAACGTCATTGCGATGCAAGTAGTCGAGTAAAAACAAGTTTCCACTGACAACGCTTATTACCTCTTGAATTGAATACGTAACTATCATGTTCATCATGCTGGGAATCGACGTCCATTACCGAGACAAAATAAATATATACAGGACAGCCAGAAAAATAAAAAGTTGAGCCATCAATCACAGACAGAAACAAAGTTGTAAGAAATAAAAGCTATGCATATTTCAAATATTGTATCAATTATTCATCAAAGAAATAAATTCATGGAAAAGGTGTACCTGAAATATGAACATTCAAATATTTCTTCTTCGCAAAGTAATGAAAATTAATTATAGGTAAGTAAATTGAAATTTAAGGACCATTATGGTGACAAAATAATTGTTGATGGCAAATGTATTCGAAAAAGAAAACTGAGCTTCAAAAATAAAGAGAAACGCAAATTTTATAAAGCAGCGATGTATGCCAAGAGAGCTAAAATCACCATTCGAAATCCACATCTTCGACGCATGAATTAATCATAATTTTTGCAGGTTTTTATCTACGAAACTATTTGTTATGACCGATTTGTCAGATCAAAGAAATTCCTATTGTTGGATTCCTTCCAAAGTAAGTGTTATTAAATTTAATCACTTTAGATATAAATGCGGATACATTAGCCAGATTTAAATGAAAATGTTCTTGTATTCCTTTACGTGAACACTTCCGCACAATATTAAGATTTTAAAATTAAACTCTAAATGATAAATACTGTAGAATCGCTATTTACATTAAAATATCCACTACTAGAATCAAATTAATGATTATTATATAATACAACATAATATAAAATTAATTTTAACCAAGCTCCCGGATAGTTATGTGGACAGCGCGTTTGCCTTTGGTGAAAGCGGTCCCGGGTTCGATTCCCGGTGGGAGCCAATGTGCGAAATGACCTAAGCTGTCGAAGCACTTTTAACAATAATACTACTACTACCAATTTTAACCAATATCCAGCAGAAAATCGTCACACTGTTGGACGATTAATGAATAAATGAATAACATTTACCATCTGAAAACTGACCTAGAATTATGCTCATGGGGAGCAAATTTCTCGGTAAAAACTTAAAGGATAGCTTCTGTCTTCCCTTCGTGGAACCTTCTAATATAGTTCATGGTGAATAAATAAATGGACCAAAATACTTCGGAATATTTATTCACCATGAACATCAGTAAGAACTATCTAAAGACTTAGAACAGCGAGGCAGTATCAAAGAGCCCAACCGCGTGTTTCAAGAAAATTCATTGAAATGGTACATCATGGAAACATTTCGAATTTAGCAAAATTTACTTTCCCGACTAAAACAACTTTCTAGGCTTTGCCGGTAAAACTCGGAGGGAAATTCCTTTGGACCACTCTCTTCCCAAAGCCGCTCTAATTTCATGAATTCTGATGTGCCCCAAACGACGGTGAAATCACCTGAATACGACCGACTAGAAAAGGTCCAACTTTCGGGATTTCAAACAAAAAAACTTGCATAACACGGTTTTTAAGGGCGACCAAAAAAAATCAGGTAGACTTAATGTTTCGTCGGCGTCGATAAAAACACACGGAGGACCTTAAGTCGCCGAGAACGGTTAAAATTGAAGAAAAAACTCGGGGAGGAAGAAGGGGCAGTTGAAGGTTGAATCAATGCCCTCTTCGTTTCCATTTGGCTTATGGCCTCAGGGGACAGGAGAACAGGCCACCGAACTACTCTCTCCCATCTTCGTAACACTCCAGTTCTCTAATATCCGAGACCTCTTCCGAACGTGATTCTATTTGACATAAAAAACAAGTGTAATGCTCAACTTGCGCGTGCTTTCTATTGAGCATCTCAATGGCGTTTTAAATTCAATGGAACGTTTATAACGGGGTCCACTCTGGTGGAAAGAAATGCACGGAAGCTAAGCCAGTGGTGAAGAGAGCTATTAAAGGTATGATAGATATTGCTTTTTGATATAATGACTAAAATTATATTATTATATAAATGCTCCATTAGTAAAAAACAACTCTTTAAATTGTTTCACTATCTTCTACATATACTACCCGATCTCTAGTTTCTATATTCTTAAAATTACAGTCATAGAGCTGCAAATTTAAATTGTTAATATTATTATTATTATGTGATAAACAACAAGTAGGCTGTAAGCCAGGTGGCGGTTTTTCTACAAATAAAAATATACGTATTATCAGTTAAACATACATAAACCTTTTGTTAGTTTTACTAAATGCAAACTTAAATCTATATATACATATTGCACATGAATACATACATAATGTGATAGTGGTTTAGGAGTACTAGCTCTGTTAAGATGTTAAACCGACACTCATTTTCAATCCTTCATAATATTATAGTTACATTAATGAATTTTCAAGGAATAGGATAATTAGGTTTCACATTGAAGTATAGGTTTATATATTTTATGATTTTAAAGAAAATTTTTAAAAACTAATCGGATGATACAAAAGTTATTAATGCTCATAATGTGAATATAATTTAGCCGTGAATCAACTTTGGTATTTCATATTGTGCGCAAAATAATCTTTTATTTTAAACCAAGTTCTTTACCCACTTACGATCCAGCTAGATAATTGCCCTAGCAAGAACGCATCAATATTGAAAGTTAGATCATTTGGGATATTCCAACATTCATAAATAATCATAAATCGTAATAATAATATTCCGTTGAAAAAAATCAGTTCAATCTTGTTGTAGCTCTTTCACTTCTGTATTCTATCAGCTCCATTTAATGAATAAAAAAGGAATGACTGTTTTGAAGGAATTTTTCTCATGTGCGCGTGGACAAATCGTTCAAAGAATACCAAAGCAAATGGTTGATACACATTTTTACACCTAAGTAAATCGATTAACAAACAAAGAAACAAAAGTTGTATTTATCAGCAGTTTTACGCGATTGGTAGGAATTGGAAACTTAAGAAATATTGCTTTATGCTGTAGATATTAAGATACACTTTAGCTAACGAATGTCTCAGTTGCTTAATATGATTTCGGAGCGAATACATTTGTCAGTCGCAGTATCTCTGTAGGGACATAACGAGGAAATTGTCGAAGGGTGCACGAAGACGTTTGGTACAAGATGGAGAACCTTTTCAGAAAAAGATCCTTTGGAGAAAAAATTCAATCGTCTCAGGCCGTACGTCGTGGGAAGACATTTTCACTATAACATGATAAACTTCAGGTCTTCACCTGAAGACCTGAAAGATGACCTCTATGCCGAAACCGTTCGGAAAATAAAAACTTTAGTGTGGAAATTCACGAAGTTTTTCTTGCTCTTGCCATAGTCATGGAGAACCTTTCATTAATTTCGTCTTAGTATTGTTCTTTGCGGTAATAATATGAAAGATACTAAGGTATGAATTACACTGAGTAGTGCCGCTCATCTTGGCCATCAAGCAATATACATGGAATTAACCCTATAGTATATATAGTATAATAGCACTCAATACACTGGATTCATTGCTATTTATTTGGTTACGTTACTGCATTTCTATTAGCTTCCTCCACTCAGTACTGGCTCAGTGAGGAAAGCTGGGGCAAACTAAATTCACAACTCATATTGCCATAATACCATATTCTCTCTCTAAGACTTTTGGTATCTAACGGAGGAGGGTTTGCAGTCAAACTTTACCTTTCGAAATGAATAGTTGTATGAAAATAGACGCGTAAACTGTGTAGGTGTGGAACTTCCTCTCTTTTTTGAACCCGGACATTTCATAGAAGAGATAGGATTCCCATAAGATCGGAAGTGGAGACGCGCAAGAAGGAAGAAAGAGAGAGGAAAGACCGTCTCATCGCGGAGAGAAGAACGGATGTGGCGTGTGTTTTGAGGGTGCGGCAAAGCGTGACTTCAATGCACGCTATGCGGAGACCTAACGCAAAAGTCATAGGAAGAGGAGCAGGCAAGATCAAGGCAACGGAAGAGGGAACTCCCCTATCCACGCACCTCCTTATTTCCTTCCTAGCCTTACGTGGAACCATTTTTTCCAAGAAGCAAAGATCTAGATATTTCTCATTAGATCCAGCATAAAGATAAAACGTTTAGGTTCGGGTAGGGAGACAATGACGCAGCTTGCGAATGGGAAGACAAAGGTCGCCGAAACCCTGGCCACAGACCTGTTCTGAAATTTTAATTTCACTCGGTTTTATGGGGCGTGATTCCAGGGTATGTCTGATACGAGTAGAAGAATGAAGAAGAGCTAACGCTATAACTGAAATGATTTCCAAGTACTGTACATTCGATATCAACGGAACGATATTTCAGGTTCCTTTAGAAACAAATTTCAAAACTTCTAATGAATTCCTTTTGAAATGTACTAACATTGCTTAAGGAGTATAGGATGCGTATGAACCAGTTGTGGCACAAGTTTAAGCTGCAAATGATTTTTCTTAGACCATGAGCTGAGCATTACAGAAAATAGAAAGTACTAGATTTTCTTTCTGTTTGATGATATAGTATCTTGTTTGCTAACAGACGACACCGATACTTTCTAAGCGGAGATACTGCTCTGAGAATTTGATTTAACAATCAACGTAATTAATCGTTATTCTAGGCATAGCAAAACTGCCTTCCTTAATGACATTCTTAAAAACACATATTCTTAATTTTTTTAAGGAGTGCCAAACTGTGACTAAGAAAGTGTTTTAACCCTCTTGAATAATCTAAAATACAATTTCTATCATATGCTGAACAAGATATATATTGTGAGCATATAGTTATTTTGAATTCCAATTTTTAGTCCCTTAGGTTTGTGAGGTTGAGAAATAAATTTACGCTTTAATGACTGGCAAATTATTTTATTTTTATTACCATTTAAACCTTTCCTTTCGCTGAAAAATTTTCATCTAGAGAATTAAAATTAGCGTATTCGTGAATAATGTGACAGTCGGTGAAATATAACAGTAATTTATTATAAATTGTGTAGTAGGTGTTAGAGGTTGTGGATTGTTTATTACGAAATCCAGGGTAGCAAAGTGGGTAGCATGTTCGCCTTTGATGAGAGCTTTCCCGGTACAATCCCAAAATGGTGTGCTCCGTTATCAGCGGTTAGAGACGTGCGAAATTACCACAGCCGTCAAAGCACTTTTGAAAATAATTCTACTGGAATATAAGAATACCAGTGCGAGGTGGGAAAATATTCAATGAAGGAGTACAGGACAGAACTTCAACGAGGGGATATTAACGGTATTCGTATATAACCGTAAAAGGAGTTCGTATTCCTTCACTTTGGATGTCCACAACATCTTACTGCTATTCTAAGAAGTTGTAACAACGTGTCTTTCAAAATAATATTCCAGCGATGGTTGAGAAGAAAGCTCGTATAGAAGAAACAATATTTCAAAATTTAACTTGCGTTGAATCATTTACTTATTTCAAGAATTCGTATTTTATATTTGCAGTTACTATTGTGATCATATAAATTTTTCATTCAAAAATATTAAATCATAACACCCTTAGATTTAGTTCTTGTGCTGGTAATGTTTAAACCTCTTTAATCTTATTTAATAATTCAGCAGACGGTGTTTTCCATCCAAATTTATCAAAGGGATAAGATATCGATTGCGAACAAAGCACAATGGAGCACACCACAAGAGCTATGTGAATGACGATAAAGGGCATGTCGCAATGCAAAGGTGACAGAAAAGGTCGTCACGATGATTTCATCTTTTTGTTCTCAATTTTTGTGTCGTCATATTCTTTCTCATTGACTTATATTCAACTTTCAACTTCGTCCTTTCAACATTGCACACAATAGAAAACGTCTGAAAAACATTCTACAAAAAACTGAATTAAGAGATTCAGTTTTTCTCATAAACTTATTTGAAATACTACTTTCTCTTGACGACTTCTTTGAAATATACATAAAATGTAAATGAAAAGACTGATTCTAGATTCATATCACTAGTTCTGCGGGCATTCAACTGAAACACAGCATAGCAATTGTTATTATATAAATTAAGCAAAGAGATTGATACCACTGGTCCCTATCAATGACGAGAATAATGAAGTGGAATTCATCCACTCACAGATACAGAAGAAATTATCTCCTCCATTGTGCCATTATCTCCTCCATTGATTAATATTTGCGTGAGGCTCGTGAAAGATTACATCGCAGGCAATAGAATGTATTCAGTTTTGCAATTACTTTTGCAAGAAAGCCACTAACATGCTAATGAGATTTAGATTTAAGGACTCATTATCAGTTTTTGATTAAAATTCATGAATGAAACGTTACTTAAAAGAACGCTTTCCTATATATGTACACATTTTGTCAGATATTGGTCAAATATTATAACCGTCACAAACGAAAACTACTAAATTCAACAATCCATTGCACCTCAGTTCTACCTCGGAACTCAGAATAATAATTGAGCAGTCGCAAGCATTCGTTAACGGAGTGATTATCAACTAGCAGAACCGACCAGTAGGCGGTGTGGGAGGTATACAATACCAGCGACCGCGATTTTGGCTGGTGAGTTAAAATTACAGCAAGGGATTTTCAAGGACCGAAAAGCTGGTGATATTTTCTTTATTTTTGAATCTTTCATGGACTATCTTTTCTCTAACTACACATTTATATTATGGAAAATCCATGGTTATAGAAAAATGGGCCGTCATACACCTTACTCTCAGACCCGCACTTGAAGCCACTTTTATGCTGCCTTAAATGAATTCCCGTTGAGATAATTCGTTCATAAAATTTAAGCGTGAATACCCCAACAATAAACTTTCCGTTGTTAAGCCACTAATACGGACATGTTTAACCGAATTGGATCTCTACCTTACGCCACTCTTTTCATCGAATTTTCACAGCAATTATCAGCATCAAGAAGGTAAAACTCACTTAGCAGAGTCCGCAAAAAGAAATTTCAATAATAAAAACCCAGGTTTTGTTACCGTAAAACATCACCAGGTGAAATACATTGAAAAACTGATTTAAATAAAACTGACTAAAACAAATATCAGCTGGAACACCTTCACCTCGTGTTCGTGAGCATGTGGCCCATAGAGTAGAGAAATCCTCAAGTTCTAAGACATCAAGTTTGCTATTTGGGCTTCCACATCGCAACCTAATCTCATTACCTCCAAAGCCTTTACGGGCGAACAATAAAAAATTCGATTGAAATTCAAAATTTCTCTGAGCGACGCGTACATGTTTATCTTCGGAGAATTAACACTCGGGCGCTCAATCACGAAACCCTCGTGCACCGAGCTCCCTTCCTTTTTCGACGGCTCCTTCGACTGCACGCACCTTTGACTTCATCAAGAACCTTCCCCTCCTCCCCCGCACCGCTCCCCATACCTTCGCCTCAGGTGGGCGTGAACTCGGGACCGCGGGTCGCCAAGCGTAAACACAGGGCACAGCCGCCGACGGCCCGGAGCCAAGCCATGGCGGAATGGATGCGTGATGGCGGTGGGGAAAGAAAGGCGGCCGAGGAAATGACACAAGCAGAAAAAGAATGGAGAATCAGATGTAGGAGGAGGATGATTGTTTCCAAGGCGGATTCCAAGGCCTTTTGTTCCCTGCTCATCAACTCCAAAAGGGACAACGTATTGAGAGACTTTTATTTCATTGTTCGCCAAGGAGGGAACCGAGTTCGCTGAGGCTTTTCCTCGTACACTTTGATTGATATATGCGCGTGGAACGATTTACAGAGATTTGCTATTTTGCATTGAGATCTAATGCCTAGAAAATCCGCATCAAACCAAACTTTTGCTAGGCCACTTTACAAATGATGGAAATGTAGTGAGAAGGAAATCGGTAGTTTAGTTGGTAAGAACATATGCCCGGAAAACGGGAGAACTGAGTTCGAGTCTCCGCCAAGTAACTATTTTTCACTTCTTGCGCAACCAACAACAATTTTAGACCACTTTATTTTAACGACTCGGCTTTCGTAGCGTCGCTCCATCTTCAGGTGGCAAAACAAGAAATCTTATAAATATATATACAAATGAACGTCAATAAAATCAGCAAATAGGAAGGAAGAAGAAGGAAAAGATGCAAATGCAGCAGGTAAGGTGAAGAAGGAACAACTGACTTTAAAATAAAGTAATCTAGTAAAAGTTGGTTGGCTATGGATTTTGTACACGTTTATAGTTACCACAATATTGAACTTGAATCTGTATCGTTCTAATAAGGTTTCTATTTTTCCATTACATGTAGTTTTGTTCTGTCTACTTTTTTTGAGATGTCTCTTTCTCTTAAATTTTAAATGACGAAGGGTTACATTTAAGACGAGACTCATTTTTCTACATTTCGCACAAATACAAGGCCTATTATTAATATTGGTAAACCTCTCGTTATCTGTACCTCAAACAGCCGGTGTTTTGAAAAAGGAACCTTGTTTTACATTTTAATGTACATATGTACCAAATCTCGTTTTTTGACAACCTTAAGTCGGGACAGTGCTCGACCGGTAATTTGATTTACGTCCACGACTAGTAAGCATGCTGCAATGGTACACGACCCTGTCTATTCGACGTCAATATCATTTTCAGTCGAGTAAAAACAGTGAAATATCGGAGTTAAGGTAGAGAAACTCAAACGTATGTTAATTTTTATCCGTTTATTTAATTTTAATTTCCACCGACACTCCCTTCCCTATCCTACTAAATCATATGAGGGTAATTCATTTTATGAATCTACATTTCACCCTAACATCCGCTTCGACAAAATAAGGCTGCTCGACTGACTCAGTCGCACTGTCTCAGACAGGCTGGAGAGCACAAGGTTTTGCTACGGGATGAGTCGTGCACTACTGGCTGTCGCTTGATCGCTAGTCCTCACTTGGTCGATTACAAGACCGGAGCGGTCGTTCGTCGTACATACACTCGACCACATGAGAGTACGACTTTAGTGCCGAGTTGTTTTTAAACAGCTTACATCTCCTACTTCAGCAATCCAAGGTTTCTCAACCAGACCACAGCCGTACATTAACATACTAAATTGAACTTCGTCGCACTTTGAGCTGCATGTTTGTCTAAATTAAAATACCAAATGAGAATTCATTAAGCGTGAAATAAAAATTGTGGACATGAAATTACCAAGTTTGATCAATTAAAAATTATTTCATATTATCGCACTAAAAATCGTGCTAGTAACATGTGGCACGACTATATCTTCATAATGGTGAGCATAAATACAGAGGCTCTGCATATAATAAGCAATGACGAAGGACCTCCTAGGGTATGTAACTCGAACACACATCCTTGCGGCCACGAGCATTCAACACTATGAGCTGAGAATAGATAACTCAAAACAATAATAATTGCAAACGGAATTCGATTTTACAACTCTACGATCCATCCCTATAAAATAATTTTCTACATATAACAAATAACTGTATCAGATACAGTATAAATTCTGTAATTTTCGCCTACGGATAACACAAATACTGTATTTTTACAAGATAGAGAAATGATAAAAATCTGTTTCTTTTCTCCACCATTCTTTCTTACATATATTGTATTGTTAGATTCAATATTTTTGGCTGCTCCTCCACTATTTACTTCATCATGTGGTTATTCTGTTTTTTTATCTACTACATTCTACCATTTTTAATTTACTACCTAGAAATATCTGCCTTAAACTAAAGAAAGGGTAATCAATTTTATAAGAATGATAACAACACAGGTATGATAAGATTTTATCTTGGATAAAATTTGTGCCAATCAAGAGAAAGTGTAAGGACTGAATGAAAAATATGGTATTTTACCCTGGTTTAAATGGACCGCAAGTAAGAAAAAATAAAAGGAAATAGCTGGTTGAATATGGTTAATGAAGTTCAAGAGAAAATAATTATACAGTGGTTGCTATAAGAGGAAGGGCACGTGAGTTTGGCTGGAGAAAAATAAGTATTAAATAATACACGTGTAATACGTTCAAAAATTTCCCGAACTTATTTTTTCCCGCGAAAACGTCGAGCAGAAGAATTGTAAAATTCTTGTAGTAGATAGGTAGTTAGTTGGTAGGTAGCTGTACTCACAATAAGTTGCGCTATCTACTATCAGAATTTTACATCTATCCTGCTCAGCGTTTTCTCGGTAAAAAATAAGTTCGGGAACTTTTTGAACGTATTATATACCTGTAAATAAATTTAAGTAGAAGTGAAAAGTAGAGAGCAAAATAGGGCTTCAAATTGTTATCTAATTCAGAAAGAAGCGCGAGTGATATCTTTCGTGTGTATTTTACCAATCTCTACCGGAATTTTCAAAACTTCCAATGCTTAGAAGACGCGGAAACGAAGGAACGTTTGTCTTTTCCATCAATTTCATACCTTTCCATCAATTCCTCGTTTATTTTTCTTTCTCTTATTTGCCTTTTCCAAGATGTCTAAATCTCTCAAATCCCTTCTGTTCCTCCGGAAAAAGCCTCCTGTTACTTTCTTCCGAATCCATTTCTTTTTCCTAACCCAAATTTTCCGCCATTTCGTTTACGATCTTCCGGCAAATGGCTCGATTTTTATGTCTTATTCTTCTTGGATCCGACCCAAGATAGCGGCGGAAGCCTAAGATGGGGCCTTTTTTAATTCTCTCTCCCTCCACATCATAGGCCCGTCCCTGAGATAAAGGCCGCTCTATCCATCTGCCCTTCCTCGTTTTCATACCTATAAAAAGGGAAATAGACTCCCATTAGCATTTACATTCTAGCCACTGCTTCCCTTTCTTCTTCGCTCGGTTATCGTAGGATAGAATAAGACGGAAGCATTTCATTAATGGAATGCGCCCGTTTATTGATTCCCTCATAAATACTCAATGGAAAAGTTTTTGTTTCAACCTAATACCTTTCTCATCCCCATTTTCCATCAATAGTTTTTTTTTTAAGTAGCTAGTGTTTAAATGAAACGGCTTGGCTGAATAAGAGGTTTCTTCTACGATGTCTCGATGGACTCAAACAGACTCTATTGGTGAGAACACACTGAGCTAGATGAAGGCATAACGTTTTCCACGACGATAGAGAAATAGTATAGTTCATTTAACAATCCGAATCTTAAAACAACTGAGAATAAATGTTAATAAAAGAAGTCCTAAAATGTTCGGTTTTGCACATACTTGCATACCGGCTCGAAAATTATCTCTATCTTTTACTAAATTTATCCTTAATTTCAACGTAATATTTAGACTAGACATGTTCAATAACTAGATTATCAAAAGATATACATGAAAGAATGCCTTGTTTTCGTGTAAACCTTATAACCGAATCTAATTTCTCTAGTTTCTATTTATCTTTACGCTTACAGAATTCTTACAATAACATCCTAACTTCAGGATAATAGAATTATTTATAGCATATTTCTTCGATAATTAATACATATTTTCGTGTAAAGGAACTTAAAATCATAAGTATCCCATTAAAAGATTTTTATTTTGACTTTCTCCCTATACGTAGTATAGAGAAAGTATTGTATTCGCAAAAACATTTTACCTCCAGATTTCAACGGAAATAGATGTTTTGGGGCCCATTGAGTTCGTTTTCGCTATTTTCCCGAACATGTCTGTTTGTGGTAAAAAATTTTGTGGGGACTCTATCTTAAAAAGTAATTATCCGATCATTTCAAAATTTATAATTAGTATTTTCCTAACAATGCCAAGAGTTGATTAGTTTTTGATGAATATCGCTTAACCGGAAGTTGCGGTTTATCCGGAACAAAATGTTGTTTTTTAAATATCTCTGTCAGAATGCAATGTAGGTATATACAATTATAAAAAAAGTTATAAATAATGTATTTTACTACAACTTTTGTCTGAAACATTTTGCTGTAACGCTCTTTGTTTTGGAGTTATTGGTAGTAGTAGTAGTAGTATTCTTAAAAGTGCTTCAACAGCTTAGGTCATTTCGAACATTAGCTCCCACCGGGATTCGAACCTCGGACAGCTTTCACCAAAGGCAAACGCGCTGTCCACATGACTATCCGGGAACCTTGGAGTTATTTATATATTACCGGCATAGGCTTCTGTTTTCAATAAATATGGAGAAAGTCATGTGTTGGCCACATCAGATTGTTTTTATTTTCATTTGACACCTTAAAGTTTACCCGAAAAGCTTCAAACTATTCCTCGTATTACCACAATTGCTCAGGGAATTCAAGTTGAGAAGCACTTCTGAAACCAAAGTAACTCTTGGGAAAAATATATATTCAAGCACGACGAAACTTTTGAAACACTTGCTATAATTTTCAACTCAGAAGAGCCATTAGTTAATAGAAACACGTAGCAGGTAATGAAATTACATATCGTTAATGAAACCACTGACAGGTAAAGGTAAGTGGAAAAAAAATTCGCAGTAGAGTTCCACCGATTGATATAATTATCCAGACTCAATTATAACGAATTTAAGTAAACTTTTTCAGAAGCCATCATTTCACTAGCGTGGGAAACATTATTTGAAATCCAAAGAAAAGCCCAATCTAAAATTAACAAGTCACGAATTAACTTTAAAATAACAAAAGCTCTGATTGAAACATTTTATCTTTATGGCTACGGAAATTTGATAAAGAAAAGGACGAAATACATTTCCAAGCCATAAGAATATTATCTCCGATATTTGAATATTTATGAATTCCGTTTCAGTGAAAATCATCGATAAGAAGATTAATTTACTCTGCATTAACAGTTCGCAGGTGTACTAGAAGGAGCATTAAAGCGGCGAAGAAGAGATTTTCAATAAGAACACGCACGGCCTTCAGGAATACAGACTCCACGACGCCGCAAGGACGATATCACTCTTAGTTGCGCTCACATCCTAACTTTCCTTGCACACGAATACGTGGACGGGAAAAAAGATATTTTCGTCGAGAGATGAGATTCCCAGTATCCCTTCAGTTTTTACCCTTTTCTTGGAATAAGTAAGCGGTCACGACATACAAGTGTTTGGCGTGCTTGTCACCGTATCAGCTGCCGCTCTCTCGATAGCGTGACTAAATCTCTAACTACTAGTGTTTGGACCAGAGCGCCACGAACGTTTGTTTAGAACGATTTCAATCGCCACCGCTACCAATGCCTCCGCTGACCATCGTGATAAAATAACCGAAACGCACGTGATGACAGGTAGCGTATAGCTCTCTTGCAATGTTAGTGCAACTACGGTGTTCATTGAACGGTGATGCGAAACATGGATTTTTATAATGTTGCGGATGTAAAAACCAGGGAAGTCATCGAATCCAAAGCATATTCCATTGATCTCTGTAGCTAGGGATCTTAAAATATAGGAATAGTTCTCGGGACGAGTTTATTCAATGTCCTGGAGAATATAGCCGAGTATGCGGCCGAAACGTCGACTGTATAGAGAGCCGCGACCCGACTGAAGTCTCGAGAACTATTCTACATCCAACTCACCGGGAAAGAACTAATTCCATCTAGATCTCAAAATAATTTATACTAGAACGGTTTCTCTCAAAGCAACATCTGATTCTATAAACTTCATACGTGCGAAAAGTTTGTCGCAAATGAAATTTCTAAGAAATCATCCGCTTGATTATTTCCAAGCAAAAATTCATTTCTATTTTGTGACAAGGGTAATATTTGGGCTCACATTACATCTCTCAAAAGCGGAATCCGATTCAGTAACAAGTGAATGCCTCAATCGATTACTGAAAATCCATATAGGAGGATATTTTTATGACTGTCCAACATTTTTGTATTGCTGAGGATCCATACGCCGACATATAGCACGTGATTGTTCATATGTCAGCCCAAGGGACAAAATGTTTTCTTCCAATTCACTTTGCGTGGGAATAATTCAATATTAAATTAATTTCAAGCTTGTTGAAACTTGATGGATACAAAAGCTGATGAACCAGTAAATAAAAAAATGGTAATAATACCAAGTGTAATAATTAATTATGTTATAATAAGATAAAGTTTCCTATTTTCTTGAAAAACCCTTTATCTGATGTTATTATAATTACAATGAAGGAAAGAAAAATATCAATATATATTACATCATTATAGATGATGGATTTTCACTCTCCTCACCTAACATTGTGATTTTTTATATATATAATTGAATCATATCATAGATAGATAAATAAAGGCATTTAACAATATTATAAATTTTTTTATCGGCTAAGTCTAGGCTGAAACGTATACCTTGGTGTTTATGTTCATAAAGGGGGCCAGCTAATTAATATATTTACTATCGTTAATGTAAGATACGGTATTAAAACATTTCCTAGAACCTTTAAATCGTAGCAGTAAAATACTTGGATGATTTTTGTTAACTTTAAAGCTTAGACAAACATTTTCAGTGTAAGTATTAAAAAAAAACAAAATTTAATGTTTAGAAAAAGGCTTATTTGCACAAATTTAATTACTTTCCGGTGGTAAATACTTGGAATTTTACGACTTTACCATCGTAGTATGGATTTCTTTTTTTTTGAAATTTGATCGTTTTTAGGGTCGATATAGAGACACGAGTTAACTATTCAGTCATACGCTCAACATAAAAGTTTCGGATTCTGCAAAGAGAGTTTTGAATAACTTTTGAACAGGAGAAAAAATAAAAAAATACATAGTAAAATGAATCGGCTGGATTACGAATAAATATTCAAACTGTGGCCGAATATTCTTATAATCCGCCGCTAATTCGAGAATAGTTTCCGATAGCACTTAACGAGGATCGTGAGAGATCCTCCAAGATTTTCACAATCCCAATTTTTTCTCTAAAATTTTCTTGAAAGCTTTATTCTTAGAACTCTTTGATCAGTAATTGCATTATAAATTGACTGCAATTTAATTTATAATTTAGGAAGCTATCAATCTTCGAAAACAAAAATCGATATTGGAATCTTAGTTGATTTCATTAAATTTCCCACTTCTTTTAGAAACTTTTCACATTAAGTTCTCACGGGCCTGTGAAGTACTCCGTACATGAACACTATACATTAAATTTTATAAAGGAATGAAGCGAATATATTTTTATTCTGTACGCTTTTCAACCTCAAACGTACATCGCTCTTCGATTCCTAATTTATCTTGATTTACATAGACCGATCAGCAAGTAACGTTTTCACTAAATTAATTACTAAACAGTAAATGAATATATATATATACTAAAGGCTAAAAGAAAGGATTTTTCTGAATTAAAATTACCATGAATTTACAATTTATGACAAATTTCTCAATTCTACGTCGGTGCGGGTTAAGTATAGCCACGCCAATATTTCATCACACCAACTTTCCATTTCATTCAATAGGAAAACATCGTAACCTTATATTTTTTATCTATTTCCCTCGAGCCCGTCTAATCTGCACTCATGAGATACTGGCCAACCCATTAAGAAGGAGGGAGCGCTCTTTTATCTCCCGACCACTCCCTTTCCCTGCGTACGTATTCAAAACAGCGGTGAGATATGGAGTGGGAGGAGAGGGAAAG
Organism: Sympetrum striolatum; assembly: GCA_947579665.1. Lineage (NCBI taxonomy): Eukaryota > Metazoa > Arthropoda > Insecta > Odonata > Libellulidae > Sympetrum > Sympetrum striolatum. The sequence continues at coordinate 83,768,440 of OX388342.1, forward strand.
GTGAGGGTTGGGTCCCGTGATTTCTAATACGTTATCCATGTCACGAAGGCCAATGACATTTGGGGAAAACTGCGAGCAACCGCGCCCCCGTACACTTCTCTCGCCTTCCTAGTCCCTTGATTGCCCCACCCTTCCTGACTTCATTCTCAACCCTTCCGACCGATATCTTCGCCGCAGTCCCTCTTATCTGACGCCGCCCACTTTTGCCCTTTACGCACAACAATGCTCGCCTGAATATCCAACGTTTGTAACGTTTTATCCACCCTTTACGAGGAATTAGAATTTTAGCTGCGTGGAGTATGTATGTACGTACATACAAAATCTCTCAGAATTAAGTTCTGTAGAATAAAAATAACAAGTGTTGTCAATTAATTATATATTATTTGGGCGAACTTCGTGGAAAGGCATACTGAAGAGTGAAGAAATCTTAGTAATATCCAAACAAACCTTTTTAAAATATGTGTGGATATTACTAAGTTTTTCTTCACTCTTAAGTGGAGTCAAACTATCAGATCTCCAACCGCAAATAAGAGAACAAAACCTCTGCTACGAACTTGGTCTCACTATGTACAAAAAGTCGAGCGGAATCCTTATCTTTCGAATTCTGTCGATAATTATCCCATAAATCTCATTTTGTGGAGGAGGGTGTTTATTCAGAAATATGTAAATTCGAGAAATACCTTCAATTTAGTGAGCCATACCCTATATAGGTGCACCTATTGAGAAAATGTACCTACAGTAGCATAATAGTGCAATGGAAAGAGATTCTAAAAATACATCCTATATTAATTTGATCCTTACCTGAGCCAAAAAATCCTGTTCCCTCTTCTGTTCAATTACACAATCCGCATGTTTGAATGATAATTTATTCATTTCTGACCAAAATGTCACTCATTCTTTATAATACATCAAATCGATTCAATTGTACGAGTATTATTGATTCAATTTAAGAATTCTTTACAGCTATTTGTAAATCAGTTTGAAGGAGTAAAACAATTGTATTGAATAACATAAATGAAGTTATAGAAAATAATAACACATTTTCACACTGTTGGATTTTATTTACGACCGGTTTCGGCGCAAAGGCCATCATCAGGGCAGACCATCACCTGATGACTTCCAATAGTGTGGAACTTTACGGTGTTATTATTTTCTATAACTATAATGTCCTTCCACTAAGTTCGGCCGAATATGATAGGATTTAACATATGAAAATGGGTTTGAAATTTTCGACTTAATATTCACAGCATATTTAACTAGGAATAGCTTGTTATCATTCCACGCTAGAGCTAAAAACCAGATACGAACCTCGCGTGACCGATCTGACGCTGATATGCTTTTAACTATTTTTATTGCCGGTTTTTCATGTTGGAAAAAGGAAAAGTTTCTCGCATCTGTACGAGTAAAACCATTTATCCTTGTATTTATAAAAAAGGTAAGGCTGACAAAGTTGTTAAGGTGGTATCGTATTTTGAACCCGTAAAGGAATAAAAATATGAATATTTTGCACATATGCGGCGGGTCCCATAATCCCAACCCTATTTTATTGTATTCTACGATATTTTAGCGTATATGCAACAGTTCTAACCGTTGTTCGCCAATTTTTGGCGTTAATTAAAATTGAACATTGATCAAACTTTTAAAGAATTATATCAACTCGGTTAAGTGCAAAGTGGCTTCCAGATTGCCAAGTATTTGTCCTGTTCGCCTCAGGTGAAAGCGATCGATTCCCGGCGGGAGCCCATATTTATCGAAATTACATCAAGTGTCAAAGCACTTTTAGCGGTATTACTACTATTCCAAAGATCTATGAGAGGAACTACCAATTTCGATAAAAATAACCATGAATTCCACCGTAGCGTATTTAAAACTGTGTATAGCCATTTATGAAACTGACTTCTCTCAGAGGGAGTTTTTCCGAGGGGTTTCCCACCCTCCGTGGGCAAATGCCAGACAGATATAGTGCTTACCCCTCAATTTACTCAGTGCAATTAGTATAGAACTATCTATATCTTAATTTGACCATGGAGGACTGCTTGTATGTATTCTTATATAATATGTAATATGTTTACCACTGCCACCAGATTTGTAATCTAATTGTAGTGTTCGTGCTATAATAATGATAATGAACTACCAATCAGAGATGATAACTTGCAATTATGTGAGCACTAAATGCGTTAAGTAAGGAAATTTCTCAAATTTAAAAATAATGTCGAATTTTAATCGCGTACTACTTCTGTGGTGTTTAAATGAGAAATTCCGGAGATCTCTGATACAAAAATATGCCTTAAAAACAAAAGTAACTTTGCGACAGAAAAATTAAATCCTGCCTTAAAATATTATATTTACTGTGGTAAAAGCATGCTTCCTTTGACTTTTAAACACACTCAACAAATTTTAAATTCTGGAAAATAATCTAATGAAACTTAAAATCAATAATAAGAGTCTCGGATATTGAAATGTCATTACTGAAAATTAATGCATACATACCACCATAATAGAAAGTGGTGAAAATTACACTGGATGCATTATAATAAAAATAACTCAAATAAGGAATTTAAAGAATTACGAAAAGGATTTTAATTTTTTCTCGATATTATACGAAATAAAAATACATTAAAATGAGTTAGTTAATTTGTTTTATTACTACGTTCATAAAGTTCCCAAACTTATTTTTCCCGCCAAAACTCCGAGCAGGAGGAATATAAAATTTTGATTGTAGATAGGTAGGTACATACATACATACCCATGATATGTAGCGCTATCTACCACCAGAATATTAGATTTCTCCTCCTCGAAGTTTTCGCGGGAATAAATAAGTTCAGGAACCTTTTGAACGTAATAGTATGAGCAATCTTTTTATAAGGAAGATAGTTTAATCTGAACGATTCCCCTAGATCCGATTCTGAATAAACTCAGCACAAATTTATTCGTAACTCTTCCAGTTTCTAGGATCATTTCATATTGCACATACGAGGGCAGATCGAAAAGTAACGTACAATAATTTTTTCACCTCTGGTATTTCTGCTGGAATGTTGAAATATCACGACGATATCGTATGAAGTTTGCGCTATAGAGGGTATTTTGTTTTCATGTGCAGCTCTAGTGAGAGAAGCCTGAACTATGAAACAAACATGGCGCGCATGTTACTGTCGTCCACGTGTGAAGAGCAGCGAAGTGTACGAGGGCAGATCGGAAAGTAACGCACAATATTTTTTTTTCCAAAACGTTTAATATATACCAGAACCAAACAAATCACAAATTAACTTACATCTTTGACCTACCTTTCTCCATAGTCACCAATTTTCTCAACACATTTCTCCCATCAAAAAAATTATTGTGCGTTACTTTCCGATCTGCCCTCGTACATGCTTTCGAGCTCTCCTTCCATATTTTTCATTTCCGTAAAACTGTTTTTGCCGCAATCGTTCATTCCTGTAACAGCCCCATAGGCAAGCTTTTAGTCACAGATATCGCCGCAAAGAATATCTGCTCTCTCCTTCCGATTAGTTACGGCTGTCACAAAATTTCCCCCAATGTCTGCAAAACACACAAACCGTTTCATGAAGGATCGGCGGAGATAAATCGTAATTTATACGAGTTGATATCTCCTTTCAATGACCGAAAATCGTTGAAATCGTGAAGTAATTATCCCGTTTATTCCTGTCACGAAGCATTATATCACGTCTTGAAACGTTTTATTAATTTAGAAAGTCTCTTAATCGCGGCAAACGATCGGAGTTCTTTTTTCCTCGGAAAAACGCGATTGGTTGGAAATGCTCGCTCTTTAATCCCATAAAAGTGAGCCAATACCAAAGCCGGTCATTTCACGCGAGAGAAAGAGGAAATTAAAGGGAGAAAAACAGAGATTGGCTCCGCTGAGTGACGTCAATACATCTCGATTCGACGTGTGGGTAGGCCGAGGAATTTTTTTCAGACTTTCTTTTGCGTTTATTTGTAAATGACCCGGAAAGACTGAGGGGAAGGGGGTCACCAAAGTGCGGATAGGATGATGGAACGTGGCAATGTGAAGCAGGGTGCACACCTGCTCCAACTGCGTTCACTATGCTGTACAGCGGTAATCTATACTGGTTTAAAATGAGGGAATCAGAAGCGGAAAAGATGGTGATCCGAATTTCACGATCATAATCAGAAGTAGGTATATAGAAATTTACTGCTTGTCAAACGGAACAGAAAATAGCTTAAGTATTGAAATAAATACGATAATGAAATCAATTACGACTTTCCAATAGCTTTGTGATGAGAATCAATAGGTGCCGTGATTCTACAATTGATAATAATGTATATAGAAACATCTGTAACCGCTAAATATTATACGTCAAACAGAGCGAAATTGGGAATCATTAGAGACTGATGCGGCTTCAGCCAAGATATTGCACTAAAGAAAGGGAATGTACATTCAGCGATGATAAATTGGCCAAAAACTTCGGTACAATTCATTTTTAATTATCGGTCGTATTTTATTTAATAAAAGATAGTTTTCTATTGACTTGGATTTTTCTAAAACTACTGCATTATGTAGTGATTAAATAAATAAATTAATTTATAAATCTCATTCGATATTATACATTTTGCTCTCTGTCTTCCTAATTTGGAAGATTATTAGTAAATTTGCGGTTCAACTAGCAATAGATTTGACCAATTCTTCTTCATTCTCTTGGGATAGCTTAGAGATTAGAGCTTAGAGCTTAGATTACCATAATATGTGCTTTTCGAATGTCCAGATTAAATTAACAAAATTTTTATCATAAATTCATTAAAATTGCGGTAATGATGCACTATCAATTTGAGACTTTATAAAATAGTTTACGAATCATGAACGTAAATCTTTTGAAACCGGTATTCACAATGATCATTTTAGAGAAGAATACATCTACTACAAGAGGCTTAGACAGAAACAATTCCGAGAAACTAGAACAGAATTGGCATTTGTATCTTCTCTGGGAATCGTCGGTTATGTTTGAAGGCGTAACGGCTTTCTTATGCGGGTGAACGCACTACGTCTCTTACGACATCGTTCATAAAATTAAGTCGGAAACGAGCCCCTATTTTGTCGAAAATAGAACGACTATCAGTAAGGCGCTCGCGAATTTTAATCATGCAAAACCCAACGACACCGCCCTTAGTTGTTAATGCGGAAAACAAGAACTTTTAAAGCAGGATCGAGAAAGCCTGAGGTCGCTTTTCCTCTCGAAGGCAGATATATTCCCCGGAAGAGAACATGATTTCCCTTCATCAGTAATGGAAAGGTCTAAATGAAAATGCTGAAGTTGCCAGAAAAGTAATGGAAGGGACATCAATGAGCAATTACCAGGGGTTGTCTCAAAAATGTTTCCGCTTTTTATCAGCGATTACTGATATTTTTTCTGGTCAAAATATGAGTTCGTTTACAATTGATAACAAATAATCCCAATAACTTCGTCATTTTCATTAATTTATATAATAACTTAGTTATTTAAATTGCTAACGCTCATTTAATTATATTATATGTTTTCACCTCCATTCAATCGTCTTCGTCCATCATGAAGTCGATAGAAACAGCATTAATTGAATAAAACTCCTAAACCACAATATTTCCTGTGGTGATTAGTGTAAACCAGTGTGTAGACGATGACGTTACGGTTAGTTCTAACTGGGTACCGGTAAAATGGTAAAGACCAGAGTGAAAAAACTAAGTGGATGAAAAAAGCACAAAATATGCTGTGTTAAATAAAGAGGCAATTTTTATACAGAATGTATTTATTTTCATTTAAGTATTGCGTGCACATTTTTATACAGTCTCCATTTGCGATCGTAAGTTGTACTGCACTGTACCAGCACTGTAGGCGGCCTAACGAGAGGGTATTCCACCCATTAACGAAAAGAAGAAACGAGGATGAATATAAAAAAGAACGAGTAGTAAAAGGTCTGCGGAAGCAAAATTAACGAGTGTACGAAAAATTCGAGCGCTTTTGATGCATATGCAGAGAGCGGGCGTGAAGACAGAAGATGGCTATCGAGTCGGCAGTGCAAAAGGCTCCGCACGTCAAACGCCAGGGAGCGTGAAATCGGAGGGAGCAATTGGAGTGGAAAGTGAGAAAAAGGAAGAAAAAGGCGAAGAGAAAATAGAAAGGATTCCTCTGAAATCAAACCGACTCCATAGTTTCGAGCTCTGCGAATTCCCGTCACATAAAATCCCAGAAATGAAGTCGATTGAAGAAATGACGAGGAATAAAAGAGCGAGAGAGCCGTTCTGTGATTCGAATCCTCGGAAAGGCATCTTTCACGCGCAATTCAAACTGCAAAGGAAAAGAAATCCCGAGCGGAATTGAGAGAGGAGAGCGAGGGGTTCCATCTGGCATCGGATCGCGTCCTCGGCTCCACCGCAGTGCTCAAAGTCCTGCCCGACATTCCGGGGGAGTCCATGCAGCAATCCCCGTAATAATGAAGAGAATACATTCCGAACTATCAAGCGAATAATTCATCTTTCCAATCGCTCTGGAAGACGCTCATACCCGGGCGAGCATGGGGTTATTGCGTAGGCTACTTCGGTTTCGGTATATATCGGCAACCCTAGTCGAAAATACGTCACGACCAAAAGGCCTTTTATTTATTACGTAATCACTTCCAAGAGCTGCTGCCTCACTTTGAATAGCATACCGAATCGAACTGTGGCGAGTCGATGGAGCTTACGAGGTTGCTAAAAAGTGAACATTCACGGCTTCGGAAATCGATTGCGTTGCTGAATCCCTATCCGAAACTTATTCAAACTTTACGCAATCAACGACGGGTTTCCAGATACTTACTACAATCGCCCATGGTAGGTTACATATCAGAAACGCAATTTCATTAACGGTGGTACTGAAAAACTACGTTATTGAACCGTCCGGAACGGTGGCAATTACGTTTCCATCACACAGGAGAGACTGCTAATTCCATGTTTACCGTTTCACGGACACTTCTACATCTTTCCTGTCGAAGGAGATGTTTTTGTCACTTTTCATTACAACAACTCGTCGTAAAAGGCCTTACTTAAAATTTAAATACCGGCTTCGCTTTAAAACCCGGCATTCGTCGCTTAGCGAAGAGGAGATGAAAGAGGTAAACTCTTGATAATCTGGGTGCGTTGCACAACGGAGAACGGGCCGCAAAAATTGCAGAGGAGAATGAAGTGGGCGTTCCCCTGTGAGGGCACGAGTTAGAAGTCTAGCATTATAGCTTTCTCTTCTTCGCGTAGAAAAAGGCGGGGAATGTATAGGTATTAGTTGCTGCGGCAAAATTTGCATTTTAAGAGTTGTAACCTCTAATTCTCGTGGTTGAAAACATCTTACGAAAGGTCAACTCTGGAGAAAAATCTTGAGATAATGAAACGTGCTTACTATCTCAACAACTATGGACCCATTCACAATGTACAAAATGTAATGATAATATTACATAGTAAGAAACAAGATATCCTTACCTAGGCTCTCTTGCTACCCATCCATAATGTATAAAATATAATTTATAATGATATATAGTAAAACATAGGATAATTTTATCTGTGTTGCCCTATAAAATATGATTATAATATTATAAAGTAGAAAACAAGATATATATAGCTATTTTGAACAGAGTTTTCACGGTTTTCAAGGCTTTGTCTCGGGTTTTAATCACCTCTCCTAAAGACATCTCTAAAGCAACCAATAAACTGAGTATCGAAAAATCCATCACTAAATTGTATCTCATTTATGATAAACATAAGACGAAAATGAGACTCTTGTGCCCAAATATAAGGAGAGTTTCAGCCTTACTATGATCATACGAAAGATATATTTTTAATTCTCTTAATGGCAGATTTGTTAAAGCTGAAGTTATAGGATCGGTTGCTCATTCGAGAGAAACTAATCTAACATGAAATAATGTTTAATACAAAAGAAATAGAGCACACATGCGTTTGTCGCACTTTTACCCTGGATTTTTCATCCCTGCGTTGCAAAATGCCGGTTTCCCGCTATCGATTTCAGAATTCCTTACCATTTCCATAGATATATCTACAACCGTAGATATCGGACCCTTAAAAGCGACAAAAATCACGACAAAAAATTTTCCTCGAATGATATTGAAATGAAGTATGTAAGATTTATATGGATACTTAAGTAAATGTGTGATTATAAATTAAATAGACATGTAATCATTTCATAATGACTTAATGGTCTGATTGAACTGCCTTTCTTGACCCTAAAGTAATTTGGAGGTGAAAGACTCCTTGACTAACCCCCCTCCTCGACACGCAAAACGTCCAATTTCGTGAACGAAGCTATCCACGCTTTATTTTCAGGACACGGAAATTAAGCGTACTTTGGGTAGGCAATAAGGATTACTGAAATTGAGTGGTTTTATTACAATAATGTAATAATATAATCATCTCCCCAATTACGTTAATGCGAGATACTAAATAAACCAACACCACGCAATTGGAAGACAGATTTCATAAGTAAGCAATGTTTTTTTTCTCCTATAAGGGGAAAAGAATCCAAAACCATTAAAATTTATAAGAAGTATTGAGTTTGGGTTTAAAGGGCTTAGAGAAATATTTTCTGCGGTTTTAGTAAAGACAATCCCTCGCAAACAATGATTGTTGATTCTCCAGAACGATCCATGATCCCCAATCCTTGAGATCAATAAAATCTTTCTGTTCCACCATACCATACTTAATCGAGCGCATCTCATTAACAAGTTTTGCACAATATTATATATTGCTAAATTGCAATTATCTTATGTCTATATTGCTATACATTACAGAATTTCTTAGATGGCTGGTTACAGATGTAGTATTTGATTTCTATTTGCATCTATTATATGTGGTAGAAATTTCTTAGATGAACAAGTAAATGAATATACACAAAATTTTCAAAATCTAATTCTATAAACCAGTAAAAACCACTTTAAATCCACCTCATCAAGAGATCTCGCTAGATTCGGTATCCTTACGCATGCTTCATAGGCGGCATTATCTGATTCAGTAAGGTTCTCCGCTTTGTTAATGGAAAAAAAAACTTGAAAATACTTTATCATGTACATAGTTCTGCCTTAAATTATGCATTTGTGACTACCAGAATTGTTATTTATTCAACGACTCAGGCAATGAGTAGCTCTATAATCATTATCAACTTATGAAAGTCAGTCATACACATAAAAGGTATGGTAATCTCTCCATCTAATTTCCTCCAAGAACAAAAATGCTAATAAAACATGAAAACTTAAATGTGGAAATTAGTGTATCGCAATTTCAATTGCTATGACCTACAATGCAGCAGACTAGGATAAATTGTGGCAACTAGTTTCGATGGACATACCATAATTATTCTGTAATCGCCATTACTTCATTCTTAACACTGCTTCTCTGTAACCTTAAAAATACTAAAGAAATATACATAGAAAGTAATGACCCACCCTATTGAGATATAATTGAAACAGGAATATTCTCGCCTGCAAAATATGTTGAAGATATACACAGTAAGTAAATCAATGTAAACATAATTTAGAAAATGATACATTAGAAAATTCTTTAAAGTCAGTTAGAGCAATCCTTCCTTCTTTAAGTTTATTTAAGGTTATTTTCCCGAGATTGTTCACCAAATTCTAATTGAAAAATATTAAATGCTAGGGCCCCAAAATAGTTATGCGTATGGTAGTATAAAGTTATCAATACATTCCAATAGATACCTTTAATATTAACTACTGGTGATAATCTTTAATCCTACCCATCAAATATTTCTTTCCAACTGGCTTTACTTTCGATGAATCAATAAATTAATGTGAAGCATCATTTTAAATCACGATCGTTCAAATTTATAGCCAAAATTGATCTCACTTTTCTGTATTCCATATATTTCCTAGATATCCCAAAAGGTTCCTCATGTTCAGTCTTATAAAATTGAATTAATTATTTTACTCATTTGACTTATAAAATTGAATTTACTAAAATGTTTCAAAGCGAATTCTCACTTTTAACACTTTCATCGGGGCCTTGCTGGGTAAGATTTTATGAAACCAATGAAAATTTGAAAGACCAAGTACAAGATAATTAGTCCTGAACAGATTCGTACTAAGATGTAGCTCGGACTAAGATATGTGTATATATGTAGCCGGGCATTATAACAGCTTGCACTCTTACAAATGTAGCAGAGATTGCAATTCCTTGTTTCTTTCAGGTCTAGGAATTTTCCAGCTATATCAAGATGTTTTAAGCTGACTTTAGACTGATAGAATAGGTTAAAGCTACAATCACGTTATAAATAAAACTATAGTTCCTATTCTCTCAAAATTCTCAGAAATTAAACGTTTATAGCATTCATGAATTATCGATCAATCATAACCTGCTAGGAATATTCTTGATCTTAGTCATTCGATTAAAATACGTGAGACCATTAGATGGTGTGGGCGCGTCAGCGAAAAATGAATAATAAGTCCTTTTAGATACAAGATCAAATTTACCTATCATAATCCAGAGAGCTGCGATTCCTATTTTCAAAACATTTATCTTTTACTTCTGCGCATGCGCCATCAGATACTGGAAACGAACGAGACGTGGCGCCACAATGTAACGCGTCCGTCAAATCGTAGAGGCAAAAAAGGAGATGAAGGATAAGATGCGAGGGAAGAGAAAGAAAGTTCTTGGAGATACACGGTGGCGGCATCTCCTTTCAGAGTTTCGAAAGACTTTTGTATCCGACATATGGCGCCGAATGAGGCCGGAGAATGAATTCCTATCGGATTTCGAACGCGATCTGGATTCCAGAGACGAACAGCTGACGACTGATTGATGGCTAAGACTCTAGTCCAATTTGTGTCACATCCGACGAGATCTTTTAGTAGTGAAATTATGAGTGGCGAGCTTCAACGAGACTGGATGGAATTGGTCTCATTTTTACCGTAGCGAAATGTGTGATGGTGCGTTCGATACCATGCAAATGCTGCAGAAAATGAGTATACGTGAGACAGGTGAATAGAGTCCATTTTGAAGCCAAGTGGAGCTAAATCGAAAAGATACTTATGAAACGAAAATTAAAGAGTAATCCCAATAGTAATTTTAGTCCTCGTAAATACTGTCCCAAGTAGAGTAAGAAATAATTCTCTCTTTGTGTTTGAGAGTTTATTAGTAAGTATGTTATAATTACTCTGATATGAAATCAGAGGATTAGAAAAAGAAAGAATAGATAAAATAATCCGTAATACTGCCTTTAAAGATACATATAAAATTTAAATCAAATAATGAAGCTTAGCAAAATTCTAATATTTATAGCTTAAAAAATGCTCCTTATAAGAAATATCGTCATGCACTACATTATAAAACCTTATTATTTTGCATTGATTATATAATTTTTGAGTTAAATTTTATGTTGATAAATTATTATAAATGTCATTGTTTTCAAATTGCCCTCACGGCACCTTTAATATCTACTGAGCCGTTTGGCATTAACTGCAAATTGAAGGGTATGGAATGAAAAACTCGTAGGATTTGTTTCATGGTGTTTGTGGAAAAGCCAGCGAGACTTAATGCATAATTTTCATCAAATTTGTAGAAAAGAGAATTTCATAGAAATCCGATGAACAATTTAATTATAATCTTATGCATTCTTGGTAACCATTATTATCTGCAATGTAGCTCTTTCATTCTTAATAGCTCAATTTATACTTTTAAGATTGTTATATGTAAAAAGCACGGTTAATACGGTTTTATCTCAAACTCTAAAGCAATATAAATATATTATAAGATTTAAGTTTAATTATCAATATAATAATTTTATTAGCTTTAACTGCCCTAAAATTACCTAGGTGTGATTTTAACCATTTATAAACACTCATAAGAATATTTTTGCTCTGGAAAAGAACAAATAGCCATTATTCTAATTGAGCAGTTAATCGAAATGCACAAAAATTAATGAAATCCTCATTACGATTTTATATTCTACATATTTTCATGCCTTACCCGTTAATCTAGACAGATTATAGAATTTAATACATTCGTTCATGTTCAGATAAATCTGATGGAAAGTCATACTCAAAACATACACTAAAAGGTATGTATATAATGTCTACAGTTATGAGAAATACTCTCCACAAATTGATCTGTGAGCAGCTTACAAATAATTATACGTAAATTTATTTAAATAGAACAGCAGATCATCTCAAAATCACAATCTATTACTTGGTGGACTATTATATTTCTTCTTCAAATCTCTGCAGATTAAAAGGAAAATTTCCTAATTTCGTCGGATCGATAACTAACTTCCTATCAGTCTCGTCGATTTGCTGTGAGAAATACTGAATAAAAGTATGCGATATCGAAGAAATTTAACTACTATTTTCTTCAATAGCCAAGGTAGAAAAGAAAATAAGAAATACTAAAACTCTCAACGGCCGTATAAAGTCGATAATTAAACACTTGAGTAATTACTTTGCTAAAACCACATCTCATAGAAAAAGAACAAAAACAAGAAACTGAGCAGTTCAACAGTCTACTCAAACTAGAATTTAGAGCACGCAAATCAAAAACTCCATCGGAATGCCTCTGCGGGAAAAATTCTTACACACGCCGCCTTCACAATTATCTCAATTCCTCTACCGTAAACAACCGAAACGGAAAGTCGAGCTTTTTCACACTTATCGCTTAAGTAACACCGTTACCGAATCGAGTTCAATTTGGGCCTCCCTTTTGTCCCTGAAATTACTCGCGATGGTTTGAACCCGGAATAAAGAGTCCGAAAATTAAGTTCGAGCCAACTTATCCACGTGGGGATATTAATTGAGGTAAAGCGAGAGCGAAGAGGATTTCCTCGAAATTATCGCCACTTGCGGTGTTTCACTGCGACTTCCCCGTTTCTTCATTATTAGCATTCCTTCCTCGGCCCACTCCGCTTCTAAACCACCCCCTTTCGTCCCCACCCCCGTGCCTCGTAACCAACCCCTTGTTGAGACTGGCCGCACAGAATCGCTCTTCAATTTGGAGGCAAATTGCCCTTCCTTAAGACCGCGGCTCCCCTCGTATCACAATTCTATGGGAAAAAGAGTGTTTGCTGTGGGTGGAAGTTGCGGGGGTTCTGATCGGTGACGAGGGGCAATTAGAGAGGGCGATCACGTTTGATAGTGACCGGAAGAATAAAAGGACGTTCCCCACGTGGTATTCCCGAGGCATATTCCATGACTTCATCTTCATTATGCTGCTCGGAAATAGGGAGGATGAGCCTCGTAATTTATGGAAATAATTCCTGGGCCGAAACAGTCATACAGACCTAGTTCGGGGAATACGCCGAAAGCGAAAAATTCTGATTTGAGTTTTCCGTGTAACAGACATCGGGATATGATTCCGAGTAATGATTCGTTCAACTTCCGGGATAAAAGAAAAATGAAAGCTTAACTGTACTTTTTGGTCTGGTTTATTTGAATTTTGTACACTGTCTACTTTATTACACATGAAAATTTCAAATAGATTGCGTTGGTCCCTAACTTTGTCAACAACCACCTAGCTTGCCAATGGTTTCTATTGATGATAAAAGAAAAATTTATCTTTTTTACTGGAGACAGTATTGATCGAAACAAAAATGAAGAAAAAAGAAAGCAGATGTATTCTAAAGCTAACGATAACACCCCTTCATTTTGGTTTGCAGTGAGCCTATACAATACATATACTCGTATAGTTGAACCGTTTCTGTAATAAGTTCGTCATTTGGTAAGATAGCTTATCACTTACATATTAATAATCACAAAAAGCAAGAGTGTAATGGAACCTTTTTTCAGAAAATTGCACTGGAATGGAAAAGTACATACTAGACGATATTACCAAACATGAAATGTTGTTACTTTGACATACTTAACTACGAACGAAATAACTGAATAAGCTCCGAAACCAATAGATATTGACAACTACATAACAAAATAGAGCAGACACGGTGAAAATAAATGATTATAAGATTAAAAACCACAATAGTTAGCCTCTGCTCTTGCATTAGTAGTAACAAATCAATTCTTAAAAAAATAACTACGTTGAATGAGTCAAATTTATTTACAGAAAACTGCTATTATGTATTCCCACAGTCTTGTCTTTTCGAGAAATTGAACTCGATGAGCATTCTTCCAATGAGTTTGTATAGGTGAATCTCCTTTGAGGCCTCACATCTCTGACTTCGTTTTACGAAAGATTCAGTATTCGATTCAAATCACAGACAGAAGGGAGCTGAAATCTGGAATAACAGTTATTATCTCCGGTGCTGGTTAGGTTTTCACTCGAATTAAATTACCTGCCTCATAAGGAATTCTGAATATTTTTTCCTGCTTCTGCTAATGAATCTAATTATTAGCTCTCCGGCATGCTCAACGCTCTACCTCAAAGAATCTCCACGAGATGGCGACGGAATTTGTATTTAGATATCCATGGAGTAACTCCGTCTTTAATGAGCTAATTTAAAGCTGTAGAAGATACAGTACTCTAGTAATGTTTCGAAAAAGGTTTTAATGATACCAAGTTTGGTATTATTGTTTATCATATAAATTCCATAATTCTGAATCTAGGTTTAGAAACTATCTAACTTTTTCTGAAAGAAGAAAGATAAGGCATGTGATCATAAATCGAAATGAGGTTTATTAGAAAATGTTTTGTGGAAGAATATCAGACAGATATCTAATCTGACGTATAAAACCTTTCTCTAGTATCAGCTAACTTCACAACACTAGGGCTACTCTAGTTGGTAAGATGGATTCCTGCTCTTGGTTACCATTTGTTAATTGCCTCTTGCAATATAATTATGGGATAAAATCAAATTAGGATATAAATATCCATGGATATAGGACTCTTTCTTACGTGATCCAAATTCTTATATTGAATTTTAGGTTATGAGTAAATATTATCTTTAAATCTATACTTAATGGAAAATCCTCCAATGAAGCAACTAAAAAACTTAAGATGTTTAGGCCTAACTTTGTGGAACGCCATTTAAATGAATAACAACGAAACGTAGTATTTTACACGCTAACTAGCAAACGTTAGTATTTTTCATAGACATAGAGATTCACGGAATGATCAAAGTGGATCTAAGCGTAAACAGCGACGTTTGTGCGAAATAAATAAAGCTGAGATAATTTTCTATTACGTTACATTCTTGTTGACTCTGAAGAATACTTACACATTTTCTTCGGACATAGAGCAAACTGAATGATTTTACGGAGTTTTTTTCTGTGCCTATTAAAATAAATTACTCTCATACAATTGATCGATTTTATATTATTTGAGCTCGATTCAAGTGAATTCGCAATGAGGAATGCAATTTTGCGGTTGCCACGTGCGTCCAGTTTACTCAAGCATTGCGATACAACCGAGCATGGCGAGCTGTAGGTGTAATGAGGAAAGCGTCGGACAATAAGGACAAATCATCGTATTTACAGCTACGGATGTGATGTGCTATTACTAAAACACGTGTTACGAGTGTACAGCAAGGCTCAAAGGTTATCTTTATTTTAAACGGAAGGTTAGCGTAGATTCTCATTGAATTAGTGTCTCATGTTTTGGCTAAGAGCTACAGAAAAAAATCACAATTTGTTGTAGTTGAATGTTCGACTTTTCTTATTTATAAGGAGTTATGGTCAATATATTCTTTCCAAATTAAAAAAAATACCATACAGAATACTAAAAACTGTCGAATTACTTTTTACAATAAGAATATTACCATAATTGCGAGTGAGCATAAATTTACAAAATGTTAAAGATACTTCATAAGTATTAACATTAATTTTTACTCAATTTTATTGTTAAGTTTGAATAAAAGGAGCATAGTATATCTTATCGCCAAGAATATGTAGGTATTATTACAAAGCAAATTAGCAATACATATTTTTCATATTCAAGGAATAGAATATGGCTTTGTATGACAATGACAGACTTTATGCTATGCTGTAGTCCTGCAACACTTATACCAAAATTCTTCACATAGAAATTAAATGTTTTATGCATTTAATCTGTCATAATTTCAATAAATATGAGGACATCCGATTTTTAAAGAGACCTTTATATATATTCAAGGAATCCAATAACTTGATATCGACTTCGTGGTAGTCTTCCATCACGATGTTAAACAGAAAAACGCAATTCTATGCTACACCGCACAAAGGTCTTTGCTTGGTATAGCGTAGAATATAAAGTATTCAAGGGTCTAAAATTCTTGCCAAAGTAAAGGAATAAATCGCTTTGAAGTACAATCAAACATATTCAATCCTAGAGTCGTTTTAAGAATATGTTTTCTCTTCTATGCTTCCTAAATATTAAATTTTGGTGTATAGCAGTAGACATCAAGACTTCAGACAGTCTAGACCACATCAGGGAACCTGAAAGGGAAAAAGTTACTCTGATCGACAGCTCGAAATCAACTTCTACGGGACATTCCTCAAAACGCCTTCGGCAGCAACTTTTTTATTCCCAAAAAATGAAGACAAATCCTCGCACCAAGGTGGTCGATGGCGAAAAACCGTCCTCGTCTCTATTTTCCGCTCGAGATGTTAGCGATCGCGAACGGACGGGCCTTCATTTTTTCTCGTCGAAATTCCCGAGAACCGGGCTAATATCCCCGAGGAATTTAAACGATATTTTCGAACGTTTCATCACCATCTTTTACCCCAGAGCGCTCCTCGGCAATTCCTATCACGTACTTACCTAAGTAATTTCCCACACTACCTCCCGCGCACAAAACGTACCTCCCTTATCTCCCCTTTTTAATTCCTCCCGCGACCTCTCTCATCCTATCTTTTTTATTCCCGACATATTCCTCCCCCGAGAAAAAACTCCGTCCGCCTCCGGACACACCGAGGGCCCCCAACTCGCACGACATGGCACCACCTAATATCCGGATCCCAAACCACTTTTGCTCCACCCGTCCCCTCCTCCCCGGGAAAACCACCCACCCCGCAACCCACCCACGTAAACACCTTCCACCGCGAGGTTCACCCAATCGGGTTCTCCCTTCTCGCTCCGCGCCCGACTGCGGAACCCGATTGGCCGAAGACTACGCTATCTCCCGCGCCAACGCCCCGAAATTAACTTCGAGGGGGAACGAGTTTTTCCTTTTTTCAAAGTGGGAGGAAATAGGAAATAAAAAGGATAAAAAACGCGATCCCCTCCCCGGCTCATACGAGCTCGGTTGGGAAAACCGTGCCAAGGATGGGAGAGGGTGGTCGGAACACGTACGCAATCCCTTCGTCTTTCCGACGCACCTAGGCCCCCTTTCCTCTTCTTTCGACTCATTCCCATCTGAGTAACCTTCGTTTCCTCCCGCCAGCATGCGCTATAGTCGCATCCACGCCTACTCCATTCTCTCTCCGTTGAACCTTGATCCCCCTCCCTATCCGAGTCTTCCATTCTCCGCTCTTTCTCCTTCAACCGAAGGATACCATCTATGGATTCTTCCTTATCGTGCGGACTCGATATAAATGTATTTGGGCCTTCCAGTCTCGAATCACGCTTTCCTTTTGCCTCCCTATTCTTTACTCAGTCTCTTATCCTCGCAGGAACTGTCTGTCGCTTTGTTTATTCTCGCTCTCCCATTTCTCCTCTGCACCCCTTTCAAGTATATTTGTCCACATGTCGTTTTTTTACTTGCTTCGACCACATTGTATATTATTCTACCACATTCTTAATTTTCAGAAAGATGTCATAATGCGACAAGAGAAATAAAACTTGAATTTCCACAGGAAAAAAACCTCTTGTAAAACTTACAGACAAAACTAGTATCTATAAAAATAATTGGAAAGTATTTAGAGGCGCTTCGAAATTAAGTTTTTAGTCTTTTAATGATGTACTTAGTAAAATATTTATTTTGAACGATTGTCTCAAAAGGTTTCCTAGATGAAATCTCAGTCAAAAACGAATCTCTTCATTGTTTAATTAATCAATTCCGGCGATATTTGGTGGAACTTATCCATGATCAATAGAATTAAAAAGTCAGATTGTGTTTTTTATTCTACTGACTCTCCATAGTCTCCGTATGAAGATAATAGGTACATTGAGTCGTTTAGTCGCGATTCGATAGTTTTCTATGAAATTAGTTAAATGTATCCATATGAAATGGTTAACACTTTCCCCGCAAAATTCTCTTTGTAATATGTGGAAGGGATACAATTATCCGCAGTTACCTATTTATATAAATTTTAGTATGCTGACAATACATTATTTATTTTTTATCTTTCTCATTTAAAAAATAAATTACCTTTCTAACAAAATTAATTTACACACATCCTAAAACTGACTTTTTTAATTCTTAAATCTAACTGACAGATTTTTTAAATACCTAAATAAATTTCTAATATTATAACATGATTTATATAATTGAAATAGAGGAGAGAGTAATAGCCACTGGTGCTGATCAAAGTAATTTATAATGTCCTTCTTTAAAACTTTGCCTTGAAGTTGTGATTTAGGATTTTATAACTTTTTCAGCTGTTGCAGCAGTCCAGGCTAGGCAAGATAGGGCACCAAGAAGCAGGAGAACTTGATTCTTATAACGGAAACAATGATAAGATTTATGGACTGCATATTCCTATCGCCAAAGACAATCAAGTGTCTTCATTCTAAAGTGAAATCCTTCCTGACTCAGAAATTTTTCATAACAACCATCCATTTGCATATCATATGTCATATGTATGATGTAGGTATACTCATACTTCCAACTCCGTTAAGTCTTTCCGTGGTGTTCCTCTTTCAGCGTATATTCAAAAAAAATAATTATCAGTGTTTAACCGCAAATGAAACAACTTTAAATAAAAAAATAATTAAAGAAGTTAATAAATGTATAAGAAATTTTTCTGTGTTTTCGAAAGGCTTAAAATTCCAAGATTGTTATTAGTTTCGAGGTCTTGAAACTTTTTCAAATAAACCACAAATATTAATATTAACCCTGTGTCTACTCTTGTTACTTTCCTTTGCATTTGAGTTTATCACTTTAAAAAGCCTTGTTCCTTACGATTTTACTGACGCCTTATGTGGTAGATGAATTAATCAACTTATGCACCAGAAAAGTAGAACAATCATCTTCGTTTTAATACACGGTTTAGGTCTGTTGCAGCAACGTTAAATTAATGCCACCAGTAAATTGTTCGTTTTACACCAATCTCATGTTTCAGCGAAACCAAGTTACAGTGATCAAGTTAATTTTTTAACCCTGGTGATGGTCTACTTTGGTGATAGCTTATCATGCAAGCAAAGTTCTTGACATTTCTAGCGTCTTGTAACACCTTACAGCCTACATTAAGGGAATCCAAACTTCTGCTAATACTGAACCGTATACATTTCTTTGAGAAAATTTTGAGTGGCAGATGATTTACTTCGATGTATATATAAAAATGGCTTGGTTGAAAAACGTTCGTTTAATTTTTTAACAGTAGCACTCTAAGTTTTGATATTTTTACGTTTAGGGATATATACCTATCATAATTTGTTTTCTACCCCATCATTTATCATGCATTATGGTAAAATTTTGCATGAGACTCAGAAAAAACGCTTGGAATGAATTAAAGGGACCGAATATTGCCCGTGGGCTGCACCCCTGGTATATATCTACATACATCCTGCTATCCATCCGTAGGAGTATTCGGTAGCCAAGGTAGTAGCAGGGTGGATGCATAATATGTATGCTTTCGAAGAGATATTTTATTTAATTAATTCGTCTTCCTTCAATCGAGTCCTCTCCTATGTTAAAAACCTCCTTTCATAGGCATACTGCAATATCTTAACAATATTTACGACCTTCTCTTTGGCTATTATTGGGCTTTTTTCAGTTTTATATTTGAGTCCGTGACAAATACATTATTAACTTGTCATTAAATCGTAAAGTGACTACTGAATCTAACAAAGATCATCCTGGCTAACAGCTCAATCAGTAATTAAAACCTTTATCTCGAGTTCGTTAGCATTATCGAGTATCTTACGCCCTCTTTAACGAGAAAATGTCCTTGGGCACTGGCTCTTTTTCACGCTCTTCTAATTTCTAAATCCATTTCTCTGACAGAATTGCTTCTTTTGAAGCCCTTTTATGCCTACCCAAAACTGCTTTGTTTCCATTCCATTCACCACACCACTTTGTATTCCTATTTTCCTGAAACCTCTGAAGCTCCACCGTTTCAACTCTTCTCCCACAGAAATTCAAAGATAGGAGGAGCCTCAAACTTTATAAGCTCACTCTCAATCTACCTGTGGGAAATTCGCAAAGGCTTTTCTCATCCCTCACAATGGGAGAGCAGAGGAAATGAGATAATCGAATGGTTACGAGTGATGACTGGCCGGAAAGGAGGATGCGCCGAAAACTTTTCAGAAAGATGCGGTGGCCATACCATGAGAGCGCCTTCTTTCACGGTCGGAGGAAAAACCATCGATGAAACAGTCATTTAAAAAGTAGTTAGAAGAGAAAAAAATTCAGTTAAATCTAACAACGACTTGTACTTTCTAAATCTTTCTTCATTTTCCTATTTTCGTATCATTTTTCTTGCAATAAGGCAATGGGGAAGATGTTTTTGCAAGAGATGGCGTGCACCCAGGAAAAATCTCAAGAAAGAATATACATGAAAAAGTACGACTGGACCGGGAAACGAGCTTGGGCCTCCCAATTGCTGGTAGGGTGATCTATTCGTTGAGCTGTACCTCCAGAACATTCTATCAAGCTATTTGGGAGACTTTGTGGACAAGGACGTTGCGTGTTCGTCCGCATGGCGGCATCGTTCGCAGCCATGGCTTCATATAAGCTACAGCCGCACAAAGGGATGGAAAGAACCCCTTTGTATGCACAAAAAAGGAAATATATAAGGCGATTTTACATGAGATGGCGAAGGATAAAAAAAAACTTGAAAAAAGTCCGACGTGACCGGGAAATGAAAACTTAACAATACCTTTTGAGTTACCTACAACTCTTGCAATACCTTTTGAGATGACAAGTTAACTCAAGGTTCCAAGCGTGACCTGATGTTCATTCTTCATAATAGGTTTTAAGAATGGAATTAATTTGATAAATTTGCAAATATGTTTATTTAATTTTAACTACATTAGTCTCATAGCTGAGCAAAATGAGCTGGTTCATCCATCGAACAAAATCTGGTGATGACGGTGTAGCTCAGATACGAATAATAATAATAATAATAAAAACGGCTTTATTCGGGCGAGATTGAGACTAAAAGTCTCCTCTTCCATCTAACCCATCGTCATACAATACATAAATAATTAATTTAAAGAGATAGTATGAAAAAGATATGAGAAGAAATTGTGGATGTAAAAAACCTAAGAAATTCTTAGGAAAAAAAAATTTATCCACTGCAGGAAAACACCCACTAAGAAGGGGGGTGTGAAAAACCTGCGCAAACCTACTGATAGTTTTAACTAAAAAGATGGTAAGAAACATGATTACATATTATAAATGCACTATCAATAGGTACATATATAGGATACATCAATAAACATAGTCATGTTGACATTTAAATAAATGCCAACCATTTACATTGGAACATAAAATAATAAGGGTATTAACATATATAACATAACATAGGTCCTTATGTTGGAAAATTTACGAGGAGATTTTTAATAGGTTAGATTATTTGTACAGATTGGTTTTGCTTTTTCACTTTTTATTAGTAAAATGAATCGCGTTTTGTGTATTCCTAAATCTGCAGTAAACACTATAACTACCAGATTCCGCATCTACGTATTGTATGAAATTCGATAGTATTTACATAATGTTCCATTTTATTCGGAAATGCAGAAAATATTCCATCGTAATTTTGAAATAATTCTAATATTCTTGGGTAAAAAATACACAAATACTTCAAAATATAACAAAATAGGAAGCAAAGATACCTTATGTCACCACAGATTACCTTAACGCAAAGCAACAACATAATACTGAAATGCAAAATGTAATAAACATTTCTTGTGCTTCAGAATTTTATTGAGTTGCTAACTGATTTTTGTATCTCATATTTATATCAAGTCAAGAATTCTATAAGGTTTGTCATCCCTTCCTGATTTCTACGTCATGAAAGATCTTATTTTTAAGCCTCATTATTTAAAGGATAATATTCTTCAACTTACCTTCCAATTTTTCTCCTCATTTCTTTCAATAACTTCCGAGATGGACAGCAGCTAATTCATGTTCAATCAAATTAATTTCTGTAAAAACGAAAAACGATTATTTAAATATAAAATTCTACTTACAAGCAGTTTATTTATCTATTAAATATAGATGCTTCTCCGGATTCATTCAAGGATATAGATGGATAGATAGATAGATAGATAGATAGATAGATAGATAGATAGATAGATAGATAGATAGATAGGATACTAATTCACAGCCTAAACTAGAAGCGTCATCGACTTGAAATTTTTACGACGTATTGGCCATAACGTATAACCGCCAAAAAAATTGCGATTTTGAAACTCAGTGTCATGGGTTCGATTCCAGAGGGCCCCAAAGTCACGATTTTCCCCATAAGAATACATGGCGGGGATTTTGGAAAATTTTTTTGAGGCACTTCCCGGAAAAGGAGAGAGTTGAAATTCGAGGAATCGCTAGAAGCCGTTCATATCCAACGAAAATCAAAAAGACATCGCCGAATATGGTCCATGGTTCGATGCTAGGTCGGGGCAAAAATCGGCCGTTTAAAATGCATTGTGGCGAATTTGAAGATTTTTTTGGAAACTTTCCCGATAACATGGATACTTGAAACTCGGCACGTGGATATATATGTTGAATATATTTCATAAGTAAATTTTACATGTTCGCTGATGGTCCTTGGTTCGATCCCAGAGGGCCATTTGCACTTCTCAATGCATTTCTTACGGAGATAACGGAAACAAAATTTAGGTACTTCCCGGCATGTTATCGACTTCAAACTTTGCATGATAGAAGAGCAAGTCTATACAAATCAAACTGTGCATTCACATTTATCAATGTGTCCTGGGTTCGACACCAGGTGTCTCTGCAATCAGAAGTTGATCCGATTTTTAGGAATTATTTTGAAATCTTTCCCAATAATATAGAAACTTGAAATTCGGCATCTAGATAGAGATCATTAATAACTTTCAGAAACATTATTAGATTTTCAAGATCGTCCTTGGTTCGAATCCAGAGAGCCATTTACATTCGTGAAAATTAGAACGGCTTTTGAGGCAGTTTTAGCCAATATTTCTGCTTGAATTTTCTCACATAGTTAGAGATGGTGATCTTCAATTGTGCTGCATAGTAAGTTCACAGTAAAGACCCGGGTTCGATGCCAGATGGTGAAATTTCAGCGAATTTTAAGAAAAATTTCAATCCTATTTTTTTTCTTTTGAGGACCGTCCCGATATGATGCCGATATGTAATTAGTATTGCCGATCTGCTTGCAGTATGCAAGCTACATTTTACTCGTATATTATAATTACAATAACTCATTCATTTTAATTAAAATTATCTCAATTAAATTTAACGGCTATATTTAGGAGGAGATGAGATTTAGAGTATATTCTTACCTATTTGTAAAGATTTGTATACATACATACTATTGTGTTTGATTATTTAATTTAGAGGACGTAATCCTATAAGTGAATTATGTTGGAAAAGTTAGCATAAAACTGGGTAGTTACAATTTGATCATAGATATTATTTGTTTCATATTTTCATAAAAATCGATTTTTTTCGATACAATTCTATTGAAATAGACTTTTACAAACTAAAGTAAATTAAATAACCGCAAACGTCCTATTTCGCTTTATATGGAAAATTATCCAAGAGCCCTGAAGGTTTCCTAACATATGTCAAAGGAATTCTTATGTCAGTTTTGAAAAAGAATAATCTTTCCATCTTTTCTGCAGAAACTAAAGAAAAGCTCAGTTAAGGAACCACTACAAACTCCTAGAGGTAACGGAGGTGCCTTAATTGATGGAATAACAAAATGTTGGAATTCACGCAATATGTTGTGATCTCCATCTTATGACCACGTCATGTGAATACGTTTGGGATAATACAGCTTTCCTTTCGGATTTTGCAAAGTATAAATATACAATATCCATCTACAATGCTCATTCAAAAACTGATATACCTAATATTACATAATTTGATTTTTATCAGATCTGGTCTTGAGATTCTAAACCACGGGTTCCTAATTAGTACATGCAGACAATTCTAAATTGTTCCACGCACTAATCTTAACAGAATTTCCTTGACATTCTTTCTAACCTGGTTTTCTGACTTCATTATTTTAAATATTTTTTACTATGGCAATAAGGAGGTAAATGAGTAGGTATGGCTCTCTTAAAATGCCTACGGGAACCTATAATGTCGAGAAACCCTGTTGTAAACTGTCTCATATGCAACAAATGCTCTTGTTTCACTAATTGTATGTCATATAATTGTGACATTTCGGGGCAAACTCAGGAGACCTTAGTGGTCTCAGCCCACGTGTTCAAAACTTTCGTTAATTCATTATCTTTAGATTAAGTCTCTATTTAATCTCTCTCCGCAGTCTCCGCAGTTAATGTTAAAATTTACCATGGAGAAAAAACTTACGATTCGGCTAAGATTAAATTAGCCTCAAAAAATAACTCAGATACTTTCTGACAATAGCTGCGCTAAAGAAATAAAATCATCTTTCGAAATATCTTCTGATGGACAGTAACGTTTTTTTCGGTATTTTCGGCATGTTCAACTAAGTAATCGCACTCGTACCAAAGAATTATATATTTAACCAAAGAATTCAGAATATTGAATAGTCCACCTTAGCCTTTCAACTGTACGACTTGACTTGTTCGTTATTTTACCTGGAGGAGATGAGACCAGCCAGCCCCCTCTACCCCTCCCTCACAGTTCTCTCTAAATGTTATATAGAGAATATAAAAAATATAGACAGTCAATATCGTACTCAAAAAAGCATAAAATAAATTAATAGGTATTTAAATAAATAAGGAAAGTAAATACAGAAATAGGCGTGCAAAGAAGAGAGCATATATAAATTAATCAGTTTTAATAAATATATAAAAGTAAAGGAAATAAATAGGTAAATATTCACAAAACCTCTAAAAAACTACATAAAATAACAACACAAGGAGAATGGTTTAATTTTTAATAGATATATAAATAAATATAAAGTTAAAATTCTGGTTCTACACTACGCACTTTATCACTTCACAACACTCTAACTTCCACGTATCGCTTGAGGAGGGGCTTCTCCTCCCTATAGAGGGTTCTATTGAGTTCTATACGTTTTCAAATCCCTTTAATCGATTTAAGGTTGCAGAAAATCGAAATAGGTTACATGCTCTGCCATTAGTCCGCAGGCCTTTTGTTCGTTCGACCACGAGCTTCGCCGTGGGTCGCGTGGTCTGTCACCGGAAAGTAGTCCGATGCTCGGAATGCGATAAGCGAACTGTCTAATTGAGGGACAATGAGGGAGACGAGGTCTCACTCCCTTTGCCCATTCCCTTGCCGTCGTTTTTTCAACCCGCAGCGCTTTCCGCCAACAGCGAGCACGCGCATTCCGACAAAAAAAAACTTCGCCTCCTTTATTCCGGATGCGATGAAAATCAAGAGGATGTGAAACGTATAAAAATCGTATTTCATGGTTCATGTGCCCGGTGTCAGAGATCTTTTTCTCGTGGCATTAAGGCGGGCAGCAGCGGGACGCGAAGTTTTTTAGGCGAAATATCCGGAACACAATCCTCAAATTGAATCGCGGGTTGTAGGTCAAGAGTAAGGTTAGAAAAGGTTCCACGAGTGCGATTTTCGCCTCTTATCAGTCCCGCTTCCCGAAATTTCGGGGGACGTAGTATTGTGAGATCACGTAGTAGACCTTTTGTAAGCATACGTTGCCCGCATTCGGAGTTGCAAACCGCAGGCATTTTTCGGAAAATTTGCTTGCGAGTTTTTAGACGTACTGACTTAGGCTTCGTAACTTGAATAAAACTTTGTTCCACTCCTTCGTTTCATTTGTATATACTGTAAATTTAATTCTTTGATCCCTCGGGATAAAATTGGAGCTGATTTTCATGTCGCCCAAGGAAGTGAAAACTTTTTAATGACAAGAGTAGAAAATATAATTCACGTCGTCGAGGGGATTTTTCTTGCTTAATACTTAAGATTCGAATTTTGAAAGATATACTAGTAGAATAAAATCTTAATACAGATAAAATTCCTGAGCATCTGCAGCGACGCTAGAAAGTTATTCAATAAATTATTTGGGATACCTTAAAATTTTACATTAAGAAACTTGTCTCGTTTTCACCAACAGATTGTAAAATTCTAATGATAACGTCAACCATGATATTCGCATTAATCTGTACCTTACACAGTTTTCTTTGCCTACTATTAAGACGAATCCCATGAACCCCTAAGAAAACTGCTCGTTACAATAAAATGTAATTTACCACGCTACCAAAACTTATGATTGCACGGGGAAAATATATCTATTTACACTAAGAATGGAGTACTTTACTAATTACCTTAATTTTTGCTTAAATAAATTCTAAGGGGGTCTAAACAGCTAATTTTAATTTCATGTATGAGTATATTAAATTAATCAGCTCGAACGATCAAATTAATACAATATTAATTTGGAGCTAATTCTTTTCAATGACAGAATAAAAATAAATACAGCTGTAACCTCACCCGGAGTAATATTTTACATTCGTTCGAACAATTTTTAATACTATGGATTTCAAAAAACAAGATAAGTAAAACTCTTCATTCTTTCAGTAAAATTTTACGAAAAAAAATTGTATGCTATGTTGCTTACTGGCAGAATAGTGAATATAAAACTAGAGAAAATACTATGCCATTTTTTTCCGAGCGCACAATGATAAATTAATACAAATCTAGTAAATAAAGATTAAAGATTACACAATGTGAAGACGTGATATGTATATAAAGGACACATTTTCATTCCACTATGAAGCTTTTGGATCTCCTTATATTTAAAAATGTATGCTTATAAATAACAAATGAAAGACAAGAACGACTGGAATACAACCCAAATTTTAATCCCTCATCAAATTCGCAATCCACTGATGAATATGAAAAGCATTTTTCGTCACGGACTATTCTCCACTCTGATTATTCATTCATTATCAAAGCGAAAACCTCTTTTTCTGTCGCGTGGAAAATTTTCAAATTTCTTTAATGATAGGAAAGGAATGATCGCCAAGGTTTCATTATTCTAAGGGAGTAAATAGATGCCTTCAAAGTACACATAATCAATAATTTTAAAATCAGTAATTTTAAAAAATTTGATCGTTGTTAACCTCAATGAAGAATCGTCATTATACCAATCCACCTACTAAAGTGGAATTACCTTATTAGCATAATTTAGTGAGAGGGAAGCGGTTAATCAAAAGAGGTTACGGAGTGAACCACAAAGCTCTATGGAAAAATCCGAGAAGTATTTCGGCACCAGAACAATAATTCTCCGTTTGGAAATTTTTTTGTAGTAAATATCATAAATGCAATAGAGCTTAGAAGCTTTATAAATAACCATATAAATAAATCTGTTTCTTATCACAAGCCAAATCTTAAAAAGTGATGATGCGTATACGGCGAAGTAACAATGAATCCAATGCTCCTCCTATAGTAGTATGGTATCAAATATAGTTATTCCTTATTTATACATATGGAAAGTTAACTGCTATTTAACTAAATATTTTATCAAGTACGGACGGGCATGAAAAAGTCTGACAGGAACGGAATCTGTCTCGAATTCCATTCTTCTTCTTGAAGAGCAGATTCTCTCTTCTCTATGAAGCTATCCTGCTAAGGCATTCAGACTATTTGGGAGAATACTCTCCCGTTATTACTATTATATTCTGTTTTAAGTGTATTTTAAACTTGCAAGATAGTTGAATTTTATGGAAGAGCCCTCCGGTATGTGGAAGATTCGGGTACGAATCTTGATCCTGCTTAGCTACCCAATTATTTCTTTTTGTTCTCTCCAACCATCTCTAATCAAAAAGGGTTCACTAAGGTTTTCGTAGTAGGCTATTTAAGTAGTGTTGCTAGATAAGCTTCCCTAGTACTTTGAAAACTAGGCTACCTCTCAGAATATCGAACATCAAAGTCAAATACATAACTAAATTGGTTATTTAGACCATAATGAGGCCTGTCTCGGATCAAAGGGCTAAATCACAACTGGAGACTCAGTCCTCTTAACTGGAAAACTAGACAGAAATAGTTTTAGGATATGAAGAATAATCAATAGTAACCTGGATTATAGCAGATATGGTTAACTTATAATTACTGAATTTTGATACCTCCCATAGCTTTATCATTCATTAAACGTAAGTAACGCAAATCTAGCACTCATAGATTATTACTGCGAAGAAATTTCGAACGCAAGCGGTAGAAATATATATGCAAAAATAGTCTAGATCAGATAAAATCCTATGCTCTTGGATATGTGGCCATGTGGACAGCGCGATTGCCTTTGGTGAAAGCGGCCCCGGGTTCGATTCCCAGTGGGAGCCAATGTGTGGAATAACCTAAGCTGTAGAAGCGCTTTTAATAATACTACTACTACTACAGATAAAATCCATATAATTTCAAAGGCATAACCAAAGAGAATAAATATTAGTAAATATTACTCTCTTTGGGCATGATCTTGTTATAGGAAAGGATAGAAACAGAATAACAAGAGGGCAATAAAAACTATATTAACATTTCTGCATTATATGTGACGAATAAAGAATCATTCTGTTTCAAACTTAAAAAATATTGCTATTTTTAAGCAATGAGTTAAAGATGACACAAATAAATCGAGCTACAGACTGCGCAAATCTTATCGTAAGTAGAAGTTGTAACTATTATTTTGCACTTTTATTTCAATTCTACATCTATCTATGTATCATGAAAGTCATCTCTCGGCGTGTAGCAATTATTTTAAGATTCCGCAGGGAATATCGCGATTTTGTAAGGATTTTTCGTCCCCTCCGAATTGAAAATTCTATCTGAAATAAAGGTCCAGAAAATTATTTAAAATAAAATTAGGGTATTAAGAACTCAATTGTCATTAATTCATAAACAACTCTGTGAGATTCTCAACATGCGCTTCTTGAAACTAGATTCCGACGGAATTTTCCCGTGACCACATTCAGATCTGCTGACTAAGACAAAGCACATTTACGAATCTGGTTCGCAGACATCCACTCAAACGACGTTCTTTCCGCATCAAAGAGCGTGGTGCTTTGCTTTGTGATTCTTCGCCGCTGTTTTTGCAACGTGCAATAACGAGCCGACGAGATCATAGGCGAAGGAAATTATTTCCTCTTTTGTCCAACTACGAGCCATCTACACGGTACAGAGCATGCGGTCGATGAAAGCGGATACATCGCTGACTTGTTTCTTATCTCGAAGTTTGGTTCTTGGAATCTATAACTCCTTCAAAACAAAACTGTTTCGGTGAATGAAGAAAACGTTGCATTTTAGTTATCCGAGAGCTCCAGTTCATCATGCATAATCTCGGCTGCTCTACTGTTATTTCTATTGATGTCATTTTATGTAAAATCTAAATTGTCTAAAAGTCTTCGCGGACAGCATTCAGGTTCGCGCGTATAAGCCAGATCTGGCAGGAATATAGTTGAGTTTCACTGCTCTATATTATTCTTAAGGCACCATTTAAAAATTCTAATCCGGTATACGTACAAGCTATTCCACACGCTAAAATACAGGTAATATTGTCGGACATCGATAAACTTAAAATACTGGTCTCATATAGAATTTAAATGAGATGAATGACTATTGTATTTAGACTACGATGAAAACTATTGTATTTTCTCATTAGCCTTTATTTTCATTAACTGCCATTTCACAATCGCGACGTTCGACTATACGATATTACTAAATTGTTCAAATAGGTATTAAATAAAAAACAATTTTTGTAAATAGACACTTTTCGCATTGTGTTCTTACGCATGAACATATCACAAAATTGTATTTTCGATAATTTTCTTCTTGTGGAAAATGTGTTCATCTAATTGAATCAGACGTCAAGATTTTAGCTAACAAAATCGGAATTTTGAGATAAAAAATCCACCATGGCATATGAGTATCAATAACATTTTTTCTAGATAATTCTTTTAACGATATATATATCTATTATATATATCACTTAAATGTTATTAATTGTTTATGGTAATAGGATATGTATCACTCAATTTCGATTACTATTTTTGTAAGTTTTTTAAGGCATTATAAAAATACCTTTTCCAGGAATCGTTATATTTGAACCATGAAGATTATTTCAAGGATTCTAAAACAGAGAAAACGTTTGAGGATGTTGACCACAGCAAAAGGAAAACTTTCCTCGATTTCCTAAAAGGTAAAAAGCTACTTCCACATCAGATAATAAACCTAAAACTACCTAAACATTAGACTGGAGACCTTAGGGATCAGTAAAGATAGTAATTACTAACAAAATGTTTATCGGCATTCATTTTATCTCTGAATTTTTTATTTCCATGACATATGACATTTACCACAATGCGAGACCACTCCCTTCCGCTGTCACTTCGCTGTCTCTCTATTCAATTTTTAAATTATATAAAGACGAAATAAAGAGAAGAAAAGGTTTTGGCTAGACAGTACTTATGTTCTGTCGATAAAATTATCGTAGACACGCTATTCCTTGAAGTAGACGAGTAATCGCTTTCAGGCTTGGCACTAAACGATTTAGGAAACAATTCCTGTTCAAGTTAAAAGACGTATTTACACCAATGAGGTCGTGGATTTTCATAAAGAATTATTATGGAATAAACCAGGAATAATTATCGGCGTAAAAAGGCGCAAAATGTAAGATAAGCCAGCACTATGATATTCGCTGAATGTTTCATCACATAAAAGGTCATACATTTTCCTTTTGTTATTATACCCAACCGTAGCAGTGTAGCCAAGCAGGAGATACAAATGCATCTGCGTGAATGAAGATAAAAATGAAAAGTTGATAGCCATTCAAGAATGATCCTTTCCTTATGAGTAGATACCAGTGGTGTGTTTTCACATACACACATACAAATACTGTCATTCGATGCTTAAATAATTAATGAAATCCTAACTACGACCATATCCGATGAAAAATCTCAAATATCCATTATTTTGACAGAAAATCAAAACCACGTTTGCAGCAGTGTAAGATTAGTACCCCTCAGCATCAACCCTGGCAAACACCACTAATTACTATTTACTATAACGCATCGTATTATTATAAAAATTCAGCTGTGGTTAGATATATGTCTGGTGGCAATATTCTACACAAAAATAATCAATTACAAATCTTTAAAGATACAAACTCAGCACAACGGCATTCATTCTCCCTTTTATTCTACACATCTTATACATTTATGAATAACACCTATCTTTTTACAAACAGCAATAGAAATTTTACAACAAACAAACAATAAAGTCACCGTTTACAAGTCATCCGTTCCAAAACCACATGTAACTTCATCATTTAACATTACATCACATTAAAAAAATATAATGCAAAATATTACAATTCTATTTACCTTTACACCACTTAATAACACAGTATCGTTTACTATCTATTATCTTTACCATCTATATTATGATTATAGTGTGGGCGGGTGGGTATGGATATTTTTCCTTCTTCTAGCTGAGAATACACTATGATGTTTGGGGAGAGGTTAAAGAACCTCCTTCGGTAAGTTGTTCCTTTCATGCACTGTCAAATCATCAAACAATTTACAGAAAATTAGAATTGTTTAAAATGATTTATGGTTACTCAGACAAGTTTTACCCCGATAAATAAGCAACCTTTATCTACAAAATAGCCCGATGAAAATTATTTATGAAGCCGTTCTAAACAAATTTAAGGCTTCAAATCGTTCATCACTTTAGAAGGAGATTCAACCACTTTTGCGTCTCTTCCACAGGACCAAACCGCCTCTCGGTATGCTCACTGCTGGGGAACGGTACCCGTACCAAATTACGCTCATTTCCATTCACAAGAATCTCAGGTAATGGAGTAAAAGGTAGAGAAGCTGATTTAATCCCGGTCAGATGAGAAGGGCAACATTTGCGACCCTTCCTGTTTCCCCGACAAACCAACACCCCTGATTCCTCCGAACCGTCGTAAAAAAGAAAACATCCTGGGACGCAAAAAAGCGAGAAATGTGTGATCGTTTGGGATTTTTTCTCCGGCGCTGCAAAGGCGTAATAACCGCACATCGAAGAAGGATTCCTTTTTTCCTCGACCGTAGGAGTAGTCGGTCCTATTGGTTGCGGTGGTCTTGATGGCACCGTGTAAGGCACAGTCATTAGTCTATCCCTTCCTTTTTTCCTCCCCGGGAAAGAAGGAAGAGGTTGTGCAACCCGTGATTTCGCTAATGTCACCTGCTCCTCTTCCCGAGCGCCTTTAAGGGGTCCCAGGACATCTGACTCCGGTGTACCCCGGAAAAAAGAAAGATTAAGGAAGACGGGGAGATTATAAACGAGTCTTCTGGTTTCAGGGGAGGGTGGAATAACCGCCGACCTGGTAAAGAACGGTGTATCAGAGGGAACCCGGCAGTGATTGCAGGCATCATCTTTAAATGGTTATGGCATTTGACTCTGGTAGCAAATTAGTGGGATGCCTCTCTTTTCCGATAGCGAAACGGTTTGGCTTGGTTAGGGTTACCGGGTTGGATGGGAGGCGGGTGGTCTTCCTCATGTCGGCGGAAAGTTCGATTACCGGGATTGCGTTTTTACAGTTCGACGATTTAATTCGCATTCGTGGACTGTAAAGGAGATGGTGCGAATGTAAATGAAATGAGGAGTAAAAAAGTTTGAGATACCAAAAGCTCATTTCGGAATTTTGTCGATAAAATATCATATATGATACTTTACGAATAGTGGCATAGTGGCATAATGTAAGCTTACTATAGGATTGTAGTTAACAAAGATAATATTCTCGTAAAGACACCATAACGTTAAAAATTCGAACCTTTTTAAAATAAATACTATATCTTCATTTTATGTAAAGAATTGGAGAACAATCGAAGCAACTTCAAATTTTGAAAAAGAGGGTTCTACTATTTTTTTGACATCATGAATTTATTGCGTAATTGAATTACGTCACAATGTGTATGGTTACATTCAGATTAAACCAGTGTGTGTTTTACGTGCAACTGACTGAATCTAAGTCGAGCAAGTCTAAATCAAGTCTAAGTCAAGTCTAATTACTTTTGTAGTTAGAGAAATACAGAGAACTGATATATATTTTCTAAATATAAACCAACGCATGACTAAAAATATATCCAAGAGATATCGACAAAATTCCCCAGTAATTGTTTCAGATTTCAAATCTCGCATGAAAAAAGTACCAATTTTAATTCTATAAAATATAATACAGCCTATTTTGTGAAATCGGCATTCCAAATTAGCTACACTATGTAGTTGATTCAGTAAGGTTATCGAATCGCAATCTAAATAAATGTTGTTACAGATAAGTATTGCCAATTTTGGAGCATGTTCTTACACACGTCTCAGACTTTCCACCGAAAAATAAAGAATTTATCATCTCCTGAACCTCTTAGATCGGACCGCAACCCAGAAGCAATTTCTTTCATTATCCGGAACCTGAGCTATTATTCCCACCAAGGGAACTTGGGAAAAGGAACTTCTCCGAAAAGTTCTCCCTGAATTCATAAATATTATTATATCATAATAGAAGCAACCTTCTTCGCAAGAGCGAGGGGAAGACGATCAAAAACTGGTAAACCATGACCAAGGTCAGCTCAATGTAATTATCACCATCAGAAAAATTCTTTCTATAAACAGGAAGACAATTTTCTCCGGTAATTTTTATGAATAATTAATACCAATGGGAATTATTTTAATACTTATTCAAAGATAAAGGGTATACAGTGATTAGGGCGAGATATTTATTTCACTATCATCAGCTCTATCGAAACGAAAAGTAAGTTCACATTTATTTTCTCACATAAACAAAAAGAAGACGCGAGAAATATGTTTTGGATGGGCCATAAAACACGATTTATAATGTGTCATTAAGGAGCTCTCATGAAGATTAACTTACAATTATGATGTATTAAACATTACAATCAGTTAAGGAGCGAATAAAATGAGAGAATTATAATATTTCGGAAATGTTTAGGCTTTAATGACAATATAAACGAATCTTACACTTTCTCTATCATCAGCTACTAATTACAAAACTAAAAGAAGGCGGATATAATTAGTGAGTTTATTTTTATGATGTATAGCAGATATTAATTGAGGATACGAGCATGTAATGTCTTTGTTATGCGAAAATATTCTTCTTGGATTAAGTCATATTCTCTTACTTTTTAAGCATAATACAGTCATCTTCTCCTGAGATGCTACACAAGAAAATATCGGTAGTAATGCTATTGATTTAAGATATATGAGGAAGCCTATAAATTAAGCAATGATTACTTCAAGTAGCGATGGAGTATTAAACGTCTGAAATAACTGATGAAACTAGCAGGGTTTGTTAATAAATTCATTTTAACTTTTTACTTAATTAGCAATACGAATATTGACGATTACTTTGTTTGCAAACGTGCTTTTTGACAACTTTGCACTTATAACGCAGCCTTGGTATTTAAAAAAAAAGTAATTCATTGTTTATGTAAAACTTGATTATTTTCAATTTATTGAACCTTGTTAAGAAGATTGCTTTTTCACAAAAGTAAGTACATTTCCTTCCTTCAGGGTAAAAAATCTTTCCTGTTGGGAGTAATATATGACGAAATTCTTTTTGATGTTTATGCATACCCGTAGTCTCAATTTATGTAAATATAGGGTTAAACTTGGTCACAAAGCTTGGAAAAACAATTCAATGTTTCACATTAAACACACTACATATGTTTTCTGTTGGTGTATTTGATATCTCCATTATATATATATCTCAATAGCTGTTCAGTTCAGGGGCCTGAACAAGAAATGTACACCTTTTTTTCAAACTCAGGAGGATTTGAAAATTCAGGCATACCCACAGGCGTTGAAAATTGTAAACTGCTTAAGCAGTCTACTCAATTTTCCAGTTTGTATCCATTGTGTTGCTTTCGCGTTTAAATTGCAATTATCCAGTCCTAAATATCCACGTAGAACTGACTTCTCTTCTTATAAATTGAAATCATAATTAAATCTTTGCGATTTAGGAATAAATTTATCCGGTAGCGTGTATCAATCTTCATAAGGAAGTTGTGATCAATAGTTATATCTGAAACGGAATCGTAATCACGGCACTCAATAGCGCCATTGCGGTAGATCAGTGAAATCATTCCCTTTCGATTTCGCGTCCAGCGATGAGATAAGGAAGCACTGATTGGTAATTGAACCATACTTCCCGGATACCGAATGGACGAAGCATTCGTGCGACGTAATTCATCGCAATCAGGAACGAAAGGTGGCACATCAATCGAAGTCCCTTTTGTCATTAGAGGAAATCGTATCCGTAAACAAGCTCTTTAGCGAGTCATAATGTCATTCAAATGTCAGCGAATCGTTTTATTCCTTGGCATCTCCATCGGATTTGATACGGCCACCCTTCCAAAATATCAACAATCATCCCCCCAGCCCAGACTGCCCGAGGGACCGACTCACCCATTTTTCGTGAGCTGAATCCAATCGAGAGCTCCCTCGTCTCCCCTCGTCTATCCCCAGCGTCTTTTTATCGCTCTGCTTAACTCCTGCGCATTTCACTTTCTCCTCTTCCTCCCTCATCATCCGCATGGTTTTCTTCTCTCTCCTCTTCTATCAACCAATATCCCTGTTTCTCTCCCTTTATCTCTTTTTTCTCCTTCCCCTCTCTCTGCCATTACACACCACTTAGTTTTAATGGAGCCTGGATCCTCTTCCTTTTGTTTCCATCGATAGAGCCCGGGGGAGTGACGTCATTCCTCAAAGTCCTCTCGTTCCCCCCTTCCATACTGTACCTAGCTCTACCTTGTCTCCACCCTAAACTTCCTTCCTTGCATCATCCTCCGTTTCCTTCGTGACCGATATGCTCTACGTACAGTGAGGTCACGATTAAGGAAACACCGTCATCACATGCTATGTGAATTCTGTCAAAGAATGATCATTACACTTTCCGTCGCAGTTAGACATAATAATAATAAGTTTATTGGTCCAACGACATACAGTATGTATAGGATAAGTCACATTGTATACTAATTATTTATACAAAGCACAAGTCTAAATTACGATATTAATTAGGCCTATCATAGCTGAAATTTTTGGATTAATATCCTTCAGCATGTTATATATTTTCAAAGATATAATTTAAAAGCTCCTGCCAGACAAACCAAGCCTATGTAATGGGGGGTCCTCAAAATGCATCTCTCTTTTGTGCTATGATCATGAACATCTGATTGCTTTTTAAAACTATCTACGTGTAGATGAATATACATACATCTGGTGGCAGCGTAATAATTACATTACATAACATTACAATTTAAATTATTTCTATTCTATTACCCTAAATTGCTTGCTTGCGACAGCAGAAATTTTTCCTTGTATGAGACCATCTATCTTTAATGAAATCTCCAGAAAAACTTTCTTAAAATGTCTATGACGTTCAGAATGGCTAGAATATAGTACTAACCTAGGCTTCCGATTCATGTATAAGACGATCTAAAATATTCATTCAACTGCATTTACGTGAATTTTATTTCACAGTGTCTATTTAGACTCGAAGATTAAAACCCGATCTCAGGGTTCAAATTACCATAAAAATGTGAAGAATAAGGAAACATTGCTATTTAGCATTCATGAGATGAATAATCGAATCGAAACCATTAAATATAATCGATTCCAAAACTAGAAGATGTTTCCAGGCAGTGCATAATGAGACTCATTCTACGTAATTGGATTTTCTCTTATGAATATAAAAATTCTAGACTCGTATGAAAACCGTACACACTTGTACTCTAAATTATTGTATTGATAGTAGATGAATTATAAATATCAATCCTGAAAATGTTTCTCAAATACTGTTTACGAAGTGATGATGATGTTTTGTTGTTCTTGCTCTCAGTAATCTCGCAATCGGTTTTATGGCTGCAAAGAATGTAGGCAATTAGCGGTACAAAAATCACTTATTTTACGGTACACTTTGTGAATCTTAAGATCGATAATGCGTGTGCAAATTATCTTTTTAAAGAGGTATCTAAGATCGTTTTAAAACTACAAGTGTAAAAAGTTAATACTCATTATTGGAAACTGAAAAGTATTCATAGAATTTAGTTTTCAAGAAAATGTTCTTCAAAGCTACTCTTCATTAGTTCAGAAGGAATTTCACAAGATAACGACTCATACAGCAATACAGAAATTTTCTCTATCCTTTAAATCATTTCGCTACGTACTCGACAACCAGAGAGATAAATAAAATCACGATTACCGAATATTTTGCATTTGAAAATATAAAATCCAGTAAAAGAAGTAGAAGCTCGGAGATCATAACGCTTACGTGTTTATCTTAGCTCGTGGTATGAAAACTAAGTCCTTGAAAGCGGCTCAACGATCTCCTTACATCTGAAGGTAGAGGCATGGCAGAGTAGAAATTTACAGATTTTGATATTCGGGCAGCATGAACTATCTATTGACGAACTTTTACTTTATGTTTGACGCTGGAATACAATGAAATAGCACTTAATCGACGGAAAAATGTTTAAACTTAAAATAATCTGAATCGTATTCATAAAATTGCTTTGATTTCTCAAATTATACAAATGCATCAGCCGGTAATAGGATTTCTATTCCTCCCATTTTTCAAAGCGTTCTGTTATGCGATTTTGTAAGATAAACGCCCTGAAATATTTCAAATGTTCAAATACATTGGATATCTCGGTTTAATAGTGACTTTGCCAAAGTATATTTAAGGCTAACAAGAATTTTATTCGCAGTTTATTGAGCTCAGGCAATGCTTATTTGGTAACGTATTTTCTCAGAAAGGAGTTAAAAGAAGACTAAAGTAAAATTTTCAAAGCTCGTCATTGTCACTGAAAAAAGCGGAGGTAGATTTTAAAATTTTTGTGAATATTTAAGGCTATAGTATTGTAGGAAAAATAGCACTTAAGCTGACGAATGTTGTTTCAAGGATCACTGTACATAAGCATTTACGATTACTTACTTTAACAATAGCTTATTTCTTTTGGAAGAGCTAGGAATCTAAGTGACACCATGGCCCGTTTTGTCACCTTGTCCTTCACAGAATTCACGTAACTGTTGATATCGTAATGACCCAAGCAATACTCGCAGTATTTCGATGTTAGTTATGAGGCTGAACTGAACGGAAACTAATTTCTGACCGGAACTCGCTTACACATATTCCGATTAAGAGGCGAGTGCCGGTGAGTCGATTCGCCGGTAAGAGAAGCTATCTTCTCCGGGAAGCACGTTTCTGTTCCACCGGCGAGAGCATGCCGACATGGCAAGGAAATGATTTACCAAACATGCATGATCTTTTGGTAATTATTTTCATGACAAACTTGATAATAAACTGTACGAGGATCAAGAGTTTGTAAACGAATACAAAGCTCAAAGTATGCACAATGTAATTTTAAATGCTTCGAAGTGAATCGTTTACCACTATTTGTCAACAGAATTGTTCTTTTTATGATTCAATTTGGTTCTTAAATTATTTAACATTTAAAGAAGATCATTCACGAAGGACAGATGTTAAACAGACCTTTGAGAGGTTCTCAATCCCAAAGAATACACTAAAGTGACAAACCATAACGTGACTGGGAGTCGATTTAGCTTCGTCATCTTTCCGGACGGATTCTTCAACTAATTAAGCAATCAAGCAGGACCTTAAATGGATTAAATATTATTTCCATAGCATTACACTGTCAGAAACGTCAAGTTTCGGATGATTTTCAAAATAACATCCTTTCGCGGTTCGAATATTCCAAAGTAATAAAAATCGATCGCCATTAATAAAAGATCGGAATGGCCTGCAATCATAAAATAAAATATATAATCCGACATATCGTAAAAATTGCCCTGAGACCACTTTGGACGGATTAGCGGACCGAAAAAATACCTCCCGCAGACAAAATATTGGTGGTTCCGAAGCGATGGCTCGATAAATTGGTTAAATCCATAGCGATTCCGGTCTTAATGTGATGATATATTATGCAACGATAAAAAAAACTATTTGAAAGCCCTATCCTTTTTTCCTCCAGAGCCAACGAAGCAGGAGATCCACTCCCTTTTATGAAACAATAGTCGAACGCCTGTCTATCATCCAATAAGCGATTTTCGATGCAGTCAGCCTGGCCAACGGAGCGACGAGCTCAAATTTTTGTTTTGACTCAACTCTGGCTTCCATCGCTGAAAGATGCTTTCCGTTATTATCAGAATTGAAATTCTAACTCAAAATTTCATTCAAACTATATACATACTTTTTATGCAAGCTATACAATGTAATGATAAAAGTAAAACCTTTAATTTCATTAAAGAAAAATTGGATTCTCTATTTTTTGCTCAGAAAAAACTGTAGATGAAGATCGATGATGAGCATAATTCCCTATGATGAACATAAATAGCTTCGAAGTTTATTAAGCTGAGAAAAGAAGAATTTGTTTTTTATTTTATTTGTAAGACTAAACAAAGATTGACTCCGTCCACAGAAAGTCTGTGGACGGAGTCAGTCCTTGTCAAAATTTTTCGA
Source organism: Sympetrum striolatum (assembly GCA_947579665.1). Lineage (NCBI taxonomy): Eukaryota > Metazoa > Arthropoda > Insecta > Odonata > Libellulidae > Sympetrum > Sympetrum striolatum. The sequence continues at coordinate 83,808,118 of OX388342.1, forward strand.
AGGGTAGAAAAGTTAAATATCTTAGAATTAAGCCTTCAAAAATCAATGTAATTTTCTTAGTTTTGCTTATGCACATCTGTACTTCCCCCACTCATGTACCCATTTTCATACAATTCATTCTATATAGCAAATAATTATAATAATTGAATGATAATTATCATTCAAAAATATAATTATCAATCAGTATTAAGGACTTAATTTTTTTCCAAATATTACAGAAAAGTTAGGAATTAGTAATCAACAAAATAATCTTATTCCGGCTGCTATGAACTATAATCTAAAGAATAATCTAAATAATTGATTCGAAATTACTCAATAAATAGCAAGGAAATTATTCTAGGAGAGCATTCTAAGAAATATTCGATTTCAAGTATGAAAAAAAATATCTTCTCAGCGATGAAACTGAAATTAATGCACCTGCATGTATAACACATTACACTCAACACCATTCCAAAGAAGAAACACTAGGTAAACAAAAATTAAACTTCATTCCAAATCGTTCTGGTGAATATCTTGTATTACCGTTAACGATTCCATTATGTAGAGGTTGCGTGAATAATATATCTCCTCGAGGACATTTATTCTATAAACACGAGAATCAATCACGACCATTACCGATTACATGCCACTTTTGAAGGCCCATTTTCCACACGTTCCCTTAGACATTTATATGTAAACCTTAGGATGATCCTCTCTCATTCATACGACTTAGCATATATTCGCCCTTTGGACAGCGGCTCTAATTTTTCATTTCTGAATCAATAGCTCGGAGCAGCTGCAAACAACGGCGAGAGAGAGAGTTGGAGAAAAAGAGCGCGGTTGTAATGAAGCTATCACTTTCTCATTCCGATTATTTTTTTACATTCCAAAATAGTTTTTGATGCTCCGCGTGTGTCCCGGGGCTTCTTAAGGAGAACCTCTCGTGTTTCTCACCTCTCTTCTATTCTCCTTCCTTTCAAACCTCTACAGCCATCTTCTTTTATATTCTACCGCAATTTTTTTTTCAGTGCTGGGCTTTCCATCAGTAAAACGGGAGAAAAATAAGATGAATTCCTCTCAAAATTTTTGAAAGATATTTATATCACTTCAGCACAGATACTATTTTAAATAACATGGCTTTTTTACTTTCTCCATATACGAAGTATAGAGAAAGTATTGTTTTCATGAAAAATTTCGACTTCGAGATTTCAACGGAAATACATGTTTTGGGGTCCCTAGAACACGTTTTGACTATTTTCGGAATGATGTCTGTGTGTATGTGTGTGTGTGTGTGTGTGTGTGTGTGTGTGTGTGTCTGTATGTGTGTGTGTGTTTGTGGGCGCTCTAACGTGAAAACTATTTGTCGTATCAATACCAAATTTCGTATATAGTACTGTGGTGTGTGCTGTCAGAGTTGATTAGTTTTTGGAGTAAATCGGTTGACCGGAAGTCGAGCTTCATTCATTAAAGCTCATTTCCGGTTTTCAAAATATCTCCATAAATATGATATATACGTGTGTTGTATTACTTATAAAAGTTTTAGATAATAAAATTTACTATAACTTTTGTATTTAACATATTTTTTGTAGATGATATTGTTTAGAATAGGGGAGATGGTCTCGGCCTTAAATTGGTGGTAAAATTACAATAACGGGAAAAGAATACAAGATACTTTGATTTATACTAACCCGCAAACTAATACATATACACGACCAGGTTTCAATGTATATCACCTGATGATGACGCTATGCATCGAAACCTAGTCGTGTGCTTACGTATTTTGCGGTTTAATATCAATTAAAGTAACTTTTCTACTTTTCCCGTTGGTATCTTTTTGTTCACTAGAAAGAAACTATCTGAACTCAATATTGGCTAGTTTTCCTACTCGTATATTTAAACAGCACTCGAACAAAGAAGCAAATAAAATGATTTGTCATAACCAAATTCCAATACAGTTTTTCAACAGCATTTTTCTTTCGTTTACAGGGATATATCAATGTACTTTACCTTCTTAGCCTAGTAATAATTTAGGAACTACATAGTTTCATTCAAAATTCTCTTAAGTTGTAGACATTTTTTTAATAGTTAAGTCCGAAAAGCTGAACTGCTGAAAGCTGAAAAGCTGCTGAAAGAGGAGACGGCTAAAAAATGTAGCCTATTTAACATTTGTTATTGCTGCCATTTCTTCCCCTTCTTACTTGTGCTAAATAGACCCTAACACAATCGATTTTTCTCTTTGTTACGTTTTCCTTTAGCAATACGATTCTTGTTCCAGATTTTCATATTAACACTTTTTTGGAGAATTGCACACTTCACTTCAGCTCTATTTTCGGAAAGCCTCAGAATTCATATTTTTCTATACATTATTTACACAAGGAGAATGGACATGAAAGAAGTCTGATAGGGCAGGAACTCGAACCCAGAGCTCCCGATTGCCGATCAGTTGCTCTCCCAACTGAGCTATCGTGATAGAGCGTTCTTACTAGCTGTTTGAAGGACATCTTACACGCCAATATTACTTTGAAGAGAGTTTTTATTTATTAAGATTTTATAAATAAATAGCAAAATTAGCAGAGATGAAGGTACTGATCATGAAAGAATCATTTTCTAATATGGAAATGTGGCAGAAACAGAAAGCTAACATTTCTAGATTTTCAAATATTTACGAAGCAAAAGAGGCTATCCTTATGTAAAACGGTATTTTTCAAACATTTTTAAGGGCAATTTTTCTATCTCCTATTTTTCCCAAATTTCGGAGAACTAGCTTTTTGGCAACTCCAGACACTTATCTGGCTTTTTGAGCGGTGAACTCGCACGCTAACCGTGCAACCCTAAAAGTACAATATCTCTTGTTTCCGATCTCTCGCAAACATGTTTATCTAAACTCTTCTCATTCTTCCCTTACATATTTTTATAACTTTCGTTCGATAAATCTAAGAAACAGCCATGCAAAAAGTATAGTCGTCTTTGTAGAAAACCTATTAACTTTTATGATTATGATATTAATGATCTGAGACTGCGCGTAAAATACCGTGATCACTAAAATCTGATTATATGTGATCCTAGTAAAGTTATCAAATTAAATATTTTAGACCTGCTTCGACCTCTTTGATTTGATTTCATACCTATAAATTTAATTCAATTCATTAAATGTCAAACCAATATCAATTCTGAATTAAAATATACTAAAGGTATATTTATTCTTCATTCTGTATCAACGAAATCTTCATACGATTCAGCAAAAATTATGCAAAACATTCAAGACATTTTTCATAAATATTAAATTGCATGTGTAGTAAATACAAAATGCTGAGATTATTTCAATAAATTACATGCAGAGGTTTATGTTTGGTTCTGTTTACAGATTATGAATTCCCCTTTCCTGAAGCTCTTCGAAATTATTTATCTCCCTCAGAGCATAATAATGTAATAGCTAGTTAAAAATCTGTTTTCAAGCAGATAGTAACGTCCCCCGTGCTAATTGTAATTAGCTGAAATATAAATATTCCTTTTCTCTAAAACATTATATTTGACTTCCCTTTTATCGTTGCATCTCCTCTTTGAGTCGCTTCCATGTAGTTCCTGCAGCTTTGGATCTCCAATTCTTCCTTTCCATTCAGTTTCTCTATCATACCATCCGCCTCCTCCAATTTCTATCCTCTCCATTTCCTCTGTTTACAGCCGGCAAATCTGTCCCTTCTAGCCTCTCTTCCTCACGATTCACCCCTGCCTCCTCGATATACCCCATCCATCCACCTCACATCCTTCTCTACCACCTCACAAAGAAAAATCTCTTCTCCGTCCACTCGTAAAAAAGGTCTACTCGGGAAAAGAAATCTCTCTGCTCATAGGTTGTCATATTTCTTTCTACGCCGCTCTTGTACCGATTTTCTTGATTCTGGAGTTAAGGCAGCAATGCGATTTTTCTCAGCTCTTGCCAAATAACTCTGTTTCTCCTCCCCTTTCATTCATGCATCTCTCTCTTTACTATTGATCTGTTCAATGATTTCTTTCGTTTTTCCCTGCTACCTCTCCTTCGAACATCCTGGTGTCCTTGCCAAGGACCATAAATGGTATTTTTTGCTCCCTTCGCCGAGGAGGCGGCCTAATGTAACTTTTCCTTTATCAAAATGAAAAATTTTGTGATGATTTGTTTCCCTTTTTCAAGGCGACAGATAATGTCCCGCCACAGATATCAGCTGAAGTCAGCCATAGCAAATGAATTCAGCGTTAATTTCCCAAACTCTGTTTCAGCTGCGAGTTAATTGATTCTGTCGAAGTTTTCAGTCACTCTAAATAATTTTAAAATCGAAGAAGAAATAAGATACGAAATATGAAACACTTGATTTATAGAGTTGACTTGCTCTAAACCAGAAATAAATTACAAGGTATTATTCTCTTATTCAATTACATATTCATTGCTAATGTTAATATAACCGTAGTGAATAATAATAATAATAAAACGGCTTAATTCGGGCGAGATTGAGACTAAAATCCTCTTCCATCTAACCCATACTGAACGATGAAGTACTTCATGGAACTGAATCTAAATACTGAACGATGAGGTACTTCATGGAACGCGGTTAACAATAAAACAGAAGTTTTACTTTTTGAAACATTATTTCTTGAATCAAAGACAGCTGATACGAGTCAAACAGAACAGAAGTAACCATTTCAAGGACAATGACATCCTTCATTATTATTTACCTGTCCTAGTAAAGGCCTGATAAGTTTTTTAGATCATCTCTATGTTGAGAAATTGCTTGGAAATCCTAAATCCATAAAATCTTCCAGCTGCATTCAATTTATGATGCTTGCGCTTTTTACTTAGATATATCAAGAAAACCACAATTTCCTTTGATCGAAAATGACATAAAAGAGACGGCAAGCAAACAAAGATATCAATTTAGGAGTCCTACTTTAAACATAAAATCTTATGGAGCCACCTCGCCCGCAATAAAAACATTTATGACAGAGAAAGAACCAGATTCTTTACGATCAAACCCTTGTCTTGGTGCTTAAATTATCCAAGATAGCTTCCGGTTTTAGAAAATGACTCGTTTGTTAAAGTTTTATTACGATAGTGGAGGGAAGGTTACGTACTTCATCTTTGGGAACAGAAGAGAAAAGATTCGTCTGTTACTGCCGTGGCAGTAGTTGGATCAGTTGAAAGAATCATAAAAAAGTTAGAGATGTAACGATGAGAGATGGAATATCGAAGAATGAATTTGGGAAAGGAAGGAACTCGAATGTGGCGAACCTATTATGCCTGAAGTGGCATCCGAGAAAATATTTTCGGCAAACTATGGAGTTGCTATTTTTTTTACATACTCTTTGGTTAAAAAATGAACTCAAAAGAAAATAAAGTTTAATTCCAAAAATTTATTAATATTTTTTCAACAATAGCAGCACATATAATCCACTCTTTTTTACTTTCTTTTCCGAATCGGATGAATAAGGCGTAAACCTGACGGAGGTTTTTAAAAACTAGTCCCCAAATACGTGATTTCTAAGAACAGGAAGGTTGAGAAAGAACAGAAGATTGTGACGTGATCAGATAGACTAAATTTACATATTCAAGGAGAGAAACTTCCAAGGTTGTCTAAATCGATTTGCAAATTCAAAATCGAGGGAGAAATAGCCATGTCTAATAGCGATTAAACAGGAAATAGATGAAAGCATTTACCTCACAGGACTTTTAAATTCATTCAAATTGACAATTTCAGCATGTATTTCATCATGGTTGTTAACTTCGATAAAATATAAATGCGTACTGTAGAGAAATTCCGGTTAAGAAATCACGTTGTTGATAACCTCGGGCGGTTTAAAATTATTCAGCACAATCCGCGATCTTGCTTCGAATACAGCTTCTTTAACCACGAACAGTAAACGCATTACTAAAGCAAGCTTTTAGCATTGGTTAGCTTTATTTTATTGATTTTCAAAGGCTAAATTGACTGGAAAAGTCAAGATAAAAACAAATACTGCGATTGGTTACTCTGGAATATAATACACTGAGAGTAGTACTTTGTGGAAGTCCATGACAAATAGTTTTGTAAGAAAGAATTTCTCAAAAATTTTATTTTGAAAAAATAGAAGTAAAATTTATTGAAATTTGTTGATATTAGCCTTGAATAACCTTGTAAATTTATCAGCAAATTATTCGGCTGTTCCGGAACCAGATGATTACTTTCCTGTCTGAGTATTATCATAATTTACTTTTCATGACTGAGAAGATTTGAGAGAATTTAGTGAACTAGAGTTGTCGCAAAGGCTGAAAGACGTCCAAAAAAATTAATAATGACTATCAGAAATTAAATTTGGTTGATTATGACTATCTATTTGAATGGGGTGAATTATTGTAATTTTTTTAAGTTTGATGGATGGATTAGAGCGATAATTGATCCACATGATTTCAGGCGATTTAAATCCACCTAGCACTTAGGACGACTAAAATCTAGAACATCCAAGTAATTGGTTGTACGGTATTAAGATATTAGCGGTGGATAGGGAATACAACAGGTAAAAATGCGACCTATGGACCTCGTCGAGGGTCACAGCGGATATAATTGGGAGAAATTGGGCGCGACGGTGGCGCAATCACATCGGGGACACCGAGAGGTTCCCTGCAATCGTGTGCGCGTGTGTTTTTCACGAGAGACAATGCGAGAGTTCGTGTCGCGTCGGTGAGCATTACGGTTTGCGGGAGCAATTGAGTGGTGGCGCTCGGCATTGACCGAGGAAACCGCAGGGCTCGTTTTATTCGACGGATAGCAGCGAAGAGAGAGAGGGGAAATGCGGCACAGAGAGAAACGGATAGCATAACAGATGGAGCATGTTCGGTCGATATGTTTCTGCATGCGAATAAGTGATCGATTCCCCTATATTTATCACAGCAAATGAAATAATTAGCATAAATACCGCGTTTTTTTGAACGGCGAAAATTAAAAAAATACAATTACAATAATAACAAATAAATGCATATGATAATTTCTGAGAGTCCTCATTCGAAAAAAATGTTCACCACAGCATTACAATCATAGATAATGTCTCGTGGATAAAAAAGTATTTCTGCGCCTTATTTTCGTGGCTATTACCTCTTTTGCTAATTTTATTAGCAGTATTTTTACTTTAAGTAATGGTATCATGCATGAAGAATATGATGAATTATGATAATACGCCCAATTTTTCATTGCACGAATAAAAGGATACACGGTAGTAATAAAGCTTGACAAAAGGAGGAGATTGGAATATAAAACTAAAGAAGTATAAGAATTTGTATATTTGATCAAAGATAGATGATTTTAATCCACCTAAAATTATATCAAATTAAGACCCTAGCAGTTATTTAAACTTCTTGGTAAAATCAAACTTGGTAATATTTGATATTACATGGACGTTTATGACATAGAGAAACCATTACGTCAAATCTATACCAAATACATTAATACCGTTTCCCTTCGATTTGAAGCATTGATTATTACATTTTTTGTACCATTACGAAGTACTGAAATTATTTGGTAGGTATCAAACTAGGATAATATATGTGATAATTTACATCAAATTGCAACAGTCAAGTGATAATAAAAGAGTTATCATGCACATTTCATTAAATAATTAGAATGAATTGGTCAGATCGGAATAATTGGCTAATAATAGTGATTTCTTATTAATGGTCTACTTTATATTGCGGGCGAAATCAATAATCGCTGAATTTCTCATGCGTAATTTTTCCACTAGTGGCTTTGAATAATAAATTCAACATTGAGTACTAGATAATTATGAAATACTATTATCGTTTGTATTTACCAATTACAACTTGTGATTAACCGTCGAGTTAACTTCAAAACTGGTCGCAATGTAATAATTAACAATGAATTAAACATAGCGATTATTATCCTTATAGAAAAGGACTTCTGGTTAGGAGAGGCTTTCCCGACTGATTTCAGATGGATTTAAATAAAATGAAAGGTGCTTGGACCTCTCTATTTCATCAGATATCAGTAATTTGAAAAATAAAGTTAACAAATTCATATCTTTTCGCAAACAATTTTGATTTAAATTTGAACACGTAATTTAAAAGGCTCACTTTCCACACCCATAAACATGAGCAGCCTACTTCAATTCTCTTTTACACATTTCTGTCGAGATTTTTTGAAAATTTTTGCTTGTATTTCCGCATATTTTGTATTTCTTAAAGCATTCTTTTGACTTTCCATAAATTTATATTTCTCTGTCAAGACTTTTTTGAAAATGTTTGTTCGTATTTTTCTATTTCCATACATTTTTGTACTCTGAGCATTTCTTGTATTTTGTGTTTCTATATGGGAATCTACCCAGAGCATAATACATTTTTATTATTATTATTATTTCTTTACGCCGATAAGGAGTCATGTAAAGAATAACTCAGCCCGTACAGGCATGCAAAACCCTACCATTCCAAATAAGCACTAAAAATAATCCAAGCTTTCCAACGAGACTGGAAATTCAACACCTATATTCATCCCATCCAAACACTCGCTCTCTTCTCTTCGCTTAACGGGCAACCTTATAAATGTGCCTTTGTTTTCTAATTCTTCCTCGCGAGGCGCATACCGGAGGATTCGAAAAATGACCATTTGGAGCGTTGGCTTTTACAAAAATAGATCTCCAGCGGAGACGCGATCCTTGGAGGAGAAAAGGCCGGATTCCGTCGCATAGTAACGATTGGCCTCTTGACAGCCGTCTTGCGAGAGGGTGAGACCGTCAATCGCCCCCTCGGCACCACCGGAGACCACAGCTCGCTCTCCGCCACTCCTGCGTCCGTCCTCCCATTGTTATCCTCGTCGCGTTCCTTCCGAAACATCGCTAAATCCACGAAACCGATTTTCTTTACGGAAAATGTCGCGATCGTCTCGGTACCAGTTGCTTGATATCATGCCGCACGTTCGGGAAGGAAAAACGAATCAATTCTACTGGAATTTGGAGAGACACATGTAATGGTCGTGATTGTGCCAGATTAACTTCGAAGATGACAATGATACAGGGTAGTATAAATTAGAGGAAATGTACAAGGGGGTGTGAAAAATTCCAGGCCTCATTTCAAAGAAACTTTATGATGAGCACGTATTTCTAATTGTAGAATTACTCAAACGAATTGGTGTGATCGAAAAAATATCTGGTCCAGTTTTCAGGCAAACAAGATACTGGTTGTTCCCCTAATTACTCGTAGTTAAGGATGCATTCAGAATAAAGCATCATGATATTTTATTAACATGGGTAAAATATATTGTAACATTATACAAATCGACAAAATTTATTTTCATACTTTTGTAGTGCTAACTAGTTAAACATAACCAACAACCATAGTAAAGTTGCAACATTTATATATATGAAGGAACAATCCTATAGGATGAAAGTAAACCAAGATTTGATAAACGCATATTTACCAGCGTAGGTAGCTTCATATGGTATCTTCAAGGAATCTACCTTGGATTTCAGATTGTCTTTAAGTTTCAAAACGAATACCAATACCGTGGCAATTTTATAATATAAATATACAATTCATTTTCATAATTGTATCTCGTAAATTTCGGTGTTTTACGCTATACATAACCTTCCTTAAAATAACAGGAAAGTCGGTGAAAATATTCATTTATCTTCTACCTAACTTTTAAAAAAACTAATAAATAAGTCAAAAGTCAGATAAATTCATCTTATTGTTAGTTCACAGATTGTGTTACTAACCACATGAAATTTTGGCAGCAATAGTTCCTGTAAACCAAATATTTCTTACTTCAATCTGTTGAATGTCACAAAATTATCTTTCGACTAAACCTACTCAATCTACTCAATAGTGTCACGACACCTTACGCTACATGTAGCATCAGAATAGCTACAACCTCACATTTTCGGATCACATAACCACTCAGCCATCAGAATTTCCTCTGAATTTCATGAAATTCAGAGGGAAGAATTATAACAATAATAAAATACGCTATAAAAACTATTAAATGCCTGAATAATTCTTCTTCATCGGAAAGAATAACCTTGAATATCGCTCCCTTATTTTAGAGACTTTCAAATAATTTGATAGTTCTTGAAAGAGCTGAGAAGAGAATAGAAAATATGTTCTCCAACTCAGAATCTGTATTTTTATTCGAAGAAATTATTAGGCATGAGCTTAGCTTCTTTTAGCTCTTTACTCCAATAAATTAATCACACTTTTCCAAGTTTTAGTATCAGACGGACCACAGAATTCAAGAGGCATAAATGGCTATAATAATCAACTGTAAAGGACAATAAAACTTACCTTAAAAAGTAAGTGATCTTCTAACAAATAACGGAGGCAGAAACACAGGATATTCTTGACATCTGAAAACACAAAGCAAATGTAAGATTCATAATTTTATCTGACTGAGCTATTTTCAAAAATGGAAATTTTTTAAAGTCATTTTGCATAAACTCAAAGAATATAAAATCAAAGAAAGAAAGAAAAGGAATATTAAATGCCTCGTTTGACAGTCAACTTAAAAATTCCTCAACTTAATCTTACATACTACTTACGTTAGATTAGGTAACCTACTACTACTACTACTTCGCTGAAATTTAAGGGATTTATAGCTTTCAATGAGGTAAATATTAGAAAGAAATTCTTTTTTAAGCTCGTCGTCATTTTCTCTATGATTAGTGCAAGTCCATAGGTTCGATTTCTATTCATTCTACATAAACGATACTCAGCTAGTTGCCAATTTTACAACATAACTCACATGTATTAACACAGCTGTGTTCCTTTTCTCCTTTTAGATAAGAGTCTGATAATTTCTCGATTCGCCTTGCATTTGCGATAAATCCTCCAAACCATTGTGACGTCAATTATGTGATGCAGTAAACGAATCAAATTGAATGGAAGAAGTTTATGAGGAGATGGAGTAATGGAAATTCGGGCAATTATCTCGTCGAACTAAATCCATGGAAAATTACCGGTTGTGAGGTGAAAACCGTTCGAAATAAAATTTTTTATGACTTTAATTGAAATGCAAATTATAGGAAGCCGTGGAATAATGTTACGCCACCTCGGACCTCCGTATCGCACACACCCAAATCACTTAAATGCCGTTTCATCAATTTCTACTACACATTGGAAATGAATTATCTCAGCAAGCGACCATACACACAAGCAGTCACGAATTGAAAAATGTATCCATGGAAAACGCATCCTCTTTTTGCAACTGAAATGGTAGATGCAAAGAACATGATTTTGTATCATGATGTATGATATTTTCAACGTAATCGTTAATATTTCATTCACGTGAAATGTTAACGGTTACGTTGAAAATGTCGTACATCATGATACCAAATCTCAAATGAGTGAGAGGTATAAGAACTTGCGCAGCCATTCTTATTTACATAATACAAATATATTATTTGTTCTGGGTAATAGGTGAGAGGCATTCTTGAGTCGTAGATAAGTGAAATATACATATGCCCTGATTCTCTGTCAATTATTATAGTATCTTATATTATTAGCAAGATTTTCATGGAATGACAGGATAGGACATCTGATCACACTTCTCCTTGCTTATTCTCCTAGGAAATTAAATAGGACTTCAATTATTTGTAATGAAAATACAGAGCTCTGTAAGCATGTACAGAAAGTGTAATACTATATTGAACATAAGCTGAATGTTTAATGATCTTACTTACTGATGATAATGTACAATTAGTCGGAATCATTCATCAAAACTATTGTAAATGATAGATGTAAAGTCTTACTTTAATATTCAATTATTTAAACATCACAGACGCTCATAAGAATGTATTTTACGTACTTATTATTCAAATGTTCTTTCAAGATTATTATACTTACGTTGCCATTAATATAATTGGTCTATCTCAAAAATATGGTTAAAGAAATCTGAGAAGAGAGAATTTTAGACTTATATTTATTACGCTATACATATATCACATATGTTTTAACGCTTACTAATGCATAAAAATTCCCAATCTTGAACGTAGTTCACGGTGAATTTAGCTTGAAAAGGTAACGGTATCAGCATAAACACTGCTATATTACTTCATTTTACTGTAAAATACTGGCAAAATCTGCGTTATTTTTCAATTTACTTTTAAGGAATCGATGAAATTGCAGAAAAAAAGGAATGAGTATTCCATTTCCACGTAAAATTAATTACATTAATGACTATTAAAATCCGTCCGATTGCGTAAAGAAGGGTAGTATTCTCAATAGCTTACTCCAAAAGAACAATCGACCTCTTAGAAACGACTGGAGAGCTCCATTAAGCCATTTCCATAACTGTCGAACCCAAAATTTGAACGCTTTCGTTCCTCCGTTTGACATAAAAATGACGCTTTTAGGAAAATAGCCAATTTTGTACGTGAATAATATAATGATGTTTGGTGAAAATTACCTCTGACGACGTGATGGAGGCGAAATTCACGATAGGTCCAATTTGATCGCAAAATACCATGCGAGCGGCGGACTGTTTAAGAGCTTTGTTTCTATTGACTCCAGTTATTCCTTCTGAATGGTTCCTGAAACAAGGGTCATCATATCGCTCGATAGCGTTTCTCAAAGGAAGCCGAAAATTGCCGAATTAAGTATAAAAAGGTCTCTCACTCCTAAAGGTTCACACTTAAGGGCAGAACACCTATTACATGAGTTTTGGTATACATTTATCACATTCATTTTAGATTGGTAAATCAGAAGATTACGCTACATTTATTCAAGTGCAGTGTAAACTAAGACCGAAAAGAGATTTACTTCGTAGAGTTTCCTAAGATATCGGTAATTCCACAGTTGTACTGCAGAAAGGTGAAATTCTTCCCGGGTTCCTTTCCCGGTGAGGGCCCATATCTGCGAAACGACATCAGATATGCACTTGTAACAATGCTAATGATATAATTACTATGCATATATATAATTTCCATGTGTATAGTTGAGTGTAAATCCATCATTTACTTGCATTACCAAAACTTAAAGTGGATGTAAAATTTCAAGTTAAGTTCAAAATGACCAAAATAATGAACAATAACTATAACCAAACGAATTTTCAAGAATTTAAGCAAGTTCTTTATTTCTTTCCTAAAGGATGTATGAAAGTAAATGGTACCGTTGCTTCATCGATTTAAAAAAACTCGCGTTTTCCGAATATTCGCTCTCAAATATTTCAATCGCATATTAATTAGCTTTGGAAGAAGAAAGGGATATTAAAAAATATGTTTATTATGAACAGTATTTTAATGTTCAGAATCACAATCTTTGTTTTGGCATTGAAAGAATTATTTTAAAACAAGTAAATTAGTTAAACCACGTATCTATAGAAATATAAGAACTATTCATCTCTGAAATACATGATAATGGAGGATCTGCAAGAATCATGATCTCAACCTAATCTCTCTAATAGCTCATCAACCAGCAAATTCCATCTTCAATAGCTCTGAATGCTTCCAACGGAAGTTCTTACGTATCATGAGCTGTGAATAGAATACGACCGCAAATGTATTTCCCACCCATGGAGGTGCATTGCTATAATGTTTACTCAGGAGACCGAGGTGCTTTTACCTCAATCTCAGAAACACAAATAACCCGTGAATTACCTCATCTTCAGTGACTACGGCTCGGCATCTCAAATGGCCTACGTTGGTCACGGCCATAATTTTCACCAACGTAAGAGGACTTCAAACGAAGCAATATGAGCGTTGCACGATGAAACGAATCAGCTCAGCACTTTCTTAACTTATCCACGCTATTAGAGAGCACAACAGGGCTTCGCTGGAAAATTATTTTGAATCGAGTTAGCCTCTATTACATTTCTCTTTACTATCAGTACTATGCTCTCTGAAAATAATAATCTCGAATGATTGCTGTGATTTTGACATTAGACCGTTTTGTCTAACTGCTATTTGACTAAGATTTTCTATGAATATTTGACCTTAAGAATAGGCCCTTTCCTGATAAAATAGCTGTGTATAACTTAAAAAGAAATAAGCTATTATTTTCAGTGACTTTAATTGTGGGTTAATTTCAGAATATTTCAGTATGATATCTGTAAGATATACAGAAGTAATCATTCAAAACCAAAAAAGGATAATCAAGGTTTAATTGACCGGGGAGATTCTATTCACCGAAAATATATAATTCCATCAAATATTAGAATTAACATCAGCAAATATACTACTATAGAATAGCTCAATAAAACCAAGTCACAGAAACCTAACTATGGATCATTAGTCAATTTTAGAAATATATGTTGTTATCATCTTCATTTACCGAAGCTATTGATTTTCACTAGTTTTAAGTCAAGAAAGTATTAGATGGTAAGAAAGAATATATAATTGTGTATTATAAATAAACAGGATGTTATAAATATAAAGTTTAAGAAAGAAGATTATGAGATGTTCTACAGATGTGATAATAATTCTATGAGGGAATTATTTAAAAATACGAACGAAATAGCGAATTTTTATTGAAATATTTTTCCGCTATTAACTTAATACCCATTGATTTCAATTTTTTTATTGCCTTACGCATCACGCTCCTCTTCTTTGTCCACAATTTAGTATTACTTCAACTAAACTAGTCTAGTCTTCTAATCTACCCTTGAATAAATAATTCGAATCACCTCTACCATCTGCATCAGTAATATAAAAAATGTATATTTTCTATTAAATATATACTTACGAGCGAAATATCGAGCCAAATGAAAACTATTTTATCACTCATATGTAACACTTAATTCCCTTTGAAATTTCTTATGGGCATTCTCAAAGTTTCGATATTAATTTATTATTTACAAATTATGGTGACTTTAACGCCCGTTATGTTCGGAACGACATACCATGGTGAACTTTAAATTTCTTATAACCATTTTAAAATCAACTCCTTCTATAGAGTAGGTAAATTCGACTAAAAATCAACAAAATTGGAAATTTAGGTGAGAAAGTGAGTTGAGGAAACAACAACAGACACAACGCGATCCGAAAAGTAATTTACATCCCCTTTTCCTCAAATACTCGGAAAGAAGTCAACGATCCAGTCCAAATTTCACGCCAAAACGGCGAAATTAAAAACTTCACGGAATTCTCCCGATAATGGAACTCTCGAGCGGATTTGGACGCTAATTGGGAATCGGGACATTCATGAAAAGGCATCTTTCGCTGCTCCGATTCCCCTGCCTTCCGCATGCATGGAAATCTAACGCTCTTCAATGCACCCTCATTACCTTCTTTCCGTGCCCCCTCTTCATCTTTTTCTTCATCTTTCATCACCTACCCCACCCCCCTCCACCTTCGAGACCTCTTCTCACACCACGAGGAGACGTCCCTGGGACAAGATGAAGGGAGTGGAAGGCGCCGATCTCCCCCGTCCGCTTCATCCTCCACTCCCGCGCACCATCTTCCCATTCCCGTTTTCCTCTGGCCCACCATTAAGATAATAATAATGATGAGAATCCTTCGCCTTTTTTGTGCACGGCGCCCAGACGGTGTGGACTGAGGGTGGGGGCGACCTTCCCTCCGCCATTCACCATCTCCCCTTTCTACTCTTCGGAGGAATAATTTGGTCCGTCGCGCATTAACGGGTCGCCGACGTCTGGGAAACAACGCTGGGTGTCCTCACCTGACTCCATCTTCCTCGCAACCCTCTCGTCCGACTCTCACAGGGAAGGTTTTGCTCTCTCGGCATCTTCCTTATCTAATCTTCTTTAAAAAATTCCACTTATGCCATTCTCTCTTATCCTGTCCTTTTTTCTCGCCATTTTATGATGAGAAGAGTTTTTGTGAAAGTCTCCATATCTTCATTTACATATAATTACTACTATATATGCCGGACTTTGATAGCTCATTCTATAAGTACTCTTCGTCGTTTATGAAGGAGCGTCCTCAACTCTGTCCTATCATGTGTACATTGTTTTTAGTAACTGATATTAGCTGAGAATTTCCATCAGAAAATGATTCAATTTTTATAAACTAGGTATCACAATCAATCGATCATAAATCACTTCGTTTCTCGTTTAAAATACTTTCAACGAATTTTATTCATTATCTATTTTTTTTATCACTTTCGCATTGTTTCAAAAACTATTTCTGCATGGACTTCTCAACATACGACACTAAAAGAAATACTACTACGTTATAAAAGTTCGCAAATTAATTTTTTCCCGTGAAAACGCCTAGCAGGACAAATGTAAAATTCGGGTGGTAGATAAGGCCACTTATTGCGGGTATATCCACTACCTACCTACCACCAGAATTTTACATTTCTCCAGCTCGGCGTTTTCACGGGAAAAGATAAGTTCGGGAACCTTTTGAACAAAGTAGTATACTTGTTAAACTCCAAAAATATATATAATAACATTTTTGGAGCCCGCCAAGTATGCTTCTTCATGTTTTAAGTGTCATTATGGAGAAATTCCACCAAGTATCTAATAACTTCGCATTAAGTTGAGTTTCTTAACATACGGCCACTGTACTTCAGACGATATCCTTGCCGTAAATTCAGTTTAAAAGATTTTAATTCTCTAAGTATTAGATCGTTTTAGGATCCCTTTCAAACGCATCTCCGGCAGATTCAAAACCTTACCTAACATTGGCCTGTGCCTTTTTCATTCGACTTTTCAAATACTACTCCTTTCCACCTCCCTCTTTCAAAGTACTTGTTATTCTTCATCAATTCTCCCCCTCCTCGTTATCTCCTTCGCTCTTTGACATCAAGCGTTTAAAGCCAGCCTTAATCTCTGCCCTATCCATCATATCTCTTCTCCTTCCCTCTCCTCCACCTACCTCATGTTCATCGCCGTGTCATTTACCTCATTCTACAGCTTTCACTCTTTTATTTGTCTGCGCCTCCAATTTTTTATTTCCTTCCTACCTTATCTTATTATTAACTCATTTATTTTATGTTTGCAGTTACATAAAGATGCTCTCCGTTTTCGTTCTCTGGAAGTGGAATACTCTCTGTGAGAAATCTTGAATATTTGAAAATAAACATAATTCATTTTTGGAAAATGCATTACTTCAATGTAATGCAGTACTAAACATCTATGTCTATGTCTATGTAAGAACCCTGCAAGCCGCCTTTCGGCGTGAGGCAGGGGGTGCAAGCACCTTGACTCTATTTTCCTAAACGGTTGCTTTCGCGTATACTTCGCGGAAAAAATGAATTTTGGAAGCGATTCGTTCTAGCATATATTTCCCTAATCTATCTGGCAGTATCAGAACAGCCCATACAACAGGGAGGTCGCATTATACCAGATACATCATCTTAGAACATAATTTTTCTGAACTTATTTAATAAATTTATCCTTTGAATTTTTCTTCTATCTTCTAATGATTCCCATCCCACGTCCTGTAACATCTGAGTGACACTCGCTGTTTTATCGAAGCAATTCTTTACGAATCGTATCGCCTTTAGTTGTACTTTTTCTAAATCCAGAATATGACATTTCTCGGCGGGGTCCCATACACTACATGCATACTCAAGGTGAGGCCTAACTAACGCTAAGTAACATCGCTCGCTAACTTTTCCTTCGTTCCTACCGACTATTCTTTTAAGGAAGCCGAGTTTCTTAAGTGCTTTTCCACATATATTTCGGATGTGGGCACTCCATGATATATAATTCGTGAGAGTTACTCCAAGATACTTTACCGATTCTACTGTCATTAGGTTTACCCTTCGGAGGCTATAAGAATAATCATTTATTATCGATTTTCTTTCGAAGAAGTTAACTAGGTCTAGGTATCGATGGTCTACAAGGCGTAAATGTCATGAAAGATAACAATAATTAACTCAAAGTAAGGAGCTAAATTGAATAAAAAGTAACTCGAATGAAAAATGAATATGGTATAATCAGGTTGAAAAATTCCAGTATATATTAAAACTTAAAATTTTCCAAATCTCTTTCTTTGTTAATCAAACCAAGAATATTTCCCAAGTGCAGCTAAATTTCCAATCAAAAACTAGTAACACTACAATTGACGATTTAACTAATAAAAATACTCTTTAACGCTTACAAAAAAAGTCCAGTTGAGTTCTGGAAGGAGAAACGAGGACATAGTTCGACCAAAGTTCACTTGACCTAGGAATTCGTTAAGAGCGGATGAAAGACACGTTTGCAAGTACATTAGCTCAATTTCTCAGAGCACTTCTAGACAATTAACCAAAATTACAAATTACGATGAAATGATGAAGAAGAGATATAAGAAATCTGAAAGCTATAAAGAGAATTTTATACCAAAGCAGTTTTTAAATTGTTGGAAGATAAAAATGCAACTTTTTTAAAGCTAGAGCTAAGGAATCGGGAGTTAGAGGTATTTAGCGAAAATATCGGATAGCAGGAAGTATAGATAATACAGAAAAATGATTACAAGCATATTTATCGTGAAAATTTTGGAAAGAAGGAAATGTTCTATGTTTTGGAATAAGGAAGGTACCAACCTCTCAATGGCAATTCAAAGACGGGTTGTATATAGCACCTAGGAAAAAGGGCATAATCTGCAATCAATATTAGAGTACCCCATACCGAAAAATATATCAGATTATCAAATAGTACAACCGATAAATCTAGCAGCTACAATAAAATAAACACCTGAAATAAGTAATTAGGCCTAAAAAGGGGAGAAGCATCGAAGAGAATTGCAATTCAAAGGAAGGAAGAAAATTTGGCTCAAGAGAGAAGACAAACACATATATATTTTGGATATGTGGCCTTTTAGATTATACTCAAGTAGAAAAGCAAAGAAAAAGAAGATTAATTAGCTCCAAAATGAGCTGACAAAGTCGACTCGAGCAAAAAACTCACAGAAACCAAATTAATGTTATATACGAATCCTTTAATTATGAGGGCCGCTTGGAGATAAGATAATGGCCGATTCGTTCACAGCTTCAATTTTAAAAGAGAATGATCTTGGCTTTTAATGGAAGGTCTGCTATTGACGACGGAAACTGCGACTACGGTAAAATATTTTAACTGTTTAAGCTATAATATCTAACTCAGAAATGAAATGGAGTTAATTTCGGAGAGTGTGAATATAAGCAGAATAGACTATTGGCTAACTCAATTAACATAATGAAAGAAAATTGTCAGGATAAAAAGTATTGTTTTGTAAGGAGAGATAAGGCAACAATAAGTAAAGAACTTTGAGTAGATTGATTGCCTCCAGTAGTAAGGATATATACTACAACTGATGATAAATGAATATGACAAATATAACTTCACAGATGAAATTGAAAGCTTATGGCCCCTGAACAGGAGCTATTTTCTTGTGCAGACAGGTCACCCTACTAGATATACTGGTGGTACTGGTCACCTAGTGAATACAATGTATCACGATTTATGTTCGAAAGTGAGAGAAAAAGAGACTCTGTTATACTGATAATATACGCTAATATACTATGCAGTCAGGGGCCATAAACTTCCAATTTGAGAAGGCGAGATATATCTGAAATTCCTGACGGAAAAAATAAACAAATTTTGGCACTTATTCCACAATTTGATCTATTTAAATTTACGGAGAATGTAAAGTTTCAATTTATTTTCTCCAGGAAAAATTGGAAGGGTGAAAACAAAGCTTAATCAGCTTCAATCAGAATGGATGTGAATTATTGAGAAAAAATTTGTAATATAAAGTGAAAATAAAGTTAAGCAAAACATAAACTATAGAATTATCAGAACACGTGTCATTTCCAAATACAGATAAAGGCAATACTACTGGTGACTAACACATAATATCTTGTGGCAGTATGTTCCAGATTCATATGTACTTAAGTAACAATTTTCTTTTGTGGTTTCGGCTATCTCTGAATTTGCTAACAGACAAGTCAGTCAGCATCTTGACTGCCAGAAAGTGTAGGTAAAATTGCGCATGTCATTATATATTATACTTTGCTGTACATTTGCTGAGACGTACATAAAAATCCAGGGTCGGCTTTAAACGGAGACACCTGAAAACTTCTAGATTTTCTGGCCAAAATGAGAGGGTCAGCTAAAATTTAGACCAAATGTTACTCGGATACGTACAAATATACTTCAACATTCGACATAGACATGGTGAATTGTGCTCATCAACAATATTTCAGCCAAATATTTAAAGGCAGGAACTGTCGAAAAATTCCACAAAAATAGCAAACGGTCCCCTTTATGCTTTACTTATTATTGGAGTTACTTTTGCCAGATTGGTATTTAACGTAGCTGGACGTCTGCAAAGAGATCTCTCTCCAAAAAGCTGATGAAAAAGTCGCGAGACAAATGATAACAAAGATAAAACGAAAATTAAGTAAGGAAACGAGACTTTACGAAAGAAAAATAGCAGGAGTGAGAAAATACCAAAAAATAATGTAGAGTTAAGAATAAGTTTCTTCGATACTAGAAAAGTAGTGAGAAAAGAGTGAAAACAGTCTAAAACATAAAAAAGTAAAACATTAGGCCATGGCGGCAACGTAAGAAGGAACTGTAATAAATTATCTTCTGGAGAGTATGAAGCTATCTCTTAAGGTAGCTACTGCCTACTCTCACTTATGACTGGATACCTGATTCTTACAAGGGAAGTCATAGTCGGCCTTTTGATATGGGCAGTAAAACTCGTGTCATAAAGGACCTTGAGTGGCATTGGGGATGAAGTAGATGAATACGAGGCGGGGGGATGAGGGAAGTGAGGAAATGGAAGGTAAAAATTGATGAGACAGAAGGTACAAAGGGTTAAAAAGAGATTAGAGTAATAAAACGTATCAGCTGATCTATATCAACTAGATCGAATTCACAGTTGGGAAAGCTCAAAATATTTCTTCTTTTTTGTACATGTTACCTTTTGATAGAAAAATTCGGCTTTAATCAATATACGAGGCGTGTGTTTTAAGTAAGGTCCGTTTGACCATAAGTACACAATGAAAGGTTATTTCAAAATAGTAAATTTATTTTCAGAAAGTACATACTTTACTCTATTTTTCAACATAGTTGCCAAGTTTGTTCGAACACTTATCATACCTCTCAACCAATTTTCAAACACCCTCTTCATAAAGACCTGCCGCCTGCTCCGATAACCAAGAGTTCACTGCCGTTTTCACGTCGTCGTCATCATTGTAACGCTTGCCACTGAGGTGTTGTTTAGGTCGAGGAACAGATGGTAATAAAAAAACAATAAAACAATAAAAAAATCTAAACAATAAAACGGACCTTACTTAAAAAAAACGCGTCTGCGTGCTTTTTAACACTTTTGGCAACTATGTCAAAAAATAGAGTAAAGTATGTACTTTCTGAAAATAAATTTACTTTTTTGAAATAACCTTTCGTTGTATACTTATGGTCAAACGGACCTTACTTAAAAAACACGCCTCGTATATGAAGGAATAATAAACGAAAGACCTGTTCGAAATACGATTCCCCCAAGGTCTACCAATTTGAATCATATTAATCTATGTTTATGAATACAAAAAATCGTTATCCACAGAATTATTACACATATTTAAAAATTAACAGCAATTATCTTTCAAATTGAGGGAAACAATGTTAATTCAGGAGTGAACATTTTCGCTCCCGAAAAAAATTGTGAAGCAAGCCAAAGGCTCAAGAATCGATTTTACTCCCTACCTTCAACGTACATACATTGTAAAAAAAACATAAAATGAATGTAATGCGTTTTAGGAATCCTTATGCGGCTAGGTCTTTCGCAAGTGTTTTAATTTTTCTCGTTTTAAACATTATCCTTGTGTTCATCATATTATATATATATTAATTTCGCATTTACTACAAGAAAATTGTATTAATTACACTTTTGTAGTTCTTACGTTACACCTAAACTAGTTTTTAAAGAATTTTTGAGGAATAACCTGCGGCTGATTATACCTGTAGATATCCTCATCTAGTATGTTTTATTCAGTATTAAAATATAAATTAATATTTCATACCATGTTAGCAAAGATTATTTATTGATGATTAAATTTAACAATAAATATATGGCTATTTTCCTCTTGAATTGAATAATCACATGTCATGACTATCAATTTTCTACCAGCTTTGAATATTTTATCATTCCTTCCTTTCTCTAGCATGACAGGCTATTCCTTATTTATTCATTAAAAGATTCACTTACGGTTTTACACCATTTTAAAGTAAGTACAAGCAACAAACGAAGTATACATCAAATTTAAAATAAATATTTATGATTGTACGAAATAAAAATAGAAGTAAAATAA
This sequence comes from Sympetrum striolatum, assembly GCA_947579665.1. NCBI lineage: Eukaryota > Metazoa > Arthropoda > Insecta > Odonata > Libellulidae > Sympetrum > Sympetrum striolatum. The sequence goes on from OX388342.1 coordinate 83,830,286, forward strand.
ACAATAAAATAAAAGATGAATACAAACAGCAAACGACCAAAGCAGGAAATTATTTACAAGAATTTATATTCCGTTAAGTTCCCCTTTCATTAAGAGAGTTCTTGAGATAGTTCATATTCACTAGCTAATTTTACATTCTTTGAATGCTAAACGAGATGTCCAATGAAGAGCTGAGACAATCAAATCCGAAAGTATCTGTGTAACTGAAACAACAAGTTAGAATAAATAATCATTCATTCTAAATAACTATGACCATAATTGCATAAAATGCAAATTATGGCCTACTTCTTCCACGCCAACATTATCTGCAAAATGTAGCACAAATATCAAAGGAATGCTAAGCTATACATTGAAAACCAATTGTGTCACATTCAATATTGAATCGTTTTAATTAGAAGGAGAAGGTTTGAATGTTTTCTCCGCAATTTACAAGGTCCATAACGATTTTTTTTTTCGGAGTAGAAATCTACAAAAAGTTTTCCCCATTTTCATGTTTTTCGAGGTAAGGGTATGAAGTCATAAATAATTAATAACGTAATTTAAATAATCAAAGTTAAGGTTATTCAGATAGTTCACAACTGTAAGATGATAAATTATAATATAGACTCGATTGCAATATTCTACCAAATGATAGTTACTCAAGCATAGGAGTGATTCATTGCCATGTGGAAACCCACAATGAAATATCGAAAGGACGCAAATCGAGTCCATTCTATTGGGAAAGATTTTATCGCATCTTTTCGATAGAATTTCGGAATAAGTAGGCGATCATACGTATTCTGAAATTCTATCCTCTGCCTAATAAGGTAGGATCAAACTCTAACATTAATCCTTAATAAGTTATCAGAGACGATAACATAAAACGATGAAACCAGATCCGATATAATTAAAAGCTTTCATCCAATATAATGATTCTTCGTCTCTGCATGTCATTTGGAGTAAATAATACTTTCTTATCTTTTATAGACCGATTCCACATTTTTTTCAGCATTTTCATTTTAATTGGTAACCGAATCCAGAAAGCTTCTCGGAAGATAGCGGCGAAAAGGAATGTCGGAAAAGTTGTTTTTTCATCTGTTTCTAAGAAAGAGGATGGCGGAAGGTTTTCAGAAATGCCCGAGGACAAATTATGAACGACTGCTCTTCTATGTCTAAGAAAACGACAGACAAAACAGGATCAGTTGACTGAGGAGCAAAGAGCTCCGCGTGGAATTGAGTGAAGAAGATTTCTAGAAAAACAACATTAATAACAGTAATTATAAAAGTATAAGAATAATTTGTAATTCATAAATCTGCTGAAAGCCAAATTTCGATGTAGTTAATGTATTGATGCAATCATCAGGTTCTAGAGGCTGAGCCTTAACTGCCGCCATCATTCTTCGTCCATTGCCACTCTCTTCATTTCTTAAAGTCTTTTAAACACTCAGTTCGATTAGTTTACCATCTAAGCAGCTTTACTCGGTTTTTTTCCAATTTTTCCGTTCCTATAGACTACTTATTCCTAAAACTCTGTCTGAATGGGTAACCAACGAAAGTCAATAGCCATTTAGAACATTTTGTAAAAGACCTGCTCCTCTCCTGAATTCAAGATTCTGACTAAAGAAGTTTCAACTTCAGAGTGAGTTGGTAATAAAGCATAAAGAAAAACTCTTTACATTACAAGAGCCAGGTATCAACGCAACTCTTTTCTTCAAAGCAAGATACATGACCCTTTTAGCATGGCGCAATTTCAGTGCAACTGACGGTATCCAAATGTGCATTTACAGAAACTTGAGGAAATATACTATTAAGGAACTAAACAATGCAATACAGAGCACATGAATATCGTGCAGTCTACTTTAGTTTCTTGATTAATCTCAGGAATATTTAACCTTAGATAAGGTAAAATTAATTTACAAATGGGTAAAGCCCTCTACTAACTACGTTTAATTAAGGTTATAAATTTTTCTGTGAATTAAAAAATGAAACGTAAGGTATAGAATAAGGTTTTACAATCTGTTTCTCATGGAACTTACTTTCAGATGATTTTTAAACAGCTTGTCATTCTTTGCGCAGTTATATAAATACATAAGCATTGAAATCATAAACTGAATTCTTAGATTGCATCGGCGTAACTTACTGAAAATTCACAGAACCTTAATAAAAATAATTTCGATTAAGGCTTTATTTCTCTCTCATTGAAAACCCTATTTAACCAAATATTTTCAGCAATATATATGTTTATTCCTTTATGAATATCTGCATGTAGACGTAGACCATATGTATATAAATTCTTATGCAAAAATGAATAAAATTTATATGGATGCAGCCAGTATGGATACTATTTTTAGAAGTGACATTGCTAAAGACCATTTTGTCAAGCGAACATTTTATCGTTGTTCTCCCACTGTACTAACAAACAATGCTTCATGCAGCGGATGTTTCTACGAATGCACGCGCAGGTACACGTGCCCAATTAAATTCGGAATTAAGCATTGCGAGTAATAATGTCCATTCTAATTTTTTGCAAATAAATGCAGTAATTTATATTCTCATCAAAAACATGATGTTTCGACAATTTTCACACACATTCCTAATTAATAACTTCCCGACCACCGGCGAATGCCCACTCTCCCCACGAACTCGCAGGCTGATAAAATGGCGGCTCCTTCCGGCGAGCATCGTGGCTATTTCGATAACGACCCGCAATAACTCCGGCACCTGATCCATCAGAAAACAACGTGACACCTAACAAGTCACGATCGACGCGGAAATTTGACATATTTGATCGAACTTCCAACATCCTTGATATCCCCTCTGACGTGAATACGGCAAAAAAGGACATCTCGGGACGCACGGTACATTACGCGACCTAAACGCCGACGTAATTTGTAGTTAAATGATAAATGGAGGGGATGTTAAAGCGGAGTGGAGCGACTCTTCTTTTTTTTAATCGGAACATAGAGCGGTTGGGTGGGTGGGAGGAGGAAGGGGGTTGGTGCATGATGGGACTTTTTGGTGAAACCGCTCCGCAACCACCACACCCAGAGATACGCCCTGCAGACACCGCTTCCACCTCTTCCTTCCTGTCCCCCCATACACTCACACGCATCACCAGAGATCAAAAGCAACGAGGCGTGTCGAGAGAGTGATCGATGCACGGCTCGTTGGCAGTGTCAGTGGAAGGAAGGTTGACCGCCCTCTTTCTATCGAGTTAGGGAAAAACAGGGGTACGTAATGAGAAATGAGGGGACAATTATGAATGGAGGAGTATGTTATTACGAGGGTTTAAAGACATACGGATGGCGGATGATGGGGATGTGAAGGAATGCAGAAGTACGGCGAAAGCTTCACGGTAACCCGAGTTATTGATCGTAAGAAATTAATTATAAGACGCCGCGTCGGAGTTGTTTTCAGTCGAAAGATGCATAGCATAATCCGAAGAAGAATAATATCTTAATGCCCAACTACAAAATATAGAAGTATTTACATCATAAAAATAATTTATAAATACTGATTTTGCGCAAAGTACTTACAAAATAAATTCTATCATGTCAGGCCGTACTTCGTGGAAGGACATTATAAGGTTATGGAAAAATAACACATTCGACCGGTTTCGGCACAAAGGCCATTCTCAGGACTGTCCTTTGTGCCGAAACCGGTCGAAAATAAATTTAACAGTGTCGAAGCTTATGTGTCATTTTTTCATAACCTTACATGCAAAAAAATATAAGAAATAAATTATAAAAGCTATAAATCCTTATTAACCGCTAGCAAATATTAAAGATGTAGGATTTACATTAGGATATACTTTGTTTACAATGACATGAGGAAAGTTTAAAATCAGATTTTGAAAATATAAATCTAGCCTTCTACTAAAATCAATTGCAATGACATTCCAGGGAAATCTATATTGATTAGCAAAAGTAAATCAACAGAAAAAATCATTTGATAATTCCCGAGACAACTTAACGAGAAAAGAAAGATTTTTATAAATGTGGTAAACGTGTGGACTATTTCGGTTTCACATAATTACAATGATATGAGGTTGTGAAATACTCTGCAAGGCGTTGTCCAAGCATCTTGTTTTTTCAAATTATATTTCTTTTGACCAATATTTTGAAAATGGTTTGGCATGATTCACTTTTGGCTTATTAATGAAGAAATTTAAGCCTAATCCGTAGGAAATATGTTTGAATTGCCTCGGAACAGGCTAATAACAGGATGGTAACTATCTAAAACTTGTACTACCTATTTCTTTCGTGCCATCTTCATTTGCATTATGATTTGTCATCAACAGTTTAAGATATTGTACATGTATATTGTACGCACTAATAAGGATTGGCTGATTATAGATTCTAAATTTATTGTGATTGATATTCATCAACAACACTTTTGATAGCTCTTACTAATTCTGGAAAATCACGAAGAAGAGGACAATTAAAAGAAAAACAGCATACTAGTAAATTATAGAACAATTTGATCTTACGCCTCCTGTGGATTGAAAAACTCAATTGAAATCTGAAACATTACATCACAGGCCCCGTAAATAATTGTTAAAGACAATAGTTATTATTTACTGAAAACTTTAAATAATAAATTTCCTCCAATTGTTCCAACATTTATCCAAATGATTACCACTCTCATAAAGATACATTCCAGAATGAATGTGAAGTAACGTAAGCATTATAAGGTAGTCAACACTTCAAATATAAATTAAACCGTTGAAAGGAAAGAGGAAAACAGCTTCCTAAGATGTTTATCTCTAAAGATGTTAATAGAATATCCATGTTTTACAATTTTACGTTATTTTTAAGATTTAGAAATAATTTTACTGCGCACGGTGATTATACAAAAAGATCCAACAAACGGAATGATGGGTTGATGAAGAGTTCCATGGAAAGAGATTGAAAAATTTAAAAAGGAAAATAACCTATTATAAGGTCAAACTACAAGTGCTGTCACTCTTTCAATTACTCCACCAAGGTGAAATTCTAAAATAATACTAAATAATATGTATATAGTTAAGAGTGTGGCGGGTTAAGTGCTAAAAGATTTTCTGCCATCGAATATGGTATTGAAATATTTTCTTATGTGACATATTAAAGGAATGGAAGAATCCATATAGCAAATTCAAAGGAACAGCACGAGAAACAGACGAAGATTTAAAGTTTCCCTGGGGGATGCAACCTGCAACACGCGTCATCTTCTCTCAGCCTTATGCCTCCCTATTTTCTAGTTACTCTGTCTGTAATTTCTTTGCATTTCCCCTTGGGAAATACCTTTAAAAACAAGTAGTAATTATTTTGAATTATCGATTAATTATCGTTTTCACCTCAGTAATACAACATCTTCGGCTCGGCTAAAATTGTAACGGCGTCGGTGGTGTAATGGTCAGCATAGTTGCCTTCCAAGCAGTTGATCCGGGTTCGATTCCCGGCCGACGCGGAAACTTTTTCTCCAGTCATACATCACTGGCGGCTTGCGGGGTATATATGCAAATTAAAATTATTTCTTAAATATCGTGAGATAATATTTGTGAAGCCCTTCCTTGAAAAGCTTTCAAACGATATAGATCTTTTTGGATTATAGCTAGTCAATAAGCACATATATAGATATTATTTTATTTAGTTATTTTAATGCCATAGTTTTTCTAGTTAATTTAGTTACAGTAAGTACTCATCTGCCACTAAAAAATTAAGTGGTATTATCTCAATAAATTGTTTAATCTATAATGAGTCTGGAAGGGTTTCGCGGGTTCAGTTGCCCTTAAATCCAAATAAAAAATACATTAAGGTTAGTAAGCAAACATACTACTAAATTAAATAGACAGATAATGTCTACTTAAAATTTTCACTTCCACCCAGCGGACCGAAATTTTACGATAACGCTCCAAACAAAAGGATGAAAAACAAGTATGTTCTAACTCTTCCTTATACTTGAGGGTGGACTCCTGAATGTCAGTTTTCCAGGAATAATACTTCTCGACATCTCTTCCGCCTTCCGACCCCGTTCGACAGATTCCCAGGCTCGAGGTGCAAGACATGGAATCCTTCCAAATTCACCTCTGACCCCGTCTTCGCGTTCCTCTAAGAAAACCGGTATTCGAGCGACGCCCCCCGCTCTCCACCCCTAAAACTCTCATCTCTCCTAACCTCCCCCTATTCCTTAACCTCTCCCCCATCGAGCTTCCACGCCCGTTTCCATGGAGATTCGGTGTGGAAATATCGAGCAACGCCATCCCGTCTTCCTCCGGCCACCATTTTCTCCAGAGGGAAACCGGGGAAGGGGAATGCATAAGCCCTCATTGCGAGTCTCTATGTCGCGGACGGCAGGACCTTTTCAGCCGGATTCCGACACGAACGTGCGATTCGAATACCTGCCGGATTGTTAGCAGACTCGGCTGCGTTGCAGAGGATCAATTACGGAGACATTTAAGCGACGTCTGTGCACGTACGGTAGGGTGGCAGCATTCACGATGCACGGGATTGAAGAGAACGTGTTGCAATCTAGATCATCGTTCGATGGGTCATCGACTACGAGATATGTGTTAAGTATTTTTTAAAAGACCTCTCCGCGACTGAGGCAGTTTCTTATGAGCGATGGATCATTTTCCATTTAAATAAAATAGAAATACGTCGAGAAAGTTATTCAAAGAAGGAAATCAAGAACTTATTCCATGCGAATTTAATCATCAGTTAAAGAATCTTTGATTATGAACGGAGACGATGCAAAATAATTCAGTTTCAATCATCTCTACTAGCAAATCCACAATTTTACATTCATACTTATATTTTCGTTGCCCTTATTTCCGATAACAGAGATAATCACAAAAGTAACCGCAGCTATGATACAATCTAAAATTACTCTAATGGATAAATAATGGAATTTCATATAAACCTAATATTTTTAGTTATTTTTAGTCAAAATCGATCAACCAATCTTCTCAGACTATTCAAAATACAATTATGAAAAGAAATGCTTATCAAATTATGCTTATAAATAATGCTTATCAAATTTAGAAAAGCTTGTAAGTAGATTTTACGCGAGAATGATTTTACAATGATTTTTAAATATTAGTTCTGTAGCTGCAAAAATATTACATCAATCGATAATTATCGATTTTTGCAGTTAAAGAACTTATATTAATTATAGTTAATCATTAAAATAATATCTTAATATAAATTAAATCTCCTTACCATGCTATGAATTGAAAGTTTTTAATGATACACATATTGTTTAACACATTAAATTTTAAGGTGGAATGATCACCTGTTCACCTTTAAATTATTCAGCAGAATTCTTGCAAAAAAAATCTAAATAATTTTATAGAGCATTTCTATCTGTAAGGGTACTAAGCTCAGTAATTCAACGGCAGTTAACGAAACGCCTGAGCAATTCGTACTGATTGCTGACAGCATACTTAACACCTTGGAATCAAATTAACACAATTGATTCCTACTCTCTTGAAAACTATTAAATTATCATCTTATCACATGTTGAATTTAGGGATGATCATATTCAACTTACTATAAGTTTACGTTCATCTTCTCTCTCTTTAAGTTACGAATTTTCATATTCACTAAAAAAAATAATATAAAAAAATATTGCGTTTGAAGGAAGTTTGGTACATAATAGACATTTTTGTAACCGGTGACCTTACTCTTACCGAAATATAATTTCGACCAACACTAGTAATTGTAACCATCCAAATAAATGGCTCGAATCTGTAGTCACTTAAAGGTCGATTCCACGAAAAATAACTTACGGTGGAATATTCAATATACTCTCAACTCCGAAGATAAATGAGCACTTACCAATAAAGATCAATGCCCAAATTATAACGCCTAAATATTTTAAAAATTTTCATGGTTTTATGGTTCATTTAATGTTATTAAGACATCTATTAAGAATAAAAAGGGACCATTTCGCTTGACTATTCTAATTCTAAAGAGACTACTTCATGTAAATAATGCTTCAGAATCAAAGTAAGATGTTTTTAATACAATAACAGTAATTTTAATTATTCATGGTTTTTTAGTTAAACATTCTAACATATTGATTTTACAACAGAAAATAATTCATAATCTCTTTAACGTGAAACTTTTAATTGAACATCGCGATTGCTTAGAAAAATTTTATTAAAACTATAGGGTACAACGATCCGTTTTCACAGGTTACAATCACATGTAAGCCTTTGAAGCGCGTTATTTTTAATTATTGTGTGAATTTGCTATCTAAGAATCCGCTTTCTTCCTAACTAAAGCCTGAAACGGGACATCGAGAGTGAAAACACAGCTGGTAGCCCATGCGTAATAATCTCATTTGAATCTAGGATTTTCCCTTATAGCCCCGTCCGACTGGAAAATGTACGAGGTACAAGAGGCTTCTCACAAAAATTAAATGAGTTACTTCCCTTGATTAATGGAGATGAAACGAAAAAGATATCCTCCAAATTCCGCCGAATCTCCGGGCGAACAAGTCCCTTATCTATTCCCACGCACCGATGCTCCTTCTATCTCCCTCAGCCTTTTGTTTCAAGAGAAAGACGTCATATATACGGCTAAACAGCTGAAGCGTGAGATTTATGACTTGACATTGAGGCGAATCCTTCCAAAATCCGCGTATACACATTCTTAATTAATACTTGAGAGATTATGAATCTCACAATGTCGCATGTAATATTTTAGCTTACTGGACAACATTTCATAATTCTACATGAAATTTACAGCAAATATGAACATGGCATCGCGTCATTGATGTAGAATAATTTCACTTCGAGACCACGCCGTATGATAAACACTTGCTGATAAATTTATTGAAAGTGAAATACCGTACAATTATATTAGTTTCCAACAATTGTATTATTTTGTTTCATTGAAAATTTACTGCCAACTTAACTAATATCAAAGTCAAAGACAAAAGGCTGACAACAAAAATTGGTACAGAATATTCCTTTAGATAACTAATAGATTAAACGCTTTCCAAGTATTCCATGTACGAAAATAACTTTTAAAATAGTATTGCAATTTTCCCCAAAAAATTACCCTATTAAAATACCTACTCCATTTTCCTCTGTCTACCTCCCTAAGTGCGAAGACTTATAAAGCTTTTCAGATACATAGTAAATTAGATAGAGCATATTAAAAGTAGGCAGCATTGAATAAATTGCTGAAAGGTGGAATCTTTTGATACTTCTAAGGCAATGAAGGAGGGAGGCGAGTATGGAGAGTGAGATTTAAATTTGGAATATTTTGAAGAAATATAAAATCTTGGACGATTCCATATGCATACATATGAATCGAAAATTAATAACAAGAAGTCACTATCTCATTTCCATGTAAGTATGTTCCAAGCCTGAATTTGAGGATAAGATTTGAAAAAATAGGGAAAATGGAAATCTTAATTCCGTTTATAGATGCTTTCCGATAAGCATTAAAATGTTTACGAAGAATTTGTGAATTTTTTTAGTAGTTAATATACTACTACTACTAATATAATACCAGAGAATAAAATCCATTCGTTAAATGTTTTTAGATAATAAATATCAATTTCTCTTTCAACTCAAATCAAAATCAAAAGTGATAGCTGTATGAGAAGATTATTTTGGTATGATAACGACAATAAACCTAAGAGTAAGTATTATCAAAAATAAAATCAAATTGAAAGCATTGTTACTCAATATGCTCTCGTATTTTTCAAAATAACGATACTATAATCTAAGACTTCTGTAAAATACAAAAAAAGGGCTAGAGGAATTTAGAATTATTCTCGGAATGATAAGTATGCCATTAAATTTTATAGTTATTACGTCAGCACACGCACGAGCTTAACTGACCATAAAGCCTTCAGCTTGAACATCCTAGAAAACTGCAATTCACAACAACGCCTTCCCAATGGACTTATAAATCTAAAAGATAAACGAGTGATTATTACCTGTAAATTTTCCCAACTATCATTCCACTAACTTGAAATTCCTGCATAATAAATATTTCTTCCTGAAAAGAAAATAATCCTCATTTGTGTTCTTTCTATTGAGATATTTCAAATCCAAATTCATGAAAACAGAAGATTTTGCCTTCCTCTATAGAATTTATGATTTTGAAACTGTGGCGTTTTCAAAATATTCAATGAGAGATAGTGCATGATTACATGTCTTTAAAAATTAAATATCTGTGAATCAACTATAGACTACAAGAAATAGTTATTCTAATACGCAAAATATTGTTTCCAGTGAAATGATAAGTAACCTTTTGCACAAACTAATTTTTCGTTGAGCTTGCGAGTTTCGAAAGTCAAATCTTCCAGAGATATGACAAATAAAATCAATTAGGAGACTTCGTGATGGCGAATGGTTATTTATTTTTCCCATCAAATGAAGAAGCAGAACGTAATTTCTCGGGTAACTTATTTTTACATTCGTGGCTAATGCCAGCTGGTTATCAAATTGATTGACTGATCTCTCAACGTAGTGAATAGATTGCTCCAAAAGAAATTGAGGAAACTATCACAGGAAGGATCGTTTGGCTTAATACAATATATGCCTACCTCATAGTGGCAACGTTATCAGTTTGTTTGTTTCGCCAATTAAATGGTACAGGTATAATACTATTTTGTCGCAAAAAATACGGTACATTAAAGTTATCGGGATAAAAATTCTCCATCAGCTTTCAGCGAAAGTTTTTAGTCTTCTTTTAAGCTCACAAAGTAAATTGCTTGTTATTTAATACCACCAAAAATAGGAAGATTATCCATCATCATAATAAATTACAACCATTTACACATTGTATATTACTATTCATCTTCCACGATCCACAGCATTCCTTCATGCGATCAAAGCATTCCTTCGGAAACTTAAGTGACAGCTATTAAATCCGCAATTGATTTATGTATTTTCTGATATAGCCAATCCATTAAAACTGCACGTTTGCTGGAGAAATGAGTTACGTGGCTTTTATCTCAACGAGGTAGGAATATGATCTAGAGCAAGAATAGAAAAGTCAAGAAATATAAGCTATAAAACCGAGCGGAGGAATTCTTCCATCTGTATATTTTTAGGATTACTCTTCCGTTTCCGAATTAGATTTTATCCAGTGACCCATTAAACTGAATTGTGAGCACGGATGGGATGATAACAAAGAATTATCACCGCCCCAATACATTCCCTTTAGAAGAAGAAAGAGGGACGCTACAGCACTCACTCTTTCAACCGCCATGCGGCTACTCGCACTCGTGCTCTACTCTTTCAAACCCATTTGAAAGCTCCCCTTTCAGTAACGATTTGGCAAAGAGGCCAAAGTAATTACGACCACTTGAACGTCCCACTGCCAACACCCCTCGCTCCGAATGGGACTTCGGTAATGAAATTCTTCTCTCTAAACTGTCCCTTCGTCGTTGGCTCAACACTCGGGGCGGAATTAAAAATTTTTAAACTGCGAGATTAATGGCGCAAATTATGATATTGTGGCAAAAGATTTCCTAAGAATCTGTCGCCAAAATTTTCGTTTTCAAAGCTACAACGATCTTCCTTTGATATGATACGGAGCACCTCAGCCCCGCGGTGAAGCAAAGAGTCTTGCAGAAAGTATTTAATTACGTAATTGCTATCCTCTTGGCTTTTATCTTGAATGATAAACTTGAGGGGAATTCAGAAGGGACAATAAAAACACAATTTTCCCACGCTTATTGCGGAGGTGAACTAAAAAACTGGAGTAATTGCTTATTTAATCAAAAGTAAGTTAGCACCATTTCAAAGCTCGAAACAAAAGCAAGGGTGAAGATTCTGGAAAGTCAAAAGAAAAAAAATATTTTTGTACAAACAAACGAAGGACAGAGGGAAGCAGTTTAAAATAAATTGGTGCTGAAAATATTTTATAGCAAAAAGAAGAATGATAACATTTTCTAGATAATTACATACAGGTTTTTTAAAAACAAGTTAAATATCCCTATGCTGTATTATCTCAGAACTGCGAGGGGCTCATTAGATCACGTCAAAAATTAGATAAAATTTTCTAGAGAATTATATCAAGTTTTTCAAACAAGCGAAATTACTCTATGCTATATTTTCAAAGAACTGTGAACAATTTAGTATGAACGAATGTAGAAAAGAAATTTTTCAACAATTCATTATGATGGTACGACTTAATTAGATAGTTACATAAATAAAACTTTGCTACATAATATTAATTTAGCAATAGGATCATCGCGATCTCTCCTTCTTAAACATCCAATTCCAACTCCAAGTTTCCCTCTTTAATAAGCAACCATCCCTATCATATCCGAGGAGGCATTCCTCAAGTTTCCCCCTTCCAAGAGCCTTTCTTTACAAAATTTCTTTTCCTTATTAGGGAATCCGTTTACTGATCCGGAACTCGTTCCAACATTACCGATTTTTTTCCTACGTCTCCAGACATCGAAAAAAAATGCCCAGGAATTACTCGCATCGACCCGCTCGCATTTCTCCTCCTTAGGGAACCTAGCTGGAGGGTTGCAACTAAAAATTCATATCCTGCCTGTACCAAGTATATGCCACACCTGTGCCACCGGCGCCGTCGGTCCTGCAAGAGAAGCCAAAGAGACGACTCTGGTGCGACCGTCTTTCGAGAGAACTGGAAGGATATAGACCCCTTTTATAAAAGCACCCTCAGGGACAGATGCGAGAGGGAGGTGGGCACGACCTGGAAATTTGGCACCCTTAACTAGGAACAAGGGGAGTGTAATTTCTCCTTTTTTTACTTAAATGGCGGGGGCGGACGGAGATCTCTCCGGAGGAGACTTTTTAGTGGAGCCTTCCTCGTCGTCCCCTCTCCTTCTTCAAGGATACGGCAGATGAGGCCATCCTGGTGAAAGAGGGGGAAAAGGAGCCCACCTGCAATCAATCCCATATCCAACATACATACATTGTCTTATTTATCCCTGGTAAAAAGGCAGATTCCTTTCATAACATTCCATCACTATTTGTTCGTGAGAACCCTTTGGAAATTCGAGCGAATATCTTTACGCCATCACTAAGATGTTTTAGAAATAAAACCTTGTAAAACCTTGTGAAACCAATATAGATATTCAATAGAACACCATTGTGGAACTTACAAAGTTTAATTTCTGTAACAAGAAAAGAGACGCTGAATTTGCTGGAAGTGGACATGTTTATTCTTCTTCTGTTATATACACAGAGACGAGGAAATATAATCCTCTTTACAGAGAAGATACCTTCTCTATTCAACTCATGTCCTCTTTCTATTGATCCTTTTTCCCTATCCGAAGGGAAACTTTAAAAATTAAGTTTACCACAAATCAGAACTTTGTGATTGTTTCATGTGTTTTTATCTTTATTTTTCCCTCTACTTTTTGTTATTTTCTTGCAATTTATAATTCTACTTGTTATATTGTCACCGTAAATTGGCATTTTTATGCGGTATATGATAAATGAATAAATAAATAAAATCGCGAGTGGTACTACATACACCGACGTAAGGAAACAAAACCCAACCCCAGCCCCATACCTAGCACACATGCATTGCTCTATATGAAAGTGGATGGCGTTCTTAGAGGGGTGGGGTGACCGGGGGTGGACGATCTTCCAAGGGTTCAGTGGAGTTAAACGCAGGAGGAAAAGAGACAGGCTCGGAGCGGAAGATGAGGGCATTAAGGGGTGACGCCCCTTCCAGAAACCCATGACGACGAGGGGCATAAAAAAGGAGGAAGGAAGAAAATGTCAGCCGCGCATAAAGTCCAATTACCTCCCTTCCAATTCCCGTCTCATCGTTCGAATTTTCATGAAGCGATCGGAGGGCCCGTTTTTTCCAGTGTTCCTCGCGGGGGTTGGGAAATTTGGGAGGGAAAGGGATGCATTAATCTGGAGGTAAACGGAGATCGGTTGGGGAGGCAAAATGAAGGTTGCGATCGCGAAAGGAAAGCCGTTATAAGTGCGCCGTGAGATATTACAAACATTAAATTAAGAGCGTTTACGGAATCAGAGAGTGTGAGTGTGTTTGTTGAACCCATTGGTTTAGTTCAAGCCTCTTCTCAAGTTTTCTTTCGAGTTTTTCATGGATTCATCTAAGAGAAAGATATATGAGCATCAATAATATAGTGATAGGCATAGATAAGAAAAATTATTTTTATTCGTCATAGTTTCTCATAAGAATGGTTTACTTTCTTTCAAAATGTTCAAATTTTCATTTCATCAAGTGAAAAATGATTTGATATTACACATAGTCCCATTTTTTATTTTTTATGAAGATTTTTACGCTAAATTCGTGATATAGATTATTTCGAATCAAAACGTCAACTAAAAGAGAATTTTCTCCTTACAAGTGCGGCAAATTACGTATGCTGATATTTTTATGAGATTTTGTTTCTGATCAATTACTAATGCTACCTGCAAGACTTAGGTTTGGTTGCAATATATGGATATAAAATACAAATTCAAAGAGTAAGAATCAATCTATACCTCCATCCTTACATTATCGGCAGTTTTCATACGCATGAAGATACGAGTGCTCTTTCGTTAAAGGTAAAGATGACATTTAGCCCTCGCAGCCATCCCAAATATATATACAGAATAAATAATGTGCCCTTTTTCCTTATCCTATCCTAACTTTAGGAAGCGTATTATCATAAGAACTTCTTCGGAAATGGGATGTGTAACGGCTAAGACAGATGAAGAGTGCAGCTTGAAAATTGAACATTTTTTTAGTGAGGTGAAAAGGAGAGATATTCAGAAAACATGGTGTGATGCAAACTATGAGGAAATCGGTAGTTAGGAGGCAGACGAGATCATAAGAGCTTCTTCGGCATGTGGTCGTCTGAGAGATGAGAAGGTAGAGGTGGGAGGAGTGGTCGCATTTAGGTAAGCGACCCTACGGAATACATAATGGAGGAAAAAAGCGCCAACTGCCTGGCGACTGACCCAAGGGATCCCTCCGAGAACACCTAATCGTACTTTTGCGTAAAACATGAAGGCGGCATTGTTTCCTAAATCGTTCTAAGGATACGGCAGCTATACCTTTTCTATGGATTGTGGATTAATGTGCTAATAAGGGCCACTGGGAAAAGTGAACAGAAGGTTCGGGATGAAAGGGGAAGGAGAGGGTGATTTCTCGTATCGTAACGCATTGGTTGGAATATTTATGAAACAAGTGGAAAGCACGTGCCTGATAATTTTGACGAACAATTTGGCCGCAATAAAAGGACCATCCGGAATAATATCAAAGGAAATTGGAAAATGATCCAGACCCATGATTATAGACGATGGGCGACCGTTTATGGAAGAATAAATAGTCTCTTTGGCAATTACTCGGGAGCGAAAGGTTGAAAATGAAAGTATTGCAAATGAATTTATAAAATGACGGGATGACATTCTCCGATAGACTTCGGAGTTACTAAATGTATCCCTTAATAACTATGAACCGTTTGTAAAAGAGTTTATTAATAAGCTCTAAAATAATTTCGGTTAAATTAAAACAATTTTCGATAGCTTAAATACATCCCTCACCTAATAATTTAAAAAGAGACATTTCACGTTAAACTGAATCAATTAAGCCAAACTTCTTTTCTACATCTTAAATTCGCTTCTTCAGACTTTTAGAGACTATTTTCTTCTTTATTGATATATTTATCAATTTTAATATACTAACTACATGAATAGTTAATAATAAGTCAAATAATAAAGACTATTCCAATTTTTCCTAATTAGACGTTTATGTTAATTTATGTATCTAATTATCAAATGAAATAGAAATCTTCTTCATAATTTTATATACTCCAAATAATTAAAATGCTGCAGGCACAAGTTACTTTCAAAATTAATGAGCAATTTCAAACAAGTTCGTCTTACGTGAATTGATAGATGAAAAATCTTAAAAAGTTGTGATTTATTTTTAATAAAAATATCACGTACATAATTAAGATTTTAGCATTTAACAGTTTAATGCTTAATTAAAAAACACGTTTTTACATCAGGTTTGAGAATTATCGAATTAAAGAAAGAAATTTTATTTTTAATAGTTACGGAAAACCAAAGATTCTTACCAGTGAATTCAAATTCTGGTAAGAACCAATTCAACTGCATTTGTAAAAAAAACTCATAAACAACGCTAATTTTAAAAAAATGTTAGGCTGCAAAAGTGTTTATTCCGAAAAGATTGTAATATCTTTGTCGAAAGCAGTTATAAAAATTCCTTCTTACTTCTCTGAGAGGGAAACCATGATATTAAACTATAAAGATTAGATCTCTTATACTCGAATGGCATGGCCTCAAAACGTTTAATAAGCGCGATTGTAGGCTTCCTACCCTCTGTTCATTCCAATCAGAAAACAGCGATCGCTAGAGACGGCCTCAAGCAGAAAAATGATCCAAAGTCTCTTAATACATCACCTTCGAGATATTCGAATGTAATAATTTCTTTAGAAGAAATTAACTTGGAATCGTCGCTTAGGGGGGTAACTCTGTCATTTTCGATCGAAAAACGCGTTCACAAAACTGATTTTATCGCGGAATAGCGTAGAAATCGAAAATTCGTAATGATATATACTTAAAAGAGTCACGGGCATACCAGTATGTAAGTCATCCATATCTCAAGAGCATTATAACGATACATCAATTCCCATCAAGCAGAAATATTCTCATAAATTTGCCTTTACGATTTTTTTATGAATTTGGACACATTTATTCTTTAAAAAAATCCCAGTAATTTCGATATTTTCCACTTCTTTTTATCATTTTAATTTATTCGTTAATTTATACATAAGATATCACTTTATTTTTAAAAGCAAAGTTCAAAAATTGCATTAAAAAGTAATGTTTTATGAAGCTATATTTTATGAAAGAACTCAAATACAACTGGTTTAGTGATATAACATGTCTAAAGTGATTGACGAAAATAAGATAAATAATTTACCTTATCGAATGGCTGGTCTATCTCGAGAATAAAATTGTTTTTTACGGAAAATCTTTCCATGAAACTATAGTACTTGTATAATAGTAAAATTATGTGTCTTCAACAACTGGGGGAGAAATGTCCTATGATAAACTCTTAAGAGTGAAATTTAGAGATAAGGAACTTTCTGGGTTCGAAAACCTGACATCTTGATTTCTGGGGATATTAGCATCAACGTCTATTAACATAAATTATAAAGATTAAATTAATTAATTAGTATCAACTTCAATTAACATTAATAAAGATTCGTATAAGCATGATAATACAAAAAATCTTGAAAATATCGAGTCATAAATCAAACTAAATCCATATTTTGTTGCTTACTTAATGAAAATAAATAATCTAATCCTCTTTGCGCAATGTTGGTTACTTGATATTCAACAAAAAGCTATTAAAACATTAACTGTTATATTCTGTTGGCAGGTTGCATGTAACTTAACTCAAACTTACTTCATTCGTATTTCGGTTAATTGACGGAGATTAGCCCTAGTGATCGAAAGTCATTCTTAATAGACTTCTTTAAAATTAAGGCGTAGAAAAAACTATAAAGGTCATAATCGCAAGCTTAAGAGTAATCTATGCAATCATGGCAGAGTTGAGAAAAATTATGAAAACACTTTCCATATATCTTTTTTTATTACGCAGCAATCATTCCTCCTCATGAAATCTTCAAAAGGGTTTCAATTTTATAAGAAGTGGCAGATTATCCGCATCGTTTCATCAAAGTTCATTTTTTTGAAAAATCACCTCATTTGGCGAATTTGTCGGTAATTATTGAATTAAGTTTTCGACGGTCGTTGAAATCTCCTACAGAAAAATGGGCTTTCTCTTAACGACTTCATCATTCTCCGGGTAGCTCCTGCGTATATATTTGGGATTTCGTACAGCTTCCTCATTCACTTGGGCGAGGCCGCACCACGAGATACGGCAACGCCGCTCCCTGCTCTCGGAGCGGGAAAGAGAGGGACGGAGACGGAGATATCGACCGACGCCAGGGCGTACTCTTCCCCGCACAACGCCTCTTCCCCTCCCTCACGTTCTGCACCTCTACTTCGCTCTTCAATACGCACTCTGTATCCAGATTCACTCAGCGGAAAGAATGGAATGACTCCACTAGTTTAAGTGAAAGAGATGATTGGACGCAGGGAGGCTTCGCATATGGAATTTATACGACGATTTAGCTATGAACCGGAAAAAAATTAACAAAAATTTTAACATTTATTATGAATTTTTGCCTCTAAAAACAACTTAATATGCGTCTTCCAGTCTGAGAATGCCGACCGAAATCAGAAACATAATACTAACTAGCTCATACGCATTTATATATGATTTCAAAAGATAATTAAAAGCATCTGGATCATGTTAGTTCCGGTTTAGGGTTGCCTTGATCAATTTTTTTAATTATGACCATCACCATACTTTTCAAAATCAGCAGGTAACATGTGAAACTCATCGTAACAGAACAGGCAATCAAGATATGAGATCAGTTTATACCAAGAATCAAGACAAATAGAATGGCAATAAAAATGAAACATTTTGGCGACGAGATAATAAAAGTTATATTGAGCTTAAAAAGAAAAAAAAAGTTTTTAGAAAAAATATAGCTTTCGATGTTAATTATTAAAAAATATTAAAAATAATAATCATTTTTGATCGTCTTACTTACTCAAATTTAAGTTGTTTCTTTATACCATAATCATTATTTATCAAATGTATTTTATCTTCATTACACTTAATGATAAAATACATAATGATACAGTTATGTAGCTCAATTATTCACTTAAAAGAGCCCTGAAGAATTTACTAAGAATAAAGTGCAATTTGATGTTATTACAGAAGAAAATAATGAATGATTTGGGTTGGTGATGAAGTCATCGATTTCGTGTTGCAAGCACCATAATCCAAAAAATGGGAGAACGACCTGAGAGAGGGTATGTAAAAGTGGAAATTAGTATATACCAATATCAATGGATATATATCCTAAATATGATCTTTATATTGGATTTTTTAAGCAGTTATATCTGTGATAGTAACAAACTCAGTACAAGATTTTGATCTCAGAAAGTACTTCGGTGAAAAGCTAATAAATTGGGGGAAAATAGAGAAGTAAAAGACACTGGCAGAAAACCATGAAAGATGCTTTCGAAGATGAAATTGCGAATAAAAGTTGGAAAGTTTGATATTTAGATGAAAATGCATTTATGTTAAGAGTGATCTTTAAAGATTAGCGGGCCTGCAATTCTCCAAAATATTACCGACATAAATCTTATCAATAACCCCATTTTCTCTTCCAAATAAGGTAAAACATGACAGATGCAAGAAACAATGAATGACCGTTACAAGCCAAGACTCGCCTTTCCCTCAATTCACAACCTCCAGCCCTTCCTCAATCAATTCAACCAAGGTATGATTACTTTACACATTTGAAGGGATCGCTGTTGCCTCGTAACACGGAATGATCTCCGCAAACAGCAATTTTTCCTGAGTAGTTTCAGTTATACCCACCGGTTTCCAAATTTCCCTTCTATGTCGGTTCTGTAATGTAACACGGCTAAAATATAACTTAACTCCAATTCTATTCCAGGAATTTAACTTAAATGAAAAACCTACATCCAAATCTAAGATTTATCACTATCATCACTTTTAATATAGACCTCTGTAAACTCTAACCCATTAATTTAACCAGCATTTATGAGGCAGTCCTTCTTAAAGATGGTAATGAATACTATTTTTTTCAAGGAAATTTGATCACAGGTGGGATCAATCATTGAAACCAACGAAGTGAGACGCTATATGAGCAACTTCTCGTTATTCGGTTTTGAGTGGCGTGAAGAAAACCAACCATTGCACTAATTTACCAATCAATGTAATGATAATTCTCACCTTATTAAGGCGATTAACGACAGTTACGATGCATTAAACCGCATTCCTTATCTGGTAAGTTTAACATTTCCCGCATTTCGGCCGTCGAATTATCTCCACTCCTACTGGCGCTATTACTCGGCTAATAGACGTTTTCCGATCCAGTGAATCTTCGTCCAAATTCGTGCACTGACCTGACGACGTACGGCATCGTCCTTCCATTTATTCCGGCTAAATCGATCAAAAGGATTATTCATCCGGACCTAAGTATGTTGCTTAACGGGATAATAAAAAACTTTTAAATTATTCAAAACCTCCCAACTGGTACGCGAGGAGACGTCCACCATAAGAGATGGTCAATAAGAGTTGATACTGACGTTCGCTTTCTCCTTGCATGATTCCTGTTTCGAAAATATTGCGACCAAATTTTGCACATAATAACAACGAAAACTGGAATCACAATAACTCATATGAAATGAAGAAACGACCAAGTTAGAAGTCGATTTCCACAAGATCTCGCTCATAACAGACTTAATAATAAGTGATGGTCTTAAATTCGATCTGATATGATCGCATGTATCTTAATAAGGAAGACTGTCTACACTATATTTACACCAATAAGTCTTAGTGTTGGAAAAAGGTCCTTTTTCTAAGTCAAATGTAGATATTGGATTCATAGGTAGGACAGTAAACACTTATTTCTAAAGATTCTCACGAAGTAAATCATAATTGGTCATGCCGGTCTTTTATACAATGAGATCAAGTCACACTATATTAAACATATGTCTAATTTCACCAACGCTTTTTTACGTTTTTATGACTTTGAAGCTTGTGCGTAAGATAACCATTTCTTCATAATAACAGTTAACACTTATAAGTCTCTATGAATAACAAATCGACCTTCTATAAGACATCCACTTAAGTTATACTCTTTGTTTATCTTATGGCATGCATCAAATCATGCCAGTAGTTCGTTAGATAGCCTACCCTCGCTGTGGAATCCAAACCCGGGACTTCTCTCATTTAGCTTGAACACAGCTCTCTCCAGCCTATCGATTTTTCATCGTCTACAGCGAAAGATGCAAGCGCCACTGCGTCGTACAGATGGCGCACGTCAACGGCAATACGTCGTTGCCTTATTTGCAAAAAGATTTTGAAACAGATGTCTATAAGTCGATAGGTCGACTACAGTTGTAGATATATCGATATGTCGTGTATGTGTAACTGCTACACCTGTATTTATGAAGGAAATTCTTTCTCTTCTTCTTAAATCAGGATGTTTGATAAGGAAATTTATGATTGTTATATACAAAATACATGATATACTTTAAATACAGTGAGAGAGTGAGAGTGACATAGAGAAAAATCACTCATACTCTAAGCAACTTATATCGACGTGAATCTCCCAAAATATATATCCTAAAATGTTCAAACTTGTATGTCCAGCGAGAAAAACGGCTACAGTTGAATTTCTCTCATATAAAAGACTATCTGCCTTTTTAATTGGTTCGTACTTTCTCGGCTAAATTTCTCCGTTACGGGGAAGACAATCACTACACCTGTTATCCATATCCGTTAGGAGTTATTAAGGAAAGCTACTCTAAGAATTACGGCGAATTTCGATTTTACTTCATGAATTGGCGAAGAGTCGAGACCGTTATAACAGTAATAAATTGGTCGTTAAGGTTATAGGGCCATTACAAACGAAATGAGGGACTTGCGGATTCGCCATTTTAATTTCCCTCTCGACACCGTGGTTGTGTTCGGTGGGTTTCCGCATCGTTAGGCGCATAGCAATTTCTCGCCTCTCTATAGATTCCGGGTTCTTCCCTTCCAGAAAGTAAACGACCCGTATTTTCGAAATGCTGGACACGTTTTCAAGTAAAAAATCTCACATTCTGAACCTTAGGATTCGGCCATGACGACATTTATTAAAGTAAGAAGATTTCTTCTTTTGGCAATAAGTATATAATATATTAATATCTTATTAAGAATCGGTAACTATTTGGATACTGAATTTAGAACAAATTAGTATGAGTTTTTCATAAGCGGATATACTAATGTAGCCACAGAGTTCCTATTTCCAACTTATGATAATGGAATATTATGTTTGGTAGAAAATTACTGACTTTATCTTGAATGCAGAAAAACTTATAGCAATTAACTGAAGTAGTTTCCTTTCAATTACCTGAATTCTTCGGTTGTGACCTGCTTTATATGTTAGCACCTGTAATGCTCACAAGGTTGGTTTTCTTTCATTAAAATAACTCGTCTGGAAAGATTATAGGATACGAATGACCTCAAAACCTAAGAAGAAATGTTCAAGTAAGGTTCTTTAATCCAAACCTTCTGTACTGAGTACAACCTCAAAACAAAATAATTCTATTAATTTATATAGTATGTTTTTGTTATTGATAAATCATATTCAATTTGCAAAATATTTCATTGCAAGTTTATATTGCTAAATGTTACCTATTTTAAGTATAATTACCAAAACACAACCTGTAATATCCGTTAAAGGGGCAGGAAAAAGTTCAAGCTATAGCCCCTTCATTTGCATTAAAATGTAATTTTTTTATTGTATTTTATTATTGTATTTTATAAACAGAAAATCTCAATTGGTTTTCAAGTGCATAGGAATGAGACGGATACCTATTACACAAAAGTATGATACTTAATATTCAGAGAAAGAAAACTATATCTGTTACTATTTACCGTGTCGTAAAAAATACCTAACACTGAAGCATAAAAATTAACACATTTTTTAAAGAATGTATCGTAATCAGAGAATACTCTCGTGTGATTACTGGACAACAATAAACGAATACTGCAATACTGGTAGTGAGATGGATCTAGAGCGAAGAAATCAGTACTATATTCAACATGAACTTGTGTAAGAGTTCCTATAGGTGTTCATCTTTTCTGAAAACTAAGAACCACAAGATGCATTAAATGCAAATATTCTGAACAGCCAACTATCTAACTACCTCTTATTGTGATGAAGATAACGAGCAGTGCGTGATAGAACCAAGCATTCAAGAGGCCAGATGCGAGAAAGAGAATATTCCATTACGTTTAAGAAATTTCATGAAAACCTTTCATTGTTTTCTCCGGTCCAGATTATCTTCTTGGCTAATTTAATACCATAATATATCAATCTAATCATACTACATACACTTGGTTGTGCATCAATCCCATTGATGGCATTTCCTTCGTGTTCGCGTTGCTAAATCCGAACGAGCAATAAAATCCTTCGATTCGACAATTCCAACCCGTTTTCCTTCTCCCCTTACGATATCTCTTCTTCCTCTTTAATTCATCCTCTCTCATCCATCTCTTCATTATTTCCCTCTCTCCGAACGCCACCATTGTCCCTCATCGCTCGAGGAGAGCCGCGCAGCAGGAGAGCCCGACGAGCGTGAGTCATTACACACGAGATATTTCATCTCTCTATTGTTTCCCTCGTTTTCTTTTTTCAACTCCGCATAATACGAGTTTCCGTTTAGTGCATCGTTTTGTGGGAGTGGCGATTCCGTGCATAAGATGCGGGGGGAAGGAGAGCGTGGGCGAGGATTTTTGTGGGGCCGGGTGCGAGATATATGGGAGAGATGAGGGGATGAGGATGTACCGGACTCGGATGGGCGGAGAGAGATGAGATTGGTTTGGGAGAAGGTTCCCTGGCGAGCGTGTGGGCGGATGAGCCGGAATGTGCGGTTGTGTTTAGCGGTTGGGTACGGCCATCCTACGATCGATACGGATCTCGGTTTGCGTTGGCTGGCAAAGCGAGCGTTTTGGAACAAGAGGTGAGGAGAGGATGGGAAAATGGCGTCCGACACGTATCCGATCGGATCGTCTGTGGATCTATGTGACCCCTCGCTCTATAGCCGCTCCACATACGCGGATCCTTGATGCCCGACCGATGTATGGCGATGGATGGATGGAGTTATCTGTCGATCGAGCTCCGTTTAAAGCAAGGTTTCTAGGTAGTGAATAGGCGTTGATCTGAAGTTCGATGAGCGTGCACTGTCTCAGAAAGACTTTTATAATGAATCTCAAGGACTGGAGAGTGGAAGTGGAGTACCTACTTTTTCCGTTATAGTGAGAGGCAGTGGAGAAGTGTAGAGCGTGACACTTTTACGCAAGGTACCATTATCGTAAGCGTTGAAGCGTATTACTTGTAAAATTTGGCTTAATTTCAATCTCTCAACAGTCGTAACATTTGGAAGCGATTAGTTTATATATACTTATCTCAAGAAATCAAATTACTTTCATTTTTACCAATCTTAGAATCCGTCCGAAAATTCTCCCCTTCGAATAACTAACAATTAAAGAATGAGGCATTACAGTAACTCACAATGGTATTCATTCTCATTGATTATAACAATTATTAAGAATATTTAGGATAACTTAATAATAAAGGGAGCTTCCATTGGAAAAATAGGGCTTTGTTATCACTGGTTAGGCAGCAACAATTTTAAATTTTAATTTTGAGAGAAAACTATTATATTATTGAATACTTCCACACTCTACTAACAACCAACAGTGGTATGAACCAAGCAATAAATATTCCTATATTTATCGTTTAAATTCAAATTATACTTAACATTGTTTTTCTACGTATCCATAATTTTAAGTCTTTAGATAAAAATGTTATCTTAAAATAATGAACTAATAGTCCCGGATAAAATGGCAATTTTTCAGAAAAGTATATTTAAGTGATTTTGTGCATTTGTAGTGAAATATTTTAGATACACATGTCATTAAACATGTATAAATATGAAAATGCTCGACTTAAGTTCATATGCTGGCACTAGCAATCAAATTTATTGAAAATGGAGCAACAAACGCATCCTGAACAAACAGCACGCCATTTTTTAATGACTTCCGTCCTCAAATATTAATATCAAAACGATCGGAATAACAATATGCCCCTCAATAAGCGACTCTTGATTTCCAAGCTAGAAAATCGACGTATTCAGACTTAATTTTGACTCAAGGCAAAATGGCTCTCGAGATCTTCTCGTATGTCTAATGCGGAGGTCCATTAAGTATTTTAAATCACTTAAGGATCATATCATGTGATTTGAGAGCGCCTTTGAAATGTTGCTACGTCGCTCCAGGCCATTCTTTTCTCAGGCCAAGATGATGTGGGCACGTGTAATAAACACTCTCATCCTTCCTTCCCCAATACATCCACATTAATTTGGCTAACGAGCAAATAACTCTCTTTTGAATAACTTGAGATGCGATTTCTTTAAGGTATTTTAGTTCTATATGAGGAGAATCTCGAAGATTACTGCGTGAAATTTCTTTCCTCAGCCCAAAAATGAGTTCAGATCGAACGCATACCTTATTTTCTAGTCTTCTTGTTTCATTGGAAGGAAAGGTTTCCTTTCGGTAAGAGAACGATTAACTTTCCATTGAAACATCTGTTACAAGTTAAGAGCCTGTCCGCATAAATAATCTCAACCAATCGATGTTTTACCCGTGAGCCAGTCTAACAGGAGAGAGTTAAGGTATTATGAAAGTAATTTCCAACCATCATAAATATAATAGCCTAGGGGTATGAGTGGAAACAAGTATTTTGAAAATTTTCACATTTATATCGACACAACTTATTTTCGACACAATGGAAGTTTCTAAGGTAAATTCAATTCCTTTGAAAGATAACATAGCAAGATATAAGTTGTATAATTAATGGGGGCACGCCTCATTTAAATTTTGAATTTAAATTGAATGAACTAAACCCCTCTGTTTATCAAACAGACGGCTTTAGGAGTTGCAACTCATCCAAAATATATGAACTGCAATAACAAACAGATACAATTTTTTTCTTTAAGATCAAGAAAAAATTGTAATCGCATAATTCATGTTATTCCTCTCCTAATATTTGGCTAAAAATATTTATTTTAACCCCGTTGAAAACCTTTATGCTACATGTGTTAGTATTTGCGGAGCGATTCATCACAAACATCCACTATGATAGATAACCTTTCTTTTTTCTGTTGACTTATACAACTTAATTGCGGAGAACCAAAGGTGCTAGCATTAAGTAATAACGTAACTGCAGGGAGTTTAGGCAGTTACTGTCAAATTTACAACGTGATTATTCGCGAATTGATTGATAAACTGTGCATTTGCATAATTCTTTCATTTCTTTTGCTATTCATGGTATGCATCTTCTGGGCATTTACTATATAATCGCTGTCATCTTGGCGTTATAAGAATATCAATCAAACGTCACTATGCCGCCGGTGAAAGCGACTGATTTTTAATACGCCGAATATTATGTCAACAAAGTAATATTCACAGAGATTTATTTCAAGAGGTTAAAATCAGTCTTTCTTACTCAGCTGGATTATTCAATAAATTGAAAATCTTTTTTTCGATGACAAAGACAAGCAAAATTTATGGATTTAGATTTGGTTCATACCACTCAACTGTAAATTTTTATTAAAAATGTTATATAAATTTCTTAACTTTCCTTCAACTACAATAGGTGTTTAAAGATGTCGTTATAATTCTATTTTTATGGTGTATTAAAATTTGTGTTCGATATATTTCAGTTACTCACTTAACAACCTCTTGCTTTCGCATTCCATCAATCATTCTAGTAGACTGCGGCGTTCTCACGAGAACGCACACACAAAAATTAAGCGATTAAAAATGATACCATCTGCGTGCGAAAATATTTCGTAATCAAATGGCTGTCATTGATTTCAAACTCGCGAATTTCTCATCCTGTCAAACCTGCCACTAAATTGACATGAGAAAAATTTTCTCGCCCCGAGGATAACCGGGGTCGAAAAATCTTGGACGCTTTCAACAACCGCGCTAAAATCTTGACGGAGTTCCATCTTTCTTCCTGAACGAACTGACATAGAACCGAGCTGGTTAGAAAAGAGGTTTCGGAGGGGCTGCTGACCACAGGCGCGGAAAAGCGGCCTCTCAACTCTCTTTTCCCTCCGGGCGGCAGTCCACGCTCACCTACTTGCAGGTCGGACCTCCACTCTCACCTACTTGCGAGTCACAAGTCTCCACGCATGCCACACCCACTAACCCTTTTATAAGGCCTGGATATTCCCCTTTAAGCGATCGAGTACATTCGACGCAACGGAGGGGTGCGCCACGGTGGCGAGCCTCCCCTTCCCGCGAGCACGCCCCTTCGCACCGCCGCGCCCCGTCATCCCGCATGTTAATTGGATTCGATCCGAAGCACCCAGCCGACCCAATCTGCCCGCCCCATCGGGGCAACACGATTGGCCACGGAGGTTGCTCGGGAGACGGGTGTTTGGGTGGTGGCGAAGAGAGGGTGGGAAGAAGGTTTTAGCGGAAGGAGTGGAGGTAAAGCGACCAGATGGGAGGGTGGGAGGAATGTGGCTGATGGGGAATTGGGGGCGGTGCGAGGATGATGATGGGGACTGGTCGTGGAGAGGATAGGTGTGCGAGGGAAAAAGGATTGAGGGAGGAGGTGAAGGTTTTTGTTTATGGGCGAGGCACAGGCAAAGAGAGAAAGGTAGGGAAAGAGGTACCGCCTACCACCTCAACGAGGAAAGAGGGGTCGCCCCAGAGTCGAACCCCCCGATCTCCTCGCCGGATGTTTATCGCTGAAAAAATCGCCTCCGGCATTTTTTAAGGCAGAAAAGACTACGATCCGTAGTTTTCATTAATTCGTACATCAATATGCTGAATTTGTATCTCCATACATAATACAATGGCTGCATAATCGAAGTATTCAGAATTGTTTACTGAAAAAATGACCTTCAGTCCTCAAAAGCTACATATTGCATTTTAATTGAAGGAAATGAACCCCGCTTCTATATAGAGCCAGCCATAATCTGCATTCGCAGATGAATAACTAATCCGGTGATCACGTTTACGAGAAGGGATTAATTCGACCAGCATCACAGGTCTTACATATGCATACAAGACAGAGGAATCGCTAAGCCGCAGTCCCTAATGTAAATAATTCTTCTGAGTTCCTGATGTTAACCATTTCAACGCGGTAGTAAACTAAAGTTGACTAAATTTACACAAAATTCAAACATACGTGGTGAAAGGGTTCAGTTATTTTAAGTTTGACAGATCATTTCGCACATGGGCTCCCACCTGGAATCGAACCCATGACCGCTCTCACCGAAGCTGAACCTGCTTCCCTCTTGACTACCCGGGAGCACCGAAAGGGTTAAGTAAGAACACGATTACTTTAAAACGTTTTCCAGTCGATTGATCGGAGAAGATTGTTACAATATCTATGAGAAAGAAAATAAAAAATGTATGTATTTAAAATCATCCTAGAATCATTTCATAATCACTTCATTCAGCCTTATCTTTTCCTAGAATAACTCATTATTCGTTTCAATTTAAAAAAAGTAAATCCGACGAAATACTTTTAAAATATCAGCATTAGTAGGTCATGACTTAAGCATGAGGTAGCCTGTGCGAAAAGATTAAGTGTTCGACCTGAATGCTCCGGGAGTAAACATTAAAGTACTAAATTTTTTGCCGGTAGATGTCATAGATATTAATTTCCTGACGATTTCCTGAATTTTCCCGCGCTTCCCCTCGAGATACCTTTGATCCGTAGGTACGGAAAACCTCGCATTTGGTAATGGGTTTTGATGCGCAAAAGAGGTGGTAATATCGCTCAATAACCGGCTGCGGAGGCATACGCCGGCTACCAATCCCACGTTGAAATTGCTACGGCGCGATAATTTTTGCTCCGCCGAAGTTCCGCCGGAAAAAAGAAGATCATCCGAGAATTCGCTCTGCAGCTGGATTGACTGCCGGGAAAAGCGACTGCGCGCGAGGATCGAGATTAGTTTTATAAATATCCGAATTAGCATTTAAATTAAAAAATTCCAATTGTGGCTTCCCTAGGACAAATTAACGTTTACGGAAAATTGCCGATTGCCTCCTATATGGAAGGGTAAGGGTGCGAGGTAATCTACCATATTATCTTTCTCTTTGTCTTCGTAAAAATACACCTCAAATTACTGTTTTCGTATTCCGTCCCTTTTAATCGAGCTGCTCCATCGCCTCTTCCCCGGCCCGAAGAAGAAATTCAAAATCCTCCTCCGAGAAGAGAAAGTTTAATTTTTGGGTAACTGTCGCGTGAGGACTGCTTCATTATGTCGACTCGATGATTAAGAAAAATAATTAAAAATTTGAATCACTGGTTTTATGTGTCATTTCAAACATCTCCAGATTTATTACATCCGAGTCGCCATTACAGAAAGATTTTAATCGCCGCTGGGATTTTTACCTCGGAAATTGCTGTAATTTTTAGCGTTTGAAATGAAATTTTCTGAGGATCAAAAAGGCTGATCAACTTCACGACGAGAATTGCTCTACCCCCAAAACTTTCGTTCTTCTAAGCAAGTTTGGAAAACTCTCTCGGTTTGGAGAACTTAAGCTACGTATAATTAACCTCAATCAGTATCTTCCCTTTTATCGCCTACCAGATGGTGTTAGCCTAGAAAATCTTCATCAAGCATCAACAGAATGGATAACCATTAAACTAGATATTATGAACATCGCTTCATCGCCACGATTGGATAATATGCTAGGTCCTAGATAAGACTTAGATAAATGCAATCGAGGGGGCAGATGTCTACGGCAGGCGCCGATGAAAAGCTTGTTATTCTGGAAGTTTGGCCGAAAGAAGTCGAAAAAATCATCCGACGATAAATATAAAAAACTGGGAGGATGAAGAATGCGAAAGACCAGGAAGAAAATACAGGAAGCGATGTAACAGGATGAGGCAGCTTTTAATTATTGTCATCGCGTTCGGAAAGCATGCATCTCGAGCCAACACCGGTCGGTGACATAGCCCGTGCAGAAGCCTAGGATTTTAGAAAGTAAAATAAATTGGATGAAGAATCACCGGAGGGTAAAGTAGCAAGCACCCGGAGGACTAAAGTGGGAGGGGATGTATAGGAAGAGACGAAGATAGCTAGGAAAAGAACGAGGGACGGTCCGTCCCGAGAAGCGAAGAAGATAAGTACACATTTCTCCGTGGTGGAGATGGGAAAAGATCGAGAACTTAATTCATGTAATCAAGGGCCTGAAACGTATAAAATCGAAGGTCAAATCGGAGCGAGAATAAAAGTTAATGAAAGCCCCTCGATGAACAAGAGAGAAGGTTGAGGGGAGAGAGGCTGGGTGCATGGGTGCGTTCACGTGGAAGAGGGGAGGGGTAGAGAAACCCAAGCGGACGAGGTGAGGAGCTATTGGTCCCGATGGAAACGAAGCGATAAGGTCTTGAGGTTTAAGAGCCATTGAGAGTATGCTTGGGCATGGTTAACCGAAGGGATTGATGGGATTTTGGGCTTGGGAGGGGATTCGGAGGGTTTCGGAGGTTATCTCTTTTGTTTTCGGAGAGAAATATCTAGGGAAAGTATTTTCTCGAAGGGGATTGGTGCTTGAAAGAAATGATAAAGTTGGATACTATTTCCAACCATCTAGAGTGGGACTCACCGTAATCCGATAGTCATACATTCCTTGGATGAGCTTTTCATAAACTTTTGATTGACTAACATTACACGATGCGAGTAATTACGAGATATAAATTTAAATGTATTAAAAAGTGCTTCCTAGGTGAACGTAAGACTAATTCAACGACGACAGGTGTATTCGGTATCCTCGCGATTTATGTTTTTGATTTTATTGAAAAGCTGGTATTCTAATTTTTCTAAACATATAATGAAGCTTAAAATTCAGCCACTCGAAAAATAATGGCGCATGAAATAAGTATACAGACAATTCTCATTGAATGTCAGCCAAATAAAGCGAAATTGAATGAAAATATCCATCATTTTTATCGCAAAATTTTATGGAAAAAAGAATAATCATTTTATATCATTCCTTCCATTATTGATAATCCCATTTTATTTTAATTTCAAAAGAATTGATACCAAATATTTATATAATCTTGATTTTGGGTTAACTTTATCGTAGAATGAATTACAGAAACTGGTCATCATTCTTTTACTTGAAAAAATTTTTATATATAATGTCAGTACTGTTAAGGGTTCGAACAATTAAATTAATCAAAAACGGGTAAAATAACGTCACTGTTTTAGAAAAGCCATTGTCATAATCAACAAATTCAATAAATATTCATCTTATTTTTTTAATAAGAAAAACTTATAAAAATTAGTAGACCATAGTAGTAGAAGATTGCGGTTAACATCTTGACACCTTTCTGTAAATACGACGGGTCAAAGGCACAAAGTGGTTGATTATATTACATATTGCTAGAGAAAGAACAAAGAAAATCACCACGAGTCAAGAAAAATATATATAAATAAAAAAATCAGTCTACCCCATAGGAAAATAATAGATATTTTAGGCCAATGCAAAGAGAATATTGTCAATTAATGTTTCGTAAATGAAATTATCTGAACCATTTCACTAAAAGCAGGTGTTAGATACATCAGATAAGATGTATTGGATACCTAAGTTGTTTATTTTCAACGAATATTGACATAGTACATCTCTTTCGAACGAATTATTTACAATGATCTTAGTAAAAGTAATAAAGTAAGAAATAAAAATTACTACCTTCGAAATGTAACAAAAAATGATATATTAAGAGATATTCCCATTCTTTATCAATATATAGAAACAAGAGCCTATAAATCTAAGTTAAATGTTACAGTAATAAAACTCGATCATAACTACGTGTCTGACCCAAATAGCTCCTTTCCCTCAATCTTATTGGCATAAATAACTTTCTGATGCTAACAGGCGTACAAATAAATTCAGAGCAAAAAAATAGGAAAATTACTTTTTTCATACTGGCTGGAATTGATGAATTATTATTATAACAAAATATAGATATGTGGCCTTTAGGAATCGGCAACATAATCTAATACCAATAACAATCATTCCAACAGTATCCTGTGTAAAAAACTAAAGACAAAATGTATGCATTCACACACCCAATTCACCTTAAGAGCTGTGAATCTTCTTCCCATATTGGTCATAAACCTGTAAATTGTCCCCCAAATTTGAGGACATCCATAAATATTGGCGTAATTAGCCTAAGAGGATACAATTTGGAAGCTCTCTTTCATCACGCCTAAAAATACAATGATTTGATTCACAGCTCCGCATTCAGCTAAAATATAACATGCATGCAACCAAATGATCGCGGCAAAAAAGCGACGGTAAATACGGATTCCCAATAAGTGCCCAATTTTGATCTCTTAACCAATTGCTCGGGTGCTATCAAAAACCCGTAATCGATAATGTGTGACGTAAAGAGATAATAGGCCTAACTCTTTAAGGCACGACCGGGAGGTACATAATGCTCGGCGAAGCCCTCTACAACTTCCAAGAGTAGAGAATTAAGGAGGGCCTCTTACGCGCCAAAATACCATAGAATTTCTGTCCTGGATCATCGTTTTCACCCCATATCTCTCTCCTGCCCTCTCTCGGAACAATCAGCGACCCATTACCGCATCAAAGCTGTCGTGAGCCTCAATGGGGAATCATCCGTGTGTAAATAAGGCGAGTAAAAACATGTCGGACGATTTACATTCTCCGAAAATATCGACAAAAAAGTTGAATGGAGCCCATCACTCTGTTACACTAAATTTCTAGGAGTGAAAAAAACACTAAACGCTGCCGTTTTGCGGTCCTAACAATGGCGGCGGAGAAGAGAGGGGACTAACACAGTAATTTTCGGATAAACGTTTGTAAAACGACTTATTTCCTCCTTTAAATGTCTCCTCAATTAAAAGACGTTGTATTACTCTCAAGTTGGTCCTCTTTCTTTTCAGGACTGAAGAGAATCTAAAGAAATTGAAGGGTGAAATAATCCATTCATCTGTGCACCCACGCTGGTAAAAATCACGTTGCTACGGAGAAGTCACGAAGTTTATCCTCTGTAAATCTATTTTTGAAATAGTACATGATATAAAATTGTGAGCTGTATTTGATCACATGTTTTTATAACTCCGAGATCCTCCTTGAATATCAACGACTTCAGCGAAGTTGGCGCAATTGAAGTCTAGCAAGGTGATACCGGACGCCATGCTAGTTCTTATATTCGCTGAAATTTTAAGTTTAAACATCACATGCGTAGCAACCCCACAATATTATTCAATTTTTTAGGCAAGGTACCAATAGTAAAAATCTTAATTTTTTCAAATCAAATAACATACTCTTCTAAATTACGAAACAATAACTTTAACATCAATAATTGACAATATATAACCGGCCTTGGTGGCCGAGTGGTTAGCGTTCTAGCTGCGCTATCACTCTGACCCCAAGGTCCCTGGTTCGAATCTCGGTTGATCGGATCATCCCTGATCAGGTAATAGTTGTGTGTGTTGGCGATTGCTGCTATTGTCTTGGTGAAGCACCGCCCGATGAGCTCTTTTGAGTTCCGGAAGAATTCGCCAGATATTGGCAATACCAGAGTAGCAAAAAGATTCATGTTTGTACATTCCTTCGAAGTATTTTCGTAAATACACACATTTGAAAGATTCTGAAAACTTGTCATTAAATCCTCAACCTTGCAGAGGATTTTATGAAATCTTGCACAAGGATAATAAATATATAAAGCATTTTTTATGAAAAATTACCTGTTGAAGGGATATTGTAGTTTACTCGACAGCGATAGTACAGCAACACGGGAATTGATTCTAGTTATTTAACAGGACGCAATTGACGATCTAATACAAATCTATCAAGGTATCTATGAATCGTTAGAGAAAGGTTTCATTATTTTCATGAATAAATAAAGAACTATAAAGAATCGATTGGAAAACAGGCGCTTTTGTGCAATTAAATGTATGCTTTAGTGAATATACTAGAATGTAAGGGGAACTTTTCAAATGGACTTATACACTTCGTAGGATGAATTCTGAGTCCTTCCCACGTTCTTCAGTTCCCACAATCCTGTCAAGAAGAATACAAAATCTTGAGTTAGCCTCGTCGTTGAAATTAAACAGAACTGGAGCCAAAAGATCAAACATAGACACAATTGAAATGTCTCAATCTCAAGGCAACTCACACAAAATGTGTTGCGTGGAGAAAATTCACGCCGAGTACATTTCTATCAGGGAGTTGGATGGAAACTTCCTTTGAAGGAGATCCAGTGACGCAAATAAGTTAAGCTGCGACGATTGCGGCACGGACCAAAAAAGGCTACGGGACATGGGAGGGATCGGAAACATCGATGCCTTCATGCCCATACCTAGAAGCGAGGGAAGAGTGCCACGCAGTAGATAGGCGGAGGAATCGATGTTAAGAATGTGGAGAGAGAGAGGGCGTGGAGATAAAGATGGAAAGAGGCTTGGGAGGAAATGAGAAAGATAAGAGGCGTGGAGAGAGATGCATGGATGGATGATCAGGTCCCGCGCTGTACGTGAGTGGGTGTTTCTATTCGAAGGATGTGAAAGAGAGACTCCAGATGAAAGGGTGGGAAGTTAATTGGGAGGATGCCTTATACATTTGGAAGGGAAGGGTTGGAGAATGGAAGTAAGAAGGGCTGGGCCGAGACACGAGGAGGTATGCGATGGTATCCGAGATGGGCGAAAGAGAATGGAGAAGAGGAAGGCGTAAGCCGAAAAAGAGAAAATGGAGAGTTGTCTTGGAAGAAACTTTGGAGGACGCAAACAACTTCAACACAGGTGATATTAAACTTCATCACTATTTCTGAAAATGAATGAAAAAGCAGCCTCGCAAAAATCCCACAAATACTGAGGAAGATTAATACGAGTCTAGTAAGATGTGAAGGGGCCATAATCAAAGAATGGATAAACATCAAAGACGTCTAAGATCCAGAATTTTGCCCATAGGGCCACAAATATGCTCGATGAAATTACTGTGAATAGTTTGTTCGTAAACTATACATAAAATTCGGACATATTCTCCAAATTAAATAGCTAGCAACATAAGATTGAGTATCCTACACTATGGCTTTGAAATCTACGATTATTTCTCACTGTTATCACACAACGTAATTATTTGAAAAAAAATATTCCACTATTAACAAAATCTTTTCATCAATGCGATACTTGAGATATTATTTCCGGAAATTCCAATTTTAATATTCTCTATCATGCTATCATTGTCATTGGCATTCCGAGGCGAATTTTGGATCACAAAATCCGGAGATAGACAAGAAACATCAGTATCGGCTGTCGGAGCTCAAATGCATGTACTTTGGCTATTCTGTTGAGTTAGCTGTCCTCGCCATGAAGCAAATGGAATACGAGATTACGCAAAAGATTTTTTAAGTAATAAACGTTTACTTTAGATGTTGAAAAAGACATGATATGATTAACTAGTCATATAACTGGGGTAAACAAGTCCTTAGAATTTTATTCTAAGAGATGTTCATTTCAATAATATTGTATAATTCCGGGAGATAATGGCTTGATTTCTTATTGCAGAATATATTTTAGTTAACATTTGTGCCTCTTTCCCCAACCGTATTAAAATGTACAACCAACCCACAGATTACTTTCTGCTGCACCATAACAATAAAATTCAATTTTTCAATGTCTTGAGATGGTTCAACATAATTCTCACAAAAGATCTATATAGTATTTCGAGTCCATAGAGAACACTTATAACTAAGATATTGAAAAATTCTTCTTAGAGAGAAATTAGCAGAAATAGAGGAAATTTTCATAGTTTTTATTCGAATAGATATTTAAAACCCTCCTTAATTAAGTCATCAGAGGTTGCCCAAGAGATCATGCAGTGACCAGATGAAGAAGAACTGTCACTCTGGAAAACCATCGCCCAGAAAAGTTCACC
Source organism: Sympetrum striolatum (assembly GCA_947579665.1). Lineage (NCBI taxonomy): Eukaryota > Metazoa > Arthropoda > Insecta > Odonata > Libellulidae > Sympetrum > Sympetrum striolatum. The sequence continues at coordinate 83,865,847 of OX388342.1, forward strand.
GTTCACTTGGGTTCCGAGAGATTAGGTTAAATCTTTATAAGAAGAAACACATTTGAACGTGATTCAGAATCCCCAAGAATTCCTCCAATATGGGACTTCCTGTACCAGATAATACATTTTACAAATATATATAGTATCATCCACAAGAATGTATATAGTACATGTGAAATAAATCGTAATAACAGAACCCAGATTTAGTATAAAATAGAATCTATCGAGCATCAATTCCACAATGTGGAAGCTTTACGTGAAATTCGGGAAAGTTGGCAACCATAAATATAGCTAGCTAATAAAAGTAAAGTCAAGAAAAACTATAAATTAATGAGAAATAAAATCCAAAAAAAAAGGTTGTTCATGGTGATTCTACGAACGAGGAATCAATACAAAATGATAATAATCAAAGAAATATGGAGGACTTATAAGAATGGGCAAAGAATTGCTGATAAAAAGAAAATAAATCTATTGTATTCCAGCTTATGCATGCATGCTCATGTATTTACATTGTGAGTAGCTTATATAAGTAAAACTTTCATAAAAAAATTTTAAATGAAAGCAAAATCTATGACGTTCTTAAGAGGGTGCAATTGAAAATTTTAACATAGAAAAAAGAATCTCCTCTTACTCGTTATCTTTGGAAGAAATCAAAAGATGCATTTTATTGAGAATAACTAAAACAAAATCGCAGACGATTTTACAACATTTATTCCAGATGAAGAAAAATTACACGAGTAATCATTATTACGTAATGCACCTATAACTCTATTAATGCAATGAATATAAAAGAAGATTAAAATACTTTAGCATAATGTTAACTTATTTTTTAGATAAAAACAGAGTATTATAAATGGCATTACAAAAGAGTAGTAATATCCACTATAAGAGAAATATACCGTCAATTGCAAACCTAACAAAACGCCTTGACTAAAGGATAACTTTTCAAAATAATGTTCGAAAAACATGTCGAAGTAATCGTTATCTTAAAAAATAAATTTTAAATGAACAAATTCTAACTATGAGATACAACACGTATTGTAACTTTAGCAGGCTGCCTTAAGTTTATCACTCAGAAAGTTTTGTGAACATATCCAACCGTTGCTAATATAATACCAATTTGATGTTCTTTTGTATTAATGATACAGAATATGAAAATTTATCACCACCATTTCAAAGACCAGAACTACTTTTTAAGGTAAAGATGGAGTAATCTTATTACGTAGAAGATTGAATGTAAGGGGATTACATCTACTGAAACATAATTACTCGGTCATATTCTAAAATTAGATAAAATTATAAAATTTTCAATAATTAATATGTATTTGGATGTATTTATAATGAATTAAAGATTAATCGGTAGACATGATTTTTGCATCTTACTCCAGAATTCTACCAACCGAAGACTGTATGAAGATTTTGGCAATGCAATGTGTAAAGAAATTTTTAAGATTTAATTTCTGAAAACTAGAGCGAATCGTAAGCTTAGATAAGACTTATTCCCAATGTAGAATGGAATTCGCTTACTTAGCGGTTTTAGATCTGTCTGGACTGAATAAACAAGTTCTATTTAAAGTTTTCGGTGTTCTTAACCTTATGTAAGCTCGAACGACAGAACTACGCTCCAAAACTTAACTTACTTCAATTGTTTAACGTGTCTGCATTGGTAACATGATTTCTATGCATTCGCCAAATGTCTTCTTCTCATATGTTAAATACAAGGTATTCAATGAATCGAAACAGCTGCTAAAACGGGAAATTACGGGATTTAGTAAAAAATATCTCAGTAACATCCAGAACATCGCTCAGCTGTAAGAAAATTATACGTTTAGCTACAAAGGTCACTAAGTCGACAACAGCTATCCTGGCCAACTCTTTCAAAACACCGGACGCATCGAAAAAAAATACGCACCGAGAGAATTCATTAACGACGACATTAACCATCGAAGCAAGCAAGCATTGAAGTTACCAAGTTGTAAATCCAATTCCAAGGAATTAAATTATACTCGTTGATATTCCAAAAGAAATTTTCCTGAAATGTTTAATGAAAATTTCCTATCCGTCTACACGGAATAAAACGACTGAAATATAAAGAAAGAATGTATAAAATATACTCATGAATATGCTTGTATTCTAGTATACGCACGAAAACAATGAATGAATAATATATGAATATTTATAATATTGATACATAACATGGAAAATAGTTATAAGTTAAGTACATTTGGTATAACTCTTTGAAGCAGACATCGAAATGAAGGAAGATGATTCGTAAGAGTTTACGTCTGCCAAATTAGGACGAATAAATAATTGCTGCAATTTGAATAAGTCGAAATTTGATAGAATAATTCAAGACTAAGCCACAACTCTGGTACTCACTTGAACTTTAAATAGTTTTAGAAAATTTTTAGATAAAACAAAATAATCATGCTCATGTTTCCTACTTATGGTGATTTTCATCTGCGTGGTCCCTAAATTCCTCAATTATTTATATTTCTTGCCCAGTAACTCTCTCAATAATAAAAACTCTTCAATCTTATCAGTTGTTATTTTTAAAAATTAAGGATTAAAAATATCCAGTCTTATGAACGCAGTAATGTTATAGATTTGAGTTTTCGGCCATAGAGATGACCCAATATAGCTCTCTATAGAATATAAACCGAAATACGTCCGCTAAAATCATTTTTCAAATATATCACAATTCATACAACTAGTTAATATCAGAATCATGGTGTTATTTCTCTACTCTGCAATCAGACTTATGCCGAATATTACTTAATGAGATCGATATCTAATTATCTTCAAAAATACATTATGGGGGAAGGTGGGGCAGTACGGAATACTTAATTTTCTCAGATTATTTTGGGGTATAAGGAAAGTAAAAAGTTACGATATTATGATATGAAAACATTATGCAATGTTAACTTTGTAAAAAGTTATATACATATTTGGTATTGCACATTTATCATTTTTATATTTTAATGGTGTTTCAAAACAGTGTAACCTTCACCATTCTGCTCCACCCTTGGGTCAAAATAGGGTACTACGTCACAATGATGAAAAAATATTACAGACTTAGAAATCAACTTAAAAAACTTTAAAAAATTAAAAGATAACTTATGTAGAGCATGAAATGTACAAGTCATTCACTCAATACGCTTATGTGGGTGGCCTTATGGTCCTCACTATCTATTCCGGCACAACTTTTTTGTGCTCACATAAAGCAGCTGCAAATCTTATCCAGCCCTCCTGAATAGTCAGGACAATAAAGGCAGTCGTCGTCTTCTTCATGATCACTAGAAAATGGAGGTTAAGTAACCCTTGGGTTGCCCCTGTAGTACCCTGTTCTGCCCCACTACTTCATTTTTAGGTTATCCAATTCTATCGCGACAGTATTCTAGCCTAACAAACATTGACCACACAGAAACGTAGATTACGATTCATTTAACAGAATGCTAGACGCAATCTTAAGAATTTCGTTGAATTACTACTTGCATTCATCAGGAATAGATGCCCAAAATTACAAAAACGATCACGGAAAATTCGACTAGCACAAACTTTGAAACACAGAGGAGCACGGAATGGCCAAAATTGCTTGCACACTACTCGGGCCTGTCAATCCGATGTTATTGAGTAATTTTTACTTTCTCCATATACGAAGTATAGAGAAAGTATTGTTTTCATGAAAAAATTCGACTTCGAGATTTCAACGGAAATACATGTTTTGGGGTCCCTAGAACACGTTTTGACCATTTTCGGAATGATGTCTGTGTGTATGTGTGTGTGTGTGTGTGTGTGTGTGTGTGTGTGTGTGTGTGTGTGTGTGTGTGTGTGTGTGTGTGTGTGTGTGTGTGATAGTGGGCGCTCTAACGTGAAAACTATTAGTCGTATCAATACCAAACTTCATATATAGTAGTGGTGTGTGTGCTGTCAGAGTTGATTAGTTTTTGGAGTAAATCGGTCAACCGGAAGTCGAGCTTTATTCATTAAAGCTCATTTCCGGTTTTCAAAATATCTCCATAAATATGATATATACGTATATTGTATTACTTATAAAAGTTTTAGATAATGTAATTTACTATAACTTTTGTATTTAATATATTTTTGTATCACCACTTGATTAGGAGTTATTCGTGTAATACCGATAAACCGGAAGTATCTGATTATGTACTTTGTGGGCGCTCTAACATGAAAATTGTTTGTTGGATCAACACCAAATTTTATATATGGTATTTTGGTTTGTGTGTTTAGAGTTGATTAGATTTTGGAGTAAATCGGTCAACCGGAAGTCGAGCTTCATTCTTCAAAGCTCATTTCCGGTTTTCAAAATATCTCCATAAATATGATATTTAGGTATATAGTATTAGTTATAAAAGTTTTAGAAAATGTAATTTACTATGACTTTTGTATGAAACATATTTTTGTATCACGGATTGTTTAGGAGTTATTTGTGAAATACTGATAAACCGGAAGTTGCTGATTATGTACGTTGTGGGCGCTCTGGGCGCTGGGGCGAAAGGCCACTTCATCGTTTTTCATCGAACATGTCCTGAAAAACATTATTTATAATGTTTGTGACGTAAAAGATAATAATATATATAAATTAATCACTCATCTTCAAAGTTTAGATGGAATATAGAGTTCGAAATTACTGTCGTAGATAAATATTTACATCTTATATATGGAGAAAGTCATGTGCTGGCCACATCAGATTTTTCTTTATTTAATAGCACCAAATGGGCTAAATAAAACTGTATCTCGTTTTGCCACACTACCCCATTCTGCCACACGTTCCCCTAAAATAATCAATACGCAGTATATATCTACTTCCTATTACCTACATTCTATATAAAAGCGCATCAAAGACAATAAAAATCCAATTCTGAAATTGAAGAACAACTGTAAAATAAACATAAACAATACATATATCGCTTCCATATTTCCGTATAAGCAATATCGAAATTTTTAGCCTCAAATTGCCAGCATATTACGACCAGATTAGAAATGATAAAGACTAAAAAAGTCTTTGAAAATATGCATAATGCTCATCTGCGGAATTAGTATATTAATTAAACGTTTTTTTTATATATTTATCTTTCGAAATTATAAATAATATTCTGGGAAGCTTATAAGCAATCAAGAAATGAAATCCACTAGGGAGATGCACTAGTTTTCATGCTCGATACTTTTCGTACATACATAGCGGAAATCAGCACATATACATACATAAGCAGATGTATATAACTTAATTAAAAGATAAAATATTAATATTAAATTAAATATATACTTATATATAAAAAAAGAACCTTACCTGAGTCGTTTCATCTTGTTTGAGGCTGAAATATGTTCAACTTCGCCATTTCCTTAATAGAGGCCCTTGAGCATATGCTTCGTAAGACTTTGGCAGCCTGCAAAATTAATTTCACATATAAGCTGCAATTCTGAAATTCAATAAACTCTTAAAAATATAAGTAGTAGTGTCTTATATCAATCAATCTTTTAAAGCTGAACGATGTGAATGCGTATCTTTGAATTGCATAATGAAACCCTAAATTACTTTGTCTTCTTAATAACTGCATCCGATTCATTTCTGACCTTCGGAAAGATGTTCATATCTCCAATTACCGCCGTCAGTTAAAGTGGTTAAGACCAGATATCAGGAGAAAATACATGCTTGGTTCATTTTTGTTTACAGTTTTTCATGATCTTCAACCACAGCATATCTATGACATGTTTGCCTACAAATATTGTTTCCTGTAAAATCACCCGCTCCGGCCCTAACTATCTTCTATGCCCAATCTCTCGGACTAACACATACCTAAAATCCTTTTAAATTTCGTCATCAAATTTCTGGAATAACCTGCCTTTACACATTAAAAATTCCAACTCCGCACAATCATTTAAAGAAAAACTGTTTAATTACCTTTTTGTTTCTACAGAATTACTCTTATTACCATAATATTGGCATATTTTTTTCTCTTTATTTTTTTTGTATTATTTTTTGAAAGCTGTCTATCTTTTGTATTCGACCTATTGTTTATAATTTGTATTATTCATTTTTATGTGAGCAGATAGAATTTGTATATTTTTCTTTCTGATCTTATGGTACTCGTAGTCCCAGAGCAAAATAAATTTATTATTATTATTATTATTAAAAAACCATTAAAGCGCTTTAATATTCTTTACAATGATCAAAAAATTTCGATTGTTATGTGTGATCTGAAAAAATTTTGAAATTTCCGCGAAATATACTAAAATTAAGTACTAAGATCATAAAACAGAATGCTCATGGATCAGCTAATAAAGGATAGATTGTTGGATATCCAAGGTTGAACAGTTAAATTTGTTTTTCTCGCCCTAAAGATTTAACTATTCTCATTCTTACGACATTGAACCAGTTATCAAATTATTACTTATACCTCAAGTAAACCAATAATTTTATCAACCTAAAAACGATCTCAGATTAAGTTTTGCATAAAAAATTAAAGTACATAGATTAGTTGCAATGATCGAGCCAAAATGGATGCTGAATAGAACAAGTACGTCGGGTTTTAGGATTCAATGGTAGTGAAATAAAAAATGATGGCCTCGTTTATACCGAGTTAGTGAACGAGACCGAAAATTATGGAAGACTTTAACGGATAAGAGAGAATGTGAGCAAATAAATCGCGGTTACTGCTAGTTATCGTAATTAATTCACTTTTGACGCTTTCAAGGGGAACATATACAATAAAAATGATGTTATAGATTTTCATTCATCATACTTTGGATACTGTTTAGTTTTTGACACAATAAGAGTTATTCTCTTAATTCATCCTTCCAGAAGAGCTTCATGTTTGAATTATCTACTTAATTTCATCTTTTATAGGATTACATCGTTTTACATTTGTAATCAGTACTACCTTAGCAATGCAAAATTTTGTCATTTAAAATGTAATTATTTGAATGAAAATGATAAAGCATTGAAGAAAGACTACACAAATCGATGCTATCGGCATTATTGTACGATTAAATTAATAGTTTATGTAGAATATATTATTCAAAGGGTTTTGAAGAGGATTGGAGGGAGAATTAAAGGACAAATCGAAGAAAATTAGTTCGGTTTTCGAAGGGGAAAAGGAGTGAGGGCTACTCTATGAATTGAAAGTACTTACTGAAGGTAAGCGTGTACTTAAGGAGGATGTAGCGCAAGTTGTGCTTATTTTAGTAGGATAAAGAGCAATAGCATAAACTGACGAGGAGACTGAATTTTACTGGGTTAGATTGGAAAGATAGGCTATCGGCGCAAAAGTTGTTCTTTCAAATCATAGAGCGCGAGTTAATACGGCTGAAGGGAGAACAGAATAGGCAGTTAGGAAGGAGAGCAAGACAAGATGGCTTATCCTTCATCTCCGGTTCTTTTCATACCTAGGTGGAGTAAATGGTGAAAGAAGCTTGGAAGAATGGATTTCGTTTAGATAAAGGAGTGAAAGGTGGTGAGTAGTTAATAACCTAGTAAAAGATGCAAGCGAGAAACCATTTGTGGAAGAGTTCAAAAGTAGTTTCTAGAAAGTACAATTTTTTATACATATGTGTTGAAATATAAAGCAAGGAACTTTGGGATTAAAACAGGTCAGAAAAACTAAACTAATGAGTATTATCAAAGATAAGTTAGCAAAGTTAACGAGAAGAATTGATGAGGAAAACTGGAACAAGTGGTTAAATAGTGTTCTTTTTCAGGAAAGTAAGAGGTTAGAAGAAGACCAAGCATGTGTTCCTAACAAAGGTAACAGATGACGATGTCTTGAGAAAGAAAACAGGATTAGATTGGTTAAATCCTCGCTTGAGAATATTTTGCTGTGTGGATGTATAACGAGGATCCTAATAAAAGGTCAGAGGAAATGGGTGGGTAAAATATTGAGAGGAGAGATATTGTAAGAGAAAATAACTAGGGGTAGAATCTACGGGAAAAAACAGAGGAGAAGCCAAAGGCAAACAATATCAGATGATATAGGAGTGGGATAAGTTGTCAAGAAATAAAAGTACGGACATTATGGGAAGGGAATTTCACGAATTATGAACCTACCGAAAGATGGATGATGAACTGACGCAACCTTCATTTACGTTATCATCAGTCAACCATTTTTGAGCTAAAATATTTCTTACAGTCAGCTATTGTTTATAGAATTATTTTTTATCAATTACTCAGCTCCAGACTCTACCACGATAGGTGAATTTCCGTCAAATAGGATTCTTTATTAATAAATCGAATACGTTCGTAATTTTTTATAACATCATATCATATCATCATATATAATATGATTTATATATCTTACGAATATTAACATATATAATTAAAGTATATGAAAAACCGCGATGGAGTGAGGCCGCGAAAGTCGAAGCGCGAAGTGGCGAAGAACGGCTGTATTCCTTTAAGTTGAACATGATGCTGGTTTCAAATTTTGACTGCTCCCTCCATATTTTCTTTGTGTTAAATATTTTCATAGTTTCCTTAAAATATACCAGTCTCCATTAGCGAAGATGATGCATCCATAAATTTGACTCGCTCATTTTTCTGATAAGTAATTCATAGTGGAAACTTCTGTATCGTCTTCATTTTATCCTTTTCGACAAAACTTTCGGACGACTCTCGGGAAATATCCCAGGCGTACGCTCCCTTCACGCAACGGTACGTAAAGATAAATTCCATCTCACCCTTTACTTAAACCATGCGTCGACCTCCAAACCGTTAAAAGGTCACAAGAAAACAAAAACGGTCGAATGGAGCCCTAGCCCAGAGAGACTGCTTTTCTCTCACCATATCCCGCAACGCGTAGGACACACGTGGAGGAAAACGAGGAGACGATGATGATGATGATAGGCACAGCGGGGGAACATGGCTCGCGGTTAGAGGGAGGGACAACGAGGGAAGAAACAAGGGGAGTATGATGACCATTTAAGGACAGCGGGAGGAGAATTCCTAGAGGGTTAAAGGATGGTGGAGATTAGGAGAGGTTGTTTTATGGGAGGGAAACGTAAAAAGATGAAGGAACCTCTGCGGTTCCTTTAAGGGTCAGGGAGTTGTGGGAAGATGTAAAAAAGGGAGGGAAAAAAACAAACTCCCAAGTTTCTCCGAGGCGTCCTTCATCCACCCCTTTTGACCCCTGACCTCTTTTCCCTCTCCTTCGTCCCGCCCCTTCCCTCTCTTTATCTCCTGCACTCTGCCCTTTCCTTCGGACAGCCCTTTAAGGACACGCCCCCATCCTTATCGCGCCTCGTACCCTTTCATGGCACTCTCTCTTCGTGTTGCGACCAGCATCCACTTAAGTGGGATATAGAGAAAAAAAGCACGAGCCTCTCCTCGCGATTGGCCGGCGGTGTGCGTGGCGTCACGGACGGCCGATCACGACTCCAATCCGTGGTAAAAGTGCGAGGAGGTGGGTGGGTGGTTTCTTCCCGAGGTGAACGAGATGCATGTGTGTGGGTGAGCGGGAGAGGGGAGGACGGAACCTACGAAAAGTCTTTGGCGAAAACCACGATAAACCGTGGTGGGCGTAATGGCGGCCGGCGTTTTTTCTCCTTCTTGTACCGTTTCCCGGAAAGGAAGGGTTCGAGTGGGAGGTATCTTTCGGAGTTGCTGGGTTTTGATTTTGCTTTCCGATTGAATGTGGATTTGATTTCGCCGAGGCTGGTAATTAGTTATCGTAAGAACCGATATGGAAACCGAAGGCTCAACAAGAATAGAATGCGGGAAGAAAATCATTACTCTTGAAAATTCTCATCTAACGTTCACAAATCCTTCTAAATTTACATAAGTGTATTCAAAGTATGGTGGTTATTCTAACTCGTCCAATATTTTTTTCATTCAAGTGCAACTGGTAAATTTGAGCGCCAAATCTTATGAATCGAAAACTTATCAATTGTAGACAACATTTTCCAATTCAATATCTTAATGTAATCAATAAGAAGGAACGAACAAAAATTTAAGAAGTCAGCCATCATGGAACTAAGGAAATGAATATTAGCTTTTTTATTATAAGAATTCTACATTTAAGCCTAAAGGATCTCTTTCGATAAATTAATCTGCCGATAGATTTTCATTCGATGTAATGAATATTTCGTAGATATACCATGAAAAAATAATTACTAAAAAAGAAGGATTTATAACATTTTTTTAATTTGCCAAAACCTATCTCTGAAGCACTATTTCATTAGACTCCTATTGAAATATTCATTTTATGAGTATAATAATATTTTTGTCGCTATTTTCAGATTACCCTCTGTATCTTACCCACCATAATGTTTTCTGACTAATCCATCAATTTTGATTGCTTTCCAAAGAGGCCTTGACTAATATTCTTAAGCGCATTCTCACTTTAAAGTAAAAAAAAGAATGACACTTTTGAATAAGAATAACTAAATAAACACTTTATCAGGTTCAATATTATTTGGGAGAGCACTGAGAAGTAATTTATACCAACTTGAATGAAAATAGCACTTTTAGATAATCATAAATAAATGATACTTCACTCCTAAACCCTGTTATTAGTTAAACAAGCATATATTAGCTTTAATAGGATTTAATTTTTCAAGAATACTAAATATAATAGTTTAATAATAACAACATAAAATTAGCTTTTTAGAGACAAGATTGAAACTGAAAATTCTATCTTCCACCTGACCCAAGAACAAGGGATAAAAGTTTTATTTTACAAATGTTTATCATCGTTACATCTTTCCATAATCAAGACGAAAGACGATAAAATCGCAATGTTTTTGCAGAACCAAAAAGGCTTCCAGCGATATTCACTACGTGATACGATTATTAAAGTTTCATGAAGACTATTATTACTTATATTCAAACTGCAAAGAATACCTTAATATCGATTATTAAAGTTTCATGAAGACTATTATTATTTATATTCAAACTGCAAAGAATACCTTAATATCTATGAAAAACGCGGTTTTTCAAACGATAATGAATTTTCGGATGTACAATATGCAAGTACTAATTGACTTTCCGTAAAAAACGACGAAACATCATTTAGCATTACTTTAAATGTGTACCTGTTAAGTGTATACATCTGGCCCTATTGAGCAAAAATGTGATTAGTAAGTCTGTATTAATTTGATATAATAAACATTTATTGGATTAGTAAATAATAAGATTTTATAAGATAGAGGCTCAGGGATCATGTTTGGTCATTACTTAGTAAAGTCCGAATGAAATTACTAATGCATACATTGAAAGAATAACTTGAAATTAATTATTACCTTAAACCCACATTCATAAAACTTAAGCATTTCTCACCTTTAGTAATACAATTAAAACAATAAGTAGATTACTATGTATTATATCATATAGAATAAAATAGATACTTTTCCATAGTAAATAAGGTTAAATTTCAATGGCCAATTAAATATAATTTCATACTTTCATCTCATCAGGAAGAATTGTAAATTATAATTTTAATCAGTTCCCCAATGCATTTCTCAAGGAAGTTAATGGTATTGAATACATAATCGGTGACGGTGACCCTTATATATTATAACTAAATACTGCGTTGCAGACGGTCTGCCTTTCATTTCACGGATATGTGAATTAATCATCTCGCGTTTAGGGAAATTAAGGAAAAATTTTCTTTGAAATTTGCTGAGGCACAAGGAATTGCATGAAACGGGCCTATTTTAAGGGAATTAACATAATCTACTAATACAAAATGATCTGAATTCATAAAGAGAGAACGTTTGAAATGTTAATGAGGATTTAAGAAATGAAGTTTAAGATGGAGAGGTTCCTATTCTTAAAAACTTCTTAATCTAATATATTCGTAGAAAATTATAGGCATTCATAATCAACACCTCGATATCAGAAAAAAGAAAGAAAATTGGGTTATGGAGTATTCAGCTTTCAGAAACCCGCGTCTTACCACTTCATTAACTGAAGAGAAAATAATGACGGAGTTGTCATATATCTACCCAAAATAATTGAAGATTTACTAGGTTTTCTAGAACATTTTGTAGATTAGCAACCCTCACTTATTAAGCAAGTCACTCGAAAAGTAATTATTACTGCCTCCCTACTAATATCTTAATCTACCGAGTAATTTCCTTCAGTCAACGAAGGTCGATCTAGATAACTTCTGTTTTAGAGGAAGTAACACCAGAAATAAATGGCAGAACTGTTTTCCGCAAGAAAGAAGTCAAACTAGGAAGAATTCCCAAGGAGGGAGAAATACCCGTCATTAAGTTGTTGTTAGAGACCTTTAACTATGGAATTCGAGGAAAAGGGTTACCGTAAATGAATGAAGTGTACATTTCTGAGGCTAATTCTCTGGGACCCATTCATTAGACTATAACCATCAGTTTATTTTAGGAGAAAAACATAAAATGTATGGTTCGCAGACGATTTAGCTAGTTTGCGACTCTTTACCCTAAGAAGAAGAGACTTCTGGGAAGAAAGACTCGATGCACCTAGATAACCTAAATAGAATCAATGATACTTAAGTCGCAAACTAGCTGAAATTTTGTCATCAAATTCTACAGCATATATCCTATATTAGAGTACTTGTACTGGCTTTCTATAACAGCCTATTTAACAGAATAAAATATTAAAGTGAACGTTTAAACGTTACATCAAGCGAAAGACTACATTCCATTTTCCATATATCTATCTTTAATTCTGCCCTTAAGGAAGAAACGCAGCATAAAAATTCTCCCAATCAATTTAGCGTTTATGTACAAAGAAATAGCAAAACCTCTCTAAATATAAGGTGCGTACGTTTGTCAAACCTAAGTTCATAAAAAAAGAGTAATGAATGGAAATAAAAATGAGATAAGTTCATAATCATGAAACGAATAAATTGGGAACAGAATTCGAGCAAAAAGATATTATGTACCATTATTAATGTTTTGTAAAATTTTAAGCATTGTATTCGGACTTAAGAAATTGAGGCACTGATAAGCAGTGATATGTAGTCTCTTTCTTCATCGTTCAATTGGAAATTGGGTATGAAATTATGATTTCATTAACGAAATTATAAAGAGAAATAATTCAGTGTCTTAGCGTAATGCCGCCTCCATTCCCAAGCTATGAACAATGTACAAGATAAACAATATGCTCTTCAGTCTTTATATCAACGATACTAATGCATCAGCTCTGTCTTCCTCATTTTAATACGTAACCGTTTGGTTTCAGTTAAGATTCAAGAAACAAGAGGTAAAGTAAAATCGCAAGACGGCGTTATACTATCTTGGCTATAACAACTTAAAACAGCAGACAATAAAAAAACCTTCTAAAAAGTCGAAAGAAATATAAAATTTAAATTTTATGAAATAGATTCAGCCTAATAACTCAGCCTAATAATTCAGCCTAATAACATTTCATCATGTTCACTTTCTCTATTTACTAATCCCAACATTTCTCAGCAAGTCTAACATGAATAGAAGAATATAATTTATGTTTATCGCCTTTGAAACCATAAGAACACTTTAATTGTTGCATTTAGTGGAGAAAGTATTAAAGTTTTACACAAAAAGGATATTCACCATCTTCTGTTTATCAATCCCTCAGGATTGGTTGGCGACACTTTTCCATCTCTCTCTATTTTCCCCCATCCTCTTCAATTCTGAATAAATTCCACAGCCCATATCCTCCATTATCTGATTCATATATTCCAATCTTGGCCTTTCTCTTTTGTTTAATCATCATCATGATAGCGGAGACAATAAAGATTTATTCCAAAATATGCCAAATTTTAATTGTGATGACAAAGCAAGAGTTTTTCCTACCAGAAAAACTTGTTGATTACTGGCTGACTCTTTCATAGCAAGATGTGACCTGTAATCAACATAATAGCTTCTTGAATAACGATAAACGAACGACTTATTTATTTACATCCAAGCTACATAACATACTTAAATTTACCTACAAACATTAAACCCAAAGATCTTCTGAAAATTCAAATATTTTCATTTATTTGAATTAACATAATTATGCGAACAACCAGCTTCAGCCTGCACATTGGTAATCCATCGGAAAATTAGTTAAATATATAAAGTTAAAGTCCAAATTTTTAGGAAAATATGCATTTTTCAAAGCTTTCTCACGTAACTTTCAGAGTAGCAAGAATAATTAAATAGCTCAGCTACAACTTTATACGTGATTGGATTTGTTTGAAGTGTTTGGGAACGAATAAGGTCACGCTGCACATAATATATTTGTGAGAGAACCAACTATTACATGTGAGAGTAATAACTTTCATGGCTTTCATATAATTTTATGTAAGATACTCTTGCCCACATGAATGGGTATTCAAGAAAATCGACTTCTATGTGTGAATAGACGCTTGAAGCGTCAAAACCTTCCGCAAGCGATGATTCATAAGGTTAGTTATATCACATCTACATAATGATACGATATATATCTGAATATGCAATTAGTATGGGATCCTTCCGACAAGTGTTGCATTCGGAAATTATAAAAATGTCATGGACGAGCGACACAATCTGTTAAAAATTGTCACGACAAATCAGTAGGCGTTACCTATAAAATTCACAACGTTGGATGGGAATTCAATAAGAAAGAAGTTTTATACAAAGGATTTCCTTATTGAGTGTTTTAGAGGTATTATACTCAAAGCTTCTTACATACTTGTTTGGCGATTTCCCTATTGGTCGATTTTATACTGCGAGAAGAATATGGAAATTAGATACTAGAGCTAGTGGCTCCAAAGATATAATTTTCTGCGAACTAATTGATTTTAGATCTTTTGTTTCCCTGTCAAAGTTCAGTTTGCTCTGAATTTTGCCTACTTTTCAATGCATCAGGATCATTGCTTTTTGAGAGGGAGTTTTTGAGCTCTCTTTGACGCCAAGTTTAGATTTTTAATTTAAATTAAATCTAGAAATGCAAACGTACCGTTATGGTCTTCGCTTCAGTTTTCGCATGCGAATGGCACAACTTACGGTATCCCTCGTACGTAGCTATTTTTATCATAAACAGAAATAAAATAATTCCTCACTATTAGTATGAACTCTTTATATTATGATATATATTATTTTTTCCGTGTACTTACGGATTCAATTGTGAACCAAGCTATATAATTGAGAATAATATGAAAGTTACGTACCATTTCGTTCGTAGTGTATATATGTTTAAAATTTTGCGTTCTCCAAAGACATCAAATTATAAATTCTTTGGAGCTACTTTTGAATATTCTTTCGGGATTTTAGAAGTAATTTCAGTTACTTGTTTAAAAAAATACCATTTCAAATTAAACCATTCCATTATCAGATTGTTTAATTCTCAAACACAGTCGGTAAATAGATTGAAAACAACTATATATAGTTTATATAATTCATATATGTTTTCACAATTCTTCTCCAAGCTTCAAAGCGGGACCCAGCTTGAAAACATACCCATCTTAGCATCCGTGACTATCATTTGAACTAAAACATTTGAGGCACATAAAACTTTGGAAGTAGCAGGAAATCATATGTCTATTTGAAATATCGTTATGCGTTGAATGGATGTGCGTTCACATATTACACACTGTCACAAATAATCTCACCAATTATTGTCAGTATTCTCCAGGAGTACATATAGGTTAACACAATTTCCACTTAAACTATTTTTAATGAATTTAGTTAGGTGACAATTTTTGTTTTCATCAGTCACAAGAGTGATTTTTACATCAATTACGAGCTGCTGAGCACTTAATGAAACAAAATATATGCTGGTACCTGAAAAGAGATTGGGAATAAGAGGTAGTCAATGAAAAGGAGTGTCATTAATATTACGTATCATTCCCAATTTGAGACAAAATATCTTGTTTATTTTACGGTATGTGTTGTATTGTACACTCCTGGCCAAAATTAACCTCCCTAGCGATCCTTACGGCCGGTGCTGCGTTAATTTTGGCCAGGAGTGTACCATATATTTCACTAAGAGCCAAATTTTGTTCTCTGTCATCATGAATATATTTGCCTATTTCCTTATTGGCCATTTATATTGATAATAAAGAATAGGATTGACCCAAATTCACATACGGAGAGTACATAAATGTTCTGTAATAGCAAAGGTAATGGTGTGTAGAAGTAGACAGAAACAGGTAAAGATGTTAATGAATCTTAGGGATGTGGCTAAGCATGGAAAATGATTATAATTGATGTTGTTTCAAAGGACATTCAGAGACTCAGAGCAGCTACTTAGTCGTTGAAGAAATGTCTATCTCTTCAACTTATCACCTGAAATGAAACACAATGATAAAAGTCGGTCTTAACATCAACATTTTCAGAATTTTGAACGAATACATTCCAGTATTAAAAGAAAGTTAACGGTATAACTTGTCCTTTAATACTTGAATACCGTGCGAGTCCCCATCCATTATTTGGTAGGGAATGTGTGCTCCATAATTTTATCATACTAATCAGTTGCTGCTTTTATGTTCGCAGAAAATAGTATCTTTGGAGCCACTAGTTCTAGTATCTAATTTTCATATTCATCTCGCAGTATAAAATCGACCAATAGGGAAATCGCCTAACAAGTATGTAAGAAGTTTTGAGTATAATACCTCTAAAAACACTGAACAAGGAAATCCTTTGTATAAAACTTCTTTCTTTTTGAATTCCCATCCAAAGTTATGAATTTTATAGGTAACGCCTACTGATTTGTTGTGACAATTTTTAACAGATTGTGTCGCTCGTCCATGACATTTTTATAATTTCCGAATGCAACACTAGTCGGCAGGATCCCATACTAATTGCATATTCAGATATATATCGTACCATTATATTGATGTGATATAACTGCACTAACTTTCCGTGTTCAAGGAGAGAGTCAGCTTGATAACCTCCATTGTATTTTACTCATCCTGAGTTATTTCTGCTGCATCATCCTATGAATTTTCTCGTTTATACTCTAGGTTAAGTATTTCAGTTTTCTTCCGCATTTGTGACTCATCATCCAGTAAATACGGACCCCAAATTTCCCAAGGCCCATTGATTTGACCCGATTTTCGTTATAAAAAAGGCCGAGATATATTCAATGTTTGGGAGTCTCTATATAAGTCATAGGGAAGGAAGATTTCTTGAGTTGGTAATAGCATGTCCAGATAGTTGAAACACTAATGCTAAATAGCATGTCCGTAATAATAACCTCCGAAATAATCAAGCAACTGCTTACGAAAATGTATTTCATCTTGTCTTCGACAACATATCTTTGACAATAATTCTATTGTAAAGCTTGAAAGTCGTTATTTATTTTATTTATTAACCCCAGGAAAAGAATAACCAAGAAGGCACGGCCCAATCTTACGATTTAAAGTAATATCATTATCTACATATTTTAGTCGTTATGAAATAAAATACACATATGCGCCAGGATGGTATAAAATCTTTTGGTTAGATGAAGGGTTGCTATTTTCTCTCGCAAATAATAACTCCATTCAATCTTGCAGGATGTTTGTCATTCACGTGAATAACGTGATATGTACATGTCTTGATTGAGACATTCGTGGTCTCTTTCCTAAAAGATGGCGGCTGTTGTAGACCCCTTGTGGGATTCTGAAAGTACTTCCTTAAGAACTTAATTTTCGAGTTTTGTCAAAAAAATATATGAAATCCAATAACAAAATCTAAATCTTATATTAATACATTTTATTTAATAAAATTGCTATGTTTGTATTGCAAATTTCATGTAAAATTTCAGCTTATCTTCAGTAACAATTTGAAGATTAGTCAACCGAAAGAAAGTTATATATATATAATAAATACGTCGCGCATGGTATCTACATTTTTCGTTCGGAAATTAGATTTGCGGTTCATTAAACTTTCTGGTCTAAACAATTTAAGGGAAACAATTTCATCAAAAGGAACCCTCAGGGTGCACAAATGACGTATAACATCAAAATAGTTTAATGTCGAAATTTTATGAAGAAACATTAATGACGTTGTTATGTAGAGCTAGGTAGAGTAAATGTATCTCTAATTTTTTTTTCACTTAAAGTAATTAATGATAATTAAAAACAAAAATTCTGACCGAATTTCTGAGATATGATTGGGAATATCGTGGTTAATGGATAGCGAAATGGGTGACACGTCTCTGGAGAAAGTAGTTCAGGGTTCGATTCCCGATGGGCGGGCCATACATGTAAAACGAGCATTTCTTTCGAAGCGCCTTTAAAATTACTAATCTAGAAATGTGAATATGTTCTATCATATTAAATATTCATTATATGAAAGTTTTGAGATAATACCGTCCCAATATATTCCGCTGTCTTAATGAATGTTTCTGTATTGATATGTTTTATCTTCTTTATTCTATTATTTTTATTGTATTTTCTTCTTTTGTCTTTTTTAATCATTCTAGACTTGGTGTTTTTAGTAGTTTTACCAAGTATTTGCTAGTATTATTAATTTCTGTTTCATTCCGAATATTTGACAAGCTTCTATTAAGCGAAATCCTGTTCATGCTAATTTAATGCTAATATAACCAACAAAGCTAGTTTGATCTAGTGAATATTCTGTTTATCTATTATTTTATGTTCATTTATATAATTTTTGTTTTCTTCTATTGATACATCTTCTGTCGTTATATTTTAAACTCATCTCGTAATTAGTTTTAATTTGTGAGATACTGATTTTTATGTTAATATGTCATCACTTGTTCTTTCTTTTTTGTATATCTCTATCGGTTTTATCATCTATTCTTTATAACTCTTTTAATCTACATTCATCATCAACTTTAGCTTTCTATCTGTAGGCTTCGAGGGTTTTTCACACTCCCCTTCTTGTGAGTGTTTTCCCACAGTGCAAAGTTTTCCTAAGTTCTTAGCTTAGGTCTTTTAATCCGCACAGTAGTTTTCTTCTTTGTACTTTTGCAAGCTATCTATTTCCATTAATTTCTCAGACGACGAAGAGTTAGATGTAAGAAGAGACTTCCCAGTCTCAATCTCGCCCAAATAAAGTACTTATACTATTATTATTTATATAATTCATACTAAATATTCTGTAAGTCCACCACCTTGATTATTTTGGAATTTCAGCTATCGTCTATAAATGCATTGTCTCTTCATATGAATAACGGCTGAAATTTTTCCGATGCACCAGATAATCACATACGGGTAGCCATTTCCTAAGTACACAAAAACACAACGTAAAGGCGAGAAAAGAGCGGGTCGGTAGTCAGGGACAACGCATCAACTTTTTCTAATCCGCCATAATGCCCGCGGACAGGCAAGTTAACTTCCGTGAGATTGACACGGAGCCTCTTGTTGCGAAAGGAATCTATAATTATCGGCTTAAAAACAATCGTCCGAAGAGCAAAAAATAGTCGATGTCGAGCTTTAGAAAGGAAGAATTTGCATATTTTGATTTCGTTAGCGGGTTCGGATAACGGAGCTCTTCTTTTTATGCCTCTAATGATGCTCTAGTGACGTACGTTTTGATGGAGGCCTAAAGTTGTTAGTAGCACGCAAACTTCCAAACGTGTTATTACTGCAGGCTGCAGGTGATCCTTCTCGAGGCTAGAACGGGTAATTCCGCCGTACTCCGGCATGATGAAAATGGCGGAATTTTAGGGTGCGTCTGTGTGAATGATGGAAAAAATAAATGAATGGCTTCCGTGTATATCGAGTTCAGGCCTTTCTGGCTATCGCCGGAATTAGAAAATAGGGAATTATGCAGTTTTTATAGGCGTATTTGCGGCACTGCGGCAGTTTTCCTCACCAATGCATTAAAATCATCAATGAAATCTCTGCGAACGGAGAAACATTTCCTTACTCCATCTTCGATTTTTTATAGAAATTTGAGGAGCTGGAAAGCATTCTAAACTCTGTGATTTAAAATGAATGAGGTTCATTTCTGGCTAAGTATATAAACGAAATTTCAATAACTGAAATTTTTATCAAAGCAAATTTTTCAGTACCTTGATGTCTGTATTAAGTATAAACTTAAGCCCATGCTTTATCAGTCTCTTGATTAATGGCCAGCGGTGTCTAATCCTTAAGGGAAACCCTGCGGAATAAAATATGCCCTCCGATGTGATTTCATCTTCCTCACAAAATTTTCAGTTGAGTGAGCCTTACTTTATATACATTTCTTGTAATTTTAAATGTTATGAAAAATTTAAACCTTACGGTAAAAGAAAAATCAGGCATATAGTCCTAGTTCTGGTTATAAAATGCAAGAAAACTCATTCAGAAACATTTCAGCTTGAGCCAATGGTAGTGTTTATAGCTGATAATTGTTACTAATTTTTTTCTGTATGATCCATGAATCTATAAAAATCGATTAGAAATGATTTCCTTCCAGTGAGTGACATGAAAAATTATTTATCTTAGAACTTGATATCTCTGATATCTTACATCACCTTATTTGAAATTCTTTCCCTTGGTAAATGTTGAATGCATGCATAAAGACTAAAGCAGAAATTTTCAACCCATAATAACTACAAGAATGCTGTTATATTTTCTCTTTCATAAGATTGCAAAAAAATAAATATTATGTATCTCAAATAATGGAGGTCAGCTTCCATCATCTTTTAAGAAATTACTAATATCAGGGATAGTATAAAATAAAGCAACTCTAAAACCCATTGGTTTTTCTATCATATACCACTCGTTATTTCTTTCATGATAGTTTATTTTGAAGAGCTTACATTAGCATAAATCAGGTATTATTACTCCTTGTAATTATATCGTTAACGACAGTATCATTAGATAAGTGCAACGTAACGATACTGTAGTTTCAGAAGTGATCACATTTTCGGACCTGTTATGGCAATACTTAATTGAAACTTTTCCTAAGAATTGCTTGTAGAAGATAGGCAAAAATACCTAAAAATAGAAAACTATTATCACAGAATATATCTAAGAAATTTGACACCGAAAGAAATTTTACAAATGAATGCAATACATTTAAACATGAACTTCCGCTGAGTCATCGACTAAAAGTTTTCAAAAGACGTTTTGAAGAAATATCTTCTGATGTTGCTTTGTCATTGAAAATTATTGTATCAACTTTATGAAATGTTTACACAGTATCTCCTTATCTTAGCGTCATGCGTCTTTGTTAATTTTAAGCCTGGAACTTGAAAATTTTCCGGATATTGGCAGCAAAATAAATGGATCAATACTGCGGGTATGCCTGAATGAATATTCGCCTAAAACTAGAAATTGCAATTCTTTGAACTATGCGCATAATTCAAAGAGTGAATGTGCTATTTTCCGTATCTGTGATCGTCCCAGATTCGATTCCAAGTCCCTTAAAAGACACTGTACGCACGAAATTAACGTACGTAAAATCCATATAATTGCAAGTAGAGTTTATTTTAAAAAAATATGGCAGGAATAAATTCCAAGCGAAATCGAAGCAACTACAGTCAGTAGATTAATATCTCTGTGAATAGCCCGCCGAGTTTACCTTGTTCGTAACATTTAAATTATAATGAATGAATAGACACGATGAAATAATTCTCCGAAGATTTCACTTTCAAATATAGCCGCTGTTGATGCCAATAGCAAATATAAAATAGATTTCGTGATTGTTTTCTTGCCTTCCTCGTAAATTAAACAAGGAACTAGGCCGGTAAGAAATCAGAGATATGGGAATATCTTCCGCTTACCTTTGATTCCGGACAAATTTACAAATACGTTCCTCGATTAATGACCGAATTGAAATTTCACAAATTACAATATTTTCTCGATATGCTGATCATAGAAACATTTTACATAAATATTTGACCCTAATCCAAACATACAGAATATTTATGATTCATCGAGTAATTTCATTTTTTGTTGAACTTATGATGTTGTTTTATAGTAAAAACATTTATTACTACCCTTCGCCATGGAAATGATACATATTTATTCCACTATCAATTAGAGAACCTCGGCAATAATTGATAAACAATTTTTTCCAAGGAAATACCGTCGGAATCATTACAGAAGGCATGACTCTGCTATATTTATTTTAAATTCTATTGGCAAATTGACATACAGAAGTTTTACTACGGTGGCTTTAATTAATCTTTAACTAGCCTTTCATATCAAGTGTGAAGTACAGTACAGTATCTAGTACAGTATGGTGAGTTAGTGCATAAAAGATATTTTTAATCGAAACTAATCTAAGGCAGATATTCAAAGTATGATCCCTACTATGAGTAGTGTGTTTTTTCATCAAATTTTACGGAGTTTTCCACTTTTCCAATTTAACAGTAACTTTCTTTCGATATTAGTTAATAAACCGATACTTTCAAAACACCTCCATGATCGAGAACCTTTTCCAATGCATTGCTCTCCTATCTTATGACGGATACCGAGCATGCACCTCCTTGATCGAGCAATCGTAATGGTGGTCAACGAACACCCTCATTGCTGATCGCTGCTCGTATAAAAATCGTGAAAAGCTATTAAGAAGCTTTGCAACAACCTTTTTCTCGGGAAAAATTCATTACAAAAACTCAAATTTTAAGTTGTTTTAGTTCTCATCCCGTCTTCTTGAAAAATTGAAAATTTTACTTGCTCTATGCAAAGAGCTTTTTCATTATTACATTTTGATCTCGAAAGAACCTGCATTTCAATATCTGATTCCCTATTTTACTTCTATTCTTCAATTAAGCAAAACCATAAATCGGAGGACTAACACTTAAAATTTCCAATACTTTTTTCATCGATATGTTAAGAATATCAGACCTTTTGAAACGATGAAGTTGTATATGGTTGATCATTTTCTGGCAATATAAATCATATCACGTTTGTTAACTACACATTACACAGAATAAGCTCCAGTTTTTCAAACTATAATCATAGAAAAAGTAATTCAATTCATTCATGTTAACGTAGCGGCTATTTACAATACATGTTTTTATTTCAACCGGAAGAAAAATTCAGTGTTACATCTGTAATGCGCATATGCGTTCGCATTTCTGAAATTTTAAGTGTACACTCTTCATTAGGAAGGCTAAATTCTGAATGACTTAAAAGAAGAGTATCGTATTCCTATAGTACTTCATTTTTATCAATGACAGTGAAATGTTAACGCTGAATTTTATTTGCATATTTCATCGAAGGTTCGATGGATTCCGAATCTCCTTCTATTTCATTTTCGTTCGATGAAAACTTAATTTTTTTCCGATTGATCTCATTGACAGAGAAATTTATATTAAAGAACCTCATAACACTTATTATAGTAAATGGACCATTTAATAAACTAATAAAATAAAGCTTTAATTCCGGGTGAAGACGGCTCCGTACCCCTAGTATAGGATTGTCTTATACAAACATACATTTAAATCTAAAGAAATAAGGTAGTATACAACGGTAAAAAATAGAGTATATGAAGGTTGGCACAGTTTCAAAAACAGTTAACTGTATACCTTCCATTAGTTTTTAGTCGTCAAGGCAAACAAAATAATCTGAAATATCGCATTAATAAAAACTCAATATTATTTTGAAATAACGAAGATATATTGCCTGAGATATTACTGTCACTTTCTTCCTCTTTAATGTATCTTATTAATAATATTTTTATCTTGTGAAACTCGATTTATTAATCGGATGTAAACAGCTCATGTCAAGCATGTAATCTCTCAACAAACAAATGGACTCACTCCTGTTAAGACCTCATAAAAGAGAAAACCGTGTTGTAAAAATCCCTAGAGGAAGAGATCTCGATTCGACGTCGGCAATTGGATAAAATGCCTTATAGGGCACCCCAGGGAAGCACACACCCATCCTTCCCAAAATGAGAAATCTTCATCAAATTTACGATCGAGGCAAAGAAGAGCGCGCGTGTATCGAAACAGGGGGTAAGGCACGTACGCGTGCAAATGGGATGAGGGCATTTTTTATGGGGGCGACGCGTGGGTGGAAACGAGGGCGTAAGAAAAGGGTAAACAAAGACATCACGCGAGGAGGTCATTTGGAAAGGACGAGGGGTACAGAATGGAGTTGAATTGGGAGTCCACAGTGGACGGGATTAGGGAAATGTTCGGGAGAAAATGGAAGGGAGATTTATGTGGAGGCTTACACGTGTATCTAAGAGGCCGAAGCGCTGAATCTCTCCGCCTCTTTCGCAAGGGACGGGACCAACCGGGGAGAAAGTTCTTGGATGGGTCGGAAAGGTCGGCAGGGAGATGAATCCGGGAAAGGAAACACAAAATGCGTACGTCTCGCGTCACGACGTCGAAAAAGCGTGTGTGAAAAGCTTGTTAGACGTTGTTTGCCAGCTATGTCATTTCCCAACTTGTTCCCACGTATAATTTCTTTTCCCACTTCATTCTGTCTCCCAGACAGCTGGAACTCTAAATCCGGTTACGGGCATTTATGGCGGTGGATGAGTTTTAAAAGCTTTTGAAATTCCCTTGCCACCGCATTCTCTATTTAAGGTTCTTGGAAAGGGTGCACATTACGAACAGAAAAGCACTTCAGAAGTCAAAATATTTTGCCGTTGTGGAGGTTATCTTCATCTCTGGCGAAGGGCTTGGGAGCCATCAGTAACACTATCTCCGTAAATTTTGGAAAATGGTGTTCAAAATTATCTAGTTTTTCCGACTTTTATATCTACATCTCAATTCGCAATTAAAATAGAAAATTACAGCTTACCCTCCCTGAGAAATTAAGAAAAGGCAAGAAACATCCAACTACGAAGAGTCAGACGCAAAGAATGGAGATGAAGAATGTTATCAATAATGTAATCATTTATGATAAAGCTAACAATTCTCCATTGTAATTAGCGTATTTATGCTAATTCTATGTCAGTATTTTCATTATTTTTTTAAATATTTTATATCTCATGATAAACTCCCATCATAATTTAAGTTATTTTTAATTAAATATCATAAAATATTTCATTCTTTCTACTTGCTTAAATATATAAAATATATTTTAATGAAATGAATTAATCAATACGAGATAAATAGTTAATAATTATAATTATAGAGAATTATATTCTTTCAGGATTTTGTATTCGTAAAATCCTTTAACTTTTGATAGCCCTAGGGCTTCCTAAATTTTTTAAACTAAGGTAATCACTAATAAAATTGAATATCAGTTGTATTAGAAGTTATTTTAGGAACGATTTGACCGCTCAGGTTATTTCACAAATATCAGCTCAACCGGGAAACAAACCCGGGAGGACTTTTACCAAAGGCAAACGCGTAATTTACTGGTTGTGATGTTTATATTTTGATGATAAAACACCTCTAACAACAAACGGCGACATAAAAAAGATCCGAAATTAAGTCTACATGATGGTAAACTGAGAGAAATTAAAATGATACATTCAAGAAAATACAAAGTCCGGAACTATAGAGATGAAACTAATAAATAGGTGGTCTTCTTCACACAAACCCAATCCCAAATTATCTTTGAGAGTTAAAACGTAGATGTGCAATTCTATTGACTATTCTTAGGGGATAAGGGGATCCTACCGCACCCAACACCGCCCCTCTACCCCTCTATTTCTTTTTCTGTATATACCAAACTTTCGAGATAATTTTTGCCTGAAGATATCTATTTTTAAACAAAAAATCAATGTCAAATTCAATCAGCTCGGCCTTCAATTCGTGGAATTCCATAATAAATAAATGGTCTTGGCCTCCACTTGGTGTTATTCCATACTGAATTGAAAAACAGCTAAAAGCAAACACAATTTATTTAATGTAAAGAAAGAAAATTTGGAACATGGCTGTTAAAGAAGTACAGTATAAAAATCTCCAATAGCCGTCTTTGTCGGCGAACCTCTTATCATCCGCCGGTGTTCGGAGAAAACAAGAGAGAGCACAGCATTTTAAATAGTATTATTAAGATTGGAGATTTTTAACATCTAAAAATTTATTTAGACAATTACCACAGATTGAAAAACGTCACGATCGATGGTTTCAACACAGTTACATCATCCTCCATTTTTAAACAAAACCTCGCCTTTGAAAACTAAGTAGTTTGTGTAAATTACCAAATGTGTTGCTTCTTTAATAATTCACGTACTTAATAATAACATTTTAAATTATCTCTCTCCTCATTCAATTCAAAAGAAATTCTCAACCAAACTTACTGAAAATATTATTCTATTCTAACTTCAATGGCCATCAGCTAACCATAATATTTAAAGGACCGTAATTATCTAACTAAATAGAATGCCAATGTAGATACTTCCTTGCATACTAATAAAGGAAATATTTGCTTAAAAAAATCATAAAATAGTCAGTCAAAATGTGGTGTACTAAGAAAAAAGAAGATGCCAAAATGAAACGTAAAAAAAACTTCCGTATATGTAAAAATACTACATCGCATAAATTGTGTAATGTCTCTATTTGATTAAGGTTTTCAACTGGTTCTGCCTGTCCCCCTAGGCCACCGACTGCCGCTGCACGAATACGTTTTGACGGTACCAAGGAATCCGTGATCGTACGAAGAAAACATTCAAAAGAAGTCAGCTGTTCCGAAAATAAAAACTTAAGGTTCAATGGAGAGATAGTCGGAGAATCCAAGGTTGAGGGGCAATCATTTCTTTAAATAAATTTCCTTTTGCATGCTCTAAGATTAAAGAAAAATAAGGTCTTCATCTGCATTCCCCTTTTCCAATAAAAAACTATTCTTATTCTGAATTCCACATAAAATTATGCACCGCACGAAATACCAATTTATATACTTGTTCAAAGAATAAAAATATCACAATCTACTATTTTATGGTTTCTATTTCCGGAAATCTCACCTGATGGTTCGGTTTTCCTGAATTCTACTAGAAATATACCTACTATTTGTGTAATCTAAGCAAACGATCTTTCGAAACGTATAATTTTGGATAAATATAAGCACATTAGGATCATCTTACGTTCTTTGCCAATATAAATGAACAAAAGGCCTTTTCACGTGTATAACCCAATTTTAGGAATCTAAAATCTACGATATCCAGCATCATGCAGAGTTGTAAGAAGTTATATTTTCTAGCGAAAACATTTCTATATATCTAAACATTTTAATTAATTTAATGGGTTTTATTGCCTCCTTCAAGAAATGTTTGATGATATATTAAGAAATAAAGAAAGGTCCATAGCGCCTCTAAGCCAAGTAGCATTTACAGTGAGTGATACGTTTTCGACGCATTGACTCTCAGATCGCATTATTACTATTTCTAAGTAGGATCCCGCTAACTCTTAATACAGATACGCTATATTCATCATGTTGTTTTGAGAACACTGCACAAAGTAGGCCCTCACCGATAATCGAACCAGAGACCACTATACCGAAAGCGAATGCGTTACCCTCTTGTTTAACCGTAGCCCTTCTTGTTAGAAAAAGCAGACTTTCAATCAGAATCGAGGTATAGGGTTATTATTTGTCTCAAAAGATAAACTTAGCTATCTTAGCAAAAACTTTGCAATTGAACTTAATCTGTGAACTAGTTTGCATACAATTGATTACATTCACACGGTTCTGAAATAGATCTAAACTGGAATGAGCTCACTTACAGCGTGGCGCCATATGAAAAAAACATCCAGGGTTTGCTATTTCTAACACTATTGTGCTATTCACGTAGCTCATAGAAGTAATAAAAATTTAAGGATTAGATGTAATGATAGACTTCCTAGTCTCAACCTCGCCCTACTAAAGCCCTTTTATTATTATTATTATTATTAATACGAGATTAACAAAGATCTAAAAAATCAGTCTTCCTATCGTCAGGTTCGAGGCCTGTACTAGATCACAAAATATATGAATTAAAGCAGAAACAGAAAGTTAGCAAGGCAAATGATCCATTAATTTCACATCAACATTCCTAAATAAAAAATGGATGACTAAAAGTTTACTTAGGTCGGGAATCAAATCATTTATCTCCCACTTTCCGAGGAGATACTCTATGAAGACCTATCCGTGGAATCATAAGGGAATAGGAGGAAGGAGGGCTTAGAGAGGGAGAGTTATGTACCGCTATGTTGGGAACGCAAAAATAGTTTCAAAACAGACTTTAATGTACAGTGATATAGCTCCAACATCTTGTTCAAAAATCTCAAAAAGTATTTATGGAAAACTAATTAAAATATCTTATAATTGCATCTACATTTCATCAATCCATAAAAAAACATGACATTTCCATAGTCCTTAAGGCCCATCCGAATATTGTTATAAAAAGATAGACGTAAAACACTGACTGAAAAATAGAGCTACTAGCACCATGGATAGTAAATGTTGATCAAAGTTAAAAAGGAAAATAGCACCAACATCCAATATCATGAATTTGGGATCGATCTTGCATGGAGTCGAATTAAGAGAAAAGTGACCGACTCCTATACCATTTGTGCCCTCCTTCCATGTCCTAAGAGCAGCTTTGAGGGAATCTATGAAAAAAGAGGATCTAAATGATGCTATATTTATCATAGAAAATTTTCGATAGATTTTTAATGATACGATTATGCGTGTAGGTAGGACCACATTTGTCTAATAAATATATAGAGTATCTATTTTAGTTATATTCAGGTATTTTCCTAAAATAAAATTATTTTGTAAATATACCCAAGGAAAAAAGGAAAAATATAAAGGAAAAAAATATACCCAAGGAAAAATGGACTTGAAAAAAGTCTGACTGGGCCGGGAATCGAGCCCGGGATCTTCCGGGTTCGTTTTCCGGCTCAGTCAGACTTTTTTCAAGTCCGTTTTTCCTTGGGATTTTTTCCTGGGTGCACGCCCTTATGTGCAATTTACTCTTTACCCTTTCCTTTGTAAATATAATTTACGAAAAGTAGTGCCGTAGTTGAACCGTACAGTTCTGGATTTGACTATAGTCCCGTAGGAAAATTCGAGTATGGACATTTTATTTTTCAGGAATATTTATTATGTACCCTAGTACATATTTTGGGCTTGGGTGGACGTCTGTCACCTGGTACGTTTTCCAGCTATGACGTCATCAAAGATGGCGGTCGCTAAAAATTCAGGCGCAAATGGAGAACAAACACCAATGGAGACTGAGGTATTGTAAATACCGACATTTCAGTATAAATCAACAATAGATAAATTTATCTGTACTAAACATCTGAAATTTTAAATTTATTGAACGCAATCCATGGTTGTAGGACGCGACGTCTGGAAATGGCCAACAAATGTTGAGCGTAGGCAATCCGCAACGCAACCATAAATTCAGGAGCCGGAGGACATCACATCACATTTTGCCTTTTGGAAGACATATTTCCCGTAATTTTCATAGTCTTCCATCATTAATGCCTCAGTAATCTGTGAAAACAACCTAAAAAATTATAAATTCTTAAATTAACGTAATTTGATGAATAAATTGCGCATTTGATGATTTTCTACGATTGAAATTTTCCTACAGGACTACAGACAGATCCAGAGCTACTAGTTGCCCCAACTTCGCAGCCCTAATGGGAACCCTGTCGTATTACATAATACGTAATTGAGTTTCGACTCAACTCTACATCCTGCAATTCTAAGCAACGTGGTGCTGTAAGTATCATCAGAAATCTTCAATTCGGACGTCATCGGAGTGACATCCATCGACCCTCCCTCCGTCTCTCTCCCTGCATCCTTTCTTCCAGCCGATTCCACGCATTCAAAAGGGCAACCTTCCTCCCCACCGAGTTCCTTCCTCCGAATCCCGCTATTATGCATAATTAGCATTACCATTAGGATTATTACGTGCGCCAGCAACCGCAAGGGAGGCGTTATCGGGAAGGTTTTTCGGAGTGGAAGGAGTGAGGGTTTGTCGAAAGGGATGCACGTGCTGGACCCCAACAGTCCCTCCCTTTTAAAAACCCTCCTCCGCAACCTCCTTTCAACCCCTCCACCTGTCTGTACGGCGCCGTCACTCCCCCTACCTCACCCTTACGTAAAACTTGCTAACCCTAAAAGTTCCATCTCAAATTTGTCAGTCTTTCTCATCCTACTAAAGTTCAAACCACCTTACTTTCATAACCTCAACTCCACTCTCAGAACTTCAAATGTTTTAAGGTTTCGCAGTAAATTTTGTTCACTTATTAGCCTATGGTACGAAGTTTCGACATAGATTATTTACGAGTGCTTTTTTGTAAAACTCAACCTTGCGCAAGGTAATCTTTTCATGTTTTTATCAAAAGACATGCAGGAATAGATAATCTATAAATATATTCACACATGTATATAATATGTTATGTATGTTATGTATGGTATGTTCATTTAGACTTGATGTAGATAAAAGAAATCAAAGCACTTTCAGACTTGTAGTCTGTGTATAGGGTGAATATAATGTAGATAAGATATCATCCCGGAAAATCTTGTTCCTTGAGAAAATTGTATGAGTGACATTTTATATATTTTTTATACTTATCAATCCCTCACATACAGCGAAACGCCAATTTACAATGAAGTAATAACAGTAACAATAGACAATAAACAACAGTAACCCTGGCGTTGGAGCGTTAGCATGTAGTCATGCTAGCATTACTAATTACTAGCCTAGCTGCGCCGATGTTCAGGGTTCGAATCCTAGTTGGGGCATTGCTGTTAGTGTATTGGATTCCAAGAGTTAATTGTAAGAGTGGTCTTGCATGATTAAAATACGCCCAAATAAAGTTAATATTAAAAATATCATTATTTATCCGATTAAAATATACCGAAGAAATCAGATTAAGAATCTTTTCTTTCTGCTAGTAAAGCTAAGCAGCTGAAAATCTTTTTCCAATATCTTCATAAATTATAAGCTAAATAATTCTCTACGACAATAAATTTCAGCTTCCAAAAACTAGAGGTCAAGTAAATTTGGCGTTATGGCTGAATGAAAAATTAAGATTCACAGCAATCGGAAAGTGCTCTCCAAACTTTTCTAAGGCGCCCTATATCAACGATCAATTCTCATCATTGTTATGCAGAAGTCCATTTTCAAGAATAAGGATAGAAAATTCAGTTATTTGCTCCTCTCACATTTGATAATTTTATTTGGAATTTGCAGATACCCTCTACTATTCAATCATTCAGAGCCTTACTCTATAACTCTTTCTTTAGTATTCATTCTTCCAATTCAGCTCTTTTTCCTCTTAAACCCGAAGGATTTGTCTTGTCTCATAAAGTATTCTTTCTCTAACCTTGGTTTTCTTTCCCGGAAAGTTCACAGACCGAAAAATTGGAAGTGCACGTGGAAAGAATATCTCCTTTTGCGTACAACGCCCCGCCGCTGTCTTATCTCCATATTTCTTTCTTGATTGAGATTGTTCCCCAAGACTTTCTCAGTGGAGTTTCGGCTTCAAAGGCGAGAACTTCAGATATGCATATGAAATACTTCCTGTTTAACAGAAAAACGCATGCATT
Source organism: Sympetrum striolatum (assembly GCA_947579665.1). Classification (NCBI taxonomy): domain Eukaryota; kingdom Metazoa; phylum Arthropoda; class Insecta; order Odonata; family Libellulidae; genus Sympetrum; species Sympetrum striolatum. The sequence continues at coordinate 83,897,112 of OX388342.1, forward strand.
TATTAACGTGAATGATGGAATGACTAGATTTCAGAAATTAATTTCGAGTATCTTCTATTGTAATTCTCCCCTTATTCATTCTGTATAACCATCAAAATTAATTTTTATAGATAGAAGTTTCATTAATCGAGAGAAAACTTCGGCACTTCTGAAATCCCTTAGACCTGATTATTACGCAGTAACCATATAAAGTATTGCAATAACGCGATGCCAAATTTTGAGATAATATCTACGTTATTTTTTCTAATGATCGGTTAAAATGTTTATGTTATAGATCCCCGTTAATTCAAGTTACTTTCTGATAAAATTTAAGACGTACGTTGTACTTTTTTATGTTAATTTGCCAAAATATTCTCATTCAAAACCGAATTTAAACTCGAATGTAAATTAACAGAGATTAACTTTAAAATATCATCATGGAGTAATTATACATTTATTCTATGATATTATTAATTTATCTTGAGAGATATCTTCTGGGAAATAAAATTTATAAAATATCTACAAGCTACAGTTAATCAATAGAGACAATCTTTTCCAAACATATTAAGTGAAGAATATAATTAAAACGTTCAGAGCTAAAAATAAATGCGCCTTCTGTAAAGCACCAAAATTTATCTTCTTAGATAACAATGTTATCTATAGTAAAAAATATGTATTAATGAGAAAAGAATATTATGACACTTTTGGGAGCGATTTACTTAACATGTACTCAAATAACATTGAATGGCCTAGCGATAACCGAGTAAAGATATGCAAACTAACTGTTGCGATAACATATTCTTTCACAAAATTGGCCTCGTAAAAAAATATCAGAGGCTTGCAAACCAAGTATACTTCTATTTATTTCTTTCCTCCAACATCCCGTACATGTCTACGTCAAAAGCGATCAAGGGTTCATGGCGTCTTTGGGTTTATGGCTGGTTAGAGCTTTTATTAATATTTCTGTCGATTCATCTATAATTTCAATTAAATTAAGAAAGAAAACTCATGAATAATAAAACATGTATGATTCATTTAAATTTGAGAATTAGGCAAGGCAAAACAAGCATGACGCAACGCGTAAGAAAACTATCAATTTCGAGAAAAAAATGAGACAGAGTCAATTTCAAATACAAGGGGTAGGAGGGGTAGCCTTTTGCATCTTTAAATATAAAACGAATAAGGTATAATAATATAATAGCTCATTTTGTAATACCAGTAAATGTTTGACAATATAAATTAACATTCAAGCATGAGACTCATGACCTCATCTCCAAAGAGGTTCATATAACGATACATAAAAATATAATATTACGGCGCCTTGATTTTAAGTGCCATCTAGGCTTTTAATTAATCGCAACAAAAAGAAGCATAAAAACGTATTTCTAAGCGATTTAAAAAAAGGATTTGATACTGGTATCTTCAGCATCCCAGACGCCTCTATACCACAATGTTATCGCATACTTGGCCTTTTTTAAACCAATCCTTGACTTGTGATCTTACCAGATTAAGTACATGAATATGATTTTTCCCATATTTATCACTTTAGCCGACGCTCTCGGATACAAAATTCATATTTCGCAGCCCCCTGCACTATATTCCGAAAGCCGAATTATACCCCGGCTCTCCGAAAAAGTTCCTCAAATAGCACTATTTCCGGAGTCGAAAAACCCTCACCCCTTCGGCTCCACGACAAACCACGCGTCGAGAATGAAAACAAATCAATTTGCCTTCCCATCTCTCGTCCATCATAAACAGACCCGTGCAATCAGCCCTCCGCTCGCCCACCTTCGCACACAATGAATGGCCCTTAATTACCAAAAGAGGGCACCTCTGCAGCGCTCCCTTTTCACTCCGAATTTCATCCTCGCCAATTATTTTCGCTGCCTAGTCGGCGCCATTTGTTCATGCGTCGCGGGAGATCTGCTCATTGGTGCGAGAGATGACGTTTTTTTCTTCTTTTCGTGCTCCGTCCGACGTCCCAGAATCCCTCTTTATCTCACTTGGTTTTTTCCGTACTCGGGAGAGAGGGAAAAAATGATAAAGGCGAGTTTCCAAAACATAGCTTTCGACTCGGATGAAATATTTGTCGGGAATTTCCCCGAGACGTGGACGTAACCTCGGCGTGAGCTAGGATTAGAATCGAGGCTTTTTGTGTTTTTTATTCCCTTCGCTTCGACTCTTCGGTCCACATGAAGGACGTGGCTACACATAGAGAGAAAGAGAGAGGAAAATTTATTTTCGACCCCTAACAGCTTTAAAGTTTAATTGGGTGTGTTTCTGCTTGGTGGGTTCCATGGATCGCTCCATTTTTTATATTTATACATTTATGAGTCTCGCCGATCAAATTAAGATCCATTGTCTTGTAGAGCTAGTTCAGGCAAATAAAACGCTAGATTTTTTCATCACAAGAGCTCCATCTCGAGAAAGCTAGTTTTCTGTAGGTAAGTAACAATAACTGACCTGATATTAATATATATGGTATTACTCTGAAATACTGTAACGATAAGCCTTTCTGGAAGTACAATGTGTACAGAGCACCACCTTCATACCCTTTTAATTAACGCGACAGTCATTAGCATATACATTAAAGGTGTACAGTATATGAAAGCAGAGCAAAGAAAGAGAGAACGCAAGATTTTCAAAATTTTCTGTTCAACAAGTAATTCCATGTTCCATTTGACTTAATCAATTGTATATACTCCTATATATGCTTATTATGACTCCAGGTTGATAATGGAATATTGATCGGAATGGTTGAAGGTTCAGTATAAATTTAGTTAAGAGTATCTACTTTTCATAAAAACAAAAAATGCGTGGAGAAAAAAATCGAAAAAATTATAAGATTTGATAATATTCATGAAAAAATTTAAATTGCAAAGTCCAAAGTTACTAAAATACATTAAATTTTACCATGTAAATACAAATTGGTCATTAGACCTTTTGCATTTGCCTTTAATGTTCGGTTTACTATTATTCCAAGTATCACCATATTTAGTCACAACCTAGCCCGAATAAAGATGTATCATTATTATAATTCCACCTTACTATGGAATTTAACAGTTCAGATCAATATCGTTGATTTAACGATGGTAACATTAGTATTCTCGAGTATCTTTGATATGTAAGTCTATAATAAATTGCCTTACGAATAATATACTGCTTAATCTCCGAAATCAGTAGAAAGGAGTATCGCCGAGACCGACCAAAATAACTGTACTTACTTATGTAAATAAGCACTATAGTTGAAATACTAGATCTTATTTTTTAATAAAGAGAATTATAGACGATGACATTCTGAGTGGCACAGCCAAATTAATTGACAGCATTATTGCGTCCCAAATTCCTTAGTAATTAATCAACGCTCTTAAAACGCTCTTCCTGAACAATGAAGCCCATACAATCAAACAGAATGGCAATTTCCATGTCAGAGCTCTCATAAAGTCCTTATTGATGTACCGTCGAATTTAAGTCTAATAGCAGTAATCGTGCAATATGGCAGCTAGCGGACAATTTACTCGAGGCTCTCATCTTTGGAACCGCCATCAACTTTTACCCGCAAAAGCTCATGATTGCATGTCTTCGGAAATGATTACATCTTCACACTCAAGTCGTCCATGGCCTTGCCTAATACGCAAACAACTTTGGAGTGTTCGCCCCGAGTACAATCGCTAACAATGCCTCGGATCCACCCGGAGACCTCCCTTTACTCACAAATATATGTTGTATAACTCGCGTATTAGAATGATGAGAGCTCGCGCATTGAAATAACGTGGTGCGAAGCATAAAAATTCAGCTGATACCATGTTTTCTATATAGGTGATAAATGTATGAATTTAGAATTGTTTGACAAGTTGTTTTGGAAGCCGATTCTAAAGCTTCATTCACGTTTTGAGGAAGGATATATCTGAAAAGAGTCGTATCACTTGAAACTTCGTTATCAGGTAGCAACGAATACGTATTATCTTAGGGAAAGTTTTAAAACGCTGTTAGCATTCATTCATTTATATTAATACCATTTCTGAAAATTCAGTTGCGTTCTATGTTAATGCGTGATTAGTAAATGACGAGTAAATTATTTTACCAAGGCACAACCATCGGCGAGATCATAAATATAAATACATCTATAATTTAATTAACTCTGAATTATTTTACTAAGGAGTAAAGAAATACTTGGTATAATCCACACTTACTGTATTATATAATATGTGTGGATACAATCAATTCTTTTTTAACTCCTTTTCTATAATTTAACTTCATACAGTCATGAGTGCTCAGTACTTGTCAAGAAGAAAACTACAGGAAACAATAAGCATCAAATTTAAATTGAAAACTGTTCCATCACTGAAAAAATAGGATAATTCAAAATTGCTAAACTATATAGCATAAAGAATAGTGAAATGGCGCAAAAAATAGTGAAATAGTGAAAAGTGACTATATTATAATGATAAGTATCATTTTTGTTTCACTAAATTATCAGGTGATGTGGTATGAATCCATCAACCAAGTCACCAATAAAAATGAATGCATTAGTGAAAATCATCATCCATAGTACAAATTTTAAAAGATTCGTGATAGAAGATCAAGAAAAGATGCATGGAATATGCAACTTTACGACAGTATATATTAATATCATGACATACGAAATTACATGTTTGAACAGAAGAGTGGTCTCTTCCTCCTTGGTAACGATTCATGCAAGACGAAGCAAGAATTTAGACTTCCGATCGCAACCTCCGCATTTCCTCCATGGCAACAAACTGGAGTGCACCGAAACAAAACTCCCCATTTAATTAATTGGACAATTATTCCCATTTGGTAAAAGGCGACCCAAAATAACCGGCACGTGCTCGAAATACGACGAAATACCCAATTTGGAAGAGAGCGACACACACGCTCCACCTTCGCACTCTCCCTTCTTAAATTCTGAAAGGGTACAGTGTGGGAGGAAGGGAAATTGGAGGGTAAACGATGCTCCGATGATCGCGGATAACTTGATTCCCCGATAACCTTTTGTCTGAAGCCGCGTACGGACACGGATTATGTGGTGGGCTTTAATTCCGCTGCAACAATCTTAAACTTAGGGTCGTGAGCTCGGAACGTCACTGGCCGTAATAACATTGCTTTCCCTTGTTAGTCATGAGTGGTCCCGATATCTAATGGAAGGGATCGTAACAATGTTACAGCCTATGCTACGCTTGAAAGATTGGCCTGAGGGAAAATGGTGAGATTTTTCCGTAAAAATTTGCATTTTTTTAGTAATGGAACGATATTTTCAATATCCCAGCTGGTACTTACCGAAAGTTTATAACGTAACTCAAAATTCAAATGAAGGTACGAACAAAAGTTGATATTAAAATACCTTTTAGAAAAATTCAAGCTTAATGCTGTTATAAAATGATCTCTTCACAATTTAACTTGATTATACAGATCAAATCTGTTTGTCACACGTTTCTTTAAAGTGCATATTAAATTAATTTATTAATTACATTAATTTTCTTAAACTATAAAACCTGCGCTAATCTAAACAATACATTCCGCCATGCTTAACCGTATCACACCTCTCACTGACTTTAAATTTAAACCGTAGTCTTTAATTATTCATATCATTGTAAGCATGCAAAGAACGTGGGAACTATTTAAAATATAGACTACATAAATAGCTTAATAATTTTTAATTCTTAAATTATTGCCTTGGCCTTCTGTAGTGTTTTAGTCCTATCTTACTTTAAGCCGAGATATGAATGCCGCCAATTATGACTATATCATGATTATAATTTTATAAGATATTGAGTAGACGAAAGTTTTAACAGCGTTCCCTTTATTAAATGAAATTATTGCGCAGTTCTTTTATCAATGAAACGCATTAAATATTGCTAACAAATTAAATTTCCACTACAATTTTAAGGTCAGAATCAGAGTACAACGGATATTGGGAAGAAATGTTTCTAATCATGAAGCAATTTCATTACAATAATTAGGTGTAATGACACACTAGTAAGTACTTCTTAAATGTAAGGATAAAGGGGCCTAGGCATGAATTAAGTAAAAATTTTAAGTTTATTTACAGGTTAGTATTTCACGTTAACAATACGTAAATTGTATTCTTTAATGCGAAATTTACTATATCAAATACTCAAATCCAATGATAAACTACCAACTGCCTGTATATTCAAGGACTACTTCAAGTGAAGCTCTAGGTATAGTCAATACTGAAGCTATTTAAACATTGAATTGCTACAGCTAAGCTTAAGTCTACTCGAATGACGATGTTGCAGCAATAAAAAAATATTTAATTGGAAAGAAAAATCTATCTTCGTAATCTCTCATTAATTTGCAAGAGTTTTTTTCCGACAGAAAATTATATTGACGAAAAGGCCATGATAACCCAATCGCGGAAACAAAAACTTGTTATTTTAAGGACCCGAATTATGCCTACTCATACAATGTGTTGATTGCTATAATTTATACGTGAAGAAATCATAAAACAGGTAATATGTAACATGCACACGCATTACTATTATGAATATGTTACTTATAAGGAAAACGTACGATGACAGTATTATTTTTGCTTTATTCCTTCACCAATACATTAAGTTTACTTATATTTTTTACGAGCTGAATAGAAGCATTGGCTAGAAAGAACCACAAGTAGGAAAGTTTGAAAGGAATTTACAAGGGATATCCTACGAGGAGATGAAAAGGACTTCAGAGAGATACGACTGGCTACAGCGACAAAGCCTAGCCTTTTAAGAAATATTGAAGAACCATTGGCAAAAAATGGGAAAACGCCAATTATTCACCGGAAACTATAAATTCTATTCTGTACTTAACAACAAAACGCCATTAAAATCGGCCCCTTTTCTTCTGACGCCCAATTTCACAACAAGTATTTCCATAATTCGACACGAAATTGCCAAAATAATGTTTTCCTCCCCTTGCTTTGACGCCGCTCTTCGCAGGTGATTGGTGCAAGGATAGCCCATTTAACGCAGAAGGGGCACCGAGAACCCAAATAACGAGAAGCCCTCTCGACCTACTGACGCCTCAAGTCTAGAAATGGGTTAGTAAGCGAATGCGCGCACACACATAAGATGCATCGTTTGTCTCAAAAGAGGAGCGCTGGAAGGAGTAGAGGGACTCCTTTCCGCAACATAATGAGGGTAATAACGTCGGAGTTGGCGCTAGAGAACTCTCCTACGAATGACGATTACCATCCACTCAAGCAAGGGTCTTTCCTTACACAACACCTAATTTGACCCTCATGCTTTCCGCTGTTTCACCCACCGCCTCCTTTGCCGATACGAAAAGCTTTTCATTCACAGTTGCGTAAATAACAGATAAAAACCTGAAATAATAGAAAGGAATACCACTCCGTCTACGAATTTGAAAGCCATGGAGACTTTAAACGCTAATGGTTACACGTGGGTTTATTTTCAGTGCCGTTGAAGAAGATTCACTGCATGTTCTTATCTTCACATGTCAATGGAAAGCTAAGACTTCTATCATTGCTAGCTGGAACAGTTCATGGTGAAAAGAACGTGAGACATCTTAAATGTTTTTGGGAAATATAGCATCATTGTTTCCATTAATTGGTGAGTACAGTCAAGGTTATTCTCGATGTTGGATATGAATCATTGGAAGAAAAATCAAACTGTTGTAAAAACGGACTTGAAGAAAGTCTGACGGGGCCGGGAATCGAACCCGGGATCTTCCTCTATCCGGAAGGCTGCCTTAGGAAACCCGGCCATAACTAAATCTGAACTACTACTAATTTTCTAGGAAAATAAATCCCCGGAAGATCCCGGCTTCGATCCCCGTCAGACTATTTTCAAATCGGTTTTTCCTTGGGATTTTTTCTGGGTGCACACCCTTGTGTGCAAAGACACTTTAACCATTTCTTTCAGGCAGTTGCTTTAATTTTCTCGATTCATACAGATGATACGAACTTTGAAAAATTATTTTATTGAGATGCTATGCCATGCTACATAGGCCTGATCGGCCTATGTAGCATGGCGGCTGTGAAAAAAATCAGAAAAGTAGAAGTTACGAACACCATCTTCTAAACTTTATTTACGTTGAAATTTTGCGGGAGTAATCGAGTCTATAAATAGATTGGATGGTGCATGCGTCTCAGACCGTACGCCGCAATGCGGCTCGCAGAATGATATGCCTTTAAGTCATCACTTCAATCAACTTTAAGTTGAAAATTGCATAAAATGTTGATGCGAGACGTGAAGATATATTTTCCGATCAATGTGCTCCATGTTTAAGTGTAACGTAACTAAAAATATGAATTTCTTTGTGAACTTTAAAATCTCTGAAATCACGTTTAACGTTAAATATGTAGCACAGTTTACGGATTTATTTGTGAATTTCTGTAATAAAAAATACACTCTTTGTTTCCAATTATTGTATGCTGCTATACTGAATATTCCGTTGAACGTTTTTCTCCTACACATGCAATGGAAGCCTTAGATGAACAAAAATTGATTTCTAGGACGTTCTTTTTTTTCGGGAATTCAATCTCTTTCGGGCATTACAAAAGTTAAAAGTCAGAGGGTCATTTTTTGACCTGAATAAATAGTTTACCTATAGCATACTGTATTCCTTGAGAGTATAAAAATTTGTTTTAAATACCTTGTTCTGAGTTTTTATCTTATTTCACCTTTATTAACGCATCACCGATTTACGTGAGTGTTAGACTCATTATGTTAGTATGGGGGATGATTTGAAGTAAATAAACCCAACAACAGAAATAAAGAAACACTAAAGCACTTATAACACAAGCAAACCCTAAAATACTAAAAGATATAATAATTGTGGAGCATAAGAGTTGAAATGACGTATAAGGAAAAGGTAATTGTTACCGAAATCTATAAAATGATTCAAAAAAGAGGATACGACGTAATCATATAGATATAATATTTAAGAGAGGAATGACTATTACAGTTGAGATTAAATGCAACCTAGACATTAGGAAATATCCGATAATATTAGAGAATTTCGTTGGTAAAACGTAGCAGTTAACTGCGGGATTGAATAATCTTACATACAAAGAAGGAAAGGATGTGATTATAAATACTTTTAAGTAACTAATAGCTATTTCGCTATTATATCTGATCAAATAAGGTTGGATGATAAAAGTAGTATGAATATGAAAGAGAGATAGTGAATTAAGCCATAGTAATCAATATTAATCTTAAATCGCTTCAATTTTATGGGAATGGTTTTTCAGACCCAAAGTAAAATTTCATTGGAAAGATTAAGATAGGTGGAAGGACGCAGATTGGTTATAATCTCATAGGAGACATTACATTGAACTGAAATCAAGCAAAATTTTTATCACGGATTTATCAATTGATTAAAATTCCATACCCCAGGCGAAATAAATTTTCTTATACCTCTGAAAGAGATAACGGCCTCTTAGACGATAACATGAAAAAACAACATATTGCAAATCGCATGAAATGTTAAGGACAACGACACTTTCGAAAACGAAAAATCCATAACGTTTGAAAACTAACCCATAGAAAGAATTACAGAGCAGTAAATTTAAAAGGTTATTTATTTTGATAGTGTGTTATGACGCTAAGTACAGTTTTCGTTTAAAAAGAACTTTCCGGAGTTAAAGATTGTTGAGTTAGTAGGAAGATTTATCTGAACCGAAGTACCTAAATTGCATTTATTTCCTACCTTCACCATATCAGAACGTGAAATTTTCTTGGAACAAGTCAAAGACCACGAAAGTTACCGAATCGATCTTAAATACGTCCCAAGGCCTTACCTTGAATCGTAGATAAACCAATGTCACCAATGTTTTACATTTAACACGGACCTATTCGTGATTTAGAAAGCGTTGAACGATACTAACTCAAACAGTATTCCCCAGCCGTTTATTCACTGAAAGTATTATATGTACCGTACATATTTACCTTTAATTCAACTTTTACATTAAAAATTTAGGGAAAAAACTAGAGTTGATGAATACACGGGAGAGGTATTTACAGTAAGGTAATTAAAATGTGAATAATTCTTAATTAATTGAAATCATACGTGCGTCTTTCAGAAAGTGGCGTTCATTTATAGATTGCGCACAAATCCACAATTATAATTTATTTCGGAAGATCTTAAATCATCCTTTCGTTGTGAACTATATAAATATACGAGTAAAATGTTGCTTGCATACTGCAAGCATATCCACAACACTAATTTCAAGTCGGCATCATATCGAGACGGTCCTCAAAAGAAAAAAAAAAAAGGATTGAAAATATTCTTAAAATTCGCTGCAATTTAATCGTGTGGCATCGAATCCGGGTCTTCCTGGTCATACTTACTATGCAGCACAACAAAAGATCGCCATCTCTAACTGTGTGTGAAAATTCAAGCAGAAATATTGGCTGCAACTGCCTTAAAGGACGTCCTACTTTTCCCTCATATTCCTTATGTGAGAAATTTTAATGTGCTCTGGCATCGAACCCAGGAAAAGTATAGTCTTATTTAATTTTTTTTCGTAAACGGAGTCTTAATATACATCTTCTAGCAGAGCAAGAACTGCCTATCGTGTCGATAAGTGCAACAAAAAAGTAATTAAAAACTACACCAATGTGTTTAAATGGGAGATACATTTACCGCCCGGCATCGAACTCGGGTCTTCCTGGTCACACTTACTATGCAACACATCAGAAGATCACCATGTCTTACTATGTTTGAAAATTCAAGCAAATATATTGGCTGAAATTGCCTCAAACGACGTCCTACTTTTCACATGTATTTCTTATGTGAGGAATTGTAACGAGCTCTGGCATCGAACCCAGGAACAGCATGGTCTTATATAATTCTTTTCTTTAAACCGACTCTTAATATTCATCATCTGTCTAAGCAAGAACTTCCTATCATTTCCATAAGTGCATCAAAAAAAATAATGAAAAACTACTCCAATGTAATTTAAATTGGAGATTTTTGCATCGTCCTAGCATCGAACTCAGGATATTTTCTGTGACTGTCATTATTTTTTTCGATAGATCATGACCATATCTGTAGGTTCCTTGAGTTTTGATTTTCTACCTTTCAGGGAAGTATTTTTTAGAAATTCCCAAAAATCAAAGAAATACATTTAAATGGGAAAATCAGGACTTTCGGGCCCTCTGGAATCGAACCCATGACACTGAGGTTCAAAGTCGCCTTTTTCCAAGGGGTTTCACGTCAGGGCCTATACGCTCTAAAAATTACAAGCCAATGACTCCTGTGGTTTAGCCTGCGAATTACAATCCTATCTATCTATTTATCTGGCTATATATATGAATGAATCCGGAGAACCGTCTATATATAATAGACTAGCTGAAGCGCCCGTTGATTCTCAACGGGGAATATAGAAGTAGATTAAATTCAAGTTGTCGGATGTGCAATGCGTAAATTCCCTTTAGAATACAGTCTAAAATCCCAAGCTATTCTTACTGTACAGGAAAATTCATGAGCTCGGCTCAACAATCGCATTGATCGTGAGGAGGATTGGCTGTTTACAACCTCAACAATTTTGGATAATTCACGCGTATTTTATCAAAATTCTCGAAATTTTGATTCGGAAACAATATTCCACGATCAAAATTATAATATTCATTTAATTTCCGTTCTTCTCCGTTCAGAAAACACGTACGCAAAGTTTGACGCGAATCTGGCAAACGGTTTGTACTAAAATCGAAGACACGCAATCTCCTGACTGTAATTACGTACCTGCAATTGCTGGTTACCTTCTTACAGAAAATGTCTCGTTATCCATATGATATATCGTCCTCTTCAATCATCAGCGTTATGGGCCTAAAGTCCACGAGTATTTTTACGGGATAAAACATGAGCTCGGATTCAACAATGGGATCGGTCGTCAGGGGGATGAGTTGTTTATAGCCTCGAATTTTCACAAAAGTTTTGTATATTTTACCAATATTCTCGCAAATTCTAATCGAAAGTAAGATTCCACGACCAAAATAAAAATCTTTATTCAATTTTCTTTCTTTTGGTGTTTGTCTCGACTCTGTACGACTATTCCTTATAATTTAATTCTTCAAAATAAATAAAGCCTGAAACCGATAAAAGTGAAGCTTACTTGTATTCCTTGTGAAAATCTATCTGAGCAATCCTGGATCGAATCCAGCAAAATTGTTGGATAAAAATGCGACAGTACTTCCTTCCTGATATCAGAAGACACGTATGCAAAGTTTTAGACAAATCGGGCAAACGGTGTGGACTCCAATCCAAGACAAACAAACAAACCCACAAACACACAAACCCACAGAATTAAGAGACGGACGGTGAACGTAAGAGAAGACGGTGAGAGAATGGACGATGAAGGTAAGGTACTACGAACTAATTTAGTACTACTATTATTGTTCAAAAACGTAGAAAAAGAACTTAATTTTGAATTCTGTTTAGAGAGGATAACAGAATAATTATATATACTAAAAATTGAAATGTTTCAATATCAAACTTATGTAATTGTAAATAGGCGCTAAAAACAATCTAAAGACTAAAGTTGACGACGTGCGATAACAGCGTGCATTGATTCGCTTTCTTGATACTATAAATGTTTTTCCAGGTGATATTTTTATTCAGTTTCCATCCGTGTACACGGTGAGGACTGAGCTTTCTTATTAGTGAAGTTCAGCTTCTTCTCGACAACGCTTACCCTCACACAACTGCCTACACAGACTATATTTCAACATTTTGATTGGGAGGTCCTGTATCACCCTTTGTGTGGCCAGGATTTGGCTTCAAGTGATTATCGCTTTATTTCTTACAAAGAAAGTAAATTTAGAACACGGCTGTTAATGAATTAGAGGTTTAAAATCTCCCATAGCCGTCTTCGTCAGCGTTCCTCGTCGCATTCACCGGTATTCCGAGAAAACAGGTAAGGACACGCACTTTTAAGAACTCTCCGAATTCTCGTGAATGAGACGAGGAAGGCCCACAAAGACGGCTATTGGAGATTTTAAACCTCTAACTTTATTCCTTATCTAAAGTAATCTTTGAGCGTAAAAAGATTTCACAGTGACGAGCAATCACAGACAAGCGTAAGGGATCGTTTCAATGAACTAGTGGCAGACTTAATAAATTCCTAATACCATAGAAATTAATAAATTCCGTTGAAGGCATACAAAACCTCATCCTATGCTACGAAAAATACCCGAATTACGTTCGCGATGACGTTGTAACATGAGCAGAGATATTGTGCCTATTCTATAAACAAATGCAAATCCTTAGTCCACCTTATTTAAGACTGCAAAGAAATAAAATTTCCCGAATTATCCTACTCGGTGCTTCAAAAATACTTTTATCACTATTTATTAAGTAAAAATATAATTTAGATTATCAGAATTTGATAATAACAGAAACATTTTTGACCAAGAGATAAACAAATAAGATATTTTCGAAAGCATTCGGGGGATCGACCTGCAGATGATATCGACTCGTCTATAACTGACTAAGGTATTTGTAACTATATAAGGTTATTTTGTGTCGGAACGAGTAGTGTAGCAGACTAAAATGGAGCAACTGAAGCACAAAATATGAGCGGAAAGCTTTGCGCGAAAAAGCTCAGCGACGCAAACGCGGGGGGAAACGCGGGCACGGGAGAGTACTCGAGGGAAGGGGAATGAATAGGGGTCCATGCAGAGGGAGGATGCGTGGGGAAGAAAAGGAAGGGGAGTCAATGGGCAAAAGAGTACTCGAGTGAGAAGGCGCAACAATAGCAGAAAATGAGAGACGAGGACTTCCCTTCGAAATGGGGGAAGAAGTAGGTAAGGATCGAAAGGGGGAAAGAGAACAAGGAAGATTAGTCGGTGGCTGATTCCGAAGAGTGTTGAACTAAAGTTATCAGTCGTAAGGAGTGAGGGAGTTACGGGGGACATTGAGCACGAGTAATGGATTATGGGAGGAAAAGAAGCAAATGTGGCGATAGATATATGAAGGAGTTATCAATCCGTATCCGTGTACAACCTTAAGCGACTTACTACCTATTTCTTAAGTTTAAGCAGTCGGTATATTTTTCGCACATTTATTTCGCCCTCTTTCGGATTAAAGATGGCAGCTGGAAAGAAAATAAAACATTCCTGAATTAATCCATTGGAAAAGGAATCACTTAGGTAGGTAGGTAGGTGGTAAGTAGGTGGTAGGTAGGTGATAGGTAGGTTGGTGGTAGGTAGCTGTACCCACAATATGTGGCGCTATCCACCACCAAAATTTTATATTTCTCTTGCTAGGCATTTTCGCGGGAAAAAAAATCGGGAAATTTTATAATGTAGTAGTATTTCCTTGTTACTAAGGGCAACTTAGTCGTGATAATCGATAACATGGTGAACATTTTCGCATGATATTTGAGTTCCGCAAGTTTTCCGAAACACAACAGCTATCCATTGCGGGTTATTGCTTGAAAATACTTTCTGGGACTCTGGGAGGATAAACCTTCGAATTTTCGTACGAACAAAGACATCTAAGAAAGCATATCATCGTAAAATTAAAGTTATCGTCATTGCTCTTCCGTACAAAATGAATATTCATTGCCAAGTTAGCTAGCTCAAGGATCAGGAAATGGGCGATAAAGAGAATGCATCGCTGAAGATTGACTTCAATATGCGATGGTATTCCAGCAATACAAAGTTCGATAATACCTGAAATTAGAAGCTGATTCCATTCCAAGATTACATTTTGAAAGTGAAGCAGAACTCACGGGATACATTCATAAGAGCGACATACTAAGAAAATCGCAACATAACATGAAGTCTGAATTTAGAGAAAGTGATCTAAGCCCTATTAAATAGGTTAGGTAAATTATACACAATAGTAAGTTTTTCTTAAACGATTTTCTACGGGTCAAATTCTGATTACTGTAGATATGTCCCGGGCTTAATAAGTATCCCCCTTTTAGAGTCAAGGAGAAAGATCGCTGAATTTAATCGGAAACACAACGCCGAATCGCATTCTAAGGAGAATGCCTATACTTTATGAACCCTTTTGTAAAGCGGCTTTTAAGTATTCACCTCTTCTTAGATTTTTAAGGGAAGTAAACAAACTCTATGAAAAGAAGATTTTTTCTAGTGGATCCATCGGTGATGCAAAAGAAACTTTAACGATCTTCTGATCTTAAATAATTTTGTGCTTTCATTGCAGTTCACTGTACTATAGTTTTAAATATCTTTAGGCCTTTATCTTTGTTTAATTCTAATTTATTAACTTTATTTTTTAACTTTCTTTTTTGAATACATTTAAACACATTTTATAGGAGATTTATTTTTGTATGTGTTGAATGGATAAATCAGTATTATCATTAAAGTTGTTTCACAACCTTAGAACTCCGACGTATAACTTGCACCACCAATTCCAATGCGTAATCGTACTGTTATTCAAGTTACAGTAATGTTATGGCATGATCTTTGGGAAATCGATCATTACCGCCATGTACCAATGTTCTGTGGTAATTGTGTGAGTTAATAGCTCCGTAAACACATGACCAAAGGATAAACACCAACGCATCATGACTTTTCTTAACCATTACTGTATCACATCAGAAAGGGGCGAAAACAAAAATCCTTGATTTAGTGAATGTAAATCGGAATCAATAGAGAACCAATAACATAAGAAGAGATATATTCGCTGTGCCGCTTACTCCAGAAGCATCTACGCCTGAATCAATTCGTACGAAATAGCTTCTAATATCGTTCCATGAATTACCTTAAGAGTGAAAATCGAGAGGGCAGAGATGTTAGATCAAGATGCAGGACTAATTAAAGAAGCCTTTGCGCATACGTGCTAATGGGACAAGATTTACATGAACTCACTAATTTACATTTTAATGAAAATGCATAGTCTTAAAACTTATTTTCAGTAATTCCAGTAATTTCCAAATAGATTGCCTTGAATAAAACGTGACAGAAATGCTTAATTTCCCTATTAGACTGAGTTTGCGTGGTGAAATAATTTTAACTCCAGGCTGAAAGTAAGAACGAAATTTTCTGTAAACTTGCAGCGTATACTGGATATATAATGAGTCATTTTATCTTATAACGCTTTAAAAAAACGATTGAATTTTCATTGTTTCAATATTTTCAATGATTTTTGAAAATTTTGTAACATTGAAGATTATGCATCAAGTAAGTAAAGATTAAGATCCAATGTTAAAATGGTTTAAATGTATTACGAAGAGGATGGTGAAAGTAGAGAAGTAAGAGACGATGGATCGCTCTCCCCTTACAGAAAAAGCTAGTTGAAATTTGTTGTTTGTGCCTACTTTCATTAGCTGCTTGCAATTAATTCGTAGACTTGTATTCTACGTTATAAGCTATTTACCTCTATTTTCCCGCAAACAATTCTTCTTTCAAGTGAAACTGAGACATTATCCGAAATCTATCCTAGATAAATGTAATTTGTGGTAATCTGCCTAAGCAGCAAAAACCTGCGTAAGCTGGAATATTTACTCGATCCCTTGGGCTTCCGTCAAAGACAGGTTTTGCTGCAATTTTTATGTTAAAATTTAAAAAAAATATACTGGTGTCCCATTTATGTATTTTGGCGATGATAAAAAAATCTTCGTGAATTATTACGGAATCAAATATTAGAAAAATACCCATAAATATTTGGAAAAGAGATGATAATTGTCATGGGGAAACACATCCGCACTTCACTGCAAGTACTATTCCTCATCTCCTCAATATGAAATTCGACACATATTTAATCGGTATGGAGAAAAGTCCATAACGATTCAACGTTTTTAATCTCGATGTCACACTTGAAATAAACAAACCTAATATATGAGGGATTAAAACGTAATATTCCTGTTACACTTACCTCAAACGAGTGTGGTATCCGCTCTCGGTATCTCTGATACAATCCTTAACATCATCGATGATTGGAATCCTTTGGAAGAGATAAAACACCGGTTTTAGCTATCAAAACCTTTTTGGAAGGGTTTGGTGGTATTATGATTTGATTTTAATTACCTTAGAGTTAGTGGAAAGGTGTTGGTGGAATAAGCTCATCTTACAAATATCTTGAAGAACTGTAAAGAATGCCTGCATAAAATTGTCAAGATTGTCAACACTGTTATTATCAAGCTGTTAGTAATAATTGAATGAAGTACCGCGTGAAGGGAACATGTACACGGAGGACATTTATAAATATGTTTCAAGGAGCAAGGCATGAATTCGAAATTCGTTTGCCTTTGAATTATTTTCCCTCTTTCATAAACTCGTGAACATATTTCCCTTACGCAATAAGCCATTCAGTTATGCCTAGTGGGGAGAGGGTGCGAAACCTGTGATACACTAACCGGATACGCGCCTGCCAATCGAAACCTAACTCATTCGAAGCTTATATAAAAGAGCAATCGCGTCTTGATGCCATCACCAGCGTTGAAATCTCTGACCGGATTCGCGTTGACGTTTCAAACCGACGAAAACAATTCTCAAAGAACGTCTCACAGTGATGGCTACAATTGGTAACATGATATTAGTTGATGAATAGTGTGAATACGATGGCGATCCCTACCTTTCGTAGAGTTGCGGCTAAAGTCCATCCATCCAGAGGGAGCGCCATCTGCGAAGATGTATCACTGACCTTAACGATTAATTAATCCATCGGCGGGTGATTCCTCTTGAATCTGACAATTCCTAATCCTGGGTGACTGATCCCCCAGCTGCTACCTAGACTCCATCTTCATCTGCATTCCAGGTACGATCTTTTCAGGTTCTCTTGAAATCCTCAATGTTGCATATAAATTCTCCTGTTTATTTTATAATTAAATCAGTATCGGAAGAGTTAGCGCGAAAAAGTATGTTAAGATTTCTTTATCTCTTAAATTTATATAGGAATATGTGCAATTAAAAGGCTGAAAATAATAAAAAAATATAATTCATTTTAATGGGTAGAATGTTTTCATCGAGACCGAGGGTAGATAAGAGTAATTGTCCAAACCTAAGATAAAATTCCCTTACTAACAAGCATGGACACTCGTAACAAGTTATTGCACGCCACTGCATCCTTATAGAAATCTCAATAAATAGAAATCATTTATAGAAATCTAAATACCTACAGCTGTTTATTTTTTTCCACTGCAGGGTAAATGAATTATAGAAAATAGTTCATATCAAATTTCACTTTTGCTATTAATAATTATGGATTTTTTTCTGTCGTTAGTATGTACACCCTTTACCGGAGAAATGAAAAGAATACTGCCAAAAGAATAAGGGGATAATTGAATTTGAATGAAAAATATTGATGGGAGAAGTTTGGATTTTCTACTACAAGGAAAGAAAGACCGATTACCATTTAATGCGTGCTTTAACTTCAAACACTTTTTTCCATTCTTAAACTTATTCCCATCACTTGTGGGGTCGACTAACGATTTTTGATGATGAAAGAAGTTTTGTCGCTGATTTTTATGTTAGGATGTCCTTCCTGTCACCAACCCTATTCAAGAAAAACAAGAACGTATAAAACCATTCCCTAACCAAAAATGTAATTTGCCTGGATTCGAACCCGGTTTCTTAGGATCAAATCGCTAGAACGGAAACCCCTCCGTGAGTAGTTCAACATTAATATTTTAAGTTTATTACGCTGACCTCTTACAACAGATTGGCTGAAAGAATAATAAAAACAATTCTAGAGCATATAGAATAGTAATAATCGCCGTTTCATAGATATTTGATTATTTATGCACATTACGACATGCTTGCCAAGTCTGTATCATTAGAGATGACGCATTTATTCAGGCGAATATTAATTTGAACAGAATAGAAGTCTGTGGAGCTACAAATTCGTCAAAGTATCAAACGAAACTTTTCCTCATATCTGAAAAGAAATTCAACATCATTTCCAAGTACATACTTGTGCAGATAAAAGAATCTTAAGTGGATCAAAATAAGTATTAACATGTGGCTCGTTGGTCTAGGGGTATGATTCTCGCTTAGGGTGCGAGAGGTCCCGGGTTCAAATCCCGGACGAGCCCTCTATTTTTTAATGAGATTCCACTGTTAAAACATATAATTATGCCCCTCAGAATCGCCCTATGGTTGTTATGAAGCTGGAGTTTTATTTATTACATAAATAATTAATTTTAGGTTGATTGTCGTCATCTACAACCTGACGCAATATACCAATTTAATGAACTTCATTCCCTCTTTACCCATTATCCACGCTATTATCATTTCAGGTTATTTAAGGAGCAATGTATGGGTGGGTGTGTTCGTAACATACTATGGTATTTAGTAGTCTAACCAAGAAGAACTGGAGACAAACCTTTTTCAGAAAATTTTGAACTTAAGTTAACATCAGAAATAATTTCAGCTGGCAACTAAGTAGCATTGATTCAAACCCTTTAGTTCCCAAAACAATTTCATTTGTTTGCGGCGCTATTTCAGTATTACTACAATATGTCTTCCATTTCGCCAAAATTATGATCAAAAATGATGGACGTACATCTCGTAACATTAGCTAAAGAAAATAAAAATCCTAGGAAGATTTTTAGCCTTACTCCTTTATATTGTTTTCGGACTGAATTCGCGAAAACATGCATAAATTGACATTATTTAATGATTTTCTCAAAAACCATCACTTTGAAAAATATATGCATTGTTCGAGTCATTCAAAATTCATCAAATTTCATTCTAATTTGGAATGAGCAGAGCATTTGCTTGTGATTTTTCTGAAAAATGAAATCTCACAGTCATATAAGAATGAAATTTGAAATAAAATGGACCAAAAAGCATTACAAGGTAACATGAAATTAACCAATGTTGCTCCGTAGGTATAATGGATATAGAAATATCGAACAAATACGACCATGATGACCTCACGAAGATCTCCGGTTTGTTTTTCAAATATAACAGAAAACAGCTTTTGAGTTAAAGCATATTTAAAAACTTAATATGAATAACTTATGTTTTGCTTCTCTTCAAACAGAATGCAATCACAGTAAAATTATTCATGGCAAAGTAAATATAATAACTTAATAATCTAAATAGTAATATTTTGTACTTTAACCTAATCTTATGAATGAGGATGGAAAATTATGGAACTAAATTTCTATGTTAGTATGGGAAGGCCTCAATCAGCACTAGAAAAGCCATCAAGCGGGCTGAAGGCCGAAGGTTCTCCCTCTCTAACTTATCGCATGGAGAACTACTAGATACTCATAATCAGTATGTAAGATGTCGTTGTTGATTTAAGATTTAAAGTCGTTCATAGAGCAGAGAAATAATACTTCGTCAAATATAATAACCACCTTAAACGAAAGCTCCGGCTGGTCTAGCCTGCTATTACATGCTGGAGGTTTTACACGCAATTCCTTCATACGATGACTTGGATCGCATATAGAGGATTATTTTTTAAGAAATATCATATAATCAAGAAATGCATTTTAAACCTGAAAGCGTTCCATGTTTTCATCACCGACTAAATGGGAAAATGCTAATTTAGTCTGAATAAAGCGAAAAAACTACAGTAGTTATGCATTAGTTCTTTCCGACGGAGGTTAATATTCAATTCCTACCTCTAAGAATACTTGGTGCTTGGTATGGCAAGTTTTTTTCTCTCTTGCGTGACATATTATTTCGTTTTACGTGGTTTTAGTGCTATAATTTATCTCGAAAGATTACCGCCTTAATAGTATCACTTTATCCGAGAAATCTATTACGTATTGCAATTTTCCTATCCTATTAAAAATTCAAATCACACCTGTAAATTAAAAAATAATTTTTCGTTTCCATTATATCGCACTACGCATATCCTCTCGAGGAAAAGCTATGGTTATCTAGCTATTCAAATGGCAATCTGCGAGGAACGAATAAGACGCTAAATAAAGGTTTCATATCCTCGGGTTACGCTATTTCGTTCGAGAAACAAAAACAATCTTGATACTGAGCCAATTCCGCAAATAAATCAAATCCAAATTATTGTTTGTTAAAGAAAAATTATAGGACAAATATGTCAGCTCAATTTTATGCGTTTGAAAAGAAGAATTTGAGTTGAATTAGAGTTAACATATTTCGAGCAGCAAAAGCTAATAGAATTTTTCAGTAAGAAAGATCAAAAATAATACATTTGCTGAGTAAGCTAATTCACAAATATAATTACAAAGATTATCCATATTTAGAGCGAAGAAAGTGTATCTTATGATCAAACATGGGTCACTAAAAGATGGCCACTAGGAAGATTCCTTTTATTTAGAGATATAAATTTTGGATTTTCGGGCATTTAAATACGAGTAATTTGGCGTCAGGTTTTACAATCAAATGATTTACATATAATCAGCAACCTGGTAGAAATTCTGAATGATAATATCTTAATAAAGAAGACAGGTAACTACTGTTTAATGAAAATGATACATATAACTTCAAGTTATCTATTACTTCTAAAGTAAATACGCGTACCCATTCATGGAATAAAATTTCATTGTTTATGAAAAATTAACACGCGAAATACATCGGAAGACTTAAATACAACAAATCATAGTTCAGAAGCATTTTCTATCACTTTTTTCGCGATATTTCTCTTCTATGTGCAAGTAAAAAAAAACTTAGCACATTCTTGGCATTTAAGCTTCTGATAACGCCGTTAATTAATTCAAAGAAAAAGTTCTTTCGAAAATATTATATCCAGTTTCTGACACACGTTTTGTTTACTACTTACACCAGTCTATGGCGTACTCTTTCCGACAATTTACCACTTCAATCAAAAACTACGAAACTCATTTTCACTGCAATCTCACCGTGTGAACTCTTGCATGTTAGATAGATGCTCGCTAGAATTGATGAGATTTCATTACCAGAACTAAATTTTAAACGAGAGCGGGAGGCTCGCAAATTGCTATCCCCTTCCACAGTACAAAGTTCATTATAAATCAGCCGAGATGTTAAATCAAGATGTGTAATTACGAGATAATACTTGCACAACCAAGATGGAATTTCCTCTCGTTTATGTTTCTCTCGTATTCTCTCATTTATTTTTCTTTTCGCACAGAATGACCTATTAGAAAAGAGACTTTGATGAGCAATGTCCTTCCAAATACCAATTGCGTCTAAGTTTGCTTAATTAGGAACATTAAAATCTTATGATTATTGTACTATACTGCTAAGACATAAGATAAAATGGTGCAAAACCGAATTCAATCTTATAGGAACCTTTCTTATTGAATTTTTTTTCCAAAACATTTTCGGCTACTGTTGTGAAAATTTTAACATAATTAAAGAAAAATCGTAGTTAATAAATGCTACTATACCATTTACTCAGGATTTTAGTCTACGGCGTAAAACCCTTACTTATTTCTCTGCAACGAGGAAAAATGCATTTTATCGGGAAAAAATTTAAAAA
The DNA here is from genome assembly GCA_947579665.1 of Sympetrum striolatum. NCBI lineage: Eukaryota > Metazoa > Arthropoda > Insecta > Odonata > Libellulidae > Sympetrum > Sympetrum striolatum. Next base: position 83,919,447 of record OX388342.1, read on the forward strand.
ATTTGTTATGACTTTGTTAACTAAGGTATTGCCCATGAAAAATCAATAGATGACATTGACAGGTACTTTCATTAACTTTTAAGCAGAAATATTTCAATAACTCGAATTCTATTAACCTACTAAGCTCGGATGAATAGCATGTATGAATAGCCCCAATCTAGAGCCACTGATTTTCAATATATCTTCCTCACCCATAATGAGGTGCTGGAAGAGGTAACAGCTAATTAAAATTAGCCAAAACGTTCCAATTTATCTAACTTCCTTGTTATGTTGCGCATCCATTGACGATCAATTAATAACAGCAACTGATCCACAACCAAATATTAACCCACTTATTGATTTTACTAGGCTTCATAAATACTAAACCTAAATTAAAATCGTATACATTAGAAAAATTGCTCTTGTAAGTGTTTTAATAAAGTAAATTTGTCTCTTATTGCTAGAAGCAAACTTTCGGAAGCACAAATTACTGGCAAATCTGAATTAATATGAATTTAAGAAAATCACTTCCATTCCAGTTCTTAAAATTTATCAAAAGTGTACATAGAAATAAAATAACAACATGGACGAAACACACACGAGATAAAATCTTTTTGATTATGATGGAAGTTTAAAAAATTAATTTTCAATTATGCAAGTAAAAATTAGAAATCCTAGTGTGATTATAATTTGTTTCGTATACTTTTTGTCATCTATAATTATACACCGAAATATTACTTCTGTTGGTTAGAGCTAAAACATACTAAACTTGAAGTTTTTATGAAATAGAGACATGTTATCTAGTAAATTAAATGAAATTAACTGTATGATATAAAAATACTTACCAAAAGAAATCCATGCTCTTCGAATCTTTCTCTTAGGATCGAGAAGAGCATCCGCCGATATCTGAAAAACATAAAATTTTACTTGAAATTCCTCATTATTAGCTATCATTGGAGATCTATAATCATTTTTAGGACACAAGACTAATTATAACAAGATCCATTTGCTAAAAAAAAATCACATTCACAGCATCACTGTCAGATTGAAATTTTATTTTATTTTATCTTTTTTCTAATTTTGTTTGAATGTTTTATCTTATTTTTCTTGTGATATTTATTATTTTCTCATGGTGTACTATAGCAATTTCTCTTTTTCTTACTTTATATTGCTATCATTTTTGTAATTTCGTTATAGTTCTGCTTATGTAATTTCCATGTTATACACGGATTTATTTTACATCTTTTAGCTTGTACTATTAGTAAGCTTTCGCAGATTTTTCACACCTTCCTTCTTTGTGGGTGTTTTCCTGCAGTGGATCTTTTTTCCTAAGATATTAACTTAGTTTTTTTACATCCACTCCTAATGTTTTCCTTTCTATTTCTATTCACCTACATACAGCTTTTTATGTATATAATATCATTGACGAAAGGTTAGATGGGTGAAGAAATCAATATTGTGAAAAATATTACCGATTACAGAATAATAGATTATGCTTCAGTGTATTGAAGAACTATTTTTACATAATTCGAAACAAATTATTGCGGTAACAGACTATGACTGTATTTTATAATTTAACATTAGTCATAAATCATAATCAAAATACGGATAATTGTTCTCTGATCCTTATCAAGATGTTTTCAAACTTGTTGATCAAACATAAGTCTAAAGAGTAAGTATTAAAAAAAAGGTCGTTTTTCTTTTAACTTAACCCTTCGGATTAAGCTCATAGTTCGCATTAAGCAATTTTAAAGTTTTGCAATAAATGAGATTTGTACTTGCAGTATGCATATGTGAACTTTAACATATACTTTCTACATCAAAGTTACCCTCATTATGCTTGATGTTAAGAGATATAATCAAAGAGGGTAGACCTAATGAAAGGTTAAGCACTACCAGCGAAAATGATAGACACCCGCTATCTTAAACCTCAAGACCTCGATGAAATATAGAATTTTATAAACGCGAAAATTAAGAAGGCAAAATCAAATATTTACCAACCATTGTCATTATATTATTGAAGAAATTATTTCTAATCTACCTACGCTTTCATCGTCATTTTCTCTCAAGATTTTTATATCATATGAAGATTTAGGTCAGGGTTTCCCAACCTAGACTTCCTAAATTTTCTACAGAGGGTATATACTTTACCATACCACGCAAGCAAATTATTTCAAAAGAATAAGAATTACTTGGTAATTTTCCACTAAGGCGAAACTAGTCGTCCAAACATATTTTCTGTGAAAACTTACCAAGTAATTCTTATTTTATTCAATGGCTTTCCACGAAGTGCGGCCAGAAATGATTGTTTACAGCTGATGCTACAATTTACGCAAAAATAGTTTTCTTTGCACCCTAACGTCTTGTATTGCTCCAAATTGATTAAAGTACTAAATAGTAATTATTTACAAATTTCGAAGTTACCCTTCCTTGAAGTATAAAAATGAGATTAACGTTGAAATTCAATTAAATGTAACTTGAAAGCTCAATAAGACTCACTGAAGGGAAAGCTTTTCCTAGAGAATAGTTATAATAGCCACGACTGAAGTATTTGCTGGCCGTGCACTCGACCTCATGAGAACCCGGCTATACAGTAATGATCATGACCACTACTAAATACAGAAATTTACGATTTAATGCAACGGATTAGGTTGTAATCAACTTCGAAGAAAGACAATCATTATTAAGATATTAATATAAGATGCGTCTGAATTTTGTATTTAATTTGCATTTATCACCTAATAACTTATCTCAACCTCGTTCAGAACTTTATAGATTTCAATTACATAGACATTTACCCTACGCTTTTCCAAAATTACAAAGTCATACGGCTCTTTCTCCTCACCCTCGTACACTTTCCAGTCATTTGCGAAAGAGAAAATTTGGTCACCGCAATCTCCACAAAAAAGCTACAGCTCAAACTTTCGTTCCTTTTGACCTTTATTACTTTTACGGTTCCTAATTCACCGAATATGTGAAATGAATATGAATACTCATCCCAGCAGTTATTAGAAATTCAGGCCTCTACGACTTTTACTTTCCATCAAAATAAATGACTAAGTTGTTATTTCTTCTGTTTTACTTTCTACTTCACAAATCTTTTATCTTTAACAGGTGCGGCCGTAATAGCCTGAGAGGCTGATTTGCCAGTAAACACACACATACATACATTTAACAGGTGCCTCACAATCATCGCCAGCCTTCTAATGCGCTGATTAAGTAACAATGAATCTAACTCGAAATACCATTGCAAACATAATTTCGCCTGATTCCATTTACGTTGTCAACTATCCCATTTATCAACGACTTCGTACATGAATTTTTAACATCAATCATCATCTTTACAGAACATATTCTTATTTTTTACATTCCATCTGTCATGGGATTTTTGGATTTCTTGACAGGTCTAAAAAGCACTCTTTTCCGAACTTTTTCGTTCTCAATCGTAACTCTATTCTTACTTAGAATCAAATATGCTCCCTGAACATAAGTAGGGATTCCTTACTATGTTAATCTCCAATCTTTCCTATCTGAAGAAAGCATCTATCATTCGTTGGCATAAGAGACCGTCAGACCGCATTCGTTCACTCAGCCCCAGCTATGGACCTTGGTGCTTAGGTGCAAGATGTACCTCTGACGCCTAGTAATTAAGGTTGGTATAATGATTGGAGGAATACTTTGGTGATAAGGAGCCACACTAAAGTCGGCGCCCTACTGCGACCACTCACCTCACCAAAGGTAGAAATGCTATGCATGTGTGGCGTATTGCCTACATTAAAATAGTTAAATATAGATATTGTATTCAGGTTAAAGAATTTCATCGCAAAGTAATCGTATTTTCAAGAATCGCTAAGTACAATTTTTTATTCCATCCTCAATTAGTAACCGAGATTGTGAAGCAGAATTATTAAAAGTGAGCATTGGTTTCAAAAAGAGACTAAAAGGTCGCACTAAACGGCAGAAAAGACTAAATAGAATCTATCTAGTAGTATCTAGTAATCTATCTACCACTGGTGGCCTTTTTCATTGACTTAGAGCGTATATTCTGTAGCTTTGTAGCTTGTTAAAATACTGTTTATTACCATTCGAAATTATTTATATCTCTGAAAATAAATTAAATCCGCCGATCTAGCGTCATTGACTAATTCCGAAGATTCTCATCATTCAGATCATCTTCCACTATTCAACGAAAAACCATATTAGAGAAGATTTTCTGTCAGACAACATACACTTACATAATCACTTTGATGTTTCAATCAATGAGGCATGCAGGAAAAATTGTTTAAAAACTGCAAAAGTCTCACAAACAGACCGTTCTCGAACGCACAAAGATGGCGACTGGAATTTCAGCGTCTAGGAAGGCCTAGTTTCAGTTACGCACCACAAATCTCGCTAGAAACGACGATCTTCCATATTGAGCAGGGTGATACAAATTAGGCGCCAGTGCGATGTAGAAAACTCTCCCCTTATGTAATCATATAAGAATACTCATTTGGCACTCCAGTGAGAATAGTAAAATTTCTCTATTTGGTACAATTGAAGTTCTCCTGTGCCAATATTGACTTTCTTTATACGTTTTTCTTCAGCTTTTTTGATATGTCATATTTGAAAATACCCCGCCAGAGATAGGCGAGAAAAAGTGGGCCTTTCATAGTTGACACTGATGTGAAACCTCATCACGATTTAGTTCGCTCGGATGGTTACGCTCTATTGAGGCAGTATTATCCATTTTTTGTTTTCTCAAATGACCAGAGTTAACTTCAGTTTATAAGCGATAAGATTTTCAATAAAACTAACCCTTTCTGATTAAATTGTATCCAAAATGCCACAAATTGTCGCGATAAAAACTGAAGGAGTACGAGAAAGTAATGTGATTGTCATTACTTGCCATTACCAGTGTTGTCTTTACCTGTCATTTGCGGTAATGCTTAAAAATGATTAGTTCGGCATCTTAATTCTTTTATGGAAATTACAATTTTTATATATTCTCAAACCCCGGAAAAATAAAAAAATCTTCCATACTCTTTCAATTACAAGTTAGAAAAAATGTAAGCATCCAGTTTTGATGTGAAACAGGGAAATGCTAGGACACAGTTTAAATTTTTGGGTTCAATTAAAGAAAAGAATCTCATCAAGTACTCGTGCTAGAAGTAATAAGTTTTATCCAATCCTGATTCGGTAATTTTCTGTGAATGTACTGCTTCACGCGCATCTGCCATAGCTTTTGCTAGCCGAATCCGTATTCGTTAGTCGACAAAAAAGCGAGTAAATCGTATTTCATAAAATAATTTGTTGAGTTTATCGTTAGACAAGGTATCACTTCTTCGTTAATGTTCTGACTGTATATAATGGCCGAACTATCATAGCATTTTATATGTAACAGAGGAAACTGCTATCCGATAATTTAATTAGTTTCTCCAAGCTTCTATAATACGTTTTATGATAATACTGCTTCAAAAACAACGAGAAATCATCCGTATACCTCTACAACATACTTTATCAATCACCTTCATTCTGACTCTACCTCGTTTATCATATTAATTATAATTGTAGATTGTGCTTTTATATTGCTTGAAGAGATTAAGGGAACTTATCGAATGAAACTTATCATGTTTGTGTTTCATCTATGAGTATATCCACCTAATTCTTATTGACTTTGATAATGTTTTGTGTGTTTGCGAAGGTTAATGATCCATACATAGAAGAATAGTGGAATTTGTACAAGTTTTATCATTTAACTTTGTCATTTAAATTTTTTCATACATAGAGGATCGTAAATGAAGTATAGATGTAAAATACTTTTTCGCTATTGCTGATGAGTTTCCGAACTAGAATATTTTCTCTTGGTTAGCACCCTGATCCTCATAATTGGAATGGTAATTCCAGACTGAGAGTGAATTAGAATTACCAGAGTGACCCACCATCTCAACAGAGTTCAAATGGGAAACATAGCCTAATGGTAAAACTAGTTATTATTTAGAAAGTAGTTAAAAAAATACTTTTTCGGACAGAGTAATTCGGAGATGATGGTTAAGTTGAAACTTTAAATTTAATAAAAATTTTCAACGAATGGATCCATTGAAACAACGTTTTAAGGTTGTGGAAAAATAATACAGTAAACTTCCACACTGTTGAATTTATTTTCATGAATAAAAAATAAAGGAAAACAATTCAACAGTGTGGAAGTTTACTGTGTTATTTTTCCATAACCTTATAATGCCCTTCCACGAAGTACGGCCTGACACAATAGAATTTATTGAAACAACGTTTGTTTTCTTTAGTAGTATTGCTAAACCTTACTGTTAAGATGACCTATTCTTCGATTAAAGGAAAACCAAGTTTCGGCTCATTTTGAAAAACGCTCAACTTAGCGTGCATACTTCAATTATAATGCAATTCCATCTAACAGATATGCGGTACAACCAAAAGAACTATGCAGTTCCTTCACCATTGCATGATGGATCGTTCAAATTGCCCGAGGCACCTTCGGTCAAGAGGCTAGCGTGAAATTAAATTGCTTTTCAATTTCTGCACGAAAGCTAGAGGCTACGCTGGGAATATAAATGTATGTCAAAATTAGCATCGGCTTCGAAGGAGAACAGGTTGAAATGCTTTTCCATTCCTCGTCCGTCCACTACAACATTTTCATCGCAAGACGAAGTTTCTCCTTGATTGAAATTGAATTGATCGAAAACAAAATTGAAGATATTTCTATAAAAGAATAAGTGATCCTCCGATAACGTCAAAAAAATTCAAACCAAAACCATCACATCATGTTTCAAAGCAATATATAAAATTTCAGATTTCTTCCCTTTAATATAACGCGTGAAGTAATTTGCCGTTTGCCATCAACATATCCATACCATTTTCTTAGAGTGTCAATGAAAGATAGGCAAAAATAATTCAAAAGGTACAATTACGTTATTTTGAATAGTGTTAGAAAAATTAAGAAACACAGCTGCAGTATTATCTGCTAAGAAATGTTTCCGTTACTTCAAAGCTTTAGGGTTTAATATCTACGTAATGAAATTTAATTTGCCTCTTAGGAAACTTCGGTCACTACTTAATGGGATACCAGTGTATTAAAAAAAGTGTTTTTGCTTAATAGCATGAATTTATAAAAATTCAAATGACTTCTTATATCCTCCCATAAAGCTGAATTTAGTGCTCTGGTGCGCCGCATAGAGAAGGTACTGGGAATTTCTTCTCAAGTAGTTTTTCGTACACATAATCATTAAAATTTGACAAATCAATTGGGAAGAGAGCTAGCTATAAATAGCATATTTCTCAAAATGAAATTTTATCGTTCGTTGTCGAATTCTATAATGGTCAGTATTATTTGTTCGAATATTGAACCAATGAAAGCCCCTTACGGAAATAATAAGTCGAAAATTATAATGCAAAGTAAGAAGTAACAACAACTCAAAAGATCAAATGCTAATGAAGGGGGTACTTTCCAATAAAAAGTATCACATTCCAAAATAATCGTGCCAGCTACGCCGGAGATTCAAGAGCCTTAGAAAGAATCGTTCATGGGCCGAACGAATCCCATTCGCCGCAACTATGCCCTCTCCTGAGGAGAATGCATACTTTTGGTGCGTCAGCTGTACATGGACACCACCTTGCGGCTGCGCTTGAAAGCTCTGCTGGAGTGATTTCATCTGTCAATGGGATAACTGAGTTCGAACGAATCCCACCGATGGCGCCATAAAACGAAAAAGTACAGCTTTCGTGGAAAGTGAACCTATCGACCGAAATCGAAGGTTTTTATCATCTCCCCACCAGTGATCTTGGAGTAGGATGGAGAGAAATTGATGCTTTGGGAAAAGCTTGACTTGCCTTGTGTAAATTTTAACTTATCATTCAATCTTGATGATTAGCAATCTTTAAAATTCTTTCTTTGATACATATGTTGTCATGTTATATTTTCAATGGTTTTTCTCAAAATGCTTTTACTTGTCTGAAAGTGTAAGACGCAACAACCGTAAAGAATTGAAACCGCAGATGACTTCTTTAAATTTCATGCTCTAAAACAAGCAACTGCTTACATGCATTTTCCTTCCTCGAGCTGGAACATCCATTCTTGGCACGATTCTATGATAGCTCAAGAACACGATTAATTTCAGTCTACGAGTCGACTTCTTCGAGCTATATAAACTCCATAGTCGTTGAAAATGCAAATTGTGTGACTCGACATTAATTACCATGTCACACTCCTTCCATAAGCTTTCTGTAAATCTTAAGTTGTGTTTTCATGTCCTTAATGCCTCAATTGATGAATTTAAACGTTCTAATTTGGGGTTTGAAGACACAAATTAATGGACTTAGAAGCATTTTCCTCCTTTTCACTCGCTCCTCTAAACTCACTGACCATAGCCTACATTAAGTAATTCCGCTCAGCTGAATAATCCACTGCAGCAGTTATTTAAAAGATTTAAATAATCATTATAAATTGAATCAAGAGTGAGTGATCACTTTCTCTGGAAAATAATAACACAGTAATAATCGTCCCGCCAAAAGCAAACTATCGACACTGGAAGTAAATGCTTTACTCAAAGGACTGACTCTAATACAACATCAAGTACTAATGGTAAACGTTCAATTGTAAAAACCAAGTCATGCGAGTGATATAATTGGAAATTTTATAGTTTTGCGCCTTACGAAGATATAATATTAGAAACTCCTATGAACATTTCCAAGAACAACTGACCCAGTTATCACCAACTTGATGTATCTTCCAGTGTCGAGCAAAAGTTATGCGTCGATGGCGCGCATGAATTTTATTTAGGAAGGGTAAAAAAAGGCTGATTTATAGGCCTTTATTAAAAGCTTCCAGCGAAGATCGAGTCGTAGAGCAGTGAATTTTTCCCTCTTGGAATTTTCCCTTCGAAGCTCTGACACTTGGGAGTGAGTTACAGCTTCAAGCTGCTACGTCTCCTGGTTTATAATATAGTGCACCTATGCTAGTCGTACGTGGAACTTTCCTCTGGCTATTGCCAAAAGCAATTTCCAGGATCAGGTGTGAGGACTACGAAGCTGAGGACGAAAACATAGCCTTGAAAGGGAGAGCAGCGAGATGGAAAAGCGGTGGACGTAAAAATGAGAGAGTGCTGAGTACTATGATATAAGATAGTTGAACTAATTTGATAATAACTTTGTTACAAATATTACGAAAAATGTTTCCGTTGACGAAACTTGGGCTGGCAAGTTTATTAACCTGCGTTATCAACGAAATTTACTTTGACTGGCTAAGATGAGAAGAACTCTAACGTGAAAGATTAAGTGTCTCGAAATAGGCTGAAAGACATATTTTTTCCTTACTGAAAGAAATATCAGCAGAGAACAATAAATCATCTTGAAAGCTATCCAAAGCGATCACAGAACTACCCTAATAATTACTCTCTATACATCAGAACACATTTATTGTAAGAATAAGTACACCCTCATAATATAAAAAGAGTTTACTGGAAAGGTATGGCGCATTTTCAACAAATATAACACTTTCTGAGACTTTTGACACATTTTTTTCTGAAATACGACCCAGAATTTCAGTCAGTTGACAGTTTCAATTGACAATGAAAGTAAAACAGGAGAGGACTAGTAATTTAGAAGAATAATATTGAAATAAATTTGAAAATCAATGCGAAAGAATAAATGTAGGAGATTATTGTGCGCTAAATTGTAACAGTGCTTTCTTGTAAGATATTACGACGGATTCCTAATTTCGTTTTCAATTTAGTTTCTAAGGAAAATTGACCAATTAGTTATTCTAGAGGGCGTATTAACATTCTAATTTAGTTGTATAATTCCTTAAGGCAAATGGGTTCGCATCCACGTCGTGTAAGGTATTCTGGAAGCGTAAAGCCTGCCAGTAAATAAGAAGGTAAATCTTCAAGCAAAACAAAATTTCAGTCGATGAAAACATTCGCAGTTCCAGGCAGAGCTGCTACACAAAAAAGACCAACTGCTTGCGACGTACATAAGGACTAAGGAACGAAAAGGAAGAGAAGGAGATAAAATATGAGGAAGGGAAAGAGCGCTTCGAGGACGGAATACATTGAGGGAAGGGTCCAGAGCGGTGGATGAGATACGGAATACATTGAGAGTGATGGATAGAGAAAAAGAAGTGGGTGGAGCTTGAGGTTGATGGAAATGAAAAACAGAGGGGAAGTGGAAGGATGGGAAGAACGCCGAAAGGGGGCGATAAAAAAGGAGAAAATATGGAATGGGTTGGGTTGGGAGGAGTTGATTTTTATAAGGCATTTGTGAGCCCGAGGGGGAGGAGGAGATCCCGGCGTGGGCGTCATCTCTCCCTCTTTCCCAGAATCCCTCTCCCACGCATTCTTCGCCTCCATTATCGCTACGCTACGCAGGCATCTTTTATGCGCAACGCTCTTCGCAGCCGGAGAATCCGACCCTTCAATCAATCATTCATCATCCAGAGTTTCCTGGCAGAACTTTCGAAACTTCGCGTTAAGTTACCCAAATTCGTTGGAGTTCTAGGAACGTAAGCTAACTCTCATGCGGGGATTTCTCAAATACCGGCATCATCGATTTGACTCTCGACTTTGGAATTACTGCTTTATCGACTACCAATTTTTCTTTCCCGAAAGGGAACTTTAAGTAAGAAATTATTTATCTAAGTTATCAAAAATAACTGGTTGTTATTTTACACGGTTTCTACAATGGAGTGGAAAAGCAGCGTGTGCATAGTTACGTAAGTCCAAGGGCCATTACAGCTACAAGTTGGTTTAGCCCCACTATTTTATTCGTTTTCATCAGTTTACGATCCTTAATATTTGTACAAATCATTTAATTTTATTATCTCTACTACTTTCTTTATTATAAGGCTAGCAGAACTCAACAGAACAGCTAGAAGAAGAATTGTTCAATTAGCAACTGATTATATAGGTATTATCTTTGTTTAATGTTACACAAGAAACCAATCAATTGAAAGTAAAATTAAAAAGCTTAGGTAAGTTTTGCGATATCCAACAGTGGCACGGAAGTGTGTTTCATTTAAAATAGAGAAAATACTTGACAAACATAAACTTCGTCATAAATTTGAAATAACCACGACTAGTTTTGGAAAACTTGGCCATTAGGGTGAACATAATTCCAATGCTTGGTTGTAACATGGAAAGTACAAGGAAAGAGATTTAGAAAAAAGTGGGAATATTTAAATTAATACGAGAATACGTTATAATAAACAGACAAAGAGACTGAAATATGAAACATCCAAATTACCGAAAATTTTCCCAAAAATTTCTCTCTTAATTATCAAACTCCTGATTAAAATCACATTAATTTTAATTTCAAATAAAATGTTATTCACTCATAGGGAATGGTTTTGTGACCTTTTATCTTACAGCGGAAAGATACTAATTGCAAAGAGTATCAGTTAAATGAAATGGGGTTTCCTTTACAATTTCCGCAATATGAAGTGAGAGCAGATTTTTTGAGCATTATATTTTTAATTTTAATTCTGTGCGACTAAAACTGTTCCTTTTCGAACAGAAAGATATTATATAAATTTCTGTCTCACAGATATATATCTACGGGAATAATTAATAGGATTAATTATTATTTAAACAAATAATATCAAATACGACCTCATAGTAAACACTAAATTCTCTCGAATACATTCGAAATTGCAGCTTAATCAATTGCATGAAATCAAGTAGTTACACTGTCACCAGCTACAAGAATTCCGAAATCCCTTCAAACGTGACTCGGTGCCTAAAAGAAAAAGATTCAACTCCCACAGCGGGAAAAACACCATTCGCGAGAATTCGGAAAATCGTTTAAGAGGAAAGCTGACGATGAAAAAGTGTAATTCTGAGGAAAATTAGGGTGGTCGGGTGAGTGATGGCGGGGCATTAGGAGACGAGGAAATCCAGCTCAAAGAATCAGAAACTTGAGAGAGCATGAAGTGGAGGGGGAGTGCATACAGAGAAAGGGATAGAAGGATGATTTGCGGGTATGAGGTGAAATTGATTTTATAAAATGTAGGTATTTGATGTAATTGATATTTTCGCCGCGCTTTTCGTCCCAACCTTGCTTCCGACCACTGTTTGCTTTCCGTCGCTAGTAGTGGAAGCGCGTAAATATCTTAATGACTCCATCGTACAGGAACGAGAGCCATTACTTTCACCGGCAGAGGGTTGACCTTCGTCTTAAAAGTCGCGCGGATAAATTGAGGGAGCGTAAATTTGACCATTTGAATAAAATATCGTCGTCATCTTTGGTAATATGCTTTCGGTGGCCCTAAGTGCCATCTTTCCGGCCATTTTTATCTCACAGTATTTTTTCCTCTTTGAATCTCCTTAGAACCTCATCATTCTTGTGCTTGTCTGCCCACCTTATGTTTATGATCCTCCTCCATATCCTCATTCCAAAAGCTTCTATCCTTTTAGCAGTAGTTCCATTGAGGAGTCTAATTTTCACAATAATAGAGAAGAATTCTCCATACCATGTATATTACCATTCTTTTCTGCAGACTGATATCAAATTTGTTTGTTGTATTTTCCGCTTATTCTGGATAGCTTACATGGTCATCCCTGTTCTCGCACTTCTTCCTCGATTCTCCATTCTTGTATATATGCCTAGATTCTTTTACTTTTCCTCTTGTTCTATTCTGATGCCTTCAACAAATATTTAGAATAGGATAATATTAAGCGTCAATATTTTAGAATCATTTAAGCTCCATTTATCCTAGATTAAGGAAGAATTTTCCTCTAAAGATTACTCCAGAAAAATAAATTCATAGCTCGTCATCATAAAAATATAAGAGTAAACCTATTGAAGATAAAACGAAAATAGAAATTCGTTTGTGACCGTTAACATGGCTAATAAATCGTTACAATATCAACAATACAGAAAGAGGAACAACTTTTCCGAAACCATCACACTGACAAAATAACTCAGAGGCATTTCTTTTCAATTACGGAAATCACGGCCTTATCCAGCTAAATACCAAGAGGACCAAAATTCGAGGCAGTTTTCTCCATGGGCATTATAAAATTCTTATGAATCGTTTAAGATAACCAAAACGGAAAAATTCAAACCAACTAAATCGGAATTACAGCTATAATTCAAATTCAAGCAGCCGATATTTTCGTCAAAATAACCTGACAGTTACAGCGATACCTTTTCAATTAGCTGGGCCATTTGAATAAAGATGTCATCGACAAATGATTACCTTGTTCGAAACGAATAGTTACCAGTGAAGAAGGGATTTAATAGGTTTTCGCAAGTGCTGAAATCCCTCTCTTCCTTTGCCACTCTCTTAACCTATCTCCATGTGGAGTGACACTTTACGGGACAGAAGATAGCATAATGATGGAGTGGAAAACGCATTTGCGTCAGGCTCCAATAACAAACGGACTCCTGATAGACCCGTTTAACGCCTTGTCAGCATAGTTTGCTCGAAGAGTATCTCCAGCTGCGGGTTTTTTGTTCGCTTTAATTATCAATTATCATACGCGCCCGGGGGTGATTTTATGGCATTCGCTTATTTTACCGCTGATTAGCCTTATTCTTCCAAAAGAGCCGCGATTGAATAAATAGTGTCCATTATATCGACGTCTGAATGGCATATCATAACGCCCATTTGTCCTTAATTAACATTAGTCTTAAATGAGAGGGAACGTCGTCTCCCCTGCAGATCGAATAGTTTTTATTCTGAATGGAAACGGATACGAGTGGCAACCTTTAATTTCGAAAGCGTTTGATTGAAAGGCATATAAAAATTAACATCGATAGAATTTGAGAAGATTAGCTAAATGCCTACCAAGCTAATGAATATTTTTCTGCGATGTCATGAATTTGATACCTAATTTGATAAAATTAACAACGCTTTCATTCTGAGATTGAGCTGCTTAGAAAGTTTCAGTCACTCGTAGTGTTACCGTCCTTATTTCATAAGAGAAAACGTTTTCAGTTGATTTCCATTTTAAAAAAATTGAGACGTTTGAATGTGTTCGAATTGAGCTATGATATTACAATTCAGTCTTTGAACCGGCCCATTACGTCACCGTTCTTAGTTTAGGATACATTTGCCTCTCTATTTTCCTTTCAAACCCTTTACATTGATTAATAATAATTTCTGTCCCTCCTTTGAACAAGAGCCTTCCGAAAATAATATATTAATAATAATTTACTTATAAAATTTTTCTCTTTTAATACCCGTAAAATATTGCATTATACTATAATTTACTTCACGCACGACGATGAACGCTATAAGTAAAAAAATGAAAATATAAGAATTTTTCTAGTACCACTGGAACATTTACTCAAATGTTACAGGTAAAGGTCTAAACACTGGAGTAAATATTTCAATGGTACAGGTAAAATTCTAATCTTTTCAATTCTTTACGTTAAACTATTTAATTATAAAGGATTTGATTTTTGACTACTACTTACTCAAATATTTTTACAGCTAGTAAGACTTAATAGATATCATTATTTTTGAAATTTTATGGTTAATTTGATACAAATTTGATTGCAAGGAATGTTGCCGTTGAAAATAATTGAAAATATGTAAAAAATAAATTTCGTTTTCTCAATGGAGCATCGATGGTTTTAGAAAAGGTAAGCTTTTTTGCTTCCTCTCACCCTATTATTCGTCCTTGTAAACATAACTGAACTGGACATTGACTTAATTTTACGTCAATTAAGATATTTTTCGGGCTACATGCATAGTGTTTATTTGCTGCAAGCTTGCATTTAATACTCTCAGGAAGACACCGTTTCCTATAGCGGCCAAAAACCAGAGCATCCGCACATTCCCTGCGAACACTAAGGTTCTCAAAAGAGCAGAATGGAAACAATACATTCTTGAGGTCAATAACACCCTTAGCAATTTGCCTGCTTAATGCCAATAATTTTTCCATTTGAGGAAATCACTTTCCGGGCGCAATCGCGCGCCCCGCCCCTCCCTCCGCACTTAATCAATCGCGTAAATCATCCATTTTTATGGCTATATTCCCTTCAGGAAGTGGAAAGGTGGAGAACACGACCAAGGGAAGACTCGCACCCCACTTTTTTATTCAACTTAATGGCCGTAATCGCTTCCAAAAACAGCCTACCATTGACTTACGCGTGGAGGGGGAGGGGAGAGTAATTAATGGAAACTATTTGCCGGAATTCTCTCAACAATAGAAGGGGTTATAAGGGGTCGATGCGAGAGGAGATTTGCAAGTATCGATCTCACTATCAAACAAAGTCGTTTTATTATTATTATGAAGGATTTGGGATTGCTTTCTCTAACATTTTTTCCTATGTTTGTTCTACTCGTATTTATTCGAAACTATTACCTAAGTCAAAAGCAAATAAAACAATCATGACATAATATTAGTAAAAAGCCGCATTTTTTATGACTCTTCCCACTCACTACAATAAGTATAGAACACTAAATTTGTAAATCATAAAACTCAACTATTTTTAATGAACTTCTATACAATTTACATGGAAAAACTGTCTAGAGCTTAAAAAGGAGTTAAAAAATCGGTTTATACTGTAATCTCAGAGTGATAGTACTTTAAAGAAGTGAGTGTATGTTAAATATATTGTTATTTATTGCCATTAAAAATTTTAACTTTGTAATACAATACCTCATATTGTACAGTTTACTATAATGAGTTGCCAATAATATTATTATGTAATTTTATCGTAATTGCCCCATTATTTTGTACATAACTAAAGCTACTAGTTTGTAATTTTCAAAATGAATTATATCTCCATGCTTACGCAATGATATCCTTGCAGGTGGAGGTTTCCATCTCACGCTTTATGTTGTAAATATTTTTGTAGTGTAACTGTCACTCTTTAGCACCCCATGACTGGTAATTCTGGCTCAGGGGAACAGGATAGTAAATATATAGTTTTATCTTTAAACAAACATTCTATGTATGCTATTATACATTTTTGAAATAGTACATACATCTAATTATTAAAAAAATGTTATTATAATAAAATTAAAAATATAAGGAACGTAATAAGAGAGGGACGGAGGAGAGCGAGTAAAAATGTCGCCGAATTCCGTTTCGTGCTTCAGTTCACAAAGTCGGACAGCGGATAAGCTGTGGTTAAACAATATCGGAACATCTGCCTGCGCGCGTGTGCTTCTGACGTGGAACACCCGGCCACCCCTCCCACCGCTGCATCTGGGCATTGCCCGTATATATGGAAGGCCACCAAAAAAGGGTCAATTCGTCCAATCGGCCGTCCCCATCTGGATATTCTAATCGTCCCGGCGGCCACGCCAAAGACGTCACCTCTGCCAATCCAAACAGGGCGAATGGAACTCGGCATAGGTGTGGCTGCTACTCGGGATGCCAAGGGATTGAAAAAATATGGCATCGACACCCACCCGAAAAATTCTTTCTCCGCGTCCCGCTTTAATTTTTTGCTTCCTTTCGCAACGCCAACGGAGGGTGCTCGCATCCCCTCCATAAATTAAATACGCGTATGAAACTTGCTAATCGAATCGGTATGCTTTTTAACGGTACAATGAGCTAATGCGTTGGTTATACGAATTAAATGGAGGCGATCCTAAAATGGCTAACAGCCGTGCATTTGTGTGGACGAACAAGACGATGAATATTCTACGCTGCAATATAACTACCGTGCTCACTCGAGACGAATTTAAATTTTGTTGGGGAACAATCTGAAGGTAGAGTTACGTGGGCTATTTTAATCGGAAAGGCTTAGTTAAACTAAAGATTATAGGATAAAATTAATCTAAATTTTAATAAGTAAATGGACGAAAATCAACGTGGAGAGTTGAAATTATAGTGATTATTAAAAAAATACCGCTAACATTTCTATATAAAGTATGTAAATATAGAAAGAAACAATATAGCATTTATACTATTTACTTTTGGGCTAATCTACCCATCTCTAATTGCAAGCTAACAGACTGTAAGGCGCATAACAACTAAGCGCCCAGTTCGTATGTTCCCCGGACCAACCAATGAATTTTTGCTACCATTTGTGGAATATCCACTGAGTAAAAACAACGTAGATCTTAGTATTTCATGATTGATGATGCCATAATTTGTGAAAATACTGTTTACTTCAAAACGATAAATAAATAATATTTCATTAATAAACTATTAAATGAATCATAGTGAATATCAATCAACTCAGGCCTATCATTTTTGACTAATAAAATTGTAAGGTAATTGTACTTGTAAAATTTATAAGGTATACAAGTGCAGTAAATCTAATCAGAGTTCTGCAGAACTAGGAACATGTTCCTAGTCTTTTATTTTTATCTGTCTAAGTGGAGTAGGAGTGAGTCTATTCTCCAAGCAAAATTGAGGCCCTGTTTTTGAATCCTGCCCAAAGCACTGTCATTAATGTTGTAAATGTAAGATTCAATTGCGGACTGAGTTTCTATAGGGGCTAAATTGGACGTATAAAGACTTAGAGTATTAATAATTACCACCATCAAAATAAGTTCAAAATATAAGCCACAACAGTGACAAATTTTTCTGGTCAATAGGGTAAAATTATTTTGAAATAAACAGCCATAATCCATTATTATTTAATCCTTAATGTAGATCATTTTTACCACTAAAAATTGTTATTTTTTCACATTTATTATTTTTTATAGTTTTTCCTGAGTAATTGCTGCGTTTTTCTTACTGATCGTTTTATAATCATTTAATAATTGAAATAAAAAAGCATCGCGGGATAAGGGTAACTGATCGCCCGTGTAGACGTATTAAGAATGGACAGATAGTGACGTAGTGCCTCTCAGTCAATAAATTTTTCGCTGATAGAGTCTTTTGCGAGCGCGCGACCAAAATAACTGAGAATTGAAGATTAAGAGGAGTTTTTAAGGATTTTTTCGGATGTAAATTTTGGCCTACGGCGATAAATTGACGGTTATCAAGAGGGCGTCGTCAAAATTATACGGGAGTGTTTCAGATCTTCAAAAATAAATCGTTATAACGTCCCGTTACGTCGAGGAAAGTTTTCCAATATAATTAAATCATCTATGGTTTCAAATTAACTGTAGTTTTCATTGCCAATTCATTTTGGTAAATTTAATAACTAAGTATGATAATGCATATATCTATATGTATACAGGCGCATGGCCCGCTTATAACTATTTTGTGTTTAAGAATCATTTGAAACTGATAATGATTTAATAACTGTCATTAAATAATTTAACATCATATTAACTTAAGTATCTAAAGCTTTTAAGGTGTGCAGACGACGCAGCTCAAGATACTTCACACTCTCTTATACTGATATATATACTTATAAACGAACAAGGCATTTAAAATCTTCACCTGTAGCGAATTTACGAATTATTAGTTGCATTTATAAATTTAATTAAATCAATATATCATAAAAAATCATTTACATTCCAAAGTAGAATTTTGTAGTTTTTTAATCTTAAACTGAGTATTAGGTTACACTGATCAGTCTCTCTCATAAAACACTTACAATTAGAACAATACTATTACGTTTGATGTTATTACTGAAGCTCAGAAGTGAACATCCCTGCTGGTGCGACGTAGAATAAGTCATCTTGATCATAATTCAGAAACCTACACTATGCAATCATCCTCCGTAAAAAATCAGGTACGAAAATTATATATAACAGTCCTTCTTCAAGGTATAAAGTATAAAGTGTATCTACATTTTAAGGCAGATTAAACCATTCCTCTGTAATATATTTTCGTCTTATTGAATTCCATGAAGCAATCTTTTGGGCAAACGGCGCATTGAGTTTGCCGGGGTAAGCGACGGCACTAGCCGACCTGAAAGCAGGCGTCCGCCGCTGTAGAAAATACCCCAAATAATAGGAAAATTACACAAATTGGCGTTTCCTCTTTAAATAGATTTTTGCAAGGAATATAATGAAATCAAACTCGAATAATTTCTTGTAATCGTATTGAAAAAAATAAATTTTAATTTCGTGAGTTCAGACTCATGCGTGTCGATGTTGTTTTGCTTATTACGCTGCAACGCGATCAAGATGAATTATATGAATAATCGCAAATAACACTGGGGAATTGAAGAGCTCATAAAAATTCTTATCTTTAAAAAATAAATTAATTATGCTCGTTGTAATGCTATTATTTCTAATAATCATTTCAAAACGTAAGTTCCTTCATGCCAAGAGTCGAATCTCCTTTTATTCCAGATTATCTGTAAACCTTCAAATAATCTTTTTAATATTTTCCGTAACCGACCTATTAATAAAAAAACACGCAAAAAATAGTAGAATGGACCCAGCAAGGAATCAAAAAATTAAGCTGTTACCAACAAACTAATAATGACAGATTGATCATTGTAACTAATATTCTGAAGCATAGTTATGAAAAGACGATCAATGATAATACCAAGAAAATTTTATCTTCTTGTACAACAAACTACATTATAAAAGAGTTCGCCTTCAAAACTGTGAGAGTGTTCTTATATCTTATGAATGGGACGGATTTTGAATGAACGCTCTCTGGGCAGCGATTTTTTGGAGTCAAGGAAAACGTAGCGCATTATATCCGAAAAAAGAAAAAAATGACGTGGAGGTGGAAATTTGCGCCGTATTAGCCTTCCCAGCCCCTCATTTACCCCAATTACTTTGATATTCTCAATTTCTGTTCCGAGGCAAAGAAGACCACAACCGATACGCTTTTTACAACTAGATGGAAAAAACGCCCTAAAATTTTATATTTGGCACGAAAAAGGGACGCTTCTCTTTCGCGTAACAGGCCGATTAGTTTTCAAGACATTCTGAACCTTCATTTAAAAGTAGCCTCCTTTACCTTAATTTTTAAATTATAAAATGGGTTTAATCCCACATATAGGCATTTGCAATTACATTAATACGGAAAATTCAGAAGATGTTATTTTTATTAACGAAATGGCATCATTTTGGCTGTCCGCATTTGCCACTGCATATCCTGACTTCCTAATTGAAATCGTGCATAATATCATTACTGAAGCTAAAGAGCTAATTTTCAAACAATGAGATGAGCTGTATGGTTGAAAATAATAGGTTAATATCAGGGAATGAGGTGATGTAAATTAAATAACGCAAACATCCTCAAAAGATATTATTCGAGAAAATGGAAACATCGAAGAAATAACCACTTCGTGTAGTTTGCATCAAACAAATGACTAAGGCATCTCCTTGCACTGAAGAAGGGTTTATACGCTCCTAAATATATTCCTCTATCGCACTAATTCTGGAAAGAGTTCTTTGAGAGCATCCGCGCTGTACGGTGGATTTCAATTTAACGGACCTCTAACAAATTAAACCAAACTCGATTTAAATGCAAATGAAACGTGCGACGCAATCCGAAATGTCCGAGACACGGACGTAAATCTGTCAAAATCCGATTACAACACCTCCATGAGAGAATAAATTTTTGGTGGAGATAACAAAACATCGATCGACCCGAATAAGTAAGGCCAATTATGAGGTAAGTTTCCAGTGGCCGCAGAACGTCCTCCGGAATAAAATAAAACCTCTCAGTGCTTAAAGTGCTAAAGCGTAAGTACCGATCACTGCGCTCTCATTTCAAAGAATTGCTTTCCGATCGCGTAACAACAATGACAACCTTCGCGAGGGCTTAAATCTCATTATCCTGCTCTCAATGTGAGTGGTAATATACTTAAGACTTTCATATATCTATTGAAAATTCCTTATTGCTACAAGAATAAATTTGAATGTTTTTATACTGGATAAAAATGTTTCTTATATCTAATTTTCTCGGAAAAGGAAGTATCTTTATCCCCATAAACACGGAATCGCTTTCTTCATAAATATGTCAAACATGTTTCATAAGCAAAAGAAATAATTATTTTACTCATTTTAAGTGTATCTACGTCAAGGGTTTTGGCGTAAAAGTTACCAATAACGTTACTTCGTAATTACTTTGACAAAATATGTGGAAGAAATTGAGAAAATGTGGCATGAAACAGCAATAACCATTCCTTCTATTGATGTACGACGAACTTGGTCCGAGCTTAAGTAGAATTTATTCAAACCGTTAACACTTAACGATACGGATTTTGTTAAGAGGATCTCTTTAACCAGCATTGAACGGCAACCTGTAGGCTTGGAATTAAAACCCGATTGGATGTAATGGATGCCATCAGAAATTCAGGAATACCTCAAAAGCAAACCTAAAGGCCTAATGGATCCCAAGAATCCTGAGTTAATTTTCAGAAATAAAAGCCAACCCAAAAGGGCAACGACTTTCGTCGAAATACACTCTGCAAAATTATTTGGAAATACCAAGATAGGAATTTCTGAGGAGGGTACGGCTTGCATAATAACAAGCCCGCATTCTTCCTATGCCTTGATTTTCACTATATTTCCATGAAGTTACCGCTAGGTAGCCTGGTAGATCGAGCAGAGCCAATATTACATAAGCGTTTGCAAGTAGTAATGATCTAGAATTTAAATCATGACCCTCCCACGCACTCACGAGTGCCATCAAAGGTCTTTTCCTCCCACTTTTGACCAACCAATCCAAAGGGGATCAAATTAGAAATGGTGGAAATCACAAGTATGACGGCATAAGGAGAAGTGGCGATGTCTCGGTCAAGTTCTGAGACCTGAAGAATTCCAATTATACGTATTTAAACGATTTAAAATCCAGAAAGGGAAGTAAAGGGATGAGGAAAAACTCGAAGTGTTTTCGAAATAAATTTAAGCGGAATTAAATCAACACATCCTAAAATATGAAGAGATCATTTTTGATTTAATATTATCCGACGTTAGAAATTTTGTATTTGGCGTTGCATAAAGGAATGGAATAGATCATATATTAAACGTCGAAAAAGGCATTGCGGGCCAAAGATGGTTCTATGGTTTGATGAGGAGATATCCTAAATTGTCATGCAGACAGCTTCATCCATGGCGCTGGCCGAAAGATTCAATAAACAAAAGGTCTGAGGTTACAGCATAATATATTAATTACATTGATCTGAACAGTTATGAATTTATTTAGCTTCAATCGATAAGCGTAAATGTGTGGTACGATATAGGAAACCACTGGTACAAATTAATAAACCAGTATCCTAATTTGTACCACTTGCAGATATTTATAAATTCAGAAATATTTTACTATTAACGGTGTGATTTTGAACACTTAACTATCAGATTCTATGTAATGCATCACAATTAACAAAACAAAATAGTTTCATCACTTTGTGACTAACGATTTGAGCTATATAAAATAAAATGTAAAAAGTGGTACAATATAGGGAACTCTCCCTTATTTATAGGTAGAGACAGATATTTAATTATTTAGATTTAACTTTCCAGGCCTCATTCCAGTAGAAATGATAAAATTTCTCTCTACTTACACTTTACCTTTTTTAGCGAAGACAAAGAATTTTCCTATTTGATTTCTTCGATTCTCTCTCGTTCGTACAAATCACCCTAAGTTCTCTCATAACCGATAACTTCTTTTTTGTTAAATACAATATAATTTACTGCTGAAAACTGTATTCAAAATTTAAGATAATATCAAAGCAAGAGAATCTCCTCTGGAATTTCGATCTCGTTAAATCATGACCTTCATTTTGCGCTCCCAAAACATTTGGGAACGTTATGGGAACATCCTCCTGTTTTCACGCCCTCTCTACCGACTTTAGCATACCTTTTTTTAATACCACTGTGAACATGAAATAACCTAACCTTTTAACAAAGAGTACAGACCAGATTTCAAGGATTTATGAGCATATCTAAAATTTAAAAATTCACTAGTCTTAAATACACCCAACTGCGAAGCTAACTCGAGTATACGCGATCATAAACAGCCTGCGACACTCGATATCACGGGCATTCATAGAATTAATACCTCCCACAGACCTGCCAACAATAAATTACAGTGATAGACCCGAAGTCTGTAATCTGGACGAGGAGGGTAACATTTCCAAAATTTTGATATATTTTAAGCGTTCGTGAAAAATAAATTGAGAGATTAAATTATAACCATCTCGGAGCACGTCAGAAACTCCTCGATTAAGAACATTAATCTTCCAGATCGTATTTTTTTTGCTCCCTCCCATCCTAGAATTAAAAGATACTCTTGCGCGCTCGTCGTAGATAGAGAAAAACAAGAGGAAGATGAGAGAGAGAGGCGAGGAGGGAAATAAAACGAACAATCTTCGAGGGAGAGATTTGACACAGGAAATATTTCACTTTTCACGTACCTCCCTCTTCTCCTAAGCAATGATTACTCCGCGGATAACGCCGGTAGAGAGTGGACGGGGATTAGAGAGAGAGAGAAAAGGATGCAAGCGGAAGGGGGTTGAGAGTTTAAAGCCAAGAAAAAAGAAGGGAAACGAGCAGCAGAGGCGGCGTCGGCTGGAGAAACGAAAACAACAGAGTCATGAATCTCGCAAGAGATTGATATATGAACACAAAGTCAAAGGGGGATCACAAGTTATAGGGGAGTGAATGAGTCCGAGGGAGGAAGAAGTGGAAAAAACTATAGGCAAAATGGCACCTGGTGTGGGGCGAAGGTAAGGAGGGAGGTGGAGGTAAGGAGAGGTTTGTGCGGGTAATGAGAGGGTACCTCCTTGAGGGGTGGTTGTTGTGACCGGGAGAGGGAAAGTAAGGCAGGAGGGAAAGGTGGTCCCGGGTAAGTAGAGTGAGGGATGCTCAGCCGAAGGGGAAGGGGGTGAAGGAGAAGGCGAACGTGGGGTGTGGTTTAAGAGATGAGTCAAGAAGGTGAGAGTATATCAAAGGGATAGAGACAGGAAAGTTGCTGGTTTGCGGGAAGAACGTAGCTCTGGATTATAAGAGAGAGGGGCAGAGATAGAAAAAGACGAGACAGCGTGAGAGAGAGTGAAATGACCAATCCCCATGAGCTCTTCTTCTGCTTCGAAAGGCCGTCAAAAAGCGTGGGTCTTAACTTTTTGCGGTCGTGGTCAGACGGATAAGCCGCGAAGGTCTGCTGCCAAATGGTACCGTTCGAAGGATTTTTCTCCAATCATAGAAATTATTAGGGTAGGCATTTCCTAGAGTCTGCGAACGGTTGCCTCCTGAAGATCCCAAGGTGATCGTCCAGGTCTTAGAGATTTGTGAAATGCTGATTTATTAATATTAGATGAAAATATTATCGCTCTTTAATGAAAATTTTCAATATTAAATATCTTTATACGTAAAATAAAACCTAATTTATATTGCTCAACAACTTATTCATTAAGGCTTTACTTTATTATCGAAACGGATAATTTTCGTCATCATTGAATATAAATGTGTCAATATTTTATCATTAACAATCAATTCTATAAAACTAATAAGCGCAATAATGCGATAATTCTGAATGATAAAAATTTGAAAAAGAGTCTTCCTAAAACAGAAAAGTATTGAAAAATTCTTACTGTTAATTCGGTGGCAATATTAATTAGAATCAGTTCAAATGATCCTGAACCTAAAAATGCACAATGAGAGGTATATGAAAAAATGATAATTCCTCAATTACAAACTAAGAAACTTCAGCAGAGAATATTTCTGAAAATTCAAAAACCATAAGTAAAACTTTCTTAGTTAAAATAAATCATTTATAGGGAAATGCAAGAAGAAGAAGAAATTCGTTTAGAAAGTTTATCGTTGAATAATTCGTTATTATTCATATTCTAGTTATCACCTTTAAATTTAAATCTTGTTTAAGATGTGGAAGACAATTCTTTCTGTTGGCAATAAGCTGGCCTTTGGATTATTCAGTTAAAATTTCTTTAAGGTTTCTGTAATGAAATAAATTGCAATGAAACTAATATAGTCTCTATAATTTCAAAAATACTTAAGCACTAAAAATATTTCTACTGAAGGAAAATAAATCCTATTTTGATTAATTAATCTCAAAACTTAAGTCCAATTAATTTCTGCTGAAGATTAATCGCCTTCCTCCGTAGAATATATTTAATCTAAGCAGTTTCCAAGTACCAGATTTGCAAGTTAATAAATATACTTTACATATTCCCTTTTTTTCAATGAACCAGTTACTATTTTGCTTTCTTGGCCTTCATGCAAAGTTATTTGGTATATTGATTTAATAACGCTTCCCATGGTAATTCCCATAAGTTAAAGAGATTTCAGAACTTTCTACACTGATAAACCTTTTGAACGGCAAGACATAACTTCACAAAATTCATCAGAATAATTCATTGAATTTTGAAATCCATCCTAAAAAAGTGTTTTTCATTGTTGTTTTAATATGAATATTCAGATGCTGCCAACATCAAGTTTGCATATTCAGTAGTCAGCTTTCAGAATTTTAAATGAAAACAAGGAAATTCACTCAGCGAAATCAAGGGATGTTTTTCAGCATTGCTTCAACGACAAACGCTCACATGGCTATTTGCATACTTGCAGGGGAAATAACACGATGTGGTCAACAACATAATAATTGCGTTTTGATAAATGATAAATAGATAGGAGCCACTTAAAACCTGGTTGAAAACAGTGGTAAGATGCCTTCAATCCAATTCCTTCTCTTAGATAATTTTGTTGGAGTTTTAATGAATTTTCTATATCGTTCGATGACATGTTCGATTTCTCGGAAAACCGGATTCTATATAAGTAGCCAAAAGAAACCAACCACATTTTCACCAAATGTTTCGGTTTTATGCCCAATAGAAAGTTAGCTAAGGAATGTTCAAAGTTCTCTTGATATTGATATTTGAATTGCTAGGTTGAGCATAGTTATTTTTAAAAGTCTTCCTCTGTCTAATATATTTAAGATTGTCAAGTGAAGATTGTGTGAGGGAGGAATCATATTTATTTTAATAATGTAGCAATAATAATTCTTTGAAAATTTGTTTCCCACCTGAACTGCTAGTAATATATCAACTAGTAGCAGGACACGACTACTATATAGTGCTTCTCAGATTATCTTTTATTAATTCCACCGGTCAGAGTACACTTCTTATATGTGTCTCATTCAATTAATAATTTAATGATTCTAATTTCATTCAATTCCTTAATATTAAAATTAGGTCAAATAAAAGTGTTTGAAAAAAAATTACGACTCGAAAATATTAAGCTGTCTTATTAAAAATAAAAGATCTTACTTCTCAAAAAACAAATTCTCGTCGTAAGCCATTTTCCAGGCAAAATGTAACCAAACCCTACGCACCAAATATAAGTTGGAGTGATCTACTGATTACAAAATCATTTTATCAGAAGTTGAAACTGAAGGGAAAGACCATAATTACAATAGTACCTTCTCAGACCTCAGAAAAGACTACCTGGAGAAGCATATCATACAACTATTCTAACTAGTCCATCATCATTTTTATACAAATTTAAGAATTTTAGTGAAGTGAAAATAATATCAACATCACTGACAATAAATCGAAATATCATACAAATGCGATGCTTCTACAAAGATCGTTTGCGATCTTGAGGTAATAGCGAAGGAGAAAACAAAAGGCTGCCAACCGTTGCGATTGTAACCGGAGTGCGAGCACTATTATCCGGGGAAGGGAGAAATATAGGGAATTTGGGGAGGGCCGAAGGTAGGCCTTTTACGCCACAGTGGAAAGGTACGAATTAAAGAAGAGGGAGAAGACGCCAGTACCGAGAATTGGGGCAATGGGTGCTGCGGAGAAGGAAATGCGATTCTTTTGTATCTTTTCGAATCCTAACCTCCACAAAGAATACAGAAGGTAATTCTTTCCGATGAAACACACCGATATTTATGAAGTGATTCCCAAGTACGCCAATGGATGGGTATGATTACAGAAATCACAGCTTTATGATCCCTTTAAAGACTAGCTTACATATCATTCATTTGAGTAACTGACGGTTGTATTACTTCTAAAATAAACCAATAATATCTTAAATATAAGACAAGATTTACATCGCATGAATGAAACTAACCATCTGCAAAACAGCTCCAATTTGTACTATTTCATTGCTAGGTAGTATGAAAGCAAAAGCCTTATAAATTGCATAAAGTTGTTTAACAAGAATTACTCTAGAAACAGTAAGAAAGTACACGGATGTTCAAGGTCACAAAATGTAATTCGATCTGAATTAAAGACATAATTATGTATTTATTGGCTCAATTTCCATATAGGTCACCAGATAAGGCATCATTCGCCTAAGCGCAAAATAAATTCCTCAGCACATATTTCCTCTCTGGCATTGTGAGAAAATAAGACAAATACTATGTTTATGATTTAAAAGTTAAATCCCACATTTCTCTATCATAATGAAACCAAAACATTCGGTTTTTCTACGAGATTTAGCTTGCAATACCAAAGTTCATTGAAAAAGTTAATTACGTAAGATTGCATCCTAAAGTACAAAAAATGTTTTCACATGCTATCAAAATGTTGCAAAAAAAGCCTGAACGCATAAAGCAGCTTTAATCAATGCAAAGAGTCTTGGTGTGTTTTTAAACAATATGCGAAAATGTTTTTAGCATTTTTTTCAAATTAAACATGCTTTGCTTGCCACATCTTTTGCAATATTAAACGGAATATTTATAGGGTAGCATCTTCAAAGTGATACTTAGTAGTGGAAATGGATTTAAATGTCTCCATGATTATATCAGATATTTTGGTCGTCTGTCTGTTGTATTGTTAGCTACAAATTTTAGTAAAACATTTTTGCTCGATTCAAGAATTGAATTACATAAACAATCGAGTAATCATTTTGGAAAAAGCAATGTTGAAATTATTATTTTTCAAATTATTTTCCATCGTTTTAGTGGTAATTTTTCGTAAGAAATTCCGTCATTAAATCATAACATATTAAGTACGAGTCGATTCAGATTGCGTTTTGAGTCATTAAAAAAAAAAAACAGTTATATAGAAAATTACTCTTGCGTAACATCTTAATACACCTTGAACACCCACCTAATGCTCCGGTCGGAACGCTGCATAATATGCTCCTATTAGGGGACCTTAATGAGGTCTTTATTCACACTCAGAATACGGATTTCACTCCCACAAAATTAAACGGTACGTAATTTTAGTTCCATCTTTGGACATGAAATTTGAAAAATTAAATATCTTGACGTCGAGCTGTGTTTTTTAATCTAAATGGCGCACAAATTGCCAAATAATTGAATACCTCGTCAAATTATTTTGTATTAATTGAAATTTTCACTTGTGCATTGTTCTGGTGCAACCCATTTTGTGCCTCCTTATAAATTATCAGATAATTCTTTTAAAACTGTGTGAAGGGCTAGTGGATGCTGAGAAAAAATAATTATAGTCTTTCCCACTTCGTGAGCACGAACTCAAGATCGATCCCTTTATACTTTGAGATGAAGTAACTTAATATTTTTAATAATAGTAAAATTGGATTATGATTAAGTCATTAATATTTCAGGAAATTTCACGCTAATTCTTTCCTAAATGATTATGTCAAAAATTAAATTCCAGCTTCGTGAGTGAAATGAAGTAATACCCTCAAAATACTAAAAGGTGGCGAATACCTATAGAAATGATAACATCGCAATCCTGAAATTCCAGTCATGTTTCATTTTTATCGCGTGCATTATTATTTGCGGCGAAGTTTCATTTTTTCTGAACGAAATCACATTTCTACGTACCTATTTTCTATATGTCAGTCGAATGTTCTGTTTTAAATTATAAATAATTATTCGCAATTTTAGTTACGATACCCTCTCTATTATTCTGGGACTACTTATGAAACTTTCTAAAATTATGACTTCAAAACTTAGAAAGGACATCTCTACAACGAAGGAAGGTAATATTTTGACTTTTTTTTCAATAGATTCCCACAAGTGAACAGGATAGAAATTGTGATTTTCTCCATCATCAAATGCAAATCAAAATTTCCCTTTAAGTTAATAGAGAATATACTTCCTTCCTGAATCAATATACCCATCAGCCAAATTAAAATATTTTCCAATATGTTGGTAAACAATATAAATGATCATACTGTCCCTAGGTCTTACGACGCTTTTTCGTGGTTATATTGTACTAGAAATATATTTTTAAATTTTGCTCACACTGCAAAATAAAATGTTAACAGCTTAAAAAATCTAACTAATTACATGAGATTAAATTTAGGAATTTTCTGAGGTAAACTTCTTACTTACTCAGAATAGTTTCAATAAATATTGTTTTTCACTTAACAGACCCCGATAAATGTTTATAAACATTCAATTTTTTCACCCAATTTTTACATAATAGTTCATTGGCTAATATTTTTAGAACACATCATAGAAAGATGATGATATATTTGTGTATCTGCTGGCATTCTTTAAATAAGTACAGCTTATATATGAATAATATAATTACCTTTATCTTATGTCTATAAATTCCGCCATATATACATATTTTATTCTCAAAGTCTCTTTTCGATTCCATTAAACAAATATAAAATGCATCAAAACGTAAACCATATGCAAACTTTCCCGAAATAGTGATTAAAAAGTTAAATAGTTAAACTTCAATAATATCCATTGCAAGAAAGCATTTGGTAAAAGATCACGTGAGTTGTGAAAATACCATAATTCCAAGCAACTATTCTCACAAATGATTAACGTCTTGCATGACGATAACTTTGTAATACAAAATTTTGTTTTATCTCATTACAAAGTATATTTATCTATGAAAATCAGAATATGTAGCATTATTCAGGCAAACTTTAAATCTGATTCAACGAGTCAATTTATAATATTCCGAACAAGCATTTCGGCCGTGGCTAAAATAACGAACGTAAATCTAAGGAAATCTTAAAAGTCATGCCCAAAATCAAAACACTTTTTAAAAAGCACCAATCCATTAATTCATCATGATTTTTTCGAAACGTACGAGTATAAAAGGAATGTGTTTTTAGATCGATAAAATCATTATTATGGAGATTTTTCTTAATCTCGAAATCGAATTTACATAAGATTCATCAATCATACCAAGGTTTTCGTTAACACATTTTTTGACTCTTGAACAAGTAGCCACTCTTCTCTGAGATGACGGAAGAGATATGTCAAGGTGATTGAAGGGCGATGGTAAAGGCCGTTAACCCATTTGGGGGAGAGAGAGAAAAAAAGGAATGGCGGGAGAATAAACTAGAGTTGCTCGTGCAAAGAGAGCAAGAAGGGCCGCTTAATTAGCGCTTTGCTTTTTTTGTTTTGAGGATGACCGATATAAGGTACCCATTACTAACCTAACAAATGACATTGGAACGGAAGATACAGAAACGCAGGCGGCGATTAATCCCAGAACGTGATAAAAATGTATAGAAGCGTATAATCTAGAACAATCTATCGCCTCTGTTCCGATGCAAGCGTTTAGACTAGAGTATTATTATTTCGATGACTCGATTTAATAAATGGCTTTGTCGTGCTGCCAACTCCAATCTTCAAATTCATCATTAGAGAAATTTCTGATTTGAAGGTGAAATCTACTTCATTCGGTGAATGTACGATCCACCTGCCGACATCGTGCTAAACATCGCATTTGAACCTTCCTTGAGTACCATTTCGTTGTACTCAGAGGTTTGAAAAATATCGTTTTTTTCTAATTCTCTTATAATAACGAAGTTTCAACACAAGAATTCCAAAAACGAAATTATTTTAATCAACCCAGCGAATCCTAACTTATATTCCAAAGTACAGCGGGAATTCACTTAACTGAAATATTTTCAACCGTGCCAATGTTTATTTGCTTGTAAACCAAATAATTTACCTCTCCTTATTATATATTACCTTTGACAGGATAATTAATAATTAATTAATTAAATTCTAATACGTAAATCAAAGCAATAGCAGTTTTTACATATCTTATTAAAAGCATTCTTGCCTTAAACTCCATGAAAACCATGCTATGATAAAACCACTTAACAATTTCGTTTTCTATCAAAAATCTGCAAGCAGCCTAATTTGAAAACAAAGAGAAAACAACAAAGAAGATAATAAGAGGTCGACGGTTTTTACTTGATAAGAAAATACGTCAAATAGAAAGAGATACTCTATTCATTTCCGGAACCAACTCGATCTGTAGAGGAAGTTGTGAAGGAGCTTCATAATGACTTATCTGAAACTACATTCACTTTATCTCATCATATCGTCCTGTAATGGGATGCGTTCACGCTAAAACGTACCGGTTACAAAATAATGAAAAGATAATTTAAAGAGTCTCAAATTGTTTTTGGTTAACCAGTACCCGAAATTTACTTAGCTGTGCTTTTTTATGAATAGCAGGAGTACGTATACGAAATTATATAAACGACTATTTAAGGTTTTTTAGCTTTACTTACTAGTTAATTTATGTATAGGAAACAAATACTAAGTAATGGCGCTGCAAGACCAATACGTACAGCTGCGAAGGACGCTCTAGGAATCTCGCCTTCATTCTGGTACCTATTATCACTGTTACTAATAATGAGGAATACGTTTTCATATCAATATTAGGCAATTAACATCAAAAGGTTTATTTTTCATTCCTCTACTGTTGACTTTGGATAGAATCGATAGCATTTAAGGAGGCTTTAGAAATGGTTAAATCGAGAATATGATAATATATATTACGAATTGGAATTACAAAATTGTAGGATAGTTAGTATTTTCAAAGTAAAGAGTACTGTGTTATGATAAATGGCTTAAAAAGCTTTTAGGAATAAGACAGACGAAAAGCCAGAAAGGGGGAAACATTTTGTTGGTATACAAAAATAATTTACTTTAGAAAAAATAAAACCCCCGTATAAAAAACTCACAAGAAGAACCATCAAAAACTTCTGACCGTTTAAACTGAAATTTATAGGAAGAGAAAGAAAAGGAATAATATAAAAAATGAAATCGTCAGGAGCAAGACTGAGAAAAATACAATATATATACACATTCATACTAAAATTATAGTTAAGAATATATGTTGATATAATATATCGGACAAAATAAAGGAAGCACAACATTGCGACCACAAATATAGGAAACCTGGAATATCATTCCAGACGAGTCCTCTAATCCCCGATTCCGAGATTATTCTTACTCGGAGTCGTTCCGCTTTCCAAACGGTTTTATTCATTTTTTGGGAGAATAATTTCCCTCCGCGACTCAAAATCGGCGGCAGGAACGTCACTCAGAAATTTGAATAATACACGCACGGTGAGAGAGGGTCGATTTTCATTTAAACCCAGGAATGCATCTGGGAGCACCAGAGCGCATCGGCGGTTGGAAGGAAAGCGAAGGGAAAAAATAACAACGCCGTGCACCTGATTCGCCTGCATCGACAACACTTCTTAAAATTCACCCCACGAATCCCGTGCGGAACACACATCCGATACATTTTTTCCTCCCGGCACGGCGCTCCGCAATTTGCTATGGGCGTAAGCTACACCACGAGTGATGTAGAGCGGCAAAAGTTCCACATTCTTTTCCTTCCTTTTCTCACCATCCTTCGACCGCCGCGTTATTTATTTCCCCGCATAGTTCCGAGAATAAATCGATTTTTACATCCAGCCTCTCCTTCATCTTCACGCGCTCTTTCTCTAAGTTTCCATTAAAAAAGCTACGCGCGCATTTATATATACTATATGCGAGCCACCGATGGGCGTGGCGGATTCTCTGTCAGACCATATATCGTAAATTTTACATTCATAATAAATTCATTTGGGCACGTAGGTGTACCGCCGCGGTAGGAAGTTTTCCCCAGAAAGACGGGCGTTATTAGAGAAAGCCAAACGGGCTGGGACGGGAATGCTGTGGCAGAAGGCAAAGCAGGAAAGATAAGTCGTTTCGGAGGGGGAGGGACCAGGGGCGAGATTGGTAATGGGAGGGAGAGGATGCGGGAGAGATGGGAAAGGGTTTCCAGAGGGTCAGATAAGAGAGGGTGGAGGCACCCAGGGGAGGGGAGGGTGCGTGGGATGGGATGCGAGTGTATCGTGGATGTAGAAATGACAGAAGGGGATGTTCCTGTTCCAGAGACCTCGCATTCATCCTGGAGGAAGAGAAGCTCGTGGGAAAGACGTGGGGGAAAAGGGGGGCCATCTCGTTCGTGGCATTGGAACGTTGGGAAAGAGTGGGGAGACTTGGTGTTTTGCTCTCGCTCTTTCTTCTCTCTATTCCTGAAACGCGCCATAAATAATGGAGGCCGAGTAAAGAAAGGCAGACTCGATCTGGAAGGTCTAGCGTTATTATTGGTGGAGGAGCTCAAGTTCACAGATGGCCGAGCTCGCTAGTCCACACGACGCTTCTCTCTTCTCCACCACTATCTTCCTTCATCATGCCCTCCTCTATTCCTCCTCCTCGATGCGATACTTCTATTCTTTTTCATTCTCTCGTATTCTTCCTCTTTTTTCATGCGCCCCTTCCCTTGAAAAAGCTTATCTCATCCTGAAAACAAAGGACTTGCTACTCGAAATAAAATTCACGGAGGAAGCCGAAATTTTGTGGAATTCCGACATAATCGAAGATTTGTTAAATAAAACAAGGTTTTAAAAAACAACACCGCTTGACTCATACCTTACTCTGTTGCAAAACTTTCGTAATCTCTGCATTCCCCCTACCTCCACCCACCTTTCCTATCTTTTCCCTTTCTTCTATATATAATAACCTAAAGTTTCCTTTTTCCTAGGCTCGAAGATGGCTATTACTAGCCAAAACTAGTTGCCACTGAAACTCCTATACTATATGGAAAGTAAAAGTTACTGTGTTTTTTCTAAAACTTGTTTATTTAACAAATCTTCGTTCTTGCTACTCAAGCTATTCCGACGATTTCAAACTCATACTTGAGCTCACTGAATCGACTTATTTATCTTCTTCTTCATTTCAATCAGTATTTCGAATATTTCTAAGCTCTTTTCGCTTTGATTACCCAAAATATCCCAACACTTCCCAACTTCCTTATCCGGTCTGAATTCCTCCGAATATAAACTATAAAATACTTTTTCGTACGGTGATGTCATCCGTGGAATTCAATCAACGTGTTCCCTCCGTGGAAGTCATCAAAGCTCTGACTCACGTTCTCGAAAGAAATTTTTTTATTAACTGCCGCTGGATGCGACAGAATGGAATTTATGATCCGTAGACCTCGAATCCGAAACTAATCGCGCAATGTCAAACAAGATTAAATTGAAAAGGCGGGAATCCATTTTTAAGATGTTTGTTCATCCATCCGTAATATGCTGAATCAGCCTCAATATTACCACATTGGTGTCAGAGATATTTTTCACTCTCAATCTCAGTCTTCCATGAAATTTGAGGAACAGATATCTGATTTTATTTAAAGTTGATCATTTTAGGAAAGGAAATTTACGGAAAAGAACTTAATTTAAACTAATGTCAGTAGTAGTACTATTATTACTAAAAGTGCTTCGACAGCTTAGGTCATTTCGCACATTGGCTCCCACCGAACTAATGTCATTCGTTACGAGTTATAGAAGGGCTGTAAGAAAATCTTAAAACGTAAGGGGAATCATAGGAAATAAATATAGCTGAAACTAAATAAAATACTGACGAATATTTCTTATAAGCATTTATATAAATTCATATCCATGTGAAGTTGAGCTATTTTTCGATAGCTGTGAATGCACTAGATTTTATGATAAACTGTAATTAGTTACGCATAACTTGTGATTACCAATGTTACTATGCGAATCTATTTTATGAGAACATGATATAGGCTGCTTAAAATAAAAATTAATAAATATTACGTTTTGTAGATCCTCGAAAATGCCATCTAGCCTTCACGAGAACATGACCAGCCTAGTTGGTAAAACAGGGATAATTACCAACAAGAACTATATAAGCTGATGAGGTCCATTATAAAAATGAACCGTAAAGCCATTCGAGACCTTGAAAACGAGACGAATTGTAATCAGGTTATTTTAAGACAAAATACAACGAACATTTAATTTTCCCATCCCTGATGAGGATTGCATCCTAATTATACAGTCTTAAACCTCCTTAGCCACCCAGTTAATAATAGTCAAGAAGGTGATGGGTAAAAATGTGACGCACATTCTCAGTTACATAAGTCGGAAGAGCATAATTTGTGAAAGAAGAGAGAGTACAAACTTCCCAACTATGAATACAAGAGCACGAACAGGCGAGGTTTAACTCTCGCGCGTGAGGTCAACAAACCGCTGACATTTCTGCCTCTCCGCGTGGGCAAATCATGTAGCGGCTATCAATCTCTGCCGGTTGGGTAACATTGCGACATATCATATTGAATGATCTGAAGAAAGACCCAATATACTGGTCTGGTTTTCTTCTTTACGTTTTTCTTCACTCATCAGGTTATGCCGTTAGGTGAACCGAAAGACTGAATTGGGGCAATCGCTTTAACAAGACAAGTTCGTAAAACAGAGTCCGAGACTGAAATTGGATTGATACGAATATATAAGAAGATTTTGAAATCCATTGACCAATAGGAATCTCTGAATTTTTAAATATTTTACTAAATGAATAGAACTATATTCTGAGTATCAAATAAGCAGCAAACAGAAAAGATGAGGAACTAAAAGAGCTTAAATGTTGAAGAATACGAATAAAAATCGGCAATCGAGTAAGACGTTCCTCAGCTTTTAAACATTTTAATATCTAATAGCAAAGAAATTTTAAAATTTTGCCATCAATTAAAGAAAATGAAACTTATCGAAAAAATATAAGCTTCAATCTTAAATTTAAGATATATAAACTTGATATCATACCAAATGCCCGCCTAAAATATTGCTATTAATTCCTACAGTTTCCAACATGCAAGAATATCGTGTAAACGATTAATGAAAACTACATCTGATTTTACAATAAAAACAGGAATATCTAAGGTTTACCTAAATATCTTCGAATTTAGCTGAAAAAACAGCGTTGCAGTTTAGCATTTTATATAATGCCATGATAAGATAATAATAATTTCCCCTCATGCGTACAGTATTTCAAGATTGCATGGTTATCAACTATTTAATATTCAAAGGGAAACTGTGTTATCTCCATAAGCAAAATAAATTATCTAAATGTATGACAAATATTTTTGTTGTGATATATATATTTACAGTTAGCTGCCATATTCCCAATGAAAAACGGACTTGAAAAAAGTCTGACAGGGCCGGGAATCCCGGGTTCGATTCCCGGCCCACCTCCTTTAATAGTATGTATAAGGATGTATGTAATGGAAGCATATTTAATTCCGTTGCCCTCTGACTCTCAATGGTGGTAATGAAAATGAAATCTGAATATTCGATCAAATTAAGTTTGTTAAATAAGAAATATAAATATTACCTAGAAAATGTTTTCATGAATAATTTTTATGCTAACGAAAGGATAGTATAACTTGCTTAATCTTTTTCCACACTTTTATTTGTAGCTGCAGTTGAAAATTCAAATGTTATGTAAATATTTCACATATCAAGTATTTCCTTCAAACATAAAGTGATGCTAGTAACAATTAGGAAGAATGATCTTCAAATTGAAACATTATCTGCTTCAAAATATACAAGGAAACCTACACAATAATGGCTTGATCAAGAAATTTACTTATCAAAAGACAAAAAAAAACAAATATATTTTTAAAATTTCCAATAGACATCTCAAGTCAAAACCAGAAACTGATAGTTTCAAATAAATATTTTTAGGCAATGAAAGCATATTATGTTTCGGAGACTACAGTAACTTGAAGCATAATTGACTAATATATTCTTTTTAGTTGTGGGGTTGTAAGTACGAATAAAAAAACTGATCAAATTAAATGAACCACATCCTTGCCACTCCTCAGCAGCATTGCATTAAAACCGTCTTATCTCTTTCATCCCTCCTACATTTCTTAATTCTTTCTTTCCCTCTGAAACCCCTCCTTATCTCGATCTATTCACCTTACGGAGGCCTTGGCAACGGCTTTTAGAAAAACTCTTGGCATTCATGAAGGGCAGATACTTACAACATGGGTTTCTCTTAAAAATAAAACCTTGCGTGGGTCAACAACTAATTGCGAGAGACACTTTTAATTGGACGCTATTTTTCATTTACAGTCGACGTTTTTCATTTCCGCAATTTATAACGTCCACATAGTCCGGAAACATTTATCTTACTTATGACGCAAAGGCACAGATATATTATCCTTGTAAGTCATCTACGAGGCATAGTTGCAACATCAGAAATATACGTTCTGTACTGCCTTGTTCGTTTTCCACAGCAAACCTTTCTTAGAACAAAAATTTCACATGTATAGACTGTTTTCTCTTATGGGATATTTCACTGTAGACTATTCCTCTTGAAATGTAAATCTACGGTTTATATCGGAATAGTTATCCTTAACATACAAAGCGATATTTATTTTTAATGGTAAAGAAAATATACCAAATTAAAAATAAGAGTTTTTCTGGGTAAATAACTGTACGGAAAGGCTTCATATTAAAATAATAAACGATTCGTCAAACAGATGTTAATCTGATAGAGAAAAATTTATAATTCATTAGTTACTTGTGAGGAGCCTTTACCTTGACGAAAGTACGAAAACTTAGCCCTTATTAATTTATATAAACATTTTCGACGGGCAAGCACTATCATTGAAATAAAATTACTCTTATAGCAGTATGCCTCGCGGATTTCCATAATAATAAACACAACTTAAAAGAAGCTATCCCAACCCCTATCAGAATCAATCTTGAGAAAAAATCTCAAGAATAATCTAGAGCCGAAATTCTCTCTGCCTCGATCAATTCTTCCTTTACTCGAAATTGAGTTTACAATAGCATTCTATCAATGCATGCATGATTTCTCTACCATGCGGTAGGTTTTTGTGCCTCAATATTGCATAAACAACGCCATTTCTTTCTTTTGCAGGTAACTAACGATCTATTCTGCTGAAAATCAAGAGAAACAAATCTCCACCATAAAATTAATTCCAGCATAATTTCACACGACTGTGTCTTGAAAATATTTCTACGGACCTGTATTCCAACCTTTTCAGAACATTCTTTTATAAATGCATGCAATTTCGGAGCCAAGTTCAACTGTTCGAGTACGGCTCAACAGAATATACGCAAAAAAAATCTTTTCACGACGATGATCAAACCGTGCCCTCGCAATCACTTGTAACAACATCACTCTCTTCTCGTGCCATCTCTCCCTCCACTTCTCCCGCATCATTCATCCCGTGAACCCTCTCATTGCGGCCCGCAAAACGTGAGAGACCGGCTCATGTTTCGGCGGTACCCATCCATTCTTACAGGTGCAAACGCTTTCTTCCCTTGCTCGAATCGCATACCTCCACTACCGCAGGTGTTTCGAGCGGACTATGGAGGTCATGCCCACGCGAAATTCATACGACGCAAATCAGCGCTGGGGAGGGAAGCCCGTCTACACCCTTCGGTGACCCCGGGTAAACTTCCCTGACGAGGTGCCCGGAAAAACAAAACCGCGTACGTCGTCGCGTGGGTGAATTTACACGTGGTGAGGGCGATTTTTTCGGAGGTTTCCCTCTTTGCGCCTCCCTTCGTATGCCTTCGGAGTTGCGGGCGATAGCCCTCCGCGCGTGGGGCGGAGGGAACGGGGCCTCCTCCCCCATCGAAGATCTTTCTGAGAAACCATTGGCCGTCCGGCCGGAATGAATTCCGTGGTGGGCGGAGTGGATGCTCCCCCCCTCTGGGGAGAAAGGGGGCGGGGTCGGCGATGGAAGGGAGTCACGCACGTCCGGCGTTGCCAAACGGGGCCAGGTGCGCCTTCTCGCTTGGGGTAGGAAAAAGGAGATTTTCGGGTAAAAAAGGACTTGCGCGTCGACTTTTGAAGGAGACGAGTTAGGCCATCCGAGTATTTTTGTTACCGCGCGAGCATTCTTCGGAGGCTTTTGGAAGTGTTTGAAGACGAGCGGTCCTCGCGTTGGAATCTCATCTGCGGAATTTACGTGGGGATTGCGGTGATGGTTTACTCATCTTGAGGAGATGAAAATATTACCCAATCATCGGACATCTTGAAGACTTTTCGGTACTTATTTGGGCGCTTTTCTGGAAGGTAGTGTCTGAGAAGTTTCCGCCGAAAACGTCGTGGTTTGATTTTTCTTCTAAATCTACCGAAATCTTTCATCTAAATATTACCGAAATATTTGCTATATGTTTACTAAATATATACGAAATATTTACTAAACAATCGCTAAATACTAACAAAATATTTACGACATTCATTTCATAGGGGATGTTTTAACTTAGTACTTCCTTCCGCATCTCTTTTTATGCATCCAAGTTTCTTCCCCTAGATGACTAGATTAGTGATACGTCATTCCTGTCGAGGGTTCTTCCCAGATGTCGTCCTTGCTCCTTTGAAGGATACCCGAATTCTGTAGCGCCACCAGCCGGAGCCTTGGACGTGATTTCCCGGGCTCAAATGGAGGATTCGACGCCGAAGTTTGACGGAGGTCGGGGAAATCCCTGTCAATCCACGGAAGGTAAGAAGACATTCGTAACAACAGACTGCCCCACTGTGTAGTGGGGGAGGGCAGAATGGGGGTCCAAGGCAAAGGACACAGGAGAGAAAAGGATGGTGGGGGAAGGGTTGAGTGGGAGGGGGAGGAGGAAAGGGGAGGAAGTGTGATGAAGATTAACGTTGGAGTCGTAGAAAGAGAAAGAGATAAATACGTGATAATATACGAGCCGCGAACAAAAAAGCCCTCTGCGTAATTAAAGCTCTTGCCGACAATGAGATCGGTAATTAATTATGACGGATTGTTCCGAGGGCTATTCTGTAGCGGAAGGTGAATTTCTTTTGGATCTGAAAACAAGCCGGTAGTTGTACTGTTATTCTTCGTGGCAGCATTTTTTAATTATACAACGCGATATGTAAAGGGAATCGGAGTCATTTGAAGTTGGTACCATGGAGTTATACGTTGATTGTATGAGCCATTGAAAACGAGTCTCATCCTTGTCAAGTATTGCTGAATGGAAACAGTGGTTTGTGCTTGTAAACTTAGTCTTCCATTTTAATGTGATGCAACCTGAGTAAGGTAACTGAGAAAATTTTATTTCCGGATTTCCCTTGTTTATAAATCGCTTAATGACCTCTTCCGCCAATGATGGCATAACCTTATGAAGAAAAATTGACCATTATATCAACAACTACCGTGACATATTATTTCCATTGGTATCCTACCGTATTGTAAGTTCTCTGATAGAAATCCTCGAAGGTCTTGGAATATTCCGGATCCTTTATCACAGTAATACCATAACCCATTCCTCTATTATTATTTCCTAATTCCATGCGCAGAGTAGACTTCCGGGGAAATAAAATATCTTTCTTCTTGAAAATGAGTATTCCTTCATAAAAATGTCATTTACGACTATACCTCTCAGTTTTTTTCCTTAGCCAATAAAATGATTGCCTCTCGATAAAACTTATTTCACCCAATTTATCTCGCTCATAAAATTCTAAAAATCTTCATATTTAAAAATAGAACCTGAATTCCATTTAAAAGTCACAAACATTTTGCCAGTGAGTTTTCATAAAAATTATGTATAATATGATCATCAGTAATTTAATTTAATTTAAGCATATTCCAATCGAATAGAACATATTCGAACGATAAAGCGAAACGGTGATGTTCTCTATTTTAATCTTCTTCCTAAGCAATCGCTTTCTGGATTCGTTCATCTTAACTCCATATCTTTGTAAGGAATTGAGTCTTGTGATGAAGTTGATTAGTTTAGAATACTTTAATTCGACTGCCGTAGGCCTATAAAATCCTACTTAAAAACTAATGTCACTTTCTGAATTTCTTACATTTTTATATTCGCAAATGATGCTACAATTTATTGATTAAAATAATTAACAAATATGTCAATGCTTCAGTACTGTGATGTAAAATAAGCAGCTCATAATTCATATCATCTACTAGGAACACTTGTATAATTAGATAGAAGATAGAAGTCCCTCCTTAATTGTATTTAAGGCTGTTTCAATAGTATATAACAAATAATGGAATTCAGATGTGTAATGTTTGAGAACTATCAAATTCACTCTGAAAATTATCTTCCTTGCCTCTTTTGTAATTATTTCATCAATGAAAATACAAATTAAGCTATGTTCGGGAGCAAACAGGACTCTTTACACATTAATTTGTGAAGTATTATGAATAAAATAAGTGAAATGTTTCCTCAGAATGTCTTATTCATATATACTTATCACTTACTAGGATTTAATGGCACAGTTGTTGGTCTATTTTGTATTTTTAATTTATTTCCGCCCTCTTACACTCTTGATATGATACAAAATTATACATGTGTTTGTAACTTCAGAATTAAAAGATGTGGTTGAACAAGAAGTGAAAAATATCGTCGATAAAAATCGATGTATTTTTTAAAATGAAGAGAGACTCGATTAAATATTTTAGTCTATGTAATCAATATCTTATGGCGTTATTTTGTGTGAAGCCACAAGAAAAACTATTTATAAGCCACTATAGATAAATATAAAACACAATTCGTTTCATTTTATCTCAAAATTTAAAATTTAAATGTATTCCAGTGGAACATTTTTTATAACCTACATTAAACAGCTCAAAAACTAGACTTGATTTGGAAATAGCCCATATTGACGAGGATATTTATCGTTCGTAGATAGAATAGACGCTATACAAACATTTTATTCAAACATTTTTCTTAAAAGCTAATCTTTTTAAAGGGTCGCTTTGAATCAATATTTCCTGGACTAAGTATATTACATTTAAGTTCTTCCACATAAATATTATCTTTTAAATCCCTAGAATACAGTTAGAAATTATTTTTATTATTTCCCTTACAAGACGACATCAAATCGCTTTGAAAATAAATGCTTCATTTACTTTCAATAAGTCACCTTCAGCACAGGTATGTACACCGCTTCTTATGTCATCAAAGGAATTACTTTTTATGTCTATAGCCTATATACTGTGGCATTTCACAGAAATTACTTGTGGTTGGTTTCGCAACACGTAAATATTTACGAGCTTGAATGTCAATTGGCAAACAAAACGCAGCTCTGTTTGCGGTCGCAATTTCTTATCGCCGTCCCTTTTTCCCCCGTGGGTTCAGGGCCATTCTTGACCCGCATTCGCGGCGATGGAAAAAAAAACAGCGCATTTTACTCGCGTATTGGCGCAATGGCTGGATGCTAAACGTTACATAACCTCCATCTCCACTCGTCTCCCGTAAATCTGTCGCAAGATGGCGTCGAGCACTCCCTAGAGCCACGAAACCAAACAGAAAGGTAGGAGGCGGGTATTTACCTCATTACAATCGGTGCCAATTATCTCCCGCACGCCTTCCGGTGGAACCGATGCTCTTACGAAACGGGAACGCTACCTATTTTGATTAACAAATCGCGCTTTTTATTTTTTCCTCGGACCCTTTTGCCTGGAGCGCATTCGCCTCCAACCCTCATCACCCCCCTCTCGCGACACCCATGGAAACAACCAGTCTCTGGTGACCCAGATTTCGTCTGCTTCGCACTGCATGCCGGGACGGGAATCCATCATCCGCCACGGAGCACGAATCTCTTGTGAAGCGCCACGATTTCGCCAAACCATTTCCATTCCCTATCCTCTTTTCCATATATCTACCGAAAAGGAGGAGTTTCGGTATGGTTTAAATTAATACGTCATCCAATTCTGTTTACACAACCTAAACCTTCAACTTAATTCTCGGCGGTTAAAAAGAATGAATTGTTTGTTCTGGTCTAGGGCAACGAGGATTTGCTGAATAAAACATACTTTTAATACAACAAAGAAATTATAACTTTTACTATTCTATTCTATATATTTAATGGTAATATTTGTACAAGATGTTCTGATATTGAAGGTTCCTGATTCTGTGGACTCTTTTCATATATTGCTATTAAATATGCTGAGAATAGATCTCATGCTTTAATTAAAAATAATTAAAATCAAGTAGAAATAGTTAAAATAGCGGCCGTAATGTCGGACGTATCCATACTCTAACCGTATCCAGATGGAAACCCGAAAAATATTCTTACAGCTATTAAATATTGTACAAACCAGGTTCAACTAAGTTACCACCACCGAAGAAGATTTTATTCTATTTTTTCTGTAAAAGCAATCTTTTTCCTTATTGTTTTAAAACTGCTTCATTAAAAAAATCCTCGCAATGTTGAAATTCCACAAAGTGGCGACCTCCACCATGAATTTTACTAAGGAAGCGAGACAACATGAACCTCTTCCTTACGTTCAAAACATAATTATCCTCACATCTACACGAAGAATATCATTTAATCAGCGTCGTTCGTCATATGACGTCCTAAGATAAACTTAACAGATTAAAACGTGTGATAGGAGGAAAAAGGTGACCTAACAAAAGACGTTGTGTATAGGATAAGACTTAAATATTCCAGCCGTGAGTCACGCTTTCTTCTTAATAATTTATTACATTTTCCGCAGCTAAAGAGCTAGATAAAGGGAGAATTCCTACTGACGGTTTATTTAAATATCTTATACCTGAGAGTGATTTACCTGTTGTGAATTTTTTCCTTAAAACTTCGCATTCTATGAAATTGATGGTGTTAGCAAGTGTTAGATACAAAAACAATAAATTCACTAAGAAAAAGGTGCAACGTACTTTTATATCAAAAGTTTCTTTCAAAATATAGCGAGGCTAATACTGATACTGAAAACAAATTCATTGTTCAAAAATTAACTTACTGAATCGAATTCTTTACAACAGCCGTATAA
Source organism: Sympetrum striolatum (assembly GCA_947579665.1). Lineage (NCBI taxonomy): Eukaryota > Metazoa > Arthropoda > Insecta > Odonata > Libellulidae > Sympetrum > Sympetrum striolatum. The sequence continues at coordinate 83,963,037 of OX388342.1, forward strand.
CCAGCTGACTCCAGGAATTTTCCATCCTTTGAAAATGCTTGTACAGGTAATATTCCGTATGATTGAAATCTAGTTTTGACTCATTCAAAATCATTAACTTAAATCTCGTTTAATATCACTTTACCTTTAGATAAGATTTCATTTGCCAATATTATTAACGACGAATTATAAATAACGCCGATATTTTCTCTTGCCTTCAATATAATTAATAAGACTAATATTTATTTTTAATTCCAAACTTTCAATTAAAACTCACTAATGTTATGAAGTAATAAATACTATAAATAATAACAACTAATTTATACGTAGCAAAGATATTAAAGCATGAAGAGTACCGTAATGCCCTGACTGAAGCATAAATAGAAATTACGTTTTGTTCCAATATATCATCAGTAGCACAGAGGGGGGTTCTTGGGTTTGAGTTAATTTTTTCCCCTCTACTCTCTCTCACACTCCGAAAAATGACTTTCATCAAATCAATATGGAGGAATTGTTTAATTTGATGCAAACTTCAAAAAAAAAATTACTCCCTAAATGTTCAATAGCATATATATTCCTGTATACCGTCAATGCAATTTGAATTATCATATTCCTTAAGGAATTAGATTTAATTCATACACATACAAGGAAAGCATCTTCACAGCGAAATGGATTTTTACTCACCACCTAACTGAAATGGGAACCTCAATTACCGAATATCACATACACTCAATCAGTTAGCATCCTTATAACAACATTTAAATCTCAGTTAAAGACAAAGAGAATAAAAAATCCAGAACTAGACGGCTCCATTAAAAAAATTATGAGGATATCCAATTGCATGTTCTCTTTAAAAAATTGATCAAAGAATAAGGAGCTCTTCCAATATCTTCATAAAGTACTTGTATTTAAAAAAGAGGAAACTTAGATTATATCTAATGGTTGTAACGTATGGATTGCGGAAAGATTTCTTACAAAACAGTCGGACAAGTTATGCAATTTTCTAGATGGAAACTTCGTTGTTGCCACGCCTTAACATCGATACACACACTGTGGAAACAAAATTTACCTGTGTTATCTAACTTTTAATTTTTAGCTATTAAGTGTATTTTGAGTGTTTTGGGATGATCCTTTAAATTAACAATTTCTGAAGACGAATTGCTTTGAGGCAACACCGCGGGTACTATACAAGTAATTTTGTACTAGGGAGGTCTTGTTCCTCCTTAAGTCAACATTGATGCTCACCTTTGCTTCCAAGGAAAAGAAAATTATAGCTGTTTTGGAAATTTTTATGTGAATTTTATGATCAAAAACTTGTGTGAAATTGTGTTTTGGCTAAAGAAACCGATTTCGTAAGTTGGTTGGAAATCTTGCCTCCGTTTTGTACGGAAGATCATTTATATAACCATTTGGATCACCGGTTAATGTTATCTATAGTGTTCGCGATACTCTGGTCAACTCCAGAGGCCTTCAGTTTGAGAACTCCAGGTTTTCTGCAACGCCGTAAAATATGTATAGGTTACTCTTATACAGCTATGTCACCGAGCATCTGAATATCCTTTACTTGGAAAGAGTGCGCACCGATGCGAGAAGTGGCGGAGCCTCATCGGGGAGGCGAGGGAGGTCCAGAAGGTGCACGAAGAGGAAGAGGTACCAGTTGGCCTTGGGCGAGGAGAGGCCGTCGAAAACGGGATCACGTGAGACGCGAGCAACTCGGCGGGAATCACGTTCTAATGACAGTAGTCGTTGCGCAATGCCTTCAATCGTTTTTTCCCCGGAGCCATTAACCATGACCTGCAGCACTTCGAAACCCTCCAAAGAGAAACCCAAAACGGGGAAAAGGGAGCAGCGAAGAGGGCCTTTCCGAATATGCGGTGACTGAATCGCGCTTTTTTCACACTTCGGAGAACCAAGCGAGGAGATGAAAGGATTTCGCGAGCGCTTCGTTGTTTTCACTCCGGAAATTAATGGAAGGAATGCGGCAGCGTAATGGCGGGGATGCGAGAGAATCGAGCGAGAAACGATGTTTTTCCTTTATCTGCGCCGAACGCCTGTGATTTTTTGTTTGGGAGAGATCTGTCCTTGGAGTGCATTTGTAGTTTTTGTTTCGATCAGCCTCCCTCGAAGATTCGTTTTTCGGATCTCTAGGTATGTGGATGAGATAAATTTGTTTTAAAGTGCCGGTCGAAAGTTTTCCCGAATCGAACTTTTTTGAAGCAGAAGGGATTGATTTTTGATGGGACGTCCCGGTCTCCATTTTTAATGCTCGAAATGTTTTATCTGAGAAGACGGCTTTGGAGTAAATATAAGGAAATCAATTGCCAAATAAATTAATATCCCTAGATTTCGTTAATGCATAAAGAAAAATTAAAGGGGCAATAAAATAAATTAAGAAAATCTAAAAAGCATGAGAATTTCTCAGCAAGACACGTCAGTGTTAAAGAGAACCAAAAGTAAAATAAATTAGATGAAATCATGACCTTGGAATCTCAAGTTAACAAAGATAAGAATCCTATGTCCGCTATAAATAAAAATCCGAGGAAGTTATTTTTTGTATTCAGGGATTGTACTTTTTATACAGTGTTCACTTAAAATGACTGGATTATTGGAAAAATTAAATTAAGAAAAACAGAAATCGATAGAAATGCAAAATAAATTATTTTGAAATTCTGTGAGACTGAAAATTTACTGGTTTTCCCAGAATATTGAACCAAATACCAAATTTCTATCACTTTCCGTTTTTTTTATTTCATTTTCAAATACACCAGTCCATTTGGGGCACCCTGAATTATATTTATGGAATGCCAATCTGTTAAAGATTGGCAAATAGAGCACATACTTCATAAGATTACGTACTTCATAAGGCCTACAGAAAAGTATTTATCGGAAATTTTGTTTATAGACATGGATGACGCATTTTTTCAGAAACAATATAAAACTATATGATACCTGAGTTTTTCAGACAGGTCAGTAAAAGTAGAACGTAAAATTAGCTATTTTGATGTATCACTTTAGAAACCTCAATGTAAAGTAAGGGTATAATTTAGGTACCATTCTTAGAACCCTACCGTATAGCACAGAAAACCACTTACTATGGAGCGATTTACCATACCGGGATATTAATTACTTCGTTTTATCTGAGTTTAAACTCAGTGAAGAGATAGCGCTCTAAAGATCTCCACCATGCATCATTTATGCATAAGAAGTGCAGTAATCCCAAGAAATATTTCTTCATATAATACAGTCTCTATCCCTCTAGCATGGTCGCCATTTCGCTCTGCGCTGCTTTGGTATTCAAACTCAGCCCACGTGTCTAACGGTCCGGTAAGACCTCTTCAATATCGAATCGACTGCCAAAGTTGCCAGGAAACCTTCCGTGAAAGAATCCAACCTATGGGCGGCATTCCTGTAGACGTCCATCCTGTGAGCCTTCCCTCCAAACCCGAACATCCGTCCGAAAAACTCCATTCGATCCCCCTCTATAATTTTATTCCACCCTCCCCACTCTCCTACCGAACCCACGGCGAAGATATACTTCAGCAACCGCATACCCATCTCAGACGATCAGCCTCAATACCTCAGCCCCCTCTACGATAGCACCGAGCTTTGAATCATGCGTATCACTAGTTTAGATTTTTTTATTTCACCAAAGGAGAAATAAAAAAATCTAAACAGCTTCAAAGAAAGAAAGCGACCAATTCTGCGATACATTTTTGAAAACATTATTGCATTGAATTTACATCACAAAATTAACGTAATTGGCGCTGTTAACCGATTTAACCTACATTGTCTGCATATGTGTAACTTAGGAAATATACTCAACATAAACTTTGTATCCGCATAGATAATTTAAGATTATAATTAAAGCATTTGAAACTACAACAACGAGAATAAAAAAGGAAGGATACATTCTTTCCTCACGCAAAATGATCTCTTTCCGATTTATTTTCATTCAAAATAATATTGATATTAAAATAATTAAACTTATCTTTATCATCTTTACTCATGGTTACAAATACCTACTTATTGATTCCACCCGAAAAAACTCAATTTTTCAGAATTTATTTTGAATTTTCAGACAAAGCATGAGCAACTAATCTCATTCGAATAAATCGTATTTCAAACCGCATACCCAGTACAAAAATTTTCCGCAAATGAACAAAACACAAACTAATGGTACATCCAGTGTAAATAAATCTAGAGTGGTAACGTGTAAACTACCTTAATGTATTCCAGATAGTGATACTACTTGGAATAGATCTTAGTTGGATAAATAAAGCCGCTTTAATCTCCAGCGTCTACAGAGAGTATGATAACGCCATGGAGATAATACAAAAAGGTGAACAAAATCGGGTTTAAGATAATCTATAACTTGTTTGTGTACAATAAAAAGTGACCGATGGCGCCAGCAATTAATCTCTTTTCATTACACTTTTGAAAAACATCCGGAATGATTGATTTGGCCTACCCTGTAATCTCGTTTGGCTTGAATACACATCCGGAGTCTCCTTTACAAAAACTGATCAGACTGTGTTGGGTTGGATGACTTGGCAATACAGAATTCTCTCGCCTATGCGTTACTCGGGGACACAAATCAACCGAAAGGGTAGACCGACAGGAATAATTCAAGGACAACTACTATAAACAACCATAGACTTATCAATCAGTTTCAAAAATGTTAATAAATAAACTCTTTATGCCTTTAACTATTCTCCTATGAAATTTGGCTGAGAATGTTATAATTAATTGTAATATATACGAATCAATCATAATTAATTAAATACTTATTATAACAACCAGTTACTAAAATATTTTTTAACTTTAATAACTATTCAAACCGCAATTACTATTTTAATTTGACTACGGATTGCCAAATGGGTAATGTGTTCGCCATTAGTGAAAGTAGTCCCAGGTTAAATTCCGAGTGAAAGAGTATGCGCAAAATTACCTCATCCGTCAAAGTACTTTTAACAATATTATTACTATCTTGAGAATTCCTCTGATGGCTGTGAATGAGGAAAGAGTCACAAAATACTCCAAACACCATCAAAAATGAAATGGTGTCAATGGTGAATCATTTTTGATGGTGTTTGGAGTATTTTTTTACTCTTTCCTTAATACTATTACTATCAACTACTTTCAAAAGGTATGTTCCGAGTCAATATTGCTCAAGAAAACAAAATCAGACACTGCTGTCTGCAATACTGAAATAATCAATGGAAACATATCTGCAATAAACATTTTATTTGAGGCCTTACTAAAATAGATACATTGACTGTTGATTGTTTATAAGTCCTAAACTAGAAAGATTTTTTACTTTAATCCTCTCTAAATTAGTCGTAAGAAAGCAAGCTTTCTCATTTTCTTCGGGTATGAAACAATATCATTTGCTTTAAAACTTTCTCCTTCGACGTAAGCTTTCACTCAACATTCGCGAATGTATGAGCATTTTGATGCTCAGCTTTTTAAAGAACAGCATATTCATCAACATCTTTCAGTAAAAGATGAAATACAATTTTTGCTTAGCCGATTTTAAAAGAAGATAAGTATGGATAAGTTAAATAAGAAAAATATTGATATTCTAATAATTTTGTTCTTTTTTTAGTTCGATCAAATTTCTATGGGTCATCGACTTTAATTATCATCATTAACATTATAATACAGAACTGATAATTATCACCGTATTTGTAATATCGAAATATTCGGCTCTTTTGAGAAATAAACAAAGCGTTTGAAATTCTATATAGCTTTTCTTCAATTGAATCTAAATAAGCTATTCAGTGATCAAATTATTGGAAATTTCCGAATGATGGCAGTTAATATCGCATAAAAGACAGTTTCTTGATTCACTCAGGTTCAATCTAGCGGCCACTAAATTTTTACAGCTTAACTCCCAAAAGCAGCCCACTTTTACGGCCTCCTTTACTCCTGCGGTGAGTTATCAAGATCGCTCGATCGATCATTACGGCGGGGATCGCAAGTTCATAAAGAAACACGTCTATAAAGACGGCTTTTTCATCCACAAAAGATTAGCTTCTGGAATTTGCATTCACGATTTTTTTTCAAAATTAATATCATTCGAAAGAATTGAAATTATATTGGTTTTTATGTTACCGAAATTCATGATAAGAATGACTGAGGAAAATTGAGTTACAATGGCACGTGTAATCAATCGAATTATTTGACAATGAAACGATGTTAAGATTAAACTAGAATCACATTGAGATAAGTTTAAGATAAAATTCATAATTCGTCGAAATTATAAAATATCTGAACACTCCATCTCTTAGAAACTAAAAGATGAGAGCCAACTGATATCAATCCATTCCTCAAATTTAACTGCATAGATTAAATAGATTGGCTTTATTTGCGTATAGCTGTAAATTTTGCGATGTGCTATCAATTTAAACTAAATAACTACCATGTCATGATATTTCGTGCATATTCAAAAACGAAATTCGACTTCACAGTTGAATTTTATCCCCCTGGATGACGATTTTCCAATGAAATTCCGTTAGATAGTCTCGGGGGTTGTTCACAACTACTACCTTTATTAAAATTTGAAGAAAAAAATTGAAATTTCATTTTAAATAAAGATTTCCATCGCTCGGAAGACCAGCGCAGTCACTCGGTGCATTCATCCATTCACTTCTCCTTTCTTTGTACATTTGCCTCCTTCACGTCGAAAGGTGGCACAAAGTAAAACTCAACCATCAAAAATCAGTCCTTCCCTCATTTTTTTCCGAACCAACCGTGTTTCTCGTGATCGGAAAATCCCGCCTGGACAGAACACGTACGGAACAGCGCGGGATCACCGCATCGCAACGAAAAAAAAAACACCTCTTCCGCTCCCATGGGACCATCCCATCTCCCCACACCACCCCACGGAGCCCCTTATAACACTCCACGCATCCCCGCAAACCCCATCCCCAAACCTCCACCATCTTCGAAGACCAAGAGACCCCCACCCCATCCCACTTTTTTCCGAGCGATTATCTCCTTTACTCGAGAGAAGCCAGCGACTCCCAAAATCGCCTCGGGGTTAAACATCGAGAGAGGGGTGAGAAAAGAAGCAGAGCAAAAGAGGGGTACAAAGCCCCGGAGGTGGGCGCCCTACAATTTCTCCGTCACCGCCATTGGGGCCGGCGCTGTGGCCCTCGGAGGCCACAATTAAAGCCCCTGACGAGCCTCGGGACTATTCCTCCACCTTCCCCTTCAACGTCGCCCCGGGGCAAAATAAGCAGCGGTGGCGTTCGGAGTGGTTCTTGAAGTTTTTGCTTTCTTGAGCGCGACGGCGGCCCTCTCTCCACCGACTGCTTTACACGCCTCATCTTCGGCAGACAGAGCCCGATTTGGTTTTTCTAACACTTGTATAAACCACTCCCACTTCGAGTTCTTTCCTTATTTCTTCTCTCCTACCCCAACCCCCTCTACTCCCTCACAAACAAACCCTCACCTCCTTCCGTCTTTCTCCAGTTCTCACGTCTGTCTCTGGAAAAGTATCAACTAAGTCGTAGGAGCTGACCCTCATTTATGGGTAACCTATATTAAGCTAGGCACCTTCGAATCCAAAACGCTGATTGAATGAAATAGATGATGCGTCATTTGAAAACCTACATCGAAAGTTCGGCACACAAAATATACAAACAAGGAAAATATTCCAGAGCGAAGATTCTACCGGAAACTAGTATTGTTAAATTTGTGGAAACGGAAAAGAAGAATATTTCTGGTCCTCCTCTAAGATGAGTCCGAGCAAAAGACAAACCCAAGTCCCAAAATACTCCTATCAAGAATAAATCAATCAGATGACAAGTTTCAACATCAAAATTGAAGATGTCATAAGAGAAAAACTAAAAGAGTATTCTAGTAAATAATATTCTTGAAATCCATCATGATATACGAGAACGAAAATATCTCTTAATGAAGAAGAAAATATAGATATCAGCAGATTGAAAAAAAATAATTTTAATTATAAAACTTATAAATCTTACGGTTTTATTTCGTTAGCCGCTGAAACTTGCAACAAAAATGAACACATAACGTGAAGCAGAGGCGGATATAAATACTTGCCAAGGAGGGGAGCAGTTTCGGACAATTTGCTTATACAATAATTTTAAAATAACCATAATCTCATTTACCTAAATTCTCTATATTTTACCATTAAATGGATTTTATCGCGAATATCAATTATGTGTAAAGTAATTGCAAAATAACTTCACCATTATTTTATAAATTTGAACCTATCGTTACGTCTTGAGTAAAATTCCTCTTTCGCGATGTCATCAACGTCGTGAAAAAGTCGTTTAATTGATACCGCAGAAATTTCCAACTGATGTCGAAACGATCCGTCACATCTGAGTGAGCCATGATTAATGGTTCAACTTTCATTAGTTTTTATTGGGAGGATAAATTCAACTTTTGAAAGATGAGAAGTTTATATAACAAAAGATTTTCTTAAAGTTTCTTAGTTAAAGGAAGTTGCCAAATAATTTATATACTTAATTGCACACATAAGGATTTTTATCAACCTCAATAATTGTGCTCTTCTTGTAAAGAACCTGCTAAGCTAAGCAATGTTCAATTCGTATTTAGGAGATACTATATGAATAAAATCTAATTGAACTTTTAATGAGTCTTTTTTATCTATTTTGTTTCGCATCTCTCCCCTTTCTACTTTTAACTTTATGAGGTTGGAATAATTAATGTATGCCGCAAGAAAATTCAGTTTCATCACACTCAAAATCTTTGAGAAAAACTTCCACCCAAAAATGAATAGCATAATTAATGTGCATATTTAATAACTTCAATACAAAATTTTCCTGGAAAAGGAGCTACGATTTGAGAGCGATGAGTAAGCAATAATACTTTATTCATAAAGGAAATTCCATGTTATGTTCCAGTATGTTAATGAAGTTTCCTCAAACTTTCTCCCTATATAATACAAAGGATGTCAAAAGACGTCACTCAAAAGTTTCAGTTACTGTCAAAGCTGTATAATGAGGTTTATAAAATTAAATTTAAATAATGCCGTAATTAGTCAAGCAAAAGGTTCTCCTGGGTAAATGTTCTGCGACATTCGGTATATTAGGCTGTATATAAAATAATTAAGAGTATTTACAACTATTTTCTAATAATTTCTTATATTACAATAATGTATTGTAAGATTAAAAGAATATTTCGTGAAGTGTTAAAAAAACTTGATTTTTCATACTTTGGGTTTTTTTTACTTTTTCAGGGATCCTTGAAGATAAGTTAAAAAGAAAACCACGTATTGCAATTCCTTGGATACTTTGACTGCAATGCTTCGTAACCAAAGTGGAAACAAATACCAAAACATACGTAAGTAGCAGTTTGAACACGGATTGAGAAGAAGGCGTCCCCGGTGCCACCTACAATTAAATACCGTTTCTATACCTCTGGTATGAATAAAGATGAAGTTTACACTTTTGAAGGATCAAAACGGGACCGACTGTAATTATACGTGTATGAGTATATTGTGTCCCGAAAAGTTTTCTTTGGTCTGTCCGCATGCAGCCATGATTAATTCAAAAGTTTTCTCGGGAGGAGGGTCCCTGAATCGTATTAGGAAGCCATCTTTGTTTTGTCCGCTCTCTCTAGTCGCCCAGTTTCCTCAGAAACTCCCCCACATTCACAGCTTGGGTTTCCCATTAGCATCCGAAGAGAGAGAGAGTAAAAGATTTTGCTATATCATGAACGGCTTTGTGAGAAGTCGCAAATTTATTAATTCCTCCTCTATTTCACTAATTTCATTTGGCATCGTCTGCTGAAATCCAGACTGAGAATAAATCAAACCAATGATTTCCTGGTGCTTATGACAGCCTCAGGCGATTCATTCGAATAAATTTAAGTTTTTGTTGTCTCGCAATAATTTACATCACAACGAGGTGATCGAGTAATCCTCTGCATAAAAAAACCTACTCGATCATTGAACTCTCACGACTGCTTATTGATCATTAAGTATTCAAACTTGGTAATTCTTACTCGTGACTTAATGCAACTTATAGTCCATATCCAATGTCTTAACAGACATACATTTTAAAACTGCATTCCAACTAGTGCTATGTTTTTCATAATTATTTCTCCGTAATTGTGTTGAATTTTGAACAAAAATCTTTAGCCATTTATTTAATAATATAAATTAAACGCAAATTATTCTTCCGAATCCTAATTTTATGTATAGCAAAATTATTTTTTTCTACTTTATACCTTTTAATTATAAAAGTACTGCGAATAAAAAGAAAATGTATCTACCTGAAGTCTTTTCATAATAAAATATAGGTCAATAAAGTATTTAGTTAAAGAATTTCTTTCAATGCTCTTTGATTTCAATCACGAAAATCTTTCCTCGATGATTTTAACAATCTATTTAAGTGACAGCACGTCTTTCACATCCCATGTGCCATGTTTTTTATTTGGCATGTGCTATACTGACCGCAATAGAGTATAATAATAAATGCGCTTCTTATGTCTCTAAGTATGTGCAATTGTGTACATTGATGTATATTGAGTAATAAATTTATTTTTATTTTTTCCGTGGGTTTAATACTCCACTAATAATTATGCAATGTGTCACTTTTGGTGAATGTGCCATAGGTTCACCTATTATTTTCTGAGAGGTTCTATACAAATATAGCGCGGTTTCATCATCTTTCTCTAGATGGTACCTATATTCCGTCATCTATAGAGAAAATGGGATTCACTATAAGTAACCGATAAATTCAATATATACAGCATGGAAGTTCCTTTCATTCCTTACTATTATGACTCTTTCGTAAAATTAAGCAAATCTGTACAGATTGCAGTCAGATGAGAAGAAATACTGTAGAAAAAAATATTTAGAAACAAAGAAATAGACAAATATAACCTATATCGTTTCAATATTATTAAAAAAAGGAATCGATCCTTCATTTCTTCTTTCCGGAAAGAACCACAACATGATTCAATATTCTATTGTCACCAAATCTAATTGTAAGAAATGTCTCCATCTCTGTTTACAAGCCACTCTCCGGCACCTCTTCGATTCAAACCACATCTCCACCGACACAAGAATCGACGCTCGGGAGCTCAACGATAGCAAACGGCCGCTCTATTGGCGCCACAGCCGCGGACCTCTGCCGGCACCACAAATAAAAGTAATCAAATCACGATTTATTACGAGAAGAAAAAATACGGATACGTATTGAGGAGAGAGACTCCGCCATCCGGTTCCTCGTAACCAAAACGGCGAGAGGAGGAGAGAAAAAGAGAGAGCGCAAAACGCATTTTGACAGCCCTAAATCAGCCCTCTGTCCCTCTTTTTCCCTACCTTTTTTAATAACCCCCTCTTAAAAATCCCTCCCCTATTTAATTCCATTCACTGCGCGCCGTGGCGCCGCTTCTCGCCGGCCTGTGCTGTCATCGTCTGCCGCTCGGATGCCCTCCCTTGCCTTCGACGGCCCTTTGACGCACGGTTCTCAAGGGGCGGGGAGTGCAGTCACGCACTAGACTCCCTCGGGACGGAGGATACCCGCGGGAGAAATCCGGGATGGCCTTCCCCGTCGATCCTCGGAAGGATCTCTTTCGTGCGCCGGGGAATGACGTGCCCCCTGGGGCCAGAAGATTATTCGCGCCTCTTACACGTGAGATGTCTCTTAGGAGTAAACAAATAATGTCTCATCCTCCATCTGCTTGCCGACCCTCCCTCCCAAGAGGGTCGACTACACTTGAGGGAACGATCTCATTCAAGGAGTATTAATAATGGACCTATGTTATTCAAACAAAACATCGTAAAAGCATCAATCTTTTACATCTTCCTAATTAATCTTGAGTGATTTTTCGTATACAAAAATGGCACAAAATATTTTTGATTAATCCGATACTGAATAAAAAAGAAATAGAAAAACTATTCAAGTATGGTAAAGCTATCCTAAGTGCGACATATCCAATTCGAATTCCTGAAGAAGGTAATTATGAAGTCCGTACGAGGAGAAAGTGTACATACACCCGCAAGGAAAATTTCATCGCGATTCGTATTAGCTACCGGGGAGAGGTGAAAAAAGAAACAAACAGAAGGGGTTGATCCATAAGATAATACCACTCCATTAAGTCTCTGATTCTGAATAATCTCTGCTACCACTAGTTCCTGAATACTTTTTGCCAATCAAAATTAATTTAGCCCTTTTATTAATAACCGTGAATTCCTACATTTAACTAATTGTTAGGAGATGAATAAAATATCAGTAAAGAATTCAATTCCCAGAAACCCTGCGTAAGATCCACGTAACAGAATTAATGTGGAGGTGAGGTAAACATAACTGAAAAAGTACTTTAGATGAAAGTAACTACCTCAGGCGTACTTTGTGGAACTCCTCTAATGTAATGGAAACATTAATACCAAAAGTAAATCGTACAGTAAAACATGTTTTTATGTGGGATTTAATACTGGTTTTATTATTTATATCAAAGTATCATAAACACCTAATTGAGTTAATATCCAGTCTTCTAAAATTTTCTAATGATTTGTTTTCTTCTTCACAAATACATTTTCTACGAGAATATTCTACGCGATTTTCTACTTTCCTACATTTTTGCCCAAGAATACTTATGTCCATCAACTAAAACCTCTCCCACATTGGTCATCTTCCTTTTTTCCTCGTTCTTCACAGCATTCTTTACAACTTTCTCGAATGAGATCATTCACCCGGTTCGTATCGGTCCCAAAGAACGGGTCGTCCTAATTGTAGAAACTGTAAAACCGGTTATTACAGAATATCTCCAGCGTTATAGCGCTCAGTTACTGTTTTCATTTTTTAGAAAAAAATCAGACCTTTTCCCCCTCATGCATTGCTAATCTTTGAGAGTCATCCGCGCTACTGCATCACGAGCGTCGAGAACTATTAACAAAAGCTATCAATCGAAGATGTCGACGTAAAAACCTATAACCGAAGCAAAACAAGCGATTGGTTATGAAATTCCTCTCGATAAAAGAGAAAACTTATATTCTTCGTACTAAATGTTCCATCGACTAATCCCAAGGAAAAATCCCGGATCTACCGATTTCCGGTCGGTTGCTCTCCCAATTAGGATATCCGGGTTCGAGCTTCGATCCTGCCAGACAATTTGCATTCACACTCTTAATTAGTATTTTTCCTAGGTGCACGACTTTTTGTACAAATTCACCAACATACCTTCCCTTTTTAATAGACTAAATGATCAACTTCTTAGCGTTAGAAATTATACCTCTTTCAGCTAATTTCGATTCACAGGATTCAATATAACTTAGATTTATTAAAGATGACAATTCGAGTGATCATCAGGTTACCTTAATACAAAAACAAGGTTTGACATATTCTGCAACCATTAACAAATGGAGTTTGGCTTTCATTCCTGAAGCCAGACACTGGCTTCAGGAATGCAATACCGGAGGTGTAGGAAGGATTCTTTTTCCATCTTTATTTATTTATAATAATAAAAGTTTTAATTTTCCTCGAAAAGGTTTATTTAATATGAAGTATTCTTCCTATATATCTCCTTAAGCTCAAAAAAATCATCTCTGTACTCCCATACGTCCATTACCCCGATTCTTTGCATACAAACGCGATTTTTTTTCATTTCCTACTCTTTCCCACTCTCTATCGTGTGCAAGATCTTCGGCTGCTGCTACGAGAATTGTCGTCTATTTTTTCAGTGCATGCGTGCGTACTCCTAACCCATTAGCTGACCTCCATCTGTGACGAGTGCTGCCACCTGAGGGAGGAGTCGAAGGATACGTTTTGTGCTATGGCGTGAGGACCGCGAAGAAAACACTGAAAAGATAGGCGACACGCCTTTTTGCGTGCATCCGTCTATGCATGAAGTGGATAAAGAGAGTTGCGAGAGAGGATTAGAGACGGAGATCGCACGCAAATATCACGGAGGATACATGTGTGCAGCGACATCCCCGTGTTTGTGTACTCGCGGATCGCGTTTCAACTGTTTGGCGTGACGGTCGTATTATGGGATCATGACCAATTTGAAAGTTTAATTCACGCAAAAATACACCACCGCCGAGGCGGACCATCATGAGAGTGAGAACTTACTCTATAATTACAGATAAGAGTGACATTTCTGCTAATTGCGTCGCTACTTCGGGGCAGATGAAGTCATTTCAAGTCCGATGGGATTTTTGAATATTCGAGACCATGTTCATGATGACATGATTTAAGTTGCCATCCATGCATGTTGATACCCAAACCAACACATACATATTTTTAATACACATTAATATGTATTACTTTATAATTTATTGAGCGTATGCAATTATTAATAGTCGAGAGCTAATTGTATGCATAGTCTTGCAAGACAGACGTTAATCCTAATGAAATCAAGATTATTGCAATTGGGGAACCATATTCACTATTCACTCAATTTGGAGCCGCTTCATCCCCTTAAAAAATTCGACACAATTTCATTGTGTGTATTTTACTCTACAATGGCAAGATAAGTTTGAAAACGAAATTTCACTTTCGACAGCCCTTGAATTATCGTTATGTTTTACCGAAAGAGCTATGCTATTTATCTCTTTCTTTGAAAAGTTAATAGTCCAAGCGGGAGCTATCTGCCCGTTGATTAAACACACCGCTTACTACCAGCATTCTCGCTTTCCAGTGCTTGCATATCGCACAGCCACCTTCTCATTTACTAAACCAAATTTAAAAAAAGGCCTAGGAATCACTAAAAAGGCAGACGGTTGGTTGATTATACAATGACGTCTCTTGAAAAAATTTCGTACTTGATGTGGAACCGATGGTATAAAATTAGAATCAGTAATCATTATTGTTCCAATTTTTCTCAATTCTCGTAAATTAGAACACGTTTAATCGAGTATCCGGAATGATACCACTTTACCCATCACTTGCTTAGTCCAGCAACATAGTGGTGGTAGATCTAGTCCACAAATATTGGTGAAGGAACAGTATGGAAATACACTCATTCGGTATTATTGGAAAAATATATCCAACGCATAGGAGCAAGATGGAGCTCTTATTCATATTTATTCTGCACATTAAATAGAAAAACCATTAAGAGTAACCACATCAGATAAGCATCAAAAAACGTTAAGTAAAAATTTTGAAATTGCCAAAAATATTTAAAAATACATTAAAAGCTTCACTGATATTATTTGAAAATGCTAACGTCCAAGCAACGTCTACATATTTCTTCTTATACTATGTATGAGTTCATATTAATTATTGAGTACCAACCTTAGCACCATTAAAACAATTCATTTATACTGAACCAAAGAGAATAAAGTATAAATAAATTGCGTATAAACACTCTATTATTTTTAGTATGGAATACCACTAGATTAAGGCATATACCATCCAACGTACTTAGTACATTTAGTTAGACGAAAGAAAATGCCAGAAAATTTGAAAACTTGCGATTAAATAATAAGTTATAGCGAATCTTATCAGGCGCTTTCATCAATTTTTAAAACAGAATAATTTATTATACTTAATCAATATAAATCACCTTACGTATGCACATGAAATAAGGTGCTCAAGAAGAGTGGAGCAAGTTAGAGTTAATGCTTCTCGTAAGCTAATAACTAAATTTTCGTAATAGTTAGATAGCTCCTTCCGCTAAAGACTCACTCGTTAATACCTTATTATCATAAATGATAACAGCAATTCAAGCAAACGACCTTCGCTGAATTCATTAATTAAATCATATGTTAATTTTCAGCACGTTAATTGAATAGAAACTATGGATCATTAAGAACACAATGCGATTAAATATCAAGTTTTCCCATTATAAATTACGATGGTGTGCTGAAAATCTGGATGTAGAAAATAAAAGAGCTTATTTTAATTAATAATAGGTTATTGGAAATTTCACCGTGAGATTATTTCGTTTATAAGTTACCATAGATATTCTAAACAGAAAACGATAAGCACACTATGATTAAGCAAACCTCCATGTTGAAATACTCTGGAGAATTAAACGCTTTAAGATTATTTTCTGAAAGTTTCTATACGAATATAGCTCAGTTTCATCATCTACCACTACATGTTATGTATTTTCCATCATCTATGGAGAAAGTGGGGTTCAGTATGCGTAACCGATAAATACAATGTACACTACAGGTACGTTCCTTTCGTTCTTTATTCTTATGACTCTTTTGTAAAATTAAACAAATCTGTATAGATAGCAGTCAGATGAGAAGATATACTGTAGAAACAAAAACATTTAGATACAAATAATATTTAGAAACATATAATCTGAATATACAGGAGTAGGGATAGGAACAAGAGTGAAATGTAAGAGGCTATGAATAAACCACGATGCATTCTCAAAAGTGTACTGATATTAAAGAATGCCTCATCAAAATGTTTTCATAAATTCTAGCAAGCCTTCAGGAAGCATCCTGTAAATATAAATGTATTGGATTGATAAGAAATAGGTTCTAAGATTAGCAAACAATTTCCTATTATTGATACATTCTTAATGCTGAGATAAATCAACTCTCTACTCAAGTACAGAAGACTATTTTGAAGATACTTGCATTTATGAATATCCAAAATCCTAGAAAATATATATACCCTTCTCATTTAGTAAATTTTGCAATAAATAAGTCGCAATATTCAAAGTCGTCATTCATTTCTTTCTTCGCAAACGTTTTAAATCAGAAATAAAGAATTAAGTAGCGGGTTTGTGGTATACTGTCACCTGATATGATAAACAGACTCTAAACAAAGGAGTATTTAAAGAATCAAAGCTGGCGGCGATACTTCCTTTTAATTAGTAGTAAGTTTACGCTTCAGTCGGTAGGTGATGCTATAAGCTCTTCGGATTAGTCACGCACGCTTTCATATGTGCCCCACAGAGGCATCTGTTGTCGAAGGATGGCATAAGCGGCAGGAGGTATCGGCAAGTTAGCGCGGGAAATTCGGTTTGGAGTGAAACCATGAGTATCGCCACCGAAAATCCTCCTATCATGCCTTTGCATTGAGTTTCTCATATTTTCAAGAATTCAATAGTAAAAATCAATAATTTCCGATTCAAAAGGCAATATTTTCGGAGAATTTGGACGAATTCCCCCAATACAGAAATTACTTCACGTGTTCTACACTTTCGCAGACACTTCTCAGGTATTTGAAATTTACAAATTGTACATTCAAGAAATAGTTAGGAATCGGAAAAACCACTTATTGATCACTGGTCTGTCCATCCGAAACTATATGTTCTCAAAGGCTGTACCAATCAATGGAGAGAAGATTTTATTTTCATTAATTCCATACTTAATGGGTGTTTCTTTACTAATAAGTATTAACTGATAAAACAAACCACAACCAGGATATCCAATAAAAAGCAAACTCAACGTTTCTTGTTTAAGCCTCAGCCATATTTCTAAAATGTAAACGCTCTCATTATTTAATGTCTTCAAGCGGATACCTTAATATTTATCCCATCAGATAGACATAAGGGTTCAAAAAGTCATAATTTAGGAATTGAAAGCGATCAAGGAACGGAAACTTCTTGATACTCACAGATGAACACTTTCATTCCTAAGATGTTGCAGTGATAATTTTAATTTGTTCTGAAATAATGGATCGCCTTGTTTTAATGAAAGATTAGAGAAACGAGTTTGATTTATAGAAGGATATCATGAAATTCATCCCTACTCTACTTTCACTGGCACAGACTAAAATTTCCGTATATTATATTATATGATAATTAAACCTATGAAAAATAATTATCCGATGCGTTTAATTTTCCAGAATACTTCAATGTTAGTTTTCGCTTTGTCGTACTTAGGCAATAATTTTCCGTTTACAGTAACATTTCATTCAAAATTTAAAACATGGTAATATGTCCCTTTGGTCTCACAACCACTGAATAATTTAATGTTTTGATGATTCAATTTTTAAAGATCGTTAGCTGCATAACTATTATTTACCCATACCTTTCCGTTTACTGTTTTTATGATCTATACATTCATTCCCTCTGTAAAAAACCTTAAATCTTAACAATCATTCACTACCAAAATGATATATTATTATTTCTAAAAATTAAATTCTTAACTATCCGTTGATGCTGATTTTGTAAAAATACAAATCAGCAATTTTAGATGCAATGCATTATCTATAACCCATTATCATAATGATGGTAGAGGATTAAATATTTAATGAATTATCTATTATGATCAATAAAGAGATAAAAATTCCTTATAAACAAGTACTTCTTGAGTAACTATTGTAGTAACTTAGAGGAATCGCCATTTAACTATTCACGTTACTTACGTACATATGCAATACCTCATCGGACTTCGTACCATCGACCCAATGGAAAATACACCCTTTTACGAAACCGCTCTTAAATAGCGATTTAGTTCAGAACGGTGTGTTAAGTAATCAGAAATAAAAATTTTAAATGTAAATCAATAAATAAAGAAGGAGGATTGGCGAAGGAGGTATATCTGAAAGAACCTTCAGATATAACAACAGTGATAAGAAAATTCACTTTTATACATATTGAAGTACCAAAATAGTATTATTCAATCCAAGAAACTTCTCCGAAGGTGAAAATTAATCTCAATCATGTTACGATGATTTTAATTACACAATTCAATAATATACTACTACATATTGATTTGCATGGATAAAGGAACATCTAAGGTAAACTAATATACCCTCTTCCCAGACAACTTCCTCAGTATATACTAATTGCCCGTTTTTGTTATTAGCTTTTGGAATAAAATATTAAAAATATGGTTATCACTATCAACTTTTTTTAATTTTCAGATTATTTTAATTAAATAACAATTATTCCTGTTTACCCTGTCTCTGCAGTGTACAATATCCCAAATTAATATTGCATAATGAAAATGTACGTATCTATGTACTCATGCATGTTTTATCATGCCTTATTCTCTGTAACTAAATCGTATTCTTATACGTGTCTCTGACAGTGTCCTCAAGTTTTTTTTTAGTTTTCGATACCTGAACCTGAGGAATGAAATATTAAATGAGAAAGGTTATTACTTCCTTATGAATTTTCTATTTAGATTACAAAGCCATAAATCTGAATAATTTTGCGTTTTTCTGTACAAAACCAATAAATAATCAATATAAAATGTGAGGATATAAGCGTGCTATAAATGTTGATTCTAGCTGTTCGAAAGTATAACTCTTTCAAATGAAATAAAATAAACTTGTTATTACTTAATGTGAATGAATGCTCCTATGATATAGCGGCAAACTCCCAATAGATTTATCTTCAAAGCACGGTATGATTGGAAGCATTATGGCTTAAAAATAAAAAAAGTCAACGGTATAACGATTCTTTATAAATATTTTATAAAATTGAAAATAAATTTTAATTGAGTATTAAATATAAGGAAAGAATTTCACCCAAATTTTAAAAATCTCTGATCACGATAATACGATGGCATGAACCAGTTAAAACATATTTAATAATCGCCAATTATTTATCTAGATAACGCATCAAGCCAAAGATTACATAATAACGCTCAAATTTGGTCGAGTTTTATTCACAAACACAAGGAGATTCAGATGGATATCTTATTTGAAAATAAAATATGTTATTGATTCCATCTATTGTAACATGATGAGCCCCTTCTGGTTCACATATTCGATTATCGATTATATTTTTCTTCCAGTCCTAATATTTAAATATTCGCATTTATAATAGCTTTATCTTTTTTCCCTCGACTGTTCAGCCTAATTATTCTTGGAGATCTGATGATTATGATGTTATCAAACATGCTTCGAGTGGATCTTCATCGATTCTGACAAAAACATTCCACCAAGTACGAAACAATTATTTGCATCCTTCAGAAATTAAAAGTATCACAAAAGCTACCAATTTAAAACGCGTATATCAATAATAAAAAATTGTCGATAAAACACACACTTTATCTTCCGTTACCTTTGCAACCCAAAACACCGACCTAATGACAGCATTTCCTTGAAAACGAATAGCCCTAGTCTTACGTATAACTCAGGACTGTCTAACCATCTCCATGCAGCCTGTTAACAAAAATCGGATTGCCTCCTTAAATTTTTCTTTCTTGGAATTTTTAAAAAAATTAACAATGCTGAACCTTAATAATTAAATTTTGATTGGAGTTATTCACTAAATTATAAACACTACTCGCTCTTAAGCATACCTGTAATAGAACAAACTAAAGAACCACAATCGATGAATTATTAATATTTAAAAATATGGCGGAGCGTATTTGAGTACCGCGAAGTCTAAACGGGGGTCTATGTGATCCAGTGTAGCTAATAGTCGGCAACATACACTGCAGAAGACAAGAATAGCTCCATTTCTTCCACCACTACAATTTTGATATTAACCATCGATACCAGTAGCTTCCGCAATGGAGTACCGAGGAGAAATTACCGCGTTCCCCTGAAAGCAGTCCACCCGACGAGTCAAAAAATAACCCACAACCGCGAAGAAGTGGGTGGATGCGGCAGGGCCGCGAAGGAGGAGCGGAATAGATATGTAAATAGATAAAAAGTCATGCATAATGGGCGGGCGATGTCGTGGCACTCTACGCGAGGGGAATGGGAAACGAGTGGAGTGGGACGGAGATGGTGCGCGAATGGTAAAATGGGGTGAGGGGCCGAAGAAGGGCCCTGTGAGGGCACGAGAGGGGTGGGGGGAACACCCTCAAGGGCGCCAGTGAGGAACTCAGGCGGTCTGAAAGGAAGTGGGCGGGATGGGAAATGAAATATGTCGGGACAGTGAGGGACTGGTTACCAACGCTCGGGGGCGGAGAGGAGTAAGGGGAGAGAAGAAGAGGATGGGAAAATAAGAGAAAGAGAGCGGTGAGACGGAGAGATAAAGAGGAGGAATAGAAACATGAGAGAACGGTTTGATAACTCGGGAGATTAGGGAGCGAAACGCAGTGGGAGATGTTAGAGCAATAGGCAGATAAGCTGTCGAGAAACTCGAAAAAAAAGCGCCTGCCTGATTGATTATTTATAGTTTGTAAATCCGCGCACTTTTTCCTCGGTCCCTCCGCATATGCAAAGTATCGGGAGAGGGATCGATTTGGAAATGAGACCGCTGCCGTAGATGCGATCCGCGCTATCTCGCAGACCACCCGGCATCGGCGCACGGAAGGAATGAAAGAAATGCAACTCGCATAGCGACGATGCGTAAGAGAGGAGTTCACTTCTGATACTATTAAATTAATGAATAGCAATCTATTCCGCCGAGGGCGTAAGGCAAAACCAAGTACGAGGTCTATAGTCCGACATCTGGAGAGCATAAAAGCGAATACCGAATAGACAATTTTACATTTTGTATTCCGCATCTAGTTACGGAAGTTCGATGCAAAGATTCATGTCCATCCTAAACATTTCCCTACCTTTACGAAGTGGTTCTGATGCTAATAACAAGATAAATAAAAATTCATCCATTCATCGATTTAGGAAAATGGAATTCATTATTCAAAATAAATTCTTTGGAGAATCTTCGAATTTAATTACAAGTTGATAATAGCAATGAAAAGCTTCGAGCTACTTAGGAAATGCTGGTTTGTGATCGTATTATCGTATTATCATAATATGATCGTGCTATCATAACACTATTTAAATAAACACTGGAAGTATGGAACTGAGCTCTTTGACTAGGAAAATTTAGATGTATTTATGCATGTACGAGTATTTATACAAGTACCTACTCGTATTTAATGGCTCCTTGACTACTGAAGTCATTTTCTACGTGATAGTACACACAAAAAACGATAACGCAACTTGAATAAGCGTTTCATCTAGTCAGGTATAACTGAAAATATTCTATCATTGGCTAATCCATAGGCAAAGTCTAGTATCTGACATTCAACTAAATTTAATTTAATTTTAATAGAAAGTGTGGTAAACATCGCGAATTTACAATGAAAGAAGATACAATCGCATAGGGCACACGAATGGAACAAATCGTAAGGGAGGAAAATAACTCATACTATAATGACAAATGGTAATAGGAAACACCTCATAGTCTCATATATAAATTCATTTATCTTATCAAATAAATCTCATTGAAAGTTTCCCCATGCCTCTACATCAGAGGTAACCAACCGTACCTATTTATGAGAAATCATTCAAAGGAGATGTTGTCCTCATATCAGCACAAGTAAATTTTAACGCTCGATTAGGATTAGGAAAATAAGGCCTGAATCATATTTTACTCGAAAAAAGTCTAAATTTGAAAGCATCAACCCGAAATTTAGAGAAAATATTAAGCATGAAAGAAATCAATTTATCTTAGAAATATAATTATTGCTCTGGAATTAAGCAAGGTTGAACTATACAACAGAAAACTTGCAGCTCATTACGCAGATGTTGGGGGAACCTACAGAATCGGATATAAGATTACATTTTCTATAGTCTTGTTTTAAGACGAACAAAAAGATTAATCAGCGTTTCAAAAGAATTCCATAACGATATTATAAAAAAAATTATAAAAATCATCAAATTACAAAAATAATGAGAAGGACATTTATTTATAAGAATCGGAAGATTAAGTTGCCAACATGCGTTTCTGAGAAATCGCCAAAGAAAGCGAAATCCGGAATATAATGAGGTTTAAATGCTTTTTCGTAAATTATTAGGCACGGAATGAGTAAGAATTTCCCGACAAGGTTGTGAGACAGCTACAAAAGATAAACAGTAAAGCTAAGACAGAGTTTTCAAAGATAATTTGAGGATTTGACTTCATAAACAATAACTAGTACAGTAACAACCGTAGAAATCTTTATCATCGTCGTATTTATGTGACGATTTTACTTATTTATTTAACTATTCCCTATTCCTTTACAAAGGAAGTCATTTAAATATATACATAGACAAGACAGTGTAAGCGAAAACTGGATTTAATAAACGGTTACTTAGAATTAGCTCCCCGGAATACATCCACAGAGTAAACTGAAACAGACGTTAGTAAATTATCATAAAAAAGAAGTGCTTTACCGATAATTTAATAAAAAGAGCCTTTCTATGAATTAAAAATTTTCATTACTATTACATTTGAGTCTCAAAAAATTAATAATAGAGAAATTCTTCGTCAAATAAACTTCTCTCATCGTTATTGAAACAAATAATTTTTCCAGTGATTAGCGAAATCATCTCCGATGAACATCTATGAATATCTTTATTTAAGGTGAATTTTCTTTTAAATTCACTTTCTTTACTTAAATGAAGATGACGAATTTCATTATTCGCGTGAGAATTCCGATATTTAAAGTGGAAAAAAATATTACTCAGACCTTATAAAAATAGTATCAATTATTAAAACTCAAAACTGAATACTAAAGATTGACGACATGGAAGAAAAATATATGAGGCGTACCCTCATCAGCATTTAGAGTTAAATGATTTTCGTAACGAATATTTGAGGTATGCAATCCATGCATAGTCGGTATTTATCATACATTTCTGATCATATATATACAAGAATGCCTATAATTTAGTCCCAGAGATTATACTACGACACACGTGCCTCCCCATCGATTGAAAGGCATAAAATAATGTAAACTATACAAAAGACTTCATTTTCAATACCTAAGAAAGGTGGAGTTTAATCAAATTTAGCCTTTTAGCCTTACGGTGACAAAAATCTACAATCTAAGATAATACACCTTAAACTATAAATATTTTAGCATATAATACCACCAGTACCCTAAATATGTTCAGAAAATTGAATTCTTGTGTTTGGAAAAAGGATCTTTCAAATTGAGAAATTTTCTCTCTTACTTCATTCGGAAATTTTTAATAATTACCAAGGTAGTAAGGTGGTAAACATCAAAACCTTACCCTTTGACATACATTGGCGCGAAAATTCATTTCAATCGACTATTTCCTAACATCGGTATAATTGTGTTAATGCAAAGGGAATTGCTCGATACAACTCTATGCAATATTCAACGATAAATTAGAACCAAAGGAAAGGCTAAAATTATTCGAGAATGATTTAATGAAATGATAAGAAAGGGTAATTATGATGTATGCATCAGAGAATACGAGTAGTGGAGTTATTAAAGCCTTGATGAAATGTGTCGAGCTGTCTACCAGCGTTTATTAGTAAAAGGTGCGATATTCATCATACATTAGCGTGAATGAATGGATATATCAATCATTATTTTCTTCTTAATTTATGATTTCAAGTTTTGAGTAATGTGCTATATTATCCTAGCGGAAGACGATTTTGAAATATATAAAGATTCTAATGAATAAATGCGCTATTTTTCGTAATTGCACTACTTTTGCATGTCAATGAATTAAATAATACTCCTATTACATAAGCATCCTATATTCTTCGGTTCATGAAAAGCAAGGCGCAATACTCAACAAATCCTAGCCTGAAGGGTCTAAAATTATGAGACTCCTCAAAATAAGCAACACATTGAACACCGAATTGCAAATTGTCGAATGCAATGAATCAGTAGAGTTGTCTAGAACTCCGTTGAATGAAACGGATACACATACACACTGAATGCGTAGACATTTGGTCGGCGAGTTCTGCTATCTATAACATTTAAGGGTTCTGATAATCGGAAAATTTAAGGGTTCGTTAAAAATATTTTCTTGTACATAATGGTAAAACTCATTAATTTTACCAGACGTTATAAATCTACTTTCATTCAATAGTTTGAATTTGTAATTGGATATTCATTTATCAAAGTTTTTTCCAGCATTATATGATGAAATTTTAAATCATTTCATTCTTGAATATTCTCTTCGTGGTAGGTACATACGTATCAGTTATCCTTAGATAATATTTATTTTAACTTCAGTCATCTATTTTAAATGAGTGTGTAATGCAAAGAAAAAATAGAAACGTACGCACTAATTCGAGTTTTTTTCCTCAAGTGCATTTATTTCGCAACAATCGATTCTCTCTTGAACTATCTTGCTAAATAGTTTTTAAAAAAAGCCCCGAGGAAAATGACGGAGTGTGTAATCGAAACGTAGGCGACAGCAATATCTCAACATCTTACCGGAGTAGAAACCCGAGTATATTTTATACATACTACTCACTAGGAAAACTGAAGATCTTTAAATACTCTCTTCTATCAAGCAGAAAGCCATCTGAAGGGAAAACAAATGACGTAGTATGTACAACTTACTAAGTGAAAAGTAATTCTTAGAGGTTAAATTAGGCGAACTATTAAGAACGTGAAATTATTTTCCGCCCTACAGCCTGTATTCATTGAATTGTAGAAAAGATGTACAGGTCATGAAAAAATAAGATTCAAGAATATTTTTGTCAAGAATATAACTTTTTCGAAGCGTAAAATATCTTTTCCCTTTTAGCGATCGCAGCATGGGTAACGTAACAGTTGTAAGAATCAATCAAAAAAGGTATTTTTTGCGTCTTGCATTTCCCTAAGCTGAGAGAATATAATCTAGCGAGCTTCGGTAAATCATATTCAATATCATTGAAGAGATATAATTAATAAAACTCATGAGACTGATTTTTCAGAAATATAAATCAGTTTCAACTATCCTATTTCTTCGAATTTCTTTTGACGCCCATTTCCAAATTCTTTCTTCTATTATATCACACCAAATTACTCCTTTCATTCCGTTAGGTGAAGTTATTGATTCAATTTCCCCAATGCCGATATTTTACCATCCATAGCGGTAAAGCATGGAAACCATTTTTGTAAAGCCAAAAACTTTACTGGTGATACGTCTATCAATAAAAAATTTATTCTAATTAATTAATTGCTAATATATTAAATTCATTTTCTGATTCATTAATGTCTCATATGGTTTACTCGTTCCTGAAATGTTCCATATCATCTGAAATTGTGCGGCATCATTTTATGAGCTCCTACGTATTCTTTTACAGAAAATCTAACAAAATTTACACAAAGGACAATTCATTCTCGACAACCTTAGAAAGAAGGAATATTGAAAATAAAAATCGCTTTGAATATTAAAATATATGAAATTCTATAACGAAAATATAAGAAAAAGATTTTATAATTTGACTTAAATGCCTCACTTGAATTTATAATTTGTTTAATATCATGAAATATGCTTAAATTCATTGAAATTCTTAAAATGTAGTTTTTGCCTATCAGAGTAACTAGATGTTAGATTTAGACAAACCTCTATCAGGCATGTTTTAACTAAATACCTATCGATAAGAGCATGGTCTTTGCACACTTCTTGTATATAGCCGAGCAAGGTATTACTTCGCTGCGTCTTAAACGATATAAGGATGCGCGGAAAATAAGACTATCAAAAACGGTTAAAAAATCACTCCCGGGCGAAAAAATGGACAAAAACGTCTCGTTCCTCATCAAAAAGTTCGCTCGTTCTCGAGGGGTGATATCGTAAGATCTACACGAGCTAAATATGATTCTCCCTTGGTAACGGTCTCAGTTTCCTGTGCGGGTTGCATGCACCGACACGCGGGGAAGCAGACCTCTTCTCCTTATCCAGGTCGCTTCTCTCAACTTCCGACGGATGCATTCTGCACCGACGTCAAAGCAATTTCGCCGCCTCCCGGCACACTCGCGTGTTCCTCCGGTGGCCTCTTTCTCAACCCCTTAAGTGCTCTCGATGCCTGCCATTATCGTCCCATCATTCCCCAATCAGCTCCGCCACTCTGGATGTTGATTTATTTACGATTTACCGCTCCCAATCGGGCATGAATTATGTCTAGTTTCTTGCTGATTGTAGCCATTTTACCAAATCGACCGCGAATGACGCCGCCAGAAGTGTGTTTGTCGACGATCGAGTCCAAACATATTTATTACGCGGAGAAAAAAGATGAAAATCGCTGCGTTGATTGTAAAGATTTCAGGTTGTTAAAGGTTCGCTTTTATTGACCCATTTGTCTACCTGACACTACGCGCAGAGTACTGAGAAATGTTTATGGCACCCTTTGGATTATGTCCAGAGTGTTTACTGCCGAGCTTAGAAATTGCACAATCTCCGCGAATAACTCATGAAAGCTATCCTATGAGAAAGTATAAAGCTGTCTCATTCTTGGGCACAAATAGCGCTTATTCTTAACGCTAAGAATTCCGTTTCGATTCGCTGGGACGGTATTAATGAAAGGCTATGGTAACGTTTTCAAGAGATTTTTTTTCTTAGGAAGTAAAATATGAAGATGAAGAGAATGAAGAAATATAATTCGCATTTCTCCTCTAATTTTCTTTCATTAATATTCCATCGCCAGATGTAAGAAATTAATGTGAGTAATCACCAAAAGTAAATTCATCACCCTGACCAACTTGAAAGAATTATAGTGTATTTACTGCCGTTATTGCATATCGTAATTTGTTTGTGAAACATCATTTATTACAGGAGCTTCATTTTGCTTTTAATCGTTCACCTCTTTTTAATAGGCGTTCCTAACTTCTATGTCGATAAAAATTTCGCAACCAAAAATTGGCTACTTCCAGGGAAATATTTCTACCTCCATAAAATTCGTATTGAAGCACTTACTAAATAAAAAATGTAACATATATACCCAGTGAATTTTCTCGTTATTTATTTACATCCCTAAATCACGCCTATTGCCCAATGTCAGTTGTTTTACCTTATTATTCCAATAATATTCAGCTCTTAGACGTGTAAATAAAAAATATGACTTTGAGTTACTTCAATTTACATGTATTTCAGTATATTTGAACGTCATCTTTTGAGAAAATTACTTTCAACGAACTTCTTTTTATTATTCCTTACGTCCGTGTAAAACAATGCATTACTCATATTTCTTCCCAGATCTATGTAAAACTGTACAATGCTTAATAAATAACTGAATAGAAACATTATCTCTCTTCAACTCAAAATAAGATTGCGGTATACGATCATCGGCATTTATCCAAATAGGCCCAATTCCAATAACATTTTGTCCTTTATTTCCGTCTTAGAAGCTTCAAAGCTGTTCTAATGACAGGCTTAATAGTCTGGATTCCCGTTGACTCCAAAAGTTTTTTTACTTCTGAGTACAAACTCTTTAGTGCGAAAGCCCCTCGACATCCTTCAGTGAGTCTTCAGCAATGAGAACATAAGAACAAGTGATGTCCTATCTATCAATCTGCGTAAATATCCATAATTTTCTTTATAATTGCGCCACTCCACCTCATTATCTTTATCGGACAAAGAATTTCGTCTCTATCAGCAACAGCCCTAGGGATTTCTGCGCCCCAAGCGAGGATTGTTTGGATTCCCCCGTCTATAAGTTTCTTAATTGATACCCTTCTAATGAGTGATAGGAAAGCATTGTTAGATTAGTATTGAAATAATAAAATTTTAGGTAAACAAAACATTTTTATATAATTATATTCTTATAAAGAATAAGAAAAATATTTTCTTTTTATTATTTTTAATATATTGTAGAAGGGAAAGGGGTTTTTAAATGCCCAGAAACCGGTGCATATGACCTTAGTTGTCGAGGCACCATTCTTATTCAACTCTACTTGGGCGGCCCTGATCTCTACACCCCAATTGGAAAAATTGCTTCGAATCTACAACATTCACGCCGTCACGTGTTTCAACACAATATGACACAATTTGTAATATTACGGTAGAAATGGATGCACACATTAATAATTTAAAATCATTTTCTTCTATAAGAACCTAAAATTATTGATTTCATAGTATACTCCTCTTAAGGTTCTGGAAACGCTTGCTTTCAAAAGAAACTAAGCATTATTGATCATTATGGTTACTTTCCTTTGTAGTTCCTGATGGTTAATACTTTTAAGTTTAAATTGAATGGCTAAACAGAAACTTTTGAATTCCAATAAAGGTGAAATATACGGTTTATACAACAATTCATAATCAGATTAAACTATGATTGTTGAATGAACTGCACTCCAGCTCTGGATTCAGCATACATCGACAACTCTTTCTATGGAGATGTAATCTCTCAAAGGTTTACATAAATGAGGCATCAACACCGAAGTTAAATCGGTAAAATATCTATTAACACCGATATACTTTCCCTAAAATCAGATTTCTGACAGCTGAAAGGGTTCTTTCATCACCCTCGGTACCGTAAACGTAGGAAATTTAACGTGATGAAAGAGCTAAGAGATCCGTGATACCCTCTTGGCTGCACTGATAGCACGTTTACCATCATTTAAAGCGCATTTTTAATTGGTTCCTGGAGGGAGGGCATGCTATGGACAGAAAATCGGGATTTGAAGAAAAATCTGAATTTTTGAGCTAAAGAATCAATTGCGGTCTATAAAGTCAATTATGCTGGAAGAAGGTGGTCGATACGTTGACCGCATGTCACCCATTTCAACTTGGTTAGGCCTTGATCCTAAGTGGCCATGGATCTGATTTACTTAAATTGAATTTTTAATTTGTGCGTTTTTTTATTATTTTGACCAGAAAGAATCGATTAACTTCAATGTGTTATGTGTTAAGAATCGATTAGTTTATTGATGAAGTGATTTCAACATCTAACCACTACAATTAGCATCCAAGTTGTTGAAATCCTTGATTTCCACGGCATCATAGAAATTTCCACTCATTTCGAAGTATTAACCTCATCCGCAAACACTTAAAACACTCAATCCATTTTTTATTCAGTGCTCATGAGACCATCAAATAATTATCATGCATCATAACATCTTCATTATCACCGATTAGAATTAGAATCAAAGCCTTCTTCCGCCATGAGACCTCTGATCATTACTTCCAATTAAAAAAGAAGTACTTCCTAACTTAACTACTTCTAACCTCGCTCATCATGGAGTAGCTTTTAAGCCCGGAATAAAAGTCAGACTTTTAGAGCTCATCATCCTTCGAACGATAGGCTTTTATTCCTCCGCCATTAAAACCAAGAGTTGAGCGCCGTTCCACTGGGATCGACGCTAATGGTTTCCGAAACGACCGAGAGGAGCTCATCTGCTCACCAAAGACACTGCCAGGTTTCGAAACAAATCAGACGAACCCGTCCAGAATTAGAAGATATTGACGGGATACCTAAACGCTGATCTTGAAGCGATTTTTTTCGCGAATCTCATCGAAGAAGGCTGGACACATTTCACTTTCTCGACGCTCCCCACCCCTTCCTCTCCTACAAAAACAGGAGCTCCCTCTGCATCCCACAAAAGCAGCCTCCGGAAGCAATCCATTACCCTCCTTCTAGCGAGTGCCCACGAAACTCATCCCCTTCTCCCCCTTTCTTTCATCTTCCCCTCCTCGTTTCTCAAAAGCGGAGGGTATATAAAAAGAATGGATGGATGGAGTAATTTCTCCGTAGGAAAGACGCGAAGATAAGCCAAATCCTCTTTTCCTTACGTGTGGTTCATTGCACTATCTCACAGCCAAGGGAGAGAGGTGAAAGAAAGAGAAATTGGTCGATTGTGCTGGAAGGGGAATTAATCGCATTGAAGTGGTGTGATGATCTCGAATAACAAGATTTTCTACACTACATTTTAATGCATTCATGCCTGAAAAATACTATATTAATATTGATGGATACCAGCTAAATAATTCTAAGATCCTCCTTTCAACGCGCTTCGGTTTAATTTTCAGGATGTCCAGTAAAAAGAAGTGTTTCATTAAATTCATATCATATTTTGATTTCGACGGATGGCATTATCATAGAATAAACTCGAACTGAAGTTTTTCTTTACCTTCGATGAAATAATTAATTTTTCAAACTAAGGAAAGACATCAACTAAGAATGAATCCTCGCTAAGAGTTTAAAAAATAAGACTTCTGAAAATACGAGAGCTTCTGATTACGAGAATTGTCTGAAATTAAACGGAAAAATTTTGAAAACGATAATATTCATCACCGGGCTAGTTAGGATTTTCCCATATACCTGATTGTGTTATACCTATTAATTCATATGAAATATGAATTTAATAAATATATTTCCATATGATATCCGTAATATATATTTCCATATATTTAACGTATTTCCATAAGTATAATACAGAACCAGAAAACTTTTTCAAGCAACATAATTCTATGAAAGTAATGGCCATAAAGAAATATTTTCTACTCTACGCTGAAATCGTGGGTAATCTATTTTAGATGTTTACAAAAATAAGTTTCAACAAGAATAAATGGAACTGAAACAGCGCAATTATTTACATTTGTTTGCTTGACAAATGCTCACTATAATTCACGCAATATCATTCGGTATTAACGGTAAATGAGCCGACTGAAAGAGTATTTCTGAACACTAAGCAGGCTTAAGAGCATAAAAATAAATCACGGCGTATCGCTATATTTGAAAAGCATCCAATTTGCATAAATCAAAAACTAATTTAAGTCTGAAACTCTAATTATTTTCTTAAATTATGACTTTCCTTCAGAATTTTAATTCCCTTGATTCATCACAAACTACCGAGAAATGGACGTAACATTTATTTTAAAGGCCCGAGGCACTTATTAGAATGATTGAAGAATGTTACCATCGTTTTGAATATACGCACTGAGTATCAAACTTTAATTTACAAAATTAAAGTTTTCTTATTAGGCTCGAATACGCGTCTACTTAGCATATAATTTATGGACTACTATGGCGACGATACATGGGATACAAATGAGAATAGATTGCGAAGGTAAAAATCTTAGCAATGCACGTTGGCACAATTACTTCTAAATTACATTTTCGAGCTGAAAAATTTGGGTGTTACTTTAAGGAAAAAGCAAAGACTATTCCATATATTTCTAATTGTATTAAGCAAGAATTTACGACAAAGCGTGTGGCTAACGTCATTTGTGGCTGTTTAGCTCCAACGGAGATTTAACGATACTGCACACTCAAGCAGATCGTCTATGGCTTCATCCAAATAGTTTCAGGAGGAGCATTTACAGAATGACAAACAAAATTGATAAATTTATTCCACGTTTTATTTATAACTCAATGCCAAGCTAAACGATGTAAATTTTGCTGGGTAAATTATGTGTTTTCACTTTTTTCGGATTTTGTGCCCAATATCGAACAAGATAGAGAAATCGGCTGATAAAACAAATCCAAAATTCATAATCAAAACTGACGATTCACTAACGAACAGATAGGCAAAAATATAATCAGTACCATTCGGAGTTGAATTTCAAAATCCAAATATTACAATGCTATAAAATAAGATACTCTAAAAGAATTATTTCCTCTTTGAATGCTGAAATGAAAATTGCACTAATTATATCTATCGAATTGTGTATTGCTCATGACTTATACATAAAGGTTTTGTGCTTGAAAATAGATTTTTCCAGGCACAAGTAAGATACAAGAGAAAAATATTGAAAGAGAAAAATTTATAACGTACACAAACTAAGATCATCTTGTCTCAAACCATCTCTGCTTCAATTCTAAGGCTTTAGAATAGGAAGAATAAACGCACGATCATATTTAAAAGTATCCTCTAAAACTTAAATATACGCTTAAAGTACGCTTATTTTTCGATCTACTTTAAGAAAATAAGTCTTTCTAAATTATAAATCTTATCAATATAAAGTTTTCTCGGCAGCAGCTTCCACTAGTAAGGCAATGGTAAGTATGAAAAATGCAACTTACTCGATCAGAAGTTTAATCATTCCTATTAACTCATGATATACAAACATTCAACAGCAAATTAATTCCTAAGATATTTCGCTCCATGCTGTTAGCTAAATAATACATTAGTAGTTTCTTTCCTGAATTGTAATTTGTCACCCAAATCTTCTATGATCTTTAAATTTTTCTACGTAAAAATATTCTAATTTATAAATAAAGATATCTTAACAAAATACTTAACAAAATGTTTAGCAAATTAGAGTTACAAACCAAACTAAGTTAACTCAATTCCACCTGAAATATCAGTTATAAGCAGCTGCAAGAATTGTGTAAAAGCGAAACAGAATATGTGAAATGTGGTGAGGAATGCATTCAGTCGAAATCGTGATGATTTGTGTGATATTATATGAAATCTCTAAATATTACAATTCTATTAAATCTTTATGCTCACGGGTGTATAAAATATGTTTTTGACGAGTCGTAAGACATGTTGTATACAATCCACTGATCAAATATTCCTCACTTATTTTGCGTAGAAAACGAAAGTGTGACATGACTTGTTTATTTATATGGTGTGGAGGAGGTGTGGATTACTTTACGTGTGTTTTGTGAACACATCAGATCGACTGCTACCTCCTTGAATCGTAATTAAGATTAATAAAGGCCTTTAAATACTGAAATTCAAACGTGAAATGATAATTCAGGAGAAAAAGAGACGAAATTGAAAACTGCCAGTTTACGCTATAATTAAATGTTTCCTATATGCTACCAATATTGAGAGTAAAATTCGTGCGTAAGAAAAATACTGCGACAGTTATAAGCTTACGCTGTAGCTTCAAAAGGAGAAAATGGCTATTCAGGTAAGCACTACCTTCAGATTCCTGCTAGCTGCTCCAATCTGCGATGTAGATTTGAGACACATTTCTATCAATCATCAATGTAAATCTAGTAAATTGTTTTTCCAAAGCAAGCCGGTGAATGCTAAAATACGTCTTCATGAAGAAACACCAATGCTAGGACGTTAACCTGCTTAAGAAACATTCAGAAAAAAGGTGTGAGACCAGTTTTCGCCGGGAAATTTTAACACAGTTAAGGCGGGAAGAAAGTTTCCAATCTCAGAGCAATCACTTTCAGTATGCAGGAGAAAAAGTGAAGTGGATGAGTTTATTTGTACTAGTAGTTTGATATAGTCACTGAAAATGGAGGTCAACGACTAGTCGAAGACCATGGGAGAAAGTGAAACCTCGAAGAACCTGATGTAAATGATGAGAAGTGAAAATAAAGCGATAGAGTTGATAAATAAATTGATTAATGAAGTCATGCTCGGATTTACCACTCTAGCTTCTAATTTATCTTCCCTGACACGCTAAAGCGGCTACTACATAATTAAACTCAATTACAACGAAAAGATAGTGATTTTTTATCAGCAATTTAGCCAACCGTATCTTACAAGTTCATGAGCCTTGGTACTTGGGACTCATCAAGATTGAATTATCTATACCTGTTGCGCTTTTCTAAGAATAAGGTGCTTAGTTATGGGAATTGCTGAGAAAAAATGCGATTTCGTGTAATTCCAACGCCATAATGTGGGTGTTTTCCCGCAACGTGGGTTTTTCTTTAGCAACCTTCAGTTGCAAAGATTTTTTTCCCACACTCTACTCTGTCTTTTTGTTTCAATTTAATTTGTAATTATTCATATTCTAACGACATACGAGGTTAGGTGGAAGAGAGGCCCACTTGGGCCTAACCTCGCCAATAAAGGGTCAAATAAATAAATAAATTTCAACTAGTACAAATTTATGTTTAGAAATAAACTCAATAATCTAAGGCTTTATGTTTAGACTTATGGTTCAATGTAAACAATCAAAAAAGCACTATCAGAATAACATTCTTACAAACGTTTCGCAGATATTTACTTACTACACATGTTTGGTTTTATTTGAAAGAATTCTTGAAAAACCGAGAGATTAAAAGATTTACGGACATAGTACTACTACGACAGATTTTGCTAGTCCATTTTCTATAAGTCACAGATGATTTGTAAAGGTTACTCTAAATAGGTAAACTTATTTTCGAATTGTTTCACTTTTTCCGAATTTATGCTTAAAATATAATCTCATAGAAAATAAAAGACTTTCAATTTATAGAATAATTACAAATTTTTCGTATAGTACAAGAAGATATTTACTAAAAAGTATTGGTGGCTATTTTTCCTATTTCATTCCTTAGACTATTCGTTTGTTTCTAATAAACCTTTCAAGAAAGAAAATTTTACCATAATCACGATACAATCGTTTCTCTTCAATTACAAAAACGTTAATAATACATGATCCTTCGCTTGTTTGTAAACGGTTCACATAAAATAGCACGATATTCTTTCCCATCCTTTCAGATGGAGATTCATCAAAATTAGATATAATTTTTCAAGAAACAATGTGCTTTATTTTTTGCTCTAGTTCATCTCCGGCGATGCCACGCAAGTCATTGTTCATGTTTAGGAGCCAAAATATGCTATTATTACAATGAAAACCATAATTGATAAATTAAAACATCTGGAGATTGTCAAGAACAAGTGCCTTATTTTAGCACACAAAGCGTACTTTAATCCAATAAACTGAAATTACTCGATATAATTCAATAAATCGAGTAAGAAACCAGCAAAATATAATGCCTTAAGAACGGATTGAATAAAACACGGCCAAATAAACTGCTTCGTTAACACCATCAGATATCTTAGTTAAACTTCTGAAATTTTAAGATACAGAAGTAAGACCCATCAATGATAAAATTATATAGGATACCAAAAATATATTTCTCGACTCCGTTTCAGTTCACTAAAAGTTTCATGATCAAATAAAAATTATTCCAAACCTTCGTTAGCAAATTGGAAATAATGACATTGTAACCTACGTGACCATTCCCGAAAGATGGTAATGATAAGCTCGCTAGGTAAATCACTCTTATCTGAAAAATGTACCAATGGGAAGCGGAAGAGGAGGCCGAATGTGTGAATGAGCGTAAAAAAGATGAGTTTAGTGCTCCCCCAATTATCTCTTCGAAATTCCCCCCATTCCTCAGCATCTTCGGCCAACCACTCTGCAGCCGCTAACGAGTCTCTCCCTCGAGACGACGCATCGAATTTCGGGACAAAGGGCGTCTATTTTGGCGCCTCCGTTCCACTCATCCCTTCCGACCTCTACCGAATTCGCACCCATTCCACGGACCCGTCTGATTCCCTATATTTCCCATCCCACTGCACCCGTTGGCGCCGCGGCGGGGACCCGAAAGATGCTACCGCTCCTCGTGGTCTTATGGACCGCCAAAAGGATTGGAGAAACGGGAAGAACTTCGAAGACTGGGAATAGAGAAATGTGGGAGCTGATTAGTCGGAGAGATTGAGGTTTTCCGGGCGCCAATGCCGAACCGCTGCATGCGATCTTCTCTTCCGGTATCGATGGAGACACTTTTAAGACGCGTGAGAGACGACCG
Source organism: Sympetrum striolatum (assembly GCA_947579665.1). Classification (NCBI taxonomy): domain Eukaryota; kingdom Metazoa; phylum Arthropoda; class Insecta; order Odonata; family Libellulidae; genus Sympetrum; species Sympetrum striolatum. The sequence goes on from OX388342.1 coordinate 83,999,013, forward strand.
CTGCATTGTCGTCTAATTGACGTCGACTTTAATGGCGTCCTTAAGATTTCTTTTCCTTAATACGATTTGGGAGCTTGGAAGCCGAGTGTGAAACAGACAGTAGATAATGCATCAGAGAGAACAGGCGGAGGCGTTCTCAATGCCTATTAGGGCTTAATACCTCATTGTGTTGTGCTAAGAAAGCTCCCATTAAGCCAATTAGCTTGATCCGAATGTAGTTACCAAGACTACTTGGGAATGTATTTCAAATCTGTCTAATATTACCGCTTTGCTGTTCAATTGCGAGGCTAAATAACTAGAGAAAAATCGATGATAGAGGTGGAAAGGATCTCAATTTTTATTTCAAATAAAGATTAAAATATATACCTTTTTAAATTAGTATAAAATAGTGCAGTAACGATCATCGGAATCGAGAGCGATCACATCTGCTAAAAAGTAATAACTAAGAGAATTGTCCGAATATATTCCTCAATTAAGAGTGATATATTAGCCGAATAACTTCCAAGTAAAAGTCCACAAAGGTGAAAATTTCATCGAATATAGAAATTCTAGGAATTTTTCAGTTACACTTACAAGTATCAACAGTATCAAAGTATCAGCATACCTTACTTGATAGATTCAATCATTCTTTGCAACATTAGTTTAAAGTCCATTAAAGTATATGCATGAGAAGTTGAAAATTCATTAATGGAAAGGGACATATCTGTAATAATCCATTATTCAACTATTGTATTTAGTCGTTTGAAAAAATGTATCGAATTTAAAAGGGGTGATGAACTGAGTCTTAATTTTATGCTCCTTGATGTCTTTAAAGTGTAACGCAAGAAAATATTTGATACTAGGAGCACATCCATTGCTGAATGACCGACATCTCGCCCTCAAAAATCATTCAAGCACTACCACAAAAGCATAATATTACAGAGCTTATGTTGACATGATAGGAATACTGCTTCTACATATGCAATTTTACTAACTCTTAAATAAATATTTTCTAGCGTAACTTGGTGGAATTTCCACTATTTATGGAATTGATACATATTATTTCTTGACTTTTTCATTTAAGTTTTTACTAACTCTTTTTCACGGTAATAAATATAAACAAATCTGATAAGCAACGATGATTACTAAGATTTTATGTGTAAAAACGAGTGTGATAAAGGATTTAGAATTACAACTGAAATTTTAACATGTTTGATACATTATCAAAGAGGAAACCGTGGTCTCCTAAAATTAGGAGTCAAAATTAGGACCAAAATTAGGAATCAAACCAAGGGATCCGACTCATGGCCAGTTTTGAATGAAGAGAGGCCCTTTGCAATTCCATTAGCTAATTCCCTCCCAATTTCTAATTGATATTTTTGAATTTTGTAGTTGCAAGGAAACTTATTGAGAGGATGCTAAGAGACTTTTTTTAAGTACTTCTTAAGTAATTGAGTACCCTATGACAACATGTCCAAGAAAGGCTATCGAACGCTTCAAAGAATCACAAACCTAGACTGTAGGTAAGGCCCTCTTAGATTTTGAGGCCCAGGGCTTAAGCCTGTCAAACCTATAGGTGAATCCTGGCCCTGCTCCCAATCTCCCAAAAGTGATCTGGGTTCGAGTCTCAAGCACATCGGCATTTTTTACTTTTGATTATCTATAGGTTATTGGACACAATCGATCTATTACAATCAGTCAATCGATATGATTACTTTGGCATATATAATTCATCTCTGAACAAGTACAAATACGTAAATGAATATCTATATATTAAACTGAAACGCATTATTATATCACTAAACGTATCACTAACGTACACTGCTAAATACTGACTGACTGACTGACGTATCACTAACGTACTGCTACTACTTAAATCACATTTTATCCCAAAAATCAGATTTATGAACTAAAAATATTTTACTTTTATTTGACAAGAGTTTTGGGGAAAATTTTATATGATTACATATAATGTAAATAATTATCATATAATTTATATAAATTTAAGTAAATACCGATACTGTAATACACATACTATAAATTTATACAGTACATGTAATAACAACAGGTGATTGGAAATTAAACGGGCATTTCTTCAAAGTTTAAAAAAAATCGAGAACTCATAATTTGTCTAGGACCAGGACTGAAAAGTGAAGTTTAGGTAATAAAATGTCTGAATGAGCAATGGGAAATAAAAAATTAGAATAAAATCTTTCTAAAAAAACGTTTTCTTATCATAATTAGCCCAATACAATATGTATAATAATATCCATACTATGTCATTGTTACAATACTGAATACTTCTGTGATACATTTATAATATGTTGTTTATATTTCGACCTTATCTTACCATAAAAATGTTTACAAATTTACAGAGAATACGAAGGGAGGGGGCCTAAGGTTAATCAAGTTCGAAATAGAACCAGAATAAAAATATATGACCTCTGTAGTGTGTCACGACTTTTGAGAAGAAGAATTTACTCTTATTACATCGCTCGTTGCCGTCGCCAATGAAATAAATTGTGCTAATCATAACAACCACCGTGAGTTAAGAAAGTAAATTTCCTCAGTGGCAATAACAGCTTTTGGGGGATACATGAACCTAAGAATAAAATCGAAGAAAGAGAGGAGCTAAGAAAAGCAATGAAACTGGACTTAAAAGACTTGAAGAATGGAAGACGATAAATCGGTCTCGATGTTCCCTTGATTTTCCGTTTATCGTGTGGGAACCATCTGCACCGACTTCCCTCCGACCTAATCATCCCTTAACAAGACGCCATGTCTCATGACTATCTTCTCAGGTTACCTCTGGCGCCAGCCATACCGGAACAAACCCATCCTTCCTTTTACCCCTAAAGATCTTCGCAGCATCAGTGGTCCCGAGACACCCTCTTCCCTCAGCCCATTCACTTTCCCCAGCCGCTGCACTCTTTTACCCAAGGGAATGGCATGTTATGATTTTGGAACTCGCTAACAAGCACCGTACAACTCAAAAAAAGAAACACTCACTGCTTGAGTACTACTCAAAAGAGGCGACAAAAACTAGACCGAGTCACTTGAGGAAGTTCTTCGAGCAAAATATTTTTTATTTTCTACATTATTGCTACATCAAATGTCCAAAATTATAGATCGTACACTTCATATTTTATGTATACTCACCACGGTTTTTCCACCTCTGGATATACATGTTGGGTCGTAAATATCCAGGGCCTAATAGCTTCTGAAGATACAAATGATAATAAAAAGATGTAAAAGATAGCAGTATCAAGCAAGAATTTTCTAAAAGGTGCAGTTAGCTATCTCAATTTGTGGAAACGAGAATAATAACTACAACGTCGTTAAGTGAGCGAAAAATCTGCGGAGTGGTCCATTTCATGGATAGGGGAAGTTAGATATTAAAATTTAGATATTTAACATTAATAAAAACTTAACTTAGATGTACAATGTTTGGATTAAGTTTTAAATACTCAAATAAAGTAAAATTCGTTTAAATTCTCTTTTAGAAAATGTAATCGTAATTTTACAGGATATTTCGAATGATTGTTGTCGATATACGATCCTTCACTTGAATATGTTAATAGAATTAAGAGAGGCGTTGTACTTTTTCACAAATATTTTTCGTTAACTTGAGAAACGCAACCAGATTTCAACGAGTCTCGTTATTACTGAACCACATGAAATTTAAAGACCAGTATTCCATAAAAATTAAATATTTAGCCATTTATATTCCTCAGCCTCCAAATATATAGGCATCGTGGAATTTTTTTCGATCAAATTTCTCATGATTTTTTTATACGAATATCCGGTAAATTTATTTGTACCCTATATCTTATGTAGTAACTTGTCATAATCACAATTAAAATTACCAAAAAATCTTTTTAATAAATTTTCTTCTTGACACTATACTTTATCATTAACACACGTTCGTTTATCATGCCACATTTCCAGGAAGCATATCAGGGATATTCTATAGTTCATTTCCCACCATTATTTCTCCTATCAGCTAAAAGAGGATAATATTCCGTGTCCATGAAAACTGTAAACTATGTACTTGTATGATGTGTAAAAATCAACAATACTTGTTGGGCAACTACATGCGACAATATTCTCACGATATTCCTTTTTCGTCCAGACCCTCGGAAAGATTCAATTTGAAACTACATGTTAAACAGAATAACGTCAATAGGACATAACAAGCAAGTCCGCGACATCGTTTAGCCATATTTATGCATCCCTATCTTCCTTTGAAAATCACGCCGAAAAAACCCTCCCGTCAACCTTTTGGTCATCCTTGACCATTTCACTCAACAGTTCGGCTTGAGTGCCTTAATTTATGGCTCGTAGGTAAGGGACGAAACATCCCACAACTAGTTCTCTTGAACCAATTTCAGTTTTGTGATCCTTCCATAACTTTTTCGGTTGACCCGGGAAGAAAAAGTGGGCGTGGTAGCAAAGGACCGCCTAAATATCCGAATTGGTCTCTTCCACTCGATCGAGAGAACAACTCTTTCCGGAGACGTCGATGTGAAACGCGTGGAATGTGAGCGAGAGAGAGGGAGGGAAGGAGAAGAAAAAGTCAGGGTGTGGAAACGGAGCGACAAATCACGCGTGAGGGGGTGTAGGAAACATGGGTATCCGAGGGAGAAAAGAAATAGTTAAGGTCGGAAAATGTAAGCATCGAATTTCTGTCGCTTCGACCCGGTCCTTCTTAATTGGCTAGTTTTTGTTGTTTCGATTTCCGGTAGAGTCGAACGGTCTTCGGGAAAAGCACTATGTCACTGTGCATACTGCGCGGAGGGAAAGTTACTTGAAGAATTTGAACGGGAAACGAAGATGGATCTCCGCCCTGTGACGAATATCATCTCAAAATTTATAAAGCCTGAGGATACTAAAGCTTTGAGAACAATTTTACAAACAATCTTTCAGGAAGTGACCGAGTCGGAAAATGCACATCGAGCATCACTTTAATAGGCAGGCTGAGTTTCATTTTAACCCTTAATTTAACTAAAATAGTATGAATTTTTAAGACCTCTTTCAATGGTAAATCAACTGATTTTAATTAATCATAGTTCATTAATGATTCTTTAAAAAGATTAATGTAACTTTTAACGATAAATCTTTTCCCAGTAATCATTAATTTAATAAAATGTTTAAAAATGTACCAAAATTGCAGTAACTTATATAATTGATATATTCTCCTGTTAAAAATTAACCTAAGAGTTTCAAACTTTTGGAATATGTAGTAGAGGGTTTATTATTTTGATTTTATTCAGCAAAATTGCACTGTTATAAATGCCATCTGTCGGAAAATAATGAAAATTAATTCCTCTTCTTTCGGAAAAAGTCAAAATATGGGGCGAAAATAATTTTTCGAATTTTTTTATGAAACTTTCAGTTTAGAGGTTTCCCACTATGACGAAACGATCATTAATACTCTCTAGATCATAAAATTAATCCTTATTAGTGTTACCAACCTATAAAAGTGTTATTAAAAAAAATATTTTTGTATCAGGCTACATTTGGGGGGGTATACATTATAAAATAATATATATATTAATATATATAATAATACATATAATAATATATATAATAATAAACATTTCTAAACATATATCAAGACAAATAACTACACATAGCAGGGGCACCAACTTTTTAAAACAATTTTATTCAAAAGTTTTTATTGTGTAGCTCTGTGTTACTATATTGGAAATATGTGAACACAGATTTACTCAGTGAGTATTAGTCAAGTATTTTATGTACCCTAAGAGCATTTTAAACATTATAGGTCCGTTCGAAAAATATTCGGTAAAATCCTTAAAATATCCGTGAAAACTTATGTTTTGGAAATATTTTTTCAGTTGGTATGCGTGATATGGTGTTCATTATTTTGTCGGTAGTTAGTAATGAATTATTTTATGCATAGGCGCTTATAAATTATTAAAATATTGTTTACATAATTATTTAAATTTATTTTTGTAAATTTGGTAGCACTGCTAAAATTGCATAATTTTCATTACTTGAAATTAACGAAATTCTGAAATAATCATAACATAGCAAACATCCTCACAAAACGAAATTTGGTTTAAATATCTTCATCAGTTTATCCGTTACCGAAGGAAATATACCTCCTGGGGTCATATTTACCCCACGCGACTAATTAAGGGTAAAATTAGATTTCCTTCTAGTATTGATTCCATTAACTTTTGAATTCTGAATAGCTGATTGGTTGAATTGATCTTTCTTTGTTTTCTGTCGTTTAAATTTAAAATTAAATATCATATTACTTATAAAATATGAAGCTTCGTCATACACACTAAGGTAAATTTATAGGTAAACATTAAATAATGTCAATAATCTTCTTCTATTCGTGATAAAATTTCACTCTTATGAGCACTAAATTACTTTAGTTATAATGGCCTAACGTCCTTTATCAATATACTCGTTTGAAATACCGGAATTCGAGGAGAATTACTTCCATGAAAATTAATTATAACTTGAGAACATGATGATAAGAGGAGCAGAAGGTCATATATTAACGTATATTGAATATGGGAGGAACGGATGTACAAGCATTCCATCATTAAGTTTCGAGAGAGTGATTTACTAAAATAAAAATCATAGCATAAAAATAACCTAAAGTGTACAAGTTTTAGAGTCAGGTGGCATTTCATCTTGTCTGTAAAGTATTAAGCCCGAAGGCCGGTTGGTTGGTATATCACCCACTCTAAAATAAGCAGCTAAGAGCTTGCAGAAAGGAATGAGGTTCACTAGGCAGGATGAGGAGTGAGGTAGTTTTCCCTAGCTTTCCTTACTGAGCAAGAATGCAATAAGCGGAACATGTCAACACAAGTGAAGCACAATGCCTCTATGAGTAACATTCTTGGCATTTCGCAAGGAGAGACCGTTATCAGCACAATTATAGGACAAAAGAAAATGAAAGATACATACCAAATAACATATGAAAATATTCCATTCATCAGAATATGGTGGTAGGAACTTCATCTTTATATTTTGGGTTTAAATAATTCCCTTATAAATCTGTAAGTACTAGGCGAAAACAACCTTGTTATTTCTACAGAACATATTTGTAATTCCTTCCCTCCACCCTCTTTTACAGAAACAGTGTGAGAAATGAGACAAACTTGTATGTATTTCTACGCGGTAGGAAGTCCTAGGAAAACTATTCTCCTCTCTGAGAAGGCTCAGATTCAAACCCAGGAGCCCATAATACGTTTCCGTAATATTATAAGCGATTTAAAATTTTTCAGGTGGTAAGAATTAATTCCTTCATTCGTTTAAATATGTAAATCTGAATTTATTTCCATCGCACTTGATTCATTTGACAACTGAAACTTTTATCTACCTTATTCTTACGATTTTTCAACGTTTTGTGGTCGATTTGATCATAATTTCGCCTTTTATGTATATCTATAATTATCAAATCGCCTATCATTACTGTTGTTGATTCGGTTGCTACTAAATACACTATGGGAAGATGATGGAGCGTTAGCCTAGCATAGCTACATAATATCTTTCTTTTTTTCGATTTTATTCAGGCCCATGCAGCAACCAATCTTTGTCTATAGCATCATAAATGTTTACGGATATTTTCGTAAAATATGAATCGGATGGGGTATATTTAAAGAATTTGATTGGAATGATAAGTGAAGTTCTAAAAAGTATGAGTTTATGTAGATAATAGTAGTAGTTTGGTTAATAGTAAGTAATTGTAATAGTATTAGTTCAATGTTTCTTTCCCCTTAAAATTAATTCTTCTAGGAAACGATTTCGCATATCAACGTTAACATTTTTAGATAATTAACAATTTTTTCAACGCATTTATATTCAAGAAATATCTTTGCATCTTTTCTGTAACTAGAGTAATTACAATGCATATTTATGATAACTACAGTTCGAAAAATTAAAATCATTATAAACTCTTACTTTTTAATATCCTTTGATGGAAAACACCATAGTAGATTAAAGGAAACCAGCTTCTTCTAATCTTAAACATTATGGTTTGGGAATATAGATCAGAAAATGCAATTTAGAACTGAAAACTTATAAAGAGCCTTCATTTGAGTTATAATGGAAGGAGATAAATTGTGATAGTTAGTGGAAGGTAAATATAAGATGTATGACTAATTGCTGATGAATCACACATAAATATTTTAACGATTAATAATTTGATTGTCAAATTTACACATGTCATGTTTTCTTTCCCAATTTCCACCACTGAATATCAATGGGCAACACCACTAGTAAGAATTATTTTCCTAATCAGAATATAATTTTCTAAATTCATAGCATTAACAAACAGCATGCTAAGGATTAACTATTATTTTCACTGAATTTTGGACTCTAAACGGAAAGTCTCACATGCGGTAGGATTGAGTTCCATTGAAAATAAATTTAATTAATTTCTTCATTACAGTAGTAGAAGTAGATTAGAAAGTGTACCTTTTCTCTACTAAGATCTAGTAATTAGATCGTATTCCATACTCCAACAGTTTAAATTCCATTGCTTGAAAGCATGGTATCCAATAATACCTATAGGTGGCTCATCAAAATAGGTCATGCTCTGAAAGATATTCAAAGTTAATTTAATTTAAATAAGAATCAAGAACGAGGACAATAGTAAACTGATTTCGCAACAATGTTGATTAACGACATTATACGCATTGATTCCCGCAAAATGGCCGAGTTTCAATTTTAACCCAACATTGTCAGCGCAACGGAATCTCTTCTGAGAAACTATGCTAATGAACGGGCCATCGTATCATTAAGGCTTTAATGGCGCAATATAATTTGGCATCCGGCGGCGATAAAGTTGTCGACTGCAAATAAAAAGAGATCTCTCAATTCGAAGAACGTATCTACTGATTAAAGGTGGAACGAGCGTGCTCTGCTTCCCGTTGCTTAAGTACCGTTTGTCGTTCGTCAGAGCACGTCATCGCCTCACTTCAACGTTCCTTATTGTCTGAAGATGGATCGCGGAAGGAATTAAGGGAGAGCCAAAAAAACGAAGAGCGACGCATAGGCAAAGATACCAACGGCCACAGAGAGGGAGAAAGAGGAGCGATAAACAGGAGAAGGATGGAGGAGAAATTAGGAGTTGAAAGAAAGAGGAGTTGAAAAGGAAAGAGACATGAGTAACAAATGAGAAACGTTAAACGAAATGGAATAAGGAGACCTGAAAAAGATGGAGCTTAAAAAAATTATGTGAGTTTCCCGCTGCTCTCCAGCATCTTTCTTCTTGGCCCTAGTTTCCTCTTTTAATTTTGACGGTGCTGACTCATTTATTAAGAAAGAATATTTTAACTAGCGACAGATATCCTCATTAAGTTATCACTTCGCCAGCTGTCAGTTTTAAGTGCCTATACAAATATTGGCCAAAACTATGCTTACTTGATGGACCTGAAAATAATACGTCATAATAAATCATATTAATTACTACATTCATACGCTAACGAAGATAAGATAACTAGTAAGCATAACCTATCTTCAATTGACTAGCGCTTTAAAATGTTTATTTTTTACTCGGATAGCATTACTAAGAAAACTTTTATGAATTAAAACCGAAAATTTTGACTTAAATATGACTAGAAGCTCAATTTTTATGGCACACATAACATACTTATATTCACGGCATATCCATTCCATTCAGTTTCGAAGGTCTAAGGCCTAGAAGGTCTAAATCACCTACCTAACTAACTTATTCGACTGACTTAATAATTGAGTCCAACGGTGAGATCAACACTAAGCTTCCAATTATTACCTCCGGAATTCAATTTCACAATCAGAAAAACTATAAAACTTAAGGAGAAAATTCAATTCCGGCCGTCTGCATGGCATGGCCTTGCTACCCATTGCATTCAGATATAGAGTAATTCAGTTCATGCATGAAGGCAAGACATCCGACGAAAACGTATTTAATGACTTCTTCAACTACTGGAAATCTATGGAATCCCGCAATCCACACTTTGGTATAGAAAGGTGTTTAATCTTAAGCACGAAAGTTGTGGCTACATAGTGAAAGACTGATATAAAAGGTGCATCAAAAGCGATTCTGCCCGCCAGAAGATTACGAGTTGGTGTAAGTCTAGATGTAAAAGAATTTCGACTTTATCGGCGATGTGCCTGAATCGTAGTGGAAAGTTGCAGACGTGACATTGTGACTGCGGTCCTGAAACGGTAGAAAGACATGACAACAACAACCGACAGTCTCGACGAGTCAATCAGTTGTTAACTTTCTTTGAAGTATTGTCTGTTTTTCCTTCGTGCTCTTAGCCGCGAGGCAACAATTTACGAAGAAAAGTTCATATTTTAAATTGTAATAACAGCTTGCCTTCAATCAAAGAAGCGAAAGCAAATAAGTAAGTGAATGAAGATGTGGTAAGCCAAAAGCAGTCTTTTATAATACGTTAGTTTGCTAACTGAGCCAGAGTTGGAGCCTTCTGAATCATCGAAGGTAGCAGCAGAAATTGTATCATTAATAGAATAATAACTTTAATACTATAAACACTGCATGCCACATGCAGAGTTTATAGTAAAGTGCAGATTCGTACAACACCTGGCACCAAGTTATCACTGAGGCGAGGTAGATATGTATGACTAAGAACTTTGGACCAGAAGACCACTGAAGGCAAGTTTTCTTTGTAGATATCAGTAGTAGAAGAAAAAACCGTGACAGTAATAAAAAACCAAATAACGGGGTTTAATAAAAGGAAAACCGGGAATAGAGAAGAATATTAAAAAGCTTCGAGAAACTTTGCTGGAATTCCATGCATTATCTCGAAACTGAGGATAATAAAAGCAGTGAGGATGTTATGACGATTCCTACCATTCGTTGAGGCAGCAATGATGTCACCTCTCCGTCCAGCGAAAGTTCCATCTGCGAAGATTAATCAATGAGTATCCAATTAACGTAGTCATCAGTGGTTGATTTCTCTTGGTTCAAGGTAGCAGCTTCTCCGAACTTAGCCTGGACGATATCATTATTTCTTTTTCAGTCCAGCTTAGAGTAATACCCTCCAAATGATCCAAGATGATTTTCGGCTCCATCATGCTTTCCAGTGTTTTTGGTATTTATACCTCCTAAAACCTTGGTTTTATTTTAATTAGAAACATATTGAACAGAATTAAAATTACAAGAAACTACTCTCAAAACTGATAAAGGTTACAGTTTCCATTAATTCTAAATATCAAACATCATTGATAAATAATTTGAAATTTATTTGCATCTTCTAGATTGAACGCCAACATAATTCCGATTCTTGTTTGAAGTAAAAAGTAGAAGGAACTCCAAAAGTATTATTAATTATATAAACATCATAAATCTGATTGTATTATTAGGGACAGTTTCAGGAGAGCTCGATTTCTTATAATATGCAACTTGGAATATGTACTTAAAGCAAAAAATCATCACATCGGCCTCCTATGATTGCAAACGCAGAATAAATAACTCCATTGACATCTGGAATATGTACTTAGAGCAAAAAATCATCACATCGACCTCCTGTGATTGCAAACGCAGAATAAATAACTCCATTGACTTCTTATTAATAAATGATTTCAAAGCCTCGACAACAAAGCAGGATAATGATATGTGATTTTTTCCTTACTGCGGAACATACTCGGAGGCGAGAGAGTTAGCTTTATAGCGTAGCATCACTAAGATTCAGAACTTTACTCCCGGTTAGAGAGTTGCTTCGTGCTTATTTAATTGTTTCATCGCTATAATTGGTTTCAAGGGATGCATTCGTGAGAAATATTCATTCATCGTTATATTATTATATTCATTCATCATTATATTATTTTACTCTATTTGACACAATGAGCCAAAAATATTTAACGCAGAAATTTCCAAAAAATTTAATTTTTTTGCTTTCATCACCTACCCTTGCATTACCTTCGAACTCCACATATTGTTATAAAATCAGCATAGCCTCTTAACCACATTCTTTCCCAAGCGGCACATACGGTTAGCAGCGAAAAGGAGAATATCCGGTACACTAATCCGCGGCCATCTAATCTCACTCCTCATTCCTATTTGTTTGTCATTTAGGGAAGCCGAAACAAAAATAACAAACATGTGGCCCGACAGAGAGACCGTAAACGATAGAGTTAAAAGGTGTCGTTATTTTTCGTGGTCGCAAAGCAGACGCGGGCTGGGCTTACGAGGAATATCCGGGCTTGAGAAATGGGAAACGCAAAGAGGAGAGACGGGAAAGGGGAAAGGGAGATGAAATGGGATACGAAGGAATAAAAAAGTGAAAGAGGGAGAAAGAGCGGGACAGATGGAGCGAATTTAGTCCCGCGGTTGAGATTGGCTGGGAGAGTTCCAAGAAATGCCGCTCTTCCACAGGACTAGACATCGGAGTAGATTTTCTGGTAAGTAAACAGTTTGATGTTTCGCTTCTAATTACGACCTATTAGCCAATTAAAATTTCAAAACAAAGTTCAAACTTCTGCGAGGAATTGTGCCAATGCGTGGTCCAAATAGACGTCTCTTCTCGTTAGGAACAAAGTAATTTATGGTGATAAGTTACACGAAATACATTTATCGCTGGAATTATTATGGTGTACTTGCAGTGCTGCCATGTTTAATTAAGATGTGACCACCCCGCCTTAGTCATGCGTATTTTCAATTACGGATGGATGTATTAAGATTCCCAGCTGAGATTCTCTAAATTCAATGTTTACCTAGGGAAATATTTATAGTTAGAGGTTAGTAAAGTTAATACTTTTTATTATTATTTTCTTTTCACGACTCTTATACTCGTTCAAATGCTACAGTATAAATTAGTAGAACATTTTAATACATGCCAAAATCCTTTAGCTTCAGCCACTATATTTCTCAATACGCCAAGCATCGCCAGGAATCCTCGCACAATATATTTCTGTGCCCTATATTTATAGAAAATTTCCGTTTTATAATAGTTTATTAAATAGTTTATATCAATCTTCTGAAGTTAATCATATTCACGAAAAATGTGTAGTGCTAATCAACTTCACGCGTATAATACTCATAGAATGCTCCGTATCATATTCAAAACTATTTTTAAGCACTATCAAATCATAGAAGGCAGTTAAAGGGCTCAGACAAACAGATTAGTTATAGTGAGAGGTTGACAGTCAAGGAGGAACGAAGGAATGGCAAAATGGCATCAGGTGAGAGTGAAAATCCTAATAAACATTTCGAAGATGGGCGCTCGAGTAGGTAAAGAAAAACAACATACGAGATGATACTGATTCTGAAGATAAAGAAATTTAACAAAAAGTTCAAGGGAATCGGATTTACTGTGGTTAATACATAATTCCAAAAACTATTTACTTTATTTTTCGATCAATTTTTTTCGAAATTTCGAAAATTATTTATTTCTGTATTTCTACTATATTTATGGTGAAAGAAAAAAGGGAGGGTGTTTTCATAGAGGTTGTCGGAAAGATGGGAAACGACAGATTCCGTCTTGAAAGAATTTTGACACTCATTCAACGTTAAATAAGACAGTCACTTCAGCTCGAGCAGGTCGTCTGGCAATCATTAAAGCCTAACCGATTTGTCTGATCAAATTATGTCTGATTTTTAACTGAGGCTATTTAACCAATACTTCTAAAAACGAACTGGTGTAGGTTAACTAATATTTGAGATTATTTTTAAAAAATAAGTTTGTAAAATTCTACAATTAAAATTAATTTAAAACTTACGGTGAGTAATAAGTTTACAACGATGTATTAATAAAAACTGCGACTGAGTTTATTTTGACAGAAAATACGAAATGCTCGAGGTATTATATTTTCCTGAATAATTTTTCGGTGATTTTGTGCAATATCATTATAAAATGGTATAATTTAAACGGTATGTTCAAGACAGTGCGTATCAGCGTGTGGCTGAGGATTTAAGCACTAATTTGGAAGATATTAGGTAATGTTAGGAGGATATGAAGCAAAGAAAACCTTTAATTGTATTTTAAAAGTTAGGTGATGTAAATCAAGAATCATAGTCTGCCATAGAATACAGTTATCTATTGTAATGTTACCCAGCATCTCATTAGAGTACTGACAGATTATTGCGACTTGCTCTACGTAGTTACGTTCCATCCAGTTTTTACCCGAGTACGTCATGAATCGCAACGAATTTTAGCAAAGCTTCCATAACATCTGCATTCCTTGGCAAGCCATCTCTTACACGCGCCCCAACTTTTTCCCCTCTCCTAAACGAACCACGAAACTTTCAGTCTCTCTTTCATTGCAGCAACTGCATCCTAAAGGCTATAAGCGCGGCATATCGCTCCGTCAACGAATCCATAGCTCAAGAGTCCCTCTGGACCTAGGCCACCGGAGTCGACCACCTATGTCAACCGCACCACCTCCCTCGAGTTCGCAGGGTGTTGAGCAAGGGGTGGACGACGGACAAGGAGGCGGGGCGGCAACTATTAAAACAGTGCCGTGTATGTGTGCGAGGCAAAGGGGCGGATACCTTCCGCACCACCAACGCCGCTGAAACGTCCCGAATTTTCGGGGAGTTTGAGAAGTCGCGCAGAGCCACGCCTCCGTCGCACACGTGAAGGAGGAGGGTGTCGCAGAGGGCAAAAGACGGAAGGGGGAGAACGACAGAAAGATGAGGAGGAGGGTATGAATGGGGATGGGGGGAGTTTTCAAGATGCGCCGGACGATTCCATCCCCACATCCTCCCCTTCCCATATCTCCCTCCCTCCATTCCCCAATATTCGAAACCTCCTTTTAGTTATTCGACGCCCTAGGGGTGCACAAACCTCATCAGTGAGGGAGTCGGTTCTCTTGGTTGACGGGAGGTAGTGAGTCGTGTTTCTGCGAGAGAAAGTGGTCCTCCGAGGGATGGAAGAGTCGGAGCCGTGCACTTCGCCGCCCTGTTCGCCGGCACCCTTCTCCATTGAGAGGATACTGGCGAGGGAGCACAGACCTGTTGCGGAGAGGGTGCCTGCAGGCATGGGGACTGATTTTACTAGTAACGTGAATAGGGGATTGCAGAAGGAATGGCCTACGAAGGAAGAGAACGATGGGACTCCAATTGAAGAGACTAAGGTGGAGGTGGATGTTGGCGGAGATGAAGTGGAGGAGGAGGATGAAGAGGAAGAAGATCTGAACACAGAATTGGGTGAGTTGCATCTACGATGTTTATGTTAGCATGAAAAATAATTGGATTAATTCGTGATAAACCGGTAGATTAAATTCGGTCTTTCAGCACGTATCCTTAATTCGAATTTAAGTAATCAGTACAATGATGAGCAGGGTTAGAACTGGATAAGAGTAGATTTCATGAAATATGCCAAAGTCAAACGGAAAGTTACAAAACCATCTGAAAAAATTAAATAATTATCCAATCGCACACTCCGTATACATTCCATGCGTCGTAATGTCTTATTAAATATATCGTAAACAACAAATCTGACGCGTTGATAAGGTACTAAGAACTTGAAATTTTCCTCTTGTATAATATCTCACAGGATCAAATTAAAATACACAGATTTAAATATAACTAGGTATAAAATAAATTTCAATTCACGTACTACAAGGTTACATTTACAAAGGCAAAATGACTAGAATCCTGTAACGGAAAATTTTCTTAGATGATGCAACGCAACAAACCATGATCACAAACCATATTTCTGTTTATTAAAACATTTTTCCTATCGTCGTGGAGTCTCAGTGTGATGAGTGATTCCTCAAATGATATAAATTCATTAATCGTTGTATCAAAATCAAACAAAACGTAAGAGAAGGAAATCTGACTAATATCGTCTTCTTGGAAGGAATTCTGATTTATTTTGTCTTAAGAATATTCTAGAGGAATAAGGACTTCTTAACTAACAGTTTTAAAACTGCACTATAAAGCCTTAATTCTAGATACAATAAGTTGTTTTAACCTCATAAATTGTGACCGGTTACAGGTCACAGTATTTCTTTTCCAAGTCCTTTTTTCCTTGGGATTTTCCTGAGTGCACGACCTTATGTGCAAAGTACCTTTAAGCCTTTCCTTGTTTCTTTTTCATTAAGGAAAAATGTTTTTAATTGATAAAATAATGACCATAGAAGGTAATTTAACTATTCGGCATCTAGACTTTAACGCTATTTCTTGAGAAAATTGATCCTCACCTTTAAATCTCAATTTACATCTTGATCATATTACTGAAATTGTTCAAATGTTTATTTACACCTATTTTTATAAGGTTTTTCTTGTATTCAAATATTAAAGATGCTGAAAAACATATTGGAATACATATTTCACTATTTTTAAAAGGGCAGAAAATTTAACGCATACATAGCGAGCGTACTTCAGATTTGACTATGAAAAAAGAAGTACCTAACTAAAAGCAGAAAATCCTTAAAATTACATTGAATTTTAATATAATTATTTAATATAAAAACAGGATGAAAAAGAGCACACGCTAACCCTTAGAACAAACTTATTATTTATCTTTTCGATGATTGAAATCGTAATCTTCTGGTATTATAGAAATGCAAAGAAAACGTTTTATTTTGATATTTAATGAAATAACCTGAAATTTTTCTTGAAACTGAAATTTACATTTTCCGAAGCATTGCTATAACAGAAATAACTATTCAATTACTTCTATTTCCTTACTTCTCGATCTAATCCTTTGCTAAATACATATCACCTTTTTATAAAAAAATAAGAAAGAGCATAGTTTTATATAATAGATTTAGGAAAGAAAACATCTTGACCAAAGTTTCATAGCTCACCCACATCAGCATTCATTCATGTCCAGTATTTTGTTGCACTATATTGTTTCCAATTTTTGTTAATTTATTAACGTAAGAGATAAATAAAAAGACAATATGTTCATTTATCTGAAAATTTGAGGAAACTGTCGTTTGGATGTTTGAAACAAATAATGATATCTTTAAAAATACTGATAAAAAAACAAGAAGTTAGCGAGATAAATGACTATATCCTGTTTAAAAAAGAAGTTATTCTTGATCTAAAGGTAGCTTTCCTCTACCGAGAAATAGTCGCATTAAATATACCATTTGGTGAAAGTGAATGAAGTGTTATATTTCCATGATTATGCAAAGATATTTGTTTAGTTGAGGAACAGCTTGTGAATTAGGACGACCTACCATGAAAATGATTATCTTCCAATTTGAATTTTGAATGCTTTTTAGAAGTAGCTACAGCAAATATACCAGAAAAATGAAAATCAGTAACTGAAAAAGAAAAGAGAAAAAATAGGAAAGCTTTTTGGTGGAAATTTATGCGAAATTTTCATGGTAAAAAGAGTAATCTAATGTCATTATGGACATTTTATGTGTAAAAATACTATACTGTTCACGTCTATGAAATTAAAATTTACACATTCACTGAAAACGATAGCGAAACAATAAAAATAAACCGACACCGAAGCGATAAACGATTAACCTAATTACATAAATCTGATCACAGAATTATGATAAACAAATGTCAATATATTCATTCAAATTAATAAATGAGAAACAGATTTTAAGTGTATAAAAACCCCCTGAACATAAAAAATAGATAACTTCGGTTATAAAAGACATTTTCTTTCTTACTGAATCTGGAAAAGTAAAGTTGAGAGAGTAATTTTTGTCCGATTATCGTTATTATATTTCAACCATAAATACTGAAATTAAACGTACATAATTAACCAATGAGAATATAAATGTGATAAATGAGGTATGCACGACGGATGTTTAGGAAATCACGAATTTAAAATAATTATGAAACTATTTTTCGCTGAAAGTTTTGGAAATGATCCGTTTCTAAACAAACTACCCTTGCTACCAACTAATCTTTGTTAGCAACACGATTATTTAACAAAAAAGCTTGCAGTGATGGCATAGAACCAATAGGAAAACCAAAAAATGTGGTTAATTGGTTTTAATCCCCTTGCAATTATAGTATCTCAATATTATTAGATATTTTTCAAGGAATAATACTTTAACCCCTACCGTGATCTTTCGAGTACCATGTCCCTCATCACGCATTTCTTCATACAATTTAACACGTTGTATAAATTAATACATAGAAATGCCGCATCATATAGATTAAAAATACAGCAAATAGGTTAAATAAAACGTTAAACTATAAAGGCATAACTGATCTTTTAGAGATTAGAGATCTTTAATTTTGAATATGCTGTTTTGTTTGAATATGATTACATCTACGATTCAAAACAAAGTAAGAAAACCAGCGGAAACTAAGACCACTGTGATGGATTCTAAACTTTTCTTAAATATTTTATCGCAATTGCCGATTAAAGATCAAATAGTTCTTTGACATCAACGCAATGGAATTCAAATTGAAGACGTGACGACAAGACGCCGTATTTTTTGGCAATTTTTAGGCGATCTCTGGCTGATTGCTCAATGTCGTTTGCACTAATGAGGCACTGTGTAGCCACCCGCCAATAAAACTTCAGAGATATGAGCGTCGTCTTGGTGCCTGTGAAGCAATTATATTAAAATTCCTAGAGCCTAAAAAAGCTTTGCCGTCCGCAGATGTAAAGCTATTGGCTCACTAGTAATAAAATGCGGTGACGTCTTCGAGCCAAAAAAATATTGAATACTGTACAAGAAATTTCGCAAGTCTGAGACCCATATTCATGAAATTACGAGTATGTCACGCCGTGAAACTGAGCTAAGAATTTATTTATAAATAATGATGGCATTATTCATAAAAGCCTAGAATGAAGTTTTTACTTGCAAGATTGAGAATGATATACTAAGATCTTACGGAATGGTACCGAAACTTTCCACTGTTTTCGCTCAAGAGTTTCCACCTTAATCGATGGCCTAAGAAAAAAGAACTACTGAGCGAGAATACAAAATTAAACGAAAATTTAAGATAAATTGTACACAATTCTGAGGATTAGGAGATACTTTTACTCGGTAATTTGTGCTAATAGTATCTAAATTTTTACTTTAGTTATATTGATACAAAAGTATTTCTTGCATGTAAATAACACACAAAATACAAAGTTACTCTTCTAAGTTATCATACTTAATTATCTTTAGATAATATTTTATATATAATACTTAAATTGCTTTAGATTTAGTTATCTATGAATCTTCTCTTCCAAGAATAATAATAAAACTGGTCCAGATAACTACTATTAACTTTACATTTCTGCTTCATTCTTTCCAAGCTTTTCACTTACTATGTCAGACTCGAAACGGTTTCATAGAAGTCCTAACTTACTGTCCTAACGGATAACTAACCAGCAAAATAAAATTGGTAGAGGATGTATTTGAATGGCGAATTCGACAATGGACAACTACGAATCGCTTTTCAAAATGGTTCGCTATGGCAAACTGTCTTCGTTTGTCATTCTACTGAAATAATCAACCACACTTTGTTTTTTTATAATCCTAGGTCAGAAGAGAGAATCCATACTAGCACTTTAAGGTCGCACATACCGCTCACTTATCACAATCATACCAATATTGAAAGTATCTAGCCGCAACTGAGTGGCCTGATGGTTTCATACAAGAATGACTCAACGACGGAAAGGCCGCATGCGATCTAAAGACCACAAGTTCCCCACCTCCATCTTTAAACGTTTTCTTTGCCCACTATCTGCTTTGTATCACTATCATTTCCTTGATCCAGATATCCAACTAGATTTTCTTATCTATTTTTAGCTTAACATGATAATTGGATTTGGTTGTAAATCATGCCAATATTATGTGCTTTGGTTTTTATCAATTATTTATATTCGTCTGCTCTGTCCTGCACTTATTTTCTTCACCACGCAAAATTTTGTCCTATTTACATGCAATCATTGTATTACAGTATGCCCAATCATCTTTTATAAATTTAACTATTTCACAATTTCCACCTTTCTAATATCTATAATCCAAGACTTTCACATATTTTGTATCTTGCATGCTTGTGATATGCATAATCCAAGGCTTTACTTCTTTTATATTCCTCGCCACGGCGACCAAGTAGTCACGCTAGTCTGCTTAGGTTGGGTATGGCTAGGGTTCAAACCACTCTTACGGAAAAATCCATGGTAAAAAACTTTTATTATACCACTAATTTATTATCCGAATAACACGACCCAGGTTTCGTAGCGTCGCTACATCATCAGGTGACAAAATAAAGACACACTTCCGAATATATACACTCATATAAGGAGGAGGAATTTAACACTATTACGGAACTTCATCTATTATCATTTTTGGAGTATTTGTCACAACAGCCTTCATTCCATGATATTTTATACTTTGATGTTATCAGCCTTAAACAGTTCGCTCCAAATGTAGTGAAACAATATGTATTGTAGATAGTTATAGTTAAATATTTTGTAATTTTGAGGCCAAATTTACACTTAGATAAATATGTGTAAGGAAATTTCCCCTTCTCTTACCTTCGGAAGAAATGCGCAAATTCTGAAGTAAAAAATGCCAATGTCTTAGAGGAGGATGGTCTTCAACCAATTCATCTTACCAATCCTCACCTACGGAAGTGATATTTGGGTGTTTAACGTAGCAATAATCCAGCAACTGTAGGCAACGCAAATAAGTATGGAGCGCAGTATGCTTGGAGTCAGAATAAAATGACAGAAAACGAAATACCTGGGTAAGGAGGATGACAGAAGTGACAAATATTATAGATAAAGCATGATCATTGAAAAGGATGTGGGCTGGCCAAATGGCGACAACTATTGGAAATCAACTCAACCTCAACCTGATATCAACTAGATACCGAAGGATATGGAAAAGCTACGAAAAAGATCGAAGGACAGATGGAATACAGACATAATCAAGTACTTAGAAGTATCATGGCCCAAAATAGAGAAAATCGGGAAACGCTTGGGAAAGCTTACATCCGACGTCCGATAGAAAATGGTTGATAATGATAATGAAATAAGTGTACGTAAAATCCTTATTAAAATGACAATTGAAATGAAATTTCTCCTTTCATTAATCGGATGTTTGATTCACAGTGGTTTTCGGTAAATTATTCACCGGATGAAAAACCGTTCAGCACAAGTTTGATAAATATAACCGCGTTGATGAAGATGACGATTAGATTAGAATCTTCATCATCGTGGTAGAAAATCCCAGAAGCATTATGCAGAGATCAACCAATCACCGCGGAAACCTACGAACCATAATCAACCATTTTATGTGTCCATGGAAGATTTAGTGATGTCGTGAAGGAATGAGAATTATATCATTAGCCTGATCAATAAAATATACCTTCCCAGGAGATTACTTCATGAACGGATTGCCATTCGAAGTCGTTATGGACTATGTGGATTATTCAAATGAGCTGAGATTGCTTGGAGCTAACAGGTTAAAGATATTTTGACCAGTTTCTCATACTTGTAGGGATGTAAACGCAGCTATGGTAGAGTTATTTAATTTTGAGTTGCAGTAAAATCATAATAAATTCTCATCTATGTTCCCGAAGCTTCATTACCTCCTATAAATCTCAACTTCAGTAAAATGAGAACTAATATTACCCATCATTCCTTAATCAGTTTCCCTATGTCTATCGCTTTCTCTACCCTTAAAAGATGCTTTCCGTTCCCTCAAACTCTTCCCTTCTTTCTACCCTTCTCAGAGTTTCCCATCCCTTTGCCATAAGCTGTCCCGGTTGTTTGTGGTTCGCCTGTCTCTCTGTTTATACGTTCCGGGAGGTTAAGCTTGTCCTCGGGAAATTAGTTTTGAGATCTTGCCAAACGCCTCTCTCTGTCACAACCTCAACGCTCTCATGCCCACCCTCCATTCCCCAACTTCTCGTTTATTCCTCCTTTCCAATCTTTCACGACCTCTTTTTTCGGATTCGCGCCTCTCTCCCCATCCTCATCTTTTCCCTAGCATCCTTTTATCTTCAAATTAATGACGCTAATTATCTTTCCTCTTTCATTTGATAAGCGATATTTTCTCCGGTTTCAATTAAACGTATCCAAGTTTTACACACAAATATGCGCAGCCAGGTTGTTTTTATTCGGCTCATTTTTCATTCCCTCCTTTACGTCTTTCTTCTTTTCCTATCTTATTTCTCATTCTACTCTATATTCATTGGTGAATTCGTCAGTACCTGTAAAATTTCCCTTGTAATTCATAAGTACAAATTCCCTCTTTTAA
The DNA here is from genome assembly GCA_947579665.1 of Sympetrum striolatum. NCBI lineage: Eukaryota > Metazoa > Arthropoda > Insecta > Odonata > Libellulidae > Sympetrum > Sympetrum striolatum. The sequence continues at coordinate 84,021,117 of OX388342.1, forward strand.
TTTATATTGAAATCAGTAGCAAGTACTTTATTCCTACTACTTATCCAATTTCCCTCACCAGCCACATTTGCCAATTTATGATACCATAAAGTCATCAAATGCTATATCACGCGGTTCCAACGTGAAGAAGAATTAACACTAATCACCAAATGGTGGAAGGTGGTAGTCCTAAGGATTAACTTCCGTAAAAATTCCAAGATATAATTCTACAACAAATATTTTAATTCTTCCAGTCACAAATTATTGCATAGAGAAACATATTTCTGGCAGTTAACAGTTTACATCCCAGAGGGACAATTACATAGAATTAATTAAATCGCGATTCTTTCACTTCTACATGTTTTGAGGTATGGTATGTCATATAATTCGAACTCATCGCATAAAACATCTTCTAAAATTTATAATTTGATATTCATATAAATGTTCATAGATGCTTACTTAATCGAAAAAGTATATACATCAAATTCAACCAAAATCAGCCATCATCTTGAGCTTCAAGAACTCAAAACTAGCATCAGACAGAAGTATTTAATTCCACCGATTTCTATGATAATAACTATTAGTGTGCTGTCATTCTTTTGGCGGAAATCATTTATGAGAAAGAGAAATATTTTACTATCTTCAGTTTGGGAAAACTGAAAAGAACTTCAATGCATAGTATGCATATAGAAAAATCTTGGTATTGAGACATTCATTTTTCAACCTATGACAGCGTCATCATCTTTTTCCATCCCTAACTATGACTATTGACATGATGATCACCAGTAATGAAAATAAAGTAGACTCTAAAAGTAATTCATACAATGAGTGAACGCTTAAGCTCCTGATTACAGAGCAAATAGATAAAACACTTCATAAGGAATAACTATGGAAACGCCGAGTCTCAACATTAATCGTTTAGGTATTGGCATCATAGGGAAAGAGGCGATTCGAAAATTTATGTAAGAGAAGGAGGATATAAATATTTACCAAATATTAAATATGTAGCACCCAAGAGACACTCTAAACCCACAGTTAAGTCTTCCTTACTCGCGGCTACTTTAACTCATTATATTTCATAGCTTTGCATATTTTCCTTATATAATGCCTCTATTTTATAATTACTTGATTTCTTCAAGCTAGTTTCTTATTGGGACACCTATCTAAAGCAAGGCTACCGGCATCACACATTTGTTGCTCCGTTGTTAAGGCCTTCCAGCTCTTCTACTCTCTGTCTTTGCGTTTCAATTTTGGATAACCACAATTGTACGGCTGTGGCTCGTTTTTTGAACTACAATTCATAAAGTGATTCAGCTGAAAGTATACTTTAAAGTGAGATTTATGTCCTTGTCATTAATTGAATGAAACATTTCCGTCTGTTTATCAATAAAAGCTATGGCCATAGATTATTTTCTTCCCATCTACACCTTTACCCTATTTTAAGCAAATATCTTAGTAATTTAATCTCAAATCTGTTCTTCAGATTTGAATTTATGCAGTGCCGTTTGTTCATTAATTCAAAGAAAACTTCTCACTGTTTCATCTTTGACATTATTATTTTCAATCGTAAATTTAAAAGCTATAGTAATGTTATTTCTATTGCCTAGTCATTGTTCAGCCCATCCTTCACTTTTCAATGATCAATGTAACGCTTAACTAAGCCATTCGGCCTCTTAAATGTAGTAAGAGATTTTCCAGAATAATTTATCTTAGATTCAGCTTATTTTTGCCCTCAGAACGAAATCTTCCTTCATTTTCCTAAAAGCGTCTATAATTGAAGATGCTCATTTTTACTTAAAGTAAGGAGATCGTTTCCATTTTTCAGTGGTCCCATCTGGTCTGTCCAAAGAGCAGTTTTTATTTTCGAGCTTCTGACGATTTCTCCGTAAATTCCACTGAGTCTGTCCTTTTTCACTTTCCTCCTCCTCTTCCTTTTCCAAATTGAGCGTCTCCTTCGTTTGGCGACGCACATCCCCGAATCGAATGGGCACAAATCGAGATGTAGGAAGTGGTGTCACATTGGATAGCGCAAGTTTTGAGGAACTGGAGAAAAACATGCGGCTGTTTCTGTCGCTATTCCTCCATACATTCAAAGTTGTGAATAATACCTTCTCCAAGTGTGGGTAGACAGTTATTTCATCTAATTATTGCCTATGGGGTCGGTAGATAATCATGATCATTAATACGATAATTATAGTTGTATTTGGCTCTAATTATTACGGTTGAACGATCTCCAAGGTACCAACTCATATCGGGAAAACTGGACTCCCAGAGTGGTCGAATCGTATCCACTAAAGCAGAGCGCGCTTACAACTAGGATAACCAGGGTCACTTGCAACCTTATTACCTCATTAATTAGGAATAGCTGAAATTAAGAAGTAAAAAATCCATTGGAGAAAATCATTTGAGGCATAGGAATCTTACTTGATCATTATGATATCGTTTGGTTGTACAGCATTTCAAGTAGTTTCGTATCGGATTACATTTGCAGACAAGCAACTTTTTTCTTCATAAAGAATAGAATCGTCCTAAAGGATATTACGAAATTTTTACCTCCAAATTTCAACCATCTCATTCTAAATTTGCCCATATTTCTCCAGTAAAATACCACGAAAATAAAATAAGGATTTTCTAAACTTTTTACAATAAATTTATACCTAAGAAAGTAATATCCGAACATCTATCCCTATATCTTCCTAATTTACTTATGTAATCAATATGAATTGATGTGACTTCGTGGAAGGCGGTTTAATAACTGACAACTGGATGATTTTCCGCAAGATTTTTTTATCAACAACCGGTTTTGGCCTTGCAGCAATCATCAAGCATGATCAGAATTTCTGGTGCTGTTTGCTGTAAAATTCTGTGAAAATTTCTCACTGTTAATGAAAGTTCCATGACGACAAAATATATAGAATATGAGTAATAAAGAAAATTGAACAATGAGAAAAGCATCTTTTTGTAAGTCTCCTTTTAGCATTTTATACTTCTCAAAAAGTATACGTAGTAGTTCGCAATTTCCATCAGTTAATTACTATATTCTAAGGGCAGAACAATTTGCATTGACGTAAAAGGCTCAACAGTAAAATAAAAATTACATCAGCTAATTTTGGAAAACAGAATTGAATTAGAGATCACACAAGTAACCCTGAAACTAAAAGTTATGTTTCCTTCATTAAGAAAATAATTAAATTTTCTACAAACTGAAATTTTTTAACCTTGTAGTTTTCGATCAAATCATTTCTGGAATCAAAAAGTTTTCGTATAAATCCTTGATAAAGAGAAAGAAAATATGAGCAGATTAGAGAGAAAACTTTTGTACATCCGTTATGATTTAAAAGCACAAGCTTTGTAAAATAATCATTCTACTCCTCTAAAAATTATATTCAAATTTAGTTTAAAGATACAATTCCACCTTCCCTTTCTCACACAACATTTCTCTCCAGATCATCTTCCTACAGTTTGAGTAAATTGAGAATTATTTTTCAACCTCATCGCCCATTTGACACTCGATATGGGTCCAAAGCGACCCGTCTCTCATTTGTTTAGAGACCAACGAGAAAATAATTGGAAGTAATTAGCACGCCAAGATAAATTCGGCAACACACTCCTCTCGAATAAAGTTCGGGAGGATATATAACAGTTCCACCTGTCCGGCGACTGAGTTGAGCCTCTTCCTAGTCCTTTGAAAGCGGTGGAGCGGGAAAAAAATCATATTTCCCGAGCCGTCTTGTATGTTTATATAACTGCTCGTTTAGTGGCGGCTATAATGGAAACTCAATGGTCTCAGACTCCTAGCTTCACTCACTCGAGATTCATGTCGTTCCGGAGAGTTTCCGACCATTCCAATAAGCCACTGTCATCCTCCGCTGGCCTTCCAAACATCCCTCGCCCCACACTCCTCCCCACTACCTCATCCCCTTTGCCGCGACGTTCGCCGCCTCCTGCTCCCTCTTTTAACACCGTGACTACCGTAAATTTCTTAAAATTAGCTTCCGGTAGTCTTAAGCCATTCGTCTTCCCTTCTTTATGTGCCTCCTCTGCCCCTCCAAGAATCCGATAGTCTCCTCCTCCGACATCAGTCCCTAATTCTACTCTTTTAACCCTCTTACACCTCTTATCCCTTCTATCTTCTACTCCTGTGCTATCTCCTCTCCGCATTCTTGGTTCCTATCTCCCCACCCAAAGTAAGATCCTAGAAATCTTTTCGGCACAATACCTGAGGCATGTAACAATGTAAACTTAGTACAAATTTGTTGTAAAATTCGAGGTGTGAATTGTGAATAAAACTGAAATTCGGCACCAATTTTCTCTGGATATGATTCAGGAATAGCTTTTTTTGCCGGTTATTGATTGAGATAAAGCACTTCAATTTTGCTGATTTTGTAGATTCCATTACTCCGTTGTAGTTTTGTATCTATTCAATCTCCATATTTCAATTCAAAGGATTCAAATGTAATTCAATCATAAATTAAATTTACAAAATAAGTTCAGATAAATTATATTCTCAGATAATGTAATAGATATAATGCGACACCCCTGTTATATGGGCCGTTCTGATACTGCGAGGAATATTAGGGAAATAGATGCTAGAACGATTCGTTTCAAGAATTCATTTTTTCCGCGAACGATACCCAAAAGCAATCGATTAGGAAAATAGAGTCAAGGTACCTTTACACCCTGCCAGACGCCGAAAGGCGGCTTGCAGGGTTCTTGCATAGACAGATAGACATAGATAGGCAACTCGGAGGCTCCCTGATAGTCATGTGGACAGCGCGTTTGCCTTTGGTGAAAGCGGTCCCGGGTTCGATTTGGTGGGAGCCAATGTGCGAAATGACCGAAGCTGTCGAAGCACTTTTAACAATACTACTACTACTACGGCAACTCGGCTGACCCGCCAATATTTCGATAACGCCGTTCAACCAATTCTTTGAGAGCTTACTACTTTCGAATAGTTTGATAGTTGTTCCTGGAATAGTTTCCATATATTCCTTATGAAATTCACAATAGCGATCAATGGTAATAGTGTAATAATTTTCATATATTCCGAATGAAATTAATATTAGTAAAATTTAAGTTAGATTTCATGACTTTCCTTCCAATTTAAGTATGAAAACCAGAAACTTGTAACATTTATTCATTCTTGACGATCATCGAGTAAAACTAAGGCATGCACCCATAATAAGGTTTATTCATCCCATTTATGAGAAGTTAATTTGAACAGAATGAAACGGGGAGTGAAATCATCTGCATTATAATAATGAAAAATATGTTGAAAAGTATTAAATCAGAGAAAAGGACCAAGCAGTGGATCATGAGATAGTATATTTAATAATGAAAGAATATTTGTAAAGATGTGAACAATTCTACAAACGATGACAAATGTACGAAGGGAAATAATTTAGTATAATTTCCATAAAGCCGAGCAATTTCTTCAGGCAAGGAAAAAAAATCTCTAGCGGGAGAAAAGAGTGAAGTTCCAAATGAAAAGGATTTATGAAGAAGTTGATAAAACAACGAGCATAGAATACGTAAGGAGCAATGGCCAGAATAAAGTTCTCACTGTAAGGTTAGGGTTAATGAAGTGATTAAAACGGTTAATGAATGGATTTAGATGTTCAGCAATTCAATTGACATAGATGCAGCTGGCACCGATAGCAATAATGCTAATCTAGCGCACTGCCAAGGACATGAATGTCCCGTACAAAGCAAATGGTATCCTTACAATTTATCGTGCATTTGGCAAAAGATATTACACGCAATAAAAGAAGCAAAGAAACCAACAATTTTTTCTCGCAAAATCTCAGAAGCCGTTAGATATCGTGTTGTAAAATTATTTTAGATTATGCTTCTTCAAAATCTTTCTTTAAATCGGTCTCTAGCTATCTCTTTACACTGTAGTCAATCCGGCATATTTACCGCTTAGTGTCTACTACCACAGGAGCAAAATCTAGTTTAGAGAAACCAAACCAAAAACTGTACCAGCTCTAATAGCGATTAGATATGATCCAATACATTAAAGCAAAAAGTAATGAGTACAACTTAAAGTTGTAAAGGATATAAAAGTGTAGCACTAAATCGTATATTACAAGTAAAGAAAATCTCCAAATATAAACTTATTAAAGCTATGAATGAATTAATGAGGCAGAAAAGAAGAAGAGGAAGAAAAAGTTTCTCGTTGCAGAGGACGAAGTTTTCGAGATGATATGGACCAGATGTTGTTGAATGCTGGATGTTGGGGAATCTTTGATATTATAGCGGGTTGTCTGAAAATAAGAGCTGTACAATAAAAGTAGGAAATACTCTTGTTTGAATATTTGAGGGAATTACTTAGGAGACGATGTGCCAGATACTAATATTGATAACCAACGTGATTTAAATTAAGGCACGATTATATAATTTAAGGAAAAACCGATTTTTTTACGAAATAACGTACGAATTGCGTACGGAAATTAATCATTTTTAGAGAAGATAATAAATATGAAAAGTAGGAAGAAGCATCCTTTTTAACACTTCAAGAAAGAAACTGAGAATCCTCACCTTTGTCTGAATCATTTTGCAAACTGTCTGACTATCAAAGCTAAAGGTAATTCTTGTTTGACAAGCAACTCGTTACAGCTAAAACAACCCTCTGCCATTTTGGGTTAGAATTACTTTCATTGGCATATAAGAAACTTCTTTCTACCTTGCTCCAAAATGCCATAATTTGCATTCGATTTCTCTTTCTCTCATAAGACAAATATTACGTTCCCGAACGATTTATCGAATAGTTTTCAAACTCGTGCCACCGCAGTACATTGTAAGAAACCATTTTGCCTCCTCTAATCTCACTCCTCATCTATTCCCCCTGTGAAAACTCATTCTCTCTCCTCTTCCAAGCGGCATGCTCTACCCCTGCCATCTTCAGCTCCCTTTCGACGCTGCTTTGCGCCATTAGAGCTAAATCCGTCGCCTTGAGGATGAAAGAGAATACGGAGAGCTTCCGAGAGTGCTGGGGAGGTGAAGAGATAGAGAAGCAAAGGGTAAAGGAGAGCGCATTCGCCGTGTTTTTTTACCTATACCCTCCTCGACAAAATAAAAAACTCTCTCCTCCATCATCGCCTCTTACGAGCCACCCTTAATTTGCCTCTCTTCCCATCCCTTTTCATCTTTCGTCTCTCCCATCTTTTATTTCCCTCGCGACTCGTTGCTGCTCCCTGCTTTCGATACGCTTAAGACGAGCGCGTAAGGAGGAATCAATTCAAAGATTTCGCGGCAATATCCCATTCATTCGAAGACCCGCACTTAAACGCGCGCCGCCATAAATTTCCGGCTAATGAGGGCGACTTTCCCGAGCGAGAAACAGCGCCCCTCGATTTGCGCAATGGAAAGGATGGCTCCAAAATCATTCCGAAATATAGTTCTTAAAATACTTAAGAATATTCTCCGTATGAAATTGTAAGCATTATTTTGTCCAAAACGAAGAATCCTAAGCATAAAATAACGAGGAGGAATACACCTTAACAATCTCTATAAATCAGTTAAGGATCGTAAAAGTAGAAATTTACTCTTGGATTTAAAAATAAATTTGAATTAGCGACTTTCTATTTTAACTTTAAAACGGCATCCGTTCAATTGCTCTCAATTATTATTATTTTTATAAAACTCCTTATTCGGCGAGGTAGGGCCATGATGGACTCTCTTACGTCTAACTTCCTCACTTAACCTAAATGATGGTCATTTTTCCAATTTTTACCGCTCTCTTGGATCGATTTAAATACCCCGTGCACACATACGAACGTACTTGTATACAAACCACAGTCGGACCCAAATCTTTTCTGGATTCGTACTGACAGGACACCACTAATTAATACTTTATGCTTAGGGTTATTGTGGATTGATTTTACTCTAATGATTGTTATTTTTATAAGACATGAAGAATTAAGTAATCGCACCTCTTTACCGTTGTGATCTTAATTGTCGATCTCAGTTTCCATTTCTTGATAATACTCCAAGAATCGAAAGGATTGTTAAATAAAACAGTTTTTACAAAACAAAAAACTCCAAGAAACAACCAGCACTGCATAGCGATGGGTTGCAGTTCTACAATTCCAATGCGTTTTAATCACTTTTCCGGATACTATACGTTTCTGAGTTCAACTGCACAGATCGTCTTTTTTTCTTATATGAATTATAATTATCGTTTGAGAAAAATACACATTTGTAGTTACGCTTCTTTTATGGTCTACTCTTTTAAAGCGATTCCCGACAGTCTGTTTATGTAATGATTTCCTGTAACCCTTTTGTTTTTCTCCATATTTAGCTATTGAGGGCTGATTATTTTCACCATCCAAAATAAAAATATTCACAATAGCAGTTGAATACAGACCCAAAAAAATATTTACACCATTCTTGCCTTTCTACCCAATGAATAATACCTTAGATTTTGTTCTGTTCTAATTACTCTACTTATATACTTTTTGTGCTGATCTACAGAAACAGGACGAATGGACAGTTTCTCGTTTCATCCTCAAAATTTCCTCAGAACTTTTATACTTACTCGAAGTAGGTCACAATTACACGACAAGCGTAGGTCACAATTACACGACAGTAAAATACATATGTTATAACAACATTGTAGCACCATTTGATTGAAGATATTTACACTCACCTCTATATAGTCTTAATGACTTTCTTTTTAATTACTTAGGCCACTCTTTACGGCTTGCCAGAGTGATTGCACACGCATACGTATTATTTCTCAAATAAAATTTTTCAAAAAAAAATATCGCACAAGTTGAAAAAATGAAGAAAAAAAGATGAAGATGTGAACCAAAATAACTATCTAATAAATTCATCAACAACTTAACTTCCACGCGGCAGTTCTTCATTTATTATTTCCCTCAACACAAATAACCTTTCCCTCTTAATACGTAACCATGTGAAGTAGCAAGCACCCATACCTTAAAATCCGATTTTGTTGGTTTATTTATTATGTACTGCTTAATGTAGTGACGCTCCTTAAAAGCCATTATTGCCTCATCAATTACCAGTTCCCTACCAGGTCGGTATTTGTTAATTAAATCACCCATTATATCTAATATCGGTTTAACCTTTAGTAACATATTATACCCTTCAACACCTGATAGTTTTTATGTCACTAACATGCAAATATTTTGTTAATTTTTCGTATCGCATAAGGTTCCGCAATAGAGCACTTCATGTGTAAGTTGCGGTTAATTAAAATAAGTGTAGGGCTCCCGGATAGTCATGTGGACAGCGCGCTCGCCTTTGATGAAAGCGGTTCGATTCCCGGTGGGAGCCAATGTGCGAAATGACCTCAGCTGTCGAAGCACTTTTAACAATACTACTACTACTAAAATAAGCGTTAATTAGTTTCCAATAAGAATTTTTTAATTTTCTCTCAGAATTCTTGAAACTGACATTATAATATAGGATTAGAAGTTCAGTATCATTTTTTATCATATCATTCGAATTTAGGAGCAGTAACAATCACAATTAAATAACCGAATCGTTCCTTATGTAAGTAATATGTGTATGTAAGAAACTCGGCTTCGTTAAAAGAATAGTCGGTAGGAGCGAAGAAAAGGTTCGCGAGCGATGTTACTTAGCGTTAGTTAGGCCTCACCTTGAGTATGCATGTAGTGTATGGGACCCCGCCGAGAAATGTCATATTCGGGATTTAGAAAAAGTACAACGAAAGGCGATACGATTTGTAAAGAATTGCTACGATAAAACAGTGAGTGTCACTCAGATGTTACAGGACGCGGGATGGGAATCATTAGAAGATAGAAGAAAAATTCAAAGGATAAATTTATTAAATAAGTTCAGAGAAATTACGTTTTCAGATGATGTAACAGATATAATGCGACCCCCCTGTTATATGGGCCGTGCTGATACTGCCCGAAAGATTAGGGAAATAGATGCTAAAACGAATCGTTTCAAAAATTCATTTTTTCCGCGAAGTATACGCGAAAGCAACCGTTTAGGAAAATAGAGTCAAGGTGCTTGCACCCCCTGCCACACGCCGAAAGGTGGCTTGCAGGGATCTTACATAGACATAGACATATGTAAGTTCCTCGTAGAGTTTCACGCCATAGAGAGCAGTGGCTCGCCTCACAACTTGAAAATTTTTCTTTTCGAAACATAACAACGAAAACAGTTGAGTTTATTTAAGGTACAAATTGCGCACTATCCATCTCCTTGGCGTAAGACTGAAAGAGTACTCGAATAAACTCATCGACTCAGGAAATGGTTGCACTTATCAAATAACACCTATAAACGAGTCTGGCACGCTCCGCTCCAAATGTACTTCAGAGCACTTGGTTCTATTTGGCTGAGAAAACTAAAGTGAGAGATTTGTATCTCTTGCGCAAAGTAGACAGATGAACCTATAAGTACGCTTAACGGAGATATATATTTAGGGAAACTTGACCGTGGCAAAATATCAAGCCTAATATATATTTACCAGAATCGATTTTATACTAATTTTTTTCTGAGAAAAACTTTCAAAATAAAACAGAATTATTCTAAAAATAAGGCATATGACAAGAATACTTTTCACATTGAAACTAGCAGTGAAAACTTAAACCTAAATATATAATGTAGTACTGTACTGGTATTATTTTCAATATAAGTCATGGAATACATACATATTTCTTAAAGAAAGATTTCCTTGTAAATCCAGTCACCGTTCCCAACGTGGGATTTTTTTGAAATTCAAACGCCTTTTTATGACTGGCAAACTTTAGAATTGAATGAATCTGGAACCATTCCGAGTTTTCATACGTTCAGCTCCTCTAGGCTGATGGGAAGCTATAACGAACAAATTCGAGGAGCAATTTTTTTTGGAGGACCAGCGTTCACATCAAAGAGAGAAAATGATCTACATTAAGCACCCAGAAACTTCCCGTCGTATCTTCTCGGAACTCCTCGACGCAATAAAGTAAATTTGAAAAGTTTTCGGGTAATTTCAAAAAATATAGCTCGCATAGCAGTCGCAGCCAAAGGATCTCTAAAATAAAAATTCTAAAAAGCAAATGTTCATTCGCGAGAACCAATATTATTTTTGTGGAAGATAATAATAAGAATTATCGTCTTAATTAGGGCGAGATTGAGACTAAAAGTCTCTTCTTCATCGTCATTAATTATAGAATAATTATATTAAAGAGAATAGTGTGAGAAAAGATCAGAGTGAGGGAAAAATAATTAGTTAATTTTGCACAATATTTTTCAAATTTTGAAAAATGTAACTCTTTCCTAAATATTCCATATCGTGCATTCCAAATAATTTAGCAATAAAATATCTAATAACATGAAGAAACCTTCTAGTCACCAACGTCAATCCAAAATGTGCAATGAAATTCAGATTTTTAGATGCAATAGAATACAGAGAAATTTAATTAGGTATGTTGCTCGAGTTAATTTAATGTGATTTGATGAAGTAAGAAGGTATAATTGCTGAGACCACACTAGCTACCAAGCTTTAGGCTTAGAATTGAGTTGTCTATCGAGTTATTCTACCACATAAAAGCACCACCCAGTGTTGAAACTGCACTGATTTATAAATTCATTTCTTCTCAGTAGATCAGAAACAACAATTAGGCTTCAAATCCCGGAATTTAGAATATTTTAAAACGCGGCAGCTTTTCAATAAAATCTAAAACTACAAATGATTTTACTTCTGAATTGCATTTTAAATTATTATAACCAATAAAACAAATTATTTTATTTTACAGAAAAATAAAATACTTTGTGAGGTATAAATTTTAGCGATTGGAATCTCGAGCTGAACGTATTTTCATTGTTTAAAAGTTGTATTTTAGGACTAATTTCAAAACCTAACTATATTGGCTAAACTAATGAAAGACAGTAAACGATGACGAAAAACAGAACCTCCTCCGCGATGCTCTAATAACCCAAGGAATGATCGTGCGCGGATTGAGTCTGTTATGAGGGAAGAGGTTATGAATTAGATGATGCGTGATTTGGAGCGATGGAGGAAAGATGAAAAGAGAGAGAGGGTAGGGATGGAAATGGCGGTGAGAGGAAGTTTTAAAAGTTGCTTGGCTTCCCGCGAGATTCATTCCTATGTCTTTTACGCTCCGTCGCGTTGGCACCTTATGCTTCGCCAGACGTCTTCCCTCCCTCTCCCCCCACACCTCTGGCACTGACAAATGTCGTGCGGCCGCAATTAGACGGCACTTAGCGAGTTGTTTGTCACCGAAAGGAGCTGCCTCCCTAATTAAGGGCTCCTGAATAAATTTACCTTCTCCGTCAAACCCTCCATTCCTCTCTCTCCCCTCCCATTTCTCATCCATCCCTCCCATGGACCATAACGTGCTTCTTCTCTCTCTTACGGATTCTCTCCGTGCCTTTCCCTTCCAACCTCCTCACTTCTCTTTTCATCATCTGTCTCTATAATAACGCATTGGCTATGCCTCCTTCATTTATAATTGAGGTCACATTATAGTCTATCGTTTTTGTCTATCGTCTTTGTCTAACTCGCCTAATTAGATTAGACAGACCCTTTATTTGGGAGGCTTAAGCCAAACAGGCTATCTGCCTAAATAGTCTTTTATATCACTTTCGTTTGCTTTTAGCAAAAGGAAAGATTTTCTTCAATCATTCCACCATTTCTACTTGGTCAGTTTCTGTTGCTTTTTTCCTAATTATTTTATTATCCACCTTAATTTCAATCTGATATTTTGTGCATTAATAAATAAGGAGATGAAAGTTTTGATTTAGCATTCGCACTTCCTTCAAATTTAAATATTTCGGTCTTTTATCTATCTCCGCTGTACTTTTCCATTTTCTTTTCACCATAGATTTCCGCGATCAAATTCAGAAATTCTCAAGTTAACCGATAAACAAAACGGATGCACGTGGTTTTCACTCAGGCAAGTTACATAGGAATTACAAGCTTGAGCAAGCCAGATAGAAAATGAGTTCTTGCGCAATCAATAGCAAAAGTGTATTTACTTTTTCTCTAAATTTCCATTATTTTCCAATATCATTTTTTCTGTCTTGTTTTCCTTTCCTTTTTCATCTTAACTCTTTTCTATACATCTAAACCAGAGAAGAAGCTGCAGATTCAGGCCACATCTGGCATTATGTTAAGCTCATTGAGCAAACTCAGACATTTTAATTAGGTGCATTCTTAGTTTAATCCATTAATCTAGGTCTAAATCTGATTAATCTAGTCCAATAAAAATAAAATGGAAAAATTCTCTTTTGCTTTACTTTTCAATTAAACCTCAGTGCAGAGGACCGCTATAGACCTTTCTGGTGGCGTAAGACCGCTCAAGTGGTTCTTTTCCTCCATCGGTTTTATTTCAGGGAGAAAGAGTTAACCATAATCTTGGATCCTAAAATTGCTTTCTAGCTATCAGTTACAGTTCAGACTTGATCTGTGCTCGTCTGCATCTGTCAGCATTGAGCGTTTAAATTCATTTTTCGACGTTCAAGTTCAATGCCATATTAGTAGAACATAGACAACATCTATAAAGTGAGTAAACCTTTAGAATTTTAATATTAAGAAAAAACCTTCACGTTTAAAAAATCATGTCATTAAGCCACAAAATATGATATATGTGAAAATAAATGAAATAGTGAGAAAATAATAATATAATGAAAATACAAAATATGAGTACATACAACCAAGGTTTCGTATCGAAGCTTCATCGTCGGGTGACAAATTGTCTAAAACGCTCTAAATTAATAGAATAAATGGAGGGGGAGGCAGAATAAAGCAAGTTACAAAGTAATAATTAATTAAGAAGTGAGTTGCGATGGTTAAGGAAAAGGTATCCAAACATACAGTTGATTAATAATCGATTAAGGAAGAGGGATATTGCAACGTTACTTTACAAATAACCTTACGACCAATGGTTTTACATTTGGCCTTACGATGATTCATTACCCTTGTTCTAAGCTATACTATCATACTCTTTCTTACTCTCACTTCATCTTCTTTTCTCTTGTGACTTCTTCCCTCTGATTTATCCTTTTCTGATTTTCTTCTCCCCTTTTATCCTCCCTTCTGTTATACCCCACTCACGTGCCGCTACACCCCCTTTCCTCCCATTCCCTTCTTACCACTCACTCTCCACCTCATTCTATTCGACTAATCTGAAAGGGGACGTCATGACCTTTTACTTAAAATAAACAGGGAATCCCCTCACCCTCTCTTCGCGAAACCGCGTATGCCGATAGCGGATTGGCAGAATTCTTTCGCACGTGACCACTACACTCTTTCATCGAAGAACATCTCTTGGCAGAACATATCTCCATCTCTACGTTACATAAAAGTAATAGATACGAATCGTATATTCATATCTCGATGAGTGAGACCATACTATCTGCTTTCGATTGTACACCAGCAGAGTAACCGTCTTGAATCGCAATGTATTGACGAAAGTGACATCAAATCAGAAGATAATAACAGAATATTTCATTTCGTTAAAACCTTCGATTTAAAGTTCCTTTTCAACTTAACCATTGAAATGTAATCTTATATAACAATCACCGATGTGTATATATTTACGAGTAAAATGTAGCTTGCATACTGCAAGCAGATCGGCAATACTAATTTCATATCGGCATCATATCGGAACGCTCCTCAAAAGAAAAAAAAGGATTGAAATTTTTCTTAAAATTCGCTAAAATTTCATCGTCTGGCATCGAACCCGGGTCTTACTGGTGAACTAACTATGCAGCACAATAGAAGATCATCATCTCTAACCATGTGTGAAAATTCTAGCAGAAGTATTGGCTACAACTGCCTCAAAAGACGTTCTAATTTTCACGAATGTGAATGGCTCTCTGGATTCGAACCAAGGACAATCTTGGAAATCTAAAAGATGTTTCTGAAAGTTATTTATGATCTCTATCTATCTGCCGAATTTCAAATTTCTATATTATTGGGAAAGGTTTCCAAATAATTCCTAAAAATCGGATCAACTTCTGATTGCAGAGACACCTGGTGTCGAACCCAGGACTTATTTTAAATTGTGAATGAACAGTTTGATTTGTAAAGACTTGCTCTTGTATCATGGAAAGTTTGAAGTCGATAGCATGCCGGGAAGTACCTAAATTTTGTTTCCGTTATCTCCGTAAGAAATGCATTGAGAAGTGCAAATGGCCCTCTGGGATCGAACCAAGGACCATCAGCGAACATGTAAAATTTAATTATGAAATATATTCAACATATATATCCACGTGCCGAGTTTCAGGTATTCATGATATCGGGAAAGGATCCAAAAAAAATCTTCAAATTCGCCACAATGCATTTTAAACGGCCGATTTTTGCACCGACCTAGCATCGAACCATGGACCATATTCGACGATGTCTTTTTGATTTTCGTTGGATATGCATGGCTTCTAGCGATCCCTCGAATTTCAACTCTCTCCTTTTCCGGGAAGTGCCTCAAAAAAATTTTCGAAAATCCCCGCCATGTATTCTTATGGGGAAAATCGCGACTTTGGGGCCCTCTGGAATCGAACCCATGACAGTGAGGTTCCAAATCGCAATTTTTCTGGTGGTTATACGTTATGGCCAATACGTCGTAAAAATTTCAAGTCGATGACGCTTCTAGTTTAGGCTGTGAATTAGTATCCTATCTATCTATCTATCTATCTATCTATCTATCTATCTATATCCTTGAATGAATCCGGAGAAGCATCTATATCTATTACGAGTAAAATGTTGCTTGCATTCTGCAAGCAGATAAGCAATACTAATTTCAGATCGGCATCATATCGGGACGGTCCTCAAAAGAAAAAAAAAGGATTGAAATTCTTTTTAAAATTCGCTGAAATTTCATCGTCTGGCATCGAACCCGGGTCTAACTGGTGAACTTACTATGCAGCACAATAGAAGATAACCATCTCTAAGTATGTGTGAAAATTCAAGCACAAATATTGGCTACAACTGCCTCAAAAGACGTTCTAATTTTCACGAATGTGAATGGCTCTCTGGATTCGAACCAAGGACGATCGTGAACATCTAAAACATGATTTTGAAATGTATCTACGATTTCTATCTACATGCCGAATTTCAAGTTTCTATATTGTTGGGAAAGGGTTCAAAATAATTATTGAAAATCGGATCAGTTACTGATTGTAGAGAAGCCTGGTGTCGAACCCAGGACACATTGATAGCCTTGAATGCAGAGCTTGATTCGTATCGTTTTGATCTTTATTGATGCAAAGTTTAAAGTCCATATCGTACCGGGAAGTACCTAAAATTTGTTTTCGTTATCTCCGTAAGAAATGCATACAGGAATTCAAATGGCCCTCTGGGATCGAACTAAGGACCATCAGCTAGTATGTAAAATTTGATTATGAAATATATTTATGATATCTAACCTCATGCCGAATTTCAAGTTTCTATGCCATCGGAAAAGATACCAAAAAAAATCTTAGAAATCGCCACAATGCATTTTAAACGGCCGATTTTTGCCCCGACCTAGCATCGAACCATGGAAAATACTCGAAGATGTCCTTTTGATTTTCGTTGGATATCCACGGCATCTAGCGATCCCTTGAATTTCATTTCTCTACCTTTCCGGGAAGTGCCTCAAAAAAATTTATGAACATCTTCACCATGTATCCTTATGGAGAAAATCGGGACTTTGGGGCCTTCTGGAATCGAACCAATGGCACTGAGGATGAAAATCGTATTTTTTCTGGCGGTTACACGTTATGGCCAATACGTCCTAAAAATTTCAAGTCAATTACACTGGTGGTTTTGCCTGTGAATTAGTATCCTATCTATCTATCTATCTATCTATCTATCTATCTATCTATCTATATCCTTGAATGAATCCGGAGAAGCATCTATATTTAATAGATATATTTATTTATCTTATGTCAGTGAGAAATGCATGGGAGAAATATTCGAACATTAATTCCATGCACTTCCCGACATGATGGGATTATAATTTTTTGGGATTCGTTAAAGGTTTAAAGGAATATTACATATTGATATTCTTTGTTCAAAGTATCCTTGGTTCGACCCAGGACGACTCAATTCGTTTCTTATAAGAAATGAACGTAAAGGTCGTTTTGATCGATTGCACTGAATTGCAGGCATTCTTTCTTTTGTATTTGTATTATAAAAAATAATGGTCGTAAGAAATTGATAAAAAAAATCTTATTCTGGTCGTAGAATATCGTAATCGAGTTGAAATTGAGAGAGAATTAAGACAAAAATTACGGTGCTGCCAATAATCTTAGAAAATCAGAATACTTAGTCGGGTGAAAAGGACCAGCACTTGCAGGTGCTCATATCCATGTTGTAGTTCGCATACGAAGCATTATACCGCTACCTAAAGATAAATTAGTGTATGCATTCAAACTGCACTGTACTAGAACTGCGTTCTAGAGAAAATGTTGTCCTTGCATATTTTAATGAAGATAACATTTCCTAGGCATGCAAAATTATTTGGAGGCCTTCTTTTGGGTTCATGGATACTTTCAGAATTGCAGTTCGTTAAATGAAAAGAAGGCCTCCAAATAATTTTGCATGCCTACATACTTCACTGATAAAGGATAGAAAATAATAACAATTACCTCATCATTAAACTCTATGAGAATTAGATAAAGCATTAAAAAATAAGGATCATATATAGTGCAGATTATTGTTGAGTTTAGGACCTCGGTCGAGTGGGGTCTTTCGTAATTTTCGCAACTAATATTCTTCAATTCACTAATTTCTCCTAATTAAAGCATTTCATGCAGATACTAAAAGCTAATACCTTGACCCCGCAAGGGTCCCCTTCATCCAATCAGGTAGGGCTATCGTTACTTCAATCCTTCGATACGATTCTTGCGTAAAAATCAAAAAGTAAACTTTTGTCGTCTATGCACTCAGTTACATCAATTCAGATAAAAACCATTACGCCATTTATTCCTTCCATTATTCTCTTTTACGCATTACTGCACTGCAAGGATCCACCTCCATCATTCTCATTTTTTGAGTTAACAGTGTGTTCTACAACGTCAAATGCCTTCGCTAAATCAACGATTAAAGCATCAACCTAGTCTCCCCGGTCCTGTGCTTCTATCAAGTCTTGATACAGATGATTATATGTACTATGATTTTTTCGAATACTTTACACACAACGCTAGTTAAACTGATTAGTCTTTAGTTCTTTAAAGTCTTTTTACTTCCTCCCTTGTGTGAAGGGGCAACAGTGGCAGCTCTCAAATCTTTTGGCACCTGACCGTTGTTTATGCTTATATTAAATATTCTTTTTAAATTTGGAACTATCTCCCGGCTTCCTAATTCCACACTTCAACTTCCTTTCCTTGATCATGGCTTCCACAGCGTGAGTGAGACAAAAGTAAATGAAAGATATGTTATTCTCTATCCTGTACCAAACGACAAATAAAAATATTTCATTTATCAGAATATGGTAGCAGGTACAAATTTATACTTAGCATTGATATTTTCTACATCCATAGTTTACATACGAGTACATTATTACAGATCGCATTCAAACAGAAGAATACATTTTTTAAAAAGGATAAATACCGCGATAATTTTAATCATATCGTTGAAAAATATGCCAATCGAGCTAAAATTTAGTAATCGCAACTTTTTTGTTATCATTCCTTTTAAACATGACGATGAAAATATTGATGCAGTGTAAAAAAAAATCAAAGGAACCCAATAAAATATCTTCACCACACACCGAAGTTCACATTGGAGACATTCGATAATAATATTACGTTACAAGAATTCTTTTCTTTTAGAAATGATTTTTGATCAAATTTTGATTCTGAAATAAATCAATTTAAAAAAGTATGATCATCGACTCAAGTTCCAAAATGTACTATTCTTTGATTCATAAATTTCTCTTTGAATTCTTGAAATACCAAAATACTATTCCATGCAGACCATCATGTTACTTTACAACGTACGCAAAATCAAAAACAATAATAAAACAAAATGTATTGAGGAACTTGCATTGCCATTCACATTAATTAATATTTAATGGGAATGTTATGTACTTACGTAGTTCGAAAGTATAATTGCTGTTGTTGTTGTTGCTGTTAAAAGTGCTTCGACAGTGTAGGTTATAACGCACATGGGCTTCCACCGGGATTCGACTTTCACCAAAGACGAAAACGCTACCCACTTGGATATCCAGGATCCATAGGAAATAGAGTTACTAGAAATTAAATCAAAATATTTTATTAGAACTCAAAAACCAATAACGACATTTTAATATCATAATATGCGTTATACATGACAGATACGAACAATTTCAGGTGTAGATCACACTCGACCTTCAAATATAGAAATTTACGCCACCTTAATTAACAGAGGGCATTCTTCGTACCTGTGTTACTTAAACACATGATAAGTTGCGATTGCATTTAAGTATGACTTTAAAATATTTCTATCCTTATTATGATCAGAGGATGGAAGGTGTAGCAGAGGAAGTGCATCTGGGAGCACAGAAGAAAGGAAAAAAAGACCGAGGACTGCATTCACAGCTGCACAGGTCAAAGCTCTCGAAGCAGAGTTTGAGCGAAGCAAATACCTTTCGGTATCCAAGAGACTTCACCTATCGAAGAGTCTAAAGCTGACAGAAACGCAGGTAATAATGTCCAAATATAATTTCTGGGAGTAACGCAATGATCAATCAATCAAACATGTACTTGGTTAATTTTTTTCGGATCGACAAATTTGATGCATTTGAAACAAACTAATAGACGAAGCAGTTGATTTTTGAACAATTTTCCACCGATAATTTATTTGAAGATTGAAAATCCTTTCAAGCTTTAAATAATACGTATTTGAATAGGCAAAACCATCCTCTTTAATTAACATTTACAAAAAAACGTTCAACTATGAGTATTAATCGGAAGATATTTAATTCGCTCAAAATAAGTATAGATATTGTTACATTTGCGAAGAAGGCAGATTAAACAAGTACATTAAATAAAAATATTACCTTCCTCTTCATAGAAAATGTATTCCAAATCTGTGTGAGAAGATATACGAGATATACTCGTACACCATCGAATTGAAGGCCTAATATTCTAAGTAAAATTTGGATGAAAATTATGCATCGATTTATGATTTCGTGTTTGCTTTTAGGAAGTTTATAATTAAATATTAAATACTTGTAAGGCATTAAGCCACTGTAAAATCTAACATTAGCATCTGAACAATTTTAATCGACATCTTTCTTTTCCTCCGTACGTGCCTCCATACCAGATAAAGATTTGGTTTCAAAACCGCAGAACAAAATGGAAGAGAAAATACACTAATGATCTGGAAGTGTTGGCGCAGCAATATTACAGCTCGATGGGGATTCTCGCTCCCAGGCCAATTTTTCTGGGTGACAGATTATGGTAAGTGAAAACTTCAATCGACTATTTTGTGTCTACTGATAGCAAGTAAAGACAAACCGTACATCGAATAAGCACAACCACCTATATAAATTTAAGATTAATAAAATATAAAGTAAAAATGAAAGGATATCGATCTTCGCGAAAATATCAGCGGCCAGCTATTGGGATTATATCTTAGCCATATCAAAAATACTCAGAAAAGTAAACTGATAATGGTTTCTTGGGATATATTCATGGCAGAAATTGCAATACAGAGAAAATCATAGAGATGAAAGTCGATAAATGTAAAGATCCGATACTATAATTTTTAAAAGTGTTTCAATAAATCAGACATAAGTTGGTATGAATATAAACCTTTTGGTCTACTTGGCCTGATAAAAAACTGTTTTTTTTAGATTTCTGGCACGCACACATTTAATCGCAATCCTATGCGATCGTGTTCAATATTATTTCTCACTGAATAAGGAAATACACTCAAATGTGGATTTTGAATGTTCCAACTAATCTAAATAATATTACTAAACAAGCACAAGTGCAATGCGAAACATGAAGAATATTTTAGCCTCGGATATTAGACAGCAAAGAAAGCGTTTACGCATAGCGCAGTCTTTGGAAAGTCAGGTGATCAGTATTAATCCGAAATATTCCAAAATTCAGTTAGATCCTTATGGGTTGCTTGATGCTTGATGGGGACAGCTTGAATCACTGGCAAGCTGATCTACTTTACCCACTGAATCTAAATTCAATTCTCAAATCTATAGACTTACTTGTCTATAGACTTGAGACAGGCCACATTAGTCGCTCCGCTTCTCCATTATCACTTCATCTCACCAAATCTTTCGTTTCAGTTAACCATACAATGCGATATTTGAATTAAGACCTGCTGAAAGTGAAATTTAAAAAATCCTAAAATTTGGTAAAATTAATATTGTTTCATTTTATCTTTAAAAACTCCTTTCTGCAGTAAAGGACTTCTCCTTAATAAATTCTGAATTGAATATATATTTCAGGTCAAGCTAGGAAAATGATTTTTTTATCACATAGCGTGTTATATATTTACATTATTTGAAAATTTAATGGTCATGGAGAAACATATTGAATAACAAAACTGTAGATGAATTTATTCGCACAAATCTGTCTTTTATTATACAAACACATAAAAAACTTTATTTAAAGAATGAATAGCAATTATATGAACCGGAAAATAGTTTCTGGTAATTCTTATGTAAATCGCGAATTCTTCATTTGCAAATCTAACATATATGTTATGAAAGTGAAATCTGCTCTAATTCTGGGCATTAATTTATATGCACTGATCATTCTTTATCATATCCGGGAGAAATAGGTATTCTAGTCAAACGAATAGTATGAAATGTGACATAATTGAAAAAATAAAGATATACCTGCAATTATTGCTTATGAACTATACAAATTTATATTATTGAGACTCTAAACAGCTATGCAATTCAGCTTATCTGCAAAATATATGCGATATATTCGAGTTTGTAGCGAAATAACTTGAACTATTGTAATGGATGTAACCGCTTCGTTTTAAACAAACTACGTCATCAAGCACATCAAGCAGATATTGCAACATAAGCGCCAAAAGCTGACCCTGCTTATGTGGCGTAGCTTACAACTAAAGCTTGTTAGAACTAAAAGACATTTCACAAGGCGGAAATGACAAAGGATTGGAAAGATAGGTTCAAATACCAAATATAGCTCTTTTTTATATCCGTGAAATTATGATTCTGAATAATCTCGAGATATTCCATCATGAAGATTATCTTAAAGCCTCACTACCCCTATAAATAAAGAAAAAACATATTTCTTTGAAATATCCATCTTAAACTCCCGCACTCTATCTGAATAAAATCGAAGATGTGCAGGACTATCACAATTGATTTGTTGACAAAATCAACAATTAAAGACCATTATATACAAAAATTTTTATTCTGAGAGTTCTTTTCAACACTTTTTACACAATTCTTCCTGGAATCATTTAAACATTATCCAAATAACAACGTTGGCAAATAATGGGCTGTTTTCGTGCTACTCTTAACTCTAGAGTTAAATTCTGACCATTCTGACAGACTGTTGCATGAAGAATATCAAAAATATATCTGTAAAATTTTCAATTGCTTTACTTATCACAATAGTTTTCATCATTTTCATAAAGATAGAGAGGAGGTTAGTGGTACACAGCTATTCACAGAACTCATTTTTAACCAGTACAATGATTTAAACGAGTCTACTTACGGGACTTTAACTATATATTTTACAATTTTAATTGGACAAAAGTGGAAGAAACGTAAGATGATTACTTTTAAGTTTGAGAGAAGAGCATGCGTAATCTTACATAAATGCCATAAAATGTCATCATTAACATATATTTTATGAAATCCTCAATCTAAAAACAATAATCGTAGAGGAAGAGTTGAAGATAAAAAATATTGGACTAACCTCGAGTTGATCGTATCAGAGGTATCAGAATATAGGCAAACTGCTTCTCAGAGACGGCTACATTCATCATTCTCGTAGTCAGTACGTTGAACGAGGGATATTAAACACTTGCAAAGTTCCCATATCGATGATTCTCAGGAAATATAGAATCTTTCGCAATACTTAATTACTTCAGATATGCAATATTCCAAACAAGAGCTCCCTTCATAGTTTCATTATATTCAAAAAGTCTACAAGTTCCTGATTTCCCGCTCCGAGGTTCACAATCTTCACAACTGTTATATAGAGAGACTCGTTGCTATTTGTTTATTTAATGTTATTGTTAAATTCTATTTATTTTTCTGTTCGGTTGTTAGAGAATGAGACTAACCCAATGCAATTGAAGCTATTGTGTGCTCTGTGAATAATTATGAGTTATTAATGTTATAACAAAATTAATAGAGCAATAAATCCACAAGGTTTAAAACAGTTAAAGTTTTGTTGTTATCTCTGCAAGGATACAACAAATTGGCGACGAGGTAAAACCAAAACTAGAAGATAGAGATAGATAGATAATAACTAGACTGTCTGTCAGCCAGAAAAAGGCTTTCGCGAAGCTGAAAGAAGTCATGGCCAAACCACCAGTTCCGTGCCATTACAACCCGGATCTTCTCTTGGGTTTGGCTACAGATGCATCTGCTTATGGGGTAGGTGCAACTTTGTTCCATATCTTACCTGATGGAACTGAGAAGCCAATAGCTTATGCTTCGCAAAATCTTTCATCTGCCCGTCGAAACTACGCTCAAGTAGAACGTGAGGCGTATTCAATCATTTTTGGAGTCACCAAATTTCGACAGTATTTGTATGGACGAACTTTCGAACTGTACACGGACCATAAGCCACTATTAGCGCTGTTTGCTGCCGATAAACCTATTCCGGACCGTACATCTGCAAGGCTAAAGCGTTGGGCTTTGACCTTGATGGGGTACTCCTACAACCTCCATTTCATGCCAACTGCAAAACACGCAAATGCCGATGGTCTGTCGCGACTGCCCATCGAACAAAACATGGACGAAGATGTGTTCGATATAGACGAAGACCAAATTACCGAATTCTCTGCAAGAAAGGTTGCAGTCGCTACACGAAGGGACAAGTTGTTGAGTCAAGTTCTTCGCGCTATGAATTCTAATTGGCCAAATCCAATTGAGAAAAAATTGGAACCATTTCATAAGCGTGAAAGTGCAGTTAGTACAAGCAAGTACAGCTATCGAGAATGGCTGTATTTTTTGGGGCTCTAAGATGGTCATCCCAAAAGAATTGCAATCAGCGGTGCTATGGGAATTGCACGAAGGACATCCCGGTATGACCAAAATGAAAAATTTGGCCCGTACAAGAGTTTGGTGGCCAAAGATGGATGGAGAAATTGAGGAAACTGTCCGTAAGTGCCTGCATTGCCAAGATCAATGATCAGAAGCTGCTAAAGCTCCTGTCCACCCATGGGAGTTTCCAGCAAAAGCATGGAACCGATTACATATTGATTTTGCTGGGCCTTTGCATGGCTTCCACTGGTTAGTCATCGTGGATGCCAGGACAAAGTGGCCAGAGGTATTCCCCATGAAGAATGCAACTAGGCAGGCTACAATTAATGCAATTTCGAGTGTAATTGCACGCTTTGGAGTACCAGAACAGCTGGTCTCTGACAATGGGCCGCAATTCACAACGACAGAATTCAAACGTTTTTGTTCTAAGTTTAAAATTCAACACGTTTGTACTTCTCCATACCACCCTCGTTCAAACGGAGAGGCAGAGCGCTTCGTGAGGACACAGAAGTCGGTACTAGGAAAACAGGATATTGGCCTTGATCGATTGCAGAGACGAGTGTACCGATTCTTGCTTACTTACCGGAATACAGCACACACTACCACTGGCTTTACACCAGCCAACCTGCTAATTGGGCATCAAGTCTGACTTCCATTAGATGCAGTTTTCCTTAGACCAGACCCAAGAGAAACAAGCCAATCCAGAAAAACGAGTCCGTGGTTTTCACACTGGAAACACCGTTTGGGCTCGTGATTATCGCTCACAGCAATGCAAGTGGGCTGCTGGCACAATTTTATACCACATTGCACCGTCAACATATCAAGTAAAAGTTGGGGACAAACTTTGGAAACGTCACATAGACCAGTTAATCTCCAGGAGTCCTGAATGTTTCAATGAACCTAAAACTACAGTTTCTCCATTGCCTCCAGAAATCCTCCACGATCCAGTCCTGCCAGCCAAACCTACCAACCAGGATATTTCACCTCAAACAAGATCACCTACTACGCAATTGTCTAGGTCTCCACATGTGGACCAAACAGAATTAGTTCTTCCAGCACGAAGATCAGAGCGTCTAAACAAAGGCATGGCCCCAATAAGACTGATCGAGGAATGCCATGTCGTGATTTCGAGATAGAGGAGAAGAAGAATATTTAAGGAGAGAGGAATGTTATATAGAGAGACTCGTTGCTATTTGTTTATTTTATGTTATTGTTAAATTCTATTTATTTTTCTGTTCGGTTGTTAGAGAATGAGACTAACCCAATGCAATTGAAGCTATTGTGTGCTCTGTGAATAATTATGAGTTATTAATGTTATAACAAAATTAATAAAGCAATAAATCCACAAGGTTTAAAACAGTTAAGAGTTTTGTTGTTATCTCTGCAAGGATACAACAACAACCATGTACAACACTGAGACGCATCCGAAATTCTCTTGTTTGCCAAGGTGATTTTTGTTTTAATTTTGGTTCTCTTTCCTCTAATTATTAGTATTTCCTTTGGAAAATCAGATATTAAAGGAAAAACAATTGATGTATATCTATTAAAAATGGATTTACGAGCTAAGAGAATTTAACAGACAAAGAAAACCGCATTAACGTTTATCATATGCCATCTCATCATAAAATACCTTACTAATAGCAAATTGAGTAATGTGCAGGAATATTCACCACTAAGCAAACTCTCTAGGTCAAACGAACTTAAAATTTTTCAGTTTGAGTAATGAAGCATGCAAACGAAGAAGAAGTACTTTTAAAATACTCATCAGAAAATATTTACTTAAGATTTTCTCTTTCTCAGTACCTTCCACTTCTTCAACACTGAAATCAACTATGCCAATGTTAGAATCCATTGCATCATGAAAAATTATATGGATTTCTTTATTCCTTCACTCTAACAGAATTATAATTAACTCACCAAAATGTTATAAAGGGAATAGAACAAATTATTTAGTGCTGTAATTACCTAAATAACAATAGATCTCATATCATAACATTCATAATATCATTACAAACCCTGTGGTAGCCAAACATTTGATTTAGAAAAATGAATTTCTCACTTGCAATAGAAGAATATATATATTAAGCAGAACTCCATATATATTAGCTTATGAGCTAATATGGAGTTCTGTAGCATTCAATGAATGCCTCATAAATCGGGGTAAAAACTATAATCTTACCAATCAGATATAATAAGAAAAAGATCTATTTATGATTAACTTCACTCCCTGTTCCCACAAAAAAATCCCTTGAGAATCTCTGTTGGGGATGTTCTTGTAGTTTCTTTTTGGTGTCCATACTGTAAAGCATAAAATTGAAATGATATTTTCACTATGACAATAACAATACAAAATTATTTCAGCATAAATAAAATTGTACATGTATTTATATATTTATTATTGATGAACAATATCATCCATAAAAAACTTATCTTTACTAACCTCCTAAATAGTCTAATTCGTTCATAACTTCCACAATAACTTATTTGTCAAGTCTAGAAAATTTGACTGATATTATTTCATTTAGAGAAATTAGAAGAAAGGAATTGAACAATTTCTAAGTAAAAATTGTTTTTAAAGAGCCATTAGTAAAAATTCTTAACGTAAAATGAATTTCCAATCTGAATTAAAGATGCTAATCATTATTTGATGTATTGATATTCTATACAGCTATCACATAAACTGAAATGCACTTTACAATACATGTAATTCAATGAGCTTCAGAAAGATATATTAACTATCAGTACTTAGTCATTGTATAAAATTAAAAAATAGTCATAGGTGCTTTATTACATATTATAAAGAAAGACAAAATCAACAAAATATATCAAACCCTAACTATGATAAATTAATAATCACATTTTTCTCAAATTTGATAACTATATGTATGATACCAGAAAACATCATTTAAAGCTTTGCTTCCAGGTTTTTTGACTGCCAAGGAGGATTTAGTACAACACCAGCGTGGGGATTGCCTGACTACGCCCAACAGCCTTTCCATGCCCCCAGGGTTCATTCAGGACCACATCACCATCATCATCATCCCATTCTTCAAACAGGGGGTCAACCAGCCATGCATCCTATCAATCAGCCACCACTACATTCAGGAAACTCTATAAATCAGTTCCATGAGCCTGGAATGTTACCACAATATAATCCAGATATTGAATCCATAGGACATCTTGACCATGGAGTGGTGGATGCATGGAGTAGAGGAGATACTCTAGCAAGGGGGCCAATTTCACCTCCTCATCCTCCATAGTGCATCCGGATAAAGATGAATTCCTCATCTCAGCTAACTTCAGCATCACCAAAGATTTAAAGACTTCTATGATCTCACCATTTAAGTTATTACTTCCACTGGAAAAATAAGTGTCTGAATGCTAATTTTATAATGCCAAAGCCTTGTTTGTTAAAGCAAAATTTTCATGTGAACTAATCTGTTTTCATTAGGTCTTATTTATGTGATAGATATACCAGTTAGCCAAATGATACTAAGAGTGGAAGACATTGAATGATTTTTAATGTGAAATAAAGAAAAAGTAACATACAAACTTAAGAACTGATGTGGTGAACTACTTTGCCTCATTGGAGGTGTATTATTAAGTTAATTCATCACTTTCTTATTATGTACTAAAAATTAGCATTACAGCTTGAGTGTACAAAGGTCAGGATCAAAGACACACATTTCACTTTCCTCCCTTTTCTTGCATGCATTTCTAATCATTAATTATTTTCGAATAGGTATATGCATTGCTGTTCAAACTCGAGTATAAGCATTAAAGCTAAAACAACTTTCTATGAAAAATAACTTTCTCTAAAATTTACATGTAAATACCTGACAAATAGAGATGGATCCTCTATTAAGATCTAACAACTGACCATGTTTTTACACTCAAAAGTCAATTAAAATAAAATCCTATCCAGAAGTATGATTTTAAACATTTAACTGAGTGGTATGAGTTCAAATATCTTTTACCTTTAGTAAAATTAACACTGAAATAGTTTAAGGCGACAATAATAATTTCTTTCTTGCTTAGATCTAGACATAAAGAAAGATGAAAAAGTGGTTTGATTTTTTTTTTCATTTAATACAAATATATACATTCACCCAAGTACAAATATTTGTAATGATCTTAGGCAAAATTCATTTGAAGTGTTTACTTTACAAGAAGAATTAACTTGAATTTTAGAAGTCTAAAATTCAAGGGCTACAGAACAGATTCCCAAGGTATGCCCTATGCAAAAATTACATATCTCTGATGATAATATAGTACGTATGTTCCAGGACAAATTAAAACTGTTTTAGAGAATATTAATTCCATTATTCATTGGAATATTACCTCATAACTTTACTTAAAACTGGAACTTAATTGATGCGTGCTTTTATTTAATTCCTGTATGGATTATCCGTTTCATAGCCAACATTTTTTATCATGTTTTTACAACACACAAGAAGATATAATGATAGGGAATACAAAGTTTAATTTTTCATATTTTTATATACTAAACATAAAATTGAACTTTGAAATTGTTTATTTTTTTAAAGAAATTAGGATTCATTTCACGTAAAAGAAATTCATGAAGCAGTGAAACTACCATCAACCAATATTTTTACAGCAATAATATTTTCTACAGGCATTGTATTCAAAGCATACGGTAAGCAGCTAGATTTCATTTTAAATTTACGACTTTTTCAAGGTTATGAAATGTAACATTAGATATCCTCGAACATTTGTAACTTATTTTATCATTAAATTTCTGATAAAGCAAAGAAAATCGATGAATTTCTACGCAAATTGTGCTTTTTCTCCCTTTCAGATGGAATTCAGACAAACTAGCAGAGGCATAACCTAGTAAACATGAAGTTAAGGTGTATATATGCATGAGTGTACCTAGGATGGAGGAAAATAAGCAATATTTTGCTCTATTGAGCCTTTGCTGTTTGCTTAACCCATTCCCATCAGAGACTACTACTATAATGGCAGCTTAGCCAACAGTACCCAAAAGCGTGAAATGCCCATCAGAATCCTCCACTCAATAGAGAAATTAGATTCAGCTACTCGCTAAAGTATATTAAAATTGTATGCTAAGCTGAATGGATTATACTTGGAGTCCGTTAGTGTATTAAACCATATGTGTAATAACATGTCTAAGCGACAGGAACAAAAAGTGTTGGGGCATAAATTACAACACTTATTTAACTTGGGCACAGGGATAGAAAAACTACTTGAAAATAACGCAATTACAAAGGCACTTTGGTCAGAAGGGTACCAAACAGATCCCATCAAAGCTGTTTCATGAATATTTCAACCCAACCTGCATATTTTGTGCTATAAAACATAAATTATTGACATGTAATAATTATTTTGATGAAATTTCACCATATTCCATTATTGTCACACTTTAAAGGAACAAAGACGATGTGTATTAATTTGACACGGGCTTCAATAACCTGAGCACATTGGATCATAAAATATTTTTAAGTAGTCGGGTGTATCATACTGGAACAAATTTTACAGAGCATTTACACTTTGAAAGTGTTTGTGAAAGGGATAAGATAATATGAAGGAAGTTATATAAAGTATAGATTTTAATACATAGCATTTTCCTTCCTTAATTGATCATTAGGTAAAATTCCTTAAACGGAAATTCCCTTATCCTTGATATAATAGAAAAATAAGATGAAGATAAAAGCTTATCCAATCATTCTCACAATACTGACCTTCTCTACCATTTATTCTTTGAGCATAAATGCCAAAAGAGTTTCAAAATTTAATTATAAATTAATTATTTGATTCAATCCTATGAATTTCCATAATATTTGTAATCACAGATAAATGTCACAACATCATACGTGGGATGTTCACATGTTTGTAAGGCAAAAGGCAAACATTCATCAGAAATAAATAAGGCTTCGTTCCAGTCATGCATAAAATAAATCTGTGATTGTCAGCTGAAAAATATGTGATAGGAAAGTTTTTTCACTCACAGTGATTGATACTAATTCTGAAAACCATGATGTAACACGCCACATCATCCTGCATACAAAGTATCTGTAACAGGGATAACACAGAGCTGATCACTTTAGCAAGATAATTGTAAAACTAGCATCATTGGGAACCAGGAGAATTTTGCAATGGGTAACAGTCCTCAGTCCCTTGTCTTGATGATCGAGCAGATCTTTCATTTCTTTCCTCCATTGCACGCATTTCTAATTCATCATCTTCATCAACAAAATCTCTATGTCCCTTATTTTTTCTGAAAGAGGAATGCAACATAAAAATGAGATCTACAATAATAATAATAAATGCTAATAAATTAAAGCAAAGACAGCCATGGAATAGGATGAATTTATGAAATCCTCCTCGCATTTTCTCATTGATAGCAGAATTACAGTAAGAAGCAACTTTAAACTCTACTTCTCTTTTAATATGAAAAAATTTGACTCGTAGAATACAAAGATAAACAACGATTCCTGAGGTAAAATATAATTTTCATTAGTAAGTTGGCAAAACAAGCAAGATAATCCCATTCTATGATTCACAACTATATGAAAACTAGAGCTGAAAACTCTTCAAAAATTCTGATGTGGCCAGCACATGACTTTCTCCATATATAAGATGTAAATATTTATCTACGACAGTATTTTCGAACTCTATATTCCATCTAAACTTGGAAGATGAGTGATTAATTTATATAATATTATCTTTTATGTCACAAACATTATAAATAATGTTTTTCGGGACATGCTCGATGAAAAACGATGAATTTGGCCTTTCGCCCATAGAGCCCAGAGCGCCCAAAATGTACATAATCAGCAAATTCCGGGTTATCAGTATTTCATGAATAACTCCTAAACAATCAGTGATACAAAAATATGTTTCATTCAAAAGTTATAGTAAATTACTTTTTCTAAAACATTTATAAATAATAGTATATACCTAAATATCATATTTATGGAAATATTTTGAAAACCGGAAATGAGCTTTGAAGAATGAAGCTCAACTTCCGGTTAACCGATTTACTCCAAAATCTAATCAACTCTAACAACTGTAATAAAAGTACTATATATGAAATTAAGTGTTGATCCAACAAATAGTTTTCATGTTAGAGCGCCCACAAAGTACATAATCATCTTCTTCTGGTTTATCAGTATTTCACGAATAACTCCTTATCAACAG
Organism: Sympetrum striolatum; assembly: GCA_947579665.1. NCBI lineage: Eukaryota > Metazoa > Arthropoda > Insecta > Odonata > Libellulidae > Sympetrum > Sympetrum striolatum. The sequence continues at coordinate 84,052,409 of OX388342.1, forward strand.
GTGATAAAAAAATATGTTAAATACAAAAGTTATAGTAAATTACATTATCTAAAACTTTTATAAATAATACAATATACCTAAATATCATATTTATGGAGATATTTTGAAAACCGGAAATGAGCTTTAATGAATAAAGCTTGACTTCCGGTTGACCGATTTACTCCAAAAACTAATCAACTCTGACAGCACACACCAAAGTACTATATATGAAGTTTGGTATTTATACGACTAATAGTTTTCACGTTAGAGCGCCCACTATCACACACACACATACACACACACACACACACACACACACACACACACACACACACACACACACACACACAGACATCATTCCGAAAATGATCAAAACGTGTTCTAGGGACCCCAAAACATGTATTTCCGTTGAAATCTCGAAGTCGAATTTTTTCATGAAAACAATACTTTCTCTATACTTCGTATATGGAGAAAGTAAAAACAGTGAGCACCTGAAAAACTTGTTGAAAAAATTTAATCCCCTTGTGTAACAGCCATTTTCCTAGGAATTATGCTAAGTAAGCTGATTTGTTTGTTATTTTTGCAGTAGTTTGGAAAATAAATCATCAGTAACTCAAGTAAAAACAAACAGATATGCAACAGAGCTCTAATTTGGATGTGCAAATGTTTGGCATTGTATGTAATTACCATTTAAGTGAAAACTGTTAAAAATCATTGAAATACAAGCATTTAGTTGGGACACTACAGAAGATAGTGGTATTAGCATTTCTGACACTTTACACAATATATAAAAGAAGTAAGGTAGTTTAGTTCCCCCCGGCAAAATTAGGATTAAAAAAGTAATGGATGGCTACCTAGCCCAATTTAGAAGAAATTTCAATTAGTAGTGAATTGTTAAAATACTTCAATGAAATCTTTGAAAAAGTGATAGCAATAATTCTCAATATTCCAATAATATTAATAGTTATGGTATATGAGAAGTCATAAAATACACATTTAATAAATTATAGGAAAACACTAATTCAACCAACTCTTGCTTACTTTGCTTCCTGCTCTTTAATTGCATTCCGGCATCTTTCAAGCTTTTTCTCCAATGGCCTGATGCGATCTCGAGGAGGTGGTTCTACTGATTTTGCCATGGAACGGATTCCTATAAATTAATTAGAAAATATAATTGAAAACAACACAAAAACAATATAAAATACATTTATGAGAGACTTTTTTCATATTAATTGCACAATATCCAACATAAAATAAAATGGAAGAATGGTAGAAGGATTGAACATAAAATGGGCAAATATTTTATGACAGCTAAACAAAAAAGAAAATAATAATGAAGTTTTAAAGTCTTTCCATGAAGCATTGATTATAGCACAATACCTGAAATAAGGAAGCTATTGAACGCCTATGGTATTAAAATATATCCATCAATATCCAGTCATAACACTTGACCAATTGAGATGCATTTGTACAGTATTCATCTCAGTTAAATTAGGGCAGTTCTTAAGAGGAAGTAATCACCAACAAACACATGTACCACAACTTTGATTATGGAGGCAGCAGGCAACATAAAATACCAGTGACCACAAAAAAGGGTCCAAGTAATTTTTTAAGACATCTCTTTTATCAATGTATCATCAATATCAATCATTAATATATCAGTATAATTTACATCGATTATGTTACAACAGTAACTATTATTTAAATAGCAGCACAATTAAGAAAAAATATATTTTTCAATAACTTTGAGGTTGAGACCATGGATATAAAAAATGTACTATATCATACTTAATTAATTTAAAAGCAAATTAATACAGCTTTAGTATTTAGCTCAATATAGTTTCAATGTGAAACATTACTACCAAAGTTTGCTTTATCAAATGAAACTATAAGAAATCTGTTACTTACATAATTAATAGCAGAAATACAGAATCATAAAACATTAAAATATCTTTAATAATCATAATATTATTTAATCATTACTATAATTTACAATGTTATCTCATGATGATTCAAAATTATATATTGTATGGTATTATACTAAAAACTCCTAAGAATATGCAAGAAATTGTATCCAATGAAAATTTAATCTACAGTAAAGATGAAAAAACAATATCCTAAAACATTCACATATTGTAAAATATAAGATAATATAGAAGATAGATATAAATAGAGATGGGCAAAATACATTACAATTGTATTTTAGATACAAAATACAAACTACTCTCAAAAATTGTACTTGAAATACAAAGTTCAAAATACTCTGAAAAATGTATTTTGGATAAAAAATACAAAATACATTACGAAAAAGGAATAAAACCTTGATTACTATTGAATGAAAATTGCTGCAAATTCAATTCTTGGATAGGTATTGAGCAACTAAAGTATTTTTACCACATATTTGCATAAAATATAATTTACGGCTGGATGATTACGGGGAGGAAAATATTTGAAAACCATGAATAACATAGCACATTTAATTCATTTAAATTATTATAGGTTACCTTAATTCCGTTTATAAAAAAGCTTCATTTCCTTTTAACAACTAGGTCTCAAACATTTTCTCAAACAAATTATGCATTTTGAAGTTATAAATGAAACCTGCATATGAAAATAACCTAAGCACAGGAGCACTAGATGTGAGGCTTAGGTTGTACTGATGAAAAATTTTTAACTGTTGGATATATACTTAACACTGATGAGTACTTTGATTTGTCAGCAAAAAATCTAAAAATTTTTATTTCATTCCTGTTTACTTCAAGGAATGAAGAGTCATACCGATCACCTGGAAAAGAAGAAATCATCGTTGGAAGAACCGATATCACTAATAAAGCAGAAGGCCTCACTATTAACTTTTTTTGCTGCATTTACCAAAATCTGCTGTGTATGAGCTCGAAGTCCCTCTTGGCCATTAGGAAGCCACCTCAATTTAAACAAAGGATGAGTACTAGATACCGAATTGGCATAATTGACTTTAGAGCAAAGACTTTCACAATTTTTATTTCCCCAACTTGAGACCTGTCACCGAAGGAGCACAATAGTGGAAAACCTTTTTTTCCATCACCTCCTACATGCCTGTGATTACAAACAAAGAAGGCAGTAGCAAACCAAAGAAGCATTCACCTCCTTGAAGTTTATCCATGCACAAGGCAATAGGCATCATGACTTCATAGTATTCATGTAGGTACTCCAGTTCAGCTTCTTTAATTTGGACCTTGGCCTCAAGGACAATAAAACAATCGGTAACTTATCATTGTACTTCAATAGCTGACCAATAGCATCATACAAAGAGAAACATCATACATCTTATAACACCAGGATAAGTAAGTTTCTGTCCCAGAACAGAAAATATCTTTTCAGCAGAATGTGGCCACCCAGATGCATTCCACAAAAAAGTGCATTTCCATTTCTATAAGTACAGTGGAGAATAAGATTTGTAGTTACAAAATTCAGAGCCACTGGAGTGAGGTTTTTTTTCAATCTAATATGCTTTCCATTCTCTGCTCCGATACAGTTTGGGAAATACATCCTCTTGTAGAAATCATTGACAATTTTTAGCCAAGCATCAGAACCTATCCTTGGCATATAAACTGACACTAAATTTTTCTATATTACATTAAAGGTATCTCTGTTCGCTGTTTCTCCCAGTAAAAATTCATAATGCAGAGAAACAAAACTGTTGCCAGTTGCTAAATATCTCTAAACAACTTAAAAAATATTTTAGATCAATTAATATTTTTTACAGGTGAAGAACTCCAGAGAAAATGGAAAAATTTAAGAACATGCTTTAAAAAAGACAACAATGCACAAAAGCATTATCCCTCAAGATCTGGTACTACAAAGAGGCATAAATGTTTATATCACGATAAGGGGCACTATACAAATCATGTAATGCAATTTGGGGGGGTCCAGCAAGGCGTTAAGTTCTTGGTATGTGGGGGGAAGATGGGTCTGGCCAAATGTTACATGGGGGGATCAAAAATTGGAGAATTTTGCATTACGCAATTTCTGTGCAAACCCCTAAGTTGCTGTTTCTACTCAATTAAGTTGAGGCCAGACAGACATCGAGCAATTTAGACACATTCTTAAACAATAAAATATAGAAGAAAATGCGGACAAAGAGGAAGATCTGCCACATGCTACAACTAGACCGAAAACAACGAAACGTTGGAAAGCCCCAAAAACATAATTTGAGGAGTCCCTCCTGCAATTACTTCATGGAAAAAAGACAAAGACAGGGAGATAGACAAAGATAAATATTTTCTTCCATCTCTGCTTCCATCATTCAAAAAATTCATAGAGGATCAGAAGTTTGTCGCAAAAACTGAGATAATGAACGTTATAAGACGAATCAAGAGGTAATTGAGTAGGACTATAACAACAGAATACAGCACATTACTACTCTACTTTTGCCGGACAGCAGTGTTAGCAAAATTTAGTTTGTGTGCCAACGGTTATGTCACTCAGCTCAAAAGAAGCTTGGGAAGGTGCAACGGATGTCTCTTTGGTTACGTCTTTGATCCAAGTTTGCAATGTTTTTATATATTCTAATTTATATTGGAGATGATACTTAATGCCTTTTTTCAATAAACCATTTATATACTTTCTTAAATAATAAATGTTTTAAAAATTGTTTCTTTACCTTAAAGCCACTACCAATCTTTCCTGCAGTGGCACAAACAGTCCCAATGGTGTGTTTAGGTAAGATATTCTAGGTCCAAGGACTGCTAATAAGTTATCAAAACTTTTCATACTCATTCAAAAATAATTTAAACATTTGCCTGGATGCTAACTTAACCTTCCATACAACTTGTAAAATTGTCTGTTGAAAAGTCTTTGGCTTACTATTGGATGGACTCAAAATGGTTTGCTTTTTTGCTTCCTCCTTCGCTCTCTAAGAAAAAGGGCAAAAACACATTCCACAAAATCTATTTCACATCGGTGTATTAGCAACTGATTTATCGCCAGTGCAAGTTAAGCAGAAAGGACAGGCAGCTAATGAATCACCTTTAGTAAAAGATACCAGTGTGCGGCATGCCTTACAGAAGTGGAATAAAGGGCAATTTATTCGTCATACCAATCCCTGCCTTCTCATTGGCTACGCTTAATTTTCACATGAAAAGTCAGCCAAGATTTTGGTGACATCTATGAAACATCGTATGTATTATGTATTTTAATGTATTTTCAAAATACAAAATACTTCTTAATATTATTATAGATACAAAGTACAAAATACTATTACAAAAAGTATTTTTGATACAAAATACAAAAGTATCACAAATACATGTATTTTCGATAATGCCCATCTCTGAATATAAATATAGATTAGTTAATATGAAATATAAACATGTATCTGATACGTAGATGTACCTTATATCAAGATAACAGTTTGATACATATGAATGAATAAAAAAATGATCTGCTATGAATTATATGATACAATTGAAAAACCCAACTTACGTCTGACAGCTTCTACAAGGCCAGGTAGTTTATCTGCTCCTTTCTCACCACCAAAGAGGGTATCAGTTACATAGGAATCCAAGTTTTCCTGGACCTTGATACAGAACAATTGACGGGATATAAAATTCAACATCTACTTGGTCAATAATCAAGTTTACATAAAAAAGTATCATATCTAGAAAGGGAAACATTGTTCATATTATAAAAGATATTGAAAAATTCCTGCAGGTGTGAGTTACATATTTCCTAAAACACCAGGCTTAATATCATTGTGTTTAATGGCATTTCCTTCATGATTCAATAATTAATACATATATGAATTTTTTAGTAGATCCAAGAGCAAAGTTTTCATTGAATTTCTTTTTCTTTGTTTACTTACACATACACACACTATTTTCAGTAATCCATACTGTATAGTGCACTCATTTTTTTACTTCTTCAATCAAAACACTGTTTTAATATTTTACTGTAGCTATAGTAGCAGAGTGGTTAGTGAGCTAATGCTCGTACCCCAAGCTAACTTCTTTCTTAACAATTATATGATAAATTTAATAACGCATAATACCACAGAAGATCATAAAAATGCCGCAGACACTAAAAAATTTATACCTTTTCACATAGCTAAGCGGCTGATGACAATAAAGAAGGTCATATGGAAACATATGAAAAATTAATATTTACTTCACTCTTTTGTAGATTTTAGAAAATGCTGCTTTACTAAATATAATCTTGATCCAGAGGTACTGATAGCATTTTTACAAGTAAAAAATAATTTATGTTGATACATTTGCAAATAAGAATCAATTTTAACAGTGAAATTGATAATCATTTGGGAATTGTAGTTTATAGTTTAATAGTATATCAATATCATGAGAAAAGATTATATTATTTTCAGCACAATGTTGTATTAAATAATAAACAACTAAATTTAAATGTAAACAAAAAATAATATACAATGAAATTGTAAAATATCAACCATTAGAACTCTCTCCTAAATAAGATTCAAAAGTAAATCCTTAAGGAGCTGGATGAAACAGTCATCAAGGGATCCATTCATCATACAATAAATACTGATATTAGGATTTTAGTTAATGGAGCTCGAAAATAATAGATTGCTTACCTTTGAAGTAGAATGTAAGAGAGCCGCTAAAGCAAGCTGAGATGGTGAATAAACAAGACATGCATCAGTCCAAAGGCAGCGGTCCAGGAATTCCTCCATTCCTGGCCTAAGTCTTTCTGGATCTTTTAAATTAGGGCATCTAGTCTAAAATTGGATAAAAAGTCACGCATTTACTTGACACACTATTATCATAGGATATTAATCAACGTTCAAGTAATAGCATCTCCCCTATTAATGAAAAACACTAAAATTTGTGTGAAAATCTACATACAAGGCTAATAATATTTTTGTCATAATTCTGAATAAAGGGCACAGAATAGAAACTATCACTGGAAATTAAGCGTTGTTAATAAGTCAGATAAAACTATGCCAAGCTTAAGATGTAATATAAAATCATTTTTAATGAAATCTGTAAACATTTAACATAAATATATGCATGCAATCAATCAAGTACAGAAAGGAAAATAAATAAATTATATTTCTTATGTCCAATAAATAGAAAATCAAAGTTGTTAAGCTATTACATTGACTTATGAATTAAAGGCTGTTACTTTACTGATTTTTCTAAATAACAGATTGCAGAAACTAGAAAAGCATAAAATCGTACAGAAAATTGGCAATTTGTCATATTTTCACCTTTATATCAATTAGAAAACCTTCAACTGGACGGAACGGATTGTGTACGGTCAGGTGGTAATTTAGCTGCTGCATCAACAACAGTTCATTGTTTAGAATGATGTCTGATGCTTTCTCCCGATCTCCGCGGATATTCCCGACAAACTGGGATATGGATACATTGAATTCTTCAACCTTACATGCTAGATAGACGCAAGTTACCCTATGAAGAGAAATTCATCTACATTAATATAAATGTCAGCGATACAGTTTAAATTGAGTTTATTACAACATAAGTATCGTTAGATATGGTAGGCTATCGATACTTTACTGACCTGTTAATAACATACTATTATAATTTCTAAGCTGAAGTATAGAACTTTTCTTAAGACATGGATACATAAATTGAAATTTTTCGTTTACAAATACAAATATTTTAGACTTAATACTACAATATGCAGTAAGAGTTTAGAGTAGATTACTGAGTGAACATGAAATGTAAACATATGTAAAATGACACTCTATGGCGAATTATTATGGAAATTCAATTAAAACTAATTCCTCAAAATCGATGAAGATACTTACAAAATTTCTTTTGGGTGATATTCCATTACGGAATTATGGAGGTAAAAGCGCTTAAAGTAGTGAAACGATGTTCCTGCCACAGATCTCGGCATTGGAGGCTGAAATTTTCTGCAGAATTCTCTCAACTGAATCTCATACTGCCGCCTCAAAAGACTCTCTTCGCTAGGTGTTAGGAAAAACCGCTCCTGCTGTTCCTCCTGTTGATTCGCAATTGATTTTATTACAAATTCGTAAGAAAACTATAACACTAATCATATATCTCATATGTTCGTGAATTTCAAGTTTCAGAAGAGCATTAGAGCAAGAAAAAGCACTAACAGACATATTTGCTCCATTCTTTAACACAAATTTTCGGTTCGCTTCGTATCTTGATTTTTCAAGATCACTTTCATCTCTGAAAGTCCAAAATTTCTTTTGACTGCTTGACGGATACATTCTATCCACAGGTTTGACTGTACAAATTGTATGTTATTTGAATAAAAATTCTTGTAATATGGCCTCGCTGGCAAACGTACTAAGTTTCACATTAGGTTTCTCATTTTTCTTCACATTGAAACGAAATTCGCAATATCCCGCACAAATTTAATAGTGGCACTAACTTCAAATCCTTAGAACACGCTTCGTACTGCAGAGCTTACAGTGTTGACTGTAACTTGAATTTTCTCATAGAAATGAAAAGCATCAAAATTCGCATGCCTCAAGATTCAATCGAGTGCGCATTCTAAATTTCGAAGACCGCTCTTTATGGTACCGCACTTACACTAGTATTACTGAATTGCATTTTCATCAACATATCGAGAGATTTGTTGTGCGCCGCTATCTACGTGATGATTTAAGATTTTTTGAGTTATTTTTTTGCTAAAATGTTCAGTGCGTAAGCGTTTTCTTGAATTTCAAAAATTTTTCTATAAATTTCATTCGTCATGCTTCGAAGGGGCCTCAATAGTTTGCTTTCAGTACATGTATTAAAAAATTTTGAGTCGTTCTCAAATGAAGTTAGCACGCGTCTGAAATATCGTTATTTAAGTCAGCAAGTGACTACCGGCAAAGTTTCGGTATCCGTTGATGAAGCAGATGTATTTGGGACATTAGAAAAGCCAAAAAATGAGTTCGAGCTATATAAAGGCGATGAAAATGAAAAGAAAGTGGACGACCGATTAAGGATAGGAAATACTCAGCAAAGTAAAATCGATATAGAGTACTCTAAACAAATAAAAAAGCTTCTTAAAGGAAGAAAGGCAAGAAATCGACAAGAAAAAATGAATCGTTACATGTTTCATTTTTAATAATAAATTTATGATTTTTTTTCAGCTTTCGGAAGCATTAGGTATACTTGATAATGGAAATATATCTCAACCTAGTGCTTATTTATATGGGCTACTGATAAGGTCGTGTGGAAAATACGGTTACACAAAGAAAGCTTTTAAGCTTTATAATGAGGTATGAATTGAATGAACAGTAATTATAAATTTTATAATTGACGAAATTTCCTACATATTAATTTTATCCTCCAACAGATGAAAAAACGAGGCATCAAACCCCGAGCTTCAGTTTACACCTCTTTATTCAATGCTTGCTCCCAAAGTCCTTGGAAGGAAGATGGTCTTTCTAGAGCATCACAACTGCTGGAATCATTAGAAAGTAGCGGATATGAACCAAACTTCATTAATTATAATGCTATGATTAAAGGTTGGAAAATCTTTTGTTTTCAGCCTCTGATCCTTACTTATACAGAACCATTACATTTTATAACTGCTGAACTAAATTATGATAGAGAAACATAGATATTGTTGATGGCAACTTAAATATAAATAATAATTTGACAGAATTTGGAGTTTCAAGAACTTAATTTTGTCCTTTTGCAGCATTTGGGAGGTGTGGAGATTTAGAGGCATCTTTTCGTTTGGTTGATCAAATGATAAGTAAAGGTATTGCTCCAGACTCTTCCACCTTAGCATTTCTGCTGCAAGCCTGTGCATCTGACCAAGAATCTGGATTTCGCCATGCTATTTTGGTACATTCCATTTGGTATATCCCATCTTAGCTGTTAGAATCATTACTAACTTCTTAGTAAATCATTAGTGTACAATTGTAAAAAGCTGTTAGCAAACTCAGTATTGTCTGTTTCAGGTCGATACTGAATTTTTTTAATAATTTAATTAAATTTATATTATTGCCAGCTTGTACAGTCCAGGCCAAAATTAACGCAGCACCGGCCGTAAGGATCGCTAGGGAGGTGCTGCGTTAATTTTGGCCAGGAGTGTACATTATTCTGATCCAAGCCATAATAAAGTATTGTGGACTTCTCATTTGAACCATAACACTAGTGTAAGTTTATTATTAGCTGCTGAACTTGCAACCATAAGAGAAATAGCCCACAGTATCAGATATTGTACCTTGATTGTTACCAAAATCTTAATTAAAATTCTAAACAATTAGCCTTCACACACTCTTGCTCCTTGTTATCCATCTACCCTGAAAAGAAAACCTAAAGGTAGAAATTTCCTTTCATGGGTCCTCTATCGTACGATGTATTGAATTCTCTAATTAGTTATGATTATAGACAGCTTTCTTTAATAATGATACCTTGAAATGGCTGCTGGATAATTCCAAATATCCCAATTACTACCAGAAGTAGATTGGGATTTGGTTCCTCAGGAAATTTAAAAGTTTTTTTTTATTTTCATCAAGAAGAAGGAATGCATAATTAACTTTCATCTTTCTCTCTCACATTGAGTACTTTTTAACTGACTATTATGTTATTCTAGTATTTATTTGAAGTTTGTAAATTTATAAAATGACTTTACAATCATTTACTTTTTTAGGTTTGGGAGAAAATGATAAGTAAAGGAATTCGACCAAGTCTACATACTTACAATCTCCTGCTTCGCTGTTGTAAAGACTGTGAAAGTGGAGATGGTGTTGATATCAGAGCACTTTCATCCTGGAACTATACTCCTTTACCCAAAAGGGATCATCCACTATCCATTGCTGCGGTTTGTGAGAAATATGTTTATCATTTTGAATTAATAATATAATATAATAATTAAAAAAGGATAAACAGAACAGCTATTAAAAACCTAATAGCTATTCATGTTTCGTAGTGATCTCCAATAAAATTAATCAATCCAACCTTTCCATTGAAACTAGTGATAACATTTCAGAGTGTAATGCTTGCATGTTTTCTAGTATTGTATCTCTCTGATGGCAGATGGAGTTCCCAATGATTCATCTAGAATTGCCTTTTAATAAAACATCAAATATCATACATGCATTTGAATACTGCTAAGAATACAAAATAATATTAGATCTTTGAATTCTTATTCTTAATTTTCTTACAGAAAGAAGAAATCATGACTATAAGTTCAGGGAATATTGAAACTATCGTCGATACCGATATTAAAGAAGAGGGAAAGGGTAATCAAAACATTAATGAAGCTAGAAGTATTCCAGAGCATGTCCCACAAGAAGAATCCATCAAAGAATATGATGGGGATATAATCACTAAAATATCATCCAATGGGAAAAAAGTGTATGGAAGTAAAATTTTGGTTACCTCCAGCAATTATTTAGTTGTGGCCTCATCTCCGAAAGACAGGTAAGTTATTGTATTCAAACACATTTGTGAATTTTATTTTGAAATATCTCATTACGATATAATGCTGTACTCCATTATATAATATTAACTAATGTTCTTGCCTATTAAAATATGTTCAACGTTATTCTTAGGCTGCAATGTCTTGGAGGATGTGATGGATTTCTGAAGCAAATGACTCTGAATAGTATTAAACCTGATATAAAAACGTTCACTCAATTACTTGAAGTGATACCTCCAACAGATACAGCTGAACTGGTAACATTATTTTTAGAGATTATTATAAGTTGTTAATATTTTAAACATTGTTTGCGATGTGAAATAGAATAAAAGAATGATTTTTTTTTTAATTTAATAAAATCTATTATTTTTATTTCAGTCATTGTTAAAAGCTCTCGAAGACAGTGGATTACCAACAGATGTGGAATTTTACAATATGCTGATAAAGAAAAGAACAGTTAGATTTGACTATGCAGCAGCTAGGGTATGTTCACTACAAAGCTTTCTTTGTTTATGGAAATTGCTGTAGTAGCCAATCATCATGAGCTCCAATGACAAATTTAAAAAATAGCATTCTAGGCATTATACTTTTGATCTAATGAGTTGTCTTTATATTTATACATAATGTATCACCAGTCTGTTCTCCGATTGATGGCTTCTTCAGATATCAATCCAAATGTAATGACTTTTGGTATCCTCGCTTTGGGATGTACGAACAAAGAAGAATCAGATAAATTTCTAAATGAAGTGAAGGATGCTGGATTTAGGTAAGGAATCCTTTTTTTAATCTCTGTCACTCTGTAAAATACCACCAATACAAAACCCAATATTAACTAAAAACAAAATTTAAAGCATTGCATTTTATGTCAAACAATGCGCTCTTTGTATGATCTGCAGTTTAAAAAATAATCTCATTCAGTGCTGTAGGGAGGATGGGATGTCAGGGGCATGTGCATAGTTGTTGAGAGGCAAAACAAAAGGTATAATATGCAAAAATTGAAACATACTACACCCCAAAAAATAACCTTACATATATCCCTTTTCCTCATTTTTGGTGAATCTCACAAAACTTAAACATCATCTTGCGGTTGTGATTAATGACAAATTTAAAGAAAGAAGGAATTAATAGCAATGTCAAGAAAATTTCAAGCATATATTAAGATGATGTTAATTTCAGGATTCTTAGCAGTACAAAATCTGAAGCCTATGCTGGGTTTAATTATCTTTGGCACCATTAACATAACTGCTTTCTGCAGCAAAAGTAGGTGTTACTGATCTGCTTTTACAACTCTATTGTTAATGAGCACTTAAGTAATATCTCAAGATTCTTTTTACTGCAAATTAATACCATTTTTTAAATTTTTCTGTCATTAGTATTCAGTAAACAGTAAAAGTTTTCCTAAAAAGTATTTCTTTGGGTGCAGAAATACATTAATGAGGATTTCCTGCTGCTTCAAAAGCTTTATGATTATTTTAATTCCCTGCCACATATGTAATTTTGTATATTGCATGCAATATTCTGTACTTTTGCACTTTTATTAACAGAAAGTGTGGTAAATGATTAATTTAATCCTCTGTACTAGTTTACAGCACCATAACTTATCATAGTAGAAAGAGGATAGAATTGTACAATGTCCTTTTGTGTAGGAGGATTTACAATTATTTATCAATTTTTTCGACATTACAGAATTAATGCAGAAATGGTGGGAGGTCTTCTAAGTGGGGCCTGTCATCGATGGGACGTAATGTATGTTCTTGAACTCATGGAGTTTTGCATAAAAGAAGAGATCCGACCAAATGAGAAGCTCATAACCCATCTCAAGCAATTTAGAAGTAAACTAAACAAGGCTGTTCAAATTTCCGTAAGTTAATTGCTTTTTGTTCCATTTCCCGAGATACAGAATTTATATTTAACTTTCTATAAAAATTTTTTTACACTAATTACTGCCTCATTTTCAATGAAGTTTGTTGGTAATCAACCAACTTCCAGTTTTCATATTAAAGTCATTCAAATATTTTATGCCAAGAAGCATATTATAAAACATTTTCTTCACTTAAAATGATTTAAAACCATTTGATTACTCAAGTCACCAACATCTACAAGCATAAAGGAAGTCAATTGTATATTCTTTTTACGAGTAAAATTTTGTGGAGTTATCATTATACTATGAGAGAAGGTAATCAGAAAATGTTTGCTATTAGAACTATCAAATATGCTATTTCAGTTTGAAGTGTCATTGCCTTAAGATTTTAACAGTGTATAGGCCTGAATGTGAAACCCCCAAGATAAAAGAAAAATGGATCATAAATGTCATGTTTCCACATAAGAAATGCATGATAGAAATTTTTCCAATTTCTTTCCAACTGCATCAAAATAAGACATAACTTGACCTCAAGTTTACAATAAGAATCCAGATGTTATTTCTTAAATGAGTTACTCCCCTACAGAAAATAATGGTGAACTCATTTTAAGGTACTTTGGGGAGAAACGATGACCTGAAACTTATTCACAGTAAGCTTGCAGTGTGTAAGCAACATTTTATTTGTAAATATTGACCCTTTTCCAGATATATTGATGTTTATAGGATATAAACATACAGCCTAAACCACAACCACCATTGACTTGGAATCGACAAATGAACATTTTATTATTATTTTCATACAAGTCAAATTTTGCTTGCCAATTGCAATCCTACTGGAAATATGTTTCAGATCTGCAATTCCCCTGCAAATATCATTGAAATGCATTCCCAGTTTACCATTCATTCCTGTAGGAGGAATTTTCTCAACATGTTAACTCTATTAATGCAGATTTTTTATATTGGATTATCAGGCATAATTAATGTCTTATATTGGAAGAAATCTTGATATCTCAAGGAATTGTTTCCTTGGGGAAAATTATTAATGCTGTAATTTGATGTTTAGCAGTAATAACCTGATTACTTTGCTTTTGATTGAACAGGAAAAACATCCAAATCAGAAGCTGCAATTTACAATGAAGGCCTATAATATTTACAAGATGAGGCTTACATCATGGCTGAAAGAGATAGATCTCTCTGAAGCTGATCCAAAACATCCATGGGACCAATTTCGAAGGCACTTCAAAGGCAAGAAGAATAATCTGGCTGAAGAGCAATAAAAATAAATAAATACTGTATTCTGAAAGGAAACTTGAAAGTAGAAAAATAAATCTTTAATTTGTTTTCATACAAAGCTCTTTTAACATAAAACATACAAAAATACAGGGAGGAAATTAATAAATTTTTACATAATTACAATAGTAGTGCCTTTAAGACATTTCAAAAGATCTTCAGTGTAAATGTTCAAACATAAGCCATTACTTATGTTTACTTTATCATTCTAACGAGAGGAAAGAAAGGACAAACAACCTAACTCCTCATCCTACCTTGTAGAACTCATTCCTCTCTGCAAGCTATTAGTATAGTATTAGATTTAATCAGATGGGGTGAGGCACCAACAAGGCCTTCAGGCTGAATACTTTACAGACTCTAATTAAATGGGCAAGTGATATTTCACTTTGAATTTAAAAAAACAAAAGAAACTTCTTTCCACTGCGGCTCAATGAAATATTCTTTGAGAAAATTTAATTTCCTGTAAATATAAGATTGCACTTAACTGGCAGACAAATAATTTCTACTACTGAAGATAATAACCAATCAGTAACTTTAGAACCTTTGTTGCAGATATCCTTACAAAATACCTTTTACTCGAGGAAGAATTCCTTTCAAATGTGAGTGATACTATTTGAAACATTTTATTTCTCAGAATTAGGTCAATAACTTTGATGCTGGGCTTATCTTTGAACACTTAACATGATGCTCTCAAAAGGCAGTCTTTAAAAATTTACAGGCTTCAAAGCAGATTATGACAAAATTTAGAGTTTTCAAAATGATTTAACAAATTTTCTGATAAAATCATAAATTAATTTTGCAATCTTAGCTTTTCATAGATTTTGTTAATTTCTAAACATGAATATAAAAATTTTTATTCCAAAATAATTGGAAGCAATAACGTTGATATCCAAAACAACATAAAATGGATGCATGTGAATCATAATTATGGAGTACTAAATGTGCTGTAGATTAAACCTACTCAACAGCTACACAGCACCAACTCTTAAATATACCAAATCAAACGCATAAATGACTCTTTGTCAAATTATCTTCTAAATGATAAATTAAGTTTCTGACGACACAACATGTATAAGATATGGATAAACGAAGGATTTAGGCCAACATATCATTAGTAAAATTATCCAAATAATTTTACCGATCAGATACTCAAAAGCAAGCAGATTATATCAATTTCTACACAAAAATTTACATATCCTTCTCCTCTCTTTGAATAAATACCAACATGATTCTGTGAGAACATCTGGAAACCTGGAAGAAATAATACTTACAATGCAGAAGAACAAGAGAGGTGATAATATCTCTTTTGAATTTCCAGAATTGCCAAGAAATTATTTACAAAGTTGAACCTGACACTCCAGTAACTGAATTCTAAAGAAACATTTGAAGCACATGCAAATATCTAAGGTCAATTTATGCACAGACATCCTTTAATATTTAAAGGTTTTTCTTTCTTACTGTGGAGGAATCATTCCTTTGCCATTAGGAAAGTAAATTTTTATTTTAATCTCAAATATGAGGTTAGATCAGCTATCTTAACAGATGAATATCTGGAGATAAACTGATTTAACATTCATATTTGCTGTGTAAGAACAAGATACAAGTGACTTTTAAAGGTACTCTGATGCAAATAGTTAGTTCTTTGGGTCTTTAGCAGAAGATGGAAGACCCCGAGATATAGGCAAAAGTACATCGTGCATAGCATATCTCCAAGTCCAAGCTCTGGCCACATCCTCAAACTTCTTCCTATCCAGATTATAAAGCTCACCCGCTCTAGGTTCCATGCACACCTTTATTTCGATGTGATAAAAATAAATATGGTAATCAATGCAGGTTATTTTATGAAATAACAAAATCTTAATTAAGAATTATAAATAAATATGTATGTTTCAAATTTATATGATGAAGTAGGATGTATGACTCACCTCAGTGTAAGGGTCTGTGAGTAATGACTGCACAGATATGAGAACCTTTGATAGAGTTAAAGCCAACGACCAATTGTAGTGGATGGAATCAATACCCACATCTCCATGCCTTGATACATTGGGATGAAATATCCTTGTAACAAACCGAACTACTGGAGGAAACATTGGATAACTGAAATATGAAATTAGAACATTATTACTCTTATATTGACTTAGGTTGATTGCTGTATCATTGAATGATAACCACATCAATTAGTAATAATATTTTATTGTTCTACAATTAAACAAGTTAGTTATTTCTTCAGTTTTCAAAGCAAATATACATTTTAAAGCCACTAGCCACGCATCAAATATACCTAAACAAATTCAAGCTGAATAATAATAACAAAATGGATTTCCTAAAAAGGTCTCTGAGAAGGCCAACATTCAGAATATGTCAAATACATGGGGGAAATATTACATTCAATCTATAAGGACCATAAATACAATAACTTAAAGAGTTTCTTAAATATTCAGAAAGAGTATGGTGATGGTATTTACCTGTAGGGGACTTGAAGGTAAAGGTAAAAAAGACCACCTTCATAAGGGCTGCCTGTGGGTCCAGTAATTGTAGCTTGCCAATGACAGCACTCCCTGTCAAGAGGTGTAGCTCTGATCCCTTCAGGAGGGTCTGTACGTAAATCTGAGAAAAGAGAATATTATAAATTAATAATCAGTGCATTTGATAAGCTTTTGGCATGACCATTGGACAAATCAAAATGTTAGTATATATGAATGCGATAACACCAATATAATATACCGTATTTACTGGAAAATAACACACCCTCTTGGGTCTTTTTTGGCTAATAAATCAGGGTGAACGTTAGAATCAATAGTGTAGTAGATTCGGGCTCAATACTACTTGAGCACATGTCCTGCAGCACAGGGACAGCCAATCCTCACCTCACCCTGGTTCTACATAACTAATCAAAATATAATTACATCAAAATTGTTTCCATTTCACAGTGCAAGTAAGCAACTGGCATGTAAGTCATGTATAACACAGTTTTTTCTTCTTTAACTAAAGGTTTCAATACCTAGCAAAGACATTTGGATTGCTGAACTAAAGTGAGGTAAAAATTGAGCAAAAATTACTATAGCCATAAGTTCATTTAAAACTAATGCCAACCTGCTGACTTTTCAATTTTTTATGCACCTAATAAATACCTATGCCAGCAAACTGCCTAATAGTACATACAGGGAAAACACAAGGAAAGAGTCTGCTATGTTGACAAATTTACGAGATTGAGTATAATTCTAATTACAAAACAATTTTTTTTCTGGGACAAACAGAAGAGAAAAATTCGACATGACCTACAGACTATATGGAGTGCTGCTTGCCATGCTGACAAAGCACTCATTAATGGATGAGAGATTGACACGACATGGTAGTTCAGTGGTTAGAATACCTGCCCGGAAGCTAGGAGACCTGGGTTCGAGTCTCAGTCATGTCGCTATTTTCTCTTCTGTTTATTCATAGATTTAAGCCACACAATGCAAAGTCATTTTCATTCCTAGTTCCAAATTTTTTCTCTTAATTATTAGTAAACAGAAAATTGCCTGGATGTATGTTAATGTTAATAATTGTCAAATGCCATTGGTTTTGTTGATCTGTTTGTGGAACATTTTGGGTAGACAAATGCCAATGATACTAATAAAATTTCTCTTAACTCTAGAGATATTTAATTAACTGATGCACCTAATAGAATTTTTACACTGAAAGATTAATACAATAGACATAGACAGTATCCTATCTCATTTCTTAGTAAATCTAAATGTGCACTCTTTATTCCCCTTTACATACTACGCAATATTCCTCAACCTCAAAAATATCTTTCCAAAATCATAGAAGTAGGCTTAGTAAACCCTATACAAAATGTGATGATAAATCCAAATTTGATAAATACATGCCTATAACTAAGATTCCTATTATAACAAATATTTATGAATCATTGGGAATGTATTCATTTCTCCCAGCATTTAAGAATATTATCTAAGAAAAACAACATGAATTTTTAAGTTTCCACAAGCCAAAATCATCTTTGCTCTGAGGAATACATTTTTATGGTTATAAAAGTAAAAAATTTGACTATATATATATTCAGTTTTTGATCTAGTCAATCATAATTTGTTAAACATTGAATTTCAAGAATATTGGCATTTCTTATCTTCATACAGGCTTGGGAGTTACCTGACTAACAGAACTAACAATAAGCATATAAAATTTTGAAATTTTACACAAAGCACAGAGCTCTTCTAGCCCCATTGTTCTTCATTCTCTTCATCACTTATGTAAAATCAGTTTTCAATGATTTTCAAATCCACCTATTTTATGACTTATAATTTTCAAAATAATAACTTCTCATTTGAAATACCATGGACTTCAAATAGAAATATCCTACCGAGAGAATTGGGTTATAATACAAATAGTGTGAAATAAATTTAAGGGAATATTTTTTCAGAGGAATCCTATCCATATAAATAGAACGTCCATAATGTGGCATCCCTTTGAGGGATATGAGCTAGCCAAGTCGCATTCACTGTGATGAGACATGGTCACCGCATCAACTAACTCACCGCATCAACTAATTCCAGGCCACTCAGACCAGTCATCAATTAATTCATTATTCACAATCCTATGTCAACACCACGGCCTTCAATTGGGAATTAAATATACCTACTTTATTATCAAGGGGCTTGCATTATCTCCATCCATTGGAAATGCAACTATTCTTGAATTTGTCTAAATTTCAAATATATTGGCATATTTTTTCAAAAATCTGAGATTCAATTAACACAGTTTGTATAAAGAGTTAAGAATGTAAAATGCTTGAATTCATACATCAAAAAAGAATTCAAAATTAGCAAAGCTTAAAACTTCTATTAGGATATTTTATTACATAAAGTATTAGATGTTTTTCTGCAAAATATTGATACACACATGTAGAAGATAGTTCTTTTCTATAAAGTAAACCTATTACAACCACTCAAAAAACTGAATTCACAAACAAAAATGAATGAAATACCACAAATCACAATAACAATCTTCAAACAACATTGCAACATCAAAAAGAAGAGAATCTGATAGAATGCTACAGCATAGTAAATTAAAACTTTTACATTGAATGTTTTACTCACTTTTAAGTTCACTTCGTAATCGATTTCGACGCCAAGAGTTTTCTTCTCCTGGTGGATGCGATCTTAGTGCCATTTGTTGAAGACATACTTTACATGGAGCACTTTCAATTCTACAAGAACAATATTCAAATCATTAGACCATAAGAAATTCATAGTGTAACAATTTAAAAAGTACATACACTCAAATATTTACAGAGATTAGTCTAATCTTGGCATTATTTTCAGAAAAAATATGTCCTTTGCAACAACAAATTCCTAGAGCATTATGATGCTATTCAAACTCTACAATTTTAGATTCATTTGCATACACTTCAATCAAATAATTTACTTTCATTCTGATACATTTACTATGTGATTTCTTAATAGTAAGAACCAGTGAAAATTATTATAATGCAAACATAGAGCATTAATGGATGTTTGTTAAGGTAATAACATGTTTACAATAACACCAAAGTTCAATAAGTACAACTTAAGCAAATTTTTAAATCTATATGATAAAACAGAATAGTTAGCTTACAGATTGGAATATACAGCTGCCCAACAGTCAAGGGGAACAGGGAGGAGGGGAGAAAAAAGAGGCCATCGAGACGTAGTGTGTTTCCGCCACTGCTCTCCACTAACATGACTTAGCACCAAGCGGCGCCATCGTCTACATGCATGAGCTACACTCCAAAGTGATAGGTCATCAAGATAAGAAAACACCACAAGAAGAACTGCAAAAAAATATGTTCACTTTATTATGTGTATATAACATGAGAGACCTTTCAGCAGAAATGAATCTCAGGAAGTACTTTAAGAATCCATAAGTTGGTCTCAAATTCCACTACAAAATGAAAAACATTGATGTTTCAATAACGATAAAATGCAGAATATGCAGAAAAATCAGATGGGTACTTTGAGAAAAAGAAATAGCAAGTTATCTAAAATACATTGTAAACATGTTTCAACAATACTGAATTCTCTGTGAATTAATTTGTAATGTTAATTGTATAACTGACAACAATCGATGAAAAAGAGTGAGCTTAATTCATCGGTGAAGAAAGGTGAGATTGAGGAAGAAGAAATTATACAAATAGAAAGAATAAATATCTCGTGAACAGATAATGGATTAAACTGCAAAGGGAATTTTGAAATCTACCGCTTAAAACAGCAGAATTCATCACAGAGACAATATCAACATATGATAACAGAGTGGCAGACAGAAAATTCGAATGGAACCAAAAACCATGAACAAAATTTTGCAAACACACTGGATAAGTAAATTCGAGGTCCTCTTCTAGAAATTTACCCTATACCAAATTACTGACTCACCTTCAGGGGGTAAACACTCCACCAGTCCAGGACTTAGGTCATCTGGCATTAGCCTGGGTACGCTTAACAGCTGTAACCTTTCGGCCAAATGATCGACCACCTGCGGTGGATTGACATTATTATTGTTGTTTGGTGCAATAGGAGGGACAGCTACATAAGGCGGTGGTCCTAAGACGGGCATCGCGGGTGAAGGCCCTCGAGCTGCCATAGATTGTCTTCTCTCCGTACCATAATAAGTTGGATCTGAAGGTTCGTCGTTTCCAGAATCCTCATCATCGGTTTTCTAGAAAAAATCATATTTATCAGAAACTAAATAATGCGACTTGCCATTTCCATGAACATAATGGTTCTTCTCATATGACAGTACCTCACTAAATATAGCCATTGCTTCTGGATGGCTAAAATCACCAGGAAAGAGAAAGGCATGGCAAGTAGCACAGACTGGTTCCTCAAAACATGGACCATAATAGCCATTACACATATAGCAGGTATCACACTGAAAGAAAAAACATGTTTAATACTTCATCCATTTAAAAATAACGAAAATAACTCATTCCTCCACTTCTACCTCGTAACTGAAATCCTCTGAGAAATTAGCGTAGCTCTCTAAACTATTTTCTTCAAGTAAATTAGAGGAATTCGTTAGTCCTCGAGATGTATTCTCTGCATTTGCACTAGCTTCACCAAAAGGGCTGCTCGGCATTTTGGATCCTCTCGATAAAAATACCACATTCATTTAGTGAGTGTTACCAAACAACACTTTAGAACGCAAAATGAAATTTTAATGTTCCATCAATCATTCGACTGTTTTCAAACTCTCATCGAAACTATCGATTCCCATCGATGTTGAGCACTGCTTCAGTAACTCACCTACTGAATTAATTTCGGTTATCACAACTCAATTGTCTCCGCGGTTCTATGTGAAATACGAAAGTTTCAGTTATCCGTTTCTGCTATATGAAAATTCGTCTCTCCAGATGGAAAAGTTTAATCAAGAAGTGGATTTCAAAGTGAATGATATCAATCCCATGCTAGGAATGGAAATATTTGAGCAGCAGTATGAAAGGGTAGGCAAATGTATTGTGTAAATCTATTTGTCTTGCTTCGCAGTATCTGCAAGCTGATTATGAATTCCAATGACCAAACGAAAATCAAATTTTACATTATCATTTCTTCAATCCTAGAGCTTAGATGCTAACAGAGGTCAGCAAGATGTTTGTAATAAACATAACGAAGAGCTAAATAGAGTGAAATCGCAGCTAGAGACACTTCCCAATGAATTATCTTACGACATTATGATTCCTATTGGGTCGCAAGGACTAATGAGAGGAAAACTTGTTCATACAAATGAGATTTTAGCATTGATAGGAGATAACTGGTACATCAAGACAACTGCTAATCATGCGAAAGAAATGTGCGAACGAAGAATCGAACGTAAGATGCGTTAAATCTGTCTTCAAAATCTATTTAAATTTTCATTACAATAGTAGTAATTCGTATATTTGAATGTTTATTTATCGTAGGATGCAAGGAAATGATTGATAAATTGAATAAGGAGTTTGAGATGATGGTATCTTGGAGAAAAGCATCACAAGAAGTCCTCCTACCTCCAGAGGCAGGTCTTGGGGAAATAACTGAAGAATATGACGAAGAAAAAGAGAAAGATTGGAGAGGTATGTATTTCTGATTATTTAATTTTTCAAATCAAGTATGTTTATGTAGTTTGTATGTTTATTTATGAATACAGCCCATAGCTTTCATGAAAGTATTTTGCAAATAAAAAGGAGCGTAGCTCTTTTTGTTTTTGTGAAGTCCGAGCCTGATTTTGATTAATTTCTTACACTAAGCTGCTCACAGAGAAAATGTCCGGAAGCATTACTTAGAGTTGGCAAAATTGAGGAACAAAGAAAATAAAACTACAAGTGACGACGAAGAAGCCATGCAACGTCGATTGGATGAGTTAGAACTGCAGGAAGAAATGGAGGATGAACTTATAAGGTATGGAAGATTGTGTAAAATCATACATTTTATAAATTTTAAAATTTAGAAGGGTAAGTTCCACTTGAAGGCCTATTTTCTTATATCATTATTGGTTCTTGGATATTGATCAATTTGAACATCAAACGTCAGTTCATAAATAAATCATCATCTAGGATATATCTGTACAGTGAAAAACCCCTTATAACATAATCCATTTCATATCACTGGTCTGTCTGTGAAAAGATCATTCAGGTTTCCATGCCCCATTAAAACATAGGACTAATGTCATGCACCATCAAACCTAGACCTACCCATGTCTCATGCAGGCTATTGTCAAAACTTAGAGTAAATAATCAGATTTATCTGGAAATACACAGTGAAGTCTAAATGTATTGTGTATGGGTGAAAGAAATCGGCTATGAAACCATCATGATAGATAACGAATGTCTGAAATACTGTAAAATAATATCATTATCAATCATCATCTACCATTCCTTGAACAACATAAGGAGAAAGGCTTATGCAAGTTTTCCTTCTAATCCTGCATCACCATCCTCCAGCTTTTTCCTGTCGATTGTATTGCTTTTTTATTGTACTGTATTATGTATCTTTTTCATCTATTTTTTTCGTATTTTCTCTGTATTTTTAACCTTATTTTATTATACTGTATATCATTTCCTTTTTTGTGGCCTATGTGATTTTCTGTCTATTTTATTACAACTCATGTAATTGGAGCAACCTGTTTGGGGTAATAAATTACTATTAATATCTGTTTTTTATTAGGTCTGGAGAGAATGTGGACAGTATGGATTCTGATGATGAGTCTGATGATGAGTCTGAGGACTCCAACGAAAGAGAATCAGATGGAGGGTCCAAAAGAAGAGTCTCATTTTCATCAGTGGTGCAGAAAGTAGACATTGATTGTGAAGAAGAGAATCCTAAGCCGTTAAGAATATTTTTCCATCATAGTGAAGTGTTTGATGAGTCTTCTGACGAGGAGAACAGTGAAAAAGTCGAAGCTAAAAAAAGCTCAACTTGTGAACTTGGAAGTCCATCTGATATGTACACTCACTTTTCTTCCTTATTCCCTCCCAAAACCCCTCCAAAGGGGATTCTCAAGCAGACTAGTCAGTCCCCAAGTATCGAAAAAACTGATTTCATCTCTGACTTTGAGCATCCTCAACCCTCACTTGTGAAGCCCTATGCAGCGCCAGTTGCTTTCTCAGGGATACCTATGGAAGACTCAACTGTGAATTCCTCTTGTGATAATGATTCCCAGCCTGAGGTAAGAGAAATGATAAAAGAAAATATTAATATGTTCAATCTTCACTTCATGGAAAGGTGATATAACCATCTTGAAATAAATAAACTTTGTATATATATATATATATATATATATATAAATGCGACCAGTATTGTTAAAGTATTAACATCATCTGGCAAGCATGTACAGGGAATTTTGTTTTATATAGGTAAATTGAGGGGGGAGGAGGTAAGTAGGGGCTAAGAAGGTTTACCTTTCCACTGTCTTAATAATTTCATAACTGCTCAAATGCGCAGGTTGGGTTAGCAGTTGATGAATTTATTCATTCTTTTTTATTCCGTCTCTCTAAGAAGTATTGTGAAGTGACTAAATGATTTCAGCAAAATTATTCATGTAAGATTTGTTGTTTTCAAACGATGATTCAAGATGTAAGCCTAGCAAAAGTAAGGAACCTATTATCTTGGTAAACATGGCATGGAACTAAACACAATTCATTAATAAATTATTAAGTTAACTCTGAAATAAATTATTAATATTATAAAATAATTAATATTAATATAATTTAAACTAATTATTTAAGTTCCTTGCATTTACATTTATATAAAAATCATACGTGATTGAATGCTCTTTATTAAAGCTTCTCAACCTTTCTCACCTCCTAGGTAAGCTAACATGTGTTTTAGCCCAAAATTTGCAGTGCACAATATTTTTTAGTTTAAGAAAGGATTTTATTTAATTTTGGGTGAATTCTCTTTAATAATATTATAGCTTTAAAATTTGTAGATATTTTAATTTGCAATTTCACTAGTATTATCAATAGCTCTCCTTGTGAAAATCTACATAATTATACTTAAGCTATTAGAACCTATAATTAGAAGAAATGAGTTCATGAATGAAGTAGGTTTTAGAACTTTTCTGATAATTCATCTGAAGGGAAGGGTTTTCATGTATTACCAATCCCAAACAAAGAGGAAAGAGACCTTATCAAATAATTATGTTTGCAGCCTGAAGAATAATATCAAATCAGATCCCTCTTATGGATCTGATTTGATTTATTTCCTCTATAAGATTAGGACTTTAATAAATTAATGTTTTTCTTACTTACAGGCAGTTGGTGATGTCATTGTGGAGCACAACCCAATCGATAATATCAAAGATCCCGAAGAACAAGTAGCAGCTAGACCAGTCAGTCGTTTTAAGGCCGCCAGACAAAAACAGAAGTCAAAATAATTATCATTTTCTCTATTCCCTGCTGTAATTATAATACCATTTATGAAGAATATAAAATGAAATAATGTATTACAATTATAATTGTGCCTATCTGATTTGTATGAATCAAAACTAGAACTGAATAGCCATATAAAGTGTGTTTATTTTTAATAATTGCAAGAAATAAAAAAATAAATTTCACCTTAAATAAAAATTTAATAGGAAAACAAAGAAGTTATTTTGCTCAAAATATTTGTTTCTTCAATCATGTGAATCTAATGCTAAAATTCTAATTCAGCAGTTTTTAAATGAAGACTATGACAATCTTCAAAATAAAGTAGGCCTTTTTGATGATTATTCATCGTTGGAAGTTTTATGGGTGGTAAAGAAATAGGTTCAAAACTGTTGATATACTAGAAATAACAGAATCAAATGCAAGGGCAAATGTTTGCATTCATTGGCACAAGGACCAGTTTGAGGCTCCACCAAGAGCCTATTTACTGCAAGAAATAACATTGCTTTTAAGGGCCATCTGAAAAGTTAGGACCTCGGCTAATGCCTTATGTGCCTGTGGTAAATATATCCTTGATTGAATGTTAAATTTGTTTCAAACAATGAAATATTTTATTGTATATTTTGTATAAAATGAATAAATATTGAATTATGTATAAATGTGTGTCTTATCATATGCAGTAAAAATTAAATCCAATTCTTCCAAGCTCCACTATTTTCATATTGTGTGGGGGGGATCTGTGGCCTTTTTGTAACTTTCCCACAAAAAGAACACATAATTTTCTGGTAGAGATGACCTTACCTACGTATGTGTTGGCATTATTTTTTTAACCCAGTAAAAGCAGTTATTTCGGTACAAAATTCATGTTGCATGTTATGTAAAGTATAGGAATATTTTTCACAGTTATATTTTAAGTATATATCCATTACTGGGAACGTTTCTAACTAGGAAAGTTGCATTGGCCCTTGCATCGGCCACTAGAAAAAATATGGTGATTCATGTTCTTGCCATCAGATAACGCAGAAATCTAGAAGTTGCTCTTCTTTGCTGTAAGCTTTAGTAGCAGCTCTGTTTTCGCACATACTCAAGTCGAGATAATAATTTATTATGCACTAAAGTTAATGTAGATAATTTTTTAAACCTCACATCACTCAACCAATCCTTAGGCCACCCCCACATTATGTACTTAAACTATAGAGGTGGCCGAAGGGTTGGTTGGTTGATGTGAAGTCTAAAAAATATGTAATTACTTCCAGGGGCTTGTTGCTCACCCAAAGGAGCTCTTAGCAGTACTAAAGCGAGGAGGAGGGGTGTGCATGACGTACATTGCTCGGTGATCTTGAATTAGGGGAGAGTGGGGCAAAGCCGACCTTGAGATCAAACTGACCCCATTAGAATTTTTGTGAGAGATCCTGCTCTCGTGTGGAATGAACGCCAAATAGTTGAACGGCATTCGTTACATACATGCGCAGCCGGTTCCCTTTCCTGTCAGGAGCATAGTCAAGTTGCAATATTTTCCAAAAATTGTAGGAGATGTTTTACCAACTTACAATTAGACATGGAGTAGACTGAATTCTGCGTTCTATGGGTATGAAGGTTTGATAAATACACTTTTGAATACACCGAGTTTAGTAGTTTACTTTAGTGTAACATTGAATGCCAAGTCTGTTGCTGGTAACCTATAATCACCATTATAATTAGGAAATGTACCGCGGAGCAAAACCGTCACAGCCAAGTGAAGCAGGACAGATTAGGGTTGGTTTGGCTAGCTCGAGGCAACAAGATCATATGGGTATGTTTCCCATCTCTTAACACACACCGTCACAAAAGCATATCTTTCATAGTCTATTTTTGCAGAGTTTAATTCTCCTCCACTATATATTAATACTATAGAATGACATAAGGCTTGTTGTGATAAGTAAATAATCATGTTTCATCAAAATAGTGTTTCATTTCTTGGTTAAATATACTGTCAGAATTAAATATTTTGTACGTTATTATATATGATTATGGTAGAGCGTATTTTTAGATTAACATAGTGGTTTTTGTTTTCGAAATAATATCTTATTTACTGTTTTTATGATTAATTCCTTGAAACCAAACTCGCATCACTTCCCCTCATGGAAGAGCACAGCAGGATTGCATGGATGTCGAGGATAGATATTTGGACCAGGGATGGAGCACAAAAAACAAATTGCTACAATTTTAATATAATATTATTCTAAATCCTGTTTAAGTACGCCAGATAGTGCATGTGTTTAGGTTAAAATCGCGGTTTTTGTTTACCAATTCGATAGTATCTGCTGTTTATTTATATATTCTATTAATATATGCTCTTCTAATTTCTATTTCATGGACAGAGTAGGAGCACGGAGGTGCTGAGGAGAGATGTTCGATCCAGGGATGAAGTACAGAATACAATTAGTATATTTTGAATCTAAAGTTATTAATTTTCCATTTCAAGTATGATAGATAGTTCGTAATTTGGATTTACGTAACGATTTGTTTTCGAAATAATATTTTATTAACTGGTCTCTCATTTATTATTTGGAATTACGCCCGAAACCTTTCTCCATCATGGAAGAGCAAGAGTAAAAATGCACAGCTACTTAGTAGAGTTATACGGCGATGGAAGGAACAAGAATACGATGAGTACAAATTTTATCTTATGTAATTATAATTCCTATTTAAGAATGATCAATATTTGGTATTTTTTATTAACCGATCCCACTTTTTCGATTTTTTTATTCGTTAAAAGTCTCTAATGTTTGCTTATGTTTGTCACAATTGCTTTACTTTTAATTTATATCAGTCTTATTTTTTAAATAATGCTACAGTTTCAGGCTGAAATGGCACTTATAATGTTACTTTTTTACGCATGAAGTACTCATAAATAATTTAATTCATCATAAAAGTTGATAGCGAGAACAGATGGCCTTTATTGGTCCTTTTTCCGGATGGTATATGGTGCGTTAATATGAAAATTATTTAGGTAATTTGGTGTTTCACATCCTATGCCATGGCTCGCGGGGTACTAATGTAAAAGTAAGCATGTAAAAGTTTCGATTTCTTCTAAGTGTTCTCCATAAATACTGATGTATTCGCTGTAAATATAATCTTGCAGGAAAAAGTGCTGGACCAATGGTTTATGAGACCACTACCGAATTGAGAGCACAATAAACAGTAATTTAATGTCAAATTAATGCGACAAAAGAAATCAGCCTCAAAATATTAAAGTAGAAACGTGTATTACTTATTTTCATTATGGTTTGCCTTTCTATAACTATAATGGCAACTCTTTTTCATAAAATATTTATGAACAGTCAGTCGTTTTATAGGCTTAGTTTTATTTTTTGTAAGTAAATTGTTAAGTTCGAAAGTTATACCGAATAGAGAGGGCATAAAAAGATGAGAAATTTAATTTTGACTTCTTCTTTTGGTCGTTTAAGTTTACTTTTTGTTTAATGCTGCTAGAGACATTTGGAATATATTATAATATTTCATGATTGGAAAGGATTGTGTTTAACCTTCCTGAACAACGTTATTGTTTATATAGCGTATTTGCGTGTTTTAGGAGAATTTAGGCCATTTAAATAGATTTATTTAGTCTAAACAACGCACCAATAGTAGTAATTTTTCTGAGATATATCATTTTCAGATAGAATAAATAAATCGGTGGCTCGAGCTTACGATATTGCATCACTGCTCATTCACCACCCTAGCATTGGCAAGTGTTTTAATGTACATTTTAAAACTGTTGTTATGATTAAAGTGATATGAAGCAATAATTATTAATATTATTATTGTTAAGGTCTTTATTAAAGGCGAGATTGAGACTGAAAAGTCTCCTCTTCCATCTTACTTTTCTTCAATGGTATTATATACATAAAACTTGTGTATATGTGAATAGAAATAGAGAGGAAAACCTATGACAATAATGTCAAATATAACGAAAGAATCGATGGGTTATTAGCGTTCGGGTTGGTAAGGGATTGCACGTTGATAATCAATCGTCAGATCAGCTTTTTTAGAATGCATGTTTCATAATTTCAATGAGAGTACTATTCGCGATGATAAAATTAGGATTAGATTTGAAACATTCTCTTATATTCCGATTTCGTCTTATCATATTGTTAAATAAAGTATATAAAAAGAGAATAAAGTTCTGCGACCAAGGAGAAGTCAACTTTACGTGTAATTCTCATCTAGGTAATAATGTCTGATTCATAAATTAGATAATGAATACATAAACGACAAAGAATACTGCGATGGATGACATGTTACTCTTTGAGCATTTTGTACGTAGATTTTTCCAACCAAGGAGCAATGGTGTAAGCGGATGGCTTTAGTTCAATATGTTTTCCCTTTCATTCAATCCGTTCTAGCTTTAATATCACCTTTGAATTTTTTCCTATTTACTAAGATTAGCTTACTTTCACTTTCTCATTTTTCTTAGCCGAGCTCAAGTACGTAGTTCTCAGTAGAACTCGTTTAAGAGGCACCTCAAGGTCTATCCTCACTCAAATTCCAATTACTTCCATGCTTTAGATATCTTCAACAGTGGTAGCCACTGATTCGTGCTATTTTCACCTTCAAGTTTTTTCACAAGTTCAAAGTCTTGTTTTCGCAAACAATCTCTGAACATCTCAAATGTAGTTTGTTTGCGTTATACTTTTGCGAGTCTATAATGAAACTGGGTCGCCTAAATTGTCTTTAATACCACTCTCGTAGCAAACTCAAACGGAATATTTAGTTAATTGGATATAGATTAATGCGGATAAATATATGGGGTAGGATAAGCTATCCTTGTTTCTTATAAATCTCCCTACCGACTGTTCCTAAAAGATAGATCGAGTTTCTTTCAGTTTATGCCGCTTTGGACTCCTTGGCATATTTTGCTTACGGTCATAACCAATATCTAACTTTAAAATGTTAATCAACAGAAAAGATTGTGGAGATTTAATTCGTTCATATTCCTTTAATGCGGTTTCAATGTCTGAAACGAAGGACATCCACGGTAATGATAACCAACCGTCATTAAAATTCCCACTCTTAAGGTAGTTGTAGATATATTCATCGGATTGTATCTGCAGTAACAAGTACTCATTTTTATGACCAAAACTTGTTTTGTCTTTGAAGGCAAAGTAAATTGCATAAGATACTCGATTTTTCACTAATTTTACGAAATATAGTTGGTAAATGCTAATATCCGAATTATTGTTTTCCAACATTATAATGCTGTTTAAGAGATTCGTCATCAATTATTGTCTACTCTCAGAGTCCTGCCTCATGGTAATGGTTCTGCCTACAACATTCTCCCGTTGCATTGTTGAAGATAAGGTAATAATACTAATTTATTTATTACAAATTTGTTCATCGCGAACTACTCAACCGAGTAAATGAAACCAAGGCTCCTTAACTTTGTTATCGCGAATTATTAGAAAAACTAATTATTAAAGATTCATACTTTATGAAAATCTGGGTTGATTATATATTCATGTATTTTTAAATTATTATCATCCTCTGGATATACATGTAGGTTATTTTTTTCGCTAAAACACACCTACAATTGATTTAATTAAATTTCATGTATTGATCTTCCTATATTTGGTTCGTATACCATTATTGAGAGTATTTAGTAAAGATACTAATTTATGAAATCTCAGATGCAATAGTAGATATATAATAGCGGTACATTTTGAATCTTTAGTTTCAGACGCGACCTGATTTTCCTTCTTGAGTACGTATGTAATATTGCGTGATTACACACTGTTGTGCTTTGCGGAGACTCCGCTCATACGTTACACGATTTAATTACTGAAATGTACGCAAAGGTGTTTCATTGACTAAGTTTTGCTTTTGGTAAATCATACACAATATTATTTTTCTCTAAGGACGGCGCAGAGGGACGGTGTACCGTGGCTACTTTGGGGGATGGCTCCGGGATCAATTTTAGCCTGGAAAGAATTAAATAAAGACTTCTTTGTAAAAATAAATACAAGACTTATGAAGTGAAGTGACGTTAATCCGTGAAGTGATCATCCCAATTATTTACTTTAATTCTAAACTATTTAGTGGACCATCTCTTACGCCTACAATTGCATTACGTCTACAATTCAGTCAACCTTTATCCATCTAATTATTTGAAAAATTTTTTACTTTTAATATTCCATGTGACGCAGGTGTAACTATTTTTTGATGTATTACGTTTTAATCTATGGACATGTTTGTATAGTATATTTTTACTTTCTCCCTATACGTAGTATAGAGAAAGTATTGTATTCGCAAAAACATTCGACCTCCAGATTTCGACGGAAATAGATGTTTTGGGGCCCATAGAGCATGTTTTAGCTATTTTCCTGAACATGTCTGTCTGTGTGTCTGTCTGTCTGTCTGTCTGTGGTTAAAAAGTTTGTGTGCGCTCTATCTTAAAACTTAATTATCCGATCATATTCAAAATTCATATTAAGAATTTTCCTAACAATACCAAGAGTTGATTAGTTTTTGGAGAATATCGCTTAAACGGAAGTTATGGTTAATCCGTAACAAAATATTGCTTCTTAAATATCTCTGTAAGAATGCAATATAGGTATATACAATTACATACAAAAGTTATAGATAATGTATTTTACTACAACTTTTGTATAAAACGTTTTTCGTAACACTGATTGTTTATGAGTTATTCTTCAATAATGGTTAACCGGAAGTTGTTGTTTACCCAGAAAAGGAGGTTTTTCATACATATATAGAGAAAGTCATGTGTTGGCCACATCAGATTTTTTCCATGTATCCTTTCTATCTGATTTTTAACTGTTCCCATATGGCTTATGGTGATGTATATTTAAAAACTATTTTTGTCTGTCTACTCAGTGATCAATGCATCTTGGAAGGTGATATTTATTTATCTATGCATATGTATGTAACGTATATTTTTCTATCCTTCCTGTCCATCTGATATTTAACAATTTTCAGATATGCTAATTTATGTATTTACATCACTGTTATGTATGCAATTTTTTTTATATATATATTGTACTTGTAAAATTTCTGGGAACAAAAGAGCGATTCCTTGGGCAAGGAAAAGTGTCCCGACCCGGGCCTCTCCTGCCCCTGCCATCAATAAAAGTCAAGTCTTTAGACTTTTTTTAGGGGAAGTCGTCCAGGGCGATACAGTCGTGGATAGGGCGTCTGGGGAGGTGGCGTTGGGGGTAGGCCTTCCAGGCAGACTGCGTTGCCGGACTTAGTCAGGAGACAACCGGGGGGAATGATTGATACCCGGGCTGGGAGGAATCGGGGGTAGGGCGTCGGTGCACAGGTCGTTGGGGGGAGGCTGTCGGTTGACAAGACGTCTGTTTTGGGGCCTCGGAGGAGGGGGTGCCGGGCGAGGGGAAGTCGGGGGAGAAGGAGTCGGTTTCGAGTGTCGCCTGGGTTAGTGGACGTCAGGTAAGGGGGCGTCACGCCTAGGGGAGTCAAGTGAGGGAGCCGCACGCGAAAGGAAGCCGAACTAGGTGACGTTGGGGTAGAGTGCGTCGAGTGAGGGGGCTTCGCGTGAGCTATCGTCGGGTGAGCGGGTTCCGGCCCAGGGAACGTCGGGGGAGAGGGCTTTGGTTGAGGGTCACTGGTTCAGGGTGCCTCTGGGGATGGGTTGCCGGACTAGGGGATGTTGGTGGAGAGGGAGTCGTGTGCGCGGGCGCCGTGGTTAGGAGACGTCGGGTGAGTTGGGGCGTCACGCGAAGGGGCGTCGAAATAGGTGTCGTCGGGTGAGGGGCCTTCGCGGGAGGGAGCGTTGGGTGAGGGGGCTCTGAGCTAGGGGGCGCCGGTAGAGGGGCGTCGAATGAGGGAGCGGCGGGCGAGGGTACGTCTGGGGAGAGGGAATCGGGGTGTTGGGCGTAGGAGGAGTTATATTATAAATGGGACAGCGAGTTTGAGAAGTTAATACCCAATTGGAACATGGACTGATTTCACAATAATAATATCCCTAATTTAAAAATATTGCATGTTTAAAGTTTAAATTTCTCTCTTTTACAGAATATATCCCAAAGCTGTATGGGCCCCCAGAAGGAACGTTCCTACATATTAAATTTATTACCTACCAGTCTCTCTGCTACCTCCATTCGGCTGCCATCCACACATTCTCTGGGATGCTGGTTCATTTAGGATCCTGTAATTGATGAAAAACTTATTACGAATTATGAATGATCAAATGTGTACCACAAGTTAAAGTTAAACTTTTATCTAACTGCAATTAAATTTTTCCCTATTATCATATCACAAAATTTTTGAAACACGCAAATTAATTTTTTGTTTACTAATGATTCTTATATTTTAATTTATATTCTTTTCGTAGTATCCTATTCTGCACATATTTACGGACAAATACTGCGCAGGTATATTTGAACCTACTTTCCCAATCAAATGCTCCGCAGCAGTAAATCTCGTTCGAAAAACTTTATGAGAAATGTTGAAACAAAATCGCTCAGCCGTCTTAAAGGATGTGTAAAGTAAGAAAAAATAAGCTTTCTATTTATTCTCATTGTCATTGAGATTATTTTCAGAGCTCTGCTAGTTATGCTTTGCTTTCCATCCGCCTTCCCTATTGCATTTCAAGAATAAACTAGAGCTAAGAATAACTTAGTTTACTATTTATTTTACATTTATTGTAGCATACGAACTTAAAAGATTGCTTATATCTTCGCATGGAGCGAGAATGAAGTCCGCGTAACGCGTGATAGCATTACAGAAATAAAAACCTTATAAAGGAATGATGATTCTTGTATAGTCGTTGATTATTTAACGTCTAAGTATTGAATCTTATTAACTGTTGGCTTATTAGAATTTTTAAGTCTCATAAAGCCATCTTTGTCGGCGTTCCTCGTCTCATTCCCCAATATTTGGAAAAAACAAGAAATGAATCCCGCACTTTTAGGTTATCCGAATATTTTCTCCGAATACCGGGGGGATGACATGAGTAAGGCTGACAAATATAGCTTTTAAAGACTTATAATTTCTAATTCATTAACAGCCTTGTTCACCGAGAAAGAATAGTACCTATCAATTAATCACTAAAGAAATGTTTAAAAAATATTATTGGACTTTCCAATAAAGGAAATTCTCTCAACGAATCAAATTTCAACGATTACATCCTACCTATACGCACACAATTACGCCAGCATCTGAAGGTATTATTTCCTGTTGATTAAGACTAAATCAAATATATGTTTTGTTCTTTACGGACTTCTTTTGTCAATTCTGTGAATTTAGTTTATCTAGGTCATAATTATGACAGAGCCTCAAACAGCATGGCAGTTAGTGTTTTAACGGGACTGTTTTGCTCCTAGCGTACAGTTGCACTTTATAGGAGGTAATGCGGGTTGCGTTAAGGATATTCTGGGATAAGTCACATCGATATGGTAGTTACATATTCTGAATGTGCTATCATTACCCTATTCAATGACTAAAATATTCCTCAAACCAAGCAGTTTCCTACAAAATATGTTAACCTTGACACCCCTTAAGCTCATATTTGCCATTTTTCTTTTTAAATTAATGTGCTCCTACGATTTACATTTAAATTCTTTTTTTCTTTAATAAAGTTTCAATTTTTCATATTCTGAATGTTGGTAAGAGAGCATCTAGCGGTGGCTTAGTGACTTGCGGCCTTTCAATGGAAAAGGTTTAAAAACCTAAGGGGCCGTAGGGCCGGGGTGGGTTCCCAACCCCGGCCCTACCATAAACCATTTCATCGTCAATTTTGTCTAATGTCTTCTATAGCAAATGTTTCTGTGCTGCTAAATCGAAGCTTTTGCCTTCTTAGTTAAATTGCTAAAAGCGTGACTTTTATACATTATAATTTTATTTGCAGAAAAAAATATTTAAATAGTTAAAAATTACCTTTATTAATTAGAAATATGTTCTACTTCTTTTGTTTGAAAGTTCTTTTCCGTCAATAATGGTATCAGTCCTTGAAGACAAAAAGTACAAACAATGAAAGCAAACAAATTGTTTAGAACTGTCATCAGCAAAAATTTCGTTATATTTCGAAGATGTTTTTCTTCGTTAAGGTCATTAAAGCCAACAGATTGAAAAGGAAGATTAGATATTTAGAGAAAGAACGGTTGAATTCATTGAGAATTCGTGATGGGAAGCCTCCAGTTATTACTTTTGCAGACAAGATGCATCGAATTACGCTATGGTTAGTTTGAAGAACCTTGTAGCTTTCAATAAAATTTGAAGTAGAAGAAGTAGAACAATATATTGTTTCCGTAGCAATGAAGTCAGTATTGAGCTTTAAATGTCCTAATTAAGGAAATAAATTTTAAAACGTTTAATCACATTCATAACGTAGCAATTATAATATTTTTAATGAAGACAAACAAATACTTAGATAGCATTCCGAAAGTTTGATTTTGTATTCGAGTTCCGCTTAGTAATTCTCCTCTCACATTTTCTGTCATTTCCCATTAGTTTTCGTAAGCAATCAGATTGTAATATTGGAGAAAGTCGAATGCGTAGTTTATTGATAATAATCGCTAAATCTCTGAGCAATACTTAAAATTTTTCTCATTATTTATAAATAGCGTGTTTGTTTTGCTAAACAATTTTCTTGAACCTCAAAATATGGTGTGATGGAGGAGTAAGATAAAATGCGTCATGAACTTAAACTTTCTAAATAGTTTTGCATTTCATAGAATTATTTAATCTATCTTAAGACCGATCATTTAAATATTTACATCGCTTATACTGCACTAATTTAGTTAAATTAGGGAGATTCTTGTAACTTATGTATAAGTTATCTTGTGAAGACATTTCTTATCGGATTATAATAATGAATATTAATTTGCGTTTATTGGGCGACATGTCCGCCACTGAGGGATAAATAAGACAACTTACCACGGAAATAATTCAAAATCCTAAACATAAAAAAGCATATGCTTAATAATTTGACAAGGAATCATTATATAACCTTAAAATAAAATTATTAAGGAATATATGGCATATAAACCCAACCCGATAAATATTTGGGGTAGGATATCTATCTTTGTTTCTCATAAATCTCCCTACCGACTGTTCCTAAAAGATAGATCGAGTTTCTTTCAGTTTATGCCGCTTTGGACTCCTTGGCATATTTTGCTTACAGTCATAACCAATATCTAACTTTAAAATGTTAATCAACAGAAAAGATTGTGGACTGACTTTCTTCTTCAAATATTTTATGTTAAATTACATTCATTTAAAATATGTTGATTTTTTTTGTTTTGCATTGTTAATTTCTATATAAATGACTTGGAAATATTGTAATTCAAACTATTTTATTTCAAATCTTCATAGGATCTTCTTAAACCAAATATGGCCACTCAAAATTATGCTTGCAATTTTCTTTTAATTTATGGTGTACCATTTTAATGGTATGTAAGATGCACCTCAAAAATCACTCTGCATCTTATAAATGAAGGACTGTTAAACTTTTTTCCTTGTCTGATTTCTGCTGAAATGGGGATGTATCTTATGTGCTGGTACTTCTTATATGTTATCAAATGTGGTACTAATTTCAAACCTTTATTTATATACTTTTGAGTTAATTCATTCCATCACTATACTCAATTCATATTTGTTTAAATTAGCATCTGCAGAATCTTTAATCTATCTTAATTACACTTTTCTCTACACAGGAGAAGCTGGCCTTGCATAAAGATTTTCTTACGTTCTTGTAACATAAAAGCAAGTATAAAGAAAGTTTTGGGTAAAGAAAACACCTTCAGAAATTTCATTTTTAAGAGTGCACTAGGAATGTTATGTGAGTGGATACATTTTTAAGCCATATGGAAAAACAGATTTTACATCTCCTTTTAAAATCTTTTATATCTAAATAAAAACTTTCAGGTGGGATTATTTTGACTTATATGATATTTGCTTTCCTAATTTTCCAACTGAACTTTGGTATTACTTTTGCAAGCGGCATTTCATCACTTTTTATCTTATTTTTGCCTCTTGGATTAGCATTCTCCAAAAATGTTAGGTAAGTAGGTTCAAGTTTTATAAAATTTAATTCTCAAACAATATGCTATTGAAAAAGGACACTATGAAAAATCTCAGCAATTTTAATTGAAAAACAATTTAATTTCATGTAAAAACTTCAGCTAAGATAATGTATTATTAACTTTAGTACCATTTCTCTTCATTCATATTTACCCTTCCAAAAGTTATGGAATTGATGCCTCTATAGTGGTCTTTAAATTTGGATGTAGAAACATTTTGAATTTATGAAATATAGTCTAACACAAATTATTTTATCCCACATAAATCAATACTTCTTAAAAGATTTGTATATTCTTCCATGATTCACTTTTTTATGTATTACAATTAGAGATCATTTACTTCATATTTATGAAAATTATCTAAATATCATTATGAATCTTTGTGGGATCAAAATAATCATTTGCTGCTTTTCCAGGTGTTTTGTCTTGCTGCTTCTACCAACACTTTTCTCTAAACGTGGACGACAAGCTTTGCTTGCTTATGCCCTTGTGTTGGCTCTAGCAGGACCTGCCCGAAATGTTTTGCATAATGCTGAAATATTATCTGAGTCATTAGCTTGTAATCAGGTTGGGCATCTATAATTAAAGATAGAATAAGGCTAGGTTAGCTCAGAAATTGGTAAAAATATATGATTTCCAATAACATTTTATTAATTCTACAGTCTTGTGTCATAAGCGTAATGAAATGTTTTCTTTAATTACTATAGGGGAAGCTGAAAGGAGCTGCTGGGGAAGCAATTGATGTGATAAAACGTCCTTTGAAATCAATTCAAGATTCTTTGGCAAAAGTGATGGAATCAATTAAAGGAGCAGTGAATAAAATGAAACAGACAGTCCTCAGCATTGTACAAGTGATGAAAAATATCTGTAAGAACTTAAATGTCCAAAAACCTATAATAAATATCCAAAGGTTTAAACCTGTGGAATAAATATACTTCTGTATTTCTTTCATTTTATCAACACATAATTATTTATATCAGTGAACTTCTTTTCTTACAGTGATGATTTTTAATAATGCATTTCATTGGCTTGTTTCCATTGCTAATATCTGTAATCGCAAGATAGGCACACCTTCAGAAAGATGTATTAGATCCTTTTCAGCTGCTATTGATGACTGCATCGTTAAACTGGGACCTGCATTTTACTGGTTGTGCTCAATCGCAAAGCTTGTATCTCTTGTTTGTCACATTTTGAAAGTTCTTGACTTCATATGTGAAATCATCCACTTTGGAGGAGAAAAAATAATGGAAGTTATGAAACGAAGTATTTAGAAAACATTTAAATTGATTTTACCAATACAGTGGTTAACATCAGCACATTATAATGTTTATTTGTTGACTTGTGTTTCAGAGTTGGAAGCTTTAGGACGCCAACTACATGATGCATTTTTTGTAGAGGTTTCTTTCTCTCATGATTTCAAATTCAAAACAAATGCTTCTACAACATATACTTCTGTAATGAAGGCTATAACTAAAGATGTAAAAGAAAGGACACATACGTTGTTTTCTCTGTTCAGTTGGATGGGTCTGCTAGCTACCCTCTGCTTCTTGCTTGTTTTCATTAAGTAAGTGCTATGTTTTACATTCACTACTAATATCATATATTTTATTAAAAAGGAAACATATCAATGAATTTCTCACAATTAGTAATTTTCAACCTAAATTTTACTTACATATTTCCACAACCTCTCACTAAGAAGCTACTTGAAAAAAGGAAAATATCAAACATACCTATCCATTTTCAATTTAAAATATCCTTAAATAATTCTGGTGGTAGAAATCATGATATAGAGTAAAAAAAGATGAGCGAAACATATTGTTTCAAATAAACTCATAAACATAATGCAAATTTATATTTAATTTATATGCTATGCATTTCACCTCTCTTGGAATATTTAAGAGTGGATATTTGTTACCACTAAGTAAATCTATGATATCATAAGAAATAATCTCATTGTGTAAGAAAATATTGAATAGAATATGAATAAAAAAAGTGAATGATTCCATGCATGATAATTTAGTCATGAGTGAGTCATATATTACTTCATCTTTATTTACAGAGTTCTACATTACTGGCACATGTACCTTGTAAGCGACAGATTTGATAACCACTTTATTTCTCATAATATTTATGATATTGACAAGAGAAGAAATTTGAGAAATCAAGAAACAATTCTTCCTTTAAAGCCATACGAAAAAAGAAAATACATCAAAGTTAGTATTTTGAATTAAGTCAAATTTGTTTAATCGGCTCCCAAGAATGTCATTAAAAGAAAATTTTAGAGAAGATGAAATAAGAATTGGGTCAACTGAGAGGAGAGGATAGCAAGTACATAACAGAGGGTCTTCATCTAAAAGAGACTCATCATTAGGATAGAAAAATCTTACTTATACTACTGATGGTTTTAGAAGTTATATTAACTCCTCCATGCCAATAGAGGCATTGTTACATCTGGGATTATTCTTCATTTTTTCATCTTATAGAAGCAAAATTCTTTTTTATAATATGAATACACTGCTGTTTTTGGAACTTGTAACACCCAGAAGGAATTATCTGAATAGCTCAAAAATTAATGGTTGTGTAGAATTTCAGAATCATAATAAGTGATTAAGATTGCATAGAGATGTTGTGCAAGTAGGCCTAGCATTGTCCTCTTTTGTATGATGGTACACATCATTGACACCCCATG
Organism: Sympetrum striolatum; assembly: GCA_947579665.1. NCBI lineage: Eukaryota > Metazoa > Arthropoda > Insecta > Odonata > Libellulidae > Sympetrum > Sympetrum striolatum. The sequence continues at coordinate 84,092,518 of OX388342.1, forward strand.
CTCAGTCAGTTCAGAGCTATCAAAGGAAGTGGTAATGAGCAATCAAGTGCATGCCAGCCAGAGCCAGCATGCCTTGTCAAAGTTAAAGGGGGCAATATCAGCATTTGAGTGAGTTCAAAAGGGCTAGAATGATCAGTCTCTGGGAAATGGGTTTGTGATACCATGATATTGCCACTTGTACAGGATACACTGCTAGGACAGTAATGGGGGTGTGGAACTAGTGGATAGATGAGGGTCATACACAGTGACAAGCAGGTATTAGACCATGCAATTTGACCACAGTGTGGGATGACCGCCATCTTAACTGCATTGAGGGCAACGTGAGCATTCATCGCTATATCACAGAGGTTTCAGAGCCTGAGGCACTGCCTCTTTTGCAGGAAGCTCCAGATGCAGTATTTCAACAAGAAAATGCCCAGCCACATGTGGAAAGGAATGTTAATGCCCTTTTTAAAGAAAGACAGATATCACTGTATTCCTGGCCTGCACATTCACCTGACATGTCCCCCATCGAACATTCCTCAAATTTTTTCTTAAAACTTTTTTACATCTCATGTGAAAACTAACTTTTTATAAATAAAATTAGGATAATTGTTGAAATTCTCATTCATCGTTGGTTGAAGGCCAATATTTTGAATGGAACTTTGGTTATTGTTTTTTATTTCTGAAAGTGGAATTTTCAATGATGAAATATTAGCTACAAATAAATTTTATTGGGGCTTTAGTGGTTAATAGATGTGAGCTCGTAATTTGATTTTCAACTGGAGGCAGGAGAGATATATGAGAAAATATATACATACTCAAAAATATTTCATGAACGAAAAATTCAAACATTTTCTTTCTTAACATATCTAACAAATTTATATCTAAACATTCTAAACAAATCATATCTTTAGATGAAATATTTCTTAATTATCTTTTGCTCTTCTAAAACTACTAGAAGATGAAGAAATGTACACATTGACTTGGACTTCTTTGAAAAATGATTTCCAAAAAATCTCCTAATAAACTATCTATTCTTAGAATTAAATTCACATACAAAATTCCAAAATGTTCCCTTTTCTAGAAAAGGTGAACTAGCAATGGTGTGCTCGTTTCAGGAGCATAATCTTGTCATTTTATTCCTGAATATGAATTAATCAAAGCAGTATACTTCCTATAGCTTTATTCTATGTGTATTTTTATATTGATTTTGTATTATGTAAATGGGTTTGATACCCGTAATAAATTTATTATTATTATATTTAATAAGGTCACTTCTTGGCATTTGGTAAAGAAGGAGAAGCTTCAAGTTACAAAATCAACCATCATAATCCTCTTGACTGGTATTAAATTGTCACTTTACATCATAGCTGATTACAGCTTACACTGGCTGCTGAGTATGATTCGTGAATATGGAAACATTCAGCTGCTACTGCCAGGTATATGCTGTTGAATAAAGTAACAGCCATATTCATCATTTTATTGAAATTTATAGAAAGATTATTACTTCACAGAATACAAACTTTCTTTCTCAAAAACTATGCATCTCTAGCTCCAAACATGATAGGTGTGAAAGTGGAAGGGAAAGGACCATTGGCAACTTTGTACCAAAATGTGGCTAATTCTCTTCAGCCTCTTGGAGCTGTACCAACCATTGATACCACTCCATGTCTCCCAACTCCAAGAAAACCAGATCTAAGTCGTCACATTCAGATAGGTATTTATTGAAAGCATGGCTTATTGAATCCCTCATCTTTATAAGTTTGATTTCATCTTCCAAATATGATACTTATTATATCATTTTACATTATTTTCAGTATCAGAGTTATATTTTGCTAATCTTTTTTCCAAGTCATTCTTGTTTAATGAATTTCCAAATTAGATTGATGAAACAATTAACCTTGTAAATAATCTAGTTATTTATGTGTGTAATTTATGAATATGTGTTATATTGATTGAAAACCATTCTGTACTGTGTATTTCCAATTGAGATACCTAAGATTAAAATGATGCTAGTAATTATAAACTATAGGTTCTGACAGGGAAATATGATTGATTGGTGAAGTACTTAAGATGTGAATGAAGGAGTGGTTAAGGGGACTAGCACGTATGGAATTGTTGCCAATTACTTGCTCTTAGTTTCAGACAAAGAAAACAGGAGAAACTTTCTTGATGAAATTCACCCTGATTTTATTAAAAACTTTGCAAAATACCACAGGCACAAAAAAAATATATATATATTATATATTGATATATATATTATATATAGTGATTATATATATATTTTTTTAAATTTGTTTTTATTTTTTTTTGTGCCTGTGGTATTTTGCAAAGTTTTTAATAAAATCAGGGTGAATTTCATCAAGAAAGTTTCTCCTGTTTTCTTTGTCTGAAGTTATGGATTACCACAAAGTTACTCGCCAGTCAGTTGACTTACTTGCTCTTAGATTTAATTTCAGTAAAATGGGAAACACGTTATTGAACGTTGAATCTTTGAAATGAGTAGTTTGGTGGTGCTTTTGCATTGCAGATTTCATACTCACAAAAATTTTGCCTGACATAATGCCATTCTATCTCTTTTATGAGGCTACTTGAAATCTTAAGTTTACATCAACAAACCAAATATTTACTCTTGAGGCCCTTTCAGATGCCAAAACTCAACAAATTTGAGTGATTCCACTTGCTATGCTTCAAAAAATGATGGACAACTTTTCTGCTTGTTTAAAACAAGGCTCAGACATTAATGATCAAAATTTGAATAATGTTAATTTCAAAAAATAAATTTTAATTTTCTTACTTTTGTTAGATTTACTTAAATGGCATTATACATGTACTGTTTTAAAACATAAAAAAATGCTATTCATAAAAAATAACTGTGCAAGAGTTTTCTGAAAACCATGACACATCCCTTCCGTGCCCTAAACTTTAATAATTTGCATGATTATTGGTAAGTCCATCTAGGCTTAGTGCAGGGATGGATCTAGAAAAATTTTTTGGGGGGGTCCGAATGATAAATTTTAAAATAAAAGATATTTCGGCTTTTACAAAACGTGACGTTAGAATCGTGTTAGACAAACTCGAATTTCTTTGCTAGTGATTGCTTTTTAAATTGTGTGTTTATTTGCGTTATTTGAGTTTCATTTTTGAAAAATAGGCACAAGTGATATTTCGGGGGGGTCCGGACCCCCAGGACCACCCCCCTGGATCCGTCCCTGGCTTAGTAATAGGTAAAATATAATTTATATCTTATTTCACCCTCAAGTTCAATAGTTTATTATTAATATATATTTTACAAACCTTGAGGAGGAAGACATAGTCTTTGAAAAGTGCTTTGGGTATCTTAAAACAGCAGCATTCCTTTCTTGTTTTCTCCGACTACTGGGGAATAAGACGAGGAATGCTGAGAAAGGCAGCTCTTAGAGATTTTAAACCTCTAATTCATTAACTGCCAAATTTTATTTCTTTTCTACAAAAGTTTAGTCATTTTCAAAATTGCTAAATTGAGATTTTTATTCAACTGATCCAAGCATACATTTTATACTTGTACTTAAAATTATTGCACTTGTCATCATTTTACTAAATATTTTGCTAATCAACCAACAGGGAGCCTTCTACTAATTTGCCTTATCATCGCAATCACTGAACCATATGGGCAGCGCATGAGGCATATGGTAATGTCTACCTATTATCCAGAGAGAGCAAAGGCTCGTGCAGCTTGGCTTTACAATCACATCCTATACTCACGTTTAAATTTTATAAAGTTCACAAGACGCCAGCTGCACCAAAAATTTGGTAGGGGTGCAAGTGGAGGAGGAGAAGGTGGAGAAATGATGGAAAATGTGACGATACGTCAGCGCTTACTTGCTATGTATGAAAATATTTAAGTATCAAAATGGTTGGAACGAGAAATACATTTGGAATAGAGATTTAGATATGAAACTTCATGCAGACTTATAATTACCATCATATTTGAAAGTGTATTACTTTCAAGATAATTTCTTTAAAAGTGATAAATTTTAAAATCATAAGAAAAAAATCTTAGCTCTCAAAAACATAATTTAAAAGAATTAATACTCATTTCATGTATTATGAATGTCAGCCCATGTAGTGAAGTTTAAAAGTTATAAGAATTTGGAAATATGATTGAAAGGATTTCATTCACTGAGTTATTTGTAAAATATTTAAAGTCTTATGTGTTTTCACCAAATATTTTTTCTGCAGTTTTCCTAGGCTGCATTTCTTTCTTGGGCCTCCACAAACCGAAAAAATGTGCCTTGCCTGTGGTATTGTTGGCTCAACAGAAAAGAAAGATGGAAATGTGCCCTTAATTGCTTGCAATACCCTTGGCTGTAGAGGAGTCTTCTGTCATTCATGCTTTGATGAATTACGGAAGTCATGTCTGCTTTGCAAGGATTCAATGGAGTGTGATGATACAACTGATATAAGTGAAGAACAGTAAGTTTTCATTTTTAATCAGAGACATATCATGTTAAGTTAATGTTTGAGTCATGCAGTTCTGAAATTACAGTTCAAGATCACATATAGATTATGAGAAAGCAGGAGCAAAAAGGTAGTAGTCTTCATGCAAAATTTACCTCATTTATAATTTCATAATCATGTATGTATGTACATATACTGATCTTTTAATTTTAAATTTCCATATTCCTTTCCTTTTCATTGGGTCAGGTAGTTATTGATTCCCTAATATTTAATCACATAGCTGTTGACATTTTTTTGAGATTGATTTAGTAGCTTCAGCATCACAAAATAATTACAAATAAACATTAAGTAGTTTGCCATAATGTGTATCAATGAAATGTTAGAGGGTAGATATAGTTCATCGAAAGCCTAATTACAAAAACACTTTGAAAAACCAAAATGCGCCAACATATTTCAGACCACTCATGTAGAAAATGACCCATCATCAGTACATATGTACACTCCTGGCCAAAATTAACGCAGCACCAGCCGTAAGGATCGCTAGGGATATATGCTGCGTTAATTTTGGCCAGGTGTGTACCATGTTTATTCGCATATAACACAAACTATTTTATTTGAACTTAATTAAATAAAACACGCCATAGTAATGTTGAAATGTCCCCTAAAAAGAACTTTTTGCAATACCTTTCAAAATCAATTGATCTACACAAAAATGTGTTCTAATACATACATTCCTAACATCTCATCCTCCTAATTATATGCATTAAATAATTTTAATAATGAAATACAAAATAATGCTTGTCAAATGTGGAGGTATAGGGAAGCAAACATCTGACTACCTACTAATTACAAATATGAACACTCAACCTGGTGCATGGCACAAATGACACAATTATGCTATCATCTGAAATCAATATTTGTTATAAAAAGGACTTAAAAAAGAGATTTTTCCCTTTATAAATCACCTTTTGCTAAGAAAATTGTAATGATAGACTAGCGTTTGTAGTTGCAGTCAGTTGCTATGCCGAGTGCATTGCATCCTGATGATTCTAAATTTTAATTTTAACTTTTAATTATTTTAATTTGAATTTCCTTCTTAAAATCATGGTGCGTGTTATGCGGCAATAAATGCAGTAAATCACTTATGTAGCAAATAATAACCCTTATAGGAGGGGTTATTAACATAAATAGAAAAAGTCTTTCCTTCAGGAACACTGCACTTTATATGGAGCGTACTAAAAAAATACGTAATATATGATAGATATGAGGTTAAATATAAACACACCAAGCACCAAGAATATCTTAATTGATTTACTTACTGTAGCTTGATATTTGTTATCTTGCCTTGCCAGCAATGATCAAAAGAATGTCTGCAGTGTCATGTATGAAGGCATGAGCTGTTTCCATTGAGACATTGAGTTGTTTCTCAGAGGTGGTATTTATACTCTATATGTTTGTGGGAGGTTTTTGAGGAGTTTTAAATATGAAAAAGATCTTTTGTAAGTTGCTTTGAGGGGTTTTAATGCCCCCCCCCAATCCACCTAACTACGCCACTTTAAATCCACAGACTCATTAACTCATATGCTTAGATATTTGGAGTGGATCATTGAATTATCATCTTATTAACATTACCAATAAAATAAATCTTCTGTTACTTGGAACAGGGACTCATCAGATGATCAAGACGTAATGTTTGAAGTCCCAAGAATAAATAAAATTTCAAATGCAAACTTTGAGAGTGAAACAGAAACTGATGAAAGCAGCACAGCGTCATCCCCTTCTTATGGATTTGAAGATAATATTCCAAGACATGCACTGTATAAACAAATTCAGTACAAAGATGTCGAGGATCAAAATCCTCAGACTTCAGAAAGTGAAGATGATGAATTTCAAAAAAAGAAATTATCCCCTAGTTCACTTTCTTTTGAGAATGAAAAAAAGTAAAAGAAGAAAGTAATTATTAACAAGGTTTATCCTAGTTTGCATGGATTATTAAATTGTTATATTAGCATATTATTCTTTTTAAGGTATCATATACATACATTGCAATTTCAGGACAAATAACAGTATCATTAATAATATACAGTACTATTAAATCATACCAATCTGTTTTTGTAGGACAACACATATATTTGACCAGTTTACAGATTAATTTATGACAAATTGGCAGGTAACTACCTAAAATGCAAAAATGGTGTTATATTAAAAATATCTAGATTGATTTCCAATCAGCATTTTAGTTTTAGTTATTTGTGTAAATTTCATGAGAACTAAACCGAATAAGAAAAGGAAATATGCAGCAACAATTTTGAGTTTCACTTTCCTTGATTGCTCAAATATTATGTGTACATACAGATTCAGTTTGTATTTCCAATATTTTAAGCATTTTAATTTTTTGAAAACATGTTGATTTCAATCACTTTCCTATTAGCTATACCATTGTTTGAAATGAATTCTCACTTTTAATGTCAATAAACAATGAGTTCATGATCTGATTCTGGTGTTTATAATCATAGCATATTCATCGTCTAGATAATATAAAATACAACTTGAGTGCTTTTTAAGCTGTTTAGAATTCTAACTTACATCTTTTAAGTAGAATTTATGCAATGCTTGAGCAGATTCAACTCGAAGAAGAGTTCAAACAGATTACTCTTGTCACTTTTGGATTTTGTGTTGGATTATTTATTCCATTTGTAACTCCATTATAGCCTTCATAACAAAAGTTCTATCTGCTTGAAATGTATAATTTTAGTTTATTTTTTTATTTCCAAACATCTTCCAAAAGAATGAAACCTGCTAAATCTGGTCCTTTAATGAAACAAATATATTACTTTAATTACGTATATGTTTGATAAAATGTAACTAGCAGCTCTCACACCAGTAAACTGTTTGGCTTGTCATTCTGTAAGACTTTCTTCTACATTCGAGGTACTCAACCTTTTTTGGTTCCCGGGCATCCTAAGGCGTTTCAGAAAGCGAAGCGGGCACCACATTGTATTTCTGTCCACGGTGATATTCCATCCCTTGACAATATTTAGCTCTACTAGTTAGCCTTAGGCCGTTTTAAAAACCCGCTCCTTGGAAAATAAGATGAAAATAATTGTTCGAGAAGAAAAAAAGAATACATTTCATACAAAAAGGTTTTACTGCTCACATGGTCATGTCTCTTCTGCTCATGTTGTTGCACTTAATTCGATTAGCTCCAGGCCAACCCCTTTTGACCCCTTCCCCGTCGACCTCCACTAGTGCAATCCTAAGAAATACTATTGTAACAAAAAAATCTTTATGCCGAAGCTTGGCGGGCACTGCGGAAGGTCGCTTCGGGCACCAGGTTGAGTATCCCGGTTATAAAGCATAGGTTCCCGAACCTTTTTCCCATGGACCCTTTTTAATTTTTCATGTACGCCTTTCAATTTTCCATGGACCCCTTATCCTGCCGGTTATTAAATTTTCTTGTTAAAGAGCCATATATGGATTTAATTTGATTTACTATCTTTTAAAATGGAAATTTTGTCTTCCAAACACACTAATACCATCTCAAAAGTTGAAAATATTGAACCCCCCATTCTTTTTCTCCCTGACATCGACCCCCTGAAAATCTATGGACAATTTTTGGAACATATATGTTCTAAAGCCTCTAAAAGAGTAAAGTAAGACGGGAATGGATTGATACTGGATATTTAAAATGATTTTTGATGCAGTTCTCGAATACTCCAGACGGACCGAGATACGAGGGAAATACGTATTGTAAAATCGTCGCCAACTTCAATCTAATATTTTACCTCCCGCGCAGGGAGATAAAAAAAATGACCGCTTGAAAGATTTAGCGGTCTGCTAAGAGTTGCCAAGTGTGAAAATGAGTAAATCTCACCTCAAAAATAAACATCTGAACTCTCCAGCAATGAAAGCTGTGATAAATGACTACATTCCTTTTCTGCCATGGTCGATATGAGCGGAAAATTCGCTGTTTACTCTCCAAGGACTAATTTTCAAGGAACTCTGCGTTTTCCCGACTATTTGAGTTACATAAAGCAACAATATTCTACACCATTTGGTAATTTACACTCATTACTATGTACAAAATATATTCATCGTGTACTTCAACTCTCAAGAAATGAAATTGAGCGATGAAAATGAGAATTGCATTCGTTGCGTCATCTTTCCCGTCACAGACCATACATCTTTTCGCATAAACAGAAACCTGCATACTTCAAGTGTACTAGTTTCATCTCATCTCTGGTGAAGCGGTGATTTAAGGAGATGACTTTTCACATTCTCACTTGCAGATCAGCAAAATAAACGACATTTTAGTAGCTCGGAGAGGAAATTTCGAGCACGCTAACTTTTGCGGTTTGGAATGAACTCCCATTTTGCAAGTTGTCTTACCGTAATTGCCAAAAGAAAATGTGAACGGGTGGGAGAGAATTGATATGATTTGACCTTGATGTCAGGTTTGTTTCTCAAGTGGAAAAGGCTGCGGGTGCTTGTTTATGTTTATCATTTCGAGCTCAAGTGATATCTCAATTCCAAAATAGCTGCGCTACACTAAATATTTATCTGAAATACTTAGTTGTAGTTGGGACAATGTGAGTTCTTGGACATTATAAGCCGAGAATGTTGCAATACATATTTGTTACTTATCGAACTAGTAATAGTAGTAGTAGTCCTGTTTAAGCTAATATTTCTCAAACTTTAACGGTGACTCGGGTTTAGGTATCATAATTTACACTTTTCAATTGAATGCTGAGCTTAGCCCTAATATCAGTAAAACAAATCGAAGATCAACGTGGGTCGACAAATAAATTTCATATTGTTCTTTTTCGCGATTTAAATCCGTTAATGACAATTTCTAATCTGCTTGCTCATTTTTTCGGATTTATTGAAATTCCTTGGGTTTGGGCGTCAAATCAAAACTAACTTACTTCGGATCAATATATATATATATATGTATATTTTGATTATAGTAAAGAAACATTAGACATGTACAATTTTCAGGGAGAAAATTAAATTTTTACTTATCGATTATAGTAATTATTGAGCCAAAATAAATATGAGAGAATATAAAAAAGAAAAATTAGGTACACCTATGAATTATCCTAGCAAAACCATTTGTTTCTAAATGCGCAAATGTTAGGTGGAACAAAAGAAATCTGAGTCGGCCTGGTAACTATTAATGCAGGAGCCTAATCTACTTATTGTCTCTAATAACGCCTCAGCCAAAGCCATGGTGGCTGGCATGCCATTAAGCGTTAAACGCTAATGGAAGTTCGCGATGTGCAGTAGGGGATGAGAGAAATAACGAAAGTTTGAGCTTCTGGATGTAATTCAAGCAGTCACCATCCTCAAATGTGGTGAGTCAAAAAGAAAGAAGACTGCAGAAATTATGCATGGAATTGGGACATGTTGACTCTATACAAATGTGAGTATAGACAATACTTTTATAAGTTTATAAATTAGGTGAAGTGCGCATAAAAAGTGGAAAATTATATAATCCTATTTATCATAATATGAATATAAAGAACTCATAAATGTTATTGATAGAGAGATATGTCCTAGTAAACAGAGAGAGGGATAAATGAGCTGAATTCGATAAAGCGTGGTACCATATGCATGATGATCAGAATCTGAGGGCGGATTTGTTAGTAGTGAAAGCTGAGGGAATTGGCCCTTTAGTTGAATTAAGAGAAAATGGTTATGGCGAGCCTGAAAGATATTAGTTCACGAGAAAGATCGCAATCATCAATCTGTTCACAAGTACGCTTGGTTTCGTGGCGAATCCGCAGAATTGATCGTAAGATTTTACTTGATGAGAGATTAAGAAGTCTGCTGGGAGATACGATGATAATTAAAGAGGCTGATGAGATGCAGATCGTAATTTGGCTTTCCCTAAAGTGATTGAAAAATCTAAAATTACGGAGTCAAGACCAGTATTACTCATTAAAGATTAGAGAACATTTCATTTCTGGCGAAGTCGACGGCGATCGTATACAGAGCGTGTTCATTTCTTACAGCGTTTTCAGGTTGAGTGAATTCTTTCCTAAATTTGAACTTGAACAGAATTTTCAGAATCTGCATTCCATTTCTCGGGAAAGCACTGCTTTTTGCCGAATAATTGTATCAGCTATACATTCTATCGGGGAATCCAGATTATAACCGTTAGATGATAGAATTTTGTTTGCTTCTAGATTAAATTATCTAGCCTTTATCCACGACTTATATACTTCGTTAAGTTAATAAGTTAATGTTACATTGTTGGTTTAATGGACAACGTTCTTTCTTTACGCGAAAGATTTCTCTGTGTTACGCGAAAATAACTTGAAGTTTATTGCCGAGCTCAATCTTCAGCAATCGACGCGGTTTTGCCATTGAATCGCTTCATTGTTGACACTCTCGTTGTAGCTAAATTTATCTTCCTACCTCGAATAGATCGAGCAAGTCTAATCTACATGCAGTGAGGAGTCGTATTGGAAAGGACTGAGACTTATTACTTATTCAATATTCTTCAAAACATTCGCAAAAATTCTACTACTCAACTTTCTATTATTTTAAAACAATTACCAGGTTTAAGATACAAACATTAATATATTATTATTCGATTTAAGAAAGTATGAAAATTAAAGTATTATTAATAAATAGTAAAAATATTTCTCTTCGCTCCTCTCCCATTATTACTATTCTTCATTATTTTACCGTTACTATTATATTTCTATACTGTCTCAAAATGAAGAAATCAAAACAAAGGAATGGAAATTACAAAGACTGATAAACATAAAAAAACACCCATTTTTATTTCTTGCCTAAACATGGCTTTGATGTCATATTTACATGCAAGGCTTTTTGAAGGAACAGTTTACATTCTTCGGGAGAAATAATTTCGAAACTCTTTCTGACGTTCGTCCGATATAGACAGAAACAAAAGAAAAATCATCCTTTCTGGTGCCTTACAAAGAGGCGACCACTCCATTAGAAGGATTTCAACATGGAATAGAAAGTAATGGAAGAATATTTTCAATAAAAATGATTAAAGCCCCGTCTCGCCATCGGAGTTGCTATGATTTCCGCCGAGCGTTTTCATTTTCTTTATCAATAGACCTTTTTCCCAAGCAGTTACCAAGAAAACAATATATACCGTGACGGATAAAGAGAGTGGAGCGGCTCTTTCGGCCTGGCGCTTCGGGGAAGTAAATAGACAAGTCTGTGGGAGAAAAGGCAGAGTGGAGGAGTGGGCGGAGGAATTTCAAAAGAGCGGCGGGATGTTTGTTTACAGCGAGATATTGGGACTTCCGATGATTTTCCAGATCTCTAACTCCATATAGCAAACTATTTACGCGTAAAAGGGAATAGGCAACAAACTTGAGGAAAGGGGGGGATCCACTTCAATGATCCATTTAGAACAATCTCATTTTAAGCAGTTAGTCTCTGATGGAGGAAAATTCAAGACTAACAAGTATCCAACGGAGTTGCAGCTTTGTTCTAATCGGTTCCAATCGATGTCTTGTTAGAGCAATGAGAACCTATGCGGGATAGAATGAGATAATAGATAGCGAATGGTTCTCACTTCCCAAAAGTTAGCTATCGTGTCAGTCAGCAGTCAGCGCATCGCTACACGTTTTCTTGCTGGTCATTTTCGTTTAAGAATGATAAAAGATTACTTTGATAATAATGCACAAGATCGATAATGATTGTTAACAAATCTCAGTTGCATGATTTTCTTAAGAAAGGCTCTGGAGAGAGCAAATAAATATGTCTATGCCGGAGTAATATGAGCATTCAAAACGGGAAGAATGATATAATTTATTAGCCTTTAAAATTCAAGTTATTCGCAAAATATCCAGAGCGAAAACTGAGAAGCATTCATCAAATTACTAAATGAAGTTTACGAGTTATCATTTCACTATTTAAGAGAAAATGGGAATTTTAAGCGAATCTTGTATAAGAAGAAGTCCCGATTCAAACGGAGCCAAGAGAAGCATCTGCTTCCGCGCGGCGGAAGATAAATTTGCTTAATTAGATGAAATTGAGAGACAATTTCCTACGGTAAGGGGGCAGTCGTATTGTTAAAATATCTGCTAAATAAATAACTGAAAAATAATGATAAACTGATTTAAAATATTATACATGTGCACCGTTAGGGCGTCCCAATACTGTCAAAAAGAATAGAAGCAATACATTTAAAATTTTCAAAAAGATTGTAATTCGTTCTTATTGAAGAATAGTTCTCGAAGAGGAAAACTCTTACAGCAAAAAATAATTTTACCTTAATGCTAAATCTTTCAAAGCAAAAATGGCTAAATAATAAGCATTAAGGTAACATTATTATTCGTGTAATAATGACAGGCTAGAATTAACGCAAGACATCTCAAGATTTGGTTATTAAGGACAGTCCTCACCAATTTAAAACCATTGAATAAAGTAAAACTCAATGAAAATACAGGCTAATGATATGGATAAATTATACCTACATTCTTTTATATTCTCTATTTCTTAGAGGATTAGGCTATCGCTGCAAAAACCCAGATATGTACCAAACATGCCGTTAACTTAATTGATTGAATCAAAAATTATTTAAGTCCAATAATGCAACAACCTTACAGGACTTGAAGTCATTTGGAGAGCATTTATCAGGATCTGATATTAGAGAGTATTAATCAACTCCTTTTTTTCAGAAAAGTTTTTACAGCGGATAGAGCAAAGTCACTTCATTCAGTAGCTATGATTATGCTTTCTTATGACAATAATCTGTACTTTCAATGCCCCTTAGCGAGTTTTATAAGATTTATTATTTTGCTATGGCTGAAAGCGAAAGAGATAAATATGCTACAAATGGGATGGATATTCTTTGTTCGCTTTATTGTGATTTTTAATTTCAGGAAACGATCACTGCCAACCAAATAGAAAATTTTCAACTGATGGAAGAGGCTGTTAGTAAGGATAAATCCAGTAATATTAGAAAATTATCTTGGGAAAAATAGAATATTTTTGGTGACCTCAACTCTTACTTTTCGTTTTAATGTATTTTTGATATACGGATCAGCTCCAGCAATTGATTCTATTTTTATCTGCAGCTAGGCATCATTTTTTTACACAAATAAAATAAGGCGATTTAAATAACTGTAATATGCTGAATTTTATTTTGAGAACAGCTGAGTATTATATCACATAAAGAGAAAACTTAAAATTTCGGAGTTTCCTTAAACCTTTGGACATCTCCCAGCTGTTGTGTTCCGTGCGAGAAATACAAAGAATGCCACCAGAGCGGCCTCCGGCTATTGATCAAGAATTCAGCTATTCAACGAGAGATAACGCCTTCGAACTGAATTACTTCTTTTGTCAAGTGAGGTTTAAAAATAATAGAAAATACAAGAAACAACTATTTGAAAACAGTATCAAGAATGATATTTTATGGGCTGTTTCAAATAAACCGTTTGTCAATTCATAGAGGACTTCTTACGTAGAAATTGTCTAATATCGTGTTGGTTTTGAAACGTTTCTACGGAGCTGCCGTCAGTTTCTTTAGATGAAAGATTCTTGAGCCGTCATTCCATTTTCTCACTTGTTGCTTGGTATTCCACCGTTTTCTTAAGGAGAAAAAAGTAGATATCTTACGCTTTAATCCGAGTATCATGCAAGAATTTTTTTCCTCTTCATGGCTGATACTTTCGTCTCTTTGACGTGTTTTTCTCTCTTCTTTCAAAATAAAATTCCATCTTTTTCCAAGTTTCCGTACATTTGTCACGATCATCATCATGAAAAACGAGTAAATCTCCCTTCGTATGCTTTAAACAAACTTTAAGGTTTTTTCGGTAAAGTAAAATGGGCAATATAGCTTAGTAAAGATATGTATTATATTTCTTTACTTTATTTAATAGCGTAATAAAAAATATAAACGGTGGAATATATTTTTATAATTAAGAATAAAATATCCTTTAAACTCGAACACCATGTAAGAATTCTAATGATTTGTAAAATCTTTAAATGTATCAATATACTAAAGTGGCTCACAAGTGACTCAATTGAATTACGTCATACCTTTCAAACTGTATTTCTATCGGGATCATATTGAATACAAAATACCAAATTCCGCAATTAAAAACTTTAATGCCCTACCGGCACTTCACATCTTCAGTGCCTGAAGATGAGCGGTTAGCTCAAAACCGGTAGCGCATAAAAGTTTTAGTTTTGTGGAATTTTGCATTTTTAATTCAATATGATTCCGATTACGGGGTTCCACCAAGTTAAGGCTTCTTCGATTGAATGTATTTCTATCTTTTCCGTCCGTCTAAAATTAAAGATCATCATTTGATGAAACTAACTTGGAGTCAAAATAAATGTAAAAAATAAAATATCAAAGAATCGTCAGGTTTGTAATTATATGCTATTAATTACAAAATAAAACAATTGGAACGTAATCATACAATTTATAGTGAAAGAAACGGAAACTTAACGATATTTAGAGTAAGTCAGGAAAGCAAAAGTACATGATTGTGACAAACGAAGTGATGCACAAAAGCTGAGAGGTAAGGAACGTACACAAAACTGATTCAAGTACAACAATCGCGATGTCTATAGGTTTGATTAGTAGTATTCTAGAAGAGTATTATTATAATGTCTTATAGTGAAATATTAGTTATATCACTATATTTCACTTTCAGTATATATCAATTTGTACGATCAAAATTATTTCGAATGAGTTCAATCTTCTAAAGTCCTGATTTAGTGAAGCTCCGTTTTAGAAAGCATGGCGAAAACAAAACTACGTATAAGTCGCAAAGAAATTGATTTCACTATCGATTGATATAATTGATTTCAGCATTGCTTAGGCACATTTTTGTTTTCGTCATGCTTCCAAAAATATTCCTTTGCCCTGCACAGTTACAAATTTAGCTTGAGTCCATTTATTGTACTAGAAGTACAGAAGCATTATTTTTGTTGCGTAATTTGATTAGTAGCCGCTGAAAAATCAGTATGCAAGGAATAACTGCAAGAGATAAGTTTCCTCTTAACATAGGAAAAAATTTAACTAAACTAATATTCTGAGATTAACTTGTTAGTTGTTTCTGTAGCTCAATCTGTCGGTCTAACTTCTCACATTCATTCTACTACTCTAAATAGTATCATCTAAATTATTCTCCAAGTGTAAGTGCCCGCACTAATTTTCAGCACGCAAATGTGTGAAATCGAAATGAAATCCAAATGTGGAGCTAAGAGAATGCAAGTCTAACAAGAGTGGCGAAAATGAATGTGACCTAAAATTTTGGAAGCCCGCATTTCATTCCTGAAAATTATCTGAAGTGGGAAGCAGATAAGTTACAGTTGCACTCTTTACAGTACATCGAAGAACTCGAAAAATAAAACCTAGCAAAGAGTGCCCCTACGAATCGGAATGGAAAAATATCTCGTAAAATCTTCAAATGAATTATGTAAGCTTTCTCTAAAAGTAATCATTTTATCACTCGGATCAAAATAACGTTGCCCAATTTGACAAAACCGTAAATTATTGTCAGTTCCCACAATTATAAATTTATAAGGTCTCTTAAAACCGTTCTAGAGTTTTCCATATCATTGAATAATAAATAAGTTGAATAAATTAGCAATATTCGTGACCAATGAGTCACTCTCGTAATCAGGAAAGATGATAAAATTCGCAAATGGGGGTTACGGAAATTTCTCATTTTGGAAATTAAGCTCTAGAGGAATTAGAATTCGCAAATTTGCCCGCATGAACATTCGCCCTGAAATTAATCAATTCGTTCGCAACATCACATTTTACCCAAAATGTTTCACTAGACCGATATCTGAGATTCGTGACTCTTTAAGCAGGATATTCTCGTAATTTTCCTTCGTTACCTCATTGGAACGCGGTAATTTTGATCGATGAGCGAGAACGGAATCGTGGGACTAATCTGCTCCCTTAAGAAACGGCAGATCGACATTGGAACTAATAATAGTCGTGCTCACACCCAGTATTTAGGATCGATGATATGCTGGCCTTCCTATTCCCATTGAGTGCCTTTCTGGAAATAACTACGCGAACCTTAAGTCCATGAATCCAACGGGGAGGTAAGGGTAGCTTCATTCACCTTCCTTCCCATAGTGGGAGCCGTTCCTTGGCAGTAAAATAAATGCAGCTGTTGATAATAAGGCAAAATATCTCCGCTGAATTTCCTATAAAAATAACAGTGCTTTTCATTCCATGAAGATAGTTTTAATCCTCCGCAAAAGACGTTAGTTTGTTGAAAAACTTCATAAAGAAATTGTGCCATACTGCTAAACCCGTATCTCTCAAATTCCCAGAATTTATTCGAGTCAAAATTAGCATGCTGTCATCAACTCCGTTTCTACCTGATGCAATGTCAGACCCAATTGTTAGAAACGTTGATGACAGCAATTATCATCGACATTTCTATTGCGGAAGGGGCAAGTTTATCATCTCTTCGTTGAGGTAACTTCGAGAGAAGAAGGTGAGCTTATCTTATTATCACTTACGTCGGCGTTGTTTAACAGCAAAGTTAAACCCTCATCTTAAATCTTTCCCTCATCCTCGAATCCGTAGCGGACCAATTTAGTTCCATCGCATAGCCTTTTAGCAGCCTTTAAAGTGCTTACGAGAGAGGTCAACCATTTTGCCTCATCACGATGGCAGATTTATATTCACGAGAGAACGAGATTGGCGTTCTGCAACCTTAATGGAAGAGTTATTTCGCAATGCATTATCGGCGAAGATTTTTTGGGCGCTCACAAGGTTTTCGGCAGAAGATTCAATTATGTAGAGTGGAAGCTGTGCGAAAACCTAAAAACAGAAAAAGGTTACCAATAACCCGGTTAATTTGCGCCAAGAATATTTTAAGATTCATGAATAATCTAAAATAATATTTTAGCATTGATTCGAGATCTATGCGGGTTTTCGGAAATTACTAAGTAAGCCCATTCTCACTAAAATGTTTCTAATGTGAAGAATGATGTAACGAACATTTTACATAGTGTAATCGAAAAATATTCGTGAGGTAAAATTTTCGAAACGATTCGGAATTAAATCTGAACGGAATTTGAAAATGTTTAACTTATGACTAATTCACTCCACATCTTAATCGTCAAAATTTACGATACTAACGTAACTAAAAGATACTAATTATCACGCGAATTATGAGGAAGTGAATCGAAATTTAATATCTTTAAATTATTTTTTCTTTAAATTTCTCGGAGCGTAAACCTCTCCATAAAATTGAAGTAGGTCAGGATATATTTTGAACAACTTTTAGTGCTAAATTTTTAATGAGAAAAAATTCTTCTTTGATGCGCGACAAAATTTCAATATTCATATTTTATCATTATTTACCATATTTATTGGTTAAATTATAATTATCTTTTTTATAAACTCAATAATTGAATTTTAAATTTGGCTATCAAAGTTGGTAAAACCATTTACATTGGTAAGTTACGAGTATACCTACTCCGTTTTGAGCTGAAAATTTCTATGTGAATTTTGCTTATCGATGGTTATTTAAATAATCTAAATGGCTTCTAAATAGCTTATAAATATTTTAAGATTACGATTCTCTGTATTACAGAAGTTTGATTCCTGTAATCTAGATTGATTTGTCTTCTGAGAACTGGGAAGGCCTTGAATGATAAATGAGTCGAAGGATACGTGCATTTTGCTGGGTAATTGATTCGTAAGAATATTTTGTCGATATCTGTCGGGTATCTTACAATATCGTTGGTGTTAAAAATAGACGGTTG
Organism: Sympetrum striolatum; assembly: GCA_947579665.1. NCBI lineage: Eukaryota > Metazoa > Arthropoda > Insecta > Odonata > Libellulidae > Sympetrum > Sympetrum striolatum. The sequence continues at coordinate 84,110,683 of OX388342.1, forward strand.
GGTTGCTGTCCTTGGCGCTCATCAGCAGCGACTAACCACAGCAAAGTTACCCAGTTGATAAGAGCGAAATAATCCTACGACCATATTGTGTTGTCCAATACAAAATCCTCTCATTCCAAACGAATTAATGTTGAGAAATACCAAATGCTATGGTGCGTTTTCTATCCTCCCTGGTCTTTGGAACTGCGTCGCTCAGCACCCAAACCTATTCCCAGCTAACTCGATACCCACACGACGCAGAGATTCGAAAAAATTCACTCTCGGCACCAGAGGCCATATCCGGGTAATTTTGAAAGAGTCAAAACGGCCCCCGGAGTCGTTCAAACTGTCGGAGTGTCGTCAGGAAAGGATCGCACGTACAGTTACGGGTTGTCGAAATCCCGGCACGTGGCATTAAATCTAAAGGCATCTGAAAGGGTAATGGATCTGGGGGCGAGGTGACCCAATTTCGGAAGCAGTACACAAAGCGCCATTGGGAGCCGTGCGAGGGGGTTGCGATGCGGGAGGGAATGGGGCGATTATGGTAGGTGAGCCGAAGATGGATGCGTCGGGGGAAACTGGAAGGGTTTCGAGGCGTAGGAGTCTTCTTCGTGGTGGGGTATAAAAGATGGAGGGGAAGCTGTTTGCCTCCGGGCAGTTGGCAACAAAGGCGCGCGTTATAGATGGAAGCCGAGGGATTGAACTTGGGAGATTAATAAAATTCAGCTTTATTTACGGAATTCCCCGGTGCGTGGGAGGGTATCGGGGGAGGGAAAGGGGAACAAAAAACAGGAGTGAATAGCAGGAAGTCTCGAGATTCGGGGAGCACAAGGCCGCGGTCAAAGGAAGGAGGTTCCGGCGTAAACATCGCGAAAAACTCTATTCCTGTAATTAAAAGTGTTTTTCCCTCGGCGGGAGAGAAACATGGGCCCTTCTCCGCTGTATAAAAGGGGTCTATTGGCGTTAGGTAAATGTGATGGCGTCGGGGCAGAATTACGGAGTGAAACGAGGGATAATCAAACTGCCTAACCGTTATGCAATGGATGTGGGGAAGGGTTATAACCGAGTGAGAAGACAAGGCATTCCCAGAAACGCGCATAAATATTAAACAAGAGAGATGGCGATAAAATTCAATGGGGCAGTAGAATTCTATTCGAGGGCGATGGTACTTCTCTGCTCGTCTCTGGGGAAGAGAGGAACCCGTAGGAAAGTAATGTTGCTCGTTGAGGCGTGCTCCGTTAAAAACCCCGAAGGATAGTTGGAGATGCACAGTTCCGACTTTCGCGAAAGTTTTCCAATAAAGATTTGAGACTGTCCTCCTTGGTAGTTCATTCGATTAGGGCAATCTCCCGGAAAATGAAAGATTGCGGTTCTTTTTCCGGTCTCACTGGACTTTCTTAGGACATCTCCGTTGATCCTTTGGGATTGAGGCAATACTTGAAAGTGGCTCGTGGTTGTCAAGGCAAAGGCGAATCCGTAGTAGTGTTCTCTTCGGTTTCTTTTCGACATTTATAAATAAATTAATTAATTCCTTTAGTATCGCTCCAATCAGCCCGAGCAAAAAATATTACCTATATTTCATTAAATAAATACGTTACAGTCTTTATAATTTAATATAATATTAGTGTAAATACAATGAAATATTAGGACATATTTTTCCGTATTAGAATATAAGTAGATAATATATTTTCAATGAGATAGAAGAGCGTAAAACCCCTCATCGAAGTTTATTTTGAAGGAAATCATATGCTCCTTTTGCCTTGCAGTAAGTGATGGCCCTATTTTAATTTTCTAGATACGGCCTTGCCTTTGCATATCATACTCGCAAAATCTTGGAACCTCGTTCAGCCCTAAAACAGAGAACGTTAATGAATACACCACGAAAAATGGCTCATTAAAATTCACTTGATTAGGCTTGAATGTTTCGAAATAACGCTTAAGCGAAATCCCGGCTTTCATTCATGGGTAACTGGAGATGTAGGCACAATGTACAGACACAGCTTATTTATAAAGACTTATTAACGCAGGTGGTCATAGCTGTAGTAATGAAAATCCCGGGGAGACGGAAGAATGGCTCATAGACCTAAATCAAATAATTCTCTATAGATATTACACAACGAAGACAGACCTGGTAAAGAGAGAGAGGAATTTTCATAAAAGGGAGGGAACATTGGTAGATATCCCAGAATGAAGATCTAAGATAGTATGCGTGCGAATACTATGCAGGCTGGTAGGCAGAGAAAGGACTAAGAGAATGCCAAGAAATTTTTGACAAACCGTGGCCTATCCAGGCTTCCCTTCAGCAACTCTCTGGTGTTGGTGTGCAATGAAAACAGTCGTATTTTGTATTTAATTTAGCGTTTTGTTACAGCTTTAGCTAATATATTTATCAATAATAACCTCAGTATAGAATATTATTGTTAGAAGTAGTATATCGTAGCAGTACACGAGGCAGCGCAGATTTGGGAGAGTTTGATTTCTCATGGTATTATGAGGAGATTATGAGGGTCTCCGAGTTGACGGATAAGTCGTTTTAATCATCTAACCTTTGATTGGTCTCCTTCATCGTGCTCTGACAGAATTTTTCTTGCTCTGCCGTCTCAGCCATGATGGTAACTTTAGCAGACTTAAGCTTGATTAGACATGTTCGTATTTCCACTTCCTTCCATTCCCGAATTTCATTATCGAAAGCCGAGGATACGGCAACTGTTCAGCGATCTCGCAAACCGCCGCAAGTTGTCACTGGAGGGCACACTTTGCGACGCCCCGCGAATAACACAGAAGAGGCTCGGAATGCGCAAGCCAATGCACGAATCGTGACTGTTTCCGTCCGTGCCTCCGCATGTGATTGTGTAGTCGAGGAGGACAAGCGTCTCGGAACCATTTATCACAGGTCGTTAGGTCGATTTGAGGCATCAATACTCTTTCCCGCCATTTCTCTACAGGGGGCTGCTGGCAATTTAGACGGTTCTTAATGATCGTCTCCTGTGGACCATTTGACGCCCAATTCTGGACGGTGGTTTTCTGAGGCTCTTTGTGGAATCTCGTCTTGGAGGGCTGGACATGGGTCGATGAGGGCAATTGAAGGGGATAAGAAATTGGAACGGTAGCGCCCCCCATCTTGTTCATCCCCGCACGAATTAACCGTGTCAATAGCCCCTCTCTTATCTGAGGAGGATATTTGTTTTCCGGCTGGATGGGAGGATTATACAGAATAGGATTATGCGGAAGTAGCATTATCCCCAGTATCATGGGTCATGACAGGAAGAGTGGGAAGCATGATCCAAGGTATGATAAAATAATTGTGTCGTAACTACGAAAAGTTTTATGGATGACATGATTAGCATCGAATCATTTTTAAGGATAGCTTGAAAATCATAAATGTTTTCAACTTTGAGGAAGAGTTATAGTTACTGCAACAATATGCATACGAACGTAAATTCTTAAAATTACGAGGATATGTTTTTTGATTTCACATTAATAAACATTAGTTACTTTCTCGGTGATATTTTTATGCAAAATAAGGGCTATTTTTCTATTTAAAGATGGTAGAAAGAAAAAATTATATAATGGGAAACTAATATTTTCACATTCCTCATTCTAGACTCAAACTAGAAGGGCTTAATTAAGAAAATATTCACCTACCTTTTATTTTTATTTTTGCCTCAAAAACTCGTTAATATTCATGACAATAAAGAAGTAAAGTCAATAGAATATCAAGGACAGGTATAGGCTAATTTTAAAATGATATTATGTGGATATTGGAATGGCTTATGAGATTTTTACTCGCAGTGACGAATTAGACTGAAAATATGAGGATGTACAGAGGATGGTCACAAAAACATTAGTTATTACAGAACGCAAAAAAAAGGAAAAAATAGGAAATACTATTTAGCGGAATCGATATAATAAAATTTGACTCGAATATCTACATTCACGGGCTGGTTTATCATAATATCAATCACCCAATATATTGAGATCATTCAAAATGGCTAAAACTTAAAATTTGCGTGAATCGACGCAAAAAAAATCCACCCAACGGTCTATCTGCGTTTCTGGAAAAGTTCCAACCTCAAACGTATTCTCCTGAAAACATTCTACAAAACAAAAATTACAATCTTAGTTTATACTGCTCGTGACCTCAATAAACCGGAGAGGAGAATTATTGGAAACTTAATATCGGGAATTAAATTCGAAATAAGCGTAAGTTCGAATGAGTCTGAAACGAAGGCTAACAGTACTTAAATGTCTTCGTTGTCTAATTAATTCTGCTACGCTCTTGCAAGAAAGTTGGGAACGCGTCGAGACGATAGGAATGCCGTTTCTCCTAATTTCTAGCTCCATATCTCAAAACTAAGGTTCCCATTCTTTGGCAAAGTTCCACCTCCGTGGAAAAGCGATTTTTGTGGAGGAGATTTTGTAAATATTGGTGTTGATCAGTCGAGAATGTAGCGCAGTAAACGAAGTTGTGACTCTCGCGCCCCCAATTCGACGAACAAAAAATTTGCGGGGATAATTAAACCGTCTCCAGGAAATAGAAAATCAAGAGATACAACCACGGATTTCCAGTACACCACCAATAAAATGTCGTAAAGGACTAAGCGAAAATTAGCTCGATAAATCTCAAATAAGGAAAACAAATTCAATCGTTTCTGAACATACGTTTTTGTGGCAATAAACAGTCGCAGCCACGGTTCATTCAAAGATGTGCTAACGATCCTAATGAGATGATGGTAGATTGCTGGAGTAATTCCTGTCAATCAGTGGGTTTGAAATGCTTCATTTATAAATCAATTACTCTAAATTACGCGAATCTGTTAATCGTACGAATTTTAAGGACTGTCTTGCCCCGGTTTGTGCACGTGCTACTTTTATACGACATTAAAGAATTTGTTCCAAGTTATTTGGCCGGGATTCGTGGAAAGACATACTAAACTTACTACTTTTTTTCTTCATCCCTCATTAAAGGATTTGTTCCAAAGTTGAGGTGAGTAATTGCAGTGTTTGGGTGAGATTTAAATACGCCTGTAATCTCAAAGAAATTTCAAATAACAGTGTTTTGAAAGCACTGTCAAACCCAGTCACTCCGAGTCTACCTATTCTTATAAAAACAGGTTTTTACGCTTGGAAATTTTCTGAAACAAAACCCACAAAATGCGTACGAAATACATCCGTCGTAAAATAATTCTTCATCTTCCTAAAAAATATCATATACGACAAAAATATATTCTTATCATAACTTAAGGTTAAAGCGCCCTTCTTATCGACTTCATGAAACCCTTTGGCTGTCCTAAAGGTCAGCCTAAAAATGAAAGAGTCCAGCCACAGATACAATCTCTATTAATTAAGTTAAATTAATTATTTTCGGTTTACATTGCATGTTTTATAGGTTGATTAGAAAGGGCATGCAAGATTAGGACATTAGGAGATAAAGCGGATAAAATAAAAGAGATAAATACTGAATCAGCTATCTAACAGGTATGGTCCTAGTTGGATGGAGCAATTAGATAAGCATGGAATGAGAAGGGTGCAACGAAAAGAAGGCCTCGAATGAGGAAAAACAAATGATTCGGTTTGAGAATAACAAGGAGGGAAGTACCTCTGCCAAGAATGCTGTTAAGGAAAGCAAACAACTAGTGCGGTTGATTGAGATGGAAAAGATAGAGACTATAAGAGAATGAACATGTTATTCTGGAAGTGAATAAAAGAGGTGAGACAATGAAGCAAAAATGGATTGAGGGTTAATGCAACCAAATATGCTGGAGAATAAAGTTTAAAAACGATCGAGGCAAAAAGCTTCAAAGGCCATTCCCATATTTATCATTCGCTGTCTATAAGCCTTCTTAATCCGTATTTAAATGGCAGTAAATACTTAAATGAGAATTCTGGAGAAGATGTAAATTTATCGCCAAACTTTAATAAATAATCTACTAAAATCTGTTAAGTTGATCTTAGCGATTAGAATTTTTTCAGGGCAATAGGATATAGAAGTTGTTAATAGGATGCCTAAGTACCTGGATCTTAGCAATAAGTTGGCAAAGTGGTTGAAACTACGTCTAAAGTGTTTTTGAAGACCGATTATTTATTGAAAACTGATTACTGAAGACAGATTGCAACTATCTTTCTCATAAGTGAGGGAAATATGCGTTCCAGGGCATAATGTTCCAGGAAAAATTTGTTTATGTCAATGATGTATTTGTGATAATTCAGCATTTATGTAACAGAACAGATTAGCGTGAGTAGAATACGAAGTGTACATGTGATTCCATGTCTAACAGGTGGTTTTGCAGACAATTTCACTCTAGCCCAAGTAATTCAAGTCATAAACATCTGAGGATGGAACTGCGTCTTAATTTTGTGATCGATGTAAACGTTTCACAAATGATTTAGTATGTTCTGGTAGAGCATGAAGTAAAAGAAGTCTGTGCAACTGCAGTTAAGAAGTCGATGAAGAGTTTGAACCTCTGACGACTGTAGAGGACAATTTGTTTTCACGGAAGAAAGAGCGAGTGAATACTGCGTTACGTTTAGTGATCCAATGAGGATGAATTTCAGCAATGTGTGCTCGCCGACTTCCGTTTACTTTTTTACCTCTGGACTAATAAAGTAATTCAGGAAATTCATCTCAAGAATATACCTAAATTTCCTGCCACTACCGAGAAATTTTTCGAGCCTGAAAGTTTTTTTTATTTCTATTTCAACTGCGTTAGAGATGGAAAGATGAAAAAATAGAATGAATGTATGGAAAAAGAAACCTGAGGTAAGGAAAAAATTTAGAAGAATAATGCAAGAAAAGATACCTTAAAGTACTTTAACTGGAACCATATACGAAGGAATCATTTTATGGAGTAAGAGAATGAAAGGTGAATCCAAAAATTAGTTTACTGCAAAAAATATAGCAAGGTGACTATATCTATATGTAGACATTAGCAAAACATCAAATAAATAAAGCTTTTGGTCCCAGAGTTGAATTCATAATTATTTTTTTAATACCTTGTGTACCACTTCTTTCTTTTTTCTTATTTCTACATTCCACAATGTAAAACAGAGGTGTGAAACAGTTTTTCTTTCCAAGAGTTCTTTGCGGCCTTTATATCGCTCCTGAAACAGAAGAACTGATTTTAAGATTGTCCTTTCTCTCGCTCGATTATTGCGTCGAATGAAAATTAAATGGAACAAAATATGCCTATATTCATCTATGCAATATTGTCTCATTCGCACAATTTCGATGTTCGAATGCAGGCAACAAAAGCGGCTTGATGCTTTGATATTAGTACATATGATTTATCACGAGTCCTTCCTTTTAGAAAACGTTCTCCATCTCTGTCCGAAGCCACGCATTAGTCCAAAGGATGTAATGCGTTTGCAACCTTTCTTTGAGAAGATGGCTCTGAGAAGTGCTTTTCTTTCCTCGCGGTTTTTCGACGCCTCGGCTATTCTAAGAGCCTCCTTCAGGCCGTCCTTTCCTCACTCTCGCTCTCTCTCGATTAAAACTGTTGGGGCACTTTTCCCTCTATTTTCAAGACTCTCGGGGTCAGAATCGACGGAGCGAAGGTCGTATTCGCGTGGGCGAGAAGACGTGGGGAGACTTCGGGGAGACGCCCTTATTTCTCATATTTTCTTTTCCGAATCGTCCAAATTCTTTGCGGGATTCGGTCTCGAATTACATTTCTTCGCTGTCGAAGGCCTCGACTGCTCGTGGATGTATTTCGGGTCCTTCCGACGCTGTGTTTTACTTTGTACTTCCTCCAAAACTAGAAAAGTAAACATATTACACCCTTTGCCTTAAAGAGCAACTGTCGCGGATGGAGAAAAACGGAAAAAAGTGCCGGGAGTCTGTCTTTCGACTATATGAAAAGGAATGGTTTCTATATGAATTATTGCTACGGTTTTGATTACTGATGGCATTACCGACTTAATGATTACGAGTAAAACCGATAAACTCGATTTCAATAGAAATTTCCCCAATGTACAAGGATACTTTGCGTCAGTTTCATTAGCATATCTCCCATGAGTGTGATTTCAATGCCAGTTCCTTTACCTAATTAATTAGGGATCAATTTCATACCAACAGCAGTTAGTAAGAAGATTCGGAAATAAAGGATTGTTAGAATTATTCATTACCTGAACATTTTCATGTTTTGCAGTATTATAGATAAAATAAAAATAGTAGGAAATTTTGAAATGTTTAAGCTCCTCTGAATATATTCTATTCGGTAACTGATAATAATTGAAATGCATTTTTCCTGTCATAATTTGGTATCGAGAACACGGATTTTCATTTATTAATACATGGATCTATCTATTACAAATAATTAATTTTTAAAATAATTATCAAATATTGACTTCATAATAATTCAATAAATCCTTCACGATTTTATAAAAATGAGAGCTTTTTAGAGTTTTTTTGCCTGTATTTTCTGAATATCACAATTAACTTGTCGAAATTGCAATGTAAAACGCTAAGAAACCCATGTAATAGTAATAATAATTTGAAAATTCAATGTTTTTTCTGTTTTCACTTGTAGAAACAAACGATGGAGTTTATGAGCCGGTAAAATTATTGTCTGATTAAAAACAGTTTATGCCTGGGGACATTGACGCGTTCCCTCATGGTGATATGCGGTTGTGAAAGAGATATGTAACACATCGTTCAAAAGAGCAATCCTTCGCCATTTCATGATATACATTTTGAGACAGTATCCATTCCCTGCTTAATCTGAGTCAGAGTTAACCCAATCAAAATTATATATTCGATAAAATTCACAACTCAGTTATTTACACCATTGCGTAACAACGAACATGCATCCCAAGAAAACCAAACGTTTAGTCAAAGAGCGATATACAGTCTTGAAGAATTCGTACTCCGCGATTTTCAGCTTTGACATTTATTGATTAATCTTCGAGAAACGCCTGGATAAAAAATCGGTACAACTCTACAAATTTGCATTACTGTACGTTTCGTAAATTTTTAGAGCCATATTATCTAATGTTAAGAAATTTAAAAATATCATGAACTGTTCAGTTCCGAAGCATAGGAGAGAAGAATGAGGTTTAGCTAGGCTATACTACTGATGCGTGTGAACGATTTAACTTAATTCATTAAAATCCTCCAACAAACTGGGAAGCCAGATACGACAATATATTTTCGTCGTTAAAAGAAAATTGAACACATTCGCTAATAAACTTTACTGTGACAAACAATTTCATTTTTAAAACTTAAGATGAGTTTAAGGGGATCGCAGAAAGAAAAAGATGAGATTTTGCAGCGAATTATCACGCTCCTGACCTCAAGATACGTGACGTCAAGATAAGAGACACCGAAGAAGCCTCTCGCAAAATATAAAAATGCGAAAATATTGTCGTCTAACGATGGCTATCGGAAGCTTTCGAAGGGAAACTAAAGATCTCGACTCGAGAATAAGCATCGATGAGGTTATTTTCAGGAATTCTTTATCCTCGAAAGACTATGCGATCGCGGGCTTTTTTCGTTTCGGGCGGGATTTATTTTGAGAATCGGCCAAAAAACAACAGCGATAGGCATTTGATAGGGTTCATGAGGTTATTTTCTCGCATGGGAACATTTATTGTTCCCTCATAAATGCGTAAAATTTCCAATTCCGTCCGCCAATATATAAATTGGAGAGTTATTTCATGGCTTTGGGAGTCCATCGTGAGGTAAATATAGACGTGACGTTCCCGAGATTTGCGTCTCGCAGAGGGACGGACGTGGGCCTTTGTTGACTCCAATTTCCATGATTTAACAGTCCTCCGAAATTCCCTTGTCGTGAAACTAGAATTGCATATAATGCTGTCATAGTTAAAGCTGCACTTACCAGATTCCAGATTTGGGATTCGTAAATTCCTGAAAATGTACTAATTCTGCAATTATTGCGTAAAGCAGGAGTTCCCAACCTTTTAGCAACTGCGTACCACTTGAAATTTTTAGGAATTTTGGCGTACCAACGGTCCTATATTTCTTAGAAACATATATCTACCCCCGAAAAGGTACTCATTGGCTTGTTTTATTTTCATTAAATTACTGAGAAAACTTCATAATTAATTATTAATGCCCTTGTATTTCGGTTTCTTCAATTTTTTCTTGCCAATTTTCATTTAAAAACATATAGAGACATATGTATCATATAATATGTATATGTAACATTTTATAATAAAGGAAAAAAATTAAACGATTATTGCAAATTACAGTTTTATTTATTACTCGTATCACCCACGCCTAACACCAGTTGGGAACCCCTGGCGTAAAGTATCTTTCAGTGCAATATTGCATAGAATTATCCTAATATGTTTTAAACCGTATTCAAATCCCCTTAAATTTATCTTTTGACAAAATATTTTGTATTTAATTACATCTGTAATATAATACTCATATACTGAAGCATCCAGACAGATTTACTTAAAAACTATACCGTCAAAAGTTTAAAATTATCTAATTTTGAGTTCACCTCATAAAAATGTAATAAATTACTGATATTAACTGTAAATAAAAATTCTTACGAGGACCTCATTAGTATTAGTGAAGATCTTTAATCACCACCGACAGTTCTTGAAATTTAATTTAATTCAGTTTCCATGACTCCTTACAAGAAAGTACGTGGAAGAGGTGGAACTTAAATTACTTTAATTAGAATTTCGTTAGGTACTTACGATTAATAATTTCATCGTACTCCCTAAAATTAATTAAATTCAGTTCAATTAATTGGTCAACTCATAACTTACAGCTACTCATTAACTTGAATCCCGTACTCACTTCATTTAAAATCCCTTTAAAGTGCCTTTCAGTATAAAAAAATGTGATATCCATAGGTATCTACTTTTAAAGAAAAGTAAGAAAGTTTAAAATAATTATATAAATTTTACAAAAAATCGTTTTACAATAACTGTCTAGTATCAGTCACTGTTTTTGAAGCTATGGAGACCTAATATGATACAATAAATTAGGGGTTAAATAAGAATGGCTTATATCAAGCACTGTCATACCTTGAAAAAATGGTAGCGGTCTTTTACGTTGCAGTAAAACGTGAGAACTACATGTTGTAGAGCTTAGAACATCGTTGAATGCCGGGCGATAAAAGGCGATTCCTAATTTAACAAATTGTAGGGGTCTTGAAGTTCATTCATTCATTCATTCATAGCTCCTCGAAAAATAAACGCGAGTAAAATTAGTATCTATAGCCTGCGTATTTTAATTTTATGAATGAAATTTAAAAAATCCTCGAAAAGTGTCGAAATATATTCCCCCCCTTTCAACGCAACTGTAACTTTCTAAGCCATCATAGCAATAGACCGGAGAGGAGGAAGCTAATGGATACATTTTCGTCACTGCATGATGACGAACGACAGTTTTGAGGCAGCATTTTTCTCTCGTAAAAAGTTAGAATCTCGTCTAACCGCGGATTTATTTATTGAAATTACGAACAGATGATATTTTTCAAACTTCTTTATTTTGTCCCAAGAATAAAATTTCGCCAAGAAAAAAATTTTGCTTTTCACTTGAGTAACGCCGCGCATTTCCGTTACAGTGGCTGCAATTAATATGGCATTTATTACCCTTTAGACCGCAAATATTTCGCATTTTAGTGGCGTAACTCCATCAAATTATCCAAGAAATAAACAGAAAGGAGTCCTACTTTTTCCTTAGTTTATGTATTACGTCTTTCTCCTCTTTACTCTTGTCTGGCTCTCTTCCCCATCTCCGTTCTTCTTCCATAATGCTGGAATAAATATGTGTAAAGTATTGCCGAGGTCAGAAAAGGGTTGGATGTAACCCCCATTCCCCACCTCACATCCACATGCGAAAGATCTTTTAAACTTTAAAACTCCTCAAAAGCTACATAAGGAGAACCACCACAGCAATAAAGGCTAGCTCATGACTTCATACATGAAGACATTCAGGTTAATGTAAGATAGGGATACTAAATCGATATCGATGTATCGGATGTATCTCAATTTTTTTGCCGATACATCGAAAAAATCGAGTGGTAAGATAATCGATGAAACATCGGCTCGATATTTTAGAAACACTCAACATCGCAATGATATTTTGAAAAAGGAGCGGGAACTGATGTTTTTGGTAGACCAATAAATGCATTACTTGAAATTATTGTTGAAAGGGACGAGAAACAAAACTAGTCGCTTGAACTAACTAGGATTTTATTAGCTCTCAGCTTGGTGATGCGGAACAATATATTTACGTTAATGGCGATCAGTTTCGCTACTGGTTGCCATTCAAGTTCTTCTGTGGAAATTAAATAAGTGTTTCATTTTATTTAAACATGTTTCTTTTATTCCAATGAAATTTTCTAACTATTGAACACATTCAAATGTTTCAACTGATACTTAAACTTATACTGTATATACTGACTATATACTGATACTTTCAACTGTTAACATAAACTCGAAAGTCTGGGATTTTTAAATAGACAATATGATAAAATAAACTTAAATCATCAGATAGTTCAAAAAAATTAACCAAAAAAAGTTGAGGTTGTTCTATTAATTTAACGAAGAGTTCGATAATATGTACACTCCTGGCCAAAATTAACGCAGCACCTCCCATGCGATCCTTACGGCCGGTGCTGCGTTAATTTTGGCCAGGACTGTACTTAAATCATCTGATTTTTTCAATTAATTTTACCAAAGAAAGTTCGATTAATTTGATACAACATCTGCTATTAAACAGTCTTGTTAGAATTCGTCGTAAAGTTCCATATAGACCGAAATTTACGAAAATATAATATAAGCAAACTTTTTTTTTCTTTCAATGTAAAAGTAGGTTGGGATCATTGCATATCAAGCAAAGAGTGTTTCCTACATAAGGAAAGGGTTTAGGTGACTTTGCACATAAGGGCGTGCACCCAAGAAAATTCCCAAGGAAAAACGGACTTGAAAAAAGTCTGACAGGGCCGGGAATCGAACCCGGGATCTTCCTCTAACCGGGAGGCTGCCTTAACCATCTGTTCTGGTCGGGTAGCCTAGATGGTTAAGGCAGCCTCCCGGTTAGAGGAAGATCCCGGGTTCGATTCCCGGCCCTGTCAGACTTTTTTCAAGTCCGTTTTTCCTTGGGAGTGTTTCCTACCTTCTTAAACATAGGATACTTGGATGTTTAAACGGTGTAATCTCGCTTCTTTCGATTAATGAGAGATTTTTTGATACTACTAAGTCTGCATTATCTTAGCGAAGAGGTTCAGCCACTATCGTTTGTTTCACTTTGCTTCATAAGGGTATACAAGAAGTAGTACATTTTTTCTATTATAAAGAATATATTAATGGAAAAATATTTGCGTATTTTTTATGAAAATTTACCTTATTAAATTATTACCATCTTCTTTTGGGGAGGACAGCCCTCCTTATTCATTAACATAAAACACCAGATACATCGACGTTTTTATCAACGAATGAGTGAGTGGTGAGTACATCAATAAACATCGAAACATTGAACACTCGATGTTTCCTAGCGGATGTGGCATACCTAATGTAAGAAAAGAAAATTGGAACACCGCTGTTAATGAATTAGCTTTAAAGGAGCTCTTTTAGAGCTTTAAATATCTCCAATAGTCCTTGTCAGCGCTCCACATCACGTTGCTAAAGGTTTCCGGAAATCACGGAAAGGCCCGGATTACTGACCTACTGAGAAACGCCCAAATAGGGCTTGTCCGAGATGTCTCTGAAGAATCCGGGTGTCTTTCAGAAGGTCAGTCTGATTTAGATCACTACTGATCACATTTATTCAGCCCTCGCTGATAAGCCAAGAAAACGAAATAAAATAATTTTTTTCATAATTTCATCGTTATCATGCCTAATTTTTTTAAATAAGCTCCGTATAAAGTGAAATGTTATCGATAGAAAACACTTTTTCAATTAATTATAATGAAAACTTCCCCAAGAGTATTTTTTTGGCTTCAAGAGTGCGTGTGGTATTCTTTTATCTTTGGTTGGGGATCGGTCTCCGAAACTGGTCGATCTCCGAGTCTGTGAAGTATTCAACGCAAAGGCCGGTTGGTACATAGTATGTAGGTAGGTAGATGAGGTATGTAGTACATACCTCATCCTTTCTGACATAGGATACTATGAGCTTGCAGAGAGGAAAGAGATTTACTAGGCAGGATGAGGAGTGAGGTAGTTTTCCCTAGCTTTCCTCACTGACAAGCCAGAATGCTGTAAGCGGAGAACGTCCGCGCAAGTGAAGCACAATGACTCTATGAGTAACACTTTACTTGTCGGTCCATGAGGAATTACCTTAACAGTGCAATCATTCACTCATACCACAATAGCTTTCATTTCGTCATAACAATGACGAAGACTGACACAAAAATGAATGACGGATACATTTTTCTCTACCGTGTACCAAATAACAAATGAAAAAATTTCATTAATCAGAATTTTGTTGTAGGATTGATCTCCGAGTATGATACTGAAAAAATTACGACTTCTTTCTGCTAATTTCTTGTATATGATAGATACAAACATAACTACGCCATCTTCTGTCAATTTTATATGGTAAATTTTATAGCAGCTCCAACCATTCTTGGAAATTGAGTGCGCCCAGAGCAAACGTTCAATGGAACGAGATAAGGAAATTTTTTGCGTACAACAGTATAGACAGCTCCTTTTTCCCCTCCGTTTATGGCCATTTCGCTATCAAAACACTTACACGCTAACTATTGAGCAGAAAGAGGAAGCGTGAGTCACTTTGAATTATCGCTCTTGAGACGCGTCCAAGAACTCCGGGTTATGCTGACTAATTAAACCGTTGCAAACGCCCACTTCCAGCTCTCGGAATTAAATCTAAATTATGAGAGTTTATTCCGGGGCGCAGTGTTTCCACTCCGCCTTCACCTTGAATCATCGGGAACAGCTGCAACGACGGGAAGTCATTCCGGGGGACGGAGGCGCTCAATTCCATTTGCAATTCCGTCTATCGAATTGAGAGAGCTAAACTGTTCGAAGGCGGATGGATCGCAATGGGACGAAATATTTTCCATTGGAAACGGAAGCACGGTTTACGCTCGGATCGGCGTCCGCCAAAGACGGGCTTTTCAACGACTGGGATCGACGAGGTCCTTCAAAGGGAAAAGTGGAAATGTTTTGAATTTAAAGATACTCTTTGATCGATTAGGGGAAATATTAACGTTCGCAGCGATGAAGGTTAGAATGCAAAAAGGGCCTCTGGGCGCGATAAACTGTTATAAAGTGGCCGTATTTGCCTTCTTATATTTTGGATATCTGCACGTGCTAGATTGACATCCATGAAGGTGACCCCCGAGACGCGTTTTAAAAATTTATTTTATTTTCCAAATTCTCCGCAAAAACCCATTTATGGGACAATTATTAAAGGCGTTTGCGTCATTACAGAGAGACGTAAACAATAACAATGGACACACACACACCAATTCCCTAACTAATAAAACCTGATTAGCAGTGACTGGTAACCCAGGACCTTTGCGTTAGAGAGATTTTGCGGGTTGCAGGCTCATTCGCCATTTAGAGATTTTGTCGCTAGATTTATTGACTTCAGCCTTCTTTTATTCACCTTTCCTCTGATTTAGTGACTTCTTGATGGTAATGATGCGTCGATCCTCCTCTAAAAACTCATACAATACATTTTTGGCTTGATTTAAAACAAAAAAGCAGTATGTTCATTTGATATAAGATTTAACTTTCGTATTACTAATTTGTATAATGTATGAACTGTTATTCATTTTCTAGAATAGAATTAAAGCTATTTCATATTTCGAAAACGTTTTTGGCAATTTTTTTATCTTAGCGACGTTTTAGCTAATGTTCTGTGTGCATCTAGCAATATTAACAACTCCTAGCCTACATTTGGCATTTTTGGTGCCATACTATGTTCATCAACATGTTTATATTATTCTAATTTGCTATAATTAATTTTAAATGATTTGCATATGTTCTACCATTTTAGAGTGAATACAAAAACAAGAAATTTAAAATGAATGTCAACAGTTGCTAATCGTCCGCTGAAAATACTCGTAAATGAATATTTGAAGTGACTATTCCTAGCTTCTATCTATCTACAGTTCTTAGTGGTGTCTGATCGGCCGGAGATGGAGGCATGATTTATACTACGTTTCCGAGAACGTATCGTCTCTGAATTCATTGAGAAAGCTTAACCTAAAACTTTATCTCATTCGTTCTAACGATTTCCATCCTACGCAATGGAGCATCGCTTCTTTGTAACGCTTATCGATTCCTTATAGTAACTATTAATTAAACTCAGCCTTAACCTGGGAACTCCAAAGAGCGTTGAAACGCTTTCAAAAAGGGAGAATACTACTACTAATTAAACCAAAGATTTAACGCTTGACGTTTTCCCAATCCACGAATCAACGTTCATCTACAGGACGTGCACGTATGCTTGTGCGCGTGAACTCATCCTACTGCAGTAAGCGTGCGATAAATGCACTGCACGCATACTTCAGAAGAGGACTAACTAGAGCTAAGCGAAAGTTCTCACCGAATTTTTCATCGCTCCTATCGACTATTCTCTTGACGAAGCTGAATTTTTTAAGTGTCAGACCTTAGCGTCGCCGATGTGGGTAAAAATAGATAAAAATCCCTTCTAGAAATAGATATATATATTAATATTACTAATGCAAAACAAACTCTGATGTTGGCGAGAGCTCCTCCACTCAACCGTGAATGATGATTTGAGAATTATAAAAAGATAACATTTGGAATGAGAGTGATGAGATGAACATTATATAAAATTGTTAATTTTAAGGGTAATTATTGCTATCAATCCCTACTCTGATATCATCGCTTATTTTGTATTAGAATCATATCGTACATTTTACGTTGAAAATTAAGTATCAAGGTTAGCACCACCATTTTTGTTTACAATTTTAAATGCCATTTATCAGGTTGGATTGAAAGTCCAAAGCGTCTCAGACTTCCCTTTTTCTAACTACGGATATCCATCATTACGAGGGCGGTAATTGAAGTAAGCAGATTATCGGGGCGCCCGGAAGCTAGGGGCGATCTGAGTACGATTTCTTATACTGTTTGTACAGAAAGACAAAGGACAAGGACTTTACACCTGATAATTACTATCGGCTGTACAGTAAATGCTGGTAATAAATTCAAATAATTCTCTGTTTTTTTAGTATTTAGATTCTTCAGGTTTTATTCACATTTACTTGCTTACTCCCGTCGGTAAAAAGCAGAATATATTACCTTCTACAGAATTAAGGAAATCAATTAACTTACGGCTATAGAACGGCACATCGTTCACCTTAAGTTAAATCCGTAGGTGGTCGACCTATAGTCATGTAGATCATGGTCATAATCTAGTAGAGATTTATAATATGGGTGAAGATTTTAGTTCTATTTTTCATTGATTCCTATTTCAATGGATAAAACTTCCTCTCGCGGTGAAAAATTCCATGATTAATAGAGGACATGCTGTTCTTTTCTTAAGATCTTCATAGTTAGCATTTAAATTCCTCGACAATATTCTTCGAGTAATCACTTTTTGATAAAGTCAATGGAAGTAGCCCTAATTTGATGGAATTCCATAATCGGGATCATATTGAAATAACAATGAAAATTCCAGAAAAACTTGTGAAATTTGCACAGTTTTTTTCAATATGATCCCGATTTTTTTGTCAAACAAGAAAATTTATACGGCCAATAATGAATGCATAGTCGTAAATGCTCGGGATTTCTCAAAGTTCTAGAACCGTGACCTCATTCTATATGGGCCGCGGAACGACTATATATTTAATAACTATAAATATTAGTTCTAAATACACATCTGTAACGTGTTCGCGAAACACGACGCTGTTTGAGAGTCAATTGTTAGGCATCCATATTGTATCTCATCACTTTTTCCGAGTCAGTATTTTTTCGGAAAGGAGATAAATCGTACGCATTTCGGTATCTAAGTAAATAATCGTGTTATTGATTCAAGGCAGAAGACCGTTATTGATTTGTATGAGATAAGTGAAGGTTTGGTGTCGTAATAGATTTCGGCTGCAGGTAAAATTGAATGAGGGGCTTAGCGTCCTTACTCTTCTCTCTAATCCGTGAACATGGAGATAACGAAGGAACACGTCTGCCCTCATCTACGGATTTAGGAGAAACAAAGAGCATGCTAATAAGTTTTAGTGATAAGTTAACTGAATGTCAACTGATGTTAAAGTTTAAAGCCAAATCGTAATTATGAGAATTTGTAATACCTATTAATAATACTAGTAACGATATTGATTTATATAATAATTTGAGAATGCATAATAGTGTTTATATAATTTACAATAGCGGTAGAAATAACAAAGTAAAAACGGACCTGAAAAAATACCATTTTCCTTGGGGCCGGGAATTGAACCCGGGATCTTCCTCTATGCGGGAGGCTGACTTAACCATCTAGGCTACCCGGCCAGAACTGTGCAAAATTAAAACTACCGTTACTACAACAATGGAGTTTCACCAAGTAACAGCTTCCTCAATCAATTCTGTGTATATAATTTAGTATCAATACATATTTCAGGTAAAACGAAAGGATAATTCTCGAAGAATCTTTTACGATATTTGCAAATCAGTGTCCCTTATACGTCCGCTAAAAGACAATATGTCTCCTAGCTACGAGGAACACTTAGCAGAAAGAATGGTTAAAGTGATATAGTTAATAAATATTGTTTACAGCTTCATCTATTTTGAATTTCGCACGAATGCGCCGAGATCTGCTTATTATGACTCCATTAATTCATGCCAGCGCTGAGGTTAGGTATTTTTTAAAATTAATTTTACAAAAGGGAATAACAAAGAATTAGTCAAAGTGTTTACCCATTAGGGCGATCAAGGGTCAACTTCAAAGTCTTACTAATGTCGCTTAGAAGTATTACGTCGCTGTTTATGTTTTTCTCATCAATACTATGCATCGCTCAGCCAATAGTGGCCAACATCCTTCGTTGAAATATACTTGTAATAATGTGATTAAGGATAGTCCTCTAGCCGAAAGCAGCATTTGGAATGTGATTGTAAGTAATGGTACATTACATTGGATAACGATGAGAAACGTTCTGCATAAAAATAAATAAATGGGATATATATATATATAAATATGGGATAAATCATAATATCCGTAAAAAAGCCAAATGACAACTTAAATCTCGAAATTAAAAGAAAGAATGGGCAGCATCTTATATATTTCGTCATATAGGTCTCTTTCTAGCTTACGCTTGCGTCCACGACCATCAACTAAATTATTCCTCATCCAAGTATTCAAATACTTTATTTTCTCTTTTAATTATTACTTTTTATTTTAACGACTTAGGTTAATAACGAGAATAGGTAGAAGAGAGGCCCAACAAGATCTAACCTAGCCACATAAAAAGCATTTCTATCTATCTCTCAGTTGGCTGAATCGAAGAAAGAATGAGGAGAATCTTTATCAGCAGAAAATTCCTTTTCAGGGCGTTTCATTAGTTGAGACCTTATGGTAAAAAATGCGTATCACTTCCGTCCTTGTTTTCATCTTCAATCAAGTTTAGTACCTCTTATTTCTTTTGAACCTCTCATTATACCTGAAATTACTTTACTATGAGAAATTAAATCCGACCAATAAATTACATGAGATGTAACAAGTAATCTGATTGAAAATAAGTGAATTCGAGACACGAACCGGGAAAATTAAGTTTTAGATAATTCTATACAAGTATCATATGCTATAACGGCGTCAGTGACACAATGAAGCATTCTTTATATCGTAATGTGCGTAATGAACAAGGAAAATCAACTGGAGTAAAGAAGATGGATTCAGACGCACCAAGGGGGAATCGCGAAAGTCTGGAGAGGGATGATAATTAAATGCAAACAGAACTGTTGAACTTGAGAAAGAATCTTCCTCGGCACGAACAGAAAAGAAGCAGAAGGGAATTTGGAAGCATTAAAGACAAGGAAAACCTACCAGCGAATATAGCTTTATTACAGTCAAAAATAGTTTTAGTAGAACGCGTCGATTACGAACGGAATTGAAAATATACCACAGCACGTAATACAGATATCTTATTAAAATTAAATAAATAATTAATAATTCCTCAAATTTTAGTACGAAATTAACTGGACAACGTAAAATGTATCATTTTTTCTCCCATTTGTGAGCCAGTAAATCCTACATAATTTTCTTATTTAATTCTCTCTCTTCACACTTGATAATACTATATACGATTAAATCTGGTGGAACGTCATAACTTTATAGTAGGTACAGTTTATAAATACTTCCGAGTGTACAGTATATACATCTAGTAGGACAATAAGAGTAGTATTTTAGGAAAATGCATACATTTAAGTGTACTTTTTCTCTCTTCGGATATCAATACTATTTAATTTCATACCCGGAATTAGTATCTCTATATGTATATATATAACTTATATCCTTCAAGATTTCATACATTTAATTTGTTTTCCTTGAATATTCAGAATATTTTCAGAATATTCCTTTTACCTTCGTATTAGGGAAGGCTTGAATCAATCATGTATTGGTAGAAATGCAGTTATCTGATATATCCTGCTTGGCGAATTTCAATAATGATTTAATTGATAAAAACTTTCTCACGGGTTCGTTAGAATCGTGATCGTAGAAAAATATCATAGAAAATAATTAACATAGAAAAGAATCGTTTTCAATTACCTCAAAACATGGAAAAGGGCCCTTACTAGGGGATCCATAGTTTCATTCGCTCAATATGTGACTCATTCTAGGGACGCCTTGAGCATATCATTCTTCTTTTAAGACAAACAATGACCGATCGATACTCGTGAAGATCTATGACAACCTCCAGAATAAATCAAGCTTTATTTGATATCGTGCGTTGTTTTTATCTCCAAGGAATCCACACAGAGGATAACCGCTATCCGTAGGATCCTCTAAAAGGCTGGCATACTTCCGGAACAATTCATGGGACATTAGAGGAAAAGGATTGCATGGACTGCTTCTGAACGATGCGAAAACGGAGGAAAGCGACGAGGATAAGGCTCAAACCGCATCCAGGGCGTGTTTCCCAATCGATCTCTATTTCCGTGGCTCTACTGGTACTGGATCGTAAGGTGTCAAGGCGCTTCCAGGGGGCAATTCGAATCCCTCCCTGTTTAATAAACATGCCACTTTGTGAAATTCATTCCGCTCATTGATCCCGGCGAAGGAAAATGGATTCGCATAATTCGTTCGACCGAATGCAATCCATTAATAAGTCGCGGTGGATTTGCCCAGGGGCAAACGGAGAAGGGTCCATTTGTCGTCCCCGAATCGGTCCGTTTACCCCTCGAACTACATTCTTTTTTCTCTTTCTAGCGGAGGAGGGATATGAGAGGAATTCTGAGAGACGTGGCCTTATTCCGCATGAGGAGGTGAGTAAACTTTTGCTGACATGGAGGTACGTTATTCGTAGCGCCATTAAATGTCTCGGGAGCGATTCTACTGTGCCAACCCGCTTCAAGTCGCCTAATTTTTTGACCTACCTACGCTTTAACGGCCGAAAGTTGTGCCATGTTCTAGGTGTTTCTTGATCATGTGCAGAGGGTGAAGGAATTCATGAGGGAGGGAAAATTCGGCGAGATTCTCATAGGTGCTGACGTTCTCTGGCAGGCGGAAGATGTCGGCTTTGTATGAACTTGGTCTACGTCGCCTTAACTGTTGAGTTCAGAAAATTCCTTAAATAGACATTTCCGAGATGGAAACATTACAGAAAGTTTGTCATATGCTTGTGTTGTCTTTGAACCAATACTGAAAAACACTAGCGAAGTAGTACGAAGCAGTATTTTCCGAAACACAAAAAATATTTATCGACCACTTAAACGAAATTGCTTCCTTTTCAAGATACTTTTGCGGTGAAGCATATATTTAAGCACTATTTTTGAGTTAATTATATCCTCATCTGGCCGTTTGAATTATCAATAGCTGGAAATTGCCTAGCATTTCCTAAAAGAATCTAGGCAATTAAGATCACTAAGAGAGTATAATAATTACCATTTCCATTTTATAAAAGGAAAATCTTTTTCAGACTTTCAACCCCTTAAGATTAACACTCTCGAAATGTAGTAAATGAAGTATAATAAGAATCGTACGCTGGAATTTAAATAGAAAAAATATATATTTTTCGATTCGTAATTCATTCCGTCAATTATTTAGGTGATTTTTATTATATTCTTCCCGGAATCTGCCGTTATCTTTTAGCTTCAATTTCAAACATGGTTGCCATAATTCAGCACAGATTGATATTTAACAATTCCATTTCTGATTTCGACCTCGCTGTCACACAAAGCAGATTCGTGATGTGAAATCTCTTTATTCTCGCGTGAACAATGCGTGGCTATTGTGGGAACAACAAGTCCTCTTATGCTGAGTCTGATACTATGCACTTGGCCAAATGGCCCCCCAAGCCCTTTATTACCTGCTTTCAAACAACCATGAAGATAGCTACTGGCATTTAAAATTTATGCCTGCTCATCTAACAAGTGTTTTTGAAATAGCCGTCTCGCTAGCATAAATCACTAAATACGAGGCCATTAATGTCTCCGAGTCTTTACCTCCTGAAAACCCGAGAGATTAGGCGATGGGATTCTTAAAAGCCGCGGTGTTGTTAAAGAATTATGAAGACATCCCTAGTTAGCCACCGAGCTTGTGGAAGATGACCAGCTGCTTTGGTTCCTAAAGAAACGAAAAGATGAACTTAAAGGAACATTATCTTAGACATAGGTAGTGATTGAATGCTGAAGAATATTTGCCAACGAATATAAAACAACTACTGAGTACTTGAAAATGAAAGGGCTGAGCAGAGGATGCGGGTTCTCGTGAAAGCCTCCGACAATTTGTTTTCAGATATATTTGTTAGTTTTGACGCCAGCCCCACTATTTTGGAGTCATCGACTCTTTCGGGCTGTGGCAGGGAGTGTAAAAACCTTAGCGTTCGAACCGATTTCTTAGTTTGTTAAATCACGTGTCGCTCGCTAAAATAATTAATTTTTAAAGCGACTCCTCTTATTATACATTTCTCTAATCTTACGCTCATTAACGGATCTTCCGGGGTAGCAGGGGAGTCGCATAATATCGGTTACGTCTTCCGCAAACGTACTTTCTCTGAATAAATCGCTAGTGTCTAATCTCCTTTTTTTCAACCCCAACCTACGTCTGATTGTGAGATCATTTTTGTAACAGTTTTTCCCGTGTGTTTTTACCGACAAGTAAAGTCGACAATGTATGGTAAGTCGTGAAAGAGGCGTAAGTCAACCTAGAGGTCTTCAAATATAATGCTGCTCTAAACATAATCTACATATCACTTAATTGTTTCCCAAACGTCATCATGTTTAAATGACTGAAAAAGATAACTTCATGTATATCATTCATGAAAATGAAATATTAATGCGATCATTAATACGTTTTTATTACTTTTTACTTAAATATTACCTTTTACTTAAATAGTTCCTTAATAGTTACTTTTTGGGCGCATCTATTAAATAATGTTTCAACCTTAGGCAATTAAGACAACTTAGACGAAGAATTCGCTTTTACTGTATTTACATAGATTCTTAACCTCTGTTTACTTTGTGTTTCCACCCTTTGCTTTTCGAAGGCAATCGCTGGATTTTCTATTTCCGACGTCCACTTTAGAAAGCATTTCTTTTTTTCCCCGCGGAAATGTTTGCTTTGGAAATTGGGCCATTTGTCATTAGAGACTGGCTTGATTGGAATTCTCTGAATTTAAGAGAAAAAAATGTCCATATTCCGTCGCGAACGATTGATGGCTGATTTACAAATTTTCGAGCCCTAAGCGACGACTCAAACATCGTGAAATACCGCATTCATTTTTAAAGATGAAATGTTATACGACATGTAAATCGTTTCTTCAAATAATTTCGGTTGCCGTGTCTTAATCTTACTTACTTTCTGAACTTGCTCTACAGAAGCAAAATGAATTTATCTAGCCTGATTGAAAATAACTTAATTCGTTGTCTTTTGATTTCTGAAGTAAACCGCGACCCGACAGTTAATATTTGAGCGACGAATTAGTCTACATGTATTCTGCTTATACAGATTTATACATGTTTAGTTACCAAGTCGATTCTTCCAATATTTTCATTGATTATGTTTATTAACCTACGTCTCTTCTTTGTTTCCTTCTTTCACTTATTCCATTTTTTCTATAGTTTGGGCTTCATATAAATTGAATTTAATCTTCAAAAAAGAATTTTGGCCCTATTTAATGTTAAATGATAGGTGATTTTACGTACATAACACGTGCGAACATAAAATTATATAAACACACATGGTTGTTCATCTTAATCCGTACTTAAGTGGCGATTTCAACTATCTGGTTGATATAAATTTCATTTAAAATCAACGATAATAAATTGTTTCCGATTGATAATTAATATATTTGTATTAATTATATGTATAATTATTATGATATATGTTAATTATTTTAATAAATTAACACATTGAAATTAAAATTTAGTCGTCGAAAAACTCAATATGGTCTCAAAGAACTGGAACGGAAAATATTTTTTTCTTATTTTACAAAGATTTGAAGAGAAATATTTCATCCATGAATACTTCTCTGAATGGACGTCATGAAAGAAAGCAATTTCTCTGCTTTCACATTGTTGGTATATAATATGGTTTATTTTTCTTCGACAAATAGGCATCAACAAATTAAACAAGATAAGGATGAAACGTAATACATGGAAAGCAATATACAGGAACATCAACAAATAAAAAGCCGGACGACTGAGCGTCAACCGAAAGGTCGCGAGTTCGAAATCTGTGGAGTATTTGCGATGTTTTAATGCTGTAATCCATCACCCATAATCACCACTCCGTCCACATCAACTCGCGTCGTCTCTCCCTGAGATTAGCCCCGAGATGGCGCTGGCATTGCGCAAATCTTATGTAAATAGGCCGCGGAAAAAACTACAAAATCAATCTCTTTGCAAAAAAGGTCACTAGATCGATTATAACTACTCTTCTACATCTTCAACCATATTCTCATACAGACAAATGTTTAAAATCGGAGATTTAAAATTTTCTATTTTTCGTTTCATTTGTAAAATATTACTAGGATTCCACACACGATAGCCAGACCGTTACTGATCATTTTTGTTACTAAAGATTACAACTTAGAAATAGATATTTCAACTAATTAAAGCCGATCGTGCTTTCAAGGAACGTGTTGAAAATGCTAAGTTTTACCTCATATAATTATGGCTTTCTATCAACATCCACAAATCTTTCCATATTGATTTCAACGAATGAATTCTGAATATTTCGATTCCTAAGTATCTCACTTCAAAATAGAAGGCAAATGGTCAAATAAGAACTCAGTGGACCTCAAAAAGTAACTCAAAATAAACAAAGATTGAAAATTCATTCTTATATTCAAATTAAAAAATAATACTATGATAAAGTTAATTTATTTTTTCTTGTAGAAATAAATTAATTTTATCATGGAAATGAGCTTCTACTCAGTCAAGCCTGAAAGTATTGAGTTTAAAATATAATTCTTAATTTTTAAAAGTAAACGCCCTTTGAGGATTGAAATCTGTAAAGTATTCAGCTCGAAGACCGGGTGGTACCTCACCCCCTCCGGCGTAAGCTACTAAGAGCTTGCAGAGAGGAATGAGGTTTAATAGGCAGAGTAAGGAGTGAGGTAGTCTGCCATTGCTTTCCCCACTGAGCCAGAATGCTATAAGCGGAACATGTCCACGCAAGTGAAGCACAATGACTCTATGAGTAACACTTTTCTTGGCAATCCATAAGGAGAGACCAAAATCAGTGCAATTATTCACTCATGCCTCAGTAGCTTTTATTTCATCACAGCCACGATCAAGACTGGAACAAAAGAAAATAAAAGATACATTTTTCTCTATCCTGTAGCACATGACACAAATGAAAATATTCCATTCATCAGAGTATGGTAGCAGGAACGATTGAAATAATATACTGAAAAATATACCATAATTTTGAGTTCTGAGGAAAAACGTCATTCAGAAACGCGATTAGATACACATAAGTGCAGTATGTCGTACATCCTATTATAAAGTTAAAACCGCTTTTATTTTTCCAGGTTTTTCCCATTCTACTACTACTCCTATACTTATGTTGAATGTTATCAACAATATCAATTCGCATTTTCTAGTAAATAGCATCGATATACGTTAACTACACGAAGGAAAATTCTTATTGTTAATCCACATGCAAAATAATAATTTTTCTTTTAATTTCGTAATGATAATTATATGAATAATAGTCCCATTATTATTTTATTCTCATTATTATTAGTCTTATCATATTCGCGCAAATAATGCTTTTGTGGTTAATGCACTGCTTACCCGGAAATCAGCAGGGGATCCCGGAGCTGAGGGTTTTATTCGCGTGTTCACTTTGCGCTTGTGTCAGATCAGAAAGGATTTACTGGGCTCGAACCACGTTCCTTTGCGTGCGCAGAAAACAAACGCGAGCGCTTCAATACACATTTTTCACTTCACGAGACTGCGGTGGTTCCATATTCTTTTGCGTTTAACGTTCTCCTTCGTTGGTAAAAGGCGGTCCGAGTCCACTCGAGCAAGAGTACATTAAAATGCAGGGCACACTAAATCATTCATTCAAGCATATCGTGCATCCCTTATGCGGTCTCTCTCCCTCGCGGAGTTTTCTTGAAACAGTATCCAAGGAAAGCATGAGTGTTTACGTTTTTACATAAATACAGTATGCATTTCAGAGTCTGATTGATGATCGGAATTCCCTCCGTTGCGTGAGGCAAATTTGTAAGAATGTCACCGTTTATGCGAAGGGATCAAATGAAAGAAAAGTGACGCAGGTGGAAAATTGCAGCATAATTGCGTGCGTGACTGTAATTATGAAGAACAGTTCCAAAATATTTATGAGGAATATTGCCTACATGCAGACATTCAAAACTGCTGTATTCACATTACCTTCTCCGAAATCTTCGTTTTCATAATTTATGTGTCATTCAAACACCTTGCCTTTGCTTAGTTTCCGAATGATAAATGTTTTTGGACATAAGATTCAGCTTGTTACTTCCACTGTTGTTCGCGAGTGGATACATAAATCTATCAATCTTCCTCTGTACATCTTGTGCCCCTCTAGCGATCGCCGGAAGAGAGCCATCGTCAATCTCGGTCAAGACATGCGCTGAATTTCGTAAACGAATACGTTACATTAACTTCGCTCTGTTGACTCGCAGCTAACGCCTTCGTTATACCACTCATGTTTTGCACCGATATTCCAAAGCATTTGGATCTTTATCTGTTCAAATAACTTCGAAACTCTCATCGTTAACATCTGAAAACGTGTAGCCAGAAAATTTAATTCTAAAATTAATCATACTTTGAGAGAGTAATACTGATATCAGTCTCATTTTATCCGATTTTCAAGTCTCTTTTTATCCGATTTCATTAGGTACTAAATTTAGTTTTCCTATCCGTGGGTTTCGCAAGTTTTTCACACCCCCCTTCTTGAGGGTGTTTTACTGCAGTGGAAAAGTTTTACTAAGCACTTAGCTTAGGTTTTTTAAATCCACTGAGTAGGTGATGAGAACGAGGGAAGTTTCTTACATGAATTTCCACTGAGTAGTTTTCTTCTGTGTGCTATTTTTCTCAAGTTACCTCTGTTTTCATATACGACCATAGAGTATCCATACTATTATATAGACTTTATACTAGACCATACAGTATATACTAACTATATAATTAGAGCATAGTTACTCTATGATATGACGAAGGGTTGGAAGTAAGAAGAGACTTTATAGTCTCAATCTCACGCTAAATAAAGTATATTATTATAATATAGGCCAGGAAACACGTTAATAACACATTAAAATCCAACCCCGTGAATAAAACTATCGTATCATTTGAGTCCAATGCATTATGTTATATAGGTAATTTATGCAAAAACCAGTAGGGATATTATATACCATGCATATAGATACAAAGATGAAGATACAGAAAAGCGCTATCTACTCACTGCTCGTAGTTAATTTATTCGCAGAATCCAATATATTCTATTATCTAGCAACATTACCATTTTTAGTGAAATATAAATTAATATAACAAAAATGTTTGTATAACGATATTAAAGGAAAAAGTAAGAGTTAAAGAGCTTATGTAATGCATGTCATTACGCTAGGGCGATTTACTCTATCCCGCTTTTAGAGTTATTACTGTGACAGTTTTCTTTACGTAACCTTGTCCCTGATTTACATTTATGTCAATCCATTTCTTGCCGAGGAATACTATGACCTTGATGTGCAAAACCGCGCATCGATATATGGCCGCACAAGAGTCTAGTATCCTTTGAAGTTCGCGAGTTTACGAAAGAAATTCTCGTCATTTCATCTCCAGCCAAGTATCCACTGAGAATAAATTCCGGGAAACATATCTCAAAAAGCTAGCATTCGATCGAAGTTTTTTGCGTCGTTCTTTGAGAGTATGATCATCATCATCGCCCCGCTTTATCGTCTCCATCGCATTCACCTGTTGAACGTCTTTTGTTTTTATTGGCTCGTGGATGGCCCCAGGTGGCGGGCGGAAATCGGTTCAACTTTTTTGATAAGCTCCCCTCACCAACGAACGATAGCAAACAACCTTTAAGGCTGTCTGTGTCCCCTTAAATCTGCAGGGGATGGGATATTTATTTCTTCCGACACGCGTCACTTCATCATTCTCTCTCCAACGCCCACATCTCAACTCCTCCTTTTCCCCTCCTTTCCCTTCTGTATGCTTCTCTTCCCATTCAATATATGAAATCGCTCTTCACCTTCCTCTCGTTCACCCCATTCTCTCGCTTTCTCCGTCGTTTTCGTTTCTCACCGCAACATTCACCTCACGGAATTCCCGACACTACGGTTCTTCTTCCAACAGACAGTTTTCCACTTTTATTTTGCTTTTCTCCTCGACGACAGTTGAAGTAACGAACCGTGAGCTTTATATGGAAGAATATTGCTGAAAGTAGCGAGGGCCAAACGTACCAATTTGTCAGCTCATTTTGACAAATCAGCTTCTTTTATATGTTAGCTTCCCTATATTGATTGATTCTCATTGGCTCTTTGGAATGTTTCACCCCATGAATAAGCAATCTTAAAAAATTA
This sequence comes from Sympetrum striolatum, assembly GCA_947579665.1. Classification (NCBI taxonomy): domain Eukaryota; kingdom Metazoa; phylum Arthropoda; class Insecta; order Odonata; family Libellulidae; genus Sympetrum; species Sympetrum striolatum. The sequence continues at coordinate 84,139,803 of OX388342.1, forward strand.
TTACTATACAACATTATCATGTATTATTCAACATTAATACAAAGTGATTCGACTCTTCAAATACGTGCTAGAGATGCTTTTTATTCATAATTCATGTTTTATAGTGTCTTTCAAGAGCGATCTTAGATGACGCTGACAACATCTACTGTTGATGCATCCTATTGATTTCTCTGGTTGTGCTCCACCTATACTTAAATACTTACACATAATTTCTACATCAATATTTCTTCTTTAAAGCCCTTGCGTGAAAATTATGACGGTCTTAACCAAGACGTAAAGCGTCCCTAAACACCTGCCAGATATTCTTGGAAACTCTATTACGCGTGACTAACAACTACATTTTAACAGCTTGAGTGGATAATTAGCGTGAGACATATCTTCGCCATAAATTTTATTTTAACTCTGCTCTCTCTAACTTCTCTGGTTCCACACATTTTCTATAAAAAGGGAATCATCGTTTCACAGCCATTTTCTCTCCATTACAGGTTTAAAAGTAATTCAGAAAATACGGAAATTAATCAAATCTTATACTTTCTCATTATTTTTAACAGTTCGTCGAATATTAGAAATTGAAGGATGTAAAGCAGGAGTGCAAAGAAAATCATTGAAATACCGATTCAATTTAATGACGTTAAATTTTGGTCGGTGTTCAAATGTTCGACTGCTTGTAAAACTTTGTGAGTCTTTTGGAAGACTACGATATGCTTAATGGTTATCATATTTTATCAGAGCAAATGCATATTAACTAAAATTATTTTCTATGATTTTATTTTGTTGCCTCTACTATTGGAGCTCCCTTCTGCATTAACCAGCAATACTTTTTGTTCCTCTAGTTTCATCACATCTCGAAACTAGACAAACTAATTACTCTCTGCTAACTCACAAATTCCTGCTTCTTCCCATTTACTCGTGGGTCTTCACCTCAAGCTCTACAGTTGCCTATTCATTCGAATACGGTACTATTCTCTCAAAGCCTACTCCCAGCTCCTTTTGTTCATGTATTCCTCCTCTCATTTCTCACACAAAGTCCCAACTACTAATCAAACAACTTCCAATAATTCCATTTATAGTAATAGAGTTCCAATGGAGCGAATAAGGGAAGGACTGCACTCTTGAATATCGAGTTGGATCCACTAAATGCAAATCACCAATCAAATTGGAAGATAAAATGATTTTCTCTAGAGTTAACTTAGGGGAACTGCGACGTTGTAATTGGTGCCCTAAATATTTTCTCGGAGACTCCGAGTGCGAGGTACCCTTACGTGCCTGGGGAGTAAAATACACGTTTTAATGGCACAGCCTGCTGGAATCGGTTGTGTTGCGTACAAGTTATTGATGGAGTGTGAACACACGCTGTGCCTTTAATGGCATAACGTGTGTTCAATCAACATTTCAACTAAATCAATGCTTGATTTGATCAATTCATCGCTAAAAGTATCCGATACGTATAGGTCATGTATTGAAAATTGCATTAGTTTTGCCTAGGGTTATCATTAAAATATTCCCTGTCGATAAAAATAAATAATGGTTAAAATAAACTTTTTTTTTAATTTTCAAATGATAGCAATCCGAATTATAACTGTATCAGTTCCGTCTTGGGTTGTTATTACAATATTCCTCATCAATACAAATAAATAATGGTAATTGGGTAAAAAATAACAAGCAAAAGTTCCACTGTTAGGATTTATTTAAACAGGCGACCGACAAATCCTATAAATGGAACTTTTGCTTAGTTATTTTCTTCCCAATTACCAGGTTGGAGTTCCACAGAGCGAAAGCTTCTGTGATTGATTTTACATAAATAATGGTCAAATTAGACTTTCTGTATACATTTGAAGATTTTAAACTTAGATGCTTTAAGATATTATAAAAATTTATTGTATGAAAGGGGTTTTGGATGTGTTGCTGAAGCTATTTTTAAATCTATAATATGTAAATGTGGTGGTTGAGAAACTTATAAAGTGACATGTGACTTATCAAAGGAACAATGAAAAATGTGATTACAGTGTGGAACAGTAACTATAGAATATATCTAGTGTAAATGTATTCGGTGGAGTTATAGGAAGATATTTGCAAAATTTAGTCTTTTTTGTAGTTAAAAGCGTGACCTTATCCTGTTTTGTCAATATAATGACGTTAATTGGGAATTTTAAATGTAATAATTTAAGTGTGAAAGGGTTTGTAAATTATAATGTTTGTGGCTGCCAACTGACTTTTGTCAAACTGTAGCAATAAAAATAATAATAACAAATGAAAGTGAAATTGTGAAAAACATATCCCTGCGAGAGAGTTCCCGTGTTAATTCGAATGCCTGATCAAGAATCACTATCATTCTTCCCGATTTGTTTTCACGATGACTTCGCCATTTCTTACCCTCTCCTTTAATCGCTGCTTGGCATTCTATCCACGTTATTTCTTGTCCACTTCATTCCCCATTCTTCCCCATTCCTCATATTCAACTATCCCCCTACCCACCCCTCCCTACTCCCCCCACTCCTCCCCATTCTCATTTCAATCTCATCGTCTCCGCATTCAGTTTCCATACCATATTCATCCTCCTCCACCCGATCTCATTTTTAACATTTTACACCCTCCCTTCATCCTCTCTTTACCTCTGTCTTATTCATTATCATATCACAACTTCCTTATTCCTTCACGTCACCCCTTCACTTCGTAAACCGCGCCTCCCGATAACGCGGCTCATCTCTCACGGGCTCCAACTTCCGCCGAGCTGCCTCGCAGTGCTCATCTCATTTCCTGTTTAGGGTTTCTTTGTGAGCAAAGGGATGCGAAGCGGGGCTTCCCTCCCTCAAGTTTCTATCTCTCCAATTCTCTCTGCGCTCGTGAAGGTGTGCATGCGAGAGGAAATTAATATCATACGCAAATTTATACGTGCGCGCGAAATCTCGAGCCTGTTGACATATTTTGGCGCGAATGATAACATTGGCGCACGGTGAATACAACGTCGACGCGCAACGCTGCTGGAAAATGTAAGACGCGATATATGATTTACAGTGTGGGTTGCATAATACTACTACGTTGAAAAAGTTTCCGTACTTATATTTCTCTCGCCAACCCGGCCATGTTTTCATATTGCAGGTAATCGCGTATATATTGAAAATCATGATATTGATTTTGGAGGATATTCAAAGATTTATTTTTTTATCAAAAATATTATGGCTTTTTGGATTCCAAAAGTCCATCACGTTAGAAAGGAACTTACACTATATACCCGTAGAAAAGTCGCTGAAGTTTATGTTAAAAAAATAGGCAAAGACATGAGAAGTAAATTCAGAAGTAAAATCGTTATATCATTGTTATTATTATTACGGATTTAATTAACAATTGCCTAAGAGGGTACTATGCACAGAATATTCCGACAGACGTCAAATAAGGGTTACTGGTCATTCTTTCTAGTAGCCCAATAAAAAATCTCCTTACGGCAAATAAATGATTTCTCAAGAATGTGCCGATTCTATAATTTTCATTCAGATATTCTCCAAAGGGAATGAATATTCTTAGTTAAATATTAACGCATAGTCGGTACTATTCGTCAACAGATATTGCATTTCCATTTCTAATTATCGAAAGTTTGTAAATTATAGAGACAATGTTAAATGATGCAATGAAAACAGGAGATAAATAGTAACATTGTCACGATTTCCGTTGATTCCTTGCATTGTAATGCAGAGTAAACATTGCCAAAGTCCAAGGAAGGAAAGAGGGTCCCTATTAAACCTATTAATTTAGTCTCTTAATTTGAATATTTAACTTGTGAGTATCAACGTATTCGATTCATGGAAATAGAAAAAAAGAAAGAAATCCGCAATACGTCTGCTCGCTGCGGAATCCGCAATCCTTCCCCATCAACTTTTTATGCGCATCGTGCCTAAACTTCGTTTCCAGTTCATTCTCATAATTTTCTAATCGAGAAGAAACACGCACCCTCAACTGTCACCAATCTCAGGAAAGCTTCTTAAACCATCTTCATTAACGATTCTCGGATTTTTCCCGAATCATCTTCATTCGGCAATTTGCTTGAATTTCTCCATTTTTCCATTACGGCACTCTCTCCTCTCTTCAATAGAGCCCAAAGTGACTGAATTGGACCTTATTTTTACTCTCCTCTGCGAGGGCTTCCGTCTCCCTCCCCTCGCACCTCTCCTCATGTTTGGGTTATAAAACCCCCTGGTATGTTTACCGTTCCTTCCTCCTACCACGTCATCGATCCATCGATTGATGCCACGCTCTTGTTTTTGCGGCTTTCTGCATGTTCAGAGGTTAATCAGACGAAAAATTAAGCGATGAGGTTTCGATCCCGGGTATCGCTGACCCTTAAACCGCCTCGGGGATTCGTCCATCTTCGGAGAAAATGACGCGGAAAAATTAAATCAGCTCATTACCTTTTGTTCCTTTCCACTCGTTGATTTAGGATCCAGCAAAGCGAGAGCGATGATAAATTATGCGGCGACGCTTCGAAACGAGTCGATGTTATCTTAATTTTACGCCGCGTTACATTTTTACGATAAGATTCGTCGATGGATTTACGCTGCGAAATGGTACTCTGAATCACAGTAGGCGTTAATCCCAGACGTTACTTATTATCACCGTCTTGAAAGCACTGCCCATTCCTGCGATAGTAAATGTCACCCGTTAATAAGAGTTTTCTCTTAAAAGCCTATAAACCTCAGCGACGACCAAAAGCACGGAACGGCTCGTTTTCTTTTCTCCTTGTTCCAAATAAATCAGAACTCGGGAACGTTGCGCGTAGGGTAACAAGGGAACAAAGAATCTAATTACTTAACGCGTTGGGAAATTTAATGTTACGACCTACAAGGTATGCTTGGAAATTGCGGAAAATATATTGGGTTGGGGAGGCTTCGATATACCCGCATACCTTTGTAAATTATTATGAATCTTACTTCATGGTAGTGGGTTATTTATGTCGAATCGCTTCCTCGGTGTTATTAATGCGGAAAAATTTTTCAAAATGCAGAAGAAGGTCAAACTTTACTGAGGCCAAACTTAATAGAATCCTAGCATTGGCTATTGGCTCACGCAATCAGCTCAAAAGATACCCGGTGATATTTTTTCGAGAGAATGAAATTATTTGGCGAACTTGCTTCCCCAGTGGGGGAGATCTAAAATTTTAGTATAAATTAGTAGTTTTAGTTCAACATCAATGGCATTAACATATTCATTTTTGAAAACTGTGAAAAGATTGGGACGAATAGGATATGATGATACACAGGAGATGAATAAAATGCATAACCATTATTAAAATTCTGTTGATTCTTAGTTGAAATTTCACAAATTTAAATAGCACGAATTGGGAATATTAAAGCATACGAACCGACCGAATGGTAGAACACTTATTTTGCAATCGATTATTTGTCCTTAAATACCCAAAATTCAGGGTGAACATAGTTTGTCCAAAGAAGCGAAAGGGACCCTTTTAAACCCATAAACCTATAAATTTAGCCTTCTAACTCGAATATTCGGTGACCGACCTACGTCAAACGAGAGCATATGAAACAAACGTAGAAGAATCTCATTAGTAGGTTCAGAATCAGGGGAATTTCACTCACGTACAAACTCATCAATCTGACGTTGATGAACGAGCTGCTCCCGAAACCGAGGGTACGCGAAACCATCAATTAGGTAATCGCACAATTCGACTCCTTTACAGGACTCTAATATTCGGAGTCCCAGATATCTCGCCGGGATGAGATAAAAAGGAGTTCACTTCGTGTTTTGACACTCAATCCACAACAACAGCTCTTCCCCACGTAACCCAATTCGTCCGACCCGACATTTCTGCCGATCCATCCTGAAAAGTCCTCGGGTCTTAAACAATCATTCGATCATTCGACTTGGGCATCATCAAATCCTTTCCCAACAACCTTAACTTCGTCCGCAACCACTCTCCGACCCAATATACTTTCTTTTTCTCTTCATTCACTCTCTTCATTCCCGCCGTTCGCTAACCTCATTTCCTTTCCGTCCATCTTCCCCTTCCTCTATCTCAAAAACCCACGTACTTCCTTTATTCTCCCGTCGCCTCCTTTTCTCGTTATCACTTATTCTTCTCTCCCCCCATTATTTCTCCCTTTATCTCTCTCTCCCTTTATTGGTATACCTATCACGTTCCGTCTATCCCATTCTTCTTCGCTCTTATTTTCTCTCCCTTCCTATTATCGTTCTCTTTTTCCTTTTCTTTTATATTTAGCTTCCTTTATCCTGTGCATTTCTTTCATATTTTCCGCGTGTTACTGATTCCCTCATTCCTTTTCTTACCCTTTATCTTTAATCTCGCTAACTGTCTCTTGATTGGTTCTCTCCTTCTCTCCCTCATCGTTTCCCCATCTGCTTCCTTCCCTAAATGGGAAATATCCTCGGTATTAGTGTCGCATCCATCTATCTTACGTCGTTTGTCTTGCTGCGAGTCATTCGGCATTGCCTCTATTTACGTCCCTTTTCTCTCTTTTTAAATATCGCCCCTATACTATTTCCCCCATTACTGTTTCATTCACTTCTATTCCATTACCTCATTCTATGGAATGAATACTGTGATACTCTCCTCTATCTTAATCCTGACCCTAGCTTTTCCTCCTATTCTTGCTTCCTACTCGGTTCTCTCTTCTTTAGTATCTTCACTTTTATCAATGCCGTACGCGTTTGTTCTCTACTTCCTTCAACTACTACTGTTCGCTTCCGATGTCCTCTGATATCTTTTTCCCATTTCCTTTTCCGTCCCTTTTTCAATTAATACTCTTTACCTTCCTTTCCACTTTCATTGTTATTTACGCCTTCTAACTCACTCCATAGGGGTTTGCGTGATAGCCTATACCACGTTCCAGTTTTTCTAGCAATGATGGCTTGAAATGGGATCAGAATATATACATATTTCCCCATGCTACGAAAATAACTTCGTATTAGGCCGCATTTATGCAAAGTTTCACGATCGGATGAATAAATTACGATTCATAATTTTCATTAGAAGTTTTCATTAGACACCTACTGCTACCACAGTGCCAAGAAAAAATTGAAAGCAGCATAGAAACACAGAGGTACGAGGTTCCAATTCAGGTTGGATCATGGTCATCTGTGTTTTTCGTTTAAAGGGATTAGCTGTAAGTTTGGTATCGAAAGAAAATTTCGTCCAATAAATTCGCGATTTTTATCCTTGTCTTTATTATTGTCATTCTACATCATTTTCGCTTCCTCCTTCCGTATTGACATCGCTTTCTCTTGTCCCGTTTCTTTACTTCTATTTCTCTCTCCCTTCCCATTCGTACTCCCCATCTCCTCTCATTTTTTTTCATTCCTTTCCTCCGTTTTTCCCATCTCTCGTCCGTCGCCCACATCACCAAATCTCGATATCTCTCCATCCGCCCCTCCCGAAGAAACCTTCCGCCATTCCTCCATTCCGCACACACGCAAACACACACACAAACGCACGTTCGACCAAGAGGCCCCTCTCCGATCCAAATCCGCTCTAGATAGTCCCTGGCGTCAACGCCCCCTCTTTTCCTCCCACGTTCGAGATCGGATAGCCTCCTCTAGTCCCCCCTCTTTCCCTATTCCCGACAGAAAGGAGTTGAGATTGCAATGCGACGACCGCCCTATCCCACGAGCGCAGTTGTCTCGGCGCATTCGATGTTCCCCATCACGACCCTCTGACTCCTTCTGAGAAAGTAGGCAAACGGGAGTCGGAAAAAAGTCCGGAGGGAAGTTTTTCCCCGTTCCCAGTTTTATCCTCGCGTTTAGTGAGGCGTAGAAGATAGAAGAGGATTTTTATCTGAACAAGGAGATTGCTTATCGCCATCCGGACATTGCCCATCCTATCCGCGGAAATTTCAGTCCTCGCAAAATACATTCGCCGATGCACGGCTTCGAATTTCGCGCTCCTTGTTCTTCTCCTAATCCTCCCCCTAATTTTTAGGATCTCGTTTCTCATTCCGTTGATGTCCTTCCCACAACATTCACCCCGACCCTGTAATCCGTCACCGTTCGACACATCGTCCTTAACCGCTCCCTCGCCGCCCTTAAACCTCCCATTTCCATAAAATCTCGTCCCGTTTTTTTCCACCTTTTTTGTGGGCAGACTTTATCTCCGCTTGTATCGCGCTCCGGAGGGAGAGAGGAAAGAAGTCTCCTACGTTCGCCTCACCCACTTTCCCCCGCGTATTTTTTCTCTTCCTTCCATCTCGGTCCTCTCCGCCTATGGCGTTAATGACCCACGCCGTCGATACGCCCTTAAACCAAATAGCAACCTTTTACGCCCTCACGTGTAGTGCCATCTCACTCTTCCTCTTCCCGGCCCTTTTTAGGCGCCACACACACACTCCCCGGGGACTCTCGACCCCCCAGAACCAACCCCGAGGCCCGCGAAAAGTATTCGGTCGGGTGGAGTCAATTCACGCGCGAGGAAGTGCCGTTTTTCCGCCAGATTTCGACTCCACGCTCCGAACGGGGGCGATGGGAATTAAAAAATTCAATCCTTCGCGGGCTCTCCCCTACTTAATTACCGCGTAACCTCCCCGACCCCTCGCGCGCTCACGATTCGCTAAATTCATATTTGCGAGGTGATTTCGCGCGGGTGACGGGGAATTCGGGGCGCGGATATGAGGGCCTAATCAAGCCAAGTGAATAACGAAATTCGCCAACCCACCCCAACTCCACCTCGGCACCCCCCTCCCCATTCTTCGCTTTCTCTCCCTCGGCTATCTCGCACTTCCCCGCGCTCGCCCCAAACCGACGACTCCTCTCCGTTCGGATGGTGGTGCTTCTTCCACAAGAGTCGGCGTCGGCGGCAGGTGAGTGCTAAAGGCGCGTCGGAAAAATATCCCCGAGGATCGCGTACGACTTCCTCGTGATGAAAGCCATTAACGGATTCGGAAACTGTCGCAGGGGAGGACGCCCGCAGGGAGTGACTGATGAAACCTCCCCCGCCTTTTTGTTCGCCGCCAGTCCCTCTCGTCCTGCAGGGGAGAGAGGAGCCGCTCCGTGCGAGGATGTCCGTCTCTCTTGCAAGTGCGCGTGTTACCGGAGGGTTACCGGAGAAGGTTTACGGAGTGTTTGTGGGGTGGAACGTGTTAAGCGTGTGCTTCCTTACCATCTAGGTATCTGATTTCGGTGCTCTTCGCGGGGTGGGAAATTCGGGAATCGCTGTCGAGCAGTGATGAGGAGTTGTGAGGAACGGTTGGAGGAATGAGAATTTTATGAGACAGCCGGTGATTTTCTCAGGAGGCCAAGGTGCTAGTTATTGACGAAGTAACGCGGGACGTAAATGCCTCTTAAGCGGACGTCGAACGGTATCCACAGTGGTGAATATTTATTCGTGGACATCTGCATCGATTAGCGATTTCGACATCCCAGTGGTTAAATCCAATCCGTCTGTAAATTATTCAGCAAGTAAGCCAGTTGGAACCCCACCTCCTCTAGAATACAAAGAGTGGAGAATGAGACTCACTACACAGGATGAGGAGTGAGGTAGTTTGCCCTTCCTTTCCTCACCGAGTCAAAAATTAATATCCAGTAAGAAACGGCTATTGACAACTGAGGAATCTTGAAGATTAATCGAAATGAAGAAATATTGAAGCGAAATCGACAAATTTTCTGAGCCTTTGAGACGAATTTTTTGCCAAGATCCCTGCATTACGTCGGAAACTGTTTTCCTCTCACGCCGTATTTTATAGTGCAGGTTCGAACTGAATATTTGGCGAGCGACGATGAATTCCCAAGGTTTTGGGATTCCAGTGATTCTCTCCGGGATCCCAACTTTATCACGTATTCGTCGGCCGTAGCCAGGCGTGCGTTTGAGACGTGATCCGTGTCGTGAAATGCACGCTGCCCGCGACATATGTATTCCGAACTGTTGCTTTGAACCATTTTGCGCCACAGAGAATAGAGGTCTGTAAAGACGCTGAAATACTTAACCATAGTCAGACTGTCACTTAAAATGATTTAGCCGGTAAAATTCACAGTCGCTGGCGATGTCTTGCGAAAATATGACATGATGAAAACGTTAACTTCTTCCACACTTCCACATTGTTTATTAAAACAAATAATAACAAAGTCGACGATTTAATGTGAATTTTTAACAATTTGTTTTAATAAACGCAGTGGAAAAAGTACGTTTTTCTTATTCATCATGGTTAAGCCAGAGTTATGTGTTAGTAAAGAGAAAATTACCTCACTCCTCATCCTGCTTAGTAAACCCCTCACTCGTCATCTTCTCTCATTCCCCTCTACTTGCTCTTGTTAGTTTACGTTAGTGGGGATCAGGTTCCTTAAACTGAGGTGAATACTTTACACGCATATATGTCAGTAGAACTTCTGCCGCTTGACGTTGACAGCGTGTTTGCGGTACGTAAAAATCGCACGTCGCTCGTCATCAGTCCGTTAAACGCAATTATGCGCGGAATTAGAGGAAAGTGAGCAATCGGGGACGTTACTGAAGGACTCTCAATGTGGCGATTGATTTGAAACGATCTCCATAAACTCGAACTCAACCTCAATTTTATAATTTCCTTCAATCCCCCGATATCTGCAGGCATTCTGCGACGTAAAGCAGAGAGACGGATGCCTTTTCCACATGCGAAGAGAGTAGCTCACTCGAAACTCAGAAAGAAGGAGAAATTAAGAGCTCAAAAGCACCGACAGGGAGAATGAATTAGTGATGCCCCGCGCCACTTTCGATGCCACCTTATTTTATTGGCTTGTTCCTCTTCCAGACACTCCGTGACCTCGGTTTTCCTGACCCGATTAATCTGGCCAGCCTCGGAGGTTATGCGACCGCAGAAAAGCTCGAAAACTTTTGTTTGTAGACATGTCACAACCCCTTTAAGTCAGAGGAGAATTTGTTGAGCATATCTCAGTCGAGCCTGAGATTGAATTCTTTAAATGCTTTTTTTCTGCGGTAAATTTATCCTAAACACACAGAAGAACTAACTTTACCATATAACTTACGTCAAGAAAGGATTACGCGTAAATGTTTTGAAGAAATTTTTCCACAGGGACATGTGAAAAACATTGTTGACATAATAGTATTCAACTCACGTTGAATACCTACGCATAAATAAATTAATATTAATATTTCGTTTCTACGTTAATAAAAGACATTCTAATTCAGTTGAATATACTAAATAAAATAAAAACACTTAGTAACTTCCACAGATGTATTTTTTTTAAAGGCGACGTGTTTCGTCAATACATCGACATCTTTAGACCACACATTACTAAGTGTTTTTATTTTATTTAGTATGGCTCCACAAAGTAGAGCTTGGTCATACCAGATTCATTTCAGTTTAATATCTTTCTTAGTATTTAAGAAAGTGATTTGAAGGTATGTTAGGTCACACTAACTTTCTGATTTCTATATCATAGTGTTTTCGCCTGATTATGCCATTGCATTAACACATAGCATACAATTGTAGAATATTCTCTAATCTTCAACTACTTTAGAGCCTGATTCAGCTCTCGTCGATTTTCTCCACTTTAAAAAATTCAAACTAAATTTTTTTTACGTTTTTCTTTTCTTAATCATCGGATTCCGTTAATCTTCGCAAACTTTTTATGGAAAAGCTTCCGAAAATTCACACTTATATTTATTCGGATCTAATTTCCAAATATTATTCTGGGTACAACATCATGAAGTTTATGCGATATTTCATACGAAAGAACTGCTTTTCAGATTTCCCAAGGGTAACTGATATGCCTCCTCTCTCACAAATGCATAAGTTCGAATATATTAGGCCACAGCGACTCGGAAATCCATTCCTCCTATTCGAGTAGGATATCCGAAACACGTACGCGGAGGATCAGAACTTAGACATGACAAAAGTTTCCGATTCTCCAGCGGATTTCTCCAAGAAAGAACATGCGGCCGTAACAGCTTCGGATGCTGATTTTGCAGATTCCCGTGACCTTCTCCACGTCACTTTTTTGAAATCCAGCCAGACGATGGCACAAACTGATTCGAAAAGTAGAAAAAGCCGCGGGAGAGCGAAAAATCAACTGAGCAAAAGTACGGGAATAATTTGCGATTCATTTTTTCCGGTACGCGCTCCGAAAAGTGAAAGCGATTCCATGAATATGCGTGTTGATGCTCCCCATGAATTAAGTTTTAAAATAAAAAATCCGTTCCGCTGAAAGTCCGCGTGTCACATCCAGTTGTCGACGGATTCCGCTTTGCTGTTAATCGCTTCAGATTTAGTCCGCAACCTCGTTTCGGTTGACAGAGCCCTTTTAGATGTAAATTTATGATGCACTCAGCCCCGCTCGCAAATGAAACCCAAACCGACCAATAAATCCTCGCGTCACCTCATTTCTGTATTCTAATTCTTTCGTTTTCCATCACGGAACAGCTGCCGCTTCTCCGTCGCCGCACCCGGAGGCCCAGCGGAGAATACGCGAAGGAGTGAGGAATACGTGATCTCGGCGCCCGAAGATGACGTCAAGCGACGCCGCGCCGCCGTACTGTGGCGAAGGTTTACGCCAATTCCAGGTGAATGGATTCGAAGCGCACATGAGCGCTTAAATGTGGGAGCCCTGGCGGAAGCGTGATTAATGTCTGCACGTGTTTCTTCCGCTGATTACACGCTCGGGTTATCTCGTGTCAAACGAACACGCGAAACTCGCGGGAGTGTGACGCTGAATGGAGGAGTTTTAATAAGCCGTACGCCCCCGCCGCAAAAAAATGTGAACGGCTGGCAGCGAAAGCAATTACACTTGTTGGCCCGTCCACACTTATCTCGTGATTTACGCGGAGAACAGAATATGTAGAATGTAGCGAATTCGGGAAAATGGTTCTGCGACTGTTATGACGAATCTTCTGTGCCATGATGCGACGTCGTGTCTGGAATGTCTGGATGCATGTCGAATATCTTCCTTTTGAAAATATTCAATCGTAGAAGCCTTAAGTTAGTGGAATTCCGTAATCGGGATCATAGTAAAATAACTATGCGAATTCCACAAAACCTTTATTATCTCCAGTCAATCTGCTTCCTCCCTCACCCCATCCACAATTCCTTCTCCTGAGTTAAATTTTTTTGCATTTCTATCTTGTGCCTGATGATGAGCGGTTAGCTCGAAACCGGTCTAAAGAGAGGATTAAAGAGTTTTTGTGGACTTATTATAGTATATACGTATTATACGTATAGATATTTTAATATGAGCATTATTTTGAAAATTCTCACATATAGTCGATTCGTTTGATTTGTTGCGTTCACAATTTTCACAATATCGAGTATAAAATGGTTAAAAGGCAGTGATGGCTCAGTTAAAAAATTTTTCGTGTCCGAAACATCGTCGGTGGCTGAAATGTAATTTTTCAGGAATTTCCAAACCTGAAATACTCATATTAATTACCAATAGCTGTTAGTTTTACGCCACTCATTTCCCAGCAAGCTAAGACAGGAAACCTAAAATACATTGAGATACATTTTGTATAATTTGCTGGCGTGCGTACGCGCGCATCTTCCAATTCATTATTTTGCGGGGTCCGAAAAAAAACGGAAAAAATCTTAGTAGACCAAAAGTTTAGTTAACTGAGTTAATATTAAATTTAGTTTGCTTGATTGCCATTGAGAGTTGTCCTACATTTTGAAATCAAATTCTAAGAATAAAATCTGATTGCCCAGTTACCACTCATAAAAATCTTCATCCTTTGATGATCAACCCCTTTATCTTTAATGTTATTCAATCATAGATTCAAGATTAATACGTTCTACTGTCTTCGCGCCAAGGGAAATTTTCAAGCGCGTATATGTTTTGGTAAACGCATAATTTCCTCAGGGTCTAAACACCGAGGAGTATTGATTGAGAATGATTAATGAGCTTCACCAAGTAACAAACATGCTCGGATAGACTTGAATTGAGTGGAGCCATCGAACCGCTTAGCCATCCGAGTGGGGTTAAATGATGAATGCTATCTGTTTAGAGCGAGATTTCATTGATACTCACTCACTTCTCCAAAAGATAAAATTGTTCCACTCGTTAGAATAGATCACCCCGGAGAAATTTTGAAGGAAAGTTTACACAAGGATTATTTAGCCGTATAAGCTCGATTACCGTAGAAATTTCATCAAGGCCAGCAAGAACCCCTTAAATTAAACTTCCCCTCTTTCTTGTAAGAATTCAGTACTTCCGCATTGCTATCCCTATGCAGATCGTTGTCTGCAAAAAGCCAATGCATTTAAATGAGGCTAATCATATTGTTTTGTTTATACATGCGATCAGATAAAATAATATTTCGTGGATGAGAAACGTAATGCTCTGTTCGGAACAATAGTAATTTTAGTTGATATAACAGAGAGGGTAAAGGTACTTATCAAGTTAATTAAGAATTAATAATTATACTTCATCAACAAATGCAAGTGTATAAAGTATTATTATTTATTCAGAAAATTTATGGAATATTGGTGGAAAGTGGAACTGCAGAAAGCCGTAGTTGCCCAAGTGCCACATTTCAGAGATCTTGATTAAGATTAGATTATATTTCTATCTATTTTCTTTAAAGAGAAAATTTTCAATGGAATATCGAAGACTGCTGTAAGAGACAAATTCAAAAAGAATTCTAAGTAAGAAATTGATCTCCCGCGATAAAAATAAATCCATCACATCTGCAATATTACCTAAAGGCATTCGCGTTCTTCCCTGAAAATATTCTCGACAATTTTATTCATAGACAACCATAGGTGTGTAAAACTAGTATATGAATAATATGTAAAGAAAGGAAAATTGGGATACGGCTGTTAATAAATTAGAGGTTTAAAATCTCCAATGGCCGTTGTCGGTGCTCCTTTTCTCATTCCCCGGTATTCCGAGAAAACAAGAAAGGACTTTTTGGGAGCACTCCTCAAAAAGTGCGGTGTTCTTTTTTGCTTTCTCGGAATACCGGGGAATGAGAAGAGGAAATATGAATAATATAATCCCCTCTAAATAATAATGCCTGTCGGATCTGAATGGAATCAAAGGTATGAAAACTATCTTCATTGCCGATGAAATTAGCTTTGTGTCCATTAATCCCGTTCTAACTAAAATTCCTCCCTGGCCTTCAATTTCGGCAATAAAAATTGAAAACACCCCCTTTAGAATCGAGTAAGTAGGTCAATGAGCACCAATTGCATTTGGAGTAGTATAGTTGATAGCAGATGCTCTCTTCAGAAATCATCCCACGCAAATGCCGTGGATTTATTCATCCTCGAAATGAGTTTTCACATTTTCAACGTTAGATTCGCTTCTATTTTTAATTCACGAGAAGTAAACTCAATTTTAACACGAGAGTACGAGGAGGATTTGGGAACATCGTGGTTTTTCGCTAATTCAACGTCATTTATTCTGTTGTCTCACGCAAATGTGTGCTATAATTTCGGAAGAGTGAAATTTCAGCGAAAAAAGGTGAAAATCCGAAAACTCGCCAGAATTGCGCATTAACATTTTTTAACGCCACTCTATCTGGAAATTTGTACACCAAAATTCAAATTAAATTGTTTGATAAATGACATTGCTCCGGTTAACTCAAATCCCAACAAAAAAGACAGCGGTTCGTTGATTCTGTCATCATGGGATTTTAAACTGTCCAAATATAACATTTTTAGTGCCTTTTTAAAATTTAGATTCTGAGTTGATGTATGATGACGTTTAATTTCATGCCCATGTAAATTTCCACTTCCATAGTGTCACACGCCAAGCTTTCTGAGAAACATTAAATCCAAACGTAGATAAAAGAACACTGAGTAAGTTAGCTTTTTTGTTCATTCAAATCACGTCAAGCGCTGTATAATTAAATTAACTAATTTCTGTTGAATTTTAGTAAAAAATCTATTGATACTAGTAAGTATACATAGGAGAAGAGACATGCCCTTATAACTTTGTTGGTATCGATGATCCTACTGTTAGATATTATCATCTACAGTCTTATCTTCCGAGACTAAAAAACACCACAAAAACGATCAATGATTAATTAGAGAAATACAGCCTACTCGCAAGTTATATAAAATTCCAGTTAAATACATTCATAAACATTTCTTGCCATTTATTGTGGATTGTGGTCGTGTCTTCCTACTAGTCAAATAGATAAAAAGTACAAAAATGGAAAAAATTGTAAAACTTTAGATTAATTAAAGCTTGATGATATTTCCATGGGAATTGTAATAATTTACCGAAAAATCGCCTCACCAAACTACAATTACTTTAAAAACTCTGCGAAGCTGTCTATTGCTTTAAAAAACTCAACTAAACTTACTATGTCTTTTAAGGAAACAAAAAAGAGGTTCTATGGGACATAGCTTAGAATATACCATAAGCTATTGAATATATATATATATAGAATTTACTAAAATATTTCAAATTTTCAATGAAAGAGGAATTAAAAAATAAAATAATAATCTCCATATCTAATTTCTCAATGCATTTTAAGCTTGAAAATAATCCGCCGAGGAGATACCATAACAACTGATATTGATACCCACTTTGGAATGTTGGGCTGTCAGTATGATTGGATAATCCAAGCTAAAACGAATTTATGGTTTCCATCAGGGCCCCTTCTTATCGTTCAAGATGTTGTCAAAGTGTACGCAGTATTTGTCCATCAAGTGATCCATTCAAATGCATCTTGAGTGCGTTATGTTCGAAGAGAGGTTTCAAGTAGTTTCCACTTTCATGTCTCCCTTTCGTTTCACCCCACTCCCGCTAACCGCATTATTCACTTTCAGTTCTGGTACAGACAATTCCACGGACCGATAGCCCTTGTCATATGCGTTGTCGGATGCGTCCTCAACACCATCAACGTGGCTGTGCTTTCGCGGCCTCCCATGAGATCTCCAACCAACGCCATATTGACAGCTCTTGCGGTCGCGGATCTTCTCGTCATGGCAGAGTGAGTCATCCTTGTGGGTTTTGTCGAATCTGAGAAGTTGATGTCTCGAGGGGTCTCAACTCTGTTATTAAGAGCCACTAACATGAGCGAAAAGCAGACAGATCTAAGCATCATCTAAATGTCTGCAGACATATTTAACAACGTGAAATGGTGGCCATTGAAGTGAAGCTCTCTGGAAGATAAGATAACATTGCTGACCACAACCTTCTAACGCCAATAATTTCTCAAAGGCATTTGCTTCCTTTCTGTTTACTATCTTCAGATCCCCGATGCCTCTGAGTCCACTAACGTCCCTCTACAGAGTATTTGAGAGATACTTTAGATTAATTGAGTGTCCATCAATGAATATGGTGCATTATAATAGATTCGTCTCAAATTCTCATTTTACCTATTTCTGATGTTGCATATCTAATAAATAGGAAATTATTCTTGCCTGACATTAAATGGGTTCCTTTCATTCATTGAACAAATTTGATATAGTTAGAAACGAATCAATCAATTGGGATCAATTTGTCGACGTTTGTATTTATAATTGTTCCTAGATCTCACAATCAAAGCAAAGTTTAGATTTCTCGTAAATTACGAGAAAGTGGACTCTAATGTTCTCTAGCATTAAAATATAAAATATAAAAGGAGAAAGATATCTTAGAATGTATTCAAGCGTAATATTTTCGATGTATATTCTCGCAAATTACTCATTTCTTTAGGGGAAATACTGTAAGAAATTTTTCAGCTTCGTTTTTATTGTTAATGCTATTCTTCGATTTCATTTTTAAGTATTATAGTTATCATAAATTTGCTATATTTAATATTCTTCGAAGTAGACGTGAAACCTTATCCATATTTTATTATATTTTAACATCTGCACAGTGACTAAGAGAAGGGGTCTTCAAAGTGCGACTCGGGAGCAATTTGGTGCAGCTAGGGTTTGTAAACAAAAAACTTACTTTAATAAAGATATCTAATAATTCAACTTTTACATATAATTTTAATGCATTTTTTAATATCTGTAACAATATACCTGTGCCTCTATAAAATGTTTGGAATTATTTCAAGGGGAAGGTTTGGATTTTCTATCTCACAAGTTTGATGACCCAATCCGGACTTGTTTATTACTGATGACTGAAGTGTATGCAACACACGCAACTTTGTTGTTAAGCCAGTTGCCTGAATGCCAGGCTGCGCGTTAAGTAATTGCCTGGAGATAAAAGTCGACTGCATGGATCTTGAATGCACGATTTTATCTTTGAAAGCCATTCCTTATAGTCATTTCTTCCATTAACTTGGTTTCATAAGTTTACTGGAATGATTCTATTTGAGAGATATTTCTCATATATTGGTAAAAATTTCCTTTTATGATTATTCTTTTCTAAGTATCAACTTTGAATTCATATTTTACTTGGTGAATTCAGCTGCATATGTCGACACCCCTATTAAAAGAACGTCACTGAATTCTCTTTGCAGATATATCCCGTACGCGGTCTACTTGTACCTCGGAACTGTGCGTCCTGCGCACAAAAATTACACCTTCTCCTGGGCCGTCTTCGTTCTCTTCCACTCCCATTTTGCTCAGGTGAGACTCCTGCTCCCAATGCCATCCAAAATGATACCCCATCAAGTTTCGCCCCATTATATTAAACCAGTTATCAGTTACCGTCAATGCCGTCTACGGAAGAAACAGATCAGGTTCGTTTGGAATAAGCTAATTCGTCCTATAATAAAGTACGAGACGATTTTTAACCTTTTACAGTCCAATGAGTCTAAATGGAATCACGTCGTTTTCTTGACTCTATCATCAATTCATATCACCCGATGAGTCCATTTGGGTTCTTAGGCTGTAGTACAGTCCTGGCCAAAATTAACGCAGCACCTCCCTAGCGATCCTTACGGCCGGTGCTGCGTTAATTTTGGCCAGGAGTGTACATAATTCCAGCAGCAGTTTTAATAAATCATCGTTTCTGATGAAGATTTCTGTACTCATGCTCATGAGTTATCATCAGGGCGTATCGCTGGTGGTGTTGACGTTATTAAATATGTAAATGTATTATATTCCACTGTAAGTGGAATATAATACATTAAAAACTTAAAACACTTAAAAACTTTTAATAAAGTTCAATATAGTATGTTTAAGGTTTTAAGCAGTCGCCCCGAAAAATTTTTCTTCTAATTTTTTTCGCTAAATGTAACTTTATTCCATTTAGAATAACGTCATAAATTTTGATTTTAATAGCGTGTGAAAGAATTAAAGATAATCTGCAGATATATTACACTTTCATGATCCTTTCAGAGGAAAAAAATAATTATATTTCTACATTTTCACAATTCTGACCGGAAAGGGTTAAACTAGTTTCTTCCCTTCCACATATTTTGAAAGTATTCGGATAATTGGAAGCTAGATATGATTTTCGGATAATAAAAGTCACCCATCCAAATATCTGAAAGTGCTTGGATTTAATAACTGAGATATTTACTTTAAAAGTGCCCCGAACGCATGCACTCCGACGCTAGATTCTTCTGATGGAAATTTCTTTTTTCTTCTAAGAATCACAAGTTTCCTAGCAAACCTTAACGAAAATCAACCGATAGTCGATACAACCAGGAACCACAAATTATAATATACATACGACCATACTTGAAAATGGGACGCTCGAGTTTTCACAAAACCTGAAGTTGTATACATCTGCGCTATTACTCCGTCAGCCGTTAAGAATTATTTAAGTTACCCTCAGGTTTTTTAAAGCAATTCAGAAACTTTCATAAAAATTTAGTTTATAAAATCAAAAAAATGGCCTTTTACTATCTTTGAAAGGGATTTATTCCACTATTGAAATATTCAATCGACAATTTTCGGAAGATTTGTCCCCATTCTTAGTAATATATTTTTTTAGGAATGCTAAGTAGGCTATTTTCTAAGTTATGAACTCCGAGCCACAGGAAACCTGAGGTTTTTATTCCTCGGGTAGCGCTTATGCGGAAAAAAATCAAAAATTATACAAGTCAAGCTTGTATTTTCTGTAGACTGAACAAACACTTTTATTGTTAAAGGAAAAATAATTTTCCTTTGGACGAAATTTTTGGTGAGGTACGGGACGAAAACTTGTTACGTATTCAAAGATGAACGGCAGTAAATAGCGCATAAGTTCGAAACTTGCGTCTCTCCGGGAGCGTCGCTTCTAG
Source organism: Sympetrum striolatum (assembly GCA_947579665.1). NCBI lineage: Eukaryota > Metazoa > Arthropoda > Insecta > Odonata > Libellulidae > Sympetrum > Sympetrum striolatum. Next base: position 84,159,865 of record OX388342.1, read on the forward strand.
AATTCTGTGGTTTTCAGCAGTTTCCGCGGCTCTAACTCCTACGGAGATAAGACTTCCATTTTCTGAATACCTTATGGATAAAACCAGAAAACCGACATTAGAATCGACAAAGACAGAGCAAACTTTAATTTCAAAATGAAGGAAGAAAAAAATGAAAACTACATTGAGGAAGAAGTTATATTCAGCGAAGATCTACTGACTTAATTCAATCAAATTTAGAATCTGCTGCAGTCCCTAGGGCTATGTTATAAACGTCATGGGAACTCGTCAAGGACGTTGAGTTAATACGGCAGAAGTAGGAAACAGAAGCGTATGAATTCTTTATCGCTTTCAAAGTCCTCGTGGACGGAATCCTTACGGAAGTATAACTGGGATATCACATTTGCTTTAAGCCTTAGAGCACATAATCGTATGTGAAGTTAAATAATTCATAGGTATGGAACGAATGAGTAGGACTCTTAAATGAAGTCAGTCCATTCCATCCTTCTATACAATGAGAACATCTTCTCCACAAAAATCATCCCATAAAGCGGTACGGCTTTCCTTAAGAAGTTACAGCAAATATTGGCATCACAAAGGAGTTATTTAAAGGAATCGGAAATTCTCTTAAAATGAGAGCCTATGAAAAATCTCATCGGATTCCTCGAAAGAAAGCTTTTCCTTGGGATTCTCCGAAAGAAACTTACTTGTTAGTCCTAATACCATAATACACTTCATACCATTTTACCTCTATGCATTGGTCCTTGAATGAAAATAACATACTAGCTATTCCTGAAGTAGGCGACAATATTAATCGTGACATCACATATTCTAAATCTCTCTAAGATACTTTTCCCATTCTGCAATGTTTCTCGTAAATATTTTTTTATTAGTGATTGCTTCAAGATATTAAATTAGAAGCGACAAACGTTAATTATTCGGAAAACATCTACCTTTCAAGTACAGATTTTTAAGGATCAATTTTAAACTTGAGGGCGAAGTTCGTTTACGAATCAATGCAGCTATATCTCATAGTCATCTATAGCTCATCAGTCATGCATGCATCGCTAAATCCTTTTACCTCGCTTCCCAATAATGTAAGCGCAGGATACACATAAAAAGCGTTTCCAGTTCAACTCAGTGCCGCTTTCGCATTACTTATTTTTAAGCGTGTTCCAATGTGGTGTAACATCAGATATGAAGATCATTATCAACATCCCTAGTTTACTTCTTCCCGAAAGATGGATGTGGGCCAGAGATTTGGCTTGCTCTAACATGTTTCACGAGGTTGAATTAAAGTTGGAAATACTCTCGGGAAGTGATCGTTTCGTCATAACTCACCCGATTCAAATACATGCCTATGTCTTCTAATGGAATGTTATTTTATTAGATTTATGACACCAAATAGAGTATACAGCAGATACATTTATGAATAGTCCGCAAATTACGGCAATTTGTTCTTTGAAGAAATAGCTTATTTCAGGAGAGTGAATTGTGATTGAATGGATCAAACATTTTCAATCAAATCAAGCCTGCTACCCAGAAAAACCTTAAGGAGAAAAAAAATCATTTGAATGGTAATATGAAAAACATCTCTAGAAGCAATCAGAATGCGACGGTTTCTCATCGATGATTCAGGTTTATTTAAGTTTTTGTACGTGCGACTAAACCAACTGTAATCAAAATCTCGAATATATAATAATTTCTTCATTACTGTGGTGGCAAAAACCACTGTAGCTCCACAGTCAATGTAACGTCAGCATGATGTAAAATAAAATATTTTTGGATAAATTCATTCGAAGAAGTCTAAACTTGGTGGAACTCGGTAATCGGGATCATACTGAATAAAAACTGCAAATTCCACAAAAACTTCCGAAAAACCTTGTTTTGGCGGAATTTGCGTTTTTTATTTAATACGATCCCTAGAAGATTTTTGTGTAATATTTTTAGAGCAGTTATTAAGAGAGAATAATTACCTAAGTATGAATTGCAGGTCTTCCACACCGTATCCATATGGCTCACCGTCATGCTTGCCGTGTGGCGTTACATCGCGGTGGGCCATCCATTACGCAACAGAGAGTGGTGCGGGAGGAACAGGGCTTACAGAGCCATCGCAGCCGCTTACATCGCCTCCCCGATCATCTGCTCTCCGCTATACTTCACCACCTCCGTCCAGTCCCATGTGATCTCGGCACCAACTCCATCTCCGCCAGGGGAAAACATCACTCTCTACATCGTCAGCCTTTCGGACCTGGGAAAAGCCAGGAACGAGCTCCTGGTCAACGTCAACCTTTGGCTGTACGGGATTCTCATAAAGCTCCTGCCTTGCGCCCTCCTGACCTTGCTTAGCCTGGCCTTGATCTTGGCCTTGGCCGGGACGGAGAGGAGGAGGAAGCAGGTGATGAAGAGGGGTGCGAGCACCAACGGGGCGCGGCGACAGAGTGGAGTGGGGCGCAGAGCCGACAGGACGACGGCCATGCTACTGGCGGTGCTGCTCCTCTTCCTTGCCTCGGAGGTGCCACAGGTTGGACCAAATTACTTTAATTCAGTAAATCGATAATATTAATTTATTAGGCGCGTAAGAATTTCTTTGGGATAAACCAAGTAAATTTATTTATTTATTAAACGCTACAAATAGAATTTCTTCCGGTGGCAGCCCCAACCATTGTCCAAGAACAACTTTATTCAAACCCCTATCCCTCACACTAGACGTTACACGTAAACAAATATTCCAAAATTGTCATCACTACTCACAGACAGGATTCGAATACCGTAAAACTACAACAAGATCTACCATCTCCCCGATACCCCACCAAAACATGTACTTCACACATATCCTCTAATCACAAAAACAACAGTTCGTAGTTAACAATGTTACATTTCGGGCCAAAATGACATTTCATCGTTCTCACATCGTCACGCATACAAATATCTAAATAATACAAAGCATAACAATATTCAATCCACTTAATTACATAAACTACAGCACATAAATTCCTTTCTATTTTTCTATAAGGGTTAAAAGACCCCTTCAGACGACATTTTCCATTCTTTGATCCCTCTCGAGATCAAATAAAGTAACATATATATTTTATAAAATAATGGAAATGAAACTTCTCGTAAACATCCACGGCTACTTTAATTTAGTGACATAATCACTTGATGATGCTACCTAGCTAGCGAAACATGTCACCAAATTAAAACGTTTCATTCCCATTGTTATGGCCCTCCAAGAGGTAACGCCTTAGTATTCTGAGTTTATTATAAACTCACATTCAACTATAGCGGATAAAACTGAGGTACGCGGAGATAAAAATCAATAAGATTAAAATCCTGGAGTTTGAAAGTACGTAAAACATTGACATTTGAGATCAGTTCGCTAGATTATGTTGAACGCCTGAGCAAGATTCCTGTTAGAAGCGAGAAAACGAATGACATAGTAGTAGAGGCAGTCGCTAACGTCGGAGGAGAGTTTTTTATTAAGATGTCGGTTGTTTTCCTTCTGTTCTGAAGGGGAGGATTGAAATGTTTACAAAACATGGGACGATTCGTTGTTCTTAGTTGAAATGAGGTCACCCTAAATCTAGATTGACCTCCACATATTATGTTGCCCCTCTTGTTGCTGCTTATGAAGAAGGTTGACGTAGACTCTGCGGTCTGCGGCATAGACAATCTTTTTCAGTGTGTGGGCAACCCTATTTGGCCAGAGAGCCGGATCTGGGCCGAGGGCCGCGGGTTTCCCATGCGTAAATTAAGGAATGAATCTCCTCCTTTATAAATCATTGTATCTGGCGACGGAGCTCACTTTGCAATGAGCTTGAAAGATCTGGAATATATTTTCTTAGAATTACATCATGCTCGTGTTTATCGACATAGCGTTAATTCAGCAATACATGGAAATTTTCTGTAGAAATAAATCCTTGACTTGTAACAGCATAGCATATTCTTTAATAAGTACGCTTGATGGATAACCTTAAAAACATAATGTGATATTTAGGAAAACAAACATTTTTTTCTTGAATCACCCTCGTTAGGTGAACTCTTCATTAATCATGATGCGATTCCTCAAATGATCCTACATCGTTAAATACCTACAAATTCAGTCATAAATATACCTTATTATTTTCTTAGACAGAAATACGCGATCCAACATATCTTGGAGGTTGCTATTTTACCCAAATTTAATTTCTTGTTCATGGATACGGGCCCAAGAATCCACGAAAGTGTTGGTAACACGATTTCGAAAGCAGAATAAAAATTATCCTTCGCAAGGTTACTCGTTGACCGAGGTGTCATCATATCTTTCACGCTATATATTTACTACATGTAATGTAGAAGTAGTCTTGCATTGATTGGGTTTAAGAATCTGAAATGGAAATTATTATTACTTCAAGCTCAGCATAATTCTCCAGAATAACGAACAATGTGTTTACTTTTAGCAACAATGAGGAAAAATTGACACAAATATAATTTGTGTGACAAGATATGACAATAAATCATTCCTAGCATTTGTAACCATAGCGTAGTTTTCATTTATTCCCATCAAATATAGCTCAATTACCCTCTCAACATTCAATCACCACGCAGTACTGCAGAAATTGTGGTCGTGATCTATCGAAAACACTAATTACTTTTAAAGAAAATATCCTGGGTTCGATGCTAGGACGATACAAAAATCTCCCCTTTAAAATAAATTGGGGTAGTTTTTCATTATTTTTTTTGATGCACCAATCGAAATTATAGGAAGTTCTTGCTAGGCTGGAAGATGTATATTAAGATTAGGTTTAAGAAAAAATATAGATAACACCATACTGTTCCTGGGTTCGATGAAAGAGCACACTAAAATTTCTCACATAAGGAATATAAGGGAAAAGTAGGACGTCCTTTTAGGTAGTTGCAACCAATATTTCTGCTTCAATTTTCACACATAGTTAGAGATGGTGATCTTCTGTTGTGCTGTATAGTAAGTATCTCCAGGAAGACCCGGGTTCGATGCCGTACGGAAAACATATCTCCCATTTAAAACATATTGATTGAGTTTTCATAATTCTTTTGGAGTCTTTACCTTGAAGACAGATAGTTGACACTTTGCATGTGTATGTATATTTATGTTATTCTATAAACCATTTGCTTGCAGTACGCAAGCAGCATTTTACTCGCAACAGATAAAAACAAAGGAATTGACTTTCAAAAGAAGATTGGATGGTTTATCTGCTTAAATAGTACAGTAGTTTTTACTGCAAAGGACAAAGTGAGGAAGGAAAAGCTAAGAAAAATGAATGAAGCTATCAGTTCTATATGATTAACAATGCAATTTGAACAATATTCTAAAACATGGACGAAAAATAATATACAAACATTGGAAATAAAAATGTAGCGAAGAGAAATTGCTAACACCAGAGACGATAGAGGATAACACACATATTAATAACACAAATATTGAGAATAGAAAGTGAAAATAAGGAAATCAAGGAGCACAGAAGGAAAGAACATCTATATAGAATGGACGAATAAATAATAACGTAGAAGTAAACTAAGTAAGCCTAAGGAAGGAGATCCCCTGGAAGACAAAGAAAAAGATGAAGAGAGCAACGAGAAACACAAGCAGAAAGAGAAGAAGAAATTAACCTAATATAAATAGTTTAGTTTTAAATAATAAAAAATAATCGAAACAGATCAAAGTCGCTAAGTTTTCCGCAATCCTTGAGTTGAGAGTCTATTAAAAGTTGACATCAAAGGGCTATAAAATTTCCTCGTTTGGACCGCTCCTTAAGTCCGCGGAATTCTCTTGACGAGTGTAAATATCTCAAATATGAAGTTCGAATCATTTGCACCAGCTAAATAGCTCGACGTCTGAATTCAAGGAGCGTTGTTTTAAAGTGTCAAAATTATTCATTCTCCTAAGGATCTCGGTGTTTATGAATTCTCAAGGGTTCTGAAGGGTAAAGTAAATTAGAGTGAATTAGAAAGCAAACTTGGGTTATGATGAAATGTTTGAAAAGGAAGTTGAAAAAGAAACGACTGGGACGAAAGCTTGACTGCGGGAATCCAAAGTCTTGAATCGCTTTCATCCTGTTTATTTTCTTGACTACGGCAAAGGAAACTACCACGGAGTCAATGTTTCTCTTATCGCCTACATGAAATGACGAGCTTGCATAACCTTAAGCGAAGATGCTACATGAATTCGCTCTTTCATATCCATCTTGCCGAAGACGGCGTTTCCACTTTTATTTTCTGTGGAATACACAATTTTCCTCTTAACTCAATAGCATATTTCTAGGATCTCACCATCAGTCGCATATTGACGCAATGCGTAACCTAAGTACTTGAGAAAAACAACAACAAATGTTTCGACTAAATGTATTTCTTAAATCTTAAGACAGGACACATCTTATGGGCATGCATAAATTTCCGAAATAGATCCGACATTTGGTCTTCTTTTATTTAAAAATTACAAAAACTCCTGAAATTTTAGTGAATTTCGTTATTTTTGGAATAATTTTCATGGTTAGAATAAAAACTTTAGCTGTTAAATAAGTCACGGTATATAAGAATATTATGCACCAGAAAAATATAAATGCAGCAGAATCCATCCAAGTTTAGATGACGTAACATTGACGAAGTAAATTTGAAATAGTCTAATACTAATAGAAAATCAATTGCTAACGTATTATCTAATATATGGTATATTTGAATGCAGTGTGGACATAAAAAACTGGTGCCAGATAATCACCAGTCCCCGTCAAAGATTGACGTTTTTAGGAAGTTATCCTGAAATAGGTAAAATTTGTTGTTGCATTTCAACTCACCTAAGAAAGGTACGTGTAATGTTAAGAAAGGCCATGCGGAAATTTTTGAATCAGCAACTCTTTCATCAGCATACAACAAACCTTGAACTTCCAAGGAAAAGCATTTGCTCAATATAAGCAGCCTCAATTTCGGGAAATCTTTCCACAACACATCGCAAAGTGAAGGGTTAAAATTTGCGAAACGGAGAGAAAGGTAGTGGAAGAGGGGGCCCTTTAAACTAATGGTGGTTAATACATATCTATGTTTCTCCATATATGGACTATTTGATTTGGTTGAGAAAACCTTAATAAGTCATTATCTCCAATCACTATTAATAGCATTTCCTTAAATACTATGAAATTTAAAAAATAACTTCAATATCAGTTGTTTGATATGAATGTTCGTCATATAAAATTGCAGCAAATTATATTATACACGAACCATAGTCTATTTAAGAGCTAATGATTCCCACTGGAGGCAAAATATTAAGCATCTCTCAGTAAAATCGGCTTTAGTCTATTTGCCTACTTCTCAACACTTCCCTTTGATTTATAGAACTTGTGCAATGAATAGCAAAAATCACGATGAATAAGAGAAATATATTCTACATAATGAAACTATTTTAACACTTAAATAACCACCGAATTTTATAAAGCATGAAAATGTGATTTCTTGTGGTAAGAGATTGGCAAGCGTTGGTTCTCTCCTCCGTATATCTTCCACTAAGTACATACATGCATTCATCCTTCACTGCCTTATTGCAAAGTTGGTTATTCTAAGATGTAAAAACTTTTCTTTTTTCAGGGTGTTCTTGGTCTCTTGTCAGGAATACTTGGAAGAAATTTTTATAATTCCTGCTATCATCAGTTGGGTGATGTAATGGACTTACTAGCACTCACAAACGGTGCCGTTAATTTTGTGGTTTACTGCACAATGAGCCGTCAATTCCGGGACACATTTGCATCTCTATTTTGTCAACACATATCGCGGCAAGATAGTGCGTCGGATGACGGTAATGACAATCTTAGTCCTTTAAGCAAAGTACCAGCGGAAACTCCCCTGTGTGGAAAAACGAAACGGAACAAGAGGAGAGACAGTGGGGCAGCCGAGACACAGGTGACTGCTGTATAAGGTCAGGTAAGGGTTGGGCTCCTTATCTGATTAAGATATAGTTGGCCCTTTTTGAAGATTCTAGCTAATATGGTATTTCTTCCGTTTGTATCAGTTGTGACCCCATGAACATCATGAAAAGAGAAAAAGTGTAGAGCTCGTGGGACCACTAAAAACAGAAAGCAGACTCTTATTCACAAAGTGCGCGATGTATGTAATGATATTGATATAAAATTACGAATTCGACTGCTGATGTAAAATAATATACAAAAAGTTCCATGGAAGTGGCCTTTACAATGTGGATATCAATTACGCAGAGGGTAAACGAAACTCACTTGAATAGCTTTCGTAAATAATTTTGAGAAAAATTTCGACGTGTTATTTTTCTTCCATCATAATTTATTGTTAATGCATGGGATTCATAAAAACGCTTACAAGAGAGCAAGAGACTCAAAAGCAACAAAAAGTGAATTATGAAGAATTAATCTCTGTGAGAAATGACTTCGAAGCAAGAACAATATTCCTTCACTTGCAAGAGTTTAATACAACTATAATAATATAATCAAGGACTGAAAATTACATCAGCTATAAAATAAGTATACATGACTATGATTCTTCGAGGAAAATAAATGGAAATGTATGAAATATTTCTTAAGAATTCTGTCAATAAATTGAAAAATAATTGGAAAACCTACTTTTTTTCGATGAAACAGGTCATATCAGCAAAACCATACGTCAATACGCTACTTTCGAGGTATTCATGGTAATTTACATGTCAACTACATGGCTTCATAAATTCATATAAGTTTTAATAACTAATAATGAAGTTGTGGATAATACTCTACATCACCATGTGATACACATATATTGTGACGAGAGTCATAATGCACACTCATACAACATTCATTTTAGGATTAAATTCCTAATTGTAGTAAATGCTCATTTCAGTACTTGCTTCAGTAAATAATTACTTAATTACAGAAAAATTGAGAGGAAAAATGAGCATGAAAATATTGATATATACTATGGTGTAAAACAATCTTATTAACCTCGTTAGATAAAAATATAATGAATACACTTCACTAATTTTTTTCCAGAGGGTTTCTCAAAACTAGTGTACATACTTCTATGAAGTCTTACTTGAAATCTAATCATAAAACCAAAATTAGTTTTTTCGCTTGACATCATATCCTTAGTGTAATAAATTTATTAACTAGGAAGAAAGCAGCACCAACGAAATCATTTCTGTCATGATACGATGTCTTCCGCCTCATATAAGTTGCACGACGAAGATATTTCCGGGTTTCGTAACGTTGGATAGAAAACGTTCAAGTTTTTGCCGATGCTGCCGCCGGCTTCTTCTTCTACTTTTCTTCTCTTAAGATATTCTGCTCGGAAAGGCAGAAATCCGTGGTTCGATTCCCGGTTTCTTCAGACCTTTTCACTTCTTTTTACTCCTTGGATCCTTCTTCCTTCCGTTGGAACCTTTCTACTCCGATCGCTCCTCATTTTTTAACCGCTGGCCATTGCTAGTATTTTAATAGATTCGGGTATTACCTGCATTAAATATTTCAGTTCCTTATAGAATATTTTATTGGTTTTCATTTCGTATCCAGGATCTGACGAAACAACCACGTAAAGTCTGCGTTCTTTTTTATTCTACGGTCTGCGATGTTCATTTTTGCTGCATTGAGCCCCGTTCCCCAGACTCGTTTATCCAACATACTACATCCAGCACTCACATTCCATCTCATACACACATCGGAAGAGAGCTGAGAGAAAGCCGTTCTTGGCACTGGGGAGACATTCGCTAATCTAATTTGCCATCTTGAAGCTAGTTCTCACGTCTAACTTCCTCGAAGATCAGGAACGGAACTAAATGGTGATGCTTGCGGCTCCACGAACCGCCTCAATTTTTCTAAGCCACTATTTATCCAACTGTCTTTATTCAATTGGCAGGCTTACAATGCTTCAAAGCTTGGATTTGGGATATCTTAGACTAGTTCACTTATTTACATGCATGAAAATTTTTCTTCCGTTCAGGTATGTCCGTGACTCATAGCATTGCATTTTCGGGTGCGTTTGATATTGGCCCAGGAGCCTCCCTCGATTTTCATTGGCCCTGTTAAACTCCTCCATGGTAAAAAATAGCTCGAGAAAGTTCCTCCTAAAGTGGATCTGATATAGCAAAGAAGTGTGGACAGTAGGCTGTTCCATATTGTTGATGCATTTCTCCGATGCTTATTTCCCCGTAGCCGTTATTTCTTAGAGTTTCCGTATGGTGTCATTCATCAAGGATTAAAGACTCATCGCAAGATGTTGACGATGCGCAGAGGAATAATGTTTTTATTATAGAACTATGATGATGATGTTGATGGTGGTGATGAGAAGCTGAGTTTAAACACAGGCCGGTTTGCATTACTTTTTTGCAGAGAGACGGGCCCCAACTCACGTCCGTCATTTTTGTGACAGCAATCTAAATAAAAGTTATGCGTCCATTTTCTTGAACCTCGTCTGTGAATTGGATGGCCAAATATTCCGAGTCGTTTAAATTTTTCATGCCGAGGATCTTTGTAATCGCCAACCTACCATCCACGTACATGACCCATGGAGTGAATTTTGTACTCTCAAAGGAAATTTTGCCAAGTTTTTTCTCCTAGAGGTTGGCAATAACTGCAAATAGAGGTGATCCCAAATCTATCAATAATATCAATAATAAAAATTATGACGCTTCAAAGCAGCGATCTGCAGGCACGGAAGAGTCCCCAAGTTGTCCTCAATACGACGCTTATTTCACAATTTCCTGCTGTCTTCAATCTTCAGTAGGTAATTGAATCTGTCGGAATTCTTTGCATGTGACGACGTGCGACTGAGTAGTTGGGTCAGGTGATATATCAAACAACAATTACGATCAGATGTAGAGGATGCATTAGGGTTGTCACCTCTCCCGGAATTCCAGGAGCCTCCCTTACCATCTGAAATTCGTAAATTTAGTCAGCCTGGTACATACATGTAACCCAATGCATGAGAAATTTCACTATAAGTGACCGGTGCGCTCTAAAATTAAAATCCCTTCTCCGAATTTATCGCTATAATTCAACAAAAATGTAAACTGAATACAGCACCACTAATGTTCAGTTGGAATACAAATCGTTAGATTAGCAATGACAAACAACTGCTCGCGATATAACATTTATTGACTGAGAGAAAGTTTCCAGGAACTTTAGTCACATAAATAAAAAGTCTTCTGGAATCTCCCCAAATTTTTACCTTCAGAATAAAAAATATCCCGAAATGAGCCACTCACAAGGTGACATGTGACCCTAGTATATGTCCACAGGGTACCGAGGGTGGTTCTTTTTCTTTTCAGGGCAGGCATACAAAAGTTTGTGATTAGTTTTATGGTGGCACACTAAATTTTCGCATCGGAGTCCTTAATGGTCATACATGGGGATCCAGAAAATCATGGTAATTTTTCTCATTTAGACTTCATCTATAGGTATTGCAGTAGCATTATCATTATAGTACTATTTTATTTGCTGCCTTCCAAATTGAAAGGTCTACTGCAACATCAATATTGAGTGATCAATCAATAGTCAATAGATCTCACGGGAAGGATGATGCACCAGCTTCTTCCTCAAGAAACATTCAGAATCGACATAATAATATATTGCTCCTTTGTGTTGCTATATTGCGATTCTGCAAAGGCCAGGCATATCTTTGTAATGAATACTTTATGCATACATATCAAAAAATTCGTTGCAAATGGCTCTCATGAGAGATTACGTATAAATATGACAATAAATCAATAATATAAAACGTTAATGAAAACAAGGCTTCCAAGCTCAAATAATCATGGGAGTCGTCATTGAGCTAAGATAATTATTATACATTTTATCAATCTAATAGGAAATCTAGGAAAGAGAATTAAACTTGTTATAATTAAATGCCAGAATAGGAATTTGTAACTACAACTGTCATTGATGCAACTACTTAATTATCAGATTATATGTAAATTCATGTGCATAGGAATGGACATCTCCCGTAAGAAATCATCACTCCCAATGTACAGATTTCCAGATTTACCTGAGAAAGAGCTGCTTTTAATTTTTAAATGGTGGGGTGGGTGTGGTAAAGTGGGGTCAAATTTTCTTTCCGATTTACTTTTCTTTCTTGCTTAAACATCTCTTTTAAACATTCTTGTTCTGCGCATTTTCCCCACTAAATATGTTACAAAAATAATTCATTTTCATTCTTCTATGTAGTTTCTGGATGAGTTTATTTTTTACCCCAATTGATTGGCAATGAAAACTTTTCTTATGACATTTTTCTTCATAAGATGTTAATAGCAAACAATATTACAAAATTAAACATACTTCAACAGTCAAATATTTTGATGCTTATTTACCATAATTTATACATAGATTTAAATGTGAAGTAGTTTTAGAAACCTCTCAAGCAATTAGGGGATATTAGAGGCTGTGGTTCCAATAAACAAGTTAATTCTATTTAGATTTTAACCCTTTGGCTACCAAGGTATTTTACATCTTCTCTCCCAAGAGGGATTACCCCAAAATTATTTTATGTTCTGTTTAGTTTCATGGCTAAAGCAATAACACTGTGAATTTATCTTAAAAATGAATGATAATAGATAGATAAGTGATATTTGCTCTAGAGAAATATCTTTATTGGCAAATTTAATTAAAAAACAATAACACTTCAAAAATCTTCACCACGTGCCTTTCAAATACTTATTCAACTTAACTAAGTTATGTAAAATCATATTCTGAATGGTTTTCATCAACATTTAGAAATCATTTCACATTAGGAGCACTTAGAGAAAGAATGGTCTTGCTTTTGAATTTATTTCTAGCTTTTCTATCTTCACCTCTTTTAAATGGAGAATATCGTTTACCAGCAAGGTTGATTTATTAAAATAACACCAAAATTGTGTGTTTGATGAAAAAATATGCAAAGAATAAAATTATTAGATCTTGAAGAGCAAGTACATAGACAGATGAAATTATTTTAAAATGTTTTAACCTAAATAAAACAGAAAAAATATCTCTCGGGTTTTTTAATAACCCCCCTTGGCAGCCGAAGGGTTACAGAAATTTGATTCTAATGCCAGCATAGCTCAGATAACTGTTCTATTCAATCAGGTAAACTTTCGTGTACAAATCATCACTGAGAGATTTCTTATAATAGCTTCCAATCAGTTTAACTTCTTACAAGATTGTCTGGCAAAGTTATGGCAGCACAAATTTTGGTATCCTACTTTTACTTGAAAGACCTCCCCATCAACTCACTTAGGAAAGAAAGCCGTATAACATTATTGTATAGTAATCTGAAATCTTGTTTCCATCATTGTTTAAAAGATAACTAAAAATCTTTTGTTTTCTTTCAGGCACAGAGTGGTTTTGTACATAATATTTTTAAAACTGATTTACCAAAGATTTATTGAGCTTGTAATAACCAAAATGATATCAAATAGCTGATAAGAAGAAAAATTAAGGTATTCGCAGAAGTCAAATTAAGGAATCTTCTGCACAACATAAAATGAAAGCAAAGAGCTAACTAAAACTCATCTTATAACGAATTTATAGATAATGATTGGCTAATAACACAGACCAACCATAAATAATCATAAAAGCATGAATGAGACATGCTAAAAGAGCAGTTGATCATTGAACCAAAATTATTTTCACAAATTTTATTTAACCACTTCCATAAAAAGCTTTAGAATCCATACGCTTCACCCAGTGGTTCTGCTGATGCTAGTAGAATCTCTGGAATACTTCCTTTTATAGGCTCTGGACAAGGAGGAAAACCCGCAGACGGAGGCACCAGGTACAAGGGCTACTTTGAGGCCCCACCAAGAGATTACTCATCAATTTCTTGAGTTTATGTCAAGGATAGAAAGCTGTATTTTTTAAAAGTTGAGGATAGTAAGTAACCCCTCAATAAAATGTGCTTTTATAAATAAATGCCCTTTTAATATTGAGGCCTTCAGCTTGAGTCTAGTGCACCCAATGGCAAATCTGCTCTCACCTATGGAGCCTTGTCATTTTTCTCATATATTCCTTTAAGGAAAAAAATCTCATCCCTTACACAATCTGTAAAAGCGACAGTAGCAATGGTCTCCATAAGGTTTGATTAGTAGTTTGTGCAGTCCAGTATTCCCAAATAACTACCTTATAGAATTCCTTCTTTTGCTCCTGTAAAATCTTTGAGGATGATGATTTTTCCCAAACTCTCAAAGTTCACAAGTTTTCAGTTGAATTGAACTGATCCTGAGCTTATTCCCATTTCTAGAATGATTTCCTGAAGTGCCACTTTAAAGTCCTCCAAGACTGCAAGCCAATCCTCCTTAGTTCTTCTGCCAGCTCTTTGTCTAACAAGGTCAATCCTCAGAATTTATATTTACACACAGGTCAATTTGTTCTAACATTAATAAATATCTATTTTAAGATGTAACTGTTTATGGTAGATTACTGAATTCATACTTCAAGAGTAGTTGTGAAAGTTTTCTTAAAATTTACTAAATTTCTTAGTACCAGAAAAGTTCTGCAAAAAAGATCATATATTTGATTTTAAGATTTACGAGATAATTACCGTAATTGATGGCATATAAGAGGCGCCCTCATTAAGTTGGCCACTCACAAGGAAAAAAAGTTTAAATAGTCCGTGTGAAAGCGAGGTACCACAATAACTTAAAATGTAGTTTCTTTTAGTTGTCACGTTTCGTAAAAGCCAAATATTAACACAATCATTGAATGCAATTACCAAATAGGTAGTATAGACCATCTGGGCTAAAAATAGCATTCAGTATTGAAAGTTGATCAGCGGAGGTTGAACCTTCACATATAAGACGCAGGGAAACTTTTCCAGACAAAATTTAGGAAAAAAGGTGCGTCCTATATGCCGTCAAATACGGTAATTAGGCCAACACTCAGCGAAATAAGGGATATTAATGGTGCTCATTGATTAGAGACTTCTCACCAGTTTCAGTCAACCCTTTGTCCCTCCTAACATCTTATTACCTAATCTCTTGTTTCTTTTTGGTGACAAACCCTCTAATCAATGCCAGAATTTTAATTTGAGCTCCCATCATATTGCATCCACCAGTGTAATTAATTTCATACGAAACTTGTCACCAAATCATCTGATCCAGCATTGATGGGAATATAGATAAAAGCAGTGATTCAGATTCACATGGTAACTTCTTCTCCCTCGCAACTGAGTCATTGGTTATGAAGCATGTGCATGAAAAACATCTTGAGAAAGCAATTATCTCGATAATCTAATAATATACCATTACTTTTAACAATTATTGAGCAATAATTTTCCACGTTTATATTAGAGGATGCACTTGGGTTATGGTGTATGAATCAATGAAATTATATTTTTAATGTAAACGTACATTAGCATAAGGATTAAGTTCCATTCTGCTACACTCGCTGCTCTAAGATTCAAGAGGACTGCCATTTAATGTTAGAAATTGGCTATAAAGAGATTGCTTTATAACAAGTACTTCCCCAGTTTTTGTCAGCTCTCATTATAATGGACTTCTACTGTATTTAAATAAGTATTAAAATGTAAAGAAATATACTCCTTATGTATTTGAAATTAGTAATATTTTGCAGTGTGTATAATTTTGCTATTTCAGATCATAAATGTACATGTACTTTATCTTTGCTAAACTAAGCTCTTGAGTAGTTCTTATTTAACTTAATTTAAAATTATTAGAATTAAAATAAGATTTAAATTATGCATCTTATACTGAATGCTAATCATGCTTCTACTCATTACTAAGTCAGTTCTGTGACTGTTTCATTATCCTAACTGTTTTCTATAGGAAGATTCAGCCAATTGTAAACCATACCTAACACAAACCTAATCCAGTAGTATTGTTACCTATCTGCTGCTTTTAACTAATTTTGGAATTGGCAGAAGCGATTAATTATAACTTTACAGTAATATTCTTACATTTCGTAGAGGTGTTACTGAACCACATAAGCATGGAATAATAGCACACACCAACATACAAGAGGCATCAAAGATGAAAATTACTTTTACTAAGTGATAACGGAATAGTAATCGACTCTGTGGTATTCCATGAATGAATAAAATACAACCACTTTTCTAGAGAAACTAGTAAATTATATTTAATATTGTATTGTGCTGGGTGAATATGGAATAAAATTCACCAATTTCTCAGGAAAAGTAGTTTTACTTTATTCACTGTTTATTTTAAGTGAATTAGGAGTATGTAAAACTTTGGTTAATGAAAGAATAATAACAATCACTACAACAGTTTATTACAAAAATATTTTTAAAATTATAAAAAGTGTAAATTCCGTTCAGGTTAGTAGTTCCTGTCATGGAAATAAAAATATTCACAATATTTGATGGAAATCACATTTCTACCTAGAATATTACACAGAAACACTTCAGTCAAGATTTTATCTGCTTTAACCTCTACTAAATTTATCTCATCTGTAGAGCACTGGAAATGTACACATGCTATAAAAGCTACAATGGTTTCACTCCCACAGACCTCTCAAAGATAGATTTAAGACTATAAAAATCTCATATGCGAGAAGAGAATACATCATAACGGATTATAATACATAATTGAGTTCAGAGGAATTTACATGCAGGTAAGTAACAAATCTTAAGCTAAATAGGCAACCCAAAAAAAATTGATATTCTTCAGGTCTATAACAAATTGTAACAAAATCATCATAACCAATCTTCAAAAACAAAGATTAATGTATTTTCAAATAAGAAATTCATTAAAAACAAATTTAAAAAACCTTCAATGAAGCGGTGATATATCTTACGTATAAACATATGTTGTAGGAAAATTGCTCAGCTGTATTATTATTGCAGCAATACAATACTATTTATTAGTTGATAGATTAAGCTGTAGAACTAACAAGATAAAATGGTTCAAAATAAGCACCATGTATAAAAGATATATCACATCACAAACACTGATTTTGTAAAACATCACATAAATGGCAAAGAAAGGTAATTGGTAGAGTATCAGCAATGGAAAATTTTCATCAAACCTAAATCTCTATAACAACAACCTCAGATAAAAATTGGGTGATATAATCCTTGGGTTCCTTCAAATATAATACGCTCATTTAAATTTTATGTGAAATTATATATTGTAGAAAACTGTAAACAAAGTTGCTAGCTCATACTCATCAATTCGGAATTTTAAGGATTATCTTTTCCAATGTTTTAAAATAGCTATCGGACACCTTCAAGGTAAAAACAAACACCATTAATAGAGTGCCACATACATCATGATTAGGACGGAACATTTTTAGAAACAGCAGCTCACTGGAACAGTTCATTTTGCTTTATGATAATGGCAATGTGAAAGAATGAGAAAGAAAAGGTGTTGCATTGGATTTAATCCAATGCCTCAATCAATAATCAAGCAGTCTCGTTTAATTACCAGCCATGAATCAGCAGCACCAGATTGTTCGCTCAGCATCTGCACGAGCTATAGAGGGTCCTCCTAATACATGCGGAAGAGATGAATCTTCCTCTCTTTGGTCATTGGCGGCTTGGTTTCCAGGCTTACCTTCATACACCTTTATACTAGTACGTGCCATGGGGTCTTCCGTGAGTTTTACAAGGCCCATTGCAACACTCAGGAAAATGTCTTCAATGCCTGAGGATATAAGCAATAATGTCATTATCTCACAGTTTCAAATGGAAAAATCTTAGACAAAGTTAATTTATAGCTAAAATTTAAAGCCACTGGAATGTCTATGAAGATATTCCGAGTTGATAACATACAAACGCAAACACAGAAGGATGAAAAAGTACTCCAAAATTTTTCAAACAATACTGGCACCACTTTTAAAGAGAGGAATTAACAACCACATTGATCCTTATTTTCATTCTTGAAGAAATAAAATATCTAAAAGGTGCTTTCAAAGTGATACTAAACTGTGTCAGAAATCTTAATAGTCAAGCATAAGATACAATATACTTTAGTACCTTGATCCTGCAAAGCTGATGCCTCGAAATACAGCCCTCCGATGGAAGACGCATATTGGTACGCCTCATCCCGAGGCACTTTCCTTTGCGAAGCTAAATCTACTTTATTCCCAACTACGCAGAGTACCATGGGTTCTTCTACATTTCTTTGAAGTTCTGTTTTACCAATAATATGAAAAAGGTTGTAAGTTTTCCACTTAGAAATATGGAGTTCTAAGACGAACACAATTTTAATAATGCCTTAAGTGGATCGGCAAAAACTATACCGATACTAATATATACAGGGTACGTATTTCGAATTAGTAAGAAACCGTGAGATGAAATATCACACTATTTGAGAAAGGAAAAATAATGAAGGTAACTATGTCTCACATTACTAAATATTCTGTCACACGTTACTCAACAAAAATATTTTCCAGTAACCCATATTTTGAAAATTCAGACAAAAACTAATTACCTTTCACCCAAGTCTTCACAGATGAAAATGTGTGGTATTGTGTTATATCAAACACAAGTAAAGCAGCATTCGCATTCCTGTAATACATTGGAGCCATTGAACGAAATCTCTCTTGCCCAGCTGTATCCCAGACCTAAACACAGAATTTATGATGATGAAAATGTAATGCATATATATATGCGATATTTAATTTAATTACATAACAATGATATTAAAACAAAACAGCCAACAACTGAATTTGGAATATGGCAGATAATACTATTCACTTGGAATAAAGATCTATAATTCTCAATTATTTAAAGAATCACTTACCTGAAGCTTCACCCGCGTATCATCTATATTTATTTTACAGGTAAAAAATGATGCTCCAATAGTAGGACTAATGTGATGACTAAACATTTTACCAATATATCTCACAACCATGCTAGTTTTTCCTACACCTAAAACAAGAATGATAAAAAATTAATTAATGTGAAATGATTTTTTTGTTATACATGAAAAGTATCCTGAATATATCGTAAAAATTCTACTTTCACATGAGAACGAAGGGAAATAATTACATAGATGTTGTATAATCGAAATTTTACCTTGAGCTCCAAGAACAACTATCTTTCCTTCGATGGTTTTCATTATCGCTAATACTGAATTCCTTTTTCACGATTGAAGCTCCGTTGAAAAAGGAAACGAATGGTTACATCTTATTATATAAAAATAGCGACTAAAAGGTATTAAGATGCCATACTTTGCCGAGGATTACAGCTGATAACAAATGAAGCGCAGAACTCATGACGCAGTAATGTTTCGCCTTCGAAAATGATTTGTTCTTAACGTTGCAAAAATGCAAAATAGGATTGCAGATCCTGCTCACGTTCAGCGAGTTCGATCACTGTATAAAATTATAATGAAACTTCATCGCGGTTTACCTCAGGACATGAAGACATTAGGTGATATGTACGCTCGAGAAGAATTTAAACGACACAAAAAGTGCAACCCTATGGAGGCTAATATATTTATGAATGAATGGGTGGTAAGGATTTATTAAGTATAGAAACCGCAATTTTCTCACTAGAAAGTTAATCAAACAATTCTGCTGCGAAAATCTGTCTATGAAATGGTTACATAAGAGGCCGGAGGATAATCTACATAAGAAACTTAAATTTTGTTTTTGTCCACAATTATGAGTGACACAGTTATCATCAATTTGAGGTATTGATATTTCCAACCAAGCTTACTTCTACCTTCTCAAGTAACTGTGACTACTCCGTTGATAAAACAACCTATTCTACATAATGCTGTAGCATCATACTTAAAGATATGATGGACAACTTTCATTATTTGTAGAAGATTTCATTTTCTGCCAAATTAATATTCTGATTCTGTATTAAGCTATAATAATAATTCGGACCTTACTCTAAACAGTGGGAAAGGTGTTTTCTTTTGAAATGTTACCACTAAAATTTATATACCTTTAAAAATATTCTGGTGACAATAATTTACTTATTTATTTCTAAGCATTATTATAAAACAGATACAGATAAAATGACACATATAAGGTTTTAATAAAATTTATCTTCTATTCACAGGTGTATGCAATGACTTTGAGCAAACAATTGGGTTTGAAAGGACCCAAAACTTCCAAACCAGTTGGGGCTTACATTCATGAGGAAGATCTTGAAAAGCTTCGAGCTGATCAAATTCAACAACTTTATGAGCTCATGCTTGCAGCAAAAGGAATTGATGAAGATGATAAAAGTAACAAGAAGGATAGTGACACATGATTTTTTTGTACGTTCTAGTACAATCTTCTTTCTGACTGATATATGCAGTACATAATAGGCAACTTGTACAGTGTGTGTGTTCTCAATTGGCTTATGTTTCGTATAGAACAGAAATTATATTCCTGAAATTTCACCGTAATATTTATATTTGAAATATATTGCAACTATCTAGTTAATCCATGCATGAGCTCATTTAGTTGTCAATTCATTGAATCACTCGCCATAATTAACATCAAATCACACCTCACAGGAAATCATTCATACTTGTACAATAAATTAATGTCTTGAATTGATTGAAGTTTTTGGCTCTGTACATTTATCAGAAGAATCTCCATCACCAACAGTTGAGATCTAGTTCCTGAAAGTAAGAAGTTAAATTTCAATATAATGATGATTCTTTGTATAATTATGGAATGTAACACTGAGAAAGTGATTTCAATTTAGAAAAGGGCTAATGGTACTTTCGTTCCTCTGAGCAGCAGAGTTATTAGCATATAAATCTTAAATGATCATTTATAAAAATAATTTCTCAAAGGTTGCAGATAGACTTAATTTAAAAACCAAAAGAGTTAAATAATTTAAAATGAGGAATTGAATTTATAATTCAAAATTTGGCAATATCCCATATACACATTTAAAATTAATTTGAAACTTTCTTTAAAACTCTCAATTTTGCATCATTTAATGAAGCTACACCCTTGTAATGTGTGCTTATGTTAACCATTGTGCTGATGAAATTATAATTAAAAGTCAATACTTCAATACATACAAAAATGAATCTGAGTTTGCCATGACAGACTCATCATAGAATATTCATGGTTACTAAGCAAAAATTAGAACAAGATACCTAGTAGGCCAGGGAAGTGCACTGGATGATTACCTCTTTAAATATTGTTTACAAACAAAAACCTTATAATCAGTGATGGCCCGATTACTGACGAAAAGTAATTGGGCTCGAATACAATTACTCAGACTGAAATGTAATTGATTACAATTACAAGTAGATTACTTTGGCAATTCACCACGAGCTTTGGAATAAAATAATTAGCACTCAAATTTACATGTTTTTTGTTACATTAATAGCTTAGTTTTAATAACCATTATTTAAATTTAACCTTACTTTGAATTTGTTGATCAAATTTTTAGCAACAAGTTTTTCCTACCATTTGATAGTATCTTTATAAATCTACAATATGACCCTCATTGTATATTTTGCCCTAACTTTTTAAGGCACTTCCTTTATCACTAGATATTGTAATAAAATCTGAACCATTGATTTGAAATG
The DNA here is from genome assembly GCA_947579665.1 of Sympetrum striolatum. Taxonomy (NCBI): domain Eukaryota; kingdom Metazoa; phylum Arthropoda; class Insecta; order Odonata; family Libellulidae; genus Sympetrum; species Sympetrum striolatum. The sequence continues at coordinate 84,181,289 of OX388342.1, forward strand.
GTGACCAATATTTTTTTCTCAATAAAATATTTAATTACTAAATCATTACATAAACTACTAATAGATTACTGGAACTCATTGTTCACCAAGCCTTGCAACATTGATTTCAATGGCAATGACAATATGCAGGAAAGTTAACTATGTATTGCCTTTAAAATCATCAGATAAGACAAACTTTGTTTAGAAAGTATTAAATCTGAATAAATTACAAGGACAAGCTTAAGAGAATCTAAGCATTAAAATAAGAGTAAGTTCTTATGCATATTGAAGAATCATTAAACATGGTTCCTATTACATTACTCTTTCTATGATTTAAAGTAGACATTTATGCAAATATTGGTGAACTAAGGAAAGGAAGGATTGGAGTTTGTTAAATGAAAAAATAAGACCACCAAAAGAGCCCCACGCCCACTTAAGAATTTTCTTACCGACGCACTGTTTGCAGCGTACAGGCATATTCATCACCAAACAACTGCTGTTTAATTCAAAAAATCTGTTCAGGTATGGAAACGAAAATTCCCTAGCTTTGTTTTCCATGCTCGTAATTATAATTCTCTACTTGTAGATTAAACTCGTAATTACTTCTCGGTAGTTCCCTTGAGGTATCAGAGCAAGATGACAACGGATAATACAGCAGGGAACGTGTACTTACGTTACAGGCAAGCCAGCTACAATGTGTGCCACAGAGCACCAATTACACTAAGTCTACAATCACAGGAAAGCAGGACATGCGGTTGTATCAGGGATAGCTCGACGCATTGCATTGTTTTTGAAAAGTAACGATTACTCAAGGTGAATTAGGAGTAGATTACAAGTAAAAATGACTTTTTTCTAAAAGTAACAATTACAAGTAAAAATACCCAAAATGTAATCGTTACCGGTAATCCGAGTACTTTTCCTCAATTACCTGCCATCACGGCTTATAACCAATAAGATAAAACCTCTAAATACAATATTGCCCCACTAGAGGAGAGTATCATATAAATTAATTGACTTTCACTTGGGAATTTTATGGGAAAGACCTCAATGCCATAATAATAACGAAAATTGGATATTAAAAAAACCTAATCAAAACCGGTTAGTGATATTTTTCTCACAAAAGAAAGGTTCTCAAGAATAAGGTTTAAAATCAGGTCTAGTAAAACCTCGGGTCAGGAAATGATTTTAAGAGCTCCAACTTAACCCATGCCCTACCTTAATAGCATATGTAAGGTACGTGTTACAAATTTGGGCAGGATATAATCTTTGTGTGCCTCTTCCATCAAATGATCCATTTAAGGATAAATTTTATAAAGGATCATATTGTAACAAGCCAGGCCAACATTACCTTCACTTGATTCATTTTTATCTATAGATCTTTAAAATTATGATTTTTAATCTAATGACACATTAATTCACTAATAATAAAATAATGATAAAAATGAATTTCCAAATACCTCATTAATCAATTTCATGAAAACTACAGGCATTTTAGCAATGTAATTAATTTTAATGGACTAACTCTGTAATTTACGGTCATAGTATAAAAATTTTAAATAAACTTAAATGCATACCGCTCTTTAAACCTCCTTTTAATTTCTGCACTCAGTTTATAAGATTCTATCTCTGGAAAGATTTTCCTTTTGAAGTGATTTTTGAGAGATTGCCAGGTTCTACCTTCAAATTCCTGAAATCGGGAAATAATAGTTTTATAATATAAATCACAACTTTACTTGGAAAATTTTAGCCTTTAAAAACACTTATAATTAAACCTAAGTATTATAAATGCATGAATTCCAATGTTGCTGTGCTAGCATGCTAACTCCAAAACCAGCAAGTGAGCAAAATCTTTCGAATAATCAACGACTCAACCTTATAAAATTATCATATTGAATTCAATGAATTTATTATTTAAATGATGTTCTGGATAGTTTTGCTTTGCATCCCACAACATAATTTAAAAAAAAATGCTACATTCTTTTAATCAGGAAGTTTAACTTATTTTATTTTAGGGAAAAGCATCTGAGGCATCAATATTGATAATATTTTGTCAAAGTGAACAGAATACAACTTTTCCATTGCATTTACCCTCATATAGTCCTACGAAACCATACCTTCAATCAAGTGACCTGATGAGCCTCTCTTAAAACTGTTTGGATTGGTTTCAATAGAACAGCAATGAGTTTATCTTATGTTTCATAACAGTAAATAAAACTTGGACACATCATTACATGTCAGAAATGAACGAATTGTCAAAACAGTATGAAAATGGTGAAATTACACCATAGTAGGCAAAAATAGTTACATCAGGAGTAAAAGTCATAGCTCTCTTTTTCTGGGATCCTCTTGATTGTATTTTTTTATTACCTCCAGATTGGTGTAACCATAACCAAGAGGTATAACAATTCAGTACTGAATGAATTGAAAGATGCTGTTCAAGCTTACTGTCCACATCTTGCAAAGATGAAAGTTCTTTTCATCATCAGAACACACCATGTTGCCGCAAAACCTTTTGAACTTATCTTTGAAGAGATTCCAAATCTCCAATATTCACTAGATATAGCTCACAGTAATTATATTTTTTTCCCAAACCGGAAGAATTGGCTTGGTGGATGAAGATCCTTATCAGATGATGAGGTTAACACCAAGATTGTTCTTATTTTGCACAGTTTTAGATAGCTTATCTCACCAAAAATTTGGAAAGAAGTTAGACTAAATTTATTGATTTAAAAGTTGACTATGTTGAAAAATAATAAACATTACATTGCCAATCTTGTATTTTTTGTCAGGCCAAGAAATTTTAGTAACACTCTTGTAATCTACCTGTAAACCTAAATAGCGTCAATAATTAACAAGACTCGCCATGTATGCTAGAGGCATAAAATAGTGGAAATTTTAATTAAAAGTTGACCAAGTTAAACTATGCTCAAGAAACTGTGTCAAACAAATGATATTTACAAAGGTAATGACATGATTTAAAATGTTTTCATCGACTAGCAGCTCATTCTAATAATATATTATCAAATTACATTATTAACTAGCAACAATGATTATCAGAAATATACTTGGCAGAGCACATAACCTTAGATTCTTCCATATCTATCCATAGTCGATCCCCTCCGACCCAACAGTAAGCTTCATTTTCCACAATATAATTAATTATAGCCAATCGTTCCCTTTCTGAATAAGGTCTTGATCTGAAACATAAGAAAAATCAAAATATAATTAGAATCATCACAATATATTATTATATAATATAAATATTACTATACTATTTTTGCAAATATTTATATTGTCAGCACTTTTCCAAGATATCTCCAAGACAAGTTCTTCAGATGAATGCTGACATTATATGCGATTCCATTACCATTTTCCTGAAGATCAAGAAACGGGAATAGTAAAAGTAAAGAAATTATAGCTGCAACCATTTCTGATGGCCATCTACACTTAATTATGAATTTGCAAAATTTACAGAAGCATAAAAATACATCAATCACTGAACAAAAACTATCTATATCACTAATTAAAAGATGTTACAGGAATTAAATATTTAGATTTCAATTAAAAATGATAATTAGTAAAAAAATTTGCAAAACCTTGGTAAAAACTAAAGTACATTCTTATCTATAATAAGAAGTAGGAATGAATAAATTCTTTAAATTAACAATTTATGTCCACAGGGGCTTATGATTTTCTATTGAGTTCGAAAATAGAAAATTATTAAAATGTTTATACGTACACTGTTTTCAGCATATTCCTGTGGCTCATCTTTTCAAATTCTTCATCAACCTCAATTCTGGCACTGTAAATGGCATAAAACTCATCATCAGAATACTGATATAGAAATCTTATCCAAATATTTAGGGATTATAGCAAATAAAAATGTAATATTGAAATAATGTAGCAAATTCTAATAGCAGAAAAATTTACACACAATGCTATCTCTGAAAAAAGAAAAGCCCTATTTGCACAACTTGATAAAAGTGAGAACTTCGTGTCTGACTGAACAGAAAATTTTAGCTATGAAGCAAGTCAGGGAATGGCCAACCTGTGTGAGTCATGAACCATCTATATATAAATGGCTGACACAAAATTAGCCATTTATAGTTCTAGGCAAACTTGAACTGAGAGTGGAGCCTTAAATTACAAGACATTGAAAGTTAATATAAAATCTCTATATTATTTTGAATAAGTAAAATACTGCAATTTAATATAATATTTTGTGTGGTTAATAAGGATAGCATTAGCTATTTTTATTGACAATCTTTTTACGCATAATTATCTTTCTTCAGGAACTTCATTCATAAATTTCGAGTAGCTATGAGTACAATGAACCCTTGATCATCCAGGCTCATGATAGGGAAAGAATGGATTAACAGAAAGCACTGATATTCTACAAATGGATTTTTATTTTTATATGGTTTATAATTGACATATATAAAATATTTTACTATTATTTGCACACTCAGTCCATTATTTTTCATAACTCCATGGACTCATTGAGAGATTTCTTTAGCTAACTATTTATCTTTTTAGCAGTGATATTGTCATTGTAGTCATGAGGAAAACCACTGTTTTATTAAGTAAATTTTAATGGCAAGAGAAAGGTCTTACCAAAGTCCAGCTTGTTTTGCGGTTTAGTTTTCTTATTATAATTTAACAAGTATTCAGCATTGAATTTCTTTTTATAATATTTGAAATATCTTAGTAAATAAATGAATCTTATAGATAACTTAATTCTGGTACATCGTATTGGGGCCATACACAAATTACGTAACGCAATTTGGGGGGATGAGGGGTCCAGCCAGGCGCTACAGTCCTGGAACATGGGGGAGGGCGGTCAAAGTTTGCGTTACCTCACGGTTTTAGAACCACAAAAAATACCAAATTTCTACATGTTTAAGGTTTGAATTTAAAACTTGGGCGCAATTAACCAGGGAAAGTTGGCAGCTCTGATCCGAGCAAGCACGAGCGTCAAACGGAAGTATTATTAGTGCGAGTGGAGTAGGCTATTCCCCTGTCTGTGTTTTGTGGGATGCTAATTATCAACAGTTCATGGCATCAAATCTAGGTGAAATGTATGAATGGCCATTAAAACTGAAATTGTTAATTAAAAACTGAATTATTATTGGGAACTAAATATCTTTCTTTCTTGAATATAAGCCCAAAACTTTTCCCAAAGCACTCATTACATAACGGAGTGGAGGGGGGGATCCGGCTTGGCTTTACGGTACTGCTACATGGGAGGGGGGGGTCAAAAATAGGAGAATTTTTCATTACATAATTTGTGTACGACCACATAGAGAAAGCATGGAATAATTGAGAAAGAAAGGGTTTTGATAGAAGTAATTAAGAGTTGCCGAAGGAAACGGGTGGGTCAAAGATTCAGAGGATAAGGACAGCTAAAAAAGTAATCGAGGGATGAATCCTAAGAAAAAGACTGATTGGAAGACAAAGAGAAAAGATCAGTCTGAAAATTTAATTGGTTCCATTAATAATAACTTATCTCATATATAATAATAATAAAATTTAAGAATAGGAATTCCTATCTTATACCATGATTACTTTAGTGTAATTAACAGACAAGGCAGAAGTTGTAAATATAAATTAAAATACGCATCTAATACTTCATACAGAAATCTTCCTAACATTTATAGTTTTGAACCCTAAAAAAATGTTTTTTTCTCAAAATATATTGAAATATCCTATACCAAAGTACATTAAAAATTAAGTAAATAAAAACAATTGAACCAGTTAACATATTTTACCTCATTAAAACATAAAATAAATTTTCTTACCAACCCAATGGAACTTCATTCCAACAAATAATTTTAAGCATTACTTTGTTGAAGTTGAAATCTTTGGCATATTTTGAAGATTTCCTTAATCTGAAAAAGAACAATAAGAAGTTATTTTTCTAGACTCAATTTTGATTTGAATGAAAATTTAAATTATACTCTTAAAACAAGTGTTTAAGGAAACATAAGACTAATACACATGATATGTACTCTAAATAGAAAATCAAGCAACAATGTTTAGTTTTGAGTGGAATAGTATTATGAACCATGAGACTGACTGTTTTTCTTTTTGCTACCACAAACTCTAATGAATTTGAAAGACAGCCTTAACCTTTCAATTCAAAATTTCGTTTCCAGCTTTATTAAGTTAAAATGAGTTATAATAGATGCATTAAGCCCAAGTTAGAAAATTATTTATAAAATTGGACAGTCAGTTGAGTAAAGAGGAACGTAATATAAGTTAAAGTCAGTTAATATATTTAACTTGGCTGAAATAAATATATTGTGGAAGAAAATAATTAAAACATAGAGTTGCCGCAATTATGAAATGAAATTACAAGAATTAGGGAGAAAAACATTTTTCGTTTTTTTAACGGTAAATGAATTATATTCGATGATGACGCACATATTTAATGCACAAGTATATAAGCCTCGATATACCGTAAAGATGCCGAAGTGCAGAACTACATCAACCTATAAATAGATACTTCAAATCAAGGCAATCATTTGACAACCATATAAAATTGGACATTTAATAACATATTAGAGTTAGAGCTTGCCTGTACTTATTCAGATCTTGCAGTACACCTTCATTGCAACTATCAGTTATAAACTCGGTGCTAAAAACCTCTTCTTCACTAATTATAATGCATTTGGGTTGATCTAGTACAATCGTGTAAGGTCCATTTCTTCTAAGGTTTACCACTCCATTTCCCTTCTAACGCATTTTCATAAAATTGTAAAGAGATCTATCTCAGAAGATTATCCAACAACTAGAAGATGCAGAAGTTCAATCGCACTAAATTATTCATAAAATTTCATTTTCAAGATTGAAGGTGTAAGAAAGTTCAGCAAACCTGAATTTTTTCAATCGTGGTCCTGAAAGTTTTTTCGGATCCACAAACAGCAAATTGCAATGGCTCTCCATTATCATCTAAGAATAAACAAGGTGAAATTTTGTTTACACTTTCAGAATTAGTTTCCATCGTACCATTATTCGTTCGAAAGACGGGAAACCTCTTTCCCACTCAAACGTATGAAAAATCGGACGGCAAACAAAACAAACGAAGAAAGAAATAGCTTGTCATGAGCGTGTTAAGTATTTAAGAATGTAAAATTGTAAATATTAGGTATAACTTATTGAAGAAACGCAGTTATACCTAAAAGATACTTCTACAAGTTTTGCTGATAATATATGTTTTCAATCGGAAGAACGTTTTGATCTGTTGATCCAGCTTTCACTCCTCAGTCCACTTCAGTCAGCCATATGATATGAGAAACTGGGTCGTCTCATGGCATTCTTTCACTTCCTGAGCTCAGTACGAAAGAGAGAGCCCAAACCAATAACGTCGAGGCAGCAACGTCCTCAGTGTGTTCGCTTGTGTTTAGATTACATTTTTCGTGTGAATTGTCAATAATTTCAGTTAAGAATTAGTTGTTTTTTCCTGCGTTATGACTATTGTTGAAGACAATTGAATCTGACCGCGTTGCTTGAAATGTATCCTCTGCAGCAAGTGAGAAACTGAATAATTTGGTGAGTTTTAAGGTCAATAAAATTTGTGTGGTGGTGGGACTCAAAAATCTTTCCTCTTATTATCTTTACAATAATTTAAATCAATTGTGTCATTCAAATTTACTACCCTAAATGTTTTCTTGTTACAAAGGTTATATTTCATGAGTTATGCCCGAAAACGTCTTTTAATAAGTCTCTTAAATATACCAACCTACCCGGAACCTTACTTTCATGGTTTCAGTTATACTAATTTACTCAAAAGAGCTTGTGCGAATTCTTTAAAAACTAAATTCCCACTTATAAACTCGCTATATTTTGAAGTAAGTCGATTTTAACCGTTGCGTTTAACACATTTAATTTTTAACATAAATGCATGCAATAAATGCTACTTAATCTGAATACTTATCGAAAATTTACAACCATTTTTGAGAGAATGAAGCTTGTTTGTAAATTGTCGCTCTTTTTATTATTTTCTGACATTGTTGTGGGAGGGGCAATTAAGTAAATAGACGCGGGCTGTATAAGCACTGCGCTTAATAATTGAATATGCTGGGATAATTCACATCCCATTTAGGGACTCTTTATATCACATTAATATTTTGTTATATCCATTCATCAATACCCTATGATAATAATAGAACCGGTCCGTTGCAAATCCGTAACGATAGGTTTCACAGAAGAAGTCAGACATCTCACAAATAATTGGTTACTTTACGATAGTTCATAATGGTCTTAATGAGAAATTATCATCATTGCACTGAATTATGAATTTAGACTACTTCCGCTAAAAGATCGTGGATTTGAAATTATAAAATTATGAGATTTTGAATTTGCAGTTATTTGAAGATTCATTCATTAGACCTCTCTCATAAGAAGATTGAAATGTATATACGAATTTATGTATTGAAATGCCTGTATTTCCTTAGGAACTGAATCCAAAAAGTAAAACCTGCTTTTAAGCCTATGTATATAATTAATATTATTTCTAACAAAAATGAGTGTAATAAAAACTTAGAAATATCTTCGTCGATGCACTTTCATTCTCGGTGATTTCGTAGTGTTTTCCTAATCATTGGATCATAGGGACAGGGTTAACTCTTAGGGGGAATCAAGGGGCTTAAAGGGAATCAGGCGGCTGCTTAATACTTTTATTACCTTACTAAAACTTTTATTATTTACCCAATTAATTTGACGAGTGCCCACTATTTTTTTAATAAATTGAAACCCTTCACCTTTGGTTATCACAAATGCATTACTGATGTTTCTCATAGTCAAATATATATCAGGACATCATATGAATGAGAAAAATTAGAAAATTTGCAACTCTTTCGTAGCAATTGTGGCGCAACTCCGTAATATTCGTACCCCCAGTAATTTGCTGGCCACCAAGAGATGGAAAACAATTATAGGGAACTAAGTATTTGGCTAATCTACATTGATAATCATCGAGAGGTATATATTTGTCACTCCGATGACAGTAACTCTCATTAAGAAATACGTTGAAGCAAATTTTGAAAATTAATCTCACGCACTTCCCGATGAGGTAAAAATACAAAATCTGATTATCTAATTGAGACTTTCATATTTTATACACATATTTATACATTTTTTACCAAATATATGCTTCAAATATACGCTGTCATTATTTTTCCACAAGAAATGCGCTGAAGAAATGTTTTAAAATTCATTTTACGCCCTTCCCGAATACATGGAAATATAAAACATGGATATTCATTAGTGTCAATAGAAAGTTTACACCATTCCAGTTTACCTTTGTTCAAATCCAGACGAGTATAAAATATTCACATAAGAAATGCATGTGAAGTGCTTTTTTTTACCTTTGGAAGATTAATTTCTTTTGCAGAATTAAAGTAGAAACGTTGGTCCGACGATATCGAGACAGGTACCAAAATAACTGTGATTGAATAAAGATTTTAATTTTTGTTGAGTAATATTGTTTTGGATTCGAAATTGGGAGAAAGTAGGTAAAATATACGAAATTTTTTTGAAACTTCGAGGTCATAAAAAATCCCTCCCTCTGATGAACAAGGCGACTGTTGGATTCAAGCTAATTCATTTCCCACATGAACGCACAGGAATTTAGGCCCATGTAGAATGAATGGAAGATTCCTAGATATGAAGATAGCCTTTTCAAAGAGGTGGTCATTCATGGTGATACCATCATTCACAGTTATGATAAACGAATCGCAAGGGCAACTCTCAACCTGCAACGTTTTCAAAATGATTCTTATGTGTGGATGTGTCACGATAAGGAGGCGAGGATACATCCGGATATTTATCAGAATATGGAAAGATAGGGGACATTTTTGGGAGATTTTCAGCGAACACGAATCACGTAGATTTACAAAGAAGTCTCTATTTCATGAGTTCCGGTAGTGTGAGCTCATGCATTGAATAGCGGTCAGTAAAATTTTGTTAAGTTATATTTTAAGCATTCTGTTTATATTTCTACACTGCGTTCAAGTTCCTCTAGTCAGTTTGATGACTGTAATCTTCTACTGTAAGCAATAAATCGTAATTCCAATCGTCAGATAGAAGGATACATATGGAGACGACATGTAGGGAGGACATATTTTTAGTTCGGAAAATATACGTAAGATTTCATATGCTTATAATCCATCATCACCGACTAGAACATCTGGAATGAAATCTAGTTTGGATTCCATAATTATAAATATTCATAAGAAGGATTATATTATCGCAGCAACGAGTTACATTACTAAGATATCATTAAGAGTCATTTAGGGTTTTCTAATTTTATAACTACGGTGAAAAGGATCCAAGCTTCTAAAAAATTATATTAGTTTCAGCGATAACGCATTCAACGTAAGCTTAATTTTATGGTTTTATGAGTATTATCGAATTCGTAATTATATTTAGAAAATAATTCTTCAGATCCGTCGAAGTAAAGCGGTTGAGTCTAAATAATTAAACTAAATTGATATCATCATTGTCTTACAAGTGTTTCTATGAATTTAAAAACGACCCTGGGATTTTCTGTGTCATTGAATCCATTTCTCTCTCGTAAAAAGGCAAAATCGAATGAGCTAAATTAAATGAAGGCATTGAATACACATAGCACAAAGTTACAATCATACCCCGAGAACGTGTTTTTTTGCTTGCCCCAGTTAGCTCCTAAAATTTGGCGTGCTCACGAACACTAGATGAGAATCAAGATGCGATATGAATTGTCACCGATGCAAGGTCTCGCGTGAGGAAAGGGGAGACATAAATAAATAAGCAGAAGAGTTAACCTAAAAATAGAAACAAAAGTTTGAACTCATTTCCTGAAAGAGGGATGAAAGAATATTCTCCGGCTGCATTGTTGGAGACCATTGATTCAGAAGACATTTTTACGCAATGGCTGTTTTGCATTGAGTTTTAAAATACTTACGTTTCTCTCGGATGTAGTAGCATTCCTTTCATCGGTAAATTCAGTGAATTATCACTTCTTCATTCCACCAAAATTAAGAAATTAAATGGAAGTAGGGAACTGATTGACTCTTTGCTACTTTGCTTTCCTTTCAAACCTATTGGACTTCATAAACTAGAGAAGTATCCTGCGAGTAGATGAGATGCCTTTTTTAGGAAACATGGGATTTTTTTCATGGCTCTTCTCTCTGGATTATACAGCCCAATAATAACTAGTTGTATTTCCAGTAACGGTAGATACTCAATGTCAAATAAATTCAAGCAAAGGTCTGTTAAGCCAGCTACCTGAAGGCTGGTCTGATCCTCAACCCCTTAATCATTTGTCGCAAAAAGCTTAGGGAATAACGTGTCCAGGCACGATGTAATAGTTTTTCCTCGGTTTTCTTTCTGTGTCAGAATACCATAAGCCTAAAAGTTTAGGAAAGTGCAAAGCAATGACCTTGTGAACACTTTAAGTTGCATTCAATAAGCAGTGACCAGGATAAATGTCACTATTCTGCATACGTCGTATTCAATTTCAAATTATCACACAGCCATGAACGACAGCGAGACAAAAGTAAATGAAGAATACATTTTCCTATATTATTTACCAAATAAAAGTCTCCTCTTAATCAAGATGCGGTAGCAAAAGAAATTGAAGCATGCCGATTCGTTACATCTTTCGTCGAATTTCTCCGTCTTGGAAGGCCATTCGTTATTTAAAAATGAGAATTTTCTCTGATATCACTAATAATGAAAATTTGTGAAAATTATAACAGTGCATCCATATCAAAGTCTTTTTTCTTAAAACAAACTGAGATTAAAAGTATAGAATGTTGGAGTCGTTCAAGAGAGCACGTCTAAAGAGGAGACATACCATATCCTAGTCAAACCATGTTAAAAATCGTTGGGATTCGATATGCCTAAAGAATGAAAAGGTTCGATAAAAATTTAAGAATCATGGAAACATTAGACGTAAATTCTCATCCTTTCGTGGCTAGTCGATGTTGTTTCACATCACAAGGAATGTTATTGGTCCAGGAGGGTGTGGTATCGCGCCTTCACTCCCCCACCCCCTGCGACCTTGCCAAGGTCTTACCACTCCCGATTCCAAGCCCTCGTCACGGTGCAGCATCTTAATTAGATTCAAACTGAGGGATGAAACACAATGGAAAAGTTACAGCAGTTTTGGCAAACTTTACATCCGCAATTCGTAGGATAAGAATTAAAATTTTAATAATTTACAAACACAAGTTTTTCCCTCTCCTTTTAAGAGTATCTCCATTATTAATTATTTATGCAACATGAACAATCTTGTAGAAAGGTAGAGTTCCATCATCGGCACAAGTATCTTGTAGAAGAGATAAATTAAATAATCCTACTAAACATTATAATAATAGCTCCGGATTTAATTCTAAAGGGTGTAGTAAGGAGTTTTTATTGCAATATTTGTAGCAAAACGGAGTTTATAGATAGGTACATCTCGAAAGTGATTTCATAAAATTATTTTTATGTGGATGCTCACAAAAGTAGTTGAAAATTCATCTTAGACTTTGCTCTTGAAGTGTATTTTCTTCCCCCTAGAGTAGACTTGCGAACAGGTTACATTTACTCATCATCCTTATAATAGCAATGACAAGAAGTAATTTTTTCTACATTTTCGTTTTTAAACACAAACTGCTTAATTTATCCATTTTATTTCTATTTTTACATAAAAATTCATTACATTCCATCTAGATTCTCGATTTAGCTCAGGTTCTTTGATTTGAGTCGTATTTCGTGTAAATCCAAAAGCAATGGAATAAAAATTCATTTATTGAGGCAAAGTGATAAAACAAGACCGTACTTGTTCTGTCACACTATAACCGTACGGCGGTCACTGAGTTTGACGCCTATCACGGAAAACCTGCGAAAGAGTAGAGTAATTTAGCCTCCATTGAATCCTTATATTTAAAAACCTTTATTTGTATCATCATCGAACCTTCACGACCTCGAAATCTTACAAAATATTTTTTAATTATGAAAAAATATTGATTAAATCTATACATAATTTATTTTCTACTCTAGATGAAGAATTAGGCTGAAAGGGGTAAATTACCCATCCATTGCAGCATCTCGAAGGTGGAGACAATGACAGAAAACTCGCCTCCTGCCAAGACCAACGAAGTCACGGATAAAAATAAAAATCGATCATCGGAAATGATTATCCCCTGAAGAAGAATGCTGAAATGGGAATTTCGATCGCTCGCTTTTAATTTGCGAAAATATAATGGGAGGAAGTCGAGCTTAAATGAAACTTAACGATGTCGAACCGGTTTTTGTCCTGCATTCCTCAAATGTGATCAAGTGGTATTCCCAATAGAAACCGCGGGATGGGAAAGATGCAATTTTAGGGACTGGGAAATATTTCGCTGCCGCTTTCCCTAGGCGAGACGATTGCATCGCTCGAATACTTGATTTCTCCGATGGGATATTTTTTCAGCAAATCTACCGTAACGTTCGGAGGAGCGAATGCAGCGAAAATTCGTTGGAGGGCAAATAGGCGTGGTGGACTGTTTTGAGCGTCCTTCGTGATCTTTTCTCCGTCTCCCTCAAGAGAGAGGTGTCCTTGGCAGGCCTACCAGTCGGGCCCGGACGTCACCCGGCGGGAAATCAATCCCGCGAAGTTCACATCGTTGCGTAAGTCTCGCTTTACGGTCCGCGGGAAACTGGACCGGTTGTGCTGCTGAGTAGGAGGAAGCTGGGGATCCAAAATAAAGTGGATTCACAAAAAAAACAGCGAAAGATCTGGATTTTTCACGAAAGCGAAACTGATCTCGTAAAGAAAACAGGAACAATACTTAGTCAACTAATTTAGATGAAAAAGTAAGAATTACTCATCTGTTCCTTTTTATTTACGGGTGATGGAGTTCGACATAAAAAAGCCTTCTTCTGTGACTTTTAAGTGAAACTGATCATTTATGTGACAGGTTCCCAAAGTGGTACGTATGGACTCCATGAGTCCATGTCTGGGAGAAAAAATGATGTTCCAAGACTTTTTTTCAATTTTTGAGAGTGTTTTCGGTCTTTTAGAAGCCAAAGATCCCATTTTATATGATAATATATTCAAATCGAAACCAAATTTTGCTTTTCATGGAACCATTTGGTCCATGGAAAATTAAAATGGGTCCACTGGAAAAAATGTTTGGGAACCTATTTATGTAGACCTAGGGAATCCAAACGTCTTGGCTGTTCGGGATTTATCCTAGATTCAATGTATAAGGTATATATTGCCATCTTGAAAATTCGTTTTGAGATGTCTTGTCCTCGACGATGCAAAGGCTCCTGTTTTTACACCATCGCTTATCAGTCTCTATACGTCCTTTACTATCCCTCGATGACACTGTTGAGAGAGAAAAGAATAAGCTTCATAAGGGTTATTTTAACATATACAAGACACATACAATTGAGATGAGGTGATAATATGTACTCTTATTTTGCTGAAAGCGCCATTAAAGGACGATTTATTTGGTACGAGGAAGCTGAAAATGATCAAATTTGTTGGTTGAGGTACATACTATTGAGTAAGAAATTACATCAGGAATTAGTAAAATAATTTTACTACAAAGTGATATGAAAACTAATAAAATTATACTCTGTAAAATTGATATATGAAATGCTAAAGGAAGAAATCAGTCGAAGTGAAGCTTTTCCTGTGCTGCTTTGATGCAATGGAAATACAACTCACCAATTTCCACCTTTTATGCCGTTCGTTTTTTTAAGATAAAGAAAAAGTTATCTCATTAGATCCGATCCACCAAGTAGTTTCAATGTCTTTAAGTGGAAACCTCTTATTAAGTATGAGAAATTCTCTGTAGTAGATGAGAGAATTGGCCTTTATTTAATTAATGTAGTTACCAATTTAATTTCAATTCTTTGAAGACTGAATGCTTGACGGAAAAATCGTAATGAAGCTCCTCACATTTTCGTTTTTTTGGGGATTTTTCTTTCGTAATTAATGAGCTATTTCTTAATTAAGGACTGAATTCCAAAAGAGGGGCACTAAAGATAATGAACACCCGAATGAAACGAACAATTCATGAATATCACAGAAAGTATGTGCTCAATTCCACTTAAGTTTCTCCATGTCGAAACGGGTGCATAGCATTTAGTACTACTTAAATCTGCAGCAAATCAATATTTCAATGTCCACTTGTTATTGATAAAATGTTTTTGATTCTTTGCCTAAATTTACAGATATTTTGGAATCCAGCTGCCAGTTTTCGATTTTCATACCTTAGAATCCTTTCCAATAGGTTCCTTTTTATGGATGGATAGAAAATAGCTTTAATAGAAAAAAAGCTCTTCTTTCTATAGCCAGTTTTCGAAGTACTTTCAACGTCCGGGGAATGAGTCACGAATAACCAGTATTCAGCTTTAACAGATACGCAGATACTCCATAGAAGGAAGCGAAGCAGCTGGTACTCCGAATAAAACAAAACAATAAAAGGAATAAAGCCAGTTACACTTCTCCACCGAATAAGGAAAACCACATAACATGCGCAGCATCATATCCTTGTCCTTCCCAGCGGAACTCTTGTGTTTTCTTTGTGTTTCTTTTGGAGTCTTTGACGTCTCCCCGAAGAACTCTGCTCTTTATTTCATGGTCTCTAGAAACCGCTTCCTTTTCTCCTTTGTGCTATTGATTTCTTAATGGGATATCGCCTCGTTTTCTCTTTTACAGTTCGTTTCCGCGAATTTTTAAATACGCGGTATCGTAAAATCTAACCTTGAGCAAGAATTAATTTGCTCGAAATATTCGTGTGCGTTAATTTCAATTTTCAAAAGAAACAGATCCGAAATATTTTCTTTAATAACAAGATCTTAAAATGCATGATAAATAATCCGTTGCGATTTACAAGCTAAATAATGATTGCTTATCAAATTCAACTCAAATTGAGCTATTCCAAAAGATTTCAAGATAAAAGAGGTGCTCTAATATGGTTAAATGGGTGTGCTAGAGGACTTTTTTGGCGCTTAATCCATGAAATTTACGATTCTTATCAGTATATTTAAGATTACCAAAATAATGATCAGGCGTTAAACCTTTGTATTGAATTAGTTAATATTTCTATTACTCCATGCTTTTATTGGTGGAGAGAAACTACCAATAAGAATCGTGATATGGATTTGGTTTGACTGTGTATATAGGTGCAGCATTGAATCCTCTACGATTTACTACTCTACTATACTTTATTTAATAAATTACTTTATAATGAAATAACTTTATTTTTCTTATTATAAGTTAATAAGGAAAACTCCGGTTTTCATGTTTAAAATGTCTACTTCCAAAGTCAAAAAGAGAAGTTAAACATGTCCTTTTTATCCAGTATATATATTTCTCTAATAAATAAAGAATGAGGGGAAACGATGCTTATGTGATAAAAAAGGATTTTTTAATGATATTCAATCTTTACCTGAGATTTGGAAGATTTAAGTATTCGATTTACAAATATTACAATTAAAATATACAATGGTTTTAATCGAGAATTTGCAAGTACTGTATTTTCCAAGACCCAAAGATTCCAGAACATATTATCAAAATCACGTTTTTAGGCTTTGATTAGAATATCTATAATACAGGCAGGTGTGAAAAATAGACTAATCATGAAGTCAACATCCTTTTTAACTATGCATTTCATATTTCATTTACGTGTCCTCATATTTTCGAAGGTAATACTCTCATTTTTCGATATCAGATCATTTTTAATGAATCGGGTAATTTTTAAGAGACTACATCATTTTCATTTTATAAGATACATTTCCGAGAAGTATCTGTTTTAACGTTCGCATTTACTTACATTCTTCCGCACTGACCTATCACCTTTAGCCAATACTTGTCTATCATTCTGTCGCCACCGGACCTATGTTTAGCCTTCTCGAGAAGGTTTCTCTTGCATTCTGTTCTTGTACGCTTACCGCTTGCAAAGAACCTTCCTTTCCAAACGGCAAACCCGAAGATGGAATCGATAACCTGCATGGAGATATGTGCCTCAGAGACACCTTCTACCAGCTACACCTGCAAGCGCAATTTACATAATATCACAAACTTTCTTGACATTCTTTCTTCCGTGGGCAAAAACTGGTTATAGAGTTTGCACCTTTACACTTAGAGAAAGAAAATTTACATGAATCCAAGACGTCACATCTGACCACTGAGGTGAATCTCATTGTACTCATTGAATCTCTTATGCCTCCTTAGCGATTAAGTGGGATTAATTAATTAATTATGCCTCAAGCCCTGAAACAATGCAAAAGATCTTTCATTGTGATTGTAGCCATTAGAGTTATTTTAGGAAAAATCATTTGCAACACAGCTCAGAATTTGTGGTTTTGTTGCTAATCTTTCCGTGAATAAAAATTGATAATTATTGATAAAATCTGTAGTATCACTTTATAATTAATCTGCCTAGATATGGTGGAACTTATCCATAACCTATCTATATTCAATTCAATCCATAGTCAAATTTTGTATTCTTTATACTGCTAATGTAGTGACACGTTGAAACTAGCATCCATCTCCAAGCATAAAACCTATAATCGGCATTTTATTTGCTTCCAATGCGCTGGAAAAGCTTTCAGTATCAATAACGGCAAACCTTTAAGTATCAACGCATTAATATCTCCATATTTTGTAGAAACTGTGGCTACACGCTTTCACCTGATTCTGCCGATTTTAATCGGTAAACGTTGACGGCTATCCGCGTTAAAATTACGCCTACGAGAAGTAATCACATGGATGTCCGATTTCACCATTCCGTTCACCTGTGCTTCTTTTCCCCTCCAACACCACGCCCAATGGTGTAGAAAAAGACCGTTTCCAACTTAGACTTCTCGTCCGAATTCTCATCGACCCAAATCGAAAGTAAAGAACGAAATTGTTCGAAAGTTATCTTTAGCTCCGCATGACCGATCGGAAGTAAGCGGAGAATTTACTTCGGGGAAAAAATAATTGTTGATTGCGCGGTCGATCACGTTTCCCTCCCAGAAAGATGCGAGTATCCTTGCAGTTTTCCCTTTTCCTATTCCTCCTCCCCTTCACGTCGAATTTTTTGCCTCGAGGAAAAAGAGGTGAAAGCGAATCGTGAGCTAAGCAAATCCATTCCACGTAATGTTTTTGAAACTGTTCCAAAACCAAGGTAATGCACAAACACGTGAAATCGTCTCGCTCATTTGCCATTCATCGGTATTTCATACTGGACCGTTACAGTTGTTTCATCAGCCGTGCATTCTCTTTAATCTGTGAGAGAGCTCGTTAGATATGCGATTCCCTAATGTCGGAGCAAGCATCAAACTATTAGTTTGTATCACAGTTTATAACTGTTCATCCCTCAAAAATTAAAACTCAGTTTGGTATTCATTTAAATTTTCCATGGCTTGATTGTACTTATAATTAATTACGAGTAATTGTACTTTAATTTTTCTATATTTAAGTCGGCGATTTCGTCACACACACTGCTCTCTCGAGCGTTGAAATCTCTCGATGCTTCGGACATCAAAATTCATTTCTGATCTTCGTCTGGTATTTTCCGAAATTCGCTTCCTTCCTTTCCAGGTATCAATTGCCAGAATCAAAGGAATTGTACAGAATTTTGTGGAGAGAATCAGCTCTGGAGATGCTCGGGATTGATTGAATGCCTCTGGGTTGAACATCCTTGTTCTAAAACGATCAGTACTTCGAAAGTACTTTCATGCGGAAATTTAAAGAAAAACCTCGTTGCACAAAATTCCCCCTTCGAAATTTTTAATGGAGAAAATTCGAAAGCATGTTCCTTTGTTTTCTATTCTTTGAACTCCCTGTCAACAACCTGTTGATCCGTAAAAGTACGTCTCAACTTGAAAAAAATCAGGATCGTTCTTTTCCAGAGTATGTGTCTCAATTTAAAAAATCAGAATCGTTTCCAGTTGAAAATGAAAATTGTTCCGTAAAATAAAAATGCTGCTTTCATCGAATGTAATCAGGTGTGAAACACATACAGATTTATTTACCATCGAAGTACACTTTGAAAACTTTAATCGTGAGAAAATCTACCTGACACATTGATTTATTAATTTACATGATTAATGGGTGAATTTTGTTTCAGATTTTGAAAAACTAGGGTTCGGAACCCAATTATGTAGATCCATTTCGCTTCCATTCTTCTTCTGAACTTAGTTTATCATCCAAAGACATCGTACCAACTGCATTATCATATTCCCCAATCGCAGCGAGTAAGACTAGGACTATTCTCATGCATACTGGTAACATTTTACCATGTATTGTTTACTAATTTGTTTCCTCTTATAAATACAGTTAGGACTATAATTTCCTGGAAAAAAAAAGAAATTCGATGTGATTATGCATGAAGGCGAAAATATATTATATCGTCACATCATTGTTATATTTATAAGAGAAATTTATTATCATTGTACTCTTACAAGGTCTAGTCGTTCCGCTTAGAGGTATTCATAGTATTTCCGCAATGCCGAGCTGAGCATTTGTCGATAAAATAATCCGTTCAGAGCGATTACCGCAACTGCTTAGGAATACTTGAAAAATGCCGTTAGATGATTGCAAAAGGCTAGCTAAGATCATCTCGGGGTAATAATACAATTATAACTGGATGGTCTCTCAAGTTTTTATCTTTCGACCTCGCTTCAATTCCAATCGTTCCTTTCTTAGCCACTCCTTGAAAGCAGTGACTACTTAATGAGTTGCGGAAAGATAAAGAAGCATCTCATATACGGTATTAAATAATTTTATTCAGCATCATACCAAAAGGCATTAATGTACCAACTTTTACGGATAAATTATGAACAGTAAATGTATTTATTTTTGTTCAAAAAAGCATTCCTTTTAAAAGACGATAGAACATACTGTCTTGAATTTTTTTCTTTTATGTCATTAGTCAATATATCATTATTATTAGTCCAAAACTTCCTTCAATAAATAATTCGGGGTCTTTTTAATTAATAATTATTAATATATAATGTATGTATGCACCACCAACCTAAGTATAAATTCACTGCCTTTTTTTGCATTTTATTACAAATACCCCGCTAAAATATGTTTTGGGTGTAGCAGTATAAGGTTGAATGCAACGAGGCATACTTGAAATTCGATTGCAAGATATTCGTCGGTTATTTTATCGACTGAGAGTTTCTTACTTGCCAATAAAAAGTTTTACGTAACATCCACAGTTATAGAGAAAGTGTAATGCTGGAAAAAGGAAATTTTCACTGCACTTTCAATACGCATTATGAAATATTTCAGTGATGGGTACAAGAAAAATACTCCAGACTCTGAGTTAGAATAAAAATAGCAACCTTTCGCTTTCTATTAATCCATCTACACATATCAATTCGTATTTTGTGTTGAGTTAGAAAAAATATACATACCTTCTGGATTGTCATAAACTGATGGAAATACACAAGGATTTAACAAAGTTTGACGATATTGTAAGCAGAGAAAATTGTTTTATTATTAGATTGAGACAATATAATCAGTTTTTAACTGAAGTTAATCTTCAAAGCGTCATTAATTCATTTAACTCCACTATTTAACTTTATCTGATTGTGAGCTATTCTTTAAATTTACCATACTCAAAGTTAAAATGTTATTGAAAAAACTATAACGTAGTGGATGCCATATGAGGGAAACTTCATGAACGTTTAACATTAAAATGCAAATTAAGTGTAAACATTTTTGAAACTTTGAAATATTTTTATGCAAGAATTGGAATAGAAAATGCTAACATGCACAAGATCAAAACAAACTTTGTCTTTACTTTAATCTTGTTGATGTTGAAGTTCCACGAAGTGAATGCCGACGTCATTGAGTTTGTTCAAAAACTATTTCATATTGTACTTATTTTACATTGGTTATAGAATTAAAAAAAAAACTCTTATGACATTTTTACTGAGTTGTGGATCAGATTTTAGCACAAGGAGAATCGTTTTCATATGATTGACTCTTTTTGATGTGAAGAATAATTATAACTATAAATAACTGTATTTCTGAGTTAGCCTTCCCTATTATTTTCCTTTTTGCTTAAGCGTTACGATAGGCTCATATATAAATGAGGATATTTTGGGTCAAAATATAAAATACTCTGTATTAATTAAATGAAAAATGAGCTATTAAGAGCAATCACTCGAATGACCAACAAAATTTCATTATATTGAGTCTCCGTAATGACTTAATTGCAGTTGATCATCACCTATCTCTATTCAATGCGACGTTGCCCACTTTCCAGGAAGGGACATTCGCAGCGGGGTTGAGGTGAACGTGAACGGC
This sequence comes from Sympetrum striolatum, assembly GCA_947579665.1. Classification (NCBI taxonomy): domain Eukaryota; kingdom Metazoa; phylum Arthropoda; class Insecta; order Odonata; family Libellulidae; genus Sympetrum; species Sympetrum striolatum. The sequence goes on from OX388342.1 coordinate 84,202,545, forward strand.
CTTTAGGTGGGCGTCACGCATCACCATCGAGAACACGGGATTTCTCCGCGAATGTGGGCGTACCCTTTTTTGGGAACACCGAACCTATCTCCAGCATTTCTCCCTCCTGAACTCCTCTTCGCGAGCCACTTCACCGCTGACAAGCATTCACTAGTTTTTCATCCTTTCGAACAGGAATATGCCGAGCTCTGTCGCCAACTACGATGGCGGAGGTCACCACGTGGCTCTCCTGCTCGTCGTCTTCGCTTCCTACTCGTTGGGGGGTTACGTGGCCCCCGGACCACGACACAGGTGCCCGGAGAACCTCAACAGGATCTATCCTTGCAATTGCACGGGGGGAGATGCAGGAGTGGCCCTGATTTGCGAGAGGGCCAGCCTGGCCCTCGCAGCCGCAGGGCTCGCTTCGGTGCCAGCGGAGACGACGCAGCTCGTGAGGAGCAAATATGACGCCACCTCCATTCCGTGAGTGCACCTGAGAACGCGGGCGGGATATAAACAAAGGACTTTAAGAAAAGGGAAAGATTAGAAATTGGGTCCTCAGAGCCGTGAGAATCGGTGGCTTTGGTTGGTTTTATCTCTGGCACAGTTTGGACCCATTGTCTTTTTGCCACATTCCATCGCGTTTGTTTTACTGCTAAGGAAAGACGTAATTGCTTCTCAGTCGAGGTTAAGCGAATATATCCGTCAATCGGGTCATGCTCCTATCTTTTTGGGTCGGAAGGGGGATCTTTTTAGAAACTTGATTATCATGGAAATCAGAGATTGTTTGCATTGAATTACCCCAAATATCCCTGACTTCTTTTAATGTTAAATTGAAATACTATTTATATACAAGTCTTTAACGTACTTTTTACTTTTGACTGGTGTGTTTACATCAAAGTTGTTGATGTTTTTAAGGGTTTTTGATTCGCCTTTGTGCATGCAGAGTAATATTATAAGTCCAATTTACTTACCCTTAATTTATTATGTGGTTCCTATTCCGTTATGCAATTCCTACTGCATTTACTAAGTCTCGTTTTATTTTCATTATTATAGAACTTATTTTTCTTCACAAATACATATTTAAGGACATAATATATCCCGCTAAGCTGTATGCAAGTAATAAAAGCAGCCTTATCATTATATTGGACTCAACTGAGTTACAAGACAGCTATAATAGGATTTTAGTTATGTTACTTATGATTTAAGGAGATGTCAATCTATGTCTCGTCATATTAAACGCAATTTTTTTTAAATATTTAGATAGATAAGCTATTTTATAATTTAAAGAATCGTCAGTCAAAACGACAACTCTACCGTAATCCGATACGGATAAAAATAGCGTCTTTTATCCTATTTCAATTCAAAGTTGATAGGCACTGTATGAATAGTCGAGAGTAAAGCCTTAAACTTGGATCTCCGGATGATTCATAGGACGATTTTCAAGGTGACATATAAGGACCTTGAAGATGACATCATTATATTTGCTATACGTACTCCTTTCGTCCTCGACATTTAAGGAGAGCATGGCTGAAATATGGGACATTTGGATAGCCAGTCTGGTAGTGCTTTCACATTTGTTGAATACCATGGGTCTTCGAGCTTATTCTTTAATATCTAAGTATTGCGCAAAGGGTTCGCGGAAAATAGACATCCAGGTTCGATTTCCAAATGCGGTGAGATTTTTTCATCCATTGTTAAGGCTAAGAATTTGGCGAGAAGCTGACTGTAAATGTAATGAATGCGATCGCTAAGAGACGGCCTTACTCTCAACGCACCAAGCCAGTAAACAAAACAATTTTGCTTAACCTGGGATCCCCGAAAGCTGTTCAGCATAGAATTGTTTGAAAAAAATACTAATGGAAGTCCTAACATAAATGCATTAGAAGAGGTTTGTTGAAAAGCTTTCCAAATTTTTGTTTACGATTCCGCCATAATTTGATCGTAGTTTAATGGTTAACAAAATTTGATTAAAACCCTTTCGTATACCGGAACGAATCACTTGATCCAAAAACTTTCTCTTCGAGATATTCGTTATAATTACTCTTCTGAACTTTGAAATTTTTCTTGTAAAAATAAGATATACGTGAAATGATTCGTTATAGATACGGTTGGCATACATTACCACAAACATCGGTTAAAAATATAAATTGTATACTTAAATAACTTCATAAATTTATATTATGTAATTGAAATTAAAATAACTCCAATACCTGATACGCCAGGAAACAAGTTAGAGACTTATTATTTTTAATTCTGGGAACTGAAAGAATCCTACTTTCCATTTGCTGTCCATGAACTTTAGAAAACGGAAATAACGGGTGATTTTGTAACCGAGACAAATATCTTCCTTGACTATTGAGAAATTTGGCTATGCGCCTCCGGGTATCGATAACTTCCGAGTATCGAATGCATCTTCGTAATGACAGGAAGATGTCTCATCCGGGATGTGTGGGAGTAAACCCCTCTTTTCCTCCCACAGGCCCGCCGCCGTCGACTCCTTGGTGCTTCGAGGTCTGCGGGTGAGGCGCCTGCGAGGTGGCGACCTCCTGCGTCACTTGGTGGGCCTCAAGTCCCTCTTGGTGGAGAACACACCCACTCTCATCGCCATAGACGAAGACTTTTTTCCTCAGTCGATCAACGGTTCGCTGCGATCGGTCAGGATCATAGGCTCTCCTTTGGAGGAATTTCCTACGAAGGCCTTCCAAGTAAGCTATGTCTGGGTTATGATATGCAGTGCTAATTGGAAGACAATTTTTCTTGTCTCCACATAAAATATCAAACTCCTCTTTAATATCGCACTTCTGCAGTAATACATCACTGCAATGTCTGGTAGAGCTCAATTTCTGGAAAGAATTTAGAAGTAACGTTTCCATTATTATTTGATATTTTTTCATATTTTTCTAAACCATAAAATAATTTGGCGCTTCAATCTGGCATTACTTGTTTCAGCCCATGTATCAACTTATAATTTTCTCATTTATTTCCTAATTCCGGCAAAATTTATTACCTGGACACTTTCAGCGAGGCACGTTAACGCTAACAATTGAAGAATACTCACAACCATGCTCTAACCTACAAATCCTGGTCAGTGGAAGCACGAACTCGGGACCTTCGGATAAAATGACAATTGTTTTGCCATCGAAAATAGCGTGATTACGAGTTGCATTTTATATCCTCGACAAAAGATATTTAAGAAAATGTTTTTTCGTTATTTTTCATTCCTGTATTTACTCGAAAATAACCCTTTTTTTTGGGCTTACAAATGAAGGAAAAACTAGTACGCGAATATAAACGCCCATTCTGAATTACCGTAAAGGCTATTTCACACTATAAGGACGTGTGCCTTATATACTGCACATTGCGCTCATCAGCAGAAGAGATGTGACATCTTTCTGATTTAATAAATAACTACATAACAAAATTATATTTTTACGTACAAGACCCTAATTTCTGTCTTCTCGGTCTATTTTAAGTGCGCATGAAAAGCAACTTGCACAAATATAACTGTTTTTAGGACGAAAAATTCGGAAAAAAGGGGCGGATATTTTCGAATAAATATGTAACTTACGACCTTTTCAATGCTTCGTTGAACTGAGAAATAAAATTGAAATTCTCAAAAGTCAACGAGGAAGGGTACGATTATTGAAAGTATTTCATCTTCGTCTGTAACCTCGAAATTGATGGTAAATAACGTTTTTTCCTTGGTGACATCTCTTCAAACTCAAACTAAATTAGACCAAAGATTCGGGATTTACTGGCTGCCTCTGCAATAAATAAATTTTACGCTAACGCTGTTCGCCCTTATAGTACAATATTAAGCGATGATCGAACGCCATATAAGCACAAAAAAGCCTTGCTCCATATCCTGCTCCGCTCGGAGCTGCTGCGAGAGGAAAACCAGTTTGATATTTTCAATTAACCTTGCATCAAAAAGTTAGAAAAAATCGGGTCGAGATACCTTGATGCATCAGAACCACATTACTCGAAGGATAAAGTTGTTATGGGTATTAAAGGCTTGGGGCGAGTTTAAAATGAATAATTACCCGATGATGACCCTTCTTTTCTGAAGAGCAATTTAATGATATTTTTTATCCTCTCGAAAAATACTCCCTAATTTGTTATCGCCACCATTTTTTTCTTTTTGCGTCATCCTTCCTCTTAGGAGTCATTTCTTATTTCTTCGATGGATATTTTAAAAATCTTTGCAGACTCAACTTATGGGAATCATAATATTCCTTTGTGAATAACAAAGAGGAAGCTGTCATAAAAAATATGGAAATATAAAGCCGCCACACCACTCAATAATTCACAAACTAATTTATTCCGATGGGACGGACAGTTATTTTCTTTGTTTGTTTAATGTAAATTTTATTTCGCGTTTCTGATCGGAGCCTTACGGATGAAGTGATTATTCCCTGCTTTTTTCCCTCAAGGATATTCACGGTGCTCATTTAAGATGAGCCCAACTCTTTCCCTCCTCTAACGACCATTATAACGCTACCCCTTACCTTATCTCTCGAAATCACTTCCTTTCTCCTACACCCACCACGTTTCCGGTTTCACCTCCCATTCTTCGTACCATTCTTACTTTCTTCTCATTTAACCATTCTTCTGCCGCCAAAGTCTACGACCGTAAAGTGACATGAATGATTCATCCAGCCCCTTATCGGGGGTAAGCGTCTTGCATTGATTCAGATAAGAGTCCCCACGCGATTTTCCTTCTAATCCGATTTAGCTGAGACTAAACAATACAGTTCTGAATTATAGCTTTACGTATAGTTGATTTTCTTATATATTTAATCTTATATAAAAATAAGTAGTAGTAGTAGTCTCCCTTTCTAAGCGTTCCACGCTCCTGGGAGTTAGCAGGTTAAGGCTGCTAATACTTAGCCTAACGAGAAACATTAAGTAAGAGGGTTAAATTGGAATTCAAGGATTTCAGCTGAACCATAAATAATGTTAGTAACATATTAATGTCACCATACAATTATGCATAATTGCGATGCTATTCGAGGAAGCATTGCCGAGTTGTTCACCAATACTCTTCAATTTGTAACATTTATGATGGTACTTACTATATGTACGTACTTACTTACCAACTACCAGTTCATTCGTTCCGTAATCATTACTAGCTTCGTACATACATACGTCACTTGTACTGAAGATTCATTTCCCTAAATGCGATTTCTCAATAAAATATGCTTAAAAACAATGATGTAATGTAGTCCTGGTATCGTTATTTAGAGTTCCTTTAGAATCATTCGCGCATTATTATGGTTTTAAAATATGATCTCTTAGATTCGCATTATAGTTTTAATAAAAAAACAATTACAAATTAAATTATATTTTCATTCAAATTACGTTTACATCTTAAAATCGATATTGAATAACTGGTGAAGTAATAAAATCATTCGTAAAATAAAATTCAACGGATAAGAAACTTTCAGTTTTCATAATACAGGATAATTGAGATTTGTCAAGGGTAGGGAGCCGCAGAGGATAAGAGATAATTTGTATAATACACTAAAATAGCAATATTTAACTTGAACTATTGGCGTGATGGGTTTGATTCTTACTATGCTCCTTTCGTCGAAGGAAAAACATTATTGAAAAGAATTCTAAGACAAGTGAAGAAAATCTCTATGCAAGATAGAGACATGGATGGTAATAGATGAGGAGGTTTTTATAACCGGAAGATACCAATGAGATTTTTTTAAATTGGAACAGAATTCTGAAATTTAACTGTCATTTTAAGAGTTTGAGACACCTGTAGCTGTAAGAATAGATCTTGTTCATGCCTGAAAATAATATTTTGAGAATCAACCATAGTTATTAGAGACTAAATAACTTAATGAGTCTTTTAAATGCCCCAAATAAAAGATGCGCGAAAATTGAAAATATGAGAAAATTTCAATTGCTTACAGAAAGAAAATTATTTATGTAGAAGCCGGAATGATAGAAGAAGGAATGATATTTGTTGCAGCTTATATTAAAGATTCAGGATAAATAATAAAGGTGAGGTGAATAGCTTCTGCTTTAGCTATTAGCAAAAGATGTTTTAATCGACCTACCCAAAGTGGTTTAGAATAACTGTAACGATCATAAAAATTATAATAATACGTCTTTATTCAGGCTAAATTGAGACTCAAAGTCTCCTCTTCCATCAAAACCATCATCATACAATATTTATTTATTCAAAGATTCACATACAGTTTTGCAACCATTTTACAGTGAATGCACTTAATATAACAAATTTAAGATACATGTACACGATTATACCAAATAAAAATTGAAACAAATTAAACTAAAAATAACACATATATATACACTAGAGATGGGCGCCGCGCCGATTACGCCAGCCGCCGACTATATCGGGCACGCCGCCGCCGCCGAAGAAATAACTACGGCGCGCCGCCGCGCCGCCGCCGGAAATTTTATCGGCGGCGGCGCGGCGTGGCTTGTATTTAAAAACAAAGTCCCACAGTCGAAAATATGCTGACAAGTAATTCGAAGAGATACGCTTTGAACTGATAGAACTCACCTCGGGCTTTCCACGAGGGCGCTGAGTTATACGTGATATCGATACGTGTTACGATTAGGCCGTTTGCACACGTGCCGGCAAAATCGGTGCCATTGTAGGAGTCGAGGAGCACTTAACGGGCAGGAGTCACTGTACAATGAGTCCCACCAGAAGGTGGCGTTCACTTGACAAGTGTGCCTTACCCGGGCGGGGTACACTTTACTCAGGCGGCTATCACTTAACGCATAGTTTTCTTCACATGTTAGCAGTTTTTTGCCTTAGAATTTGCGGAAACTTGTTTCTAATTATCAGACATAAGTTTTAAAGGAATTATAAATTATTATACCATATCTTATTATTAAACAAAGTTATTAATTTTAAATAAATGAAAAAGCTATTTATTGTCGGTTTTTCCATTATAGTTACTTGAGTTTTGAGTTGAATAAAACTTAAACAAGAATGTCCACAGAAAAACAAGTTCTACCAAATTTTAGCTTGATATATTGCATGTGTAACTATGTAATAGAATTTTTTTTGTTTTTATCTTTTTGGTACTTTATCACAGTCAGAAATAAATAAGTTCCCGTTATTTCGCGCTTTCAAAAAGAGCGCCCAATTTGAAAAAAAATATCTAAAAAAACATTAATTTAATTTACACAATATTGCAGTATATATTTTAAATCAAAATTAAAAATTTAAATATATTTCCTTGCCACCAGATAAAATTGTTAGCGATTATGTAAAACAACTTTTTCTCAGTGATGAAAGTAGGTACGATTGCAAACTTGGTTTCGTTACTAAGCTCTTGGTAGAATTTTTCATAATACGTATACATAATAACATATTTCATACGTAATGTAATTCATATAATACATTGCGGAAGATGTAACTTCCGGTGTGTGTTCGTTTTCGAATGTTTATAATAGAAAATAGGGATTTAAAATAACACAAATAAAATTCAGTCTTTTCTCAGAATACTATCTCGCTGGATGTTTTTAATGAATGAAGTATAGCGAAAAGTATTAGGCAACTACTTTTTTGAACGCATTTTTCTCAAACCTCTCGACATTCCCTTCAAAATTTTCAGGATGTATTTTCCCAGAATATTTATCAGGAAATTTAAAAGTATCGAAATAATATCATAAAAGGAAGCAAATTATCAAGAATAAGAACTTCTTCGTTTCTGAAATGAGAGTGAGTATTTAAAGAACAAGTACAAACAAATTCGCTACGAATTTCCAAATTTTTCATTTTAAATATTTTTATCATCTTATTTTTCCTTGTAAATATGATAATAATTAACTATAATTAAATTTCACTGAACAGCTTTCAATTACTGTATCTCCATTTGGCAAGGGCGTCGCCAGAGGGGGGCACTGGAGACCTACTCGTATTTTGGTTCGGGATGTGTTGTAGAAACAATTTTTTGGCACGAGCGTATTTGAAAAGAATTTAGACCCAAAACAAAGTCAAGTGTTGGATTTAAACACCAGTGATGGGAAAAGTACTTCCTCGTAGGAAATTCATTTATACCTCCAGCGCAGCACAAATATTTCAACAATACTTTGTAGCAGAGTCAACAGCCATCCCTCCTTTCCTTCGCCCCTTCCCTCCCAAGAGAAGAAAAGTTCGGTTTCAGGGTGAACAATGTAGTTAGAACCGCATCTCGATGCAATCAGAGCGGTTATGCGATTATGTCCTCTCTCTCAAACTTCCTTGAGTATTGTCCGACAATCGTTGGCAGAAGACAAAGGATTCATTTTTTTTCGTTTTCCCTTCAAAATGGACATAAGAAAGTGTTGCGATGAGTATTTTGCAAATATGTGGTGCAGCGAGTAGGGGGGGTTTAGGGGTTCAACCCCCCCCCCCCCCCAAGATTCAAGTCCAGTTGTTGTTGGTTGTATCAGCTCTCTACTGGTTAAGACACCTATTACTTAGTCTAAATAATTGTAAGTTGACATCTTCATTTTTTCCACCTTGGTATGTAACTTGATTTCTGCAAATTCAATTATAATATCAACAATAATCATGAGTATACTGTATTTTTTAATGCAGCCGAATTTTTAATGCTCGGTTTGTGACGCATTCAATTGATTACTTAGCTAATACATAAATAACGAAATCAGACTTAATTGTAAGCCTACCAGAAAATTCTTATATAAATGTTTTTTTAACGAAGCGAAACCATCTGATAATAATTATATTTTGTTTCTTAGAAGAGGAGCTAATTTTAAAAACATGGGATGAAGTCACAAGAAACCTGCTTATGATATAGTTTTATAACGGAAGATATTCTAATAAGCATGGGCGCGGCAATGAGTGGATATTACGTATTATGTCGCTTGCCAAATAATCGTTACTAATTTTTTTCCTTCTCACACTTGGCAACCTCTTGGAAGAAAGAACTCTCAAAGATTCGGGAAGTCTATATCTACAACAATAATACACTTTAGCATAGAAAACATGACTTCTTAATAGATATTGCACGTATCCAAACTATAAATCCAAACAACACTTAAGATAAGTTTCCAAAAGTTCGGTTATGTAAACTACTATGTTGGAAAGATTAATAAGTCGTTAAACTCCTCTAGTTTTCAATGCATTTAGTTTTTGAAAGAATTGACATATTTGCAGTAAGTAACGGGCATGAATATACTATCCCCTGTAAGTTAAGCATTTTTCGTTTCCTTGGACCCCCCCCCCCCCCCATTGGCAAATCCTGGCTGCGCCACTGTATCCATGACAACTATGCGTTGTGCAAAGATATTATTGACAGAGTGTAACCTACTGCTGAATGTTATTAATATATTTATTTAAACTCCTCTCATTCATTCATTTGCTTATTATTCTTTTAGTTTGTTTAAACTTAAATGTTTTGATTTGTGTTCATCATTTATACATTTTTTATTTTCTGGAAATTTCAATTGAACGTCTATTCCTGGATTCCATACTTGAAAAATGTGGCGCAAATGTGATGCTAAAACTAATTCACAACAGTAGTACATCCATTGATCGACATTCTACTGGCTATTTGTGCCCAATTTGTGATACCACTCTTTAAACGTTCTTAAAGTGATGTAGCGTAATTATTAGAAGCATGCTTTTGTGAAAATAAGGAAAGCAATGTATTGCCAAATTAATGCCTTTACGGCACAGAGCGAGCTAGAATCGAAAAATACTGGCCAAGAATAAGGCAATTTTTTTGAGTGTGAACTTTGAAACTTCGCATTGCCATACCTCAATAAATTCTGCATATAATATTCCCATACAGCGTATCATTTGAGCTCGTTTTCCTTAAATCGGAGGGTCCGAGAGAGGATAAGAGAAAGAAATATAACTTATAAGACATGTTGCATGAAGTGAGTATTTCACCAACAGAAGCAAATTCGGAGATCTGATGGAAGTGATGCAATAATTCAAATATTCAACTGTGATCACTTAAAAAATCATAATTAAGCTTAAGGGTTGATTATTTAATACTGTATTGATTTTTTCTCGACGATTCTACTAATTTCGGTTTGGTTTGAGGCTGAAGATTTTTGCAAAAATCTAAACCTGGCATTATTCGTGAATTTTGGTCAATTTTGACCACTTGTAGAATTTTAATAGGTAGAAATCAGCGTAAATAATTTGGTAGTAATAGGCAGGATTTATTCGAGAATTGCCAGTACTAAAGTCCGCACTCAAGAAAAGGATTTTTTGCCAGTTTTTTTCGATTCTAGCCCATTGTGCTGCGTAGTCAAGATAGCTCTACATTGTCTTTATTGATATGATATAACTGTAATAATGTACTCTCAGATATTCGAGGTATTCGCCTTTTTTCTGCCGTATACGAACGAAATTTTCCACGCCGCCGGTTACGCCGCGCCGCCGCCGACGATTAAGCAGTCAGCGTTCACGCCGTTACGCCGCCGCCGCCGGCTTCATTTTCCCCCTACGCCGCCGCTGACAAAAATCATAACGGCGCCCATGTCTAATATACACACACACACAATACGACCCAAGCAGAAAATTATTTATAGGAATTTACATAATTTAAGAATGCGTCAAGCGACAGACTGAAGGGGTCTATGGAGGGAGGTAGGGAATTCAAAAGGTTTATAAGTCTCCAAAGAGATAGTTGGAGAATATATGAGAAGAATTGTGGATGTAAAAAACTAAGAAATACTTAGGAAAAAAATGTATCCACTGCAGGAAAACACCCGTTAAGATTCAGAAACATGAGATCCAGTATCAACAGAATCATTAAATGTAAATCACGGTTTAGAGCCGATAATTAGAGTCAGTATCCGTCATAGTCACATTTAAGGTAACTAATAATGCAATTCACGAGAAAGTGTCTCATAGCGGACAGCATCTCACCAGCATGCCTTAAATTCGTACTCCGAATCTTTAAACGGCATCAACTACTTTACTTTCGTTTCCCCGGGCAGCGTTTAGAAAGCGAACGCCTCCACTTTGGACGATCCACGTCACTAATTATTCATATGTGCTTTCAAATCTGCTTCCTCTTCCACCATTTAAGGCTTTGCTTCGCAGATCGTGAAACAAAGCAATCGGAAAGGCAGTTTTCATGCTAGAGTGAGTGTTCAGGACCCGTTAACAGGACAACCTTCTCATCAAATCAATCCTCTCATCTTTTATTCGGTTGCGATCACCTGAAAATGGAAAATGTAATTGCGAACTCCGTGCCATCACAAACGCTAGAGGCAGCTTTTGTCTTAGCTACAAAAGGGCTCTTGAGAATTTCCCAGTTGCTTAGGATGTGGTTGTCTGAGCTAGGCTTTAAAAGGTTAATTGTAAGATTGGACTAAAATTTTCGTAATGAAGACGTATTACTGTAATCTTCAACAGGTACCGAATAAGTCAATTTGACTCCTGCAAACAATTGTATCTAGGTTCTATTGCCTTTATTGTAATCGCAAATGAAATAAACACATTAACATTTAGTTTAAAAGGAATATATCATGCGATTTTTATTGTGGCCACCTAAATCTATAGAAAATAATTTCCCAAACTCTTTAACTTTAATTTCAAACAACGCGGAAGGAAGAGCTTCAGTTGCGTCCGTGGAAGCGGGCCTTGATCTTTAGGTTACCAAAACCTGAGGTTCCTTATAAACCAACGCAAAAAATACATCAGGAAAAGTTTTAAAATACATAGAAAAGAGAGCAAAAAAGGTCAACCTTTTTCTAGCTAATCATCATCTTCATAAATCACAGTGCAATTGTATTGAAGTAAAAATATTGCTGATTTTGAATTTTAGATATAAATAAGCGAAAACATTCATCGGTCAAAGCTTAAAACCACTTCTCCTTTACGTAGGTTTTACTTGGGATCAATTCGATAGTTTTTTTCTGATCATGAAATACACGATTAATAAAATTTTATTTTCTGCAGCACCTGGGAAATGTGTCGCTCCTTGAAATCACTGGCCACAACTTCAAAGCTCTTCCGGGAGACGCATTCATCGGGAACATAGCTTCCGCAGCCAAACTTGAAAGGCTCCATTTGACCAACGGACCTTTGTCAGAGATCCAGGCATCAACATTCGTTCCTCTAAGACGTCTGCGCACCCTGAATCTTTCCTCCAACGCCATTGCAACGCTGCCCAAAGGATGCTTCCGTTCGCAAAGAGAAGCGCTGGAGATCCTGGACCTATCCGGCAACCGCTTATCCCAACTGCAGCCTCACAACCTCGCCGACCTCACCCGTCTCGTATCTCTCAATCTGTCCGACAATGCCTTCACCACATTGCCTCGAGGAGCGTTCGCTCGCAATGCCCTCCTCAAGGTGCTGGACCTCCGACGGAACAAGTTATCCGCAATCGATTCCAGTCTGCTCCGGGGTCTCCGATTCCTCCGCCGTCTGCGACTTGCCGACAATGATCTGAAAGAAATCAATCGTGGCGCCTTCGAGTCCGCAACTCGCATCGGCACTGTGGATCTCGCTCGCAACAAACTTTCTATCGTTCCGTCGAGAGCGTTTGCTGGTTTGAGGTTCGCGGAAGATATAAATCTCTCCGGAAACCAAATACACACAATTGAAGCGGGAGCTTTTAAAGATCTCTACCTCGTGCGAATAGATTTGTCTCACAATGAATTGAGGGAGGTGGAACCCGAATCCTTTGTCAACTGCGCCAACATGACCCTGCTGGATTTCTCCCACAATCAACTGGAGAGGCTGCGCCGCGATGCTATGGATGAGATTTCCTACTCCGGAGAGTTGATATTGTCATTTAACAAGCTGACGGACTTTGCTTCCTTGCCTATTGCTAATATGACGGGCTTGAGGCTGCTCAACGTCAGCGACAACTCATTGGCTGCTGTGCAGAGAAATTCTTTCCCTACCAAAGGTAAAAATTACGTTTTAGTTAATGCCCTGTTATCTCAATTGATATGTAAGATGATGTGAATCATACATTTAATCTTAATATAGTAGTATTTGTCTTTTCCAAGCGATATATTTTAAACTCTGCTATCTTACGCACTTTTTTGATGTATTCTAAAACCTATACTAAATTGATCCTAATACTTAGCTTCTGTCATACATTTGTTCGTGTTTATAATAAGTATTATTTAATTTTGTAATGTAGCTATTCTAAAATTCCTATTCTGAAAGCCGTCTATGTTACATATAATTGTTAATTCTCTCTTATAGAGATGTAATTTTCCTATTTATAGATCATATAGTTGGTAAGCATATACTGCATACATAAAAATTTAAAGTTATACTTTATATGGTTAATTAGACGAATTTCGATTACCAGTCTACTTTTTTACTAATAATGAACATCCTAACTCTCAATACCTTCTTCTTGACTCATTCTTTCCCTTTGATCATCCCTTTTAGGCCTTGGTTTACCAGAACTCAGCACGATAGACATGAGCCGTAACAACATTTCCAACATTGCAAATGGAGTCTTTGTTCCTCTGCTAGGACTACGGACTCTTCTGCTCGCTGACAACTCTTTAGAAGAATTGGGTGGCTCCGTTTTTGGTGCGATGCCGTCAATGCTGTACCTTACCCTCGCGAACAACAAGCTCGCCACCATCGGTCGCTCCGCTTTCACCCGCTGCGCCTCTCTCCGAAGGCTCAACCTCTCTAACAACTCCTTGACATCGATCGTGTTCGCGGTACCTCCTGCTCTCGCCTCTTTGGACCTCAGCAACAACCAAATCTCCAGTCTAGGTCCTCCGCCTCCAGCATCACCATCTGCACCATGGCCACCGATGAACGCGATGCTCGATATGGACCTCGGAGGCAATAAATTGGGAGGCGAAGGGACCCTGGAGGACCCTGACAGAGCAGAAGCTGCCTTTGCAAATCTGCTTACTCTCAGGACTCTTAAGTCTGCATTAATACTTTTTATTCCACCGATTATTGGCTAAGATTATATTTTTATACTAGTACTATGTTTGTAGTTATGAGCTAAACATCCTACGTTCACAATTGATTTTTGATTCTATCGATTTCAGTAGGGTATTTCTTATTTCTCAAGAGTGGCAAGTTTTGGTTGGATGCCCAATGCTTCGAAAGCAATACCCAAAATACAACTTAAGAATCATAATTATTTAATTTCAATTTAGAATCATTTTCAACATTTTTAACCAAAATAGAAAGCTCCAGAATGCAGTCTAGAACTTAGTAATTTATCGCATTTATATTTTCCGGTTTTGGCGAACTGTAATACGTTGTTCTTTATTAATAACTTAAATAAGTCAGTTAATTAGACTTTTAATTTCATTCATTTATAATAAGCACGGTATATTTTTAAATCCCTACCTTATTATCCACAGTAACTAATATGTGACATATCAAACAAGATGTCGAGTTTAAATACATAAATAGTTATTTTATCTCGAGAGGTTCACGATGCTATCTTTGGTTGCTTATTGCCACAGGGGTAGCATTGCTATCTCCTTCTAGCGCCCAAAAGTGAAACCAAAAAAAGGGTAGATTGCGCATTTAGCCATGCTCGGGTGAAGCTTTTGTATCTGCCTATTCCAATACATTTTTTTGTGATTTGGCGGCTTTGATATAGAGTTATCAAGGTTTGATCGAGTAAGTCGAACGTTTTGGAACACAAAATGTAGTTTGAGCAATGTTTAACACGAAGCAATTTTCTTATTTTCACGTTTCAAAAATGTTATTGGTAAATAAGCAGGTGCCTGCGGCATGGTACATTCCTGTGGATCAGAACAGCTGCCCCCACAAAATGTTCCGAAACTAGAATGTATGCATCTTCCTTAATTTTATTATTTCATTCATTATCTGAACTCTATGAATCAGAACGAACGTCGGTATTAAGCCACGGCGTTTTAATGAACATTTCATTGTGCTCTCAGCTGCACCTGTGCAGGTCTTGCATGGTATATGTTCTCGTATTCGTCATTTTGACAACTTCTACTGCATTGAGCCCCAATTATGAATTAGAATAAACATTTGCAGAAGCGAAAAATCTCTAACTACCCTGGAAAGCTATTATAATTAATAATAGAGTAGCTTTATTTCATTGCAGTAAACGATTATTAAGGAAATTAACGAAATTTTTATGCTATACTTGGTATGGATCAATTAAAAACTGAAACGGATTAATGCATTAGAACATATATAAAACTAACAATAGAATAATCATCGAGGTTTTAATTCAGTTGGCGGTAGGTTGGCAGATGTTTCGTTCTCTATATCGCTCTAGCAGACGACATCGGCATCCGAGCAGTTTACATTGCAGACATGTTTTATTTTCCATGATGAAAGAGGACTTGGAGAAAAAATCGAACATGATCGTTAAGTAAAAGGTTCATTTAAACTATCTGAGTCCATGTCATAGGGTAGACAAGCTCCTGAGTCCCGTATGAGAGGAAAGTAAAACCCCAAAAATACATATAGTTAAAGGGGAGCCGGCGAAAAGTTCACCCTAATGCTCTGCGGGTTGCGTTATTTTTGGCTTCCCTTTTCTGACGGTAGGCTCCCACTGTGCTTATTGCTATATCCTTAGACCTATTATCCTTAATTGAAATCACGGGTGAATGAGACGATTTCTTTATTTATAAACAGAATGCTAGAAAGAAGTATATAAATGATAACGTGTATCTACTAAAATTCCTAGTGGGCTGAGGTATGGAAGTATCAGCTATATTTTATTAGAAATAAATTGAGACCAGAAATTGTAATATCAAAGAGATTTGCGGATTAACTGAAAGCACATGGTCTGCCCAGATCTTTCTCACCAAGGGGTCCCTCGTGATGGAAAGCAGTGCACATTTATCGTGATATAATGGGGAGCCTGACTCCTTGCCAAGCGATGTTGTTGAGGACAAAAACTTATTTCTCTGGACTCGCAATATATTTGAATTGCCTTATCTATCTCATATTTACTCTAGCACTTAATTTATGCGTCGCAATATAATTGCAAATTAATATTTGAACACTCCTTCCGATTTAGTTTTAGTTGATGCTCCTAGCTGAGAGTTAGATTGCCCGTATAAAATTGAATTTACGCTAGCAGATAAGCTCGTTGCTTTAATTGCATCCTCTATTTATTGCAGTTTGGAGAACAATGGACTTCGCACCGTTCCGCACCGCGGCCTAGCTCGGCTGGGTTCCCTGTCGACCTTGTCTCTAGCCGGCAACCAAATCGATGGTCTCGGTAGGAGGGCCTTGGGACTTCTTCCTGTTATATCAACCCTATCCTTATCTCGGAATAATATCTCCAGAATAGAAGCGAGGGCCTTTGATGGACTCCTCCAGCTGTTACATCTCGATCTCTCTATGAATAATATTGGTGCCTTACGTAATGATGTTTTTCAAGGTTAGATTTATAATATTAATTAGTATAATAATCGTATTAATAATTTATAAAAACATAAATACTTACAAAGCAATTCCTTTCTACCTCAGTGAATAATGAAACTGAAAGAACTTAGCATAACTTTAGAATTGTTGTAAAATTGAGGTTAAGTCAATTCATGTGAAGAACAAATTGAAGAAAAAACTGTTTTCTATCATTCAATTTAAGTCATTTCCAGTTTTTTTTAAAGAAGGAAGATTTTCATTTGAAATTATCGCTATTATATAAATTTCTTTTAAATGAATCACTATTAATACCGTCTTCTTTTACTGTTTGATAAAATCTAAATTTTAAACTCGCTTTCTTAGCTCTCTTTTCTGGCAAATAAAAAATACAAATTTGCTTTTTCCTTCCCTTTAATTTATTTTAAATTATTGATTGTTTTCCATAAACTGTAAATTCAATTTACCTTTGAGCCTTTTCGAAGCTTTACTGAAAAATACCTAATAATTTTTCTATTGTAAGCAGTTGAAATGTTTCTTCCAGAAGTAAATTATTTGGGTTGATTTTCTTAGTTTAAAATTTCTCATATACTTTCTTCATAATTACTCACGATGAGATACTTCCCTTTTTCTGACATTACTTTCTTCCCTATTCACTTCCAGGATTGGTTTCTCTGAATTCCCTGGATTTATCTTATAATCAAATCGAGAAGCTTGATAATAAGACCAACAGCCTTCTAGAGGATTGCCTATCTCTCGAGAGGGTATTTATCGAATTCAATTCTTTTATTGTGCATAAAGATTTCTTGACTCTTGACTGCGTATGCCGATTAACCTATCTATGATAAAATAACTTAGTGCTATCCAGAACAATTCACTTTTTCAAAAATATTTTTTCGCCACCTTGGCAGAATCATCTACTGATATTCCGATGAAAACAGTTCCTTAACCATTGACTAAGATTTTCCACTAAGTTATTCCTCAGCACATTAACTATATTAAACGTTACTAATGTAACTTGACCGATTTTAATTATCTGTATTTGTTAACATTGAATGGTCTTTATCTGTATTTCTGATACACGTTATCTCTAATCTACATGCAGATTAAAAAGGTTTTATTCCTAGAAAAATCACTGAAAATGTAGGAAAAAAGGGTAACAATAGAATAAACATCAAGAAGATATACATGTACCTATACCTGTAGCATGATGAACTATCAACGTAAAATACACTTTTTCCAACTTGAAGGAGCTATAATTTAAAAAATGCTAAATTAAAGAAGGAATCAATATTGCACTCCAGGTAACTAAATTGACACCTAAGTTGTCAATCGATTCTGCTAAAAATGGTACCTACGTATTCATGCTTTTAATATAAGCGTAAGCACACTAAACGGAAAGATATTGGAAAGAATGAAGTATACTTTTCAATTTTTTAGAAAAAAACTGCACCAGCTACATAAAAAGCGATAAAAGTTTTTAAAGCTAAATAAAAGTGAAAATTTTTAATTTGTAAATTGAAGATTGCAGACTCTTAATATATATGTTTTCGAAAACCCAGTAAAATATTTATTCAAAAGTTAAAGAGATTTTTCGAGTAATGTAAGATCACTTAACTGATAGTATATTTCAAATTGACCGAATTTTGTTGTTTTGATAAGAATATCGATTCATGGATAACTTTTGAAAATCGTATAAAATGGACTCTTGATTTCAAATTTCTTTAAATAATAACAAACTGTTCTCCAGTTCTATAATTCTCCTCGGCCTTTAGCATACTTTAATTAGTGAATGACACGGATGGCATAGATGGTAACCGCCTCGTGGCTATCGCATCGCTTCTTCTTTTTCTACTTACCCAACATTAGGTGCATGGTTAATTTTATCTTCATAAGTGCTTCGCATGGCAACCTTCTTAACATATCTAGTTATTTTTCATACTACTAAACAAAGATAATTTATCTGGATCTTTTTACCTCTTTATTTCTCTCTGGTGTCCTGAATAATAGACATCCAATTGTATGTGAATGTTTAAAATCACAGCATGGCATTGCATGTATGGATTTGTTGCGTGCTCAAATTTTCATCGAAAGGGTATTTCCACAGCTGAATCTGAGCCACAACCGCATCTCGTTCATCACTAGAAGAACTTTCCCGAGCAGTCCTTGGGTCCCCTATCGGCTGCGTACGATCGACCTCAGCTACAACGCCATGCCAGCACTGACAGCGGAACTGAATGTAGGGACCACTCGTGTGCAGGTCCTCAACGTCAGTCACAATTTTATCAACGAAATCCGAGGGCGTAAGTGGACCTCTTTCCATGTAGATCCCAATCTCCCCGTCAAGGTGTATATCAAAGGTGGCTAACGGTACGGTCAATTCTGGGATCTGCTCTCCGTTGGTTAATTATTGTTGGAAGGAGAGACGAGAGTGGACTGTAGTAAACATCTTCGATCCGAGTGAAGCTTAAACTGTTTCTCAACGTAGGCGAGCATCGCAAGTATGAAGTATATAATAATAATATAATAATAATAATAGAGGACTTTATTCGGGGCGAGATTGAGACTATTAAGTCTCTTCTTACACCTAACCCTTTGTCATGTTGGAACAGAAAGAAACAGATAGATTGCAAAAGTACAGAGAAGAAAACTACTATGTGGATTACATATTAACATAAAATTCTGACACAAAAGTAATAACATATAAGTAATAATGTATAACTGATTTAGGATTGAGTTATAGAGTTCAAACTATCTTAAACTTTTGTCAATTACATATTAAATTATATGAACATAATAGACGCATTGAACAAAAATACATTATAAAGTATATCGCAGTAATGAAGAAATTTTCATAGAAGGCATTAGTAATAAATATTTTTAATTACATGTAAAACCATCCTTCGCCAAAAATCAGTTGTTTGCATTGCCATATTTTGTAAGAGTCTTCCCTTGGTAAAATTACGTCTCTCATTTTCAGTTTATTTTTGGTAACAACGATGGTGCTTTTTAATTTGTGTAGTTATTTAGTATTTAATTAATCAACTGATACCTGCTTGGTTATGAATAACATATCTGAATCTCGATTTGATCACCGATGAGAGACGAGGTTTTCTGATACCTACTTATTTTGTGATTTTATGGAATACTTAAATTACGAGACGCCGACTGTACGCTGTTGACGGTTATGCGATAATTAAGAGTAAATAGAGATTCATTAAAGATGAGATGAGCGTGGATACTATGTATAAGTATTCGCGATCGTGGATTCAATTTGGTACCACTTTGTATGAATATGTAATTACTTAACGATCTTTCACCAATGTAACGCTGTTTTGAAGTCTTTCAAAAACTCCAGTAAGCACTTTCTTAGCTCGCCAACTTCGAAATCATGTTACCTATTTGGAGCAAATTCATCTATTATGTTAACTATGAAACTCAAACAATAATATACCTCAATAATATTTCAAAGGTAAGGTTCTGAAATCTGAGAAATGAAAGCATAGTAGTGG
Organism: Sympetrum striolatum; assembly: GCA_947579665.1. Classification (NCBI taxonomy): domain Eukaryota; kingdom Metazoa; phylum Arthropoda; class Insecta; order Odonata; family Libellulidae; genus Sympetrum; species Sympetrum striolatum. The sequence goes on from OX388342.1 coordinate 84,222,354, forward strand.
GTAATGGTATGAGGAAATAATTTTAAGAATGCATTGTTCTTGCATAGCTATTGAAAACGCAGCAGTCAAGCTGCTAGACTGGAACAGATATGTTTTATACTTACTAAATTGAGGTACTGCGCCACTGTTTTGTGGAATACTTGGTATAGCCATTTTATGAGTAAGATTATACATTAACGAAAAATTCTTTGACTTTAATTGAAATGAAAATTGTACTCCCCTGTTCATGAGTCATTTAAATTCTGTAATCTCCCTTGGAATTATGATTCCAATCTTATTTCGTTTCCTCAACTTCTTTTGATATTCGCTCTTTCCTAGCAATATTTTAATAATAATATCCCATTTTAAACGTACCCTATGAACTTGTCAACCCAATTTCAATGTCATTCTTGTAACTTCTCATTAGATGAGAAACCTTGCATGGTAGCTGTTTCAATTACAAAACCACCAATATCACTAAGAGTTTTTCCTTAAAATGCCTTGTACAAAAACTTCAAAGGCAACAAAAAATAATAATCATATGAGACAATTTTTACGTTACATAATAAAATATATTTTTTAATTTTTCTTTCTTGTGCAGATGTCATCGAAAACCTTACCTCAGCTCGAGTGATCGACTTGTCAAACAATGACTTGGATAACCTGGAAATGAAGCGTCTCCCAGTCAACCTGACGATCCTCAGGCTATCAGACAATAGTCTGAAGACAATACCCAAGATCCTGTTCAAACATCAATTCCAGGAGTTGGATCTAAGGAACAATTCTCTTCAGCGGTTCCACCACGAGCTGATGCCGCTCATTGAAAACGGGACAAGAGTTCTTTACGAAGGTAATGACTAGTCAAACCCTTTGGTTTGAGTAAATAAAGCGAAACGAATTCTGATTAAAAGGAGGTCCAGCCAATTCGTTTCACAAAGACCAAAATATCACAACAGTTTCAATACTGAGATATTTCACAAAAAGGTTTTATGAAAATATAGAGGCTGTTAACAGAATGAATCATCCATAGCACTTGTAGTCAGATCTAAAACCTCTCTTAATGTTTAAATGAATTCAAAAGGAAACTAAACCATTAATCTGGTACCCAATAAATTTTTCGTGAGTGACGACTTTAATCTAAAAGATTAGTTTACTCAAGCTTAACTTTTTAAGCCTTATTAAGTCGAAATACCGTTGCATTAATTAGCAATGCCTTAGTCTTTGTGACTAGTGAAATTTTTTAGTGAAATATTTATAGAAATCGATTCATGCTTTAATAGCAGCCCAGGCTTCAGCAAATTTGACAGAAATCTCCTTCTTTCAGTAAAACAATTATAGATTGCTCCATATTATTTTCAACTTATCATATGGAATGTTCAAAAGTAAATTGTTTTTAAAAAATCAATGATTTTTTTCGAGCAAATGTTTTCTAAAATAAAATTAGGCATGAAATATTTTATATTAGAGTAATTTTAAGATAAAATATTTAAAGCTCTAGTTTGTGGTTTGAACTAATTATTATCGAATGAGGAATTGATATAAAATATTTTCATAGCCATGAGTATTACTGGACATGACAGAAAATTTTATAATCCACTAAAAAAATTGAAATAGATGTGTAACATTACTGGGTCTTTTGTTTTTCAGAAGACGATTAAAATAGTCACACCTAGAAGATTCACTCATTTGTTCATAATTTGAGGTTTATGATTCCAAATAGTAAAATTTATGCATGAACAATTACGGTATGTATCGGATGAAAGACAACTTCTATTTCATCATACATTTGTTAAATAAAATAGTCGTGTTTAGCCAGTTTTATTTAATAAAAACGATTGTGTTACTATATTGTGATTGTGATAATATCGATTACATTACAGGAAGCGAAAAATTCAACATTCTACGTGCCTTTATCTATAAAAATGTACTCATGGTGTCTTTTGTAGGAAATCCCATCACGTGCACTTGCACACTACGTCCTCTGCATCGTTGGCTGGATTCCGGTGCAATCCCCGGGGCGCGTGGCGACTGGTCATCGCTCAAATGCTCTTCTCCCGCCTTCCTCGTCGGACTCAATGCATCGGACATTCCCGAGGAGAAGCTAGTATGCCCCGAGCCGTTTAGGGAAATTCCCGACCTGTCCATCAACCCAGACGTTAAACTTCGGAAAGCTGTGAGGTGAGATCCGAAAAAAATACAAGATGTTACCTTTTCTGGAAAAGGTAACATCTTGTACGATATTTTTCTCTAGTAGCCGTAATGAATTCTAAAGAGTGGCGATTTTTCTGCGAAATCACTGACGCAATTAATGACCTCCGAGAAACTCAAGTTCCGGGTTGTTTGATCTTCGATTCTCTCTACGTAAGGTTTACACTAATTTGAGAGTCAAAGAAATATATTCCCCGACTTGTCCAATAGCGTTACCTTACCTAGCCTATTTATTTATTAATTTCAGAATTGAGATTTTCATTGTGTTCTTTCATATTCTCGTATACTACGTATATCCCATGTCTTTAAGTTATCATGGGTCATTTACAACACTATTTGATTTCTAATTTCCAAAAACATTCTTCTGATTTACTATACGAAGAGATTTTGTCCTCGTTGATAAAAGACGTCCTCTCAAAATATTTAATAACACTCTGAACATTTTCTTATTTAAGATAATTCTTAAAGTTAAAATTTATTAAATTCTGCTACACGAAATTTTTAAATAAATAATTTCAAGTATATTATGAAGAAAAAGCTTAAAAATGTATAACACAGACTGTTAGGTCTTACTTATTTAAGCTTTATATCGATAATTAAATTTGTAATAATTGTGAGAAGCGAAGTAATTTATTGAGACTGAAACTTAAATTTTTTGGTTCATATTAATTATTCTACTAAATCTTTGAAAATTTTAAATTTCTTGACTCAAATATAAATATTTCATAATAAATTCCTTGAATTACAATTTTGGCTAAGGAATAATGCACTTGCTTCCAAATAAACACTTGGGAAATATTCTATACAAATGATATGATAATATATACATAATTTATATATGTGACTGCAACAGCTACTGCTTAATTTGCGATTGTCAGGAAAGTCAATGATATCCATACCAAGGAGCAGTCGTTTAAATCGCTCGAATCCACCTTCATATCAATTCCCCGACTAAATATAAATTGCATATACCGATTAGCATTATACAAAATCATTTAACGTTCAAAAGAAGTAAAGAAAGTCATAATATATGTATGCATAAAAACTACGCATTTCTCGATTGGACTTTTCAAATGCAATAAGTTGATTCAAAAATACCTAGTTTCGGTCTTTTATTTCTTCCCTAATTTGGAAGAAACATTGTTGCGAACATAACTAATAAGGGAGGTTCAGAACTGAACTTTTGACTACTCATTATCGATATTTGTCTTTCATTTAATTCATGGCAAAGGCATCTTTGACTATGATAATTTAACAGGCTACCCAAAGAATGTCGGTAATTAATAATATGATGAAAGGAAGGTTTTTCATTTAAGGTGCTCTAAAATCTGCTCCCAGTCGTAAATTTGAACAAATGTGCCTAATTCATCCGAGAGGCGTCCCATTGAAAGATCATTAACTGCCTTATGAATGAGGCTTAGGAAGAAAATTACATCACCCACCATTTTAACGACAATCTATTTCGCCCTTTTCAGGACCGGTCCAGACACAGCCTCTATTTCCTGGTACGTGACCACCCGAGATGACGTCGGTGAGTTCTCCCTACTGGCAAGGGAACTGGGTTTGGGCCCAGGCATCGAAGCGGAGGAGAGACGGAGGATAGCTTATTCCCAAAGAAGGTGAGTTTCATCATGAGATCTTGATCATAATGACGTAAAGATGATGAATCATTTGATTTGCCCCTTCAGAATTGTTGTCCTGTAGGAAAAATTTATACCGTTCAAAAAGTTATAGACCCAAATGATATACATTTAATGACTGAAAGAAAGAATAAAAACTCCCACGATGCGTGATGAATACTGGAGAAGTTAATCTTACAATTTTTGGCCTATCTTAAGAGAATCAAAATGAAGTATTTAAATTATAGCTATTCCAAAATATTATATAATTGCCATTTGAGGTTAGTGTCACTCGCAGGGAACAAAAATTACTAAATCAATGAAATCATTAATCAGAAATAGGGAATTAAATAAGGCGAAGAAAAGGTTTATCGTTATCTGAGTTGCAAACAAAATAACGTTAGAGGTTAAGCTAGTAATCAAAGTTATATTTTAAGACTACATTTGCATTTAGCTGTCAAATCTGATAACAGCACGCATTGTCGAAACCGGTAGCGTCATTTAGCTTATTTGAGTAAAATTTCGTATTAGATAACTTCTACTTAAATAAACAAATTTTACTAATAAAAGGGTGTAACATTTATAGCCCATACAGTTATTTTTAATGAGAATTCAATGTAATGTTAAAAAAATTGTCGTTAATCTTCATGTGATATGAACGCAGAAAACCTATAAATCAATTCAGTTTCATTTTTGGGGAAAATTCTGGAACAGAGCCCGGTCTCGCATGTTGGAGGTAATAATCCAAATTGCTCAGCAGTATGGAAAGAGGAATGCTTACTTCATTTTATATGACCTTGGGGACTGAAGGTACCGTTAGAGGAAGCGTGCTCTTTAGATGCGTCATCAGTCTCGCAACGAAAGTTAATTGACAATTACTTTCAGAAAGAATGAAAAACATTTGCTCGAAGGACTGACTTGATTCTAAGTTTCGATCGTAAATTGATTCTTCTTTCACTTATTACTGTTACATCGGCGTATCCACTAAGCGTAGCCGTTTAAAAAGATACATAACGGGATGAAAATAATTTTAGAGTTTTAATATAGATTTTTAATTGATAACTTACGGAATATGGATCACTCCAATGATTCTTGAGAATTCATACAGTAAAAGGGATTATCCAGTGATTTTCGTAGGATTAAACGGAGGGAAAAAGCAAGAAAATGCAATATCATAGAATGAATCCAGTAATCTCAGGAATTTTTTTTTGTTTTCGAAAATGGGTAGTTTTTGCTAGTTAAGATTGATTTAATATGTATGTTACTGGAAAATGTCAATTAATTTATCTAATGATTGTTTTTTTTCTTTAACGTATGTAAAGATACATTACGGCAGTTGAGATAACAAATGGAATAATTGTAAAATAATAATGACAAGAATTTATTCATTTAAAGTAATATTTTTATTAATAATAATATGATGTAAAATGTTAAAGCAAAATGGAGTAGTAAAATAATATAAATGCCTCCAATGATTAGTTTTTCATTTGAATTAAAATTTTCGGAGGGTATTCTCGTTGGAAAGTACTAATGCCGTATAACAGTTGAAAGCTCCTTGATTATCCAAGTTTCATTCTTTCAAACGCCTTGCATTGAAGAAAATTTTACCATACGATCCTGTTGAAGAACTATTTAGATACTACCGTTTCCGTTTGATTAATATGAAATTCAATCATGATATAACCTTCAAATGTTAATTTTTGATAATAATTACAGCAGAACTTTGTTTGTAAATAAAATATCCCATCAAAGCAGTAATTTCATTGCATAAAATATTATAAATTAAAATGGAATCATTTATCACGTTCTCAGTTTTAGCATATCTTTAATTGCGTTGCATAGAACAGAGCTAAAATTAAAATAAGGCTAAGGTTAGCAATTGAAAACTTTTAACGACAGCATATGTACTTCAATATTGTTGCGATATTGATATTTCATTTGTTATTACCCGCTATTTTATGATTATTATTTTGTTAAAGTAAAACTTATCTCCTTATTCAATGTTACAAAAAAGGATTCAAAATGTTTGGAATTAAAATATTATTATATCATTTATTATAGTATATAATATATATTGTATTTTAAATTTTACTTAGTGAAAATTTTATAACATTTTCCAAAGAAAGAAATTACAAAATTCATATAGTTGAAGGATAGAATCAGCTTATTGAATCGGTACTTTAAATGATATGAACTTAAGTATAATGAGTAACTAATGAAGTAAAATGATTCCTAAGCATCTTAAAAATCTGAAATATAAACGAAAATACTGTATCTTCAATATTGAAGATACAGTACCTATTCCTGCTAAATATTTATTTCAATAGTAGCTATCCCTACAGTGAAAACGACGGAAACTGCCTGAGATAATTGATTATTTTTCGTTTTATCATGAATTATTTTCAATGAATTATTCAACACTTCCGTATATTTTTACGATGGATAATATGTAATCAGAGATACGTATATTTTCATAATTGTAAACTTTGACTTCTGCCATAAAAAATCAATCAGCAATATAAATACTTATATTTAAGTCGGTAATTATTTTTTATGAAGCGTGTTCAGTATTAATGGTGATATACGGAATGCGAGCATTATTTTAGATTGAATTTTACAAAAGTAATACTGTCTTCAAGCAAGGTAAATAAAATTTTCTAGCATTACCAATGGAAGCTTTTTTGGAGTTTAGTGGAGTTGTGTTTTAGTACTCATGGATTCCCTGTGATGGTGATACCGACGCGACGGTTAGAACTCCACTCAGTTCTGCCATGACTCTAAATTTCAAATATCTCTCTAATTTGACCGATCCCTAAATTAATCTATCAACAGTGTATACTTCAATGCCTAAGTAAAGGTACATACATCAGAAGTATAAATGTGTATAAAAATAAATACGCGCCGACGATTAATGCAAGAGATATTTAAAATCATGATATCATTGTATAGTTAATATTATTAATTTGGAAATTGGGAAGCGAATAACTTGGCAATAGTAATTGTGCCTTCAGTGCTTGAAGATGGAATCATAGTCTGAAACCTGTTCAAATAAATCCTAACTATTGCTAGGCTTCCGAATTACCAGGATAGAGTTCCACAAAGTCAGAGCTTCTTTGATTGATTTTATTATTACTTTATTAATTACAAGAACATTATCTTTTTATCTTTTTTATTTTGCTGTTGGTAAAGGGTTACACCGTGAGAGCACTCGAGACGATACTCTAGCATTACCCATTCCCAGTACAAATATTTATCGATTGAATAGAAATTTCAAAAGTCTCTTGATCCACTATTATTCTCAACGTGTTTTCTTTCTCAGTGTCGTGGAGGACAGTCTTCCGTCGGACCGCGGTTGGGAGCTCTGCCTTTTGGCCAGAGATTCGGAGGGTCACGCGCGTTCCTGGAGGCAGAGCCAGTGCACTATCTTGCAATCCGCGGGATCATCGGCACCGCCCAGAATAGCCATCATGCAAATCTCTCTCCTCATTCCATTCCTATTGCTACTACTGCCGTGAGAGTCACGCATTCTCCGAAATGTAAACGGGAGAGAGGCAGTAGAGGAAGTTAAGAAAACTCGTGTTTGAGGGAAGAAAGGTGGGTTTTAAGGAAGAAAGCCGTATCAAAGAAGACGTTCATGTTTTCTCCTGGATAACTTAGAAGAAGCAGGTACCAAAATGCGAAGCAAGTTGAGAATCGAGCAAAAATTTGTAATCTGCAATTCTGTACCGCAACTTTTTTGACCCCCACCTCAAAATAATGAGTAAGCACGAATGAAAAATGTTGGTCAGGAAATGGTGGATTTCCGACCAATTATTCAAAATCTCCGTCCAATTGTACTACTCGTCATATAATATCAATTCATTCCGTGTGAAAAAGTAGTAAGACTATTTCTTCACCTTCCTAGCAGAGAAGAAAGGATCACGCTTGTATGAGGCGAGGAAAAAATGAAACAACGTTGTCTTTCACACCGAAAGAACAAGTCGTAAGTGGAAAGACAAAAGGAAAAAAGGTTGATTGGGGTAAAAAATGAAGGAAGCGGAGGCTGCTAAAGTGAAGGGCCGTGCTTAGATGGCGGAAGGTGAGACTTGCAAAGAAAAGGGATAATAAAGAGTCGTAATGGTTGAAATGCGCTAAAAGCAAGTGATAATGGAGTACTTGCGAGTGTGAGAAAATTATTGTTGCGTGTATAATGGATCTTGGACACAAGGAGTGAGATAATGGAAGTGGTAAGTCATGGTGGCGAAAGGAGGATGTGAAAAAATGAAAGTAAACTGAAGGTGGCCATTTTCTTACACAAAAGGCGAAACATAGTGGCGGAAAGGATGCGGTTTCGAGCCGAACGAATAAGTCGCATTTTAATTAAAACGGCGGAAACGCTTTGCGAAGAGGCTCCTCGCTGATGAGAATAGTAAAGCACGAACAAAAATGGGATAAAATAAAAGTGAGCGAAACCCCTGTCGAGGAGAAAAGAGTGATGAATGGAAATGAAATGTATGGAAGAAGCTGGGATAAGTCTCGGTATTGCTAGGAATAAATTGGCGAGGTATGCCTCTTAGACGGCACAACAACACGGGAATCTTAATGAACGCTCACGAGACAAAGGAAGCGGTGGAATTCATACCCCGCGAATAACGGAAGGTTACCTATAATTCAAACGCCTAAGACGATAGAGAAGACGTATGTTTCTCCTTAAATATTATGCATATTAAATACTTTTTACATCTCAAAAAGGATGGAGAAATTTTCCATTGTTTTCAATTTCAAACCTAAGATATACCAAACTTGGATTGTGTATTTTATGTATATAACGATCTATTTTTGTACCTGTTTATATTAAAGAAATGAAATGGAGTGTGATAGGAAACTTATGCATCGTTTTTGCTCCCGAACTTCTCGGCCCATCACCAATTTCTGAAGCACGATTTTTCCGATTGAATTTGATTGAAAAGAACTCTAGCACGTAAAGCATTCTGCGGTTTGCGATGATGACAAATATCCGTCTGCTGTCGGATAGGTAGATGCAGATGAAAGGACCGCGATAGCTCTTTTCCTTCCTTGGCTTCATTACAGGTGAGTATGGATACAGATCATTCCCAATCGATTCACGTCTGAATTAATTCAAATCGCGGTTGATTGTGGCTTGCGCTGGGCATCGTTCCATTCAAGGGAACTCGGGGTTGTTCAAACATCCGAGAAGTTGGCATTACTGCTGGAAGGATCTAAACCACCTGTTGACTCATGTTTATCCAAGGAATACTTTTGACTTATGTTTATCTAAGGAATGCTTTCAGGAACTCGTCTGCTGTTTCCAATTCCTGATTGAATATTATATATTGAAATTATTTTAGTATGAAAGAAAGCTCTTCAATGAGAAAATTCATTCCTCATAGTTAGATGTATCTTAAGTATTCAGCCTAAATGTGGTTAGTACCTCATCCCCTCTAAATATATCTACCAAGCGCTAGTAGGGGGAATGAAGCTTACTAGGCAAAATGATGATTGAGGTAATTTTCTCTTGCTTTCCTCAGTCTTTAAACAGTGAATTGAATCAAACATTGACTTCCTTTCATCTTGACTAATCGTTTTCAGCTATCTATTAGGAAAAATCATCCTTTATTGCATGAATCTAACTATTTCTTTTGAAAGTTTTAGTTTGTCTACAATCTATGTAATATGAAATAGCCCATTATTAAAGAAAACTGTGAATCAATAACTTTGAGAGATTTTAAAATTGTTTTAAAATACAACTATTTTATTTTCAAAAGAGGTTATCAATAATGAGTTTGTAGACCTTTGAACTTTTAACAAGAAGTGGATGCTCACAAGAAAGTAAGGGACTGGAAAAATTAAAATATGATTGGAAAAGAGAACCTCTCAAGATATTATCCCTGGTGGTTTTATTTTTATATTGGAGAATACATTAATTGAGCAGGTTGTAAAAATGGCTGATGACTGTTTAATACTAACAGATGGAAAGAGTAATAATTCAAATTCATCAAAAAGATTATCATTCTGCGGGTAATAAGGTAATAAAATTCGACTCAAAATCTCCCTCAACCGTGGTATGGTTGTTACTTAGACTTTTAATTTCAGTAGAGAAAAAACGGTGAAATGAAAAAAAAAACATTTTTTCCAATTCCAATTTTTATATCGCCTATCGTCTTGTGATTGCTATGTGTGATTGTGTGTCCTATTCAGTCACAAGGTAATATTTTTCTTAAACTCCACAATTTTCATTGAGTTAATCAACCATATTCGTTTTTCCAAAATTAATTATATTTTGTACGTCGCGAAAATTTCACTATTTCACCATAAAGTACGAGATCAGCTCAATATTCATTCTGACAAACCATTTAATCTGCAGAGAAGACCTCCTATGATTGTGTACGAGACCTTTATCGTTTTCTATTACTTATAGCATTCCTATTACATTGGAAGAGACGACGTTGCTTTAACAAAAACCTGAACGTGTATATTACCAATGATAATCTCACATTCACATCTTTGAGATGGCAGACTAGACAGTTGCGTGGTCAAGCATGAAGGCATGAGGTGTACCTCTCTGACTTAAAATAAAAGCGATAGCAGCAAATATGCGATTTGTTGCAGTATGATTATAAGTGAGCAGCGCTCAGAAGTTGTTACTGCACTATCGTTGGATATACTTAACCATAGTCCTGATCTAATACCTGATCATTTTCATTCCTTTTGACCACTAGTGGCAAACGGTGGAGATGGTGGATAGCAAATCGCAAGCAACTACAGGGTTCACCGAGCAGTTAATTCCAGGCTTCGGAATCTTGACATAAATCTTCTACGCAGTGGTGCTTCCTTCGATGTACTGGGGGAACGAATTCTTAGAATAACATTGATGATTTTTTTCTAAATAGATGAGGTACAATTTATGGGATATCGAAGGTTTCGCGGAGATCTTTTATCATCACCTACCGTAACTGGCTGACTGTGCTGACTTCTCCGGAATTTACTTTTCGATGTCTATTATATTACTTATATCTGTTTATATGAATCATTCATATTATTTGATTAAAATGATAACTGATTTAATAAAAGTTTAATTGAAAAACTAAAAAATATCATCCACTAGATAAATGTATGGTATGTATAAATATATAATAAATGTATGGTATGGGGAAAGTCACTTGCAACTTCTATCACCGAAGAAATATTATTTTATGTACTCGTATAAGAACTGTTGTTACCATTCGAAATTTCATTTGCATTCTTAAAAGCTACAAATCTTTATGATTCCATCTAGAAAATTTATTCAACCTGGCTCCCTATGAGCAATGTCAATTAAGAAACGAAAACGGAATGGAATTTTTATCATTATAATGCTAAAATCCTCAAATCCGATTTACATTTATGTTTAGTTTACCTATTCTTTTAAAATGGAACGAAAACGATGAGTAACCCTATATAGTATTAAATCTTGATCCGCACTTGAGCAGTTACTACCCAGGAGACGCCTCAAATTACCTCTTTAGCTAGTGTTTATGAGCATTTAACTGCGTTCAAAGTATTTTGTATGAACCACTTGGAGGATTTGAGGCCTTGAAAAGCACATTATTTTCTGAAGGTAATTTTTTTTGCTGGGTGGTCATTTTTAGTGGATATTATTTCAAGCAATGGTTAAATAAATAAAGATTTAAATAAACAAGTAACATCTACAAAAACCAACATTTGACTTAATGGATTTGCTGAGTAATTTCAACGTACAATTGTACTATTTGTAAAAAAATGCACAAGAAGCATTCCTGTTGAAATATTTGTTGACTAATAAATATTAAAAAGGAATGAATAAATGCTTATTGCCCTGATTAATTAGTAAGATTGACTCTCTATTGAGGTGAGGTAAAGCCCAAGTTAGACTCTCTTTCACCTAACTTAAATCGTCAATACATTACATTACAAATGCTACAAATACACAAAGTTTGAGGGAGAACACCTCCGTGAATATCAGTTTTAATTTCATCAAACAAGAATACAATAAATCCCGAATTTCATCAACAACATTTTCCCGATGCAAGTTATTCAATGGGTTACCTATTCCCCACCTTGTTTCATAATTAAGGACGGACAGGTTAACGGAATAAGCGTTTCTTAAAAGTACCACCCGACGACAGTCAAAGGCATAACCCCTTAGGCTAGCTTATCTTTCTACTAGGCTCCCCTCCCATCTTCAGCGATCCAAGTCGTTCACAAACGTAAGACTAGAACTAGTCATCTTAATTAATCTCTAGGATATCTATATTTTCCCTCGCGTCGATTTTATCTGCCGTTTCATCTTAGAACGCGAACCGCTTATTTTCTGGCATTAAAAATCACGAGTCTCGATGGAAGCATTCAAATTTCCTAAGCTTTTAGAAAGGCGGAAGGTAAATAAAATTAGACCCGGACTTCCTCCGGTAGGAAAACTCTCCCTTGGACGCCGTGCGAAAAAAGCAAGTCGTGACTTCCGCGTGAACGCACATGGGAACTGAAAGAGCATCCATTGTGATTCTCTCTCAACGTATTACTTAATCCTCGACGCTTATGAGCCATTTCGATTGTCCCGAGCTGAAATAATTAATTGGGAAAGAAGACCCGAATTTCATCCTTCGTATCTCCCTCTTTCCTGCGCTCACACACGAGAATGGAGTAATGTGTTGGAAAATCCCTCATTCTTGTTCATTTTTTTGGGGAATTTAAGGTATTTAGCATTTTCAAATTGAGGGCGGGCGTATTCAGGACAAATTTGTAACCGGGATGAATTTGACTTTGCAATTCCTCTTAATCTCGCTCCATCTCCATTTGCTCAACTCGCTCGAGAACTTATTAATTTATTGACGACTTAATTGGGCGAAATTGGGACTAAAAAGTCCCATCTTCCCTTTAACCCTTGTACATATACATACATACATTGCGAATGGTTAGGAAATTACAAATAATTTTTAAATAACTAAATGATGAAATTAATAATATTTACAGCATGAAATCGCTTTAAAGAATTTACTGTGATGCCTGGCAACTGTTACAGAAATATCATGATCAGATGAATTTTCTTTATTTCCTGCTTACAAAGAATTTTTAACCTTTGAGTTCAAAGATATGGTGGGAGGTAGTATAAGATAAATTCAGGATAATTGGACATTTCGAGAAAGGAAAGGAAAGTATGGCAAGAATTAAATAGGATAAATGCTTGTTCGCCGCGAAAGGAAAGAACTAGGATATTACTTAAGAAAAGAAAAAAATACTTAATTGAAGCGAGAGATCAATGCATCCAATTCGTCTTTCATAAAAATTCCAAAGTTTCATTAATCTCTACTTAAATGATTCAGATAGAATGTTTATAGGGAAAGAAATTGGTAGTTAAGCTTACGATAGTGTTAAAAATTACATGGAGAACCTCCCAAGGCAAAAGATTCAAGTCGCTCGAATTTTTCAAGTCCAAAGAGATATGTGAGAAGCATATCCAACTTTCCTCCGCATAGAATGCTAAAAATACTACCCACAAAATTTACCTTCAACTTATTTGCATCGGCGACAATTGTTACTGATATTCCGCTCACAGACCTCCAAAAATGGAATATATTCTTTTATTCGGTAAAATAATAAATAAGGTCGACATAATAGAATCATACAGCTTAAAAAGTTAAGTATAGCATGATCTCATCGCCAAGACCGCGTGAAATCTGTAGCTGAAAATTAAGATACGTGTCAACGATCTGAAACTTCGAATAACACGATACTTACTCACACGCAATTTAAACAACGCCCAAAAATGTTTTTCGCTCTATGACTCATCCATCTAAACTCCATTAAACATTATAATCGCCATTTAATTTGGATTGTAATGATCATAGCCACAAGAACTTGAAATGACAGAAAAACCGCTTGCGCCGTACGCATTTATCCATCACGCATCTCTCTTCCAAAATAAGCACATTAATGGCCAAATTTCCCTCAATTTTTTTCCTCTTTGGGCGGAAGGAAAACTGCTGTGGGCACTTAGATTATGGAGCTGTGGCATGCATGCTAAATAAATTTATGAATCACATATAGTTATGGTTGTTAATGGCTATGTGAACTATGGAATCCAGTTATAGAACTTCATATTCACACATAACATAAAAGAATATGAGATTAATAGATCTGAAGACCATCAAAGTTCTCTCAAAATACTGGGAGCTCGAAATATAGGCTGAAAGTGATTTGAATAGTATTGGCGACCACCCAGGCGTACAGCTTGGAGGTAACACCGTTAACTGTTTCGTTTCATTGACTATGAGTAGAGACTTCAACCTGTGTATATTAAAAAGAATAATATATAATTTTTTAATATATTCATGTCATTCTTTTCGGTAATACTCCGGGTTCCCGGATTGCCAAGAGGACAGCGCTTTTGGTGAAAGTGGTCCCGGGTTCGATTCCAGGTTGGAGCGCAAGTACAAAGCGATTTAAGCTGTCGAAACCTTTTAATCAATAGAACAACAATACTTACTCTCCTGTAAGCTTTCCAACTTTGGCGGGATCTTAGGCTTAAAGGTATCATTTTAAGTTTACTTTTCCATATAGTTTGACCAAACTCGCAAGCCAATTAGTTTCTACGGCCGAAAACGCATTTATTCCATTTCTAAAGATCGAAAAGTCAACAAATAGCGAGAGGGTGATCGGTTAAACCTGAGAGAAGAAAGAGACGAGTTGTTCCGAGAAACTACTTTCGTTGACTGACGTCATTTGAATCCGCTATACAGTCGGCCGGGTCACTTAAGAGGAGGCTATTCACATGCGAAGATTTTTTTAATGCGTGTTGTCGATATCAGTGAAACTGTGTGTTCTTCCATGATAAAGAGTGAAAAATATGGTAATGCGTGGACATGGAAAGGAGATTCGGAGTTCTCACAGCGCAACACGGAAGAGAGGGATGGATATAAAATGCTCGATGGGAGTTATAAGACAGAGTCGTAACATGTGCCTTCCTTAAGTGCCGTTTTACTGTTATATTAGCGTTTTAAAAATCGACGTAGAACGATAGAAATTTGCTTCTCAGAATAGGAATCTCGACGCTGAGATCCGTCTTGGAAATTAACTATCGCTGGTATTATTAATTCGGCTTGTTTAACCTTTAGGGTTTATGTATTTACGGTTTTGTGGATATAAATCGGTACTAAAAAGGCAATTAAATCATTTTATAATGCCCTAATAGATGTCAATCACGTTTTCATTGAGTAAGGTTGGGATCTCTGTGTAAAAAAGAAGACTTCCTTAACTTAGAGATACCCTTCACAGAGGTATTTGATATGCTTTAAATATATAGATATTTTTCAAGGGTTACATTTATTTTTCATTTGAATAGTTTATTTTCTTGATGAACACGAGGGAGTTTAGTAATCCCAGGAGTTTTCATTGCATTCGAATATATAAATAGAATATCCAATTCATGAAGTACCCACATACATACATTTTGCTTTATGAATAACAGTAAATGATACTTCATAAAATTTAGGATTTATATCTAAATAGATATTTTAGAAGAAAAAATTTTCACTTTCTAAGGAATTCACAATACAATACACAATAAAATCAGTGAAACAGCATTTTACCGCGATTCAACTCAAAATGACTTTCATCATCATGTCATCTCTAAGAATACGTTCAAAGAATTATGAGGCAAAACTGCACGAGAGTGTAAAATAAAGATTGATCTTGAAAATCTTCGAGAGTTAGCAATTGTATGCCGTGAAATTGAAGCATTTATTTTAACTCTTTATTATACTACTCCGAATATTAGTTTACCCAAGATAAGAATAGAAACAAACTGTAAATTAAAGTATCTATTTGAGTTTACTAACCGATTCAATTTCTTTCACGTAAATTTCAATTCTTGTACAACTCAATGACTTCAATTTTGCATTCACATGTGGTTTCATGTGCAGCCTTACATTTCTTAAGTTCCAAATGATATTGGCGATCTTTCTATGAGAAAAGAAGCCCCACCCTTACACAAAGTCATCAGCTTATTCATTTTGTAATATACCGTTTAAGTGATACCAGCTACTGCTATAAAAGCCATGACTGGAATAGCAGGTCTCCTTGAAAAAGCGTGACTATTAAAATCGAATGTCTGCGTTCACTTTTAGAGTGTCTCTCAAAGGAGACAACTTCATTGGCGCGGCTGAAATCCACCTATTGGTCTTTTTTCAGTAGCAAGCGAGAGCCACAATAGCAAAGAAATTCCTGCCTAGGACCCTTAATATTAGAGTAGCAAGCAATCTGCAGTTACAAATAAGCAACGTGAGATTTTTTAAAGTTATGGATATTACTTGCTTATCAACGGGTTTTTAATGTAATTCCAACGAAAGTCAAATTATGCTGAGCCTTGCGGGAAATTAAGTCCATAAAATTTTCTTGGGGTAACTGCAATGTATGCGGGTTTACCACATGAAATTCAAAATAGATGAACGGCAAACAAAGAGGGCTGATTTATCTTGCTTGTTAAATCTCTGGAAAACTTTCTCTGTAGACGAGTTATAGACTTAACGCCTTCTTAAAAGGAAAATTTCAATTCAACCGATACGGGATAAATCATCTTTCATTGGATAACTTTTTCTGACTTCTAAAAATATGAATAATTCATCATCCCCATAACTCAGAGAAGAAAATTTTCTTACGGTACAGATTGTAAACGCGAAATTTACCGTGTTTATTTTGCGCCAATTACTTTAAAACCAACGCCTAATTGGGTCAAAATAGCAATTTCGTTAAAATTCACATTTTTTGCCTCATAATTGTGTGAATCCCGCGCTAGCTCAGTTTGTATTGTTATGTCGTCATTAGCCAAGTTTGCTATGCTGTAATGAGTTCAAGGTGATGGATAAAAACCAAAGAAATGCAGGTCGAGTTCTCGCGGTCAAATGGAGTATTAGCATTCGCGTTAGCAGGCGTTCCCACATTGGCATAGCGGTCGCATGGTCCAGATTTCGCAGCAGCGGCTGCTCTCTTTTTTCTAAGGTTCGTGAGTTTGAATTTAGCGGAGCAAGGTACAGTAAAGAGAGAGCAATGGAATTCTGTTTTTTCCCCATCATCCGAGGAGTCCATCGAATTAAGTTCCATGCTGGGGGGAACAAAATTGGACGGTCAAGCTGTTATTAACCGTATGCGACATTTTCATTGCAAATATTATTTACAATCCTTCCTCGGACCACTGGCGGCTTGCAGGGTAAATGAATAATAAAATTGTAGGTATTTAAAGTTTCATCTTTTTCATGGCTGTAAACCAGTGGTAACGCACCTTTTAATTTCAAACTGCATCTCCCAAACTTAATCCAACATAATCTTTTTACTTGAAGTTTAAAATTGTCAATCTCGAAATTAGGATAATTTGAAAAATATTTTGGAGCTAAATTACCCATTAAATTAAACTTGATTAAGATTTTAATGCAAGACATTATTTTCGCCGAAAACAGTTAAATATAAGGTCGTTACTTTGTATTGAAATAATTTCTTGTATTAAAATATTTGGCAGCGACAAAAAGAAGTAATGAATGAAAACTCAATGTTACCATAAAGATGCGTTTTGTGTTTATTCCGTCTTTATGATGAATTTAAGCTCTCACGGATTTCTTGACTCCAATCAATCAACCTAGACCAAGAAACCAACTCCAAAGATTGTATTAACATCTGTAAATAAGATAATTCGTACTGTTCCTATCTTATTTATAATATTTTTAACATAATTTATTCCTAAGATGTCACACCTTCAAATACTTAAACTATCTGTATTAAAATACGTAGTATTCCCAAAATGGATTATGAATTTCGATTGTTTAAGAATTGCTTTAAGAGCCTACGTTAGTGAGCAATCTCTTAGAAGAAAGAATTGTGAGAAATATTTCCAAAAATTTTGTCGGAGTTCGAGGTTTCACCCAGATTTTAAACTCATTCCATTGTTGAAAAATGATTGAAACTTTGTGATCTACGGAAAGTAGGTAGGCTCCAATGAGTTATTTGAAAAGCAAACTTTCAGTAATATGGCACAGTTTTACGGGATCAGTAAAGATAAAAGATATTTCAATAACAAAATTTTGGACGTTCTCAGGATCCTGCCACTTGAAAATGTAGGTGATTCACAAGATATCGAAATGAAAGCATGAATTTCCCATCATTAATAAAATTGCCCTCAAAATGGTAAGCTGGTGTCTCAACAGTTTTTTGTCTCAGAATAACAAACTATTTGCTCAATTTGTAACATTTTTCATCAAAGAGACACAGGTTTGATAGAAACTATTAGCAATGCCATCTTTCGTAGGACATCAAAAAAGGAAGCCATCTCTTAATTTCTCTTGTCAACTACATTTATCGTAAGATCTAACTTTTATTTAATTTAGTAAAATAGTTTCAGCAATTATTTATTTTGAAAATTTTCGATTTTTTTCTTTTAAATTAACAGTTCTCAAAATTTAACGGAGGTAAACGTCAAGCCTTTAAAGGTGTTAAATTTGACATTTCGATAAGATTAAACAAAAGGAATATTAAATGACCAACTCATTCCTAGATTTAGCATAGCAACAGGGAAAGAGAAAATTAAAAGTTCATGTCGACGCACCTTAATAGAACAACAAACAACAGCAAATTAAAAGTTCTACACACTAGAGAAATATAAAAATAACACAATAAAATTGATTTCTGGAAATATAAAAGAAAAATCGGTCGTTGTAAGATCTCGTTTGCTTTAGTAGCCAAAGAGTATCTAAGACTAGTTTCAATTAATAAAAACAAAAATTTTCTCCTTGAGAAAATTCAGACGAGATTGGTGAATAGCAAAATCGAGGAACCTTCCAATACTAGACGTAACACTGAAATGATTAGAACCACTAATCAAGTGCCATGGAATGAGTGAGTCCCGAGAGGAGTATTCCGTTACAAATAGTGCTTCTTTCCGTATCGTTAGATATCATAGTCGAAAAAATTATTTACCCTCCGAGATAAAAATAAATTCTATGAATTTCGAATCTCCGGTGTCCCTCGTTAATCTGCCTCGTGAAGCGCGTCGTCGACCACTAGGTCCTTCGGGAGCCTCAATGCGTGAAGGGAAACCGTTCCCACTGGTGCAGTTTTTTCCGATCTAACAATTTACTCATCTCCCGAGCATCAGGTTGGAAAGAAACCGTTTCATTTCACTTCGCTAATTTATCTCTTCATTTTAAACTCGATTTTTTTTCTGGTTTTGAAACGCGAAACCATAAGAAAAATCGCGAGTCTCTCCCACAAATATAATCATAAATATGTTGATACACACTAAGGCAGACGATTTTTCATGCATGACCCTGGAGGAATCTGTTAACGTATTTGCGTCTCTGAGTAAATCTTAATCCCAGTTGCAGCGATTCTTCCCCTTTCAACAGTTAGAAGAGGCCCTTAGCCACGGGGTAAGAGGTGACCACAGCATAAGAATAATGTTGGGTCACCAAAAGACCGGTTTGTGTACAATAAAACTTCTTCGTCTTCTCTTTCGCTGTTCTTCCTTTGAATTTGCTGCAAATACCACAGCCCACGTACACATCCTAGGGGCTGAACCCGCGCGCATCTGTTGCTTCATGTCCGATCTTCAAAGAAGATGCCGAATCGGGGGAAAATGCCTGAATTGAATAGAGAGAATTGAAATTTTCTCGAAAGATAAAGATTCCACTGATCATCCGAAAGGAATTTTCCCTCATGTACCACTCCCTTAATGGCGAAATTTCTTTTCGTATTCTTAGCTCCTACCAAAGAAAACACTCTATGGAAACGCTCAGAATTTCTACTCGTTTATTGTTACGTTTTAACTTTCAGCGTCAGTAAAGAAAATACTTTTTCCTTGGAATTTAAAGTATATTAGATGTCTTCAATAAGATAAAATTTTCCGTTCTGAATTTCTGCAAGAATCTAATGATGAAGCCAGAGGATAAAAGGTAAACTTACTTCGGAGTAAACTGCATTAAGGAGCATCAGCCAATAAATGTCCCTAGGAAGCGATTTATTTTTCTGGAGGAGAACATTCGACATTAGGATTGCATTTTTATAATTTAAAGCAGAAAGATGAAGAAAAATGATTACCTTTAAATCAGTTTTACTCCCACCAAATAACGATGAGTAAACAGCGTGAGATCGCGATGATCTCATCGATAAATTTCGCGTAACAGAGAGACAGTTGAGAGACCTTCCCTCGCTTTCAAACTATCCTTAAATAAAAAACTTAATTAATAAATTACTAATATTTTTTTAAGGTGTCTGACATTAGTTTGGCGCATTAGTTGTGCTGATTGAAAATCTAAATTTCTACACATTATAAAGATTAGGTGTCTCTAATGTACCCTCTGTTTAAAAAAATGGTATTCAAGATCACTTTCTCCACAAACATCCTTCTCCTCCATCAATAAAGAATATTTTAAAAAATTAAAAAAGTTAAAATTCGTAAAAGAATGACTCCTGAGGAAATGCTGTGAATATCCATTTCTTGAGGATTCTAAACAACACCTTAAAACAAACACTCATCATGGAAAAACCGAGGTAACATTTCGTCATTCTTCCCGGTTGCATTGTCTGCGAGCTGAGAGGAAAGTATTTCGACGATGGGCATCCTTGTTTGTTGATGAAATCACCGCTCCGGGAGCAACAGGTTTCCCGAGCTTGCAAACTCACCCTACGGAGTGAGAGAGGAAAAATACAAGGCGTGGAGGAGTTATTCGCCTCTGATCCAGTCCACCAACCCTTCTCCGGGTTAACCACCTCCATTTCAATCGGGAGACACACGAAAAGTATCCCTGCCACCGCAACCTTAATTTCCAGCCGCCAGAGACGTTCGCTGTAACGACGCCCCTCTCGGATATTTCAACGCCCGATAGAGGCAAAACTCGAGAATACGTCATTCCGAAGGGGAATTGAAGTCAATCTCGCGGCGGAAGGGATTCAATTATGCTCCTAATGGCTCTAAATCCGCTTCCCATTGTTTTGAATCGGTCGGGTGAAATTGAGGGCTTGCGCAATCCAAAGGAAGACGTCAGCATTTTCTCGGACTAAAGCGTGATCCGTATTAACCAAATGTATTTCATCAAGCTGCTTTTATTTTTCCTAGTATTTAATTGATGATAGAGAAAAAATGCCAATTTTTGTTTGTACCGTTTTACAGCAATTTACGTATCCAAGCAATCACTTTTTGACTTTGAATAAGATTTCGACTTCTTAGTTGAAAGCAATTATTCCCATCATTAGGTTTCAAGGCACACGCTTCTTCGCGTTAAGATTAATTTAATTTCCATAGTCTTCGGAAGCAATTATAACTGCAGTAAAATTTACATACATTTACATACCGTCCTCGAATGGAATATCAAATTAAGTTGCTGAACATTGCAGTTATAAATAAAATTTTTACACCATTTTAAAAAATCTGATGCAGCCAACATGACTTTTCCATATTTATTGAAAACAGAAGCTTAGGCCGGTAATATATAAATAACTCCAAAACAATGAGTGTTACAGAAAAATGTTTCAAACAAAAGTTGTAGTAAAATACATTATCTATAACTTTTGTATGTAATTTTATATACCTACATTGCATTCTGACAGAGATATGTATGAAAAACTTCCATTTCTGGATAAACAACAACTTCCGGTTAACCATTATTCAAGAATAACTCCTAAACAATCAGTGCTACGAAAAAATTTTTCAAACAAAAGCTGTAGTAAAGTACAATATCTATAACTTTTGTATATAATTGTATATACCTATTTGAAAATAGATTTCTACTTTTCCACAGAGGTTTTTATTCAGGAACTACCAGTTTCGGTATATACATATACATGTATATATAACTTCCGGTTAAGCAGTATTCATAAAAAACTAATCAACTTTTGGCACTGTTAGAAAAATACTAAATATGAATTTTGGAAATGATCGGAAAATTACTTTATAAGATAGAGCGCCTACAAACTTTTTTACCACAGACAGACAAGCTCGGGAAAATAGCGAAAACGAACTCTAAGGGCCCCAAAACATCTATTTTCGTTGAAATCTGGAGGTCGAATTTTTTGGGGAATAAAATACTTTCTCTATATTACGTATAGGGAGAAAGTAAAAATATATAGAATTATAAAAATCTTCTACTTCAGATACGTCTCATTTTAGATTTTTTCTCTTTCCTATTACAGTATGATAACCTAATTAAATGTTAATGAAAACAACTTATTTAAATGTATTATAATAATATGAAATTATAATAATAAGGTAATCTATTAACATGTGAATGATAGTCCGTCGTAATGTCATGGAGACAACACATCAAACATTGCAACGAATTCAGTTTAGGTACACACAGTATACCACTAATATATTTCGGAGTTTCTTTGGAGAGAAATTGACAATCGTTGACCCCAGAAATAAGATAGAGTTATTGACTAAATAACTCATAAATACTTACTTGTCTCTTTTGGTATGTTTTTGGTTATCGCTGTAATACCACTATTTAGACCTTAATTTGAAATATTTCAACATACTGCCGAAAGACTCCAATAGATATTACTCATGTGGCTATTACTCGCGCTTTCGAAATGAAAAGGAAGCTCACCAACGGCATTTGTGGAATCACGTAGGATCTTTGTTAAATTTTAATTGCTGATCATGTCAGGTTAGACAGTTTTTCTAGGAGTAACGGAAACCAAGCCTTCTCCCTCTCGTTCTTTCCCTTTCATTCCTTGAGATGAACGTCAAAACCGTTGGCCCGTGAGCTTTAACCCTCTAGCTGTCAGATCGCCAAAAGAACTGCCAAAACCCGCTCCATGAAGGAATTTCCTCCTCACAATACGATTACGCCCAAACAAGCGTGCTTATGCTCACCTTCCAGAAATCTTACGTGAAGTGACGCGGGAGCGCCGGGGAGTCGTTGGCGTCCTCGTGAGGTTCCTCGAGAGAAACCGGAAGGCTCTCTCCGGCCCCCCCTTCACCTTCATCGACACTCTCCCCCTCATTCTAAAAGTGACCCGCCCATAGAGTCACTTTTCATTAAAGAATTTAACCGTTAAGAGCTTGCCGGCCGCATGGAGTAGCAGTTCATCGCCCCGATGCACATCTAACGTTTCGATGGAGGGCCGAAATAAGAAACGCAAGGACGCGCCTACGCAAGAAGCACCCATACACACACAAACCGGCAGGAGAAGGAATCCCAGTCCCATGGATGCCTACCGTTTGCTTCCACGCTTCTTTTTTGCCACCTGTTCAGTATTCAGCCCGGAAGCCGGTTTGAATCTCAAACCCACTGACTACCAAAAGCTCCAAAGAAGGAATGGGGCTTACCTGGCAAGGTGAGGAGTGAGGTAGTTTTCCGTTCCTTTCCTCACTCTGCCGGAATGATAAGGGTGGAAAACGTCCATGTAAGTGTGGTACAATTACCCATAAATAACTATTTAACAGCATTCGATGTGGGATAGCCAAATGAGTGTCATTAATTGGTATCATTCATGCCTCAGAGGCCTTCAAATCGTCACAGCCATGAACAAGATTGTGACAAATAAAATAAAAAATACATGTTTTCTTATTTTATACCAAAAGAGAAATTAAAAATTCAATAATTCCGATACGATTAAGTGGCTTTTTGCCACATAATGTTCTCTATGGCGAGAGAAGATTAAGTTTATCATTGGTGAAGAAGTGATTGCCGAAGTCTACGGTACGGCGTACCAAATATGTTTTACTGACAAAAACCATCACGACGATCTTAAAGAAAAAGTTGTTTGCAAACCTTGAGTTTGACGTCTCACTAAAGCTTATTGATTGGAATAAATTAATCGGATTTCAAAAATATTTTCAAAACCTTTTTTAGCATTTAATCAAACGGATGGCAAAGAGGAAGAGAAAGAATAGTTTTAAATGATTTTATAAGAAAGGCTTATATTTCAGAGTAAATAAAAAGGTAGTGGTTAGATACTTCATGAGTAAGTTGTTGAGCTTCCAAGGAATAGAGAAAGTTTATTATGAATATATAAATGCAATTAAAACTCTTTAATCTGTTGGCCGGCACAATACTCTTTACCCTCTTTACTATACTGGGTTGAGAGATTGAGTGATATTCAGATCTATTGTTTGGATTTGCCCTCTGTGTATTAATTAAATTGAAGTCAGTAGTGATAATAATGAAACCATCAATAAATAAAATAGTATAATCCCATTCTTCATCAATTACAGGGACTTCAACAGTTATAATTACAAAAACATTATAAATAAAACAGAATAAACTCTTTGAAAACAACCTACATATATTTCGATTTTGCAGGAGTTATTTAGTATGATCATACTTATGCTTAAATTAATCATAAACAGGGAGGAAGACTCCTCGTTTCAATCTGCGACTCATTCAAATATTCCATCGTTAACATTTACGATCGCTTCATCACTTTTTCTCTCACTCAGTATTCAATTGTTATACCTCCTCGAACTTCAATTCATCCTCGAAGGACGCTTTCCTCACAAAATAAATTAATTCAGAACCTTGGGAGTCTTATTCTCTTCTACACTTTAGGCACGCGTTCACTTTCCGCGTCGCGATTCATTTACGCCCAAACCTATATCTAATCCTGTCATCTTTGATATTCCTCAGGCGCCTCCGTTCGAGCCAATCCATCGAAGACTTCCATCTTTATGCATGAAGGGAGCCTTTTATACCTTGAATGGATAATCCGCGTGACGATCGTCAACGTCTCCTCTTCTCAAACGATCGGATGCGTGTTTTGCACGACGATTTCAATCGCACCATTCGCCTCAACTTTTCGCTCGCGGAACACCTGCCCGTGGGATTTCCGGCGGGAACCCATCGAGCACCACCGTTTCCGAACCAATTCCATGAGCACCCAATCGAGAGATCCGCTTCCATCTCGCGGGTACGGGGTTCGAATGGTAGTAGTTAGAATCCACTGCTTTTCCGTGACTTGGAAGATAGTCTCCATCACGAAAAAATGAAAAAGATAAACTTTTACTAACCACAGGAAATTTTTTATTTGGAAACGACCATGGGTTCGACTCAAGGGGTCATCCTCAGGTGAAGGATGGCTTTCTTTGGTTAGTAAAAGTTTATTTCATAACAAATGAAAAATTGTTCTCAGTGATAGTAGTATTGGTAAAAGTGCTTCGACAGCACATTTCGCGCATGGGCTCCCACCGGTAATCGAACCTGAGACCGCTTTCACTAAAGCCGAAGGAACTTAGTCGGTTATCCGGGCTCGATTCCCAGCAGCTTACCATCGGAAGAAATCGATCCTTTTGGAATTGAAAAAGGATAATGGACCCAGGAGAAGTCAGCGAGGCACTCGTCCTCTGCAATGGCAAATGTTTCTTACCGGAGGAGAGACTTGGAGGAGGAGGTTGTAGGAGAGATGCGAAGGGGGAAGAAGAGACTCGAAGGCGAATGCTCAAAGACGCACTCGGCCGAAGACCTGCAGGACGCACTTTCTCAGATTGATACCCTTCCAGTTTTCCCCTTACTCCTTTACCGGATCGCAAAGTGGCCGGAGGAATAAAAAGGAAGAGGGAAGTGAAGAATGGGAGTCCTCCGGACGCATGCAAGGGAGGCGATGGGAAGGAAGTTCCCGGAGGAAGAATGACTGAATGTTAGGTGAGGGATGCGGGGATGAGTTGTGTAGTCACTTCTCTTTATAAAGAGGCGAAGAGGTGACGGTTGACGGTGTGGGAAGAGGAGAGGTCGTCGGCTATAGAAAAGAGGCATAAAGGTGGGCGTCGCAGAGGTGGGAGGAGAGTGGGAGGGAGAGGTGGGACGAGAGAAGTAGTGGGCGGGTTGGAGGGGGGCGTGGGATGGGGGAGGGGAGGTGGAGGAGAAGGAAGGGGTGCATTCCGTCAGCGCAAGGGGCCAGTTGCCCGTGAGACGTCCCCAGAGTCGGCTCGACCGACTGTGAAAGGGAGAAGACTCGGAGGACACCGTTAACGCGTGCATGTGCGCGCTTTGGAGCTGAGGAGTGTTTTTTGTGAGTGGTGTTTCGTATGTGCTCGCGCGTGCTGATTTCTTCCCGACGTGAAGCGGAGTGAAATTGGAAAGACAGTGCTTCGCGCGGTGGGAGAACTGTTTTTGGGAGACATGGCGCGAGGCGATGTGCAGCTGTTGCTGGCCCTCCTGTTGATAGGCGCGCATACGTCTGCAGCAAAAGGTAATTCCGCGTACCTTGGGATTTCCCGATTCTGCCGCTCCTTCGGGAAGTTTTACGCCTGAGATGCGGATCCCATCCTGCATGGCGGAAAATTCTGAAATGACTACCTCTTTACTAACAACATGGCCATATCTGTCAGTCAGGAGCTCTATGAATCACATCACGATGCGATCCAACCCTACTAGATCGGCGATCTACCTAATATGGATACCTTATTATGCCTTCGACTTGATTCTTACTCAGAATGTAATGAATATGAATCAGGACGGTTCTTGAGTAGCGATTAAAACATGTTAGAAGGTCTACATCGGTTTCTGCTTTTCTTATAAAGTATATCAAGATGCTCTATGAACACCTGCTATAGGACGACCTTTTGTGTGGGGATCTGGGTTCATACGGATTAGTATCGTTAAAAGCGCTTCGACAGCTTATGACATTTCACTTATATGCTCCCACCGGGAATCGAACCAGGGACCGCTTTCACTAAAGCCGAACGCGCAGTCAACTTAGCTATCGGGGATCTACTGGGTTGATATGATCAAATTTGTTGATCACCTGGGAATCGCCCTTTAAAAAGAGATTAGAGCACGATTTCTGTCTAACTAATAGCCGGGACCATTGATGATTTGTTCCGCCAAGAAGGAACCCTATAAGGACCGAATGGGTCGATAATCTCTCAAAATTACCAATAATCAAAATTTGCTACGTGCGGCAAGAGCAGTTAGCTTCAAAATGTCAGAAATGGCAACATTCTGGACAGCGATTTAGCTTCGGATCGCAAGATCGCTATAATTTCACTTTTCGATTGGTATTGGTCCTACCCACTCGATTTCGGCCTCCGTTTTGCGTGGGCGGCGACGAGATAAGAGACCGTGAAGGCGAAACGAAATGATTCACGACCGTATTCTTTATGGTCAGCAATCATTTCGGACCGAACTAGTTTACAGAAGCTCTTCCACAGAGGTTAGCCTTCAAAACGATGGCAAATAGCGAGGATTAGGGCTTGGCAACGGGTTCGTTCCGCCCTTCGCGTCAACATGTGTGAAGTCTTTGATCCCACCTTCTTGAAAATCCTGTTAGCCGAATCGAGCCATCTGCTATGGACCAGTTTTTGTGGAGGCGATCGGAGAAAGTAAAGCGTTTTCACGAATTCACGATTCGGTAATCTGGTTGTTTCGCTCACGACGCAAGATGTAGATTATGTCAACATACGTAACGTTAATCCCCAAATGAAATTTTTCCCGAGCCAACTCTGGCTCAAATCTTTTCTTACTTACTTTCCATCTCGCTCCAGCGGTGATGCAACAAATTGAGGCAATACCTTTAAACTAGGTCTTCGAACACAATGAGCGATTCGGCCTTAGCATACAATTTAGCGAATTAAATTATCCATTCTGCGATTCCGAAGCGCGAAAAGAGCCGTAGATCCCAAGGATACTTAATAGTTTGCACTATTGTATGGAAAAATATATTTTACTCATTTACCATGCGAGGTCGTGTTGGTAAATTACGTGGATTAATTAACATCTTCCGTTTACATTTAGTATAAAATTAAATTAATCCATTGATACATTGTATTCATAATATTAATACCAATTGAATGCCCATTTATTCCCTAAAAGTTTCAAATTAAATTAAAATCAGTTCTTCGATCTCAAATAAAATTAAATATCTAAAATTATCAAAATTAATTGTTTTTGGTCTGAAATAATTTTTTAAATTGTTAATAAAACGGTAGCAAATTATGAGTGGCTATAACCCATTGAAAAGAAATTTAAAATTCAAAACATTCCAAGTAAACTAGTTAATGTGATGAATAAAAAGCTAGTACACAACTTACTGCTAATTCGTCGTTATTATTTTGCTATCAATATTTCTCGATATCAAGGTAAAAAAAATATGATATCCCTCATTTTTTATGGAAATAAAGGTTTGATATCAATTACTTGATGTAGTGATTACTAGAGAAAATAAATTCAAAACCATCTCAAAAACTCACTCCGTGATTTTCATAAACAGTTACGGAGAAGCTTTGACTGCATCACAAGAGCCTGTGTGCCAAATTTTTGCATTTTAACCTTAATCACAATATATACTTAAAAGAAGCTGGATAAGTATTGTTTCAACTCTAAATCATTAATTTCTTAGATATACTTCAATTACATAATAAAATAATATGAATTTTTCTCTAAGATACAACGCAAACATAAGTCTCATATTTTCATAAGGTAGCATATTAATTTACTTTTCATATTTCAAATTATTTTTGGAATACGTTTTCCATTTGAGATAAGTTCAAGCACATTGAAAATCTGTGGCAGAAAGTTTATTACATTCTCCACCTCCTAGTGACCAGCTGCTGCTATAAGATAAAGGAAATACATCTGTATTTGAACTAATGCATGTGTATTTTGTATTAATACGTCTATACTTACTTGTTTTATCATTTACTAAGATTTTCGAATCGAATTAGTGATTCCATCATCATATGCTCAATATGAACAGACGTAAAATTTAACAGATTATTAAAAAAGAGATATCTACGATCACAACAGATAAAAAGTCGATAATTTAACACGAATTATTAACATGCTGTCATAATATTAGAAGGCAAGTATTCCAGGGATGATACATCCTTTTATCCTTTCAAGTCTTCCTTGTCTCCAGGAGCAGATGACAACCAATCTGAATCATCACTTTAAAAGGAATTATGAGCAGGTCAAGGATCAACTTCATTCAAACTGTCTCTTGCTACAGAAATAACAACCTCCGATTTTTCCGATGGCGCTGCGTTAAACTCTGGAGGCTTGCCAATATGCCAACCAACGGCTAATAGGGCTGCGAAACGATTCAGCAAATACTATGATCACCTTTGTGTCTGCGAAACCCAACCCAATTGCTCATCGATTTCTCTTTCCTCGAAGACCAAAAGGATTTCAACCTTCGATATTCCATCCCACACCGTGCATTTCCATACCCACGCATAATCCCACGCCTCTGTCCACCTCTGTCCTCCACATCCCACTCGCACCCGTTTAAAAGACATTTAAATCATGAAATATCGTATCCACTTCCCTGTACAATTCTCGAGCCACTTCGCAGGTAGAAAGATCTCTCACCTCCATTGCGAAAGAAATCTTCTCTCGCGACCGTCACTTTTTTCCTCCCGCTGGAAGGTTGCGTTTTTTCCTATCTCACGCTGAAAATTTCCTCGGGATTCACTTTCCTCGGCGGCGCATCCCTTATCCGACGGGGAGAAAGTAGCGTCGATCCACCTTACAAGGAGAGTCGCTCGGTGACCTCAGGGACTGCTCTGCCGCCAGACCACGAGCCACGAAGGCATTCTAAACAAAGCAGGAGACACTCCTTGCGCGAAGGACTTGCTAACCACATCCCCTCTCGACAAGGGAGACTTGTGTTTGGAGAGCGAAAAAGGAGTATTTGTGCGGTGACGTCGCGAATCGAGTGCCTTCTCGTCGCTTTTAATAGCGTCCTCCGAGGATGCAAACAGACCCAAGGCTAAAAAACAAACAGCCCATTAAGGAGAGACTATGACTGGTTTATTGATTGCGGTGAGATGAGCCTATCATCCGAGCCATGAGTAATCTAATTCCTCAGATTTAGGTTTCTCTCTCCTCGTTAGACTATCATACGCCCGAGGCGCGAAGGCCGGGGGAAATCCTCTTTCTAAAATGTCATAGCCAAAATGAAAAAAAAACGTTTTGTTTACAAAACACTCGTAAAAGAAAGTTTAATAGACTGACAGTATAAATTGAAATTAAGACATGTTATAGATAGCCTTTATTCGAGTTGGGATGACACAAGTATTCTACTTAAAAAGAAATAGTAAATAAAGATAATGTCTATCCATCGCGATTGTTAATTTAAAGAATTAACAATACATGCACAATTAAAACGTTTTACCATTTAACCTTCTTTTAGGATTAAAGAACCCAGATAGTATCTTATGCACTTAATAGTAAATACGCCCCAGCATTCGAGAAAAACCTTTAATTTGTAAAATAAGATATCCTTATCTTCCCCTACCACTAAATATACGATACAGCTCGAAAAGAAGAATGTCGCTTATTTCTCAGAGGATGTAATCAAAAACAGATGTGCGGTTTCCGAATGTTTTGTTCAGCCTTCCAGGGTGTTCAGGCCAAAGCTTGGAGATCTCTTACTCTCACAGATCATCCTTTGATGTGATTGGGTATGAGGCGGAACAGTTACAAATCATAACATATGGTTCTTCTAATGATTTAATGAAAGATATACCAAGAATATCGCGTATAAATCTAAATAGATTGCTTTACAATAAGATAAAGTTTTATTCATAATTGACTGTGAAAAACATTCCTATATATCATGGAGGAAAAAACGTTTTGTTAGCTATCTGGGGGAGAGTGGGCATACGTTAACGCATAATGCCACATCATATGTCTTTTCAGCAAAGAAAAAACAACGGTCTTTGGGGCCTTGAGTCATCAAGTCATTAGCACGATGACGGCAGACGAAAAAAGGGAGAAAAATTTGAAGGTTACCAAAATGAAGCCCACCTCAAGCCGGAAGCTAATTAATTGGGGGGAAGGCAGATGTGGGTTTGAAGCGCATTAAATTCCAATAATTGCGATTTACTTTATTCGGCTGCATATGCAATATTTATCTTACATATTCTTTAGTTTCTAACCTTTCAAATCCCTGCATTGTTTTTACTATGATTTAATTTTAATTATTTTCCAAACTTCTTCTGTTGTCAATTGTCATACTTATCATTAAGGAACACTCTTAAAATCTCTCCATGTTTCATTCACGAAGACAAAATGACTACATCTCTGGACAATTACTTTTTGAAGAGGTATCATTACATTTCAACGTTTTGTATTGAGATCCTTTTCGTGAAACTCTTAATTACCGGGAGGAAATAGCTTTTTGTCGAGGAAGATCACAACCGTAAATTGAACGCAACATGGAAGACAAATGGTCTTTTGTTTTAAAGAGAGTCCCATCACACGCGAACTGTCTTTACTACAAAAGAAAACGTCACTTTTTTAGTGAATTGCCCCTTTCATCAGTGAATGATGACAGCTAGTTACTCCATTTTCATAGAGATAATGGAGTAACTAGCAATAGAATTAAATAATGTTTTACAAAAAATATCTAAAAAAGGCTGTTACCTTTAGACCTTGATTCCCAATTGCATTTGTAAAATACCTTTTATTATTTATATCTCCAAAGTGTTTGTATTGCTTTCAAGTGGAGATTATAGGTGTATTACCACTGAAATACACTAGACTCTCGCTAATCCGACCATTCCTTGCGCAGAGGGGTGCCAGATAAGCATGAGTGCCGGATTATTGAGAGTGCGTGAAAGACCATAGTATCGCGACCGATTTTTTGGTGAGCAGCCATAAAGAGAAATACATACTTTTAATATAAATGGTAATGTAGAACTTAATATATAAGAACGTGTGATAATTCACAGATACGAGGTGGCAAGTTAATTTAAGGTTAAGGTTTGAATCTATAATGTAGTATGTAAATGGAAGATTAGTCATTACTTTCTTTCTTTAGAGAAGTCATTCAGGTTTTGATGAATTAATATTTGTTTTCGGTATTATATATAAATATAGTTAGCGCTAACTGGTATAAAAATAACCCTTCTCCTCTGCACTTGCACCTTTTCTAATTTTTCTTCCACGCTTGCACTAGCAGGATGGCATTAAACTCGATTGATTAAATTTTTCGTTTTGCTTCGCAATTATCTTCGTTTTACAAAAATTATCAACAATCCAACTTGGAACACTCCCTTTTTACTTTCATTTAGAGCATTTTACTGCTTCTCAGCGAATATTGAAATACCTAATACATATATTGAAGCGTATGATTGTGGGTACCTAATCTTCGACGTAAGTCATTAGGTTTGGAGTTTTCTCCACGAAAAAGAACCACATACTACACCAAGACCGCAGGTTCGAGCACGGCAAGGAAATGATACTGATTCAGTTACTACCTGGATTTTTGTATCTAAATTTCCGGCAATATTCAAAACATACAGTACATCGGAAAATCCGAAAGATGTCTCTTTCCAATGGAAGTAGCCTCGATTTGGGTCAAATGAGCCAGATTCTGCTAACAACCAGCGCACTTACTTTCCCTGCCGATTAAGCATGATCTCCAAATGGTGAAAGTTACGTGCAGATGATGTGGCGATTGCGAAATTAATTTTTTGCAGACCACGATGGCGTCTTTCTCCGTACTAAATACGTCTGAGGAGAATTACTTTCCACATAATTACTATCTAACCATTAAGCTAGCCAGTGTTCGAGGGGGTGGGTAGTCGAGTGGAGTAGAGATCTGTGTTAGCTTTTGCTATTCGAGTTTCTTTGAGGAAGTAATGAGTTTCGCGGAATTGATAGAAATACCTAAGAAACTATACAGCAACTGATCCATTACATAAGAAATTACGTATTTATAGACAATCAATTAACTTTTCCGTTAGGAAATGGAATAGCTTAGAGATCCAATAATTAGAGTCATTAATCGCACATGGAAAAAGCTAATAAATTAGACTGTACCGTGAATGTAACTGATATTTCTGTAAATTAACGGAATTTATATGAAAGACGTTTAGTGTTCTTGAGGAGCTAAATACCTGACAACGTTACGCATTGCCGCACATGCTACCGGCTCATCTTTATGAGGGTAATTATTACCATTCCTCTACTCTGATATAGAATGAGATAACATAAAACATCTTTTGATGCTACTTATTACTGACCTTCTTGAAATTCTTTATCTGAATATTCCATTTGGGCCAAATCCCGTGAGGAGGATCAGAAAACAAATATGAAGTAAGCATGCGAGGCCTTGATTATCGCCATCTCGCTCTGCGTGGAGGAATTCTGTCTGAACCGAAACTGATTTTCATCTCTAAAGATAAACACAAACGTTCCTATCTATTTCAATCGTAAAAATAGTGTTTCTTCATTGCTCAGTACTTATGAGGATCCACCTATTTTCCAAGACTTTTTTCATTAAGTGTACTATTTAAATTGAAAGAATTGACAATCAGAACAAAAAATCTTCGTGTATTTTTTCAGTCAGGTCTTATTCCAAGAGATTCTCTTCTTACATCATAATAGCAATTTTTCAAGTATTGGTACTAACTACTTTCAGTTAACATTTGACCTCGAAAGTTTTTCACAAAATCTGAGATAATTTGCTGCCAAAGTCAGATAAAATGTATCCTATGCAAATATTTTGGATCTTAATCGGTTAATATCATGAGAATCAAAATATGAAATAGAACAAGCGAACTTGGCTTTGTCAGACCGGGCTTCTTTCTTTCAATTAGACTTACAATAAACAGAATCACATATTAAAAATTCTTGATTTATACCTTAGAATCCATCATCATCCATCATAGTTTAG
The DNA here is from genome assembly GCA_947579665.1 of Sympetrum striolatum. Taxonomy (NCBI): domain Eukaryota; kingdom Metazoa; phylum Arthropoda; class Insecta; order Odonata; family Libellulidae; genus Sympetrum; species Sympetrum striolatum. Next base: position 84,255,779 of record OX388342.1, read on the forward strand.
AGCAGTTATCGGGGTATTTTATCAAGCATCCTAATTAATTATATCAAAACATTTGAAGGAGTCGTTTCATAAAAATCACACTTCATGAGAAACGAAAAACCTTTATACCTCTCTCTTGATGTAGATACTTTAATAAATATAGTAACAAACCAATCTTCGGAATACAAGCTTTTGATGATGAATGACATTATTTCTTCACCATCAAGCCTTCAATTAATCTGCATCAATCCAAACAGAGAAATTACTACCGTCAATGGATACTCATTACACTCATGCGTGCGCCCTAACTTATTAGTCATAAGAATCAAACTGGTCCATCCATCTCTTCTTTAATGAAGATATCAAAATATTAATTTCCATACATATAGGTTTGCCCTAGGTACTGTTTTAACTGGAACTATCCCAGTGTTAACGAATGGTCCGAGAGAAATCATCCAAAATCAAATATTTATAAAGTTGTGCTTTCGCACACCATTAGAGTGTTTTAAATGCATTGGCATTTATTCGGACTAAGTTTTAAAGCGGTATCGGTTTTAACAGCTTTAAAATTTTGGAAGTTCCCTCTCTCTTGACGTAAGAATATGGTAACCCTGCATACGCATCTAATAATATAAATCTATTTACTTATACTCCACATGTATGCTCCGCAAGCCGCTTTCAGAGTGTGATTATCTTTATTTTAAGCAGTATTACTATGGATCTTCATCGTATTTTTTCTAAGTCATGTATTCATATCTATGTTTATTCGAGAGAAATACCAAACCTAATTATAATTTTCAAATTTAATAGCTGCCTTTATTATCATAAACGTTACATTAGTAATAAAAAGGAACAGAGCTATAAAATCGAGATCCATAAAATTTTAGTTAAAATCTGTATCATACTTGATCCAGTTGGTTTCATTTCTGATAACTAAGATCCAAATCCAAATGCAGTGACATTTTTTTTTCAAGAAAGGTAAATCGCAGGTAGCATTTAATCTGTTATTTAATTCTAAGATTCAAAATCTCATGAAGATGTAATGGGTTATTCAGAGGACCGATGGCCGTGACATTTTGCCACATAAAATGAGCACATTGAAATGAGTTTCCTCTTGAGAAAGGCAAAGTTTACATTCCTACGGGATGAGATAATCTTAAAAATCACATCAGAAATAGGATTTCAGGGGTACAATAATATTTGACGGTGAAAGGCTTAAAAATTATGGATATTATTTATTTCGGTTCGTTTGTAAACAAATTTGATGTAATTGAAAATTTTATTTCTTTAGATAGAAAATTTCTCTCGAAAACAAAAAGGAAAACTTAAACTCTGCGATATAAGTCCAAAAAGGCTGGTGAAAGAAATATAGTTCTGCTATTGAGGATTACACACTAATTAAACGCGCTGACATTAAATTTAATTTTAGAAGAACCAAAAAACTGTAAGCCAGAAAATTAGGTACCGTAAAACGGGGTAACTCTGGACTAGCGGGGTAACTTTGGACAAACACTCTCTTTAAATATTTTAAATTGCACGGCTTGCCCCCGGCCACCAAGATGCGTGGCAACGCGCAGAATCGTAGCTCTTGGATGTGGCAACTTCTAGCAGAAGTTACGTGAACTTTTTCGTACATCTTAGCTGTATACGGGCAGATTTAGTCGATGGCAACAATGATGCTCTCACCGGTTTGTTAGATTAAGTGGTCTGGAAGTAGAATATTTACAACGAAGTGGAATAAATAAGGTATGTAACCTGTGACATGCTTATCTGAGTTAGTTATGTGCTTTTTCGCATAAGAAAATACTGTTTGGTTAACTTAAGACGAGCGATGAAACGAAAAGTTGCTACCTGGTGGGGTAACTTTGGACAGTGTTTACATGCCCATAGTTACCCCACCTGGCTTAAAAAGTACGAACACTGGACTTTTATAATAGGAAATCATGCCGAGGACTTATATTCGGCCACTTGGGACGAGGAATTATTGAAATTACACTGATGAAGCTGTTGAGGATGCTGTCAACCTGCTCCGAAGGGGCAAAATAACCTTGCGGAAGGCCGAGGACGTATACGGAATTCCGAAGAGTACATTGTCAACGCTACTGAAAGGAAATCGTAAACTTGACTATGGCCGTCCTTCTGTGCTTAGTGATGATGAGGAGGAGACGTTTGTGTCGTATTTAGTAACGGAAGAAGGAAGAAAAACGCCCGGTTGGTGATGAACGAAAGCTTCAGCAGCAGCTCTGGGAGCGAAGAGGTTGATGACGTTTCTTCTCCTGAAATCTCCGACAGTGAAATGATTTCCGTTCAAGACGAAAACGTAAGCCCTGGACCTTCCGCAGGAAGGGTTCCAATTGATCTTGACGTGGGGCAATTAGATTTGGTGAATTTTGAGGGGGAACTGTACCCAGGGCAAATTACAGAAAAAGACGGGCAAAGTGACAGGTACTTAGTTACAGCTATGGAAAAGTCTGGCGGTTACTGGAAGTGGCCTAGTAGGGAGGACAAAATTTGGTACAGCGCTAACGAAATCGTCAAGGTATTAACCCCCCTCAAAGAGTAGGAAAGCGCGCTCTGTTCTCTGTGCCGGAGATTGGAGTTTATTTTGCCAATGAGATGTAAGACTTGCTAATTGATAATTCAACATTTGTAAAATGTATATTAAGCTTTAAGTCCATATTTGATGGCACGAATGATATTACAAAACTTACTGTTTTACATCAGTTTTACCAAAGAACTGAAAAATGTTTAAAACTAATATTTATACCAATTTTTCACCACTATAAAACGAATTTATAATTGTTTATGTGTTTTAAAGGCATGTAAAAACGTTAAAATAAACGTTTAGAAGTAATTTTGGTTGTAAAGGCTTCATTTTTACCCATTTTTGTCCAAAAAATTAAACTGTCCAAAGTTACCCCACTCGGTGGGGTAACTCGGGACAATGTTCAAGTCAAATTTGATTGAACAGGGTTAAATTATTTAAAACATGAATTACGGCGTTTAATAGCTAATGAATGTGCAAAACGAATGATATACATATCTTAAGTAAAAAATATATCTATAGTACGAAAAATTTAGAAAAATATGAAAATTTGTCCAAAGTTACCCCATTTTACGGTACAGAAGAATAATACTGACGACATAACCAGGTCTGATCAATGCACAACTCGAGCAAAGGGATCGGTTCGTGGATATTTTACGTTTCAGTAAATACAATAATCCATGATGTCATGTTTTTTGGAAGAGAGCTGGTTACTCCACGTTATAATATCCATAAAAACAAACAATATTATACCTGAGTGTTCCACAAATACTTTCAATCAATAATCCTATCGTGAATTAATTTTATTTGAAAATAAATGAATGAAAATGTACTAATTATAAAAAGGGAGAGATAATACTTTCTTCCCATCCCTGCTAGTAGTAAAAGTAGTGGTAACACGTCTCTTAGAGTACATGTCTCGGTTAACGCTGATTTTTTTTCGGAATCACAATTATTGGTCCCACGTCAACCAAAATGCTGTATCTCATAGGACCCAAATCCGTGGAGCACGTAGTACGATGCTTACTATTTCTAGTTACTAAGAATGATTTGAATCCAATCTATCTATCGTTTTGATTTTTCTACGTATCAGTTTGCAAGCACGCATTTATGAAAACAATTATTAACCGAATCCTAATCCACTGGCCTCATCCGCGAAAACATCTTAGTTTAACGGAATATTTGTAATCATTGTCATTCGTGAGCCGATTTAACGATGTGGCTACTAACTAATGCTGGAAAAGTAAGGGTTAGGTGGATTTCCTTCCGACAAATATTCTGAAAATTCTTACGTTTTGATTTTTTATTATTCCAGTGCAACACAAAGTGAGGTGCGATGGAGAAGACTGGATGACGGTAGAATTGGTGAAGCCAGAAGATGTAACTGCGATATATCTCGACCAACTTCACGGATATCCTGGTAAGTGTTTCAATGTTTCTGCGCTATCGCTTCTATCTATTTTTCATATTCCACGAATAACTGTAAGCAACGAAGGAAAGTTGGAAAATGAAAACGTTGAATTTTCTTGACTTAAAACCCCATCTATAATGCTGACTGGGGTACGAAATTGTTTACAAAATAAGAAGCCTTAAGTGAATAAAAGAACGCTCAGAGACTTATGTGGTTGATATCAAATTTCCTCGGCGCAAAGTAATTTCATATTGCTTATTAGAAACGTTGTGCATGTTGGGTTTGCTCGCATTCATGCCATCTATTTTTTTTTACAAGAAGGAATAGTTTATTTTATCTCCCAGAACCTCTCACAAGATGAACGAAACAGAGCCTAGAATTAAAAGCAATATTTTTTCCTCGATGGAAGGGGAGTTATCCCAACTTCACACGGATGATTTTCGCGCGAGGATTCAGTGAGTAAATTTCCTTCAATTTTCCCAGAGATCGTATTCCTCGCTTTGAGCTTGGCGATAAGGTAAATCCAGAGCTAAGAGGCACGTCAAGTGAAGGTGAAATCCTGCGAATCGCGGGGGAAAGGCCATGGGAAGGTAACTTTCGCGGCTAGCCATTAATTTACTGCACTTGCATACGTTCGTTTTGCGCAACCAAAAAGAACTGAAAAGATATCCAACAATCGAGTGACCGACTTGGTTCACCCAACGCGATTTTACGTCTCGAGAAATATGCCCTTTGGAAAAATGAAAGTGTTAAAGTAAAATTTTTACTGGCCTCAAGGTTTTGCAATCCTTAGTCATTGGAGCGTAGCCTTATAAAACAGGTGCATGCGCTTATGACCACTCTCAAGATACACTTTTTAGATCCAACAATCATACTTCATTGTCCAACTTTCGCTTCCGCTGAGTAGGGCAGCTGCAGCAATTGAGTTATGAGACTTAATATCAACGACAAAGGTGTATAATGGAAGAATTCATGTAAGAATCGGGGATAAAACATTTTGAGATTATGAAAGGTCATACATAAATAACCAGGGAACCCGAATAGCCAAGAAACTGCGCGGCTGGTGAACGTGGTCCCGGTTTCGATTCCCGGTGGTAGTGCGAAATGACCTAGGATGTCGAAGCACTTGTAACAATAAACAACAACGACTTGTATAACCATTCCTGTGTTATTTGGTAAGATCAAGTAAGAAAGTCATAACATATATGATAAGAACGAAGTATCTGCTACTAAAATAGTACATTAAGAGAGTACAGAAAGAACCATATGAGTCACGTTCTTTGAATGCTTAAGTCTCGAAATTTAGAGACATTATGAAGTCTAAACCGAATGAATAACGAAAAGTTAGCAGACTATTGAAAATATGTGCAAATTTCAAAGGACCCATAGGTAAAAATCATAATCATTAGAGTGATTGAGAGGAAGATCGAATTATGACATTCTGAAAAATATTATAAAGGTAGCTGAGCCCAAAACTAAGACTTCGAGTACTTTAAATCGCGTAAAATAACAAATTACTGGGTAAAAGTTTTCGATACGTCAGTGTAATTAACTCTAAAATTAAACAACATTCAGCGTGAAGACGTTTCATCTGGAAAGTGTCCATGAGAAAAATTGAGAAGAGGACTATACGACATAGGATAAATATAAATTGTTGACAATCATTCCTTTCACATTTCGTGGCAAACAAGCCAAGGAGGCTGAGTCACTGACTTCGAAAATCCGAGTAACTTGATTCGCAGAATTATGTCAAACCGATGTTGTTTATAACGTGGAATTTCAATGACGATAGCTTTCTCTTCGACACATGTTCGCTCGATCCATCCTAGTACGAAAAAGATTACTCTCTCGATTCCAAGAAACTTCAAGAATCAATTATCACGCTGTACTCTTCTACTCTGTAATTCTCTTAGGATAGAAACAATTGTAAGGACGAAGTTATCTCGATAGATTCGATCCACAATTGACTTGGCCGTAGGTAAACGTGGGATGATCGCAATCTTACCGTTGAGGCGAACACTATCCGATGTCCGCTTCTCGCCGCATATGGTAATGTTTAGCGAAACCGAAATGGTTAGCACATCACAAATCAAACACCGTTGGCGCCGAAGGTGTACCTGTTCCTCCTCTCTCAGAAACACCGGAAATAAGAGGAATGACTGAGTTTACTGTAGTCAAGATAAGGAATACATTTGCAATCTCGATTTACGAAGGTTAAGCAGTAACCGAAGATTTTGTTGTTTCTTTATCTAGAAGTGCTTTGACAATTTGGGAAAGGTTGTACATGGTCCTCCTCCAGGAATCGAACCCGGGACCGCTTTCAAAGCCGATAGCGCTGTCAATTTTGCTATCAAGGAGACCCGAAAGTTTTATGAGTTGAAATAGCTTGAAAATCTGATAAAACATCACTAAGAGGACTTCATTGTGTACATTACAAGTAGTCCATTCCTTAACCTAATTTGAGGGAGAAAAAGGTACTTTCTATGTAAATATAAGGACAACGGAGGATCTTGTTTCACCGTTAACTTTTCAAGTTTCTTTTGATTTAAAGTTTCATAAATTGGTCTAGGCTCATATTTAAATTATATGTAAATGGCAAAAAATTGGTCTCACTTAACATTTACTATTATTAAAAAATAATTTCTAATGTGAAATTACCTCAACATTTTTCGTAAGATTTATATTTTTAAACTAGCTGAATCCTCCGTTTATTTTAAACAAAACAAACTAAATAAATTAGACTTGTAGACGAGTTGTTGGTAAAATTATGTTGACCATTTGAAATAGACCCAGCAAAGTTGATTCATTAATCATGTTTATCGTATTATAAATGGATAGCTTGGTTTGGTATAATTTAGAGTGTGAGATCCTCGGCTAAAATGTACAAATAAATACTCTCTTCACTTGATATTTATATTTGCAATGAAACAAAAAACTCATTTCAAAAGTGACGAAAAAAAATAATAAACTTCAGAAACATTTAATCTTACATTTCCAGGACTTCTTTCAAGAAATTATCTTCTCAGTTTTACTTTGAATGTCGAATTTTTATTTTTAAACATCTAGTTTGAGGTCGTTTAAAATAAGATATCATCTTAGATTTCACATTTTTAAAAATACATGTGAATTACGGAAGTGTGATCATGATTCCTCTTAAAGTCATGTAATAGTCACGCATTAGTCGTATTTTGAACGAACAACTCTTTGGGAGTAATCCTAAAATCGTGAACGTTTACCACACGAACATAAAGTTTTCGTAAATCCTCAAAGGAAACGGTGATCTTGGGGAGTGCTGGGTGAAGGAACGCATAGCATTAATATTACAGACCGGAAGAAATCCGTCAGAAGACGGTTTCTCATGCGTCTCTCAAGGTTGTTAGATGCGATTTGATGGCACTGACCGTGAAAACATGTTGTTTCCATAGTCGCAGACTGAAACGCGCGTAAATAAAGACATCACACCACCAATAGAGGAGAACTAAAAATAGGGTCATTATCGTCTCTAATTCAAGGAAAGCTTCCTGATTCGTTATAAAGTTTTGAAACTTACAATTTTGGTACGCTTTGAATATTTGCAAGCCGTTGTAACCGTTATTTCAATCAATTCAGGTCGAAAGAGAAGGAATTATACGCGACTGATGCGTAAACGCGGTCATGAATTTGATAATTAGGAGTTAACTGTCTTTCTCTGAGAAATTTGATTAAAGAGGCTTGAATTTTTTGGATTGATTTGAATCCAAAAAAAAATGAAAACCTTTGAAGCTTCGGCCAAATATGCAAAAACACCGGAGAATTCAAGTAAAACACCTAATTGTTGAAACGTGCCCATTTAAAATATCATCTTATCGTAATTTCTGTTGCAAAAAGACTAATTTTCAATGAAAACATCTCGTGAGCAAAAATATTCAAGAAAATTGCACTAGAACATACAAATTTTAAAAATAATTCAAACATTTTTTCGATATAGTAAATAAGTAGCTATAGTTTTTTAACAAAGGCTCATGAATTACAATTTATATATTTCTGGTATGTTCACTGGTTATTATACGATGGTAATATGATAGATTTACACAATACAACGCTTATTTCTTTGCATTTTAGTTCATTCGGAATTGATTTTACTTGTTTGTATTCTGCATAATTACTGTACGACACTTCGAATTTATACTTCATGGAATCCATAAGCACTTACGTGTATTAGTAGGAAGTCTTTCTGGTTAAATAATACATATCAACCGACATACCAAGAAGTACGCTTGCAGTATTGCAATGCTGTACGAGACTAGGATTTAAAACAATTACCTAAGCAATGTGAAACCTTGTCATTGAATTAGTACATCTGATTTTTGCAGCCTATACATTACGAACGACTCCTCCCGAATTGTAGGATAATTTATTTTATGTGAGATACGCTTTAAAAAGATTGGAATGAATAGTGTAGAAGTTGGAAAACATCGGCTTTTCGTTCTGATAATCAAGGATGAAGCAAGACAACATTCGTCATGAAACATTATTTATAATGCAACCAGTAGCATAATATATACACCATGAACTTCCTTCATATTTGCTCTTAATCCTCGGAAAAACAGTAGCATAAAATGGTCCAGAATAGTTCGAACCATTTCCTATGTAACGGTAGATGCATTATGACGGACAATAAAAATTGGATATAATTAGGCAAACTGAGTACTACGCGTATTGCGTTTCATCTCATAAACCAAATATATTCCAATCTGATATAGCGTAGAAACAAAAGACCTTTAATAAAGGCAACTCTTGATTAACATTAAACAGAGAGAAGTCGCCAGAAGAAACGTAAGAGGCTTTGTAAATGAGTTCCGAACTGATTGGGAGGCAAGCAATGCTATCGGAAAAGAAAGTAGATCCAATGAAATGGACGATAGGAACTGGGCTTACGAAGTAGACCTTTCTGCATTACGTCGAAGACTGTTATGTAAGCAGTCTGGGTGTTGTATGCTGCGGTGGGAACCGCAACCTTTCGCTCCTCGAGGCGATTAAAGGATAAAGAGTCTGATGTCGATCAAAGCGTGACGAAATAGCAAACCCGAATTCCTTGCACCGCCATCCGTTAAATATCTGGAGAAGGGATATGAAAACCATAGTCAACATTTCTTCATATCCTCCCTGAGAGTTGTTTCAAGAATTCTCAACTTCAGCAGGAAGTAATCTTAACCTTACCGTGCACTTAGCTAGTTTCTTGAGACAGGTAAGCTTTGAGCGCGAAAATGATTAGATTCCGCTAATAGGTTATGTGCATTCAACAACCAAAATTATTTTAGAGTGAATTTTCGAAAATAATGATAACGCGAAGATATTCTACGTCAATCAATTTTTCAAATTCAATTAAAATAAATTTACTACGCCCTTCATGGCCTCCCTGTTCTGATAATATACGCACTACTAATAATCTCTGGAAAATAAACGAGAGATCAGTATAGAATCAATTGCATATGCAACCGAAGTTCTTATTTCATCGAAATTACGATTGGTCTATCGAAGATATATATTAATTTCCAATGAAATACTTTCTGAACTGATGAGTCATATTATTTTCTCAAAAAGAACTTAGACCTCAGCTTTACATTATGTTTTCTTTTTTGTGGTAATTTCCATCCCTCTCATTTTCTTTTCCAAATTCTCTCTGTCAGAGCGAAACCCAAATTCCAAGGAATTTCAACCATGTTTTCCTTTTTCAGAAATGGGTTCACATCCGAGTAATAACAGGACGTATTTCAAGGCTGCCCCTAACGTCTTTTTAATATCTTCATTCGTAAATTATACATCATAAAAGACGAGTTAATGGATCTCTACGAAAAGTTTAATTTTTCCATTAAATGTTACGATCTCATTTTTTGTGTCACGCCTTCAGGGAATGACGGAATCTTTCTGTAACGATTTACCCTTGAATTTTCTTTCATAAAGTAATGACAAAAATTTACCGGTCATTTATCTTAGCCCTTGTCAGTTTTCCTGTACTATCCTCGAATATGATGAAGCCATAAAAAGGAAATGGTTTAAGGATCTATTAGTAAATACCATCTGAGTCTTATATCATCAATATTGTTACCAGTTGCTTTGCAGGGTATTATGAACAATTGGCCGAAGAATTCAAAACAAATGACGAAACAAAATACCTAATTCATTGCTAATTCTTTCAGCTTGAAGTCAAATTCTCAGTAAAACCATCGAACTGATTCCAAAATTTCTTTTCAGAGAAACATGCCTTTAATATCTCCCAAATGAGAGATCATTTTCTATTTCCCATTCTATGGAGAAATCCCGTTTCACCCTTTTTATCGTGGTTTAGGATTGATTCTGCGATACACATTTCCTCTCGTCCTCATAATCCGATCTTTAAAGCGATTCAAGGAAAGAAAAATTTCATAAACTAAAGAAATTCTTATCGTAATTTTGGCCTTCGAGTAACTTGGTTTCCTCACCACCGCTTGTTCTCATATGTCATTCTATCTCCTCTTAATAATCGAGTAACTTTGCACGATTAGGCAAACAGAAGTGAATAAATCTGAAAAGTATCCAGTAAACGACGTGGATTCTTTTCCGCAGAGTGTTTTAGAGGTTATGCTAGAGGACCTGCTCAACAAGTGGGAGACTAGGGTTCATGTCCCAGTGATGTAAATACATTTCACTTCTGTTTATCCTTGGATTTTAATCCTTAAGTACAGGGAGATTTTTAATAAAATCTTTGCCTCGTCCTTTAGTGTATTTGGTGAGGGTACATCATTCTTCAGAACGTCAACGATGAAACATCCTTAACAGCATGTGTATCAATGATTCAACCTATAACAAAACCCTAATTCTGTCTAGAGAGCAGTTGGGCTCTTATTGGTTTTAATCCCCTCCTTGTGCAAATTAAAGCTTCATTTACGTTAGTTTTCAACTTAAGCTCAAATATAGATAATCTACATCAAATTCCATAATAGGTACATCCACAGAAATGCATGAACATTGTGATATTTTAAACGAAACAAAATTAGAGTAATTGTACGCGATTTATTCAAAATATACGTTGATTGTTAAATTTTTGACGTTTATTGCAGTTTAATTTACAAATAAGTGTCTATTTTCTCCAGCATTGTTTTACTATTCAATAGATTGCTAATAAGTCTTCACTTCAGAAATCTCATTCGCCATGTATTCTTTGCATTGCCACAAAATTCTCGCCGTAATTCCTCGCAAGCCTGTTTGGTCATCATATTTCACGTGTTGAAAAACCGTTTCAAATTGTATTTCCTCGGTCCAATCTATTTCGAAGAGCTAAGACGGACTTAAATTCTTGCCTTTGACCTTAGGGTCAATATGCCGTTAAAATGATCATTCGTTTGTGTCATTCTATGAGTTATATAGAAGATTTAGCTTTGTGTTCCCGTTGCTTTTTGCAAGGATGCTTTTAAAATACCATCACCACATATTACTGGAATCACTCTGAGACCTAAGTATCTTTACATGCGCCAAGATGAACTGTATACTGCCTCGAGTCGTGATTTATACCCATCTATTAGGGGGGAATCCGTAAGCAAAAGTGTTCCGGTCCCGTGAACTTACTAATCCTTAAAACAGGTGGATTCAGCATTGATGTAAAGGAAATTTTCATCTCAGTTTAGTCAACTTCACTGACAAGCTATTGAAGCTTCACTCTTTACGTTATGCTCCTCATTCATTTGCATACTTATTTGCATCCAGAAAAATTAAAAGAATATCTTGTAAGAAAACCTTATTTATCAGCTCCAGGAAATATGTGAGAACTAAACTGGAAATCGATTAAAGGGAAAATGTATTATGATGAGACAGACTATGAATAAACATGAGGTGCTCCATTCTTCTCGGTTTAATGACATATTTAAGGTAATAACGTCTTTAAAATTCTTTGAACAACCCGCAGCTCTTCTGCTATCATCTTATTGACAAGGACTCCTCAGTTAATTAATTCACGTCGAAACATCATGAGAGTCTCATAAAATGAACATGTATAACTTATTCCTGAGAGGACATCAAATTCTTTGGACATCATCATCACGAATGTATGTACCTTTCATTAGTATTTATTTATATTCTTACAGGATAAGATGAAATGAATGGGGAACCCATACCTGGGATAATAATAATAATAATAAATCGTCTTTATTTGGGCGAGATTGAGATTGAGGATACCACAAAATGAAAAATTTTTGTTTATTAAGTTTCATGTTTAACAATAAATGCGTAATGTTTCAAAAAGATTGGTTTGCTAAGTACTACGTGAGATAAAAATTACTTGGAAAATGTATGCGTAAGATCGGCACAAGTTTCCCGTGGGCCTCTAATAGGCGATATGTTCATGATATCTCTAAACCTAGATTTAAATTGTGGCGAGAAACTATTAGAAAATAAATATGGACAAAATTTCTGCAGTAAAACATGAAGCAGCATTCCTTGCCGTTTTGGAAAGATTGTGGGTGTAGGAGTCCTCTGCACTTGGAAACTTTCCCTACCTTTTGATCAGGCTCTACATTTGAAGATCTTACTTGCTTCATACAATGTATTTTGCGTGTGAAACGTGACGCAATCGAGGTTCCTGAGTGAGCTTTTCTTTCGCCGAAATACACGACCTCCTTGTCTACGCTCCAAGTTGCATACAAAGACTCCTTGAGAAACCTCGCTTCCACGGAAACGAGTAATTTGAAGCATTAATTCGCAATCCAAGCGAACAGTTGCCTTCGAAGCCATAACATAGCTAAAAAAAGGGAGATTCGGGGAAGGAGAAAGGCAAACCTATTATTTTGGCCTCCAAACGACTTTAAAGAGGAAAAAAGCTGCAATAATTTCAACCGGATCTTCCGGATGCATCACGAAAAAGCTGAATCACAACTGGAAAGCGAACTGAATGGGGAAACATTAGGATATTAATCAAGAGGGCCCTAAACCTAAATCTGGTCACGCAAAAACGCGAGATGTTGCTTTCCCTCTCGTTTGCCTCGGATTGCCAAAGCGATTTCGGAATCAACTGCTGGGGGTTATCTGGAAACTTTGGCCGGCTCTCGGAATCAGACGGGAAGCGGTGGAAACAGACTACAATAGGATACTGACTTTTGTTTCTCCCTCCTCTTTTTCAGACAAGGCCTGCATGCCCGTCTTGGAAGAGGGAAAAGCAACCTTCCGCCTACCCCTCAAAGACGTCTTCCGGTGCGGAGTGACACGGATCTACAACAGGATGACGGTATGTGCACCTCTCCGAACGCGTCACCTTTGTCACCTGTTCGAGGAACTGGAGGGAAGGTTTTTTTAACACCCCAAAAATCTGTTCTCGTCCGTTATGCAAGCGGTGTTTCCTCGCGTACAAACACGAGAGTTTTCTGCGAGATTGTTGTGCCACGACATGGGGACAGTTTTTTTGAAGCATGAACGTTAAGTTAAGGTTGATCATGGGAAGAAAATTATCGCAGTTTTAAGCAAAATACAACATTGAGAAAATAATTGAAAATATCGGTATTGAAACATTTTTCGTTTTTGATAACAACTACTTAGAATATTTTGATATTAACGATTACTTACACTTAAGCGTATTGGCAAAGTAATTCGAGCTGGAATCCGCCGCAATTCTAGCATACATTTCAACAGTTTGCTTGAAATGTAATATTTTCCGGTATATCAATCATACTATTCCTTGTTTATCAACATTATGTTTTATCAGATTAATCGATAAGAAATGCATGGAATTAAATATGTTCTAAGCTGAGAAGAGGGATATGGGTCCAAACATTCAAAATTGTATATTTTCTCGGCGAATATAGTCCTGTTGCAAGTAATGAATTCGGCAATTTATGAGGAAAAATAAATAGGTATTTACATTATGGAGTCCAGCCACTAAGTCGTGCTTGAAGCAATTGTTAGTAAAATATGTATTTTTTACATTGATTGAATTATATTTTCTCTACCTGTAGATGAAATCCATAACCCTTTTTCTAGGCGAATTTATGACAGCTTTGAAAGCATATATGTTAGAGGAATGATAAAAGAATCCGTTTTAGAAAAACTGGAAATATCTTATCTTTCTCCCTCCGGAAAGATTCTGCACTAAACAGATTTCCATGCGACATCTTAATTAGTAAATACTGGAAAGAAGAGTTGCATCGCTCTCTACTTAACTTATTAACGGAACGAGCGAACAGAAAGAAGAATAAAAATCCGTATCCGCTACGTTCCCATTAACGGGGTCCGAAGATTTTTAAATAAGGAGTTCTTCTAGCGGTCGGCGTAATCTGTGCAACGATTCAAATTAATAGATAGCTACGGTCGTCGGATGTGGTTATTTGCGAGACCACAAGTGAGGAACTGCGAGGGTTAACTGCGGCCCACATTTTGTGAAGGTTGAATTTCCGGGGTTGTAACACAGCCCTTTGATCGGCGAAGCGAAAAATAATAATCAGTGTATCGAGTCTTGTCTTCTGATTATCTTACCGGTAACTACAGCTATTCGTTCGTGTAAGAATTAGGATAAATTTTCTCATTCCGCATCTAGGACAGAAATTGCTGTTACAATTGTGAGCGGGAAGCGAAATAGAAGCCGAAAAAGTAAAAGATGTAAGGCTATTTGTGATGAACGGAAAACACCCGTACTAATGTAAGTTTTAGTAAATTGTGCTACTGACATGATGTTATTATGATTAACTTTTTTGAAAAAAGGTTTGGGTAACTTAAGGGAGTACACTCAAAAAAAATCCCAGGAAGAAACGGACTTGAAAAAAGTCTGACGGGACCGGGATCGAACCCGGAATCTTCCTCTATCCGTGAAGCTGCTTTTCAGAGTTCGTTTCTCCTTGGGATTACTTTTTTGTTTGCTATCTCTCTATCAGGAAACAGCGTAGCATGAAGTACACTAAAGACGAAATACCTAACCAATGAAGTAACCTTGAGAACGTAATATAGGTAAAAAATGTAGAGACGATTGAATCTTACATAAAATGCGAAATGTAGATAGCTAAAGCAAGAGATAGACCGCGCATCATTAAGCAGAGAATCCTCCAAAAAGTAGTACGTCCCGTGATAGCAGATGGACGTTTCGGTAATGAAACATTCGTAATATACGCTAAGTACGAACGGTTCGCTTCGATTTCAAAGATGGAATGACTTTCCAATCCGCCTGCGAAACTTTCTAAAGTGGACAATCACTTCTGCGGCCCAGCTCTATTTCCCTTCTCTTTCAACTAGCCTTTCCATTTTTATTGATAAACGAGTTTCTTAAGTCCTCATTCTACTCCGAGTAACAGAATTTATAAGGAGATTAAACTAGCATGAGCTAGAGGCAACCGAAGTGTATCTCTTGATGGGATTTGGAATCCGATCTAATCTTGCTGTAGCGAGATTTTTAATTATAAGGAAATGCGCATCTGCAATAAAAATGTATAATTTTAATAATTATGTAATTTAAAAACGCCTACATAGTACGTAGAATATTGTAAATAGATATCTCAGATAGAGACCCAAAAGTTATCCCTCGGCAATCTGAATTCTCGACTACCTGAGGAGTTGTGCCCATCGAATCTTTCAGACAATGGTTCGTATTTCCTTTCGTTCGCATCTCTATTGTCTTTTGTATGGTAATTTGTACCCGGTATCTCATTCCTCTGAGTTGGATCCCACGGCGAAAGCTGTACTTAAAGTCGATAGCGAATTCTGAATTAAAATCCACGCTTCCGAATTCGAGGACTTTCTTTCTGGCGAGAAGAGGGTAAACTGTCATCTAAGATCTCAAATAAATTTAAAACAGGCACGAAGACGCGTCGGTGAAATCGGTTTTTTCTCTTAATTATACATATTTTAACACAATTATTACTTTCTAATTGACTGTTTGTGAATATAATTAGGAACTCTGATTAATTAAACAGAATAAAAACAAGAACTACTTATACAAACGACCATCGACAATAAAAAGCACGTTCTCTCACAGCTGTTTAAACGATGTATGTGGGAACGTTTATCTGAAAAACATCGGTTGTGGCACGTCGAAAATAAGCAAAGGCTTCGTGAGGACAAAATTAAAAAGTTTCATTGATTCAAAAAATCGGAAAACTGATTAGAAAAAGGGTATAAAGCTTTAAACCTATATTATCTGTTTTTACAGATGTATGATTTCTGATATTCTACAAAAACTGTTTCATACATAAAATTTATCAAGTATAATTAATTTTATTAAATTAGTATTAAAATTAATTATTAGTACTAATTAATTAAAATATATCTATTCCATATAATGATATCAAACGATGATGTTATGAAGTAATAATTCCTATAGATGCGTAGATGCGTATTGGTGATATGTAGGTATGTATTTTTAGCAAAGAAATAGCTCTGCCTTTATGTTCCCCTTATTAATATATGGCAATATTGGGTAGCATACGAAATAATCATACGAACTAACATATCATATAATATTCTGAGCAAACTTAATTTCAGAGAAAGAAACTATCTCGACAACGTTTTAATTAATTAAATACTAGAAGATTTTCTCAAAATCAATTAAGATCGTCTTTTTGAATCAACAAAACATCATCTTATTTTAATTCAATCTTGCGGCCAAATATACCATTATACCTACCTCGAATGATCCTACTTAACTCTCGCATCATGTACACTTGTTCTCTATTAGAACCGAAGCTTTCATTTGGCTATTTAATACTGTCCTTTAGCCAATAATTTGTTTGTAATGGGATTGCTTAGAAATGATCCTGTCATATAAAACAAGTAATATCTAAAGACTTCCAGCTAAGTAAATACTTATTTTATTTCTTGTATTTGATTAAAGACAATTTAATTCCCCTTATAGCATCTACGGGAAGGGAAAATAACAAGGAAATGAGTAAGAAATCTCAGAAAATCTCGTTTAAAGACCTAAAGTAATAGCTAATTCAATTATCTCGACCCTCTCTAACTCGGGAATGAATCTTTCATAAATAAAGGAATCTCTTATAGGTAATGAAATTTGTCTTCGGAGAGGCAAACAAGCTTCCTATTATATATCTCTAGCGCTTTCCAGTGAAGTGAAATCCGAGATAATAAAAATTATCGAATGAGTCACAGTAATACCGTTGAATATTTATCACAACCACTGTGCGAAACTAGTCAAGAATAAATTTCATTTAACGGGAAACGACATTGGAATCTTGAGGTGATGTTCACCGCTACGAAGAACCTCGCACGGATAGCTGCTATGTTGACATTATTTGAAAACTGCTTCGCCATATTTTCATATATGATTCCGTTCCCCATTAAAAATTAACCCGCCAAATCTGCGGGGATAATGTCGTTCAGTTGAAACTTTTCTTTGGCTCCCGTTGTATATTAAAACTTTCGGTATATTATCACACACGCATGAAAACCACTACTTTGATGAATACGTATTGTCATCATTGCTTTGGGAAAATTCTTGAAACTAATGAAACCTGAGGTTTTTTATTAACAAGATCCAAAAGAAACCCAAAAAAGGGGCAGAATAATTTGTATGTATATTTTTCATTTCTTTTAGTTCAGCTGATCATATTCTTAGACATAAAAAATACCATTTCGTCTATCTCAATCAGAATTTTTTTATACCCGTTACAAATACAACTAAATACGTATTCGATCCATGATTTAAAGTAATTTGTAATAAAAAATATAAGATAAAGATATATTCTTAATCTTAATTAGAAAAACATTTCAATTAGTCAACTGTAATTAATAATCACCTATAATGGTGACTTCGGAGTAGTAAGGGTTTTACAAAATAAATGGAAATCTAAAAATAAGTTTCTCTATTAAAGCTTGCGACAGGCAGGATAACTCACTAATGAAGATTGTTACCTTGGAAAGGAATGTACCAGAGGAAATAAATATGTGTATTAACATGCCAGTGCCGATATATGAGGCGAAGAGGTAACTGCTTCAGATGTACCTGTAGAATTAAAAAAAATTCTTGATGCTACTAGCTTCATTAGGAGAAAATTGTGAATTTCGGGAAGGAAAAAGCTTATTAGTCTTTTTTCCTCTTGGATGATTCCGACTAAATTCAAGTAAAATGGTTTAGAAAAAAGTATATGTGCTATAATGCATTTAACTTCAGGAAGCAAAATTGAATCGGTTTCACCTATATTAAGCATACACACAGATTTTCCAAGCAAACCGTTTTCATTTGTCGCGGAAATAATTAGGGAAACCATGCAGAGTATATCACTACTGCTAAAAAATATTTCGGAGGATATGCCCTGAAATATTTCTTTCACTATAACGTTTCACGAAATGCCTATTATGATTTGTGCTCTAAGTAATAGTGTATAACTTTCCTTCACTGGCCCAGTATACACGGATGTCAGCTGTTTACAAAAGATTTCATGCTGTTTTTCTGAAACTTCCTTTATACAGTCGACTGGGAAAAAACGCCGACAGATCCATTGAGATTCGAAACAGAAACGCCTCGTCGAACAAATTGTTCTTTGAATGATACGGAGACGTCGGTCACAGAAACAGATACAACTCCTAATCGCTTCCGTCGATCGATTTATAAAAGAGTGGAAACTTAGCAGTGTTCATTGATAATACCCAAACTACTTGTTACGACAAAAAAGCAGGGCTATTTCAAGGTGCAAAACTATTAACTCAATAAAAGAGCATCAAGATAGTGGGTGTTGATTAGGTTAGGTTGACTAATGACTCATTTCCTCGATTTCAAATAAATGGAATCCCAACAGCAAAAGAGTGGTCAGCTAACTCATAAATGTAATGTCATCCGCTGATATTGTCACTAAGTAGAATCTACAGCATCTGCGACATTGAAGGACGGTAACGTCTTTAAATGCTAATTAACATATTGTGCAGGTAGACCAAAAATAGCATACAAGAGATGTGAACTAAAACTCACGCTCTTATCCGAGTAAATTTCTTATAGACTTTTTACCTATATTCGCGAAAGATAACTTGCAAAAGCTTCCTGATGTCTTTAGATCAAATGAAACAATATTGCTCTTACTTTCTTTCTCTTTAGCATCAGGTGATTCGGAATTCTTTCTAACTCGATTTCGGAGCTATCTGAAGTTTATTTTTCATCGAAAATTAAACTTAGCGTAAAAACGATGAAGGGTTTTTCATTAAATTAGTTAATTTTTCTACAACAAAGAACTGTCCTTGGTGGCTCAGTTTTAGTTTCAACTATGCTATCGCTCCGTCTCCCAGGTCCCGGGTTCGAATCCCAGCTTATCGGATTTTTCTAATTTTGGAATGGTTGTGTGTGTTCGTCTATAATAAGTTCTTTTTTTCTTATTTTGTAACTAAACTAGACTATCAATCGAGATAGAAAGAGCAGATTCAATAATAAGGTTCATAATTTCATGAATATATAAAATAAATACGATCCTCTTCTACCAATATGAAGGAAAAACATCCTGCAAGACGTTGCTTTCCTTTTTTTGCGTCATCTTATTGTCTTAAACTAATACTACGATACAATTATTTGGATTTCGGCGAAAAACAGCATTCTCGACCAATAGACCAAAAGATCAATTTACTAAGCAGCACTTCAAGCTGTTGATGATAAAATTAAAAACGACTGAAAGGTGGAAGGATCTTCGCATGATTTTTTTAATTATTGGATTACTCCTTCGCCAGCCTAAATTCCGTAAAAATATCTCTACCAAACGACCAGTTGATCGAATTCGATAGGATTTTTAGATGTGTATAGCTCTATTCCTTTACAGCACGTCCGTTGCCGAGTCTTCGAAATCAAAGGCGATAAAAACTCCAATGTCCGGGAGAGTGCTTTGCTGGGAGGTTTTTAAAGAAACAGTATTCACTCGCGTTGTCATAAGACAAAAAAGCTCTCTCTTTCCCTGATTGCTTGTTATGTAGGGCGTGGTGTTCGGCTCCATTCACAGCGACCTCGTTTGTCTCGACGTTGGATTTCCCCGGATCCAGTTTTGTAATCGCCTTACTGTTTCGCAGGCAACAAATCACATCGTCGTCCCTTAGCTGACTCCGATTGAGAAAAAAATCACATTGAAATTGAATCAGATAGAAGGAAAGAAAGCCTTTTATGTTAACTCACCAACAGCTCAGAACTAAAGCCGCAGATTTGCTATATAGCCCAGCAGTTCATGCTAGGTTTGTCTTCCATGGCATATTCTCATATCACAGTGCAAATTCAATCTGGAAAAGAAGAAAAGAATGAAATCATGGAAAATATTTTACTGCCATCATAAATATATACTTGCAAACAAAAGATATACACGTATAACTAAAAATACAGCTGGTATGTAAAGCGGCGACAGAAATAAATGTACGTCGTTCCCGCATATAATGCGGCACACCAAGAGTTCATTTATTTCGCAGCACACTTATGTTCCACGGAACACAGGTTGGGAACGTAGGTTGTCATTCGTGATAAGCTTCTTTCGGTAGCCTTAAGATCTGGATTCCAATCAATAATCAGGATTTCAGGATAATCAGAATCAGGACACAACATAAACTTTTGTTATTTTTGGAGTAGACAAACATTTCAAATCCATGAAGTTTGAGATATCTTTAGCAGAGAGAGCTGGAAGGCGGGTATGGTCGTAAACGGACACACTTATTAATTAATTATATTAACCTTACATTATAACGTTAAGAAGTTGATCACGGTTCAAGCTTTTTCACACCTAATGTAAATTTTGAATGTCTGGTAAGGAAATAATACATTGCAAAGAAATGTATCCCAGGCTTTGGTAGAAATTTAGAATTTTCTTTCAAATTATTTATGGATAAGCCAATCATGGAGTAGCAAGAAAGAGCGAAAAAGAAAACAATGCGTTGAAACCCTGCGTCTTAGGTACTCACAGGTAAGGAGGAAATTATTTCCTAACATTTACGCTTGCGAACGAAAAAAATAAAAGTGAAACAATAGAATTACTTCCTTCATCCCATTAATATTTTCTGAAAAAACAGCCAAATCAGGCAGTGTCGCTCTCTCAAGATTACTCAACTATTCTAAGTAACCATACTATTTCATATGATTTTATAATTAAAATGAATTGATGAAAGAAGCTAAACACTAATAAGATTTTCTAATTTTTGCTGGGTGTTTGTTGAGCCAACCTTTCTCATAATTATGAATCTGCGCTTGATGCTGTAATTAGTGTTGCCGTCCCTTATAATCCGCAAGTGTACATTATGTTCCTTAAGAAAGCTTGACAATGAATTTCACGAGATTGAGTTTACAAGGAAGTGTCTATAGCTCAGCCGATTCATCGTTTTCTTCCTGCTTTCAGGGACCGTGGGAAAAAGTTTCCAACATTCCCTCGCCTAAGCGTTCTCAACACTTTCGGGTGAGTGGAGAACAATGATAGAAGGCGACGACATAAAACGTTGTTTGACGCCGTAATGTGCAAGTAGATGTGTTAGACGTTTATTCAGCTCGATTAAGAAAAGCAGGAACTCGATATAAAAAAGGTGTTTTTCCTAAAAATATATTATCCAATAAAAATTCATAGCTAGTAATATTGCAATGTTTTTGTTATTTACCTTTCGAAGGTGGAAGGATTGGAATTTTGTAATCGCCTTGAAGAAAAACCGTACTGATTACATGGCTAAAGAGACATATTTCCAAAATATCGCGAGAAATTTTTGTCTTTGGGAAGCGGGTAATCTAACCTAATATCCTGAAATCGAAAGCAAAATGTTAACTTAACTGAACGTAAAAAATAATCTATGAATATATTTTTCTGTGCAGTATTTATCTCGAAATAATATAAAACTTCCCTCAACACGACAGCTAATTTTTGTCTCCGTGCGAGTCTAAGCAAATCACCAATTAATTTTTAAAACAAACATAGACTGTCTGTGGTGAATTTTAGTACAAATAAAGACCTAATTCTATCTTTTCCCCGAATTCTTTTATCTTTCTCTCATGATTTGTTGAGAGAGACAAGATTCAAGGTGCAGAGCGTGCTAAGTAAAATGGAGTAAACCGAAAAAAATCTAAAACCCAGACTTCTGTTAAGACTGAACAAATAAGAGATGATCAGGCTAAAGAATAACAAATTAATGCTCTTAAATAAAGTGATTGGCAGACATTTCCCTGAGAAGAGTGACAATCTTTGCAATAGTAGTAGTAGTAACAGTATTATTAGTAACATTTAGTTAGTAGTCCTCAGTTCTTGTGTAACAAGCAGATTCCTCCAAAATAAAAAGAGGTTTATTCTAAAGTTAACATCATATTTTCACATATAAGTCTCAATATCAATTAAATTGTCTGAAACATTATCATCATGAATCACTGTTCGATTGAGTGCTTCTGTTGATGTCCTCTAAGAGCGGAGAACATACTTAGAGGATAACATCTCTGTCGAGCGCTGGACTACCAACTAAACTTTACGAAAGGAAACGACGGCCTTAAGAAAGATTTCAGCAGAATTGCCATCAGGACAGGCGTGGCAACCAACCACGAAATCCCCGTAATTATCGAATGTGAAGGAGGAAATTGCTCTTCCTGCTTGAAATCATGAAAATAATGAGGCACCAATTTTACGTGGATAAGATGCGACAAAAACCATTGCCATCAAGTCCTCAGTAGGCCCCTCATTTCTGGCTGCCGTTCTCAAAGGTTATTTGGGTTCAAAGCCGGAGATTTTGATAGCTCTTGCTATAAAACAAAGGTTTTCATTTCGTTAATTAAAATTATTGCGATCAAGCACAGCTAAATAGGCATTCTCTTTGTAAATTGTCGAGCAATGCTGGAAAGCTTCACATGATAATTATTTTGTGAAATTCCCTGCCAGGGAAAATTGTTTCCCTCCTCTCTTGCTTTTAGCAACTACTGGTTGCTTGTATTGTGTACTGGTTACTTGTACTAGTGTGTGCAATTGCGGGCCAATCCTCTTAAATTGCAGCCTTTCGCGAGATCTTTCAATATCGTAACAGAGGAAATGTTGTTTATCTTGATGTTGATGAAAACAGTTAAAAATAACAAATTTTACGGCAGAAGAAAATCATGTGCTCACACTGGTTCTAGCGACTGGAAACTTAATGCCAACGTTGGTTGTTAGTTTATAGTACCGGTTGATTGATATTTCAACCAACCATTTACTATTTAGCTGGGGTGGCGGAATAACCCAGGGTGGTGCGATAGCCCCGGACTCATCCGTAGGCATTAGTGAAGCAAATCCTTGGAATAATATCCTTCGTTTTCTATGATCGCTGTGTTAACAAAACATGCTTGTAAGCTTTACAACAGGATTGAGCAATAAGATTCAACATATGGGTTTACAGAATTTTCCCAACACTTGATTAGAAATCCAATTTTTTAAGTCATCCCTGATGCAAAGGATCCGCGAATGTTAAGACACGACACAGATTTTATTATAGCGATATTAGTCCATGTCTAGTAAGGTACGGTGTATTCGAAGTATGAACATCAAGTTTAATAAACTTGGACCAACCTCTCATACCAAGGGCGTCGCCAGCCACTGGGCTAGGGGGGGGCAAGCTGCCAGATAAAATGAAAATTGCCTAACTTACAGGGGCTAGTTTATTCATGCCCGCTTCTTACAACAAATATGTCAAATCTTCCATAAACTTAATGTATTGAAAACTAAAGGAGTTTAACGCTTATATGGCCAACTCATTACACAAGATAGTAGTTTACATAAGCAAACTATTGGAAACTTATCATAAGTGTTGTTTGGATTTCTAGTTTGGTTACGTCCGATTTCTATTAAAAATTAATTTTTTTCGATGCTTAAGTATTTTGATGCTGTAGATATATACTTCCCGAGTCTTTGAGAGTTATTTCTTCCAAGAGGTTCCCAAGCGTGAAAAGGAAAAAATAGTTACGGTTATTTGACAAGCGATATAAAACGTCTCAATAAATCATCACATTGGTGCACCCATCCTTATTTGAACATCTATCGTTATTAGACTATATCATCAGCAGCTTTCTTAGGAATGACTTCATCCGTTGCTTTTAAAATTACCTCCTCTTCTAAGAAACAAAAATCATTTATATCAGATGAAATTTTCTGGTAGTCTTACAATTAAGCCTGATTTCGTAATTTATGTATTAGCCAAGTTTTCAATTGAATGCGTCACATACCGGAGAGTACAAATTTGGCTGCATTAAAATATTCTGTAGACTCTTGATTATAGTTGATATTATAATTGAATTTGCAGAAATCAAGTCATATACCAAGGTGGAAAAAATGAAGACGTCAACTTATAATTATTTAGACTAATTAATAGGTGGTTTAACCAGCAGAGAGATGATACAAAACCCAGTCTTACGCACTGAGTGTTCAAAGGAAACAAAAGTTTCCACGAATTGAAATTTTGAATGGGCATTGCATAACCAGATATGAGATTCGTGGGATTCTATCACAAGAGAAAAAAATGGCTGCATCGAAAAGGAAGCTGAAGAATTAAAGTCACAGTTTTAACAGTTCCTCAAATTTATTTCAAGTCATCAAGTCACAGTTCCGATAAATATGTGCATAACTTACGCGCACAATACCTTTCAGCTGACTGATTTGCTTCCAAAATGGTATATTATTAATAATATCTTCGAAAATTAATTTTCACTGATATTGTACAGTATTGCTCCAATACTTTTACAAATTTCTACGGAAACCCGGTTATTGAATTATTTTCGTAACTATACAGCAAATTAACGGGTAATTGTAAAATAAGGATCAGTATATTTTATATCATCCCGAGTAATGAAGATTCTACTGTACAGACTTTTAATCGTCCAGAATGCTTAACAAAGGAAACAGTTCCTTTGCAATTGTCGCTAAACTCATCTTGAGATGTGCCCTCCGATAACAGCCCTAAAATAATACAATCCTAATTTATGCAACTAATAATGGCCATTTTACAAAAAACTACATAGACATTAACTTACGTTATCCCGATAGAGGCCTCGAGCTATTAGCGGACTGTGAAAGGAATTTTTGGATGTCCATCTGTATCTTATGAAATCCAAACTTAACTCTCCTTCGAACTGTTCCCTGTGAATTTCTCAAATGCACTATTCACGAGCCTAGCTTTGCATTCACACCCTTAAAACAGGGCCATTCCATGCCAAGTGGTCTAGTGGTCCCCGCTCGACCATCACGGATTTCGATGAAATTTTATATGGACATTCACACATATCTCTTATGAACATTTGTAAAGTTTTACTTTCGCCGATGGTATACTTGCTGAGATATAGAAGATTGTTTGACCCCGTGTCGCTGCCTTCTTCAACATGACTATGAGTTTTCAGTAACTTTGAGGCGTTGTATCTCAGAGAATTGTTTTATGAAGTAAACACACTTTGGTTGTCTTAAACAACCTTTTGCGCTCTATTAAACAAAGTAATAAAAATAACTGTAAGAGCGACCTCCTTGCAGAAAATTCTGTGCAAAACTGGCCCAAAAAATTAAAACTTTGGCTTTTTATATTTCAAGAAGAAATGATATAATCAACGTGAAACTTATCGCATGATAACATATAAATACATAGTTTATAAATATAAAATTTCATATTCCTAGTACTTTCCATTATTTTAAAAATTGAGTCAACATTTGACAATTTTTGTAAAAAAGCCAAAAATAGGCTATTTGTACCCTGCTTTTACAAAAAAAGACCCTCTGGAATTTCTTTCGAAAAATTTTTATTAAATAGAGAATGATTTCAACCCTCTAAAAAGTATATCTAGTTTTTCATCTCGAGCATATAAGGCCCTAAAAATAGGGACAACTATGAGGAGGACATTTGTAAAAACGGCAAAAATAGGTTATTTTCTGCCCGCTCTTAGAAAAGAAAGACCTTTTCGATACTCTAGTAAATTATTTTCATTTGAAAGAGCATGTTTCATACCTCTTAAAAAAGTACACTTGGTTTTTCATCAAGTAAAACTTTACAAAAGTTCATAAGAGATATGTGTGAATGTTCATACAAAATTTCATTGAAATCCGTGATGGTCGAGCGGGGCACTTCTCTGAAATCAGACCACTTGGCATGGAGTGACTGTTCAGTCACATGCAACAGATCTAACTGGGCGTTTTATCAACCTGTTTGTCTCTCAAACGTAATCTTAATCTCTGTTTTCAGGGTGTAAGTTTCGAATTACTTCTTGAATTTTCCCTTGTGTTTTTGCTAGGAGTAAACGAATCAGCACTTTCGAATTCTTCTCATGGGAATCTTATCTTATGGTCATCTAACAAAAGGATATGGTTAAGAAGTGCATGCGTTGAACATTGTGCGCGAAACACTCGTAGCGTCCCATTGATATCGATGTCGGCTCTAGGCCTGCTCTGCTACCGAAAACATCAACTTAGCTGTAAACGGAGCCATATTTACTGGCATGCAAAGCTTTCACTAAATTTATCAAGCAAATGATTGGGGTTTTGTACTCTTCAGCAGAAAAAAGCACAGAGCTAGTCATAGGACTTGACTCTTGAGGGGGGGGTTTGAACCCCTAAACTCCCCCCCCTCGCTGCGCCACTGCTTGGGCCTATATGCAAAATACTCACCGCAAAACTTTCTCACGTCCATTTTGAAGGGAAAACGAAAAAAAACTGAAACCTTTGTCTTCTGCTGGCGATTGTCGGACGATACTCAAGGAAGCTTGAGAGAAAGTACATAATCGCATAACCTCGCGCGCTGATCGCATCGAGAGGCAGTTCTAACTACATTGTTCACCCTGAAACCGAACTTTTCTTCTTTTGGGAAGGAAGGGGCGAAGGAAAGGAGGGATGGCTGTTGACTCTGCTGCAAAGTATTGTTGAAATACCATATTTTTGCTGCGCTGGAGGTATAAATGTATTTCCTACGAGGAAGTACCGTATTTGACGGCATATAAGACGCACCTTTTTTCCTAAATTATGTCTCGAAAAATTTCCCTGCGTCTTATATGTGAAGGTTCAACCTCCACAGGTTAACTTTCAATACTGAATGCTATTTTTAGCCTAGATGGTCTATACTACCTATTTCGGCTCCATTATATCAGTTATACTCTGATTATGACTTTGGTATTACTTATTATGAACTTCCAACATGTAGTTAGAAAATGAACATTGGGTGGATTTGGACTATTTTAGCGCGATCTGGTAGCGGTATCGCGGTATTTTCAGGTTTGGATCTCGCAACCCTGCTGATCATAACAAAACAGTGTGTCCTCTTCTTGCTGAGTAAAACTATTTGTTTAAAAAAACACCCTCGGAAATATGACTACAGGAAATAATAGATTAAACTACACTATTCAACATAAACTATGAGTGTTAAATTACGCTAAAGTGCTTGGAAACAGAGCAGCAGCAAGGCATTTTGGTCCACCACCTACCGAAAAAATGATACGTAGGTACTTGGCGACTGCAGGAAAATCAATTGAAGACTGCTAAAAAACATAAAAATAATATGTTTTCCCCGAATCTGTCATAATCAGGGGCGGATCCAGGCGTATATTTTGGGGGGGGAACTTCCAGGAAAGGCCATAGCGAGGGGGGGGGAACTTTAGCTTCAGTCGTTCGAGGGAGAAGAGGAGTAGACAAAGTAGAACTTCCAGTGCAAAACAGTCGCCGATTTCAAACATTGTGTTTCTTCCTTACAACCAGGCGTTACAATGTTGTCTCACGGTCGGCATCGCCACCGCATGGGACTGTATTACACAAGTATTACATTACTGGCCTCGGAAAATATATTCTCTTGGATTTGGGGGGGGAAATTTCCCCCTTTCCCCCCCCCCTGGATCCGCCACTGGTCATAATAAATATTGTTTCTGCTTAATTTTGTGTTTTGTTCGATTGCTTGCCGTTCAATTATTGAAATATATAATGTCAAAATAGCTTCCGTTTGTTAAATTTTCTTAGTACTAAATATCTTTGGTAATTGCATTTAATATTTGGCTTTTTGACATTATTTCTTTGATTGTGTTAATATTTGGCTTTTACGAAACGTGACAACTAAAAGAAACAACATTTTAAGTTATTGTGGTACCGCGCTTTCGCATGGACTATTAAAACTTTTTTTTCCTTGTGAGTGGCCAACTTAATGAGGGTGCGTCTTATATGCCGGTGCGTCTTATATTCCGTCAAATACGGTACTTTTCCCATCACTGGTGTTTACACGTGCCAACACTTGACTTTGTTTTGGGTCTAAATTCTTTTCAAATACGCTCGTGCCTAAAAATTGTTTCTACAACACATCCCGAACCAAAATACGAATGTGTCTCTAGGGGGGGGCAGCTGCCCCCCCCTGCCCCCCCCTGGCGACGCCCATGTCTCATACTGTCCTGAATGATGAACCGTTCTTCAACATCGTCTTCAAAGTCGCGTGCGGCTTCTTCAGAACAGCAGCAGTTAAGCTGCTTGATGATTAGTAATGGTGAAGTCAAGCCTTACCACCTGTAATGATGAAATTCAGGTATGCATCGCCATCCTTCGCTACCAGACAAACTTCCTCCCGACACGCGTACACTCGCACCATCTTCTGTTGAAGCATCAGCAATCTCGCGATCCACCTGCTAGAGACTTGTCTGAAACGCAGTCAATCGAGCAAAATGTTAAATTTACTGTCAAGGGGGATATGTAACATAAAACTGTCAGTCAATCCACTGCTTGACGTCGATCTTTCCAATCGATTACCATAGTTGTTGGTTTCGTTCACTGCGGTGGCTGAGGCACCTGCACCACCTTGCTTTACCGTCAAAACACAACCCTCGTAACACTGCAGTTGATTGTGACAGATTGTTATTCCAAAATGCGTGCTTTAACACTCTCTTACAATAGATTTTGGTAAATTCACTAGAAATTTACCTAGAATTTTGCTAACGGACGTATAACTTCCAAGAAACGTACTAAATTAGTTACTTTTCATGAAAGCATTTGTCAAACAAACATATTTTTTTATTGTCCTGTACAAAGAAGTGAGCTTAGGTGAGCATCCAATTTTATCGACCAATCATATGATACCTGTTCTCAGTGTGGCATTTTTAACACTACAACTTCACAATCTTCATTTAGTGACGCGAAAAAAATAATCGCAGTTTTCTTGATTTTACCCCATGTTAGTATTCCGGGATACCCTTGTCTGATGAATTTCAAAACAAGAACTCAACTCAAACATATGATTTAAAATAGCCCACTTTTATTATAATGAAAACATGAAGCGGCTCTTATCAAATCTTATGCTCTGCTAAAATTGCATCAAGTCAATAAAAGTAATACCAAGAAATATAACTGGGAGAGCTAAGCGTATTACTTAAAAGAAATGGCAAATTTATAATAAAATGCGATTTTTTGTGGAAATCCATCATATAGAATCAGGAAAAGTTTACCTGTGTCTACATAGAAGAAATATTTTGAAAGTTTCATCTTCTGACTCTACTGAATCTAATATTCTTCTTAATGATCTGAAATTATCATTAATTTCCTTCAAATTTGGAGGAATGATGAAGATAATAATTAGTAAATTTTCAGTAGTTTAACATGTTCACAATAATAGCAGATTTTTACCCAAATCAGTTCATAAATAGTATCTTAAGAAACTGATTTTGAAAATCACTGATTTCAAGTTCTCTCACTCAAAGTCCAAGAAACATTAATTTCGGTGCAATGATGAGAAGAAACATTAAGTATTTTCAATTTTAAAATTATGCAAAGAGAGAAATGATTCTTGTAAAATTTGGAACTAAAATAGCAAAATTAACCTATTTCCATCACTGTATCTTTTTCAGAATCAAAAAGTATACCATCATAGAGTGGTGATGGAGTCAACAACTTCAAATGGTGGAAATAGGAAAGAGATAGTTCAGGTTAAATGCATAGTATCTTCAAGAAGGAAGAGAAATGTATTGCCTGCTGGTTTTCAGGAACCCGAGTGAGTAAAAGATAACTACTTCATTACACACCTTCCTACACAACTTAAAGAGAAAACTTTTAAATATGTCGACTTACGGTCAAAAATAATTATAAGTTTTAGAGATTTGAGATGAGAATGCTATTTTGATACAATTTAAATTTACCAATGTGCATAAAAAAGAAATGATAAGTTGTTAAAATTTGAGTATATTAAATTTAAAGATAAAAGCCAAATAAAAAATCAGTTTTGCATGTATAAGGCTAATATGGTAGTTCAACAAATCTTCTATCATCCAGGTAAAAATCATGCATATATTAAGATAACTTTGGTTATATCAATAGAAATTCTCACAACAATTTGATGATGGCAATTAATTTATTTTTCCTTTTCTGCAGAGAGCTTGAAATATCAAAAAATCTGACCCAATATGCACCTGAACCAAATCTAACAGCTAGAGTCCGGCAAGGGGGGCGTCCAGTTACTGGCGAATTGAGTGTAAGCCCTGGAGCTTCCCTACAGCTGGAAATTTCCCTTGATAATACTTCAGCACCAGTCTATGGCCTTCTTGTAGGTCACCTGGCAGTTTCGGACACCAAAACACAAGAAGAGACAATTATCTTCAATGGGTGAGATATTTGAGAGCTACAGTTATAAAATTTTTGAAGATTGTTTAATATTAGTCTACAAAACCACGAACATAGATCACTTCCTAATACTGGTTGAACTGAATTCACATTATAATATATATATATATTTTTTTCAATTTCAGCTGCTCTGTAGACCCTTATTTATTTGAGAACTTTAACACAGTTGATGGTGATCTCTTAACGGCGAAATTCCGTGCATTTAAGTTCCCAGAAAGCTCATATGTTCAGTTTAAAGGAACAGTGAATGTATGTTTGGACAAATGCAGAGGGGTAAGTTCCAGTACACTCACCCATGAGTGGCTAGTTCATACCAACACCGGCATATCATGTCTATTACTATCAAAACATAATCAAACTATGTCTTGTGTAAAAGCAAAATACCATAAATGTGTTCAATAATCAATAATAATCATTTACAGGTCCAATGTAGCAATGGACAGCTAGGCTATGGTCGCAAACGCCGATCATTGAGTGAACTACCTCCAGATCCCAATAAAATCTTTGAAGTCTCAATGAGCACTTTTATCAAGGTGGATTATGATGGAAAAGATCTAACTGAAAAGGGTGAGAGTCAAATCAATAAATGAGTTCATTCATCATCACTGCATAACCAGATAACACCTAACCTATCATCCTAATGACTTCAGAATTACCAGAAAAAATCATCCATATCACATATTCTGCATTCAAAAATATAACAACTCTGTAAATGATTTGCATTCCATGTGGAATGATGATGATTACAGTCCCTCCCTGAAAATATTGTGGCCTAATTTTCTTCAAGAAAAACAATAATTATGCATAAATAATTTTCATAAAATGGAAATTATGGTTAAATGCTATGTATGAAGAGCAAATTTCAAGTAATATTTACTTGATATGGCGTTATTCTTGAAAAAAAAAAAGTTGATTTTTTATCATCGAACAGCTGTGATTCTGTTTTCTATGCTATTGTAGAGTTATATGAAGAGAATTAATAAGTCTTAACTAATTTTGAATTTGCTAATTGATGAAAACCAAACCACCCAAGCAAAATAGCTATCATATTATGGTATAAAATACTATATCTAGCCTTTCCAGAATGTAATATGATCTGCTTCTTAATTGATATTGAATGATCTTGTGCCCATTCTTTACTTTGTGCTGTGAAAAATAACTGATCACAGAAATATAAATGGTATTAAATAAACGTATACTTCTGTGGGTTTCTTCATTCATTGATAATATTGATGGGATTTAATTAATTAGAGGAGTAAAAATCTGACTTATTTCATTAATTTAATGAGAATGTCCTTTTCCTAAGTAGGAAAATATGTATAGTTTCATTGAATTTCAAGAATTAAGCTTAATTTTTCATTTATTTCAATTAAATGTGAAAGTCACCTGACAGCTGATAATATACTAAATAAAATTTGCAATTAGTTTGTAACAGAAGCAACAAATTCTTGCTCTACCTTTAAATTATAGGTCAATATGAGTGAGATAAATCAAAGATATTTGGAATTGCAAGCAAATTGATTCCTGAGATTGTTCTTGGCTCTGAAAAAATCTAATTTTATAACTTCTAATTCTCTGTTTATGTATGTCTAAGTAAAAGTAATAATACTAATCAATAGAATCATAGTAAATGGGTGGGAAATAACTTAACAAAATTCTATTTAGTTATTTCCCACCCATTTACTAGGATGGAGTTCCACACAGTTAAATCTTCCCAGATTGATTTCAATAGAATCTTCATTTCTCAATCACTTGGTTAAAGTCTAAAATCATCTCATTATTTAGTTCCAACATTATAGGTTGACAGCTGAAATTTCCCAGAAAGCCCAAACATATTTGTTTTGTTCTTTTATTGAATATAAAAATATTTCCTTTTATAATTACTAGTATTTTTATAAAAAAGATATAATAACCATTAGTTTTGATAATCAACAAATAAAAAGAATTCTACACGTAAATATGTAGGTTACATTCTCAGATTAAGCTTGGCTACATTTAATGGAATTTTTATAAAACAAATCCTCTGGGGTTTGACAAAATATGTGTAATTCAAACAGCCCTTTAGCCAAGGCAATTCTTCTTTTGACAATATACATCAAAGCTTTTAAGGATATAGCTCTAAAACTGGTTAACGTCTAAATACAGAGTGAAGAATATTAAAAAGTACTTTGAAATGCTCAGAAAAAACTGAAAACAATCCAAGTCAAGTAACACTATTTTTCAGATGATCATATCATCAAAGTCATTTTTCAAATATTTCATGCAAAAAGATAAATAAATTTTCATACATATTATTAAAAAATTCATAAACGTAACATAACATTATGAATGTAATTTTACAATATATGAATTTATGAAGGAAATTTTGTTTTATAGAAAAGGTAGTTGTCAACAACAATATTAAAGCCTCAATTTTGTTAGACAAGGCTCAAAAGATGGGCATATCAGGGACATTATGCCTTTCATTTTCTTTCAGAAAATAGTATACTATTCTCCTTAATAAATTCTTTTCAAATAATACCATCAAATAATTTATAAGATTCAATAAGCTATTAAGCAACGTTATAATTACATTTTATCATAAGAAAATAATTAAGCCATAAGAGATGCATGTGAAATGTAAACTAACTGATGATGGAAATTAAGTTTTAACGTTGCGCAAGAAAGTTTGCATCTTCACCCAAGGTTGTGCAACCGTAAACTAACTGGGTAAAAATTGATTATTAACAATTAATAATTTAAATTTTACCTATGCATCACCTATATTATACTCACACATTTGAAGTGAATTGTGACTATGGAAAATTCAAATATTGATTACAAATATATATACTTTCAATGAAGAAAACTTCCATAAACTTGCCATACATGCCTGCATACAAGTTACTAAATTTAAAGTATTGCTTCAAAACCAATCATACACTTGAAATCCATATGTAAAATGTTACATTCTTTAACTAGGAGGTAAACAATTGGAACACAATCAATTATATTGACCCAGCTGTTTTATCTCTCTCAACCTACTGTGATTATTTCCGTCTTGAGCTCAAGTTTTCTTCATGATGTAGAGAATACATAGTTCATCTAAGAAATGCAACTGTGGAAAAATCAATTGAATATATATTATTTAAGGGTCATCTTATTCCATAACAACTTAACCCTGAAATACAAATAGTAGTTTTAGGGGTTAGCTAGAATCCTAGATTGACTAATATGCTAGCATGTATGGTAAATAACATTTCCGAGAAAAAATATCTAGATATTTTCTGAGGGAAAATTAAGGGTAACCACAAATAGAGCATAAAATTCAATTTTTCTCCTCAGGAAAGCTTGGCAGCTCAAATTCTCGTAATCTCACACAACTCTTTGCTGGACTTCCGCAAGATGAAGATGAAATATCAGAGCAAGTACCCCATCTGCATTTGGATGGCTCAGACATCCGAGAGGAGTTTAAGTATGTTGCTTATGAGGAAAGCACTAGCAGGGCAACCAACCTGCATGCCTCTGTTTTGATATCATTACTGCTTACACCACTTTTAGCCTTTGCTTGCATTTTCCCATGGTAACGTGCAAAGGCAGAGAAGAAAGTGCATAAATAATGTGATTTACACTAATGGGAAAAATGTTCGGTAATGTAAAAGAAAGACTGGGTGGCTGTTGCAGATTTCTGCGACAGCTGCATGGAGTTCCTACATTAGGTGCAAAAAGTGATTGCAGGAATTGAAGTGGGGAGCAAGTTTGAAAGACAATGGACTAAAAGAATAAACTAATGAGAAAAAGTGAGATGTGCCATATTGGATACACGCACAGTAGTGGAAATCTATAAGTTTTACGGCCACTTTGTAAGTCCCATACTATATCTTTAGTATACCAATTTTTTTACATTTAAATCATTTATAACTAATTGCATTACATAAGAAATGACACAAATAATTAAATAATGAATGAGATTCATGAAAATTATGTTATCCTAAAAACACAAATGAAAGTTCACCACTTAGTGATGATATATTGAGAGGAGAGAAAATTTGATAAAGCTTATTCTAAAAAGATTAACTACCATTTTTTCTAATACTTTTATACACTGATAAAAAAATAATAATGAAAGAATTATTTTATCTCTTGTCATTAAATCTGTATAAATTACAGTATTGAGATGCAAGTGCACAAAAAAGAAAGGTAATGTTTATAAGAACTGCTTACTGTTAATCCTATACAATTAATGGGCACTTACAATAATGGCAAATAACAAAGGACAAATCGCTCCTCCTAGTCTTGCACTGATCTTAAGTTTCAGAAGAGCTTTTACATCGATTAATATGGTGCTGTTAAAATAAAAATACATGTAAACAAATAACATGTTAATTATTTCAATAAATTCATTATAAAATATATTTTTACAACAAATTTTGTACATAATAACAAAGGTGGATCAATAGAAACCACCATTATTAATATTATAATTAAAATGAAAACAATTCCATACATAATTTCTTTTCCTTTAAAAAAATTGTACCCATGAAATAAATCTTGAAAAGCCAATATTATGGCTAAAAACCATTTCTCTCTTATTAAAGGAACGTATAATGGCAAGAACAACAAGCAACAGTTATTACAGAAGAGTACATAAGAGAAAAAGGAAAATACCTTTTTTAATATGCGCAAAATATAGATAGATATTATAAACAAGTTCTGATGCATTACATGCTTGCAATCAATCAATCTGTCATGAATTCAGTCACTCATAGCAAACTGTCTGTCTTAAGGATCTTTTGGTTAAACCAACTTTTAATTCATAGACTAAGAAAAAGAACAGGTAATAGCTGCAATTAAAAATGAGTATTTATGGGAATGGAAACATTCTGCTTCGCTCTTGGTCTAGCAAATGACAAGATAAACAATTTCTATCAGTTACAAAAATATTTGCTTTTTATAACATTACAACTCTGATGTATAAATTTGGAAATACAACAATTATATCAAAAGTACTTCCATGGTTCTCTAGCAGAGAGAACTGGATATAAAATTTTTTAAATTAACAAGTGTGTGATGTGAAATACACAAAAAGAAATTTCTAAACCAATGACATATACGGCTACTCCTCAATTAAAGACCTATGAAGATTTTATTTTCAAAATTCTTGTTTAGTGAAACTATTTCCTTTTATATACCTTATGAATCTTTACCATATCAAATACTAGAAATCAGCAATTCACTAACTAATGAGATAATGGCATCTCCTTTGTAAAGTTCATCCACAAATATTCAAAGAAGATGTCATGAAATCACATTCGGAATATTCCAAAGTTAGTGTCAGGTATTGGAGCATTTAGGGCAGCAGATAGGCTTGCACCTAAGATAAATCTTGTGTCAATTGGATCTATTACACCATCATCCCATAACCTGGCACTAGAATAATATGGACTACCTTCCTCTTCAAATCTTTTAATAATAGGATTCTTCAATGCAGCTTCCTCTTCAGCTGTCCACTGCAAGGTTTAAAAACAGAAATATCTCAGTTTGTGATAGCCATATGACAAAAAAGTTCAAAATTTTGGAGAATATGGGGCAATGAGCATATTTAACATCAAGGCTATTGATGGTATAATCATAATCACTATCCAAGCCATAAGTTTGGTTTCAATTTTCATAATAATATCAATATTCAATAATCTAGATCTCATTTAAGTTACACCAACAAATGGACAAAAATTTTAAGAAAAGCTGTGCTACTCAAAGAAGTGAAGATAAATAAAAATTTCAAATGAACTAATAAAATTACAATAATGCAGAATAAATCATTTTCCATCACATATAAAAGCACTCATAATAAACATATTAATTATTCACAATTTCAAATGAAAGGTTAAGCTTCCTACCGGTTTTCCCTCCCTTTTCCTTTGGTCAGCGGTGATTTGAGCCAACACACCTGCTGCCTGCTCTCCTCCCATCACAGATATGCGAGAATTTGGCCACATATACAAGAATCTTGGCCTGAAATATTTGAACAAAGAGCACTAAAGTAGGCAGGGCAAAAAAACTCTTATCAGTTTACACTTAAATTATTACTTAACTTTATTTTACAAAATTTAATAACATTCAAAGAATGTAGTAAGGAAGTTTTGTTATCTGGCACCACCAAGACTGAAATTAAGTAAAGCTAATGGGCTTTTCTAATCATATCCTATGATTTTCAACAACTTGTTTTCAATTAGGTAGATGACTCTTACGAGAAAGTTGCTTCATTGACAGTTTTTATTTAAAAAAAGAAAGAAACAATGCAATCACATCTTATGATGAATACTGTTAAGAAAATTAAAGAAAGCTGAGAAGATATTATTTAAGTATTGAGGCTCGTAACTGGGAAGACATGATGATGACACATTTGCACACATTGTTTAGTGAAAGGCAGTTTTACTGATTACATCATTCAATAGACTGGCTTAGAAACACCCAGTTTTGGGTTAGTCTCTTCATACTTTTACAACATTCTTATCTATCTATGATGCTCCTCCATACATTTCCGTCCGCCATATTAATTCCTTACTCCTTTAAATACAAATTGAACCTTAGATACTAAATGAACATAAAATCATATTCTTTTCTCAATTTCTTTGACATTCTCCTCAAAGGGTATGCAAAATGGTTGAGGTGAAGCCCTGGGGGTCTACATAATGTGCAGGGGCTTTATGTATGGTTCAATAATCAAAAGAGGGTCAATGGACTTTAGGAAACCACTTCTGGTTAGAATGCCTTTGGGTTGACTAAATATATACTATTTGTACATACATCTCTTGAATACTTTCTAGATTCACAAGTTTCAACAAAGGTTCATTCTTTAAAAAACCATGTAATTCTCATCAAGTTCAAATTAACATCAAGTAAAAAGTAAAATACAAGGTACATTCAAAAATTCTTCCTTTCAATTAAATCAATTTTTTTGTAAAAGAATTTCAGGATGGCAAACAATACAAACCCATAAGCTCTGCCACACATTCCATAGTTTCCAGCTCCGTATGATCCACCCACAATAAGGGTTAATTTAGGAACTTGAGCACATGCAACTGCTGTGACCATTTTTGCACCATTTTTAGCAATTCCACCAGCTTCTGCATCACGTCCAACCATGAATCCTGCAATGTCAACGAGTCAAAATCAATATCAAATTGTCTTAAAAATCTACCGTTACCCCTAACCTAATCACCAACCTGTAATATTTTGTAGAAATAAAAGTGGAATCTTTCTTTTGCTGCAAAGCTCTATAAAGTGAGCAGCTTTTAATGCCGACTCTGAAAAAAGAACCCCATTGTTACCAACGATTCCAATTGTGTGCCCGTATAGTTTTGCAAATCCTGTTATTATTGTTTCAGCATATCGAGCCTTGAATTCATCAAATCTGGAGCCATCAACAATACGTGCAATCACCTGGAATAAAATATCAGATAGAACAGTTTGAAAAATTGCAGGATAGAAAGAATTGAAGATAAGTAACAAAAGTATTTAAATATAAAAAATTGATATAAACATGGAGGCAAAATTAAAAATTTTATCTCAAAATATGTTTACTAAAAAGGAAAAAATAAATTTCTCAATCACTATTGTAATATTTCATCATTTTAACAAAAGTTTCTGCATTCATAGGTAGAAATTCACTTCAAGAAATAATCAAAGGAATGATTCTGGATGTACAGTAACAATGAACAGTAATTGACAGGCATTTTTTGCTGTAAAATTTGAACAGAGCAAATCCTACTTTCACTTGAATCCTTAATTTTTTTGTTTGAATAAATTATTTTGAATATAGTTTAAAGAGAGTAATTGTTTTGCTTCTATGACAATCAATGTCATTACAACATAAAGAATTTTGTTTTCTGGTTGAAAACATTTAAAAGGCCTACATGAAATTATAATTATGAATGTCCCTACATGAATTATTTCCCAAAACAATTGTTTGATTAATTCAAGATTGAGGAACTCATTTTAAGCTTAAACACTAGAAAAATGTTTAATACTTACTTCTCGAATATCAAAAGCTTTCTTCACGTTGGCACCTACAATACCATAAAGCTCATCTGCAGGGTAAATTGGTTCTTCTGGAGGAGATGAGGATTTGTTAGCGATGACAGGAGCAGCATGGTCATGATTGAGATTACTTACTATTCTGCGAGTTAGGTAAAGGGCGTGCTCATCATCAACAGCATAGTGATCTGTTACACCTGATGTGCTGTGGAATACCAACATCTATCAGTGATAACATTTCAATTAACTAAAATAATATACTGTTAACTTAGTGCAATTCGACTACTAACCCACAGTGAAGGTCGGCACCCCCAAGGTCTTCTGCCGAAACCTCCTCGCCGGTGGCTGCTTTAACAAGAGGAGGGCCAGCGAGGAAAATGGTTCCTTGTTTTCGCACAATGATACTTTCATCAGCCATAGCAGGAACATACGCTCCACCAGCTGTGCAACTTCCAAGAACCACAGCAATCTTTATTAAGGATAGGGAAGCAATCAGGGCATGATGTACCAAATCATGAAAAAGAAAAATGATCATTAGGAGAATAAAATTAAATTCAAATACACCAATATTTAATCGCTTTTCATAAATGAAGAAAACTGAGCAACAAAAGAATACAAAAATATACCTGAGGTATACCCATACCGGACATGTTGGCCTGGTTAAAAAATATTCGTCCAAAATGCTCTCTGTCTGGGAAAACATCAGCTTGGCGAGGTAAATTGGCACCTCCAGAATCGACTAGATAAATACATGGAAGACGGTTTTGTTGAGCAATTTCTTGAGCTCTTAAATGCTTTTTTACCGTAACTGGGTAGTAGGTCCCTCCCTTGACCGTTGCATCATTTCCCACTATCAAACAGTCAACCCTAGAAAAAACAACAATATTACTGTCTTTCAGAATATTCTTAAATTAAATTCCCATTCAAAATTCTAAGTAGAAAACTAAATAATTGTAACAAACAGTATTCTAATTATAAAGATTCTTGTTAGGAAGTAATTCAGGATCAAGATGAATAAAGTATGAACTTCAGATGTAAATAATGTACACCAACATTGAGATAGATTTTCTTCCAACCAACGGTCATTACTTAAATATACAAGTTACACATACCCCATAACCTTTCCTATACCAGTAATGATCCCACCAGCTGGTACATCTTCTTTACCATACAATTGATACCCTGCTAACTGAGAAAATTCCAAGAATGGAGAGCCAGGATCTAGAAGGCGGTCTATGCGCTCTCTCACAAGTAGTTTGCCTTTTGATGTGTGCCTTTGGATGGCTTTTTCGCCACCACCTTTGGTTATTTCACCGACTGTTCCTCTCAATTGGGTGACTAGCTCTTTCATTCGCAGATAATTTTCCTGCAAAATGTCTTGTTATTTGGGACGTAGGAAATGATTCAAGAAGGCCTAGACTAATAATTTACCTTGTAATCTTCAGATTGCGTATCCGGTTGAGACCCAATGGTAAATGCGGCATTGTTATTAAAAGTTCGTATAATTATACGCGGTTTTGAGAACTGATTAATGCACCTTAAAAACATATCGAGCAGGGATTATTTGGTATCAATTATATTCTAATACATATCTGATTCGTACTGGTTATAATGAACAGCTTAAAAATGAGTATTAAGTCGATTCCGTCAAAGTTTTAATTAGTTCACGCAAACCAAGAACGAATGAACATTTGTGAGGTTTGTGGTAAAGAGGTAGACAAATAAATTACGGAATGCGCTGGATAGCCAGATGGCCGGTTCGTTTAAATGTCCCCTGCTTGTGGAGAATGACATAAGGAAATGCAGTATCTCTTAGATTGGACTTTACAATGAATTAGCTGAAATTAGAACCGACTTACTAACAATAGCTCTTGAATTAAGCAGCTTTTGAACCCTTTCCGATCTGTTTATGCGCGATATTGGTATTGCCCAACTATCTGGTTGGATAATCAACTAACTGCCATTTATATTTCGTGAACAAATTTTCAATTTAAATCACAGGAGAGTAATGTTCTAACGATTTCTATGTACTTTCTTCTGTGTAGTAATCTAATTAATGAGAAAAATGTATTTTCAGTTATTTACTCTGTCTTGTTCACGCTAAATAATAGCATTCATTTTGATCGGACGTTATTGAATACTGTTAAAAGTGTTATTAAGCTGCTCCTACGAGAATATCTTCATATTATAGAACTCAGGTTCAGATGAAAAGGCAATGGCAAACAATGGAATTCCTCATCTTGCTATAGGTATTCTTTATCCTTTTTTTCGAAATTTTAGTTGTCACTAATAATGGAGGAGTTGAGGATCTTCGGTTGATAGCTTCACAGGAAAAGGAATGTGGTTGGTAGTAGCTGAGTAATTGTGTAAAGCAAATTTCCATCTGGAAATATCTTAAGTATACGTAGTCCCTTAAGCCTATAATCTCCTAAATTAATGTGCCATATTACATCAGGAATATTATTTTAACGAGACAAGAAAGAATTTAATTAGATTAAAAGTTTTCAATTAATATGAAATTCTATTTCATAGGGGAAGAAAGAAGGAAGAGGCTCTTGGGAAAAGCTATGAGCAAAATATTAACATATTTGCCCTTCATTAAAACATGTTGAACATGTCAGACTTGGATATCAACTCTTTCCAACATATGTAGATCAGGGGAGAAAATTTTAATTTATGGTAAGCAAAATGATCATTGGGATAAAAATGGATGGATCCAAGTATTTAATTTAATGATTGATTATTATAAAATTCTATGTAATGATAGGGTAGGAAGTAACTACTAGGTGCTATATATTCAACAGAACTCTGTTATAAAATCAATATGAGAAAGCGTAACTTTGTGGAAAGCCATAATAATTAAAAAATAGCTTTGTAATTTTCCACAGGATTTGTTAAAACTAATCAGTGAGGTTTTTTTTAATAGTCCAGTAAAAACCCAGGTCTTCCACGTAGCTGTTCTGTTCTAAAATATCCATGGATCTTGGAAGAAAGTTTCTAATCCAATTCAAATCTATATTTTTACCAGCTGTTCATCTTAGGTTCCAAGGTGCATGCAATTGAACCAAATGTTTGTCCCAAATATCAAATTTAAACTCTCTCTTCCCCCATTGAAAATCTATGGACAAAAAATATTTCACCCTAGAAATGAGCCTTGCATATGATGCTCATCCTATGCATGGAAGTAGCTACTCTAATATAACGTGATAAGCATAAACACAAGCTTTTTCCAAACCCATTCCTGCATCAGAAGAAACTGTAACAACCAAAATATGTAAGAGGTCAAACTTTGAGTTTTGAACCCATCACATTAATCCACTGGACAGGTGAAGTTGCTCTTCTTTAGATCATTCACGTTACACTGAGCAAGGAAGACACTCATTCCCAGACTGTGTTATGACAGCTGACAGTCTGCCCAGTGTACTCCATTTCCACTTATCACACCATCAAGAGAATCTATGGTTATATTATTAGTAAATTTTGCAGAGTAAAATCTGTGAGACTCCTATATCAGCTTTGCGTCAAAAATTGTATTTTGTTTCTGCCTTCTCATATCCCTTTAACCTAAACTTGAGAGTGACACTGGGTTTATTTGATTTATGGTGTATATTCTATTGTTGTATTCTCATGAAGGCTTGGTGTTTAATAGTGCCACATAGTAAAGAGCTTTTTTCAGTACGTGGGTGGAGCATCGACAAACTACCCTCCATCTTTGGTGTCCCTTCCCCCCAATCTCATGCTAGGAGTCTGTTTTCTGCACAGCAGTGATGACAAATTCTCTCAATTCAAAATTCCTTAGGCATAAACATGTCATATTTTGAAGAAAAACGAGAACGATTATCGATAGCTGGCAATCATGTGGAGATGAAGGTCATATCATGGAACAATGATTTCCTTCTTCCATGGTCAAATCATAAAGTGCACAGGATAAGGAATTTGCAAGAGTGGAGGTATCTATTACATATAATTCCTTCTCAGGATTCATTCAAGGATATAGACAATAGGATACTAATTCACAGGCTAAACCACAAGCGTCATTGACTTGAAATTTTTACGACATATTGGCCGTAATGTGCAACTGCCAGAAAAATTGTGATTTTGAACCTCAGTGTCATGTGTTCGATTCCAGAGGGCCCCAAATTCCCGTTTTTCCCCTTTTAAAGCATTGCTTTGATTTTTGGGAATTTTTAAAAAATACTTCCCATATAGGTAGAGAATCAAAGCTCAAGGAGCCTATATATATATGGTCATGATATATCAAAAACATAAATCACTCTCATGGAAAAAATCCCAAGTTCGATGCTAGGATGATGCAAAAATCTGCCATTTAAAATACTGTAGTTTTACATTATTTTTTTTGATGCACTTATCGAAATGATTGGTAGTTCTTGCTCTGCTAGAAGATGTATATTAAGAATCCGTTTAAGAAAAATAATTACGTGAGACCATGCTAATCCTGGGTTCGATGCCAGAGCACCTTAAAATTTCTCTCATAAGGAATATATGTAAGGTAGTACGTCGTTTGAGGCAGTTGCAGCCAATATTTCTGCTTGAATTTTCACACATGGTTAGAGAAGGTGATCTTCTGTTGTGCTGCATAGAAAGTATTGTCATGAAGACCCGGGTTCGATGCCAGGAAATGCCAGACAGTTAACAATTCTCCGATTTAAATATATTGGTTGAATTTTCATGATTCTTTCGGATTCTTTACCTTAAAGACAGATAGTTGACACTTTGCATGCATTTATCTATATCTATTATATATTAAACCGTTTGCTTACAGTATACAAGCAGCATTTTACTCATACTATATATTGTAACAGCAGCGCTTCCCCGCTTTTTCCTACCATTTCGTGAGAAGCACTCACCTCCCTTTCTTCCCCCTCCTGTATCATCAAGGTAAATATATTGTTATTGTGTGTTCTTTGTTGTGTTTAATTGTAATGTTATTATTTAATATTATATTTGATTGTATGTGTGGGTGTGTTGCGCGAACTACATTTCGAAATCTGCGTGACGAAGATAGTGAGTGCAGTGTCCTTCCCCAAGTGTCGCATGTTTTTGGTGCCAGCTGAAACTACCGCCTTCCCCTCCCTTCCCCCATCCCGGCAAAGTTTCCTAAGAGGTGAAAGAGGATCTGGCGATGACTTGGGCACCTAATCACTTGGGCACTTGATCACTTCATGACGGACCTTTACCACTAGAGAGAGAGAGAGACGGCACTCTGGTTCGACAGCACAAGTGATTTTGGCTAAGGCTGCCACGCTGGTTCAATGGAAGGAAGAATTTACCTACATCCAGTGGAAGTCGGCCCATTTCGGCGAGAGGTTGGTCCTAAAACGCCGCCAATCCCACGTGGTGGGTTAGCTTTGTCCCATCTGAAGCTGTCCCGATTCCCCAGTGCCTTTGTCCATAGCCCCCCCCCCCAAGTCACATTGTAACTGTTAGTGTCCGACACCTTTGTTAGAGGCAGAAACTGTGAAACTCTGTGTAAACAAACTATTGTCTGCACTCCAATTAATTTTTGCAACTAAGTCATATTTTTGTGACTTAAAATTGTTCTCAAATTGAGTTGTTCTTGTGTTTTTTATTGTAATTCAATTTATTCTTATGGTCAGGTTATTCTTTCTGCAATTGTTTATTTTCAAATCAAGTGTTTTCGTGTTAATTACTGTATTTCAATTGATTCGGATGATTCGTTTATTTTTGTCGTCTTAGGTTAATTAGATCTAAGTTGCCCCGATCCCATCCCACTAACTTCCTTTCCCGAGTGCTGCTCCCGCAACTGCATCAATTCACGTACGATATTTTGTTTTTTTGTTTCACTGAAATAAATGTGTTCGCTTTAATCTATCCAATCTACAATTTTAAGTGATTTCACAAAATTCAACCCCACACCCCCCTTTCCTTGCATCGCTTAGCCTCAAACCTGCTCGTTCCTACGTCACCCTTGATCTGAGATACTCTTGCCCCATCCTATTGTGCGAACCAGTTCGTCACAATATTTATCTCTATCCTGATCCTTGGAGTTTTCCATAAATGATGCCAAAATATTTTTACCTTCACTAT
The DNA here is from genome assembly GCA_947579665.1 of Sympetrum striolatum. Lineage (NCBI taxonomy): Eukaryota > Metazoa > Arthropoda > Insecta > Odonata > Libellulidae > Sympetrum > Sympetrum striolatum. Next base: position 84,300,303 of record OX388342.1, read on the forward strand.
TCATTGCCTTGATAACCAAGCCACATTTTGCTAACTTTAATGAATGACACTTCAGAAGTATTTGCGAACAGTTTTGAAATTTTGGTCTTGAGGTTCCCTCAAATCAGAAGAAAATTTGAAAAATGACAAACAGATGATATACATAAAAAATTTACTATATAATGCCTGTTACATTACACAGTCCTAAGATATTCATTGAGAAAAGAGAAACTTTAATCCAGAGCCTAGAAAGTTTTCAAATCTATTAGAATAAACTCAAATGATATCAATTAGTAAACAACTTTTATAAGTCAAATAATTCTTTAATTCCATTTTAAATAATCATTAATAATACAAATTCAGCAAGAAATTTTGATCAAATAGAAAATCATATAGTTAAAAAAAGCTTGATTTAATTATAAGTCATGTATCTTGGAGTTGCTGAGAACTTTGCATATGATTTTATAACCTTATTAACTGCTTCCAAAAAGTCTTTTTCTGTTGCTACTTTTCTACGGGCACGTATAGCAAACATACCAGCTTCAGTACAAACAGATCTTATTTCAGCACCTGAAATGAATTTAAGTTTCATGTAAATTATTCCAATTACAATAGTGCTAAATGTTTCAACTTTTTCTGCACATTAAGAGAATTTCTCAAGTTAGAGAGAAATGAGACAATCTTCAAGAATAAAGCTATAAAACCTGATGATAAGTTTGCTTTCCAGGAAATATCAGTAATTCATCATTTAGTTATCAGTGTAAAATATTAAGCAGTAAAAATTCAAATAAAGATACAACAGCTTTAATTAGATTACTGAAGGATTATAACATTGGCAAACCAGTTTATAATGGATGCTTCACAAATTAGTTGACATCCTTTTCAATTATCACTTTAACAGGTCTTAAATAATGCAGCAGTTTCAAACAATGGAATACTGGATTCAGCTTCAGGAATAACTTTGAGGTAGCCACAATGTGAGGGAATGAAAATGCAACATAAGTCTGAGATCTCAAGTGAAATATTAGTTTTTATCACCATCTTGTAGGTGGGATGCTATTGAAAAGCATGATTGAGTTTTCTACAAAAATAATTCAAGGAATGAGCATTAAGCAATGCCTTCATATTCCCTTTGTGGGGACTTATTCATGAAACTTATACAACAAAGAAATAATCACTCGAGCAAAGAAAAATTTTCCAAACAGACTTACCAGTGCTATTGGGACATAATCTTGCCAACAGTTCAAATCTGATATCTCTTTCAACACTCATGGATCGAGCATGAATTTTGAAGATGTGAGTACGTCCATCTAAATCTGGAAGGCCAAACTCAACCTTACGGTCCAAACGACCAGGTCTCATTAGGGCTGGATCTAGAGTATCTGGTCGATTTGTAGCCATTAAAACCTTTATAATATAGATGAGAAACCATGTTTGATTGAAAAATTCAAAAGAGACCATTTAAGATAAACAGCTTTTTTGATGGTGAATAATGACATAACAGAGAAAATCATGACAAAAAATTTTCACTGATCTGAAGTTACATTTTACTTTTAATAGATGAAACTGCAAAATTATTAAGCAGAAAAAATCAAGCCATTTACCACTTTGTTTCAGCATATCATTCTTACACAAAAGACTGACACCAAAGTTACTTTACTGTGGTAATTGTTATTAGAACAAATCTTCATAAGACGAATTATAAACAACTTTAATATTGATCTATAACAACATTCTACATATACCTTGATATTCCCCCTAGGATCAAAACCATCCAACTGGTTGATGAGTTCAAGCATTGTCCTCTGAACTTCATTATCACCTCCAGCCCCATCATCAAATCTTGCACCACCAATTGCATCAATTTCATCAAAGAATATCAAACATGCCTTCTTACTTCTAGCCATTTCAAAAAGCTCACGGACCATTCGCGCACCCTTGATGTAAAGATAAAGGTCAATTCAATAAACAATTCTTTTCAAATTTTTCTTCATGGAAGCAGAGAATAAACCACACTGTACACACCTCACCAACATACTTCTGCACTAGTTCTGATCCGATAACTCTGATAAAACATGCATCAGTACGGTTTGCAACAGCTCGAGCGCAAAGAGTTTTTCCAGTGCCAGGGGGGCCAAAGAGCAGCACTCCTTTTGGTGGTTCAATACCTAAACTTATGAATTTCTCAGGCTGAAAAGGAGTAAAATTAGCAAAGATTTAGATCAGCAACTGCAAACGTTCTAAAGAAAAGACATAATACAATAAGGCTTGACTGGAAAATATCTAATTACTATAAGTAATACGCTATCTATGTTTCGCCATATCCTATGAAAAAGTATTCTTGCATATTTTGCTTTCTGAGAGGAACACAAGGTTCATTCTTTTCAAAAATACCTCTGATGGTTTATTAAGTGTTCCAGATAAACCACCGTGAACTACAATAAGAAAAGTGAGTGACCCCAAATAAGAGTATTTTTCCCAAAACCACATCCTCGAACAATAAATATGTTCAATATTTTGAACATGCATAACAGAGCAATAGCTATATTGGCATTATAGCCAAACCTAGTAGTCGTTTCTCTCATGTAAAAAAATGATTGCTAAAATGGTAAGTAGTCTATTTTGTAGCTAGAATGATTCATGCTTACATGCAATAGAGGAGTTTCCACAACCTCCCTTAGCTTTTCAATCTGTTCCTTACAACCACCAATGTCACTGTAAGTAACATCAGGTTTTTCTTCCACCTGCATCATAGTGACAGTTGGATCAATCTTAGGGGGCAATGGAATGTGGATTTGATATTTATTTCTATCAACCCTGGAATATAAGAAAATATATACATTGAGAGTTATTCATTTTTGCCATGACATTTTCATTCAACATATGAAACAAGATATCTCAACTTTTTTTCATACAGTGCATATGTACCCTTGCTTACTAGTAACAATGGAACATATCATATATTAAAATTCTGAGTGATGCAATAATATACAATATCTCTAGTCTGCTGAAATCCACAACACAGCAAAATAGATGTATCAAATGATAACGTGTAGAGTAGAAAACTTTACAGCTGTTTTTAGAGTAATGCAAATATGTATTACAGCTGAAAAGAAACCAATTTTTCATAAAGCAATAAAAATTGTAAATTATAAGATTTTTTTCTGCCAAGTTTCACCTTAATACCGAAGTAATCTTCCAGAACAAAATAATTATTAAGTATTTGATACGGTTCAAACTGACTACCATGCAATTGGTTATGTTATCAAATTGAAAGAGAAATTTACAACTAACAAAATCTGAGAGAACATTCCAGATAAAAGGAAAACGGCTGTGTTATTAACATTAAGAGTAAAAAGAGCATCAAATAACCGTTGTTTGCATAACTTTCTAGAGGTAACATCCAGCATTATATGCCATGGAGATTTTACGTCACATCCATCTATATTGTGAAAAATCATCTCAACTAATTGAACTCTATCTTAAAGAAAATACTACTAAGTATGCATATAAAACTTTTAACAAGTAGCTACTCAAATGCCATGCTAATAGGGATTCATCGTCATTTAAGTTACTTTCCCTGTGGTCAACATTAAGATACCTTTACATCAAAAGTTAAAATAGAAAGAACACGAAGGAGAAGTTGAAATAAATTAATAAATAATACAGATTAAAATTTTTGTGTTACATTTGCATGATGTTTGAAACGTTAAAAGCTTTCCTTCAGTATGGCAAAAATTGACTCGCAGAAAAATCTACTTTAGATGGATTTTAGATAAATCTTCTGAAAAGTGTAAGAGAGAAGCTGCTTCTGTAGGAGGAGAATTAATATTAAACAAAGATATACTAATTCAATGAAATTAAGCAATGAATAAGTATGGAGAATTTGAAGAGTACAACTTTATCACTGCAAATGAAATTACCAATCTTACTAAGAAAAGAAAATGGTTTGAACACTGATCACTCTTTTCATAAGAAAATTCGTAGTGAACTTCAGTGACACTAACAGAATACAGAAATACTTTTGAGAACTGAGAATTACAAGAGAAGCGATTAAAACCCAAAGAATAAAAAAAAGTTACAATTGCAATATCTATTTGCTACTCAGAGACAGAAGCATGATCATAGGGGAAAACTGCTGACACGAGAATGGACTATCAATCCACAACACTCACCCGACTCTCATTCCTTCTTCAATATCGGTGGGTGCCACGGAATCCGCCAAATCCACCACAAATTTTGCGAACTGTTTCACATTGATAATATATTTCGGATCGTCTGAATCAGCATTTATGATCTTAGTGCATCTAGCGACCTACATATAAGTAAATGATTAATACATACAAAATCAAAAATATAATGCTAACAAATTAAAAGGAATATTTTCAACACATAGACATACTTGAAGCGGTTGCTCGTTTTGAAGTGTCTGCTTATCGGCCGCTAAATCCCACAAAGCTGGTGGAGCTAACCCTGTGTCAGATTCTTTAATCCCTGTTAGTTCGTTGACTCGCTTAATTATCACTTGTATATCATCATCGACCGTTTTGATTTGTTTCAGATATTGACCTTGCCCCTGTAAAAGGATAATCACAATCATAAAACTAGAAATAGTGTTTTCTCTATGAAATGACATAAGTAAGATTTTACATACATAAGTTTTCAGCATCATGATGTCCCCCTCATCGAGAACTGAAATTAAACGATCGTAAATTAGGATATTACCATCAGTACAACATAAATAAGGACTCTGTAATGTAATGCAATGAATGGGAGAGTGACAAATTTAATCACCTAAATTGAAAACATGATACGACTGATTACCAAATTTAAAAAAAACTTCTTTGAGTACCTTTAATATCTTTTTCCTCTTCGGGCTCATCCGATTTGGCTTTTCTCATGTCATCTCCCAAGTAGTCCGGCATTTTTGCTGATTTTTGTGCACAACAGAAATCTGACATGAAATAAGAAAGAGTAAATTGAGAAGTACAAATCTTCCGTGCAATCACTTTATTTTACAAACATAGATTTAATGATGACTGAATTTTATTTAAAACTTACAAAGAACTAGCCAAACGTACAAAGTTTTTATAAAGAATTAGGGTTAACAAATACTCCTTAAACCCCAGACTCCAGTTTCACCAAATCATTCTACTAAGTTGTCCAATCGCAAGAAGCAGCTACAATCGATCCATCGACTTCTGCCACAGTTCGATGTGTCCATGCGTTGATATCGTTAATATGTATCTTAAATCAATTTCCTCCATCTATTTCAGTCATTACCATCCGTAAATGAATTATATTTCATTAAATAAGAAAACTATCGTTCCCATTATACATAAACGGTTTAACAACGTAACATATTTGGGAAATATGAAACCAAAATTCGAATTAATAAGGAGACTAAAATAAAAGCTTCATTTTAGATTATCCCAGAGACTTGTAAACTAATATTTATTGATATTCAATCATAGGAAGATTGAAATACCAATATAGTTCTTTAAAATGCCAGGGTTCATCCGTATAATTCTCTACCATCCAAATAGTTTGTATAGAAACAGCAGTTGCACAGTCATTGTAAATACGATATTCTAAAGTCATATATTAAAAATAAATTTTAGTTTCATTATTGTTAAACGTTCTTAAATTATATTTTCTATAGAATAAAAATGATAAATATAATTACAATGTGCACAGTATCTGATTATTTTTGAACTGAAAAATTGATTTTTAAATCCCTAATAAATTATTGCTCATCTCGCTTTGAATTCAATATTTCTTACCTGGGTTTTACTATGATCACAGGGAAATTAATTTTCAGCATAGAGGTGGGTAATATTGTATTGTTTATATTGTATTTTACAATATGTTTCCTATTGAAACCATGTTTCCCGCCACGTGATTAAAAGCTGTCTGCATCAGTCTGATCAGTCTACATAAGCCATAAAATGCGTATGAATCCTTTGTTAGATTTCAGACATGCAGTGACAGACATTCGAACAGATGTATATGTTTTTTTAGTTTATATTTCTAAATGATTTTAAATATCCCGATTTGTACCTAATGGTGGTAAGACTGGGTACTTTATGGAATATAAAGACAATGTAGAACTTTAACTGTCATACAATATTAATACAATTATTTAATATCATTCCAAATTTTATTCAAGAATTAAAGAAAAATATATAGACATTTATTAGCTATTGTAAAATTGAAAATAATATTTTCGTCTCTGAAATGGAAAGACTGATACGGCGACTGCAGCAGTGACCGCTTCCTTCGTCTAACTCCGTCGTCTTGATCAATCCGTGAAAATGTCTCTCGTAAGATCAGCTATGTCTATGCGAAATTTCATGACCTCCGCTGCTCGCATGAGTGGTGGACATGGAGGAATACCTGGAGAGGTTCGTGTTGGTATTTTATATGAATCATTGGTATGGCTAACAAATTGAACTTAATGATGGTTTTTTCATTTTTAGAACTTGCCGTTCAGCATTCAAAATAAGTACAGATTATTGGCATTATTCATGGCATTTTTTGGAAGTGGGTTTTCTGCTCCATTTTTGATTGTTAGGTATCAGCTATTGAAAAAATAAGGTAAGTAACTTTGTGCTCTTTTTGTGCTCAATCGTTCATGATGTATATCATACGAGTGTAACTATACCTCTATTGCAGGTAATTCAGCAATAGATTTGTAGTAATTGGGGCGTGCTTTGAAATGTTATACCAACATGAAGACCATCTGAGTGAAACAGTTTGATGGAACTTTAGTGATTGTATTGTATGGTAAAAATTGTAAATTAAATATTAATGAAGTAATTTTTACCATGCAGTTGGTCATTCCTCTATCCTTCTCCTATTGAATTACATCTATAGATACCTGTGCGTCTATTCAATAAGTTACGAAAAGAATGGTGAACTCAGAATGTGATGATTTTTCATATATCATGTTTGTCAAGAGTATTTCATCTTTGTATGAATAACTTTTAATTATTAAATAATTAGAGTTAGTAAATTGGTTGTTGATTTCCGTAATTTATAGTGAAAGTGAACTGTTCGCCCTTTACTATGCGTATGTTGTCTCTGGGATTTTCTTTTATTTCTTGAAATAAAATCGTGAGTATGAGTAGTTCTCTAAGTAGTCACTATAAGAAGTATTTCCAGGGTCATATTTTCTGTAAGCTGCGTCAATACAATAGTATATTCTGATTTACTAGACTCTTTATCTCCCAAGAGTTCCATGATAAGTACGTCAAATCCTTGTTGAGAAGTGACAATTTCTGCTTTTCTTTCTTTATTTATTAATTCACAATCAAGAATCCTCAAACGTTTCCCCCCATCAACGACTCCTTTAGTTACTTGACGTTTCATCAACCTACGTTGGTTAGATGCATGAGTAGACTTTTCAGTCTGTCTTTCTTTTATGAGGATGATTATTAGTATTGATCTATTATATATTGCATTAAATTCCTCTCATGATCGTTTATCTTACAAGCAAGTACTGTTTATAATTTCCATTTTTTCCATCAATTGACAAATGAGATTTAATAAATTGTAACCTTTAGATCCCTCCCTGGGGGTGGGTATTGACCACTTTAAGGACCCTTGTTTCTGAAAGGGAAGGGAACTTGGGAGCTGATATGTTCATTGGGTCAGGCTCAGGATAGACCAGTGAAAGATTACAATTATAATGCTTTGTCATTTGAATATAAATTAAAGGCAGAGTAATTTTGTTGTCCAAGGAAAAGATGAGGCATGAAGTTAGAGAATGTAAGAATAGCAGCATTTCAAAGGTGGCTTTAAAGGATTCTATCTCTCGGAACTAGGAAGATGAGCATCTATTTGTTTTTAGATAAGTAACAAATCTGTTCATCTTTGATTTCTATTCCCCACTCAAATCCTAAAATTTATCATTTTTCTTGCTCCTCATTAGAGGATCAATTAAAAGTCACACCATCTCTTCTACTTTGTCCCTGTGAGCCACCAATTTACATTTAATGTAGTAAAGCCATCCTTTTCCTTGGAAAAGTAATTTTTAAGGATATGTATGTACACAACAATAACTCAATTGGGTTTTATAACCATTTATGATGAAAAAAACAAAACCAATTTCATACTACCTTTATTTTTAAAACGTATGAACGAAAGGCTTTGGGTATTTTATTGTTGAACTTATACTCCTGTTGTTGTCTATTCATGACAGAAGTTGACCTATGCAAATGACTTGCTGTTGTTTGCTGACCTATAATGGTTGGTGGAACATGAAGCCAAGCCTCTAGGTATACCATTTTGCCCATAGCTGGGGAGGTTTGGACCCATCCTTCAGCAAATAGTAAGGGATGGGTTTGTAATTGGGCTATTTTTTGCAGTCTTTTTCACAGCAAGTGACCAAGGAAAACTAATTGTTATTGCATTAGTTTTTCTAAAGAATTTGTTGCACTCATTGTCTATATGACCTATAAAATTAAAACCTGCTTAGCTGATAATGTACCACTTTAAACAAAACTCTACATTCAGTATTGAAACATTTATTATACAACCCCAATTTTAATTAATTATTTGGGATTTTCTCTAGTCACTTGGAATCATTTTGCATTCCTGTTAATATTATGAGTTGAGTTAACTTTGAGGGACTTAAATTATCAGAAAAACAAGGTTTTTATTACTAAGGTAACATTGACAATTAGTGCATCGAATAATTCATTAGCAAAATGTCTGCTAAAACATTTGTTTTCCTTGGACCCATACTGAGAAAGATGCTATGGATTTGCCAGATGAGAGAGTTTCCCCTGTAAAGTGAAGATCTAGAGTCTTGCTGAGAAGGGCTCATCAAATAATAGTATATAATCCCTGGCCCCTGCAATGCTTAGAAAGTGCTCAGTGTACAGATGAAGAGTTTCCATGCAATGGCATGTGGATGTATTTCTACAACAAATCCTCTGACTTAACCCTCATATGGATTTACAAATTTAGTTACGTAGTTGGATTTTCGGCACCGCAGAGGCGCTGCGGTATTCTTTGTCATTATCTTCCAAATTTGGCTCTTCTTAGCAAGTTTTTTTATTGATAATGCTACTAACTTCTATATTCTTTATTTTTAACTGTGTTTTGTTCGATTGAACCCATTATTACAGAAGTTATAAATAAAAACCTTTAACACTGCATTCTTTTCCGTTTGCTGTCAAATAATGATAGAGGCCATAGAAATAACACCCTTAGGCTAGCCACGAATTTCTAAAATCTATTATTGTATTTAGATGAAGTTTTGTAAAAGAACATTGCAAAAAAGAAAAATTTATGATCTTGGATAATAGATGAAAGAAATTTGGCATAGCAAACTTGGCCCTATGTTAAACAATTTTTAAATGATTTAGAAAGCTTCATCGTTTAAATATTATGATTACAAATATAGTATACCATTTCATGCGTAAAATAAGAACTATTAAATAAGTATTGACAGACCGACATAGCTACGAGAAAACTCGCGTAGCCGCAGCGGCGCCGAAAATCCAACGACGTAACTTTTCCCATTAGTGGCCTATAAAATGAAAGCTATACTATACACTAGGCCCGCAAAATTGATCTTATTACTAAGAATCCAGAAAAAATAGACTACTGAAAGTTACAGCAAGATCCATGGGATTGGGCAATATTTAAAGCATTTTAAAAACCACGAGCGCCGCAAAGGCGCAGAGAATCCATATGAGGGTTAAAAGAGTTAAGGGTGAGTTTTTCCATAATTAAATTAAGGATACTTCACTAAAGATGAGTTGGCTTTGAAGTTCCCATATTATCCCATACTTCCATGCTGATGATTAGAAGAAAAGTTGTATGAAAAATAAACAAAAATCTCCCTTTTCCTCCTAGTAAAACTCCATGTTGAGTGTGGTTTGACATGATGCCAATACTAGCCTTGTAGTCACAGTTTACATCTGTATGCAAAAGGTAAAAATTAAAAATTAACAAACCATATCATTGAAGTTTGTTATAATACCCTATTAAAAATGGATGATATTTGATGTTTAAAAAAAATTTAATCAAAGTGTCTTTTAACTTATGGAAAATATGAAGGTATTGTGACAATATTCCAATCCAAAACTGCCCTTAATAAATGTGTGCTCTGTGAGGAATGACATGGCTATTAAATTTGAATAATTTGGTTTGGTTGGCTTCGGGTTGGAATTTCTTTCTTTGGTTGGAAAATCTTTTCCTTGAATGTGCAAATGATTAGGTTGTCTAAAATAATTTCATTTGGGACTTATAAATGCTATAGGGCAACTTGTTGGCATTGTGGATTCACGCATATAAAATGTTTTTAAAGTATTGAAGTTTCATTTAATAGAGATCTATAAGAAAGACCCTCTTGGAATTGAGTAATAACCAAAACACATGGAAGAAGTAAACAAAAATATGGAAAATATACCCAAAGAAAACAATGAAATAATGGAAGGATTAATTTATTCCAATGAACGTGAAAGAACTTCAAAATATAGAACCAAATTCAGAGAAAAACATGAATATTAATTCTTGTTTAAATATCTGATTGATTGTTATGATTATTGAAATAACTTGAATATTTGAAGTTAAAAAATATTGATATTCTTATAAGTATATTTCGAAAGAATTCCTTAACTTTACTTCAAGAAATATCTTTTTCACCATAGATTTCCACAAAACTGATTAGTTCATTAACACAATTAAAAAATTCAAAGGATTAGAGCTTACTTTCATTTTGATTTCATAAATTTACTTATGATAATTAGTGCTCCTCATATCATCTTATGGATTTGAATTACAACTTGACTTCTTTATAAAAATGTTGAGAGCTTGCAAATCTTTAAAACTAAAAATTGGTAACTTTTTGGCTTCTTTTATATTACATCCAATTATAATTCATTGCAATTTCTTAAATACACCCTATCCTTTTTCAGGCTTTATTTACATAATGGTTACATCTTAGTTAAGAAAAATATCTTCTTTGAAATAAATAGAATCATCACAGAGATTTGTATCACAGACAATGCAAAGCAAGGAGTTAATATAAATACTTTTAGTCTGTTAAAATAATTCTATCATGTCTTTCAATAATATTAATATCACATGGTTGTTGGAACTGGAGGGAACATCTTTACATGAAAAATATCACTTAAAAGATTATAATGGCAGATTAATGATCATCACAAAAGTAATGAATGTTTTAGGAAGATAGATGAAGCTAGTAGAAAAATGTGTCTGGTTTGACATTTTCTATGATTCTAATTTTGGTGCTTATTTAACATTGAATCAATTTTGGCCAAATTTACTGCTTGTAAACTTGAAACTTTTCATCAATTTTTTGACGACACAATGGACAATTAAGTAATGATTTTGAACAATCTGAACAAGTAATTAGATGATGACATGGGAGAAAAACCTGTTGTACCTCCTCGTTTATGCATATTATGCACAATTGAGAATCTCTGTATCTCTCACTATCTTCTTCACATTGCCTGACAGTTTCTTGTAAGGCTGCTTCAGTATTTTGGAATTCATCATTTTCCTCCATCAGCATCTTTATAGTTTTCTCAGTGTTTGCGATTAACTCTTCTTGCCTTGCTTGTTCTTCCCGTAATTCCTCAATTCTCAATGTTAAGCTCTGTTCCTTTTCCTGTTGATCTTCAGATGCTTTTAAAAGAGCCTTAACTGTGTCTTCATGGGCTGATTCTGATATTTTAAGCCCTTCAATAATTTCTTCAGATTTGTTAATGTAGTTGTTAAACTCTTCGTTTGTATCTGCGATTTCTTTAATGTTTTCAACTAAAGCCGTAGAATAGTCCTTAAGTCCTCTGTTTTCCCTTTCAAGATTTCTGATTGTTCCTTCGAAGGCTTCTACAATATGTCTTGTTTCATTTACTTTCTGTGCATCATCATTAGCCTCCAATATCATCTCAATTGCCTCTTCTAGGCTCAGTTTAGATTCCTGACACTTCTTAAATTGCTCCATAGTATTGATAGTTTGATGTAAAATACTGACATACTCTTGAAGACTTTTGTTTCTCTTTTGAAGGTATTCTTTTTCTTTTTCAAAATTCTCGATTGTTTCCCAAAAGGTGGCATGTTGCTGAGAGAAATTTTCGAGCTCTCCCTGCATCTTCTCCATGGATTCTTTCAGGGCAGTATTTTGCTCTTGCAGGCTTCTATTTTCCATTTCAAGAATCTTAATTGGTTCTTCCAAGTCCACTTGATTGTGGTTGCTTAAAATCTGCTTTTGTCGCCTCTTAGGTAAACCTTTAGATTCATTCTTTTTTTCACTAATATCTGTTTGATGTTCAGAGGCCTCCTCACTGTTGAGTATGTTTTCCTCTTGGTTGTGATGATGCTTATAATGAATACTTCTTCGTCTTCCTCTTTCTTTATTCCCTCTGCGTGGATGTCCAAGGGAATTGTTAGAACCCATTCCATATTGACCACTGTATTCTTTATTTTCATTTTCTTGCATCACTGTGATAAGTGGCGCACCAGGCTCAGGATTTTTATAGTGTTTATTTTTCCTTCTACAGCCACCAATATTTTCTTCCAAGGCAATTTCTCCAATTTCTAAGTCTTGTTGTGTTTTACCATAGGTTCCATCTATTATATACCCTGTGACTGCTCCTTGCTTTTTACTCCTTCTTTGGCTTTTATCTCTTGCTTGTCTCTCCATCTTTCTAGAAATAAAGAAAATATACATTTATTGACATCCATAAAAAAGTCTTCCTTTTCTCAATTTTTTTGTAAAAAAATCCTTAATAAGATAGTAATGTATTCTGTGAATTTACTGTTTTTAGAATTCTGCATACTAAGAGATATCATAATGGTATCTAGTGATAATGGCAATGGTAATATATTTTTTAAACATAAGTAAGCATGATATATATTAAAGTATAGAAAATCCTCAAGAGCAAGTCTGACTCAATGCTCCATAGCTTCGTCACTTAACACAATTTGTGTTAGTAAAATATTTTTATGAAGAATTAAAAGTGAATGTACATTTACTGGATTCTTTCTAAGAAAAATAAATGTAAAATTCACTTATGATTATTGATAAGTATTAAAAATGTGCATTCTTTCTCTTTATCTCCTATCAGTGTCATAATGGCATATCAGTACCTTCTTAACCAAAATATTTCTGTCAGAATATGTGATCAATTCCTCAAAATCAGTTTGGAGTAAAGATAATACGAATTTAATTGTCAGACAGACTTCACTCAACTCTAAGAAAGTAAGTCTTTTCTGATTCCTCTCAGTATGAAATCCTCCTTCATGGATATTAATTCTTCAATTAAATTTATTATTTTTCACTCCAGTGAAAAATATGTTGTCTGGAGAGGCCAAGCTTTACTACCAATATATTTTTAGAAACATATGATTTCTTTCAATAATTTCGCATTAATGCTAGAGATTTTTAAAACTAAACTTTTCTGAACATTATTTATAATCCTTGATAATTTTTCTTAAGATAAATTTAATATTTTTCTTAACATGACTATCGATAGTTATGATAGTATCTGAGAGGTTTCTATATAACCAAGTTTGTTCATCTATATAAATTCAAGACTATGTATCGAATTATCAAGATTAAATTATGAAAAAGAGTTAATATTAGAGTGAATACGTGATACGCTAAATATGTACAAAAGTGTACCAAAGACTGAGTGTTACGACAACTGCCGTTTAAGGGCGATGAATTGATAAAAGTCATCCGGTGCTATGGTTTACTGCCATATTTTGTATTGTATTGGATGATTCATATAATCATTAAGCATTGTTTTGTTAAACATTATCAATCTCTAAAATTGTTTCAGTGTGTAGAAAAAAGCTTCCAAGAACGTGAAAAATCATTGTACGCTCTGGATGAATTTTATATAAAAGAACCGAATTAACATGGGTTTACGCTAAATCAGCAAAGCAAAGCGAAGTGTTAGAAATGACCGGATTAATATGTTCCATTAAATACGTTACTATCCCTCCATTCCTATTTTAAGTCGCGTAGTTATAAAGGACAAATATTTCCTCAACATCGAACGGCGGCTAAATATGTATGGAACCTAACATCATTTAATGATGTTTGGTTCCCGGATAGTCAAGTGTGCAGCGCATTCGGCTTTGGCGAATACGGTCTCGGGTTCGATTCGCGGTTGACACGGTCGAGAAATGCACTAGTTAAAATGCGAGATTTTCCATTGCTGCTATCCGTGGAAAAATATGATTTCACTCACAATTTATTTAAAACGCTAACGGATGGCAATAGAAGTATTAAAGGCTCTTTATCTCCGAATCTCTTTTAATTTCATTTTGATGCAAGTGGCGTGTTTAGATCTTTCATGGACTGTAACGTTAGAAGAAATTGCGTCTACGCTTTCATCTATAGACAACCTTCTCTTCTTCACTCCGTAGGAATTGCTCTCGTTAGTGAAAATGCTTAGCTTCTGTTAATGGCCTTAAAAATGTAAAAGAAATGCATATTCAAGTGTATCTCAAATAGCTGTCCGAGAAGGCCCGGACAGTAAATCGTAGCACTTTGAATTTTCAAGCATATGCACTCATTCCTTTGCGACAACCTTATATAGATAATGATCATGCTTATAGGATCATTTAATATTAAAACTAATTTAGTCCTAGTCCTATATCTACTTTTCCAGCTGGAAATTCGGAAATGTTTAATGTAGACTTAAAACAAATCGTCATATTTGTAGCTCCTAATCTCAAGGAGAGCCTTAATGGCTTCCATCATTTACCGATTATACCTTCCTATGCTTCCTATATCGATTCAGTAATCGATAACTTGAGATTAGCAAGCACTGTCTTTCTGCTAATTTTTGCATGCTTTGTCAAAAGTCGCCGTAAAAAAAAATTAGGATGGAAGATACAAAACCTTTGGTTTGGTGCACAAGGAGAAACTATCACAGAATGTAGCCAGAGTAAAGATGCAATACAGTTAATATTAATTTCGATAGAGTTAATCCCAAGGTCGTAATTCGCAGGAGCCACGCCCCCTCTCAAATCTTCTTTCCCCAATTCCTCTTCCACTTGACTTCTTTTTTATTTCATTCATACATTGTCTTAAATATACACTTTCGGCAATCCTCAATCGATTTATTCCATTTACGAACTCTTTCTTCCCTTCCAGATATGCCCGCGTCGTCTAAATTATTAAGAGAAGCGTTTGATTTTGTGCTTAATGCCCCTCCCCCCCATTTGTCCTTCTTGGCACCCCACACAGCAAAAAAGTCTGGTTACAATCTCTCAGTGCTCTACTGTTAAATTTCTAGAATCCGCATGTGAGAAACGAATGGTTCATTGAATTCTTGCCAAGAATTCATTCTAATTTCGAAAATATTAAATTGAGATCGAATTTTCTTTTGATTTGAAGAGCAAGTAAAAAATGTATTCAACTCACCAAGATTTGGATGCCTCTCCAAGTCTTATTCTTTTGCTGTATTGGATCTCCTATGCTTTACATTATTTTCATACTTTTAACACTTGTAAATATCTGCAAAACGACGCCGAAATAAAGATTATGCTAATTACAAAGACACCAAAGCACCTAGAAAGAAAATTACTCACCAACGATCACCGTCTCTCGCAAGAATAATTTTAGATATCTGTCGTCGCGTTGCTATTCGACATCTTGCTTAACATCCGTTCCTTGATAACAGGCAGATAAGTTATCTAGCCGTTAAGGTGAGATTTTCATTTCGTATTCGTTTTGGACCGCGATATTTTTCTTAGAAATGGTATGGTACCAATGGAATTATTCATGGTATTTTTCCTTGTTCGATCGAAAAGTAACAATATTAACCCATTTAAATTAAATGTAATAAAGCTAATAATAATAAGAAAAAAGTATAGTTGACTTTATTTTGTGTATTAATATCTTTTTCTTTCTACAAAAATACATTTCCTCTAAGTTACACCAATCACATAGATCTTATAGGTCAAAAGGAGGTTTGTATTGTACGGCTGTGAAAATGTATAAATCATTGCTTGATAATTTGAGGATTAAAATTCTGATTAATAATTTATATTTATTTCACGAAAATATTTTTAACAGTCAAACAAATGAGAATATAGGAACATTTACCGATAAAAATATTCCTAATCTCTTACGTTGCTGTGTGTCACTTCATTGAGGTAAATATTAGCAATTCCCAGAAAAACTTACAATTTGGTACCTCTCTTCGGAATTTTGCTGTAACACTCAAATATATGAATATATTTGTTAAATATGCGTAAAAGTTATCTGATTATATCTAAATATTAATCAAGATTCTGGAATAGGGATGCCAAAATCCCCATTTTCAGCAGTTACATGTTAGTATTGAGACAGATGGTGAAAGGGAATCGAATTTATTTAGCTTCATGAGATGTATTGGCACCAAGCTTCTCCTTCAGTCCACCCACATCGACCCAATCAAGGAGAAAGGTCCGGAATCCAATCTTCAAAGATAGAGCTACAGGTGTTTCCCGGCTCATTCGCTCAATACAAATGCATTGAACATAGTAATTCATGGCTTGATCACTGCATGAAAACCAATTTAACCTTCATTAAGCGCGAATCCTGAATGTAATGCTTTCCTCCGGATGGCAGGCTTTTAAAGCAAGTTGTAGAAGATTAACTTTACTTCCTATTAGGGGTCCAGGGCAAAATGATCCCTCTAAGAATCACTGATTAATACTTAAAAGGCTAACATATATTTATCAAAAATTACAGAGGTATAGTTAAGAACACACAATTTGCAAAAGTCCCTCTCCTTAGATGAAAAGAGCTGGGAATAACCTTTCCTTCTCTAAATTTCTAAAGGAAGCCACAGTAATAACCAAGCTACAGCCACAGTTTAGTTGAGGATGTTATTCTACCATTCTCCAAAAGGTGATATGATTAATTACTTAGAAATTGAGCGTGATCATTTCCTCAGATCTGTTTCCTCGAGGGATCGTTATGCGCTGGTCTCTCTTACATAAAAATTGTAAGGCAGCTAAAGCTTCGCTTGACTGGCATTTACTACCTTCCGTAAGGTATTTAGATTTTTTATCGTGGAAGATTATTATAGATTTGCAAATGAACAGTTATTCTTAGCCTTATTACATCGTAACGAAGATTTCTTCGCAGAATCACTGCAAGACATACTGGCGATAAGGAAACTCGGACTAGAACAAAAGTTACTGTATGGCATAATAAAAGTTCATCTAATACTGCACATTCTTCACATTAAGAGCCATTTTATACAAAATGCATTTTTTGCGGTAAAGCTGTTCTTTGAAACTGCGTTAGATGCGCTTCTGCCGGTGATTAGAGCGATTCTGAGTTCCATCCATTAAGAGCTCTCCGAGGCTCGTGAATAAACTAAAGTTTATTTTTTAAATTAAAATTAAACTTCTTTGGTCACATCTAAACTAATAATGACTAAACATAAGTGATTGATTAATGATTACTGTGTTGACTCGCTTCAAGTATAGGACTTCGACTGAAAGGAAGTCTTAAAAAAATAATTTTCTATCTGTATCTTCAAATGAACATGTCTACTAGCAGAAAAAGGTAAGCCTTTACAAAAAATATTCTATGGAAATTGTCTTGCGTATTTTACTTCTTCAGTATGGCTCCCTTCCACAAAGTCGAGCTTAGACACATCAGATTAAAGAAAAGAATTCCTTCTTACACATTGTCAATGAAGGTAGATATTTCTATCAATCTGACGGTTTCTTTGAAATTAGTTAAATAAAGACGAAAATAAAAATAAATTAACTTTCGTTAATCATTGTTTCTTGCACGTAGATATAAGGGAATTTGACTTCGGCCGTGGTACGTGAATGCAAGATTTTTCCAACTTCATGCCACGTATTATTTTAACAAACAGTTCCGTCGTTAAATATCGAAACAATTCGTTTTTACTCGAATCGAAAGAACACATACATCGTAGAAACTGGTGAAATAAATTTTCAGAAAGAGCTTTTACATGTACGCGATCAGTGGATGAAAAATAATTCACTTTTACCTATCAATTAGCTGTGCACCTTATAACCAATGGAAAACGTTTTAGCTGCAGAAAACCGTGGAGGGACTGGATGGCCGTATTCGCACATCAATTTAAGTCAGGAATTTATGTGTACCATGTTTTTTCTCTATGACTGATTTAATTCTAAATCATTACTCCAATACCTCGAAAAGCAATAATTTGTATTGTATTTGCAATATTTATATATTTACATTGGCATCAGTGGCGTAGTGGTTAGCGCACTAGTCTTGCGACGCTGAGGTTCAAATTCTGATTTGGGCATGGTTGTATGTGTTTGTTTAAAAAAGGGTTATTGTAAGATTGGTCATCATTGACTTAAATACGCCCAACAGTAAAGACGAATTATTATTATTATCACATTGAACTTAGTTTGATCCGGAACATGATCGATCATTAATTTCAATACTTGAGCTAACAATCAGCTCCAAAGCTAAATTATAAACGCAAAAGAGACCAAGTGCTGAGATATTGCTTTCTTTCCTACTTTCGATGCGAATTGGAATCTATCGATCTTTTCAGTTCGTAGGGAGCGATCACATGTTGCCGCCATACTGCATGCAATCTTGTTTTGTTTGGTCTGTCCAATTTCCTATCAACCTATCAGAGGTGATCAAGACAAGTGACGCGTGTCGTTTATTTTCTTCGCAGTCTCCAAGTAAGATAGCAGAGGGAGGAAAGAGTTGAGGCGTAAATTAGATTACCGCCAGAAGTGCGGACATAGACGAGAGGAAGGATGGTGGTGCTTGGAGAGTTGCATTAAAGATTACACCGCGGGGGAATCGCACGAATGACAGCGGTTTTGATCAAGCAGAAGAGCGCAAGGTTAAAATTCTGAATTATTATTTCCCAGCCAAATTCCCATTCGACTACTCAAAACCATAATCTCATCCATCTTAATTGATTCGTAAAATAAAGGATTTAAAATATTGCAGTTAATTCAACTGATCGAAAGTATAAATTAATAAGCTTATTTTTCAAACAAAGTCTATTCAGTAACTCATAGTATTTCTCTCAGCTGGAATGAGAATTACAGAGAAATTATATACTTCTTCAGTGTCCGAAATGTCCAACTTCAGATATAATTCATTCATGTCCAGATAAAAAAATATATTCCCTACGCTATTTGATTGAGTTATGGAAAATTTTCCATAAAAACCAATATGGGGCTCTTAATCATTTTAACGTGAGTATCATCATTTTTCTCCCATCATAACAAAACTAAATAGTACAAAAATCGAAATTATTCAGATTTTCACTTATATTCGTGAAGAGCTCATTTGTAACAATACTTAAAGAAGCAAATCCTTACAGCTGTCTATATTTACGTTGAATTGTAACTACACGTAAACCTATGCCTAAGTATGAACCCAATTAAGATTAACTTAATAATGATTACTAATTTCAATCGCTCTAAAATTTTATTGGATACCCTATTCTGGTGTTTTAATTGCAACTACATCCATGGGAGGATTAAAAAGTCTTAGATAGAACTGTGGAAACGAATTGCGCCACTGGCAGGAAAAAAATGTGTACATATCTCATGTTTCATTAAATCATCATTGCAATGGTATGAAAAATGCCTGAAGATGACCGGAAGGTCGAAACCGGTGGTTTCGAAAAATTAAATTTATGGAAAACTACGAAGAACTTTTGTTGATTTATTTATTTAGCTGGCGTTCCATAATATTAGGCCAGAATACCTTGAGTTTATATATAATGCAATTTGATAATTGATATCGTATGCCACGTACCAACAAACGTTTAAGTCAAATACAGTTAAGAGCTCGAGAAATATAAATTAAAGTTGATTTCGATCGCGCCCCTTACGTTCAATACTGCAGTTCTTTTACTTGTGTAGCATCTTGACTTCCAAGTAGTAGCTTCGTATGGATGAAGATGACGTTAATAATAATCTGCGAAAAGATGACCCCCTGAAGAGGAAAAGATGAATCGCGTGGGAGAAACCACCAGTGGATTGGTCGTTCGCAGTTGAGGTCACCGTGGCAACAAATCCAATCTCTGTTTGAATAAGTGAGAAGGAAAAGATTCGCCTGAATTTAGTAGATTTTTATTTTATCTTTCAGTTCGAATATGATAAATATTCATGATCATCACTGGATCCTCAACGTAACCAAGACTTTTTTCAAAGGTTCCGCTGGCTTTCTTTCTCCAATATCTTCCGTAAAAGAACCTTAAAACGGGGATTCAAGAGCAATGCTTTGAGTAAAATTAATTAAAAGCAAATTGTCGATGTCCATGTATAGCAAGGGTACCCAATCAGTCTATTGCAATCTACGGTGGATCACGTTAGTGTTTCTTGGTTGACTTTCCTTTTCCCTCAGACGTATGCCTTCAGAATCATACATTTATTTTATCGTAGTTAAACCTCTTCTTGCAATAGAAATATAGTTTTTGATTGACATGTGAAGAAAGGCAGTTATATTAAATTCGCGAGAGAGATGCCAGAAATTATCATTATTATTTTCGTATTGTTTTTATTAATATACTATTATATCCGTATGTGGGAAGATTCAGAAAGATCTCTAGTCAATAATGGTTAATGTGCACAAAACCTTTTTGGTTAAAATATATGGTAAGCTGGCACGATGTAGAAAGATCCGGATTCATCGTGCTGCGTGAACGATAAACATAAAATGAAACACTGGTCCAAGCTATTTTTTTTAGATGAACCATAATATTTCATACTGCTGATTTAATTGAGAGAAGATTTTATTATAAAACAATAAAGTTATTAAGGTAGAAACGAATAAAAGAACAGAGATGTTAGCCGAAAAATATTTTCTTACTCAAGGATAAAAAATGGACGTAAATGGCAACATGACTCAGACTCGAACACAGGTCCCCTACTTTCCGGGCAGGTGTTGTTTTTCACCTCTTTTTATTCTTGGGTTTATTCAAGCGCCACCCTATAAGAGCAACCTTCCCTCACCCTTGTTTTATTAAATTTTTTCTTGGGTAAAAAACAATAAAAAATATATAAACATAAAGGATAAAGAGTTGCACATGAGAATTAAAAAATATGGGCACTACCATAGATTTAAGTTTCTTTCACGATATTAATTACCTTAAAAATGTTATGTATAAATATAATTTTAAATTTAAGAAATTGAACTGTTTAAAACCTTTCTCAAAGTACATTCATCTTTGCCTCAGTCCTAATTGATGAGGTTGAACTCCGTCATCCCTTCCCCCATCTGTTACGATTCTGTATCTACCAGCGCATTAAATCATCATACTTAATGTTAATATATGATTATTATTACTCATTAATTTTCGATATTTATTAAAACTTGTTTTAATAAATTATTTAAATAATTATATATTTAATTATTATATTTAATATATTATATATATTAAGACTTGTTTTTTATGACTAATCTCTTAATATTACAGGAGATTTCTGTATATCCAACCAAAGATTAAGGTAGAAGTCATTTAAGTTCTAATAGAAATATAAATTAAAAATACGAGTATAAGGGATCTGACTATTCCTTCTTACATTTGTTTAATTGGTGACGATTTGAAAAGAACTCAGGAGTTTGGTTCACCATTCCAACAGAAGATGTTCGTTATATGGAGGCTACCTTCTCTGCATTAGCTGAAAATATAATTTTTTATAAAATATATCTGGAAATGAATAGCATTATAAGTTTCGAATATTTACGTTAAATTTACAAATACGCGTAAATGGAAGACAATTCTTACACAGCCAATATTCTGTAGATTCAGAAAAACAAATTCTGCTTAATTAAAAGCAAAAATATTTTGTTAGATTTATATTTGAAAGATAAATTATTTATCTACATCATTTCACAAATGATTCGTTGTATTATTTTCAGTACTGTTGTTTAAAATAATCAGAATTTTACTATTATTTTTTTGCAAGTTTCGCATTTTATATTGATTAAAAATTAATTAAAGGTAAATACCAAACTTTTACCTCATAATCATGCCAATCGTTTAATTCTAAGTTAATTAAATTTGGTATGTTGATCATGAAAATTCATTATAACTTACTGTTAATATACAAAACATTCCTTCAACACATTCAATCGCAATAATTATTGGGTATTATCGTTATCGTAGGCTGACGATTTCATTAAATTCTTCTTCGGAAAACAATTTTTGTGAATATTTTCATGAATTCGAGAGCCAAAAATTTTTATCGAAGTCAAATTTCTAAAATGGGAAGATATATTTATAAAATAAAGCTTCTTTTGAATCTGAGAATCATTCAACATCTCACCGTTTGGTATACATAGGAATATATTTCATGGATTTTCTTGGATACGCGTCAAGTATAAATATAACGCAGGAATCATTTAAAAAAACGAAGAAGTCATAACTGTGCAGAAATCTTTGTCAAGGTATGAATGGATGAAGGACAAGGTTATGCATTTTCCAAATTCTGCCGGTTTCGGTTCACACCGGACATCACTACACTTTGTGATAATACAGTCTCAAATATCATCATCATCTTCTTTCCAGGATTAAGCATTAAGCCTGTTCCGACTTCACTTGTTCCGTGGAACTTCACCATCTTATTTTCGGTCTTCCCACTCTTATTTTGCCCATAGGTTGATATTCCATCGCTTGTTTTGAAATTCTCCCATTTGGCATTCAAAATAAATGTTCTTTCCATCATACTCTTCTAATCTATCAGCGATTGCCTGGACATCTAGTTCATCTCTTATATGAGTATTCCTTAATTTATCAATTCTTGTGCAGCCGATCTTCTTAAAAATTTCATCATTACAGTCACAAATGTGATGACAAAATAGCGAGCAAGTTTTATGAGATATCATTTTCCATATTGAAGACGAGGACATTTTCACACAAGCTGATACTCGTATTCCCTTTGTTATCACGCTCAGCTTTCGACTGTGATTCTCTGTTTGATTTCGAGGACGATTTGCTTCTATGATGTCCCAGTGGAGATCGCCGAAGGGGTAGATTATTTAGACGGCAGGAGTGAGAAAGGCAGAAAACAGCCAATCCCGATTCCTCACCCCACCCCATCTCGCCCACTCATTCCTCCCCTTCGAACCTACGTATCCCTCAGGTAAATCCGCTTGGTTATCCATTCTTCTGACTTCTCTCTCTTCTCGAGCACCGAAGTTCCGGAGGATTTGATGCGATCTTGAATTTTTCTCGTGCCGACGGCTGTCCGAGGTCCATGGGTCCTAACATCATTAGTCTGGTCTGCATGGCAGGTTTAATGGGAGTTTATTCATTTCCCAGAGGTTAGTGAGCGCAGCTTGCTTTCTCAGTCTCCTTAAAGTAATTTATATGTATTGCGAATGACTCTCAAGTTCATCTCTTCTTACCCAGCTGTTTAGATTAGTTGGAATTTAAATTTTCCTCGAAGCTTTCTGCCGTTACCGAGTTCAATTATGTCTTAATTTAAATGCACTGATGTGGAGCAGCAGACTTTTCGCGTATAGGAATACAGTGGAACCTCGGTTCACGAACTTAATCTGTTCCTGGACCCTGGTCGTGAACCGAATTGCTCGTGAACCGAGACAATTTCTCCCGTTGAAATTAATTTAAATAAAATTAATCCGTTCCAGACTCTGAAACTTTGTATTTTTCAAGTGTATTTTTGTTTAGAATGCACGTAAATTGCATGTAAAATTAGTTATAAAAAATAAATTAAAAAACAAATTTTAATACTTTAGGTGAATATTATTTAAAATTAAATACTTTACGTAAGTTACCTTCGTTGTGGGGGTGGCGGTCGAGGAGGATGCTAGAGCTGTGAAGATGAATTCCCTTCCATTAATATTTTTTTACGAAATAAATATAAAATACAGTAATTTGAATTTAAGATGGTTAAGTGGTATTATATTGGTATGGAATTGGTCCTGTTTCACTGATAAAGTAATCCACAAATTGCTCACGAACGGTGTTCACTGATCAACCAGTCTGCAACTGTTTCTCAGGAACGATGCTGTGTTATGTCAGGGTTGCCTACTGAACTGGTCGGCAGCCTTGGTCGTGAACCGAGTTGTTGTACGCCAACCGAGTCAAAATTTGGTTGCCAAAGCTGTTCGTGAACCGAGTTGGTCGTGAACAGAGGCAGTCGTGAACCGAGGTTCCACTGTATAAAATTTGGCTTACTCATCACTCGCGATAGCCGCCTAGATAAATTTGCAATTAGTGTGACAAATTTAAGGGAAAGCGGCAAATCTTCGAAACTCTGCAATATACTCAGATCATATTAAAATAACCATTCAAATTCCACAAAACAAAATTTGCATATTTATTTTAATATGATCCCGATTATGGAATTCCACCAAGTTAAGGCTTCTTCGATTGAATATACTCAGTATAATAAAAATGATACTCATCTAGGTAAAGTATTGGTGGAAATCTAAGTTATTTTTCGAAACTCTGTTTCGACCAGAAATGTGTATCTCCAACCGATTCATTCCCATCAAAAATTACTATCTTAATAAATTGTGATTTTTTATCAGAATTTTGATGATGCACTACACCTCTCTTGTGAGCAGTCGACTAACGTGAAAGTTTTCTAAAGCTACAGCCACGCATCTTCTTTTAGATCCAAGAATCATTCAACCTCTTATCATTTTATACGTACTACGGAATATATTTCTTTGTACCATGAATTCACCATGGAATTCTCAACGTAATGCAATTTCGAAAGCGTATCAAAGGAAGAAGGGAAAGAAATCAACAGGCTCTTTGAGCATCTGATTTCTGGAAAAGAGCTCTATATCGATTATATGCATGTTCTTATTTCTAAAAAGGGTCCATATAATGAAATTGCATTCTTTCAAAGTATTCAATCGATTTTCAATATATTTCTGATATAAAGGAATTCTTTGCTTCCTTTTCGTTTGTGCGCGGGAACTTCCAATAAATCTCCTCATCTTTGATCCCTTTATGCGTGATTTTGCTAGTAATCTCTCTTTTTCTCTGGCATCTTCTCTTTTAGCTTTATCAAAGAAAATTTTCTCCAATTGTCTAGAGCTTAAAAAATGGTTAATTGATTCATCCTAACTCAACATCTTTTCCTAAATGCAAAATATAGTGTAAATGAAAGCGTTTTCAAACGAGCGTTCTGTATCGATTAAAATTAGAAAACCGTACGTAAATAATCATTTAAGTACTTCAAATCGTGGCAAATGCTCTTCTTTTTGCTATAGTTTTGAGTATTAAGGTACCTAACATATTAATATTATTACTGATGACCTTCTAAGGAATATATTTCTGAGTAGATTTATACTTTTTTCTTTGGGAGAATTTCGAAGCAGTTACTTCTTCCAGTGGAACTGCTCAATTCTACGCACATAAAGTGAATTGCTTTCGCATATTTAAGCATTCATATGTTTCAACGAAGGAAATTTTTGCTTCTTTTTCCTCCACCCACATTCCTCCTACCTTAATGTGCAGTGATTACCGATATATTTATAGATTCCAAATTTGTCCCACATGATAAACTTTCATAGTTTTAATTTTTCTCATGTGTTAAAAGTTCGCACATGCTGTTCTTCCTAAAAAATCTTTAGATATATCATACGTGACCACAAGCGTGTGCTTCATTGAAACGTCATGTAAAATTAGGTATTAGTCGTGTTTATTTTCATTAACTTATTGTAATATAATACATTCACGTGCGTTTATAAAATTTAACCCACTCCACTCGAGGATAAGCAAGGTAGCAACTATTATTGATTGAAAGATTAATTGATATTAATATATAGAAGAGGTATTATCAATACCTCTTCTATATATTAATCTTTTACAATCTTTCCTACTCATGCACACGTCGTTCGCATCAGATTCGCCCATAGATTTCATTTTATTCTTTTACCATATTGGGAATGTTTTCTCAATAATTTAAGATTATTAAATAAGGATAGAAGGAATCATTGTCTAAGAACAACATATTCGCTAGGCATGCCAAGTCTTTTTAAATTGAACTGAATCATAATGCATGCACATAGGTATATTCATGCACATTTGCATCGAGAGGAAAACACGTTTAATATTATTGAGTTAAATTCACCATCAGGGTAAAAATTATCGAGTAATCTTTTTCGGATTTGAACTTCTTTTCTACACCCGATGACTGTGATGCAATTTCATTGAAATTCCATAATAGTATCGGTGTATTAACATAAGCCAACTAAGCGTACACTGAAGCAACCAAATTTTGCTGATTTTGATATTCGAATA
Source organism: Sympetrum striolatum (assembly GCA_947579665.1). Classification (NCBI taxonomy): domain Eukaryota; kingdom Metazoa; phylum Arthropoda; class Insecta; order Odonata; family Libellulidae; genus Sympetrum; species Sympetrum striolatum. The sequence goes on from OX388342.1 coordinate 84,326,540, forward strand.
TTCGAAAAATTTCGGAGAATTCTTTTGCGAAAAATTGAAATATTTTTCATGAAATATGTTAATTAATCAGTAGTAAAAATTTAAGATAAGAATTGCAAATTTTTCAGCGGTTAAAGCAAGAAAAATACTTTGAACTAAAATCTAAAATTCAAATAAATTAGCCAGACATGAAGATAGTTAATTTTCTTGAGTTGGCGATTTTAAAGAGCAGTTGAGCTATTTTTTGCCTAAATCTTAAAAAAATATTTTTTAGTACATACAACGCCCTTATCATTCACTGATTATATATCCATAAAGTGCATTTAAAAGGAAAGAAGGATATGCCAAAATCGTACATGTAATCAGAGTAGTTAAGATATAAATGCGTTAAAATTTATAAATAGCGTTAGAAATATGCATAGGTTCTTAGTTATTTTTGGACGGTTATTGCAGTCAATAAATATCATGGAAACGGTGCACCATTTTGTGTAAATTGTACGATTCATAGGTCTTTAGCTGTCTTTTGTGGCAATCTTGCGATGCAATTTCACCTTCGAGGCCGACGTGAAACCTCCGCAAAATATTTTTCCACTATTCTTATGGAACAAAATATTTTTGAAGAATTAAACCGGCAAAACGAAAACGGGACGTTGCTTTAAAACTTTGCTCTTTAAAACTGCTGATTTAGTCCGTCCGTCGGTCGCGCAACATTAATCACGAATATAGTGTAACATGTTGATTTGAAAAAAAATGTATCGCTTGAATTATTTTTCTCTTTATACATTGAATATCCGAATATTCTATTTCTCGAAACTTTTGAACTTAAACCGGAACGATATGAAAAATAAATCAAACAAAATTAAATTATTATTAAAACGTCAAGGTCCCGGACAAAAAGAGACGTAAGGTAAGATTAGAAAAACGATTGGAGGGGTAACGTTAGAAGGAAGTACCAATGCTAATGTAACTGATAACATTAAATGTATTAAAAACTGCTGATTTCGGTTATTGAGAATCTTCTACAGAACTGAAAAAATATTACAACACCATTTTTAAAATGAAAAATAGCGACAATTCATATTTTAGGAGTATTGATTTCGTTTAAAGTGCTCCGACAGCTAAGGTCTTTTCGCACATTAGTACCTACCGGGAATCAAACCCGAGACCGCTTTCATCAAAGGCAAACGCGCTGTCCACATGACTGTCCAGAAGCCTAGCATTTCATCTTGCGTAGCACTTCAATTCTACTTACTTTTGGCTCGTTTGAAGGATACATCCTTAGATTTAACGATATTTTATGCTTTTAGAGCTCTCTCTTCGTCAAATGAATGAAGAGCTCCGTCGCCTAAACGCTGCTTCTGCCAATGCTGCATGGGCAATTTCTGAGGGGGGTCCCGACTCCATGGTGGCCGCCGAAGAGGTGGCATTGCTTGCAGAACGGAAAAATGAATGGCGTGAAAAATGGTGTGGAACATTTGTTGCTTGGAACAGAAAGGGTGCAGTGTTGGGCATAACTCCCGGTTCCACCGGCTATCGGCGCATGGTTTACCTACTATGTAGAGGTCCTAGATATACCACTGCTGAGGTTCGGTGAGTTTATTTAACGTTGAATCATATTAGTATCAATAAAAATATAGATTCCACTTCACTTTTATCTAATATCACTAAAATTCCATTCTGGCTGTTATATGAGTGATACCCCACTACCTCAACAATCAAATCATATTGAGCTACTGAAAATTTTCCACAGAATTGAAAAAATATTATTTCACCATTTTTACATATGATATTGATTGATTAAAGTCCTTGAGAATGGTAATTTATAAATGCCATGAAGAATGTCGTCGTGGTTACTACGACGGGGAGCGAAAATAACTAACTCCTTGAGGCTTTCGTTTACAGTTATATTTATTAATCGGTACACTTACTTGGATGGGGTAAGGACGGGACCGGGGGTCTCGACTCTTAGTGGCCTAAAGTCGGAACGGGAGGATCGAGGTTGGCTCTGCCCCGTAGCAAGCTAAGGTCAGATGATGTCGAGGTTGGATCTGCCCCATAGCAAGCTAAGGTCAGATGATGAAGTGGATAAGGTGGCTCTGCCCCGTAGCAAGCTAAGGTCAGATAGGATATGGTGACTTCTCATTGGGAACATAGTCCTTATATACTCTTTGGAAGGACGCTACCCCGACTCCTCCGGGTGGACGCTACCCCGTAAACACAAAGGGTACAGGTGGAGGTGCAGCCTCTCCCTAGACAATGACTAGTGTAGCGTCTCAATCAGTCCTCATAGAGAGGTTAAATTTATCGCGGGCAGCTTGAGTGGTGCCTTTCAGCGTGAGCCCTAGCATTTCCAGGAAATGCTAGCGCAGCTGCAAAAAGGACGCGTACCGTCGAAGAATTGGTACAGAGGAGCCGAAGGCGCTTGCCTTGCCAAATTACCACATCTCCCACGCCGAAAATAAGACCGGGGGTTCCCAATGAGAGGACAAGGTACATTACAAAATACACACACTACACATAGGAAAAATTGCACTTGAAAGATGCTACTAAAAATACAAACAAAATATTTAAAAAATATACACACACACAAAAATACTGCACGAAATTTCGAGGTTTTCACTGTCCAAAAGTCTCACATTTTCTTACTTAATAAAGTCACAAACACATAATAAAAAATATATGAACACAAATTAAGTCACTATTACACTTCACTGCAAGCCTCCCGAAGGTTTGGGAACAGTGGCTGACTGGCAGTGTTTGCAACACTAGCACTATAAATGTTAATTGGTCCGTAGGTCGACTGTTTAGGGCACGAAATCACTTTGGGATCCTCCCTTGGCCTTGACCTCTGCTTCACACAGTGATATATCAATAATGCACAAATTAAAACTGCCATCACCCCTGTGGCTGAAAGTGAATAGGAGCTTATTTGAGCAACGCTTTTTTCTACAGGGGAGAGAATTCTTAAATTCTGCGAAACTTCTGCTATGGACATGGTAGTACAGGGGAAGGGCGAGGGGACCTCTTGGGAGCGCCGACACCTGATTCCTCCTGGCAATCGCCTTTCTTTTATTAAGGCGATCCCTCCTCTTAGCGTTCCGCCATTTCCGCGATAGCATGACCATCTTGGGGCCCTTGTCATAGCATGGTCCGACCTTTCCTTCCGGCGAGCTTTCTGGCAATCCTGATTGGACGATATCCCTCCCCGGGGTGGGTGGTCGCTCCGGCGCTAGTAGGGGGTGCAGGAGGTCTTCTTCCTCTGATTCTTCACGAGAGAAAGCAAACGACCAGCTCCGGTCCACGGAATAACCTTTTGCTCTCTGTGGTCCGAAGGATCGTACACAATCGGCCCACCCAGGGTGGAAACTTATCTCCCTACCGGGCGTGGGTGGTCTGTCCGTCGTCTCGGGTGGATCGAAGATGTGGTCTTCTCCAAATCCCAGCAAGAATACCTCGCCGTTCCTCTGTAGGCTGCTTTCGGGAGTCGTAGGGATTTCCAGGTCTTCCAAGTCATGAATTCCCATATTCGAAGAACCGACGATGCGCCTCAAGTCATCGCTAGCGCCCAATGCATTACCACGGTCCACAACTAGCGGCACGGCCCTTACATCGTCGATTTCTCTCTCACATTCTCTGCGAATTCCCATATTTGAAGAAACGACGATGCGCCTCAAGTCATCGCTAGCGCCCAATGCATTACCACGGTCCACAACTAGCGGCACGGCCCATACATCGTCGATTTCTCTCTCACATTCTCTGCAAACTCCCATATTCGAAGAAACGACGATGCGCCTCAAGTCATCGCTAGCGCCCAATGCATTACCACGGTCCACAACTAGCGGCGAGGCCCCTACATCGTCAATTTCTCGCCCACATTTTTCGCGAATTCCCATATCCTGAGAAATGACGGTGCGCCTAAAGTCATCGCTAGAGTCCAATGCATAACCACGGTCCACAACTAGCGGCGAGGCCCCTACATCGCCAATTTCTCGCCCACATTTTTCGCGAATTCCCATATCCTGAGAAATGACGGTGCGCCTAAAGTCATCGCTAGAGTCCAATGCATAACCACGGTCCACAACTAGCGGCGAGGCCCCTACATCGTCAATTTCTCGCCCACATTTTTCGCGAATTCCCATATCCTGAGAAATGACGGTGCGCCTAAAGTCATCGCTAGAGTCCAATGCATAACCACGGTCCACAACTAGCGGCGAGGCCCCTACATCGCCAATTTCTCGCCCACATTTTTCGCGAATTCCCATATCCTGAGAAATGACGGTGCGCCTAAAGTCATCGCTAGAGTACAATGCATAACAACGGTCCACAACTAGCTGCGAGGCCCCTACATCGTCAATTTCTCGCCCACATTTTTCGCGAATTTCCATATCCGGTATTTTTCCTGTCTCCTCCACGCTTATCATTTCAAGTTCCGAACGTCTCTCCCTACTCCATAGCGCAGCTTCCTTCACATTATTTATCGACATTATCTTATCCTTCGGCGATTTGCGAATGTGGTAGCGATTCATAAAATCTAACCCAATTATTCCATCAAAATGTGTATTTCCTAAATCGATAATTAAAGCGTCATGCGGATATGTCTCATCGTCAATGGCGAATGGAATGCAGCATTGACCCTTTACGGAAAGTGAGTGTCCAGAGGCGCTCCTAACGGGGGAGTTATATGCGGACAGGTTTAATTCTCGCCAAGGAAACACATTTTGATGAATTATTGTCACGGCTGCACCTGTGTCTACGAGGAAGTTTCTGCGAACTCCCAATATAGAGACGGTAAGCATAAGACCGGCTGCGGGAGTAACGGCCAAGACTAATTCTCCCCCGACCGCAGGGTCGGGGTTTGGGAGTTTCCCGGGGCCTTTGTCGAAGAGCCGAGGGGGCACTGAAGAGGACGATGACCTGATTGTTTACACACCCCGCACAATAACATGGGACATGCGCTTGAAAAGTGACCTTCCTCCCCGCAAGAAAAGCAGTTTCGTTGTTTTGAACGGCAATATCGGGCTGTATGTCCCGCTTTCCCACACAAACCACACGCTCGATCGGAATCCGCGCTACTGTGCTCCTTTGTTCCCTGCGTCTGCCTTTGCATTGCGGACCTATTCAGGGGAAGAGGTATCTGCTCGTGATACTGATTTGGTCGATTCAGCATCATGGAGGGGACGCCGCGAAAATCTCCATGATGTCCCTGAATTACATTCGCGATGCTCGCTGGCCAAACCTGATTATTGGGGTTGTTTGTGTTCGGATGAGAAGCGTAATTCCGGAGGTTAGCTTCTTCGGTCAGCGCGTATTCTTCTGCTTCTAAAATGGTTTGCGGATTCCGAATGAGGACGAAGCGTCCGATTGACTCTCTTAGCCCGAGCAAAAATTGAGATAAAAGACGGTTTTCCATCATAGTTTTAGTAGCTGACGAATTTGGATCCTTAATAGTTGTTTGCAGTTGACGGGCGACTTTCCGAAGCCGTGTGGAAAAGGATGCGACTGATTCTAAATGTTGCTGCATACAGGTATTGAAAAGTCTCTCAATCGAAAGGGGAGAGATTCTAGGAGCGAATCTACGTTTTAAATTGGACGAAAAACTGTCATAATCCTCTAATATGTGCGGATTTGCAGTTACGTATTCCGCTGCTGACCCACTTAAGCGTAATCGGGCTATGCTAAGCGTCTGAGGCCCTGTCCAACCGCTAAGGTGGCTTGTAATTTTTAGACACTCTAAAAAATGATCGACGGGCACATCATCATCGCCGTTGAAACTTGGTATGAAATACGCGTGACTCCCGAATGCAGTGGTTTGAGAAGGGGCTGGCGTATCGCCGGTGAGATTCGGTGAGCTTTCGATAACGTTTACATGGTTCGTAAATTCAATAAGATTCGGAATACGACTACAGGGGTTCACTTGGTCGGGGAATCGGTTTACCCATTCAGAGGAAAAAGGATTTGTGGTAGCCCAAGCCATGGCAGATTAATTAAAAAGCATAAAACCTACCAAAAACACTGCGAAACGCACACAACTACAATATTAAAAAAAAAAAGCAAACAAATGAAATTGAATAAAGCCTCGAGTAAGAACAATGCGTAAATACTGAAATTAATTACGGAAAACTAATAACATTGACATAAAAATTGAAAAGAAATAATCAGGTAAACAAAAAATATCTTTCAGGAGTTAGTTGCAATGAAACTTTAACACCTGACACCAGTTAATGTCGTCGTGGTTACTACGACGGGGAGCGAAAATAACTAACTCCTTGAGGCTTTCGTTTACAGTTATATTTATTAATCGGTACACTTACTTGGATGGGGTAAGGACGGGACCGGGGGTCTCGACTCTTAGTGGCCTAAAGTCGGAACGGGAGGATCGAGGTTGGCTCTGCCCCGTAGCAAGCTAAGGTCAGATGATGTCGAGGTTGGATCTGCCCCATAGCAAGCTAAGGTCAGATGATGAAGTGGATAAGGTGGCTCTGCCCCGTAGCAAGCTAAGGTCAGATAGGATATGGTGACTTCTCATTGGGAACATAGTCCTTATATACTCTTTGGAAGGACGCTACCCCGACTCCTCCGGGTGGACGCTACCCCGTAAACACAAAGGGTACAGGTGGAGGTGCAGCCTCTCCCTAGACAATGACTAGTGTAGCGTCTCAATCAGTCCTCATAGAGAGGTTAAATTTATCGCGGGCAGCTTGAGTGGTGCCTTTCAGCGTGAGCCCTAGCATTTCCAGGAAATGCTAGCGCAGCTGCAAAAAGGACGCGTACCGTCGAAGAATTGGTACAGAGGAGCCGAAGGCGCTTGCCTTGCCAAATTACCACAAGAAGATACAAATTTATCTCAGTTTTAAGCGCTCCATTGCATAGTTAAAAAATTGGCTGCTACTGAATCATCGTTATGCTGCAAGCTTCAAATCATATGAAAGATAAATATTATTCGTAGACCTGGAGGAGTTAATCTAATCAATTTATCTTTTAAATTTATTTTAGTATTTATGTGAATATTAATTTAAAAAATCCAAAACTGGTATTTATTCCTGAATCATAAAATGTTCAAGTAAAATTACAGATGCAAGTTCCATGATTATCCTTCATGTGCTGTATTTTTTTGAAGTGATAGTATTTCCAGGTATGAATAAAATAATTAATTATTGTAATGAGACAGACAGAATGGAGTAGATTGAAAGTGGGAAAGGGCTGTAGATACAGAAGTAACATGTTAGCTAATGGCAGCTGTGAAAAAACTATAGGTTCATATGGTGAGGGCTTATCTATAAAGCAGGGAGAACAGAATAAGCATGCAAGGGAGGCACCACTAGAGTTATTCTACTATTCTGTTCTAATGGAGAGTGCCTCTCTCTTAATTTTTCCTTTGTGAAATTATTTTCAATTTTGTGGATTGGTGATTGATAAAGTCAACAATGGAGCTTTAATTACACCTGACTTATCAGTGGCTTGAAGAAGGTTATTCGTCTTGGGCTCTATATTCCTACATATCTTAGGTCAAGTTATATCTGAAACGTTTTTTTTTGTTGATCTATCAACTCGATCTGCTTTTTACTGATACTGATCTACTTTTTACCCATATCTCAGACATCTCCAATCTTTTGCACAGCTCTAGGGTTTGAGTTGACGAGGAACAAGTAACAGTTACAGTAATTACAAGTAAAACCATGATTATGCTGTTATTTGAATTACAGATTTTAAAATCAACTTAAAGATTGATTATATAGATTACTAAAAGAATATTATACAGTTGAAGTGTATTAGACTTGTAGAGTTTGATAAATTCTTTGTAAAATGATATAAATGAAAGTTACATGAAACTGACAGTCGACATTAAAGAAGCACATAACTGGAATCTCCTTTGAAAAAATTAAGAATTTCCATACTTATATCTTGTTTTCCATTAGATTAGTGAGCTAACTGATTATGTATAACTTAATTTAGGTACTGATAGATATAGATTTTATAAAGAAGTATTTCATGAAGATCCCTGACAACCAACTACCCTGGCTATCTACTGATAATTACAAGATTAAACTCAATTAAATTCAGGGATGTTTACTAATGTGTCTCTTTAAATGATGGATTGACAAAGGCCAGAAAAATACATAAAATTAAATTACCAGAGATATAATTGTGCAAAACTATTTCTTTCAACAAATTGAATTTCCTTCCCTCCTGACATTTGACCTTCCTGATCCTGCATTAAATAAGATTTATGTTATTTCTCTTACTTCTGCAGCAACCTTTCATCAACTCTTGGTGCTCTTCAGGATATATATGTATCTGCTCGTTTATGCACTTCCGCAGCTCATACTGAATGCTATCGGGGTGAACCAGATTTGGAACGCTTCATGCGCATTTCACACGAGCCAGAAAAACTTCTATGGGCATGGAGAGGGTGGAGAAGAGCCGTTGGACCATTAGCTTTGAAAATTTATCCACAAGCCATACTACTTCAGAACAAAGGAGCTCAAAGAAATGGTAGAAGTATTCCCAACTTTAGAATAAATCATAATAGAAAATTTTAAAATGAATATCTATGTACCATTGGTTTCCAAACTTGAATTAGTTATACCCCTGCTCCTTAAAAATGTTATTCTCCCAAAGTCTCTTTCGAAACTTAACCTAAATACTTTAGGTAGATGATTTATATCTAATTTATTCAATCTGACATCTGTCAAACTTATAATCCAAATCGTCCAAGACTGGACTTTGAGACCCATGTACCCCACCAGTATCCCCTCATTAGTCAGTTACATCCCTATGAGGATACATAATATGGATACCACTACTTTAGAGTGAAGATTTCTATATGATAAAATGTAGTTCTAATCCGAGGGACTCTACTAGTATCATCACAGACTGAATTTGAACCAGAGTTAAAGCATTGAATGGTTTTTCTGACAAATGAACAGATTGAGTCTTTCTAGTATAGGTTCTTTGCTGTTGCTCCCTATTAAATTGACATTTATTGAAGTAAATCATCATTTTGTTAAAATATTGATTTCATACAAATTTAAAATGTCAAAACCTAATTTTGGGTCTAACCTAAGAGTAATTCCTCGATGATACCAAATTGAAATACTGTAATGAATTGAGTCTCCTTATCTGTAATGTCCAGAGGTGTGACGTGTCAAAAAAAGGTAATGGATATTAAAGGGACAGACAGAAACAGGAAAAGGGACGATTTAATTTGAAATTTTTTTTGACATCACTCTGCTCTGCCTGTTATGATGAGTAAACAATATATTGTTATGAGTAAAATTTTGCTTGCATACTACAAGCATATCAATAACACTAATTTCAAGTCGGCATCATATCGAGAGGGTCCACAAAAGAAAACAAAGGATTGAAAATATTCTTAAAATTCGCTGCAATTTATTCGTCTGGCATCAAACCCAGGTCATCCTAGTAATACTTATTATGCAGCACAACAGAAGATCACCATCTCTAAAATTCAAGTGTTTTTAAAGTTCAATTTAAAATTCTGTGAAAATTCAAGCAGAATATTGGGTTCAACTGCCTCAAACGACGTCTTACTTTTCCCATATATTTGTTATGTGAGAAATTTTAATGTACTCTGGCATCGAACCCAGGAAAAGCATGGTATTATCTAAATTATTTTCTTAAACCGAGTTTAAATTTACATCTTCCAGCAAAGAGAGAACTTCCTATCATTTCGATAAGTGCATGAAAAAATCATTAAAAACTACCACAACGTGTTATATATGGGAGATATATATATACTGCCTGGCATCAAACCAGGGTCTTCCTGGTAATACTTTCTATGCAACAGAATAGAAAATCACCATCTCTAACTATGTGTGAAAATTCAAGCAGAAATATTGGTTGCAACTGCCTCAAACGACGTCCTACTTTTCCCATATATTTCTTATGAGAGATTTTTTAATGTGCTCTAGCATCGAACCCAGGAACAGTATGGTGGTATCTTAATTATTTTCTTAAACCTAGTTTAAATTTACAACTTCCAGCAAAGCGAGAACTTCCTATCATTTCAATAAGTGCATAAAAAAAATAATGAAAAACTACCTCAATGTATTTTAAAGGACAGATTTTTGAATCGTCCTGGCATCAAACCAAGGACGTTATCATTAGAAGTCATTAATGTTTTCTATAGATTATGACCAAATCTAAAATCTCCTTGAATTATGATTCTCTACCTATCCGGGAAGTATTATTTAAAATTTTTCAAAAATCCTTTCCATGTATCTTTATGGAGAAAATCGGGACTTTGGGACCTTCTGGAATTGAACCCACGACACTGAGGTTCAAAGTCGGCTTTTTTCTGGAGGTTACACATTATGGCCACCACCTCGTAAAAATTTCAAGTCAGTGGCACTTGTGAAACATGGTTAGAATATTGATCCCCAGTGAGTGAGTGAGTGTATATTTAGGTATATCCGGAGAAACGTCTATATATAATAGATAAGCTTATTGGGTTTTTTGTAAATATATATTAATTTATATTATAATCAATGTTGATTTCATATTGAAATTGTTGTTCCTTAATTACTTTTAGGTTATTCAGATGCAAGTGCAGTTTGGCAAGAAGTTGACTTTGAGAATAGTGGACTTGAAGGTTTCATGGATATGCTTTTCAAAGAAGTAGCCCCTCTGTATAAAATGCTTCATGCACTTATAAGAAAACGTCTTATACAGTTTTATGGTGAAGGAACTCATGGTCTAAGCAGAGATGGCCCAATTCCTGCACATTTATTAGGTATGTTTAAACACTCTTCAGCACCAGAGTAATAACTTCAGCTAAAAAGAACGACGGTTGAAATCATTGAATTGGCTTAACTTCTTATGTTGCTTCTTCTTTATTATAAATGAAACATTGTATAGTATATATTGAAAACTAATTTGTCAACATTTTCTTTGTTAACAGGAAATTTGTGGGCTCAAAGTTGGGAGTCATTGCTGGACTTAGTGTTGGGGAAGTCATTTCAAGGATCTTCAATAAATTTGAGTAGATCTTTGAAGGAAAGAAATGTGACAGTAAACAGAATGATACAATTAGCAGAAGATTTCTATGTTTCCTTAGGATTGCCCCCAATGCCTCCTCTATTCTGGAAGCGGTCCATATTTACACCAATAAGTCCCTCAACCTCCTGTCATGGTACTGCTGCAAACATGTTCAATAATACCGACTTCAGGTGATTGTTGATGGTTTTTAGATTTATTGAAATAAAATATTATTTCATATCATTTTACCTATTATCTGCCTTTGTAACAGGTTGTTACTTCCAGTTAAAAAGTAAATTTTGAGTTAAATTTTTTTTTTCTAATTCTAAGTCATTTATTTCCTGGATGAACTTTATAAGTAAGGAGGAAATAACATACTGTTTCCAATCAGAATTTTCTGAAAACAGCAATTATATACTAAGTAAATAGATTTTTCTAGCACAAAACTAATTTAACTCATATTAAAAATCATAGAGAAATACTTACTCAGAATTCAAAAGAAATAGTTATAGGTGTACTTTATGATATAATATTTTACCACTAGATCTGACATAGGAGATATGCTGATACTGTCAAATTAATTCATTTCTTTAATAGATAATATTTCATTTCTCTAATCAAAGAATAATGATATGTGCAGAGGTATCTGGAGAAGATTTCTACATGATTCATCATGAGATGGGACATATTCAATATTACATGGCATACAGAAATCAGCCAGCTATATTTCAGGTAAAACAAATATTGCAGGCAAAAGTATTAGCTTAGTTAAAAACTTTGAAATATTTCATAAAATCATATCTTCTCAAATCCCTGGTTAAATCATGAATTTACTTGAAAAATTAATTAATGAACATGAACTTTTGTTTTCTTCTATTTCATTCAATTATATTTCATACTTACCTATATCATAGAGTAACTATATGTTATTCATCTAAATAATATGCTTCTAGTACAATTAAACTAAAGTCAAACTGTACTAGAAGCATATTATTCCTTATGCGTTTGACTTTTAGGTATAATTTTGTATATAGAAGCTTGCTTACTATTTTTGCTCATGGGTTACCCAAATATTAAATCCCAAGATTGGAAATTTGAGTTTAATTTTTCTATTTTTATTAAATAAGTATACAATTTTCATGGCTCATTGAATGAAGGCTTAATTGGTCAAACAAAATGAGATTTCATTCCATGTTTTCTCTTTAGGATGGTGCTACTCCAGCATTTCAAGAAGCTGTAGGTGATGCCATTATGCTTGCTGCTCTTACTCCACAGCATCTAATGAGAATAGGAGTTCTAGATGAATGGAAATGGGGTAATCACAATCAGCTCATCATAACCATACTGACCAAAAACTAATAAAACTCATTTCCCTTTGTGTGCATGATTTATTCTTCCAAGAATTACTCACTTAAATTGAGAATTTAAACCCTTTTTCTATCTCTTTGCCCCTTTGTATTGTTTATTTATAAATGTGTAACACATTTCCTACAGTGCATGATTTGTGAAGGTATTTCATGAAATTACTGAATCTTCTTCATATTATTTTGTTTCAATGATGCATTTTGGTGTATTTGAAGGGCATTTCTAATGAATGCCCTACTTAAGACAGTAGAATTTACTTAATGTGAAGGATTTCCGATTGAGCTCTCAGCATAGTGACTTCTTTCAGTGTAAGCAGCTTAGCCTTATTATGAAAATGCAACATTTCACTTTGCCTGAAAGAGGGTGACAGCAAAGATGACAAAAAAATTCCTTTTAATCAAAAAACTACTCTGCATACCTCAGAAGAAATCACCATCTTATGTCATTTACTTTCAATGTTTTTCAGGAAGTATGGACATTGTTCTACAAATACAGCAAGCACTTTCCAAGCTTCCTCAGCTTGCTTTTTCATTAATAGTGGATAAGTGGCGCTGGGCAGTTTTTAGCGGAAAAGTGTCTCCACAAAGCTATAATGATGCATGGTGGGATTTACGAAGACATTATCAAGGAATAGATTCACCATTAAAAAGAGAAATGGATGACTTTGATCCAGCTGCCAAATTTCATGTTTTAGGCAATACACCTTATGCCAGGTAGGCTTTGAAGATTTATAAATGATTTAAACTTTAAAACAGAATCTGAGAAAAGGGAATGAAGTGTCTCTTATCTTAATCAAACGTGTGAAGATTATACATCAGCCACAGTTATTATATTTTAATATGAATAAATAATTAGCAAATATATAGTAGGAGTGATGGTTTTAAAACCATATTTTCAGATACTTCCTTGGAGGAATCTTACAGATGCAAATTTTTGAATCTCTCTGTAATGCTGCTGTTTCCCAGGAAGATTCAGTTCAAGATATCCCCCTTCCTCCACTTCATCAATGTGACATATATGGCTCTCGAGAAGCTGGAAAAAGACTAAGGTTGGGTCTCTCAACTTCTAAATAGTGTACTTTTTCTACTTATACTTTCTACGACAATAATTCTAATTTAAGATATTGATTATGGAAATTGAAATTTTTACTTGGTACAGGAGAATGATGAAACTAGGATCAAGTCGTCCTTGGCCTGATGCAATGGAAATGGTTACTGGAAGAAGAACTTATAGCACTGCTTCACTTCTACGATATTTTGAACCACTTCATCATTGGCTTCAAGAAGTTATTAGAAGAGAAAATATTCCAGTTGGATGGGAATAAGCTTCAATCAGTATAGAAGTTGGAGGGAAAGAAAATATTTACTCATTACTCAAAATTCATTCACAAAATTTTTCCTGTTGTAAGGTTTTATAACATGAGCAGAATAATTTTCTTCCATTTAGACAATATCTGCTAAATAATAGTTGACTGATATCATATAATGGAATTTGAGGAGGAATTAATGTTGTTTTTATCAAAATATTCAATTATGTTTGATCCATACAAATAAAATAGGCAAAATAAATGTTCAACAATAAATTCTTAAGGAATTCACAAGTATTGGCAATTACTCTAAATGACATAAAATACATGTTTATTCTCACAAATAAATACTGTATTATGCAAAAGCAAAAATTGGCTAGATCCGAGGAAAATGCAACCCTTATTCCCCCCATGGATAGCCAAGTGAGTAAAAGTCTAGGGTAGAAGGTAGAGTCATGTTCAGTCTCTTATCCACTGAATAGAATATGTTGTAACAGTTATGTATATCATCATCATTATCACCTGGAAGAGTCTACTATGACAGCCCATTTGCACTTTCCTTTTTGTAAAAAGGAGTCCCAGGTTTGATTCTTGGTGTAGATCATAATATTGTTCCAGCATTTTGAAAATAATTAGGAAGCTGCTTACTGCTGAATTAATGTGTAATGGCTCAAAATCATCTACATAAGCCAACATAGCAGCAAGGATGTCAATTTTCTGATCTCACGACACTCATTGTGTATGCTTCATGGGTAGACCAAACCCATATAGGATTCCACACCATGGACTTCACTTTACTTTTTTGTCATACCTAGTAGAACTCTGGTCAACGGCTAACTTTTACTGTTGAAGTAGAGGATAAATATAATCTTCTCAATATATTTTACTTACGTAAGTCTGGCGATATGAAATTCCATTTAAAAATATAGATGAAAATAAACACAGATTTCAAGTGAGCAAAATTTATTCCCATATATAATCCAATGGAACTGTAGACATTTATTGTAAGTAATATGACAAATGCTTCACAAGCAACAAGTGGGGTTTGTGCAATTTAAATTGTTGATAAGGAAACCTCTCCTTTCTGTCCTTCTTCAGAAAATGACAACCATCTTATAAGTTTCCTATTATTTTTCTATTAATTCATAATCAACTTGAGTATAATTAATCAATTTTAAACCAGTATTAACAGCAAATCTTTAATTGGTATGGACATCAATGTTTCACTTCAAAGGGAATGAAATACATACATATATATTTCCTTCATTTGGATGAATAATAAATAAAAAAGTCAAACATGCTATTTGATGTCTTGACACAACATGTGCTTGATTAATACTGTATTTAGGTAACACTACTTCCTCTGCTCGCTGGAACACACAGAATGAAAATACAAAATAGAAAAACAGATACATTTCACTATTAATGCCCATTTTTTTATCCTGACATAAATATGACAACAGTACTGTTGACGTCAACCTCATAAACTTGTGTTTTTAATAATTTTATATTGTCATTCTTAAGGTTAGGAGCCAATCCCTTTGATTAAATGGTACCTTGGAGGCTCAGTAAATTAAATGATCAGTAGAGTTAACAAAACTCAGTTATGGTTATATGAAAAAGTTATAATGAATGATATGTCAATATATCTTTATGACTGAGAGACTTAATGAAATTCAAATAAGTCTTCATAGGATAAAAATGGAAGCAAGGTAAGTTTCCAATTTCTACTTCCAAAACATTTGATTATATTAAATGATAAGAGACTAAAAATCTAAAAATGTATAGATGATTTTGATAAGACTCTTTGACTGAACTTTTTTCTCAAACTACAGATTAATTTCTCATAAAACTGTTATTTATGTTATGTTCAATTCATATATTCACATCCATGTGGTGAACCATGTGGATATAAATTGATTTACAAGAAAGTGAGGAATCCTATGGAAAATTGAGTCTAAACCCCAGAGGGAAACAGGATTGGGGCAAACAAGGTGTTGAAATGGCAATTCCTCCAACCATGTTTTTATTTTGTTTTATATCCTGTCATAACTTTGCATCAGTATGTTGGGTGCTCTTCTAGTGTAAGGTTGTTGTGTGGTAATAAACAAGTTTCTTTTACATAAAGTGGGAGTATTAAATGCTTTAAAATGTTATAAATTTAAATCATTATTTAATTTAGCAAAGTTTGCACTAAGAAAACCTTAAAACAAGGAAAGGGTTCTGGGTCTAAGAAGAGACTTTTGAAAGGGATAAATACTCCATGCATATAACAATTACAAGCTAAGAAGCTTGGAATAGAAAAAAATGAAAAGAATTCATACACTACTGTAGCAGTGTATGAATTCTTTTCATTTTTTCATGAATTCATACACTGCAAAGCATGGTGTACGGTCATACCCCGCTGTACGGCTTTCCCCCGCTCTCCACTACGATAATGAAAAAGCTCCTGTAGTTAAAAAAATCAGTTCCAGAGTGAATTGGTGCTTGCAGTGCAATGTGTTTCCCATCCATAGCCATTTGAAAAAATCCTTTCAGGGAAAACGGAATCACGAAGAAGATGGTGAAGTTGACGATGATGGAGAACTTGATGAACCACAGCGAAAAATCATCAAGTCTCCCAAAAAGAATTCATACGTTTCAAAACCTAGAAGTGCGTATGTTAATGCGCCTGTGGTTAACGAAGCACTTGATCTAATTCGCAGTATCAACGCTAGACGTGTAGAAAAGGATGAGTATTCTCTATTCGGAGAGCAAATGGTAATAAAACTGCGCAAAATTACTTCTCCTTACGCTAAATTCACGGTTCAAAACATTATAAATAAGGTGCTATTTGAAGCAAAAATAAAGGCAAATTTGACAATTCATCTGCCATGTATCCCTATTTTCCGGCACCTGTGCCCGCTTTTAGTGTCCCCCTCTTTTACTTCAGGTTCTCCTATAACCGCATCTGGATTTACCACTTCCCCAACTACTAGTGCTCATTATGAGTCTCCTGATGTCTCCTTGGACTGCAATAATTCCGTCTAATGTGATGAAAATGATGAGTGCATGCACAACATTTTATGTTCATTATAATGTAATTATTAAATTGTTTATGTGTTGACTAACACAATAGTAACTACTATTATTATATTGACGATTATGTAAATGCTATACAACGATTATATTAAGGTAGATTTATTTTGGAAATTTTGAACTTTATTTGTTCTATAAAAATTTACGACAAATTTTAAAGTTAAACAATATTTATTTTATACCTTGACATAACCATGAAGAATTTGCACGAGAGCTTCACAGACTTCTGGCACACAGCTTGAAATGTTTTTTTTTATAACTTAAAGGTGTACATAATGAGAGAATGATAGGATTCTTCAGTGGTGAGGAAACGCAACGTCACTGCAAGATGTTCACTGGCTGGATTAGCAGGTCTGAATGAGGTATCCCTTCTAGTAATAGCCGGGATATTCAAATTCAAAAATGTTTCAAAATCACTGCTCGTCATAAGAAAGAAATTTCTGAAACCCTTATCGAATCGGTATTCTAAGCTCAAGTCATCTACATCGTCCGAAATCAAGTCTTTCATTAAATCACTCGCGCTGTATCTGTTGCGACTCTTGAGACTGGGACGGACCCAAAACCTTTTTACGTGCAGGTACACAAGAATCAATTATAACAGCAGATGCAGCCACCAGAATTGCATCGTCTTCGTCACTTACAATCATCTCGCGCGCGTTGTTGCGTCCACACTGAATGTGTAGTGTGGACGCGTGCCGATTCTATGAGGCCGATCGGCTTTGCCGCGTGGAAATGCCGATCGGCATAGTGTGGACTAGACATGGGCGCCGTTATGATTTTTGTCAGCGGCGGCGTAGGGGGAAAATGAAGCCGGCGGCGGCGGCGTAACGGCGTGAACGCTGACTGCTTAATCGTCGGCGGCGGCGCGGCGTAACCGGCAGCGTGTAAAATTTCGTTCGTATACGGCAGAAAAAAAAGGCGAATAACTCGAATATCTGAGAGTACATTATTAGACAAGACATTTCCAGAAAATAAAAAATGTATACCCGCACGCACTTATTGTATGTCGTCAGATCAAATATACAAATCGTCAAATAACGGGCAGAACCTCAGCTGATTTTTCATATGTTCTAATAAAAATATTCAAATCGATTATAATATTTTAGAACTCTGGATTAGACTTTTTTTATAAATCAAAAGATGCTTCCATTATTAGGAATAGAAGGTAATCCAGGAAAATGCAATTGTACCCTATGAAGAAAATTCTCTTATTGGAGTTAACATTTTGGTTTAATTTATATTTTATGAGACATCATTTTTCAAATTGGGCGATCTGTTTGAGAGCGCAAAATAACGGGAACTTTAAGAGAGTCGAAACCGGTCGAAGTTTAGTCGAAACCGGTCGCACAATAAAGTTACTGTGGAACCAAGACATAGTGTTCTTTTCCTTTCCTAGATAACTGGAACTTATTTATTTCTGACTGCGAGAAAGTACCAAAAAGATTTTTTTAAATTTCTATTACATAGTTACACATGCAATATATCAAGCTAAAATTTGATGGAACTTATTTTTCTGTGGACATTCTTGTTTAAGTTTTATTCAACTCAAAACTCAAGTAACTATAATGGAAAGAAAGACAATAAATAGCTTTTTCATTTATTTGAAATTAATAACTTTGTTTACTAATAACATATGATATAATAATTTATATTTCCTTTAAAACTTATGTCTAATAATTAGAAACAAGTTTCCGCAAATTCTAATGCAAAACACTGCTAATATGTGAGGAAAATTATGCGTTTAGTGATAGCCGCCTGAGTAAAGTGTACCCCGCCCTGGCAAGGCACAATTGTCAATTGAACGCCACCTTCTGGTGGGACTCATTGTACAGTGACTCCTGCCCGTTAAGTGCTTCTCGACTCCTACACAGGCACCGATCTTGCCGGCACGTGTGCAAACGGCCTAATCGTAACACGTATCGATATCACGTATAACTCAGCACCCTCTTGAAAAGCCCGAGATGTGTTCTATCAGTTCAAAGCGTATCTCTTCGAACTACTTGTCAGCATATTTTCTACTGTGGGACTTTGTTTTTAAATCCAAGCCACGCCGCGCCGTAGTTATTTCTTCGGCGGCGGCGGCGTGCCCGATATTGTCGGCGGCTGGCGTAATCGGCGCGGCGCCCATCTCTAGTGTGGACGCACCTTTACGCGTCAATATGTTTTCAATGAAAATATCATGTTTTGTTGATCTGCAGCTATGAAAGCATTTTCCTTAGGTGTAAACAGCATAGTTTTAAATAAATTTAATTAAATATTTTGTACAATTTACAGTAAATAATATTTTCAATGCTTTAAATGTTTATGCTAAAGTGTGCCTAATATTATTCCTTTGCTTAAATGAGACTCTGTGAAAATTAGTAACACCAAATTTAGGAAACTTAATAAAAACACAAAACACCACAATTTGGTTTTCAAATCAACTTATTTCAGAAAAAATAAAAACATTTTCAAACACCTCTACCTATATATATATGCATTCATAGGGGATCAAAATTCTAACCATGTTCCACAAGTGCCACTGACTTGAAATTTTTACAACGTATTGGCCATAACGTGTAACCTCTGGAAAAAAGGTCATTTTCATTCCATAATGCATTTCTTATGGAGAAAACAGAATCCTATTTTAAGTCCTTCCCGATATGATAGCGACTTCAAACTTTGCATTAAATAATATCGAGTCCCACCAAGTTATAATAGTGTTTTAGGTCCTGGGTTCGACACCAGGCGTCTCAAAACAAGAAATTGGTACAATTTTTTATTATTTTTTAAACCCTTTTCCCATTAATATAGAAACTTAAATCTTGGCGAGTGTATAAAGATCATTGATACATTTCATATGCTTGCAGTATGCAAGCCACTTTTACTCGTATGTTATACTTATTGAAAAGAGCTTGATTTCGATTAATGTTCCAAATCATTGTCACCCTATGGTAAAATGTCCAGAAATGAGCATGATGGGCTAAACACACGGATATGTGAGTACAAGCATTTCGGAATGAGATTGAGGACTTGGGTCCATTGTGATTCTAGCGTAGACATACCAATGCATAGTTACAGTTGAAAAATTGTTTTACGAGTATTAATAACTCCCTCAAATATACGCAGTTTCAACGAAAATTATTTACAGCTAAAGGGAATGAAATATCTATTATATATAGACGCTTCTCCGGATATACCTATATATATATAGGGGATCAAAATTCTAACCATGTTCCACAAGTGCCACTGTTTTGAAATTTTTACCACGTTATGGCCATGAGGTGTAACCTCCAGGAAAAATCCGACTTTGAACCTCGGTGTCATGGGTTCGATTCCAGAAGGCCCCAAAGTCGCGATTTTCCCCATCAGATTACATGGCGGGGATTTTCGAAAATTTTTTTGAGGCACTTCCCGGAAAAGGAGAGATTTGAAATTCAAGAGATCGCTAGATGCCGTGCATATCTAAAGTAAACCATAAAGACATCTACGAATATTATCCTTGGTTCGATGCTAGGTCGGGGCAAAAATCGGCCGTTTAAAATGCATTGCGGCGATTTTTAAGATTTTTTTTGAACCCTTTTCCGATGGCATAGAAACTTGAAATTCGGCATGGCGTTAGATATCATAATTATATTCCATAATCAAATTTTACATATTCCCTTATGGTCCTTGGTTCGATCCCAGAGGGCCATTTACATTCCTCAATGCATTTCTTATGGAGATTACGGAAACACATTTTAGGTACTTCCCGGAACGTTATCGACTTCAAACTTTGCATATAGAAATATTGAGTCCATACAAATCAAACATTGCATTCACACCTATCAATGTGTCCTGGGTTCGACACCAGGTGTCTCTGCAATCAGAAGTTGATCCGATTTTTAGAAATTAATTTGAAACCTTTGCCAATAATATAGAAACATCAAATATGGCATATAGATAGAGATCATAAATAACTTTCAGAAACATGTTTTAGATTTCCACGATCGTCCTTGGTTCGAGTCCCGAGAGGCATTTACTTTCGTGAAAAGTAGTACGTCGTTTGAGGCAGTTTCAGCCAATATTTCTGTTTGAATTTTCACACATAGTAAGTGATGGTGATCTTATGTTGTGCTGCTTAATAGGTTAGCCAGGAAGACCCGGGTTCGATGCCAGACGATTAAAATTGCAGCGAATTTTAAGATTATTTTCAATAATTTTTTTCTTTTTAAGACCGTCCCGAAAGGTTGCCGACATTAAATTGGTGTTGTCGATCTGCTTGCAGTATGCAAGCAACATTTTACTCGTATAAATAATAGTCTTCCAAAAATTTCTACTTAATTTTCAGAGAACTTTATTGCCGGCGATCATGATATCCAAGATGTTATCATGGTAGAAGGATCCTCCTTCCATTATGTTATCTTCGTGCCCGAGATAAATTCAAAGTAGATAACGAAGGACGTAGATACGTCTCGTTTCATGTGATATCATGCTTTAGTGATAGGGATGTAAGATTTGACGTACTACTTTCATATACAATCAATCCTTAGATTTTTACGTAAAATGCTAAAGTTTTCGGGAAGCATTGAAGAATTTAGGCTTTTGGTTGGAATATGGATATTATCTGTGACGTTACCCAGTTGTTGCTATTCGCTTACTGGTTGTCCGAGTACTTGTGATGGAATCACTTGTTTTACTAACATTGTGAATCAAAAATCGTGTCCAGATGGAACATTTTACCAGGAAAAAGTTGTCTGCGGTTGCTGTCCAGCATGCATCAAATTTCGCAGTTAGTTGACTTCTTTGGTAATGTTTCCTCCTATGGACATCATTCGAAGTCGTAAATCCTATTTTTCATGTCTTAAAAATATCGAATTCATTAACATTCCAGTTGCTCTAAAATATATGGCATTGATTCAATAAAATATTTCTGCAAATAACCTCATTTCAGTTCAGAGAGAAAACCTTTTCCATTGCTACACATGCTTTGATAAATTTATACAGTTGAGGATAATATCAATTTCCGATGTGACATCCAAACTTTGGATTCCAAAGGTAACATTTTTTTACACGTAGATTTACCCAAATGGTCCCGTTTTGACCGGGAGACTGTCTTGGTTTCAACGTATGGTCTCGGCCAAATTTTTCCGTTTTCCTAGTTTGTAATGATAAATGTAATATATGATGAATGTATTTGGAATTGAATGGAATATACAGAGATTTCAATCAGAAAAACCAATAAAACGCAAATTTTCTTTCTTTGGTGATGCTGCACACTACGCATCTAGAAAAAACATGAGAAACCATGACTACGTTTAAGAACAATTTTTATGGCAGGGTATCGATTTATTCCACTCCAAAGTTAGCGCAAAATCCAACCGCATTATAGGAAATCGCTATAGTTTTTTGGCTTGTACGTCAATTTCATAAAGATGGTGAAGATGATTGAAGTGAACTTGTGAGGTGAACTTTCCGATCAACGATAAAAATCGAATACATCGGAACGCTTAATGTGATGAAATAGGTAAGAGTCGAAAAATAACGTTAACAGGTTAAAATTTTGCCTTTCCAATGAATTTTTTCCTCCATGAAAGTACTTCGACTGTTCTTATCTCAGTGAAATGGCTTTTAGGGATTCCTATAAAAAGTTAATCCCTTCGAGACGATCCTACTACAGCAAAAATCAGGAAAGAATATAAAAGGAATTCCTTCAACCCGCTTCAGCCGCAAGTCTTGCATTATACCTACCAATGTTGACTCAGGTATTAGTACCGTTTTGGCTATTCTATTGAACAGCCCACGTAAAACAAGCGTGAGTATTTTAGAGTACCGTTTCCCAAAACTTAGCAGACTTGAGACAGCTTAGTTAACAAATAACGTGCTTTAAAGATAGTTTTTCTTGGACTAGACTACCAAGCTGTCTTCCGGCAACTTTTGAAAGAGGTTTAGGTACAGTGAATTTTTAAATAGGCATTTGATTGATTTTTAAATTTAATTGGTTGGAGTTTAATTACCTTAATATTTAATATATAATTATAATTCTCTGGATGGGCTTATATCAATATTATCTCTTTCTAGAAAAGTTTATAACCTTATCATTTTTGTGGAGAATCTGAATGACACTAATATTGTGTTATCCATACCTATGACTGAAGGCTAATGTTTACTTATGTCTGGCTCATATAGTATCAATTTTATTTAAACTATGAGTCACAATTCCCTTCAAACTATGCTTTTCTTCAGAGAATGATGTGGTTTAAGGAGAGAATTTCAAACAATAAATTTTTATACATAAAATATGCTGGTATTAGATTGAAAAAATGTGTTGCATTATAGCAGAAATATTGTTCTCTGAAAAATATAATGATTGGGGCAGTTGTCAGGGTTGGTAACAGACTTTCAGCCATCCTGAGATAGGAAGTTTCGACAGCCTCCAGTCATACTGTCTTCTTTAATGTTTATATAGGTTCACATTATTCTTGTTCATTGGCAATTATTAAACTATTAATATCTATTACATTGTATTACTAATTATGACTTGTTAAGTAATTAATTTGGCCCATGTTAAGTGCTAAGTTTAACATTTCTATGAAAAAATATCATCATCAGCCATTTTCAATCCGATGTCGAATGTAGGCTTCTCCAAGTACTTTCCAATTTTCTCTGTGCTGTGCTTCTCGTTGCCACGTTACACCTAAGTACTTGATATCTCTATTCCACCTGTCCATAGGTCTTCTTCTTGGTCTCTTCAACTCTCTTGGTATCCAGTTGAGAACTGCAGATGTCCAACGATTGTTGTTTCTTCTATCAACAAGGCTGGCCCACCTCTATTTTAGTGATCTTACCTTATCTATGATGTCACTTCAGTCATAATTCTCCACCCATTAGCATATTAAGATGGCAACAGTTATAACTTAGGAACACTATCATCCATGCCTATACTGGGATTTGAACCCGCAACTATAGTGTTGCTAGCTACCTAACACCTTCATAATGGAGGCTAATAAGTTTTGGCAGATAAACTGATGAAAAGAATGAGAATCAGATTGAATGAAAATTCAGAGAATGATTTTATACATTCTAAAATTTTCCATGAGTGTATTAAATACAAATTTTTATTTGATAAAAAATATTACTCAATGAGAGAGATGAAGTTTTATAAGTTTTTTACCTGTGTGAATGTATTAGTGTTCTAAATCTAACCTGTAATTATAATTGTGCTCTACTTTATATGATTGTTAACTGTACAGAATATAGAGAAAAACATTTTGGAGTATTTGAACCCACAACCTCATTACAGAATTGTCTTCTCAAAAGGGTTTAACCCTTTACTGTAGGCTTTGCAAGCAATAGCAAATGCTGCAATGAACTTTGTGATCTTGGATAGAGGATTTTTTTATAATTACATGTTCATGAACTATATCACTGTATTGCATTCAAAAACTTAATTTTTTCTCATACCTTCTCTTTAAGATTATTTTACCTGAATTTTAGCTTTATTTCTCCTAACTTTAAACAAACAAAATTCAGAAAGAACATAGATTGTAAGTGGAAAAGAACAGAGAAATAGGTTAACATGCATGCATTTTTTGTTTGATAGCACTGATATACAAAAAACTTTTAATGGATATCTAGGTATCCAACATGCTTACCAGGACAATTGTTTAATCATGCTGTTTCATAATTTGCAAACCCTTTGTCTCTATCACCCACCGTCCTTCAGTTATATTACATTAACCTTTCATCTTTGTTTAACATAGTATCAAGGCAAACAACTCACTAACCAAAGTTTCCCTAGAGGACTTATTTATTGTATACGATTAAATGCATGTACGCACTATGTACTTCCTTAATTTAAGGCTTGTTTATTTTTAGTTTCTTGGCTTTTGACTTGTGTTTGAACTTAGCATTTGGTAGGTTGCTGTGAAGTAACAAGCAGTAGTCAGCTAACATGGCTGCATTCCCTTGACCATTATAGCCTGACTCCATCACTAAGATGCCCTGATAAAAATCGTTCACCATGTTTGTCACTGACTGAACCTAGGTTTCCAGAGAAGAAGTCAAGATGCGAGTCTAGGAGATTAATTTGAGGAACATGTTGTAACACAGCAGTTTGCGTGAACTACTGTACTTCTTCACAACATTCACATAGTCATCAGATTTATAATTTATGAGGAAATTGACTACAACTTAAATGTCTCCCAACATCTCTTTCAGTACCACCTAGTGAGTCTTGGGAATGGCTGTCAGCAATGACCCTTTTTATATGTGGGCCTATGAACACTCCTTTCAGTTTCACATAGCTCACCTTTAGAATCTTGTTGCGCAGGTACAGAAAAGCATCTGAGTTGCTGACCGGATGCTCAACGAAACTTTTTTGAGCCACAGCTTGGTAAAAAAGGTGGCATGGTAACTTTGACACAGTCTACCAAATGTACGCAAAAGTTTTTACTTCCTGGCTACATTTCTTCTCTGATCAGCTGATTCCTATTTCTGTAGTGGTGGATTCTGTCTCTGCTGTCCAACTCATAGATGAAGCATCAGTGCTTGGTGCACTCTGTCTTCATTTCCATGAGATTACTTCAAGATCACCACAGATACATAAATTGTACTCGCCATAGCATATTTTTTTCAAAGAGCATCAGCATGGTTTCAGTAGTATCTTCTAAGTGACAGAATATCCAATTGATACTTACACATACTTGTTTTGGTTGTGCAGTAATACTGACTTCAAACTTGTCTTAGATTAAAAGTAAAAACATATGCCGTACTTCAGTGCTGTGAATGCTTCAAAAATTTAAGCAATATATTTTTATGTTCCATGAAAATTCTTTATCTCAATATTTTAGTCGCAACCTTATCTGCCGAGATGATGCCTTGAGTTATTTTGTTATGATCACTTTTCATTTTAAGAACCCTATGCACTCCACTCCTAGAATATTTCCCATATTGTACGATTTGACAAGACATGACGATCTGAAGAAACGTTACTCCTATTATGTGAGGATTTATTGTAAAGTTATTCAATTTCAAAATTATTTTGGCATAAACATAAATCATTTTCAAAGACCGGTTCCTCTTGACTTCAAGACAGGACATTTAAATGTCAAATTTAACTCTTTTCAAAAATTATGACAAAACTTTCAGCATAGATTGAAAAAAATGAAAAACAAAGCTGAAAAAATGTTTGACGAGAGGTGTTCATGCAAATTACTTTTTGGATCAAATCTTCTAAACCTGACGTGATAGAAAAAACGGTTTTCTGATTTGAAATCGGTATAACAATCACATTACATTAGAAAATATGAATACCATGCCAGATATCTACTACTTGTTTATCAGTGTAGTCTTCTGAAATTAAGTATTATATTTTTTATGAGAAATTAGATTATGGTAATTGATCACTATAATTTTAAGTTTTGATTTTATTATTTTTTTTAATAAATAAATAATTATGAATATTCAGAATTTAAATTATTTTTGTTTATTCTTTCTGAATTTTAATTTTTTGATTCTGTATCCTTAGGCGAGAATGAAATCTGTGATTCACCACCTCATGTCATTATATATACTTCTGACCTCTTGACTAAAAGTAATTCAGTAATTGAATCCAGTCTATGTGAACCAGGACTATTCTGTGATCCGAACAATCAGGTCTGTGTAGTCGATGAGGGTGAGTGAAGTTCCAATTTTTTAGAAAAGAGATTTATTGTGCCATTAACCCGTTATCTATTCATTATGCTATCAAAAATTTGATATTGTTTTCACACATATGTATTTCATTTCTAATATCCTGTATCAGACTATCAGTCCAAATTAGAATGACTGATTCAAGTTTTTTATGGAATTTATTTCAGTTGAAAGTAACTAATTCTATCCTCTGGAGTAGCATTCTCATATACTTGGTTCCATTTTTGAGCTCAGAAATGTAGGCTATTACCCATTTTACTTTGACATTATATATGTTGAATTATAGACAATGTTTAACCCCAAGTATTATAAATGTCGCTTTATTAGTTACAGCTGTTGCTTCAGTAATTTTTTAGTAAATAAATAAAGGTAGTGATAAAGATGTAATTATGGAACAAATATTAATGTATTAAGGCAGCATCCTATAACACCAACATGGTGCCATGAGGAGGCCAATTGTCATTTAGTTGCCAGACATCAATGCGGTGTCTTCTGGAAGCCTTCTGTTAGTTACCGATTACTCAACATCCGTATTGTGTGAATGACAAACCTATTTTTTTGTTGAAATCACATTGATATCAATTAGTATCTAAACCTGAAAAAATTAATAAATATGAGCTTAGTGAATCAAAAGTTGCAGTAACTTGCTAAGAAGAATACAGAATTGTGATTTAATCCAAACATGCTGGTTATTGGAGATAGTTCTGGTATATTTAACTGGATGTAGATGGAAAACTGTGCTAATGAGCATCTATTGACATCACAATTATCTCAGATCTGATTCTTATGAATGATAATTATCTATTTATAATTAGAATACAGATATAATTTTGTAAATTACTATATCACAACAAAGAGTAATCCATTATTTATTGAGAGTTAATTTTTACTTTTCATCCAGGGTCCTGTTACTCGTATTATCATCAAACGGAATTGCTAACTAGGCCTTCTTGTGATCCTGATGGAGGCTTTGCTGCTGTGCAATGCAAAGGTGATTCCATTAATGGCAGGTAAACATATTTTCATTCATAGTTTTGATAGCTTTGACAATTTTTAACTGAGAAACTAAACTTCAATGATTCTAGGTGCTTTTGCTATGCTAAGGGGGGTCGCAGGATTTTTGGGCAGGAGTGGTGGAAAGATGCGGTAAACATGACTTGTGGTGAGTACTTTGTGTATTTATTCTTTAGGTTGAGTTGTTTTATATTATAAATGCTGTTTAAGTTAAAATTCATGATGACAGTTGACTCATTTTAAAATACCTTTTAATAAAAAAAGATAACATTTTTATCTCTCTATGATCAAATTTTTATGCTGTAATCTTACCATTGCTTCTTGTTATGTTGTGGTTGTAAAAATTTAAATGTAGTATGTCGGTAATCTTTTCTTAGTTAATTTACCTGTTTCTAAAGAATATTTTTCCTTTAGCGAAAGCTTCAACTCTTCTGAAGTTTATGCGTCTTGGTTTGGAAAAGTTGACATTCTATAAAAGTGGTTATGGTTGTATTCATATGAAGTAGCATTCTTCTATTTTCTCTTTCTTCATTTAACTTTACTCTATGTATTACGAGGAAACTCTTCCATTTCATGTCTCCTTTTATAATGAATTTTTGTTAGGTATCCATTAATGATTACTCTACACTGTAAAACTATAGTCTATCATAGGCACATACTTAATAGTCAGCACCATGAGTCACTGTTGTATTCTGTATATTTCCACATACAATTCTGTCTAAAAATAAGAATACTTTTAAATAGCTCCCTACATTTTATGGAAATTAAAAAAAGTTTGCATGAAATATTTAGTAAAGGAAAAAAATGTAGTATGGCTGTCAAGGAATTAGAGATTTTAAACCTCTAATGAAATATGTACCAAAGTATTTATTTAAGTTCTTATTCTGATTAAATTACTGCTTCTTGATAGCCATGCTATAAATTTACAACAATTAAGAAAAAAACATGATTTTTAGCATAGACTTTAAAGTCCATCTATCTAAATAATAAACTTCCGAACGTCTGTGATGAGAAAATGTAGTACATAATTGTATTTTGTATCAGGAGCAACTATTCTAGGTTTCTTATATAGGTTTCTTATTCCCTAGTTCATGTTATCTCTCTATTATATTGTATTTAAAATTTCAAGAGTACAGTAAAATTGCAGCTCAGGTAAAATTTAAATGATTTCATTGTGTTATCAGGTGATGACATGAAGTTGGCTTTTTGATTATCATATTTACCTTCTTGATTTTGTAATTACTGGTTAAAATAAACATTTTATTTGTTCTAGCTTGCAGTAGAGAAGTATCTTCAATTTTAAGTAAGGGTGAGCGAACTGATGTCTCTCTCCATTGCTCCTCTAATGGAAACTATGAAGAAATTCAGTGTGATGATGGTCTTTGTTGGTGTGCTTACTCAACAACAGGATTACCCACAGCTATTGTTGTACCTGATAAAATGATTTCAATGTTACCATGCGGTAAGCAATAATAATTGGGCGAGGGCTGCTTCAGGGATGACCATACCCATTGCTTTTGGTAGCAGCAGGAAATAGAAATCTTTTGAATCCCAGAGATTTAGTACACTATTTAAAACATTCTAATAAGGGCAAATATTTAACCTATTTATTTATCACAGAGAAGAACTATTAAAGTCAATGGATACTTAATATGAAGCATGTTTTATAAGTAAGTACCTTTATGATATTAAAAACATACAAATGAACGGTTTTCATCAATTTTGTTTTAACATGAAAGCCGGTACTTTAATTTACTCTTCAACATAATTCCCACTGGTATTAAGAAATGTTTACATTCAATCCCACTGAGAGTGAAACACGCTCTGTAATTGGGTTTCTTAATGCGAAATCTGTGAAAGCGGCTGAAATTCATCTGCACATAAATGAAGTGTATCAAGAAAACATTTTAAGGAAAGGATTGGTAAAAAAATAGGTTAAACCATTTAAAGATGGCTGCACAAATGTGCTTGATGAGGAATGAAGAGGGCAACCTTCTGGCTTTACTGAAGATGGTGAAGAAGGTTGATGGAAAAGTTCAAGACATTCCTTATGATTTCATCTTTATCTGAGGAGTTTTGTCAAGTTTCAAGAAGTGTTCTTAATCAAATGTGATAGAACTCTTAAGGCTGCAGATGGAATCAAAAGCCGGTTGCACAATCAAATAGTGCCTTAAAATTAGTGGAAATTATGTCAAAAAGTTGATTTAAGTACAAGCTATTATGTAAAAACACTTGTATACTTTTGTGTTTTTAATTTCCAAATAGTACTTTCTTAGAAAACACACCTTGTATGAAGTATTTGTATGTTTCAGCTATTGTGAAAATTAATAACTAAAAAAATCTATTTACATCTGTTTACTGAAATCTGCAATGAGGATTCTAAGTCACTTGTAGCTCCTGAGCCTCTATTTTAGGTTGTATAAAGGTGTAATATTAAAGTAATTTTATGCAATTGAAATCTTCTAGGATGAAAATTATACCATTTGTACTTTGGCTCAAAAGGAATGTTTTATTTCCATAAATAGTCTTTTGTGATAAAGTTGTTAACCCATTCAAGTCCATTTTAGATGACTTAAATGTTATTTTTGAACTTTTTAATAGCTTTTACCATATACTGATGTTTTAAATGTTATAAATATTATACAGTAACTCATTACATTTGATGATTTTCACTAACCTTCACATGTTTACAATTATATTTGATTTGTTGTACTTGCTGAAGGTGTTACACAGAGGAATTTCTCTCTGAGCACTGGACTTTATTTCATTTACAGTTTGAATTGAATGCATCATACCTAGGTACATATCATTGCAAGGATTTTCATTCCTTCCTCAAGTTAGTTTCATACAGATTCATAGCTACACCGTGCTCATATAAGTTTCATCTGCACTTATAAGGTTTAACCATGGGAAAAGTTAGATTTATTCTAACATTTCTGCAAAAATTATTTTATTTTTTCAATCTTCTTGTTAAATTTTTATTGCAGAATGTGATATATCTCTATATATTTTGGATCCTATAAATTTAAAATTGAAATTAAAAAAAAATCCGTCATTTCAAATACTGCTATTTATCAGAAATCTTCCATAATTTTAATACAGCTGAAAGTAAAACCTTGGAATAAGGACTTTCTTTTAATTTTTCATACTCAAATCAACAAATACAGCTGCCCAAATTGAAGAGAATGCTCAATATTTACGGCAGTGTGAAAGCATATCTATCAGTGTCAATCACATTAAAGACATCTCAAAAAAACATGGAACAATCTTCTCCAGCGCTGCTTTGGATAGGTGTGACGCTGATGGTAGTTACGGAGCTGTACAAATCATTGAGCGACAGTAAGTCCTATAATTTTAATAAAAGGTAGTTTGCTTTTGAGCTCTTATGGGTAACAATCATATGCTTTGTGAATCCATAAACTTACATATAGCAGAATGTATGCAATGCTGGAATTGTTTTATATATTTTATGTGATCTGATTTCTACCATGGTTTTCAACTTTCAAATTTTTATATGCATACTTGAGACCCTTCATCTGTTTATTTCACTTAGTAATAAAATGGATTCTCAAAGGAAATGTAAGCCATTGCAGATAATGTTGAACTTATTAAGCTATTATATAACTTTGGAATTCAACTAGAGATTTTTTTATTGAAGTATTGGAGTTCTGTGTTTCAAATTGGAAATCCTCCAGTACTCCTAGTTCAAATAAATTATGTCAGTACTAGTAGGATTTCTCTATAAGATATGTGATTCCTGTAATGTTTGATATATGCTCTTCATCCTGATTTAATATTGTATTAAATTATCTGAAATGGAATTTCCAAAGTAAAACTCGGTTTTTAATCATGGTGACATGAAAATTAGCTGGGCTTTTTGTTTGCCTAAAAGTGTTTTTTTATCATAAATTGGAACTGTTAATAATTATACTACTTTATATTTATAGGGCACATTGTTCAACAAAGGAGAAAAAAGCTCTGGGAAGTTTTCAGGCTCCAATAAATGAAATGAATGACATGGATTGCAGTAAGTACAGAGTAACAGTAACAAATTTACTTCCTTAATATTAAGGTATGAAGTGTCAAGTAGCGTCTATTTAGATTATATGAGTTTATATTAAGGAAAAACCCCGATGTATGATGATGGATATATCACCTCCGTCGGCACTCCCTACACACGTCCTTATCAGTCCCTCAAAAGCGACCGCGCCCCCTCAACGCTCTCAACCAAACAACATCAAAATTACGCCCAGTTACCAGCCTTAAATATCTATCACATCATTTCAGAAAGCATCTCAAACAAAATTATTTTAACACACATCTATTACGTAACATCTGACATGAAGGGCATTTCAAAATATTTGAAGTTTGAAAGACATAAATGGCATTCTGACTTGTCAAAAATCAAGACTGTCAAGAGAATTTGATTAGCCTCATAAAATAGATGCATAATTCCTAATCGCCTTTACGTTACCAAAAATAAATAGGAGACAAAGGTTACAATTTCCTGTGAAAAAATGGCAGGAAATATTTGAGACTTTATCCGGGGATAAAAGCAAGAAAGACAGGGTTTATTTTGTTCGATTGATGCTCATTTGTGTATTATGTTACCCTGTTTGACTGAAATTCTAATGACCTTTGTTACTTTCACTGACTCTTGACCTGGCACACATTAAAAATACAATACATCCATTTGTCATAGTTGGTTGCTTTGGTTGTTTGGTTATTAGGAAAAAATTCTCTTTGATTTATTTCATCTGTCCCTCACACAAGATGCAGTGGAACATTTTATTGGCATCCTAAGTATTCAAGCAAAGAACGACACATGATCCACATGCTTTGAATTTTGAGAAGAAATGAAGGAGAAAAAGTCTGCCATTATCAACCTTATTGTTTTCAAAAGAGCATTGAGAATGATTTAAAAAGTAAAGACGCAAGTAAAAATAAAGATTCTGTGGCACAAGATTTTGTTATTCAAACTTAGAAAATCCTTATGAGATTGGCACCCAAAATATGTAGGGATATAAAAAATTAGGCATTATATGCTGTATTTACTTGAAAATAATGCCCCTTCGAATGTAATGCGCAACCCCAAATTTGGGCACTGGAAATTGAAAAATCATTTTCAGCCTTCAAATGTAATGGGTACCTTAAGACATGCAGTCATGCCATTTGCAGCACTGTATACATGTCTACTATACACGTATACGCTGATATATATGTTTACTTATAGGCATATATCTTTTATACAAAATGCTGGTAGTTGTCTATGCCGAAAGTGGCATGTAAGTGCACACATTGACCAATTCAAAATTGGTCATTTAAATAGTTTGATGAGCTAGCCATTTCCCTTACGATTAAAAACTACTGGCCTGCAGTTTAGTCTTTTGTGGCTCATACAGTCAAAACATCGATATTGCATTGATGGAACGCTTGACGATGGAATATAGAGCCAAGGATGTGGAACATCCAGTGTTATGGAACATGTGAATGAGTAGTATTGTGCCCAAATCTAGCATGCCATCGATTCTAATACACTCCCACATTTATGAGCTGAAAAAGCACCCAAAAGGGTGCATGTTATTTTGGAGTAAATACAGTATATCTTGAATAAGTTTTGTATAGACCTTTCTGCTTGCTTGTTAAATACCAAATAGTCTTCTTTATTGTAGTCACTCCATTGGCTATTATTGGTTTATTTCTTCTTAGTTTTTGTTTCCTAAATTTTAATTTTATTCCTGTGACATTCTACTTGGTCAAAGCTTGTTTGGTCAAGGAAAGGAATAAAATAATTTGGTAGTTTTCACAAGAAATCAACTTGGGTGAGTCATCATCAAATAAAATATTTTTATTTCGGGAGGTTTTTCATACTAGCTAAACTGCTATTATTTTCTGAACTGCCCTCATACATCCATTATCTTGCTGAATTAAAAATAAATATTTATTCAATGGTCCGAGGAGGGAGAGAAGGGGCCCTTGTGGGCAGTTGCGCCTGGGTTTTCTTTGGTGATGGATGGTTTGTCCTGTATTTCATAATTTATCTCATTCTATAAATTAAGTTGTTGCATTCATAAAGAGTTGGCATCTTAGTAGGCAGATTTAGCAATACAAGGTCTTTCTTATTCAACACTGTCACTACTGTCTTTTTTCAGATTGTGCAAGAGATGGTGAGCTGTACAAACAAAATGATCTTCTATTTTTAATGGATTGTGCTGGAAATGGAGACTATAAAGCAAATCAAGCTGCTGATACTAAACATTTTTGTGTAGATAGCGATGGGTACCCTACAACTGAACTGGGAGATGAAACTGATTGCCCTGTTTTTCCCCTTAGAAATATGATGATGGAAAATGATACTGACCTGAGCATTTTGATATAGGTAAATTATATGCTACAAATTGGCATATTTTGATATTCTTATCAAGAACCTCATGTACCTGCTTTCTGTAAGAAGCATATTTCTATAAATTCTTCCTAGTTATTGGTATCACCAATTTTGATTCAGAGTAAGTATTTGATTTAATTTAATTGTAGTATTGCACAGAAACCTTGTTTGGAAAATTTTAATAAATATTATGAATTCTTTTATATAATATCAAGACACTCTTAGAGTATTCAATATATAACATATTGAATTTGTGTTGTAATATTTCTGCTTACTTTGGTTTAACTAGACTGATTGTGGTAGTAAAAAATGTAATACCTGTAATAGTAAATTCTTTAATGTTTCCCTCTAAGTTATGTCATACTGAATCCAAGAACCTTAGGCTAACATAACACCAGATGTGCATAACATGGATTGGCTTGAGACTTTCAGGGTAGACTGTGTGCTCAAAAATAATAGATTGGTATACAAAACTTGGTTCCTCTACACCAGGGGTCTCCAAACTATGGCCCACGGGCTAAATGTGGCCTGCTAGGGCCTCTCATCAGGCCTGTGGAGACCTTTTTATCTACAGAAAAGAATCACAGACATTTACTTGTATCCTGCCAAGATCAGACACCGCTTACGTGGACATAATGTTTTTACCAGATTAAAATAGAATAATTATTATATTTAATAATATTGAATTAAATATTAAAAACAACATCTATATTTTTATTCTATTTTATTTGGACCTCGAGTGTGTTGTCGGCCCCCAAACTGCTGTTTGATAGTTAATGTGGCCCTTGGGCTGAAAAGTTTGGAGACCCCTGCTCTACACCATTGTTTATGCAAAATCTGCAAATAAAAATTGATGCTAGGCAACCTCACTGTACATATGCATTACCAAGTAGATAGTGACAACTTCTCAGTATAAACCGCAAGCATCATTGACAGACTTTTCATGTGAGAGAGGCCTCAACAGGATCTTCCCAGAAAAAGTGAGATATTGATCATACCTATCATTGGCTCAATCCTAGAGTGCAACAAATGTTTGATACTTTTTCATAAGAATGCATTGTGCGGAATTTAGGAAATGTTTTTGGAATACATTGTGGGATAATAGAGAATTGAGTATCCATAGATGTGTTTCTGTAACATAAACAGTAAATATTTCTTCCAATATGATCTTTGGTTCAACATCAGCCTGATACAAAATTCTCCCTTTCCTATATTTCTCCCCAATGCATTACAGAGAATTTTTAAAGCAGTTTTAGTATAAAAGACATTTTCTGGTTTCACTGTCTCTTGGTATGATGATTTTTGGTTGTGTTTGGTTTGGTTATGTTAAAATTGGGATCTCTGGCATAGATTATCAATAGGCCATTTCTGAAAAGAATGCAGTTTGAAACTATTTTAAGGTTGTGTATAATCTACAGAATAAAGTACCGATTGAGTTGTTCAGCCTGAATATTCAAACAGGCTGTTTGGGAGACTTTTTAGGTAAGGGAGTGTGGTTTTGTCCATCTGTGTGGCATTGTCCATGACCAATGTCATCATAGAGGAACTAACCATCCAAAGTGTTGAAATGAAGAACCTTCCATTAAAGATAACACAAGGGAAAGAGTGTAAGGGATTAGCATGTTAAGGCATTTACCTAGGAAATTCCCAAGGTGCAATGGATATGAAAAAAGCCTGACAGGACCAAGACTTGTACCCATACCTCTGAATTGCCAGTTAATTGCTTTTCATATCCTTTCCTCCAAACGAATTCCTTACCATTCAGAGACTTAAGGTACACACATTAACATAACTTATTTGCCTTAATTATACAATAATTTAAATTTAAATCCCAATAATTACTTTTAATGTAAATTCTGGTCAATATACTGAAAACTGGAGTAGTAGAGGAAATATTAATAAACAGTGTTGTACCACTTCATGCATTATGTTCTTCCATACGTTGCACTCAAGTCCAGTGAATTT
Organism: Sympetrum striolatum; assembly: GCA_947579665.1. Classification (NCBI taxonomy): domain Eukaryota; kingdom Metazoa; phylum Arthropoda; class Insecta; order Odonata; family Libellulidae; genus Sympetrum; species Sympetrum striolatum. The sequence continues at coordinate 84,362,281 of OX388342.1, forward strand.
TTCCATTTAATTTGACATAAGTAGCTCCCATGTATTTGAAAAGAATATATTTCAGAATCAGTATTACCTCAATAACTCATTTTTGGAAAATAATTTCTATACAAGAAGACCTACCAAATCATAAAGGAATATTTAAATGATCACGACACAAGATTTATAAATGTTCATATGATCACATTTATAATTATTTACAAAATTATGTAATTTATGAATTTTCATCAGTGAATAAAAGATTATTATTTGTACATTTATAGCTGATGCTAAATCAACTATTCTCCTCTTTATAACCCCAAGAATGAGTATAGAATGGCAAAAAACTTTTTATGGCAGTGATTGATGAGGGGCTCCATAGCCGGGCTTTATAACTGTTCTAAAATTGGACAACCTTGATTGATGTCTGAGTCAATGTTATTGGTATCAGTCCAGTTTATAGAATTAGCACAATTGGCCTGTCTTTATAGAATTTTTATGACCCACCATGCCAGGTCCGAATCCAAATTGGCTCAATGTAAAGGTGCAAGTGTTTGATGATGCCGAAAAGTTAGAGTAGAGCAGTAGATGAAGAAAAATGATGAATAAGTTAGAAGTAAAAAAGAAAGAGCATGTTCTTACACACCAAATTTTTTCATCATTCATTATGCCTCATATGAAGTACAAAATATTGTCCTTATGGTTACGCTGTAAATTTGTTTTCGGCCAATTTCTCCACCCATGACCATTAGGGTATCCCAAAAAAATCAAAGCCATTTTTTTAAAGGCATACCCTCTATATTTTTTCTATTTGGCCTTATAAACTTACCTAATAAATATCATTGCGATTGGATTTTGGTAAACCATGTCGAATTGATGCCAAACAATTTCTAGAAATGAAAATTTATACCAACAAGGGGGACACCAGGTTAATGGGTAATCAACTAACAGATTCGAATGAATCTTTCAGGGCAAGTTCTTTGCTTAAAAATAGTGGATAGGTGTCTGGCCGTTTAAGTCAATGGGTTTTTGTTTATAAAAAATTAGCAACTGAATATCAGAATATCAGAGTTAGGCAACCACGTCATACACATATATTGCTATATAGATCTCAAGTTAATAGGAATTTATTTTCTTCCATTTTTTTCTCTGATAACTTATCTTTTTGTGATTAAATATCATCAAGATACCTTCCAAGCATTATTTAATGTTATTTTGTATTCATTCTAATATAAATAACTTCGTACAGTGGGCTAGAATTGAAAAAAGCTGGCCAAAAATACAAGTGTGCAAGCACAAGTGGATTTTGTTTGTGCAAACTTTGATACTTTGCTTAGTTAATGCTGAATAAATTCCAAATGGAGCCATTATTATTAAGTATATTAATTTGATTCCTACAAAATTAAATTTATACAGGGGGTTGAAGTCGACCTAATTTTCTGAAAAATGCCGGTTATAGAGTTTTTGCAAAATTCTTAGTCAAAACCGCAAGCACTATTTATGGATAGGTAGCCTTTTCTGTATGAGTGCCAGCTATCAAATTGTAAATATCGACCCTAAGTATCAATGGTTTGACTTCACATAAGAATCTGCACACAGATAATACCATAGATACCTTTTAAATTTTCAAAGTTCAACTCTGTTCTTCCTTAACACGTAGTTCATTGTATGGTAAGTTAAATATATAAATATAGTAGTTGTTTCCTTAGTTTTCTGTTTAGATCATAATTTTGTTAACTGACTTTCTTTTGTTTATATTTAAGAGAAAAACATCTACAACTTCATTTCATGCAGAAGCAAGTCATTATTTGAACGTCATAATATTGATGACAGTTTTCTCCTCGAATGCCCTACTATGTGGTTAAATAATGCTTCATTTAAAGAAGCCAGAAAGAAGGTTTCAAAGCTGAGGGCAGGGAGCGATACAGCTATGAGAGCGGTTTAGTTGATGCAGGACTTTCATGGTTTAATCACGGTTGAGGAGGAACAAAAGCAATTTTATTATGTATAATATACTTACCATATTTGTAGGTTAGAGAGCATTTGATTTTACGCTTTGAGGCTTGTACTGTTGATATTGAAGCTACAATTCTTGACGCTGTATGTGCTAGCAGAGATTGTAAATTCACTTCGCAAGTCTCTTTCGAAACGGAAATCCCTTCTGGATATGGAGCAAGGCAGTACTTAAGAGAATCATTCACATCAGAGTTTAATCTTTCAATTTCAACTTGCGAATCAAAAAATTCAGCAGATGATTCTTTCGATCCAATATTGATTTGGTTTCCTTCACTTTTATAATTACTTGATGAATCACCAATCGAGTAATTTCGGAAAATTGCATTTCACAAAAGATAATCCTATGTTTCAATAAACGTCAAGTATAAGACTATTTAAAAAACGGAAATAAATAAGGATCTGTTGCTAAATTCTCCCTGTTGAATGATGAAAAGTACCCAATTCACTACTTAGATAGCAATTTTCGGCATAAAAACATTTAAGATTTCTTTCACTCTTGGTAAAAAAATATCAAATTTTCTAAAAATCTCATTTAGACGCCATTTACCCATATTTTTCTTATTTTAATAAATTACTCATACTTTATGTGATGGATCAGTTAGAGATTTCCAAATAACAGCCCCAGGGCAAACGGATCGTCGTTGCATCTCGCGGATTCTCTTGAAGCCAAAATACTGTGGCAGGATATCCGAAAACCAAAAGCACAAGAAACTAACTTTTCGCCTTCAAAGAAAGACTAAAACAGAAACTTCCAAAATATTTTCTCTTTCCTAAGAACCCCGAAGGCACGTGCCCAATAGCCCTAGCAAAGGGGCTGATGCGTACGGATGTTGGCATTGCACTAGAGTGCTGTAATCCGTACTTAACTCAGGGCCCATAAAATAAGGGCCGGCTAAATTGGAAGATGAGAAGATTGCTCCATTCTGTTAACAGTATTTTTGACCAGCATAGAAAATATAAAGTTCGCCAGAGTTATTTTACTGGTAAAAATATAATATAGACCAATGTCTCTAATGTGCCAAAATTTCTCAATTCCGCATTTATTATCTAAAGTAATGGTCTCAAACTCATATCTTTAAGTGTATTAAAATAAGTTTTTAATATGGTTTGCCAGAATTAAACATAAAAGAAGCAAAACTTTCGACTCAACCTAACGAAAAAGACACCGAAGCCGGATTTGGGTATTCTACGGCTTCCAGCCGGACCGCGCAGCGCTTAGGAAAAGTCCACCGAAATCACAGGGTAGCAGGTGAAATGAAACAGTCTCTTTAGATTCCATATCTAGAAGCCTTGTAAATTGAAGTGGTATAAGAGACTTGATAGTCCATCGCTGTTTACCTAGTTGATTTCCTTACTTTATCTCGAAATTTGTCCGTAAAAGGTGCCCGCCATTTTGTTGCTTTAAATAGCCAAAGAACCATCTTAGAGCATGAAACATCCAGCGAATTGAAAGACAAAAAGTAATGCTAGATTACTGCTGTGTTGTTTTTTCCAACAGCTTCTCTCAAAAGCAACTATATATCAACGAACTTGAACGTATTTCCGAAAAATCCGAAACTTCCCGTTCTCGTGAACATTTCTCAAGTTTGACGCCCTGTATCTATTTGACGCCTGAAAAGTTTAAAAAACGACGAGTGGGAACATAAAATTCAATAATTTTGCAATAATTATGCCAAGTTTCAATAACCGCACTCAAGAAAACCATTTTTAGCCCCTTGTCCAGGTTTTTTCGATTCTAGCCCACTGTGCATCGTCTCCCCAGACGCGTTCACTCCCGATACCATCTCCCCCGACGCCCTCACCTCGACGTCGTCCCCCCGAACGACCTTCTACAACGCCGCACGATTTTACTTTTATTTATTTATGCCGGTATCAGGTGAGGCCTACTGGCCCATTTCTTACCCCAGAGATCCCTCTTTTGTTTAAAGATATTTTACAAGAATAATTACAAGATAAATACCCAAATAATTAAATTATATAACCTAAATAACATAAATAAATACTGAATAGATAGATAAAAATTACGAATTCAATAAATAGTTGTTTAAGGTGCATCACCACGAGTCACATGGAAGATTAAAGGTTTAAAAAGGTTAAAATAGTATGAATAGATATTGGTTCACTGAATTTTTCAATAGATGATTCAATAAATAGTTGAGAATAACATTATATGATTGGCATGCGCACTTCACAGATTTACTTCACATCATAAGTCACGGATTTTATTTCTCAAGGACGTGTTTACATTGGAACCTCGAGATACAAGTGTAATTCGTTCCAGTATTGAGCTCGTATAGCGAATTTCTCTTATCAAAAAACAAACTTCCCCATTGAAAATAATGGAAATCCAGTTAATCTGTTTCGCACCCCCAAAAATATCAACATAAAAATCCATTTTCTTAATAGATAACATAACCGTAGTTGACCTTTATGAAGAGACTGACTGAGACTGGCGATAGGGATGTGGTGAAGACGAAACGGGTTACTGTGGGGAAGGAGAGTCCCCCTCAGGAAGGCTCTCTCTTCTTGGGAATTTTATCCTACTGAAAATAGGTTCTAGGTCATAATCACTTATATTTCTTTTAGTTGCAGCATAGAGTAACTATACCCAAAAATATGGCAAAATTCAATCAGTAGGCATAACGAAGCATTCTACCTGCAAGGAAACAATAGCGGGCCTCGCCGTGTGATTAATTTCGTTTACCTTATGTTAATAATGAACTTGGATATTTCGTATTTGCATATAAATTAAATTCGCTATTTTCTTAGAAACTTTCTCGCTGGGTTTTCCCTAGAGCGAATAAGACGAAAAATAGCTGGCGACTACTTTCTTCACTGCATTTTACCAAATATTTTCGACCTCCTCATTTATTTCTATTAAATATTAACCTCGAAAACGTTTTTCTGCCAAATTAAAAACACGAGCGTGGAGAAAATGAATTGAAGCAGAATTTGATGTAAAAAAATCCATGTTTCTTCAATAAGAGAACCGAAGGAACTCGTTCAAACAAAACCGGAAAAAAATCAAGAATTTCTCTGAAATGTTACATTTTTGTTTTTTTTTTTACTGCGATGATGGTAGTAATTAACCCTTAAAAAATCGTTCTGCTATGTCCAGCATTACTTCCACTCCATACTGACAAAGTTTTAAACGATTTTGACAAACTTCGTATTTTCATGCGAATGTTGCAACATAGCAAAATTTTACTTTAAGATTTGATTCGGGAGGCGGGACTCCACCTTTATTCCTATTGGCTCACATGGAAAGAGAGAGAGAGAAAATGCGATTGTTGCTCTCTCTCTCTAACCCGCAAACATTCAGTGAACAGACTATAGGTATAATTTTCTGGTCTTTGTCCTTTCACTTTGTCAGTGTAAAGGTTACACCTTAATGTATCTTTTCCAAAATCATGTAAATTTTGCAAATAAAATTAAACTCATTATCATAAAAGTTTCCTAAGTTTGCAATATGTCCACTTTACCCTGGGTAAAGTGGTACCCTATTATAATTATTTTAAATTTCCCCATAATATTCTTTTCTGGTCAGCATTTCTTCATTTAAGACATAACGAATAAATTATATATGACTAAATATAAGCACCAAAGCGCAATAGCATTATTTGTCACCAGAATAATAGGATTTAATAAAATACAAATCGATGAGGGGAGAATAAAAATCTTATGCACGGTAGTTTTCTATTCTTCCTTCATCATGAAGAGCTACCACAAAGTAGAGGCCGAAACAGTGGATTTTGGAAAATACATATTTAACAAAACTTTTTATTATTCCAAGAAGTTGTTCACATTTCTACAGTTTATTTATTATTTTATGGTGATTTATAAGCAAAGTCACAGATAAACTTATCACGAAAATCATCATCAACTCTTGCAAACTAATCACGAGCCACTAGACCCCTGTAAAACGTGGGGGACCACTTTACTCCATGTGTAATTGAAATTTAAAACCGTTAAAAAGAACGTAAAATAACAATGCAAGCGGAGAAAAACATACTAAAGATTTTAAAACGATCTTGGCTCTACTAAAGAAAAATTTTCAAATTAAGTACTGTTTGTATTAGTAGAGAAATCAAAGGTATAAAAACGTACTTACCTTAGATCAATTATCTCGGAGCTCAACTCTCGGAATCTCAATGGCAATACTGCGAGAACATAATATTAAGCCACTCCTAACAGAGGCTACAACTCAACTGACTTGATGGTGCAGAAGTAGTAAGTAGCCTACAGGATAGATTGAAACACTAACAAGGGAGAAAAACGTAGGGTACCACTTTACCCCGGTGGACCGCTTTAGACGGGTCTCCCCTATATTATTCACCAAAAACAAAACGTAGTCAATGACACACATACGCGTTAATTCCAGTATTAAAATCCTTAATCGCATTAGTGGAGTTTCCACAAAGCAAAACAATGAGTTAAAACGCAATATTATCTATATACTCGAAGAGTAAAATTTGGGTGCGTCTTAAATTAGAGAATCACCATGTTTCGCCACTACACCCGATTTTACAAATAAAAATTTTACTAACTACACTCAATAATGTTACATAAATAAAAATTCTAAGGGGGTCGGTTTTGCCCTTATCCCGTACTTATTTATGGTGGGAGTAAATTGATCTTGTTGTCAACCTTAGATCAATATTTTCTACCATAAAAATATTAGTTATTAGTTCTCAGAATTAAAACTTTTATAGTAAAACAAGAGAAGATTTCTCAATGTGGAAGGAGTTCTATTCAAGGAACAATATTGTTTTATGTTAAAAATAATGATAAAAGTCACTGGATATATTTTTTGACAGTTTTAAAGGAGAGCCAGTATTATCAGCAACGTGGATGGAGTTGATTACTTAAAAGGAATTTGCTTTGTATCCTATAAAACGTGTTATCTCAATTTAATCCCCTCGTAAGCCATCGTATCGCGATAAGAATGATAGAAAGAAAAATTCGAATTCGAGGGAATGAAGTTGGATCTGGAATCAAGCGTTGAGAAGAAGCTTGCGAGCTTTTTCAGGCATTGCAAGAATAGTTCAGGGGCGGATCCAGGCACTAGGCATCAAGGCACTTGCCTAGGGGCCTCCACCACTTGAGAATTTTTTTTTAATAATACGTATTTGTTCTCATGTATAAAAACACAAGCTAGAGTTTCCCCAGTATAGCAAAAAATGCGGCCGTAATTGCCATTTCAAATTTCGTGTGTACCGGAAAAATCTGCCTTACCGACCGCTGTTGGTATTACCTATTCTTATCATCCCCTCAGGGGGGATTCCCCTGAGTTCAGCAATCGTAATTCTCTACTGCTGTTTATGTCCGGTAAACGATTGGGACCTGGAACTGGAATAGAAAGAACAGAGGGAAAATAGTACAAGTTTTATTTTTGTGAAAGAAGTAGCATTGTTTAGTCTTCAGAACTTTGTGCACTTCAATATTTCGACTATTGCAGTATTTGTATTTGTACCTTCTCAAAAAAGTAAGTTTCCCATGTTTTTTTTGCAACAACCGTGTTCAATATATTGATATTAATATTCCGGATTCTTTGTACTTGCAATTTCAGCATTACCAAATGAGTGATCGAAAAAACGATCGGCACAAAACGCCGAGAACCTTTGATTCCGGAGCAGAAAAGTTATGTTACAGCAAGTATAAAATGTATATACTGAATTTGTATGTAATTCCATGACAATTTATAATAAATAGGAAATGTTGGATTTCTCCGCCTTTAAGTGGGGCCTCCACCAGTTATTTGCCTGTGGGCCCTCGCACCCCTTGATCCGCCCCTGGAATAGTTATTAATAGTTTTGAAAAAAGATATGTTATTTTGTCGAACTTGAAATGATTTGTACTTTCGGAAATGATCTTACGATAGAATGACCCAAAGTTAACGGAATATATTTTGAATAAAACTTTATTCAGGTAAGAAACATTTTTGTGGAGGAGCTTTCGTAAGAGGAGATCCCATCCATTTCGGAGAAGGGAAAAATTCATTGCAGAATCAAGAGTTCGATATATATGGGAGCATATCGCTGGTTTGCAGAGAATATTAATTTTTTGCTTCAAACGTATAGCCTATACAGAATGAGACGTAAAAATTTGTTGCTTACAAAGTGATTTCCCTTTTTCGTATCACTAAGTGCGGTATTAATGTGTAAAACAAGCGTAAAACAACTTTACTCCTTTATCCTGATAAAGATTATTTTTAAAATGAGTAATCGCAGGACCTGTCATTCATTGCGCAGTTTTGCCTTGCATTGGACAACGTAAGTTACTTAGAATTACCACCAAAGATTAACTATTTCTGAAACTTGTCTCCAACATCACCCTACGTTGACTAGATCTTTCAGTCTAAAGCTGTGCGTTGAATATCTAGCCTTAATATTTTTGTACAATTATTCATCTAATTTTAGATGTAAGCATGGTAAAGATAAGTTCAGATTATGTGATCAAGCATGTTTAAGCCAACTTTAAATAAAAATGCTCGAATGAAAACCGTCGCAAGGTTTCACTGTACACCCATTGCATTGTACTCCAAACCGATTTGGAGTAAAATATTTATTTCAGACCCTTAGTACATAAGTTGTCAAAGTTTCACCGTAAATTGAAAATGTGTACGAGTCGTAAATGGCGCAACAACCCTATCTAGACTCACCTCAAGTGAACGTCATCTACAGTGTACGTGGTCAGCAAATCGACTCCCTGAATCACGCCGAATAACTCAGTCTCTCTATTGCTTCTCTATGATGTGGTATACGATGGAGTGCTGAACAATCTGGCACCCACTGAAGTCTAACGAAGGACGGCTCTCATCGAAATCAACCGTCTCCTCCACTTGACTATCAGCGAGCTATCTATTCATTCGTTTTAGTTCCCCAAAATGATGTGAAAAATAATAATTGTATGTATGTTCTTATGAATAAAAAGATCTGCTTTACTTTCCATTCAATCCTAAAATCCGACCTTAGGATAGAATCATCGTCGATTGATTTATATTTTGATTTTTGACTCGGTGATGGTTTCAAATCTGAAATTCTGACTTGGTTTAGCCGGAAGATGTTTCACGCCTGATAGAATGACAAATTAATACAGTGGATCAGCTTATTTTATTCTATTAATAGCGTAAATCAAGGGTTAGGAACCTCAACGCCGGAAGGCCGCAAGTATGTACCATTCGGCCATGTACCATTATTTGAATGCGATTATTTCGTTAGGAAGCCAAGAAAATGCCGCAATGAACGTCCGGAAGGACCGCATGTGACCTATGGACTATCTACCTTCGGGTTAAATATGTAATCCTTTCTAGGTGTAGGGTACATTAACTATATTCTTAATAACTTCTATGAATGAATTCAGATGGATTCGTATAGTTTTTCTCTTAATTTGTCTCCTTCTTAGCTGCTCTTTTTCATTGAAAAAATTGATCCACTTAACTAGACTACTTCTGAGTTTACGTTCGCGCAAGACTTTCACACCTATGGAGCCTTTATGATAACGGAAAACCTCAAGTGGATGAAGAGATAAGGTGAGAAAGACATATCAAGACGATTCACTGAGCGGATTGCCAATGTGTGACTTAATCGTTTAAGCCGAAACGTTACAAGCTTATCCTGATAATGTGAAAAAATCCGTCTTACGCTATCTGCAAAGACTCAGAATCTTAAGGCAATCGTTCCTCGTAGCATAACTATATCAGCAACGATGGCAATCCAACATCACAAGAACAATCACGCTATAAACATTTGCTGTGCAGTGTTAGTTGTGGTGGCAGCGTCTATTTTGAATACGCCAAAAGGGTGCTACTCCACGTTAACAGAAATATCTTGTGATATCCACGATGACCAGTGGCAGTGCTTGAGTAATTTGCAGAACCAGTCATCGTGTCCTGAAGGAACCATATTTCAGGAGAAAATGACAGTGAACCAATGCTGTCCAGGTTGCGTCAAATTTTTAAGTATGTGGAATTTATTATTGCCTTTCCGCCTTGAATAAGCGTCATTATCTTGGAGTTGGCTCGATATGATTGCTAGTTTAATGCAAAATTTTCACTCGGTATTGCATCTTCCTATCTCGCCTAATGCAGGAAGTAGTCCTGAGTGTAGTGAACCGGAGAGGCAATCGTTCAAGAATGCCATTTTCTAGACAGTGTTCCTTAATCCTTCAATTACGTGGTTCACAAATATCGTTCATCTGAAAATGATCGTGATTTAAAAATAAAGAAGCGACTAATCGTTCTTTTATTTCCGTGTCACATTTTAAAAATAGATTATCTATTGTTTTCTTAGGAGTTACAATCTATTTGTCTCGAGTCCAGTGAGTTCCAATCAGTATGGTATTTATCAATTTCTATTTTCCTGTTGAGAATCAATGGGCAGTTCAGCTAGTTAAATAATTATGTGAAGTGCCTGACTTATCTGTCTTCCGTGGTTTGTATTGCTCATATCTTAATGAGCATCCGTTGAAAATGTTGTGGTGGATTTTTAAAAGGCCTTCGACAGCTCAGGTCGTTCCTCACGAATAGGTTTGAAACCGGTAACGAGCTACCCATTTGACTATCCCAGAGGCTATGTTGAGAAAAAAACTATATTGCTAAACATTTGATGGAAACATAAATTGAGCGTCTAACGGATAAATATTCACTATGAAATTATAATGATTTATATTCAAACTTGATATTAAAATTTTAGTTGCTAATCAGAATTGATCAATAGCTTTATTAAATGTCACCCTCCAACACTCCTCCACCTTTTTTTCTGAACCAAGGAACGAAGCTTACAGTTATATAAGCAAATATTTAATAAGCTTCATATGCTCTTTCCTAATTGCATACTTCTTTAGATTCACATCTAAACTTTTCAAATAATTTCAGCTACAAGAGAGGAAATCTTACATTTAGACCGGATGTGTCCAACCCGCGGGCCACATGCGGCCCTAGAAGCCCATTCATGCGGCCCGCATCGCGTAACCTGGAAATAAATGAACGTTGCAACATCACTCGGGTTCAGTGTTCACATAAAAAAATTTGTTCTTTTGTTTGAAAAATAAACGTTGTTTTATTTCGCTCATTTGTATTTGTGTAATATCGCGAATAAATTATATTTTCTACACTCTCCACATTGTAGAAGCAGTGCAAAAGCTGTTTCTTTAGTTTTGTTAATATAAAAGATGGAAAATCAAGGATTCCTTGCGCGCCTGAGAAAATTTGTAATGCGGCGCTCGGCCACTAAAAGGTAGGACACCCCTGAATTTTAGATCTTGTATTCGTAAGCGTTTCAACTGAATATTTTAATTTGCATAATAGAGAGTAATTTGTGGTTCAGAGAGAAATTTCTTATATAAGAAATCCAAAAAAAGTGAATTCGCGCGATTCTTTAAAAGTTTTGGTTACCACTTTGTTTATTAAAGGCAAGTTCTTCAATTTTATTAAAATTGCTTATATTTTCATTCTCTTATAGAAATGCCCGCGTTGTCTAGCACTCATTGTGGAGTGTCGTATTTTTTCCCATTAGCCAGATATCTGCCCTCCTACGTTAGTTTTAATTCGCCCACCTTGCTTGAACACCGTAAAATGTTTAGTTATGTAAAGTGTGCATAAAAACCTGTTCTCACAATCGTTTGTTAAGGTCTCTGCTATTTCACATGAAAAAGAAACTATCCGCTGTAGGATATTTGTTTAAAAAAGTAATTGTAAATTTGATGCCTTAATGTTTCACGCGTTCGGGCTTCAGAGGAGGTACTTGATGTTTGGAAAGTAAGATATTTTACTACTCTATATGTCCAATACCGCGAATGCCCTACTGGGGGTCAGACTTCCATAATCTTTTGCTCGTACATGTGTATCAGTCTTAATCGCTGATATCATGAATACCAACATTTTCCTCGTCAATCAAAATACACTTTCCAGTAAGGAAAAAGTTCTAAATTTTTACCAACGTATGGCAACATACCGTGGTAGCACAAATTAAGTATATACGGGAAGCTAACAGGAAAAGAGTGGCATCGGTCTACATAAGTATAGTAAATAGAGCAAACTTTCAGCAGGCTACTATCGGAATAAAGATATCGTTTTTTGGAGGGTCTCAGGATAAAAAAGGCAAGGTTCCTCTCTGGTGAAGAACCAACGGTAGTTAGAAATACATTGGGCTCGGTCGCTTTATTTCTTAAGTGGTAAAAGTTCCACTATTCTATTAAAAAGAAGTATTAGATTTGAATTTTTGTGAGCCAGATGAAAGAGGGAAAAACACGAAGTTCTCAAAACGGTAGAGACAAAGAACGAATGTTTATTGTAATTAATTATCTATGATCTCCATAAGATGATCTTATCTCTCATTCAAAACACATAAATAAGAACTTCGATATTGACTAGTACTACTTGTAGCAAAGGTATGGAAAGCCTTTAATGCTAGTACGAACATATCGGATATCTCATCGAATCATACCTTACCTATTGTTAAATAAGAAAATATCTCCCTATTTTGTAATAACTTCCATTCGTCATTTATATTTAATGCGTTTTAGGTAAAGCGTATATCCTCACTATGATTCGAATCGAAATTAATGACAAGCAAAAGGTAGTATTGAATTCACAGAAAGGGAAACCTTAGTTGACGAAAGGTGATAAGTGTTAAGGAATTTTATGATAAAAAAAACTCTTATAGATCGTTATTATCAAAGTGGTTCCATTCATTATATACAGCGTATTTCTTCTATGCCAACATTTAATGGAATACGTTAACCCCAAAGAGAAAAAACGCCTGCTTAGAAGATCGAACATTGGAACTGCATTCAATTGGGTCGTTGCATATTGATTGGCATGAAAAATCTTATTTATATTGTACTGCACGCGAAACTTCTTTCCGCTTTCAGCATTAGAGCTCACAAGAGGCGTCATTCGACAAACCGATTTTAATGAAATTTTGGGAGGGCTTTCGTTTCGTGATAATATTAGATAGGGTAAGGGGATATCCTGCGATGTCGCCCCATCTCCGAAAAATTGAAATTTAAGAAATTTAATATATCTTGAAGTGTCATGATTTGTTACGGCATGGATATCGAAGTAGCGTGGCTACACTGGTAAAGCGCTGGCCTGCTATCTTTATTATAGTATTCTTTTGTAAGCTTTTCGAATCCAAATGACGGAAATCTTATTTTACTTCTCTGATAATTTTTTCTCATTTCCCGTGATAATGCTTTTCTTTCATACAATAAAATATAAAAATATTTTCCCGGTGAAAGCAAGGCAGTTTATTGTAAATAATATTTTGCAAAATTCGAGCGAAGGGAATGGCCTGATAGGATGGGAAGAGAAAATAAAACGTTAAATACAAAATGAAATGTTTTGTTAATCGGTAGCATTTACTCGTTGAAAATAAGGCTGACAATCATAGGGATGGTAATTGTCATATAAGCTGGCGAAACAAACATACAAGTGAAAACAAAAAAATGCATGTACGAATCACAAACTACGCGTTGTGTCAGAAATATATTACAGTGAGAGTAACATATATGTAACATGATTATTGTTTCGTCATGTTTGACGGGGAAGTATACGTATCGTTATTCTTGATTCCGAGTGTATTTCATAATCCTGGTAGAATTCGCGAGGGATTGCTCCAGAATCGAATTAATAGTTCAAATATGATAATGCTTACTCATTTATCATTAAAATTATTTAATTAAGTATTATTATAATCCAAATTTATCCTGTTCGACTTTCGCGAATAATATCTCAGTGTCAAGTAAATAGGGTATATAATGTATTCATTAAATTACTAATGCTTTACATTTCATACGTTTTGGTTTATAAGAATCTCATGGATTCAATGATGCTTATACATTTAAATTATACATATTTATTTAAAAAGTGAGATTTAAACTTGCCATACTTGAAGGGGGAGTACGCTTAGTAATAGAAACAAGATACTGGACCAGGAATGAATCATGTTGAAGAAATTGAATTGCTAAAAATGAATCATATGGAGGCGATTGAAGTTGGGCGAGGATATGCAAGTTGTGTTTTTCAGAAACTTCGGGTAGCGAGTGAGATATATTTTTAAGCTTTCTATTGGAGAATTTTTCATATTGGAGAGAAACCAGACTTTTATGATTGTTAATGATGTCTGGACATGAGCGAGGAGGATTGTGAGGCTTCCGACGAGCACCACTCCTTAATATCGGCTACCTGCAGAAACCCCCAGAAAACTATCACTAACCATTCCCTCCACCCAGATATAGGATCAGGAACATTATCTCCGTTTAGCAGCATATATTTTAGTTGGAACTGTTGTTTCTTGCGATATTGATTCACTTAAATGCAATCATAATTTTGTAATGGGTTTTAATGGTATTGCTCAAGATAGCGCCGATGTACGCACTTAACCACTTCATCCAGACTAATTAAATTTTCTAATTGTTTCAATTGACATTGGGAAGAATGTTAGTCTATCAGCATCATAGATATGTAAGTGCGTAAATGAGTATCATGTGTCGTATTGTTATCTTCCTAGGTATTCCTCCGCCTTTGCTATAGGCAATGTATAATCAAGGGTAAGGAAGAATTCCAACGATAACATCAAGATTTCCCTCGCAAAAATCACCGGTTGATATTTTTAGCGGAAAATGCGAGCCTTCTGATTCTTACATAGGAATTTCTGAATTCTCTGTATCATGTGATAAACTACCAGGAAGTAAATATTCATTTTCATAATTATTTGTTCAATAAAATGTATTCACACATGCATTTTGTAAGCGGGATAAAAGTAAAGATTTAAAACAATCACTGGGATCTCAACAATTTAACAAATCAATTGTAAATTTAAACATGCTAATTTTTCTTAATTTAAAGATTTTGTAAGTAATTTACTAGCGAATATTTAAATTATTTGCATCTTTGTCAAAATATTACGGTTTGTAATATTTTGGAAAGGAATAATAATTATGGAACATTTTTAATCTTTTTTTTTTTCGGAAATATCTTCTCCCTGGCTCTAGCTGAATGATAACAGCAGGAAGAGACCAAAAATATTTTTTTAACGGGAGCTGAAAACGTTTTTATGAATGTGTGGTTGATTAGATCATGGCTATATCTTTTTAAGTTTAATACGATTGAGTTATAAACTTGGTAAACGAGTTGAAAATAATTTATCAAATGTGCCTAAGATATATTTCTGACTACTTTTCCGCACATTTTGTAAATTTTAAAACTGCTTTATCAGGAAATGAAATGCACTCCTGTCAAAGTTTATGATAAATTCAGATTTCCATTCAGTTTAGGGTA
The DNA here is from genome assembly GCA_947579665.1 of Sympetrum striolatum. NCBI lineage: Eukaryota > Metazoa > Arthropoda > Insecta > Odonata > Libellulidae > Sympetrum > Sympetrum striolatum. The sequence goes on from OX388342.1 coordinate 84,377,549, forward strand.
TAGTATGTACATTGTTTGGTTCATCCTAAGAAAGTAAAAATGGAAAAGTTTTATATTATAACTCAACTGAGACAGCAGTTTATATTACTCAGAAGATACAATTTTCATTGTTGTCCTGAAATTCTTGTCATTATCCCATTGGAGAAAAAATGATTCTGCTGATCAAAAACCTACTGAAGAAAAACCTTTGTCCAATAAGGATCTAACATTAGGATATTAGTTTATTAATTAGATTCACAACACAAAGGTATTACATTACACTGTGGAAGCTCATGATATTAGAATAGAAAAATGCTTCCGATAAAAATTTAATATTTAAGAGGAAAATGCTTTCAAACTCTCACTGATCCATCTAATTGGTATTTTCATCTCAAATTAAACTGATAGTGCAATAACTGAAATTTTTCAAATCTACAGATGATAGGCGTACTGGATGTAGATGATAGTCCCACTATCAATTATAGGAAGTTTAATATATAAGTAAATCATATAACCAAAAGCCAAATCATGAATAAGGAAGATTGTTTCTGTCAACAGAATACTCATTCCATTTTTCAAATATTTTTTATGATAGAAGATACCTAATTGATTTTAAGACTGTATTAAAATAGACATGGTTAAGCTTGAATTCATGGAAGATTATGTCGAACAAATCGGAATGCATTATGCATTCAGCTAAATTTATTTTGGCAGTGTAGTAATATATCATCAGTAATTTTACATGATTTAAACTATATTGAAAGTTGAATATCCTCCATTGGTTATCCTTTTTTCTTTTCAGATATTTCAGTAACACTAAGCCTTTTACTCCCAACAATTATTTTCAAACTCAATTGTTAAAATAAATAATTTTCCCTCAGTCAATAAGCAAAAAATTAATTTACCTCTTTATGGTTCAAATTACTTTAATAATTTTGACTAACAACTTTCTTCCAGCTGTTAATGATAGTTGTGAGGCTCCAGGTGACAATTTTGATGCCTCCATCACTCTGTTCATTCAAAAGGATGAAATTTTTGAATCTAAGCAATGTGCTCCAGGATTATCTTGCAAAACGGATGATGTAACAGGTACATCTTCCTGTCAACCAGTTAGTGGTGAGTAATTCACATAACTATCATAACCTACTGAGTACTATGGCCTTGAAACATCCATGTTAGTTGTCTTACTCATTTCCCATTAATCCTTACCTTCTACTCTCTTTTGTTTTGTTTTTTATGCTTCCAGTTTAAAGAAGTGCCCAAACATAAAGTAAGTTTGATTTTAGGGATATGGTGATATGATCATCAGTTGTTAGCTAAGAAATCCTAAAGGGCTTATTTTAGTACAGACTCTTATGATTTATTTCCACCATTTAACCTTTCTCACTTCACAATCTAATGAAATACCATGAAGGATAATAAAAATAACTAAGATCTCTCTTCCAATAAAATTATTCCATTCATCCATAAAAAATATTCTCATGTATTTGTCTGTCTGTAAAGTATTCAGCACCAAGGCCAGTTGGTGCCTTTCCCCTTTCCAACATAAGCTACTATGATCTTGCGAGGAGGAATGAGGTTTACTAGGCAGGATGAGGAGTGAGATAGTTTTCCCTTACTTTCCTCACATATAATAGTATAAGGTAGATGATATATTTTCATTGAATCAAATAATATATTTACTTTTAATATAGTAAACAACTAGTTGCCCCATGCAAAACGTTTGCACAAATGGTCAATGGAATGCATTCAAATTGATTAAAAGAAAGTGGTACAAATATGTTTTTAATGTGGTAATAAATAAAGGCATATAAATTTTCATACAATGTTAAACAAAAAATTGGTATCAAATAGTAAGAGTAAATATTACATGTATAGAAATATCAGTCTTATAAAGCATCCTTAAACACAAAATTGGGGGTGATGATGCCGGTCTGAGTAAATTTTTGAATGCAAGTATAAACGCAATACCAGATATCTCTGAAGAATCGTGCTCTTAAAAATGCCAGGTACAACTTCCTGTGTGAATAAACTGGTTCTTGTAAATACAGTCCAGCCCTTTGAACTTCACTTATGTGTACTTCATTTATGGTCATAACAAATGCAACTTTGAAAGAGAATTGTTTTCCGTCTGAACGAGATCTTCTCTAGTCCCACCTAGGCCGCATTGAAAAATTATAGATATCCATATCATCACAGGAGCAAAAGAGAGCTTCCCAGCTAGACTGTGGTGTAGCGATATAGTCAAAGGGGAGATCACAAATTAAAATTTAACTCTGTTTTATGACCAAATGGTCCTCTGGTCTATTTTTACATTAAGCAGGAAACTTACTATTTAAAATGGTGTGTCATTTATATGTTTTGATGGAGTGTGAAGGGGGAAAAGTGCTGGTCACCGAAGACGAATTTGAAAATAATTTATAAAGATTGATGTTATCATAATAATATTTTAAATACATATATACAGGAAAATTAACTATGTCAAATTGGGTGAGAATAAGAAAATTTTCTGATGTAAACAAAGATAGGTTTTCAGAATTTCCTAAATTTTCAACCAATTGGAAACTAATTCCCAAGAAATCTGGGAATTCCCAAAATAGTATTTTGGGGTATGGCATATGGTGGTTTAAGAGAACATATTATAATACCATTTACAGTGTTTTAATGCATTAGAAAAAGGATTTTGGATAGATTAATAGTTTGATAATTTTTATTTATTTTATCAATTTTAAGTCAATTTGCTCATCTGAAATTTACCATTTTAATCTCTCCAGTCCTTGATAATGAACTGTATTCAGTGAAAGGAAGGAAGGAAAACTTAATAGTTTACCTTATCATAAACAACAATACCTTTAAGAATAAGTGGTAACCTATGGTTTTTCCCTGTCAGAACTGTAGTTTCCTCTAAGCCTTTATTCTAACCCAAAATTTCTAATCTAATCAGTCAGAGTATTAGCATTGCTCCCATTCAATCAAATGCTATGGTCCGCCTATTTAAAATTTCATTGAAATGTTATTTGCTGATATAATTCTCTTTAAGGGCCAAAAATATGATACGTATGATGAGAATCATTACAAATTAAAACATCTTTTGCACCTTCAGAAAACTGATGCTTAGAAATTTTAATTTAGGGAAAAACATTTTTATTGAAAAGTTGTAAGATGTTGCCATAATAGCATGAACACAACTACTTTTCATAAAATTCGAATAATTTTAATGGTATAATTTTATTAATAAAGGGGAGTGCTTATCATACTATTACGAAGAGGATGCTATCAGGAAGCCATTTTGCAATTCTGATGGATCTTATTCTGCTGTTCAGTGCAAGGGAGACTTTGTTTCTGGAAGGTATGCATTATTTATCATGCAAATTGAGTATATTATAAGAAAAATTAGCATGATTATTAAATTTTAGCTCTTGCCTGAGTAATTGAAATTCAAGACCTAAATTCTCATTCGTAGGAAAATAAAAAAATAGACTGATTATTGTAGAAGAATTACTAAAATTTATTTCAGTGGCACTTATGAGATGATTACTTATTTGACTTTTAATCATATTAATAGTACCCATTGGTACTGAATTAAATGTAGGTAAAAAATATACAAGATATCAGCTGCACAAAAATTTAAGATTAGCTTGTTTACATTCTTGGGTGATTACATACATACATACGTTTTGCAACGATTTTCTTGGTATTGAAGCTTTATTTACATAATATGGCAATTGTGGATATTTCTTAATCAAATAAAAAATAATTCATAAGTTCTGCTAAATGATGTATAAAAAAAATTGGTACAGTATTTAAGCACAAGAATATTTTCAATGATAGGGGAAAATTGACAAAATGTTTGAGTTCCTAGTTATAAAACCTGTTCACACAATATTCAATTCACTTGAGTATTTTTATTGCAACTATTTGCTATTGAATATACAATTAGTTATTATGATTACCCCAGGGTTAGTATGAGAGCATACCAATGTTAAGGCACAACCTCTTAATCCCTGTTTAAGCACAATTTAAATTCAATTTTTAGATTTCAACTGGCTGGTAGTGGCAAATAGTGTGGAAGTTGAGTTTCTTGAGTTGAAGGCTTGTCATAATTATAAGATGATTAAAAATGATTAATTCTATGGATACATATACTCATATTTTACAGATTTCAGTTAAGCTGAAAATATTTCAGAGTAAATTATTTTAATTTAGCTCATTCTGATTCCATTTAATAGGTGTTTCTGTAATGATAAGAAAGGGAAAAGAATGTTTGGAGAATCTTGGTGGGCTGATTCAGAAGATATGACTTGTGGTATGTAATTCAAAAGAAAAACCAAAGGAAATTAATAGAGGTGAAAATATAATTTTAACAATTTTGGAGTTTTAGTTTAAATCCGCAATATAGTCAATTGGTTTTCATTGAATGATTAAATGCATCAATTCATTTTTAAAATCTTCTGAAAAATTTTATAATTAATAGTTTTTATAATTATAGAAAATATATTTTGAATACATTGATATGATTACAATTAAATCCAAAGGTTCAAATATCATCATAGATGTTTATAAGAATAAGTAAGAAGTTAAACATTTGACCTTACTTTCCAGCATGTAGTAAAGAAATAAATTCAATTATTGCTCTTGGATTGAGATCAGATGTATCCCTTCACTGTACTCCAAATGGTAATTATGAAACTCTACAGTGCGATGATGGACTTTGTTGGTGTGCAGATTACAGAACTGGACTACCATTATATAGCTTTGTTCCCGAAAAGATGATGAATCTGCTGCCCTGTTGTAAGTAGAAAACTGCTCTTATATTTGAAGCCTTGCAGTGATTTCATGAAAAATCAATGCTAAGTGAGAAAAATTGGTTGATTGTTTTATGTATAGATCTAGTGGATGATAGCTTTCAATACTTACGAGAATGTGAGAGTGCTGCTGTTGCCACTGGTCGAATAAAAGATGTACTCTCCAAACATGGAACTAAGTTTTCAAATATGGACAGCGACAGATGTGACTTTGATGGTAGTTATGGGAAATTCCAAGTAATAGAGAATCAGTAAGTTTAAAATCCATAATTAGACATCCAGTCTTATCCATTGAAACAAATTACTCTTTAATTTTCAATAATCCTCTACATCCCTGTTAATTTTAGATTACGCTGCACATGGAGGGACCGAAGTTATATCCAAGGATATGCTACTCAAATTAGTGAAATCAACAATGTGACCTGTAGTAAGTAATTCCAAATTCTCTTGAAGTTTTGCTGGTATAAATATTGATGATATAAATTTCAAGTTATAAAATTATATTGGGAAGGTCCTCAAATGTAATTCTGTATTCCTCCATTGAAATATATGATAGAATGCAACTGGTGTCTCAGTGTCGAACCAAGGATCATGAGGTAAATGGTAAACTGCTAATATGAAACATATTTACTACTTCTGTTCACATACGTATTCATAGATTTCTACTTTCTTGGTAAATGTATCATAAAAAAATTGAAATTCTTGCCCTATATCTCAAATGGTAGTGCCTCCTGGTCTAGAACTGAGAGCCTTTTTGTAAGATATGAATGCATATAACTATTTGGTAGGGGAAACTGCGACCATTTGTAAAATTTCAAGTTGATATATCGGCAAGGTCTTCGAAAAAAAATTCCATATTCCCCTTTAATTGAATGTAGGTCTGAAAATGGTGCCCTTGCTTCAAACCAAGGACCAATAAATTGCATTCTTAAAACGTTCATGATTGCTGTTCACATGCCAGGTTATGGATTTCTATCTTCTCGGGAAATGCTCCATAAAAAATATTTGAAATCTCTGCCATATATTTCATGATGGAGAATTAAGACCTCCTTGTGTCAGACCCAGAACTTTTTCGTAAGATTTGAATACATATGACGAACTGGGCAGGATAACACTAATTAAATCCAAAGAATGAAGTTGATAACATACTCGGAATGTCCTAAAATGTCACCCTATCTCCATTTGAAATGCATGTGGGAATGTAATAGGGCTTCCGTATCGGACCAAGGACATGGACAAGGAAACAGTAAACTGCATACATGAAATGAATTTATGACTTTGGTTCACGGCCCAGGTTTTACATTTCCATGTTTTCGAGAAAGGGTTAAAGAAATTATAAAATAATTTTAAAAGAATTTTGCACCCATCTGGTGTGTTAATACATTAGTTAAAAAATCTCCAAATAGCCGTTCTAAATCGTCTATTTGAAGCTTTTTTTAACTCCAATGAATTGTTAATGCTCTTTATTTTCTTCACTTTGAACTTAAAAGATTGTTTTCAAGGTTGAGTTTATATAATATTTATAAGTTTCATTTCCTTCATCTCCAACTTTTTGTTTGTAATCCTGAATTCCATATATTTTTACTCTTTTCTCTTAAAATCAGTTACTTTAATAATTTCTAACTTTTATCAACCTTTGAAAGCTTCAAAAATAGTAAATTGTGTATCTCATTCTGTTTGTCAACCTAGTGCATCAAATTTTTTTACTCTCCAGAAGTATGCTTATGATAACATAGCCAGAAATATTTCTCTATTTCCAGACTGTGCTAGAGATTCTATCATATTCAAGCTAAGTGGCAAGACTCAACGACTAGAATGTGAAGGAAGTGGAAATTATGCAAAGAAACAGTTCTCAGAGGGCAAAGCATTTTGTGTAGATTCTGATGGATATCCTACCACAGGATTCATTGATTTAGCTGAGTGCCCTTAGTGAAGAACAAATATGGAGATTGTTATAGGAAGATTTGAACTTAACGCATAATAATGCGATTTACACAAGATGTGAGTGAGCATGCATAGCATAGTGTGTTTACTAACGAGGGCCAGTTAAGCTTTATTTTTTCACCTTTTATATTTATTTATTTTCCAATCAAAATTATCAATCGCTAATCCCATATCATGTTCTCAATTATAAAATTAGAATATTTATATGAATCTCTTGTGGGGAAACAATACCGTTCAGACCATGAAATAAATTATTAAGAAATAGTTTGAAGTTTCTTGTAGGTGATAATTATTTTACTTTACAAATCCTATTGAATATTTGCAATTCTAAGTGTGAATGGCAACCTTTCTTGAAAATTGTAAGTTTCATGCTTGTGTAAATTTAAATACTTTATAACTTTGCAATGATGAAGCATACCTTCTATGGAGAGAGAGCGAGTTGGAAGAGATCTATACTTAATGAAAACAAGGTAGTTGAAGTGTCATGAATAATACTATACTGCTTATTAAAAAAACTTGATGTTTTATTTATTTGGCTATTAAAAAGCTCGAATTTTGAAAGATATCTTACTTATGGATATCTGATGCATGGATTACTCTTATATGGATTTTAATCAATACTATTGCTATATTTAGCATAGTTTTGGTGCAGGACCTTCTATGATTGTTTTCATCTTTTCCATTTTATTAGGTGATTTAGCAAACATCAATTCACTGATTTCCTAAATTTGGAAAGACTCAAGATGACTAAAATGTAATTAAGTGGATACATAAGCTGAATTCTGGCAGAATTTTGTACTATTATTGCACTATAACTTTGAATATTATAACATTGTTATGATATTAGTATTAGAAGGGATGAACAATAAACACAGCACTTATCACTTATATCAGAGTGTAAAACTGTGACTCACAAGTGACTTAGGATTCAATTATGATTGCTTAAATCCCTTAGCATTTTAAGTTACATTAAAATCTTCTGTAAAAATTTAATTCATTAGTTCATCGCATTCCATTGGTGTCACTGAAATTCCAAGTGCTAAAAATTGCAATTAATAAAGAAAAATTATTAAAGATAACCTTGATTCTTAACCACAGCTAACATCATAATTTTCAAAAAAATGTTGTACTTGTTAAAGAAAGTATGCATTTCATTACTGTATTTGTAATGCTTTATAAGGAAATATTTACAACTGTAAAAAATATACATTGCAAGATTTAATTTAGTACCCTAATCTGAAGGCACCTGGTATTTTGTATTGTACGTCAAGAAGTCTTGAAATACAACTGAATACTTTGAAAGATCAACTTTTTACGCTGACCAGGATGACCTGTCCCCTTTAAAAAAATTTAATGTTACATATTAGAAATAGGTCATCTCTCTTAAGCTATTAGATGAGAGTAAGGGTTTGGCAGGTTATAATTTTTGATTCCTTAAATTTAAGCAAGACAGCCTAACTATTCACAACAGGACTATTAAAATTCATTCATTCATCCACATAGATCAGTTTTGAGATCATAGATATCTGCTGTGTTGTATGGATTTGAGTAATTTGGTACTCCCCAAGTTTTTATATAAGCCCTGCAATGAATCAGCTTCGACATACAATAATTTTCAGAAACAATGAAAGGGTAGAAAATCAAAATAATTAGAAGAAAAACAAATTTTATCATCAAAATGTGGGAAACTGAATATGTAATAAAATTCAGTATCGTGCACTTTTGAAACCTTCATGTCATGAAGGGGACAATTTTAACTCTTGAAAATCAAATATCACTCAGATACAGATAAAAATATAAGCTTATATTTTTTCAAAATATGTGTTAATTGTGTCATTTATTACAAAATTAGATTAAATTTTAAGTAATACTGCTCAGATTAAGTGATAAACCATCCTTGTATCTATCTCTGATTAATAACAAAATTTGAATAGAACATTATGAGCATTCCACAGGGAAACCATCTCAATTTCATTGTCTGAAAACATTAACTTTACTAGAAATACCATTGCGACACATAGGGCATTGGGTTAACTGTATGGAACAATTTGAACAAGTTATTAGATGACCACATGGAACAAAAACTACTTTGCTTTGTATTTGCAAGCAAATTATACACATCTCTGATTCCTTTTGCCTTTCTATCTCCTCATTACATCTACCCACAGATTCTGTTAATACAGCTTCATTACATTGTAATTTTTCAAGGTCCTCCATTACAATCTTGAGAGTTTCTTCAAGACTTAACTTAGAGTTTTGAAGACTTGAACACTCCTCAGTAATTGAATTAATTGCTTCTTTTAGACTTACTTCACTATCATCCTTCCTGTCAGTTTCCTTTATAAGTGTTTCAATAATTTCCTCATTTATGGCAAGAGACTCTCTTTCTTTGTCATTGACCTTTTGAAGCTCTTCAAAATTTTTCTTTACAGCATCATACCTATCAAGAAGTGCTTCAATTTCAATTCCCATTCCTTTGATTTCTTTCTTTTGGGTCTTAATACATTCATGGAGGCTTTCAATTTCATCTTCAAGTTTTTTAATGGTATCTTTTGGAGATTCTTTGGGGTCTTGACATCCTGCAGTTGTCTTCTCCTGCACTGCAACCGAGTTTTCAGTATAGGTAGATTTTAACTTAGATTTCTTATTCACTTGTTTTGTTTCTACTTTGGGGAAAGCCTTCCTGTTGGTTGTACAGAAGGTAGTTTTCTGTGACCTTAAAAAATAGATAAATGATACTGTCTTTAATGGAAATAATATTCTCTAAGAGATTCATCAATGAAATTACAATTAAGTATTACAATGAAGTACATAATCTAAATTATAATTCTGAACATCAGAGCTCTTGCATCTTAAATCAGTCCAAAAAAGTGAATCCGTGAAAAGCATATTAATGAGAAATAATTTCAGTTTAACACCATTTAAAGGAATATTTTTTATATAAATTTGTTGGTACAGTACAACTGCACTTTTGTAATTTGTTGTTCTATCTATACAAGACTAAATATTAAAATGGGTCTTCAGATTGAACACAGTGAAAATTAGTGACAAGAGTGGGACTCAAAGCCAGGTCTGCTAATTTCTAGGAAGGAAGAAGTTCTAGGAAGACCTATTCTAAGCTCTGAACTACTAAGCTGCCCCAATATCACTTGTTTTACAGAGCTATATGAGAAGTGTTGCTCCATGTACTAGCACTGATCACTGCCAGAGGTCTTCATCAAAGCAACTGACCCAAAGCTATATTAGAAGGAAAGGAAATGGTGACAAGATGATGAATGGAAGTTTAATTTGGAGACCTAGGTTCGAGTCCCAGTTATGTTGCTATTTTTCACTTCTTGTTTAACCTTGGGTTCAAGTTGTATCCTTTCTTGTGTTTAGTCAACTTCAATTCACCATTCATCAGATATTCTTCACTTGTATCTATGCTTTCATTGGCATTAACTACCTTGGGAAGCATTGGAGCATACAAAAATATTGAAATATCTACTGTGTAAACAATCAGATAGAATGAGTGGAATAAAAAATAGATATAGGTCTTCAGATTCATTCATTCATTCATGGGTAAATAAAATAAAAAGAGGATTAGAAGAAAAAATAAACAAGATCAGCAACAGAAGAAGCTCGGAGTAAAACAAAATACGGGAATGAGGCATAGTTGGTAGGATGATGAATGAGGCAGTTTGCCCTTTTTTTCTGACCTATGCAAAATAATATACGTGGAACATGTCCACATCAGTGATGCATAAACACAATGAATAACACTTTTCTTGCCATCTGTGTGAGGAAACCTTAATTAGCATCACTATTCAGCTTACTCAAACCACAATAGCTTTCATTTAATCACCACTGATCAATAAGATGACATAAGTAAAAGATACATTTTTTCATCCTCTACCAAAAGATAAATGAAAATAATCCATTTGCCAGAAAATGATAGCAGGAACTATAATATACAAAGCTTCAAAAAATATATTATTTTTTATTTATATTTTAGAGAGGATGATTTATTATGATAACCTAGAAATATAGTGAGAGAGACTGTGATTACAGACAAGTTAAATTACACTCGCCTAATATAGATCTTCATTCCCATGCCCTAAGATTTTTTTCTTGCTGCATCTTCTCAGTCATGGAGGTATAATAATGGAGATCAACTATTTATCTGACATTTGAATGCCACATCAGTAGCCGTTTCTTTCATAGATAATAATACATCCTTTTCTACCTTTGATCACTACATGTTAGAATTTCCAGGAGAAATTGCATTTTATGTATTTGCAAGCAATAGGGGGCTATATTGTACGCACAAAGTTTAAATTGTTGAATATATGATATTATTGACAAATGCTGCACTTATAAATACAAATATTCATAAAAAGGTTAATAATCTGCATGATCTGGAAAGATAAAAAATTGTATAATATAATTTATAGTCAACCAACATCGTGAAGAGAATATGTATCTCTTATGGCCTCTTGTATTACTTAAAGGGAGGATGCTGCATGCTGCTGCATTTTTTACACAGAAAAGAAAAACTTACGAAAATTGAATTGGAAAAATGTCTGCATTTAGTTAAAAATATTTTGGAGAGCCATTCATTTTGCCGAAAATTAGGGGAATTCCCACAGGTTTTCTTCGAACGATTGTGCCAAAAATTTTTATAAGCAAAATTAGAAAAATAGGTGGAAAGCGTATGAAATAAAGTAGGATAAAAATAAATGCAAAATACTTGGGAATGCTTTATACAGTAGACGCTGGGACTGGTTTGATTTTAATACTAGAAGTTTATTCGTTAATTTCATCTTGACAAAATGAAAAACTCAAATTCACATTAATTCTATTTTATAAATAAAATGCTTACTGACCTTTACCTTCTCAAATACATAGTGAAAGAAAATCTTCCGACATCCACAAAATGATAAAATTCAAAACTTTCCATACAAGAAAAGAAATGTAAAATCAATTCTTTTCAACAATTAGCAGCACTAGCATTAGTTTTAATAAAACATATTAAACAAACTCTCTTAGATATCAAAATGCAAGATTTCAGCATATTTCATTTACAGTTGGTAAATTTCCAGGATGACGCAATACAAATTACCGAAAATACTACCACTATTTATTGCAATAAAATAGTTAAGATCAAGAATTCACTTAATTTTTACCAAAAACTGGTGAAGTAAGCCTTTACATAGGAATCTCTACCAACAGAAACCACTCACCCGCGTTTCTTTCCCCTTCCCATGATCGTTGCGTTACGCCTCTGAATCCTTCCCAAGGATCACTCTGAAAATTAGCGGGCGTCAGTATTTAACAGAGGTAATTGTAACAATCACACTCTATGGAATCCTAATTCTAAAATCCTAGGCGTTACCTCCAAACGCTCCTCGTAAGATACCCTGAGTCTGCGGAACGACTGACTCTTACAAATCGCGAGCGTAGACTGCGAAACGCTGAGATTTGCAGACCGCAGGAGCACGAAGATAAGCGGAGGAAGCTCAGTGGGGGAAAAGCATAAGGACCCGTAGTCTCGCCGATTAAGCAGTAGTGCCAACTATAAATATTTTCTTCCACCGTCTCATCAGAACGAGGGCGTAAGTTTGCATCGAAGTAAATTGAAGTATGAATGTGTGGTAATCGTCTCTTTTTTAATGTTGTAAAAGAAATTGTTAGCTGAAAGTAAATCTCAGACGAAAACTTTTTAATCACTCTTGTTTCTGTAAATTATGTTTTAAGAAGTAAGGGCCTGCGAGGAAAATAGAAATGGTATTGTCTATCTTCTCTTTATCGGAAAAATCCTTTTAGCAAGAGCGGAGTAAAGTGTCAATGTGATATATCTTTAAGCTCGGAAAATCCTTCACAATATTTAATTCCTGAATGTACTATTTGTGTGGCAATTTCAGGACCGGTTAACTGCGGATTAGAAGTAGTTTTTTTACTTTCCAGAGTAGGGGAATCTGCAGCCCTAAGGCAAAACGAGGACATTTCGGGCGCTCGTTGCGGCCTTTCAGTCATATTTCAGAATTATTCCTATTTACAGAATTTTCTTATCAAACCTCGCTAATTATGCTAAGTGAAAATATTTGAATATTTCTCTCTCTCTGTATCAGTTAGCTCTGCTAAAGAATAAGTTTTCTGATGAAAAATGTTAATGCTTGAGCATTTAATGTCTATGTAGAATTAGAGTGTAGGAGACACAGAACACAAGAGTGGACTGATGGTTCTGCATGCGACCTCTCTCTCTTATGAAACGGAGTACTAAATGTGGTATTTTGATGGAATAAGGCGTAATGCAAATACTTACTGTCCATGCAAAAAGTCTAGATACTCAAGTTTGAAGTGTTGTATCTCAGTAACTTATTCATCGATTGCAATGAAATAAACTGAAAATGAAAGAAATTTTTTTAAAGTTTTGTGAATACCATCAGGGATTTTTTACCATATCAAGAATTTTTTATTTGGCTTTGTATGAAGAAAGCACGGTTTTTGGCGTTCAGAAAACGGTAGCTCCACTTTGAACGCTCATTTTTCAAAAACTTCTCAAGTTATCGACACGAGACTTCGTTCGATGCAAGATCAATCTTTTATAAATGCATATGCTGAAGCAGAACCTCGTTACTATTTATATACTATCCTAAATTTGTTGATAAAGTAAAATCTGCTATTTTCGTTATTTAACGACCTACGAGAAATTTTTAAGTGCCGTAGGCACCGCATACACGCACTGTTGAGGAATTTTATAATTTTTATTATGAAAAATTACTACCATTGTCCATGTAGAATTTTTTATCCTTGTTTTGTGGCTCCCTCGGCCCGCCTATCTCACCGAGAAATTGGAGGGAAGGGGGTGGAAAAAGCATGCGCGGTTGCCTCTTCGTCCACCTGGTAATATTTTTCCTAATAATTATCTTCTATTTTTTTTACATGATTTATACACTTTACCCAAAGGTCGGCAGTTGCTGAACCAAGAGCTTCTACGCAAAGTTGCCGTGGTACATTTGTATGATGTAATATTGCATCATACTAATAGATCACCGAGGGCCGAGATTGCCGATCGCCGCGACAGATCGCGCTCTGTGTGCCCGAGTCTTAAAAGGAAAAGTACTTCCAAGGTGTCCAAGATGTGCGGAGCCCGTTTATCTGAATCCGAGATTCGTATGGTGCTGTGTGCAATTAGCTTTTTCCGTGGAGAAGGAGAGAATAAGAATGACAAACGGTAACCCGTTTATAGAGTAACATCCTGACCACACGAACGGTCGAAGAGGCAACCGCGCACGCTTTTTCCACCCCCTTCCTTCCACTTTCTGGATGAGATAGGCGGGCTGAGCGAGCCACAAAACATGGATAAAAAAATTCTACATCGACAATGGTGGTAACTTTTCATTATAAAAATTATCAAATTCCTCAACAGTGCGTGTATACGGTGCCTACGGCACTTTAACATTTCTCGTAGGTTGTTAAATAATGAAAATAGCAGAGTTTTCTTTATCAACAATGTTTGGATAATAAATAAATAGTAACGAGGTTCTGCTTCAGCATATGCATTTATAAATAATTGATCTTGCTTATTATGAAGTCTCATGTTGATAACTTGAGTAGTTTTTGAATAATTAGCGTTCAAAGTGGTGCTACCGTTTTCTGAGCGCCAAAAACCGTGCTTTTTTCATAAAAAGCCAAATAAAAAATTCTTGATATGGTAAAAAATCGCTGATGGTATTCAAAAAACATAAAAATAAAAATTTCTTTCAGTTTATTTCATTGCTATCGATGAATAGGTTACTGAGATACAACACTTCAAACTCGAGTATCTATAGTCGGTTCGCCATCATGAAGGCAAAAATTCTTCCCATTTAAAATGCATAGGCCCATATATTTTAAACGGGAGAAATTTGTGCGACGTTGCTAAATTTGCGAAAAATTATGGAGTTCATGAATTCCTACAAGTTCTAGTTCTTCAGTTTCCGCGGTCTTCTGCCAGATTTCTCCGCAGAAACTCAATTTCTGCTAATCAAAGAAAACAAGAGTATTTTTATAAGTTATCTTCTTTGTCTGTTGTCTGTTCTGTTTGTGGGTTGTCCATTTATTATAAATATTTAAATGATCCTTTTGTTACGAAAAATAATCTTACATGGCGCTTCTTAAAATGTGCGAAAGCGTGTACGAATGATTCACAGTGTAAACACTTACTTATGAATTTCGTTAAAATAAACTTACATGATTGAAATCGTTCGTGCATTCGTACATTATCTTGTACAAGTTAATGCACCGAATAATAGCTTATTTTTTAGTAATTAGTCGTAGTATCTCGTGTTTCAGCTAAAACCAGCGATGCCTTATCCGAAAGGAAATAAACTAGATTTGGTGATATGGAATAAAGCCAATGTATTACCATACATGTTTCACAGATGAAGAACCAACACATAATTTTTGTCCATCTTTAGTTAGCGCTAATATCGTCCCGCTGAGACTTCCGGCACGAACTTTATGCTTCCAAAAAGGCTCCATCCTTACGCAGCAAACGCTTACGATTTACGATGACTTAATGAAAAAAGAATTGTTAGTAACTGTCTTGGGGCATACGCGTAATGCCAACCAGAAGTTTTATTCAACCTTCTGTCTCCGAAAAATCTTTATTCCAGCAAAAAGTCGTCGATCTCACCGCGAATTCATTGGCTATATAGATAATTCAATATTTCAAGAAAAAATAATTATTTTTTTTTAAATTTGAATGTATATTAAGGGCATTAGAATGGCCGGCAATACGCAACTTCTTCACCAACGTCCTATAAAAATCCTACGATGTAAACAATAAATTTGGATATTTTTTACTGAAAAAATGTTTTCCGTATTCTCAAAGATATTTTATAGATATCATAGCCTCGCATACTTACCTTACTTTAGAATTTAAAGTCGTTATATTAATGAATTGATAATATCCATTGATTTTTCATTCATTTAGCTTTCGTAGTTTTTTATTAAAATTAACTTGAGATTTTTAAATTTGAGTATTTCATCAAAGTTAGCTACTATTTTTGCATTAATTTAACAGAAATGAAGTCCTTATGCGTTCCTTTACTACATGTTTCCCATAAGAATCATCTGACGACCCAGCTCGATTTCTTTCCTTCTAAAAACAATGTAACTTTCTCGGAAGTGTTTACAGAACGCCTTTCCGGCGCCCAACTTCGAGAGCAAGGGCAGTCGAAAGCAGATAGCTCACGTCTTCCTCTTGCTCTCATGGGCATCTTGCTCGCATAGGCTAAGAAATTAGATCATTCGACTGCTGAGAGAAATATGTAATACGCAACCAGTAATAAGAATTCATATCCATTAGGAAAACGAAATTCTCCATTTTGGGTGAAAGACATGCCGATTTGAATTGATGTATTTTTCGGTTTATTGAGTTGTTTAGCTAGTTCAGCTCTAATTTTTCAAAATATACTCTATGAAAATACCAACAAAATTGCTGCATCATTGGTTAATTTCCTAGCCATCCTTTAAGGGCTAGAGCCACCCGAAATAGGTTCCCAACGTAATTGATCATGTCTTTCCAAACGAAGTCTTCTGCGTAATCATCTAACTGCTCACTGCCCATCTTTATTACATAATAAATTTCAGCACGATCTTCCATTCAATTGAAGATGGTGATGAAATAATTCTTCGCTATCCATTTGCTTTATACGTCTGAAAACACAATTTCTACGAATCTCATTGAATGAACTCCTCTCGTTCCTTATCATCACGTATTGTAGTCTGTCTTTTTTGCTGACCGATAACACAATAACTCAGGTGATACATTTAAAATTATTAACAATTAAAATAATAATATTCGGAAGGAGAAAACACGTATCAATTACAAGCTATCCACGAAATAATCTCAGAAATATCCACAGAGAGGCAAAGCATTTGTCTCCGCAAAGCACCAAGATTTTCCTCAGGCTAGCATCTCTAAGAGCGGATGTTTATAGGTAGAGTATCCAGATGCGCTTGATCGTAGATATCCAGTCATCGTCCGAATCTGTTTATGCAATTGAAAGCAGATAGGGAAAAACAAAGAACCTATTGTGCTTACGTCGCTAGGAAAAAATGAACCAAAAACATGGCTCAGGGTGAGGATTCTTTCTCGCTCTTCACTTCAACTTCAAAGGGCATCTAAGAAAATATATTTCTTTTGGGGTCAAGATACATTTATGAGAAGATAAAAATTGCCTATGGTACCGTCTAACATACCTCTTTCAAATGAGGTTTGTTCGCAACACATGAAAAAACTATTATTTTGAGGGCTTAATTACTATATTCTTTC
The DNA here is from genome assembly GCA_947579665.1 of Sympetrum striolatum. NCBI lineage: Eukaryota > Metazoa > Arthropoda > Insecta > Odonata > Libellulidae > Sympetrum > Sympetrum striolatum. The sequence continues at coordinate 84,394,580 of OX388342.1, forward strand.
AGAGAACTCAGGCAGTTATAGCGATGGAATTAATGTCAATTATCAATTTAAAATAAGCATAAAAATGTGAAAAGAAAGGATGAGCCTTATTAAATCGGAATGTATTAATTGTTTATAGAAAAAAATCCGTTTCCAGTAGGCATGACTACCGCATATTAGTTTAATTCGTTTCGTAGTCAAGTTTAGTCCGGCGTACCCGATGTTGAAGGGCTATGCCGTTGTGTTGGACTAACGAGCTTCTATGATGGAACTACAGGTTGATGTAATTTTTTTATTAATTTTGTTCTTTATATCTCTAATATTTTGTTTAATCGCAATTAAAGTTCGAAGAATTCCATTCATCACCAAACTAAGTATCCATAAAATATTAAATTACATCACTCAGTGTACCGAGCTTTGAGACCATAAAGGCAGGGAAACACTGGTCTATGAGATGAAGCTAGTCTAGTACTATCACACTCGTCTGAGAGCTGCTATTTCGTGGATTAAACATTTCCCCTCCAAACTAATAAACTCGATTTTTTTCAACACAAATAATGTTTTTTTAAGATAAATTCTCGTAAAAGTGTCTTTAGAAACTTACATCGCTCTCATCCATTTAATACCCATTTCAGATTCTCCTCTTGGTGAGTAAGAGTCAGATTTCTGGAATTTGAGTGAGTACGACCACCGGGAAATATTAGAAATGGCCATCCGAGCATCTATTTTTGACCAATATTCGTTGCTTTTGAAGATTTATATGGAACAATATGTTTTATAAACTAAAAGTATGGAAGTAATTATGAGTAGATATATTACATTCAACTTTATACACGAGCCCTTAGTCTAGCTGGTGTATACATGTTTTGGCCTGAGCATTCAGTGACTGGCTTTCCATTTATGTATTTGAACTTTATATTCAGTCATGAAGGAATATTTTGCTTATTCTGGCACTGATATTCAAGATTAATATTTTCCACCACATAGACTTTTCTGTCATCTTGTGAGGAGAATGAAAATTTTAATTCGCTGATCTCATTGAAAAAGGATTTCTCAATGGATTGAACGAGGTAAATAACAATTTTTATTGATACAATTTCAATCTCCATTTGTACATTTTCTATTTCAATATTTTTAATAATAGTTTACATGAAAATATATTGCTGATATTATTAAATAGAAATTGGTCTGTCTGAACCATTAAATAGAAGACAGATTATGCTCAGATTGCTACTATGTTTTTGAGTATTTTGTCATAGAGGATGTTTAATTAAAGTGAATGAGCACATCAAGTAGTAAGACTTTAAATTCTTATGATTTGTACACACGAATCTTGTTGAGGATACCTCTTCGACACAGAGGACAGGTGTAAAGACTATGAGAGCATTGGAAACATGTTGCTAAGTGTCCACATGGAATGAAAACCATTTGAACCTCTTGAACTAAACATACTTTACAAGTTGAAGATAATCGATATTTTTCATTTTCCTCCTCCAAGGTGTTGAGAGCTTCTTGCAGAATTGTTTCCCGAAAAGTTGTGCCCAAAGCTTCAGACTCAGGCTCATTGTCTTCTATTTTCTTTTCCTCCAATACCAGGCTCCTTAAAGAAAATTATAAAAGTTTTATAAAGATTTTACCAAATATTTCTTGATAATAATAAACCCCTTCCATAGGACAAGCTAGGCTACCTACGTGTACGAAAGAAAATCTCCAATAAGAGTACTTAGAAAGATAAAAAGAATCCAGCTACGTACATCTACAAGTATGTATATATATACCGCGCAACCCGCTGTTCGAATTGTGGCAGGGGATGAAAACACCGAGCGTATGAGTGTTAGCATGTTGTTATCGTTCGCTTAAATAATGAGTTTTCAAAGCACCTTGCATTGTCGTCTATTTATTTTATTTCACATTCATTCCGCAAATGATATGCTAAGCATCTAAGAGAATTTTCTAGAAAAACATGGAAGGAGATCCAGATTGGAGAATAAGTGGATGATCGTGTGAGACGTGGATAGGAAATATTAAGAAGTAGAGAGAAAGAGATATGCAAGGGATATAAAAGGGAGTAAATACGCAAGATAGGGGAGAAACAAGAATAAGAAATATGTCCAAAAGTGGCGGAAGATATTGATATTTCAGCAACTTGCCCCTAACTTCAATCCATGCTGGATAGAAGGATACAGAACTTTCAGTAGTGCCAATGGATATAAAAATTAAAGAATTAGAGTTTATCAGAAGAGTAGAATTAAGTATAATGAGAATATTTTGTTCGATCTTAATTAAGTTTTTAAGTGAATCTCAATGATCGTCAAGGAAGTTTTTGATTTAACTCACTCGGTCAACATAGCCACCTCTTCATCTTCTAAGGTCATATCGCCATGCTCTTCTCTCTCATCATCTGACAGCGAATGACAAAGTTCATCCAAAACGGAAGAGCGATGGTATGCTGCAGTCTCTTCTTCCCTATCTATCTCATCAGCACTCATTACATCTTGATATCCACTTTCACCATCGGAAATACTTGGAATTTCGGAATGGAAACCCTCGTTTTCATTCTCACTTTCGTCTTCCACTGAATCATAGACATTCGCATTATACTCCTCTGAAGTATCCGTTTCGTAAATGGATTCTAAAACGCTTGAGGAATCACTATCGTAAACACTGTAAACGTCTTCTTCCCATTCGACGTCAGAGCAAACGGAATCACGGTTATCACGAGTTGAGCCCCTCATGTTATGGACTTCAGTACTAGCTCCTGATGAAACCAGTCCCTCTTCGCTATGGATTACTGCATCTGCCAAATCGCTAATGGCATGGAATGTGCGCTGATGGCGAACATAAGGGTCTTCTTCATGTTCACTATCATCGAAATTGATCAGTCTTTCGTTGTACTCCGAATAATTCTCGTCCACATTTCTATTGGTAACAGATTCATCACTAGGGGTGTAAAATTCACTTTCATCGCCATGACTTCTAGAACTAACTCCTTCAATATTTCTAACGAATTCGGTTTCTTCGTTAGAATCGGAATCTTCACTCGATGAATCATTTGTTCTATCGGCTTCGACTATTTGGACCGTAGTTCTATTCAGAATGGAATTGTTGAATGCCGTCAAATCTGGATTGCTTTCATCGGTGTCGCTGTCGTATACCGAGAAATAGAATGGAGTTGATTCACGTTCAGACTCATTCCCGCTGGCAATCGTTCGAAAGCTCATGACTTCTTCATCCGAATCACTGCAGCTAAGAAAACTGGAACGTTCTTCGTCGTTTTCAATGCTCATCCCATCATTTGAAACCTCTCTCAGGAGACCCTGAGGACGTCGTTCGTGCAGACGATTATTTTGCGGTTCGACATCAGCTGACCGACGCGGGGATGTTTCTGGTCCTCGCCGACGATGATAATCAGTGGAAGAAAGGGAGCGAAAGCTTTCATTCTCTCCCTGTGACTGACCGTCGCTGTTGTTAAGATCCGTTCGTCCTCCTCCACCAAGAGCAGCAATCTCCGTCATGGGATCTCACTTTATTCTGGAAAGGAAAATCGATGTTTGCGTTAGTTTTTTTCGAAATATTCTAAATTGCTTTCATCGATTCACAGCTTATATTTAAACGTAAAAAATCGTATGAATTAGGGTTACATTTACAAGAAACTCAGTTTAGAAATATTGGTTCTTTCCGTACGGATAATTTGTAGAAATTATTCTTGGGTTATCAGCTGGGTGATTCATATCTCAAGGTATGAGGAAAATAGCACATCTAAATCAAAATATGTCATTCCTTGAATATATTAAGTGCCCGTTCAAATACCTCAGAAGTTCTGGTTCATAAGGAGGTTACATGGACCGATGAAGTCTTATATGCCTAAGCAATCTTGTTTTTTTTTAGCTGTGCATTGCTTCATATCAAAGGGTAATAGAAACCTTTTACAAGGCTAACAAAATACACTAATATTCTAGCGGTTGACTGGGTAAATGTTTCATTCGCCTCGTAATTTGTACATTTTGACGGATTAAGTACCTCATATCTCCACCTTTTTTGTAATTAACATAGTTACCCTTAATGGTTAGGTGTAAGAGAGGCCCTAATGGGCCTAACTCGCCGAGTAAAGAGTTTTATTATTATTATATCTTTGAAAATATATCTGATATCTACTACTCACCTGAATATGAGTATCGCCAGAAATCGAAATTTACTTCTTTACAATTGGACGGATGTTAATTCTTCTGAGAAACACTAACGTATGATCAAGAACTAATTACAGGGATGAGGTTGAACGTCGCCGAATAGCGTGCGAGTAATGAGAGTATTTCCTTGATGAACCAGAATTCCAGATCTGAATCAGCGTCGCATTCCTGATAACGCCGAGATAACTTATCTGAGCTTTATTTAAAGCAAGAATTTTATAATCTGTGCTTATAACCTTACAGGCAGAAGTACAAGACATTCTGTACCAAGTGCAAAAGTCGTCAGAGGCAGTTTCTTTTCAACCCGTCATTCTGAAAGATTAATCGATTACGTTACGTCGCGGGTGTGACTCATAAAGATGAAGCGATCACTCATCCTTTTATTGCTTCTGATAGACGATTTGCTCAGGTTATGACGATCTGCTCAAAGTAAAAGTAGTCTAAAGATAATACAAGTATGTAAGTAGTGGTACCTTGGTTACCATATCAACTTTGTGGAATCAAAAGATTTACTTTTATAAAGACAAGAAGAAGGAAGATGAAGCAATAAAGCTATTGTCGAGGTAATTTCCGAATATGTTGTTGATTTTGATGCAAATGTGGCCGAATAAAAAGTGACCAGAAATCCGTTTACTTTAGAGCAATGTTTCCAGAACTTATTTCCTCATGCCTCCACTAAGCTTTTTTAAAATTCTAATGTCCCTCACTTAACATACACGTGATTTTTACTTATTAGTAATACCTATTGATTGTAATTCCTCCAATCCGGTCGTGGTGAAACATGCTAAGACCTAGAGTTTACTTTATATCGAGCTAATTTTTCGAAACACAATTTCGAAATTATTTTACTTCAATCTCGGCCATTTATTTCAAGGACGTGACAGGATTTTCTAAAGTGAAAGGGGAATGGTGGGGCAATGAAAACCTAATGGCCTATGGTCCAAATACTCTGATATAAGTATGTAACTATATAAATATGTTTCACTTAATTACGCTCGAAATTTCAATATGCCCCAAATACGTTATTAATTTTATCTCGAAAAAAATTAACTACTACAAAAATAGTGTTGTTCTGCAAAGAAGGATAAAAAGACTAAGGAATACCACAGACGTACTAAATGTACGTACGTACCTGTAACTGTAGTATTGTCCAACAAAAAAGTTAAAAATATAGAATGATGCAGAGGAACAAAATATACGAAATATGAAAAAAATCTCAAAATAGATAATGTGACATTACCAACCTAATGTTAGCTATTCGGTAAGTTTGTCCTAATCTTAAAATTACATGTTGAATCTTGTTGTAAATACTATTGAACATATTGAATACAATTTACTTACAATCTTTTTAAGTGGTCGTAAGCTCGGCTTTGGTTTAAAAGTAGACTGTTTTGCATTATTTTTATCTAGCTTGGGTAAAAACAATATGATTGTACCACTGACTGTAATGCCGCTGGATATCACAATCCTATGAACATCATTCTAAATAGTACGAACAATGACTCAGTGATTGCGCGAGGCATTCGAGATGCTATTATCGTCTGCCACGATTTATTATCCGGTTGCAAAGGAAGTATTGTAGCAGTGACTGTGCATCCATTCCGTCATACTTCGGTGTAGTGACCATTTTCTAGGACAGACATGCGCATGTCGGATAGGGTGATATGAGAAGAAAATTAAGAAATAAATATAATACTTAGATGTGTCGTGCACCAGCCGGCGGCGAGAATTCGTACCGGTAGTCTTTTCGGACCGAGAAATCACGTACGTTTTTCTGCCATGTACCTCCGACCCCGCGCGAGGAAGCGAGGCGCCCGTTTGGACATGTTCCTCCGAAATCACGTCCGCTTGCGGCCGTACTACCTACGCCCCCATGCGAGCAAGCGAGGCGCTCTACATTTCCCTTACCCCTGGCTCTAGAGGAGCGCGCCCATTGGCTCCCGCTCGGGCCAGGGCCAGAATATTAGGAGGGCCTCCGGGTGTCAGTAATCTTGTGGCAAAAATGGTTGAAAAATTTGAACTAAAATTATCAAACCTAGAGGATCCTCTCCTCCAAAACATTTGGAACTATTCCCCTAAGGAACACCGAAAAAAGAAAAGAATTAGACAACCAAAAATGGTTGTAACAAAATTAAAATTCATTCCTTATAAAAAGAAAGACAAACGTAAATGGTAATCTTCACCACAACAACACAAACACTCTTCATCGTAAAATTTCACACTGATACAAAATAACATTTTCCACAACACCAATCACACTACCGTAGGTACTTACAATAACACGTAACTTCACCTTTCTTTTCAGCCAAGCAGCACCTTCTGCCATCTGAAATGATTTATTTTATCCCCATGTCTTCCCCTACCCTTACATTTTACCCTAATGCCTCACTGTTGCTTAATCTGCATTCCCCATTACCTTTCTTTCCCAATAAAATAACCTGCCTGCGTTAATTGTGACTATATATGTTGAAATTATCCCTGATACCTATCCTGCACCAGCGTTACCGCCTATAAAGCGTTTAAAAATGCATATAGGCTCAAGCTTTGCCAAGCGTCAACTATCGTAAGAAAGCAGAACGGAAGAGGGAGCCCGCGGGAAGTGTCGCAGAGAATAAGATTCCTCGGCACTTCCCGCCTCGCCTTGCCTAGCCGGACTCTTGCACCAGAAGGGTTCTTAGGCCTCTCCGCTACTCTCGCACCAGCCGAATGCCCCGGGCACCGCGACTCGCACGGCGCCGCCCACGCGCCCTCCGCCACTAGGAGGAGCCCGCACTCGGCTCCCAGAGGCCTTCTCCCCGGACACCGGCGACCCCGGACGAGTGCCGCGCCTACGGAGGCCGATAACTGGACTTGGATCCTAAGTCCCCAAAAAAAACCACAGAGAAATAAAAACCATTTCTATCTCAGTTTTTTGCATCTTCTTTCCTGAGTCTCCATCTTCCCGCAGATGATCACCCGATCTCGCGTGTCGGGGTGTAACGAACGCAATGCACTACTACCCCCTGTCGACGCATTAAATTGCGACATATGTTTCTACGGAATATATTTTAAAACTTATTCTTAGGTCACCTGATGATGGTCGATGTCCCGAAACCAATCGTTGTTTAAATATATCTTGTGGAAGAACGTAAAAAATTATCTTTGTTCCTTCGTTTTCCTATCATAGATTTTTATGCCCAGAAAAACCTTCCGCAATTGATTTAAGCTGAGTTTCAATATAGACTATAAAAAGCGTAGTGGCTCATGACGAACACCTAAAAAATTATTGTGCCAAAATTAAAGAGGAATAATATCTTAGAAATATAAACATGTTATTAACAGGGAAAACTATTTTGTACTAATTTTTTCTCCCTATATTTTTGCTCGCAAAACCTAACCCTTGATTTCTCATATACGTAATGCTCCGCCAACCGCGGTTTTGCCAACCGCGGGCTCTTTCGATTCCCTAACCCCCGCGGTTGGCGACGGAAACCTGTATTTCTTATTACGTGCTCTCATTAAGCGAAATGGCTCGCAAATAAACGGCATACGGAATGCAAAATATGTTTCGCTCAAAAGGGGAGACTCTCACTTTTGTCTGGGAATTGTGATGAAAATATTTCTGCTGATATAGAAAGTGGATTAATTAAAAACCGTATTGGCGTTCGTATAAATGGACCTTAGTTTCATTGCAATTATTAATTGAGAATAGACAATCTGCGTATAGGCAACCCCATATCACACACCCACACTAGCCAAATCTGTACGGAATAATCTGATGTTTGCGAGTAATTCTCTGATTTTTATTTTACAACCAAATGAATTTCGATGACGAAGAGCCTCATTAAAATTATGATGAATGGTGGTTCGCAACGTAGCTTTCTGGATTCCTTTGGTATTCATCGGTACATACATACTAATTAAATTAACTGTCTTCTTAAACTCGATAGTAGTCCCATAAAATAGCATAGTACCAAGTAAATAGCATACCACAGTAAAAATGCCAAATGCAATATCCACACTCAACCCTACCTTCAAAGAGGTTCGTATTTTAACCCTTTCGTCTTTCAAATCGCCAAAATCAGAACCCACATCAGAACTCCCTTCCTAAAACAAATAGGTGTGAGAGTGAAAAAGAAGAAAAAATACCTACTCAGTTTGAAATAAAAAAAATGTACTAACATCAAAAATATTGGAGAGGTTAGCTCCACATAAGTAAATTTCATTTCTACTAGGCCCCCTAGGATTTAACTGCTCATCCTCAAAATGGCGCATTGTTTCTGTACAAATTAACTATAAAAATTAAAAAAATGTAAGTCTACACACGCACACGTAAATACACTCCCCATCGTACTCACCTCCTCGTCAGTGGTGCATACCGAGCCGGATGCGCTAGCCAAGTCCATCGGTTCGCTACTCATGGTTGAAACGGAGAGATGTGAAGAAAGATGGGCGATGACTCGGTGACGAAGATCAGGACACGTGCTGGAGCGTAGATAGCCAGTGAGATGGGCGACGTGCGGTTGGCTCAGAGCAAGACTTGAGTCGGCGAGGTGGCAGGCAACAAGATATACGTTCGGGGGATGGCGATTGGCAAGTCGAGGATGACGGCGGCGTTCATACAGCGAGTGCAGGTTAGGTAGGTTAGAGCTTAGTATATATGGAGAAGTTGCATATCCTTGTTTTTCCTGCTGTCTTCCTATCATGTGCGTCCCACCCAAATGCATCATGCTTTTAGTCACCCATCCATAACCGCATCCTAGTTGATAGTCGATTTATTTTTCCCTCCTCGTGTGATGATCGAATTTAATCACCAGTCGCCGCATCCTTGTTCGCTGTTGCGAGTTGGAAGATTGCAAAGATAGAATTAGCCCTCCACCACACATCCTTCTACGCAGTTGGTTTGCGTTTATAAAATTTTTCGCAAATTCCTTTCGAGCAAGAGAGGTATTTTGAATCGATTTTAATATTTTGCAGTCTCAATGGTTGAACCAATAATGGAGATTGAAAGTGCCGCAGCAGGGAGGCTCAAAACTTATTGGGTGAGTGGAAGCGAAGAGCATAAAGACCTCATTTCATTTTTAGACTATTGTACGGAATTACTTATTGAGAAAATTTCCCAAGCATTAACTATTCACGAGACCATTAAAATTAACTTATTTGTAAAAGCAAAATTTGTGAAAAATGATACATTTGAGCAGAGAAATTTTAAAACTGCAAATGTCGAAGTGTACAGGGAAACTGATGTTAGTTTGTTGCTAGATGAGTTATTTGGCAAGTTAATGAAGGAAAAATCAGATCAACAAGCAAAAGGATCAGGATGGTCATTGAGCTGGGTGGAAGGAATTAAATTGAGAATTAATCGTTATAGTCCATTACGGGCTGAATCATTCATTGAATTACCACCGAAAATAGCTAATAAGAAATCAATAATTAATGTCAAAAATAACGATCAGTTCTGTTTCAAATATGCCATTTTAGCAAAGTTTGTAGCAATACATGCAGAGAGTACATCGCAATATAATAAACATGACTTAGAAATTAAACACGATTGGAATTGCATCAATTATCCGGCAAAATTATATGAATTACGCAAATTTGAGCGAATTAATAACATTTCAATTAATGTATTTGGTTTAGATGACGAAGCTAATATATTTCCCTTAAAAGTGGTAAATGATGAGTTGGAAGATCACCGCGATTTATTGCTCATCAGCAAAAATGGGAATAGCCATTATTGCTATATTAAAGACCTATCTAAATTAGTCAAGTCTCGACTTACTAAAAATCATGGAAAAATTTATATTTGCAAGCGTTGCTTATCCCGTTTTCGTAGTAATAAAAAGCTTATATTGCATAAGGAAATTTGCAACAATAAATCTCTCGCAAAAGCTATTATGCCATCAGAAGATGAGAAGTGGATTAAATTTAAGAATTTTTCTCACATCATGAAAGTTCCATTTGTAGTGTATGCCGATTTTGAAAGCATTTTAGCACCAGTTCAAAACTGCAACCCTTCTTCTGAAAATTCTTATACTACCCGAGTACAGAAACATGTCCCATTTTCGTTTTGTTTCTTACTGGTTTCCACGAGTGGTGAAACATTTGAACCGATTTTATATCGAGGGCATGATGCGGCAAGTGTTTTTGTGCAAAAAATGAAGGAAGTGGGGGAGTTTGTGCATCGGAGGTATAAAAATGCAATGCCTATGAATATTACCCCTCTTGAAGAAGCTGATTTTCAATCTGCTTCTGTTTGTCATATTTGTAAACGGGAATTGATGGGAGGAGACAGGGTTCGTGACCATTGTCACATCACTGGTAAATTTCGAGGCGCGTGTCATGCAAGTTGTAATTTAAATACTAAATTACCATATTTTCTCCCTGTGTTTATCCACAACCTTTCCGGGTATGATTCCCATTTTATTGTCCCCCATTTAGGTTACGACCAGCAAAGAATCCAATGTATCCCAAATTCTGAGGAAAAATACATTTCCTTTTCGAAAAATGTGGGTGCGAACTTTTCCATCAGATATATCGATACTTTTCGATTCATGGCCTCTCTCTTTTAAATTAGTAGATATTCTACCTCAAGAACAGTTTATCCATTCTAGGAGGATATTTGGAGAGAAAATTAATTTGATTAAGCGGAAGGGTGTATTTCCTTATGAATATATCGATACAATGAGTAAGTTAGAGGAAGATTCTTTACCCTCGAGAGAGTTATTTTATAGCCATCTCACTCAGGAGACTGTATCTGATGCAGACTTCGATTTTGCTCGTAGGGTGTGGGATGAATTCAATTGTAAGACCTTAGGTGAATACTCAGATTTATATCTGAGAACTGATGTAGCTCTTTTAACAGACGTGTTTAAAAATTTTAGAAACATGTGCCAGGATACTTATGGGCTAGATGCCGCTTGGTATTTCACATCCCCAGGTTTAGCTTTCGATGCAATGTTGAAATATACAGGAGTTAGTCTAGAATTACTGACTGAATATGAAATGCATTTGATGACCGAAAATGGAATTCGCGGCGGTATTAGCCAATGTTCAAAACGCTTTGCTAAATTGAATAATAAGTACATGAAAAATTTCGATAGCGATTGTGACTCCATCTTCATTGTATATTTGGAAGCAAATAACCTTTATGACTGGGCCCTTTCACAGCCTCTCCCCATTGGGAATTTTGAATGGACCGATACGAACTTTGATTTCATGAATGTGCCCGATGATAGTTCAAAAGGGTATTTGTTAGAAGTGGACTTAGAATACCCAAATGCTCTTCATAAACCCCATTCAGATTTACCATTTTGCGTAGAGAGCAAAATTCCCCCAAATGGAAGGTGCAAGAAACTATTACTCACTTTATATGACAAGACGAAATATATCATTCATTATAGGGCTCTTAAACAGGCTATTTCCTGCGGGCTAATATTAAAAAGAGTGCATAGAGTTCTTAAATTTGATCAGTCTGCATGGTTGAAACCATATATCGAGTTGAATTCTGAGAAAAGGAAATTGGCCAAAAATGATTTCGAAAAAGATTTTTTCAAACTGATTAACAATGCGGTTTTCGGAAAGACTATGGAAAATTTTCGAAAAAGAATGAATATAGAATTGGTTTCGAGTCCAAAACGGGTTAACAAATTAGTTGCAAAGTCAAACTTTCTAGATCGTACTATATTTTCTAAAGATCTAGTAGCTATTCATTTGGCTAAGACCTCTATTGTATATAATAAACCTATTTACATTGGTCAAGCAGTCTTGGATATTAGTAAGACATTGATGTATGATTTTTTCTATAGTAAATTAAAGGCAAAGTATGGAAACAATATGCATCTTCTGTACACAGATACTGACTCATTCATTTTGGAAATTCATACAGATGACTTTTATGTAGATATGCTAGATGACTTAGACGAATATGATACATCAAATTATCCAAGTTCGCATATTTGTCATTCCAATAGAAATAAAAAAGTCATTGGAAAATTTAAAGATGAGGCGAATGGGGAAATTATCATCCATTTTGTCGGATTGCGGAGTAAATTGTACTCCTATGAAAAGGAGGGTGATATAGAGGAAAAAAGGGCAAAAGGAATCGCAAAGTCTACAATTAATAAATCAATTTCTTTTAGCGATTATGAAGCATGCTTATTAAATAACTCAATGCTCTATCGGAAAATGCACCAGATAAAATCCACAAGACATGAGCTGCATACGGCGGAGGTAAACAAACTTAGTTTGAGCTCCAATGATGATAAACGATATGTATGCGACGATGGGATCGCAACTTTGCCTTCGGGAAGTTGCAAAATTCCTAGGAAAAAGAGAAATAGGGAGGATACGGATGACGGAGAGTTTGGCATTACTAAACGAAGAAAATAGGTTGATTTGTTAATTTCGAGGTCATTTGGCGTTTGGGCTTGTCACAGCTAACAACACGCATGGATAAACTACATTTATTATTCAGTTTTATAGGCTTATGCTTAAGCTTAAATTGTAGTTTAGCAGTGGAGGAGGACACTAGAACGGAGTGTATTATAAATTATTTATAAGATTATGGATATGTGGAAGAGGAAATGGGGCAGCAGGAAGATTCAGAGAAGCTAAGGTTCGCCATCTCCCGATTTCAGGAGCATTATAATTTAGCTGTTGATGGTGAGTTAAATAATGAAACTATGTCACTGATAAATAAGCCGAGATGTGGTGTTAGTGACGATATTGAAGGATTTAACACGAGGGGAATTAAATGGGATATAAAAAATATCAAATGGCATTATGCAGGAGCCAGTGAGGTAGCAACAAATTTAGCTGATTAGGCATTCAGGACGTGGGAGAAATATGCGGAGATTACTTTTGGACATGATGCAACAAATCCAAATATCCTAATCTCTAACAAACGAGGGGTGCATAGGACCCAAAAAAGTAGATCAATATGTCCAAGCAATTTGGATGGGGAAGGTGGTGCATTAGCACATGCAGAAAATCCATCTAGAGGCGACCCCTAATTTAGATATTCATGTAGATCAGGACGAGAAATGGTATTATTCAAAGAATAATTTACCTCCTATAGGAGAAATAAATTTATTTGCAGTATTAATTCATGAAATTGGCCATACGCTAGGTATATCTCATTCAAATAATCCTGATGCTGTTATGTTTCCTTACTATTCACTTTTATTGGATTTGCATGATGATGACATTTCAGCAGTGCAAAGTTTATACAGTAAACAGGAAAACCGCTCTGAAAATCGATCATTAGCAGACCCCGTGACAAAACCCCCAAATTTATGCGAGTTGAATGACGATATTAATTTATATTTGATTGTTAATCAATATATGTACATATTCCATGGAAAATGGGTTTGGATGATCGATGTGGAGAATCTTAATAATGAAACAGAAATTAAAAACATTCAACCTCCATTACTTATTACGGATTGGTTAAAATTTTTACCTCCCAATTTTAAAAACATTACGGCTATTTATCAAAGACCTTCGGGAAATATTGCCTTATTTTTTTAAAATAGAATTTACCTTTTTTCATTCCCAGATTTAAAACTTTTGCGAGGGTATCCTAAAAATATTTCAATACTAGGATTGCATAATAGCGTAGAAATAAATGCGGTTGTTAATACGCACTCTGGAAGAACTTTTATATTTTATGGTGATAATTATGTAATAGAAGTGCTCTTTTTATTTGAAACGCCATGGAGTAATCAGAAAAATGTTTCCTGGATTACCTTCGGGGGTTAAATCAGCTTTTAGATATACGAATGGAAGACTTTACTTTTTCAACGATAAAAACTTTTTCGAATTTAACGAATTTGAGAACGTGCTTACTAGAGCAGGATTAAAAGACATTTCGCTATTTGGGTTGTCGTGTCCGAAAGATGCTCCTTCCACTACGCAGCAAAACCTTTTAACAGCATTACAAAACCTCATCAAACAATTTAGCGAGCATAATAAATATGAGGCGCATACTTTAAATTAATTCATTCCCATCTAGAATTGCAAGCTTGCCTGCGAGATAGAAATTTAAATTTAAAGTCGAGGAATACCAAACTTCCCGTCAGCTTCGAAGAACATCCTGTGTTGTGAGCTCACCCACGATAAATTATCATCCTTATTTTCGAAGAGCATCCTGTTTTTAGAGGTTATTTGCAAGTTTCCTAATAATTCTTTCGGAATTTGCGCGACAAAAAAGGAATCGACGGCCCCTCGAAGTACGTCTGCCTCCATTATTTTCAACCTTGACAAAAGAGCATCATCATCAATTTTTAATTCATGAGAAACTTAAATCACCGGTTTCTTCCAAGTACAAACAAATCCTGAAGTTAACTTCTGACATGCAAGAAACGGTAATCCCTCCAGCAATCTTTTTTACCTTGAGGTGCAGTGATATTGGGAATTAAATTCCTCAAACACAATTACGTGATGAAAATTTGGATCAAGATCACCAAATGCAAGTTTTCCCACGACTGGATAATAAACGTAAGGTTAATTTTCTTTTCCAATCAAACAAGAAATAAAAGTACTTTTACCAACATTTGCTGGACCATGAATATCCAGTTGTTTCTGTTTATGATACCAACCTTTCAAACGGTTATTCCACCAATGGTAGCAGAAATCGGCCCAGGCACAATGGGATACCAAATACTCCTTAAATTCCTTGAATTTACCGACCTACTCCTTCTGCACCTCTAAATGAAATCGCTGGAGGAATATATACTGAAACCGATGTTTAAATACAAAAGGTTCAGAACATCTAAAACTTGATGATGATTTCGCTCAAATGTAAGACTGATAATATACATTCAACTTCTAAATACTCACGTTGGTAAGAAGATCACGATCTTCTTTCGATACGTATATCAAACTATTACGAATCGATTTACACTTTTGCACTTCTAACTTCCAAACACCATCAACCAAGAAACCAACGATAAACTGTCTTTACAGCACAATTTAAATGCGAATGCAGATCAGTACGGCTATCACGTTCAAGAGCTACGCAGTAACTAACTAAAGGAGGAAGAAAAGCTAAAACACCCTGCCGGATCTCCGAATATATAACATCCGTCGTCGAAGTGATAAAAAAAAACTGCTGGCGCGAACTCTGCGGCGTTTGTTAACCACTTCTGCCTTCTCTAAAATAAGGACTTGGAATTATTTTCGCATTCTCTTAACTCGTACACGCTATGAAAGTTCTTAGTATCCTTACTCTATGGTAGAATGTTCGGCATTGCATATCTTTCATGATTTGGCTCACATAGTCTAGTCGGGGTCTTCAAATATTCCCTCCATTATTCTTTTAACTTGATTATCGTGTCGTAGTAAATGTCCATTAAGTTTAACCCTCCTTTCTTTAATGATTCTTATAATACTTCTTTCTTCTTTTTGAGCTTTTTCAAAGATTTCTTTATTTGTTTTCTTTTCCGTCCAGCTTACTTTCAGTATTCTTCTGTAACACCATGCTTCAAAGGATAGCAGTCGTGTCATTTCACTCCCATATAGCGCAACGAACGCAACACTCCAAACGTAGGTCTTCATAAAATTTTTCCTTTGTCTCCAAACTAATGCTTTTTAATGTTAGTTGCGTTTTCTTTTTATTGAATGCTACTTTTGCTTGGTTAATCCTGCATTTTATATTTCTTGTACTTCTTCCATCCCACATAATTTTGCTTCCCAGATAGTCAAATTCTTTCGCTTTTTGAAGGGTAACGTTTTCCAATTTTACATTTGCTCTTATGTTTTCGCTTATATCGCAGATTAAAATCTTTGTCTTAAGTTGTAATCATTTTTCATTACCCTGTTCATTACATTCAATATTTTCGGTATATCTTCCTTACTTTCTGCTAACACTGGTATATCATCCGCTAATCTAATCTTTTCCACTCCCTCCCCGTTTACTTTTATTCCAATTTCTATCTCTTCTCTTATTATGTCCATAGCGTCTTGTACATATAAGTTGAATAAATAAGGCGATAAAGAATAACCTTTTCTAACACCCTTACTAATTTTTGCTTCCTTTTCCTTTGAGCCAAATCTAACTACCCCTTTTTACTTTCTCCATATACGAAGTATAGAGAAAGTATTGTTCATTTTTGTAGAGAGTATAAATAAGTCTTCTTTCTCTTGATTTGATTCCAACTTTCTTTAAATGTGAATTAGTGTATTCCAATTGACATTTTCGAAGGCCTTTTCAAGATCAATGAAAGAAATAAACGTTGTTTTGCCTTTTTTCATCCGTTTTTCTATTATTTGTCTCAGTGTTAAGACTGCCTCTCTCGTTCCTACTCCTTTCCGAAAGCCTATATAAAATGTAATCATTTTTGACACAAGGCTATGAGTTCTATGGTCCTCACATTTTTGTGAATTGTTCTTTTTAGGTATTGGTACTATTATGCCCTTCGTAAAATCTTCCGACAAATTTCTGTACTCATATATTTTACAAAAAAGGTAATATATTTCTATTTTCATCTTCTCTCCACAATATTTTATGAGTTCACTCGGTAATTCATCTACTCCAGGTGCCCTCTTGCCTTTCAAATTTCCTATTGCTTTTTGGAACTCTTCTATCATTATAGTGTCTCCTTCGTCTTCGCCGAATAGGATTTCAATGTAGTCTTTCCATTCGTTTGCTACTTCTTCTTTTTCTTCTTCATAGATAATCGTGCCATTCCTATCCATAATAGTCACTGCCTTAAGTATTTTATCCCCAAAGAATTTTTTAATTTTAGTATATGCCATATATATTTGGCTCGTTTTCATAAATGAGTCAGTCTTTGCACATATCTTTTTTAGGAATAATTCCTTATCTCTTAGAGTTAGTTAATGAATTTTATTTCTTCTATTTAAAACATATCGAAAAGATTAAATTCAATGAAGATTGAGACTTTTCATGAGACCTTCTTTGAATCATTTAAATTTTTTTGCAAGTAGTATATTATTAATAATATCTCATTATATCCAGAGTTTGCTAATAAATATCACGGATCTAGAGATTCTTAAAGATCTGGGTCTTTGAAAGGAAAACAACTAACGATTACACAATTAATTCGATACGATATTGATATATTTGGCATGAAATATATATTTAATCCTTTCATAAAGATCGAATAATTTTTAGGTTTAAGTTTAATAAATTGTAAAGAACTTAAATAAATATATTTAAAGCAACTAGATATCATACCATAAAACAAAGTATCAAGTAAAATTAGCTATTTATAAACATTTAAAAATTTGTCAAACCTTTAGTTTGAAAATAAAGTTGATTGACAAGTTTCCGGAAGTTTACACAGCAACTTTATTACAGAGTTCAACAAAAAAAGTTATATGCTATACCACTTCTAATTTTATTCAAAACAGATCCAAAGCCTGACACCTCAAACTTCTTGGCACAAAAGGAGACATCCTGGCAGAACTACTGCTTGACTCCAGCTGCTCTCTGTACTTACACTCTGTTTGCTGTGCAACCTAATGGCTGTGTTCAGAATATTTTTTACAGCAAAGTAAATTTGTTGTAAAAATTATTCTGAACACAGCGATTAAGTAGCCCAGCAGATAGAGTCCAAGTACAAAGGGCAATAGGATTTCCCTGAAAAATGTCCAATTAGAAATTAAATAAAAGTTTTAAAATTAAAACAATGTTTATTTTTAATCAACTGATTGACTTTGTGGACTTCAGTTAATTTTTCCTATTGCTGAAAAAATTGAGTTTTCCAGTTTACAATTATATTTCCCCTATTTTTCTTGCTGAAATTTTATCATATTTTATTTTTAAGATAATATACGTGATTTGTGGAAAAGTACCTGCAGAAATTCAATTGAGAGAGCTTCAGAAATCCTTAAGAATAACAAAAAATTTGGAAAGCTTTGCGGTACAGCGTGAATTATTCTCGGAAAACCTCGGGCGTCCCTCAGGGCAGTGTAATTGGACCGTTGTTATTTTTAGTATACATCAACGACCTCAGCAATCACATTGAAAGCAATGTTAGGATATTCGCAGACGACACAGTCATTTACAGGGAAATAGTTAGTTCAGAGGATAGATTAACCCTTTCGAACGACTTAGATAGAATTATGAATTGGTGCGATGATTGGCAATTAGAGCTTAATGTAGAAAAGTGTTCGGTAGTTAACTTCTTCGAAAGTAAATCTATAATAAATGATTATTCTTATAGTCTCCGAGGGGTAAACCTAATGACAGTAGAATCGGTAAAGTATCTTGGAGTAACTCTCACGAATAATCTATCATGGAGTGCCCACATCCGAAATATATGTGGAAAAGCACTTAAGAAACTCGGCTTCGTTAAAAGAATAGTCGGTAGGAGCGAAGAAAAGGTTCGCGAGCGATGTTACTTAGCGTTAGTTAGGCCTCACCTTGAGTATGCATGTAGTGTATGGGACCCCGCCGAGAAATGTCATATTCGGGATTTAGATAAAGTACAACGGAAGGCGATACGATTTGTAAAGAATTGCTACGATAAAACAGCGAGTGTCACTCAGATGTTACAGGACGCGGGATGGGAATCATTAGAAGATAGAAGAAAAATTCAAAGGATAAATTTATTAAATAAGTTCAGAGAAATTACGTTTTCAGATGATGTAACCGATATAATGCGACCCCCCTGTTATATGGGCCGTGCTGATACTGCCCGAAAGATTAGGGAAATAGATGCTAAAACGAATCGTTTCAAAAATTCATTTTTTCCGCGAAGTATACGCGAAAGCAACCGTTTAGGAAAATAGAGTCAAGGTGCTTGCACCCCCTGCCACACGCCGAAAGGCGGCTTGCAGGGTTCTTACATAGACATAGACATAGACATAGACATAGACAAAACTAACCAGATATATTCTAGGTGTTATACTGACATATTAGCTGCTAATTATACACCAAGAAGATGAGTGCATAGTTAGTAGCCAAATACTTGTATTACATCGTGAAGACATTTGGTAGGTTCCCCGAGAATCGTTCATGTTGGACCTCGAAGTATTCCAAAATCTTCTAGAATATTCTAAAGGATTTCTGATGCTTTCTCAACCAGATCTCTGCTGGCACTTTTCAAAAAATTTTGGCCACAGTAACTTCACGTAAAGAACATACGAATAATATCTCAAAAAATAATACATAAATGTATAAATGATAAATTTCAGCAAAAGAAATAAGACAACAGTAACATGGAAATAGAGAAAATTAATATGACGAATAAAACAATATCACTGCTCTGCCGTAACAAATCTTCAGGAAGCGCTGTTGGACGTAAATACACAACGAAAAAAGTACTTCAGATATTGCAATCAGTCCAACGTTGCTCTTTCCTTAAAATTACAAGTTCTGCTCCAAGATTCAATTTAATATCATATGATTAAAGCTGGTATTTAATGCTTGTAGCGATAAAAATGGATCGAATCGGTTCAAAGGTGCCAACGGTGAGATATTGCAACATAACCAAATGTTTGCGTTTTTATTGAAATGGAGCTAATATTATTACGGTACGATTCTCTGGATCACGATGATGGACATACGTTCATTACTGAATTTATGATGTATACATGCAGAAAATACAAAGGAAGGATGCAAGATTAGGAAGAAAGACAAAATTTAATTTTCGGGACAACCCTGAAAGTTAGTGCGTGATAAAAATGCATAGGAGTCACGTTAAGCAATAGTTTATATTTTAAACAATTTATTCGAGATTTGAGAGGAAAAACGAATAGAATGCAAAGATTAACTCATAATATACTGAGGGGATGCTCCTCGAAAGTCTAAGAAATGACTTATTTTTCTCTCATTCGATCTAGTACAGCGAACACTACTGCGCGATTTAAGATCCACATTAAGTAGGCTAAGTCCCATATTTAGAGATAGTCATACGTAGAGCAGCTTGTTTTGTTAGAGATTTCTGGTTCGACAGCAGCATTACGGCAAAAGGGACCTTTGGTTGGAATTCGCTCCAGATGAAAAGAACTGATTACTGAAGGAAGCTCTCCAAAAATGCATGGGCTCAAAACATTAAGACGAAGTAAATGAATTTTTAATTCCAGTAAGGAACGAAGGAAACCTCCCAGAGGAGATCATAAAGCGTTACACGTAATTGGAAATAGCATATAATTACTTAATTACTGGGCATCCTTCTCCCGGACTATTAGGCCCAGTGCACACGGTGCGACTGTTCTGCAACTACAGTTGCAAACCAGTTGCGCGCGCAACTGTTTTGTGACCTCGGCAATGTATTGGAGTCGGGAGGCGCACACGACGCGACTGGTTTTTGACGATCTCAAAACAGTCTGAAACCAGTCACATACAACCGTGGGCCCGCGGTTGCAGTTGCGTTGCAGACTTCAGTTGCACGAGACCACGTGATGTTTTGCCGGTGTTAGGAAACTTTTGTCATTCTGTAAGAAGATTTAAACTTCCTATCCTACTGAGACAGCTCTCTTGCTGCTACAAATAGCCTAGAGTTCACATTCTTGCTGTCAATAAGGGTGAACCAAATGCTCTCTTCGCCGTCTTCGGTATTGATAATAGTTAACAACGTCTCACAGTGGTCGGAAATCGAAAAAAGCTGGCCAAAATTCAATTATTCGACTTTTTTTCCAGGATATTTTTGTAGCTATATTATTATTGTAGTTGCTGAGGACTATCAAATCCATTATTTTTTTAATCTCTCAAGTTCATATTTTGGAATCGGCAAGCAGTCAAAGTTAGCAAAATAGAGCAGGTGACAGCTAGCGATACTTTTTCTCGCTTCCATGCCTGAAATGTGCATCGCAATGAAGACTCTTTTGAGCGTAAATTTGTAATGTTAAGTATATAAAAAATTAGTTCAAAGCTATAAGAAAAACAAAATAAAATTTTAATGATATAATAAACTTTATTTAAACCCTAAATATGCATTCTAAGCTTATGTTGCAAAATACAATACATTTTCTGATTCAAAGTCCTAAATCGTTTATATCGACGCTTCCAGACGTCGAGATATTAGCATAGGGTGATGGTGTGATGTTTGTAAATTAAATTAAAGTAGGAAATTGCTACGTTTTTTTGTGTTTTTGCAATTTGTAGCGACTTTTAGGTCGCGCGGCGAGACTCAGATCCACAGTGCATTTCCTTCTGAACTTGGTATGGCGTGAGAGGAATAGCGCCTATTTCTATTTTAGATTTAGATATATACCCCGCGAGCCGCCAGAGGCGTATGGCAGGGGGTGTAATACACCACCATTATTCATTCCTACCTATTAGCATCTCTAATGGCTTGGGGAAAAACGACCAAAAGTAATTATCCGTCCTTGCGATTACTTCACCATAAGGCCGGGTGGCCACCAAATGCGAAGAGAAGCTAAGTTGAGCGAAGTTACGCCGAGCTGACAACACTTTCACAAACGAACCTATACTTTTGAATGTAGCTGTGGCCACCGGATACGAAGCGGAGTTGTGCTGAGAATTGTGACGTCATTCAACTTCGCAAGGCACATCTTCCGAACGGTCGTGGTTCGTGATGAAGCGAAGTCAGCTTCCCCCTCCACAGCTCTCAACGCGGTGGTGGGGGGAGCCTCTCGCTTCTTTCCTCGGCAGCATCTGAATTATTATCAGTTTGTGAAAGATTTACATTCATAAGCTTGAAAGGTGTGATTAATAAGAAAGATACAAACAGTAAGCTCGATAAGGGATATCGAAGGTAACATTACTTGCGATTCAAAGAGGGAAGCGAATATTCTAAACGAATTTTACCAAAGCGTATTCACATCAGATTGTAACATAGAGATCCTCCCTAAGGTTAATATACTGGATTCCATGCCAAATATAACTTTTACGACATACGGTATAGTTAAAATATTACGCAAAATTAAGCCAAATAAGTCGCCAGGGCCAGAAGGCATCCCAGCAAGAGTGCTTAAAGAACTGGCAGAAAGCGTCGCCCCTTATCTCAAAATTATATTTTGTAAATCGATAAATGAAGGTAGGGTCCCATCCGATTGGAAATTAGCTAATATTACTCCTGTTTACAAAAGCGGATTAAAGGAGGACCCAGGAAATTATAGACCTATATCATTAACTTCGCTGTCCGGAAAGGTAATGGAACATATCGTCGTAAGCTCACTCATGGGATTTTTAGATAGAAATGAATTCCTCGACGCAAACCAGCATGGTTTTCGTAAGTCCCGATCATGTGAAACCCAACTTGCTCTATTTGTACACGATATCTTAAAGTCCGCCGAAAGTAAAAAGCAAGTGGACGCTATTTTCCTAGATTTCAAAAAAGCATTCGATAGAGTCCCCCACTACAAACTAATTTACAAACTAAAACTAGCGGGCATTAACAAGGAAGTAGTCGACTGGGTTAAGGATTTTCTCTACGAGAGGGAACAACAAGTTGTACTGGATGGCGTTAGCTCAAATAGAGTCAAAGTTACCTCTGGCGTACCTCAAGGCAGTGTAATTGGACCTCTTCTTTTCCTTATTTATATCAATGACTTGAGTGACGAGTTAGTTAGTAATGTGAGGATATTTGCGGATGACTCGGTTATATATAGGGAAATAACAAACGAGGAAGACCGGACATCTCTCTCAAACGATTTAGTCCTCATCCAAAGGTGGTGCGAAAAATGGGAATTAGATATTAACGTAAGTAAATGCTCCGTAGTTAATTTCTTCGAAAAGAAAAAAATGCGTCCAAATCACCCATACAAAATTAATGGAATTAGTATCAAAGTAGTAGATTCAGTTAAATATCTCGGGATCAACATTACTAATAACTTAAATTGGAGCACGCATATTCGAAAAATCTGCGGCAAAGCAAGTAAAAGGCTTGGCTTTGTAAAGCGTATTGTCGGTAAATGCGACGAAAAGGTGAGAGAGCGATGTTATTTTACCTTGGTCAGACCCCTTCTGGAATATGCGGCAAGTATATGGGATCCGGCGGATGAAACGTGTACTCGCGAACTCGAGAAAGTGCAGCGTAAAGCGGTTCGTTTTGTTAAGAAATGCTACGATAAAAAAGCAAGCGTTACAAAAATGCTCTCAGACGTAGGTTGGGAATCCTTGAAAGAAAGGAGATTGGAAGCTAGGCTGCGATTGCTTAATAAATTCAGGGAAACTACATTTTCCAAAGATACAATCGGTATCATGCAACCCCCCTGCTACGTCGGTCGATCCGATAATGACCGTAAGTTAAGAGAAATAGATGCTAGGACGAATCGTTTCAGAGATTCATTCTTTCCGCGAACAATACGTGACAATAATCGAATAAGGAAGTAATTTAGATTCAACTGGTGTTTACACCCCCTGCCACACGCCGAAAGGCGGCTTGTAGGGTATTAATGTAGATGTAGATGTAGATGTAGAATTTCCAATTATATCTTTCTTTCAGAAACATTGTAATGTAATTATTGATGACCTATTCCATTTCACAAAAAGTAATCACTTTGTCAATCTGTAATAATTGTGATGGGACCACTTAATTAAATTACTTCTAATGTCGTTACACTTCAATTAAGTACTAATTTAAGATATTCAATCGTCTTAGCGGAACGCAATCATTGTGAAAATGTCGTCTGATAGGTTCAGTACAGCCGAGAAAAATTTTCTCGTAAATTTAATCATTGAACGCTGGTCAGTTTTTGAAAATAAAAACTAATACTGTGACATCGTCAGCAGGTAATTGTCTCGGAGAGGAACACCAGCTTAAAAACCATAGCATTTCAAAAGAAATAACAGTAGGATAATCATTTATGCACCCTTAAAAAGAATAAGAAAACGACGATTTGAAGCAGGTGAATGGCTTGTGCTTCCTCTTCGAGATCCGAGACTCGTCAGCAAAAGTTAAACGTTAGATGAAGAGTGAAGAAAAATTTAATTGCCATGCTTACGTGAGTAAAGTGATTAATTTTTGTGATGCTGGTTACAGAAACATTTATCCATGTATTGATATGAAACTAAGAACTATTTATATTATCAGTTCCGTCATTACAAAATGAAAAGTGTACTCGAGTGTTGTACGAACGATAGGAAACTTATATGCTATTAGCGAAATAGATAAATGTCTCCAATGGCTATAAATAATATCTTAATAAAAGTGTGCCAGCGTAATTATTGTAACAGAACCCGTCTCTTACGGAAATTCCGTGATTTAACCGTCATATCAGAGAATTAAATTCTCAGACGGCAACAAAAGGTTAGTTCTTATGCCATCTTGTTTATTTACAAACGAATCGCTTCGCTCAGCTTCTCTTCCAGTTGCCGACCCTCAGATACTAAACTTAGCTACGCTTCGCTCCGTGTCACTCTGTCCCGCTCAACTTAGCACCGCTTCGCATTCGGTGGCCACCCGGCCTAACGCTTCGTCGATGCCTCTCGGAGATCGCGTTCGCTCCTTACTGGCACTAGCTAATTTTAGTAAGTAATTTTAATAACTAATTTTAAATTCATATAACATGACAAATCATACAAGCAAGGATACTTTTCTACTGCTTCCACCACTTTTATATTGAAATTTTCAACTTCTGTCGGCATCTTCTTTCGGCGATGAGTTGATAACACGAACACAGAGCCTCCGCACACGCTTTTCACTAGCTGACAGTTTAATCGGTAGCTTAATATGTATGAAGACATACGTGTGTGTGTACATTAACCAATTTAATATCGAACGGTTACCTACAAAGTATGATGGGCAAGCCGATTTCCTTTCAATTAAGAAGACGGCTAACAATCTGGTTAATCAGATATAATTACAATTGAATTACACTCAAGCAGTTTCATCGTATATCATATAATTATTGAACATTGTTTCCATTCAGGGATTGAGGAGGAGCTGATTCTATGTTTTGCTTTGATTCTGAAAGCGCTTTCAAGTGGCTACTCAATAAATTATTTGGAATTTGAAAATTATTGCAATATCACCGCAAGACTTTATGTACGGCTTTATAGTTGGTATTATGTGCCACCAACCGTCCATAAGATTTTGGTTCATGAGCAGCTATAGCAAAAGATGCTATAATTCCAATCGGTCATCTTTCGGAAGTCTTTGGAGGCGAGGAATAAAGATGTTCGTCGATTCAGGGAGAAACATTCCAGAATGGCAGCTATAACGATGACTTATTCCGAAGGCTTCTGTTAGCATCCGAACCCATCATTTCCAGTGTACATGAACTTCCCAAAAAGAAAAGGAGAGAATATGTTGGAGATTTTAGAAGTCTTTTAATTCTGGATGATGCAGATAATGACTCCGAAAATGAGGAAGGTACCGGGTCGGAAGATGACTCTGATATGTCCATTTAATTTCTGTAAGTAGAAAAGATTCACTTCTCTGATTTTTCTGTACAAATGTTTCTTTTACAATTAATTTTTTTGGATAGAAAATTGACCGTACTCTTTTTTTTTGCAATTTTCTTAGTTTATCGGTTATTTTACTATTCCTTGAGTGAAAATATCCGTATCTGGCAAAGATATCGCAAATCATTCTCCAATATTTAACTAAGGTTAACAATACCCAAATGGGAATATTTTAGTCAAGTCTACAGTTAATTATTTAAGGCTCACTTTTTCTTATTTTTTCCCATGGTTTTTATCCGTGCAAAACGTAAAAAAATTGTTATTTATCTATTTTTATTACTCGCATATAGTATTCACAGCTGAAGTATTTTAATAACAAAAATGAATTATAGTTCACAGACCTTTTAAGAATCGAGGAAGATGATTTTACTATTTCCGCCATTTTGTTTTTGTAGACATCTGATTAGTTTACTTGAAAATAAACATTATATTCGAATTGGGGAGGTAAAAATCTATATATGTTGAAACATTTTGGCCAGCTTTTTTCGAATTCCGACCACTGTGCGTCTTCTCCGTCTGACAATGAGTCTGACATAGTAAGCGCACACAGCCAAGCCAAGGCCTTAAAAACAAACATTTACAGCACTAAATAAACACTCCACTGATTGTGCAATAGACGCAACTGATTCACAACCAGCCCTTCGCCAGTCCACCCGTGTGCGGACAGAAGTTTTGTTTCAGTTGCAAACTGGTTGCAGACGCAACTGGTTTCCAACTGTAGTCACAAAATAGTCGCTCCGTGTGCGCTGGGCCTTAGAGAAGCTATGTAATGAGAAGGTGTTATTACATCCTATGTCATACGCAACTGATGGCTTGCATGATATATAAATCTAAAAGACACATTGATGATACAGAGAAACTTGAAAATATTAAAAATATAATCAATAAAATCACCCAAACGCTGAATCCAACTAAATCCTCATTTTATACATCATTTCAGCACCCAACCCACTCAAAATGGCATTTTTGAATGAATTGACTGTATTCTAAAAAATTATTTACACAACTCGGGTCCAACAGTGCATCGTTCTGAAAGGGCTGGAATAGCTAAATAAAATTTTTAATTATTTTCTGAAATTGTATGACTGCGTATCAATTATTCATTGCCACAACGCAAATTATAAAATAAATAGTTATTAACGATGAAAAATGAATAAAAAACATAACGACAGTTATTTAAAATCTTTAAAATTTTACATAATTAAACATTTACAACCATAAAAAGAAGGGACTCAGTTTTCACTCGAATTAAATTTATATGAACGAATTATTGTTTAGATGCGTTCCAAGCCGTTATTAATAGGCGATATGAAAGAAGCTATTTATTATATATTTTAATAATTAGGCGAACTATCGACGGAATCTATACCAATAATTGGTGGAATTAATATATTAAAAGAATAGGCTAACACTCATTTGACTAACGGAGTCTCCATTAAAATAAGAAAAAATCTGATGTGGCCAACACATGACTTTTTCCGTATTTATTGAAAACAGAAGCCTATGCCGGTAATATATGAATAACTCCAAAACAATGAGTGTCACGAAAAAATGTTTCATACAAAAGTTGTAGCAAAGTACATTATCAATAACTTTTTTACATAATTGTATATACCTAAATTGCATTTTGACAGAGATATGCATGAAAAACTTCCATTTCTGGATTAACAATAACTTCCGGTTAACCATTATTGGGGAATAACTCCTAAACAATCAGTGCTACGAAAACATGTTTTATACAAAAGTTGTAGTAAAGTACATTATCTACAACTTTTGTGTGTAAATGTATATACCTATATTCCATTCTTACAGAGATATTTAAGAAATAAAATTTTGTTCCGGATAAACCGAAACTTCCGGTTAAGCGATATTCACCAAAAACTAATCAACTTTTGGCATTGTTAGGAAAATTCAAAATGTGAAATTTGAAAATGATCGGATAATTACTTTTTAAGATAGATCCCCCACAAACTTTTTAACCACTGACAGACAGACGGATACACACACAGACAGACATGTTCGGGAAAATAGCTAAAACATGCTCTATGGGCCCCAAAACATCTATTTCCGTCGAAATGTGGAGGTCGAATTTTTTTGCGAATACAATACTTTCTCTATACTACGTATAGGGAGAAAGTAAAAATGAATCAATGTGATTGATTCACTGTAGAAAAGGTGATTGTGAAAATAAATCCTTCGAGTGCATTCGTGATTAAACCATCTTCAATTAATTTATCAAAATTCTCGCAATTTCAAACTTAAGTCACTATTTTGCAAGCGATTTAGGATTATTCATTTAGCCCGTTCTCTCTGCGCGTGATTCGTTTTCCTAAGACAGTTAAAAGTCTCCACGGGTATTTAAACGTTTTGTAAACATTTTTGTATTGTCTCTGCTGAAATCTTGAAACATCTCTACTATGCAAATTTTATTCTCGCATATCTTACGCTATTCCAGCAAACTTTTTTCATTACAGAAACAAGGAATTAAGATTATATGTGGTGTATCATTTTGCAAACATGGAAGTCCTTTTTAAATTCACTTTAAAATACTTACCTTTCAATCGATTTACATCTTAAACAGTGGAATTTTTGTAAAAAATACCCTAGCTTAATTAATTTCCATGCTTCTTAACACACCTACATTTAGTGATAAACTTCAAAACATCATTTTAAAAATTACCTCCTTCGCTGCATTCAGATTAATTCAGAACAATTTCTTCTAAACAAGTATTACAACAATCTCCATGAGTTCTTTTCTGATTCCTATCATGGTGTTGAAATCTTCAATACCGATACTTACATTTCCTTTGTAAAGAGCCATGACTACGCATATACAAGTACGTCTCCTTGAGCAGTAATACATTATTATTATTACTCACAACGTGAAACTATCTTATACTCTGATGTGAGTTACACTAGACGCTGATTCAAAATTATATTTTCTGAATATCTATGGTTTATTTACGGAAGCGCGACTTGTTTACGATCTCTCTTTACTCAATTGCGTTTTCCTATTTCCTTTTATAGGGTATTTTTAAGTTGATAAACCAGTCTTTTAAACATGAAAATTTCTTTATTAATTTATTGCTGTTTTTTTTAATGCCTTCCTTCATGCATTACCTTCCTTAAGTTGACGGAAATATATATTATGTTTTCATATATGAAAATAAAGAGTCAAGAAGTAAGATTATAAGTGTATTTCACGATGTTTTCCATGTATTAGCTTCTATACGCAAATGTTCTCGGAACGGAATCAACGGAACGAATGGGAATGAACTTCAGCGCCTATTTCCTTATATCGTATTTGAGCGGGCATACGGACGGTCGTTGAGTTTGACTATAGTTGCTGCAAGTCTTACCACATGGTAATACTACTTGTAAGTTTATTTTATTCTTATCATAAATATCATTATAATTATTAAATATGCGTTTTAAAGTACATGATCGCGCTGTATAAGGTTATAAAGTCGTCATGTCGTCTCATGTGCCATTTATTACTGTGGTTAAATTTTGCAGCAATTGATAAAAAAATCTTTTAACTGTAAATAAATCATTTTTATGCTGTGCATTCGCAATTTATGAGTCGAAGAATACGAGACATTCCTTTAACAATAAATTTAGTGAAAGTCTTTATAGTTCACTGTCAATTAGTTTTGGTTTAGCGATATTCTCTTCTTGTTGCTAGTAGTTTAAAAACAGTTTGTTCAAGTGTATTCTATTTATATTCTTTGAGTTTAGTTCACTGTATTTTGTTATGGAAAAAGTGATCTTTCCATTGATCCGTTGTAAATAAAATTATGAGTAATGGCGTTTAAGGGATGCAATTTATGTCTAACCTTACCTATCGTAATATTTTTGAGTTACTTGAGCATACAGTTCGCTTGAGCTTCCACAAATTTTGTGAAGTTATTTTCATTTTATATCAAGAACCTTATGACTGTTCTTTAGAATTTCAAACATAATTTAGGCAATAACATTTTTTTGCTAGCAAGTTTTTATTAGTTACAAGACAAAATCAATTTGAATAAGGCACTTTGATTTGCAAACGAAGGAAGCTGTTGTATTTCATTACGTTATAATTACTTTTCAGGAAATTGATGATATAATGCGAAAGGTCATTGTTTTCTGGACGATTTTACATATTTAAATATCCACGTTTCTAAAATAAAATTATTTTAGTCTCATGAAAGTATTGAAAGTGGCTTGATTAATTGTTCCAAGAATTTTTTTATACTTTTAACTGCCGTTAATAGATAGTTTGATTACTATGATTTCATTCATTATTATATACTTATTTTATTTTTATAGACTTTTTAGTAAATTAATCGTTCATAAATTCATTGCCATCATTACATCCGTCAAGGCTTATCTGGTTTTCTTTGTATTGGCCTAATGTGTTGTTTTTGGAACCTCAAAGTGAAGTTTCATTGACCTTTTCTTTCAAATAAATTGAATAATCATGATTTCTGTGAGTGCTTGGCAACGTCTTGTGGTGATAGGATGGATAGAATCCAACTAATGAACACTAGCATCTATGGAAATTAAATTCGTTTTGTGTATTTTAATTACTTTTTTTCAATTCATTGCAATTCAATTATGATTGCATAAATCCCATAGGATTTTAAGTTAAATTAAAATCTTCTGTAAAAATTTAGTTCATTAGTTCGTGACATCTCATTGGTGTCACTGTAATTCCAAATGCTAAAAACTCCAATAAAGAAAAAATATTCAAGATAACCTTGTTTCTTCACCACAGCTAACATTATCCTAAAAAAAAGTTCTTCTTGTTAAAGAAAGTATGTATTTCATTACTGTGTTTGTAATGCTTTATAAGGAAATAATTACAACTGTAAAAACTATACGTTGCAAGATTTATTTTAGTACCCTTATCTGAAAGCACCTGATATATTTTTCTTGTATTTCAGTAAGTCATTAAATCTATCTGCATACTTAGAAAGATCAATATTTTATGCTGACCAGGATGATCTGTCCCCTTGATAAAAATTTTAAATGTTAGAAATAGGTCTTCTCCCTCTTAAGCTATTAGAGGAGAATAAGGGTTTCGTGGGTTATAATTTTTGATTCCTTCAATTTAAGCAAAACAGCCGAACTATTCACAACGTGACTCTTAACATTCATTCACCACATAGATCTGTTTAAAGATCCTAGATCGGCTGTGATGTATGGATTTGAGTAATTTTGCAGGTCAAATGTTAACTCCCCTAGTTTTTTTATAAGCCCTGCAATGAACCAGCTTCAGCATACAATTATCTTCAGAAACAATGAAATAGTAGAAAGTCAAAATAATTAGAAGAAAAACAAATTTTATTATCAAAATAAAGGAAACAGAATATGTAATAAAATTAAGTATCATGCACTTTTGAAACATTCATGTCATGAAGGGAACAATTTTAACACTTAAAAAATCAAATATCATTCAGATACAGATAAAAATATAAGCTTAGATGTTTACAAAATGTGTTGATTGTGTCATTTATTACAAAAATGGATATAAGTTTAAGTAATACTGCTCAGATTAAGTGATAAACCATCCTTGTATCTATCGCTGATTAATAAAAATTTTAATAGAATGTTATGAGCATTTCTCAGGGAAACCATCTTAATTTCATAGTCTCAAAACGTTAACTTTACTAAAAATATAATTCCGACTCATTCAGCATTGGAATAACCACTTGGAACAATTTGAACAAGTTATTAGATGACCACATGGAACAAAAACTACTTTGCTTTGTATTTGCAAGCAAAGTATACACATTTGTGATTTAACATTCTGTTTTGAGACCATAGATAATGGCTCAGTTGTATGGATTTGAATAATTAGGCAGGTCAAATGTTAACTCCCCCAGTTGTTTTATAAGCCCTGCAATGAATCAGCTTCGACATTCAATAATCTTCAGAACAATGAAATCATAGGAAGTCAAAATTATTAGAAGAAATACAAATTTTATTATTAAAATATAGGGAACTGAATATGTAATAAAATTAAGTATCATGCACTTCTGAAACCTTCATGTCTTGAAGGGGACAATTTTAACTCTTGAAAATCAAATATCATTCAGATACAGTTAAAAATGTAAGCTTAGATGTTTATAAAATATAAGTGTTAACTGTGAGATTTATTACAAATATAGATTTAAGTTTAAGTAATACTGCTCAGATTAAGTGATAAACCATCCTTGTATCCATCTCTGATTAATAAAAAAAATTGAATAGAATATTATGAGCATTTCTCAGGGAAACCATCTCATTTTCACTGTCTGAAAACATTAACTTTACTAGAAATATAATTGCGACATATTGGGCATTGGGTTAACCGTATGGAACAATTTGAACAAGTTATTAGATGACCACATGGAACAAAAACTACTTTGCTTTGTATTTGCAAGCAAAGTATACACATCTGTGATTCCTTTTGCCTTTCTATCTCCTCATTACATCTACCCACAGATTCTGCTAAGACTACTTCATTAGATTGAAATTTTTCAATGTCCTCCATAACAATCTTGAGAGTTTCTTCAAGACTTAACTTAAAGTTTTGATGACTTGAACACTCCTCAGTAATTGAATTTATTGCTTCTTTTAGACTTAATTCACTATCATCCTTCCTGTCATTTTCCTTTAATAGCGTTTCAATAATTTCCTCGTTGATGGCAAGAGACTCTCTTTCTTTGTCATTGACCTTTTGAAGCTCTTCAAAATTTTTCTTTACAGCATCATACCTATCATGAAGTGCTTCAATTTCAATTCCCATTCCTTTGATTTCTTTCTGTTGGGTCTGAATACATTCATGGAGGCTTTCAATTTCATCTTCATATTTTTTAACTGTATGTTTTGGAGATTCTTTGGGGTCTTGATATCCTGCAGTTGTCTTCTCCTGCACTGCAACCGAGTTTTCAGTATAGGAAGATTTTAACTTAGATTTCTTATTCACTTGTTTTGTATCTACTTTTGGTGAAGCCTTCCTTTTAGTTGTACAGAAGGTAGTTTCCTGTGACCTTAAAAAAAATAGATAAAAGATAGTTCTTAATGGAAATAAATTTCTCCAAGAGATTCATCAATAAAATTATAAATAATTTAACTATAATCCTAAATTCCAGAGCTCGTTCATCTTAAATCAGTCCAAAAAAGTGAATCCGTGAAAAGCATATTAATAAGAAATCACTTCAGTTTAACACTATTTAAAAGAATATTTTTATATAAATTTGATGGTACAGTACAATTGCACTTTTGTAATTCGTTGTTATATCTAAACAAGACAAATCTAAATATTTAAATGGGTCTTCAGATTGAACACAGTGAAAATTAGTGACAAAGGTGGGACTCAAAGCCAGGTCTGCTAATTTCTAGGAAGACCTATTCTAAGCTCTGAATACAATGCTGCCCCAATATCACTTCTGTTTTACAGTGCAATATGAGAAGGAAGTGGTGCTCCATGTACTAGCACTGATCACCGCCAGAAGTCTTCATCAACGCAACTGACCCAAATCTATATTAGAAGGAAAGGAAATGGTGACAAGATGATGAATGGAAGTTTAATTTGGAGACCTAGGTTTGAGTTCCAGTCATGTTGCTATTTTTTACTACTTGTTTAACCTTGGGTTCAGTTGTATGCTTTGTTGTGTTATGTAAACTTCAGTTCACCATTCATCAGATATTCTACACTTGAATCTATGCTTTCATTGGCATTAACTACCTTGGGAAGCATTGGAGCATACAAAAATATTGAAATATCTGTGGTGTAAACACATCAGAGATATAATCAGTGCAATAAAAACTAGGTCTTCAAATGCCATGGGTAAATAAAATAAAAAGAGGATTAAAAGAAAAAATTATTAAGATCAGCAACAAAAAGCTCAAAAAAAAACTGGTCAAGTATAGATTTTTTCAAAGCAGAGACATTTATGCTGGAGTAAAACAAAATACTTTATATACTTCAAATTTGTGTTATAAATGTTAGGAAGAAAGTAAAAAGTTGATGAATAAGAAATGAGAGGGCACTTTGAAGAATTTAATTCTTTAATCGATTCATCCAAATAAAGGAAAGAAAAATAGATTAGGATACCATTTCCCATAGAAGAGATGGCATATTCTAAGAGGTAATTCATCTGGAATTTGAGGGAAAGGTTAAGGTTTAAATGAGAATTGGAGCTTAAAAAGAATTGATACGAGGCATGCCATTAGAGGAGTCACAAAGAAATGATAGTTAGGCATATAATGAGATCATGAAATCAATAAAATACTGTCTGTAAATTATTCACCCCTAAGGCCAGCTGGTAACTCATCCAATCTGACATTAACTACCAATAGTTTGTTGGTGGAATGAGGCATAGTTGGTAGGATGATGACTGAGGCAGTTAGCCCTTATTTACTGACCTAAGCAAAATGATATACGTGGGACATGTCCACATCCGTGATGCATTAACACTATGAATAACACTTTTCTTGGCATCTATATGAGGAAACATTAATTATCATCACTATTCAGCTTACTGAAACCCCAATAACTTTCATTTCATCACCTCTGGTCAATAATATGACATGAGTAAGTGAAAGATACATTTTTTAACCCTCTAGCAAAAAATAAATGAAAAAAAATCTGATGTGGCCAGCACATGACTTTCTCCATATATAATATGTAATTATTATGTAACTCTATATTAAATCTAAACTAGGAAGATGACTGATTAATTTATATATTATTATCTTTTACCTCACAAACATTATAAATAAAGTTTTTCGGGACATGTTCGATGAAATGGCCTTTCGCCCCAGCGCCCAGAGCGCCCTCAACGTACATAATCAGTAACTTCCGGTTTATCAGTATTTCACAAAGAACTCCTACACAATCAGTGATACAAAAATATGTTTCTTACAAAAGTTATAGTAAATTACATTTTCTAAAACTTTTATAAACAATAGTTTATACCTAAATATCATTTTTATGGAGATATTTTGAAAACCGGAAATGAAATATTAAGAATGAAATCTCGACTTCTGGTAAACCGATTTACTCCAAAAACTAATCAACTCTAACAACATCAACCAATATACTATATATGAAATTTTGTGTTGATCCGAGTAATAGTTTTCATGTTAGAGTGCCCACAAAGTACACAATCAACTACTTCCGGTTTATCAGTATTTCACGAATAACTCCTAATCAACCGGTGATACAAAAATATGTTAAAAACAAAATTTATAGTAAATCACATTATCTAAAACTTTTATAAGGTATACAATATACGTATATATCATATTTATGGAGATATTTTGAAAACCGGAAATGAGCTTTGATGAATGAAGCTCGACTTCCGGTAGATCGATTTACTCCAAAATCTAATCAACTCTGACAGCACACACCACAGTACTATATATGAATTTTGGTATCGATACGACTAATAGTTTTCACGTTAGAGCGCCCACTATCACACATACACATACACACACACACACCCACACTAGAGGTCTGCATGGGCCGGGCCTAGGCCCGTGGGCCCAAGCCCGGCCCGGCCCATGGGCCGGGTAAGCAGGACGTCTTTCGGGCTCGGGCCGGGTTCGGGCAGGGTAAGAAGGCAGTCTATCGGGCTCGGGCTGGGCCTGGGCCCATGAATAATTTCCCGTAAGGTTTGCACGTAAATCTATTTTTTATCGCATGCTGGGTTTGTTTATTTTGCAAATTTAAATTAGTAAAAGAAGTCGTACGAAGTCGCGACAAGTACAGCTAACAGCATAAAAAAGTTACCACCTGAGATACAACCAGCATAACTCGAGAAGGGCGAGTCTTTCAGATTCTCTGTTTTGAGCGCGCTTTTCGTCTTCCTCTTTATGCCTGGCACATTTTGAAGGCTTTTGTGATGATATATATTTTATAAATACTCGCTAATAGTCATTACTTTTGCTGCGGTAGAAGTAGTACTGTATTATGAAATAATTAAATTCGTATTTCGTTAAATCGGCTCGAATCTCAAGCGTAATTCGCTCTTCTTCTTAAAATATTGGACAAGAATTACTTTGGCGGCTCTTAGTTCGTCCTAACATATATAATACATAACATTTTCCATCAATGCAGATTTATAATGAAATTGATTATTTCAGTTAATGCTCCACATGCCTGCAGGGTGATCGTTTTCGCAAAGATTATGCTTAATTATGATACGATAATTAATAGAATATGAACTACTGTAAATCAGGTCAACGAAAGTAGGAAAAATAAGAAAAAAACGTATATTATAAATATAATAATGGTGTTGCAGCTTTGTGAAAAATAGTTAAGTAAGAAATACATTTAAATTGACTATCCGCGAGCCTCCATAAGGCTTATTGCAGAGAATGTGAAACACTCAACTATCTAAATAATTTACATATTTACACACCTTATAATATATGTAAGATGATAACAATATAAACCATCTGTCCTCGCTATTAAATCACATGGTATGTGGCCCGCAAAACTCAAAAATCACTTGGTCGATTTACTTGAAATTTTTATAGAACATTGCATTCAAATATATATATACGAAAGTGTTTATATTGTAAAAAATGGCGACACTTCGTCCTTGCTTCGATCCCAGACGAGTCAAAGTATTTCCGTAAGAAATGCACGTAAAGTTCATTTTTGTCGCTGCATGCTTCATTTATTTTGCAAAATTAAATTAAAAATAATAGTCATACGAGATTGAGACAAGAACCAATAGCAGAGTAAATGAATAGAAAACCTTATTTTGGTCGTTTATTGTTGTTTCCGAATTGAATTTTCGAGATTTTTTACGGAATACACGAAATGTTTTGTGAGTATAAACAGCCGGTCCCCCTGACGACAAATGCCATTGTTGAAACCGAGATCCTGCTTTTTGGCCTATTTGAAATTAAGAAGAAGAGAATAGTTGCTGGTTTCGTTCACATTGATGAGCATAATCAATCGTTGGAAGTGATTTAAACGATCGATTTTCGAAAAACGAAATATGAGTTAATTTGATATCGAATGTTTTCATTCAGTTAAATTCATTTGTATCGTTTTGGAAATGATATAATAATCTGTTATCGAAAATTAAAGTGAGAGTGACTTTGAATGCTGCATTCAATTCGATTCATTTCTTTAGTTATCTTCCAGTTGATCGTCGTCAAATTCAATCGTACGCGTTACCACATCAAATGTTGCGGCAGATAATGGATAGTAGTAAATGATTTTTATATATATAACGAAAATTCCCCATCCAAACGCGAGAGCCGAGCTAGCGTAACGTACCATGTTCTCCATCTTTCTTTTCTCTCCTTCCCTTTTCGAGAGAAAGGCTCGCCGGCCCGAAATTTGGACTTAGAATATCTTGGTGGGTCAGGGGTGGTAACTTTTTTTTGCTGTTAGCTGTACCAAAAGAAAGTAAATTGAATGAATACTTATATTTCAGTCGTGGAATATTGCTTTTTATTTGAATTTCAAGAACAGCAATGAAATAAACGAAATATTCCCGGAAAGTTTGAGGTTGTAAACAAAAAAATTATCATGGATAGCCAGTGATTTTTGAATCAAAAGTTAAGGTTTTCACCGTTAGATTAGATAGTGTAGATCAACCTGATAGATGGGTGAACAATATTTTAAAGCGTCACTAACAACCTAACCTTATTTATAGCAACGTATACTTCTAATATCGGAATTTTATTTCACGAGTAGAAATATAGAATCTATTAACCGAAACGCTTCTACTAGCCATTTACTTATTCAGATAAGTGTTTATTATGTAAGTAGCATATGACGGAGCCTTTGTGCGACCACCAGCCTTATCATACAATGTAAATTACTGCGATGTAGATACTTATCAAGTGATATGTTTTTTCGCAAAAGGCCCCTGGACATATGTTTGACAACTTTTTTCGCTGAAGACATGACATGAAATTACTGTCCTTTTTTCAGAACAAATTATCATTTACTTGCTAACATTATTTATTTATTTATCATTTATTCAGTACAATCACTTACAAAATAAATTTAAACTTATATGACAAAAAAATACGAATTTATTGATTAATTTTCATTTAATCTAGTTTCTATATATTTTGTCATTGCTGAAGAAGTGAAATAAATGTACTGTTTCTACGTTCGGGCCGGGCCGGGCTCGGGCTCGAAAATTTTTTCCTACGTTCGGGCCGGGCCGGGCTCGGGCTCAACAGAGGACGGGCCGGGCCGGGCCGGGCTTGGGTTGAAATTTTCGGCCCATGCAGACCTCTAACCCACACACACACACACACACATACACACAGACATCATTCCAAAAATGGTCAAAACGTGTTCTAGGGACTCCAAAACTTGTATTTCCGTTGAAATCTCGAAGTCGAATTTTTTCATGAAAACAATACTTTCTCTATACTTCGTATATGGAGAAAGTAATAATCCATTTACCAAAATATGATAGCAGGAATTATAATATATAAAGCTTCATTGAACCTATCATTTTTACTTTATCCATATACGAAGTATAGAGAAAGTATTGTTTTCATGAAAAAATTCGATTTCGAGATTTCAACGGAAATACATATTTTGGGGTCCCTAGAACACGTTTTGACCATTTTCGGAATGATGTCTTTGTGTATGTGTGTGTGATAGTGGTCGCTCGAACGTGAAAACTATTGGTCGTATCAATACCAAACTTCATACATAGTACTGTGGTGTGTGCTGTCAGAGTTGATTAGTTTTTGGAGTAAATCGGTTAACCGGAAGTCGAGCTTTATTCATTAAAGCTCATTTCCGGTTTTCAAAATATCTCCATAAATATGATATATACGTATATTGTATTACTTATAAAAGTTTTAGATAATGTGATTTACTATATCTTTTGTATTTAACATATTTTTGTATCACCGGTTGATTAGGAGTTATTCGTGAAATACTGATAAACCGGAAGAAGATGATTATGTACTTTGTGGACGCTCTTACATGAAAACTATTGGTTGGATCAACATCAAATTTCATATATAGTACTTTTATTACAGTCGTTAGAGTTGATTAGTTTTTGGAGAAAAATCGGGCAACCGGAAGTTGAGCTTCATTCTTCAAAGCTCATTTCCGGTTTTCAAAATATCTCCATAAATATGATATTTAAGTATATACTATTATTTATAAATGTTTTAGAAAATTTATTTTACTATAACTTTTGTATGAAACATATTTTTGTATCACTGATTGTTTAGGAGTTATTCATGAAATACTGATAAACCGGATGTTGCTGATTATGTACTTTGTGGACGCTCTGGGCTCTATGGGCGAAAGGCCAATTTCATCGTTTTTCATCGATCATGTCCCGAAAAACATTATTTATAATGTTTGTGACGTAAAAGATAATAATATATAAATTAATCACTCATCTTCCAAGTTTAGATTGAATATAGAGTTCGAAAATACTGTCGTAGATAAATATTTACATCTTATATACGAAGAAAGTCATGTGCTGGCCACATCAGATTTTTTATTTGTATTTTGGAGAGAATGATTTATTATGATAACCTAGAGAGATAGTGAGAGAGACTGTGTTTACAGAAAAAAATGTTGTTAAAAAATACTGGCCTAAGACAGAACTTCATTCCGATGATTTTTTTTCATGCAGCATCTTCTCAGTCATGGTGATTGATTTAATGAGGTATAATAATTGGTGATCAACTATATCTGACATTTTGAATGCCGCATCATTAGCAGTTTTAACTTCAAATATACTTCCTTTTCTACCTTGGACCGCTGCATGTTAGAATTTCCAGGAGAAATTGCATTTTATATATTGCAAGCGATTAGGGCTAGGCAATAGGGGGCTATATAGTACACACCAAGTTTAAATTGTTGGATATATGGCATTATAGACAAGTGCTGCACTTATAAATGAGAATATTCATTAAAGGTAACTACATTCAGCATGACCTGGAAAGATAAAATATATTATAGTCAACCAATTGGTCTCTTCATGACGTTAACGTCATGAAGAGAACATGTATCTCTTATGGCCTCTTGTATTACTTAAAGGGAGGACGCTGTTGAATCTTTTACATAGAAAAGAAAAGTTGAAAAATTTCTGAATTTAGTTAAAAATATTTTGGAGAGCCATTCATACTGCCGAAAATTATAGGAATTTCCACAGATTTTCCTCGAACGATTGTGCCAACAATTTTTATAAACAAAATTAGAAAAATAGGTGGAAAGCGTATGGAATGAAGAAGATTTTGAAATCAAGAAGTAGTACCGAGTTTCTCCAAAGAGAGTCCCAAATACATCGGTTCAAAGAAAATCGTAACTAATGACCAAATTTCTTGAGTGTCATTTTCTTCTATGGTTATGATGTTTAATCTTGATTAATCACATGGATAAAAATAAATGCAAAATATTTTGGAAAGCTTCAAAAAGTAGACGCTGGTACTGGTTTGATTTTTATACTAGAAGTTTATAGGTTGATTTCATCTTGACAAACTGAAAATCTCAAATTCACATTAATTCTATTTGTTAATTAAATTGCTTAGTAACCTTTACCTTCCCAAATACATTAAGAAGGAAAGTCTTCCTGCATCCACAAAATGATAACATTTTAAACTTTCCATACAAGAAAAGAAGTGTAAAATCAATTCTTTCCAACAAGAAGCAGCACTATCTTAGACATCAAAATGCAAGATTGCAGCATATTTTGTTTACAGATTGTAAATTTCCCAGGATGACGCAATACAAATTACCGAAAACACTACCACTAATTCTTGCAATAAAATATTTGAGAGATAGAAGTCACTTAAGTTTTACCAAAAACTGGTGAAGTAAGCCTTTAAATAGGAATCTCTACCAACACAAACCACTCACCCGCGTTCCTTTCCCCTTTCCATGATCGTTGCGTTACGCCTCTGAATCCTTCCCAAGGATCACTCTGAAAATAAGCGGGCGTCAGTATTTAACAGAGGTAATTGCAACAATCACGCTTAATGGAATCCTAACACTAAAATCCTAGGCGTTACCTCGAAACGCTCCTCGAGAAGATACCCTGACTCTGCGAAACGACTGACGGATACAAATCGCGTGCGCCGACTGCGAAACGCCGAGATTTGCAGACCTCAAGGGCATGGAAATAAGCGGAGGAAGCTCAGTGGGGGAAAAACCTAAGGACCCGTCGGGACCCGTTGTCTCGCCGAGTAGTAGTAGTGCCAACTATAAATATTTTCTTCCACCGTCTCATCAGAACGAGGGCGTAAGTTTGCATCGCAGTAAATTGAAGTATGAATGTGTGGTAATCGACTCTTCTTTAATGTTGAAAAATAAAGTGTCAGCTGAAAGTAAAGCTCAGGCGAAAACTTTTTAATCGCTCTTGTTTCTGTAAATTATATTTTAATAAGCAAAGGATTGTGAGGAAAATGAAAGTGTCTATCTTCTCTTTGTCAGAAAAATCATTTTTGAAAGAGCGGAGTAGGTGTCAATGTGATATATCCTTCTCGGAAATATTTAATTCCTGAATAAACTGCGTGTGTGGCACTCGCAGCCGGACCGCGTAACTGCGGATTAGAGGTAGCTTTTTTTACATTCCACAGTTGGGGAACCTGCAGCCTTTAAGCCAAACGAGGACATTTCGGGCGCCCGTTGCGGCCTTTCAGTCATATCCTGAAACAATTATTCCTACGGGAATTATTATTTTATATAAATAAAATATAAGAGAATATTTACAGAATATTCTTATCTAACCTCGCTCATTGTGCTAAGTGAAAAAAATCTGATGTGGCCAACATATGACTTTCTCCGTATTTATGGAAAACATAAGTCTATGCCGGTAATATATAAATTAACTCCAAAACAATGAGTGTTACAGGAAAATGTTTAATTGCTATTATTCCTAAAATTAAGTTATAAAAAATGAAGGTTAGAAAAGTAAGAAAAAACACATCCAACAACGAATTTGATAGCAGGTCCAAGCGGTTCACAGCCGACATCGGGAGCATATGCTGTTATGCAGGAAAGCATACCTACGTAGGATAATCAACAAAAACGATATTTTTATTGTCAATTTTTTCAGGAACCAAGGCCTATGTGGACGAAACCTCTCACACTTTTTACTTTCGCTATGTCTACTTCAATATGAAATAGGTCTCATCAAAATCCAGAACTTCATTCTGGCGACCTCTCCTTGTAAGTAGATTTTGAATGTAAGAAACACAGAACACAAGCGTGGACAGATAGTTCTGCATTAGAGGTCTGCATGGGCCGAAAATTTCAACCCAAGCCCGGCCCGGCCCGTCCGTTGTTGAGCCCGAGCCCGGCCCGGCCCGGACGTAGGAGAAAATTTTCGAGCCCGAGCCCGGCCCGGCCCGAACGTAGAAACAGTACATTTATTTCACTTCTTCAGCAATGCCAAAATATATAGAAACTAGATTAAATGAAAATTAATCAATAATTTCGTATTTTTTTGTCATAGAAGTTTTAATTTATTTTGTAAGTGATTGTACTGAATAAATGGTAAATAAAATAAATAATGTTAGCAAGTAAATGATAATTTGTTCTGAAAAAAGGACAGTAATTTCATGTCATGATGGTCTTCAGCGAAAAAAGTTGTCAAACATAAGCCCAGGGGCCTTTTACGAAAAAAACATATCACTTGATAAGTATCTACATCGCAGTAATTTACATTGTATGATAAGGCTGGTGGTCGCACAAAGGCTCCGTCATATGCTACTTACATAATAAACACTTATCTGAATAAGTAAATGGCTTTTGTTTACAACCTCAAACTTTCCCGGAATATTTCGTTTATTT
Organism: Sympetrum striolatum; assembly: GCA_947579665.1. Taxonomy (NCBI): domain Eukaryota; kingdom Metazoa; phylum Arthropoda; class Insecta; order Odonata; family Libellulidae; genus Sympetrum; species Sympetrum striolatum. Next base: position 84,436,845 of record OX388342.1, read on the forward strand.
CATCGCTGTTCTCGCAATTCAAATAAAAAGCAATATTCCACGACTGAAATATAAGTATTCCTTCAATTTAATTTCTTTTGGTACTTGTCGCGACTTCGTACGACTTCCTTTCCTAATTTAATTTTGCAAAATAAACAAACCCTGCATGCGATAAAAAATAGATTTACGTGCAAACCTTATGAAAAATTATTCATGGGCCCAGGCCCGGCCCAAGCCCGATAGACTGACTTCTTACCCTGCCCGAACCCGGCCCGAGCCCGAAAGACGTCCTGCTTACCCGGCCCGAGCCCGGCCCATGCAGACCTCTATTCTGCATACGACCTCTCTCTCTTATAAAACTGACATTGAGTACTAAATGTGGTATTTCGATGGGAAAAGGCGTAATACAAATACTTAGGTATTTACTTGTCACAAGGTGAGGAGGTAGTTAGTAAACTAATAAAATCCTAATAAAGTTATCTTCACGGCTAAGGAGGTGGAGCAAGAAAATTGAAGTCTCTTGAGACAGGTAGGGAAGAGACCAATCAAGGATGGGATCCCGTATGATTGTTAAAATGTAAAATGTGGAAGATTACTGCTCAATAATCGTCGAAAAATAATGCTGTGTCAATAAATAATCTTAACTCATATCAAATTGCTTTCTCGAGATATTTTTCATTCACACGCTTCATTAGCAATGACCGAGTCTCAAGGGAGGGGAAGAGGTTACCCTGGGAATCCAAATTAACACTGTTTTTATCTCCTATATTCCCATTGATACTGGATCAAACGATTGGTGCCAAGTTTCGCATGATGGGAACTCAATTAAAAATTCCGGCGCTGACTAGAGGGGTCGTCGCCGATAAGAAACAAGAGACGAGGTGATAAGATGTACGGAGGGATAAAGGGTAGAGTGAAACTCGTAAGACGTTTCTAATCAAAGCTCCCTGAAGGATTTTTGTGGAGGAAGGGTGAGGCGAGTAGTGGAAAACAAATGCATGAATTAGGAGACGATCATTTTTCAATTATATATTTGTCTGCCATTTGAAGAGATAACACGCCTCAGATTACCGTTAGCTTATCGGACTTCGTCTCTCACGACAATTGACGAATGCGAGGTATGCCTCCAGCATGACAAACATAGAAACATGGAACTCGTTATAACGATACTTCAGAAAGGAACACTCGTTATAATGGACGTAACACCCTATCGTATTTGCGGTGAGACGGACAACGGCCAATAAATCACTCACTATAACGCAACTCTCGTTATATGCCGTACTCGTTATAACGGACTTCTACTGTATATGTATATCAGGTAATTTAATCGAATGCATTTAAAAATTAAGATTTGGCTGTGTTGTTGATAAAGTCTAGTGGTGGATACAGTGGCGCAGCGAGGGGGGGGTTTTAAGGGGTTCAAACCCCCCCCAAGAGTCAAGTCCTATGACTAGCTCTGTACTTTTATTTCTGCTGAAGAGTACAAAAACCCCCCCTCGCTGAGGGGGGGTTATCAGGCAAATCATACAGATACACTGCTTGTCATGTGTTTGATTGATAAATTCAGCGAAAGCTTCGCGTACCCGTAAATATGGCTCCGATTTTAGTTAAGGTGATGCTTTCGGTAGCAGAGTAGACATCGATATCAATGAGACGCAATGATACGAGTGTTTCGCACACTATGTTCAACGCGTGCACTTCTTAAGCCTATCCTTTAGTTAGATAACTCACGCCATAAGATAAGATTCCCATGAGAAAAATTCGAAAGTGCTGATTTGTTTACTCCTCGAAAAAATACAAGGGAGCATTCGAGAAGTAATTCTAAACTTTCACCCTGAAAACATAGATTAAGATTACGTTTGAGAAACAAACAGAATGATAAAACGCTCAGTTAGATATTTTGCTTGTGACTGTTTCAAGGGTGTAAATTCGAAGATAGGCTCGTGAGTAGTGCTTTCGAAAAATTCACAACAGTTCGAAGGAGAGTTTAGTTTGGATTTCATTCAGATGGACATCCAAAAATTCCTCTCACAGTCCGCTAACAGCTCGAGGCCTCTATCGGAAAAAAACGTAAGTTAATGGCTATGTGTTTTTTTGTAAAATAACCATTATTAAATGCATAAATTAGGATTTTCTTATTTTAGGGCTGTTATCAGAGGACACATCTCAAGATGAGTTTAGCGACAATTGAAAAGCTACTGTTTCCTTCATTAAGCATTCTAGACGATTAAAAGTCTGCACACAGTTGACTCTTCATTACTCGGGATGATAGAAAATATACTGATCTTTATTTTATGATTGACTGTTAATTTGATGTATATTTAATAAAAATTTTAGCTAACCGAATTTCCGTAAACATTTGAAAAAGTATTGGAGCAATGAAAGATTTCAGTAAAAATTAATCTGCGATGATATTATTAATAATATACCATTTTCGAAGCAAATCTGTCAGCTGAAAGGTATTGTGCGCGTAAGTTACGCATATATTTATCGGAACTGTGACTTGATGACTTGAATTAAACTTGATAAACTGTTAAAACTGTGAATTAAATTCTTCAGCTTCCTTTTCAATGCAGCCAATTTTTTCTCTGGTGATAGAATCCCACGAAATGCATGACTTACCCTGTTAACCGCTTGCTCATGCAATGCGCATTCTAAATTTCAATTCATGGAAAATATTTGTTTTCCTTGAACACTCAGTGCGTAAGACTGGGTTTGCATCAGCTCTTTGCTGGTTAAACCACCTATTACTTAGTCTAAATAATTGTAAGTTGACGTCTTCATTTTTTTTCACCTTGGTATGTGACTTTAATACTGCAAGTTCAATTATATTATCAGCTATAATCAAGAGTCTACTGTATTTTTTAATGCAGCCGAATTTTTAATTTTCGGTATGAGACGCATTCAATGAAATACTTAGCTAATACATAAATAACGAAATCAGGCTTAATGGTAAGCCTGGCAGAAAATTTCATCTGATAAAAATGATTTTTTGTTTCTTATACAAACCTTGTGCAATAAGCTGTATATATACTTCATATCATTATTTTTATACATTGATGGCGTTTTCTTGACAGGCGATATTTCAATTAAATTCCAAAATCTGCTGATGATATAGTCAAATAACGAAAGATAATGAAATAAGCATGGGCGCGCCAATGTGGGGGAACAAATGAGTGGATGTTACGTTTTATATTGCTTGCCAAATAACTGTAGCTATTTTTTTCCTTCCCACGCTTTGCAACCTCTAGGAAGAAAGAACTCTCGAAGACTCGGAAAGTTTATATCTAAATCACTAAAAAGCTTCAGAGTAGAAAAAATGAGTTTTTAATAGATATTGGACGTATTCAAACCGGAAATCCAAAGAACACACTTGTTAAGTTTCCAATTGTTCGCTTATGTAAACTACTATCTTGCAAAGTGTAATAAGTTGGCCACATAAGCGTTAAACTTCTCTAGTTTTGAATGTATTTAGTTTTTGAAAGAATTGACATATATCGTAGTAAGTAGCGGGCATGAATATACTAGCCCCTGTAAAGTAGGCATTTTTCGTTTCCTCAGACCCCCCCCATTGGTAAATCCTGGCTGCGCCACTGGGTGGATAGTATTTAAATAATAGCAAATAGCATCTTCAGAAGGATTTTTTATTTTCTTTTTATGAATTAGCCTTTTAACGATTTTAGTCAACAATTCACTGCATTTTGAATCCTTTTATTCTTTTATGGTAGTAGTGAGGTTGAATTGTGTTCCTGAAGTTTTGGTATCGAGTCTAGTTATGGAATATTTTACATGTTTGGCCAAATGTATATTTTTTGGGAATTGGAAGTGGCCTTCACTTAACTTCTTTATAAAGATACATTTTAATAAAATTATTAAATCGTGCTATAGAATAAGTCTAGTGGTGAAAAGATGGATCCTGTAGTGCTATCACTATCCTGTAGTGCTAGTATCCTGCTAGTGGAAGCAAGCATCTTTGGAAAGATTTATTATTTTCATTACATTTCTTAAAGTAATGATATTTATATCCTTATAGGTATGCATACATGGAAATCTATGATATTGCGGCTGATTCTCTGGTTATTGGGATTTCAATGTGAAGTGTGCTTGAATAAGTTTATTGGTGATTAGATGGATTATCATACTAGCAGAAGGAAGCACCTTTGAAATTTTTAGTAGCATTTTATGAAAACGAAACCCCACCATAGCAATGCTTAATTTAAAATTGGATTTATTGAGATTACTTATAGTCTGTTAAGTCAACTAACTTGCAGTTGTTATACATCTGATTTGGTCTTGGTTTCTTTAAGGATCTTAAGCACAGTAGTTTTTTTAAATTGTTGAATCACCATGTCACCATGTGGACATATTCAGACTGCTCTGGTTGGGACAATCCCGGGGGATATTTGTGTGACATTTGTTCTAGGAAATAAATAAATCATTGTGTAAACAGACTTTATACTTTTTATAAACTGTTTTTACTCTGGTAATGACATTTAAATTTTGATTGTGCTCTTATGACTGTATGCTAATTGTTTATTTTTTGTAATATATATAAAACTTAAACTACATATTATAACCAAAATTATATATCAGTCTCTCATTTAAACATGATATATCATTAAAAAATCCCCATATTCCTTGTTGTATAGTTAGTGAATAATCACGACACCCCCAACCACCATTACTCCAAGGTTGGGGTAATTTTGGTCAAAACTAATATTTTAATTTTTTATCATTACAAACTATTTATTTCGTTTCAATTCAATATTAAGTGATTAGTGCTTAGGAAAGAGTATAAGTATACTATTCAGGGTTGTAGTGTTTCAAACAAATACAAATCATAATTTTTATGAATTTTTTCCCTTAGGTGACTGCTATTACCCCAGTCTACCCTAATCTTGTTTAATATCTTAATTAGATATACAGTGTAGTTCAGTGCCTTAGTATAATGTTCAGTGACCAAATCCAAAATATGGGAAAAATGGAAATAAATTCAACAGGGACATTCTAAACAAAAAAATCTTATTCACAAGATTTGATCAAAGGTAAGAATTGAGGGTGCTCAGATTTTATGTCTCCTCTCTTTTGGTGTATGGCTGTAAAATCTGGATTATTGATAGCACTGCAGATAAAAAATTAAATGTTTTTGAGATATATTAACACAATCAGTTTGAGCCTAAGTAGGTTGTTGTGGTGGATTCAATGAAAAAGGTAAGACTTTCATGTATATATCATGAATTAAATTTGTAAGAATATCAAATTATTGGTGGATGATTCTGTCAACTTGGATGGGTATCGCATGATGTTTACTGAAAGAAAAGATAATGAATTTGTAATACCTTCTCAACTATAAATATGAATTTTTAATGTAGAAAGTAACCTTTTCGGGCTAAGAATTATTTCTGTTGTGACACAAAGACCATGGTTGACAGAAGTTAAGTTTTTTAGAGATAAAAATTGGGGCTTTAAGTGATTGTGTTTATAGTTTATGTATGGTATTTAAGACCTAATGATAATTAATTTTCCTCTAACAATAAGTTCAGCAAAAGTATTTTTTGTAATTTTTCAGGGCGACTGCTTAAAACCTTTAACGTACAATTCTAAACATAATTGAAAGAGTTTTATATTTAAATGCCAGAAAATAATTCACTTACAGTTAGTTTTTCAATAACGTAAACACCACCATTGATACAACCTGACAAACACCCGCGAGGATGAGTACAGCAATCTTCACCTATAAATGAAGATAATAACTGAACCTCGAGTCATAAAACCTGCTGCTGGAATTATATACTACAGCCTGTGAGTCCAAATGGAGTCAGCAGGCAATATGAATGGATGCTAGAATTAAAAAAGCGATCTGACTCCATTTGGACTCACTGACTGGAAAGAGTTAAAGATTATCCTTTCCTATCCTCTTCTGCAGCCATCTTCGGAAGCATATAAATTCTTTGAACAATGAATTCTCCAACTGATTAATTCCTCAAAAATAGACCATTCTAATGAAACTGAATTGATCTGAAATTTATATTAAATGGGCTGATTCGGAGTTGAAATCTATAAGGTTAAACAACGAACCTTCTTGAAGGTTGGCTTGGGTGTGGGCATTGTATGCGGCACTTTTGCCATTGTATCATTTTTAATGCTGTTTCATAGGACTACTATCAAGTTTAAGAAAACAGCTACTGTAATTAGTAGCAATGAATACCAATGGATTCCAGAAAGCTATGTTACGAACCTCCAATCATCATATTAATTAATCATCAGCATACTATGGTAAAGTCATTCGACAATGTTGCAATTTATATTGTTTCATAAGTTTGGACTATTACCTTAATAATACGTACCTTTATGCTTTGTGATTTCTCAGTTAGACCAAATGTTTGCATGAAAACCTGTTGTAGGCTATTTTACTACAAAACAGCTGAAGAAAGGTTTTTCCAAAGGCTTTGATTCAAAACTAAACTAATTATTCCTTCCAAGATTCATACAAAAGATAAATTTACTAAATAATTTCAGAATCCAATAGCTTGACCTCAACTTTGCAATAGCTTTCCATCTTGAAGACTAATAGAAAAAAACACTTCTACCTTTACTACATAATTTTATTAAATGGCCATGGTTTTTACCGTTTGGGTCATCATCAGGTAAAAGAAAATTTTAAAATTGAGCATTTCAATATTTTTGAAAAGATTCTTTTACATTATGATGACCTAAGAAGTTGAAGCCATGGTCATTCATAAAATTCTGTGTAAATGGTATAAGTGTTTTTCTATTAGTCATGAATGAGTTCAAAGAAAGTATATTCTCGGAAGTTGTAACAGTTATAATACAACTTCCCAGTGATATATATAAGCCATTCTCACATTGATTAGGGAGGCACAGAATAGAGATGCCTGGAGGAGCAAGTTTCGTTGAGACCTGTCCACGGACAGAAGTATGATGATGATGATGAAAATGTAGATTAGGTTATCCAGATATTATACTATCAGCATTATACTTTTATTCTTGAAAATCAGTATATTTCAAAAGTTAATATTCTCTCAGTTTATTTAGACATTATTTATCTTAAAAGAGTGAAATTTTGCAAGGTAACACTTTTCCTATTATGGCTAGTAAAAATAACTTATTCATCCTCCTAAAATCACCAGCTCATCCTGAAATATTTCATTATTATGAAAAGAAATAATTGCAATATCAAGTACACAATGTTATAAATTATATGACAGTGAAAAATCAATACCTAAATTAAAGTAAGTGTTTCTTAATTAATGTGGTAAATGATTGTTTAAAAATTTGTATAAATGCCTTGTTGACGTATAAACGGTGAGTTTATATCAGAAAATAATTTTTAGTCAAGAATGTTTATAAAATAAAAATGTAAAGGAGATTAAAGGAGTCATTAACTAAAAGTATTACCAATGATCAATAGGTTTTATTTACTGCTGGGTCATACAGGCCACAATCTGTTAGGCATCTCTCATACATCAATATTTATTGTAGCTAACTCACAAGTAAACAAATTTGAACTGCAAGATGAGATGATTGCCCACAAGAAGTAATCTTCTCCCATTGATAGGCAATTTACACTTATTTCACTTTCTTTCCTCATATTGAAATTGGCCATCAACTAAAGAAGTTTTTATCACTATTTAATGATTGTTTCTTGACACAAATTTCAATATGGAGATTACAGATTTTACTTTCGATGCTCACTCCTACATTGACTGCAAAGGGAAATTAATACACACATAGTAACTTTTGTTCAATGAGCACTAACCTAAAAACTTCTTCAAAACACTTGGTTCTTGAGTATATGCAAATCTGCAACAACCCTTTCCAGTATTTTGTCCCTCTATTCAATATGATTGCATCCACTTGTGGACAACAAAATGTCAAAAATCACACAAATTGTTAAAAATATGATAACAAATAGACATATTACAATGCACAAAATTAGAGTAGTAATTAAACCAGTAAAGTGATACTGAAAATTCCCTGAGTTTCTTTTATACATAAAATGAAAGTTCTTACATAAAAAAATCACATTGCATTTACTCACAAAATTTGAAGGACTTCTTGCTTCAATACTCTAAACTAAGGGGCAATCCAATACTTATAGATGGTATAAAGGCAGTAAATTGGATCACTTTCCTCAACATATTCTCCAATGATAAAAAGGCATACTATTCCTCTCTAATCCACGATGGATGGAGGTGAAATGGAACAAAATAATACTATATTTTTTTACTTTTATAAGTTGTGTATCTTTGGAAATGTACTCTTTAAAAACCTAAAAGTTTTCGAGACACAATCAACTTTATTTTTATGAAAAATGTATTCATCAACATAGTTGGTGTTCGTAACAACCTCAGCGAATGCCGTGAATACATTAGGAAAACTCGAAAATCGAATCTCATCCATGTCTCATGACTCATAACACATCCAAAACATCAAACTCATTCATTCAATATCTCATTCATTCAATAAGAAGTGCTTTGAAATATCACTTCAATCAACTAAAAAGTCTTACTAATGACAAAATAGATAAAAATAACAGTCTTTTCGATACCTATGATTAAGCCTAGGAAATTTAATCCCAGAATTAACTTAGATAGTTTTAAATTAAATATTAAAAAAATTGGCATTATTTCAGAACTTAAGAGCCATGGTATACTTGATTACGTTATAAGATATTTTAGTATTAGTAATGAACCACAGTAGAGAATAGCATGGCTCTAAAAGCATAACCAATATGTACAAGCAATATATGATCACGGTACACTTAAAAAATGCCAGTGCATAATTTTCAACATCAACAGAATGAATAACAGGGATTAGTCATATAATTTATGCCATCCTAGGCTAATATTGCTCTTGTGACCCTAAAATCTACAACACTTCAGCTTTCAACTAACAACACTGAATATATCCATTAGGCACAAAGAGTGTCCAGTTTTAAAAATAAGTAAGTGCAATAGTTTGCATTAAACTGGTTCCCATTGCTCAGAATTTATATATGACATTTAATTATTCTAATAGTTATTCACTTCAGTAATCACAGAAATAATGTATATAAACTTGAAGTATTATTGTGAAAGTAGCTACCTTGGAAAGAATCCTAACCTTAAAAAAAGTTTCATATTGAATAAGGAGTATTACGATCTCTGATGAAAAAGTCTGCATATTTTTACCTTCATGGAAGACATTTTTTCCATTTGTCCAAGTTAGGCTACTATGCATTTTCAATACCTAAGCATACCAAGCATTTCAATACAGAGGATATAAATACCATTGCATATATAAATATAAAACATAGTGGTACAATAAGGGACTGATATTATTGCATCATTTTTTTAATACTCTACTTCCATATTTTCCAATGAATGCTAAGACAAAGCTCTATTTAGTCAGATCAACCCTCAAATATATAGTGTAAATAAAGTTGTAGACATTTTACAATACATGAAGAACTTGTAGGATAACATGAAGATCTAATGAAGTGTTTCACAGCGTCATTGTTCCACCAGTACGATGATACATCTAGCAAACTACTCAACCTCACTGGGGCCTTTATTGTTCCAGCATTAAGAATCCTCTGAACAAGTGCAAACCACTCTCACTTCAGCAACAAAATCAGTTGAGTTTCAACACAGCGCATCAGTTTAGCGGTTAACAGAGTAATTCGTTGCTCACAATTCTCTTTGTATTTGTGAAGCTTGTCACTTGTTCTATCCCTTTTGCCTTCACTTGGCATTCATTTGGGAGAACAGAATAACTTTGGAACTAACCAAATGGAGGAGTAGCAGGATAAAGCAATATTGCATGTCAATTAAAAATGATGAATAGTCCCTCATGAGTGGCGAACTCCTCGTCCTGTAACTGCAGTCTGGGCAAACAGAACACCTTGGTAGGTAATGCCGTTGATTTCCATGCTTACCACCAATGAGCTATCAGATCCTGTGCGTCCATCACCTGAAATGTATGAAAAGTTCAATCAAGCATGACTCACACAAAAAATCATTACTTCCAGTTCAGTCTAAGAGAATTCTAATTGTTTAAAATTAAATATTTTTATTTGAAAGGGATTATAATTAAAAAAACAGGTTGGAAGTGCAATCCAAAGTATTATGATTTTGACAATAACAAGAAAAGACTTATCAAATGATAAATATTGTGAAAGAATTTTACTCATAATGGAAAATTAAATAGTTAGTGATAGGGAATACATTGAAAGCATTACATTTAACTGGGAATTTCCTATTGAACTGGGGTATAAGGTGCTGCAATTAAAACTTAAAACTATGATCTATTCCATAGCATTAAGATTCACCATTAATTATTCATATGTGGCCAATAAGAAATCACCCATTCTAGAAAGCTAACAATATTTTGGCATTTTGCTGCCCTTGCATATCTAAATATTCATAATGAATTTTAGCAACATTATTAATGTTGTAAAAATCATTGTTATACTATGATTAAAATTTCCTAGACATATTTCTCAAGCCTAAGACCTAGAAATCATGGATCTTGAAAATCATCAGGTCATACTAATCACACACAACACACTAGATAACCTTTTTTATGATCAGCAAATAGTTAAATGCATTTATCTGTAATATGAATGCTTTTTCTTAGCTATATTCAGCACATTTTTTTTGGGTCCAACACCTGTGTTACACCAAGAGGATGAGTCTTTTCATAATTCTTTCGGATCTCACCTCTGCTAGCAATTTTGATGTTGGCTCCTGGAATGCCTCTTCCATTGTCTCCACTATGTGTCCTCATCGTATCCTCTTCCATCAACATCCTTTTAGATGGTGGAGGGCCCAGATCACACAACTCTTCTTCCTTCTTCACAGTCAATCCTCCACCTTCCATTGCAGCCCGTGCTTGTTGTTCCATTGCTGCGGCTGCTGCTGAAGCAGCTGCAGCTTGCTGGCGACTGACTTCCAGATTGAGGGCTTCTTTTTGAGGGGGTGGTGGAGGCATGGGTCCAACTGCTCCAGGATGCCGTCCGACTCCAGCAGCTACTGCGGCAGAGGCTGCTGCTTCTTCTCCACTAGTGCCTGCAGCTGCTGCAGCTGCAGCCGCTGCTGCAGAGTTGTACAAGTTCCATAAGGTCAAGCGGGACATCTCCAGGGCATTGAGAGCTTCTCGTGGGGATGTTGCAGTAGGTGGAGAAGTGGATCCTATAAAAGAAATTGACTTGGGTGAAAATCTATGACTGTGACAAAAAATTTCAAAAGAGATCTTAATTATTGACAATAATGATGATGATAACGAAAATGGTGAAATTAAGATAAAATAGGGATGTTTGGATTGCCTGATGGATTGTATAGAGAATAGAAGATAGACTGTTTCACATAGAAAATGACAGATACCTGTTAACTCACTTTTCTCTTTCATATGAGTTGTCTGAAATAGTATGAATTAGGTAATTCATGAAAGATAAATTAACTTTTCCTATATCAACCAAAAGTGAGAACTACTTTGGGGAGAATTTAGATCAACAAATAGTGTGGAGATATACAGAATTTTAATGTATATTTTTCAATTGCTGTTTTTGTTAATTATTAAAATGATCCCTTATGATATACTTCAATTCTCTTTATTCTTAAAATACTACCAAAAATTTACTGTTAAAACCCGATTCATTTACCTTGTCTGGATGAAGGTGGAGTAGTAGCTGTATTCCTAAGTTCTTTATTGAGAAGTTTTACATATTCAACCATACGGGCCTCAAATTCAGATGGCATCAATACTGGAGCTGCTCCTGAGGAATAAAGAAATAAATTAAATTGAAATAAAACTTGAGTTACAGATATACAAATATTACTGATATGTTTGGCAAAAGACATATTTATGATAAAAATGTGAAACAGAGAGAAAGCAATTCTCTTGAATGGTAACACAGCCCTAGGTTTCTTTGAAACTGGAACATGAAATATCTAATCTGAAAGTCATTAGACAATAGAAATGATTCTAAAAATCTCGTTGAATAGAGATATTATTTCTCAAAATAATGCATGATGATATTTTTGTATTATCTTCATTGTTTAATTGCTACGGTTGGTGGGGTTACTGCATTTTTAACAAAGCAAGAGTTAAAAAAAAAATAACTTTACTATGCAAGAGATTTTATAAAAAAACATAACCAAATCATTAGTTTGAGTGAATGCTCATTAAATATTGTTGAATTTTTATTAGCAATTAGTATTTCCTTGATCACATGCACGTCCAAAATTATTTGTAAGTCACACTCTGGACTATTGAGCGACTTCTTCATACCTCCGGCCAGAGGACTGCTTTCATTGGCGCCCGGGTGACGATGGTTGGCTGTACCGTTGCCGTTCACTATGGGCCTCGAGGTCACTAGACTCAGTGGGGACATCTGAGCAGGCAATGCTGCTGCAGCAGCTGCGGCTGCCGCTGCTGCAGCCGCGGGGGAGTGATGGTGGAGGTGGTGTGTGTGGTGCGGCGGGATGGGGTGCGGGCTACCTTGGTGGGAGAGGCTCTGGTGGTGCGAGTGATGGTGGTTGCTCCTTTGCACCATCTCCGCGTAAGGGCTGTATGGACCACCGCCTCCACCTCCCCCTCCCCCTCCGACACCACCACTGCTGCTGCGGCGACCTTCTCGTCTGTTGCCGTCGATCGCAGCTTGTAGTTCTGCCGGTGTGCTTAAGGATCGCTTCTCACACTCGTACGGATAGAGATACTTCATGTACCTGAAAAGAGATGGCGGCAATGTTTTCAGAAATCGGCACAAAGAGCTGATGGAAATGATCTCGCCGCGTGTTCGGCATCGGCATTAAAATGGTCGCGTTGTTATCTTGGTAAAAACCACCCGGAGCTGTTTGAGAGAATGATATATACTTCTCAAATGAAGCATAAATGATAGAAGACAATGTTAGCGAGTAATTTAAAAAAAGTGGTCAATCAACAGATCTGCAAACTCGCGGATATCCACGAGAAGTTGCGGGTCAGTTCGAATAATTTCATCTTTTACGGATGCGGAAATGGAAATCTATATCCTTGTAGATTTATAGTTGACAGTTCCAGCAATTCTCACATTTAAAAATCAGTGAAATTCCTTATCAATTTTATTTATTATTATTATTTTTATTTTATTATTTTATATCAATTTTATCCAGCAATTACCTGAACCGTGCCTTTAGAGGGACTTTTTCATTCGACTGTACTACAACGCTTTCACTGCGACTGCCTGTGGGACGAGGCCATTTTAATGTATTCCATTGAGACAAATAATTGAATATCATTAATTTTTTTATTACTTGTAGGAAAATAAAAGGTATCCGAAGATGTTGTTGGAAATAATTTGTTGAAAAATTTAATCGAAAGCGCCTATTTCTTATCTTTGACCGCAGGTTAATTAATTTCAGATATCCCTGTAACTCATTCTGATTCCTATTATCGTAGGATATTACGCTTAGTCGTTCTCATAGGAAACTGCAGAGAAATACTCTTTTTTTAATTTAATTTAAATTCTAAACGGTACCTAACAGGTTAAAGATATCAAACGTAATTAAGTAGAATTTTAAAATTGTTGTAAACTGTAACACAGGTTCCTAACTAGTGTACCGCGACACTAGTCACACGACACGCGACACCATGACGTTCCGTACAATCTCTAAGAATTCTGCGTCTATAATTGAATTCTAAACAAATCTTTCGGTTACCAAAGCCTTTCATTTTAAAAATATTTCGTACCAAATCGTCAAATAAAACCCTAAAAACGCTTTCTTTTGATAGTAAAGAGAAACAGATTTATAAGTAAAAGTATTGTAGAGCCGGCAGTAATTGTTCATATTCCTAGCTAGCAATATAATGGCCTCAGAAATTCCTTCAAACAACATACTGACCCTCTTCTTGGAATCAATTTCAATATTATCATTATTTCTTTGATGGCAAAAGATAAGCAAAATTATTTAGCATTTACAATTTTGAACGAACCCTAATGATAAACATACATTACCTAGCCGGTGAAAACCGATAAGCCGAGACTCGAACCCAAGACCCCGGTGCTAGTGAGCGGGAATACTAAACGATAATTAATGCTAGTGAATAATTCCTCTTCTTTGGTCTTTCGTGGTATTTCGAAAGTTTTTCGAAGGGCAGAAAAAACTAAAATTCATCATTTCGGGAAGTCCATGCATTTCCACACAGCCTAAACAGAGGCATTTCGGCTTAGATAATCAAGTTAATGCAACCTTTAGATGGTTCGCTGAATATCGTCTTCGGTAGAAAAATAATACCATTGGTTCAAGGTGTAGGTAAATGACTTTGAAATAACGAATTAGCTTTCCATGCATTTAATCTCGTCAGAAATGAATTGATTCCTATGTTTCCGCGGATTGATGATTCAGGATAAATGGCTTTCGAAAGAACTTCAGATTTTAAATATGATTCTGCTTCTCACAATGAAAGACAGACGAGGACAGGCAGCCGCCATGTTGTCTCGCAAACGAGGATCCGTGACAAATTTTAAAACAAACCCGTTCCTATTCTTTAATGGAATTAGCCGAAGAAACAGAAAAGATGCAACTTAAACCTATCTCTCCCTTACGGTTACTCTCATATTCACGGGACTGTAATGAATTTCACATTTCGAAATGTAGCAATCCAAAAGCTGAAGTAGAGGAGCAGGATGAGACATTTATATTCATTAAGTAAAAAGATAATTTTCTCAAGAAACCTGCTACCTCCATCGTTCTTTAGCTTCTCCGTAAATTCTGCAAATATGCGTGAATCTTGAGTTGTGAGCGACACTAGTCACTAGTAGTGAGATTAGTCTAGGGGACACAGTGACGAGATACACAATTTAAGATATTTTTCTTAAATCCGTCTTCACGACTCCATATTGGTCCTCAATCGATAGCTATAAGATACACAATCATCACTACCAGTAATTAAGTTCGAGGCATCAATAACAATGATTTGCTAACGATTTCTTGCTAATTAGAAGCCACTTTTGCTTATTTCGGTTCATTATTTAATAGCCCCTTACACTTCAACGCCCCAGTGGATTACCTCAGCGCGACATGAAAACATAGCGCCCATTTGAGGAATTGCCGCCATAAGGATAGGAGAGATTATAATTAGTAAATTCGTAAAAAATGAGTGAAATTGAGCGCAAGACGAAGATAATTCCTTGGCCAAAGTGATAACCGATTATCTGAAAACAACCCGAAAGGCCAAGCCCGAGATAGCTCTAATCTCTTCCTTCTAATTTTCTGCTTTCCAAACTAATGAATTTTTAATTAACTTATTACTGTTATTTGGATCACCGCGACTAAGCTCAATCGTTCAAATTCTACATTTCATTAACTCTCTTCGAGGTTTCTTTTTTACCTACCAGAA
The DNA here is from genome assembly GCA_947579665.1 of Sympetrum striolatum. Classification (NCBI taxonomy): domain Eukaryota; kingdom Metazoa; phylum Arthropoda; class Insecta; order Odonata; family Libellulidae; genus Sympetrum; species Sympetrum striolatum. The sequence goes on from OX388342.1 coordinate 84,452,208, forward strand.
GAATAGGTATCTGCACCACTGAAAACATTAATTTTCTCGAATAGCTTTCAAAGCGGTCGATGATGCATGAATTTCATCAACGGTAACAATTTACCTACGCTAGACGTTAATAACCCATTTAAATCCCATCCCTCTTGGTGAAAATGCGAGGTTTGGACAGTCTAACACCCCAACACTCCTTTCGCAACATCAATTTTAAGTCTTTTGTGATTTAAAATTGGGAACACAAAACCAAATCGAAGGTTAAAAACCTCCCAGTATAGAACCTGTCCCTGGTGTATTTCACCCTTTGTGAAAAAAACATCTTAAATATCCATCCGACTCCAATACTCCCACCCCAGCATCCACTCATCTTTTGGGCACCCCTCCTTCCCACCTAGTCACTCCCTTGTTTCCGTTGGCTGGTGTCCCGAGAGATCTGGAGGGGGTCACTACCGAGGTATTAATCCTTTGGATAAAGGGGTCTGACATAGAGATGTGTGGGCATAGCATAGTTTAATGCTGGAAGATGAGCAACAAAAGAAATCACTCACTGTACCTCTCGCTTTATATATAAAATAGATGACACCCGATGGATATGTTGGTTGTTGGCATAATAGCATATATATAACGAATCGGATTCATGATTTAATTCTCGCTTTTTACTTCTTAACATGGACGGATTTGCAATTAGGCGCATTAGACAAAAACTGAGGGCCTAATATAAGAAATTCTATCGTTTATTGAGGTGATGGGGCCTCAAAATGGTCCTTGCGTATAGGGCCTCTGATTGATGAAATAAGCCGCTGATTACAACAGCACCAACCTATGGAGTTAAGCTCCGATTCGGATGAACTTGGGAATGGAGAAGTGAAACAAACAAAAGTCAACTGAGAAAATAAATGTTCGGTATTTTGCGAAATGAAAGAGACAAGCTTTGAAGTAACAATATACATCTGCCAATTCTAATCCTTAAAACACCAACATTTTAAAAATTCATCAAGCGTAACAATTTATTTCATTTCCTCGATTCGGAGCCTGGAATAGAATCTCGCTTGTTCCTCTAAGACGATGAGAAAAACGTGTCGTTCTACTAGCGAGTTTATATTTTGAAAAGAGAGAGGCGCCCCATAAAACTTAGAGCTCCCGAGCCAGTGCCCGCTCTGCAAATACAAACAGAGGCGAGCAATGAACGCACATTATAAAAAATAGATATAGATGGCGAGAGCCTTCTTTGAAGTGGCCGACTTCTTTTCGGTGAGGGAAAGATCTGCTAAGCGAGGCCTACGTATCGAACGGCATGTAAAAGGCAATGCGGGTTCGGCGTAAGGAGATCGGCGGATTCTTTGCGTGAGACCGCCGGCTCGGTCTCGGCCGTGTTGGCCGAGATCCCGCGAATGGTCTCCGCTCCCATCTTAACCGCCTCGTCGCAGCTTTTTCCCGGTCACTCCGACTGATTCTTCCGAACCGCGGAGAGCGTCTCGCTCGGGAAATGGGCTCACCTGCCGTCCTTTCATAATCCCGACCCAACATAATAACTAAAGGAATATTAAACAACGTCCATATAGTGATTCTGTTGGGTCGGGCTTTGATTAAAATCACCTGGTTCATGAAATGGTGGAACCGCCATTGCTAAAATTCGACCAATCTTTCATGAATGGAAGAAAAGTTACTATTGGACCGGTGATTTTACCTCATCGCTGAAGACATCGAATTGAGACAGAAAGGAGTGACTAAAAACAAATAGAATACTTGCAAACCCTACTATAATTCCTGTAAACCTATATTATGTAATAAAAAGAAATAAACTATATTAAGCTGCTTGCCCGTAACTGATGGCATAGAGTGCTATGGACCATAATAGACAGGCAGATACGTAGCTTAATAAGTCCCATAGACAATAGAAAAAAGAAGATAGAGAGAATAGAAGAGAAAATAGAGACATGACTGGGACTCGAACCTAGGTCTCCCGCTTAGCGGACAAATATCCTAATCAGAAATCCCAGTCATGCCGCTGTTTTTCACTTCTTATTATTCATTTTGTTTTTAAGGTGAACGCCTTTTAGTGCTAAGTTACTTTCTTTCCTAATTAGTCTTTGAAATAACATCCAGCCAATCAGCGGGATGAGTTTTGATTCGAACGCAGCATGGCGAAACAAGGGAAGATAATAACGAAGGCTAACAAAAACAACCAAGATAAGTGAATGTGTGTCCAACTAACGAAGACTTGCGGATTTTCTAGTACTTGGTTTAACTTGAGGTATTATCAGGAGCGATTTTTTTCACAAATTTCGCACTAAACGTCCCTTCGATAGCACAATGTCAGATTTCAAAGAGCCACGATCGGCCAAATGAAATCTCTGCTATCACACACAGATAAGCTTCGAAAGAAAGCTTTCCCGAGTCCCCACCCTTGGTATCCTCAATGATTAACGCGCCACATGCATCCATTCACTCACATCGCTTCACAAAGCCTCTATCCCGCTTTGAAACCCTTCTACGGAAAGAGAGCCAAAGAGACCCTTATTAACCGACCAAAGCCGAAATTTCATTCAAGAACTTGGCCCGCCAAAAAGCGACCGGTGAAACGGACAAACATGAGGAATCAATTTAGGAGTTCGGACGCGATAGCGAGCGTCCAAATTTGTCCCTTTTAACGTCGACTCGCTAAACTGACCGAAGAGGACGCGACTTCTAAGAGCCAGACCGCGGGGCGGGCCGAAGGAACACGAAATTAAAATCGGAGGGAAAAGTGTCCACGGAAAGGAATTAAACGACGAGAATTCGGCGAAGGGAGAAATAATAAAAAATGAGCTTTCGAAAAGCCAAAGACGCAATCTCTGGCAAACGGATTACGCCGACGGCTGCGTTTTAATATCGCGCACACCTTTGGCATGAGTTATGTAAAGGGAAACATAAATCACCCGTTTAATGCCGGGGGAATCGCCGCAAAAGGGGTGGGGTTGGGTTTTTTTGAGCGTGTGTGTTACCACAAAGCAAATTGGATTTGAGGTGTGATGGCGTCTGAGGGAGGAGAGGAGTGGTTAGAGGAAGGATCAAAAAGATGAGACGAAAAGTGGAGAGAGAGAGAGAGAAGGGCAGCCAAAGAAGTAATGCCGATAAATATCCCAGATGATGATATGACGCGATGGTGCGCTATCTCCGGCGAAACGAATTGGCGAATAAAATCACCGCGGAATAGAATGTTAATACAATAAAACCTGTTTAAGGGTCAAGGGACCGCGTAAATTTTCTGGCTTAGGTAGGTTAACATAAAGCACATTTATCCAATAAGAATTTTCAGTTTGGAAAACTTGAAATGTTTCAAGAAATGGAAAACACCAAATAGGTGTTAAAAAAATCTTAATTAAGGAGATGTCTGTAAATATGATCCTGTTGCAGTGTTCGAATACTGTCTGTAGGTAGTGATGCTATTTTTAGAATATTTATTTGTGTGTAACGTCTGGAGTGAGGGATTGGGGTTTGAATAAATTTGTACATAGGATATGGTTGGGGCTATCACCGGAAGAAATTCAACTTTCAATCTATATATAAATAAATAAATGAATAATGCAAAGAATGTAATAAATTTATAGGAATATAATCAAATTTCTTTTTATAGACAAGCGGCCCACTGACGGAATAAATTAAAGCAAGAATTCTTAGCCAGAAGTGTGGGAACAGGCGAGCTAAGCTCATATGGAGTTTTTAAGCGTAAACTTTCAAAATTAAGTCCTCTATGTCGAGTGTTTTTCTTCTGAGTATTGTTAATTTTAGGTTTAGCCGTTAACTCATTCCTTCCAGATTGTAAATGAACTTAGAAAAGAATGTTTGCCAATGGTAAATACTTTTGATAGCAAGAAACTTATTTTCCGCCTTCACAGGTTCGAATACTAGTTGTTCATAAGCGAGGTTGAAGGAATATAGATTTCCGTCCGCGTTACGCAGAAAACCTTACGGAGGATCTCCTTGCGTATATGTAGTGATATCATTAATGCTTCGCTTAGGCAGATTTCCGCCTTACACAGGTTCCTCCTTAGACAGGTTTTACTGTAGTTTCATTTAACAAAATGGGACTCGGAATTCTGTTAGCTTAATTAACCGGAAAAATGATTTCAATGAGTACCGAAACGATAAAATTTTTACTACGCGTGTAGGTTGAACCATTCTCATTTCGTTAACTAACGTCTGCTTCCATCTCGATTTAAACCCGATATTCAATTTACACGGCCATAGAAACAGGGACTCAACGACAGACGGCGACAGTTTGACGATCTTAGAACAACGCAGAGGATTTTTTCTCCAACTCATTAACTCGAAAAATAAAAGTTCTCTTTTGTGCCGACTATTTTCTGATTGCGCGCCAATTAATTAAACTAAAATAACTCCCTTGACTCCCTGACACAAGTTCCAGCGGGACTATTTACCGAAAACGTTGGAAAAAATAAAAAAATATATATCCATAAAAATCAATTAAGTTTTGGCTAAAACCCAGTTCTTAGGCTTCCTGACGCTGGGGCGGACTCCCGTCCTTTTCTGAGAAACCAAAATCTGGCGTGGAATCTCGAAAACATGAACTGGCTCCTCAAAGATGATGGAGTCCCAATTAGCACGCGCGAGATTGGAGGGGACGAAGACGGATGGAATAATAAGGATAAATTTTAATTGAATGGAGATGGCGCAATATGTACAAATGTACGGTCAATAGTTTCGTTGATGCGGGAGTGAAGCAACCACTCAACCACAAACAGCACAAGTAAAGGCGCTTTCTTTTAAATTTCATTTGTTTTTCTTTGAGGAATCTGAAGCCCATCCTTCTATAAACGGAAGGATCTGTAATAGAACATTTATACAACCAAATCGAAAGGTGAGCAACGATTCTGGCATCCGGGTCACTTCCCCGAATAATATAAATATTTCCTGGAGATTTTGGAAATAAAGACGCCGAGACAGAAAGTAATTCCCTTATTTTTGCGATAATCTCAAAAATTAAAATCGAATTTCGAATGTAATGCGAAATACCTATGGAAACGTGGCAAAATAACACTCTTGTAACTGCCTCAGTTATGTTTTTAAGATTTGTATTCCGAAAGAGGTGCTGCAAAGAGCACAATGAGAAATTATTGTCGTCTGTGATTAACAGAGACAAAAGTGTAGAACTGAAATAGGAAAATGGGGAATAATATGCTGATTATGTAAAGTTAAATTAAAAAAGTTGATACTCCAAAGGCAATCGATATGAGACTGAATAACAACAGCCTTTTATAAAAACTATCATTTTTAAGCTTTCCGATATATATTCCGCAAGTTTAAACTTAAAATTTTTGGAAAATTAAATCGAGCATTTGCATTCCTACAGTATAGAAAAGCAAATATTATTTGGTTAATTGTTATAGGTATTACTTTGTTAGGATTCAAGTAAATTAATGAAGCATTTATGGTAGAAAATATATCATCTTTAATATTAATTGACGCGTAACATTTATTACATGGAAAAATTAACCTGTTAACGCCGAAAATCCATGCGTTTACGATGTACAACTGAAATTATAATAATGTTTGTATAGAAACTGTAATTTTCAGTGAAGCAAAAAAATACCCATTTCAAAAGCTCTTTTCTGAGAATGAATGTAATATCGACCAATTTAGAAAAGCTAAGACAGAAGTGGTTATATTTTTTTTATAATACATGTATCCGCTAAACTCGGCGTTATCACGCGATCACTTTGGGCGTTAATGGGCAAGGATAGGCGTTATGTGAAATGATGAAGATTTGGAAACGTCGGAGGTAAATGGGTATACGACGAAAAAATCTATGCTCAATAAGTAAAGGATAACAGTATATTTCAAGGAGGAGATCCAAAGGGAATGGCTAGACTACAAGAAGTTATATTGTATGAATTCACATATTTTAAGAAAAAGCTAAAGGAGCGAGTCTTTCGTATTGAGGAAATAGACAATCCTCTGATGAAACCGAAACTTTAAGGAACCGGTCAGGAAATATAGAAAGACGGACCTAAAATCCAACCCCGTCGAAGGATAACCAACCTCCAACCGGTAAGTCACCCCTAACACGAAAATTCGGACCTGAATATTTTCTCAACAGCGAGATTTAGACCTCCGGAGCGCAAAAGAGGACGGATTGCTTCGCATTGTTTCCGCGACAATTTGTTTTCACGAGGCGGAATCCAATATTTCAGCCCCAACCCCCGGAGCCTTTTACAATAAGCAGTCAATCTCGGCAACGCGCGGGACACGAATCCAATATGCATCGCGCGAGAGAGAAATGAACGAGAGATTATTTAAACCGTGGCCAGAGCCCGAAACGATTAAACGGGCCGGGATTTACTGCCCGTAATTTAACGCCACCATTTCGAGAAGAATTATTTTGATGGAAAAAACGAGCGGGGGGAGGAGGTCCGTCTCGGTGCGCCTGAGGGCCGACCCAAACATCACGCCATTAATTAGACAATCACCACGGATGGAACGCGGGGGAGGGGGTATTCGCTAAATAAAAGATCGGGCGATCAAAGCTCTTTTACTTCTCTTGGCTAACAAACAAGCGATTACCGGCCTTCAAAAGCTACGCGCCGTCCCATCAGGAAAGAGTACACCGTTTTGAGGCAATGATTGATCCTCGCTCGGATCGCTGCCATGGCCGCTGCACGATGCCCCCTTGCAACCGATAGAGGATAGCCAATGTGGAGCTATTTAGCGAGCTCCTGACGTAAGACTCTTGACAGCTTTGTTTCTTGCCGGTGGAAATTAACCCGCGGCGACCCGAGCGCGCTTTCCTTTCCTGAATTTCCGAGCTATGATATGTGGACAGTTTGCGAGCCTTCTTCGAACTCCGTTTAAAACGAACGCTTCTTCTCGGTCCCGCCGGGTTTTATTTGGCTTTGAGCGGGGAATGGTTTACGCGGAGCGCGAAAAGGTTGGGAAGACGGAATGAGAGCCCTAATGCTCCGTAATGATAATTAAACGCTCTCTTTAAATATGCTCCGAGAGACGGGAATAAATCAAAGATATCTGTCCCCCGAAGAGAACCCGCGGATAATTTATCGGCGGAGAAACATCCGAGATAATTCCATTTAGCATAAAAGGAAACGGATGGCAAACATTGCGTCTTTAATTACTTTTGCTCCTCGCCGGGGCGAGCACAAAATGATTCCCTCGGATTAAAGTAACAGCGCTTCGGCGGCCGGGGAAGTGTATCGCAAACGATCAGAAGGTAAATGCAGATCATTCGCGAAAAGTATAAACACAGCCGGGAAATTTAATTTAATATCCTCCGAGCCGTGTAAGGGAAATCGAATCGGAGAATAAATGAACGGGCACGAGGTGGAGATACAAATTACGTTACGCCCGTAAAATAATTCTAATGGAGCGGTCATCGTACAAAAAAGGATGTCCGCGGCAGAGATGAACGCCTCGACTAAATATAACGCTTAATACACGATGTGGAAAATCTAACCGCCTACTTAGTTATCCGGCGAACGAGGCAGAGATCGGGTGATGATCAGGCCGATGATTAATGGACCATTTTTTCCCAGGGGATTGAGAAGTGTCCGCGGAGACCTCGAGGTCGTGAGTTCGAGTTCATCGGACCCTCGGATTCCTCCTCCTTTTAACATATCGTGTTGCCAAAAAGATAATCGAACGCATGAGCCTCACCCCCTCCCCGAATATGCGCCTTGGATACGAACCGGAGACGCCATCGGCTGCGGGCGACCGCACCAATACCCTCCGCTGACATTCCTCAATGGTCCATGAGTCGTGGGTCGGAGGGTCAATACGTGTAAGAAACAATGAATTTACTTACGAAGATGGATAATCGAAAAGAAAAAAAGGGAGGATTTAAAAATGCGAATTTTTAATCGCAAAACCTATTAGAACCACAGTTTTCGTCCACTATAATGTAAGTTTGCTTTCTCTATAACCATTTAATTTAAACAATACCACAAAATTTCACGGAATAATCAATTCTCAACTTTGTCAACTCGTAATCCAAAGGCTCTCTGCTTTATTGGGACGAACTGATTTAATATAAATTTAAATACAGTGTGTGAAATATTATATATCTATTTCTACATAGACGAGACTTAACAAATAAGACAAAGAAGACAGAGAGGAAGGTAAGAACAAGAATTCACGGGCAATTTTAATTACTCACTTCATTTCACCTCTTTAATCTAAATTTTTATATTCAATTTGCTTTTTTTCTTTGTGAAACTGCATAGTACATTAATATTTATCTGTTGTCTACGATCCATTATTAAGCCCTTACGATTAAACTGGCAATTAAAAAATAATTCACTCTGAAATTACAAGAAAGAGATTCTTAGGAAAGAACAGTTAATCGGAAAGTTTTCAACGAAAATGAGAAATCCAGAGTGATGTCATTTCCTCCGCAACTCCGCAAAGGTACAGCGAAGATACTACTGAATTGATTACTTCGTTTCTTCACGCAAAATCTCGAGAATTGAAACATTGCATCAAAAAGTATAGCCTGTATCATCCACCCTCTCCGAACCTATACTCCGACGCTTTTTAATTTGCCTCACTCCCTCGCTCGCCTCTTCCACAACACCCGATCCCCCCTTTCCTTTTTTATCTCTTATAATGTTAAGTCCGCTGGCGTGATTAGGTGCTCCATAAATCACGGCGTGGGGGCATTAGCTGTCACGGGCATAAATTGCTTTCCCCTTCGACGCGGCGCTATCAAATCCCGGTTGGTGATGGGATGGGGATGGAGAGGGAGGGAAAAGAAAAAATGCGGAGGAAGGAGTTGTAAAGGAAATATCCACAAGGTGGACTTATAAAATAGCCGGACAAAGGAAGTTTTTGGCCCGTAGATAGACAGCAAACATCCCGCCGCATTCCACAGATATCCGTGGACATTTTTCCGAGCTATCTCGCTATGAGTAAACTCGGTTTTTGTTTCTGTCCACTCCTCCCTCGCCACCAGACCATATTCCACGCCGCTCGCAGGTGTCTTTGCATGACGGACATTTCTTTAAACCTCGCCCACGGCCATTTCCTTCTTAAAAGGGAATCTCTCCCTCTTCCCTCCACTCTGGGCGATTTATTCAAATAAAGCACGGGCGTTTTCCTCGTGCCCTTTTAATGAGTCACGTGGACACTATATGCGTGGGCGTTACGCGTGTAGCGAACGGAGAATAGAGGGAGAGAGAACATCTGAGAAAAGAGAATGAAGAAGTAAACAAAGAAAGATGTGTCCATGATTGGATAGATCGCTTTTTGTAGAGACGGAATTTAAACTGCAAGACGTTTTTTTAAATAGTCCCGAGTGATATAACAGAGCCAGGTGTTCTTGGTGGAAAAAGTCATTTTTACTAGTGATATCCACAAGGAAAAGGATATCCTGAGTTTTAGATGGTTTAGTAAACATAAGCTGGAATAAACTTGCGGGACAATACGAAAATAAAATCGTACTACCAGATTATCTTTAATAAAAGACTAAAGTTGAGATAAACAAAGCAATTTTATATATACTTATTTACCAAGAATATTTGAAAACTTCTGGCGAGCATTTTCTATGTTGATGAATAGATTAAACTCTCTGATTCAGAGCATTATTTTTCTATTTATTTCCTGTTCCAAAAATGTAAGTAATATGTTAGAAAGGCGAGAGGTCAAGGAGAAAAGATATTTTACGAAGATAAACGAAAATAAAATATAATTTTCCATGACAAACTTACAAGCTATTGAAAGCATTAGAAATATCTATAAATTCTAAAAAGCCCCCTCAATCATCGACTAGATCGTTCACTACTTAATGTATCACCTGTAACGCCCTCAATGGCCGGACGTGATATATAATTGGAAGAATTGCATCTTCTATGGCGAAGCAATCGATAATATATCAATTATATACATAAAAAGAGTAGGTTATTGCCAACCAAATCTGGTGATTTAAAGCGATGAAGCGGGGTTGCGTTTGAAATATTCCCTTCGCGATAGCAGGGACGAAAGAATCAGGGTGAGAAACGCAGGGCTTGGATCACCCATTCCCGATGAAGTGGGATTTATAATTGGTTCTCTTTCCGTGGCGGAGTTAAGGCCATCCGGTGAGCATATTTTATTGCCAACGCGTGCCCAAATTCGGGCCCTTCCCCGGCGAGTGGGGGAGTGACTCGGGGGATGAAAGCGTCTGCCACACCGCGGCACCACACCCACGCACCGATGGGATTCATTGTCGGTGTGGGACACAGTGAGAGATTCATGGGCGGAGCCATCTGTTATAGGAAAGCAGAGATACCCGGGCGAACGAGTAACTCTGCAGACGAATTTTACGGTAAGAGAAAAAGAAATACGCTATTTCTTGGCTGTGATGGAGGTAACAAACAAATTCTTCGAAAAAAAATTCCGCGGTAAAAATGCCCACACCTAATAACATGCAAAGCCCGCACCCAGCCCAACCTTCAAGGAGCTTCAATAGCTTTATTATGCTTTCATTCATTTACTGAATAGATTTCAACTCCGAAACAATTCCTTTAAAATACATTTTGGCTTACTTCATATTTATAAGAGTCCTATTTCGAAGAATTGGTTTTCAAAGAATACGTTTTTAAAGAATTTGTATGCTCCAATTATGGATTCTTCTTAAAAACTAATGCGCGGGAAATACGCACGCGCAATTCTTAAAAACAAGAGCGAGATATAGTTCTTCTACAAATTTCGTGCGTATTATATGACTGCAGGCTCAAAAGTAAATAGAATTTCGGCAGAATTACATTTTTAGCCAAAAATACGTGGTATAACTACGGAAGTGGTATATTTCTCAGCTGGCATTGCACGTCGTTCTTTCTCAAGTTTACTATTTCCTTCGAATGCGATTATCAGCGATAAATCTTTTATTAGATTTGAGATATCGCTCCCGCGGACGCGCTCCCTTCTTTTCTTGTTTTGAAACGTCTCGGGCTTCTAGCGGGAGGATTAGGAGAATACTATTCTCTCCCCATAAGAGGAACATAAATAACTTAACATGTTGCGCCGATATGGCATTTTAAGTGAGCTTCTCAGACCAAGAAGGATTATGTAGCGCCGTCATCGGCAGGAAGAAGGGCTGCAGCGGTGATCCATGCAAAATTATGATGCTCTCTCTAGGGAGTAAGGTCAGCTCTGCACTATGAAAAGAGGAAATTGTTCTAATACATAGAAAATAAATGCTACAATTTAAGTTTACAGCATTCGCCTTTTTTCTTCGGTTACATCTTTATTTATTTAATCTACACGCTGCAATTTGGTATGATTACCAGGTGGAACGGATAGTGGACACATCTAAGTGTGATTGTCGTATTTCAATCTCGTTAAGTCAACTTTCAAATTTTCAATAAAATAAAATTTTCGATATTTACTTAATGATAGTTTCCCAACGAAGTAGAATATGAAAGATATGATAAATTGAAGATTATATGAATTTTAAATATGTGTTAATTTCCATCTTTTCGAAAGTAACGCAGGCTTGAATTTTCTTTCAAATTTAACAATCAACTGCTTTAATAAGTATTTTTTATATTCCGAATCTCTATATAAACAATTCATCCATAAGTATTAATTTTAATTTAAAAGATGAACCGAGTCATACAAATAACTATCGCGAAACAGCAATTTTATTTTATATTTCGTCCTCGGATTTTATGTAATACTAAACAATATCAATAACTATTACAAGCATAGCCTTTCTCTCGATCCTTCAAAAGTTAACTATGGCGTGGATCGAAAATTCAGCTGCGGCTTTCAGACAAGTTCGGTTCGTTCAGCTTTTAAATATATATTCCACGCTGAATTACACGGCTCTGTATCGAAAATTTGAAGGAAAGCCGCTTAATTCCATAATCTCTCGAAGAAAAAATATTACCCGCATTCGAACCGCCTATTATCTCGAAATTAAATAGCGTAGAGCGAGGGCATTGCACCGAAGGAGTGAGGTTTTTAAGCGGACGCCCGCAGACATGGGGGACACCACCTTCCGGTGAAAAGTCTACTTTCAGGAAGACGCCGGTGAATTATTTGACGCGTTATCTGCGACCAATGAGAAAGTGGAGGGACGATATCAGAGAGAAGACATGCATTTTGCGCTAAACTTGGGCGGCAGACCATATATTTAACGATTCCGACGGAGGGAACTTTGAGTGTTTGGGGCCAATAAATGTTTCGCCCAAAAACACGATACTTACGATTGGTTTGAAAATGATTTTGTGTGTTTTCAGAGAAGATAAGTTAGGAATTCCTGCTTTCTACGTGATATAGATTCTTTCTCCGAAAATCGTTCGTGTAATAATTGAACTCAAACTTGGTAAATATCAGGTTTCCAGTAAATGTTTTTGATTAAAAGCGAGGGTCTCCTCTCACTTATGGGTATCTTGCACCTTTCAGTAGTATGACAGAAGAATGTTTTACTCTTACAAGAAAACTAGCAACACCGCATCGCTTTTCTAATTAACTCCGAATTTTCAAGAATTCATAGGAAAACCTGTCGATACGCGTCATCGATTTGTCGTAACCGATTCATGAAAAAGATTTGGCGACGCGTAAAATTTGAGGAGTAACAAGTCGTACATATGTCGATTTAAAAATCCTATCTTCTTCACAACTTTTGTTTTCTCGTAATGTATTCAATTTCTCAACTAAGCTAACAATGTAAGACATTACTGATTGTAAGACAATTTCTGATACGAAAATTCACCACACGGAAAATCCTGAAATACAACAATTGGTAAATCGGTAATGGAGAATAAATTACGCGAATCTCCGTTAGTGACAAAGCTGAATACGTCAACTACAAATGGAAGCCTTTATAGTAGCTGATACATTCAATCACCTATCTTAATATAAATCTATCGTATTTATGAAATTGAACGATACCGCTTGTTTTGAAGGAATAAATGAATTATATTTAGCAAAACTCCTGTTTTTCTCGAGTTCGAAGAATTTATATCCGTTATCAGGAGAATAGACAATGTAATTAACATAGTTAACTATTTAAGTAAATTTATTCCTCCCCCCGATCCGAATAATTAATGAGGAAACTAGTTGGACACGACGTTGTTCTTGAGGTTACCAAGAAAAATAAAATTGAGGCTTGGGTAGTCATTCATTGGGAAATAAATGATAACCAGAATAATTTGCTGCATTATCTGTATTACCAAAAACTACTTCCCTTATCTAGCGGTTATTAACCTGTATTACCACTGGAATCATGAAATTCGGAAAGAAGAACACGAATGTTTACTTATTATTCATCGGTTGGTCTTTGTTGTCGAACTCCTCAATACGTTGGCAAGATGAATATGGCCTTCGGGCAGAAGGCACGTATAAGTTATCGGCATTTTAAACTACTTACTGAGTACGGAGAGTGAATGCGGCCGACGTGATTGACGAAGGCAGGTGAAGTCCTTTGATGATCTCCTGCCACAATTTCTTGTTGATCACGTCGACCAAACCGCCCCTTGCGATCACGAGGTTGTACAGTTCATACAAGTCCAGCACCTGCTTGGCCATTATTGGCAACCGGTTTATAGGAGTTCCTGCAATAATGAGAAAGAATACAACATTAATCAGCGGATGGAAATTATTTCAGTGAAACTCGAATGGATAAACGTGAGATAATCTTTAGTGGCCATTAAATGCTAATTTCAGGATGTGACAAATCGACCCAAACCTTATTTATAAGGAATTAAAGGCGATAAACCTGAAATAATTGAAAATACCGTCAAATCTTCCGAAGGAAATCTCCAATCGGTTAATGAGGAGGATGGAAGTTATTTCAGCGATACGAGAACATGAAAAACTTGTTGATAAACGAGCCAATTATTGAAATCAAAAGTGTACATTTTGAACCTCGAATTCCTATGTTATTTCCTATCGTCGCAGAAGAGGTATACGTTAAAATAATTGCGCCAGAATTTCTTACGTTATAGAACCTTAGCACAAACATAAATTTGCTTTCGAGGAGAGAAAATGGCAATAGCAAAGGTCTTGTAATCACAACAGGGCCTGGGTATGCTATCCGAGCACGAGGACTACACTCACTTAATTCCCAGACTATCCAAAATCATGAGATCACCTTTTTCTTAACGAAGAATTAAAAGTTTTGGGATCGGAAATCATTCCAAAATTCCTCATTCGTCGAAGTGAAGAAATTCAAGATAGGCGAACTCATACAAACTGAGAAAAAACTCGACAAACGCAGGAAAATAGCTCCAATAACAATCTAGAGAGTTAAGAGCAGAGTAACAATATTCCCAACCCAACCGTCCGTAACTCGGCATCTCTTTCTTTTAAAGCTTCTAATGAACAATGTTTGCATAACTAGGATGAATCAGTGATGGACGGTAATGACGGTGTATGGGAGGTGAGGAGACTACGTACAAGACTGAAAAAACTGGATGTTTGAAACTGATCGTAAAATCATGAGATTCTGAGAAGCAATGAAAAAGAGCATGCAAGTAAAAAGAGGCGATTTCATAATGACATTTTGAGAAAATGGGAGAGAAATGATTGCGTGAAATGGTTGTTGAATATCAGTCATCAGAACGATTACTATAGTCGGAGTTTGGTCCTTCTCTTCTAATCCAGAGCACTGACACGACGAAATTATGCTTCTGAATATTACCACACTCAAACCAAGCAAGCCTCCTGCAAGCGTGTGGCAGAGGATGTAAATACCCAGAGAATTACTATTTAGGCCAACTAAGCAAATTTGAATGATCAAATTGACAGCTTAAATATATGACCCTCATTATTCAGTACGATACCAAACTAAGATATATAGCTACGCCTCGTTCATTTGGTGTCAGCATTCTTTGTATATCGCACGGCCATTGCGGATTGAATCTGGAACGGGAAAATTCGATGGTGTTCAAATGTGCAAGACTATTACCACGAAGTAATGAAGCCATTAATTATGTATAATTTGCCCATTAGAAATTAGACAATAGGTAATATCATAAAGTAGATGTCGCCATTTTTATGTGTTGTTTAAATTGTCACATTAGTTGATTTGAAATACAACTGGTACTAAGGATATATAAAACCTGACACTGCTGAGAGAGTAAAATACATTTAAAAATAATGCCATCTATAATTATAATTTTGGCTTTGAACTTCATAAATATATCGGTGAAACAGTTTTCTTTGGCTCTTATAAATGTATGTACCAGTGACTGTCATTACTCGAGGGCATTCTTATTTGGCCGACAGAAGGAATCACTTCTCTAGGCGCGACTCGCTGCTTCCTAATAGTCTACTTATCTCACACCATGGCATTTCCACCATTTGCTCTTATCTCGAGAAGGCGGCAGGTTCATGCTATATCTCCATTCTTCACCACATATCGCACCTCTGCTGCCATCTGCATTCTTCGAATTCGCACCGACAACGATTTAACTGACCAATAATGTCTTTATCCGAAATAATAGATGGGGTGTAGAATTCCATAATGAGAATATTAGAATTTCTGACCATACATAAACTTTTACATTCCTTGTAAATCTGTACTCTTATAGTATTATAGTAGAGTAGTTAAGTCAGAAAGTGCGTCAACAGCATAGGTTATTTGCACCACAAACAGAAATCGATCTTCAAGCAGAATGATAGAAAAAGGATTTGGTTTTAATTATACAGTAATTGTTTGGAGAGGGTTTTGAAAATTAGCATAAAAAATTCGGGCTTCCATTAAGATAATTAGATGTGCTTTATAAGTTTAGTCTCTTTTAAAAACTTGATAATCTTCCCTAGACTTTTGTCCGTTTAAAATGTCCTTCAGGTTTCCCTGAATGTTTAGTCTCTCTCGTGAGGCCTGATATTCTCACATTCTATCAAGAAATTATAAACTGTTTAGTGGCTCTCTGCAGGTATGACAAAAGGGAGATTCCTTTATCTGTGTGAATAAATAGGAGTGTATGAGGGGGAACAGTGCCCGATCCTCGGACGAGTATCTGCAACTTCTAAAAACTTATAAACGTATTACTTAGTGTGATGGGAATGATGAGCCAAATAGTCAGTCATCCGTGGAAAAGAAAAGCATGAGAAGTATTGGCTAAACAAAATTAAACCCCCGAAAATATAAACTCATAAAAACTTATTTCTATGGCGCAAATTGTCCTTCTGTCAAAGTAAGTAGGAAATTATAGCATGTCTTTCTGATCTAGGCGCATATTTTCCGAGAGGTTACAAATATAAACAGAACTTGGAAATTACGAGATAAAAAATCAGACTAAGTTGCTAAAGAAAGGCGAAACTCGACGCGTATCAAGCTTCGAATACTTTTTGTCAGACCATTATAGCTTCAATTTTTCCTTTCCGATAAGGGTTAATTAATACTCGAATTGGGGAATAATTATTCGTCGTTAAACTACTTCAATCGTCAAATGATGAAGAATTAAAGGTTTGATTTCGCAAATGACTCCTGACGATAGCGACAACGAGAGTGGTCGAAACGGAAACAGACGGACATCGTGTCTTGGAGGAAAAAACAATTCCATTACCCCACGAGTGGAGGGTGTGCTTGAGAAGCGCATTATTTCGAAAAAAATAAACAGCTTCCCCGTCTGTTTTTTTATCTCCTCACGACACGCACCCATCTCTCCACCACGCTGCACGACGGAGAAGCAAGAACCTATTATTTTTCTGCTGCACTCCCTTAATCTCTCTGCCCTTGTGCAGAGCCATTTCGCACCCGAGCAATGCGCGAAAAATGCAAGATGCAAGCTAAACGCATCTCGGGGAGCAGAAAGGAAGGGGGAACACGGATGAGTGGAGGAAAGGAGGAATATGAAAAGGGTGCCGCTGGAAAGGGTGATGATGAGAAGAAAGAATGAAAGATTATTAGCGTTAACCTAGTCCTCAACTATTATTTTAGGAGATATTCAGGGTAAATAGATTTAAATTTAATTTTTTATATGTGATATAAATATATCTGAGTAGAGCATACGAAGACATAGTATGGTAAGTTGGAAAAAGCATAGGGAGAAGGAAGTACAAATGGTAAATTTAACGAATTTACATTTATAACATACTAATAAGGTAGCAAACAAATATTCAGAAAATAAAAGAGGTATGAATGAAAAAAGGAGAGTCTAGAGTGAAAAAGGCACTGAGATTCGAATGAGGAGATGAGAGCATAGATGGAGAATAATTTCAAAATGGTTGTTACAGAGAGAGGAATAGAAGTTGTTAGCGGGAGTGAGGGAGAGAAGGGATGGAGAGAGTCAAAGGCGTTTCGTCCGGACGGTCGTGCCGTGACTCGGGGAAACTCCTCTCCGTGGAGCGCTTACGTCAAGGCACTCTCGTTTCCCTCGCTATCGAGAGAAATGAAGAAGCGGAATCATCGGAGAAGTGTTTCAGGAGAAGGGGAGTGATACGGAGAAGCACGAGAGAGGGCGTGACCGTCTCTTCAGCTTCCCTTTCACCATCTTTCACCCTTACACTCCCACTGCAATCTCGCGGTAGCAAATGCTTTTGGCGAGATGCATCAGCGTGCACGAGGAGGGTGGAAATCGCCTTCGAGGCACGTTCGCGAGGCTTGACCTCCGCCCACACCGCCGCCGAGTGACCTGTCCGCGGTTTTATGGCGCGGGGTCGAGCGTCGGGTCTCCGCATCTGCGAAACTTGGCACCCGCGCCGCTCCCGAGAGTATTCAAATCCGTTTTTTTATTCCGAGTTAACGCGGTCTGCAAAAATGCGAGCCTCCGTGCTGGAATGGGAGTCCGTACGTGGAATAAACCGAAGCGCGTCGATTTATGTCCTCCTGTCTCCGAGAGGGACCGAAATGAAGCGTCGAGCCTTCGCTCCCAGATTTATCAACTTGGCTGCGCGTTGGACTCCATTCATCTCCCACGAAATGCAAACATTTGCATGCATATATGTTAAATAATCGATTAGCGTTTCTACAAACACATAATTCTCTTCCAGGACCACCTGATTCGGCGCTTCTCGATTTCGTTTCTGCTCCGCTTTGAGCTAAACCAAAAACCTGAAGGTATACTACACCAAAGGAATGCTTTTTAAAATTTATAATCCGAGGAATCGAAGCTTTTGTTGCCCTCGATCGTACTAACTAGCTTGAGTAACCAATAAAGAATTATTTACTGCAAATACGGAAAATTTATAGGGTCGCCATTCGGATTCCGCGTGAAACAATGGCATGCCTAAAAAATTCAAGTATGGATGTACAGAGGCATTCAAAATTCTTTTGGAAGAGAAGACAAGAACAAAAAGCTATCCTTAAACAATCCAACGTATTGACAATCTTAACAGTAAGTTTATTCACACGAGGGAAATAATTAAAAATGAAAAAAAAGGATGAAATATTTTGATGGCCATTATATCCTCCTAGAATATAATGAAATACCTTTCAATTTTCCTAACAAGTATAAAAATATAATTTTACAAATATGAGGAAGTCGAAAATTATGCGGCACAACGATTGAGTAATTAACATGATCGATTCCCTAAACCTGCTATTTTACAACAAGAAAAATCTGAAAAATACCGCTAGGAGCTAAATAGTCGATGAATTATCACAATAAGAGTCAATTGAATACACTGCAAAATGGCTCCCATTTAAGAGAAAACGGAGGGCAAAGGATGTATAAAATGAAGGCAAAAATGCTTCTATATCACAAAATCGAAAGGGAATTAAAATAAATTGATATTTATTCGTATACTTATGATTTTAAAGGCCGGTGATTTTTCATTAACATGATAATATATCGGCGAGCTACCTTTCATTCGTTTTGACATTTTGTCGAGGTAACGAAAATTAAAAAAAGCATTAGTGATCATCGACTATTTCCTAGTTTCACACACATACAGGTGTTATTGGGCCTCAAATATATTTAACAGAAATGAGAACCTTTAATTTCATTCGATGCGAAGCTATAAGAAAAAATGATCTCAAAATCAGTGGAAGTTGTTTTAACTGTTACGGTTATGATCAGCATGACTTTATTCAGCCAATTAAATTAAAATACCAACTCATAAGTGCACTCGAGAGTGCTCTACTGATTTTTCCATAAATAATAGTAACAATTATAGTTAGCGTAAACTTCAATCAAGCATAAAATTCAGTCAAATTACTTCACTAAGGGCGACTAAATCATTGTAGTAATAACGATTTTCAATTTCAATAATTCAGAAATATTTGCTATTAATTATTAATTGCTCAAAATCACCTACATGCTCTAATATACCGACTGGCCATTAATAGATATGAAATTGCTAAAATATATTGACTAGAGGCGAAATGAGCGAAAACAAAGAGAGCTAGAGAGAGGCTATGAAGAAATGCGGCGTCTAAGAGGACTAAGGGACTCGAAGTAGGAGTTGGATAGGCGGGTGAGAATAAATGGAACCAAAGCAGGGATATCTTTTGAGGGATGGAGATTCTTTGGAAATGTGACGAGGGTTAATGGAGAGGATTTTTTCGCGTCCATTCTCTTTGAAACATTGCCAATGCGAGGGTGAGGAGAGAAAGAGAGAGAGCGGAAGATAAAGAGAGCTGTGCATAGCTGAAGGAGGTGGGAGAGGAGGTAGAATATGGGAATGTATGGAGAGGGGGTAGAGAGAGGGAGGGGTTAATGCAAAAGATCTCCTTCGGTGGAAAACACTCGAACGCGAAAGAAAATGGCGCAGCAAATGTATCATGGACGGACGTATGCAATGGGGTAGGCTTCAAGAACTTTTACTTTATTTTCCGCGAGAGTAATTAAGGGCGTAAAAGCTAATCAGTAAGTTAACGTGGAAGTATAAACTGGTATAACTGATTGACAGAAGGTTAGACATAGAGAAGAGGTGATATATCGCAAGATACTTGCAGCTTCAATCTTCAGGTTAAAACCAGAATATTCTGTGGTCTTTAATTTCACGTGGAAAAAATTATTTTGCTATTAAACAGTTCCTTAGAACAATAACTTCTAAAACCTATAAGATCTACAGCAACTTCCTTTGTTATCTATCTTCAAAAACGACTTTCTACAATAAAAACATAGAGAAATCACAATTAGTCGAAAAAATCTAGCATATCCAGAAACTAATTAATAGTTCACTCCCTTTCTCCCTTCATGATTATGATTATAAATTCAATCTACTAATCCCAGAGTACCCTGCTAAACAAAGCTAATATAACAACGAAAATATATCAAGCACTAAATTCTCACAACAAGAATATTTCCGAAATGTATCAATTGAAATTAATTGTGAATAAGATTTACATTGGCTTGAATATTGGGGGATTATGGCAAGATTAAGATGAGTCACACACCACAAGCGAAAAAAGGAACGCTAAGAAAGAATGCAACGAGACGTGTTTCAGTGAGGGAGCAAATAGCAGAGGTCGAGATGGAAAGGGTAGTTTTTATGCGTGTCATTGAAGCTTTGAGAGGAGGCATATAACACGCGTCGTTTGGCGAAACGAAAAATGAAGTAACGAGAGAAAGAAATCGTGTCAGAGGAAGGAGCACGAACGAGTGGGATAGACGCTCCGAGATAAATATTAGAGAGAATCCACACTCATTGCGAACCATCTTCTCTCTGACCCTCAATTAGAAATAACTGCGCAAAAATCCTTGGAAATGAAGTTGCTACGCATACCTCTGTATTCTGCGCGTCATAAAAAGCGAATTCTCAGATAATAAAGGTCTTTTTATCTTGCGTGCGATGTTTCTATAAATTAAATCTGTCCTTGAGAATATACAATACCTCATCAGAGGAATATTTGATTCATCCAACGAATAATTCAGGTTCTTTAATCGGGAAAAAGATATTAAAGATTCCCTTCAGTGCTGATCACAGCCCGAAATAGAAAACACCGATTGTGTGATCTTAGAAAATTATAGTGATAGTGTATTTGTGACATAGCAGCAATTTTTATTACATGTTACAAGTAAAATTAAGTAAGATTTACAGTTTCGTTGAAATTTCATGCTTTGTATCGTAACTTCAGTTAGGTCCATCAAACTTAGTTTCATTAACAAACAATTATGATTGAACTAAAACTGAGTAGTATCAATATGTGCTTACATTTTTATTCATATAAATTTCAAAGAAAGAGATAGCTTGACAATAGTTCACTTGTAAAATGTTAATCGTAAGTACATGTTGATATCAGAAGAGACCTAATCTCGTCCTAATTCATCATCATCAACAGGTATTCTGCCTGTTGGCAGGTCCCATCCACCAAAACTGTTTCCACTGTATCCTGTCCCGGGCCTATTCTTTCCTAATTAAGAAGTTTTATTTCTATTATTTTAAGGGATTAAATAAATAACTAATTTCGATGTATCCTACAATTGTTATTTTCTATAAAATCAAAAACATTAAAGATTACTATAAGTGTAAAATATAATCAAGGCAAGAATTGCATGGATGAGGAAAGAGAACCATTAAAATTTTAAGTTAACATTATTTTGTCACAATAAGTAATTAGGGGTTTGCGGAAGGATCTTGGAATTATGGCAAAGAAAAGAATGTGGGGGCATAGGTGAGGAAGAATAAAAAAGGAAAAAAGAAAACTAAAATTTTAAGACCGACAGGTGAGGATAAAAAATGGAGAAACTACACTCACCTTACCATCCTCCTTTATTTAAAAGAAAGGGGAAATATAAGAATGGTCGTAAAGACAGCAATTATCATCGGATAGCCTCAGGAAGGATATGAAAAAATAACAACTGCTTGGGAGTAGACGAAACGGGGAGAGAAATAAAGCTTCGTCTTCCGTCATATTTTAGTGGATTAACCTTTTCGTATTATCTTTCTCAGAGGGATTGAAGGGGAAGACGGACTCCAATGAAATCAACACAATAACATTATGAAAAATACTAAAGAGACTGATATTACTTAAGATTTTCGTAAAATAATAGCCTTCGTTTACTTTAAATATTAATTTGCCATTGGACTTATTGCAATTAGATTGCAATAGAGAAGAAATGAAAAAAACAATAGATAACACACATTTGCTCATTTGAAATATGTACAACAATTACGCACACAGACAGATAATAGCATTGATAAATCGGCTGTATTGACAACAGCCGCGACTCATTAGGTGTGTATAGTTTATGAAATGTAAAGACAAGAATGTAAATCCTAACCGTATTATCTTTGTATTTGAAATGGCTAGTATATTAATCAGATTTTTGGTTACCACGGATAATTACAGCTTATATATCATATATATACGCTTAGCAGGATGCTGATTACAAATTATTATTCTTTTAAGCTATGAAAGTTATTTCAACGCTACTTCGCTAAAAATCGCAAAAATTAAGACAATCTTGATCGAACTTGATTATATTATGGTTCATAAACTAAATGACGTTATGTAATTATAACAGGGGTGGATGAATATATAAGCATTTCAACGGTAAGTACTGCGAGTAGAAGAACTTATAGCGGGCCGTATTTCGTTATCCTCATTAAGCTGTATCGAAAGAGAATTTTGATGCACTATCCAACCATTCCAGTGCACCGAGGAAATCAAAATGAAAATATTGAAAAGTTTATAAAAAACAATTATAGAAAAATCACTAACCTAATGGAGATAAGTCAACAGTAAATAATTAACTTTTATAATCTTGTAAAATGTTAAGTACAATAATGTATTGTGGTCAAGTAGAGCTTGAAATTAAATGTTCACTTATCTTTAGTATGGCATACCCCTAAGTGAAGGCAGAAAAACTATCTACATTAACTCAGTGAATATTTTGACTACATAGCGAATTTTGTGAATAATTTTCGGACCGAATAATAAGATTGCCACTTATTCATCACGAACCAAGACAAATCAATAGATACCCAGAAAGAGAGGAAGGAAAGGAAAGGTATGGTGGCAGATAGAGGATTGGATGCTAAGTCATAGCATCCATTCTACTTCCTCTCTTTGGATAAAGAAAATGGCGCAGGTGGGCGGGAAGACCCGAGAGCGATCGACTAGTTCTCTAGAAATACTAAAAAGGTAAGAATCGAAAATCGCCTCTTTTTCCTCGCAAGATTTCGAGGCCTCCTCCCGCCATCGGCCGATTTTTACGAGTTTTCCAAGAGAAAGAAGAATGAAGCCCCGGGCGATAGCGGAAGAGAGGCGGTAATATCTCGTCAATTATTATGATTAGCTCTTCCGAGGGCAGGCTGCTCATTGGCGGAGAGGATAAAGCGTTTATTATCGGCCGTTTCCACGGAGTGGGCGCGCCCATCGAATCTTTTTCGGCCAAAGTAACTGCCATTCTTTCTCATTCCCGGCGATATTGCCGCCCTCTGAGGCAATGGGGAAAAACACTCCCCTTCCAAAAACGGTCGCTCGTCGCACACCCTTATACGAACTTAACGACCGCGCATATGACCGCTTTTTGATCCGTAAAAGGAGAGGAGGAGGAAATATGATGGGTGTATACCGGAGAGGGATCGGGGGCACTATATTTTCATCTTCCCGGAATCGACCCCCCGACTTCCTGCGTTTAGAGCTGATTGGTCGGGAGCCGTAGGGTGGCGGGCTAACCCTGAATTATAAGATGCCAATGGGGATGTGGGGAGGGAATAGGAAGCGGGGTTATTTGGGCGGGGATCGGAATAGGGAGGGAGCGAATGGGAGAGGAATTTGAGGGATTCCAAGATGAAGAAGATTATGGATGAATCGTAAGAGGCATTGCGTTCGAACATGCGAGGAGACGGGTGGGCTCGGAAGCTGCCGATTAAAACATGAAGTTATGAAGTGTCCATGCGTTAATTTCACTTAACAAAGTCCAACTTAAGCACCGATGACTTTTCGTGATAAAATTAAAGACACGCAATAATTTAATTTTAATCATGTATATTTCCTATTTTTTATGAAAAGATATTCCTATCCACATTGATAAAAATTGCAACGAGAATTGTTCAAATGATGAAATTATGACTCTTGAATTGTAACACTTCTATGATTTTAGGCAATTTCACTGAAGGATGAACATTCTCCATAATTAACTATAGAATCTTGGCAAACGTAGGAAGAAATATAACACTTCACACATTTCCACAAGAGAAATTATCATGAGGCAATATCTAAAATTTTTGCTCACATTTTCCTGTCATGGATTTTCACACAACAAAAGGTCTTTCGCAATTAATTTCTCAAAGAAAAACTTCTTTCATACGTTGGATGAAATTTTTTCCACGAGAAATAGACGTCCCTCTATGGTTGGCACAATTCCAGACGTGTACTAAATATTTAAAAAATTAAATATTACTGAATATTCCTACCCCGACGCAGACGATGTTTTGCAACCCAATAACATCCCATTCAAACAAAATAAACAGTGAAGCTGAGGATGACTCTTTGAATTTTACCCTTTAAGAACCAAGGGACATATTCGTCCCATAAATTTAAACTATTCTGTTTAGTTTATCTTTCGTTCTATACTAAATTTAGGCTGCCCAGGGGGACATATTTGTCCCAATTTTATACCTTCGTGATAAGGCTATATATTTTCATAAGAATTGAGTTATCATAATTTGACTCAAATAACAGAATTAAGAAGAAGAAAACGGTATTTCAACTGTAGTTTTCCTACGGTCCTGAAATGGTTAAACCGTGTTGGTCTGCAAATGAAAAATTTCCAGCAGCTATTAAAAGTTTTCCTTTTTCATTTTTTATAAACAGCGAAATTTCCCATGGATACCTGAAGTACACCGATGCGTCGTGGAGGCATCATCAGGAGGCCAACAAGCATGAACAGCGACTCTCACGCCCTCTGCTTCTCATTCTTTCGAATGCGCGGAAAGCGCATTTGCCGAGGAACGCCTTGCGTGTCAAACTCAGATAGCAGCGAGCCCTCGGCGACGCACGAGTGACATGTAATACGAGCGAAGGAGCACGTTCTCGCTGCCACTCTATGTGCTGCTGGGTGTCGACAAAATTTTCCGAATTAATCGCTCGCAAAAAAACGACAGAATACGCCCGACGAGGCTTCCCGACATGTGCACTCGGAGCCGTAAAAAGAATCGGATCCAAACCGCATGGGCGCAGCTCACGTAAGGCGAACAGGATAACCAGTGGGAGTCGTAAAGGCGGAAGCTTTGGGGGAGAAAAAAAGTCGAGTATGGAGAAAGAGTAGTACGGGCGAGGCGAATTATGACGAGTAGAACACGACGCTGAAGATGTCATTTTACATTCCGGAGAGGGAGAGAAGCGA
Source organism: Sympetrum striolatum (assembly GCA_947579665.1). Lineage (NCBI taxonomy): Eukaryota > Metazoa > Arthropoda > Insecta > Odonata > Libellulidae > Sympetrum > Sympetrum striolatum. Next base: position 84,477,377 of record OX388342.1, read on the forward strand.
AGGCGATAAAAAAGTCCGTATCGGCCTGCATCACGCGCACGCTCGCGGCAGGTGTTAATTTTTATTCCCGAGAAAACAGTTTTATAACTCGAGTCGCCACTTTCAGTTTTTGAGTCCGCTTTTAGCGAGAAAACAATATATTTCAGGCGTCTTCCGACTTAAATTTCGCACGCGTATCCCAAAAATACACATCTTAAGGGATCGACGAATAAAACTGGTGTGGCGATGCGACTTATTTTCGCGAACGAAAATAGCCGTGGCGTAATCCGCAAATTAAATCCGGCGAAAACTCCCATTTGTACGGCACTGTTTAAAATTCGATAACGTAAAGACGTCGGAAATAATCTCTTGGCCGCGTACTTTTCAAACGGAGTCCCCCGTAGGATCCGTCGGGGGCCCACATATTTCTCCGACGTGGGAACATTAAGAGCGGGCGGGAATTGCGGACAAGTGGCTGACATTAACTTCGTAGCGGCGATGTTATCGTAAGCGTTTTTTGCCCGAATGGATTGTCTCGTTGGGATAAACTCCGCGCCCTGGATTAAGTCAGGAGTATTTTATCTTTTAAAAGCGGGCCGAAAAAAAGAGATTTAAAACAACGGGGATTTATTTGGTGGGGGTATGAATGGAATTGGTAGATTGTTGTGCGTGAGATAAAGGGCTTATGTGCGAGGCGATGAAGAAAATAAAGCGTTAGGGGGAATTGGCGAAGAGGAAGAAAAGGAAAATTGTTAAATAGAAAATAAATAATGCGTTAAATGGAGACAAAGTTCTAAGTGGACAAATGAGGTCATTTAAAAGTTGCAATTGGGCAAGGAATGTAAACTGGCAAAATAAAAAACATCGTTATTCACCTTTTTAAACTTTCCATTGCTTAATATAACGGCCATCTTTATTTTGAGCGCAAATTAATACTTCTAGTAAGGACTTCAGAAATCCTATCTTTATTTTGAATCGAGATTATTAATCAATAATAACTTAAAACAGAGTATTTCGCTACGATCTTATAATAACAATATTTAAACACGAATCGAATGGCCACTTGGCCTTATTCGAACACCGAATCGAATCACGAAAAATAGCCCATCTCTTCGCTAGTACAGAACAAAAGAATTGCAAGGGGGGAAAACAAACCAAAATCAACAACAAAATGACGAAACAGCGAGAGAATATCTTCATTGGTCTCGACCGAAATTGCTGCAAGCGAGAGAAAGAATCACGAAAAAATAAAACCTCCTGATTATATCTTCTCGGAAAACCTGCCCTCAATCCGCGGAACTTATTAAGACATCAGAAATAAAACATGAGGTCGACGGGTTGGATATCGGGAAGAAAGCGGCTGAAAAAAAGAAAGATAAAAGCCAGCTCCCGAAGCAAAACACAGCGAAAGGGGGAGGAGGATTCCGGAAAAGCGAGTAAAAGGCGAGATAACGAAACAAAAGGGGGGAAAAGATAGGGGAGAGCGCTAAAAAGGAGGGAGGGGGGGAGAAACAAAAAGATAGCGAAACTTGTCAATCCGAGGCCGTAGATTAGGGACACGATGGGAGGCCAGCATCCCTAAATATATTTCCTCCCCATTCGAAAACACTCGGATCGAAAATAAGACATAATTTTGGCCGACAACCAGCGCCATGACACTCTCTTCTCTGCACGGGCTGACGTGAAGGAAGGGAGAGAAAGAAAAGGAAGAGATGGATGGAGATGAAAGAGGTGGAAATGATGATGAGGTGGAGAAGGAGAGGGAGAAGAGATTCGGTTGGGGAAGACGTGCTTGGAAGGGGTTGTGAGTAGGGCTGTGAAATGCGCGACTGTGATTGATGGATTCAGCGTGCTCTCTATGGAACGGCTCCAAAGCTTCTCTCCGCCCCTTATCCTTTGCTCACTGATTCCATTCCTTCTAACTTACTCCTCATTTCGCTGTCTTTCTCGTAAACCCTCCGAGAACCCCTCCTCGTAGGGCATGCCCCGCCCTCGAACCCAAACCCTTTAGAACGCATAAAGGGTGTTACCCTTTCCTTCGAGCACTCTTTACGGGCCGCGAACCGATATTCGTCTTCCGCAATCAAATGATTATTTTCGCCGTGGTTTTCTGTGAACACGTTCGAAACCACATCACGCAATGGAAGTCAGCTACGAAAGAATTCCATCAAAAATGCCCCCGCTTTTCAATTGAACCGCAACTTTGCAACTGATTTTAACTCGGATCTCTACTCTGAATTCCTTCTGACGCATACACTCGGGATGAGGTGTCATTGTTTACTTAAAAGACCTAGAAACGACACGCAATACCGATTGCAGCTGCTTAAGAGCCGGATGTATTAAAATACATTCAAAACAATTTACAGTCCAGCTTTATCACGAAAGTTCTAAACTCAAAAACATTCGCTAGATTAAAGAATAAGGATGAACGATGGAAGGTGGGCTGAATAATTACATTCCTAATCTCTGTATATTGTCGCTTGCCGCGAACTTTATTTGATACGACACCGTCTACGAAAAGCATATCCGTTTCTATTCATCTTCCTGATCTTATTACAGCAGAGTTATGTTTTAAAACAGAGCTACTAATGTTCCCAGATTTAACATTCATCATCAACGTATTTTCCATCAGTCATCTGTTAATTATTGAAATAAATTTATTTGCTCGAGAAAGCACTGCACAAAGCCCCACGTTTCTCCTTTACTGAGGTACTCCAGTCCATCTTAACTTAGCGACAATTTACGGCGGCATTTTCGTAAGTGCGAAAAAGAAAAGGTTGCTTTCCTCTAACGAGCTCCCAGATGAGGAAAGCCTGACCCCGATATAAAGAGGGCGTTTCATATTTGTTTTGTAGTGTCATTTAGGTACCTAGGATGTCATTTAGGTCAATCTCCACACAGTGCTCCCTTTGTCACACTACTTAAGGTTGAGTAATTGAGACGTGAGAAGACGTTGATTTCGAAATCATTGTCATCAGTGAAGAACTCAAAGAAAAAAATGTTCCAAACAATAAAGTAATACTCAAAGAAAAAAATGTTCCAAACAATAAAGTAATACTGATGATGGAAAACATTCCTAAGAATCAAAATGAATAGAATTCTACCCAAGAAAAGTATTCTATCTGAATCAGTCACAATCAGTGTGAGCTCTTGCAAAAGTAAATACCAACTAGTCAAAATATTTCCGTCAGAATAACAAGACAAAAATTGTCGTATTACATATTATATATTTTTAACAATTTAGGAGAAATAAATATTCAGTTTTCTCATCAGATGCCATTCTTAGATCGTACTTTGAGGTAATAAAATATGTAGTGACTTAGGCACTACCAGCATCCAAGCAATTTTCAACTAATCTCAGACAAAACAAGCTGCAAAGCAGAACGGGGAAACTTAGAGAAAAAGTAAACAATGATGGCGTCGTCACAATTCTTATCACACCATATCCGCAATAATCTCAGCAAAGCGTATTTCACTACACGAATTTCAGTAAAATAATTCTGAAACTTCAATAAAAATTTCTGCTTTAAATAATTTAAAAAATCGCGTTTGTTGAGCCTGATAGAATTCGATAAAAGTAAGTTACGATTGCAATAATACAAATTTTAAATAGTTAATTTTACAAAGGAATATAAAAATTGGCGTATTTAATAATTACCATTAAATGAAGGAAAAGAATCGTGATGTTGGAGGAGATGCCGTGGGTAGTTCATTGATGAAAATTGAGATACTAAAAATTAAAAATTAGAAAAACTCAGACTTGACGGAGGAGCATTAATATCGGATTAAGATTTGAAGATTTCGCTTGGGTCGTGGACGGTTAACAGAGAGAATCGACAGCCATGACAACGGGGAGCCAACGCTCCAGAAATCGTGCAAGAGCCATGCAGCACAGAAGAGCATTCAGAACAGACACCCACGTCTCAAGTCTCTCTTCGCACCCACACTTCATCTCTCGCCATCTTCCCCACCCACGCAAAGATCATTTGCAGCCTCTACCTCTCATTGGCGCACGCACCTCTTCCCCTTTGCAGACCGTGTCACGTACGATACCCCGCAAATTGCAAAGATTTGTTTCTTGAAACACATCTAGCCCCAAACTCCTCCTGAATTTTCCACCCTCTTCCTCGGAATCAGGTTATTTTGCTGGAGCAACTGATCCGTGAGTTTCTAAGCTAAAGGGACATTATCCGCGAAGCAAGTACTTTTCTCCGAAGAAAGTCCGTAGGATATTTCCCATAAATGAGCTTCCCGTTCCTAGGCATGGACGTCTAAGGAGAGTCGGCCATGTAGCAGTCACAGGAATTTCAAATAACGCTGTCCGCGTTTTTTGAAAACGGAGATGTTTTAAGTAGCGAAAGATTCTTTGAGGTAAATCTTTATTAAAAAATCTGATGTGGCCAGCACATGACTTTCTCCATACATAAGATGTAAATATTTATCTAAGACAGTAATTTCGAACTCTATATTCCATCTAAACTTGGAAGATGAGTGATTTATTTATATATTATTAGCTTTGACGTCACAAACATTATAAATAATGTTTTCCGGGACATAATCGATGAAAAACGATGAAATTGGCCTTTCGCCCATAGAGCCAAGAGCGCCCACAAAGTACATAATCAGCTACTTCCGGTTTATCAGTATTTCCTGAATAACTCCTAAAAAATCAGTGATGCAAAAATATATTTCATACAAAAGTTAAAGTAAAAAACATTTTCTAAAACTTTTGTAAATAATAATATATTCCTAAATATCATATTTATGGAGATATTTTGAAAACCGGAAATGAGCTTCGAAGAATGAAGCTCAATTTCCGGTTGACCGATTTACTCCAAAAACTAATCAACTCTAACAACATCAACCAAAGTACTATACATGAAATTTGGTGTTGATACAACGAATGGTTTTAATGTTACAGCGCCCACAAAGTACATAACAGCTACTTCCGGTTTATCGGTATTTCACGAATAACTCCTAATCAACCGGTGATACAAAAATATGTTAAATGCAAAAGTTATAGTAAATTACTTTATCTAAAACTTTTATAAGTTATACAATATACGTATATATCATATTTATGGAGATATTTTGGAAACCGGAAATGAGCTTTGATGAATGAAGCTCGACTTCCGGTAAACCGATTTACTCCAAAAACTAATCAACTCTGACAGCACACACTACAGTACTACATATGAAGTTTGGTATTGATACGACCAACAGTTTTCACGTTAGAGCGCCCACAAACACACACACACATACAGACACACACACACACACACACACACACACACACATACACACAGACATCATTCCGAAAATAGTCAAAACGTGTTCTAGGGACCCCAAAACATGTATTTCCGTTGAAATCTCGAAGTCGAATTTTTTCATGAAAACAATACTTTCTCTATACTTCGTATATGGAGAAAGTAAAAATGGAGAATAGTTTGGAAAAAAATACTAAAACCGTTAAATCAAATATTCTTTCTGTAATTAAAATTCCTTCCATATCATCCCTCTAGCTAATGTTAAACGTAATTTTATATAACGTATTTTATAATTGTAGAATTTCAAAACTAAAAGTGTCGACAGTCGCAACCCGTCCGGACGAAAAATGAGTGAAGGGAATTTTTATATTAGACAAAACATATTGACACTTCATCCTTAAATTGAAAATTTAAATTTTCAAAATCCATTTAATTCATGCAAAGGTTTCGCGTCTAAGGTAAAATGAAAACAATCTTAATCACCATAAAATGTAAATGGCAAATAATTGAAGACCTCTGGATGACTGATACTTGACTAAGAAACTAACCATTCTGTCAATATCTAACCACCTCTTGCCTTCTTTTTCGTACTAGTGTCCCAACTTGTCTTGCTTAATCGCCAAATGAAATGACAAGGCGACAACGGCGCGCCGCGGCGCCTTGATTCCTCCTCGATTTTAAAGAATCGCTACATAGAAACACTTTAACGGCTCACCGAGCTCCTGGGATTTCATCTAATTTTAATTAAAAGAGAAGAAACGAGTTGGAGAAACACTCCCGTTCTTTTTAGGAAAAGCATGTTTTCGCCAAGTATTCAACTTCACTTTACACACACGAACTTTTTATTCCATGGGCGAAGGAATCCGCCTCGAAAAACAAACCGTTTAATCGAGCTTATTTGCTCAGGGGACAATCTCCTTCGATCCTTTTGAAAATCCCTTGTAGAAAATAAACGAAGGGCCGCGTGCTAAAAAATCCGCCGAAACGACCGCAGCGAAAGACGCATCGTCGTAAAGAATACTCGAAGGGGTCACTCCCTCCGCATAAAAATCATTTGCTGCTAAAAACCCCCGGAGGAAGGCGAAGAAGACAGATAGCCTTTTTAAGGTCGTGATTTACATACGAAGAGAGAAAATAAAGGCGCTATTATTAGTGAAAAATCGTGCCACTATCTCATCCCACCTCCGAGACCGTGGGGTCACTTTCGCCTCGCGGGTCATCGCAATCTGCAGAGGCGCATATTTCATAACAATGGAAATGTGGACTATTTAAAAAAGGTTTCGCTTTCAGGTGGGGGTGGAGACGGGAGTCATGCTAATGGATGGATACGAGATATGCAAAACGGCGAGGTCAGCCGAGGGCAGTTTCTCGGCGCCACAAGTGTGGGCAGTGCAGTCGCCCCTGATCTATTGTCTGAGGTCAACCTGCTCCTCCAGAATTCGCTGTGGAGTGAGACGTCAAAAGGAAATTCGGAGAGTGGGCGGATGTCTCGCCGATCTTTCGGGGCATTTTTCTTTTGTCTTATGGTAAGAAGAGAACTCCGCATCGGGGCTCCCGTATCTCCGGGTGGGCTGTGGCAAATGAAAAAAGCTATCCTGGGTACGATGCGAGAGGAGAGCATGGCGTAGAATGCCTTCTAAGATTCTCTAAATAAATGAACAAATGGCTACAGGAACGCGTTAGAACTCATAAACGCCACCCAAAACTTCATCTACATTAATAGTCTACAAGCCGCCTTTCAGCGTGTGGCAGGATGTTACACAGTTTGAGGAATACTTGGGTTGATCTAATTATAATTTTCGTCCGTTACGAAATAGCTGGTAATTTTGTTATTTAAGTATTGGCACTTACAATAATACAAATAAGGTAGAGGTTTGAAAAAGTCTCACTTGTGCTACAATTTATACTCCAAAAGACCTCTTTGAAAAACGGAATGCCTTCATTAGATGTATTTCTTATGTTGAATAAGATTTACTAGCAACACAAGTGTTTCCGCACAGTAACACTTCGGTTTTTTTTCTGAAGAAATTCATAATCTAACTAACCGCATGTTAAAGTATTGTGTAATATTTTTTGCCGGTATTAGAAATATTTTTCATCGCTTATTTTATAAATGTAGTATTCCGCATTGCTGTTGAAGATATATGAGTAAGAGGGATAGAATTAAATTCTTCCAATCCAAAATCAATCCCTTATACTTTGATCATCCCACATTTCATCAACACCCCGTGTCAATTCGATGTGTCATATGAGAGCTGAAAGGTTGAGAAAGCGTTTTCGGGGAGATTATTTTGAGAGATTCTCTTTTATGAGGAATTAAAATGCTTTCAAGCTATGTCATCTGTCAATTTTTGTGAGGGGGCATACGCACAAGTGGCTTAAAATACGCGCGGGCGCAAAATAAATAAAGAAAAAACGAAAATGGCCTTCGTCTCATCTACTAATTAGATCACGAACTCAAATAACTCGCTCTATAAACAAATATCAACCACGAGACTATTTTTAACCTCATCTAACGACGACCGGCTGTTCTACTTAGCTGACAATGAGCATTTACAAGCAAGTTTGAGGAAGTGACTAATGATTCCACTTTGAGGTCTCATCCAAGTATAAAATGAACGGGCAGAAGTGAGTGATTAATAACGAATCCCATGAAATAAAAGTTAAACGGGAAACAGTCTGGATGATTTTAAACGGCACTTGAAATGAAGCAATATTATGAATCTTCATTCACGACCAGTAATAATACTAAATCTTCTCCCTATGCATCCTAAGAATAAAATATTCTGAACGAGTAATTTCTTTTTGTTACTTTCAAGTAATTGATTTCAATTATGAATTCGATGAGAGACGAAGATACCATGCTACTTGAAAAGATAGAGAGAAAATTCGAATTTAAACTGGAAAATATGAATCCACTTTATATAAAGATAATGAACAGAAATCAACTAATTAAAAGCAGGTAGATGGATTCCATTATAATATAATGTTTTTGTATTGGGTTGACTTCGGTTCTATGAAACTTATAACATTTAAACTTGTCATTCATTTCTCTGAAAACAACAAAGGAGGATAAGACTTTAATTTTAAACTGAAAACCAAATAAGGCCAAAAGACTGATTTTGCTAAATAAGAATTAGCGCCATAGGCTTACGGATAGCAAAAAATCGGCGAAATAGAGTTCCCACTCGGGGTGGAAACGATTTCATCGAGTTGAAATCTTATCGTTGAGTGTAGTCGCATGTCATTAAGTAAAACGATGAAACATTCAACATGAACTGTAGCTTGTAGGGCCTTGCCTCCCCTCTCTAGTTAATTGAAACAGCACGTATCGTTGCTGATGCACAAAAAGTAATAAAAGCCCCTTAATTATGTCTGCCAGTTCTGTTGCGCTAAAGCGTTAAATAATACTTCCCGTCTCACGTAAGAAAACTTTCGTGGGACATGGGAATTTTAGAGGCGTAGCATGACGAGATAAATAAGATAGAAGGGGATAGCGTCAAAAGACAGTTCGGATGAGGACGAAGGTCACGGGTCATGGAATGGAAATAAGGTGATAAATATAAACCTGCTTAGAAATGAGTGTCGGAAAAGAAGGTTGAAATTAGGAGCAAGGGATGGGGATGCCGAGGGATGGGGAAGGAATCCAAAATAGGGGAGAGAAAGAAGAGTTGCACACACGAATACGATGGAAGGCACTGATAGGTCAGTAAGAGTAGGTCAAGAAACACAACGAAGGGTTAATAAAATATAATATGGGTATAAACATCTATTCTCCGAAAAGTAAAAATTTTAGATGAGTGGGATGTGTACGAGAGACTATAGAGATTTGATAAAATATCGACAGGTTGATAATTATTGTTACATATTGCGCCCCACGGTACCGGGTTCGAATCCCGGCTAGTCGGATTTTTCCGATTAGGGAATGGTCTTGTGTGATTGTTGTTGTTAATACCTACCACTGTAAGGGTGCAGAAAATGGATGTTTGTGAGGTATATGGAAAATAAATATTGAGGCATACTTGTATGCTTTAATGTTTATGTGTACAAGACTTTTGATAGAAGACTCTCACAAGTCTTCTATCAAAGTTAATTGAATTTATGCTGGATGTAAATAAAAATACTTTCTCCGAGGTTTCATTGATTTTTTTGCCTTTATAACAATGCTGGAGAAATTGCAGTGAGAAAAAGAAGTCGTCCTTTGAAATTTTTCTGTAATTTAAAATACATTTTTGGAGAATATAAAGAAGAAAATACATTTTTGGAGGTTGATTCTAAGATGAGGAGTCTTAGAAGAGAACTAGCAGTGTAAATAACTATTTCATTAAAGTTAAATGGCACGTCTCAAAAGTGCTCGTCTGGCATTGTTTAGAGAAGAAAGTAGGCCTACCAGAAATATGACTGGAGATGTCTTATATAATGTAAAACGTAGTCAGAATCAAGAGTATCGGGAGGTTTTTTCCACACCATTAATCATGAGCAGGTGTCTATTCTGCAACCTAAAAATGCCACCAGAAAAAGCTAGGAGGACTGACAGATAGACTGATGAACAATTCTCTATTTATATGTAGCGATGCCTAATTATAAACATAGCTATTTAGGAGGCTGGATCAATACTAAAAATATGGAATGAAGTTGAGTCAAAAACGACGTAGACGAGTTACTTTTGGAATAAATATCGTTTGATTGTTAACATTTACGTTTGGAATGTAGACATAATAAATTAATAGAACACCCTGGACCTCAAAAAGGAAATTTTGAAAATACTCGAATAACAATTAGAGTATCGATTCATGAAATATACGAGTAAAGCTAGGAAGATGTAAACAACATTTTACACGTCAGATAGAATGCTTTTTCGGCACCAATTCTGTAGATCGACATCAGAAATAAAATCGACTTTCATACAGGCTCAAATCCAAACTTGAAAAGAAAACACTCATCGCGCTTCGTGACCAAAGATATTTTCGACCAACAAGAAAATCATTACAACACGTAAGATTGATATCGGGCGAACGCAAAGAGACGGTAAAAACAATACAAATTCCTTTTAGGATAAAGGAGGGTGTTTGTTATGATGGGACAACGCCATAGTATTTCAGAAGAGCGAAAAATAGGCGATGAAAACGAATCGCAAACGTCGGTTAGCAGAAGAAGGATGAGGAGACCACGGAAGCGGGACAAACGCAAAGGAATGATTCAAAGGGCGCGACGGTGAGGAAGATGCCTCGAATCAAGACGAACGCCGGCCATGAGTGATAACTTAAGTGAGACGAAACGTGGTATTAATGGAAAACGGGCCGCGGCACCTTGAGCCAAGAATAAGAAATTGGGAAAGTGTAGGGAGGTGGCAAGCAAAGAAGCGGCGAAAAAATTCCTCAGCTTTGACCGGGGGCTTAAGGACGTGCTCTGTTCAAGGCGTTAATCAACAAACGTGTTTGGCTGAAGCGCGATTTAAAACCTTAGCGACAAACGTGTTGGTGCCACCGCGCTTTTTCCCTTCGCATTCGTTCATTTTTCCTGTCTTATTAATGCTTTGACGTCCTGCTCGCGTGTTGGGAGGGCGCTTTTCAAAACTACACGGGACTTTCTTGTCGACGCCGTGTAGCACGTCCAATCATTTTCGACGGAATTCTATCTTCTTCACCGCGGAATCAAGAGGTGGCGTGAAACTTAAAGCTTGCGCCTATGATTTCATCTAGGATCTAGAATTACATATTAATTACCAGAAATTATGTTTCCGTGAATTAAAAATCGTTAAGTTATTGAAGGAGATTAGTATAACGCATTCTCTGAGAAATATATAATACGGGACAGAGGTAAAGTCCACTGACGATGAGCAAATAAAGTAAAAAAATTCGTCATCAAAAATCAATTTTTATAACCGTTCTTTCCTGTAAACATTTTAGTAATGTCATAAGAATGGCTCATGAAGTCAAACGGAGGACATCAACCGCGCTATCGTCATTCAATTCATAATATTTATATGGAAGTTATTTAATGTCCATATATTTTAGGAGATTAACAATCACGCAGATCAATGCGGAAGTAGGCAAGAATTAATGAGAAAACAACGCGCTTCTTTCAAAGTGCAACTTAATAGCCAAATTCGCTGGTTATGATTCAGAACAAGATATACTCATTCACTCTTTTCCATTAACACGTCAATATAGGATAAGAAAGGTCAAAGTTTCAGGAACCTCGATCTATATCCCATGAGAAAAGGGAGTTCGAGCTGAGGGTAGAGCTCACACTCCACTGAAAGGAAAATAGGGCTGTTTGCACAAATAAAATATGTCGCGTGCAAGAAAGGGGGCGAACAAGTTGGGACACAGGACTATTGTGTAGATGATGTTTCCATTTATACCACAATGCGCACAGAAAAGAATCTATTATAAAAGATCCGACCACACTCCCAGAAATACCTCCTATACCTCTGATCCGGGTGTTAAAAGACCCAGAGGGGAAAGATGAGGAGAAAGAACCACGATATATATGCCCCAGGAGATGGGGAAGGGAGGGTTGCGGGTAAAAATCAGAGGTGTACCGCTGACTGATATAATGCAGGGGGTCCCCTGCTAAGAATGACAGGGACAGTGTGTGTGCAAACGAACGAGGGTCCCACCAACCAGTGGGGGTCTAAAGCAGACATCCCCGCTTTTTTACCACATCCACCTGTCAGTCGGATGCGAATGTAGCAGGATCAACAAGGGCAAGTTGTTTGACGCGATGGTGTCGATTGTTCGACTTGAGTGGTTCGGCGAACATGCGTGCCTCGATGAAAGCGTTGAAGACTGCCACTTTCAATTGCTGCGATAGATTTACGCTTACCCGAGGTGGAGGTATATCTAAACGTGAAGAAAGGAACGCTCTTGATTCGTCTGTTAAGTCAGATACGACGAAGCGAAATGCATTACTTCGAGGCACGCAACGTTGGGAAAGGTGGAAGGGGGCATTTAATTGGAGCGAGGGAGAAATGATTTGATAAAGAAATAACGAAAGAGGTGTGGGATAAAACTTGAAGAGAGAAAATTCCAGAAAGAGTAAGACTACGATGGAGCAATTAGATTAAAACGCATATAAGTTCATTAGTTTCATTACAATGCTTTTCATTTTCGGGAAACCTTTGATCACAAGTGGTTTAAGCTTGGATTGCTTTTGTAATCTGGCTGAGTAGACATGGCTTCGTGGAACGCCATTTAATATATAAATTACAATTAGTACATACAATTCATACGTACAATGGTTTAAAAACGTATACAACGATAATAGTAATACATGAAAATACGAAGAACGGTTTTATTTACTGCTGGATTATTTTCCTTCTTCTAAACAAGACGCTAAAAGTTTCCATCTCTAGTAGAAATTCATAAATAAACTAATCCTTTGATTCCTTCATCAGCCAGCGCGAAACTTTCAATTTTCCACTTCTATAACTTCTTTTTAAATGTGTTTCGCGCGTTTTTCAAAGGCTATCAACGCTTCAACTAAAATATCCGATCTGTATTATCACAAAAACAGTATAGGAAGCGCCATGTAGCCAATTCTGCCTCAAGTAGATATTTAAGTATCATTCCATCTTTTTTATTATCTGATTTCTTTATCTGCCTTAGATGCATATTTTCTGTTTATAGTGCCTACGTCCTCCAAGGCACACTCTGATATCTATTACTCATTCACTTCGTTACGGCTGAGAATCTATGATAAAGAATTTCCCAAAAACGAGACGCATGTCCTCAGGGCACGTTTTGCCATCGGAGGTATGCCACTAGACAGTTCTCGTCGCAGATGAAAGCACATTTTTTATTCGGAATGAACCATCGTCGAACGTAACTGAAAAAAACGGAATCCTCCCGTAAGAAAATCCAGAGCGGGGATCCGACGCGGACTTCGGAGATAACTGCAGATTTTTCCTCGTTTTTTCCACTGCAGCGAAGGATAAATCACGCCTCCCCATCCGGCAAAGGGGAAAACAACTCGCTCAAGTTTTATTTTCCTCAAAAAAAAACAGAGCCAACCTCTCCAACGTGGAAACGAGTATAATGGAGATGGAATCGAGTTAAGAGCTAGAGGGATGTGAGAGACCTCAGCTCAGAGCGTGGAGGAGAATAGCAATGGCACGGAAGAGCGAGAGTTGGATATCGGACTTTGAGAATGTGAAGGTGAGCTCCTGACAAGGTGGAGAGAGGAGGAGGAATGAGGAGGAGGGGGTAAGAGAAGGAAAGAAACGCAAAGTCAATGGTGTAGGTTCCTACCAAACTAGGGAAGGAAGATTTATAAGAGACCTCACGCAGCAAGGGGCTCGGAAAATGAGCGGGGAACGGGAGGGCGTGATAAGCAGAGCATCCTGTTTTATTCTACTGCTCGACTTTCCTTCCTTACCTTGCTCTTACGAGAGCAGCCTTTGTACGTGTCCCCTTCTCGGACTTTATCATTTGCAGCCACTCCCTTACTCCTCTCTCACCTGCTATTTCTTTCTCCTTTATTTCGCTGCTGAGGGAAGGGGATCCTATGGGTGGCATCGAGTGGACTTGGGGCATGCCAACACGGTGGACTCCCACACGCGACTCGTGCCCGGGAGCGTAAATTGTTTGTATCGAGGATGGCTCGAGGAAATACGGCTGGGCGCCACTATATTCGATACGTTTTATTCCTCCTCTCGGACTTTTGCGGACACGTATTTCCCGGCGAAGCAACGGCCTTTAAACACGAGATAAAAGCTGCTACCACGAGATGAGAATGGTATTACACAAAACGACCACTAACTTCTATTTACGACGTCGTAGACGAAGGGTCCTTGGCGCCGTTTGATGAAATTTGGCTGACAATGAGTCGGTTGGGTCGTCCGAGTCTTATTGCCATCAAAATTTCGAACACAAATATGCTTTATGCATTGCGATGGGGTTTAGGGGCAGGGAAAGGGGTGTCTGTTCGAAGTTTTCCTAAAACTAACGAGTACCTGGATACTGAATACATCAAATCATACACTTGAAAATCATATTATCTCATTAATAGCCAATAATGTAAGAGAATAATGTATATTTTTACGGTTACTAAATTGGATATGGATGTTATACTATTTTCAAGCTCATTCTTTGCTATAAATACAATGATGTATAGGTTTCTATATTAATATATAGCAAATTTTCTCACAAATTTTGTTCCTACATTTCGTATTCCATCTAATACGGTTTTTATTTTCCCTTGTACTATTAACTCTTACGATAGTTGAGATGGGAGACTTTATAACCTCAATCTAATAAATTATTTATAATTTCTTTAACTTTTTCAAAGAGGATCGTAGGATAAGATCAGAAAACAAATCTGTGATAGAACATAAATACTCTTACCTATTTAAGGCCTTTCAATATATAGCGTTAACCTTAGAATGTCTGCTTACTCTGGACTATGCAACTGTCGCTTCAATATTAGAAGACAAACAGCCGTCGAGATCTCCGCGACAAATTCGCAAAACTCAATGACTGCGAAGAGTCGTGCTTCTCCGAAAGGGAGGGGACAGAAAGAGAGATGACATTGAGTCGAAGATGAAGATTCGGGAGCAAAGGGCGGATACCTCTTGTCTCCTTTACCAGCACCCTGACGAATTGAACCCATGCGCCTGCTTCGTGTTATTCGCCCCGCGATTTCTTGTCTCCCGACAGCTTCCTCGCACACCTATCTCCACCAAACGGTCTCCTTCCCAACCTTTCCCAATCTCTTTTCCTTTCACTTCTCCCCACGCGAGAAGTGAATCCGCGCGATCCCGCGACCCTCAACTCATTTGAACCGCTACAAAACCATCCTCTATCGATCTTCGGTTATTCTTGGCCCCGCCGATCAATTACCGGCGAAACGTGGGCGTTTGAAAAACATCCAGCCTACCAACATCGCGAAAAAAAGCGCTCCATTATAGCGCTCCCTCATTTGCTTTCTTAAATATTCCGATGTGTTTGTTTTCATTATTCATCCTTTCCCCGTCCGGCATTCACAACATTTCCCTCTTTGATCCCTCTCCGCGTGCATCGCCGTCAACATCGATTAAAGTAAACACCGAAGACAAAAAATCGTGACGAGCACGTCCGATTTGCTTACACAACACATCATCGCGAAACGACTACATGCGCCGGAGAGTTCGCGGATCCAATCTCGCAGTCACTCGGACCCTAGCATCCGAGTTCCCATTTTCCACATCTTTTTACGCTCCTCCTAATCCTTCCGGTTATACACCTCTCTCTACCTCGTTCTAATCCCACCTACAACTCTTCATCCCGCACCACCATCCTTCTTTCTAATCTCACCTAATCCTTCAATCCCGTCCATAACTCTTCTTTATTCTCCCCATTTTTCAGCCTCTTTTAAATCCCATTGCCTCAACCCCATCCTCTTTTGATTCCACCCAAGCGCGCCCACATGTCCGGACGCCTCGTCCCCGGAGAGGGATTTGTTTACCTATTCGTAAGAGTACATTAACGATTAATAATGCGTCTACCTTATCGAGGCTAAACAGCGCGATGATGGATCTCCCAAGGAGGACCTCTAACGCTCGCTCCCACCAGCTTCATCAATAACAAAGGAATGGGAGAGGGCACGCCCCCAACCCCGTGATCAATGGAATTAAACGGGATGCCCGATGTCCCATTCAATAAACCCCGCGATATCAATCAGAAACGCGGGGAACATCGTCCTTCATAATGGAACCTTTATCGGAATATTTTTCCCGTCTCTCCTTCGCGATGTTTTTCCAATGCCCTCCGCACTTTCACTTCCTCTTCTTCGACAATCTCCACTCTCCTCCCCTCCCCATCCGTCTCCTCCCTTTTGTTCCACTCCACACTTGCCAACGGAGATTATTCACGTCCCTATTAATAATATTTCCCTCTCCGACTGCGCAGGAGGTGGAATGTCGGGAGGACAGGGGGGCGAGTGGGGGTGTTTTTTGACAGGGGATAGAGATAAGAGGGGGCGGGGAGGAAGACATGGCATAAGGGATTCGTCAGAAAGGAGTAAGTCTCCCTTTAGGATTTAGTTCTGTATCGAGGGAGTTAGGGCGTGATCGCGCCCGAAAAGTCGTAACTACCGCCACCGATCGGGATGGGAATAAATTATCTCAACTTTTTACGATGTTGTTATTTAGGAGTTTCTATCGGGAGGGACATGCTGCGTATCGATTCGGAAGGCGCAGCGAGAGTTTGATTTATGGAATTGAGGACCTGAGTGACTATCCCCGAGCATGAGACCGTTTTCGATGATCCGAATACGTAAAATTCGTGTCGTGTCATGCAAGTCGTTTAATTTTTGAGGTGTCCTTCTGAGAGTATCGCTAAAAGAGAATTACAAAAGCCATTTCTAATCCGTGAGGTAAACAGAAAGCAGAAAATTTTAAGTAAACGGTAGGAAATTAAGTAAACTTGGCCCGATTACACACGAGGATTACTGTCGAATGAGGTATCAAAATACCCAAGCATCAGATTTCCTTGGTATGTCAGAACGGATATAATTTAACCTCGATCTAAATCAGGAGTTTCTAACCAGGGGTATCTGTACCCCTGGAGAGCAAGCGAACAATACCTTCGGATGTACAGTGAATAACAGTAATATTATAAAATTATATAATATTTGTATTATTCAAGTGTTCAAAAAGTTTTTCTTTCTGGCTATACTTTCCCTAACAATTACATGTAGTAAGCTTTACAAAAATTTACCATGCTTTTCTAAATTTTGTTGCGAATAGGAGATACGGGATAAATCTCTTAAAAGCTGGAAGGTACGAGAACCAAAAATGTTGTTCTAAATAAACAAGTTTCTTCCATTAGAAAAATTCTCCTACTCTTCGAATAAATCCTTGTATTCAGATATACCTGATACCAGGGAAGAGAGAATATTTTTAAAGCGGTTCTTGAGAGACAACATAATAAACCTAACTTCAACGAAATTATTTCTCGCGTCTTCTAATCCTTCTCAGTTTCGTAGGAGTCTACATTCGGAGATCGCAAATCAAAACTTATCCGAGCTGAATGTCACGCAACGGAAAGAAATAAAACATTCTGTTGAGAGTTCTCAAATTTTGGACACAAAACCTCTCAGCCCATCCGAAATAGCGTACGATTAAATACGACTCTTTTGGCCGCAGAAGCTGTAAATACGCGATTCTTCGAAATTTCGGGATGAATCCGAATTCGCTTGCGAAAACGAGCCGAGAAGGGGGAATAAACAGTGAATTATACCGCCGCGAATCGCGTTTCCCTAACAAGATACACAAAAGTAGTCATCGCGGAGGGTTCGCAAATGAAGAAAAAGGAAGCCGGGCGATGAAGCCCTTGCAGTAATACCCCTAGATCCATAAATCACTTGTGTCTAAGTGGGATTGGAAACAGAGTGAATTGGTTGTGAGCCAAGGTGCCAACCATTACAACACGCGCGGGCAATGATATGAATAGACCAAGGAGGTTAATTAGCAAAAAGGGTTGAGGGATGCCAGTAAACAAGCAGCCTGGTTCGGGGTTCGTACTCGGACCCCAGGAGAAAAGGAGCTCCAAGAAAAAGGAAGAGCGATTGGGGAGTCGACCACTTGCCCGCTGTGATATCATTTGCCACGGACATCCTCGCCAGGACTCCCCTTCCACTGATACCTTCTTCTTCCTCCTCACCTCTGATAAACGAGCCATAATCCGCTCTTTGCTCCAGACCTTCCACCTGGCCCCTGATTAATCAATTAGCTCCACGCCGCGCGGGCATTGAGGCGTCCTTTTCGGCATTTTAACTAATTTTATCGGTTACCGCCCCGACGTCGGCGCGTCTTATGGTCTCGTGAGACCGTGAGAGAAGAGATGAAAATGGAAGGTTGAACTATTCCCAAGAAAACGTTTCCCAACGCGACCGGTGAATTTCCAGGAAATCTCTAAGGCCAAGACATTATGGCGAAATATAATGTCGGGAGAACTATTAAACGGGGAGAAAAATCTCCCGGGATATATAACCGAGAATGCCCTCAAACCACACGACAGCCATGTTACTCCGGTTTTTATTCCGGAGTTCTAAAATTCCTTAATGACATTCTTGGTTTCAGAAATACTTCCAACTATTCGCTTAGCTTTAAATCATCAGTCGCCTTTCGCATTTCTCGCTACGACCGACTCCTCTTCAGTGAATAGTTTTTTCGCGCGGATTCCTTTCCTCTGTTTCATACTTTGCTAATCTGTTTCGTAACCTAATTTTGAAATTGGATTCATTTAATCATTCTAACCTGCTTTAATTATCCTCATATAAATTCCGTGTTATAGCGTAACTGTATCCCCCAACTTTATATTTCAGTAATAACTTGTATTGATTGCTGAATAATAATGATTATTGTTGCGGGGGTTTAGTATTGTGTGGTTTTGTTAGGGGATCTCTATAAATGTACTGGTTACGTGTAGATGTTATTTTTTATTTATGATGTAAACACCGGCCAGTAGTTCACTTGTGGCGTGATAATAATAATGATTACGTCTTATTTAGGAGAATAGTAATCTACAACAAATGCCGATTACATCTCCAATAACAGATTGCATCATCTAACAAATCAAATACCAATCTTATGGCTTCTCGAAGTTTGTTTTCCATTTGCTTAGAAAGAAAGTGGGCTAGCATGGATAATTATAAGCAACTATCAAAAGCGTCACATGGATAAGGATAGACGAAGCATATTAGAGAACCGAAAGATCGTTTTCATAAAGATCCGCAATAATTTCTAGAGAAATCATTAGGATAGGTCATTCAAAACAAGACCCATTTTTATTCTAAAAGAGTCAAAACATATTTGCTGGTTTCCTCTATAGTTCTGCCTTCATATCTTACAACTGTTTTGAAAGGGGGAAGCTTTAGCGAAGATATATTTAAAGCCCTTTATCAGAGACGGCCTGCGCAGTACAGATTAACCCTTCCTCGCTTTGGGGACGCTCTTAGCCTAACGTCCATACCATCCACGCGTTTGATGTTCCTCGGAAGGAACTTTAATTAACTTGGACCGAGCTTTTACTGTACTTCCAGAGAATACGCAAGCGTAGGGAGAAAATTTCGAGCGTACATTTTTTATGACGGAAGCGATAGGAGAAAACCTGAGCATAGTAGACCAGCTGCACCTTCAGAAGAAAGGCATAAAAGAAGGCGGAGATGAAGGGGGAGAGAGAATTAAAACCAAGGGGTAAAGAGAGAGGAGAAGGGAAGGAAGGGCATAACTGAAGAAGGACCGTTTAATACGTCTTCCTTGGTATCACCGAGTGGACTGAGCTCTCCTCCGAGTGTTTCACTCCCTTATTGCCTTCCCTCGCCGCAAATGACCGCTTTAATGCAATCGTAAAGACAAAGCGATGGACCCCTCTTCCTTCTTATGCGGAGGATGTGTTTTAATTAAGACTCAACAGTTGTCGGGAGGCGAGCAGACCCTTTTATTTCCTTCGGAGATAAATCCGACGAAAGAGGAGGCGCATGAAAATTTTATAGCAGCGGATCATTAACGTGAACCAGACGGATTTCCTTTGCGAAAGGATGGATGCTGAAAATGAGAAAGAACTGGGATGGCGTGACTCTCTAAATGTGGAAGAATACTAAAGACTGCAGAATAAATTGGTTCCACTGCAAATAAAATGATTAACGTAGAATGAAGTTTAAAGGTAAACGAAATGTTTGTAGCGGGGATCTTTAAATAATGTTATTAACCTTCATTTCATGCTTGATCTTCAAATTATGAAATTAAATCCAAAGATATATATCTTCAGAGTTTGAAGAGATACGATTTTAAGGAAAGATAAACAGACAAGTGCCGAGGGAAAGGGTTACTATAAATCATAACGGAGAACTTATAAAAAATGGGACGGAGAAACATTGATATTGTCGAGCTTAATTCCGTTTTCTAAAATTTTGAACATTTTCAAAATGTTAATCCAATCTTCAATGCTTCAGAAATTGTCTTAAAACAAAAACGCACAATTTATTTATCCAATGATGATAAGTGAATTTTTATATTTTCAGATTTATTTAGATATTTTAAAAACATGTTAGTAGTAATATAATTTATAAAAATATATTAGTCTCAACAGAGGATCTTGTCTTTTGAGATATTCATACACTACAATGATGGAGCAAAATTTCGGAACATCGCCCCATCGTGACCTCTTTAGATTACGAAAATCTTAAGCCCCGCATTATTCTTGGAATCTTCCTCTCCTTGAGTCATTAGTGGCATACTGATTTCTCACGATCTTACATTTAACTATGCAAAGTTTTCTAAAACGAGAAATCCCGACCACCTTCCGTGACTCACGGCTCTAGGAATACATTGCGGAGTGGGGCGTAACTTTGATAGACCCTTACTCTATCAACGGCCGGCATATCGAGCGAGAAAGCGAAATGAAAGGGGGGCCCGAGGATAGGAACTGTTCCTTAGCCATCACGGGCACTCCGCAACGTCTCCCCTTACAAATTAGAGGATCCAATCTTGAGGAATGAGCGGGCCGCAGAAAGAAGAGGTTAAGAGAACGAAAGGAGGAGGGGACGTCTCTCGACCTCGCCTAATTAAAACACCTTTTTCCTTCCGTGGTGTGGGTGAAGATAGGGGAAGGATTAGACGAGGGGCTAGAAGGCGGGGCGAAACACGCAAAAGCTGAGTCACTGGCCCATGGAGGGAAAAAGAAAGAGGGAACGAAGAAGCCAAGGAATAAAGGTGGGAAGCAATCCTTGGACTCCCAGGTCGAATATCTCCACCACCCAAAGAGTAGACGCCACGGTGGGTGGGTGATACAACCAGTGTGAAAGAAGAGGGAGTCTGGGATAAAAGGACAGAAAGCTGAGAGGTGATGGATCGCTCTTGTTCCCAAAGGCTATAAGTCCACTTTATCATGGTTTTAAGTCTTAATGGGACTGCGGATCCTTCTCTATCGCTTAGATAATCCGTTAATTTCTGCAGGAAAAAAAACATTCCCGAAATTTCGCGATGTATATTTCTGGAGTCGTCCGATTCGAAGGGAGATTACGCTCGGAAAAGTCCGAATTTATTTCCTCGGGATTCATACCGACGATTTTAAGCGGGACTCGAGTTTTCCCGTAACCGAATAAAAGTTTACATCCGTGTGATTCGAGGCTGGTTTGAGAGAAAAATATGGCGGTGGATTAAGGGGAATTTCTCTCGAAATCGGATTTTTGACGCCGTAATTCATTGGTCAAGACTGCGAACGGTCACGTCGAGTGAGTTCATTGTGTGCGGGAAAATTACTTAAACAATCGCGGCGATAAATAAGCATAAAGGTGTTGGAGAAATGAGCTAAAGGGCTTAAGAGGCTTCGCTTAAAACAGTAACAACAAAATCCGGAGATTTGGCTGGAGATGCGGTAAATATTAGGAAAGGAACTAACGCTAAAAGTACCTTCTGCAACAGAATCAAGGACTCTGAAATATCTCTGAATCGAATATCAGGAGTCGACAGATTTGTTATATCTGAGGGTTGAACTCTTAGATTCAAATGATTCGGTTCACGACTTTTGCTTAACTTGGAGTAGCTTTAGCTGTAGCAAAGCTGTAGCAAAGCTGTAGCAAAGCTGTAGCAAAGCTGTAGCAAAAGCAATTAGGATGTGCTCTAGCTATCGTATTTAATAATTTTAAATTTAATGAGTGAAACCTAACTATCCTTTCGCATTAAACTACAGAAAATGTTTTCAATGATATCATTCTTATTTCTCACATTGTCATGGTATGTTTTATCACTACTTGTATAGAAACCGATTAAAATTTTCATTACATTGAAATTCTTTTTAAATTCATTTAGTAGCTTCTTCTCTATCTTTCCACGCTAAATTATTTTCTTCTTTACAACAGTCTCCATAACCTAATTAAGATAGTTATTAGATGTTATAATAGATTTCATAGTCTTAATCTCGCCCTTAACGAAGTCCTTTGCTATCATTAATATGCATTAGTATAGAGGATGAATTTGTATATCACCCAAACTAAATTTCATTAAGTAAAAACATTAAAAAATTATTTAAGTATAATTTAATCAAAGCATCTCTTATACCTACTCTAATTATGTAGTGTGAGCAAGTGATACTAAACGCAATAGAGACATTCACTCACCAAATGGGCCCGCACACTGGGCCACTGTAAAGAATTATTGAAAACAATGCAATACAATGCAACGACCGAAAAAATCTCCAGCGCACGAGCCAATCGAGCATAGAGAGCGACCGAAGCAAATACCTCCGAACGGTAGCGAAGTCTTTCGGTCACTGCGATTCCAGACGACGCGGGTGATACGTGTAGCGGGAGAGGGTACATGGACACGGGCGATAGTTGGCACGAAGAAATCCCAGGGGAGAAATAATCGAACCATAAGCTCGGTGGGTGGCATTAGAAGCCACGCTCTATCTCCCACTCGGCTACCGCGACCCGCGTCATGAAGATGTAGTCGGGGATATGCGAAGCAGAAAAGGGAGGGGAAATGAAGAATGATCCGAGTTAAAGGTGGGCCGCGTTAAGGGGATGAGATAAGGTGGACGGGAGGAGGTGGCGAAGAGATTTGGAAAAGTGCCACCGAAAGAGAGGGGAAGAAAGAAAGAAAGGGAGAGCGACGGAAGATAGCGCGAAGAAGAGGGGACGATAAACCAAAATGATGGAGAGCCATGCGCGAAGAATTATGGCCTAGAGAGATGCGAGGGGAAAAAATAGACAAAGTATGTAATGAAAAAGGGTTTAAATGGAGGACGTAAAATAGGGAAAACAGAGATGGCTGAGTTGGATTTAATGCAACGAAGGATAAAATGTGTGCTATAATTCACTATTACGGAGATAAAGGATTTTGGAGAGGATGAAGATATTACGCCGACACATATTTCTCAAGCTTGATTAGTGCTCGATCTTTTACTAAATAAAATAGGGAAAGGCAAATAAAATTGCATGTAAATGCTTGAAACTCTGGTCCAGATTCCAGTTTGTGAAATTATTCATAGTATAAAATACTCATGCCTACATATAACTGAGTTTGTCTTTTTCCATTGTTTTCGTTGAACCATTGGAGCAATTGAAAAATACTAAAATCCAGTATCAGATAATATAAAAGATAAGACGGTAATTTTCCAAAAAAATTGTATCATTTAAACTTGTGGAACATTAATTGTAACAAAATCAAGTCTTTCCTTTGATAATATGCTTTTCCACCAAGTCACGACTTCGCATATTGATTTAATCAATACCAAAAATAATTCTGATTCAATGATCAAAATACTAAGAGCCAAATCACATATTCATTCTGACGAAATTTTCACGGTAAATTACTCTTAAATATTTGGAACTCTTAGAATATCTCTGAATAAAGATTTAATGAAATTACTAAAGGAGATTTGTTCTTGAAATTTCGTTTAAATACTTCGAATTCCTCTGGATGAAGATTCCTTTAAATTACTACTTCACAACGATCCATCCCTTGCTTCACTAGTTCCCTTCCCACCTAAATCAATCCCAGCATCTTTTCACCTCCTTTCTATAGACGCTTCCTAAACACATCTAATGGGGAGCGAACAAACTTTAAATCGCCCCCGATCAAACGAGCGGGAAATACCCTGTTCGGAGGAGTAATGAAGTGCTGAGAGAAAACCATTCCCGAAATAACAATCGCGGGGAAACTTCGGGGAATGCTTCAAAGGCGTAAGCGAGGAATTAAGAGGGGAACTAAAGAGGGACGGAAGAAGACGGGGGAGATAAGAGAATTAGGAATAGGCGAGATGGATGAGAGATAGAGAGGGTGGCGAAGGGGAAGAAAAAAGAAGCATCTCCGTGAAATAGTGAGATCAAGAGGAGAGAAGGATTGTCTCGAAGAGATCGTCGAAGAGCGAACGAGGTCACGGGGGAGAAGATTAATGCCGGGCGCGCGCGGTTACAAATTATTTTTATTTCAGTGCGAAGGGAGAGGCGAACAATGCGGCTGAGAAGAAGAATGCCTTCCGATCCCCTCCGAAGATTCTTTGTCGGAGGATCAATTTAACACCCGATTAATCGGCAAATTGCTCGTTGAGTGGAAACGATGCGGAAACCCTGGGGTGGGAATCCGAGTCGATGAAAAGGAGAAAATCAGAGCGGAATCAAACGATCCGTCTCTTTTTCTCGGGCGGTTCAAAGGATGGGGATTTATAAACGAATGGGGTGCTATCAATCCTGATACAATTACGGCTCGAGCCAAAATATTATGACAATTGCCACTGCGTGGAAGTGGATTCGTAACTTTCTCGCCTATAAGGAAGTTATTTATGCTGTAAATGATACGGCTACACTATCATTAATATGATCAAGCACGCAGACTAAATGTCTTTATTAAAAATTTAAGATATCACTATAGAAAGTCTAAGCTAATAAAACCTCACAAAAACTCGTAACTTGACGTTACAGGTAACCTAGAGCTCTTGGTATGTATCGTAAAATTCTATCGTATATTGTTTAAAGCAAGTAAAACTAAATATTAACTAAAATTTTAATGAATACGAATCTATACACTAGGAACTCGATAATTTACGTAAAATTCTGACGTAAGTTTTATTATCTTCAATATTCATAGCATAGCACAGAAAGCAGTTCAAATTAGATAATTTCATAAAAATATACGTAGAGAACCTGTTTTAAGACCATTGTAATCAAGACTACTTTTACGTCTTACTTAGTCACACTATTAAAAATTGATCGACTGAACGTAATTAAGGGCGAATGAAATTTTCATTTCATTCTGTTCTATTTATGCTATGTCTGTATTAGTTGCCATTGAGCAGGTAAGATAACAGCAACGAGGCAAAGTAAATGTGAATGATTTAAACAAATTTTTATAAGATGATGCTGTTTGAACAATGTAGAATGTTTACAATGGCTTCACGATTTCAAATTGACTTATATTAGTTAACACAACAAAACGTAAAGGAAACGTGTGATTCACAATTAATATGACGAAAATAAATAAGTTTTGATACAAGACACTCACAATACACATCTGTAAAAACTCCAATCCGTTCGTGATCAAGGCTACGTATGCGCCTATCCTTCATTCACCTCCCCCGACTTTCTGGGCCCGAAATATCTAGAGCTTAGAACGGAAAACACCCGAGCATGGGAATAAGAATGATTTAAGAATAAAACGAGACACTCGGAGAGCGTTGGCATCCCGGGGCATGGCGAGAAAGAGAGATTGGAAGCAAGTGGCGCGTTGGATTGAGACAAGGATGCTCGGAAGGGAAAGATATCTCCGTCTCTAGGATTGAGACGGGAGAGAGAGAATCGGAGATGGCAGTGGAAGAAGACGCCGGTGCGCGGGATGGAAAGATTAATTGGCTGATTAACTCCGCCGCTTATTTACACTGGTGCTCGCTGGGAGAAGCGGAGGCTTTTAATGCTTTACATCTCCCAACAACCGGAGGGACGGGGAGGAAGTCTGCGAGAAAAACCCCGATTTCCCTCTTTCCTTTTTATTCCCCTCCGAAGACGGACCTCCTCAATCAAGGCGAGGAAGAAGCGGCGACGGGAGTCACAAGGGAAGGTAACACGATGTTCCTTCCTCCATTTCCCTCACCTCTTTGCGGGCCATCAGAGACGCCGACACCAGAAGGGGATCGCGTGAGGAAGGGCGGGCGCGTGCCTTCTCCGCTTCTTTTTCGAATCTGGCTTAGAGCCCTGTCTCTCCCCTTTCAGGGTACGCGAGATGATTCTTCGCTTGCTCGGATATCGCGTGCCGCTTCGTCGCGCTGGAGCTCCTTTTTCTGCGCTTCTTACTTAATCAGGTGCCGAAGACGATGAAGGCGGAAGTGGAGTGGACAATACGCGTGTCGATATTCATACAAACACGGAGTCGGATTCAGGTGTCGGATGGTCACTCGCACTCTTTGATGGAAGTCCGTATTTACTTTTCAGACGGATAACTTTGAGCAATGTGATAATATACCTATTCACAATAGGAACATGATGTACATACCAACATCTACCCGACTTGACGCAATTTGCGACCTTTAATTTTCTCGCAACTGCCCCTAAGCAGTCTAATAAAATTAATTCTGCTTTACTACACAATTTTCTGCAAGACTTTCCTTTTTCCTATACTTCAAAAATTCTTCTGATTCTATTTACATGAAATTAACGGCGGAAGATCATAATCATAACTTTCAATAAACAATATTTATGCTCGTAATATCGTATTTAGGAGTACCGCATCTCATTTGTTTGTGGAATATAACGTGGGAAATCGTACTTTCCCAGAATTATCTAAATTATTTTTCTAAGTTCATCTCCAGAGATCATTACGAAATATAAAACAAAATTACATTTGATAAACAGCAGTAATAGCGAGAGATAGGAATGAAACACTTGAAAATAAGTACTTCCAAATCTGGTTCAAATTCCTGAAAAGGGTTCAACCTAATATGAATTTAGAGGTTCTGCAGCTCAGAACATTCCCTACAGCAATTAAAAAAGGCCTTGCACTGTGGTCATTCCACACTAATGTCATTCCACGAATGGTTTGTTGCCTGACGCTTCATGGCTGAGGATATTAGTCAAAATAAGCATCTATCGTCTACATGATATTCTTACTGCTCTGGTACAGTTCTAGATGCAGCTGTATACTCAAGAGAATGAAATCTTGATCGGTCACCATACCTGAAATAACTAAATAGTTATAAACGCTCCACAATTTAACTCTTCCATACCAGACTATGGTAAAATAGGGCGTGACCACATCTTGTCTAATTTATTTCTTCCAACCTACATATGGCAGGCTCCTGTATCGAATACATCTGTACTTTCACTACAAATTTAACTATTACCGGATCCCCTTTTCAATAATTTGCAGCAAAACGGGAGCAGAAACGTATTAACCTCGGCTACATCATCCGCAACTCCACAATAACCCCATCTCCGTCCGCAATTGTTTTCTCAGCGCCTTCCTTCCCTGTTCTCGGAAACATTTTAAACCTCGGGATCGCCACATCGCCTATCATTTACGGCCTCCGTCAAATACGCTCCCCGAATAAATGTCCGCCGCAGAGACTGGCCATTCCACGCAGGACTTCCCCACACATCCTCCCCCGACCCTCCCCCTTCTCCATCTCGCATCCCCAACACGCCCCCCCCCCCTCTGCACCCCTTCCTCCTCCATTGCCCTCCGCAACACTCTCACTCGCGTCTGCTGCGAAAAGGCGATCGTCTCGTGTGAGGTCTCCCTCCATGCCCATGATTTTATGGGAGGGTGGTCGCCAATACATGGGTGGCTCACTTTCACGTCACGTCCACCGCCTCCCCCTATCCTGCCATCGGGACGATAGCGCCCCATTTTCTAAGTCCCACGCACGGGTCCAGAGGGTGGAGAGCAAGATGACGAGAGAAGGTGGCACGGAACGGAGATGGGTACAGGACGAGGGAGGAAAAGAGAAATGAGCAGTGCCGGGAAGGAGGGTGGAGGAGCAGTACCAGAGCGCCAACGACCGATAGAGCGCCTCGTGCACACCAACAGCAAGAGGACGAGCACGATCCGAGACTCCCCCCCTTCCGTCGGATTCCTTCGCGAAAGAAGAGGGCAAATAAGGAAAGCAGAGACGAGGGGAAAATCGACAGTTTTTGACGGCGCTGCCTTCCGCGAATCGGAAGCGATGAAAGGGGTATTTATTTTCCCCGCCTTCTTTTCCCGTCCAATAAAGACTTTTTGGTCCGCTCTCAAAATGTCTCCACGTAATTACTCCTCGATGAAAAACGGCCGGCCCAAGGGCTCTCCTCGTTCCCTCCTGGAAATCCGCGTCCACTCTTTTTTCCTCCGTCTCGATTCTTCCTCGAATGGCTACGCGCGGGGATTGTCGATGACGGCACGCTTTGAATCGGCCGCGCAGAAGAGCGAGTCGGGAGTTGATCAGAATTCAGTTATTATTTCGAGTCGTAAAAATCTTGTCCTCGGAGGCTGGCGAAGAATGAGAACCCACGGGAAATGCAAACATCGACTCACGAATAAAAATTGGTCGAACTACATGGCACTCTGAAGATTTATTAGGAGTTAAGAATATATTCGAGCGATGTTTAACTTATACGTCATATCTTCTCAATCTATCGTATACAAACATATGTAGTAAAACCGGGTGTTTAACAATTGTGAATTGAAAATGTAATGATGATTTTCTTCGAGTAAACCAATTGCAAATAATTATTCAATATGAAATATCAGTCAATTCTGCAAAGTTAATGTAAAGGAAGTTGAATAAGGTAGAAACAAAGATTTTGCAAATCTCTCCTATCCAAAGAATAAAACTTGAATCCCCTTGATCAATATTATGCAAAATAATTCAAACAAGAAAACATTATCGATTAACAGTAGAAAACGTTAACTTAAGTTAAAAGTTAACGAAGTCTAACGAAGACAACTGAAGGAAATATGAAATACACCAAAAAGAGAAATAGATATAAACATTTAAAGCTGGAGGATTTTTCTGAATCAAATCTCGACATAAGTTGATAAATAAACTTTCTCTTATACTAATTTACTCGCGCTAATTTAACGACAAATTTAATTAAATTTTAAAGAAAAACACCATCTGCAAATAAAAGTACGGAGCTTAAATTTAAAATTCCCAGCCAGAGTATAAAATAAAAATCTTTGCGCCAATAAAATTAAACAAGAAAAGATAAGGTGGTGACGCGCCAAAGAAAATCCCGCTCCTTGAGGCGAAGAGTAGAGGGGCAAGAGGGATCGAGAAAACCGCATTTTAAGGGAAACTCTCACGAAAAAAGAACGGGAGTTTGGGGCGAAAATAAGAAAAATTTGGCGAGAGATACATGGGTGGCCGAGGAACTATTCTCTCGATATGAAGATCGCCCACGCTCGCTGCCAGCACGTAGCACGAGAAAGAGGGGCGTACGTGGATGGTAGGACCCCCCGCTTAGTCTACAGGGTGGGATATTCTTCTCTGCCCATAAGTGGAATCGCCGGCGCTGAGAATACCCGCACCCGTGGAATCTAAACGGCTTCCATGCATTTTATCGCGATTTACCTCCTCGTCACCCAAACTCATCCGTCTTCCACCAGCTCGCTCTTTCTTCAGCCAAAAAAGAGCTCCCGAAGAATAGAGTGCCTTCCCGAAAATCGTCCTCGATCCAGCTAGGTCTTTCATCGAATAAAAGCCAGAACTAACCGGTAATATATTATACTGTAGAATGGTGGAAAATTCCGCATCAATAAGAAAACGAGTACTTACTTTATCAATACAAGAAGAACTTGCAAAAGGGGAATTTGAGGAATAGTTGAAACTTCGATAAAAAAAAGTCACCTCACGACGATGAAAGTAACCGATCGTATTCAAGAAAATTTCTTATTGGATGAATCTCCTACTACTTTAATGAATTACATCCACTAGAGACTTCATTAATGTTCTGTGTATGTACTTATTTTATCGCCAAAGCACTGAAACAAAACCATTAAGGCGTAGTGTATTTTCACAATTTCTCTATACAACGTCACGTATATTTCCTTTCAAATGAAACAATTTACTCAAAATCTGATACATTTAATGGTTAAAAATATTATTTCTACAATACGAAAGTTAAGAGAGTTAAAAAAGAATGAATAGATGCCAAACAAAGCCCCCGGACGGCCGCTAGCTAGCTTATCCTGAATAATGACGTTTTTCACAATAAGTTATTGAAAAATGACAACCGTAGGAAATAAATGATGGCAAGGGAATACTTAATGCGCACTATGCTATGAAAGTAACTCAACTCAATAAGCAAAGCACAGCTTTCCCTAGTCGATATGTATGCCCTGTATTTTGTTTTCTGAAACAACCTGTAATTTGTTTTCTCGGAGAACCTGTTTTCAGCCAAATCCGAGGAAGCGAAGAATAGAAAGAAAATAAAATGTTTGTTGATTAAATGCGTTGGATGACGAATCCTACCAAGTTAAACGTACTTTCCTCCGAGATTCGAGATTGAAGGGAAATAAATGCGAAGACGGGCAGACAGCCGAGACCACGAGTATGCAAAACAACCCTTCGAACTTCACCCCTCGACACTTTTAATACTTGGCAAATAAGTCACAGTGCCCAAGTCATTAATAAACGTAGCTCGGTTTACAAGCCCAGCTAGATATAATTCGATAAAACATTAGCCTTTTTCTTGGCCCTCTAGCGAAGAAACAATCGGTATGTCTACAAAGAAACTTCTTGTTTTTAAAGACGCAAAGGAAGGGATCATAAACATTAATTCATCGAGAGGCAGATGAAAAAGGTTATAAAACCTTGAAGATACATAAAAACTAAGGTACGCAACGATGAACGAGTTATACAACTGTGAATTGGCGTAATGAATAAAATTGTAAGATATTAGGTTAAGAACGAAGGGTAGAATAATCGAAAATATATAAAGCTGTAATACTATAATGTTAATTTGCAAAAGAGCTCCGACTTTAAGTGATCGACAGCGCAATCGAATATAAATATTTCCACGATTAACTATGGAATAAAAATATTGCTCTCAAATATCGGTATTGATTAAGACAGAGATTACATATTTTAGTTCACTGAATCTTATTTTATCGACAAGTAAACTTTGCTTCGAAAGTAAATCCTCAAGTCCGCAATCCACAACAAATCAGCATAGTTATAGTTTGGTACACCTTTACAAAAAACGTGGACTAGTAATTTAAAAATAAAACAAACGCAGTATATGAGTGCAGAAAGGAAGAACAAAACAAATAATTTAACAATTTTTCCTTAAACCTTTCACAAGATCAAGAACTAATTCCCACAAAAATTGTTATGCTGTAGGATCCGCTAGAAAACGCCGAAGTGGAACTAGAAATTATAAGAAAAGATACCCCTCGCTATGCCAACAAGAAACACCGAATCGAACCAGGAATCTAAGAGAAGAAGAAAAAATCTTTAAAGATTCCCGAACTTCGAAACCAACAATGAAATAGCTTACAGCGCGACAATCCTGTGAGCGATGGAAGTGGAACCAGCAAAAAAAGAGGCAAACAGCTCGAGGGCACGAAGAGCCGCCCTTTTTTCAGGAGTACGAAACGCAGGGGTAAAAAGGGTTGCTGGACACGAGGGAATGGAATTGACGCTAAAGGATCGAGGACATAGCCTCAAGAGAGAAAAAGTCAGCAAAGTAGACGTTGATTTACACATTTATGACCTGAAGGAGTGTTAAAAAGTGTCTGAAATAGGAGTTTTATAGCGCCCTTTTCAACCACATCCACACCCCACAAAAACCATTGTGCTTTCCGTTTGGACTGCAGCCCTTCGGACCAAAAGCACGAGGGAGATAATCCTCGCATTCCTTCTTCTCGACAAATCCTCCATGTGTTCAACCTCTCCGAGCATTTCACTCCGTTTCTATTTATACGGTTTCCTTATAGTTGATTAATATACCTTTCCGTTTCAGACGTTTTTTTATTGATAGGCCGACCTATTCAGTCCGTGAAACGCGAGGCGCATTCTAAAATCGCGGCGCGTTCCATTAAAAGATCTATTACCCGATACGTACTCTTATTTTCTCTCTGTGAAATGCGAAAGGAGGCCCGTTTCTATAGTCGACATGCACCCCGTTGGAAATAGGCATGGACAAGATTGCCGCGCCTCGAGCTAGCTAAGGAAAGACAGCAATGTCTCGAGTTCTGTCGATGTTGACAGAAATATTTTCCGCTGCTTTCCAGTACAACAAATATTTGCAAAGTTACAATGTTTAATGCTCCAGAAGCGACAGTGTTTTGGAATTTAGCTGGATTCTTAGAGATTCGTAATAAGAGAACATTCAAAAGCAATGGAACATCTTCATGTAATATACACGAGGCTAAAATCCATCTATCTTAGACGAAGACAGAGGAGAAAAAACTTTGTAATTTAGCCTGATATAGCTTTCCATAAAATAACGTCCGATTGATTTTGTTTTTGAGAAATTACATAACACAGTAATTCCAGTAAACAACAATTATTGGAATTGAGCTCGATCTCAACAAGAAGCAACAAAGAATTACAAGGATTAATTTGTTATACGGTTAAATATTTCTTGTTATTCTCACCACTGAACATGTTTACTCACAGATAACACGGCAAAGGAATATAATTTGCTTTGGAATAATTTTGTAAGCTGAATTTTCGCAAGTGTTCCTATATCTTAAACACTTAAGCATAGTCAAGAGGTTACAATACTCATTCGTATTCGAGTTAGACAGGGGAGATGAATATATTCGCAAACATTCACCGATACATCCGTAAGCCGAAGCCGTACTCGTTTGCTGAGGCTGGAAAACAACGAAATTAGAATTCATAAGCTGATGAATTCGCCTTGAGTTACTTGTTAACCGAACCGTTGTCCGCGTACTTTGATTTTCATAAACAATAATTATGGCTAATTCTACTTCTGAAAACGCATCTGAAATAAAACCACAGAGTCACAGTTCATAACTTTCGTAAGAGAAATCTCATCCCGTATTCTCGAAGTAATTCGAAAGGCTAGATAAATGGCTCTGGAGATAATTAAGATTACTCTAATTACTAACGTCCATTAAACCAAAGATTGAGATTGAGGCTCCCTTATCGAAAGAAAACATGTCTTTGTATCGTAAAACCCTTAGAGAGCATTCAAAGAACTTACGTTTACATTCCGCGAGATTCTGAGGTTCGAAGCTCTTCAAATTCTTCTTCCTTCCATTCCCTACACCTCTTCACCACCTCCATCAATCTCCTCTCAACTATCTGATACTCTCCACCTCCTCAAACTCTCTATCTCGAGACATTCCATAAATCCCTCCGCTCTAATCGACAAGAGCACTCTTAAAACGACTAAAAATTCACGAGCAATCCAATTGAGAGATACGACCTAACCCTTTGAGCCCTCTCACGAGAGCTTTTATATTGCCGATCGGGGACATTTGGTCTCGCATTGCGCCGCATTAAAAGTACTTTCGGAATTAATTCCTCTTAGGATCGTAAAAAAAAGCTCGTGTGCGAGGGGGGGAGAATAGAAGGGTTGTAAAATGACGTCAAGCTCTCTCTTTCTGGTGAACCAGTGTGTGGCGGTCCGTGACGCATACCTGATCGTCTCGGGAATTCGAGTTACGCTGGAGAGAATATCGAGTAGGATAGTTTCTTTTTTTATTCCCTGAGATACCCATGGTAAAAGCGTTTCCGTATATAGCCTCACGAGCATCGCTTTGCTTCTCTTCGTAATCTTGATCGAATCCAGCTTGCCACGACTTCCGGCAAATTTTCGGGAGACAATAAAAACGTTCGCCTCTCCGAAGGCGAGATATTTGCTAGGCTCCAAGGTGACGGAGTTGAACGCCCGTGGGTGTTCTAAGCAAGTGACTAGCCAATGTTGACTTGCGAAGGATTCGGATTCTAAAGAAGTAAACTTGATCATTCTCCTTAACAACGCGTAGAATATATTGCTAATACGACAATAGCATACCTGAAATACAGAGCCGAATTCTACATATGCGTTACTCGTATACAATAATATTTATGAGATTGATATAAAGAATATAACATGCGTCTCTGTTTTCTACATTATTCTACATGCTCGTTTAGTATCTTTCGCTTTCCATCTATATTGAACTTCTTCCTGCCTTCAAATGATTCTATTTCTTATTGTACATACGGTAATTAATTCATATGGATGTCTCTCGCCAAATAATGTAACTCTATCTTTCTGTTTATATTTTTCGTTTATTTTAAATATTAAATTGTGAACATCGCATTATCAATCAATTATAGTATCAACTCATTGATGTCGTTGTAAATATCTCTCTGCGTAGAAAATGTATCATTCTTCATCACTCTTCTGTAATCATCTTTGTCATATCATTTGCTACAATAATACCCTGAATAATCATAACGGTGTACACGAACATTTGATCAATAAAGGTGTTTATTTTATGCAACAATAAACACAGCTTGCAATGAGAGTGGTCCCAGAAGAAACGAAGTCGTTAGCACAAAGTTTTAATCTTTATAATAACCCGCGAAGGATAATAAATAAACACAAACTATCCCCACGCAGCATCATTCTCAGATCTTGTTATTTCTCTTTTCGGCGGGCAAAAATTCCATTAACTTCACAGTAGATAAACATCGTTAGTAATATAACCCTATGAAAACACGCGATTATACTTCGAAATTCAGAATAAATCAGCTTCTCCCGATGTTATTCCTGAAAGGGCTTTTTCCGAGAAGAGTAACCACATGAGTAAACCAGACGATGAATTCCCCCAAAACAATATCGAATGCAGCAGCGAAGATCAACTCTATTAGGACGGGAATCCCGGTTATTCCAAGAAGATCCGCCACGAAGACCGATTAGCGTCGACTCTCCCAATATTTTTCCACCGCTTATTTTGAAAATACGTTCAACTCAGAGTATCAACTGCAGGTTGCTCATAACCAAAACATCCACGCAGCCGAGATGAAACCGTCAGATATCCTCCGATGGAGGAGATGGTTATCTTCCACATCGAATCAATCAACCCGTCTTGGACGGCTGATTACGGATCAATCACCGCTCCAGACGAAAAAAGCGCGTCGTGGAAATAGCCCTTCCAAAATAAAAGAGCCATCTCGAGAGGGATAAATAATTAAGAAGTCTCGAGCTGTCGTTATGGCCGGGGAGGCTATAAAAAGCGAGATATGGAAGGTGTGAGGAAACACCCCGCGCGGTATTGAATATCAAAAAATGGAAATAGAAATCTTCCGCGGCGACTCGAGTCAAATCGACGACGGATCCGAGGAAGACGTTTGATAAAGAGCACGTGTCATTGAGGGCGCACTTCCTCATAAGCGACACCCCACCGACGCAAATTCTTACCAAATTTGCCGCCGGTCTATTTCCAGCCGCTAGACGCCACCCCACTCATTAGCTGCATCTATCATCTCCGTCACCCCCTTTCTGGAGAGAGCGTCAAAGGAAGGATAAGAAATCAAAGCGGGACCTCGCGCCAATGGCGAGAAAGAGGGGGGGAGGGGGGACGAGGTATTTATATCATTAATCTTGCTTCGTTATCCGACGCAAACAATGTGGCGCTACTCAACTGTCATTCGTAGGGGAGAAATTTCGTTTCGTTCCCTTCGCCCCATGCCAAGCGCAAACAGCCGCACTCCTGGAGATATATTTGGTTGGGCCTCTAAATATATTATCCGCCGGATGGCAGCCAGCGCAAATTATATGATTTCGAATATAATTGAATGGCTTTAGTGCGGATGTAGTCTCCAGCTGCAAATCGTCAAATGAATTTCGTCAATATTTTACTACGACCAACTGAAATATTGCATAGCTATTCAATTAACAAATTATCTGAGAGGAATATTATATTTGATTTAGATGAATAAGACTGGTGAAAGTAATCGTTGAGATAAGGATACATAGAAGAATAGTAAATATAATAGCAATGCAAGAAATGATACACTCTGAGATGAAGATATAAGATTCGATTCAATGATATGTGTCTGAATATATAGTTATTTTGAAAATTGGATGGTGAGAATACGATATCATACACTGGTTCGTCCGTAAAGCATGGAAGCTGTATAACAAGTAGTTTGGTGTAATTCAAATTTCATCCTAAGTTTTAGGGCAGATTTGACAATGAATTCCTTATATGGTACAACATAATTCACAGAAGTGGCCGTTGTGACATGCATTAGATAAAACAACTTAAGAAAACCAACAAAACTTAAAACAGTATTTTAGCCAATCACACAGAAAGACATTTTCCAATTTTCGGGCATTAAAAAAACATGAGCTAATGAAGATATTGATTTTTGGAAATTTTACAAATTCTGGGAATTTGATTTTCAATGAAGACAAAATATTTTTACCTTAAGAGAATTTTAAATCGTTTTATCTGCAATTTATACCTATAACTGTGTTCTTGCAAAATTGTTTAGCTGAAACTTTTCAGAAATCTTTGATACTCTTATCAGAGACGTGATTCGTCGATCGAGCAATTCGTAAGACTCAACAGATTAATCCTAAGTACAACCTCATTCTTGAATACCCAGGTATTTTTAATTGTAATGAGAATTGAACAAAGTGTCACCGATAAGTAAGCTGAAACCGTAAAATGAGTAAATAATGAAAGTTACGCAAATAATTAATGCTCACAAGTTCATATATTCTACCAGCGCTTTGTCAAAGAAACGTACTTTCCAGTAATAAAAAAGAAGCGAATATCATTCCCTTCCCTACCGAGAAGGACATAAAAGAAACAAGATCATCTTCCATCGCCTTCGCACGTGATAATCTGCCTACCAAAGGTGCCCCGGGCGATTCCCGCGTAATTCCGCCACCCGATATATATGTACACTCGGAAAGGTCCTTATTTTGACGGCCGGCGTCCTGTACCAATTTTTCTCTTTACCTTTCCTCCCCACCCTCCGCATCTCAAATACATGGGCGACTCTTTTTTTCTTCCCACACGGACACGAGCGTTCGCGCGCAGGAGGGCGAGCAAAACAAGACGAACCCAATCATCCGCCCCTCTCCATTCATCCTCATAACCACTCTTTTTACTCCTCGCTTACCTCAAACCCTTGCATCAAAAGATAAATTTCCCGCATTTAATAATGAGTGCTCGGTCGGGACTCTCCGATGGGATACAAAAACCTCCCACCGGGTCGCTCTCCACAGAATTTCCCATCCTTCCCTCTCCAAACCACCTTCGGAAGCTGTCCTTCAAGCGCTTCTATTTTCCTCCGTTTCCCCAATCTCCACGAGGAAAATCGCGATGATCAAGGATGCGGCCATATTTGTCTCCGAATAAACGTTGTGTCGATTTGAGGCGCATTTAGCGGAACGGACGAAAAAATAATCGCTCCCAAAAATAAAAATACACATTTTTACGAGATCGCAACTTATATAATCTTTGTCTATATGCTATACGGTATATCTAATGCACTATCTAGTTAGATTGAGTTACAGTCAACCCCTATGTTAACTTGTGATGAATCTATACAAACTTATAATTCATCTACCAGTAATAATGAAATGATAAACGAAACATGCGTAACATGCGTAACAGTAATATCGAAGTCAAATAAGAGAAGAAATTTTAGTAGATATAAATCCACGGCGCATCGACCCACATGGCGTATGATCTAATCAATAGGTATTTACATCAAGTGACGTGGTCGAAGTATCGAATCCGCATTGTACCTTTTCCATATCGGAACATGAATCATGCGAATTCATTCGGATAGATTTCCAATTACTTCACGCTGGTGAGGACAAAATTATGATCACTGTCGGGAGTCAAACAATATCAATGTCACCAAAGCCGAAGCCACTAGCCACCTATCTTTCTGGAGACTTATTCGATATTACTATTACTAAATGAGGACTGATTTCTGAGTTTTCGTATTAAACTAATAAAGGATTTTTACATTATTAAAACGTAGAAATCTTAAAAGAAAGTTTGGTCTCGATTAGAGCTACATATGTGGGTAGAGCTAAAGTGAAAGAGGCCCACCAAATACCCCAAAACCTGGAGAATATCCTTTTGTTAAACGCTGCTCATTTCGGAATTTCTCTGCTCATCTTCGTTGAGACCGCAGACTGAGAACAGGGAGAGGTAATAACTAGTCAAACCTCTCCCACTCCACTCTTTCCCACCTGACTCCTTTGCCTTCCCTACAATCTTTCGGTGACATCTTGATCCGTTTATTCGTTAGCTCCTCCCCATTAACCTCCCCTCATCACATCCGAATACTAACTTGGCATGAACCAATTCCTCTCTTAGCCGATTCTCCATTAAAAGACAAGAGAATAGGCAAAATCTGGGATTTAATTAAGAATAATAGAAGGATGCGAACACGGTTCCTCAACCAGCAAATCGAAAACGACGATAAGAATATAAGTACTTGAAGAATTACCTTCTAAAGAAACGATGCGCAAGATAATTTGCGGCAAAATTAACAATCCGAGCAATTTCGATACTTGAATTGATTTGAAAGAAGCTCAATGAGTAAATTAAAAAAATAATAATCGTTGAGAAATAATAATGAATCGAAAAGAAGATCACAAATGATACCCTTGAGTAAAATGTGTTTGCCCACAACTTATCTCAATATTGAACATAACTAAAATTATTAACATGCAGTTCATCCTTCTATGGAGGTTGATAAGAAAACAGCGTATTAAGACATAAACTTAAGCAATAATTTCGAAAATAATTTGAAGAATATAGGACCTAGAGGGATGGATGCAAGTATCAAAGATATCTTTTTGAGGTTTATAAACATCACTCACATTGGTTCAGCAACAGAGATGGTATAATTACCATCTCTATCGTCATTGTATTCTTCATGAAGCATAATATAACATAATAATATAGTTTAATTTTAACATACGGAATCGAGGAAGGCCCGATATCATTAATTAGGCTCAAATCTGATACCATGATTCACTTGATGTATACAACTTCTCCTCTACACAATATAATGGTAATTTTTAATCATCTTCTACGGATTATGAAGGACTGTTATCGAAAGGGTGAATTGAGAATTGAGATAACAAATAGTTATCTTATGTAGACCATTATGTTGTGTAGGGCTTTGCATGTTATCTAAGTCATCTCATCGAAATAACGGATCAACTACTCATATACAATGAGGAGGATCAAAAAGAGAATTTCGGTAATAGCGAGAGGTCGTTTAGAAAAATACAAATTCTACCATCTCCCTCGAAAAGCATCTGAGCACATAATTACTATTTGATGTGAACACAAGTTCGATTAATGACGACCGACCAATTCAAAGTCCTCATAAACGAAGAGAAATACAACTCCACGAAACGTGATGCTGCCATTAAAAAGCCTGGGAACCAATATATAAGAGAAAAAACTAAAGAAAAGAAAAGTCCTATTTTCCATTAAACTGAATCGGAATGCAATGCGAATGCGAACAAGATTGTAAAAAGAACAAACGAACGCGAGGGGTGACTAGAAAATCCACTCTTTTTTATGGACTACGATAAGAAATTGGAATCGTTAATTTGAACCCCTCCAAGGGAAAATAGAGGTTATCTGCATTAACATCAGATAAAGGCAATAGCCGCATAAAAGCTGTGATCACCCCAACAAGAATGATTTCATTTATGGATTCTCGTGACGGATGTCCTGCCATGAGATTTCAACGTGACTGAAACAAATTGCGACCCATTACATACTTGATGGAAAAAAGTACAATCAATTCTCAATAGATAGAATGTAACAATGTATAACATAATTTCAGGACTGCTATAAACTCATCTTCCTGTTTTACTTGATTTTCTCAAATTTTCCTAACACTTTGACATACTAGAAATTTTCTGATTAAGGTATCAAAGCATAAGCACAATTATTAAATTACCATAATTTCCAAACTCTAGAACTTCTCCTTATATTCATAGATTAAAGCCCAACCATAGAATAGGCACATCCATAGAAAACTAGTGTACACAGGTATTAACATAAAAGCGGACCTGAGGACGTTTAGGAACTTCATTGCAGAAGAATCTAGTAAATTATATTTAATCTAAAAATTAAGAAATTAAACAAGTCACAATGGTAGTGATGATCCAGTAAGAACTGGAATTGAAATTTTACAATTCTTTGACCTAAAGAAGACGCATTTAGAAGAGAATTGCATATTATTCTCTACTTGAATATTGCCCTGAAATGTTATATCATCCAAAAATGTATTTCTCAGAAAAAGCTTACTAAATAATTAGGAAGGAGTAAAATTTACAATTTTAGCTTATAGCATACTAAAACTTTTTCATCCCTTATTGAATGAAGGGTTATTTTCGTTCATATCGTCGAATGACACAAATTATCTTCTTAACCTACTAGAATAAACTAAGAAACTTTACTTTCTTAATTATTAGAAGAAACAAATCTACCTCATTAAGGAACAGGTATGCACAGATCAAGCGAATCCTCAGAAGACTCAACTGAGCCCGAAGAAGTCATTTTCGTGTAAAGTTTTAGAATCGTTCTTTATCACCAAAGAAAAGTCGCTGGTGGATATTTTTATTACGGAGTTAATTGGGTGAGATGAACGAACTAATG
Organism: Sympetrum striolatum; assembly: GCA_947579665.1. Taxonomy (NCBI): domain Eukaryota; kingdom Metazoa; phylum Arthropoda; class Insecta; order Odonata; family Libellulidae; genus Sympetrum; species Sympetrum striolatum. The sequence goes on from OX388342.1 coordinate 84,517,703, forward strand.
TAATAAGGATTGGAAATTTAGGGTGAGGAATTTTTATCTTCCCTCAAGGCCGATAGCATGACAGAAGGGCCGAAGGGTGTCTGAGACAACGACATGGGATTCCCAACCGAATGTATCCAACGCTAAGTCATGCGCTGGCAGTCGCTTTAATCGTACCTCACAGCATACGGCAGACCACGGAAGAGTTCCGACGCCCATAAATCTCTCTAAATGTTTAGGGATTGGTGTGAGAGAATGGAGGGAAGAATCGACTGCCTTCGCCCAATCTTAGTACATCATAAGTAGTCAAGGATAAAGGAAACTATCTATCCGAACCCCTCCAGGGCTGGGTGAGTCTACGCAATAATTTTGGACATGCCGTCTTGAGATACGAGCTTTATAATAATCGAAGAAATATCGTAAATTACGACCGTTAAAAATACCGAGAGACGTAAATTGCCGCAGCAAAGAGCAGCGTTGGAAATCAATTGAATTTGTCTCCGTGAAGTTGCCGAGTTATTACATTTCCAGTGTATTTCGCTACAATACCCTATTTGTCCCAGGTCAAATATATTAAAAAGGTCGGTAAAAATAAATATACCTTACAACTAGTGTGGAACTGGAATAAGACAAATGAGCTTCTCCAGCTAGTTAGCTGCCGTAATGATGAGAGAACGACCAAAAGATCGCTTCTCTCTCTTCCCATATCAAAGGAACGACGCAAACAAAAGCACGAAGGCGCCTTCAAACACATTCCGCCTCGTCCTCTTAGCGCCTCACAGCAGTAAAACGAATTTTGCTCCGTAGACTAAGAATGACTCAATTTAGACTCTTTGAAACCTGCCCAGGGTGCCATCTAACTTGACTTGATGGGTTATTCTCGTAAATTAAGACATCCCTAGCATCCAAAGGAATCAGTTCTTTATTTTTCCGCAGAAATATTCGCAGCGATACTGGTTAAGAATTGTTTATGTCTTGCTACATTTGTAATAACGACCGCTTGAAAATAAGGTGTAAGCCTAAAATTATGGTTCCCAACAACTTTAATTTTATTTATCACACAGAGGGAAGAAAACATATTCGTTTGATTTTCGAAATTATTCTCGATTTTCTATTTTAACTACCGACTTAAACTCTTATTCAGAAACGAAAGAAGAGGTTTTCATCCGAAATTCCCTCACGCCTTTAGTTTTCAATTCCATAACTGAAATATATTTTGGAATAATGCAGCATACTTTGGAGGTATGTAGTTAAGGTGTTCAGGCCTAACTTTTGGAACGCCAATTAAATTAATGACAAAAAACTTAGTACGTCATTGTTTAATATCCTCCGGAAAATAAATAACAAAATAGGTTTCGAAAACCAAATAATACCTTACCTACAATATACGAGTATATACCATCTGAAGTTTTAATCCTCAGGGAACTCGAAATTAGATAGATAGATAGATAAAGGTCTTTATTGTCGGGCGAAATTGAGACTGATTAGTCCCATCTTACATTTAACCCGAAATTTAAATTTAATGAAATTAGGACCATGTATCGGACGAAGTATGATAACGTAGGATTAACATGTATCAAAGAATATCGGACAGGACTGCAAGTAGACGTCTAAGTAAAAATTATAGAGCCACTTATATATAAAGCAACTGTAAACGTTCTAAGATAGGGAGCACGTATCGAAACCGAATTTTATTACGAGTAATGCAGATTCCGCGGAAAAACAAGCAAACTAATTCCCTCTGATAAATCCGCCCCTTTTACAGCGAGGAAAACGTTTCGCAGAAATCTGTCGTAATAACCTCCATCCCTGGCTCCACCTACTCCTTTGGCCGTAATGGTGTGACGATAGACATCCATCTCCTTTCATTTACAGCCGACCAAAGGCCACATGGTCTGCGAAAATAAACAAATAAGAGAGAGTTTGTTGTGAGGATTCGGGTAAAGGAAAGGGTTTTTTGAAGAGACGGCACTGGGAAGGGCTATGGAATCCAAAGGGATGATGTGTATCATCTTGAGGTATACTCCGCGGCATCATAAAACAGATTCGAAGTTCCCGGAAAAATCTGCTTCATAAAACTCGGGGGCTACGGCGTCGAGGGCCATCCGAGACTTTTGATTTAGGATCAAAATATTATTCCGCGTAATATCTCGCGCAGGTTACGGCTATAAAACGGCGGAGGTGAGGATGAAGGGAGGCGTTATGGGAGGCAAAGACGGGACCATCAAAACATGAGAAGCGAGATGGCTTTATAGTCGTCGAGGTGACTAGGAGGTGAAAAATCACGGACCCAGTTTACGTAAGACTATCGCAAATGATAGCTCTGAGGTTTGTGTTGGCCACAGAAGGTCTCGAATGCTCAATTACTACCTCGGTGATATACATCGTCACGGTGTAAATTTAGTCGAGGATACAGCGATAGGAGAGTGCCGCTGACGATTGTGCTGTTTAGATGAGAAGAAGGGACCAAAGCGTGAAAAATAACGACTAAAATGGAAAAAATCTTCCAAATCTTAGAGAAGAGGTATTCTATTAATTCAACCAGCCTTAGTGCCTTCTATAGATAGATAATTGCTGATAGAAAAAACTATAAAATAAAATCACGATCCTGACTAAGGTAAGCTGTCATCAAAACTGAGCTAATTTCATTGGTTATAATTTGTAATATAACATTTATTTACATTCGTAGTATTTACACAAATAAACCACTACCCAAAGATTTTCCTACTCGTGCTCGGTGGACCGCCATACAGAAGAGTATTCACAATTATTTTCAAACCAATTTCTTGCAGAACCTATGGATTATTTATTCAAATCAAACGCGGTAATAAACAAAAGAGTAGACCAGTCATTTCCATTTTAATCGAAAAACAAGAAAAACGAAAGGGAAAAGAGATCGAACCATTGTAGAATAAAACTAGTAAGGGCGTGTACATACGTATATAGGCCGAACAGCTGATTCAAGAAAGCGGCTCCCTTCTAGGCTCAACCCTCCATCACAATGAATTGCAGTCAGAGAAAATAAGGAAAGATCGAAAGCGGATTCGAATGTCTAGAGCAGTCATGATGCGCGGAAAGCGAACTCCTTCTTGGTTCGTCTGACCATCCGCTACGTTGAATTACAGTCACCAAGAAAACACCAAAAGAGGAGTAGTAGTCCGCAAAAGTGCACCGAGAGAAATCATCGTTTTAATTTGGTGATGGAAGAGGCCTCACTACGCCATTCAATATTTCCGCTCGGTTGTAATTTTAGCCATCATCTGACCAAAGAAACCGAGGTTTGTAACGAGGAGAATATGCAATTTGACGGAGTTAAGAGCAGATCGACAAGTGTTCCAGAAGTGCGATTGCATTAAAATAAAGTTTAAGGAATCAGGAAATCTAATGAGTAAATTAATCTAATCTAAAATAATAATCATATTATAGAAATGATTCTGATAAAGAGAAATTGATCACTATGCGCTTCATTGACAAACATTTTTATTTCGTTTGAATATTCGAAGGCATTCTCTGAGTAAACCTTCTCCACGACGAACGTACGACTATAATCGATGTTTTACGCGAATATTCCCAGCTATATGTCCCGGTATAACGTTCCCACGGAAATATTTCCCATCCAGATACTTCAACAAATCCCTCTATATTTATAACAATCAGATTCACTAGGTAATTTAAAGTTTTCATGAGTCCGAAGTTTAAAGCATTCGTGGAGCTAAAGTAACAAGAAAATGACTCAAAAATTTAGCACGCATCCGTCACTTCTGTTAAACAATTATAGCTATAGATGACTTCTTTTGATTGGATCATAGTAGAAAGCCTGCAGATTTTTATATAATCTTATCATTATTTATGTTGTATCAAGTTGGATGGCTATTCCACGTACGGCAGTCCCGGAGGTATAATGTTAAATGGAGAGGGGCGAAGGTGTGGTCCTCTTTCCTTGGACGACGCGGGCGGCATAAAAGAAAACGACGACACGGACGAAAAATTCTTCGCAAAATCACGACGTCCTTCAAATCTGAGACACCTCTCCCCTCCTCAAAGAGAAAGAGGGGGAAGGAATAAAAAGTCGGAAGAAATCTTTATCGTTTTGTCTCTTTTTCAGGCGGCATTTATAGATATCAGCCGCGTCGGAGACTTTCCCGCCGATTTCTCATATATTACTCTCATTCACAGCAAGCATTCAATAATCATCAGCTCCAGATTTTGCATTGGAAAGCAACAGAAGATGTTTATGTGAACTTGTAACTTTAAGCTGGAAACGAAGATCCATCACGAGAGCTATTAATAAGAAAAGTACCAGCTTATACATCACCTTGAAAATAATTAAGAGTATAGTCACGGCCTAAATAGTGAAACAAAAAGTAGTCTTCAAAAAAAGTACCTTATCCCTCAAGTGAATGAAACCATACTTATACTCGCACTGTTTTCTTTGTATTTTATTTGAACCTTTTTAATTAGGAGAGATTAACTGTAATTAAACTTAAATTAATTCGAATTATTCCAATCTTTTCATTTTTGAAAAAAAATCAAATATTTCATTTTATTCAATAAATAAAATGCGATATTATACTGCCTATAAATGCCTTTAGTTAATCATTTTAAAACTCGAAAACAATGAGATCGTACGAAAAATGGTTAAAAAATTTGAAATGTAAAATAAATAATGGTCAAATATTTATTTTGAGTCTTTCTTTAGATGGTGGTCACCGAAAACCGACCAGGTAAACTCATCTATGAACAAGGAGTGTATCAGCGATCCGGATCCCAATTTCTCTCTATATTTTCAGAAAATAAGCAAAAGATGCTCCATCTCGGAAACTTCGCCACTTCGACCACCGAAAGAGCACCGAAAATTCCGCAGCGAATATTTCTTCGAAGCGATCATCGTCGCTCGAGTTTGAGGAGGTCAACGATTCGGACCGCGTTCCGACAAATTCATTTCTTTCCTTGAAATTGCACGACGTCCTCTTCCTCGTTTCATCTATTGAGCACTATGCTTTCTATCCCCATTCAAAGGCCACTCGACTAATTTCCCGTCGTACCCATTCGAAGTGCAAACATTACTCTTTGTGCAAGCAAATCTAGTCATACTCGAGCGGACACACGCTCTTTACTCCAAACTCCCCTTTGCCCTTAATGCGATTGTGGGACAGCCTCGAAGTCCCGCTATTCTCGGAAAAGAAATCAAATCCAAATAAAGATCAAGGAGGAGGAAGCGTCTACACTGAGCGGCGGGAATGGGAGATTATACCGGAAGATATCAAACGTAACCACTATTACTGGAGCATAGAGGAAACTTTAAACAATTGCGGGTTTGGGGCTTCCGGCGGAATATCAGACCGATCTTATAGATCGTTAAAGAATGAAATGAGCGCACAACTCTGGAGTGGTTAAGACTTATAACATGAAATAAACAAGCCATTACAAAGATAATTCTCATCTTCATAAATTATCATAACACTAAATATTATGATTCAAATATTACATGAAAAATATAAAAACGTGCAGAGAACTATCGGATGTACTGAAAGAAAGCACTTCGCAAATTCAGCGGCGCAATCGAAATTTGATAACATCTTTGTGATAAGTCAAATCATGGATTAGTTAGTATACTCTGTGTTTCTTATAGTAACATTAAATTGTAAAAGGTAGTTTTCACTAACATGAAAATGGGAATTATATAAATTATTTTTTCTTTATTCTTTCTTATAGACAAGTCGATACCTATTTTTTCGTGATGAAGCCATGCACCATCTAAGAGTAAGGCTCTGGAACTGCTTTAGAAATTATGGAATACCAAATTCACTTGCCCTATTTCAACTACTGTGGAGTTACGTAATATTTTCACAATTGAAATTTTCACAATTGAATACTTCTTTGCGACTTTCAACAACATGGCACCATTAATATTTATAAATTTAAGAAAAGAAATCTAATTACTGAATCGTATATATTTTTTCAATTTAATTTTCATTACTGGGCTACTGGTTACTCTACGCATTCAAAGAAGAGAGATAATTTTAGGGCAGCTACACAGCATTACAAAAATGGCTCAGCACTAGCACAGGTTACCACCGCTAAAAACAATGCTAACTCGGGAATAAAGCCCTTAGGGATCCAATCCCATCCCTTACTACAATGAATCCGAAAAGAGATAAAGGAGAGCACTGAACCTTAAAAAAAAACAAATTCCAGGAAGATTAAACAACGGCGTAGAGAAAGGGGAGAAAGCAAGGCTTCCGAAGGTGTACAGCGCATCCCATTTGCTCTCCGCGGATGAATATTTCTAAGACGGCGTCTGGTGCCCCCTTAAATGCCACGGCTCAATGAAACACGACGATGATAAAATGCCAGGAAAACCACGGTCGGAGGATGAAAATGGTAGGAGATGAAGGGGGTGTGAGCAGTAAATGTCCACAATGGGATCCACAAACGCCTCTTACATTCTGTTTTAGCGGCCGAAGAGCGATGGGGAGGCGTAAATCTGCGTGAGAATTTCAAAGGGGGTGACGAAGGAGATGCGACGAGGCGGATGAGGGAATTTCGGATGGATATGGATCGCGGGGGTAAAAGACGCTGCTATATAACGGGAAGAAAAGTTTTATACCTCAAATGATCTGCGAATAAGAATATATGGAAATGTCACGGTACTAGAAAGCTGAAAGGAAACATTTGCGGATTAAATCCAGAAATTTTTTATTAGCAAGAAAGGAATCTTGTGATGGTCTAGATATAGATTAGCTCTAGACGTGCGTCTTGTCGTAAGAAGGTAAGAAGTAAATATGTAAAGGACCTGGAAATTCGGAATTGATGGCTGGTGATAAATCCCTTACAATTAATCATTTACCAGGAAATCAGAACGAGCGTTTACCTTACTCTCCTAATTCGTAAGAAACTAATATTTTTGTTTATTTTCTGTGACTTCAATACATATTCAACTACATTGGAATAGAGCGTTATTAAAAAATATAATTTAATATCCTTTTTTCTATCGTGTGAAAAAATAAATGAGGTTAGACTTCAATGTAATTACAGATTTTAAGGGCTGAGGTATATACAAGAATGAAAAGTAATCTCAGAGAACAGGGTTGTCGGATTCAATTTATGCTGTCGCTATGATAGGACTTCGTCGGATAATGGCATTACATTATCCTTAAAATATCCGTAGATAAATTAACGCTGCCGATGATAGAAAATTTTTATAAAAACACGACATTAAAACTTTTGAAAAGGAATCTCCCTTTATAAATCTTCCTATATATTTCATAAAATATAAGTAGTTGAACGTTTGGAAGTACGAGACGTAGAGGAAAATCTAAGAGAAATTACGTATAATTTATACGTGAGTTTGAAGTAGCAACTTGAAAAAGTACGAAGAAAATAATATATCTCACATATGCTAAGAATAAAATTCGTACATTGCATACACTCTTATGCACATTGGGGAGTTGTAACACAAACATTATCATTCGAGAGGAGCATCATTTAGTACATTTTAAATTCTCACAAATAGACAAGAAAGGAAGAAGAAAAGAAGAGAAGAAAAGAAGAAAAAAGAGAAGGAAAGAACAAAGATACAGTACTTACAAACGCAGCATCTCCAAAACTTGAAGAAGTACTAAGTCAGACTCACCTGAAACAGAGAAAAAAATTAATTAAAAATTGCTTCAAACATATTAGTATAATCTTAATATCGAAACAGATGCATGATTAACATGCATGTAATTGATGTAAATTACACTAATCTTCACTAAAACTAAAGGAGAGCAAAATTCATCCGAGCGGATTTATCGACTGTATCGCTCCAACACTTTATCCCGGCATTTTAACACATTTTACGCTCATCTTTACACCGAAGATGCTGAAGACACTTTTACCGCCTGCAGAGGAAGATAATATTTTGAGGGAATAATACCTATCGCGCAACATTTTTACGAGAGGCCGCATAACTCGACCGTGAACCGTATATAAAGTGCGAAAGAACCGACATTTCGATTGCGAATGGAAAGAGGTGGGATATGAGTAAGGCTCCGGTCTGGGAGGCGACTTGAAAGCCAGTCGCGATTGAAGGGACCCGAGGAGGAATTTTCCCGTCCAATCGTAAAGTCTCGTCCTCCTCTGAATTATGTAGTGAGAGCCCTTTCGCCCCCATCTTTGCCTCCGCCGACATTGATGTTCCCTTGTCCCGAGGAGCATCCACCCAGCCATTAACCGAGGTTTAATCTCGTCTTCTCCCGAATAAAAATACCGCCCAATAATTGTCAGACGCTGAATTTTTGAGTCCTGCTGGAAACAAAGTAGAAAAGCAGCGCCGAGCTGGTTTTTGAGCATTTCACGAATTGCCGAATCGAATGTGGATCAAAGCTCTTTTGTCTCGCTTTCAAGATTGGAAATGCTGTCTCTACTTTGCTTTGCCTCTAAAATATTTCACAGAATATTGTGAAAATTTTACGCGAAACATCATTATTGTGTATATCTGTAAAATGAAATGGATACCATGTTCCATCTAGGGAAACTAGACTGGCTGACTGGTTCTCCATGTTCCTACTTTTAGATTATCCCTTGCCCAGCGTTCCCTACCAATATATTGACTTCCAAACCTTAATTCCCTACCTCCCTCTATGTACCCTTTCAGACTGTCGCTTGACGAATTCTTAAAAGAATTTTTGTAAATAAATACCTGCTTTGGTCGTTTTCTGTACATATCCATGTTATTTTTTGTTTATTTTGCCTCAATTTTTATTTAGTAGAATTATGTATATTTATTTTAATATGTTATATTCTTCGTTTTTTGCTAGCATTCACTTTAAAATGGTGTCAAAGTGTACTTGAATCTTTGAATAAATACATAAATAAAAAATAAATAAATTGTACATACGTGGCTAGATCGATACAAAGTCTTTGTTCCTCCTTGGTAATACAACTAAAAAGTCAATATATGAGTGGGAAAAGTAATATACAAATTCTTGTGTACATTTACCACATGAAATAAATAATAGAAACTTGATTATGCCATGAAATCATACACACATTTCAATCATTAGGACGAGTATTACGATATATTCAATGGGAACTACTAAGTAAACATATTTATGGATATTTTTATCACCTAATAAGCACCCAGGGATTTCGACGCTCTAATATCGCCCACTAGTATCCCCTACCGAAACCTTCCATCGCAGCATCCCCGCCCTACCCTAAGTCCAGATTTCCGACAGCCACTAACGCGGCACATCCTCGCTCGCACATCTGGTCACCAGAGGTCTCGAGCGGCGACTTGTGAGCGCACGAGAGCAGCACAAAAGATTTTACATTTCCGCCCCCATTCCGTACACCCCTTCACTTCCTCTTCCTCCAACCGCGCCCAAAAGGGAAAAACCTTCTGCATCCCTTGCTCATCCCGCCCTCGTTTGGCACACCCCCCGAAATGCCATCAACTCCTCTGGGGTGGAAATCCTCCCCATCAGCCCTCCCGAATCCCGTGGCCAATGAAGGGTCGGCTAAAAATAACAGCCTCTCCCCAAAGGCGAATCCTACAAGAAACGACGGATATGGGCGCTCGTTTGCTTAATGGCCGAATTTTTCCAGTTTTAACAAAACGTCGACTGATGTTCGAAAGTCGAGGAAAATTCGGTGGCAGATGTGCAAATGCATACAAAAATTTAAACTAAGACCTACATACAAAATACTATTGATATATTTAATAGAATATAAGTTAAGGTGCTGAAAATGCGGGAGCTTAGGAATGTTAAGCCATAATATGCTCTCAAATGGAGCATTATTGCCGCTGCAATTATTTCACGTTATATCGATAGAAATGATACTTAAAAAATACGGTTGACTTTCGGCTTAAACAAAATATATATTAAAAATATTGTCCACAAAGTTGTAAGTAAGTATGGTAAGTATACTTTAAGAGAACCATTGAAAAAATTTCAGAACCTTTCAAAACGATTGTGATTACAAAAAAACAACATCATCAAATTGCAAAATAATCCGAACTGTAATAATAAAAAGATAATAAAATGAATGTTAATAATGACGTAATGCCTTGAAGCCTAGATCGTAGAAGTGTAAAATATTCTGCGGTGTCTTACAAATGTAGTTTCATTCCTCTTTCATAATTTAATTCACAGTTTCATGTAAAATGAAAATGCGCTTCTGTACTGAAACCAGGATTATAAGAGTATAGTTACTATACTATAGTACACTCTAACGATACGTTGGCAAAGAAGAGATCATGAAGAAATCATATTACCATAAGCTGTATTAATTTTAAGGATGATTTGTGATTGAAGTGCTTAAGTAAAACCAACATAAAGGAGAATGCATTGTAAAATAAAGATGCATCCAACAATTCCTAACGACCGTTGATATCTCTGGAATGAATCCAAGACTCGATGCAAATGGTGGAAAGGAGCGTGAGTTTACGCTCTCAATTATCGCTTTTATAAAGTCTGAATCCTCCCGCAAGTGCCTTGGGATGGATTAACGTCTGGATGGATCGTTTGAGGCGCCTGCGTGTGAAGTTACATTAGAACGATCTCAGCGAGGGGTCACTCTCCATGCAGGGATAATAAGGCCGTGTCGAGTCCAGAAAGACGAATTGTTGGGATCACTATCATCAACGCAGGTAGGGTGCCGGGCTACGAATGTGCCGAGAGATCCAATATTAATATGCCTACACCGACGCCTTGTTCTGCACTTGCGGACACATCATTTCATAGGTTTTATTTTATCATTATTATTATTTCTTACACACCCTGTTTGTTCGATTACGAAATAAAGGAGTTCTAAATCGAAGGTTTACTGTATTCACATGGATCACCTCCTTGTGCCTATCCTAGGTTAACATGGACCATAAATACAAACATACAACTGATACATGCATGACACATACAGAGGTTATGGAAGACAATTATACTATGGCGTACTAACAGTTAGAAATTTAAAATCCAACTTCTTCAGGCATTGAAAGATTTTAGGTTAGTAAAACACCACTTTAAATTTTCTCTAATGATATATTGTAGGAACAGATTTATAAGATTGGCGACGCACCTTCAAGTCATTTACCTCTCACATGGAGAGCTCACATGCAATGGTATTCCCCAATGAACGCCTCTGCTTATATCCGCTGATATTCTTCCTTATAACATCGAGCAAATTTGTCTTTACGTCTTTCCCTCTGTCCATTCATTTGCAACGTTATTCAAATACTTAGGCGATCTACAGTTAAGACAGTTTACCTATTTTATGACCCTTGGAGAAACGAAGCTTTAACAGCACTATTTGCACACTTCATGTTAACAAAACGCACTGTTTCCACAATGACGGGGATGCACAAGGAAAGATGATGAAGTGGCGAGTTACATTTGGAATAAAAACTAGCGAGATGGCGAGAACCCAGTCGCAAACACAGATCCTTGGAATACGTCCATAGAGTAAAATCAAATAAAATGCGCAATTTCTTTTCGTTTTAACTGCACCAACGCTATTGCTCGATCAATTATCGTCTCGATCGTTAAACTGTTTTGCACAGTCTCGAAAAAGGAGAAGCGAACGATCAACTCCGATTCGAGTTTCCTCGGAGTCTCGAGCGTTTAAGAGCCCGCAAGAAGGTTATCTTTGGCCGTTCTTAAAATACGACGCGGGCATAAAATTGCACGCCGCCTTATCGTGGTGCCTTACCCCATATGAGCGCGCATAATGTGAGCCCGACGTAGAATAATCGAAAGGGCCTTTGATTTACCCACCTAAGACGCGGCCTTTAAATGATAACCAATAAGGAAAGGCTTCAAAATGCGTTATGTTTATGAAGATCATTTATTACGCTGAGGGGATATCTACTTCCACCCAAGCGTTCAGCTAAACGTTTAGTATCCTTACTTAATACACCAGGCTGTTTAAAAAGGAGCGGCTCTCCGCTTTCCTCATTTTCTTACACCGCCTATTGTCTTCTCTTTGCGAAAGATTTGCCATTTACAACTCTTCCTTCAGTACTCTATTCGCATTCTTCCTCGTTGCTTGTAGCATTTCTTCCTAATCATCGCATATAACTAAACGGTTTATTTTATTTGTTCATTTACTCAAGATAATAAAGTATTTATTTTTTACATAAGTTAATAAATTTCAATTCGTGCGATGTAAATAAGTTCCATACACAAGTGATTTTACGATAGTTGAGGTTTATTTCCCGAGATATTTCTCGTAGTGAAAATTTTTAAGTTTGAGATAGCGGCTTCGCAAATTTATAGTAGTAAATATAAAATATATTCCGGATGAGAAACATAATTTCATCAACTACTATCGAAACTCCTATATTTTTGTTAACTTTATCCCCCAATATTTCCTTTTGCCTGCATCTCCGAAAACATTAGCCTGCTATCCTTGCAACAAAAATTTAACTATTTAAAATCATGTCTTATTAAAATGTTATAAAAATCATAAGTTGATGCATTTTTTTTATTCAAAAGGTACTGGGAGTTGACAGAGTCTTAAATTTTCGAAGAATTATTCTTATAGATTTTACGAATAGGAATTTATATGCAAAATCAAAATCAATAGCATAATTGTGATACGAAAAACTGAATGACGTAGTCCATCCAACACAGGGGGTATGATCATCTTATATTTCACTACTCGCATCATTACCCACTTCCCATTTACGATCCCCTATCTTCCAGTCACCTTAATAAAATCCCCGCGAAACTCAATTCCCTCGACTTCTCATTAATTTCTCCGAGCACATCGAACATCCACCTAGATACTTTTCATTTTTTGCCACGCACTTCATCCTCCCAATTTTTATCGTTCCCTTCCCCTCCCTCGATGAGGAAGACGGGATATGAGGATGAGGTTAAGTTGCATGGGAATGCCCTCATCTCGTGATAAATCACTCCTTCCGAGTGCCGAAATCCAGCTTCGGATGGCGATGGTCTTGGGGGATGTGGGGGACCTGCGAAGGCCGGTCGGGTGGGAGCCTCAGGGGATATGGAGTGGGTGGGGGATCGGGGGTGGTTTATCACGGGTCCGTGGCATCTCGTTAGTCCGCGGCATAAGGCTCGCTCAGAACGTAATGGAGTTTGCTAGAGGTGGTATGGGCTCGTGTTGTGGGGGGGGGAAATATTTTGGGTGGGGTGGCGTATATGGGAAAGAGGAATGGATCGGAGCGCATGAATTAAATTGGGGTTGAGAGTGGATGAGGAACGAGGTGCGAAGAGAATGAGGGGACAGGTGGAGAGGATTCTTCGAATTCATTATAAAAAAGCGGAGTGAGGAACGCAACTGGAACGCGTTTCCATTCGGCGTGAAATGCGTTTTTAAATATTTCTTCTGTTAAACGATGGGAGGGGGATTCATGACCGATTCGATTAATCGAGGCGCTCACCCTAAATTTTACACCGGATTTGCGTGCTAACGATCTATTTACATCCTCCCTGACAGGCAATTAGTGCTTTCGTTTTTCTTTATTTCCACCTCCCTTGTTATTTAGCGCGTAAAACAATTTATTGGTTTTCTTCGAGTTGGGATCGAGAGAGAGACTGGTTAGCTTATGGCATTGTTCCTTAGGAAATATGTGTAAACATGAATAGGCGCATAAACAAATATATGGCTCGCTAATAGTGTCCAATGAAAGACGCTGTTAGTTTACCAATTGTTGAGATAATTCTGCTGACGATCGCATGAACATGTTGAGGGGAAAAGACTCAAGGATTTCAAACGTCGGCGGGGCGTACACTCACGGAGAGAAGACGAAATAGAGAGCAACATCGCAACATCACGAACCGCTTCGCCTCCAAATTATTTCCTCAAAAAATCTCTCCCACTCGAAACGAATGGATCCCGCATAACGACCGATTAATTAAACCCTTACGAAAAAAAAAATCCCCCAGACTTCTTCGGGAACTCACGACTCGCGGATCCATTCGCAAGACGCCAGATGAATCTCTCAGGAAATAACAGATCCCTCATCCCCAGAGGAGAGGTCGTGAACACACAATAACAAACGGGGGGTGAGGCGAAATGAAAAAAAAGACGCCCGAAATAAAATATAGGGAAGGTAATGAAACTAGTTGCGTCTGAAGGGGTTAACGCGGGGGAGAGAGGCAGGAATAAAGTATCGGAATGGGGAAGGAAGAGGTATGTTTCCCCCGAGGTGAACGTAAGATCATCGCGAAAAGGAGAAATCTATGCACGCCCACGCAGGCCGACAACTCGTGCCCGGAACGAGGTGAGAAGTAATTCTCGATTCTTCCTTGTGACCACACGCCCAAAAAACATCGTCTCGCACACCTCCGAGCCATTTTTTTCTCATTATGACTTCTCCACCCCCGCCGTCGCCGCGAGAGGTGGTGAAGCGGTTACTCGCGTGGGCGGATGCGGGGGAATGTAATCGAGAGGACCTGAAGAGATCTTTCGGTGCCGTCCGAGAAGATTGCACTTCGGCGGGAGTGAAAAGGGGTTTGCGCCGAATGCACCGAGGAGTTTTGCGGCTCTTAAAACGCTTGAGTTATAGGATGTAAATGGGAAGCATTGGATATTCATTCATTACGAACGCAAGAGGTTCTATCGTTCCCACCTCGGGCTGGTCATAACTCAACGACGGAGGCGATCCTTTTTTTCATCTTTTATTCGGGCCGAGGCGCGGGGAGAGCCTCAAGGGCCCTTTTGTGGTTCTTTGGAAGAAATGAGAATGCCCCGTGCGAACGGAAGTATGAAGGTAGATGCTGATCGAAAAGTAAGAGAAGAAGGTAATTTCTTGAATAGAGAGTGAGGTGTATTTTTAAGTATATACTTTGTAACATCTAAAGGGGAAAAATATTTTTAGAAGGGTTACGTCGGAGTTTTTAACCAGTAATCGTTCAGTAAAAATTCCTTGGCAGTTACCATGTATTTTAATTTAAAATTTTACTTTTTACAGTAAATATTGATCAAAATTACTGTAAAGAGAGAGAAAAATTTTAAAAACCCAAGTTATTTCTAGAACTTCATGCAAATCCAATTGAAGGGCTATGTATGCAATCACATCTTCTTTTTCTTCCAATCAAAATAATGGATTTAATTTAATAATTATTAACATCAAGTAGTCCTTGATCCATTGCTTAAGTTCAACCTACATCATAGCTATTGCTGTTAGACAATAACATTGATGAGGTTTTTAAGATTATCTTAATTATTGTACAGTAATACCTATAGTGAAATAGGTTTCCATAGAGCCTGTATATTGACATTTTATATTCCGTAAAGAGAAATCTTCATCGAGGAGGAACCACTGAATAGTCTGCGGACCCACCTCACAGGAACACATCTGATAAGACGCTCGTACGAAATATTTTACCGCAATCTACCCAATCATAGATATCTCCATAATTTCTCCTGGATAATGAATTATTAAATAAAATAAATATAATAGTTTTCTTAAGCACAGAACTTCCCTTTTCGAAATTTTTATGGTAGGAGATGGAAAAATTGTGGATTTTCACTTCGAAAGTGAGCGCAATTTTATGGAGCACCCCAACCGCTAAATATCCACCTCGGTAATTTGACAAATTTCTCACCTTCTCTTCGGTCCATCCGCCCTAATTTACTCAACTTAAGAGTCCCGACGTAACTCTCCCAAACCCCCCTTCCTCCGTTCGCACGCGCTCCTCACTCCACCCTCTCCCATATCTACTGAGTTATCGTCCACACTCTCCACTACTCTCTTGTCTCTACATCTCATCCCACACACGCCTCCCTACATATATTCCCACCCCACCCTTTGAGTTATTATCTGAAGCCGTCATACTCCATATATTACAGGGTATTACATCCATTCCGGTGGGTGGGGGGGCACCCTCCATAAACAGCGCCTCGTTACAAGCTCCTCATTACAAAATGGTCGTCTCTATCTCTCCTTCCCTCGACCAGGTCCGGTTCGCCATTAGCCCTCGACGGCTGTTTTATTTTATACGGTGGGGCAAGCATTCCCCGCGCCGGTGGGGGAGGAAGGCACATCGCCGATGTCCACCGATTCTAGGATATAAGTCACTCTTTTCTTGGAAATCAATCCAAATCCTCATCGAAATATTTCTACGACCTTCCCAATAAGGTTTCATGAGAGGTAAAAATGCCAGGCATCCGCTGAGAATGTTGCATCCCCCCTTCGGGCGTACGTAACGGGGTTGATCGACCAGACAATTTTAGAGGCCGTAATATACAAAGCGGCGAAGACGATCTGCCGTTAAGAATCTTCGATCATTCGATTTCTACCCATAAATTAAATAATATGCCATAAATTCAAATGTCTCCATATAAATATCACCTCGAACTTCCGAATGGAAAATTCTCAAGATTGTTTCTTGATCACAAGTGGACTGGAGGTTTAATCTGAAAAACTGGAGCTTAAGGCGGAATAAACGGCCAAAAAAGCCACTGATTTTAATCTTTTATTCAATAGGACATTTGAAAACCGAAAATGTACACCGTAATACAGGTTTAGATTCTCGGTTTAACCTACATTAAAACACTTTAAAACTCCGAACGGATAAGAGAAGACAGAAACTATAGAAATAAGGGAATACGGCTATTGTGCTTGAAACACTAATAACAGCATCAACTGACCCTGTTCCCTGTAAACTGATGTCCAGCAACTCCCTATTTTCCATTCATACGAATATACAAACAAATTTAAACGTAAATAAGTATTAGAGGCAGAACAACGTTATGATGTGCCAACGAATACAAAAGTTATATTTTTCTAAAATGACATTTTAAAAATATCAAAATCAATCGGCAATCTAGACCATCGTGATTTGTACTATGAAGAAAAAAAGACAAAGTTGCAATCATAGTCAATAATAAATTTTCCTATGTTTAATATCTGTGATAGATTTCTACGCACCTTTCCAAACCTCGTATAATTTCATACGCAAATGAGTATGACATGTTTAACATGAAAATCCGACATTCTACAACCACTCAAGAAATCTTGAAATCAAGATGCCCTCATTGAAAAGAAAAGCCCAGTCTGGATGAAAATATGAACCTCTGCACTTGTCTCAATACAAATAAAATCCCCGCGTAAATCCTCCTGTTTGGAAGCCTCCGTTTTTGACTCCACCGACCAAGAGCGCCACTGACCTCCAATCTTCGCCCTTACTTGGGGCCCCTCCCTCCCTCTCCCACCCGCTGTGGACCTAAAGTCGCCTTTATTGGGATTGTAAATCAACTTCACACACGCCTTCCACAGTGGGGTGGGGCCTCACATGAGAACACATGCTCTTTGGCTCTCCCACAAAACTAAAGTGACCACGAGGGAGAAATCTGTACTGACAGGCATTTGCGTTCGATGCGATTCTACTCTTTTGTCTTATTCTCTTAATGCGAAATATGGAAAAATCCAAACACTCTTAATCTATCATGATCAGACTTATGCTTGCCAATACTATACAAGATATTCGTATACCCGTTTACATAAAAAATACAAGAGGTGTTTCTCCAGTACATAGTTCTAAAACTTTAGAAATATATACATCACATTTCCACCGGTCCTTGGGTTATGAATATAAATTAGAACTAGAATAATGAACCGAGTATTCGCACAAATAACAAATAACAAATATTTTCATAATTGCTGATTAAAATTGCTCTTTAGAGGAGAAAGAAATTTTCTGCGAAGATACGGAAATAATAAAAATCCTCCTAATTGTTTCCTAGAAAATATTAGAATAA
Organism: Sympetrum striolatum; assembly: GCA_947579665.1. Taxonomy (NCBI): domain Eukaryota; kingdom Metazoa; phylum Arthropoda; class Insecta; order Odonata; family Libellulidae; genus Sympetrum; species Sympetrum striolatum. The sequence continues at coordinate 84,535,397 of OX388342.1, forward strand.
GCTGAGAGATCTTCAAATGATAATAGCTTTGTAAGGTCTTGGAAAAATTCATTGATAATATGAAGTATGATATATGGACCGCGGCTCCATCAAAACACAATTGGTCTAACTGATAACGACAACCGTCCAAGACACAACATTTCGATTTTACTCAATAAAACACCAAAAAAAGAAGCCCTGGAGGAAGAGATGGCCTGGCAAGGAGTCGGCAAGTAGGAGATGAGCGGGAAAAAGGAAAAGAAAGAGGCGTAGATGAGGCGAGAAAGAGATAATGGCCGCCGAAGGTTCATGCACAACACACACTCGCATCCTTTGCCATATGAAGAGACCATCCCTCCCACCGAAGACGGTCGGTGCCTTACCGAAACGATTCCTGGAAATCTGGCGACACGCACACACTCTCATGGGTACCAGAAGGGTCTCGAATTCCAAGAGAGGGTACAAACCGCCATTTCCCCTCCTTCCACCCGCTTTCTACAGGGGACACCCACACCTCGGGTGGCCCTGGGGCCATCGGCCGACCGGAGCCCGATCCCTTGACAGAGCGCCAGATTATCGCAGCACCCTTCGCCATTTCACCCCCTCCTATGGTCAAGGGAGGAAAAGGGCCATAAAGATGAGAGAGGGCCTGTTGAGATCCTCTCCACTTCATAGCAGCTCCCGGATATGTCTCTCGCTGAGGGAGGAAATGGCTGCTGACTCTCCTTGACAAAATACTCCAATGTTTCCCTTATTTTTGTTTTCGGGAAAGGAATCTTCCACTACTTTTTCTATTTACGGCTTCCTTGGAAATTTTCTCTATCCCTTGGCATTTCTTAGGGGAACCGAATTATTCACGCCCTCGTCCCTGAACGGGCCAAGGAAAGAATTTATATTGGTTGAAGATTTGTAAGAGAGCTGAGATTTTAGATAGCCAACTGGAAGCAGGATGAGTAAAAAATATCCCGATAGAAATGCTTACAATCAAAACCGTTTGTTATCCAAATAAACCGCTATCTTTTCAGAACATCATTGAAAAAAGTATCACTTTTAAACATTCTTTGGATTTAGTTGGAACTATGTTTTCGGGCAATCTCTCCAATCTGACTCATAAGAGTAATCAATTAGGCTTGCTTCCAAAACACGCCTAAGAATAAAAACAGGTACATTTCACAATTATATTTTTAAAGGATGAATGATAAATTTTCACAAGAATTCAAAAACTGCGTCTTGTCATTTACCGAAGCAGCACTTTTTTTTCCAAAATAAATCGATGTGTATCCTCCCCTTTTCCAATAATCAATCAATGACTAATGAGATTTGATTAAAAACTTAAATCTTGAAAACTGAACCTCTACGGAAGGGAGGGAAAACACATGTATGCATGAGCATCCTAAATACATTAAATCTGTATTTCATCAACCAAATTTATGGACTCGAGCCTATTAATCCTCGTTTTGTTTGCATTTTCATTAATTGAGGCGATGAGTTGCATTTTTGAGCGCCCCAAAATTAATTTTCGAATCTACATAACCAGACAGCCGCTGGCTACACGCGGAGACGTGACGGAACGGGGAAGTACGGCTTTATCAGTCACAAATCCCAAAAAAAGAGACATTCATGCTGCCGAAAAATTAAAATTTTATGGAATCTATCCCTCAAGAAAGCGGGGAAAAAACGACGGGAGAATAATCGGCTACCGCCCGAACCATCTCATTCGAATCTCATGATTAACCCATTATTCCTTGTCTTTAGATTAGTCCATCTGAGATGCGGAGGGTGTTCATTAATAAGACAAACATCGTAACGGAGAGGGACGGGGGGAGGGGGAGAGGGCATTCTCTGATGACAGAATAATCACCCGGAGATTATTCCGGTTTAATTCCCGGGCAATCTGGGCGCGTAAATGAATTCCTCCCGTGTGCCATCCGTGGACGCAGATTTCCAGGAACCGATTGGAAACTTTCACCTAATCAACTCGCCTCTTTAAAAGAGCCTTCGGGATGACCATTCGCCGGACTCGACTCATTTATTTCCATCGACCTCTCTGCGAGCAACCAATTAATTCCTCACAGCCCATCACGGACCCCTTGGCTTCATCAATTTCCCTCCGTCCCTCCCTCGCGCATCTCCGCAAGATATTCGTGAAGGAGGGAAAGGATGGAGCTAAGGGGTGGGTCGGGTGGGGGGAGGGCCGATATTTGGGAGAGGGATGGGCTTACATCTGCGGTGGGTTTTCCATCTCCTCATTACATCCTTTCCGTTTTACGACTGGAACGGAAACGGCCCAAATCGGCTAGCTTTTGAAATAGATACATTAAACCCCCTCTCTCGATAATCTCTCTCTAATTAAATACCACAAGACTGCGTTAGATATAGGAAGATGCTCATAGGTCTCGATCTTATACAAATATGTTAGTCCTAAGATAATTATCCTAAAATTCATTACATCATCATGAGCGTTGTATGATTATTAAAAGTGATTCGACATCTTCGGTCATTTCGCATGTGTACTCTCACTGGGAATCGAACCCGGAACCACATCTTCGAAATCTGCCCACTTAGCTATCCGGGAATCTTATCGAGATTCTTATTTTCGACGAAAATAGTACATAGGTGTATTAATATAAGAATGCAGTCCATCCAATTTCCTCGTTTCTCTTTACCTGAACCTTAATTTTACTTATCAAAGACAACCAAACAATTACTCAACCTCATCTTTTAAGATATTCAAAGCGGCTGCGATAGATACTACAGATGATGATATAAATAAGAATGGTAAATATTTAAAACGCCTTCGTATGTACGAGGATCAATATATCCAGTGTTGTGTTCGAGAGGATCAATAAACTTAAATTTATTAACCTGCTACATCTCCCGCTACCGTTATATTTATATCACTCTGATCCACCATCGAGGCAGAGCATTTATGATAAGGAGGGATAATCAAACATGCAACACTCATTCTAACGACCACCCTACCTATTCAGGAACTTTCAATATCATAACTCTCCAGAGATCATTTTTTGTCGCGTTATTATTTACCGATCGAATTAACCAATAGTTATCAAGGGCGGGCGTTCCTCACCAATGCCTCTCCGTCGCTCATTCAAATCACCAATCTAATTCAAACTCCGTGCACGACATTTCGTTTTATTAAAGAACCTCTCCACTCCAGATTTCGCTCCACAGCAGTCGCATGATTTATTCATAGGCGCTAAGCGATTAAACGGAGAGGGCGATCGTATGAGTAGGGGACGAAATTCATTGGGAGCGATGAGAGCGAATCTCTTATCTACTGCCGAAATCCGAGCACTCTTATTTGAGAGCTGTGTAAGAAATCGAACGTTCAATCCTTGACAATCCGCGAAATCACATCGAGTCAGAACAGCAGCCTCGAAAGGGAGGATGTAATTCCCTCAGATCGCCCACGAAGAGTTTAATACCTCGTATCTCATTCGGTAAGCAATGATTGATGAGGGGCGAAGTGCCCCAGACTTACGATCGAGAAATTATAATTCATTCTTGATATCGCAGCCAAGAATTCTGTGCTCGCCCATCGGATAGGATCCTTCCGAATATTTCAGCCATGCTATTAAAACGTGCCCATAAGTCTAACTAAGAGCTCGATGATTCCATCCTAGAGAACATTAATTACATCTACATCTTCATATTTATTCAGCAAGCCACCTTTTGGCGTGTGGCAGGGGGTGCACGCGCAATGACTCTAATGCCCTAATCGAATATTTTCGCGTAGAAAGTGAATTCCAGAAGTGGCTCTTTCTATCGTCTATTTTCCTGTAGAGTCTACATGGCCTATAAAACAGGGGTGAAGCATAACATTGAGTGCATTATCTGAGCATCTACTTTCTCTGATTGATTAGTCCTTGGCATCTTCTAAAATTCATTTCTGAAGGGTCCCATTCACTGCATGAATATTCTAGGTGAGACCTAACTAACAAAATCACAATGCTGGCGTTCATTTTCTTAGTTCCAATTGACTATTCTTCTAACGTAGCCGATCTTCAGATGTGGTAGCCCACAAATAATACAGATGTGGGTATCCCATGCTAGACTATTCGTGAGTTTAACTCCAAGATATTTCACCGATTCTATTTTTACTGTTTTTCTTAAGAAGGACGACCTAATTAATAAAGACTATCATCACCACCTCATAAGCACCACCGGTAAGGGTTACCGTGCCAACGGGAGCGGATCGTCAGAAGAGTCCAAATTCGTGATTTAACCACAGTATGATACTTCGAGCCCGTTAAACCCTCAAAATTGGTACCTATTACCTCGCCCCTTAGGAACGCGCGGGGTGGCCGAGGGTATGAGACTCCTCCCCCATCACCCCACCCTCTTTCTATTCAATGCCGGAATGAGGAGGCGGTAAAAGAGAAAGATATATACATATATAACAGGTAAGAAAAAGGGACCCTTTTCGGATGAGTCTCAGGGTCGCCATTTATTTGCAATCGGATCTCTTTCGGAATGCCTCGGGGAAATAGCTATTTCAGGCACTTTTACAACCGGTCAATCAATGGAGAAACCTTGGGGCGAGCACAGCCTCCAACCCAGATACCTGAAAGAACCTTTCCCTACCTCCGCCCTATCCCACCATCTCACGCTATAAGCCACCATCGGAACGGTAGAGAAGAAAACATCTTCTGGTTTCCTAACCTACAATAAACTCGCCACTTTAGCCCTCACACGCGCTTACAAAGGAATACTACGCCTACACCACCGACTTTCCTCTCGGGGTGGAAAAAAACGGCCATTCAACTCGGACAGGTAACGCGCCCTGGGATAGGGGAGCCGTACTAATCAGAGAGGCTCTCCGATACTAAACAAGGCGGCCTTAAATGAGACGCGCAATAGGATGTTACGCCGGAGTTTTAATCAAAACACGGCGGCTCGGATTGGCGGAGAGGCAGACACCGCCGAGGATTCATTTCGAAGGAGGCAGTTAGTTCGTCGGAAAATTTTAGCACCGCCAAAGTTCCGTGATTGGATGCCGCGCCCTGCAGCATAACTGCTCCGCTTTATTGCAAAAAATAATGCGATAGGAAGAAAAATCACTTTCGACGATTAAACCAAAGGATTTTTCCAGATACGCTGATGACGCAGAACTTGCAAAGGTGAAACGATCACCATTAAATCAGGATTTCACAGCGGTGCGGGATGATTTAGGAAATGCTAGTGAGCTGAGCGAATTTCTGCATACAACGTTGAGTCCACTCCATGTTTCGAGCTAATTCAATGAAAATCATTCCGAGTTACAAGAGAAGACCCGCAACATACTTTTCATGGTTTTCTTTTTACGAGGCTTAAAGAAGGGTCTGCTTTGCAAGATCGTCTCCCCTATTAACTTAGTTACTGCTGCAAGCAGTGGCAATTTCTTTTACATATGCTTATAAGTCGTTACTACTCGCTCAGACTCGACCAATGGGGATTTAGGGTGGAGCAGATATTCACGTCCCTTGATGACTTTTTGCTGCAGGCAATTTGCCCAGCAAATTACCAGAAGGTTAACCTATATACTATGAATAAGTATGCCTAAGTTAAGTACTTGTTCTATGCATAAATAGTAAAGAAATTAGCACTTTAAAGACACGACCAAAGAAAATACGTAACTATCGTAGCAACACTGAAACCAATTAAAAAAAAGTGTAAAAATATGCGACAGAACATCAACAACGACAACAGCACCTATTTTGCTGCTAAGACTTTAATTAAAGATAGTTATATGAAAACCATCCCTCATCTCTATCTTCTTGCTAAATTTCTCTATCCACCTCTGTATTACGTAAAATTTTAATTTACGAAAAAACACTGTCCTCTCAAAACCGGACTGGAGGGAGCTACGGAGCGAAATATAGGTCCAATTAATAGCCATAATATCACACGTGAAACGTCTTTTATTTAATTTAACGTCCCCCTATAAAGAAACACGATAAAAAACTAGCAGGAATTTATTGGCAAAATTTCAGAGAGCTCTCGACTTGGGGGAGGGGTAAATCAGATATTTCCGACGTCTTATGTTTGGAAACCATCCCGCGGAGCTCGATTCCCCTTTATTTCGCTCTCGTTTACGAGCAAATGTGATTTTATGTGCCAGCGGCGGGACATTACCGTTCCCGAGTTCATATTTCGCTGCTCTGTTGCATATCATCTGGACAGGAAGCGGGAATGACCTCCGCAGAAAACTCGTAATTTTCTCAAACGGTGACTTTCACGAGCAGAAATCTATTTTGCGATATTTCTCTGCCGACTGCTTATTGCTGCCTCGATTATGGTCCAAATCTAAATGATCGAAGAGAGAAAATCGTGTCTCGATATACTAATAATTTTCCTCTGGGTTGATTTATTTTTCTTTCCTCTTTGGTAAAATGTCATGGTCATTTAGTTCGAGAAGTTAAAAGTTACTCTTACAGCCAGCGCTTTTGCTAAAGGAACTATTTAACTATTAACAACGGTTCCTTGGTTGCTATGAACGATTCTTCACAGCCCAAGGCACATTTTTAGGCCACAAACATTATTCGGGTTCTGGCAAGCTAACCAAAACAAAGCTATACTACTAACTGTATCTATTACAGCAATCTTCCGTTTTCCACGAGACGTATTTCAAAAGAGCCGGAAATAATAGCAGGTAAGTAATCAAACCATTTCTATGAAATTATATAAAAGTAAACGGAGAAATTAATAATGAGTAAACGTGAATTAGTAAACGATAACGCTTAGAAGTGAGGTTCGAAAACATGTTCACGATTGAAAATCAGACAGTACTCAAGGAGTTACGACGATGAAACATTTAAATGACCCCTAAGCAATTTGGTTCAAATACGCAGCATACAATTATTAAATTATAATATTTTTCGATAATTAAGTTGATAATGGATAGTTTATTAATCACTTCACAATACTAAGCAGCAATTTAGTTTACTTGAACGTTATTTTACGAGCAGTAATCAAAGAGAGCACAACAATGTCAAATCATAAATTATAAACCGAAATATTATCTTCGAAAACATTTCTAACGCCATACAGAACTATCTCCTTTTGAGAGAATTCCTAGCACTGTGCCAGCTTTATTCGCTTACAAAACATCGCGCAGATTCCTACGAAAACACAGAATAGTATCACGAAACGCCTCGGCCGTAAAGCAAGAATAAATCCCCTTACTAAACCGGATTCGGATACAAATCAGAATACAATCGCCTTTATGATCGACCCCAACCACTACAATCTCCAATTTTTATTTTCCATTTAAAGTTAGTCGTTCTGGTGGGCGAAACAGAGTAGGAGACGGTGGAAAACAGGTGGGAGGGGGAGTTTAGGAGGAGATTAGAGAGGGGGGGGGCGGTCACGAGAGAGGTGTGGGGAGGACGGAGAATTAAGTCGCCTCGTCGTTAGGGAATCCACCGCGACAGGTTGTTCGATCCCGAGATACTGCTTCCGTGTCGAAAAAAATGTAGATTACGAGCATCCTCCCGAATCAAACCGTTTAACGACCAATAAAACGACCTCTTGGCTCTGTTACCCTCACCTCCTTCCCGAGAACCACCTCTTCTTCGCAGACGTGTACAATTCCTCCGTGCGCGGATACACCCTGCTTTAATACGCGCTTGCTCGCGCATGAGCGAACAACGGTGGGTGCACATTGGTTTACCGAGGGACAGGAGTCTCCAGTGATAACAGGTGACAGTAACAGGCCTTCTTCTTCTGGAGCACCCGCTCTTCCCATCGACGACGCGTGGGACGAAATGTATCCTCTCCACCTATCGAGATACACCCCACCGTTCCCCCTTCACCTTCCCATCCCCCAGCCGACCCACTGTCGCACTTAACAAAAATTAAGCCCATCCGATCCCGGAGTTTATCTCTCTCGGGGCTAAGAACCTCGGATTCGTCGATTCGATTCGGTTGACGTTATTAAGGGTAATTTGGCGTTGATTCGGGGACGAATAACTACTTTTCCCGGCGATTTCTTTTTTATTTTTACGGCCGCGCGCCCCTTCCGATGGCACGAAAATGTGTTTCGTTTAAGCGACTGAATGTAAAAACGCCAATATCAGTCCCGGTGGGGCAGTTTCTCATCCCTTTCGAATCTGATTGTTCGCTCGTGAGGCGGACGGAGCGCGATTTACATAGCGAGTTGTCCTTTGGAACTTTTATAAATTTCCAGGTCGCCTTCTGGATGATACAATAAAACGAGCAGGAAAATAAAATATGTATTAAAAAAGGGCGCTGTGGAAGGGGAGACGGGAGTATAGCAACATCAAACCCTCGAGTAATAACAACGATCGTTATTTCCAAACTCCTTTTTCATCTTAAGTTGAAAAAAGTGGCTTTCCTCGGACATAAAAGTGATTTGCGATGCCAATCCCATTTATTCACGCATAAGCCGTTGGCCGTTTCCCGAAGTATCGATTTTACTGGAAAACCTTCCAAATTTATTGGACATTCCAGGTAGGCTCTGGACGAGGAGAAAAAAAGATTCCATCCGGACTAAAATAACACCCAATTTATCCGAGGCATTCCTTATAAAATTATTATCTTTCCTTTGAGGGCCTCCGCCACGTTGGAATCAAAATCTCAAGACGTTATATCTCACAACTTATATCCAAGAAAACCTTCATTCCTTCATCTCTTCCTTAATGGTTCTACCTTTCCTTAGTCCTTGTATTATGTTAGTTCTACTGCATCATTTAAAAGGACATTTAAAAATTCTAGACCTTCTCTTGTGACTTTTCTAATTCAGTTCTGCAGCGAGGAGCTTTCTTACGAACAAAGACGATTGAATCGTATATTTTCATTACAGAAACTAGAAGATAAGTAAGCTACAATGAGAAAAATAAGTAACCTTCCTTAGAAGCAAGGCGTGAAATTCATCATTTCGATTCAATTGAGTCCTCTTATTATTCTGAAAATAAGGCAGGTGGTCTATAAAAATATTTTTCTATTCATATTAGAATCAGTATTATGGAAAAAATGTAAAGAGTACTTTTATTCCTTCTAACTGCGATTCGCTCTGTTTCATCAAAAGCTATATTATGGTTATACCTGAATGATTAGAGTGACTGATAGGTTGCCATTTGTGTAATGACTGTAATATTTACCTCGATAACACTCCTTTTGAGCATTATAACTTAATATTTAACTTAAGCTGCGACGAAAATTAATATTAATTACGTACGAAATCAGAAAATTAAAAATAAAATATTCGGAATTTTAATTAAAAATGGAAAAATGACGACAAGTTGCGTGTAAACCTGAACGTTACGAAGAAAATTGTTCTTATAAGAAACACTTAAGGCTGAAATAAGGAAACGATAAGGACTTAAATGTTTGGGAATCCACACGAAAAAGGAAGCACTGGAGGAAGTGTAAATGAAAAAGCGATAATAAAACTGAGATGGAAAGTAGGCTCGAGTGAGACTGAAAAGGGTGAAAGGGAGAAAAGTAACAAAGATGGGATGAAGAATAAAAAGAAAAGATAGAGAGCAAATAAACAGGCTTCGAGGGGGAATGGGTGAGTATAAAGAGAAAGAGAGTATAAAGGGAATGAGGATAAAGGAGGGAATAAAATAAGCATAGCAGCATAAAGCGAGTCACAAAAGGGGGAATAAATCTGGATTGAAAAGACAGAATGTGAGACCGCAATTACGAAGAGAAAGAGGGAAAGACCAAAGGCGAAAGTGGGAAGGATTGTGGCAAGGTTGGATAAGGGAGGGAGAGAGACAAGATCTGGAAAGATTGCTATAAGAGACCCGGATGGAAATACCTTTTCCACGTCCATTCTCCTCTCCCCATTCCTATCTCCCTATCGATATGTGTACAACGCAAACTACTCCGGCGAAGAATTTGATTGATCGTCAATTTCCTTTTATTGGCGGAATCCTTTCCTTTCTGAACAAGGAGGTCCCATCCTCCCCTTTAAACTTTTACTCCTTAAACACGGACACTTTAGAGCGTGCGGGTGTTCCTGGGTGTTCGTGGGAGATAGAGCTAGACAGTTGTGACACGGCGTTTGATGGAAGTGACGCATCACACGATTGCCCGATCGAATACACGCTCCTTGTCGGATTTTGAATTTGGTTTCGAATCTGTCCTAATAACCTTGTCGAGATAAAAGGGAATGGGTTGAGATATAAAAGACCGTCCCGAAACGATCGCTTGTTTTCTTAATCGGTTTACGGTCCCTGCGTTTCTTTAATAGTTTTCGAGATTACTGGCAGCGTCTTTTGTGATAATGCTGTCATGAATTAACCACATATCCATGTTGTAATGTGCAAAATTTATGGCTCTGAATCCTCATTTTTAAAGAAAACAAAATGAAATTTATGTTTTACGTACAGAGCACTAAATGAATATATTGAGGTACAATTATAATCTTCGTTTAACAATTAACAGAAAAACGGCCAGTCTCTTCGCGCTTATTATTATATTATTATTATTTATATTTATTAATTATTTTATAAATACTAAATAAATTAAGTCTAAGTTCTCTGGTCGTACTTCGTGGAACGACATTAGAAATGATAAACAAACTTTGTAATTTCCACAATAAAACTTTAATCGACGACCGGTTTCAGCTACAAGCTATCACCAAGTAAAACATTATCCGAAAGCAGTCACTTATATAAGTGATCATATAAGTGACTGCTTAGTCAGTCATACAAGTGACTGCTTTCCGATAATGTTTTACCTAATGATAGCTTGCAGCTGAAACCGGTCGTCGATTTAAGTTTTATTGTGGAAATTACAAAGTTTGTTTATCATTTCTAACGCTAAATAATGGAACATTTCTTGGGCTATAGGTAATCTTAAATCCTACCTTTTTACGGCATGGAAATTTTACTGCTACAATATAACGAGTAACAAAATCAACAATGAAACAAAAGATCTGTTCCATTTACCAGAGAAAATAAATTTTCAATAGGACACTACACACAACATCCGAGCCATGGGCATTTCTAGCCAGTCGTCTAAAAAAATTGAGCCAGTCAATGCATCCCCTGACCCAAATACGGCCACAAGATCAGGGCTGGACCCATGCCGACGATCCTGAGTAACAATGGTGTCGCAGGTGACCCGCCCGAGCTATCTTTCTAAGTTGCGCTTCGCCAGGTTTTTACGGAGGATTGCAGTGGAAGGGGTGCCAGGTTAGATCCGTGAGGACAATAGAAAAGAATGGAGGGTAAGGGAGGGGAAGAGGAGAAAGAGTCACGGAGCGGGTCCTCAAGGTACCTTCCGAGAATCACACAATGACAGGGAATAATAAAAATCGTGGAATTCGAAGGAACGGATGTTTTTCGCTGTTTTTTCTTCCGCAAGCCGGCATTTCGCTCCATTATGGCACAACGTGCGTCCTCCTAACTACGAGTGCTCTTTACCAACAATACCACCGATTAAAATTCAGGAAAGATTCGGGCCGGAGGGGCGGAATTATTAAAAATAAAACTTAATTAATTTGCGGCTTCTTTTTTTCCGGCAAAATCCCCATTGTGTCCCGTCTGCGCCGTCGGTCGTTAAAATTTCCGAGCACAAATCGCTTTCCGATTTTCGCAGCACGACGTCGTAAAGATCACGGAGGTCTTCTCTTAACTGGAACGGATGCTTAAGACAGCCAAATTGAAGAAAAACTACTCCAATACCTCTGGAGCTCTCTTTTGGGTGATTCATAGCGAGATTCCGGGGAAGCGGAATTATACCCGAGAAATAATGGAATAGCGGAGGAATAAATTTTGTGCTTCGGTTCGTTTTGCCAGAAAGAGAATAAAAATCAGTTTAGCTAAATTGTTGTACGTACTTTAGTCGCAATATTCATTCCCTTGGAACGATTTAATGCCCAGATTGGCAGAAGCATCCGCAGCAATGAGATAGGACTTTGGAATCGTTCCAAATACGTTGCGCGAGACTCGATGCGGTGGCTAAAAAAACTGGTTCTACGTAATTTGATTTCTTTTTATTTCGCCGAACAGGGCCTCAGATATGCCGAGCATTAAAATGATTATAATAAATTTCGATCTTATCCTTCCTTTTTCGTTTAGACAACTTTGTACGGGATGGCACGGTGGCCGAAGGGATAAACTGAAAATAGATTATCGCAGTCGTTCGTCAATTTTTTTTATTCCGCGCGTTATATCGAAGGTTTAGTGCGTGACATTAACGTCAAGGAAAATTCTTCGGGTTTAATCTACACGAGCGAGATTATGCTAATTTCGAGGAAGGCGACCGAATCGGCTCATCTGGCTCAAGTTTATTCAAATCGTGAAAACGTATGCCTACTATGTAATAACAGATTAAATGGCGACTTGCGACTTTCATATTTTCCAGAAACATATCCAGCTTTATCTGCAATCTTTTAGTGAACGCTTTTATTGCTATCTTTGCTCTGCGAAGTGTGACCTCCCTCTTTTATTGTGGTCTGACATTCTAAATTAAATGATATGCTGGCGATGGATAGCCATTTTCTCTTGGCTTCGAACAATACTCATATTAAGTTGTTAGGTCGCTGAATGAAGCTCGGGGACTTAGAATTTACAGCTTTCCATTATGGCAATCCGCTGTGGGTAGATGCATTTGATAAGGGACGACCGAATAAAATATCGACAACGTGGGAGTTTGAAAGGAAGAAAATTCAAATCATTCGATAGGCAGGAGGAGCTTCGCAGTCATACTTTCGAATAGGCTTATTTTATCAAAATATGACATATTTTGAAAATTTATTTTTTTATTTATCAAAATATTACCTAGGTCATTCGAAATGGAGCGATTAGCGAATTTTAAATAGCAAAACTCATATTCAGTTTTAAATTAAATAACTTGGACAAATAACCGTGTATCTAGACTATGAACTTCTTTGTAATTCGTGCATTGTCTTACAATGAACAAGACATTTGCCATCCACATTTTCGGATAACTGCTACACAATAACTTAGAAATGATATCCTTATAACAGCCGTGAGTAGAGATGATATTGCTATTCTAGGAATGACGACATTAAAATATGTAAACTTACCATTGATAAATAGTTTTCCGTCTTTTTTTAAATATTTTTTCGAAACTCTTTACACAGTACAATTATGCAGAATAGTAGGAGAAAACGATAAAGAATCTAATAACCTTATCACTGGATCATCGAAGAAAGATAGGAATTTATGAATAATTGATCGCTTCCGCGCAGTATAAAATAGGTAACCGAGTAAACTCAAATCTGGACCTGACTGGATGATACTAAATTGACAGAAAAGCGATTCCCTACAAAGCATAGATGGGTGGACAGGTGAGTGCGGGAGGGACAAGGGATACGCAGAGGGCGTGGCAATAGGTAACGAAGGAAACCGTATTCTTGAAGCTCGCGCAAACGCGCCCGTATGCACTCTGCTCGTAAATTCCACGGAATGATACGAAACTGACCCACGCCTTGCTGACGAAGTTGCCGCGGCCCCGACTCACCTCATGTACCACCCACTCCGAAGCTGCCGATCGATTCTGCTACGGGTGTAGCATCTAGACATCGCCGGTGCGAGCACCAATGTGTCGTAATTCAGATCGTATCGACTCATCTATCGCACTGACTGAATTTCTCGAACTGAGAGGTTGAAGTTATTCTAGCACAACCCTCGCGCTTTCTTGTACGATTTTAAAAGGAAGTATACGTCGGAGGAGAAATACGCGAGGACCATGGTCATAATTGGTCGTAAAACAAATTGAATGCATGGAAGCATCGCGGTTTGGTTATACTACGTTTTTGGAAAAAAGTTAAAGGCGTTAAGCTTTCATTTTCATCAGTCTCACAAACTCTGAATTGGAAATCCTGCATTTTGTATGCGAAATATTCAATGTGGCATATCCTTAATTTTCAAAAATAAATGCTCGATTTAAATAATTTATTTTCTTGCTATTATTTATCGCGTCATGTGAAATTAAAAGGGAAACTATTTTAGTAAGCTTTATTAGGCAACTATATCGTTTCCCTTAGGACAATTTTGATATAGATTAACTTAATATACGTAATATACCCTCAAACCAGGCTTGATGGTTTTTCATGCGGCTAAACGTGTTGAAAGATGAAAAACCTTCCCCATCGCTGCAACCAACCCTTGGGATACGTTAAAAAAATAATACCTAATTCTGAAGAATAAATAGCAAGCAATATCTGAGAAAACTCGTTCTGGTAAAATATTAATGCTAGTAGAACAATTCACTTTTAAAATTCTATAAATACGGGGTCAGAAATATAGAATCAAATTCATCAACTTGTCTTATTGCTTATTACAAGTACACTAATATAAAATGAACGCAACCTGTAATATTTTTTCTCAAACGAGCTAATAAGAACACTTATCATCATTCTTAGATACCACGCTTTAAAATATGCTCAAAATACCCAAAATTTGAACCTTTCCACGCCATTCATGCTTACCCTCTGTGAAGGGACTCGCTCACAACCTCAAGATGCTCTTGACTTTTTGTCACCTTGCCCTATCCTAACAGGGCATTTCTTATAGCCTCTGCAGTCAGGCGAAGCTTAACGACACCCTTTAACCCTTTCTCTTGTCTCGCTGACTTTCAGGGAGTGAGCACGTGTCCAAAGATTGTCTCATAAATTCTTTAACACGCAGAATGCTTTACAAAGACTCCTACGTGGTTCTTTTCCTCAAGATTTCCTCCTTGCATACGTCATTCATCGAAGTTTCACTTGTAGACATTCCCAAAACAGTGGTCTTCACAGAGACGGGACATAATTCCACCAAATTTAAGTAAAATGTACAAAAGGAAATTAAAAATAATACACATAGAAAATCTGTAGTGGATAAGAATCAAAATCGACATTCCTTTAAGATATCTAGGGTACTGAATTCCACTGTTGATAATAACTTGCAGCAATTAACTTCTTATACAAACAAAACTAGATGAGAATACTTCCTCTTCGCATCAAACGTTTTTCAAGGCTAATCAATCATGAATATTTTAACAATTTTCACGCATTTCTAATCTAAGTTCACCATCAGCCCCGGAATCTGAATCCGCATTCTCGAGGAAACCGCTGACATTAACAAGTCAAAAAGGCACATTTCGAGCTAAAGGAATTATCGGGCTAAAAGCCCTTCTGAGCCTTCCGCGCTAAAAGTCCAATCAATGGAATAAACCTCTCTCGAGAGAGGGTTTAATTCTCGCAATCAAGGCGGTATAAATACATTCGTGCCTCCCGGTCGCTTTAGAGTCGACGGTTTCACAAATGTATATAAATATATCGCTTTCTCGATCGTCCTCCCTCACGCTCTTCCTCCCATTACTCCTCCGCCTCTCCTTACCGCTACGCTGTCAAGTGCGTCGACACTTGGAGCCAAATCCAACTAGTGAGTTCGTGTGTACGCCGCCCGGGGGGCAACAATAACTTTTCCGTACTGTTCCCTCAACAGCCATCTCTCGTTATCATCAGCTCGTATTTCATGCGAGGTTCGTAAACTGGATTTTGATCGATCGACCGAATATCGAGGCCGAGCATTCCGATTCAGAACCTGAGGTCATTCCGAATGAAGATGAGCGATGGGAGGTATTTATCAGTCCGCGCGTTGCCTTCGGCCGGATCCGAACCTACGACCCCTACCATCGGTCCACCTAGCCCTTCAGCTAAGGTGAACGCATTTGTTAACGAAGAATAACAATCAATATCTGCGCATCAACCGCTCCTTCTTTCGATTCATATTGTTATTCCTGGCTAATAACATGAATTTTCGAAAACGAAATGCTTTTCCCGTTATAACTGGTTTTCTCACGAGTTACCAAAATATCTGCTTCCGACTTCAAATGATAACTACGGAAATCAACACTTTAGTATGAAAAAGTACTCTTTAGAATTCACTCCCGCTGAATATATATATATTTAACACTATAATTCTATATTTCGTTATTTGTAATAATCACAGTATTAATCATTCAACATAGTTTTATGAAGGTATTACATTGTGATATATTTGGACCATATGCTAAATAAATAACGCCTCTCGTACCGTATCCGTAATACAATATAATAAATAGTAAATACAAAAGAAACAATATTTACCAATATTAATGCCATAAATTCTGAAATATTCATTAGTTAGGTTTCAAGTGCCTACCTTCATAGAAATCTATCAATCATGAACGTTTGTTTCTATCTGAAAGTTTACATAAATATGCACCCAGTTAATTTGCAACCTGACATCAATGAAAGACAACCTCCTTTTGCCGCTCATACACAAAACCAATGGATCTTTTTCGCGCCCTAATAAATACCACCTCATTTTCTCTTTGCAACGGAGTCTCCCTTCCCACGCATATTCGCCTCTCCACTTCCACTTGCGTCTATCTCGCGCATAGAGACGCTACTCACGCCGATTTCCGACCTGCTGTCATCATAAGGTAAAGCTACACCTACGCTCGTGTAGCTCACTGTATTTCCTATTATCTAGGCTCTGTACTCTTTCATTTTTCGCTACCACACTACCAGCTTCCCAAGCCCAACGGCAGTCGTGAAAGCGAGCGCAAGACACCTGTCTTCGTGAAAGGGGTGTCCATCACCGCTCTCACCTGGCACTTCGCAGCGTTTCTATAAAAGACAGAAAAAATGACTCCCGGACTAGGCACACGCCTGCAATTGATTTTCAATCGTATTCCTATGGTCAAACTGAAAACTAATTTCAATGCTCTGAATATAAAGGATGGAATAACGGACAATATTGTTAATGAACTACGGAGAACTCTCTGTGTTTTATAAGTTTTACTTAATCTCGGACGAAGGTAATATCTATATGAACTGACTTTCTGTGGAAAATACAAAGTCTGCGGTTTATTTTCATTTCGGACGAAGGTGTTTTTTCTACTTTTAAATTACAATACTTTCGTCTTTCTATTAATATTTTACAGAATTTTCACGCTCAAAAAGTGAAGAGAAACTAGAAGAATGACAACAGTAATTTCGTCTTTATATCTCAACCATATAAGAAAGAATACCAATCAAGAAAAATAATTACCGCTTTAGGAATGTAACAGATGAAACTTTTAACTGGGATATCAATGCAAATAACTGCTTAATGTTTTAATTTCAAAACATTATTGATGTCCATAAACTAGTGAATCTAGATGCAAAGTAAAATCTATCAATACATCACTTCGTTTAGATCCTGCATTCCCAAGCATGTTTATTTTACTTGTAGCGAATCGGAATATCCCTAATCGTGATCGATAGAAACTAAAAACGGGATACTCCGGAGTCACGCGAGGCGAACCATGTAAACTTCCGAGAAGGATTTCTTCATCGGGCCTCAATCGCAGGAGATCAAAAGAGTATGACCTCACTCTGATGAATTGACACATTCATCCCCACCTCATTCAATCGTGAGATACGCGCAAGAAAGCATTAACAAAAGGTGATAAATGATGTTGATACCAAACGAAACACGAATATTTTACTTTAGCATATAGAAACTGACGCTATAAAACTAAAATGTGCACGCTGATGAATCTTTTATAAAATAAAGTAATATCGACGCATTAATATTCTTGACACGAGATTATTAGTCACGTCCGCTTTAACAAACGGCGAGCATTACCCGCCTAATTTTAAAATGAAATATGGAAGAGGATATGAGAAAAAATAACCATCGAATGTGTCAAATGGGTATCGCCTTTCATGACGAAATTCTAAAGAAGTTTTACTTTTCGAAAAAGGGCCCTCTGATTAAATTAAGCGATAGCTTAAAGGAAAAAGGAACTATATTTTCCACTCGCTAAAATCTCAAGTATTTATCTGATTACCATCTGAAAGGAACCATCCTTCGAATTCCGCCAATTAAGCTCTCATCTGCGACGCTCCTGAATTCCATCTTCCGCACGTTAATGTATTTGGGCGCAAGACGCTTATTGTCCATTGCAATTCAAATTCCTTCCGCGCTAAAAAGAAGAACCTGTTTCACTAGGGCGACAGTATGAAAGCAGCGGCAGAAACAAAAAAAACGTCAGATATCACGATAAAATAATCAAAACGCCTTCGTTATCCTCCAAGACCTATGGACACGCACCCCATTCCCATACCTATTATATTTTTTCAATTCCTCCTCCTTAGCCTACCTGTCCTTCCACTCTGCCCACCTCTAATCTCTCACGACTCCCATCAACCCCTTCGAATACCTGTCAAGAGCCATCCCAAGGGTGAGCAATGACTGAGAACGGCCAATTCCTTCCTCCTCCATTGTAATCTCCCATACCAATATCCGTCCGAAGGACCCAGAGGAGGGAAGGGGACAAAAACAAGGCGTAAGGCACGCGGGAGATCAATCAATCACGGTAGTAAACGGGACCCTTAAGGGGAAAACGGGAAGGAGGGGTTGGGCGAGGAAATCTGCAAAGAGAAAACGCTGCTCGGTGGCCGGAGAGACCCGAACCCTTTTCCCAAACCCACCGAAGCTACTATTACCAGTACTAAAAAGCCTTTCCCTTCCCCTCCCCTGCAAGACCCTGACCGGCTCCACCCTTCTCGAAAATTCCGTCGCTCGGTCCCCTAATATCCTGTTATTCCCAACAATGCTCACGAAATGCACGCATGTAGGCAAGCATTGGGATTTTTACCTGAGAAACGGCGGTCCGAAATGAATGCGATTGACCACCGTCCCAAGAGAGGCGATTACTGGAAGGTACCGTAAGCTCTCTTCAGAAAGGGTTTCTCCTCACTCCCACTCTATCCCACCATCAGCATAGAGGACAGAAAAGATTTGGGATGAAAACGTCCAACGATTTTGGTTGGCTTTCTTGAGAATGGGATAACCACTCGGGTTGCGATTAGCAATAGCAACGTACCAGTTGGCACTTCCGAGATAATAGTCAGTGGAAAATTTTCATGGGGAAGTTTTACCTAGATATTTTGAAGTTTTGCCCAAAGGGATTCACGGAATAACGGGCTGATACCCCTGAATTTTTACCATTGGCTAACACTCTAAATGTCTCTATTGATACATTCCTATATCTTGATATATTCCTTACACGATTAAAGACAATGGAACAGAGATTTCCGCAAATTTTTATTTATAAGTTATTAACAAATTAGCGCTTAAGTGAAAGCCAAATTTAGAGAAATCGAAGCCATCAGATTTTACATTTCTATTTGACTAATTTTCAGTCGATTTTTTATACTTCAACACCGAAGCTGTTGTAATCAACGGATCGTTGTCATCAACTTTTTCTACCGATGAAATATTCCCACCTGATTATACGATGACGCCTTGGCGGCAAATATCGCGACATACCACTTTGTCGGCAGATTTTCATCACTCATAGCGCGAAACTTGACAAGATATTCGACGACGGAATTTATCAGGTGACTCGACTCTTTTATCTGAAGTCGCGATTCGATGCGATGCCGATGGATAGCGAAATTTATCGGGTCCTTAAAACTTGTAGATACGAGAAATTAATTATGCCGAATGTCACGGAATTTCCCCGACAACAGGAAAAGGAGAAACCTACATGGATGAGCACAAGATTCCCTCTCGCTACGTGCGTCTGACCGACATGCGAAAGTCGCGACCGTTTAACAAGCCTTCGAGTTGATTCTTTTGTCCGTTGAAGCGCTGGCATCGCAAGGACGATCCGCCGCGATGTTTCGTGAGAACGAACATATCGATCATCGGGTTCTTTCTTTCACAGAATGAGGGGAAGGAGTTTCGTCGCACGTAACAACACCTGGATGTGAATGAGCCTTTAATTCCGAGGGATGTCTTCAGACACCCTCACGCCGCGACCCCGCGACTCCAGGCGCATTAATTCCACCCATCGAAGCCGCGGTCGCCCTCTCGGACGGCCCAAAGATACAGACGACGCGGAACGCATTGTCGCCATGATAATTTCCCGCACAAAAGAGCCTGGCGTAGCCATCACACGTGCGAATTAGGAGCGTTGTTCACCGGAGGCACGGAAGAAACACGTGCGTCTTCATTCACTTTTCCGATCTTCTTTCCGTCGCCGCTCCATGTTTATTCATCGAGTGGGTAAGGCACGCATGTTGATTCGCTTCGATAAGGAACAAGCAGCGTTTCGAATTCATATTTAATGCACCGTTAAACGACGTTATGAGAATTTCGTCAGGTAAGGAAGCCGAAAGAGTCGACCTCTCTTTAAAGCGCCGGTGGATGAGGTGGAAGACGGCAGGTGAGCCAACTTGCAGGGACCATTCAAGGGACAGGCCGTAGCAAGAGAAGTTCGCAGAGAAAAGAAACTCGGTTGAAAGTGGCGTCGTTACATGAGTTCTGACACCTGCTAAGACACAAACAAGACCTCGAGAGGTGACCAGGGGCAACAGGTGGAGCTCGGCAATTTAATTCAATCCACGAAGAACCCGAAAATGAGGGTATATCGCACGCTGGTTCATTGAAAGCTTCAAATTGAATTGAAGAAATGATTTGCACGCACTGGACATATCATTCTTTTCAAGAGAATACGATGATTGTCCTAACTATGTTCTTCCATGAAGAAGTGAAACCGGTCGACAAAAAAAACTCTCAAAGATTTTGCTAAGCGTATACTTTACGCAAATGATAATGCCGAATACGCGAGAAAATTCATGCAGGTACTCGATATGAAATTGGATTTGTTATCCTCCACAACCTTCATCTTTATTCAGAAAATAATAAAGAAAATTGTATCTTATCTCTGTAGCAATTGCCTCATCACTCATATCAATTAAAATAAGAAAGTTCGTAGTAGCAGATAAGTATAACGGAAAATATTCTTTTCTAGGGGAAGCAATTATGTGGTTATGATCAACTAAAAGAATTTTGACTATGAATGAAGTAATGACAAATAACTAACTCTTCATCTTATTTTATTTCCCTCCTAAAACCTTTTGATAGTCAATGGTGAAAGGATCCAGCATTCGGCCTAATGACTTAAATTAATCCTATCCTTTTATACTGCAATAAATACATTATATAAACCGGAATCAGCAGCCTAAAGTATAGACGTGCTTTGGAGCTGTAATAGGATTTTGAATGGTCGCATCTTGCCGCGGTATCTGACACGCAAATATAAATGCGAATGTCCGCGAGATAAAAGATGAAAGAGAAGCGACCGCGTGACAACAAACACAGGATGTTGCAAGGAAAATTCTAGTCCTGGATGGCAAAGAACAAAGGGTTATGGCTAAAAATATAACTATTTCCGGTCGTCCACATCTTTACGCTCTGGACGACAGAAAAGTTACGCGCGGGCACGTAGAGGGTGGCTCGCTTCAAGAGTTAGTGGACAATGAGGGAGGCGATAAGAACGAGAGTAAAGAGAGCGAAAATTTGAATCAACATCGAGTGGGGAAAGAAAGCGTCATCGAGAAGCAAGTTCGAAAGGGAAACATCGCGAATGCGAGGCAAGAAAGAAGTGGTAAACGACCTGTGTAATCAAATGGAAAATATTTCGCCGTGCATAAAAAAATGAGATAAGGGGTCGATGACTTGGTTGCGACCGTTGGGGAAGGGTGGCTTGAGGCATGACTCAAAAAAGCGCAGTGGTGCAGCCGTGGCGAGAATGATCGAGAAGACAAAACAAAATAGCGAGACACGGTCTGGGGGCGGAACGGCGAATAGAGCACGTATGGCATCTCTCCGCCGAGGACGATGTCTGACCTCGATAACTGCCTCCTCCCGACAACTCGCAGCGCCCTCCACCCCCGTACACGGTCTCGGTGACCATCCATCTCCCGCTCTTCACTCTTGAACAGAATAGTCGGATATTCACTCGGCGCCAGTCAGTCAACCAGCAGCCGGAATGTGCGAGGGCATTAAGATCCTCGGAATAAAGACGACGAATTAAATACTTCACGTCCGAGTGAGTGAGTTCAAGTGTTGTCTCTATTACCTCTGGATTCGTTCCTTAATTAGTAAACAAGTCCTGATAGTGCTCTTTTCGTGCGTCCACCATCAAGTCAAGGACGATGAATTAAAGACACAAGAAATTACGGTATATACACAAATAATAGTCGACTTTTTCTATTAACTTTTAAAGTGAATTTGCGTGGTCGAATATTATGTAAACACCACCTTTTCAGGGACAATATTCATGCCTAATCTGAGTCAAAATTTTAAATAGAATTAGTTCCATTTATATATAAGTTATATATAGTAAGTACATGCTAAATGATATTCTAAACTTGGCTGCACAAATGTTAAAACACACGAAACTCGAGTCGCAGTTTTATCAGGACGTGAAAATTCTGCTATTCCTGGCCGTAAATCATGGGATCGACTTTTAAATTATATAAAATATTACTTCATTACATACGATAGTAGTATTATCTCTTAATTTACAAGAATTTTAACTTTTGATTTTCAGATCAGTCGTCATAATTTTCGGTGTGTGAAAAATCAAATGCTATAACGGCTTAAATTACATACAAAACCCCAATTGTGCTGCTTCTAACAACTAACTATTACTTCATATAGAAAAAATGCTGATCAAAAATTCTTTTAAGAACTAGATAGACCTTTATCACACAGAATATAATAGACATATTTGACGTTACTGTTCCGAAAACTATTCCAATGACTAGACAATCTTCTTGAAATTCCAGACAGCTGACGCGTGAGTGACTGGACGAGGAATAACATGTTTATCCAAGTCCACTCAAGCTGAGAACTAATAAAATTTTCCTTAGCCTCATTTACAGCACAGGTAAAGCTAATGACAATTAGTCTATGCTAAGTTCTATGCTGAGAACTGAAACGATTCGTATGCAACTTTTATAGCCAATCCTAAGACAGATTCTTAGTCACATTCTTCGAGCGCTGAGTAGAGCTGATAGGAAAAAGACAAATCATTATTTTTCTGAGCTTTTATTACAAACTACAAATATCGTCGTTTGACTAGAAATTAGTAATTTATGAATATTTCACGTCCAAGAGTATTTCAATAAACTTCAGAAGGTCATCGTGGAAGCATTATGAGCCTTCAGTGATAAAAAATAAAAAAGAGAAGTCCTCAATAGAGTAAAGCTGAGAAAATAGGCATACATTTCTTCATTGAAACAAATAAATATTTCATTCAGTTCCACGCAATGCAAATGATGCAGTATAATTTTCAGAGTATGAAGAGAGAAATTATGACGTTGGTTTTCTCCAACAAATTTTGTGTTAAATTCAAAGTAAGGATTATTTCACTAATCATCGTAAAAAAAATATTCTAGAGGGAAAAAATTTCATAACGAACAGGAGAGTACAAAACTCATCCATTGTTGTGTTTTAGATAAGCTACTGAAGAGCATAAACTTGATCCATTCCGTTATTGTATTTCAGATAAGCAGTTGATTTGTCTAACGAGCCAATCGTGGCCATAATCTGCGAATGTAAAGAATTTTAGCCGGGATTGTCCCATTAACTTCAAGTTTCCCTCGTCGTTAATTGCTGCTTGAAGAACGCTAAAAAGACCCCAGAAAAAGGACTCGCAGTGCGTCGTGAAAGCCATCAAGTCGATGGCGCCAGTGGGACACCATAAGTCCATCGGATAGAAAGTCAGGCGTTGTTAACTTCCTTCGGATGAGAAAATGGGAAGTGTTTCTAAGAAAAGGAGGCAGGAGGAGTAGGGGGTATAGGATAAGGGGACCCTGCAAAATGTCAGCAACGGCACTGAGACAACGGGAGGCCTTCCTGCTCTCCTCCGAAGACGTTTCCCCACTTTCGGATGACACTCCCTCGAATTCCACGCGCTCTCATTCATAATATTTAACATATTTCCTCATTCTTCCAGTGCGCTTTTTCCACCTCCTCAATTCATTTCCAAATATATCGATGCTAAAATTAGTGACGGAATAAAAGATTTTGAGGACGACTGCTTACGGCTCGATGTTGTGAATTACTTCCGGTTAACTTTCTCCGACTACTCAGAGGCATTTGCATTCTATGCGAGATGAGTTATTTATTTTGTGATCACAATGTTCGAACAGTTATTATACTGAAAGTCTCTTCGCTTTGTTCGAGCCTTTGTGCCAGATAAATAAGAGTCGAATATCAATACGACTCATAAATACATATCCCGGATTTTCCATTTGAATCATCGCAGCACCAATACGAATTTAAGTACTTTACAACACTGTTAAAGTAACTGTTGAAGTGTTGTGAAGTTGAAATGCCGAAGTAAACTATACCAAAAAAAGTCCAAGAATTTAGATAAGCTTGGAGACTGTTGTGAATTCCCAGCTAGCACCAAAAAAATTCCAAGAATTTTCCGATAAATCGTCGTAGAACATAAGAAACGAAAATCTCCACCCCACAAGTCTCTATTCGAGTGAGTTTTCGGCGCGGCCTAGACCTTTTTGACAGAACGGGAAACAGGGCGTCTTACTATTTGACATCTATCAGAGGGCGAGGGACGAAGGAAATCCTTTTTAGAGACGGTGTTGCCACGACGATTCTAGGCGTCGGAGGACTCCATCGGGTGGGCTTTTATAGACGCATAAACAAAGGCCGAGCAAGCTTCACTAATTGCGGCTGATTTGGAAAGTGGAAGCATTCCACCGTGTTGTAAAATAGCAGAGATAATCAACGAGTAACGGGATTTCCAGGAGATAAAACTTCGTGTTGTGGAAAAATACGTGATAATAGAAGAAACTAGAGTGTAAACTGCAACTTGCAGTTTTAGGCAGATTGAGGTTTAGTAATGAGTAAAATAACCACCACGAGAGCAATATATGTGAAAACGACAATAAAAAGGAAAGAAAGGACGAATTCAAATAAAGGAATCACAGTCTTTAGTTAAAAACAATTCAGTGCGGAGCTTCACAATTAAGTAATAATTTTCCGACGAAGTATAAGAAACTTCAATGACATAGAAGGAATACATGTGAATTTTGAAAACATACTTCTAGCTTTACGGTGATCATTATACATAAAAATATTTATCGTAAACTGATTGTAAAATAATTGAGTTATATGAGATATAATGAAAATATTATTTAATTTATTAAAAAAATATTACTATTTTCTAGAATAACATACTATGTTTACGTTTGGGAAAGTATTGGAGAAGCTTTAAATGATAAGACATTGCTATACGTAATTATTTATATGTATATTATTATCAAAACTAAGATATATATAATTACTTATATTACATATATTGTATCATAATATGCGGGAAAAAACTCAAGCATAAGTATACGTGGATATGTGTAAGTCTAAATATAAAGTTACTCTGCACTTCTCATCCATAGAGGCCGTGAATACAAGGCCCTCTTAGAAACTGTACGCGTTGCCCAGGACCTGGGTCAATGAGATAAAACTACGCCTAGTTCTGGGCGAGCATCCATTTGCGGCAGCGCTCTCGAAATACCATCTCCACGCTTGGATACGGGTGGTCCTCCCCACTTTTGAGGTCCAGATGGATTCGAGAGTTCCAGGGATGGGATCCTAAGGGAAGGGGGCAACCGATCGGAAAAGGATGGAAGGAAGATAGGGAGATGTGGGGGAGGCCCACTTCAGGCTCCCCCAAAACACATCGACCGACTAAAATGTCCTAGAAAAGCCTAAAATCTCGATGCTTCTGCTCCCGCCCGAGCAGAATAGACCGGATGGGGTATACCGAATCGGGGGGCGGAGCCGGGGCATGTGCGAGAGAGGAGCTCGGCGAGTTGGCGGGGGAGGATCGAGGGGATGACGCGCGGGCGATGGATGACAGTCAGGTGGAGACGCACAGAATGAAAAAAGTGCCGAGGGAGATAAATTCACGCCTCCGTTTGGGATCTGCGCCTCAGCTGCTTTGGATATTTAATCGCCGATCAAATGAATGATTTTCCAACCCATCACGACTTCCGTTCCGAAGCCTTCAAAATTTCCCCAGGTTATTTCCAATCTACTAAAGTAGGAGAGGGATTATATTTATCATAAAAAATCGTTAAGATTTAACATAAATAATTCATCAAAAACGACCGCTATAATTCATGTGTCTTGTAAGTTTCGTAAGTTTTATTCTTATTAACATAATGTAATTAACATTAAGAAGGCATAAATTGTATACTTTTCCGTAATTAGTGGAACGACATTCAAAACGGAGAGTAAAAGAACTTCGTAAATTTCTACGCTAATATATTTTATTAGTAATGCAATTCGCCAAATTGCAACCTACATTCGTAACCTACCAAGCCAAGTGTGTGTAAATACCACGATATTGCATCTTTTGTTCGTAACTATAACCAAGCATCCATGTAAAGAAATTACATCCTCGGGTCTATCTCTATCATTTATACGCATTTTCTCGATTAATTCATAAAGAAACATTTCCAATCGGAGGCCAAAAGAATTAATGGTAGAGAAGTTTTTAGGCGATAATTTTCTTCGAAACTCAATCGAGAAAATATGACACGGATCCCGTAATAAATCAGCTGGTATCGTTTGTCACTCCCAATTAGTGCCTCGATGCCATTTTTATTCGCATCCATCATCGCGGGCGGAACAAACCGCCGGAGAGCAAAGGCGGACCGCAATTTAAGACCGCGCCCGGAGGATTCCAATTCCATAAATGTCATCTTCAACTTCTGCGAATCACCATCTATAAGAATTCTTCCGTTCTGAAACGGTTTCCATTTACTTCCCGTGCAGGCCCCGGACATAATGAAATCGAAACATTTCGGGAAACAATCCCCCGGATTCCGTCGTTATGCGACCGTATCAATCCGAGGCAAAGAGACGGGAAATCGCGAAGAATTCGCTCGATGGCAGAAATCCTGTTTCCTCCGATGCACGAGCGCAGCCTCGACTGTTTTCGGAGAGATGCGTTCTTTTATATTTGGCAACGCAGGAGGCAGAGATGGACGCGATAGCTGGAAGAAGCAGCTGGTTGCCTTGTTGACCCTAGGCCAACACCATCTGAAAATTTGGAAATGCCATTTTCCTTATCCCTTTTCCTACCTCAACTGGAATTTCCAATAGGGCTGGCTTTACGCTCTAATGTTTTCGACGATTAAGGAAGGGCAGGAACTGTCTTCTTTTTAAAAAAACCTGTTTGGCAGATTGCAGTATCTTGCGATTAGAATTAGCCATTCTGAGTTTCCTGCGATCGAGGGGCTATTAGAAGGGGACTTTCACTTCAGGAAGTGGCCAATTGGTATTGTATCGACAAAAGATATGGAGAATCGGAATATCTAATCGAAAAAAAAACTAAGGATAAATACATCGATAACCTTTCTAGAACCGATTCATTTCTACTTTACTCTGCAAAAGGCCTTGGGAATTAATTGCATCGCTTATTCACCGACTCTATCGAGAAATTCTTGCTCTAAATTAAAAACAAACAATAATCATCTGGCTAACGTATATCAGAAACATTAATTGAAAATTTAACATCGAAATGATGAATTGGCTTTAACAACGATAGGGTTTTCTATATTCGAAGAAACGTTTCGATGATAAATATTTTCTCTTAAATAAATTATACCACAAAAGATACCCAACAACGATAAATAAATGGAAATAATGTGGGCTACACGCTAGAGTTAAAAATTTAGATTTCGCGACAATGTTTTCACGAGAACCTAATGTGAGATTACTTGTCTTTCTCGGCCAAAAATGAATCTAAGAAAAACTGAGACAGAAGTAATCTCTGCAAGTTGTGCGAAGACATCGATAAAATTATGTTAAGACGAAAATTGACAAAATTCTTAAGATTCCAAAATTAAAATAATTATACAACGCTATTATTAAGAAAGAAATACATTCCCACTTGAATGGCTACCCTACTAATCCAAAAAAAACGTACCCCCTTAAAAACGTCCACTTTCACAAAGCAAAGCATAGAAATTGAGCGATTAGAGAATAAGATTCCATTCAGGATCATCGCATTTAGAGGTATAATAATGGCGCTCATTTTACGAAATCCTTTTACTTTTTAAAATATTAGAAACGATGACTGGAATCAAAAGTGGTCTGTTATAAATTTTAGCACGAATAAAATCGTTGCAGACAAAATAAGGTAATTTCTAAAAGTAATACCAATATAATAAAGTAACAAACGAGTTAACAAATTATTTCACTATCCTGTTCTATTTTACTATAACATAATATCATAACAATACCATTGGATCTAAGCAAGGGAGAGTCCAATAAAAATGTAGTTTAAGAATGATAAAACAGTACTTCCATTATTCGAAACGTTTCACTGAATGAGTTTTTCCTCTCAACTCAATATTTTCCAACGCCGTCATTTGAGTACCGTGTATAACATACTTTGAATGAATAAAGTTGAAAACGTTCGACAACGGCAATGAAATATAAATTGCTCTAAGTAGAAGAGTATTTTTCGATTAGTGTAGACTGTTTTGTAATAATTTTTATTGAGGTCTACTGTAATTTAAAGTTCGACGATTATGAAAACTATCAGAAAAGTAGGGTAGCTAAGGTTAAAAATTTTATGACGCTTTACAAAAAAACAGAAATCGATGATCGAGCGATGCAACATATTAGAAATTGGAAACATTTCCACAGAATAGACAATAATTAAGAAATTATTAAGCAATGAACGCTTCACGCGAGACGAGAAAACGCAAACAATTATTTTTATTTCCGAGCTAATTTTCACTTTGGGTTACATTAATTCATTTTGAACACTTCAGAAAACTTAAAAAGATAAATAAATAATATTAAAAAATTGTTCCCGAAAAATTAGTAATATTGTTTGTTTTTATGACCTACAAGATTTACATTCACATTTACTGCTATCTATATTACACTGCTAGGGCACAGTCGATTTGAAACTTTCAGGGAAACTCGATGCGTTCTGTATACCAGAGTCCGAGTTACCGCCATTGTACATACAACGGCTAATTCCAATAATATCCTTGTTCATGGCAAAGTCCAGGCTAATGGCAACGACATAAATTTATTATTTATTCAGTTCTTCTCAGTTTATTCAATTTTGGACTGATCAGAATTCTTCGAATCAATAAATTGCTACCAAACGGGATAGTAAGCTTGTTCGGATCAATAACTCAAGTCAGGAGTTAGAGTTCGAGTAAATGGTTATGAAAAAGAATGTTTCACTTACAAATGAACAAAAACTACTAAAAGAAGCGCAGCGCAAAAGAAATCTGATAACAACATTAAACTTAATCACCTTCCGTTAATGAGTTTGCGACGGAGAAAAATCTTGATTTAATGACGGAAAGGCATTTCCTCTCACTCGTACTTCTGGGTAAACTTCGGGTTTCCGATATACGTGAAACTTTTGTTTATCACACGATTCAGGGGAGCGAGTCCGATTTCTTTGATTCCACATCACAGAACTCCGTGTATGGGGAAGATGGAGGAGCAATAGCGGTACTGGTAGGGGGATCTTCAAAACACCTGGCACTCGCAATGATGAAGGCCGCTTTTATTGATAGGATGGGAATTCTTCCGTGCGTTCCCCGCCATCTTCTCATGGGAGGTCTGCACTGCCTTGAAAGACCACCGCCGCCGTAGCCGAGCACCTCGCGTTTGCCGTATCATAGCACGGGGGTGAAGTGCGGGGGATGGGAAAGCAGTCGACATGTCCAACCGCATACTCTATGTCCAAAACCTATTTCACTCGGCGAAGCGAAACCCGACTGACAGCATTATTCCTTGGATGAGGGAAGGGGTAGCGAAGCGGTGACGGCTTCGAAACTAATAAAAGCGGTGAAAGCTGTGCAATATCACGCTTCTATTCCATCGATACTTTGGATTAAAATTAAGAAAGATCTACTCATGGGAAATTAAAAAGGTGATCGGAAAATTATATGAATCTACTTTTTAGTAGCCATAAAAAGATTGCTCATGTGCAAAGTTTCACTAATAAAGCAGATATAAATTTCAATCATAATCTTTGCTAAATACAGCCATAAACGCTTACACCATAACTGCCACATAGGCGAGTTCAAATTGGAAGTATAGAATTCATATCGAAGTTGAACAAATACGTTCAAGGCGGTTGATTCCAATTAAGCCAACCCTTTCTACAGATCACATTACATCTGATTAATAAATAATTCTCGGGAAAATATCCACGAGACATTCCTTCTGCAAAAGCAAACCGGATATAATATTGACTTTTCGTCATTAAAATTCCATTCGTTTCACGAAAATCAAGTTTTACCGTTAAAATTCCATAATTTAAAAAATGTCAACGCAAATGAATCTTTACACAATTAAAGGAAAGCATTGGTATATCTCCTGATTAGAGTTACGGGAAGAAAAATTCTGCAGAGATCGATTCACCAGAAAGTTCCTTCACGACCTTTCTGGAGAAGAACCACCCTTCGGATGACATCCATCATTAAAAGAGTCTCAATTACCTCCGGACAAAATGAAAACATCGAGACGGCGCGAGCAGTAAATGACGGGAAGATATCCAGGACGAAAAGAAAACGCTTAATAAAGTAACTACTATTAACAACCATGATGATACGAAACGATCGCCAATAATCTTAATTTACCAAATTCCGGGAGAGTTAAAAATACTTCGAGGGCAAAATAAAGGAAAGCAGAATGTCGATGAAAAAAGAAGAAAGCTTCCTCCGCTAGGAAGGGTAGTTCCAGAGAATTGCGCCACCAACGTGAAGACGCTGTAAGGGCGAGGGGAAAGAAGGGTATCTTCAATGAACACGGGGAAAGGGGGTATAATGATAGGAGAGACGGTTGGAGGAGGGACACCAGATTCCTTCGGATTCTTAGAAACACTGCAAAAACTCATTGCACAAGCGGCCGTTCTAAACATGGCGAGGTCCTCATTCCGTTTGCTTGTAAGTTCGTTGGAGGGCGGTTTTGGGGGAATGCAGAGGAGGAGGATGCTTCCTCGGACTACTTAGGGGTGCCAGGAAGACGGAAAAAAAGGTCGGGCCACGTGCCTTTTCTACCGAGATAAGATCTTTTATTTTCTTGGTCCTATGCTCCAAAAACACCTTTCACACGTTCTAATGTCTCCATTAAATTATACATGGCAGACTACTTGTTTATGTCTCATAGTCTTAGATAAACTAATTTATAATGATAAAGTTAGCATCATATATAACTAAAATCGATTGAATGAAAGACTGTGAGAATGAATTCTATAAAAATCATCATCGAACCTTGGAGAACGATGTAGATGAAGATGTTTAATGTATTTATTTCATGTATGATCAATGTGTTACTTGCTACATTCGTAAATAATAGCTCTAATATTACTAATATATAAAGTGATTAACCATTCACTGTTATTTGTGTAACTCTCCTGTATATTATTTTTATAGAAAGCAATCAAATAAATCTAAGATCTATACGCTCTAATTATTAGACTCTTAATACTTATTTCTACTAATTAGGGGAGCAATTCTTTGTATGATGATTACCATGAAGACTCCAATTCAATATATAAACTATCTTTTCATATACACATATCCGGGACGAAATGAATTATTAGTAACACTACTAGTAAACCTCATTTCCTTTAACGTTGAAGATAAACAATCTCAATAGATAAAACCACGAAGGATACTCAAACGACACACATAATTAGGCTTGATAAATTAAGAGAGATATACTTGGTCGACCTTTTCCACTCGACGATTTTCGTAAAAATTTCGCGTGAATAAAACCGAAAGAATACGATTCATAATAAATGAAAGGGAATAATGACAGTCAACAGATCTGAAAGACGTTGGCATAAAAGGGGGACCTTCGACGTAATTAATTTAAAAGTTGCTAAAAACATTCACGGAAAAGAAGAAAGAGATGGGCAGAATTTAATGTTCAGCTTAGATCCGTTTACGGCCGTCAGAAGTATACGAGAACTTATATTTCTTTCTCCGAACATAAAACTGGGGGCAAAGGCTGCTGGACCCGGCCATTTCTCAAAAAGCGAAAAGATGACAGGCGGTGAGATTTTACACTGGATATAAGCAAACGAATAAAACCCACGGCGGGGTACCTCTCACTTTAACTTCGAGCTGCCAACTTAACAAAGATCCAGAAACTCCCACCTTGCGATGAATCAAATAAGTCTACTTTTATTAATCGCTGGGAAGAAGCTCGAGAGAAGAAAAACGTGCGATGAAATATCAAAGGGGTAGAGAGAAAAATGCCATGCTGCGACTGTGAGAAAACGAAACATTTCGCAATAATTAAATGCGGTGCTTGCATCAAAATGTCGATAATTTTCCAATGGGAAACATAAAATCGCGCTGCCTGTCAGCTGCTTAACATCCGAAAAAAATGAAAGGTGAATATAAATATAACTCTTATATCTTTACTTGACTGTGTAAGGGATTTCATAACGGAACAAGCCGTTAATGCAAAATCTTCATTGGCAAAAGCAGCAAAGAACATGTTTTTAAGTTGGAAAGTAATAAAATGGGTGAGGATGATGAGTAATAGTCTCATCTTTAGTAAACCTTCTCACTTGTAACTATGGATGCATATAAAAGTATAAATAAATATTTATCCTTAAGGAGTGATGCCCCCATCGTAAAGATATAGTAAAATATCAAAATGTTCAAGACAAACATTTGAAAACAGTATCCTATGACCGAGAATGAAATTATTCTCCTTCGAGCAATATCATCTTGTCTTGTCACTGTCAGATTAAAAATGAGTAATATACTAGTCTGGTATCGTTCTTTAAAAGCAATACCAAACTGACAAGATAATTCATTGAAGGAGAGCTCAATAGCCGGGAATGAGAATAACGTGATGGAACAGACTGAGAATGCCAAACATATATCCACGATTACAGTTACTCATTTCTTTCGATTCCTTTCCATCTCAATCTGATTTTCATTCCTCTTCAACCAATTCGTTCCTTTCATATCCGGCCAACCTCATTTCATTTCCCATCCTTTTGATCCTTTTCTTTTCAATTCAATAACCGCGATAGCCCATCACCGCTCTTGTGCGGGTTTGCCAAATGCGTTCTTGAGTCTACTCAAAATCAAGGTCTGATAGGAGTCATGCAGGTGAACATCCATCCACAAAGAAATCATATAATATGAAATAAATGGGAGACTAATAAACTAGAAGAAATTTCCTCTCTTCGGGAAGAAATTCATGCTTTAAGTGGGAGTGATCTTCTAAAGAAAAAAAATCCATCGATTTATAAACCGAGGGAAATAAGGAGCCAGCTGTTGTAAGTTCGAGCTTTTAAACTATTAAGGTGTATAAATTCAATTTTCCTTTTCTTGCAAAATCCTCAAACAACGAAACGCTCAAATGACGAAATCGTGAGGCTCCCATTACCAGAAAGTCAACATAAACTTCGCTCGCGTGAATTATATCACATCACTTTCCTCTTCAGTAGAGGAAGTTTTCTTTCGAAATTTTCGGAAATCCTACAGCATATTAAAAATATTATGAATCCTAATCTCTTCCTTTATTCAACATCATCTACTATCGGCCAATCATTCAAGCCAAAAACTGTGATATTCCTCCGTGGCAGAAAAACTCGATTGAAGCATTTAGTGATGACTAGCGTTGTAAGTTCTAAGGAGTATTCAACCAAATTCTTATAGTATTGTTTGCGGGATACGCTGAATAAAATAAGTAGGTAATTCTTCTTTTCTTGAGCCCAAATCATCGCAAGCTTTCTTCTTCAATAAACGACTAAACTTTTTCTTACAATCTCATTTTACGAGGAAGATTTTTATGCTATTCTTTCTTCTTTTTATCAAGAAGATATTTACTATATCACTGATACCGCACCTGCAGTGTGTAAAAAATACATACAATAAAAAGGCAAAATCCTGAGTTTATGCGGCCAAGCCTTAAAATTTAAAGACTATCCGCCCATTGTTAACATCATTTTCACGGTAGCTACCTCGATGACCCCTATTGGAAGCTTCCTAAAGCTTTCAACAACCGAGATTCTCCCTCGAAAGCTACTCACTTTAATAACAGCAACCTCCAACACCCACCCCTACCTCGCCGAGTCCTCTGCCATACAAAACCCTCTGCAACCCATCCGATAAAAAAAGTAAACAATCCGTCCATAAGACTTCATGAATATGCTGATTCGCGCCACCCGTTGGAATCTCCCAATCCCTTCTCCTTCGCCCGTTCAAATCTCTATCCTCCTTCCACTCCAAACCATTAAAGTCCTTATTCCTTTGTTTGTTTCTAAACCCTTCTCTCCTCGCGTCTTATCTCACCTTCCACGTAAACCCCTTCTCCTGTACCCCAATCGCTCCGAGGAGGAAGACCTGATTATGAAAAGGGGAGGAGGTAGGAAAGCTTCTCTCTTCCCTGTAGGGACCTTCCAGACGACCGTGTACCTCGAGAGCAAGCCCGCCGACCGGGGCGGGGCAACAGAAGCTGGGTCCACGATGCCTCCGGAATCGCCCGACCAAATCTCGGACCCGCCCCGTTTTGACCCCCGCTGGCATACCGGAGGGACTCGAGACGGTTCAACACCTTACAAATCGGTTTATTCTTAATGGAAGAGAGAGAGAAAGAAAGAGGGTGGTTTGGTTATGCTCTCCGGAGATGTGTCCTTAGATCCTCGATGCACACCCACACCTCTTTCTTCTTTTATAATCCTTCCTCCTTCAGCCACTCTATTGACTTTTATCGATGATGCTCCACGAACTCGGGGGCAGACGGGGGCTCCTTGTGGTGGAATAGGGCGGGAAGATCCCTAGAAATTACACTGGGAGGGATTTTCTCATGACGGCGGCATTGGATGCTCAATGCTTTGCGGTATTGGATGCTACACAATACGACTGAAGTAATGCGTATTCACGCGCAATGAAATGACACTAATGCGATTTTTATTGCATAAGAAGCTAGTTATCGGTTCAATTAATTTAACTCCTTCAGTTTCTAACCCCTCTCCCTAACCAGTCTCCAGTACGGATTAAAAATTCCAGCACAAAATCTCTCCGGAGCCACACAAGGACCGCCTCACCAGGCCATGTATCTATAATCACTTCCAGCCATCTTCGTATCACCCTTTCGATTTACCAAAGCCGGTATTAAGAGCGGGCTAAGCCCTCACAAAAACAAACGCCACCACATTCGAAATTCCTTTTCGACTAGTTTCTTTTCGGGTACGAGATCCTCGGCGTGGGCAGAAGACAATTTTTCTCGCGGAGCGCGAGGCGAAGAAGAAAGAGGGCTTGATTGATTTTCGTGTACATTGGCAGGACGAGAGATTTATGAAGCCACCTCCACGCTGGGAGCGCGGGAAGGATACTGTGAAAGAAAGTGGAAGAAAAAGCACATTTTTAATGGACGCGATCGAACAACAGCACATGTATAATCTCTTTGAAAAATTGTCGAATTTATCCTTCGCTCCCCGACTCCATTTCGTCTCAAACTCAATTATGGATGGATAAGGATATCGGCTAATTTAGGGTGCGGAGCTCATTTGCAAGTCAATTTCCGGCCAAACTAAGTCCAGAATAATGTTCCTCAGCCACGGAATATAAAAGAGATACTGGATGTTATGTAAAAATTCTTCTCGTGATTCTTCCTATTGAGCTTTATATTCATACGACGAGGTGATGCTAAATTTGATGGTTTCTCATCGGCCAAAAGCGAAGAGCATCAATCAATGGAACACATGGAGCCATTGGAAAGGTTTCCCTTCCAAATAATACGAGGTGCTTGAAAAGTCTCCTCCCTTCAATGATTAATCTAAATATAAATAAAATCTTGTGAATACTCTGAGAAAACATTTTGGACAACGATGGAAAAATGTTAGAGTGATAGCCAGAAGAGTATCTCATTAAACTTAGCCCAAATATTCTCCGCCTTCTTATCCCTTAATTTTCGATGTGTATAATATAGCATTACTATTTATGTTAGTAAACACCAATTACAAAGAAAACAACTTGGAGGTTTTATGTATCAGATTGTGAGAAGGAAGAGATTTTTTTCTCATGATTTAGATTCATTTACTAACGTAAAAATGCTAGGATTCTTCCGCCTAGGTATCCAACATCAAAGGCGATTACTACCAATGTTTAGAATAAATATCGTATCACTTTTTATCCCTATACATGAATGCATACATGTCTGAGCGAAAAATATGCACATTTCTAACATGCTCCGAGCACATTTGTAAAGAGCGCTAACTCATGCAGCAATGTCCCTACGTCTGTAGTCACAAAGAACTTCCGATACTTCAATAAACGATGCCGGAGCGGAAGCTCTGAATTATTATTCACATACTATCACGGCAAATCGATTTTCCATTACGGATTTTTTTTTATAAATTCTCCTTCTTAGCATAAATTTGGTCTGACATTTATTTATTTATTCTCTAAAAATTTTCGAAGCGTCTTCATTCAAGGAAATAATGTTACAATTCGAGGTCGACTTCAGACGTCCGTTCAGTGTAAATTCTTCCCTATTCCCAGGTTGAGAAATATAATCGGTACATTTATCTTATCTCAAGAGAAGCAACATCGCCATGGTCAAGACCCACCTACTTTACATCAAGACCGTTCTTTCTCCATCCTTTGAAAGAGACAACCGGAAAGAAATGTTTCTTACATCCATATTTTCTCGAAGGATCGCAACTGAAGAGGCGATCGAAGAGAAGTCACTCCCAGGGAAACGTAGATTGAAAATATTATCATTCGGAGGGAAAAATAAGAAACGCAGGCAGAATGATTGAAAAAGGAGAAAACGGAGAAATGCGAAAAATATACAGGCGATTCTCTCACCTGCCGTTTTCTTAACACGTAGCACAGATACATTACTTTTCATGCGGTTGTATTCATCCGGCGTTAAACACGAAATTTGCATTTGAAAGGAAGTATATTGAGGGCGGTATAATGTGTCCGAGATGTGCGAGTCCGCATTATACTGGAAACAAAAAGCGATGGAATAGGACAAAGAAAGAGTGAGGCGACAGGGAGGAGAGTGGGCCCGATAACACACTTGGACATGGGAAATGAACGTAAAGGATAAGCGAATCGAAACAAGGTAATCAACATCGAGAAAAGAATATATATTGAAGCCACCAAGCAACGAGTGAGAGAAATGGAATGATAGTAGGAAAGAGTCAAATAATGACTGAGAAAACCAATCTTCCACAAGATTGTTTTTAATAATCGACACGGTTGTAGCCATCATCAGATACCCTGAGAAATACAGAGTAAATTAAAAAAAAGTAAAGGCCAGATGATGACCTCGAAACCAATCCCATTTGTATTTTGCCATTAGTGGACTTTCAAATTTGGCATGATAATCTTTAATAAAACAGAGTTTTAGCAAACTCTAGCACCAAGTTTTGAGGGTGAGGTAAGGAATAGTGTGGGGTTTGGTAAAGTCGATTTCATAAGTTAAAAATCTGATGTGGCCAGCACATGACTTTCTCCATATATATAAGATGTAAATATTTATCTACCGCAATAATTTCGAACTCTATATTCCATCTAAACTTGGAATTTGAGTTATTAATATTATATATTATCTTTGATGCCAAAAACATGATAAATAATTTTAACGGGACATGATCGATGAAAAACGATGAAATTGGCCTTTCGCCCAGAGCCCAGAGCGCCCACAAAGTACATAATCAGCAACTTCCGGTTTATCAGTATTTCATGAATAACTCCTACACAATCAGTGATACAAAAATATGTTTCAACCAAAAGTTATAGCACATTACATTTTCTAAAACTTTTACAAATAATAGTATATGCCTAAATACCATATTTATGGAGATATTTTGAAAACCGGAAATGAGCTTTGAAGAATTAAGCTCAACTTCCGGTTAACCGATTCACTCCAAAAACTAATCAACTCTAACGACACAAACCAAAATACTATATATGAAATTTGGTGTTG
Source organism: Sympetrum striolatum (assembly GCA_947579665.1). Lineage (NCBI taxonomy): Eukaryota > Metazoa > Arthropoda > Insecta > Odonata > Libellulidae > Sympetrum > Sympetrum striolatum. The sequence continues at coordinate 84,573,181 of OX388342.1, forward strand.
ATCCGACAAATAGTTTTCATGTTAGAGCGCCCAAAAAGTACATAATCATCTTCTTCCGGTTTATCAGTATTTCACGAATAACTCCTAATTAACCGGTTATACAAAAATATGTTAAATGCAAAAGTTATAGTAAATTATATTATCTAAAACTTTTATAAGGAATACAATATACCAATATATCATATTTATGGATATATTTTGAAAACCAGAAATGACCTTTACACAACGTACATAATCAGCAACTTCCGGTTTATCAGTATTTCATGGATAACTCCTAAACAATCAGTGATACAAAAATATGTTTCAACCAAAAGTTATAGCACATTACATTTTCTAAAACTTTTACAAATAATAGTATATGCCTAAATACCATATTTATGGAGATATTTTGAAAACCGGAAATGAGCTTTGAAGAATGAAGCTCGACTTCCGGTCAGCCGATTTACTCCAAAAACTAATCAACTCTAACGACTGTAATAAAAGTACTATGTATGAAATTTGGTGTTGATCCAACAAATAGTTTTCATGTTAGAGCGCCCACAAAGTACATAATCATCTTCTTCCGGTTTATCAGTATTTCACGAATAACTCCTAATGAACCGGTGATACAAAAATATGTTAAATACAAAAGTTATAGTAAATTATACTATCTAAAACTTTTATATGTAATACAATAGACGTATATATCATATTTATGGAGATATTTTGAAAACCGGAAATGAGCTTTAATGAATAAAGCTCGACTTCCGGTAAACGGATTTACTCCAAAAACTAATCAACTCTGACAGCACACACAACAGTACTATATATGAAGTTTGGTATTGATACGCCTTTTAGTTTTCGAGTTAGAACGCCCATTATCACACACACACATACACACACACACACTCACACACACACACACACACACACACACACACACACACACACACACATACACACAGACATCATTCAGAAAATGGTCAAAACGTGTTCTAGGGACCCCAAAACGTGTATTTCCGTTGAAATCTCGAAGTCGAATTTTTTCATGAAAACAATACTTTCTCTATACTTCGTATATGGAGAAAGTAAAAAGAGGTATTAGGTATATTAAATACGATAAATATGAAAGGCAGAATTAGTATATCCATGAAAATTGAATGTTTCATGCATAGTTCAAGAATTTGAAAATGAAACTACAGATCCTTACACCACACATTGACAATCAAATATACCGCACATCGGTAATCCAATACTCCCGTTTATTCTTAATTTAGCTGTAAATCAAAATCCACGTGGAGACGAAAACAGGGATGAGAAAACTAAAAGCACGAAAGATGAGAAGGAAAAGCTAAGAAGAGAACGAATGGTGAAGAGTAAACAGTGCGATATCCTTCCACCACTTTGCAAATCGAACCGATCGGAAAGAGAAAAGGAAGAAAAAGTAAGGTAGCCATTGAAGGCTGTTGTTTGAGGGGACATAAATTAAGACGTGAGCGAGGACACATAGGACGAGGGCAGAAAGAGCTAGGGCGGAGAAGGGATTTCAGTGTTTGGCGGGGAAGAGATCATAATACTTGGGTTTTGCTAGGGAGGAAGGAGTGTGGAGATAGTTTTTTGAATGAGGCAACCCGAGGAGAATGAGAAGAAGGGGCTGTGAGGAGGAGAAAGGAAAAAAGAGTTTGCTCTCAACCTTGTCTTTCTTGGGTTCACGCCTCGGCCATTCCAAATCGTCCTTTTGCATCTATCCTTCTCCACCCTTTCTTTTTTTCCCCACGCCCTGCTATAAGTCTCCAGTATTGAAGTGGTCATATTCTGCCCACCCTTTCCTTTAAAAAAAGATGCCCGTTTTCATCCTCATTCATAGGAAGAGCCCATTCTTCCATTCCTATCAAAATCGCCTCAATGGAAGCCTCGAGCGGATGTCTCAATCAGATTATTAATCATTTTGTCGACTGAATGCGCTTCTTGTATGCATTATTCCTTTTCGAGATGATGGCCTTTGAGGGCATCGTTTTAATATCGTTCTCCCCGCTTGTTGATTTCCACTAAGCAAATGATGGATGACCTCAAATTCACGCCACGAGGCGTGCTAAGAGCCGGAGATGTTTATGATCCTCTAATAGAACAAACCGTAAAGTCTGCTTGTAATAAGAAATCTTCAAACAAGACGGAAGCAAACGGCACGCATGTGCTTTGAATTTCAATTCTGAAATATAACACCTCGAGGTTTATAAGGCGTGGAATGAAACGGTCGAGATCAACGATCGCAGTGCCAGCGCTCCAGAGAATATAAAGGTCACGATAAAGAAAGTAAACCGACGAATAACAACTCTTGATTTATAATACCCCACTTTAAACTAGGTTACAATAAAACAGTACGCAATCATATAGTCACTGAAATAAACGAGTTTACTACATTGATAAGGAACCTCTTATTATACAGTTGAGCTTAAAGCCTTCTTCGGGTTAATACCTCAGATAATACACGCCGTAAAAATAATCGCACGCAGTACTATAATTGAATTCACTTCCAGAAATGAATGCATGTAAGTGATATAAAAATATCTCCCAGATACACCACTGCGCGAGTGAATATTTATCCAAAGCGAGCGAGCGTTTTCCATATAATTTATACCGGATTATGACTTCCCTCGAGATTCCGATCTGAGTATAATTATTCTCAGATGGATTCGGGACTATCGTAAGAGTGAGGAGAATGTATTTGACTCTTTCGTACGTTCGATTAAAATGTTAATGGATTTTTGTGAAAAATCGATCACTCTGCCTCTGCCGCATTGATTCGATTTAAATAACGAGCGCAGAAACGAGATTCCTGCCTTCCACGCCTACGGGGCCCTTCCACGGTTCGTGCCTCCCACTCGCGAGGCTCAAGCGATGGAGCATGAACACTTTCTTCCTGAGAATCATTATTGAAAGCAATTGGGTAGCACAAACAAACTGTGGCTAATTGACTTCACTTGAGCATTACCATGAATTATTCGAAGAAATATTGAAACATTTTCTTGCAATAAAAATTTGCGATCGGATTTTTCCTAGGAAAAAAATCAAAGTATATAGGAGAATTGCGTAAAATTTTCTGTAGAGAAATAAAATACGCTTTGTTTTAATATACAAAAATACATCGAAATGGCTGCTCAGTGAGATAAAATGGAAAAGTAACTCGTCTGTGATGACATACAAGATGTTAAGTAGAACGTCTGAGAGAAAAATTGTGGAACTAATGGAATTTGCCATCAATATCAAGCATCCAGCACTTATTTTAAAATAAAATACTTGGACAAATGCATTCAAACTTCGGTCTAAAAAAGAAATGAAAAGAAACGAAAGTTTGAAGCCGGTCAAGGAATATACAGGAGTTCTGAAGTCGGTTGTAAAACAGCAGGGAGATAATAAGCTGAAAGGGAAAACGCAGTAATAACGGCTACTTTAATCTGAAGGACAGTTGTCATTTTTATTACAACGGAGCTAAGCAAGGAGGGACAGCCATTTGGTTGGCGATTACACGTAATGTTAGGAGTCGGTAAGAACTTCATAATAAATTGAGAAAAAAAAACTTCAAAGTTCCCTTATCTTACAGAAAAAGTTAACTTAGTTACATTGGAATTCCATTACAGAAGGTCATTAATAAATAAAGCTGTAAATAGATAAGACTCAACTGCAAAGAAAAAATCTACTGTTGGTGAAGAAGGCCGATTTGTGCAACCTCCAGTAAATGAATCTCTTAAAATGGCACAAAAAACTATAATTGGCACCTTCTATTTTGAAATAAGAAAAACTAATAAGAGGAAGTAATTTGAAAGCTTCAATCATTAAAACATTACATGCTTTTACCAAAAATTGTACTTTAAGGCAGGAGAAACTTTTAAAAATGTTCATAGAAAACACTTTGTTTTGAAGATATGAATGAGTCAGATAAATGTTATGATTGAGCGATGAAATCACGTTTGAGGATGAGGAAGAGATAATTTGAGGCGCTAGCTGATAAGAAAACCTTCTGAAGACAGCTAACCACATAGCTATGAGCGCAACTAGTAATCAAAGGACCGTCATTGAATGATATCACAACTTCGGGACGATTGAGCAAACCTCCCCACTTAGGCGGTCCTTTATAAGTTAGGAGTCTTTAGATTCCTAATACTTATCAAACGTATCGAAAGTGTCCTCCCAGATTATAAACAAGTTTTCATTTTCGCCCCTAATGAGGCTGTTATAGCTCTTCTCAGTTTCGCAACACGATTGTCTTTGATCCCGAAAATAAATCTACGAATCCAATTTACGAAATAGACATCATTTCGAGGAATAAAGCATAGAGAGCGTAAAAAATTAAATGAGGAATGACGAGGGAATAGGAGGGAGAAAAGGTGTAAAGGTGGAGGCAATAAAACTAACAGTCAGAAGAAGAGGCTCTTCCCCGTTTTTTACTCGCTGATCCCTCGCTCGCACCCTGGTGGACCCTTCTTCACAATTAAAGAGTGGTGCTTTAGTACAAGGCGATATAAAAGGGGATTTATTACTCAATGAGTTTGTTCCCTAACCGAGGCTTTTTCCTGCCGTTTCCCGGTACAGCTCGCTCCTGTATGCGGTAGAGAGGAATTCCCTTCCATTTCGAGCCCGTCTACAAGGTTATAAAGCCTTCTCAGAATCCATCCCACGAAAGCCAAACAAAAAAAGAGCTCACCGCAAGGAAGAATTTATTTTATTTCTTGGAATCTCAATGGGCTCCATTCTCATCTTATCGCTAAATTGTTGGACTCATTACTACTATATTCAAGGAAATGAAAGAACAGGATTCTTTTTTTACGGCTGGTGTGAGAGTGATGTAGTTTGGGGAGAATCGATACCGAAATTAGTTCTAAAAGAAATAAATTATCACCAGCGACAAATCGCTCCATTGAATCGAACAATGAGAGAAGAATTAGTTAAGATTGCAGACTTTACTTTCCACTTTAGCTTATGGGATCACTTTAAATATATTGCAAGAAGCAAGTCGAATTATCGCGCGCATTAGAGCTCAAGCCGAGTTTGAGCATCAAAACCTCGTTTCTCTGGTAATACTTAGCACTTTCATTTCTTTGATCGAATAAGACATACAATATTTTTAAGAAGATATGACAGCAGCAAAGCCCTTTACGCAATTCATGCGTACAGATTGAAAACTTTCCGCAGAAATTTTATAAAAATATATCAGCGAAATATTAGCATGAAATGGACTGAATTTTCTTCAGAAAAAATAAATAAGGAAGCCAAGTAGGATGCAGAAGACAGTTAAAGCTCTCTGTTCGACTTTATCAAAGCCTCACCGTACAAAAGATTAGTATCGTGCACATTCAAGAGACTATGGTTTCCTATGCCTGTTTTCTTTGAACTTAAATCGTTATGTCATTATGTAATCAATACTTCTAGGAGCCATTAAGATGTAGACTAATCTCGGACGATGTTATAACGAACTGGACAAAACAAGTTAAATAAATTATTTCAGAAGATTTCCACCATTGTTAAAGGAATAATGGACTTCCAGGAATCCAAAAATTAAGCTCTTTAAAATTTACTTTACAACTGCCCACTTGAATTAATTCGCTCATATTATTCACAGTTGCCGAAGATAGTATTTATTTGGATGAACTCGTGATTATAACAATGTATTTGTTGGGAGGAAAAAATCAGAGAATTTTTTTCCCCGATTTTGGCTCCCGGAAACGATAGTATCTTGAGTTCCTTGTTCCGTTTTGAATATGATTCAATCACGAGTCTTCCTCTTATAGAGACAGAGGAAGACAGTGGCCCGATAACAACAGCTTCTTGAAAGACATCCTGAGGAAGGATGGATGGCGCGCTGGAGTAAGGGAAAGCAATAAACAAAAACTGTTGACGCCGAGAGTGGGACAGGAAACGCAATTCCTCCTAGAACAACCATCACAGCAGAAAAGGCGAGGGGGTGGGTTTAGGGGCAGCCTTCATTCCCTCTGCCCAACCGCTCCCCGATTCACAACTGCACCCATATACCATCTCTCCCTCATTCCTCAAAAGCCTCCCACGCACCCCATTCTGTTTCTAATAAACCTCTCTCTTATTCCGTGAGAAAGACACATGGGTGGATTGCCAGGGATACGAAAGGGTCCCGAGTCTTTTGCGTCCCTGCAGGAGGTCCCTTAACCTCGCCGCCATCTGGAGTTTTATGCCCTTCTTTCGGAAGGGCCCCATTTCTAGGTTGGTAGAGGGATGACCGCTTGGCATTAGAAGGGAAGGCGAAATAGGGGTTGATGAGAAGGATGCATCTTTGGGCGAAAAGGTTAGAGGGATCAAGAAAGCTAATGAGAATGGAGATTAAAGCATCGTGAACCTTTGGAAAGGTCCACCATGGCAAATATTCATCGCGATCTTTCTTTGGCGATGAATTAAAACGTCATCGAGTGAAGTGCTTTTCATAAGTCATCGATTCTAACTTCGATCCCTGAAATATTCCTCATTAAATTGATTATTAACCCATTAAGTGAGGAATGCATCTATGGGCCTGCTTCTAGGATGTTGCAGGAACTAGAAAATAGTGAATTTCAAAATGAATTGACTATTGAAGAAAATGTTCATTATATTCCAGGTATTCAGAGTTTATGGTAATTATGAAACGCTTAGGATTTAAAACAAATTGAAAATGTTCTCCCTAACAATATGATAAGTCAAGAAAAATATAGTCAACAGCAAAGGGTTAATAAAGCAAAGTGGCCTAGAGAAGTAATCTTGTTTATACTTCGTTTCTCATGATGAAAAAGAAAAAAAATCCATAATTCGCTCGTCTGAAGATGTCAGTAAGTACTCTATCGTCTATAATCTAGATCTGCTTTGACCAATATGACAAAGATGCACAGAATTCCTCGATTTACATATATTTCCTTCGATTTGGAAATGCTTCTTAAGTGTTACTTATCAGCAAAATTCTCCAAAACGAAATAATTCAAAGCTCGTTATAATGTTGTGAACTCGGTTCTGAATTTGGTAAATCTGCACCAGAAACATTTTTAACTCGTAATAAAAGAATTAGGATATAATGGAGGGAACTGATCCATACGTATCAACTTTTTAGCCGGCAAAAACCGTCGGTTAACATGTCAGACTTTAGTTTTGTTACTCATTCCTTACTTAAGTAGATAATAGGCCTTCCACCCACCGCAACACTATCCTTTCTCCGAGCTCTTGGTAGAACCAGTAGGTGCGCCGTACTCCATACACAAACGAAAACTTTAGAAAGAAAATTGCAAATACCGTGGTCTCCTTCAACGCCAAGGGAGGAACATTTCTCTCCGACTTCCATATTAGTCGAGGAGACGCGCTTTTATTAACTCGAAAAAGACACGTGTGACGCGTGCACGAGGACATATATCGAAGTTCAAGGGCGCATTTTCGAAGTGGTGAAAATTGGGGGAAAGTTCGACGTTCTGAAAGGACCACTTCACACTCACTCCCACTCACGATCTTCTTTTTGTGCTCTTGGTCGCTCCAGACGCGCTCGCCAACGAAAGAGTGACCGTCGGACATGTCCATTCACAAATTCGCCTCGAAGAACGAACGTCATAGTCGATAAGCGATTTCGGATATTGGAATCAGAGGTAGAAACTTAAGCCATCGAAGGAGGTGAAAGGTGTTGGATGAAGAGAACATTTATTTGGGACTAATGCAGCTCCGAATCTGCACGTTTAGAAGACGAGTCCTTCCAGCTGCGATGGAGGAGTCGCTGCCAGATTTTCATCGGATTTCGTAAAATCCGACGGGTCCGTGCGCTTTCCAAAATTCGCGAAACTTTTAATATGATTTTTTTGCGATTATTTGCATTTTTCATGAATGCCCATCAACGTGGCGCGTAGGGATACCTCCACATCTCCTCGACACTGGCATTTCGAAATTACGGATGAATGAGGCGCGTCATTGGAGCATTCATACGAGCCTTTTATTTTCTCGTCCAAGGATTCCTGGAATTAGCGTGCGGGCTCCAGTTTCGCGTAAGGTTTTCCTAACTAATTGATGTGATTTTCACGTATCGGAAAGCCTTTTGACTAACTCCTTGCGCGGGCTCTTTTCGAAGCCGTCATGTGGCTTCACTCGCATACCATTTAAATAATTTATGTTCAATATCTTTCGGAAAGGGCGCTCTGGGGGGAAACTCGTGGACCCGACGGAAAGATCAAACGCCGATGAGGGAAGATTCGCGGAGATCTGAAGCGTATCTAATTTTTTCTTCGGTGCTAATTCTGCGGAAGATGAAAATGCGGATGGGTGGAATAGAGACCCTTAGACTAAAACAAAAAGTATCTTAGGTTAGCCAATTAGCACTTACGAAGATTCCTATCCATGGGAATGAGAGCTTTCATCTTCTTTTAGAGGGTTTTTAGTATTTCCTGATTTGAGAAAACATTTCGGCTTTTCGTCGATTTAGAAAAGAAGCATTAGAACAGAATATTCAAACTCATAGTGCTAGGGCCCATCTTTGAAATTTCCCTATATTCAATCTTGTGAGGAAATCGTTACGAGCTTTGTTTTGTAAGCCAATACATTATATGCACACGTGATTAACTGAAAAGCACAATTCATAATTACACGTCCTAAAATTCAGAAGCCATATGATAAACTTGAACTTATGCTAGGGACTCAAATAGTATTTTCAGACTTCGTTATCTCTCAGCTGTCTGGAAAATATTTCCACTCCGTATGTAATGTTTTCACTACTTTGTTAAATAAACTAGGATGTGATTCAACCGTGCTACCCATAATTTTTCACAATTGAAGTTGAAGCTTTAATGAGACTATCGCATTTGCCAACTTTCAGCTTATTCTTCTGTATCTCAACATGTACGATTCATTGTAATGGGTCAAATTGGCTGTTAATGAATCAATTTGAAATAAATTAATACATAAACAAATTTACATATCATCGGGACCTGCGGGTTGACAATAATAAAGAAGCGACTTTAATTTGAACAAAATTGAAACTAATAAGTCTCTTTTTAGATCTAACCCTTGGAAATTCTTAATCCTCATCCCTTAGAAATCCTTAACCCCGAAGAAATCGCTAACATTCAATTCTTCAATTGACGATAAACACTGTAGAAGAACAATAAAAATCTTTTGGGCTTATTTTGTCAACTAGAAAGACGAACCCGACTTGGCTAAGAAATAATGACGATATCGCACGCTAAAACGAAACTTTGCCGTTTGTCGAGAAACGACTGCCCTTCCTTCCGATGCCGTGCGACTTGTAGCCGCGCTTCGTATCCCGGAAGGGCCGCTATATCTCTCGGAATCACTCAGGATATGAAAACAAGCTTCTTCCTCACTCACTCGCTAAATCATCTCGCGGCATCACGTGAAAGCGCCCACACGCAACGCTTCCTTCGTCTCAATGAGGGCTTCGTGTACATAAGAAAGCACTCACGACAAATGAAACCGGCACTCACCTCTTTTCTGCATGTAACTGAATAGGTCGTCGAGGAACTCCTTCCTCTTTGGGTCGTCGCTCAGCTCGTACAACTGTAGGGGGAGAGAAAAGAAGAAAACAGTAAAAATACATTATAATTTTAGAGAGAATCCATAATTTAGCAAAATTACATTTCCACACAATCAACAATCAATTCTTGACCAAAAATGTTTTTTAACACGTCTATTGTAGTTTCTTTATGATTTATATTCACAAATATTTACTTAAGACTTTATAATTTGAAAGATACTCAGAATGGTGGAAAAAGCAGTGGGCAATAATTAAAGGTATTTAGTCCAGTTAAATTAATAAGCTATTTGAAGGATTGGAAAATTCCCTAATTACAACCTAAATCCAATAACCAATGTATAGAATGATAGATCACCTTTCAGATCAAAAACCGAAAGATAATAGTAATATCCGCTGAAACGAAGAGCGAGGAAAATGTTATTCATGGCAGCCACAACAGGATATTTCTATATTATTGAGACCAGAGTCTTAAGGTAATCATCGAATAAAAAATAGCAGAAGTAACAGTAGTTATCAACTGTAGACATCCCGATATTCAGCGATATAGAAGAATCTTCAGAATACGTAACTGTTTCATTCTCTCAAACGAAGTAAAATGGTAGAGCAACCAACCGGCAATGGAAGACCAGGCATCGAGTCCCGATCTCATCAAACCTTTTTGGTTCGTTAATCTTAGGGGCTTTGCTTTGTATTACATTTAGACATTATTCATACTTCTCATGACTTTAGACTAAACCGATTGAACTAGCAAAGGCTTTCTTGTTTATTTTATAGATCAATAAGACACACGAAAAACCACTGCCTATCTGTACGCGCAATGGACCGGCGGACAATTGTGTTCTGCTTCGTTCTACAGAAACACTTACAAGCTCGCATCTGCGATAGACGGAGGAAGTGGAAAAAGCAAAAGACAAATAATAAGATATCTGAACCGATATGAGTTATTGGGTGGCCAGAAACACTTTGTCAACTTCCAAATTTAATTACACACGCCCACTTCGTATCCGGTATATCGGCGTTTTTCATTCCATCGGCCAGAACACCAACAATCCGAGGCCCAACCCCAAAGGAAAACATTCGACAATCCTTTAATACTATCTATAAAAAAGCAAAAAGGAAAACCTTTCCTTCATTCCCTCTGCTCGATCTCTAACACACCCACTACCAACAGTCGCCACCTTTTCCCTTACCATCCGACCTCTTCCCTCACCCCCTTACCTTTTCAATCAACGGGGAACACCTCCCCCTTCCCGAAAAAAACACGGAATGAGTAATAACCATCCGTGATTATGAAACGCTTGCGATGAAATGAGACACCCAATAGGATTCGAGCACGAAATTATCTCCTTATAGATGCGGGTTTAATATTCCGCCGAATGTTTTCATTCCCGCGATATTTTACCGACGCTTCCACACCATCGATAATTACGGAAAATATATAAAGAGGGCCTCGTGACGTCACCGATCTCTCCCGGTGGGGGGAGTGACCATCCTCCAATCGAATTACGAGATAACGCTTTCTACAAACAGGACACTCCCTTTTCTTGTGCTGGGAGGTTTTTTACATTAATCAATTTTGGTCTATTAATCAGAACGGTGCTCGCGTCCCTTTTTTCCTCTCCGGTTTTTTGATAACGAACAGCGCGTTTAAAAGGTAATGGCCGGCATTAATCTTCTCCTCCGGTTATCTGGCCCCATATCAAACGCATCGGAAGACAAAAACAAACCGAGACGAAGATTCCTCTCGATTGTTCAAAGTATAAAACCATCGACGGTCTACGCCCTCCCGCGCGCTTCCCGCCGATTCTCACTTCGGGTTAAAAGTATTTAAATTTCCTTCATCGAAAAAACTCCTATAGCTTTGAGATCTTTCATCATCCAAAGCCATTAGCGACAAGGAGGAGGAGGCCAGGCTCATATTTACACGATAGCTCTGGGAGAGAAAGAACTCTCTCACACTCGGGAGGGGAAAAAATAATAAAATAAAATCCTGACCAATCGAAGGGAATACGTTGAAAAAATAAGAGATCCCCGCCTGGCGCCACTTACCGTCTTCGCTTGTTTGTTCACCTTTTCCCACCGTATGGACAAACTGGTTCTCGAGAAGGAGAGATTGAAAGAGTCCCGTGGCGCGCAGGAATCGTTCGTACCCCTGTGTTTGAATTATAAGCAATGTACACAGTGAAAAGGGATATGAAAAGAGGTATTGAGGAGTGGAACGGATTTTTTCCGTGCTCTTCTCCCGTCCGCGGTATTAGCGGCGGAGCAATATCCTCCGACCCGGGGAATTGAAAGAGGGAGAGAGGGCGCTAATGGAGAAAGCATCGTGTTTCTGTCGGAAAAATTTGTTTAATGCATCGTGAGGGCACTCGTGGGATGGGAACGGCTCGGTGCACGCGGAGGGAGTGAGATAGGAGAGGAGTTATTAGAAAAATAAGAAAGCCCGAGAGTCGATAATGCTCTCGGGTTACTAGCGGAATACTCTATCGGTTATTTGCTCTGGAACCCGCGTTGGAGAAGCTAAGTTTATTTTGAACTCGGAGAGCGAACGGTGCGATATGCCGCATTCCTCCCCCTACCGTCCACCAATAATTTTCTCCTTTATCAAGCAATCCGATCGAAGGGAAATACGTATGGTCTCTCGGTGGGTGTCCGCCGTAAGTATGAATTAATGCGCGGCGGATCGTGACCATCCGCCGACATATACGGCACCCAAAGGCAATGGAAACAAAACTCGGAACGATTCTCGCCGCGCTCTTATCTCTCGATTCTCTCCGATTGAGTCCTATAAAGCGGGGACCACCCAGATATTTCAACATTCGCCTCGCCTACGTATTCAATCCCAGATAAAGGAATGCCTCGCGATGGAATAGCGTCCATTCGCCCATATACCTTCATCCCGCTCTCGGCGCATTCTTTTTCCAATGATTTTCCCCGACCCACGCTCATTGGAGCTTCCAAACGGTCCATCCCATCTCTCATCACACTCTCAATCACCGGAGACGCATCCCCCCGATCCGACCTCTCACGCGGCCCCCACGGCCCTTCTGTCTGCCCCACCTCCACACCTAATACGACTTCTATATGCGCTAACGTACCGCCTCTCCATCCTTAAGCTATAAACGTTAAAGGGCACTCCCAAACAATCATAACTCAGGGGATTATTAATCAGCCTTTTATGAAGGGAACTTGATGAAATTTTAAAGCGGGGACGTTCGGCATTATGCGCCGGTCAGACTGAATTTGCGCGAGAGTTCGTTTCGAGGTTTTATTTTCTCGAAACGCGCGTGAGCTCTTCGCGTGGGCGATCGATGATGGAATGCATACTGCTCTGTCGTCATGGGGAAAAATCTTAAATTATGCCAGGATAGGGTTTAACAATTCATCCCTTTATTCAGAATATCTATTTCCCTCAATCTCTTAAAAATTTCAAACTTTCGCTCATGATCCAAGTATAAAAATAATAATAAACGACTTTATTTTAGGGCGAAATTGAGACATATCTAAGCTTAGGTTAGTTCAAGTAAGGAGAAAGACAAAAGAAAGGCAAAGCGATGGAAATATTTTGCGGGTTAAAAAATACCGGGAGAGTAATATAAATTAAACTTAGTTCACTGTAACTTGGTGAAATCAGGTAAGGACCATAACAATATCTGTTCAAGATTCCACACCTGATCACCTGATGTTGGCGTGATCTATGCTGAAACTTGTCGTGGATGTATTTAAATAATTTTATTCCGTAAAATCTTACACAAATATTGCTGGGAGTATAAATATGAAAATATGTGATTCATCATTTATCACGTAAAATTAATTTCAAGTGAAAGCGATAGATATAAAAAATTTTTGTAAATAGAATTTTAAACAAAAAAATCCATGGTATTTCCAGAATTTTAAATTTTCAGTTACGTACATGATATACATCAGCTCTCGTTCTTGAATCTCATAAACAGGGTGGCTAACTCAATGGACCATCGAGGCGATAAATGTTAAGGAAATTATATAAAAGCCTCCTTAACAAGAATGCATAGGCCCGTATCCTTGGACGTCGCAACCGCGATAGCAAGTGTCGTTAGCTGCGGGGGACGAAATTTCGCGGCTTCGAGAGACGGGAATCGTTTAACACTTGCGTGGAGGCTAAAGATGCAACGAAAACATGCACAACTGCTCCCCACACCCGGGCCACCGCTCCCACTCCATCTGTCACTGCCGCCGCGGTTACTCCACCTCCGCGGGGTCCACCGCGCCTGCGCGATTGAGGGGGCGGATCCCACGGCAAAACCGCGTCGTAAATTGAAGCAGTTTAGCGCCGATGCTTGTCCGGATAGCGAAGAGCTGGTTCTCTTTATTTCTCGAGGGAAAAGAAATCTCGCGAAGATTCGATCGGGAGAATTATATGACGTGACGCTGATACGCTCGATCTCGAAAGGTAGGATGAATGGTTAAAAGGATGCCAAGTGCATTGCCATTTTGTTGCGGTCTGAGAATAAAATAAGCCCACGCTTAGAGTGAGTAGGGGCTGAAAACGTGAAATTACAGCCTTTCGAAGGTTAATCGAGTAAAGACCTCCTCTTTTAGGTATCAATAGCACTAAACGCGTCGTTTAGAATTCCCGAGCGGCTCTTTGGATCCAATGCGAGTTTATCCGTTAGAACTGATCTCCATAAACTAAAGAACATCATTGGATACATAAATGACTATCTGATGTTTTGAAAAACGAATTAAGAGGGGGGAACACCTACGATGCTCATACGCTGATTGTTGCAGAGCTGGGATCCATACATTTGCTAAGAAGGAACAAAATATAAGTCGCGACATGACTGGAACTCCAGGCCTCTCACTTTCTGGACAGGTAACCTAACCACTAAATGCACCATGGTAGTTTAGTAGAGGTAGTAATGTGGCATACCTGGGTTCGAAACCCAGTTATGTCGCTATTTCTCGCTTCTGTTTCACCTTGGATTAAGCCGCAGAGTTGCTTTATGTGCAAAGCAACTTCTTTATGATAAATCCCTGATTAATTTCCTTTTAGTATGGGATAAAACGGTCAAATACAAAGCGTAGAGAAAACACACAAAATATTCCATCACACCGTATTATAATTATAGATTTTATTCCTAACACATCTGTACAGTGAGAATTAATTGATATTTCTCAAGATCCACAACTACGAACAAATTTACAATTCGGCGAAAAGACGCAAAGAAGGTCGATCGGAGATAATCAAATATCTCCTACACCTGCCCTCAAAAAATCAACATATTACTGAAGACGCATCCCTATTAAGAAACACGTTAGGAGGGGACGGGCGAGAGACAAATGAATTGAGCTAGACGCAATCAAGCGCCGTGGTCGTCCAACTCCTCTTCAAATGTGGTTATTCCGAAATATCGAGGCGATGACAACTCAATGATTAATTATGCAAATGAAGGGAGAGATTATAAACTCGGCGCTCCGACGAGGGTGGGAGAAGTCGTAGGCTCGAGGCACAAAAAATGTGAGCCAAAGTGATTGGGAAAGGGCTGAGTGGTGATGGCTTTTGAGGAGGTTTTTCGGAGGGAGAGCAGCAAGTTTTGACGGACAAAGAAGTTTCAATTTCACGGGGGGTGGTGGTATCGACATGGCGGCAGCCACCTCGTTTAATCATCATCACGGCAGATTGGTCCTTCGGGGAGGAGCAGAATCGTGAAAGGAGATCGCTCCGGCGTGATCCCGCTCCGCTATCTCCATCTACAGGCGATTAAACAAAACGATAAGATTTATTTCGAGGGTAGACTTAATATCTACTTCCTAATCTCGAAGGAAGAACTATATTTGCTCAGCTATCTACAAGTAAAACATTCGAATCAAAGCTTGCGATGAACCCACCCGGCTCGAGATTGCTTGTTACTCAATCGAGAGGGAGATTGCATTGTGGAACGAGCAATGTTAATGGAATCCCTCGCAGGAACGCCTTTATGAATCTCCTTCGCTTACGCGCCACATTGGCTTGCTCAGTCATCGCAAATAAATTTCCCCCGAAGAAGGTGTTGAAATACAGGTCCGCGCGCATTTAACATCGGGGATATTAACCATCCAGTGCGAGATTTATACAGCGGGTTTCATCTCGTTAGCGAGTGATCGAGAACTATTAAACCTCACCCGTTTAATATCATCCCGCGATCCGTTTCGCTCTCATGCATCAGCGATGCCGTCGCCTTAACAAATGACCTCGATGGAGAGGAGCGGAAAAACTTCCTCGATGATGGTATCAAATAAAAAACTCATCACCCATAAATTTAACGAGACGAGAAAGGGAGAAACAACTAATTTTTGGCGCTTTTTTTCGCCTTGACAAAAGAATTTATTATAAAGCGATTAATCGAACGGATGTTGAAGGGAAGAGGGTGAGGCTGATGACGACAATAATTGATCGACCGTTTTTCAACCATCGGTTTCAGTAATTTAAAGCCTGCGACGTCGAAATTTCAAACAGCCCTCGGGACCCGAGGAGCGCTATTTTTTACTCCTCGACTGATGAGAAGTTTGAGAAGAGAGAAACAAGACGGCGAGGTCAATAAAAATAACCTCGAACGCCCTGGCACTCGGGATCATGCGAAGTTACCTACGCGGTTATAATCCCCTTCGGATAAAGTGAGCGGAAGACTTGGAGGATCCATCGAGGAGGAAAAGTGTGCAACGTACCCGAGTGAATCGATCAACGCCTCTTTATCGGGTGATGAGAACGAGATGGAAACGACTGGCGATGAAGTGAAATACATTTCGCACGACGAGGCATTTTATTCCGCAGCACGTCATTCCATTCGAATCATCCCGGAAAGCGTCGCTCGTTTCTTTCAGTCGGACCAAGCATAAAAGTTGAGCGTAAGACAAAACGTTCCGTGCTTTTTGTTCTATTTGAGGCGATGATCATCGGGCATATTTCATTATATAGACAGCCCGAAGCGGCCGGAATAATACGGCCTAATTCAATTCGTGCGCACGAAAATAAATTTCCATTCTGGTATGGACGGGAATAAAAAATATATTTGCGCATAAAGCCGATTCGATTAAATGAAAACCGTTCGAATTACGATTCGGGTGGTGGAATTGCCCACCGGATGGGATTCGATGGATCACCACGTCTTCTAACAAAATTCGACCATCTCCGAGAGCTTTGACACCATTCATAACACCCGGAGGATACATCCTTTCCGCTAGGAGCAAGCGCTCTGCAAAGCAGCCACAAACTGGATCAATCTACGAGGGAAATGAATGATAAACCACCAAAACGAACCGTGAAGGAAGGAGTCGTGAGGTCCCGGCACAACGGCCCCGGGCTTTCCGAGCAGTGAAGATCCCCGTGGTCCGTCATGGCGATATTGATGCCGGAGAGCTTACGATGGCCTCTGGTAGTGGTGGCGCAGAGAAAGGGGAGAATAGTGCAGGGAGGGGTGCAGACGAAAGAGTGGGGCCGAGGTAGGGCCGTCTAATTATTCACCTTGGTAAAGCGAGACCACAACTTCCTCCTCTCCGAGGGGCCAACCTCGGATGCCCCATCCCCTCCCATCTGCGTTTTTAATTTCCCTCCCGTCACCACGGCCACGATAAAGGATGATAGATTAACATTTGGGGTGAAAGAAAGAGTGAGAGAGAGGTGTGCTCTCCGCCTTTTTATATCAGAGGCTCGGACGCGAGTTCTTCGAGATAATGTTATTGTCATTGTCTTACAAGCGAGCTTGCGTTCGAGAGGGCGAACAAGGTGTTTGTGTTCACGAAATAATGAAGCGACCGTGATTATCCCATGCTAATTTGGATGCTTATCGATGATGGAAAGCAACGAGCTCGCCCGAGGGTGAGCAGATGAGTTCCCGCCGAGCTGATGAAGTTTAAACGACACCCTTCGCGAGTCATCCTCATGCCCTCAATTGGGCCACTAATCAAAGGAATGATTCTATCATATCGTGTTGAATTCGTACTTCAAAATATAGACGAAACTTGGAACAAAATATTTGGGAAAGAAAACCTAAACGCACGGATAAAAAAACGACCATTTCCTCCAAACTTTCCCATAGTCTAACGTCATAATCGAATCACCTGAAGCCGCTAAGTGGCGCGATAATGAAAAAGGAACATCCTATCGGAAGGCAACAGAAACCATAACGGATGTTCCTTTTCAGGAACCAACAGAAAATATACACACTGCATCTTTTCCCATGCCAGATCCAATTTGGAACTCCGATCCGATTTCGAATCCGAAGTAGGTTTTTCTGATTTTCCGCAGATATATATGGAAGCGAAAACCTACTTATTGTGCTCCAAATTTTTAAAAACAACACGGAGTAGCTGAAAATACAGTTAGGCCTCTGGACCGAAATAAAATAACGAAAGGGACTATGTAACCTAAAAATCAATCGAATATTTGCCTTACTACGAGGCAATTGTCGAAACACTGCGAAATCCGCGAGCCATTTTTCCTCTCCATAAAGGAACCTGCAGCTTAATACAGCCGAGAATCAATCCAAATTGGAAGTGGCGACGCGAAAACATTCGAAAGACGTGAATAAGGAAATGAGAAAAGAAAGGATCCTTTCCAACATGACTGGAGCCGAATTGGTCACGAACGGCGAGATGGAGGCAGGCAGGTACCAAAAGGGGGAAGAGGAGGATCGGTAGATGGGGCAGCGTAGGGGCGAGATCGAATGGGACAGCCCCTGGAGGCGGGATTGGGTTGAAGGTTAAAAAGCCAACCGCCCCTCCGGCCCCGTAACTGATAACCCTCATTTTTCTTCGGCAAATCATTCACCATCCTCCCCCTTTATCGCCCGCCTCGTTTATTTAATAATTCCTTTATTTATTACGTTTCCTTCGCGCTTTGCTTGCGATTGGGGAAAGAAAGGCGAGATAGGCCTATCGAGGGGGGAGGGGCACCGCCCGGGGAATTTTAATTATTCTATCAGGGGCGCGCTCATGATAATGAACCGCGGAGAAGGAGCTATATATTTCTCCCGCTGACCAGAGGACGGAAATACGATGAAAAAGGGAGTGTATCGGACCTTACGGAGATTGGCCACGGTAGGATCAGATGTTATTTATCCGCGCAAACGCAGCCTCTTCCCGAGAGGGACCTCAAAATCTTCTCTCCTACAGATGCATGGGAGGAAAAGCTTCGTCACCCACCCTCTCTATCCAAAAAAAGGAGGCCTTTGTGGTTACGTCGCAAGAGGCAATATAATACATGAATTGTGGGATATCCCTCGGCGCTCGGTTGAAATTTTTATAATAAACGGCAAATCCCATTCTGGAAAAAATATCCAGATCCTTTCGGCAGCCAAGGTCTCTAGAGCGTCTTTCGGAGAAGTCTGATCTTTCCTCATATTTAATAACGCGGTAGACTACCGATTAACTGTTTAATATTCAACGGCCGTCGAGTTTGATAAATATTATTTAAACTCTTGCAAATGCCAATTAACTCGGAAATGGTCGCCTAATGCTTCAGCATAAATTTTTTTATACAGAAAATATAACTGTGATAAAAGGGGGGAAAATTTAAACAGCATGCCTAGCATTGTAAAATATGAAGATCTAAACCGAAATTGAATATATAAAAGCAAAATTGGAAAAGTTCCTTCCTCCTTACCGCTTACAAATTTGAGTGGAAATACTTCCATAAAGAAGATCGTGCTTTGACATTTTATCTCTTTGTTTACTAATGAGAGATTTTCTTTACCATCGCATGACTTTTCCAACTTAATTAGTCACCTATGGAAATGGCTCGAATGATATATTTCATGCTTACGATGAAAAATTGCCTGATAAAGCAATTGCTACAAGCCAAAGGCCAAAAGGTGTAAAACACAGTATATATACACAAACACATACGTGAATGTATCATTTGAGCAATAGGAAATGCAAGATTAATTCCTGTAACACCGAGCATAAGAGGCACATTTCAGTAAATAAATATTTTTTTCTCCGTAGAAACCCATGTTAGGGTGACCCAACAAAGATGAAAAATTGGTTTCTTTGACTAGTCAACACGCGGAAAACTTTTAAACATAGTCATTTTTCATATTCCTTGTTTCTTTAGAATCGCTGGTAAACAAGCTTAAACATACATCGAGGAATATACACGAACAGTTTAGGCTAGGAGGCACAATATTTAACGTTCAAAAACAGAAGAAAGCGCCGCGTAAAATCAGGAATGAAAGATAAACAAGATAAAATCGATTGCAACAGAAAGAGGAATGGAGGGAAGATAGTGTGTTGCTTGCCAGATTGCAAACACTCGTACGCGATCAGACTCTGCTATATAGATGGCGAACATGTTTGCCTATTATGGAACGAAGGAAAAGCTATCAAACAAACTCTCGGGTCACGTGGTCTCGGAGTTCTCCTGACGAAGCATAATTACGCCGGCTACGCCCATTTCTAATTCTCCCATCCCATTGCCTTTATCTCTCCCTCCTCCGCTTCCTCTTCCTACAAACCCATTGACCTGTGCGAAACAATGAGCGAAGTGGAAAGCTGTGTCCCCTCTTCGCGAGTCCACTTTTATATTAAAGTGCCCACACCTGAGCGGAATCGGCAGACCATTTCCCGGAGATATAAAATTCATTCCCACGCAAATGAGAGGTCGATCGGCGGAGGGGAATTCTCGGCCCGAGGAAGGGACGCAGGTGAATATGCTCCGATGTGTGTGGGGCCAATAAAGAAAAGCGAGAGAAATAATAAAATCGAAAGGCCCGTTCGGTCGGAATTTAAGGAGTTTACGCTTAATGAATTTCCGCAAGAGGGTATGATCGTAATTATACGAGTCCGTGATGAGAACTCGAAGCAAAAAATCGGGAATTGGAACGTTTTTATGTAAATAATGGGCCAAGATTCGAGTCAAATTCGATGGATACAAAACTTTAATTTTCATAAATTAGAAAGGCTATTCGCTGCGAGATGGTGTCATAATTAAGTACATAAAATGAAGTAAACGAAAACAATTTTACGCTGTTTCGTCGATTAATATAAAAGTACCATTTATGTATTCACCCCATAAAAATGATACTCTTATACGGAGAGACCTTTTATATAAGTAGTGTGTTGAAATTTGTAAATTGCAAAGCATCTTTTTAAAACTTCAATTTCTTTCATTTGTAATTCTATATTATTTGATTTTCTTTTTTCTCCTTTTATTTGTATCGTTAGATTGGAATATGAGACTTTCTAGTCTCGATTTCTCTGAATGAAATCCTTTATTTTTGCCTGTTGAGATAGTAAGGCGATGAATACGTGAAAAACCCATGAGCTAAATTTTTCGAATATATAATGTTTGCAACAACTTCTTAACCCTTTCGCGCCCAGTGTGACTTACACGTCACATGTAACATATGATGCAATAACATTAATGCTATGGGATGTAAACATTTACTAATTGCGTTAAAATAATAACTATTACCTTTCCTATGCATTTTGGAGTTAATTTTTTCCAATCTTAAGCATATGGCCAGACTAAAGCTTTTTTTGTAATGTGAGTTTACGTAATTTCGGGACAACATATTTCCGTAAGTTTGATTTCTTTTTAAACAAGTAACGAAAGTTAAGCTTCGAATACAAAAATATTTTGTGTTTCCCTTAAGTCTCTTCTTTATCATTAATTTTTGCTTTACCACGAATATCATGTTCTCACTTCACAATTGCCTTACATATTCATGTGACTTCTACGTCACATTGGGCTTTCAATGTTGCGATACGCCCAGTAGCCGACGGTCTCCGTCCTCAGACTTCTAGCTGACATTTTGTAAGTATATTGTTCGATTCTTCTCCAATATATAGTCATTTAGTTGCCTTTTTGTAAGCAATGTGCTTCAATCCTCTCAGTTTTAGATTTTCTGGCTGACATAGTGTAAATAAGTCACTGGATTTCGCCCCCCATTTGGCTGTTGGCTCACCTCAGTTGGCATTATGCAAGCAAAGTGCTAGGATCCAACTGTTACTGCGTTTGTGGATGGTTAATTCGTTGATCCTTTCTATATTGAGTGAGTGCTTGGTTCTATATTTCAAATATGAATGGACTGCGCGATTCCGAAATCGAAAAATTTCTAAATCTTGTCGAGGAGGATATTGTGTATGTGGACATTCCTGGGTATGGTGCCTTATGAATTTAATTCAGCGCATCAAAATCCAACAGCAGAAAATTTACTATTTTGGAGAGGAGGTCAGTACCAATTATTTTCCTCAATTTCTATAACAGTGAAGTTCCCTCTAAATATTTGATTATTCTGTATTTCGTATTTGTCGTCTTATTTTCCAAGTACAATATCGTAGAAAAATTATCTTTTTAAAGATTAAAAATTATCTGTTTTAAAGAAAGAAGATGATTTACACATTCATCTAAAATGGAACTAGCACCCACTGATAAGGAGCATGCTGTGCCAAGAACTGCCGATACTTCACCTGTTCTATTGGCAAGTGCAGCTGAGTCTTCGTTAAGTTTATCCTCCAATTCCAGTGCCAGAGACATGACACCAACGGCTAGTAAGAAAAAAACCCAATGGAAATTTTTAAAAGTCTGTTTTTGTCCCTCCAAATGCCGAATTGTTGGAGACATTGCCTAATCCCCCAGAAAAAACAAATGACTCCACTGGAATATTTTAAGTCTTTTTTTAGTGAGGATGTTATTTTCTTGATCTGTGAGCAGTCTAATATGTATGCATTGCAAAAAGATGGGGTAATTTTGAATGCTTCAGTAGATGAATACGAACAGTTATTAGGAATTTTAATTCATATGGGCATAGTCAAAATGCCATCCATAAGGTTGTATTGGTCAAATGAATGCCGGTATCCTCCTGTAGCAGAAATTATGAGTCGTAATAGATTCATACAGCTTTGGCGTTATTTTCATTAAGTGGACAATGCCAAAGCTGTTCCATCAGATGACCAAAAATTTGATAAAGTTTTCAAGGTTAGGCCTTTGCTGTCATCACTTCGAATGGCTCTTCTAACGATTCCCCCACAAGAACATAATGCAGTGGATGAGCAAATCCCCTTCAAAGGTCGTCACACCCTAAAGCAGTATGTGAGAAATAAACCTCATAAGTGGGGATATAAAGTTCTTACAAGGGCCGGTGAATCAGGCATTATGTATGACTTTGAATTGTATGCTGGAAAAAACACCTGTGATAGTTATGGCCTTGGCTTTCAGGAGATATTGTAATGGCGTTGAAAACCTCCCTGAAAACAAGAATTACAAGGTTGCAGCAGACAATTGGTTTACATCAATATCGCTAGCAAAAGCTTTGAAGGCAAGGGGTATACTCTTCGTCGGTACAGTTCGTGCGGACAGAATGGGTAATTGTCTCTTGAAAACAGAGGCTGAATTAAAAAAATATGGACGTGGGTCACTTGATTGGCGCATAGAGACGACGAGCAATATTGCGCTTGTTAGATGGTTCGATAACAAGAGCATTAATGTTTTATCATCTTATGCTTGCATAGAGCCATTCGATAAATGCCGCCGCTTCAGCAGATCTGAAAATATGTTCATACACGTACCTCGGCCAAAAATAGTTTGCGAATATAACAAATTTATGGGTGGCGTAGATTTGATGGACATGCTTCTGGAGCTATACAGAATAAATGTCAGGTCCAATAGATGGTATATGCGAATAGTTCTTTGGTATCTCAGTGTATCTATTGCCAATGGATGGTTACTCTACCGGCGGCATTGCAAACAAAGAAAGGAAAAAGTCGAGCTTTCTCTACTTGCCTTTCAGTCCCAAATTGCGTTTGGACTTACAAGGGCTGGAAAAGCCGACTCGCGGAAAAGGGGACGTCCTAGTGCAGATTCTCCATCTCCGAGTGCCTCTAAACATTATAGGTGCAATGTAACCCCCAATCCAATTGCGGACGTAAGATTTGATGGCTTAGGTCATACTCCGGACATGGTTGAAAGACGTGGACGATGTAAAGTGTGTGCTAAATCTGCTACTCAGATAATTTGTATGAAGTGCAAGGTACACCTATGTTTGACTGTGAAAAAAAAAATGTTGCCAAATATTTCATAATACATAGTGTTTGTTAGTTATAAATTTACAACATTTTTGATAATTAACAATTATAATATGTTATAACATAAAATGTACTCTCCAAATTTATAGTGTAACCCATCGCTTGTCATTCTAATAAAAATTCTTGACGAGAATTAGTTTTCGTTATTTTGTCTCCCTTGAAGCCCAATGTGACCTGTACGTCACATGTCTGTATTTAAAAAACCAATCGGGGAAAACAATTGGAAAAAGGTTTTTAGCTTCTTAAAGATGAAAGATGATACATTTAACAAAAAAATATTTTTTTTATCAAAAAATAATAATTTGGGTTTCAAAGGGTTAAACAAATGATTAGTCTAACCTTAAGCAAAAATTGAAATATAAATACTTGTAATTAATGTTTTCAACGTGTTGTAAATAATTAGTCATTGAGATACCAACTATATTAACTATCCAAATTTTGTTTAGATATTTTGGGCAGAATATACGAAGGGAGTATTACAACCACTAACACTTTCGACCAGATATTATCAAATCGTATCGGATTCACTAAACGGTCTAATTCCATAAGACGAACAGTCTATGAGAGTAACTTAACCTTCTGGGGAAATCGTTTCTTAAGCTTTCGGCTCGTAAACCCGCTCACATCGTGAACGCCTACGACAAAACGAAAACACTACCCTTTTTTCCATCGCAGCGCCCGCTTCCGGCCTTCACTCCGGTTTTATTACAGCAGCAAGTGAATTATACGGAATAAGCGGAGTATACGAGCACAAAGGAGAAAGGGGAATCTTGGAAAAGGTGGGGATGGGCAGAAAAAGAGGTTAGGGCGATTAAGACGGGAACAATACCAGGAAGAGGGCGACTCGAAGGCGCAATTAAGAGGAAGGAGACAATAAAAGAAGCGTATCTGGGGGGGGGATAATGGACGAAAGGGAATAAAAATACACGTGTTGACTGCGCCATGACGCATGGGGCAACGACGGCGGCTTATTTATAAAACAAGGAAATTAAATAGGAAGAGAGTGATTTGAGGATGGCTCCAAATTGAAAAGTTTTGTTCGTTCTGCGAAGTGGGTGAAACCGGGCTTCAAAGAACACGAGCGATAAGGAGGCAGAATCGCTCTTCATTAGACGGGCGGATGTCACATCGGCGGTATTAATTGCCTCCACCTGCGCGGGGTGCGTGGGCTAACGGGAAAGACAAACACGTGGTACTTTCAGCTGAGAGCTTTATATTAGTCATAATTACATGTTTTCGAAATGAGGACCCGAATATTCAGATAAAGATACGGAATGAGACGTTAATTTTCGCCGAAAGAAACGAGTAGCGCGCCTCCGAGTCTCGAGTGCTTGTGGACATCTACCGAGGCATCGAAATGTTACGAACGTTTTTAAAACGCTCTGGATGATTTGTATTCGTATTAGTACTGACAGAAAGCAAAGAGAATTATTTTCATATAATTGCAAGTGCCATTCCATTTGGTAAAAGTATACGATCGTAGGTCGACATAATAATGGAAGTATGAATGAGAGATATTTAGTTTTATACTACACATTATAATTCAGACTCCTTACGAAATTATCTGGAAGAGAATTTAAAAATTTTTCGAGGTAGAAACGAAGCCAGGCACAGATAATTAGGAGATTATCAGCCAGAGGCGGATCGTCAGTAACTTTCCCGTACCGTCAACATCCGAAGCACGTCGATTTGATAGCAATTATTGATTCTTTAAGCAGAAATAATAATAACAGGTCCGTGAATAGATAGAGACTCCTAACTTTTAATGTCCATTTCATATCCAAAAATAATTCTATAACGCTTATTTTTTAAGGGTTATGAATTTGGAGATACCTTTAGAAAGCTAATATGTACCTACTTAAAGGTAAACTATCAGAATGAATGCTGCAGCGACTCTTGTAGACAATTTCAACAATAGCTTTCAAACTACGGAATTGGCGATAGTGGAGTTTGGCAGCTGGTTGGTAACAATTACTGCAAGCATACGCTATTCCCACTTGTTGTAGAAGATTTGAAGCTATAAAAAAAGAAGCCTTCTGCCAAGTGTTGCCGAATTCACCCCTCGCAGCATGGTGCTAGGGTACAAAAGAGCGATGGATTGTTCATGGACCGATGAATTGCTTTCCCTGTACCGACGTGGTTGACATTCTACTGGCTTTCTTTATCCTGACGATATACAAGTCAGACGAACTGCACCCTTGACAGATTTTGCGAGCCATTGTTACCGAAGCCTTTTTTACGTGGAATGATCTTCTAGATGACCTAGGCAGATAAATGAGATCTTCCTCATTGTGCAGCATCTTGTTGACTTAAGGGGAATATTTCTACTGAAAATACTATGTAATCGGAAACTTAAGGCGCTAAAATACTTTTCAAATTAAAATTCCAATATCGATAAACTTTTCGACCTAATATATAAAAATTCCATTTTAATTTCACGCTACGAAACGTGAAGGACTGCTCTCGCCAAATGAGCGAGAAGCAAATAAGAAATCGTATTTCCTTCATCTGGATCAGCAGCGACACAGTCTCCGTGTACCATAATTTCTCTCCCAAACAAATAATAGGTTTCGAGGAATTCCGACATCATTCGCCTCGAGAAAACTGTCCACTCTGCAGAACACCCAAAACATTTCCTTGTAAGAGGATTTCACTTTCCGGATAAAGCCGCACAAAAGACTTTTCTAAGCGCTTAATCTCCTCCCACGACCTCCATCAATTTCTCAGACTTAAATCGCCACCACCCTCGGATTCCTCATCTTCACCAAATTCTTCTTAGGTGGAAGGTACGAAATGGGAAGGAGATCCCAGAAATCTTCTTTTCGGCCGCCCTTTGAGCCTCCTGCGATACGCCATTTATTGCCTTGAATGGGATGGGGCGGAGGACGTGGGAAGATTGGAGCCGGACGCAGAAGAAGATGGGAGAGATGGATTATGGGTGAGAACGGGGATCGATTAGAAATCACGAAGGTGGAATGCTGGGAGAGAGGACGATGGGAAAGGAAATGGTTCGAATCCTATGCATTACCCTCTTCAGTATCTACATGTTTTCCCTGAAAGTCACGTTGCATTTCCCTTTTCAGTTACTAAATTTTTTCCCTGCAAGTCGCTTTTCGGTGTGCGGCAGGGGGTGTATGGCACCATGACAATTATCTAATCGATTAATTTCCCTAATTCGCGGAAAAATATGATCTTATGGGTCAGGAGGTCATGGAGAGACGGCAAATCGAGTACTGCCCTCCTCTAGCTGTAACTTCTTGTATCACTTATATGAGGATATCGTGGGGGAGGATAGGAAGGGCAGAAACGTATACCGGCCGCTCTCTCCTTCTAAGTCCTCTGGGATTATTCTGCACCATCGCAGGTCGGATCCCTCCGCAGAGGACCTCCTGTGGAGAGCCTTTTCCTGATTGTTGGAAAGGGAGCATGTAATGAGGTGGGGAATGGGGATATGAAAGGATGTCCGACAAGAAGGATGGGAAGGCGGAGATACAGGATGGTCGAAGAGTTAATACCGCGTAAGCAATTTTTTTTCTGGTCCTTTGAATGAGCCCGAAAATTGTGCCGTCGGGTCTTCGAAAGGTCGATCATCCTTTTTCGCCTTGAATTTCCTACTTAATCGAGATACCAAATTGCCATAAACCCAACGGTAATTTTAATTTAGAGCCGCGAAATAATCCATCTGTTTTAATTGACGAAGGAGTAAACAAGGGCATTTACATTATCTAATGATATTTATTGGAGAATTTTACAGGCTTATGATTTGGAGCTGAGTTTACCTTTCCAAGTTTTCGAAAGGATTTCAAATATTCGAAAATTAGTTTACTTACTGAACATAAATTCAGATAAAGAAAAACATAAGCTAAGATTCATGTTATAACCGAACGTTAACTATATGGTGACGTCTTATCTGATCATAAGTTATCATCCTTTGCTCATATACTAACGCATTATTTTTTAAGTGCTTTTACAGACGAGGTCACTTCGCTTCCTCCAAGAATCGCACCCGGGACAGCTTTCACCAAAGATAATCGCGCTAACCACTTGGCTATCCGGAAGCCATCATATGCTATTACCTCAATCAAAAGCATCAAACATTTCCTGTTTCACTTAATAAAAAGGAGCGTACATTTAAACATTAAACACTCAATAACCAGTATTCTATGTAACATGTGTGTACGCTGAGCCCTTAAAGCAGCCGCTTCCAAAATAGATTCATTCACAATGGCAAATTAAAGTATCAAATTTAAGCGGGACAAGACTATACCATCTGAATATTTATAAGCAGAGGATCTGCTCATCAATACCTTTCCGAGGGTGTCCTCAAAACATCAGTTGGAAAAAATTCAAATTCTTCTCGGAGCTCTTGACGGCAATCTGCTGAATGACAAATTCGGTCGCCCACACCGAGAGGGGATTTCACACGCAGTTCGCGGAGGACAACGCCCAGTCGGCCGAAAACCACGAGGGGGAAAAAACGCGCGATTGAACATGGGAGCACCGAACGACCCAAACCGTCCTTTCGCGTTATCCACCAAACGACATTCATATCCACCGGGCAATTAGCCAGGTGTCAAAAGTGGCGTAGTGTGTCCCTCCCATACCATTTCATACCGAGGCGACCAATACGCGCTATTCCCTCGCTTTATCCGTGCCCCGTCTGCAGCATCGAAAAACTCCGTCCTACGAGCCCCATTCTCATTCCAAGTTAACCATTTCCCGTTAATCCCTACCACCGACGTAACCTATGAATGACCCCCGTCTAATACAGCTCAACATTCCCCTTTGCGCTCTCGAATTTTCAGCATAAAAACGAGTGCCTGCAATTCCTGTTTCCATGGACCGTATTTCTCCCCATCGGACACTGAATAAAAATGGACTGGTGCCTCACAAGGACATGCATCGACACTTTATCACAATGGGAGCTTTCGTCTGAGTATGGGAGATGAGAGGGGCTTAGGTGACCCCTATTGACCCAGACTTCCCCCAACGCTATCAACCGGCTGGATGCCTCTTTCAGACGGTTTTCACCTTACGTACGATGCAGCAGAATGGCCTCGAGCATAAAAAATATAAAAAGACACTGAAAATTAGCTTTTTGCCGAAGTAACGGAAATATTGCGTAGACTTATTCGCGCAATGCAGATTCAGTATCACAAACTTCCTCGCAACTGATAAGTTCAGTATATCTGGATAACCCGAAGAGATTCATGTATTTTTTCAAATTCAAATTTAGAAGTGATTATATCGAATTGTAACGAATAGAATTTAGCAAGGAATCGAAGAATAAAGAAAGTTGAAAGAGAAGGAAATAAAAACGTTTACATGAAATTTTATGAAAATCGATGAAAAATATAAGAAAGATCCAAATATGTTGATGATGGAAAGACAAATATATGAAAGGAGATTTTCTGGAAATCATTCCATTCTTTTTTGTATAGCTGCACTGAGTTGCTATAGGCCACACTACGATCTCGAATCCATAAGCTACTTGTCCATGACAGCTACTCTAGACATTCATGTCGTAGTTTACCACTCTAATTATGAGACAATTCAGTTATACGGTTACATACCTGCCATAATTAAAATCAATTGACGAAGCTGTAACTTTGTGGAACTCCATAACGTAGGAAAGGAAGAGAACACTTTGTCTTAGTTCCACAGTAAATTTATTGTGCGACCGGTTTCGACTATGGTCTAGTCATCTCCTGCCAGAAGATGACTAGACCATAGTCGAAACCGGTCGCACAATAAATTTACTGTGGAACTAAGACAAAGTGTTCTCTTCCTTTCCTACCTGCCATAATTATTCATTTTTGACAAAGGAGATAGACTAGACGGGTACAGCCAAATGATACCCTTAATATGAAAATAACGATAAAAACGAAGAAAATTTGGAAGACACGACATGGTAAGGTCGATACGATTAACATTTAAGCTTTTGAAATCCCGATCCTGCCCCCACGGATTACGCGGATTGAAGCGTCCGAATTGCATCCATCGGCGCTACTTAACTCCGCCTCCACATCACTTCGATTCGCGCCATCAAACCCCCACGCAGCCTCCCCTTCGATAAAAAGCCCTGCGCCTGCGCCCCTATCCCTATAGAGACGATTGGGCGTGCAGGGAATGGATGCCGAATGGACGGGCGCAAAAACAATGCATTTCCAATGGAGAGCAACGAGGGGAAACAGCTCCTGGTAGTCCAACACAATGGGAGATCAGAGTTCGATTCAATCAATCCCCAACAAATGCCCCCTTCATATAGTTACAATGAAATTGAAATTAATGTTTGACAAAGCAATTAAAGAAAATTTCAATGTGAGCGCAATTTCGAAGACCAAGTTCCGAATTAACTTTGACGCAAATGATTGCAGATATTTTTACAAGAATAATAATGATAATAATCGTCTTTATTCGGGCGAGATGGAGACTAAGAGTCTCTTCTTCTATCTAACCCGGGACGGGACAGAGGAGAAATAACTTCCGCAAAGTAAGGTCAGAGAATATTGACTTTCTTTTATATGGAAGGAACGTAAATAATTTCGAATTAATATCTGTCATCTGCCTGGATGGACAGGTAGGATTAGCGCATGGGAACAAGGTGTGAATAAATAATTCCTGTAATTCAGTGTAAGTGCCTGGATAGAAATACAAAACGAAAATGTAATAATGAACTAAGAAAATGCCAACTACGAAATTAATCTAAAATTACGAATTTGGTACAACAAGCTATTGTAACAGCGCAGATTACGAGATGAATTTTGAGGTCTTCTTAACTAATACTCTACAAATATGCATGAAATAATCAAAGTATCGTAGTAGATAAATGCAGTTGATACATTCGAACTGCGACAAAGAAAAAAATTATTTGATCTTAATAATGGTTGGTACTAAGTCCCTCAGTCAAGTTGAGCAAATCGTTAACTCAATAATTCACAGAGGTAGAATTCAAGCTCTCGGAAAATCTATAGCTTAGCAACAACATCGTAAAGTATTTCCAGATACATCCGCCTCAAGTAGTGTTGAACCAGGTTGCGCGAATCTAATAAAACTGTGAAGTACACTAGGATCTTATTCTTAGGCGACTTCCGGAAGACATAATCTAGGAGTCTGCTTTTACCGATGCTTCTGACAATATATTCACGGACAATTATCGGTCTTGGCACCAGCTTGCGACAAGTAAATCTGCATAATGCTAGCATATTTCTCGCAGAAGTTAGTGTATGTTCAGTGGTGCAGGTATCAAATCCACTCCTCCAAATGTACGAGATGAGAAGTTAATCTTTCCTTCTTGGAAATCACAAATAAACAAAAAAATATGCATCATATCGTCTCTTTTATTTCAGAAATACTTCGCAGGAATTTCGCAATAATTAAGAGGCTAGCATTTTCTAAGCGGAAGCCTGCACAATATAAAATATCTAACGCACCGATTGCGTCAATACAATTCGCAGACGGAATAAAAGATGACTAATAATACCGATGATTCTATCAATGCGAATGACATTAAACCGCCGAAGGTCACTCGTGGGCGAACGTATTATTCCCGCAGAATTAATGCCTCGAGATTTCCTCAAAATAACATTCGATGGTAAGGCAAGGTAATTCCGTAAACCGTATCATAAATGGAAAATAAATTATTTTTACGAGTGAAGTTATCGATGCTTCTAAGAAAAAGGCCGTAAACATGAGAAGATAGAGGTCGTAAAATTTTACTCGTAATTTCATAAATCAAAAGATCGGACCTAAATAATAAAAGAGAACGAGCGGAGACACACCTCTTGGACGTAAAAGGTCACGAGTTCTCCGATTGTTCTACTGCAACTGAGAATCCTGGAGGCACTAAATCATATCAAATCCAGTTCATAAGCAATTGGAATAGTCTGCAAGGAACTTAATAACCGCAAGGGCAATAAAACGGAAAAATCCACACATTTGCACCGAGTATTATTCGGGGCGGTAACAATATCCTAGAAGTATAATAATTTCAGTGCATTCGTTATCTGGTGTATCGATTTTTCATCATCAAACATTTTTTCGAACAAATATGTATATGATAGCGTATACGACGCAAAATTCATTTTTTTTATTTCTCGTTCTGTATGGTATACGTCATTTGATAACACGGTGAACTTTTGCTACCATATTCCTATGATAAAATGCTTCTAGGACGATCCTTGAACAATAACTGGACAGTTATAACCCGCTATATTTCACTTCCTAAAGGTTTTATTACAGGAAAATGGAAATAGAACGCTTGATATAACTTTCCATAGAAATCGGAAAAATTAATTCTGAGGAAAGAATAAAATACTTTTGGATAAAAATATGAAAAACACCTTATTTTTCGGTAAAACAATTGGTAACTCTGCGGTACAATATGGAAGTTGCTAGGAAGGTATGAAATCATTAGCAACCAATCATTGCTTTCTTTCTACTAATCCATGATCCACCAACCCGGGAGTAGATCTTAGCACAAGACGAGTATCTGCATTGTGTTCGCATATTCCTGATAATTCCTGACGGAAGACGGAAAAATGGAATATACAAACGAGAGGTGAGTCCTAAAAGAACCGGTAATAGCGAAATATTTGATAGAGCTATTCAAACCTTTAATCATGACAATCATAAAATACGACGAAGGTAACACCTATGTGAAATGAGCTGATATTACAAAATTATGGTTTGAGAGCAGGTGAGTACAACATTTTCCCATATAATCTGTCAAAATGGCCTATAGACAGGAAAGGAACGGTTGCCTGCCTCATCTTCTATTTAAAAAAAGGGTACTGCGGCGGAGTTACAACTGAATGGAGGATATTGCAGGAAGGCGTGCCCTACCTTTAACGACTAATAAATACATTGCAGCAAAACCGGACTCGATGGCAGTGTATCATTAAGAGGACACTTAGGTATAAAGAAAGTAAGACGAGAGAGAAAATGCACTGAGGAAATGATGGAGGAGAGTGGGCGGTGTTGATAGACTCACCGGAAGTCTAACTCATTATTGAGTGACAATACAAATACGAAGGAACATAAAGCTTACGCCAAGTAGTGAATGGATATTACACCGAGAACCATCACTCATGGGAGTGCCAACAGGATGATATTTTTGAGCACGGGAAACTAAAATCCGCTGAGAGAAAAGCGAAATTTGCGTAAAATTTTATTTTAATGGTGGACAATCTTGCGCGTTGAATTTGAACCCAAATTCTTATGCAAAGCATATATGGTACCTTGAGACCAAGAATCCGTGGTGATTTGCTACGTAGGATAAGGTTTGATTCAATTCCATGTCATTCAAATATTTCGAAGAGCTACAGATAAGAGCTAATAATCTATTATTCGTTCAAGTATTTCAGGAATTCGTTTCGGCAATGTTTGAACTTAGAATGACGAAATATCTTGAAAAAGAAATCAGCGTATAGACATTAATTTCAAGTATGTAAAATTGGGATGGATCCGTTTCTACTCGGATTATACAATTACATGCGCAATATCAATTTTTACTCTATTTAATTAATGTAAACACTGAGGAGCAAAAGCATTTGCTCGTTGGGAACCTAAGCCTAGGTATGAAATGAACTAGGAAATTGAACTTTATTCCACAGGAGGTTTATTTTGAATAAAGTTATTTTTTGGGAATTTTAAAATATCTAGGGTCTTTTCTATAATGAATCCGCAATACTTTATCTGATTCTGCAACGTTTATAGGTCTAGTTACGCTAGGAACTGCATCTTTCTTAACTATGTTCTTTAAGCGTTACATAACACAGAATAGAAGAGTAGAAATACAAGTATGAGAATCATTGCGGATTTTTGGCAGACAGACTCTCGAAGGAAATGTAAAGAAGACGGAATATGGCGAAAGAGGATGATGAGTAGGAGTGGATGGGAATGGAAATTGGAAGGGGAGGGTCGATATTAACGTACGCCCGAACGCTCAGCGGCCATTACGGAGTCGTTCTCTTTAGTGTATTCCAACTCCGCCTTAATCCCTCCTCCTCTCACTCCGCCTTCCAGCCCCCGTTTTCACAATATCTCCTCTCCTTTATCCTTCTCTGCCCCTATCTAACCATTCTCCTTTCGCCAATTCCCTGCCCTTCGCTCCACTACCTAGATCCCTCTACGTCCTCTTTAGCTCATTCTCATGTCCATGCGAGCTTCGCCATTTTGAAACTATGCCCAACGATTCACTAAGAAATTCGGTTAAGTTTAGAAGGCAAAATTAAATGTTTAAAAGGAGAGAAAGGAGTATGTGAAATAGAATTTTCTTCTTTTATCACACCGTTTACATTAAAATATTCTTACTATAATAATCCCTAGGTGAAATTTATCTATTATAAGATGATCGAAATGCACTCAACTATGTCTGGTAACAAACAGCTAAACAGAATAAGGGAATAAAATTTGTACCTCCGAAAAATGTTTTGTTCTAATTATAAGTGCTTAAAAAATGAGATTGAGTAAGAAAGAAGTTTTAGGTGAAGAATGACGATTCGCTTGGAGGGCAATAAGCTGAACTGCCTCGAGAGGGGTTGTTTGATATTATGAAAGGCCTATAAAGAAATACGAAGCGGCATTTCACAGGATTTTAGTCTAAAATTATCATGAATAATAGTTCTAGCCTCCAGAATACCATCCATCCAAGGGTTTCATGAATTTGCATAGAAATTACACTGGCTAGATTATCTAAATGGAATAAAACGCTCTGTCTTTTGGCCTAATTATAGAACCATATGCAATTCCAAAAACAAGGGCGCCTTCTTTGAGGCACAGACCCGGTGTGGATTCATAAATTTAGCGAGAGCAATTATTTTGAAAAGCCATGGGACCACAACCTGTATCGACTCATAACGTCGGGACTTTTGAAACTAAGAAAAAGACCAAGAGGTTTCATCATTATATATTATCCAAAGATAGCCAATGAAGGAAAGATTGGAACGGAAAAAGAAGCCAAAGGGTAGAAAAGATCCCGCATAAAAAAATCGTTTCGGTCGAAAATAATGAGGCCCCTCTGATGGCAACGGAGGAAATTGAGAATAGAAAGAATAAATATAAAGGGATGGGAGAGATTGAACCTCGGTATCATTTTTAATCGCCCGGGATGGAAAGAGACGGAGAAAACGGTTAATTTCATCAGGGATTCCTCCTTTTTCTCCCCTTGCTTTCCACAAACATTCCGAAAGACCATTATGTTGATAAGTGTAGGGGCCGGGGAAAAACTTCACGTCGTTTACAATAAATATAAGGGTTTCACAAAAGCACCGAAAAACTTTCCGATGACGTTAACTGCCCTCTACTTTTTAAGAGACGACCAGCCGAGGGACAGACCGCCCTGCAACGGAGAGGGAGAAGAAACAGGGACGGGAGTTAATAAAGAGAACGAGAAAAAAGGAAAGAGAGGGGAAGAGAAACGAGAGTAGAGATGGGGCGGAATTATTCCAGCCGGAAGAGGAGGCATAAAATTCTGACCCTCCCCCACGACCCCTCTTTCGCGCATATCCATCTCCCCAGAAATAAGAGGGATAAAACAAAGGTGGAACTAGAAAGAGATTGGTCCGCGGGGCATTCGGAAGAAATCAATTCGGAGAGGCGATGGGGGGGGAAGGAGGGTAAGTGGGGAGGAAGGGCCGCCAATTCCATCAGCCCATCCCCGGAACGAATGAAATTTCCCCGTGCGCTTTACCGATTTTTTTCATAAGAGAAACTACCACTTGGACTCTTTCCCATCTCCCCCATCGTCCCCCTTTTTTACGCCTCTGCAACTACCCATCGACCAGTATATCTCCCCTCCGACTCAGACGTTTCCCCGCGGACGACGACTCCCGTTTTCAATGCCTCTTCCTTTCCTCCATTTTCCTTTCCTATCTCGACGCTCTAATCCGCTCTCTTTCTTTCCGCACTGCTAATAGATTCCTCAAATGGCGCCCTTCTCATCTCCCGGCCTTTTGTCTTTCGAAGGAAACGAGGGAGGGCGCTGGGAAAGGTGAGGGAAAGGCGAAGGGCGAAATAATTAAGCGGCTTCATTTACACTTCCCGACGAATTAATCTCGGCTCCGAGCGCTGGTGGATCGCTAATGTCACGAAGGATAAATACAAGGGATACATCAAGCGAAATGATGAAGTAAGGGTTCACGGGCTGATATGGAAACATTAATACTAAGAGGGACTGGTTGGAAAACAGGCGATTCTTATTGTCTTACCAAAGAAACTTGTGCATAAATAAAAACGCCAAGCGCGAAGTAAATTCATTAGTGTACATAATAGTATAGCTATTACTGTATTTCTATACCATATTTGAAACTCTGCGGAATATAATTCCGAACAAACCAATACTTGATATTAATCTCTTATATAATAAATTAAATTTCGCTTTACTTGGTGAAAATTCACACTAAAGAGTCTTTAAAACTAAAATACACTTTTCATTGTATTGTGGTTTTTTATTAATTAATTTTTTGTAGAAGTTTTGTAGTAAAGACTATTTTAATTTCCTATCATCAACAGTGTTAACAGTGAGATAACTTAAGAAAATACAATTATTAGCTAGATAGCAATTTCTAAGGGATTTCAACTGATATACAGGACAAAAATTAAAAGATACTAGAGCATTGTCATTTATAGCGGATGAAGGCAGAATTAAGGTTTTGATATTCATAAAATCAAGGAAATGTAAAAGAAGACGAAAGTATCCTAAATAATAAGCAATGTTTCCATAGTCAACAGTACCACTTCCGAAAATTATATATTCTCACTTTTGTTTGTATTCTCGCCATGGGACATCGACACGTTAAGGTTAAGGTATCGAAATATATAACCACTTTACGGCGGTGTATTTCGCCGCCAAAACATTTCCATTTATTTCTCCAGAAGTTTATTGCTCGATACATCACGAATGGTCAACAAGTCCCTGAGGAGAGTGCAGAAAGAATCGGCAAAAACTGCGACTGATCACGCAAAGGAAGTCGTTCCCTCAAATCTTCATCGTAATATTAAAGAAAGTCCTTTGGGTGTGGGCTGGAGTAATAGTGGGAGACACGCAACGCGGGACCAAGAATTACTCTTTGGAAAGCCGCTGTAATTTACCTATTAGTCGATCTACGTCACGATAATGTACTATTACTCCATAAATAATACGTTTTTGATGACAGCGATTGCGTTAATACGACATTCAATATATTTCATGGACCAATTTCTTGCAGTACATACGGAAGTTATGCTTTAGTCTTCAAGTAGAACAATTCCACAATGAGATAAACAAACACCACTTTGTAGCAACAGTTTGGTGGTAACACACAGTATTACTGCGTACATAATACATACAAACACTGGAAAACCTAAAATTGTAAGATTTACAAGAAGTAAACTCACATTTAAAGATAATAAGTAGACGTCCGCATAAAAATACAAGTACGTTTACCACAATTTGTAACTGTATTTATTATTGTTATTATTTATAATTATTAGTATTTATATATGATTGGTTACAATTGGATCTCATATTTATTCCTTACTAACTTATTGACATATAATGTGAAATATTAACGTGGGGGCTATAAAATTTAATAAGTAAATGTAAAACGTAATGCAATGATCTATGTATTTTATGATAATATGATGTCCATGATAGACTCTCGAACAAATAACTTCGAAGGAATTTTATAATGAAAACTAATGATGACTTATCATTAAAAACTAGCAATTTTGATGCATCGAAATTCTTAAAACAGACATTGCGCTCAATGTTATCAATTCTTGCCAAGCGCTTCGATTTGATTTCAACACCCATGAAAGTAAACGTACGACGGTTTTTTTCGCATCTTACATACTGAGATGTGCGCCTAAAATTATAATCCGAATTTCTCCGAATGCTTTTCCTTCCGCCCTCACGGCTGCTGCTTCCATTCAAATATCCCTCAAACGAATCGACTTGATCACTCCCTTCCCCACAGGGGTTCGGATTCCCTCGAGCATGCACGAATTGAAGCTCGAGCGACCGCTTCTTTGGGTGCGATATTATTTTTTGGTTAACCCTTTTCCACTCCCTTCTCTCCCTTCATACACACTACTCAAAAGAACTCTCACACGCCCATTGCTCTCTCTCGCTCGATTCACCACCCGCCTTTATTTCTAACGCACATAAAGGCCCCTCTCTGCCCCCACCGAAAGACCCCTTTTCTTCTGACGGGATTTCGACCGGCGCTCCGCAAGTGGCTTGCCTTACAAACCGCAAAAGTACTCACAATCGTACAAAATGTCAAAGCTGACGAAAACACCGAGAAAACGTTTGAGATGAAGCAAGAGGAAAGTTAATGTTTCCAACAGATTTTAACAACCTCGAGAGAGAGATATTAGCCGGGTGTGCCAAAAGACGCGAACGATCGAAGAAGAGTATCTGCAATGTTTGGGCCCCATTCTGTGACGAAAATTTTGAATCGTAAAGATAAATATCTTAATTTTCTTTCGCAAAGTTTACCTTCCAACATTCAGATAAATGCCATTAATTAAGATAACTCCGCCAGCCCACCAATCAGATTTGAGATTCCCATCAAATCCAAATACATGCAAAACTTGCGATTCTAAATGATCGATTATACTTATGGTTATGGGTTTCATTAGGACAATGTGAATAAGTTCCACTCATCGAAGGACATCAACATTTGTGATTCAGTCAATTATCCAAACGACAACAGCAGTTCAAACGCTGAATGTTGTCGCCGTGACCTATTTGGCTGCACACCAATGACCTCGCCATTTCGGTGCCATACATTTTCAAACAGGTTTCCATGACAAACTGCCAAATTAAATACAAAAAAACTTCCTAGTTTCCATTCGAGTGAGGCATCATTTCCGCCATCGTTCTTCCGCGTAAAAAAGAATGATGAACCAAATCAAGATTTCTAAAAGCTCATTTACGACTCCATTCTCAGACGACGGGAATTAATTTTAAAATGTCTCTGCCAGTTTGGTCGATAATTCATATCCCTTAAATAGGGACAGGGCTTAAGTTTCACTGATACCGAGTCGCAAGTGGTGCATAAAATGACTAATTTGAGAGGAAAAAATGACAAATCAAAGAAAAGATACCGACAAACCAATGAGCGTTACCCAATCCTCAGGATGCAAACTGGGAAAATTTAGCGGAAAGAATAATCAAGCTTAGGCTTCATTTACTTGATTAAGCTTAGAGAAAGTAGTCTCAGAGGATGTAGTCTATATTATATGTCTTCCGAGTTATATGGGCTGTTCTGTTACTGCGAGGAGTATGAGGGAAATTAATTCTGGAACGAGAATTAAATTTATCTGGGAAAAAAATGCAATGAATCTATTGGGTAAATAGAACCATAGTTCATGTAACTCCTGCCACACGTCGAAAGGCAAATTACAAGATACACATGTGGATGCAGAGAAGAAAATTAATAGGCCAATTTTACTCATGTATAAATAATAAAAGAACACGTGAGAGCTAGCAGTCGGTTGCCCTTCAACTTAGTCATTCAAATTCAATGTGAGATACGGAGCGCTCAAATTATCATTCGACTGCTAGCTGGCGAGAAAAATTAATATTCCGTCTCCTTCAATCATAACTTCCGCATTCCACCTCTAAAATGACTACATTTCCTCGTGTTTTCTATCACTCATTCCATTTAATTAAAACCACATTAAATCTCCCCTGCCGTAAGAAACCTACATCCATCCCTCGACAGATCGCCATCCCCAGCCCACGTGCTTCTCACCTCCACGGCGATTATTCATTTAATAATCACTTGTTGCGACACGAAATTTCCCGCATGACGAACGACGACTCCCATCGAATCCCCATCCCGAAAGCACACAAATACGCGTCCGCCGTGTACACCCACGCGCCTTCGGACCTCAAGTACACACGCGTGGCGCCCCAGGCCCTTTCATCACGACTCTTTGTAATCTTTATCCTTTCCTAAAAGCTCCATTGGACCCCTCGTCTTGTCATGCACTCCCACACGTGAAAAAGCCCGCCGCCTCGGCCTCACACCGAGAGGCGGAGGTGGTGCCCAGACACCACTTGGGGTCCTGCCCTCCTCCGACGCCACCAGGTACCCGCGCCCGCCGCCACCCTCACCTCTTTAAACTCCTTTCGCCCGTGATCAAACGCTCCTGTTGACAAACGCTTAATGAAGGGAGAGTAGTGGTAGAAAGGGATTGAGGAGCCGAGAAAAAGGTAGGGAGGAATAAACAGGTGTGGCGCATTCAACGCTAAGTATGCGAGACGTCGAGAGGACGAGGGATTGTTTAATGTGGATGAGGGAGAGATATGGGCGTTGTTGAATATTTTTCCGAGGGAAGGATGGAAGTTATTCTGGAATCCTAGTAAAAGGCGTCCGATTCGAAAGCTCGGAAGGAGCCGGGTCAAGTGAGCCTCCCTACCCAAGTTCCTTCATTCATCCGTACTGTAATGCAGCTCTTCAAGATGAACGGTGTCCCGAGAATGGGAATTAGCGACGACTGCCCGCTAGCCACGCACGATCGTTTACTTAGCGAGTGAGATTTAAGTGGAATAAGTTACTTGCTTCGGAGATGGAGCCCGGAAATAGGGGTTTCAGTGGATTAGCGGGTTGAAGATCCATTACTCTTCTAAAACAAGAACGAATGCTCGAACAAAACGGGACAGTTCAGGCAGATGTGCAGCGACAGCAACAGTCCAGGAACCATGAGTTCACGGGGTACGGACGCTAAAACTAATCCGGGAGATGCACACACAGAGATCCTCTCATCTGAGAGTAGTACTCTAGACCATTCTTCCTCAAGTGTCAAGTCTATATATTAGTAATCGAGCATGTTGATGACATTAAGTTACTCGTCTTCCTTCTTTACTAATATTTTGCTTCTTCGCAAATGCCTCTTCGGTTACTAAAACGGACATACATACACATACTAAAAATATACTAAACAAAAAATAATACATTAAACTCGTTAGTAAAATGAACTTCTTGTACTATCATGGGACTTTGGTCGTCTTGATGACATGGAAAATTGGACTTGAGACCATACAGGTTGGAAAAAAGTGCTCTAGAAACTATTAATCATCTAAAAAAATACTCTCTGAAAAATAGAATAGAATATAAGTGATCTATGATCCCTACACTGTGACATTATTAATAAATCTATCACCACAGTAGAACAAAATCCTCGAATAAAATTGACAAAAGTATGAGATTTAACATAACAAGCTTCTCCGATAATATCCTTGTCTTATACATAAAAGGTATTAAAAAAATCAAAATGGGCTCAAAATCATCCCAGATGCTCTAACAGGTATAGAAGCAGAAAAGGGGGCACATAACATTTTAGACCCCTTCCAGACCAAATAGCACCTCGATCGACATCAGTGTCTCGAGTTAAATTCAGGTGAGCACGAAGCGGAGATGGTGAGCTTAAATAATTATCGAACCTGGAGGAATAGAGAGCTACCCTTTGGAGTCGGAGGGGACCTAGGAAGATTCTTGGGGAAGCTAAAGGAGTGAGATTGGAAGGATATTTTTTACTGGAAGAGAATAGGGAAAGGGCGGGAGGGAGGACACAGGAGTGCCACGGCTAAAGACAAAACACAACAACACAACACTTGAAGAGGAGCCACCGTCTGAAAGGTTCTCAGAGAGGATGGATGTGTGGAGGATGCGAAGAGGGAGGGAGGGTGGGGGATATAGGGTATCATTGTCCTTAAAGAGGTGGGGGAAGGCACTTGGGGGTGAGGAGGAGAGAATTGAGTGGGTGGGAAGAGGGGGACGCGTTAAGGATAGGAGAGAAGAAGGGTAAAGACAAGTTTATTCTTGAATGGTGAACGAATAGCTCGGTGTTGGAGGAATGCGCATCGACTCAACTGTTAACTCTTCCACCTCTTCGGATGAAATCCGACGGCTCCTGGATCTCCACGCACAGAAAAGGGAAAATTTATCCTTTGTTTTAGGCGTAAAACAAGAGCAATACTATCTACGGAAGAATTTGATTAAATGATAGTTAATGAATTTGCAGTTATTATTCTTATAACACCCCAGTGATGTTTTTGCACCCCTGATAATCGTAGGTCAAGGGATAGGTCAGGAACGTATTGATAAACATAACAACCGAGGCGATGCAACGATTTTCCAGTGGGTTAAGAGACGTTACCACCCATACCCAATAAGAGATCCCTACTCATGTTATATACAAAAACTTACTAAAATCAATTCGTACTAATATTATCGAGATTAAAAATTTCACATACAGATCTGTAGTACTGCTTGTTTTCAGTGGTTTATTCGATTAATTAAAATTCATTTGAGTAAAAAAAGTTTGAGCATCTGACGAAAGATGTGATTTGAGCAAAATCGTGATCGTAACTTATTTAGTAGATAAAAAGAATTCCATTCCTAAGTTAATTTTTTCAAGGAGTAGAAAATCTAACAATCCCATTCCGCATGCACAAAGAAGGAACGATAACCCGAAAGAAAATTGGAAAAGTTATTCCACTCTAATTACGCTTCAGAAACCGAATAACAGCTCATTTACTATTCCTTGCCGTTCATACCGGTGGTCTGTTGACGTATCGCTATCG
Organism: Sympetrum striolatum; assembly: GCA_947579665.1. Taxonomy (NCBI): domain Eukaryota; kingdom Metazoa; phylum Arthropoda; class Insecta; order Odonata; family Libellulidae; genus Sympetrum; species Sympetrum striolatum. Next base: position 84,615,297 of record OX388342.1, read on the forward strand.
TGGCTTTCTCAAATTCATTTACGGTCATTTTACAAAGTCCTTACCCCAGAGTTGAATTCATTCCACCGGGGAAAAACTTTAATGCAGTCGGTAAGAAAGAGTACTTCTCCCATTCAATCCTCTCCTTCAATTCTCCTCGGAGACCCACATAAACACGCAACGCCTCGCACACAAACCGGCCGAACGTATTCCATCTAGCCAGACGCCATTTCAAACAACGCGAGCATAATGGAAAAAATATATAACCAAGGTCAATATTATTAATATTATTAAGCCCTTCTCCTCCAGCCTCCTCCTGTATCCTCCCCTCCTCCGTCTGCCTTCGACCCTTCCGCGCTGCCCTCTCTCCCTTATCCCATTTAATAAATAAAACCAACGGTCATAAAAGAGGTAAGGAACCCATTCCCATGCGCTTTCATATCGGAGAGGCCTTCACGGAATGGGCGGGAGACGGGGGCGGGGGAGAGCGAATGGATTATTACGATAGAGCGAAGAGGCGGAAGGGGCAAAGAGAAAAAAACCGAGAGTAAATGAGAAGTGGAGGGAGAAGTACCGGGAGGTCGCGCCGCGCTGCGGTGGGGTGTTACTTTTTCTCCTTACACAACTACGGCAATATGTTTCATGAACGCGGATTATCAGTGGCGTAAAATTAATTGGCAACCATTTCGTGTCGGTAATGGTCGGCCATTAATAGGCAAAATGGGAATCGAGAGATGCAGCAACAAGCCGTTCCATCACCGCCGAGAAATTCATTCGGCGCTACTCCATTTTTATAGCTTCGCCTTTATTTACTGCATGCAGCGGTGAACCATCAAGTTGGAATGGTTTTGTAGTAGATCGTCATGAGGAGATCATATTTGGTATAAAGTAATCCCAAGGTAGAATTCACTAAAAGAATAATCCTTTTCTTGGTTAATGTCACACCTGAAGCTGGTGTAACAGTTTTTGGGGTCAAGAGCAATAAAGGAATACCATATCCATCAACCTCCACCAACCGGTTGACGGAGTAAAACTCATCTCTTTTTGAATTTAAAGGTATCAAATACTGGGAAATTGGCCCTCCCATAATAGAGGCCGATAAATTGAAAAAGGGAAATAAAGAGAAATTTATGGATCTGAAATACGATCTCGGGATTGGAAGTTAGCTATGACGTTAGAGCGGGAAAAGGTCGCGTATATGGCCAAGTAAACGACGCTTGCTTGATAGAAAATACCTAATAGCTTTGTAGTAATAACTAAATTTCATAAAGCCTCCCTTCACGCTGATGGGTAATCGTTAAATTTTATCTCTAATAAATGAAAGTAATGCGATAGGTAAAAATTAAATTGACTACAAAGAATTGCTTGGATATCTACAAGGAAGATTCTACGGACAAAACTATTAAATTTATTTCATTTAGAAGAAAGTCCCGTTATGAATACAGAAACCGAAAAAACGAACGCAAAACTAGTGAATGATAATTTTTTAAATTGTCACAAACATGCATATTTAGTCATTTTACTTATAACTATTTCATATACTAACCCACAGTGATTTAAAATAAAAAGACAATGATTGTCTTGTAGCTAAAAGGGACGGAAATTCTAACTAAAACCTTAAACCAATAATCAATACTGCCAGCTTAGCGAGCAGTAACAATATATTAATACAGGGCTGATTTTATAAATTAATCGAATGTATATCAATCACCCATCACTTAAACCATGCCCTTCATAGCCAAGTGACTATTAAAACCAAAGTAAATTCTTGGAGAGAATTTCTAAAACGATTTTATTCAATATGTTATCTAAAAATCCTTTTCTATATAAGTTTCGATTTAAAAAAATGAAATTGTCTCGACAGTGTGGTCTCCAAAGGAAGGTTTTACGTCAATGCAGAAATAAATCCTTTCTCAGAGAAAAATCGAATACAGGTAAGCTCGTTAAAAACATATCCTTCAATGCTAGATTTAAACGAGACAGCACAATGGTTTTAATAGAGAGAGCCTTGCGTATTAAAGCTAGGAACATCTTAAATTTCAGACGACTACAACTGAAAGCCCGTGTTACAAATGACATCTACGGTTTCATTTCCACCCCACTTCCTTAGACGTCAGCTACAGAAGCCCGACATGAGAACAAGGAGAGACGATCGAAACTGTCCAAATGTTTGCTAAGGAAATTCTCAAATGCGCGAGTACGTTCCTGAAATCGATTCTTGGGGAGGATTTCATTTACGAATTCTTTCGCTATTTAAGACGATAGTGCCATTGTCAACTTCACCTCACACGCAGAAATGTTGGAGGGTTTGAAGACACGACCCCAACGCGAGTCTGTGAAACATTGAATAACAAATCGTAAAATCCAATATTAGCACAAGGAGAAATTTACTAAAATTTTTCCTTGGACATTTTGTATTAGATTTGGCAAAAGTTTAGGATGTATGTTTTGAATGACTTGAACAAGTTAGAGAAATTAGGTGAATCGCTTTTCGGTGAACTTTATGACATCCTAACCTATACGCTCTGAGAATACTTCATTCAAAATAAGCTAAACTAGCTGAATAGATTTTAAATTAACAAATAATTCACAGATTTTCGTGATTCGTGATAATTTTGTCACCCCAGTAACGAGATATTATGAACATCCATCAAGCTAAATCTTCATACTTAAATTTGAACATATCTATCTCGTCCTACCTGAGTTTCCCTTCTTCACATCAAAAGTTTCCAATGAAGTATAAGGTCTACTAAGTCTTTGTGAAGGCGAGATTGAGACTAAATAGTCTCTTCTTTCATCTAACCTTACGTTACTGATATTAAAAACATAAGTATTGCGTAGGTGAATAGAGATAGAGAGGAAAGCATTAGAAGGAAAGGATATAAAAATGTAAGCTTTACATAATCTTACGAAAAAAGATCCAATGCAGGAAAACCCCCACGGAGAAGGGGGTGTGAAAAAACAGCGCAAACCTACTGATATAAAGGCTTAAATATATACAGGAAAGCAGTGAATGAATAACACTGAAATCACGAAAGGAGTAAAGGAGATCGAAGAAAATGGAGACCGCACTTTAGACGGGAGAAGGACGTCGAGGGAAGGAGGGTTTGATGAGTAAGATGAAGAGAACGAATTGAGAAAGGAGGAGAGAATTCGGCGGAATGGCCGAAGAGTCTCGGGGAATAAAATAGAGACCGCCCGCGCAGCAAAAACTGATTTTTACGATTCTGCCGCGCTTTCGGCGGGAACTTGAGAAAGGAAAAAATGAGACTTCAGTTAGCCGCATGGCAACTGCGCCTTATTTTCTCAATCGCGAAGGGTGAGACGAAGGGGACGAAGTCTTTCATCGCAACGGTCGTTACGGGGACAAAAGCGAAGATAACAACCATAACGATCATAAAGCGCAAGAAAAGTCCTTTAACATCGAGCTACAAGAATACAGGGCATAAAAACGCCGCATATTTTTTACCGAGAGATTACTCTGAAATGTAATTAAGGGAAAAAATACTCGATTCGGTGAGGCGAAATTGAATTACTCTCGTCTCGATGTTTGCGCCGACAACCACGAAGCTACCCAACAGATGTTTTGTAAAGTAAAACAGCCTCCAAGACGCTAAGAAAACTTTTGCAGAATACAAAAACCGGGAAACTAAAGGTATAATTGCTACTAATTAATTAACATCCTCTCCCGTTTTACAATAAAAACGCTATCCTTTTTCAAGGTAACTATCGATTCCATTTTTCCATTAATTTGTTTAACGATAAAATTACGGGAAATTGATAGAGAAGAGATATCAAAGTAGAGAGCATCAAATACAATGTAGCACACCTTGAATTATCACTTTGCTATTAACAAAGGATACCATTTTTAGTAATAGATTCCGAGTTTTTTATTTTACCAAATAGTTCCTCTGTATATTCCAATCTATTCATTAGGTGAAAACATGAATTACAGTTAATATTCCTCGGGAAAATTAATAGAAAAATAATAAGGGTAGTTTAAAATTCTCTATAACGACTACATGTGGCTTGATACGGTCGAAAAAATGCAGATGAATAAGATTGAAAAACGAAAACAGAAGAGTTGAAGCAAATCCGAGTAGTAAGAAGGAAAATAAGACAGGGCTTCAATTACGGAGATTTTTATAATGTAAGGGACCACGAGCTCATTATAGAGACGCGGTTTTTTCTGAGAGGCAAAATAAAATTATAGCTTGGACTCCTCCCTTGGCAAATTGGCAGAGTTAATTTTCGTCCCCAGTTTTATAACCATTTTTGATGGGCTCTCCTTTATCCCTCCCCTTCTTCATCGCTTTTCTCTCGACCGCCCTCCATCCTCCTCCGGATCACCACCGACCAGACGGTTACTCAAAGATGGCCGTTACGTTCTAAGCACTACTCATGAAATCATATTTTCAGTATGGTCACATTTCGGATTTTATTACCATGAAATATATATTTCTAATAATAGTAGTAAATAGGAGTAATCTTAGAATGATGAGATTGAAAAAGAGTGAGCATGCTGAAGTGATGGAACAGATCGCAATGCTACAGAAAATCTAATCTTTTCTCTGAATGAAAGTGGGTTTCTTGCAAGCAGAATACGGATATGACAATCCAAGTACAAGCACGAGACTACAGATGGGCTGTTGAATATAGATTTCTCGATGGAAAGGGAAGAGAAGCAACTCTTAATGCGAAGCGAGACTTGTTTCGAAAGACATCGATAACCCCGCCTTTCCTTCTCTCCATCGCAGCTACGACAAATAGCTAAACACAGGAAATCTATTTACGTGGTTCTCTGGCTGCCGATGTTTCGCAATAGCGTCATTAGCGGACTAGCGAAATTCTCCCTTCGATATTGCTATTGTTGGCATCAACATCATTATGAAACGGCAGAAAAATGGAATTTCACCTAAGGCACAATGTTAAAGCAAGAATAATACTCCGGTCGAATAATAGTGGCATTATATACCACTCTATTTTTATCTGAAACGATTTCGTAAATTAACATTAATGATTGAAAAATTAGTCTCCTATTTCGTTATTCTTGTTATTCCATTATCTTGAACTATGCGTAGCGACGATGGTCTAAAAGGTATGCTTATATAAGAATACACCTTAGGGTATCCAGCACCAGGACCATTTAAGTTCTTGTAATCCTATGACGAATGTAAATTCTAAATGTTTGTCTGAGTTGCAATACTCAGAATTGCAAGAATAGTTATCCAAATACGAAAACATCAATAAAATTCACCGTGTTATAGTTGTCTTTAAAAGTTTAGTCTGAGAACAAAAAAATTTTATCCATGAAGAAATTAAGACAAAGAGAGTCGATGAGAATAATCGGATCCTATAGCCTCTTGCGCGGCTTTTGAATTCATTCGATTTTATACAATAGTTTTAAATAGAGGAAAAGCTTGTTTTGCTTTATAATAATGAGATGTTATATTTTTTACATTAAAATTATAAAAAAGAATCCTAAATGATTAAAAACCAATGTAAAAATCTTTGTCATTAAATAATTTTAAAATACCCAATGTCCTCACTTCGAGATAATGTTATCCGAAAAGATTTATCATAAGTTTAATTTACATGACAGATTTCGGTGACACATCAACATATAGCTGACATTCTCAACTTCCAGACATTTACTAGAACGATGAATCCTGAAGGGGATGGAGTTATTTACAAATTATAGTGAAACTTCACGGAAATCAAGTTGATGTAAATTCCTAATTCTTCAAACTAAAATAAATAAAAGTAAAATAAATGATATTCTCTTAAAATCTTCCACCACTAAGGTAATCTATCAACTAGTACTTCTTGTGGCATTATTGGTCTGGATATATTTGGCAACACAGAGATGCATGAGAGAAATGTTTTCCAAAATACTCTACTACTCAGGAAACCTCAAGCGTGAGATTTTGGGAAAAAATCGAGGAGGAAGCCGCGAGACATTCAACGTCGCGCGTGGGAGTATAGGAGACGCTTAAAACTCATTTATAAGATTGAGACGCAGTTTTGGGAGACGGGAAACGCATAGGCGTTCTGGAAGTCGTAAACCTATTTCGCGCGAGGATGCCAGGCTTGTCGCCATGACAGTGGAGGGATACGGATGGTGCGCCATTACAGAGAATAATGGCAATTGCCGTTCAACAGAATACAGCTTCTTGGTTAAAATGGGTCGAATAACATTCATGCATACGCTCCGAAGGATGCCATTTTCCCATGCACTCCCATACTTTATTCGGGTGAGCGATTTTGCAATCCTTGGGCCGAATTCCAGAAACATTTCACGGAAAAAAGACCGCAGACATCTCGTATCCTAAGCATCTTACGCTTGTTTTTGAACAGGGAAAATAATTTACAGTTTTGCCGAGCAAGAAATGGATCAGGCTCGATTACTTATACTCCTAGACCAGTTCAGCAAGACGGAAAGCCGCAGTTGAATAAATAACTGTTTGATAGTTCGAGAATCATACTAGACACTTGCGTGGTACTTAAATTAACCATCTAATCTTGAGAAAAAACATTTTCAATAAATACTTGTATTGAAAGAGACCCCATCAAAAGTGATAATCTTTTACCGAAAAATAAACTGGCAATAATCAAAATTATGGTATTGGCTTAACAAAATTGCTCACACAATATTTTTGATAAATAATTATTATTGAAGTACTTAATAGTTTGGCTTTATTTAAGGGCAAGATTAATACTCATGAGTCCCATCTTTTATCAAATCTTAATTCTAATATCCACACTTGAATAATTCTAGCTATTCAAATTCATATATACGATTAGTTATAAATAAAAATTTCCTAAATTTTACATTTATCATTCATATAACACTGCTTGGTCTCTTCACTTTCAGGCCAATCAAAGACACGCTTAATGAATGATGTAGGTGAGTTAATGCTACTGCTACATCAATATCTCGGAAATGAGCCATTTGTCTTATCTTCCATGAAAGATAATAAAAGAAACCGGAGGAGAAGATGATGACTAATTAATGCGCAGGCATTTTATCTTCCTTCCGAGTGGAAATGCGTCACATTTGTTCACGCTTCACCATGAATTCTTTAATATCACCCACGTCTCCATTCTAAGTAACCTACTTATGCCCTTGAGAAATCCATCTATGCAAAACAGCTAGACGGAGCCATTTCACTCAGCTAATAATATCAAATGTGCGGAAATGTGTAAACAACTTGGAAGCAACCAAATGTAAACATCAGAATGGTAAGATGCCCGAGACCGTTAAAGATATCTTGGATAATGTCGCTTCTTGGCTGTTTAGATCGAATGCGTATATTTTCTTCCATTTTGCCGCTAAACATTCGCTTTGAATTCAGCCTTCACATACCTTGTTTACAAATTTCAATATAATAACGATTATAATGATAACATAATATTTATTCCGGCTAGATTATGATTGATACTCTCCCCTTTCTTGTAAATCATTACATCAGTACGTTGTGCTTTGCATGATGAAAATACCCACAAGTCTATTATTATTGGAATGTGGCACGTAGCGTAACTATTCATTTTTACTTTCAAGATAAAACATATAAATCGTAAAAAAATAAATTATGCCAAGACAATATATCTTCGCAATTTAACGATTAAGAACTTGGGAAAACAAAATGGCAGAGCTTATAACGTGTAAATAACTAAGTACCCAAGAAAAATTGAATTATGAAGGTATTAAAAGAGAAATTATGAATTTTACATATGTATATTTCGCCATTTTGTAAAATAATAACGATAAAAATAAAATGGGTACCATAATTGGCTCAGTAAGGGCATTCGTTTATGCTCCCATCTGAAGATTAGGCCTAATAAGAAGTAAGAATCAGGTAGATGCCGGTTAGTTTGGTCTCGAACCCCAACTATTACGCCACCGGGGTCGGCAGAACATTTAGACGTACGATGTGCCGCTAAAATATCCTTCATAAAAATTATAAATCACAACAAATCTCGGAGGCAATTCTCAGGAACCCAAGAGAAGACATTAAAACGGAAAACGCCGAGATGCTAAATCAAAAAACAGACTTAGGGACGCCTTCGCCTGAAAGGGTACAAACACTTAGTAAACGATAATTGGCCCTATTCAGGGCTCTAGGAGAAGAAAGGAGAATGTAATTAGATGGGCCATTGAGGATTGAATGGCCATGGATGTCGAAAGCGCTGAAGAGCGTTTAGAGGAAAAAATGGCTTTGTTTGCCCTTCTACCTGGTGATCTCTCGGAGGCGTCGGTTGATTTCAGTAAACGGCGGGGGCGGAGGTAGAGCCGTCAAAGGCAGAAATTGGAGGAATGAAGGCTTGGAAATGAGGGAGGGAAGAAACGATACAGTTCTCTGGACCCTGGCCAAAACGAGGAGAAAATGGTAAAGTGAAAATGACTTCCTCATATCTCTTTCTCGAGTGGATTTGAGCGTCGCTCTTGGAAGGGAATGGGGACGAGGAGATGACACCGGAAAAGCGCACCTTTTACGGCAAAATTTCATGAAAATCGAGGAGGGCACTCTTCCGAGTCAAGGTTATATTTCATTAAGCCCGAATGAAAGTCTCCTATGTTACGACGCTTTCAGCCAATGTAACGCCGCGGCTAAAAGTTTCCATATTTCATTTCGCCACAATACGTGTTAAACAGTCTAACGATTACCAAAACAATAGCTGGCCTTTTGCGGGCGACAATAAGTCCAATGAAACGTATATCACGGAGTCTTTTGAGAGTTTGCACAACGGCGAACGTTCAGAACGGGATACTGGAAAAAGAAATGACGCTGCTGCCTCCAGAGGTTTTCACCGACACCCGAGAAACGCGTCACATCCTGCTGATTCGTATACACGTCGACTTCTCTAACGAATTCGGTAAACAAAGAGTCGCGGTGACATTTCTCTCGACTCCGCCACATGAATGAAAAGGCCTTTGGAAGTAAAATTGGAAATTCCCCGGAGATAATGAAAACTCGAGGGTAAGGCGCAGCATTCAGCCAGAATGTGAAACACTAATCGGCTCTCAAGTTCACATTAGCCCGACGCGTTTCAGAAGCTTCATTCTAAAATAAAGCTCGAAATTTCGAATTCCAACTAAGTTACTTCATATCTCGATTACTCCCAAAAAGGGAAAAGGTTCGATTACTCTATGTAGCTATAACCAAAAAAATATTACCCTAAACATTGACTGGACTTAGTGCATACATTTCTTTTTGTAACCATAGGGTGATATCGGAAAAGTATTTCTACAAATATGTTTGAAAACAGTACACTGAACATTCCTAAGAAGTTATTTTAAAAGCTTTAAATCGCACTGGAAAAATTTTAATAAAAATATAGCAACTGCATCTGTGTTAATTAATTATGTGATATTTATCGCATGGTAAAAGTGCTTAAAAAGATCTATCAAACTAAAAAATAATTACAATAATAATTTAATAATAATTAATTATAATCACAGAACTCGTAGCATAAATTTTTCCTAGTAACCATAGGGTGATATTGGGAAAAGTAGATATTCCGGCAAATATGTTTTGAAACAGAATACGCTGAGAACTTTCTAAGATGGTGTTTAAAGTTTTTATATCGCACTGGATAAATTTTAATTAAAATTTGTAATTAAGTATATTATAATACATAAATTACTACTTATCATACATAATACATCATTTGTTGAATGATGGATTTAACAAAAGCATCAAAAGAATTTTCTTTTCTAATTTCATACGGGAAGATGGCTGCAGAACTTTGTGCCACCTACCTCAATCCAATCTACCCTTCGTAAACCAGCACTCTGCATATTTACAACAACTCTTTCCCTTGTTATAGATACACTTGAGCTAAACGAGACTGCACACATGCGCAGACGGGTGCAGGAACATCAACCCTCGCCCCAACCCGAATGAAGGAGGGTCGTAAGTGTTTTATGGACTTGAGGCCTAGACACTATAAAAATGTATAAATAGATTCGAATGGGAAGAAGTGAAGGGCTGAAATAAAGCGAGGGATGGATGGATCGGTGGCTTCACAGGGAAGAAATGAGCTCGAGCGAAATAAAACGAAGTGGAGATTTCGGATTAGGGATAATGGAGAAGTCGTAATTCTGGTTAATTTCTGTTTACTATACAACAGTTGTCGGATATTAAAACGCATCCGCGTTCCTCTAAGTGTGCTCGAGTATAACTTTCGTAGGAACACGAAAGTGATTCGTTCTCAAAATAAGAGAGATTCTAAACGGTGCTTCTCTCAATCTAACAGGGGCATAGAAAGGCATTAGTAAATAAGAATTGATAATTTCCTTAAATTATGCACAAAATGGTATGGGAAGGTTAGAATGAAACTGATTGTCATCCACATCCATACGATACATTTTCATCTACTTCTAAAAAATTTTATTTCCATCAAAATATACCGCAATATATAAGGAACTGTTCAACCACAGTTTAAAAAGGAAAAAAAAACTACTCGGTAAAGATTAGAAAAAAATATGAAGGATATCATTTCCAGAAAATAAATCAAATCTTGAATTTACCATGCTAAAATAGAAAGGCATAGACAGAAGAAACTCAGGTTCCGAGTCCTAATGCTGGTAATGGACATCATAATTCAATACATATTGGATTAAGTCAAACTAAAAAAATCGATATCTATCATTCTCCTTAATGAAGTCGATATCGTTATCATTATTTACATAAAAACAGACAAAAACAATCAATTCTCGCAACGATTCAATCACCCATGGAAACATCTTTGAAAAGTATCTATTTACATTTTTAACTCGGAAAAATCATATACCTTCCTATATATAAATACAAAAAGACAATTAATTACTGGGAGGAACCGCTCGATCATAACATAACAATTAGTCTTGGCTTAAGGGCCCATAAACTTTTAATGGAAGCATCTGCAAAGATATTCCATCAAGGAACACAGTCAGTAATGGCATATTTAGCGATAAAGCATATTGAGGAGATAAGAGACAGGAATCAGATAAAAAATGGATTAGTCGATCGCATGAAATGTATAAAGAGACTCCATTCCTTGCCTACGCCTTCATATTCGAGATATCCCAACGTTCTCGGCAGTTAAATTTTTACGCGCCAACCTCTTTGAATGAATATGGCTCGTAAATTTTCTATCGCGTCAAGCGTTTCGAGACCAAAGCAATCCACATTAAAATTCCTTCAATTTTGAAGCCAGACCAACAGAAAGGGTCAGCCGGTTAGCCCGCTAGAAAATTCCATGTAGTAGTGACGATATTACTGAGTTCTACGAACAAATACCCAGTATACCCTAAGAATGTTAAGAAAGACAAACCCTAGGGAAAACTATTTTTCAGAAATTTGAAACTTAAGCTAGATGTTACGCATGCATTGTAATTTATTATTTTTAATAGATACACCAGCATCCGTATTCGTCAGACGTCATCTTCAGCTTGAATTTTCAACTTGATCGTAACAGCACATAGTAAAGAATTCGATTCGCTATAATAATTAACAACATGAATAACAGAATACTGCAGGGAATTCAATTCTCTCTCTACAAAGAGATCTTTTGTAAGTTATTCTCACAAAAAAACTATTTCGAAAATGACCTTCAATTCAAAGTTCATAAGCTTATTCCGGGAAACGCATGCTATCTTACACCACCATGATAGGGAGAAATGGATATTATTGATGTCATTTTGTTTCAACCATTTTATCTTGAATCAAAGCTGCAAATTTGTCAACCAATAACCGAACGTAGAAGTGAGAATATATCTAAAAAATTCTTTTTTTACATATGGGATGACGAAAATTAGAATCCTACACGCAATTTTAGAAGATTGCAGTAAACGGTAACAAAATTTTGATGCTTTCAAATCCAAGAACACTAATAATTCAAACGAATCCCTTTCCCATCCTGGGTTTAAACTAAACATAAAGGCAACCATTATCTATAATTAATGCATAGCACTTTGACAGCCCTGCCAGACTACAGCCCGTCGCCGAGTGTTGAGAAATTGGATCCCTAAGTAAACCTAACACAATATCGTTTCAAGAAAGTAACAACAAGGTAGCACCTAAACTATTCGAGAAAATGGAAACAACGGAGGTTTGACCTCTAAATCTGAAAATAGAGTAATTTTAGTCAGCCTCACAAAATATATATGATATGAATCGATTGGAAAACCCGTAAACAGTGAGACTTGGGCGTACTTAGTGGAATCCCTTATAGAATTATAAATCGTAACTAATTCTCTCAAATTTAATTATCATTCATGGTACTCAATAAGGACTTTATTATAGTTTACTATAGCTGCTAAAATAGAAAAATTTTTTACAATAAAATTATATATGTCGGACCACGAAGTAAGGAAAGATGCTATCGATTACATTCCAAATGAAAACGACGTTATGCTGGCAAGATTATACCGAAAATATAGTACAGCTACAGAGTAGTTTCCTAGTGGTTATTAGTAAATTTCAATTTAATTATGGACAAATCGACAAAATTCTTCGCCAATGAAGAAACATTGACCCGGACGACTCTGAGAGAAAGTCAGTGGAGACAGTTTTATCACAATTCCAGGAATACTAGACGGGCCATCTCAACCGTCAACCTCGCCGAAAAGCGACAGCTCCCGTCCGTCCATCTGTCCCTTATCGTCCCAAAAAGTTCCCTTCCTTCATTTTAACGACTTCTTTAATGAGACCTTTAAAAAAAGCTGAGAAATTCACGTCGTGACTCGTAACTCGAGTTTAGAACTTCATCACCCTCCCTCGCTCACCTTCTTACACACCTCAAGTAATGGCGGCCGAAATGGAATTCTCGGACCGTTTGTGCGGGGGAGAGACGCTCTTAAAGGAAAAATAAATAAAAATAAGAGGCAATGAAATCCGGGTTGGGCTTGATGACGGCGTCGACAAAGCTAAAGTTTAAAACGAGAGTGGGACAATCTGTCCGGGTGGAACAAATTAAACAGTCCCATGCGATATTCGAGGGCAGATAACTCGGCTGCGGTTTGATCTTCAACTTCCTTTACGTCCATTCCTTCTCCAAGGCCGGGCCTTAATACTTTTCGTTATAAATAAGGCTTTAATCTTCCGGTAGTAAATTTAAAGTGCAAGATTGGGTAGCAGTTCCATCAGACTGTTCGATACCTTGAAGAGCCGGAATATAAAATTGATGATGGAAGAATAAAAGAAGAAATCGTTAAATTCGCCGGGAGAGTTACGAGCGCGATACACCGATCTTATTCGAAATTAAATTTCTAACGATCAACCCTCAACTCTATACTCTATAAACCATTATATGCATCTGGTTAGACGAACTCAACAAACACAGAACTGTCTCACGTATCTTATTCACAGCTAGAGTAAATGTGAACATGAACATTAACAGCGTAGAATTACGCAAATAATAACGGGGAAAACCACGCTTTCCCGCGGCGTTCATAAGAATCGGTTCGCACGAGTGACTCACCGTAGATCGCGAGATAAGAGTTGTAACGTTTCCAGACATAGGTAAGAGCGTCATTAAAACTAAATGGGGTCTCCCGGGTAGTTGAGGAGCGAAAACTTTACGAGACGTTCATCAAAACTGTCCCGACTCGTAATTTTGCTAAACCGCCATGTGTGACCACTTACTATGGCAAGAAATAGCAGGCATGTTCACATAGTTGAGGTTTCCGCCCAGTGACCTTCCCTCCTTGTACAGAATACAATCGCCACCAGCTCCCTCCCAAGATACAAAGATTGGCCGATGTAATAAAAAAAGAATAATTCTCACTCACTTGAGGGTGTTACCCGCACAATGGGGTTTTTGTATTCCACGATCTTCAATTGAGAATATTTTTCCTCAAATTCACAATCTTATAGATTTGTTCCGTTCTTTCTTTAAATTCACTCTACGTATTAACATTTGAGGTTAGGTGGAAAAGAATTCAACTTGGGCCTATTTCCGCCCTAATAGAGAGTTAATTCATTCATTCTATTAATATCTAAGCAAATACTTAAACATCCTTTGCCTTTGAATGACGCTTGATGCCTTTAACGTTCGAATCTTGTTTCCTTTCAAAAAAATAACTGTGGAATAGAGCAGTATTCAAAGCTGGAAAAATATTTTGGCAATTGATCCAATTATCCCTTATCCTTTCACTTTATATCCTGATTTATGTTGTGTTATAACCATTAAGTAACTTAAATTATCCGAAGAGTAATTTATCCCTAGAAAATAATTTACTTCTATTTCTTTAAGTGACACCCTCTTATAATTACACACTACTTTATCGTAAGGACAATACCTCATTCTGAAAACATGAGTTCCTAATTCTAAACTAATAAAAATTAATCACTTAACAGAACATCGTGATTTATAGAATTTGGTGTAAGGAAACCTACATACTCGCATTTTTTAATACACTTGAAACCAAGGTGATGCACCGATAAAAGCAACCAAAACCGAAATGAGACGTACACTGGCCGAGAAGAAGGGAAGCAAATCCAAGACGCAGGTAAGAGACACCCGGAAAATGAATTCTCCACGGCACCACCGATGAGATCGATGACATACCGAAGGAAGAACTGCATGAAATCAGTCCGCGACTCTGGAAATTAGCTAACCGCCGTTCTGTCTCTAGAACTAAGATTCCTGAAAAGAGGTCTAATGCGAGCCTTTAAAACTTCTCTTTCCTACTTGATGGGCTCATAAAAAAACGAGGGCGAGGAGGAGGGACAGGAGATTTCGGTTTGTTCTTCCTGAAAATGCGGTAGGCAACCCACGGAGTCGTGGCAACGAGGCTGGTTGCATAGCGTCGCGTTTCCCAGGCGTCCGGGTCGGGGGGAGGGAGGAAGGGAGCAGGTGGATGCAGTATATGTTCTGCCGCATCTAATTCCGCGATTCGCGATGGATGGAATGAGAAGTAAAGCGTGAACCGTGAACGTTTCGTACAAAGGCTCGCGAAGATTGGCGGAAAAAACTTTGGCGGTGGACTTCTCTGAAGCAGAATGGCTCGGATCGGCATATAACACGAGCCGCTCGAGTCGTAAAATTTAAATTGAGGAAGGAATGATACTTTCCACGCGGTGAATAATGTACAAGCGAAAAATTCAAGAGCTGATTCGCGGTGCGAGGAATTTCAAGAGTACGAGCATTACCAGAAGGAAACACGTTGTTTAGCGGCCTACTAAGAATCACGAAATATCACAATAACTATAGGAAAAGCAACATCAATCTTATCCTTCTTTGGATCAATCCATCACATATACTTTGCTTGTATCTTATTTCAAATTTTTAGAAAATTCATATTAAAAGACTAAATACCCGACAAAATCCAGCTGTACCCGATTTTTGAAACACTTTGAAACAACAACAAAGGGATTGAAGATGATCCTTAATTTCTCGTATGAATTATCATAGAATGAGAACAAATAGTAAGAGCTATATATATTCTTCATCACATTCATCGAATATTTCTATAATAATCAATATTTATGTATGGTGTACTGTTTACTATTCACACCGAGAAAACTGAAACACCCAGTTTAACCGAAATGAAGAATTGCGAAAGAGTAATTATGGAAGACCTACATCTTTGTTTATGGCTCCATTAATATTCTCATTTAACTTCCTTGTTCCCGTAGTTCTCACGCCATATATGTTGAGCCATATTATGGCTCGTAAACTAACAAAGAAATTGGGGGAAAAGGAAGAAAAGGTTGGCCCCACACTAAATCTCCGAGGAAATATGGACAAAAATAGAAAAGTGTAACTGCAAAATCTCAAGCTAAAGAAAAGGTGGAGAATCATATCAATCGTTGATATTGACTACGATTGCTTTAATCTCTCTTAACCCTCATCCGGGCGCACCGCACACCTCCAGGCAAAAATTGCACGCACTTTTATGAATGTGACGGTAAACTACCGTCCGCGCGCCCAGAAGAAGGTTAAGAATATTTAAGAGGAATAATAACACTCCACCTTACTGCAGCTAGAGCATCGAGGGATGGTTTTTCAAACGATTTTCTGATACAAGACGATGTAGTGACAATTATTCAGTAGAAAGAAAAAAAATGAGTACAAGCAAAAACTATAATATATATCCTCATATAACTTCTATATTATAATACACTGAACAATCTTCTAAAAATAAATAATTTCCTATCTTGTAAACGTAAGGGAAATGAATCATTTTCGATTAAGAATGAAATGATTGCAAATCATTCATACATCGACTGAGAATAACTGAATGGATCATAAGATATTTATCAACTATCGAAAAGCCTACATATCTTTCCCATTAGCCAACTTTTAGATATCAATTCGTAATATCAACGAAGATTTTCTAGCTAAATTCTGAGAAAAGGTGTGAACGTTTCTCTTCTCTTGGATTCTCATCAGAGATATGCGATAAGTAATACCTTGGTGTAATTTAAACGTAAATCAAGAGTCACCGGCCAGCACCTTAGCCTTCGTCCCAAAAGTGAAGGAATGAAACACGACACAAAAAGGTCCCTTGTTAATATTCAAGGACAAAAATGAAGAAAACAATAGAAATCCTTGACAAGTATACGCAGAACTAAACTCCAAAATTAGGAAAGATGTTTTTGAGCAGGTGAGGACTACGAGGAGAATCTCATTAGAGAGAAAAGTAAGAGAGTTGGAATACTTCTATTTTATGACCATGTGTGCGAGATGAGATAGAGATAGCGGACTAAGAGGTCTGCAAACGTAAAAGAGACACAAAACCTTAATAGAGGCCTTCCTCGAAGAACCACCCCTAACCTCTTACCGACGCTAAAACCCTCTCATACGAGTATCTAATTTCGAAGACGATGGGAACTGGAGAAAACGACAAGACGGAGCGAAAGCGGGGAGATATTCTTCCCCACGAAAAATGTAGAAAAAGGGGAGGGGAAAGTGATATAAGCTGTGCTCCTCCGTGCATAATATGGCATCCTCGCAACACGAAATCGATAAGAAAGTGTGGGTCCTTAGTGAGGGGGAAGGAAAGAAATGGGAGAATTGATGAAAAGCGGGAGGGTGGGGGTGGGGGAGGCGAGGTTAATGAAAGGGGTGTGGGGGTGGAGAGATTGAGATATGGGTGCGTGCGGAAGACGGTGAAGGGCGCGATCGGATTAAGAGGTGGAAAAGGGTGAGGAAGTCTGGTGTCGCACGAGGAGATAGGAATGGAAATAAGATATCCGTCTGGGAAGAATGTTACGATGGAAGGAAATGGCTAAAGGGTGAAATGAATAGGGAAAGGTTCTTCCTTGGATAACTCAGGGGATAACGAGCGAAGATATGGATAGGGTAGACACCATTTACGTAACAAAATCAAGAGCATATTCCTACGGCTCTTTGAAAATGCAAATAAACTAACTCAACTCGATTTTACAACTTCTTATGACGTTTCTGAACCCTCAAGAAAGTAATTTGGATCCTTATAAATGATTAAAAATGATCAATTGCCCACCTACCAACACGAATACACAATAAATGGACGAAAATGTAACGCACGAAGTGGTTAAATCTAATATAATAAAGGGGTAGTAAATGTGAAGTTTTGAAAAATTGTTTACGTTAGTTGTGCAATATAGTGTAAGATACCGTCTCCATCTGTCCTAGATAATAATTGTGGAATTATTGCAAAATAAATTACGATATATGTAATCGTACTAATACGAATAAAATATTGAAAATAAATATTTTTATTATAGGCATGGATTATCTGTTTCTATACACTGACGGGCTACATTACAGTAAAATTTTCCCAAGCCATGAAAATTAAACTTAAATCAAATAAGTCGCGAAAGAAAGTTTACCAAAGTGTAACGTTTTGGTAAGTCTTAGATTAGGTCAATCAATACAGAACAACCGAAGCAATGATTCATAGTGGTTGATAAAACAGTTGGTTGGCTTCCTCTACGAGGAGTTCATAAACCTTTCATTAAAAGGTTGGCGAATGTAAATGCAAGCAACAACTTCACCAACATCTTACACCGTTAAATGCGTATTAAAATTTACAATTTTAAATTCAAAATTCGTAGAGGATGATACAGCTTCAGCCAAATAAAAATAATTTGTTTCAAATCCGAATAAGACAGGATCAGCGAAATTAATACGAGCGGAAATGAAAGAGAGGGTAGTAAAATGGAATCGAGAAAAAACGGCTTCCTTCGAGAAAAAAAGGATTCGTTCCGTGTGTAAGAAGGAATGAAGCGAATCCTCACATAGCTACTAATTCCTGCAACAAGATGCTCTACGACGATTTTTTTCCTCCTTGAATTCGATAACCTTCCTTTCCTGCCCAACAACCACACACTACTTCCCATCCGCACCCTCCGCAATATCCCAGACGATGCACTTCTCGGGATTCGCCCCTTCCCCCTCCCCTCCGGCATCCCCCACCAATCATCTGCCCCACTCCGCCCACTCATCTTCCCTCTCCGACTTAATCTTATTGATCATGACAAAATCCGATCTAGAATTCCGCATCGAATGGTCACATCTCTCCGAAGAAACCAGGTGTCTCTCAAGATGTGGAGAATCCTTATAACGGCCCACTAAATTTTTAAGAGCGATGATGATTTACTGCATAGACGTAGGCGTACGTAAATAAAAAGTATGTTAGAAATTTAATGGCTGAAAATAGAAATCATGGCCGTTTCCTTACGAAAATTCTTGAATTAACTAAATTAATTCTATAATTAAACTGCAGTTTCCCTCTTTCCTAAAAAAGCTTCTCCAAGCGTCCTCTAAAATCAAAATAAAATTTCTTTCAAACCGTGAGTGTTATGAGCGGACAAAACTTCATAAAAATACTTATCTTGTACGAAGGCTAGTGTTTGCGAATTAAGCGTAATACAGTACTAAACAGAGAAGAATGAGAAAATAAAAATTATAGCGTGAAATCAGTACGTTTAGTAGAATTATATTCATTAGGTCTCTGACTAAACAGTGGCTTATAGATCAAAATAATCATTCGTATTTACCGTGAAAAGAATTAAATAAAAATTATATACGACCTTTGAATTATAATTTGATTTTACTTTAGACACGTTTGGTTTTTTCGAGAAATGCCGCATCGCTTCATGCCTAAAATCAAATACATTGGTAATCTAATGTTTAAATTAATATGAAATAGCCACCAAATTACTTTCAGGATATGATTGTTTAAATAATACTAATAATAAAACTGAAAATTTTCAAAAACACAACAATAGCAAAACTGTGACGTAATGACTACATTGTTCATGTATTTCCTTATAATTCTGTGCCAACTTTCGTTATATTAATCTTCCATTTAGTGAAATTAGAATAAAAGCTTCCTGTCATTCTCCAAATTAATACCATTAGCGAAACCTCATCTATAAAAATCAACAAATACAAGAATATTTATTTGGTGGCATAGCTTTAGGAAAAGGAGGAAATGCGATTTTCAGATCAGCCTCCACGATTAATAATGGGACCCGTCAAACCCGCAAGGAAACGTGAGGAAAGTATAAGCTCTTCGGAAACGCCAATCAAACCTCGTAGGAAGTACTAATCTGACCCCGTATCTTGGCCGACATTCACCTACGCCGCGAACAGGGCTCCGCGAGGAAAAAATCCCCTCGTGCCTCTCCCGCTAATTACTTACTCACGAATCCAAACACCCATTCTATTAGACAGCTAAAAACAATAACGCCATTTCCCTCCTCATTTAGAGCGAGAAAGGAATAAAACAAAGAACTGAGAAAGAGAGACTGCCGTTAATCGAGCCAGGAATCCTCAATACGCCCAGCCCTCCCTTTCTACCATTCCCACGTGAAATGCCCCGCGAAGACAAAGGACAACCTTTCACCGGGATACGAAGAGGGGGCAGAGGGGGCAAGTGACTCAAGATGCGCTCCTGCCCCCGGGGTCCATGACCGTCAGGGGCCGCGAGCGAGGGAGAAGATGAAAGAATGCGCGTTGTTTAGCGTGTGGGCACAAATTTCGAAAAGGGGGGAGGGATATCGGCGGGGGTGTGAGAAGGGGAGGAAGGTACATCGAAAGGGGGCGTTGTGAGGGAGGGGATGAAGAGAAAGATGCGCTATTGTTAGACTCATTAACATCGATTCGTGGATGTGTGCGCTTGTTAACGAATCCGAACGCGGCTCGTAGATGAGTAATGTCCGGCGGTCGTAATTCTTCCCGACCGGAGAATAATGTTTTCGACGCGTCTCAATGGTGGCGATCGGTTTCGTAACGTTCAACGTTTTTTATTTCGTTTCGCTGGAGACGTGACTCACGATGTTCGCCGCAGTTTGTTCTCGGAGCAAACGGCACAATGCCTCGATTGTTGGCCCTCCCTTTCTTCGACGAGAGGAGGTAATAATGACGGCGCACAATGTAGTCTTCATAAATTTACATTTTTGTGAGCGTCCCTGTGAATGCTCGGCGCTAAATCTAACACATTCCATTGTGTGCGAGCCTTGTGTACGGCGATTCGGACAGAGCAACACCCTTCGCTGTTTTTTTTTCCACCATACGTGACTGAATTCACCTAACGGTGGAGCTCGATTTCGGGGAGGAAATGTGCTAAACGCAAAATAATCCTTCGATGAAAGGAAGGATCCAGCAATGGGTGGAAAACCGGTATAGCGATAGGTGTCCAAAATACTGACCACCAGGATGATTCGGATGTTTTGAAAGACGTGATTTTCGATTTGGAGATGTCGCAACTGTCGTTGTCATTTCATTCATTTTATTTTGAATTATTACCATTCTTATACTTATTTCACAATCAAGTCTTCTTAATATTTCGTTTTACATCTAAAACAAACATAAAAGAGAAAGATATTTGTAATTTTTCCAGTGTTATTTTCACGACAGGTTTTGCTAGGTATCTTCAACTTGTAATCAATAAATATAAAAGTGGAAAAAATATTTACAATTAAAATTAGTGTTTTCTATACTGTGATATGGCTCTCTAAAAAATAACGTCTGAATAAATAAATTTTATCCATAATAAATTGTGTCAGGATCCTAAAAAGCTCAAAGTGGCTCATCCTGATCCTGTATTATCAAAAATGATGATCTCGCTTAGTTCAGTTACATTTAACTGTCGAAAACATTCTATTTAGCTTAGTAAGAAAAATACTTTATGATTTTTAAAAACTTCGTACTTGAAATTCGCAATAGCTGCAGCTGTCCGTGTACGATTTTCATATCTACCTAATTCTATCAACCTAAATGACGAAAATTGTAACTTTCCACCTTCGAGCAAAGCATAGTTGAGTCATCGTTTATTGAGTTCGTGAATAGTCCGGTAAATAATCTTCAAAGTAAATTCCGTCTCTTTGCAGGAAAAAGATTCAAATATAGTTAGACCTAAGAATGGAGAGATCTCAATTAAGGACCCCCTTGACAAGAGTAGGTAACGTGAACGTTTAAGATACTCCCTGGGTGAAAATCTAGAAGTTGATTAAGAGCTGTCAAAAGTTTCTCCGACTCTTTTTAGGGTGTATTCTCCTCGCACACACACAAACCACGGCGTATTCTCGTTTTCTTTCCATCCTCTCAAGCCAATTATTTTACTAAGGCTTTCCTGAAACTCTTCAACAACACATGCTCCCCACCTCTCCCTCCCGTCTCTTCCGAAGCTCTCCTTCAAACACCACCCTAGACAATGAGAGAGAGCAAAAGGGACAGGGTTCGAATATGACATTTGCGTAGTTAGCTTCGAGGTTTCTCTTTAAAGCACAAGTAGTGAGAGAGACAATTTTTTCTTGCTGGAAACACGTGTTTCTCACTCAAATGAAGTCTTAGTGGACCGATTTTTTTCCTCGTGCTCTGAATACGAAGCAAAAAATCCGGATTGTCTTCTCTAGGATATGATTTGTTCTGCTAAGGCGATTTATGTAACCATAATTCTTGGCCTATTTTCATCGAGTGCCAGTCGGGATTGGGAGCGTGATATGCATATATACGAGGATTCTAGAAGGGTATCTTTGTCAATGCGAAACTTGTATCTCATAAAATAGTCTTATGAATTCGCCTCCTTACTCTCAACGGACGTATATCTTTAATTATTCTTCGCAAATTTTAAGTAAAATAATTCCTCGAGTACGAGTAATAGGTGGTAACACGCACGATCGCCGTCAATTAGCACACCTGAACCAGTTTACCGCGTTAGAAATAAAGACGTTTCAAAATAGCGGGCGATTTAAATAAGGAGGATGAATAATCACCGCTTTCTAGTATGCGAAAGCGGATAATTACACGGACGTTCATGAGAATTAAGCTTGTCACGAGGAGAAATTTTAGAACATCATTCACGCGGAACAATGCTCACACCAAGAAAGAAGCGTTCCTCTGAATGTCAACTAGACGCAGGAAACACACAAAAACGACTTCTTACGTAGGGATAACTACTACGTCATCCCCGTCGAATGCCCACGGCCCAACACGCGACTTCTCGGATAACCCGAGGACTGCATCACCGCCATCCACCCCGAAAGAAACCGACCCCATCCTAAAAAAAGAGCCACACTAGAACTGACACTTTAATTAAAGCGTTACACACACGCACTTCTTCGGCGCACGCACGCACCCCAGACAACCTCCCGATGGAACCGCGCGCGACGTCTCCCCAACCCACCGCCAGGGACACAAATCATCAACCGCTGCCGGACGCTCCAGACACCTTCCTTGCCCACGCGCCCGCCTTCCCAAGGCCCCGATGGCCACGATAAAAACCTCTTCCCTCTCTCCATCGCGGAGGGCCGGAAATTAAAAAGAGTTGGACTGGGAGAGAGTTGTTCCTGCTACCAGATGAATGGAATAGTTTTCATTTGTCATTTGGCGTGGAGAAAAATGTATCTTACTTTTGTCGCAGTCTTGTTCATGGCTGCGATGAAATGATAGCTTCTGAGGTATGCTTACGGTGAATAGTGGCACTAATCAAGAGGGAGCTTTCAAATTCTTCGAGCCATCAATTCTTGGAATCATAAATTCTTCAAAAATATAGACCACTAATTAATCTAAAGTTATCCAAAATTTATATTAAAAAGAACTGATTCGGATTTTAAATCATTCATTATATTGGGTTGGGTTTTTGTTACATTGAGATGGTATGGTAATTTATTGATTAGATTTCAAGTCCGAATTTGTTCCTTTGATATAAATTTTGGATAACGTCAGATTCTTTTGGTGGTCTATTTTCGAAGGAATTGTCATTCGAAAATAACCGTTCGATAGATCGATATCGAATAATTTGTTTTCGAAGAAATCGTTTTCGTAAATTTTTCCTGTTACCAATGAAGATCTCACCCTGCCGAATGAGTTACTCGACACTAGTTGTGCTTCACTCACCTGGACATGTTCCGATTCTAGCCTTCTGGCTTGTTGAGGAAAGCAAGGTTAAACTACCTCACTCCTCATCCTAACTAGTACGCCTCATTTCCCCTACTATCTCTTGGCAGTTATTGTTAGAGGGGGTGAGGTACCAGAAAGCCTTCGGGCTGATTACTATACAGACAGAGAGAGAGAAGAGCTGGTCTGCTACGGTACGGTTCCCGGAGACGCGACCTCCGCCACTCCCGCCTTTCTCACAATCCATCCACCCTCGAAAAATGACCATTAGCATAAGCCGTAAATCTTTCGCCTCCTGTGGGTGGTGGCGCAAGGACGAGGAGGATGATGCGGATCAAGGGAATGGGCAAATCGGCCGAAGGACGCTAACGCCTCGATTGAGTCACTTGATTGGCTGATTTAGTTGCTCTCCGTTATCCTCGCATCTTTCCAGGTTCCCATGGAAAGCCCTATCCTACGAAAAGTTCTCCGCCGCTCGATTTATTGTTATAGTGTCTGTATGTGTGCCTCCCGACGCTATCTCCCGTCTCTCCGTTTCATTGAGAAATAATGGGGTCCATATGTTTTGGAGGAACACGGGAAAAAATGAGCGATCTTTTTTCCTCTGCGGGAGGAGTGCTCACAATAGGTGTTTTAATGCGTGTGGGCCCTCTTTACCTCTTCTTTCTCGAGCTATTATCTAAGGAGTGAGATCGTTCCGAGACGAATAATGCTTCGCGGGAGAGACTATTAAATACTCGCATTCAGCCTCACACCCTCGCTCTTCTTCTCCTGCCGTGTTTTGCTCGATGAATTATGAAAATTTCTCGCTTATATAATAAAAATATCATGCCTCGCTCCCTCGCCTCTGCGCAAACAATGTGATTTTATCTCAGCAGGGTCCTTTATGACGGCCACTATTACTCACGACGAATGTTCTCACGTGGGCGGACATTTTTCAAGGACTGCCATATCCCTGGCTGCTATTACGCTAATAAATAATTTAATCAGTCCCAGCCACCAAACCCGCAGTATTTACGGCGTTATTCATCGGGGATATTAATTTGCACACATTTACGTAAAAGGGGAATGAAAGTCTCGTATAATTGGGATGATTTTAATAAGTGAGGTCGCGTTGTAAATTACAGTCATATATTACGGGAATGCTTCGCTCCGGAGTTGCGGTATTAATGCGTTAAGACGCTGTGTGCTGTTGTTGAGGTAAACAACCGTAGACACATTTATATGCTATCTATTCAGCCTCGCAAAGCTATGGAAATGCGCTCTGAAAGTATAAGGCTACTGGACGTGTGTAAGCAGTGCGATAGAGGGATCCCGAAAGTGGGGCTAGAACCAGGAAACGCGTCCAGCGAACTATTTTAACGAATCTAAAATAATTCGCAACCCCGACCCACGGAGGAAAAAAATCCCTTTGATGTTGAATGAAAGGCGATGAAGAGAGGGTGCGAAGTGCATCCTACGGGCACCTTCAAACGCACCTCCGTATGAAAAAAACGCATCGCAGTAAAATGCATCCGCGTGCCCAACCACGGCCCGCACCGCGTGCACTTCCGAACGAGTGGCGGCCACAACCCAACGAACACGAGGCCAACGAGGCGAGAGTCAGCGGACAAAGTAATCGCAAGGGGCAGTAAAGGGGCGTGAAGGATTAGATTCCGATGCGATAATCGGAGTTGCCGATTTTCTATTACGGGCGGGGGCGGAAGGAAGATGCGGGAACGAGGGGGATTGCGGGAACGTATAGATCGGCCGATTGCGGCTCGAGAAAAGGAAAATGATTAGGGAGAGAGAGATGAGAAAGGATAAATGGGGTCCATGTAAAGGAAAGGGTCGTTAGGGTGTTCCGAGGATGGGGGTTAATAGGAGAGCGCGTGCGGAATAGGGTTCCCATAACGGCTTTTCCCGCACTCTAACGATCGGCCTCTACGCTGTCCACATACACACACACTCGCATCATTTGCTACCAGCTCATCGGAGACTCGTTCGGATGTTTAATATTGCCCCCTCTGGGTCTTAGTGCTCCTTGCGAAAGCCCACTTCCCCCATATCTAAACATTCGTTTCCGCTCAATAGACCCGCACAATCAAGTCCCCCTTTCTTAGCGTCGTGGCCACCTCATAAGGGAATTATTCCTGTCCCCTCTCATTGTTTCCCGTCTTCAAACTTTAGCCGCTATAATTATAACCTCGCTGTTCCGTCCGAAGGATTTGAATTGGGGTAACTGACCAATCAATATTACTTAGCGACAACGAGAGAATAGTTAAGTACGTGATTCCTATCGAGTATAAAGAGGTTCTCACGCTGAGAACCAATGAGTCAAAATACTATATTTTTTCTTTTGTGTTTAATTAATATTGTCTAAAATTTATTCACTTTTGAGCGATGAAATCTCAAAATATAGAAGATACTACAGAGAGATTTCTTGCTCGTCGGTCAATGCAGTCAATCTAGGTACATGTTAAGTTAAATCTGTGGAAGTGTACTAAAGTTATCTTTCATTCCTTAAGCAATATTGGTAACCAAAGCGCTTAAAATGCTATCAAGCTTCATAAAATACTGTTTACCAAATCAAACGTTTACCACTGTATCAGTATGCACCACAATGCATTCTATAAATATTCACAGCTTATAATAAAAGTGCCACATCGTCATACGTATTATATCCTTTTACATTTGTCTTGAAGTACTCTTAGTTGTACGTATTATATCCTTTTATATTTTTCACTAGCTGAATTTATTATAACATTGCTTATTTCCTTGCCGACAGCATTGGCAATCAGCAGAAAAATTTATCTAAAGCTCAAGTCGCATTCACAGTGGCAAGAGAGGGATGTGCATTTTGGCTTCGTCCAAAGAAAAAGAATCGTCGAGATAATTAATTAAATATTTTTAATGTAGGAATGTAGATTTTACTTATTCCGGATGTATAATAAAACTACTACTATGATTCAACCCTCCGGTGAAACTCCATAAGTCACACTTCCATCTCCAAACAAAATTAAACGAACATAGAAAATAAACAAGAAATAACTATCAACACGATATAATAAAAATGAAAACGATACTAATTCCGATGATTGATTTATCATACACAACACTGTATGCAACTTGGGTACTAAGCAAACGAAACCCAAAGGCACCCTCGAGCATCGTTTCTTAAAACAGAACAACGGGAGAAACTATCAATCTTGCGTTCGCCTTGACGTGTGGAAGATCCGGAAAAAAAGGCCCACTTTGAAAAGAGATAAGAGCTAACGACCAACATTCGATGAAATAAACGAGAGAGAAAGAATATAGAAAGGGAGCAAAAAACGATGACGATGGGAGTTAATGAGACAGCGGGGAAGAGAAAGAGAGAGTTATGTGATTAATATGAAGGCAAAAATGAAGAAAGAAAATTGGATGAAGCCCGAGGAAAATTGGCTCTGGTGAACATGGTTCCGAATTAAACACGTGTATTCATTAAACCTATAACGAGATTTGCCAGGAGGCATAGCGAGAAGGCTATTTTGTATCAATTACTTTGAAAATAAACCCATCTCAGCAAGGATCAACCCAATGGTATCAAAGCAAACTCTCTTAATATTCTGTTGGTCTTTTTTCCAAGCAATGTATCATTCTTTGCAATTCACGCCTTTATAGACGTCTTATTAAGCGGAATATTGAAAACATGGATCCTATGTCACCTGTAAGCAACAGAACAAATGTAAATTATTAGCAATTCCTTCTTGACGAAAAAACTCACGTTTGAGGCAAAAGACCAATTATACTGTGGATCAAAGATTTTAAAGGGTTAAATTACAATATTTAGATAATGTAAGAGTAAATCAGTCATACGAGAAAGAAAACTAAGGACTATTATTCTTATCTTCAACATCATCAAAGAAAATAAATGCGAATGAAATGACATAAAATCTACTCCTTATATTTTCTGGTAGTTATTTCTATATGTGGTGGAATGTGATAAACTTTAATGATTAGTAAAATATTTCAGAGCTAAATTGCAACCTTATTTTGTGAATGAAATATTGTTCTAACTATATCATGGAAGGCAAGATTATTTTGAGTATGAAATTCAATTTTTCTATTCATAAAAAATCGTAATAACTGCTCTTAAATAAGTATTAAGAGTAAAGGTAAAAATTCTTCTGAATTTTCCGTGAACACACGTTAGAAATCCCAAAAACAACAACGAAAAGTATACGAAAGCCATCGGAGTTACGTATGTGATTAAAGGAAGCCCGCATGCAAACTATGAAAGCTAAAGGAAGTGACATAAGGCACATGAGCAAAGAACGTCTAACAGAGAACACGAGTCTAATTCTCAAAAGGGAAGTAGACATAGTGAAAGAACAGCTTAACAGCCGGTAAACGGCGGATGCGACCAAAGAGTTTGTAAGAGAGACTGCGCGAGGTTTCGCGTGAGGATTGAGCCTCTGGGAGTACGGAAGTCGTTGGAAGCAGGAGTCAACGGCGGGTGAATCAGAGGAAACGCAAGCTCTGGCCACGAGCCCAAATCCCCTCTGCAGGGATACTATGGGTTCGAAACAAGAGGAGCAGAGTCCTTTGGCCTTAAAGAAGGAGTTGGGTGAGGTAAGCAATTTCCGGAGGGTATAAAACCAAACAAAATTGGATGATAAAAAACATAGGACAAGATTCGGACACTGCGAGAAGGAAAACACCGTAATTAGGTAGATGAGGGAAAATTACACAAACACGAGTTTAGGGAGGTTCAGAAAGAATTTTCATGATTTTTTGCTATTTTGATTTCCTTCGTTAAAGAGTCAGAATTAATGTATGATCCAAAAAAGAAGATATGTATATAAAATTACTCAAATGCGACGGTCACTAAGCGTTCCACATTTGCGTATTTTGAATCATACGATCCGATTCGGTGGATAGAAAACGGTCTAGTAAAAACTAAGAATCTCACAGAGTTCTAGACCTCTTACTTCCACGGAAAGTTTTTTCTTTGATACGTATTTCGCAAGGCATCGAACCATATTTCTTTCAATATTGACAAGATTTGAATGTAGAAGAGCAAAACACTGAGGTCAGAATGGGGAGTTAAAGCGCTGTAATTGCAAATGAAGATGAAATGAAATAACTCGAGGAATCAATCTTTACGATATTTCATTCTACAAGCGATGCTATTTTCTAAATTCTACATCCAACAAATGATGCTTTACTCGAAATCTACAAAACTATACTTGGATTACGAAGGACTTCAAAAAGGAATACGTTTGCCGCGGCATTACAGTTGGCAAGCTCCGAGCTCATCAACCAATTTTCAAAATAGCTAATTTAACCGGATTAGATTTGAATTCTGACGCAATAACATAGCTGAAGTGGGTTCGGATAAAAAAACCGGGAATTGGCGGCGGAATGGACCAAGGCAGCAAATGAAACGAGGGTGAATAAGCGAGACGCGAGGTAAATTCGAAACGGGATGAAGGGCGAATAAAAATGAGGATGTGAGGAATGCAGGGAGAGAAGACATTCGGTAAGGGTAGCCGAGTTAATAGGGAGCGAGATGTGACGAAGAAGGATGATCTCTTGTCATTCCAGCTGGAGGAGGCCAAAAGGGGGGAGGAAGATCGTGCGGCGGGGGACATATCGCGAAGATATTTTTTTCCTTCATTAAAATGGCGTTGGGATCCAGCCGCGTGTGTGACAACGGGAAGCGCAAGTACGAGACAGAAATCTCCCAGGGACGAGAAGAAATAGGATGAGAGAGGGGGGGGGAGTGGAGATTCCTGGTTTAATTAGGTTTGGCAGAAAACTATGGGATGAGAGCGAGATGCCGGGAAGGAAAATTCGAGAGGATTTTAGTGCCGCTGGATTAAACCCTGTTTATAATCCCGTCACGCGGCGAATTAAAAACAAGACAAAGGTCGGACACAGAGAGAAGAACGGGGCCAAGTTGTTCCGAAGAGTAATTGCAAGGCGAAATAAGAGAAGTTTTATCACGACGTAATCAAAATTTTCGTTGATTTTGATTCACTTCCTATAGATGTTAAATAGAATCCTATATCACAGATAGAACGTCAAGTTCGAATTATGAACTGAAATCGCAAGAAATATGTATTTCTTTACGGAAATTTTAATTGGCCACGAAATATCAAAATGCGAAAGTAGTACCCCAAGTAAATTCATTTTAGTTGTTAATTTTAAGCTTAGACCAAAGATATTTTCATAAAGTACAGAAGAAACTAAACATCATCGTATAAGCAAAACATCTCGACTTTGCAACTTATCCCCGATAAAGCATCCTTCAACAAATAAATACTGAAGGGAATGAAAAGAAATAAACATTAAAATAGAATGATTAAGAAGAAACTGATAATAAGTTTATCATAAAATAAAAATCTGAATTTATTTTCGAGGAGAATACATGCTATAAATAATTTAAACAGAATAGGGGACCCAGAATTAATCAAGATATCTACTGTTACAAACTTCTGAAGTATACTGACGAACATTTTAAATTTAGAAATTGAATAAAACTTAAATAAATAATACAATGATATCTGGTTTGGGGTGTTGTGTGACCAGACAAAACTGAAAACCATAAAAAACAGAGCACCAGTTGTAAACACCACCGTTTCTCTGCGACCCCTACATCAACGCAGAACGTTAATCACCAAATTCTCCATCCCGCCTTATTTCAGGTTATGAAATCACCACATCTTGGCTCTTCTTGATTTCCCTCCCCATTGCCAGAATCAACTCTCCCCCCTCTTCCCTCCCTCGCAGCCGAACCCTCTCCCTCACCATGAATCCTGTCCGCACCCACTTTGCGTGCATTAGTTTGAGTCTGGGGATTGTGCCAAGTACCCCTGCGAAAAAGGGAGGGCGGGAGAGGTCGTAGCAAAATCGCGGAGACAAGGAGGATAACACCGAAACGGAGGTTTCCCCTCACCAACCCCTGCGAACCGGGGCGGGGGTATAAAGGATAGGACCAGTCATTAAATTAAATTAGATACGATTTCTCCGCACCCGAAACTATACTTCCTTCCTTCGCACTATCAATTCACCAGTCGGGCAGTAAACGTGACGGGTTATGCTCTCCTAGAACGTACTCGCCACGCATCTCCCTGCCGTTTGATGTTCATTACATCACGCCAAATTATCTCGACTTAATCACGGGCCCGAAATAACTTATCAAGCTACCCGGACGGATGCGAGGGAAGCGTCCCCGCTCTCAAGCCAGGAGGTGTTTTTTAAAATAGTTTACAACCTTTTCAGGGATACCGTTACGTGACGTTTTAATTAAAAATTACGAATAAAACTTGGCGGCTCTTCAAAGTTTGGAAACATCTTAAGAAGAGGGAGCGACGGGGAGGGGGAAGATATTATATTTTATAATTCCCCGGACTGATTAATAAATTCACATTTACGGCCATCATTAAAATTGAGGAAATAAAAACACGCTAAAGTAGATGAAAGGAAGATGATGCGGGCCGACTTAATTTAATGGTATTTTCGTATGCATAAATATAGAGCAGCGGCCATAATTCGATTTTATTCTACAAAACGCCTTTGGAAATTTCCTTCCTCCCACGTAATTGCATTAATAATAACATCCCATCACCGGGGTGAACGAATAAATAATTTTTGAGGCGGGAAATTTTCAAAAAGCAGAAAGGAACTCAAAGAAACTATTTTGGTCTTCCGACCCCTGTGATATATTTTTTTATCTCAGGCCCATTTCTGCGATAGCGTGGGATAATAAAAATGAAAGGCATGCGGAACAATGCCCCGAGAAGAGGCCCTTTTGTATCGGAGAGTGACGTCTAGAACACTAAAAATACCAGCGGCCCATATTGATAATCTTCATTTGCCAAATGTCTGCGTGTTATCATTAAAGGCCTACTCGAGAGGAAATCGTAAGAAGATGCGAAAGAGAGGCCTCCGCATCCCACGACACTAATTCACGTTTCGGTAAAAATGAAAACGGGCACAATAAATAAACCAGGGGAGAGAAAATACACCTGTGGTGCCCTTTGAAGCGAATGAAGGAGAGGAGACATTAAATTAAGTCAACAAAGGGAAGGGATGAATGCGCTGGAAGCCGACGAAATCAACGATGCAGTCGCAAAGGATTCGTAGGAAGGCTAGCGGGCGGTAAAACCACGGACGTAACGTAGAGAAGAAGTCGAGTTTGATGGAAGAGCTGGCAAAAAATATGACGCGCGGGGAGACGCACCATTTTGTAACCTCGGTGGCGTTAAATACTGTCTCGAGAGCCAAAGCGAGAACGCACCACCGATGCACCGTCTCGTCCTCGTGGAATTCGTGCGGAGACGTCGCATGTGAAATGAGCGACGTCTGCTTGGCACGGAGGGGTTACGAGGAGCATTTATAGACTTCATTATTGAGAGAATTATCCGAGAGTGTGGATTTAGAAATACTTCGTTATCCTTCAAGTATTCTCATACTAGCTTATTGCGCCTGTATCTATTTATTCCAAGCATATAAAGTATATAATTAACATCGTAGCCAAATACTATAAAGGAGTTTTTCCTACTAAGCAGGGGGGATATTAAGATGCCCCACGACAGCGAGAAGGCCCACTAAAATGAGGCTGTGACGATATACCCACCCCCATATTATTTTTTGCTGGTTCTTTGAAATTCAAAATTTCCTGATACTGACATTGACAGATTCATCTGGTAATTGAAAAATTTCCTAAGTATGACGAATTGATGCTAGAAATCACTTAAATTTACAGGGATAACCTACATACCGCAATCCTAGCTAATTAATAATACAATTTGCATATTTGAGCCATTAGAGATAATTGTGTTATTTAATGTTATTGTAATGTACGGAGGCATTATTGGGGTGGAAGAGTAAACGAAACATACCCTCTAAATAATATCTAATTTCGAGTTTCTTGCCTATACTCACCAAATATCTCACTTTACCTAGTTCACGTAACACGTAAAAACGATCCTTTTCTGCATTTCCCGATTCCTTCATAAACATTTTATGAGCTCGTGTTAACTTCCTTCCGTCATTCTCAAAGACAGATATTCTCCGAAACGAAATCCCCAAGCCACCCCTTGAGAAGACCAGCATACGCCGCTGATCATGTAAACCGTTCTCATTTCCTGCTGTCATCGTATCCCAAATCCAATACGACCTCCCCTTCTCCACACATTTTGGGCAGATTCCCCACGTGGGAAGAATGGGTGTGAAGACCCTTGATATTGATATTTGGTGAATCCGTCATCCCGACTGCCTAATCGCAAGTTAGAGGAGGATTCCAATGGGCAAAGTGGGTCAGGAAAGAGCGGGATAGGGAAAAAATCCCCTCCGGAGAGACACGGAGGATGGGGAGAACGAGATGAAGGAGGGGAGACAGAAGCAACAGGAAGATTTCCCCCACACAGAGGCATCTGCCGGCTCCCCACCTATCTTCCACTGAACTGATGCCGACCCAATCCCCCCTTCTCCATCCGCAGCTTCCACTTTTACGACCATCTCTTCATGGACACCCCTCTCTTTTCCCCAAAACATCATTTCCGACGCCTATCTCCTCCTCCATCCAGTTTCCACTACTACACTCGCTGCTACTTTCCCTCGCATCTACGAAATCACCCCTTTTTCCGCCAGCCTCTCCCCGCCTTTTTAACAACCCTCTCGCCCCTTTCCCGCTCCTCCAAGGGCCCCAGACCGCAGACTCTCTGCTCCAATGATAACACAGGCCGCCCCCTTCTCAGACATAAAACCAACATAAATGCCATTTTGTGTGATTAATAAATTTACCGAGGAAGCGGGACCTCACGCCAGGGGATGCCAGACGGGAGCCGAGGATGGAGGAGAAAGAAGTAGGAGATGAAAGAGGGAGGAAATCAAAGAGGACAAGAGAGATTCGGTGGAAGGGAAACAACGAATACAATCCGTCGGAGAAGGATATAAAAGAGGTTTGAACAAAACGTATGATTACGTATAAAATACGGAAAAAACAGCTGACGAGTTCTATGGCGTAGTGAAAATTGGCAATGGTAATATTAATAAATTATAATAAACACAAATCCATTCTGGATGTGTGTTTCTTTAGAGGAAAGCTTAGCAATGAAGTAACTAAATATGCAGAAAATAATTTTTGATAATCGAAGTCTTATTAGGGGATAATTAAAAGTTATATAAGTATTAATGAAAAAGGATTACTAATAAAAAGAAATGCGATGTTTCGTCAAATTTACTTATTTTATAAAATCCTATATAATTGGGATCTGAAGACGATATCTCTAGAACTTTATGGAAGGCCCGTTAGCCACCTTCTAGAAGTGTGCTTAATTCGTGATTGCTTATAAATTTCTGTTTGCCCAAAATAAAGATGGAGAAAACTACTGCAAAGATACAGAAATACTTCGTTCTTCATTTAAGTTCTCGCACACGAAGAGTTTACAGTAGTAACATTCTACTTGAACTGTGCAGTTCTCTGTAAAGTTGAATATTTTACATTTTAAATACAGTTAAGTTTCAAATTTTGCTAAGTGCACATAACGAACCCCTAAACAAAATCAAGGTTTTGGCTACTTCTTCAGAGAAAGAACTCGAAAATCAAAAATAAAATAACAGAAAGATGCCATTCTATATGCATGTCAAAGAACCTGAAATTTACGACGAATATTCATGCGGCGGAAGCGTTTGAGAATATATTAGCCTTGCATATGTAACGCATTAAAGAGCAATCATGAGCGAATAACCGCAAAAAACGACTCTTTACCCATACTTCCTCCTTCCCTTCATACTCGCAGACGTAGCAGGAATATGGCAGCAGATAAAGGAATAGAAGAGGGAGAGATGGGAGCGGCGGTGGAAACTCACAAAAAGACGGGAAGAGCATCCTTGTTTTCTCTTCTAAGAAATCCCCACCCACCGCTTCCTCCCCCTTTTCTCTGCCCGTGAAATCATCACAACATCCCCTCCCCCGATGCTTCGTCATCGAGCCCGCCCCCCTTAGATCCCCTCCGCCCCCATCCGCAACAACACGCTGCCTCCCGCAGCCGATGAAGCTAACTTTAGAAACCGCAAGATTTCCACAGTGTGTATACGTCTTAGATTACGACTCTTCCAGGGAATCTACCACACTGGATGGAGGGGCCAGGGGGGAGGGGATCTGAGGGAGGAGGGGGAGATACGGAGGCGAGGATGGGCGGGGATCATAGGATTTCCCCCCGCGGACCGTTCTTCCTCTTCTCAGCATCCTCGCTCTCTTACTATTCCCACGTTACAGCCTCTCGAATAAAGATGCGCAACTTCCTCAAGGGAGAAAAGGAAGCAGAGATCGGTAAAAGGATGTTTACGAAAGAAAGAGGAAATCGCTCGGGAGCGGCAGACTTGTCCTTTCGAATCACAAGATTGGGCCTGGGATACTCGCGGTCTCTTCCCGAGCCTTAGGGAATCGTAGAAAAGTGGCGCTTCAATGAGATGCTTTCTTTCTTGCCTATAGCACACCACAGCCACTTCGGTATATAATGCGATAGCTTATGGATAAAGGAAGCGATGCCTCTTCCGCACGTTTCAGCACGGAACTCGTTGATATTAGCAATAAAAAATATTTAATAGTTTCCTTTTCTTATTGATGATGTCACTTCACAAAGTCTCCCCTTCCACCATCTATTTCATTTGTATAAGAATCAAAGTAAAGATTACCTAGATTAAATTTTACATAATAATCAAAAACCTTCCTAGTGATACGTATAGACAAAAACTATTTAGACGAAGCAGCGAATTTGGCATAAATTACTCATCTAGTCGAACTGCTGACTAAAATGCTAGATGACTCACACGATTTTAGGAAGAGATAGAACACAGAACGAGCGTAATCGATTGATTCTTCTTGACCGATCTAACTATCTAAGAAGGATGTTTGTTCGAACGTCACCAGCATTGATTGCCCAAAACTAACGTGCGATTCTAATTTCATCGGAAATTTTACTCCGCATTGCATTAAATGAAATAATAGTTCAATAGATTAGATTAAATTAAATAGTCATATACATTAAATAAGAAAACTGATCCGCGTTTCTACAGTAAAAATGAATGCATAACTTGTGACGAGGAAATACGAAAATGCGATTATAATTAAAACTAGATGTTAACAATCAAATTTTTACACGATAACAATTAAATGCATTTATGCCAAAAATTTAAAAGTAATCCTTTCTGTTGAACCCAAAATTAGTCGACTGGAGTAATTAATAACAGCTAAATAATAAATAGTATCGAAGAAAGTCAAGAAAGGTGTGGGTAGACAAACAATAATAGGAATATAATGATTCTGCTACGCCAACATATCGAACACATTTGGAATAATAGAGACGGCTCGTTTGACTCCGAAAAAAACAGAGTGAAACTAGCCGGGAATAGACTAATGTTATCACAAAGAAGCGGAAATCGAAATATATCCGAGCCAAGGGATTATATTACACGATTAAATAGCTCACTGATGCAACAGTTTGGACAATGTGACAAAACACTGTTAAGGCGGGAGGAGGGCAAGAGGTCAACAAGCCCAAAGAGATTGAATGAGGAAAACGTCAACAGAGAAGGAGCTAAGAACTCCTAAACGCAAACAAGCACATCTTGAGAGGGAGAGAGGAAGGGGGAGCATATTGTGGGATGAAAGATTTCTCTTCCGAAGGATGCATAAAGGCTCCCAAGGCGCCATCCGTACGTTAACGCAAATTAAAAATGATACAACTGGGGCGAAAAATTCGAACGCGGCCTAATATTATTTCTGGCCGATGGAGGCAATCGAGAGGGAATATAGGCTGTCTGGAATCGTAACGGGCATCATTTCAAAGTTTAGAAAACATTCCACCATAGATATTTTTCTAATGCGATCTACCGAGGCGGGGATGGATGGGCAAAGTAGAACCCTTGCGATAGTTAAGTGAGTGGTTCACGAAATGCTCAAAAATGAAATTTGTAAATAGAATTTTGTTGAGATTGAGTAATTTCCTAAGACGGCTTGTCTACATCTACAAGTTGCCTTTAGGCGTGATACTGTTGCAAACACCAAGCTTTCGAAGTTCTTCCTCACCTAGTAATTATCGCGTATCGTTCGCGGAAAAAATTAATTCTTAAAACGACTCTTCTTTGCGTCTTTTCTCTTATATTCCTCTCGTTATAGGACCGGCCAAAGTAGGATGGGATAGTATAATATCAGTTACGTATTCACACGTTACGCGTTACGCAAACACTTTCCCAAACTCTAACTCAGCGTTCGCAGCCTAGCTTCTAATTTCCTTTCTTTTAAAGACTCCCAAACCTGCGTCTACTTTCTTTGTGCAAAAAATAATGAATTAAAAAATGAGTTGATGCCTAAATGAACAACTGAGTGTGCACGGGCTTGATCCAAGTAATTGGATAGTATTCTTATTCATCTAACATTATACATCAGTTTGCCCTCACCGGTTGTAAGGTTGCGGGAAAGGGCACGATTTAAAAAATGAGGTGATAAAATTAAATTAGCGTAGAATACGGAGAAGAGAGAGAGATTCCACAGTTACAGGTCGGAAGCGACAAGACACTTATAAAAGCCAGACCGATTCTGAAGGAACAGGGAATGGAAAAAACACGATATCCTGGGGGAGTGGGTTGAGATCCGGGAAAAGAGGCGAAGGGAGAGACAGGATGCCTCGGAATATGACGAAGGTTCCCCATTTCATCCATCACGGCGGAAATTCCGGGCGTGATACATAAGAAATGATGATGCCCCCTTCATCCGCAGACGCGTCCCCTCGCCTTAATTGAAGACCGGAAGTTATTCGAGCGTCGACGAATAAAATGGTCGTTTCACTAAATTATATCGGAGATAAATTAAGCGAAGAAGGGTTTCCCGAACGGATGGTGTATTTTGAGAGGTGAGGGAATCTCAAAAAAGGAAATCTCTCAGATTCGGGATGATGAGGATGGCGCCTTCATTCCTCCGTATCAGAATAAAATACGTGTTAGCGGGAAGCTAGATGATGAACCGCTTTCCAGGAAATGCTACTCGGAGGAGGGATGAGTATTAGGGTACTCTTATGGCCCAGAATCACTCTCTTAGAATTCTTTACGTCAGTTCGCAACTTTTCGATAAAAGTGTATGCGGTGATATGAAAGAGCATGGCACATCTTTTTGGGGTATAATAGGCACATACTGGAATTTACTGAACGCATGGAAATTGAAGGCAATCGATGAATGCAGCCGTCGGGAACTCCATAAAATTAAATCTAAAAATAAAAATATATTCAAGTTCCGCAGAACATTTTTTTATTCTTATTTCATGTTATATGATGATGATAACTGGTGATGACTATGGCTAGTCCAAAATGGTCAATTTAAAAATCTTTTCTGTGGGAATTGAAAATAATAATTTCTATCTTCACCTTTATAGAAATTAAGGCTACTATCTAGAAATGGGGTTGAAAGGTGAAATTATCTGATAAAATAAGAAATAATAGAAGAGAAAGAAGATGAAACTACTATTTTAAACCTATAGTGGCATCAAAAATATAACTCAAGATTAATACTCCAATTACGTAGACAGAGGTTACAAGGAAACAAAAATATTTCACACCTAAAATTTACACCTAGTTTAAATGTTAGGCAATACTTTCCATGTTACCAGACAAGGCAATAATGAATACTATCGTATTCAACTTCGCTCACAAAACGCATTTCGAGGGCATGGATAAAATATGATCGTTGTAATACCCAACTTAGTTCAACGTAACTAATCCGTGCAAAACTCGTCCAAAACGTTTACAATGGCTATTATTCCAAGTAGAAACGCCAAGGTTGTCAGGTAACCCTCGACCTTCCCCAATTACCCTGCCTTTTCAACGCCACTCCATCACCGTGGGCTCTCTCACCTTTTGGGTGAATAACAGTCACGACAGAGGTTATTCGAATGTGGTCGCGTGTGGAGGACGAAGCATAACAGCACGTTTCGAGGGTCCTTCCTGAAGAGGCCCTTGGTCGCGGGCAAGGGCTCGTGGGGGCGTGCTCTGGGGGAGGAGGGGAGACCCGTGGGTGACCAGGTGGTGCTGTCTTTACAAACCCCCGGGGAGTCGGCCCAAATGGGAGGACCAAAGATAGCCAAGTACAATCAAGAACGATCCCATTATGCCGTGAGTGAGGTACAGATACGCCTTTCACGAAAAATTGATCGAAATACGTTTTACGGCGAGAAAGAGGCGTAGAAACGGATAGACCCCTCGTGCCCCCATTGTGGTTTGTGGACTTACCCCATCCCTTGGATGCGCCAAAAGATCGGTCAGTTATCGAGAACATGGCACGGCGAATGTCAAAACAAAATTTCATCGAGATATTACAGGGATGATGTTATTACAGTGTGCCCCCGAAAGGTATCCCACTAGGTTAGGGAGAATTTATACATCTGCAGCCTCAGAATTGGGAGAGAGAGGTAGTTAAACTGAAATGCAGTAATATTCCCAAGGGAAGGGTTTTTCGAAAGATTGGATAGAATGAGCTGCTTCTGCCAGAAGGCCGGGGAACCCTTACCTTCTGGCACTATTAGGGAGGAAAAATCCCAAAAGCGAGATAATTTTAGAATTTAAACGCCAATATCGCACACAAAGTTATAAATCTCTCTGCGACTGTCTTCAGCCATTTTGGAAGGGGGAGATATTAGGATGGGAAGCGGTCGCAGATGTGAACTTTTGGATTCGGGAATTGGAAGGATATTTTATGCGACCAGAGAATCAGCTGTTGATCAAATCGATATCGAATGGAATAATCAGCAAATTTTAAAAATAGCACAGTTCATTACCTCTGTTTTTCCATTACGACGGATCACAAGTCACTATTTTACGCTGAACTGAAATACAGCAAAATCTACTGAAAACCCCTCTGAAAAGCCCACCGGCTAATAGAGATCATTTACAGCCAAGGCTGAATTTTAATCACCCAAAAACAAATTAGCAGGCAAAATTTTTGAATATATTAAAACTCACCCCACTCATAATTTTAGCAGCGAGAATCTCTGTAATCCGGTGTTAATTAAATAGTACGCATATATTACAGATTTCGCGAAAAACAAAGTCTTACCGACAAAATTAGCATGTATCGAAAAATACGGCAGCGAAAACAAAACAAAATCAGGAAACGATGAAATGGCATTTTTAACGCCTCGAGGTATGGAGAGCTACGGCACTAAGATAATTGTAAAGAAAGAAAATTTGGAACTCGGCTGTTTTTTATTGTAATTGTAGGTTTAAAAATCTCCAATAGCCGTCTTTGCCGGCGTTCCTAGTCTCATTCACCGGTGTTCGGAGAAAACAAGAGAGGACACCTCACTTTAATAACACTCAATGCACATTTCGGAAGCGATGCTTTCTTCTTCATGAGTGAATAGGTACAATTTGTTTCTCTTATTTTACTAATTCACTTCTGAAAAAGGATACATTGCTTTCGAAATGCACATTGAGCGTTATTAAAGTGCGGGGTACTCTCTTGTTTTCTCCGAATACCGGTGAATGAGACGAGGAACGACGACAAAGACAGCTACTGGAGATTTTTAACTTTAGCTAAGATTAAATAATTGTCACATTATTTGAGCATATAAGGAATGACCTGCAATTGCTCCTTGGCAAGTTTCTATATCTGAAACCCTCACTTCAGCTTATGATTGAAGTTGTCTAGCCTCCTTCATGCGCACATTCTTTCGCAGATGCTAAAAAATAACGTTTGAGACCGAAAAGGGATGAAGTGATCTCTGCGAGTCTTTGATCAGCGACTGTACTCGGAGAGATCATTAATCGAGTCCCTCAAAAGCACTTCCGAATAAACCAAACGTGTAACATACTGGATAACCGCTGTATATTCAGACTTCCTTTGAGGCTAAATGCGAAAGGGCGAGGGAGATTTTTTTATTCTAAGCGGCGACGGTAGATGAGGGTTGGTTCACGGGGCGTAAAGGGTTGAAATCTAATTTCCTTTCCCTTTCTCCGACTCATCCATAAATTCGCGGAACATATGTCGTTCATCTTTGGGCCGAGAAGGAGGGAAACGGGACAGAGCGAATCTTCAAACGAGAGACCGACTGTAATAACGCGGAGAGCACGTGTGGCGGCGCTCATTTACGGGCGGGAATTATGTGCACTATCCTGCGCTTTGAATTACCGAGAAAGGAGCGGGATGGGATAGACTACGGCGGAGGAGATGCGTGGATCAAATCTGGTAGGATTGCAATTGCCATCTATATCCAACGGCTGTTCTATCTAACTCGTGGGTTCACACAGTAACTGATCACTTAAGTGTTTACGATACCCTGTAAGTCCTTGCAGAACTTTTAAATACTTGAAATTACGTGTGGACAACCAAAGATTAATGAAACTAAAGGGAGTCCTTACTGACAAAACCTGTCCAAATTCCACATTAATAGATAATTAAAGTAAAATTTGAGCAAGTAATGATTTAAAAAATGAATTTCCACCAATTATCGCGGATAAACATTCATTATAAAGATTAGTGATTTTATAGGAAAGATTATTCAATCGCTGTCCGCTCATTTTCTCTGTCCAACCTACGAAAATAATTCAAAAATTTTGCAATTAAACATGCTTGTACATGCTTTGAGAAAACTTGCTGTAAAATCTACTCTCGGCGTATTAAGCAATTTCTGATTTTATACCTAACATTTAACCCTATAAAGTCGTTAATAATATAACAGTCCCGAGTAATGTTACAGGTACTATGTAAATTTGTTAACATCTGACACTGCTGACTTTGGCAAGTTCAGTATCTTTCCTAAAGCGAAGAGAACCATTCGTTTCAATATCTCTCTTATAAAGGGGGTTTCATTCACTTCATCATGTAATTAGCATAGTTTCTATAGCCACCAAGAAAAAATCGAGAATCTCTCTTTAATCACAGCACAGCAGTTTATTACAGAATATCTACCCTAAAACGCCCATTAACGGCACCACTACCAAACAGTTATATCATCGCATGTCTTACAGGCAATCACGCAACTCCCTTATAAACGGCGCTTCCGTTTTAATGGAATCGCTACGAAGGGAATAACTCTCCCAATCCGAGCGCAATGAGACGTCCGTCGAATACCGGCGTATATAAACAGCCGCACCTTGCGAAGTCGAAGACCGAGATGCGTAACCTATGTTAATGAGGTGGGAGTGCAGAGAGCGAGGCATAACAGCTAACAGACGTTTCCGTCACACGAGCTAAAAGACATAACCTCATCCCGTCCAATCACGCCGTCTCTCTCGCACGCACACACCGCTTCTTCTTTTTTCGCTCAAGCACACAAACAGGCGAAGGGGTAACTCCATGTCATTGAACCTCATTTATCTGCAGGAGACAATAGAAATTACCCCACGCGAGAGAACTTATGGCCCCCGGAGGAACGGCTGTTATCGCCTTCAACGGTGGCGGTGTCGATGCGAGGCTTTCATAAACAGCGACAAATCTCCGACCCCCGCCCTCACACCTCGCCGATCCTTCACACCACAAATCACGTCGACCTGCATTATATATATCGAACGACAAAGGCTATTGCGAATACGACGGACGATAACAATGGTGGTTAACCGCTCCCACCGTCGCCGGCGTCGAGATTTATCTCTCGGGTCCTCGGAGGACGCCGTCACCCACAATCGTCGGCAAATCTCCGCGAATTTTCAAATAATGGCTCGCCGTTGTTTACTTTCGATCTCGTAATTAATGGAAGCGAGCGTCGGTGACGTCACTTCGCTAAATGGACGGATCGTCGACGGAAGACGGAGATGCGATTAAGTCTTCCAGGAAAAAGACTTCTCAGGAGAGAGAGCGTTGCTTTCATCGGGGCAAGATAGAGTATAGTGCTTGGCGCGGATTCAAATTGTTCGAAGTACCGACGAGTGGAAGACAAAGAGAATATCAGAAGATAATAGCTATTGTAGCATTAATAAAAGATCAAGAAGTATAACACGGAGAAGACGCTTCGAGCTGGCGACTACCTTCTGATACTAAAACCTTGGAGAGCTTGAAAACATTTGAAAATTTGATAACTACCGCAATTGTAATTTTGCGCAATTTTTGCAAATAAAATTAATCTCGAACATTATCATCTAAGCCCCTGAACAATCCTCAAACGTATTACAATGAAACGAACAACGAGACTTACAAAATGAGGTAATGGTAGATGTTGGAGAAACGATCTGTTGCCGAATAATAGCTCTTAAGCACTAAATAGAGATACAAAGACCAGGAAGGATATCTTTTTATGGAGAGATCTCGTTAACAGCGACATAAACGAAAACAATGCTAGTGAGATGTACCCGATAAAATACTGTGCCGATTCGCCTAACAATGGTACTAAAACGTTATAAAAGTCTATTGCAATGGATGGACGAACGTGACTCAGTCTCGTCGAAGGAATCAAGCGCTACAGGACTCGAGCGAAATGAAAAGAACGCTCGACGTCATCTTAAGGTAAACCACATCGCATGAAAAAGACATGTAAGAACGTCTTCCCTTTCAATTTTCTCCAAGCTTCCTCAAACACGCCGCTGACGGCACTACTTCCTTAAAATAACGGCTCTTCCTCGAAGCTTGTCCCACCTGACGTCTAGAAGGTTCATTGGAATCCAATAGACGTCTTCGATCGAGCGACTTTTGCGGCCTAGACGCTGAGCGGAGAGGAAAGACTGTTAAGGAATCCCGGTGGCTGTGAAGGAACGCGAGCAAGAGGCTGAGCGATACTGAATCGACATCCACGTGATGGAAGACCGGGATGACGGAGACAGCTCTCCGTAATTGCTTACGAGCGGCCTACAATGGCGGTTCATCGTTGAGGACGGCGGGATTTACGGGTTGAAGGATGAACGCTGCTGAGGAGTTCGGGGGTCTTACGTGCAAAGGCAAAGCGGAGAAAAGGGTCTCAGAGGCAGAGGATTTGCAATATAACTAAATGGCTTCTTCAATAATAAGAATGAATGCTTCAGCGACGTCAAATTAGCAATGGAAAGCAGACAGGAGCATAGCAGTCTAAATGCTGAATTCAAAATCTTGGTGATATTGACTGTAACTTCAATTACAGTTTGCAGATTTCAGGATTAATAGGTTCATTCCGTATTCCGTATTTGATCGACAATAAATACATAAAAAGGTAAAGTTGCAGTAAGAACATTTGTATTAATTTATAACAACCTTTTTAGGTATTTAAAAAATATCTAGATTCCATAAATTTTACAATTGAATTATTCTATGTTAATATTAAAATAATCCACTCGATTG
This sequence comes from Sympetrum striolatum, assembly GCA_947579665.1. Classification (NCBI taxonomy): domain Eukaryota; kingdom Metazoa; phylum Arthropoda; class Insecta; order Odonata; family Libellulidae; genus Sympetrum; species Sympetrum striolatum. The sequence goes on from OX388342.1 coordinate 84,658,864, forward strand.
AATTAATCTAAATAATTTAACACTTAATTATGCAGAATTAAGCTCTGGCAAAAAAGAAAACAAGAGGGCGGGTTGAAAGTGGCAAACACATTGAAATATATTTTCTTAATTACATAAAGGATTCCTAGACAAAGATTGATCTTACAATTTTGTTCTACTTTCACCAGCTTCAATTACATTTTGGCAGAACTCAACATTAAACATTAAAGATGTTATCTAGTGAAACTGAAGTAAGATTGAGAAGATTTAGTGGAGGGATATCGTTAGGATGACCAAAATGATCCACTTAAGCAATTTGTCTGTAGCGAGGGTGAAGAAATTTTTAGTCTTTGTAAACTGAACATCCAAACTTTGAAAACCGACTAAAACCCGAAGTAACACGAAGAATGGGGAATAGTCTATATTTAAACATTCTTCCGCTAACTTCATAGGCGCCGATAAACGGGAGTGCGGAGAGCATATGCTCACCCATAAATGCGGCTTTCATTCCTCGAGCTTTCTCCACAAAGCATTATCGGCCAACTCCCCACTCTCCCATTTAATCAAATAATATTTAATCGCTCATTAAAATATACTTGTATACACCATCCGCTCACAATCCAACCTTTATTCTCTTTCTGTCTTAATGGCTGTGTTCTCTTTCATCGCTGGCCGGGGAAAGCCATTCTCCCCCGGCATAAAGGGGGAGAAAATCATCTTTTGCGTTTTATAAAGGTTTCTTCCCGCTCGTCAACACATCAAACAGGCACGCACAGTCCGTCACACATATCTTAATGCCTCGACACACAGACAAATACATGTATTAAAAATGGGGATGTAAATACGAGAGGGACATAGGTAGCAAGGAACCTCGCTAAAAGCATCGACAAACATGATTTCTCCCCGAAAACGGAGAGTGAGGCTTTGGGGGAGAGATAAAAAAAATGGGAGTTCGCCCATCACCTCCGGACCTCTTAGCACCTCTCTTGATTAGGAATGGAGCCAGCCACACCTCAGACCTATCTTCCTCCCCTTCCAAGGAAGTGCCGACAACGAAGGTTCCTCCACAAGGGACCATTTCCTCTGGATGTAAAGAGAGGCTCTTGCTTTGGACCGTTTCAAACCAACTCAAATCCCGGGAAGAGTAAGTATAGTAGTACAATGTGACATTTCGAGGCTTGTCCTTTCGTAAGTAAAAATAAACTAGGTGGCGACTTTTTTCCACATTCATACAGCCTGAATTGTTAAAATCTTCTGTTATTTTTTTAGGGAACACATAATGTAAGCGAACTGGAATTGAATCTCAAATTTTAGTTAAAGCTTTCCGAGTTTTCTGGTCCAGCAAGAGTGACAAGAAGGGATTCTTACTGCTTTTACAAGAATCATGTCGCATCTAGTCACACATTAAGCGATGATGGGTAAAGCTTGTCAGCCTCTTAGCGAGAATCGAACCGGAGACCTCCTTCAAGAAAGTCATAATCCTCTTATCCTTCTGTGATCTATTATTTCAGTTGCACTGTTCCAAGTGAGTTGTTCAATGAATACTATACTATCATTTCTGCGATAACAGGGGATGTAAAATCTTCCGTCAAGCTGGGAATATACACTATGATATAGAAATTTATTTTTAGTGAAAAAAATTGGAATTCCAGCATAAAGGAGCCAAACATGTACCGCTATCACATAAAATTTTGCTGTCAATATTTGTTCAATGTCCACTTAATAATATGCCACAGCAGTCTCATATAAAAGAATGCAAATATAATATTTTTGCTAAAAGTCATCAACCCCATAAATTCTTTAGCTGGACCCTCCAAAGCAATGTCCTAACCTACATCGAAAGATGGCAAAGAAAGAATATCTGGAACCTTGTATAAGAAGTAAATCCATTATGAATAATTTCCACGCGCGAGGTCAGAGAAAGGATGGAGAGGGGAGGTAGACGACAAACAAATTAAAAACATATACAGAAACGCACATAAACTCCGCGGACGATGACGCTCGATAATGAAAAGTCTTTCCTCTTAATATGGTGGCCAATACGTTAGCAACTCTCCGTCCATCCGACATCTGTCGCTCGGCGGCAACTTTTCTAAAAAACCGGTGGAAATAATAAAAACCAGGTATAATCTGCTATTTATGGCCCTTCGATCTCCCGCTTTCTCAATAGATTCCGGAAAATGCCGTGTTTATTTTCCAGGCGTCCCGGTAACAACATCTATACACAAACATAAGCGAGCAGAGAGATATCCATCAAGAGATCAATAAGCGCAAATACGAGACCGAAGAGTGAAAGATATTAAAGTTCCCGGAAAAAAATGCTGCACATGGCAGATTCTGCGCCTCCCTTTACGGCCCTCCAAGCATCGGATGAAAGAAGGGCGCGATTCGCCGAGCTTTCTAGGATGGCATTTCTGCGGCAAAACAAATTCGGTGGGTGTACTGTTACGCGTCTAATGGGGGGGGATCCTCCGCGGTGAGATACTTCAGAGGCAGCGAGCGTCAGCAAAGAAGCAGCACCACCAACAACGCCACCTCCCGGTTTTATCGCACCACCTTCTACCCCTTTGATAGACACCTAAAACCGGAAAGCGCGATGCATGCTAGGATAGTAAAAGTCATGCCTTCATCAATCAAACCACCCCCACGCCCCTCTCCTCGACTTCCTCCTCCGCCCACTAAGTCTCCTAGTTTACATTCTCATATCCCGAAGACCACGCCTCTGCATTCATCGATACCGACATTACTGGGTTTATACTGCTCTTTCGGATTTCTCAAACACCATCTCTTACAAGCGTGCATATTTAGCTGTTTCTGCACGAGACATTGTCCGAATTAGAAGAAAACATCAGTTTATCATGTTTTCCGGTTCTGAAGATATGCCTTTTCCCCGAAAAAAATCATCCAGAGTTTTATCAGGTCATCATAAATGATATGTTTACCTTAAGAAATACTTAAAATAAATTTCTGTTGACTAATTAAATGTCTCATTTATTCATAGCACAACAACTGATGTAAACACCATTTGCTGTTTTACTAATTTTCACAGACTTAAATCCAATTTCCTATGTTAGCATTTACTGTATTCTAGACCCTTAAATTCATTTACAAACAGAATTACCAAGCGAGTATTATCCTAACAAAGTAAAGTAGTCCTAGTTGTATCTGAGAACATTGCTTCATCCTTGATAAGCAGAGAAGGTTAATTAAAAATAATTTCAACAAAAGACTCGACGCTGAAAAAGAATTTTTTATTCGCAACGTAAACATCGACTTTAACCGCACGTAAATTTAAATTCTATTGATGTTAAAATTAAGACATTTCAAGCATCATGCGCCATGTGGTATTTAAGAAAAACTCTAAACGATCTACACTTAAAAAGCCGAAAGAATAATCGGCATTTTAACCCAAAAACGGGGGAATTGTTAGTATTAGGGAAACAATTAAAAAATGGAGGCAAAACCAGAAAAAAGATATCAAAAGCGCCGTCTTATTTGAGGGGAAAAATCTGTAGCAAAACCGCAAGCATTTTCGAGGAAAGGGAAAGAGCTTTCGTAAACCAGACCACACAAAGAGCCTCGCTTTTCCCTCAAAAGCTAAACAAATTTTACAGTCGCGATAAAAATGCAATCCCAAAGGAATAACTCCCTTAAAAACTTCATTCAACGCGGACTGTTTGGGTATAAATATAAAACCGGAAACATTCGCGCGGGTCACGATCGCCCTCCCGCATGACAATGGACGGCTACCGAACGAATCGCCTTCTCCTCACACGTTTCGGCACCTTCCCTTTGAACAATCTCCCGCACTTAAAACATCTTATTCCACTCCCCCACGTCCATCTTCACGCTTACGACCCTCAAACAGTATGGAGCCGGAAAAGAAAACGGGACCGATAAGGACGTATGGGGGACGTATCGTACGGTGGCCATCATGCGATGAATTAACAGGAAAGGGGAAGAATGAGGATGGGAAAGAAAGGCCGATGAGAAAGGGTTCGAAATAGTATCGGGATGAGAGATAGGATGGGATTCATGATGATTTTGAGGGGCGGCTTTGTCTGAAAACAGAGTAAACACGACTCCTTTTTTCCCACCGCATCTGAAGGAGTACAGCTTGCTCCTGCTTTTGTTCTCTTCCGCCGGAAGACCCCAGGAAGGTAATATTCTTAAATATTTAATATTATTTATAATAACTTCAAATTATTATTATTAATCATGTTTGCTCCAAGGGATAGTGTTTAAACTTGAATGCCTCATGATTCACTTTTCATCATCTTCGTTTTCTCCTCCCAATATCTCTTCATTCTTTGACTGTGCTCATGTTTCCTCTGTTCCGACCACACTATTCCTGTTTCCTTAATTTCCGTCACTTTAAATTTTGTCTGTTTATATAGCTTCTAACATTATCCGTGGAGAATGAATACTGCGAAATATTTTGGTTTCCACTGGAAAATGTTTTCATTTAACTGTCAACTAGTTTCGGCGTTGTTATAATTATAGTAAATAATATAATATATAAATAATACAATTTATAAATAATATGATATATAAATAATATAATAAATAATCATTCTTCCGATTTCAATTGTTTTCCCCTAAACAAGCATTTTCAAGGCCGTAAACTGGATGCTTTGGAAACGATTTTTATCCAACATCTACATTGTGGCTACACTTTAGCCAACAGCCATTTGATCCCTCTGATTTCCACAGTAAAACTCTTTATATTTATAATTCGTGGTTTTTGAAATGTTTTGTGACTTGAGAATGACGCTTAAGCACCAAAAATAGTCAGTTTTTACAAAAACTTTTCCTGTGGAAACCAAAATATTTCGGAGCATATATTCACCATGAATAATATGAAACAAAAGGTATGAAATCTCACGAAATAGGCGTGACATCTTCGATTCTTCCAGTATCGGAACGGATCACAGGGATGAATTTAACAAGGAGTGGGGGAGGTAGGGGAAGTAACCGGCGGCGGAGGAAATGAGGAAAGAGAGGGCGGCGTCATAAAATTCACGCATAAGCTCGCGAGATACACTCCAGATCATCTCCTTCGACTGTTGGATAAGGATATCGTACGAATATAAACTATGTCCGGGTTTTATATCGGGCAGGGATGTTGTTCCTCCCACGACGCGCTTTTAAACCTTTCAGCCGATACCGAGGCCCGCGAACGCAGATGTAGGAGATCGAGAGAGGCAAAAAAATACATGTGTCGCTTGCAACCAAAAGGTAAGTTATTTATCGCGGAAGGCGTAAATCAGAGCGAAAAATAGATGGAAGACAAAGATCAATCCGAGAATTTAAACAGATTGAGGTTTTACTGCCGTCTGGAACGACTTTTTTCATATATATGCGAAAATAAATCCGCCGAATATCCTCGGATCCCCTCTTCGGAGAGAAGCACACGAAAAAATACTAAAATTTGAGGTTTCGAGAACAACCGGAAAACTGAATGAGTTATTCAGAATGAAAATTCTGGGAAAATGGAAAAAAGGGGGAGGACGTTTACTGTAGACTAAAAATAAGATCGAGTTATTGATCCCGCGCTCACTTTTATTACAACGTATAGCTAGAGATGCTATAATCCAGTACAAAGTTCGGCAAAAGTCACAAACAGTGTAAACACGGGAGCGGCATATTTATGCTTCATCAGTGAGGACATCTTGAAGTAATGTAATCATATGTTACATCCTACCTATTAACCTTGAAGTTTTGATAAACTCGAAAAACAAAATCGTATTTTAACACAAAATCCTTTCGCAATTTTAAATGTAAGACTACTACAATTTATCTCCGTTTCAACTTTTATTCTGAACTCGTGTAATAACCTAAAGAGACGAAATCGAATAGCCAGATGCATTTCTCCTACCTCGGATGATAATGGCAAAAATGAAATCATTTTTTTATTTAGCCTAACCTTACATTAAATAATAGACAGCAGCAAACTCGTGAGAAAATATTTTTCACGTTATCATAAGAAATCTGCTTTAGTCGTGGGGGAACTCACAAAATGAAAACGAATCTAACACGCACACATATTTCATGGCATGGATCTCAAATGTGTGATATGATACACAGAAAAAACACTTAAACTAAGCCCAATACTCCAATTTAAGATAGTTCATCAACTTCCATTGTTTACGAATCCAAGTAAATCGGAATACTCCAGACTACGTGTTCATCAAAACTCAAAGACACAGGACCTGCTATCAAATTCTTCCGACAGCAACAACAAAGGCGCATAAAACATATCGGATGTCTAACCCTTTCCTCCCAATTAAACCCTCGGCGCCTTAGGAAGAAGGACAAGAGAAATCAAAGTGGGAGCGGTGAAAAAACGTACCAGGAAAAACAACACGGCGGAACACTTGGTTGCAGCTGTAAGGGGGAAAAAACCCTTCGCTGGCATAAAGAAACAATTATAAAAAGCTCTCTTTCTTTCAGAGAGGCCGCGGTTGGGCTGTTCTAATCAAAGATGGTGCCATCAGAAAGCGATGGTCGTAATCCGATGGCACAAGAGTTGCGAGGGAAGAGCGAAAATAAGAAGAGAGAGGGGAAACAGAGAGGGGTCTCCGAGGAAGTATTTCTGGGACGCAAGGGGTATAAGCTACGCCGCCAAAGAGTTCTCATTTCAAAGAACTTTATGGGCATCTTAAAAAAATAATAAGGGAGGCCATGGAAGTCGGCAGTGCATTTGTTTTGGATAGGTTTTGGATCATTTGCCCCTCCTCTCTACGCCATCGACTCCTTCCTCGAAAACACACTAATTCACTTCCTATCGTGCACAGCCTAACTACTTCTCTAAGTTCCCTTCGCGATAAACCCTCTTTTAATGATCGCTCCTGACAGGCTTATCGCATTTTCATGACTCAACTAGTCCAACCGAATTAGGTTTCAAATATTAGAATCTCGAATTTTCCTAAATACACATTAATTTCTTGAGCGCGAATCTTCGTAGCATTAGTACCGTTCTTATAGAGACACTGAAAGAGTGACTTTACCATAAATAATATCATTTTTACGATTGCCGTTACATTTTTAACTTGAAAGAAAGCAGCACAATCCTACTTACCCTCTGAATCATTGTTTTTTAAATAATTATTATCAATTTAAATTTTTGATAAGTAAAAAATCATTAATTAGAATTATTAGAATTAGAATAGTTATTTAATAGCACGGTTTCAGGCGTTTGTGTAATTCATCCAAGACGGAAAGAAGAAAACACAATATAATTCCACTTATAGAAGTTATCTTTAAGTGAAATTGCACATAAAGTATTTTTTTCTTTCTGTAATTGATTTAGACCAACTATCATTGTATTATTCATTTCATCGAGGGAGAAAGAATTCTTCGTAGAAAGATTAACTAGATATTAAAGACTTGTATTTTATAATGATACTAGAAGAAATACGTGACACGGGGAACTTAAGGCTTAGATATCAAGGATTATCAAAAAATTAACCTTGACTGAATAAAATATTCCGTGGAGTAATGTTATAAGTAACATAGTATAAATAGTACATATATAGTATATATAGCATAGTTATATAGTATATTAATATAAGTATTTTAATTGACTTATTCGAGGGTTATCAGGATTAGCATTTCAAATGCGTCATAACAACCGCAACTATATGTTTACGTGTTAATATGGGAAACGATTGTGTAATATGAGAATACGCAGGATATCCTGTCATCAAATATATAAATATCTGATCAAGGGATCGGAAATCAGATTTATCGCACTAGTATCGTGTGTATCCGCCGTGTGGAATGGGTTCCGAAGAGTTGAAACAACGCGGCGGAAGCAAGTCAAAAAACACAAAAATAGCACCGAAATGGGAAAAGGGGAATGGGGGAGAAAAAGCGGAAGACAGCCACTCGAAGTGGAAAGAGATGAATGAATTTCCAAACGAGATGAATGTGGAAGGACTCGGAAATGAATGAGCTCTCGAATCCTTTTTCGATGGGGAAAAAAGTTCGGCCGGGGAACCTAAGCAAGAGAAAATGAAGAACTGGGGGAGTGAAAGGAGTGGAATAAAAGAGGGATGTCTGGAAGGATTTAGTGCGATCCCAAAGTGGAGTTTGCTGAAGAATGGTACCGCATCTACGATTCCATTAAATGCGGAGGAATCTTGAGCGGAAGGAAGTGGGTGGCGAAAGCGAAATTCAGGTAAGACGAAATGGGAGAAAATGTAAGGACTACAACAGAGTTAGCAAACTTTGTAAACTATAGCGTTACAGATTTCAAATACTCTCAATATTATTGTATAAAGAAATTAACAGCTTTTAAATAAAAGCTCAAAAATCCCCGAAAAAAATACAAAAAATAGATAAAACAGCTAAACCAGATGGGGAGCATGTCTATCAGAATCCAATCGAAACTATTCCAGTCAGGGAGTCAATCCAAACTAATCCCAACTCAAGTGAAATCTAGCTTTGTAGAAAAAACTTCAATCCACAATAAAATCATTCCATTACATAGACTTTCATTCGTTGATTACTAATGCATTAATCACACAGCGTGGTAACGAGTTATACAACACCTCGTTATAATTATACGACAGGACAATTAAATAAGCAATTAAAATTCCACGGCGTGATTTCATTAGGTATGTTGCAACAGTTTTCCACCGCTGTCGTACTCTGTGATCCTTCGTGTTGATCAACCAATAACATAAAATCGATAAAAACATTCTTTTCATTCCTCCGAGGTTGGATTGGGAAATATCATTACTAAACGGCGAACATGATACGATTAAATTCATGTATCAGCATTCCTACTCCGACATAAAATCAGTTTGATTGCCTATAATAAGGTAAAATGGGATAGATTCCAAAGGCGGTTACATGTGTATGATATTGATGAAATAAAAGGACATTTGAGGGAATATGGAATCAAAAAGAGAACACTATGAAAGCAAACTTGCGGGGAAAGAGTTACCTCCGAGCAGTAGAGAATTCTGCTGGTTGCCATCAAGATGATGATTTTCACTCACTTCTTTAATAGGCGACTTTATGATTTTAGGTAAAGATTGGTAACATCGTGACATCGATAACTTTGTGACATTGGTAAGTTCGTGATAAATTTCCACACATCCGTTACGAAATTCACAGAGAAATCAAATGAATGGCGTTTTCAATGTAGAGATGTGAATGCTAGAGCCTTTTCTCTATACCAAAATTTAGTCGATATCACCACTATAAATCGCGTAACCGAAGTTTGAAAATTATTCACGAGCTTACCAAAGTCACGAAATTACCAACGTTTAGCCTACTTTTCCAAATCCACAGTTCCGTTATTATTCGGAAATCACTTAGTGGAGTATAATTATTGGCTAGCGAGGGTTGCTACCCCCTGAAGCGGTTTTTTCGCTCACTATCCGAATCCGTCTCCTGCACCGAACGGCATATGCAAGAGGAAGGTTTGAGTAAAACGCGAGGATTATTTATACATGGAAAATCGGGAAAAAGGGGAAGCAAAGGGGATTAAATGAATGCGGCGAGGATGAGTTGCTACGGTTTATGTTCGGGAAACGAGCAGGCACTATCCCAAATCAACCCGGGTGCGCTAAATCCGTCCAAACTAGAGGAAGCGGCGGATGGGAAATAGGAGAAAATTAATAATCGACTCGTTTGCGTTTGAGATTGGAGTCGCTCAATGGATATTGGGGGCGCTCGACTCCCCTTTTGAGACGTTTAAAAATTTATTTATCGGAGCTTGGGCCGGAAACGCGAATCGTAAGATGGAAATCCTTGATTGATATGTTCCGCTCAAACTTAAAACGAGATGTTTTACGGTTTAAATCACAGGCGCAACTGCACACACAACTGCTCGATGGCTGGGTAAAATATGGATTATCGTTCCGGTCCAAAACGTTTTATAATATAAACACAAGAACGAAATGACTTGGGTGCCAAACTGAGATTTTGTCTGCTATTTTCCATGCAAAGACGAAACTTTATACACAATCACAATATGTGTTCCAGTTTTTCAAGATACTAATGATGAATTACATGGGAGATAAATCCTATGTGTATTCATCCGCTGGAATAGAATAGCCTCCAGGTCGTCCCTATGTAATGTTCTACTATCTAGTGATTAAAATCACGATTTATAGCTTACATCAAATTATTTCAACTGCAGTTTTTAGCTATCAAAAGACTACATAGACTGAAACGCAGTATTTGTAATCAGGACGTCAGGGATAACCTACCGACTACACATTGATAACATACATATCTCTTAGGCGATCGTTCATAATATATTCACTCTGCGATTCCCATAACACAACCATAATTGTTTATATGATTCCATCTCTATCACAGGAGAGAAAACGACAGCTTTTTAAGCACCAGCGATCCGCCGTGCATTTTAAACAACTCTTAACTCGGACAAAAAGATTTGATCGATTTTTCACCGCGCTCATTATCATAAATAAGCGTTTTATAACTCATAGCGCCTCTTAACTAACACTCCTCATCAACGAGCGTATCCGACCGCTCTCGCTTGAGATGTTTCCAAGTCGCCAACCATTCACGACCACCGGGGGGAGTCGGGCCGTAAAAAAGCCCAATTAATCTCAATAACATCGATTGAATGGGGCGAATCTACACGAAAATCTTACCCTGCTATTACGGCTCTTTAGAGGAGAGGGCGTGAATGGCCACTATGAGGGGCTATGGACCGCTTCAATCTGAACCGATCGCTTGGACATCATCTTTGTGGATGGCTCCTCGGAGGGGGGGCAGGCGATCCGGGCGTTAATGGCGGAATGAGGGTGTGAGGCGAGGAGACACGAGACTGTCCTGCTAGCGTGGACCGAGAGGTGGGGAAGGATAAATGAACGACTATCATCTTCCCTGCAGAGGGCCCGCCGCGCCTCTTTACCCATCCATTCCATCGCTCCCTTTTGACTCCAAATGAATTGCCCTTCCGCGCCGCGGGGATCCCGCCAGAGTACACACCGAGTATCTACTTATAAACCGCGGGGAGAAACAAACCGGGGTTTTTGGTTGGATTCGCCGAGGAGTGGCCCCGAATTGTTTCGCTTCATTCAGTTTAACAGCCGTCTTACCCGCACGCCATTTTAGATACGGCGAGTTAATGAATTGTGAGAGGTAGCCCAGCTTGGGAATCATATCTCAAACAATACTGACCCATAAATGTATCTACAATATATAACTACAGAGACACCCCGAGAAAGAAACCCATAGGAATATGTGAAAACTTTTATAGATAACGAATCTATTCAAATATTGTATACTTTCGTTTTTTCTGTGGATGAATTTAGTGGAGAACGAAGTAACTGAGCTTGAATGTAATAAAGGCGAAAAAGTTTATACCATATTATTTATAATTAATATAGAGAGATACACGTTATTCTCGTTCCTTAATTTAGTTCCATAAACGCCAGGGAACACCAAATACTATTCGTAGCACCTCGGTTTGAATTGAATTCGATGAACATTATATGCAATTATCCTATTCTTCTTCTTCTTTAAATCGATATGGAAATTCTTAAAGAAAAATTAATAACAGGACACTATAATTATTAAAAAATGGTTTCAGTGTGTGATGGAGTCGATTTAAATAGTTCTCGACAACAGTTAGCCAGAAGATCACGCGGTAATAAAGCACTAAGAGGAGGAACTCAATCTTCCCAACATCCTATTTTCTTGGTACTCTTCCAATTAAACTTACAAAAATCCTCATCGGGTCTCATTCGGCATAACCTCCTCTCGCATCATCAATATCCTCGGCTATTTGGTCTTCCGCTCATCCGAAGCGACCAGACAAGCAAACACACCAATCTTCGGACGGCAACAAAAAAGAACCTGATGAATTGACAGAAAATATTCTCCCGGGAGACAGAAACAAGGCCAACAATCCATAATAGTCCACTTTTTAAAATTCGCGAGCATGCTTAATACCATTATATATTTCTTTCAACAAAACGAAGCTGTCTGGAGCAGGGGGGGTAGCAACTATGGGGTGTGAGAGTGATTGAGAGAGAAGGAGTGTTTCTGCTGGCCCGCCCGCAGTTGCCAATGAATAAATGCCCACGGAGCACCGCCGAGCATCGAAGTTTCTAGAAATGAAAAACATTTCCAAGCGCAAGAGACAAGGCGATGGAGACGAGGCGAGAAATGCCGGACGCTATTTATAAAATATACGAAGCGATATAAATAATTCCTCAAACTTCGGTCGGGACGTGATGTGGCCGGCCTTCTATTTTTTTCTGCCATGCGGCAAAAACTGAGATGCTAGAGAAGATGGCTTGAATAAATAACGTTTTAAAATACCTGATTAATGCGAGGAGATCGCTAAAAGGCCGACAGTGACCGCCTAACTGTGAGATGGTCGAATGAAAAACGCATTTTCCCAAGATAGTTTCATCGGTGCAATTTCGAAATCTACCTAGTTTTAGTAAATAGTGCGATTGGGGACAGAAAAAGCGATCAAAAGAATAATTTCTACCTAGTTTCGTTAAATATCATGAATTTAGTACATGCGTATCTCACGAGGACATATTGGGGGCTAATAGATAGTTGTGTAAAGAGAGCATAACAGCAAAGATTGGTGGAAATCGAGGTTTAATGTAATCTGGAAACAATCTGTCTACATTTTCACGTCAAAACATCGGAAAATTATTGCATAAAAATCAGTTATTTGTAAATCAAAAGAATTAGATCAAAATTTCTAATTAGTAAATTGGTTATAAAGTGAAAGAACTTGTAAGTGGTTATACTTTTCGTTATACGTAATTTCACAAAAGCAGTTTACTAAGGATATCTTGTAGATAGGATCTACTTTGAAAAAAGTATCGAAGTTAATAATGAATACAAACAGTTAATGAACATTCCTTGAGGTTAGAGACACTCCTGAGAAATAACCAAAAATTCTTATTCCGCTCTTTAGAGAAATCAATTATTCTACAAGAATTTCCGCTTCGCGTCCTGACCCTCCCACGAACGCCGACGAGCAAAATCGAAGAGATATTATTTCACTCGCGCGGCTGGAAACTCAAAATGAAGATGGGAAGAGATCGAAGCAGCTTAGCCTCTCTCCACGGCCTCCCATACCCTTCCACTCCTTACGAACAACTTAATCAGTCTTTTCTCTCGAAGCACCGAGGGAGATATAACGAGAGCCCCCTCCCCCTCGCAAACCATCCCCTCCCCCCACATCCATCCTCCGGGACCGAGAACCCCCGCCGCTCCCCCTTCCGGACATCCCTCGGCCAGCCCAGCGGGTTCGTGGATATTTCCCACCATTTGGACGTGGCGGGCGGGGAGAGGTGCTCACGGAGTCATTTGTAATGCCGACGCGGCGTGGGCGTTGGGGGAAGGAAACGTGTGCTCGCCGGAGTGGGAGGATGGGGTGGCAGTTGGAAAAATTAGCCGATATTAAGAGCGGGGGAGGGGTGCGGAGAGAGAGAAATGCGGGGAGGTGCTCTATCTGAACCTCCGGATATTTCGGCGGGGGCATCGGGGGCGGGGCGTGGGCTTGCGACATAAATTGAAAACGGATGATTACACCGGAGACATCTCAATCAGCTCCGGGCCCACGATGGGGTTGGGGGAGGACGAGAAAATTGGGATGGGCGAGGGAGAAAGGAGAAGTTTTCCCTGGCATGAGTCATGCGAGGATATTTATCCCGACGTGGAAGTTATTTCGCTCTTTATCAATGTAAGCGAGTCCAATTTTCGCCGAATTACCACCCTCGCGCTGGGCCACGTGTGTGTGTTTGCGATTCGGACCTTGCGTTTCTCCCGCACGCCATCCACGGGAAAGGCCGGCTGCTGTCGCTCGGTCGGCCGTTTGTTTCTCGATCGCGGGAAGAGAGCGTTCAATTAGCGCTTCGATAAAAGGAGTGCCCCGAAGAGAGAAAGAGTCTCCGAATAACTCGCTCCGCACGATTCGATAAATCCGAATCTATTTCGACCCTCTTCCCATTGGATATCGAGATTCCACTGCCCTCGATTTAGTCAGAGGACCGCGACTGCCCGTGCAATGACCATTTACGCTGAAATATATGCGGAGTAACGCGAACCCTCCCACGGAGGAAGGATCGCATTAGCGCCCATTCTTCGTCGAAACGAGTCCTCCGTCCCGCGAAATTAAATTCAGGATTAAGAATGATTAAACCTTTAAAGGCATGTCCGGCGGGGAATAAATCACCCGTCGAGGATCTCCAACGCCTCCCCGATGGAACCGTGAAGACGCCACCGAAGACAATGAGTCCGCCACAAAACGACACTCGTGACAAAACAATAAAGCTCCCGTTTTGCGATATGCATATCTCCGAGGTAACTCAATATTGTATTACCGGCATTTCCCCCAGGAAACCCGACCCCGAAAAACTACCCACGCCGACCAAGACGGAAGAGACAGAGAGAAAAAGTCCGGAGATTCCGTCTTGAATTTTCCCGACACGAACGCATCCGAGGGAGCAGTACTACCACGGAGGCATCTTCGCGAGCCATCTTAGGCGGATCTGCCCCTTCAGCATCCCTTCGACGCAACCCCGCGGCGAGACGCCGCCACGGTCTGCGCTACCCTACCACGGAGGATCTCCGGAAGGAGCGGACGTTGAAATACCGCCAGTATGAATATTTCCCGAGGAAAAAAAATGGGTGCGCTGCCGAGAGAGGCTGAACGGGAGATCATGAAGATGTGAACGAAAACGGGAGGGAATGCCGAGGAAGCGGACCTGCGATAGGAAGGACAAAGAGGCAAGGAAGTGGGAGGAGGAGCCAACTCATTCTAAACCCCTGCCAATGGAAAGGGGTGAAGCAGTCTTAAGTTCAAGACTTTTTTAGGGTGCGGCGAGCGTATGAATGCCGTGAAGATGATAGTGAATCTACTCCTTGTGTTGGGCGGGAAAAAACGGGAGGATGGCCTGTTCAGGGGGGCGGCGTGGGAGGGAGTTGAGGAGAAGGATGAGCGATGGTTCCGTGCGATATATATAAGGCCAGTCGGGTGCAGAGGGAGAGAAAGGCGTTGGAATCAATTCAAGCAGGACGAACGGGGTGGACCTTATCGTTCCCCGGGCTTTTCAGGAGAGAAAGAAAGACCTCACCCACGCGACTGCCCTCTACGTGTGACCCCCTTAGTCTTTCAATGGGCGGGGGGAGGTGGGGAAAAAAATCTCGCAGGAAGAAAAGTTGAGGTCGGACGTACGAGGTTTGTTTTGTGTGTGGGAGGGAAGGGGAGATAGATGAAAAGGAGAGAGGGAGGAGGGTGGGGAAACGGTGTGGTCACGACCTAAGCACCGAGGAGGTAGATCTGGATGGATGTTAGAAGGAGAGTGGAGACGAAGATGAAGGTATTGGAAGAGAAAAGATGGCACGAGAGGGTACAACGGGGGTGGGCGAATGCCACTCGGCGGACCGCAGAGGCAGTTTCGGAGAATGTTTTTATTCGGTTCGCAAGGAAAGGCTTAATTTTTGACCAAATGATAATCGTGGCTAAAACAAAACTCTCTTTGTTTACTTTGGGTAGGTGAAATGACGAATGAGCCGTGTAATGTTATGCGCAAGTAAATAATGTTTTTGACTATGAAAATTGAATTACGATGGCAGAAACTCGTAACGCAAAACGAAGAATCCCCTAATTGTAGAACGCGAAAGCAGTGCGGTTCAATGAATATTTTAAGATATTGAATTATAAGCGCAACTCGCCCAACAATGAGACCTTCCGAATTGCCATTGAAATATTGCGTATACTTGGTATATTTACAATCTTTTGTTCTATTTTGGTCTTTCGGATGTTTAGAGCATAAATTCATCGCATGATCCATTTTGAGTGAGCTATGAACAACTTTAATAAAAACAATTTATTTCAATAAAAATACGTGCACAAGAGATTTTCTTAAACTTTTACCATTCCAAATACATTGTGGAAATATTAAGCTTTTAATTTTCATTTAGTTTTAATTTTAATTTTAAATATAAAAATAAAGTTATTTTGCAATTTACATCAAAAGTAGCAAAGTAGTAAAAAATAGCAAAAAATGTAGCAAAAAAATTCTAGCTAATTTAACGAGGCCGATTATCCTAATTAAGCTTACCTAACGCTAAAGTAATTAGATTAATGATGGAGCCGAAAGCCTCTGAAAACACATTTGATCTCACGCATGCTTTCATTTACAATTAGACGCGACATTCTAATACTTCTTGCGGAATACGGAAAACGGGAAGCACTTAGCTAACCCCTGGAGAACATTAGAAAAGAAAGATGAGAAAACGAAGGAGAAGACTGGAGAAAGGATCGGTGGTGGATAGGGAGAGGAAGGAAGGCAGAGATATAAGTAGAAGACGGAGAGGGAAGGACTGGAGGCGTGCTTCTCTTGTGTCATGAATAAAAAAATAATCTCGTGGTCTTGAGACACGGCGTGTCGGACTCCAATTGCTTTCAGTCGTGTATTCAAATCATTCGCATTTATATCCTCTCTCCGGCCCCATACCCTCCTCCCGCCGTTTTTTCCTCTTTTCCAATGTCTTTCTATCCTTTTCTCGTGCTTGTGAAGACCACGGGTGGGTGTGGAGGTAAAAAAACTAACGCCCGGAGAAGAAAATAGTAGATGATGAACGAGGTTGCTACGGGAGATGTTCCAGGAATGAATAAATGTGGCGAAAAAAAACGCGGGACGGGGAAGATGACCGACACATTGAAATGGATGAAAAGAGGTGGATGAATGTGAAAAGGAAACCTTCACAATGAGGGGAGATGCGTTCTGAACCGCGGGTGTTGCTGAATTCTAATTAAAAAAAGGCGTGGAATCCTTTCGACGCCGCTTTTTAAGGGTAAGACGAAATGGGTTGACGGAATGAACGGCGAAATTTTGCCGGGCAAATATTTACTTGTCCCCGAAGTTACCTCACTATCCTAGCTCCTCTGAGAATTAAGACAAGGGGAATATTGGTAAAATAATCTCGTATATCGCGAGAATTAATTATTTCCTTGTCACTGAAACTGTCCGTAGTATGAACAATATGGGGATACCTCTTTCGGATCGATCGAAGAACAGAAATCGAGGCGGAAGTAGAAGGGCTGTCTTCCTTTTCGTGACGCGTCGAACAAAAAGGAGGGAAGAATAGAGGAAACGACTCATTCAAAAGGGACGCGTTCGAGCATAATACTATGCGCATATAGACATGCAAGAACTCGATGGGACATTATGTTTATGCATATCGAAACTTGTTTGTGAGCAAGTAAGGTCGAATGGGGCCTTTTGAACGGGAAAAAAAATTTAAGAGGTGATGGCAAGAGAATAAAGGATATGTCTAGCCGATACTTGATGAGAAAGAATATCTTGAGAGGCATAACAGGTACATTTCTGATATAATATTTGATACATTTGAGAGGTATAAGGGATGCTTTTGAATCTTTTCTTACAAATTCACTATAGATACTTTGTTTGATCTATCCAATAAGAATGAATCAATACTTGCAAGAGCGTAGAAAACCTTTACTCGGTAATTTTTCATATGAGAATCGTGAGGGGAATATTTCTCTCCCTCTCAACCATTTACTCTCGTAATCTCCAAATAATAAAAACTTTTACTCAATAATGTACGGCATGAGAATAAAGATAATATCATCATTATTTACCATTTTGGACGTACGAAGTATATTAATTGATTAAGAATAAGATTGACACCGTGATTAAGAAAATTAATAATAAATCTACCTTAGGTAATATAAATTTCAATACAGAAGCGAATTTCAGTAATTAGAGGCCCTAAACGCAAGGGCTAGTTTAAGGCCTCAACAAGAAATTATACACTCAGGAAAACAACAAATGGTCCTATTTTAACAGTGAGGCCCTCAGCTAGCGCCTAAGTCAATTATGCCTCTATTACTTTGGGCTTTTCCCCACCATCGTCTATCTTCAGAACTACCATACGTCATTCGATAGCAGAACCCGAAAATAACGAAAAAGAAATTATTACATACGACAATAACGGATAATTTGAAGAATTTTTTTCGGTCCCTAAACTTTCGTGAGAAGTCCTCGAACAGATGTGGAAGCAAAAACGACTCTCGCAAAAACACCTCACGCAAGCACGAAGGAACAATACCGTTCACGCGCGTTCCCTCATATCGTGTGATACGAGAGAATCTTCAAGGGTTTCTCTAACCTCTCGCGTCAATCCCTGACTCAATTCACGTGGAAGAGCTGATGAAGAAGGTTTAAGGGAGAAAGAGAAGAAGACAGGCGAAGAGACGGGGAATGCCTTATAGCGAAGAGTAGGAGATGGAACAAGGGAATGGCTTCCACGCGCTTTCTTTACATCCTCCCGCCCTTCCGATGAAAAAATGAGAGCTAAAGGAAGCCTTATCTCCTCATCTATTCCACGCTCCCTCCCCACCCAATCTCTTAATGTTGTTAGAACTATTTACTTCTGCAACTCGGCATTAACTTCATTTACGTTTTTATATCTCATGGCCATTTCATTACTTTTATTCATCAATGCCCCCAGTTTTACTTCACAAGCGGGAATACCACATCGATGTTTACATAAGCGTAGATCCTGCGGCTAACTGATATAAGCAATGCCTATAATCTACATACGAGTTTTTACAAGATAAAATCATGAAGAAATAACTTCTTTCATGATTTCATTTAACGATCGCCCCAGACAAATACTTAGCAAAAATAAGTTTTCGACGAAAGATTAAAACAATCTTAGTTGCTTAACTCTAGAAGTAGCGCTTAATATTAAGATTAAATAATCCTGTCAAGGAGAGAGTCTAAAGAGAGAGAACAGATATATTATCAAGTTGAATTATCGAAATATAATCTTTCTTTAATTGAATAATTCCTGTAATCCAATATATATCCCGAAAGAGTAACGCTAACTTGAGTGAGTAAGCTACAATATGTCGTCAGGAAAGAGATTACCAAAAGAAATCAAAAAATAGAGTCGCGTGCAGAGTAGCATCGTTTAAACAGTATGAAACTCCATGAACCTATATTTCAGAGATAACGAGCTCATTTATAATGCCGAATCCTACTCTACCAACATATTTGAGCACGTAAATACGCTTATCGAAAGTGAGAGTCCAACTATAGATTGCACACTATCAAAATACCGGGGAAACCAAATATTTTCATCATGCTAACCATATATTCACGTGGAAACTTCACTCTCCCCATTCCCAACTCTCTCTTTCACCGCCTCGACTACGCACGAGGACAACCGCGACCTCCGACACAACCAATGCGAGTCCCCCTTCTTTCGACGCTCGCTCGAACCATCCGTTCCATGTCGCGCGGGTCAGAACCTCTTTCTTCCGACAGTGGGCGTTTCGGCGATGACCTGTCTCCACTCGACCCTCCGATCCCCCGCTAATGCAGACGGCGAGGTCCCGACCAAAGAAAAGTGGACGCGATATGCATCTTCTCTTCCCCACCCCTTCCTTCGCCTCCCAATCTGTATTTCCACATCCAGAGATCATCGAAACAGTGTGTCCAACTTCCGGGGAGGCCTTCACAAAGGTACAAATCAGATCACAAGAAATGTACAAAGAAACGTGAGAAAATGCAGAGAGCAGGGGGGTGTGAAAGACTTCCGCTGACGTCAACTTTATGTCGGAAACGGATTTATTATTTTGGGATGTTGAACTTATCTGCAGTGGTGAACGGCAGATGGATTGCGGGGTGGAGGATTTTAGGGTAGGTTGTCTTCATCAATACTGCTTTATGACATTAAAAAAATAAAAATCTTAGTCATATATTTGGCTATATAGCAGGATAGTTAATGTCATTTAAATCTATTAATATATTTTCATTTTATACAAATGTTTGATTGCATTTCCATGCTCTTTTGTTGACATTTATACATGTTTATTTCTACTTATACTTTTCTCAACTTGTTGTACGATTCATTGTAATTGGTCAAACTGACTGTTAATGAATCAACTTTAAATAAATAAATAGATATGAAATTAATTGGATAAGACTTTATGAGATTATAAAAATGATGTTGCGTAAATTGAAGAAGATTATGAATGTCTATTGCAGAGTGTAATTACGGCGAACGATAATTCGAACAAACTAACTTTTTTCAGTAAGGCCATACCGCCGTAGTGTTCACAGATTCTAACAGATCTACGGAGTTAAAGTTAAAATGTTTTAATCAAAAGTTTAAGTTTGCTTAAAATGTGCTTCTGTAGTATAAAACAATGAAACCTAGAAAACACTGCCCAAAGTAGATGGAGAATATGTAGAACAGGACTTAAAAGCAAATACTGAGGTGGGGACAAAGGGGAGCGAAAGGAAAGCGATCGATAGACTTTGAATCGTGTGGTAAAATATCAATATTTATCACTCGGAATTCTGCCGATGAAGGGATTTCTCAACGCGAGGGAGTACGTCATCTGGGTTGGGAGAAACGCCCTTATCTCTCTCTCTCTCTCTAAATTTCTTAACTTAAATCCGCTGATGTCTTACATCGATCGATCCATATAGGGCTAATGTAAAGAAAAATGACGAAAGAGAAGGATTTAATCTTTTAAGAACTTATATAGGTTTTAGTAAGAGTTAGGATTATTTAGATTCAATTCTCTGCAATCGAAATAATCGCGTTTAACCGTAAGTTTCGCGTAAAGTGTAGCTCACCACCCTATCCATTTCGAAACAAAAGGCAAAACGGCGATACTGTAAATTTTCTATATTAAATATGAGCTGCGTATTTTATTTGTATTGAAAGAATATTCTCTGCTACGGGAGTTGATCGTCAGGTTTGTTTTCATCCAAAATTATAATTTCTTTGAGATCTAATTCTAGAAATAAAAGAGTTTTGAATAATATTCACTTGCATATTGCTGGCTTATCGATAAAAATTCTTTACAATCTGACAGGGCTAGAGATAAGAATTATACACATTTGGTAGTAAATCAGAGGAAAATAACACAAATTTTCTTCCAAAAATGCGATGAATACAACCATAGAGTTTAATTAATAATTTATTCAAAATTCGCTTTTAATCTGAACAAAGTATTCCGCAGGAAATCTTTTTCAGGAGTAACCCTGGAAAAATATTTTATCAGTTTGTTCGAATTCATTTTTTGAGGTCTACGAATAAATTTGCTGTACGATTGTCACTCTTCCAGCGAAGTCGCAGCTGAAGCCTGTGATTCTTTTTAGAATGCGCATCACAATCTGGGTTAAGTGCCATTGCATGTAAATCTCCAAAGAGAAAAATCCGCGCATGTTCTTGTACAATCGGCATCCGCTTCCATTCGTGCAATAAAATGACCTCGTTAATTGCCCGTTATCACTAGGACGATACCCCCGGAAGCCGCATGCGACAATTAGGCAATTAAGGGCGAGACAACGGTATATGACTGCCTTACGTGATTTTGAAAACACGAGCAAGGTGGATACACACACTTCGAATTTGTAACGTTTCAGCGGTGTACCGCCTGTTGGCTCACGCGAGATGAGGTTGAAAAATTTAACCTTATGCGCGGGGTTGGAAACATATTTACCAGCAAACCGGCCGGATTAAAAATAATCCTGTTAACGCAACGTGGCGTTTTCCGGCGCGCCAAAAACAATCGTCGAAGACTTTGAAACTACTCGAGATCGCTCCATCGAATCTGATTTCCGAAACACTATTTTTCGAGGAGTCGGATTTAATGCTGGCAACCAATCAATGGCGGAGAAAAACTAATTAAATCGCGAGCCGAGCGCTACACTTTTAGAATTCACGAGGCAAAGAGCAGCCGGCTCGCGCTTCATCTATCAATATCTCTCCCCCACTTACATTCCCGGCGGCGATTTTTTAAAGTCTTAGATGCAACAGCCGGCAATAATGCATAATGGATCTTTTCAATTGTTTTCAGACTGAGGCTGGCACTTGGCGTGGTTTTGCTCCTTCGGGAGAGTAGTGTGGAATTTGGATGCAGGCCATAACTATTCCCAGTGCCATTACAACAGAGATAGAACTAGGAAGGAGTAAAATGAGAGAGAGAGGTGGGGATGGGATTATTTGTTTGCGCATTGAGATGTTCCTTCGGTTCGTAAGTGGATGCCCATAGGTCCAACCGAGAATGCCTTTCGGACGAGAACATCAGCCATGGATATTTTTTTTTTACTTTTCTCTGTTTCCTTTCCTAGATTTCGAACACTGATCGCAGTATGGCGGTTGCTTGGATAGTTTTTAAGACTGTGTAGTGGGACTCGTTGCAAAACAGAATGAGCATCTCAGTTAATAAATGAAAAACCAACCAAAAGCTCAGCTGCCTAAAGAGAATTTTTAAAAGCTACTATAATTACAGACACAAATAATTAGAAACTATAATTAGAGACCCTAATAAAAATGAAGAGCCAACCTTTTTCTAAGGGAACGAGGAACTTTGAATGAATTCTGACGGGAATACTTTCCTAAACGAAAATTAAGGTTTTGAAAGCATTTCTAAACTATGAATTACGTATTCACCAGATATTAAAGTCTAACTAAAACAGAAAAGAAGAAAACGTTTAAAAATTGAATTCGAGGGGAGACGTCACTTTCCTCCGAAATTTTAAAGAAAATATTACGATAAACACAACGCAAAATGTAAGTAAAACAAACTAAATTTTGAATAGATACTACCCAATCATGACTGAATCCTCATTTCAGAGCGAAGAAAGCGTAACGATTGCACCGCTTAACCAGTTCATCACTCTGTCAACCAGAAGAAAGCGCACGATAAATCCCCGACGTTCCCCAAAAGTTATACGCAAAACGGATTCACAAAGGGAACCCCGATTCTTCATCAATCAACAAATTCGGGAGAAAACAAGGTTCGCATACCTCGCGAGATTCTAATTACGCCGAATTTTAAAAGAACGTTTCGAAACGCGAAAATTCCCAGGAAAAGAGCTCCATCTTTCAAAATCGGTCAACGACTCGATCCCATTCGGGGGGGGGGGGGGCGCAAACATTGATCTTCCTCGGATGGCTGGTCAGGCGTAAAGACGACGTTCAGGCATATCGCTTTCTTCGAGAGGAGCATAAGAAATCATTCGCATATGGTGGTAAAAGATACGTACGGAGGGCGAGAAAATGGGTAAAACCTACGGAGAATACGAGAGAAGCCATGGTAAGAGCCGTCCTTGTACTGCGGCGATAACTCACCCTCATCTTTCCCTTATTTCCATTCTGTTTCGCTTTTCCCCTTTTCACCACTCTTCCCTCACTCGTGTCCTTCGCTCAAACTATTCTCCCCTCCGGAGATCCCCCTTCCCGAAAAACTCTTTCCCAAACTGACTCCCTCGGGACTCTCCAGAAACGAGCACACAACTCAGACGGGGTTGAGTAAGGTCGGAGTTTCGAGGCTGGAGAGAACAGAAAATGAACAGAAGAGTCTCTATGAACCATACCCTCATCCGTATCACCCTGTCGATTGAAAATTCGTCGGAAATCAATCGTATAGTGAAAAATGTTATATGATTGGCAAAGGAACTGTTATTCGTCGAGTGATTTTAGTTAGTTAATGAAGGGGGGAACAATGAGTAATTCAATCAAAACCACAGGAGATGCCAGACAACCATTCGATGAAGACAATTAGGATGTTCCAAATCAGTAAACACGTCTAATTTTCAATAATAAATAAATAGAAAGAAAAGAATGCATTGTGGAAAACAATGAGGAATAACATTAGATAGGTAAAATATTATTCTCGTAGTATTCTAACCCGACTATAAAACTTAAGTTCTATTAGAAGTTAAGGTAGGATATACTGATTGTGAGACAAAAATAGTGAATATCGGATACCCAATGCATAAATCTTAAATTCATTAAAACGCTACCGTAAGGTGAAAGACCGAAAATTAGTGGATATCAGACAGCCGTTAGTTAGCTCTAAAATTAATTTGCTTCCTCCTAAATATATATCCACAGTTTCTTACTGCCTTACGGATAATATTTATAGAGTTCACCGCTGTATCAAAAAATAACTTTTAAGTCACTATTGTATCTGCTCATTCAGTCTAACTAAAATTTATTTCTATTAAGTTTACATAAAAGCAAAATCTGGTTTTGTATAGTCAGGGACCGGATGTGTTAAAACTCCCTCACTCCTTAAACTTAATGAACACAAGAGCCCCGTTACGCTTCCAAACTTAAATCGTAACTTTTTTAGCCTCTTCCCGAAACCCTCCACTGACGTGAGTGCGAAGGAAGGCGTATCTAGTTGGTGTCCCGACAAATAGGTCTAAGAATATTGGCAGCGAAGAGTATGACACGATTCCCTTTCCGAAAGCAAGAAACATCTCTTATGATTTCCGTATGAACACGGAAGGCCGAAGAGAATGGCCGTAAAGAAGAACGCGCTCCCTTCTTCCTCCAGTAATTACAGCACCTCTGCCAAATGTCCCGCGTTCTATGGACCATCATTGCACATTTAATTCTCGCATGCTTTGGACGGAGACCAAATTTCCTCTGCAGGCCTGGATTCACCTGTTTCTTATAAGAGGAGGCACTCACATTTCGTGTGTCATCGGTCACGCAGTAACAAGAATATATGCCCAACAAATTAAGAAATTTAATTGCGAGAGGTTAGTTATCCTAATTTCGGACGGGATCATAAATTGCCACGATATTTCAACCACGCATGGTTCCACTCGAATAACTTCAGCGGGAATTAAGTTATGGTTCCGAGGAGAGATCCTTGGGGATCAAAGAGAAAAATCCCATCAACAA
Source organism: Sympetrum striolatum (assembly GCA_947579665.1). Classification (NCBI taxonomy): domain Eukaryota; kingdom Metazoa; phylum Arthropoda; class Insecta; order Odonata; family Libellulidae; genus Sympetrum; species Sympetrum striolatum. The sequence goes on from OX388342.1 coordinate 84,683,557, forward strand.
TGTAACAAGCGAAAAAATGTTTTTATATCTTTCATATTTAACTTTAGTATAAGTATATAACAATAAGCGATTCAAATTACCGATTTTTTTACTTTCAGTTCACGGACTACGGCTCCACTTTGTTGCTGGTGAGATTCATATTTTGATGAGCGTGAGTAATAAGCCTGAACCCTGTTTCAAGGGTGTAGAGTACGCATAGATAAATTTTACAAGGACGACTTAAAATTCACAACGACCGGGATGCGAGGTGGACACATATATATAATTAATCCCCTTGCAAAAGGACATGGACTAATTGAAACCCTGTCATGATGGAACGAGGTAATTACTTCGCTTAATAGAGAGACTACTATGGGGTGAATATTAGTGAATGGAGTGTGCTATGAGAACCGGATCAAAAACTTTACCCCTTTTTTTCCTAGCAATATATATTATAGAGAATATTAGAATAGGATAATAAAGATAATAAAGGAAATTTTGACTTAGGAAATTTCGAACAGTGTGGTAAATAGGAGTAAGGGCATCATTTTGATCAGAATCTAATTTGCTTACGATAAAAAAAAATATTTTTTAATTGCAACAGTATGGTGTACATGGCAAATGTAATTACTGCTCGACGAAAATATGGCGAAAATCAAGTTTCAAGTCTCGGGGATTCTCGAATATTCTTTAGATTCTCAAGAGACCATGCCCTGCCCTAATCCTGCAGTCATCTTCATTTGGGGGAGCGTTAGACCCCAGAAGGGATACGATAGGGCAGGACGGGAAAACTCTTTTTGCCCTCGCTTTTATTTTTAAACCACCATCCCCTCACACGCACGAGCACCCCGAGATCCAAAACCCCTGTCTGCATCACTCCCATCCCACCAACGCCTTCATCTGCTCCCTCTTGGTCCATCCCCCAAAGTTAGTGCCGAGGATGGATAGAGGAGAAGGAAATGAGGGGCGGAGGTCGAGATTTGGTTGAGTTTCCTCCTATACTAAATATCTGTCCTTTAACACGAAGAGAGGAAATCCAGAGCAACACTCTAGGAATAAATACATGCTTGCCGCTTATGTGTCAAAAAAGATGAATACGCTATAACCGGCGATTTCAAGGAATATTTTCCCTAATTTGATGAACACAAAGAAGATTGAAATTAACAGACATTTTTTCATCGCATATTTGCTTCTAAATTACTTGCACGTTCGCTCTGTTTCTTATATACCACATTCCACGTCCTTCCTATTCACTTAATTGTGATTCCTCCAAAAAATTTCCCTTTATCAAGTTATAATTACGCAGAAAGAGATTTTCGATGTCGGATGACTTTGCTGATACAGAGAAGGGAAACTGATTTTTTCATTACCGACCACGCCCAAAAAATACTCAAAGAGGGATCTATAAATATGAGAAAAGAAAATACTTAACTAGAATCAAGAAAAAATCTAAATTTATCTTATTGAAATTCACAGAGTATGACGATTACTCACTGAAAGCGGTAGTGATTTTAATAAAATTGTGGAAAAAGTACCATCTGTCTTTCCTTCATTTTAGATTTATCATACTTGACGAATGACTACGAAAATTAAAACTCCTAAATACATCTGATTAAAATAAGAATCCGGATAGATTTTCTTGGAATCTCATCCATTGCCGAAGAAAATGTCATCCCTTTTGCGCGGTTGCTTGTTTTGCTCAATAAAGATTTTTCCCCATCTGAATAACGTAAATCACATGAGACTAAACAAAGAATTCCCGAGATGATATAAGGAACGAAATAGTTGATAGGTAAAAACCACAGGTGACTTACAACGTACGCCTTACATTTTCCATTGCCTTCAAAATCTCTTTCGAAACAGAGGCTCATAAAATGGCGACAGAAAAATCTTGGTAAATCGGTCGGAAACTTGCGGCTAGCGATTGGAGGAGGCTATATTTCGCACCATCCCTCGCCCTTGTCTCCCCGTCACCCTCGGGCCCTTTCTATTTGTTCCTCTCTGCCCCTATTCCGACCTTCTGGCACCAACACCGCCTCCGCTATCACCATTTACACCACTTGAGTTACAATGAACGTCGGATGCCACCAGACTATAGTGCTCCCTTCGCATTAGAGAGGTTGAGGGGTGAAAAAGTGTCGAAAATAGAGAAGTTAAAGGCGCCCGAAGAATAAAAAGGGAAGCGATTAAGGGAAGAGACAAGGATGGAATGTGGTAGGAGAAGAAGAGGTGGAATAAGATCGGCAAAGTCAAATTAGTCTAATAAATAATTAAGGAAGAGAGATGTATACTTTTCCACGAAGAAAATTTGACTCGTTGTAATTTTAGCCTCCGTATATTTTATTAGTCTAATAAAAATTACCCGGAAGTACGAATTATTTAATCAAAAGAGGCGAGTCGAAAATGCCGCCAAAAAAAGATCTAAAAGGAAGAGAATGATGCGGATGGATGAATAAATACGGAAGAGTTCATTATTTTTTAAATGAAACGCATAGATAAGAATTGTGTGTAACATGGTATAGATCTGTTACCCTTGAGGAAAATATACCAAAGGAAAAGAGAAAGAAAATACAGTAAACTCCCGTTTATCCGAAATCCGCTTTATCCGAACAAACTTTTCCGAATTCACCTACCCCACCCCCACCCACCGAATACCATCGTGACCCATTACTTATTTGCTCGTGACACCTCTTTAAAACTCCTGTTTTTTCCAGCTGCCAAATAAGACGGATTTTTTCTATAGAACGCAAAATAAACGAGCTTTGTTATTCAGCATTCCAAAACTTTGAGTTTTTAATCATACTTTGGCGCCTCTTTTTCATGTCAACACAAATTTTTCAGTCAAAAACCTGCAAACTTATTCACAACCATATCAATAGCATTCTACGTATGCACGTTTTACGATCATATTTCGCGGTATTGACGCAATTCAGAGTGTTTCACACGGGACTTCGGTTTATCCGAAATTTTCGTTAACCGAACCGGCCGCCGCGGCGCGCCGTCCCGATCATTTCGGATAAACGGGAGTTTACTGTAGCTGAATTGGAATACAAGGCACACAACATCAAACGTCTTGAAAAGGCATAGATTTGTGCCGCAATCGCTCGTCGAAAACAATAAAGCTCGCCCTAATATTCTAGTGTAAACGCGCCTCGGAATTGGTTCCATGTGAATGGATACTGTCCACTCCTCAGTTAATGACCAGAAAACTCGTTCGGTTTTAATAGTCCCTCCTAAAGATTCCTAGACTCCTTCCGTTAATTCAGAATAGACTCGTCTAATGCCAAGAGACTGTAATTTCCCCTAACGTAACTCAGGAACGTTTTCTCTTCACTCATTCGCTTCACATGCGGTAGAACTAGAGAATGATACCATGGCAACGCTATTTTCCCCCCTATTCACATTTGAGACTGTTTCTTTCAAAGAATACTAATCGTACAGAAGCATTTCATTCGAAATTTACCGAAAACATATCTTCCTGATTCACACACCCACTGACGAAGGTATGCTGTTCAAACAGCACAGGCAAAATAAAATTATGCATTACGGGAAATCTTTACATACGTATTAATATAGCCTTTTATAGTTTCTATTTCATCACTTAAATCCGAGTCACTAAAATATCACAGGAAATATTTATTAGTTACATTCTTTAATAATTTCTCTTCTTTATTTAATAACATTATTTCCAAGCCCAATTCTAAAATTTCCTCGTTTTAATTTTTGTGGATCACCTTCCATTACATAAGATGCGTAACTTACGCAAATCACGGCTATCGCCGAATACTTGTAGCTCATCCATTACAGAAAGAGCCAGAGCTGCATCTTCTTTCAACTCACATTATAATAGGTGCTTCCGAAATAACACGTTCGTATTAGACTATATCACTAGTTATCTGAAGTAGATAAACAGAGCTATCGTTCCTGGAATTTTCTCGACCATTTTATACCTTTTCTTGCATCAAATCTATTATGTAACGACTTTTATCTATTTCAAGGGACTGATATGAAATACCAGCTAGGAAACCAGATGTTTCAAAGGTATCCCTGAAATCCGAATCCTATTGAAAAGTTCCTTTCAAGCAATTTAGTCAGTCACAGCATTAATCTTATGCATCAAAAGCCCGAATACTCAACTAGGCATTCAGCATTGATAGAAATCATTCTGAATTTCCTTCCTTCGGCAACATTCTTATATCCGCCATACAGGTAAAGTTCAAGGAAAATTTCTATGAAAACGAAAAATCCATATCCAAACATATTTGAACAGATAAGATAGATTTGAGATAGATATGGATAAGAATCTTTAGTAACCGCTGAAGAAAATAAAACTGTAAAAGCGTAATTTCGTGCAAAGCACGCAACGCAATGTTTCCTAGTCACCAAAACATTTACCGTAAGTAACTAATTATCCACGAGCAACGACATATATTAAGTTTATAATAGCTGAAATGCTAACTCACAGTATAATCGTTGTTAGTTTAGGTAGCATTTCCTAGTTCTCTCTTACAACATCCCAAAAAAATGAAAGCCGACTGAGTTATTTACCAATTTTGAGATTACGGCGGACGATCCAACTGCCTATCCTTGCCCTCAGTCAAAGGTATTTCGTGTAACATCTAAGCAATGCCGTCTCTCAATCCCATTTTCCATCCTCTGGCTTATTCCCAAACTGTAGGCGGGAGCTCCAACATTACTATAGCTCACCTTTATGATCTCTACTCGCATTCTCTCGCTATAACTCCCCCACGACCGGCCCTTCCCCAAGCGCACTTTCTATGAGCCTACCGCCGACCTTTTAAAAAACTCCCATAACTGTCCCCCCTCCCCTAATAGTTCTTTCTCCCTCGCCTTACCTTTTCTCTTCAGTTTCTCGTCATAATTAACCCCGGAGTGGGCAAAGGAATGACGCTCATTGCCGTCGTCACTGCAATTAACGGCAGTTCGGCCCACGCCGAGGACATTTTCCTCGAAAAATTTCCTCGTCGAGAGGGTTCGGAGGGGATTTTAGTGAAAATTTTAATCACGAAAAAAGATCTCCGACACGGATGAACAAGAAAAATAAATGGGAATTTCGAAACCTCGGGTACATGATGGCGCAATATCCTGCTTGTAAAATGCTCGCCTAGTTTACAAGCTGTCGAAAAAAATTCGTGTCAACAGAGAGGGATCGCCATGAATGAAAACCGAAACTCATTGTTTTCATGGAAGTTTAAGGGATAGCAAAAAAATTAATCTGTTTAATGAAAACGAACATACCGCGATTATTAATGATAACTACTCAGAAAATCATGAATTTAAAAATTTGATAATTACGCGAATTTTCAACAATGAACCTTCATCGGTACTGGGGTTTCTTAAAAGGTGATCTTGTCCATCGCTAGTTGGTTGTGGCGTGTTAAATATGACTCACACACTGTTAGTAGAAAAAAGAAAGGAAAATCAGGAACGAATCACTTGCCTGACGCACCTGTTTGAACTGCTCCTCGAAGCTCCACGTCTGCTGGGACGATGATGTCGACGATTCGGAAGAGTGGGATGACGCGGAGGAGATCGAGTTTTGTAGTGCGGCCGCCGCGGCCGCGACCGCCGCCGATGAGTTCGCGGGAGTTAGCGAAGATGGAGAGGACGTCGGGTACGCCGGCGGAGGCTGGTGGCTGTTGCTGTTGTGATGCGACAGTAGGTGGGAGTGGTGATGCGGGATGCCGTTGCCGTGTGGTGAGTGATGCAAGGTACCGCCGCCCATGGACGTGCCGTTGCCGAATGTTATAGCCAATGGATGCGGAGGAGCAATGGGAGATGGTGCGGGAAGCGAAAAGCTCATGACCGGCGCGGACGTCGACGGAGGAGGAGCGTGCATCGGCATCGGTGGCGGAGGGGGCGGTGGGGGGGTGCGGAGCTGCATCTCTGCTCCTGATGGATTCGTGGGTCCGGTGGCCATGCCCCCAGAGGCCATCATGGCCTGCTGCGGGGAGGAGGAGGCGGAGGAAGTGGTGGAAGCGGCGGATGAGGATGAGAGGAGGGAATGGTGGTTCTGCATCAGTGGACGATGGTCTACATTCTGGTGAGGGTGGTGATTGCTCTCTTCATCGTCGAGCTCCTCGTCGTCTTCGTCGCCGCCTCCACCGCCGCCTCCGACCACTCCGCCCCCTGCCACTCCGGCGGCCGCCCTCCGGAGCAGCTCTTGTGTGACTTTGAGCTCTCTCTCGATCTCTTCTCGTTCTTCCCTCTCCTAAAAACAAAGAAAACAATCATTTCATTAGAATTCAATGAGGGGCAAAATTACCCATACGTTTTATTATTTTATTCAATGAATAAAAATTATCGAACTTAACTCTCTACCGTGGTGACGTTTCCACGAGAAGCAAAAGAGCTTACAGATTATGTTATTTTACTCCTAATACCACGGGAGATTATAATTATTTGGTAGAAACATGCTAAAGCCTGCGAATTAGAAACACGATGTTTTCGGTAGAGAATGTTGTCCACGATGCAAGCAAAAGATGAAGGTAAATACAGGTTTGAAATGATGAAACAAAAAAGATAACAAAGAAATGACTATCTATTCTGAGGTGCAGCAAAGACTTTAAAAACGTCTGCTTAAAATTGACTTTTCGGGGACGAGCTTCTTTACACAAAAAAAACATATATTACAAGAGTCGCTCAAGGCGACATTAAATTCCAATATTCATTTCTAAGCACACGACTGAAGTTAATTAATTTCATTAATTAAATTTGGCTGCGGAATTGCAAAATAATTAGCATTGGCATAATTTAAAGATCGCGTAAAATAATTAATATATGGTTTTGATTGTCCTATTTTCAAAGAAGTATAAAAATTCTCTGATAGAGAAGAACTTGTTGTTGGGAAAAGAAAACTACGAGAATATATCATAGCATAAACTGAAAGCAGCGGCTGCGACTGTTTGTGATCATAGCGATTTAGCGCCTACCATAGGAACACGTAATATTTTAATTTCGCGGACGTAAAACTATTAATCATCAACAAACAAATCCGAAGGTTAATTAAACTAATTAACGTGTATATTCGTGGAAAGAACGAGGGACAACTCTTCCCTTTCATTTTCCTACAAAGCAAAACTGAGACGCAAAAATCAATCAAACTGTGCATAATACTCATATTATCTGAAAATCAAAACTTATTTTTTTCTCTAGCCAGAAAATACTTTATCACGCATTTCCAATAAAGATGTATTCATCAAGATTCGTTACTAAAAATTTATATTATTTTGCGGCACAAAGAAAATATACATGATCATAGACTGGCGAACAAAAATTTGAAATGAACTACGTTTACTGTTTTGATCCCAGCAATCGTTTTTATTAATCATCATACATTGTTTGGATTATTGACGACGCCGAGTACTCCTTCCTCCAATTTAAACGCCTAGGGATCTCGATTATGCAATAATAAAAAGTTTCATCTATATTCCCTAACGTTTTTTACCATAGTTCTTCTGAAAAAAGAATCATTTCCGTTAATTTCAACCCTACTGAAATATAAACACGATATAACATTAGAAACTAGTTAGACACTTGAATTTCTTTATATTTGAGAAAAAAGAACTTGAATTTTATTATTTTTATATTCGACTAAAATTAAACAAGACATTTCATATAGATTAACAGACATAAACATTTTAAGTAGTAATTTAAATAAAACCGAAAGGATACAGCTATGGGGCATAAGAGACCAACATTTTAATTGCGTAACATAGGACTGCCACGGTTACGCACAGTGTTAAATTAAAATGGTGGAAGTAAAGAGTGTGTTTCCATTTCAATTTGACGAAGCGAATAATATTGCGCAGTTTCATTGTCAATACAACTCGAATTAGGAATTTAAAATGCTATTTGTAAACATCGTTTCAATTAAATTCTAACAAGGCTTACGATGGCTATGATAAAGATATCCTTCAGTATCATCCGAAGGGAAAATTCACGCGGTGTATAATTTTGATTTCCTAAGCGCTCCAAAACTCCAGAAAATAGACGGAAATAAATGTTCGGTATTACGAAGGAGGCGATTCTGCCATTTGCATTTCTTGCACGATCTGGCGCTGGCATCGCTGCGGTGAAGTACCCAATCGTGGAGACGCTTATAAGCCTACGCCGGTATATACCGTTCTATTTCTCGCTGAAAATCGTCGATTTTTTTTTCGTTTCGGGATGCCTTAGAACACATAAAGTTCTGTAAGCCTAGGAATGTGTGTTCGAGCAAGTCTTCCTATTGCTACATATCGACCAGGCTACTTATATGGTTTACCACTGACACTAAGGGAAGGGGAAGCCATTCCGACCATGTTCCAGGTTAATTTGCGAAAAGCACATGTGCATAAGCAGATTTTTTTATGCTTGCAAATATCTTTCGAATAAGAGAGTTTAATCGAGATAAAAGGAAACCCCTTTCGGATGGAGCGTCCGAAATCGAAATGTTAAAACAGGCGGCCTTTTTCAACCACAGAAAAAGCCTTCGTGCTACCGACTCGCATGCGATGGCAGGTGCGTGTCGTAATTGCGTCCGAAGGAATAAGATCCTTCATTTAATCACCCTGTACTCAATTTGGCCACAGAGGAAAATAAAATAATATATCTGTTAATCGCCCTCCATTACCCGAGGCGACTGGCTAGTGAACATTAACTTAGCATTTTACGATCCTCTCAAAGATCTGTTCCTGCTTTTTTTATAATTTACCTTCACGGGAGAAGACGGATTCTCAGAAATCAAAGGATTGGCCAGACGATATTATAAAAAGGTACGAGACTGAAAGGTACGAGAAGAAAAAATTGAAATCCAAGGAGACACGGATCAAATAAATTATATAACGTGAATCAACACGTGCGTAAAATATGATACTATTAAATGAATATTATTTTTATTTCACAAATAAAAATAAAATAAAAACGTTTACATTTCTACAAAATAATTGTTTTTATTTGTGAAATAAAAATAAAATTCATTTAAATATGAAATTCTACGAAGTAAATCCTGAGCTAATTGAGTTTATGATACCATCATATTACTTATCGTAAATTGAAATGTACAATAGTATCGCTATATTAATGTATATACTATGCAAACTTTTGTTGATATCCGAGCTAAAATTTCGCCAAAATACATTATTAGTCGCTGTAATAAGTAAATTAATAAGTCAATAAAAAACATGACATTTCATTGAGTGCCAACAACCGACGTAATTTCAAACCCGCAACCTCAGTAAGTTCATAAGCCTGCGACGGGAATACGAAAATAAGATGGTAGAAACTAACGTAAAATATAATAGCATAACTGTAAATTACTTTTTCTTACTTGTGCAGCGCCATATTCATTCCAGTTACAATTAGAAAATGGGCCACAGCTTTGTTTGAAAGAGAATTTAGCTACGATTTTAAAATTACAAGAAACCGAAAAAATAGAAATACGTCCAACTACCTCATACAATAGCCCAAACTTAGACCATAGGAATTCTACAAAAGTTATATTTGTAATTATAAAACTAAAAAAAAACACAGTACTAAGTGCCTCATATAAAGCATAGATTCGATCAATTGAATAATTAATACTTGGGAAGTGATTGATTGAAATCGTTGACGTCTCGGTTTATCGTGATAAGAAATACATACAAATGCTTAAGTGGACGCGTAGTTTTGCTCACAAGGATCGCTAATCGAATCGTCCCCGGTACCAGTTCTTAAAGACCGCATCGACCGGCAGCTGATTAATTACATCCGCCCGATAACCGCCACCTACGGAGACTCACAACCAATAGCAGTCTCCGTCGCTATAAATGAGGATATGACGCAACGCCTGCATTTTTTCTAAAGAGCGCCATTAATTATTCCGCCACGTTTGGTAAACTATCTCTTGGTAACAGAGCGAACAAAATTCCTCCATTTTGATAATTTTAGATAATTAACACGCGAAGGTTCATCGACATTAAATCTTCTCAAAATCTTCCTTCTTAAAATCTTTTGAAAGAACAAAATTGAAATCTTCTTAAAATATTCGTCTTAGAACTTCCACTTTATCGATTAACGATAACTCTTCGAAAACGTTTAGCAAATATTGAAATTCTCCACTTTCAAGTTTCAATAATACCAATTCCAAAAGATTCGTTATATTTGATATGGGAACTTTGGCGTAAAAACGGAGGATAAACTCGACAAGTGTGCTTACTTCTTACTTTAATAAATCTTATGTAAACTTCACCTGATGATGGTCGATCTGTGCTGAAACCGGTCGTTTCAAATGTATTCTTTAGAGATGTGTTAAGTGTAATTTCTATTCCTAAATTTTACAGTCTCGGATTCCAACTTAGTAAAGTCTTCGCAATTTATTTTAAACAGATAAAGATTTAAATTCAATGGAATAAACCTTAACTTGGTGGAACTCCGTAATCGGGATCATCCATCATCGGGAATTTGTATTGTTTATTTAATATGATCCAGATAAAGATTTTATACTACACCACAACAGCAGCAAACAACAAGGCTTGGGTTTCGATCCCTAGCATCATCAACATGTTTGTGTACAACAGTTACAGTTTAGTTCAAATGAATATTTCGAAGATTATTCCCGGTATTTTTTCTGGAATAGCTCATGTTAAGACACAGATTCGAAATTGATAAGTGAAACTTTACTGCTCCATATTGTCGATAACATCGTCTTTTGCTTGTATATAAATGAGCAGGAATTTACGGAAAGGTTGAGTCAACGATGTCACCATTCCTTGGCTTGTGGCGATATATGTGCTCACAAAAAGGACAGAAAATGAAAAATTGTTGGTTCTACACAGGGACACAAATAGAGATAAACCTTTCACGATAACAATTTGTTGATATCAGTAGCGTTAAATGCTTCAAGTTCATACATATATACGGACGATATTCAATCCTGCCAATTTCAAATGAGAAATATCGTCTCTCGGTGTTAATTATCATAAGCAAGTTCATTCCTCGTTCACGATAAGCTAATGAGGAGTCAAATATCTGCGAATAAGAAAGGGAACGGAGAATTAGAGAAGGGAGAGCGGAATCAATTCTAATTCTAATCGAATGATTTTAAATTGGCAAAGACAGGGGTAATAGCAGTTGGCACTTGAATGCCATTACTGAATGACCTAATCCATGTCTAGAAACGAAATGTGGAATAATGAACGATGATGAATGGTGTAGACAGGTGGGAGGAATATGACTGCAATCGTCAAAACATCACTAACTACCAATTACCGCCACCTAAGCAATTGATTTAGCGGATCATTAACGATGCTGAAATAAGGTTCCTTCAGCTTCATATCAACGACACCCATCCGATCACTCTACGAGACAAACACGGCTAAGAGAGATTAAAAGAGAAATACTAAAAAATGCAATAAAATAGTGGGTGACAATTATCAGGCAAACGTGAGATATAACTAATATTAGGGGGAGTGGTTTTAATTTAGGTTACGCAAAACAATATCTCAGGCATACGTACCTAAAGACTATCAGAAATTCCCAGTATTCCGCAGTACAGTAGAACTGCAATTATCTGAATCAATTGGGACCGAACCCCATTCGGATAATCAAAAATTCGGATAATCGAAAATTCGGATTTTCGAAAATCCGGATAATTAATTAACTTCTGTATGTACATTGAAAACGGGAGAAAAAACTACATAAATAGTATAAAAAGAGCTATGTATTAATTAATTTTAAAAATGGTAGCACTTTGGCATGTCTATTCGGTTTCTACCCTTATGCTTACCACGTCAGCGAATTTAGAACTGCTATATGAGATGGTGTCCTAAAGCGATTCGGATAATTGGAGTTCTACTGTACATATTATATATGCTTCCAGAGAGTTTTCGGCGAACCGATAATTTTTTGTACTAACATACGACTAAGATTTGGCATTTTGATCAATGCGTAATGATGTGAGTTGGTATATCGTTTAATTTGATTTTGCTACAAGAGCAATCTTACAAACCGCAAAAATTTTCGAGTTCCTCTACTTTATCGATGTTACATAATATTGAACCTGAACAAAATTAAGAAAAAAATATATTTTGTGTAGTAGGGAAAGTTCGTCAATACGTCGATGTACCGCTATAGAAAATAGAAATCATGGCTCAGAAATAGAAAACCCAGCTAGTTCGAACAGTATTTCTCCTACTACGGATTTCGCTACTCAGCTGGTGGCTGTGACGATTCTAAATTAAATTTATCAAAGATGCATCACCGCAAAATCTTTTTCTTAAACTCCACACGTTAGATAGACAAGAGGCAGGAGATTTACTCGCAGAAGTAACTTCCATTAGTCAGGCAGAAAAGCTAAAAATAATTCGAAAAAAAATTGAAATTTCTCGCAATAACCTCGCGACTATTACCTTTAATTAATAAGCTAGTTATTAAATAAACGACTATTAAATATCCGCCTACCTGCTTCATCTTTGCTATAGCGTCTGCGTCGTCCATGCCTCCCATTGGCATCCGAGTGAGCCCATCATCCTCCTCTCCCTCCTCATGGAGTTCCTCTGGATCGCTCACCTCCTCCTCATTGTTGGACTGCAACAATACGGAAATACTTAGATGAAACTGCCATTCCCCAATGATTAAATTCACAACTATCTACCATGCATCCATGAATGGCAAAGAACATTCCAATAATTATTTCGTGCAGAAAAATTTACAAATAAATTTCCGTTTCCGTTTACAGACTAAATTGTATAATTTATTGACATATTTTTTAGATAATAATCTTTTAGAGTAAATAATCAATTATGAGTAAATTTCAATGTCCAGGAAGGCTTAAATTTGAACCTTTAACAGTATGTTTCACTGATTATTGAAATCTTTAGTTTAGTTAAGATGAGTTCACCTTGATTATCAAAAGCGATGGATGCTCACTGTATCAACAAGATCTCACAATTTTGCCTTAAATAAATACTTCCGTATATTTCGATATACAAAATATTAACCGATATCTTAACCGACATTAACCGATCATCTTCGAATAAACAAGCCTCAATTTGAAAGATTGCTAAATTTTGCGACGTATAATACACAAGGTTTAGCTCGGTGATGAACTACCCTCGAGAGACAAAGGGATTCGGCTATGTTTATCTTCAAATCCACAGAGTAATTTCAACGACGTGCAAAATTCCACAATGAGGTGCAACTAAACTTTGCCCCAATTAAGTCTAAATGCAGACGAAATAAACGAGTAATTTGATTTTCGAAGAAATAACGTACCTTTGAACATGACGAAAAGAGTTTTAATATACTTCACGGTTATTGATGGAAAAGGACAAATAATAATACGTATGAGTTTTTTCTTCGCATCCGGAGCCATTTTGCAACGAGAAAGACGGACGGAAAGGAAGTAAAACTTTCAAAAGGAAATAGTGCATCGAACTCCCATACCCTCGGTCTACCTAAAAAGCTTTACCCTGCTGATGTCTTTGCTATCGCACGCTTCCAAAATACCGAAATAGATAAGAAAAGATTGGAAGTGGCTTCGAGCGGAAAACTAGCGGAAGAATGTGGAGGACAGATATTACATCCACGTCACTATCGGGCACAACTTTACCTTGCGCAACAAGAAAGATTTCTTTTCCGACATCTCCACCGAAAGTATATCACATCCCAGAGGCGAGAAAGACACAGTAGAATCTGAAATCCAATTGCAGTCGGATTTATGAACCACATTAAGGCTTCGTAATCTTCCGTCCTCGTTCTTGACAAACGGAGTACACGAGAATTCCTTGCAATGGCGATCGAATTTGGAATTTTCCTCGATTCTCCCAAGGTATCTTTGTCTTGGGAACTTGCTTCTCCAAGTAAAATATTTTGGGAAAGTGTTTTCCAGGAGTACTTCACCTAATTCCCAACTGAACGCAAACGCTTACCTTCGTAAATCAGCAAAGAGATGATCCCGTCCGCGTACCCATAATCTCGTCAGGCAAATTCTATTTGCAGCATTAACTGCATTACATTCAGTCCGCAAGTACTCATCCGAGTTCAGCTGTTTAGTATTTCTAAAGCAAACTTCAATTACAACAGCAACATCGATTACGATAGTCTTAACAAACAATCAGTCTAAGATGTTTACGAACTACACGCGCAATTTTAAGCATAGCATATTTTGCGTGTCCCAATTTCTTAAAATAAAAGTCGTTGCAAAAGTCGCTTAAATTAATCTGAGTGAAATTGAAGATTTTATTCATTTCCTCAAAGCTGAGCTGAGTCCCTCAATTTTTCCAGTCTTTACTCTTTACCTCCGGAGAAAAGTTTTAAATCGCAAATGTTTCCTCTTCTAAAAAGAAGGAAAGCAACCCTCACAAACAAGAGGTAAGGTTGGGTTTAGCTACTTTGAAGTCAAAGGAGGGAAGATTCCAACCCTACCAGAAAGCGAGTTCCTGATCCGAGAGAGGAAACCGAGAAACGATGAAGTTCCAAAGCGACATGATAATGTGCTGATTCACAACGTTTGAGGAAGGATAGAGGGAAAGAGGAATGTGGCAGGGGAGTACGATAGGAAAGAGTCTGACCATGATGTGACATCGGAGACATTCACGGAATTACTCAATAAATTATACGTAAAACCATTATCATACAGCCAAGTGAAGCGGATAATTCCATAGTACAATTATTATCAATCTTTATTATCTCTATAGATATCAACGAATACTATCATACAGTGATGTTTCATCATTTACTAACAATATAATGTCTAGGCCGGAATTTCAGTCAGAGCAATGTCCGTTGTTTGACAATACTCTTCGCGAAAAATTATGAGTCCAGCACGCGAGTGATAATAACAGTTCTAGGAAGTTAAAGAGTTCATATGAAATAGAGAAACACGTGAAGATGAAATTAATCAGTAAAGACCGCTTAGCAATGCAACTTCTGAATTATTTCAGTCACAAGCTTGATGCATGATAAACACCTGATTACTTTTAAACTGATATTGGGTTTGGTCAATTCAGCACCCCTGTCATAAACATACCATTTTCTTTTCTTAAAGTTACGTATACAGCAATACAACCTCGAAAGTTTCGATATAACTGAATAATAAACAGTGTCGAGTAGAACCGAAATATTTTGTACGCGAATTAGGCAAATAAAATGCCATAGTTCACAACAAGACAACAAGGAACCAAATGAGAGGCATTGGGCTAGACTAGTACTAAGACATAGTATCCACAGAGGAGAGCAGTTTACATTTTGAGTAAGCGTTCAAACAAAACGGCTGTAGAAAGTGATGAGCGATGACATTTTTACGTCACAATACAGAAATCTTCTAGATCTTTCTCCTTCTCCTAGAGAGAACATTGTTTTTCGCTCTCGTGTGCCCCCTCTAAAATCACTCTCTCGCCCCAAAAGCACAGGCGACGTCCTGGGCGAATTCCTTCCTCACTCAGAGGAAATAGAGTCCCCTGACACCCACCCCATCACCTCACCCATGACGAAACCATAATGAATATAACTTCCCATTTTATCGAAGAATCCGATCCTCAATACCAATAGTTACCAACAGATATGAATAAGGACTTTCGCGACCAAACACCGATTCGAATGAGTTCCATAGACAATATATAACGATACAGGCTTATATTTATCTCAAAAATTTATAAATTTACCACTAGTTCCCAAGCCTAAAAGTTATGATCCTTGGAGCAATTTTTTGCACATATTCTCAAGCATTTACAAATTAGATTAATAAATAATTTCATTACTTAATTCCCCGTAAAATAAACAAGCTCCATGGATACGACAGCAGTAATGAGACAGACAGAAATTAGGCAGACATCACTTTGAAAGCGGAACAAATAATCATTCATTTTCGGGAAATAAACCACCCACCCGATTGCTAAACTTTAGTAAGCATTTCTACTTGGAACGGATCAATTTCGCCACCAGAGTAATTTGTCACGAGTAGGAAGAACAAGATCAACAGGGCAGCGTAAGCATATCAAACTTAAACACAGAGGGCGACAAATGACCTGTTTTGAATAAAAGCCCCCACGCTACGAATAGTCGATGACTCAGCGTATTCCTTCGAAACGAATTTCGGGAATCCAAAAGACGCGGATGAAGTAAGACACGGCATCGGAATATTTGATTTAGATAAGACACTGAACTTCCAAACGCATCGCCAAAGAAATAAACATCGTA
Organism: Sympetrum striolatum; assembly: GCA_947579665.1. NCBI lineage: Eukaryota > Metazoa > Arthropoda > Insecta > Odonata > Libellulidae > Sympetrum > Sympetrum striolatum. Next base: position 84,699,715 of record OX388342.1, read on the forward strand.
AAATCCAACAATCAAAGGTAAACATTTAATTTTTGTCTCACGAATCAATAACGTTTAAACCGCCGAGCAAATCGGCGAGCCAACTTCCTCCAGGGATTGTTTCAGACAAACCGATACTCGAACAAAAAAAATACACGATAATTCATCCCATCAAGTTGCATTAGCATGAGCATCGTAACTCATCCTTGGAAACGAAAACACAAGAAACGGCCCAACCAAGGTAAAAAAAAATAAATATTAAAATATCAGCCCCATAAATCAACCGACTTCTCCCAGAAGTTCTGATATAAAGATTCCCTAAAACTCTCCCATGCCACCAGACAGATTATGACTTGGTACACGAGGTACTTTTTGGAGCCAAGAGGAAAGCCATGTCGCACCTCCCTCCCAACCTCTCCTCCCACCGCATCGAAAGCTACGATCGTCCTCATGTATTGTGATGCTAATGCGGCCGTCCTGCTAGGGGACCCTGAGGAGGGGGTTGGCAGGTATAAAGAGCGGAGATAATATAAAAAGGTGGGAAGGGAGATAGGGTTTATTTCGGGGGGAGCGAAGGAAGGAAGTTTTGTGTCGTCTTTTGACTTAATCGCCCGGGAGTGTCCCTCGAGAGAAGTGTGTGGATGACGGAAGGGTGGAGCCGCTCACAAGCTTTTAATGACGCGTGAAGAATGGATTAAGAAGAAGATAATTGACGACTCTTCCACACCTTCCTCATCAAACAAAAGAATCTCTTTATACATTAGGACACTGTCTTCTGTTTCCATCTGATGTTCCGCTCGCTCGATATGGGAAGGGCAGAATCGTTAACGAATGAGGAATTGAATCGAGTCACAGGGTGAGTAAACAACCGCCCGCACCGAGGTCTGCGATCCGTTTGCTATCGTTTGATACATCTCCAAGACACTGCGCCGATGGTCACCCTGGAAATACGGCGAGAGGAAGGACTACTCCGAACAATGCGGCTCCCACCGAGTTTTTTTGCCTGGAGCTGTCACACCCATTTCTCGTCAACCTGCTCAAATTATCCCCTCTCCTCGGGAAGGAACATGGAGCATTATAATAGTCAAACCAACACATATAAACAACTAATATTTAAAATCGAATACACCCATGACATGAACCGCCGAACATTACACCCTCGGAGGAAAAATCCACAACACAACTGTCCTGCCGCAACTCCAAAATCGGGGTTTCTTGAAAATCATCAATTTATAAAAATTTTATTCTTCCGTCTATAAAGCAAGCGCTATTTTATCCAACCTGACAGTTTCCTTATCTGATAAAAAATAAATATTTTTCTCACTTGTTGTTGCTGCCTTCTTCCATTAAATTAATTACATTTATTAGCATTTGAGGTTAAGTGAAAGAGATACAAATTTGGGCCCAACACCTAGCCTTAATAGAGTTAATTCAAGGTTGAACAAGATGTGAAAAATAGTGACATAACTGGGTCACAAACTCAGGTATCCCACTCTCTAACCACCCAACTACCACCATGCCGCGTCCATTCTATTTATGTAAACGGGAGCTTTTGAGACAAGAAGTAAAGACTGCTCCACGATAAAGTACAATCACCCTAATATTTACAAACCCACATTTAGTTCAAAAAGAATTCTTAATTTATTTTCCTATTTACAAATTAAATCCTATATTGAATTAACTCCTATATTGAATAATCACGCGCTCGCTTCCAAAAATGGAAACTGAATGAACGGGCCAATTGAAAACACAAACGTAAAAGGTGAATTAGAAAAAAGTATCATCGCATCCCGATCATTTTTCATTTTCCTGTTGGAGAAGATGTGTGGCATAAGCACCAGCAAATGAAAGGATCGCATCTGAAATAACCTACACTTAGCTAGCTCACTTGAATAGGGAACCTTTTTTTCTCCCGACCTCCCATTCCTCCTCAAAACGTATAATCAGAAGCTTCCAAAAGTTTTAAGCCGTAAAACCCCTCCATCCGTGCCAATTACAACTTCTGCCTTTTCCGTAAACTTATCGACGCTTCCAAACGAATTCAATCGCCGACTTTACCCCTCGGGGCTTCTCCTACGCCGACTAAATAGTCGGAAAATTCCGTTTTCTCCTGTAGAAGGTTATTCACTAAATATGTTTACCGTTTCTCATCAATTGAAGGACAGAGTGATATCTAAAAATAAGGAAGAAAATATACATTTTAGATTCCTTCTCACACTCGAATTGGTCGTTATTTTTGGCTTAGTAGCTTGAGCTTCCTACGTCTTATGCAGCTGATACTTAATTAACATATGTAAAATAAACGAAAAATTTGTTTAGGCTCTCCGAGAAGATCCGCCGAATGTTCTTGAGCAACTTACGGTTAATGGTATTTATCTGGGGTTATACCGTAATTTTTTCTCAGGTAGGAATTTTGAGGTTAGCCGTCCTAATCCGGACCCTTAGCTCGCCTTCGTAGCTCGGGAGCGTCCGGCCGCCACAGCAGAGGGGACCAAAAAAAAACTGACCGCATGGAATATGATTTAAAAATTTATAAATAATTCAAATGAGCAACAATTTATTATCTTCGTCGCCTCACTCGTCCTAAGAGATATACAAGCGTCTTCTGATCGACGTTCTACAATGAAAATTAAGATTTTTCGTGATTTTGAAAGAAATTACCCGTTGACACACGGCAACGTTGCTCAGTAAGATAGGCGGGTGTTTTAAATATCTCAACGGGGGTTGGGTTGGAGGGAGGGTTTCTAGATTTTTGCTAGAAATCCCTCCCGCCTACCCCAACCAAACGGCAACTCCTGTAATCTAATATCCAGACACGCTAATGAAATAATCGAGAATGAAAGAAAATAACCGGTTCGTTGATTGGAATGAAGAACAAATCAATCTTGATATCCGCATATTCGTTGGGTCGCCATCCGAGGTTCCTAAGGGTGTTTGGATAGTGGGGGCGGTTCTGCCCCCCCTGGGGACGACATGATGGGGCGGATCCCGGCACCAAACGTGGGAATCGCGGCTGGAGACCGCCCCCGCCATGTGAGGGAGCAAGGGACCCGTTCCACCCACCGACTTTCCTCCCATTCCCACAAACCTAACTCAGGTATACGCATATCTCCTAGGGAGATAAGAGAAGGAATCGCTCCAACAGCCTTAGTGATTTTTTCCTTCGCACAGAATTGCTAGCGGAAGTTAAGACAATCATTTGTCATTGGTCTAGGATTTTCAAGTTGATAGCGAGGCTATACCAAGGTGATGTAAGAGGCTTCTATTAGCGAGAGGAAATTATTTTGGACCGATTCATTGAGAGCTGGAATTCTAAGTAACATTTTTCTGTATTGGATTCAGATTTGTCTTCAATAATATTAAACTAGTAAAAATAATAGCTTAAAATCAAGGTAAAAAATAAACGCATGAATTCCAACTTAACTGTGTTAAGAAAGGAAAATCTTAAAATGGAGATTATTTTTAAGTATAAAGAATAAAAACAGATCAAACTGATATCAAACTCGAAGAAGGTTGAACGTGCCAAAACTGGTTGTTTGTTTCAATTTTAATTTGCGTAAAAGTTCTGTTTTTATTCTTTTGCTCGGGAAAATTAAAAACATCTTAATTTCAAGATGAAATTTCTGATAATCAAAAATCCTGAGAGACCTTAATATTTATTAATTTAAACTTCCTACTTAGAGAAAATAAAATGGAAATTTTGCGAAAATTTGATTAAAGCACTAAACCAGAATTAAATTAATAGCAAATCTTACATAATATAAAAACAAAGAGTACATATGCAAATCAACATGAGAGCCTTGAAGTTGATATCTTGAAGCTTAAGTACATGAAAAATATGCGAATTTGCAATCTGGCGAATTAACACCCAAAGCTTTTGTAATGTAATCAAGAATATTATCTATTATACGCTCCCGATCACGGGTTTTCCATTTCTTTATTCCTCCGACGATAAGCATTAGGGTATTTTATGGCGCGATACGAGAAAATACGAACCAGCCCGACAACGTATTTGCTCTAGATATTAGACAAACAGGTTGAAGGTCATATAACCGTAAAATTATTATCGGCCTCTTATCATCCCGCAAACTGTCAAATACGGCAGAAAGTAAGAGTAGAAAACTTTTAAGATTCGAGCTTGGGTAAATTCCGTTGAGTTCTGACATAGGATCAACAAGACAAAATAAAAACACCAACAAATAGTAAAATTCAACCAAAATAATGATGTAGAATTTTTCTCCTATTGCAAACGCAATGCTCTAACCCATAATTTGCCTAAGATCCTTCGATGGAACATTTCGCAAACTGTAATGTCAAAGAAATGAAAATATAGCGCAAAGAACAATGCGAGAGTGATACCCCAATATCCAAACAGGTTTCGATACAGAAAAACTTATACAATCGTAGGAATATTATCAATTATCATAATTTCTTCTAGAAAAACTATTGACTTTGGAAAGCTTATTTGAACGCCTTTACCTTATGAGAAGGTTTGATGATCGGAATTGAACGCGCATGACTAATTCCACTAATCAAATCCCCCAGAATATTCATCTATTCTACCCAATCGCCTTAAATTCATACAGCATCTCCTGCATTCGAACAATCCGCAGATAACAAAATCTCGGAACGCTGGATCAAACTCCAATCGATGCGATAATAACTGGTGGTCGCTAACAGAGATTCAAACAAGGTCGAGGATAAACAAAAGGCGGTTAAGGGTTATCACAGACGGTCCAGAGGATGTACCAAGCTTCAATTGCTCCCGAAAGTCAATGGCTATACAATTACACAGCTTGATAGCACCACTTACGGATGACATGGTTGGCCAATACGGAAATCAAGAGCAGATGCATTTCGCGGAAATAAGGAGAAGCATCGAGGAAAGCCTAATCGGAGGCCATCGGACGTCTGCCTGCTTAGAGCTACGTGACTTGAAGGTGAAATCTTCGAAGACCATATTTAATCGGTAAGAGAGACAGACGGTTTTCCACCGATGGTGTCCTCTATTTTTTCATTTCTAAATGACTGGACAAGAGTTTAAAGTACACAGCGTCCCATCAATTCATTGTTTGAATTGAAACAATGCGAACAGCTTTTTCGAGATCTATATGTGTAGAATGAAGAACTCACCAGCTCACCGACGAACATATTGATTGTACTAGAATTACCTCTTGAGGGAACAATAGGCGAATTACTCTGAGTTTGCAGAAGCGACACTAACCATGAGATATGATATACACGAATGGATACAAATTAGCTAATTTGTTGCAATAACGATCGTTTTTCAATATTTTCATCGTCTCAAGTTAAACTTAACAGACGAACATCACAAGTATTTCACCAATAACGCTCTTTATCACGCAATTTATTGTGGTACAGATAGTTAGAAAACATAACAGCTAATGCTATTTTAATCGGAGGAATTTACACTGATATACGAACTGAAGTTAAATTACTTTTTATTCTTATTTATTCATTTATTATTATATTTATTTTTACTTTGATGTATCTAGAATATATCTTACATATCATTAAAACTGAAACAAGCATCCGCAGTAATATCCGGCATAATAATCTAGAAGGAAAACACATATTTATTTATTTAATCTAAACGCTGCAAGTTGGTATTAATACCAGGAGGCAACGGTAAACCAGGTGGCAACGGTTTATATCTACACCTAGCCAGGATAAACCAGTCAGCCGGGACTCGAACTCGGAAGTTTATGAAGCTATCTTAAAACCGAGAAGCTGTAAAAATAAGTTACAAATAATACTACGAAATAATAAATAATAATACGAAAAAGATTCTAAAATTTTCAGATAGTTTAACAAGAAGTCAGGAAGTCATGATTGTTTTCTCTTTCAAATTAAATTCAAATTCGTCAATGAAGAGACACGAGAAAGGTATCTCCATCGAAATTCAGCAGTCAAAGGGAAATAAATGCTGGTAGAATGGGACTGGATGCAGGGAGAGTATGGAAAGAGGGCGTGGCATAACAACGCGGGGAGGAAGACGGAGAAGGGACGAGGGAGACAAGGCGTCGGCGTCGTATCCAAGACGACGCCGACGCCCACCCAGTCATTGCGCATTTCGCAAAAATAACGTTCGATTTGGTCTTGATGCGACCACTGTCATGACGCCCCTCGGATACGCCCCATTCTCATGAGGCGGCGTTTCCCGAATGGTGTTCCGGGAAGACAAGGGCCCCGTGAAATGACAAAAACGCAAACAACTTTTTAGAGAAGAGAGAGTAGAGGAAAATAATACATCGGCCCGATTTTTTTTTAAGTGATCAAGGAAATATCGAGTGGAAGAAATGCGAACATGGATGATATTATTATTATTATCACTTTTTGCAATATTTAGATTCGAATTTTGAAGAATATTAGTCCTAGTGGTTCCGCAGATCCTGCTTGTAGCTGGACATTAGCAAACAGCTTATTTACAGGATTAGGAATAGCAAACACTTTATTAAAACCACCGTCAGGGTAGTGGGAATTGAGTCAGGAAATATTGAACTTCTGGCCTCAAAAGCGGATGAATCAAAATACACTGATAGCCAATATACATTTATAAGAAGAATATACGAGTATATTTAGAAAAATTATCGAGAATTCATTATTCATTTCAAGCAAAATTCATCTTTTTGACTTCTTTCAAGAATTGCAAACAACTGCCATGAGGAGGCTCAAAAAGAAGAAAAGCTTCTTGCTTTTGTTATTTTGCGTCAATACAATTATAATTATAATATAATATATAATCAATATAATATATAATCAATAATTCCATCATGGTAGTTCAGTGGTTAGAATACCTGGCCGGCCAGTGAGAGACTTCGGTTAGAGTCCCAAGTCCTGTCGCTAACAGTCCTTTCACCTCCGTATATCCTTGGATTTCGGAGCATGCCCTTACCTGTAATGTTATTACCTTTCCTCATCCTAACGTAATCATCTTACATAGTCAGGTTCTTCATAACGCAATTTCAATAAATCCTCTTTAAGTAAAGCAAGTAATGTTGACAACATTCTTTCCTACTCCGGATTTCTCACGAAGCATCCGAATCCAGCATCTCAAACACTATCATACCTTAAGCATTAGATAAATGCAGCACGATCTGTATCAATTCCTTACTGGTTGTGCGACCGCGTTTATTCACTATTCCATGGCGGCAGGGTGAAATCGCTATAACGCCACTGCGACGAAAAAGGGAAAAATCCACATTCAAAATCTTCCTCTTTCCGCATCTCATTCCTGCTTTAACATCCCAATACTCGTGATTTAGGCAAGGACTCCTTACAAGGACAGGGAATAAAAAGAACTCTGGTTGCGCTACGATTTTGGTAAGACTCGTATCTGCTTACAAGCGAGCGGTTGTGATTGAATTTCTAATCGTCTTCCACACGGAATACACTTTCTATTTATGCTATTCCCGTCACCCTGACGAACTGAACCTACAGGCGCGCGACTTGCGCACGGCAGGACGTGGAATGAACGTATTTTGAAAAACTTCCCCCGAGGGCTCATTAAAGGATCACGTTCGAAGAAATCGCTTTCGGCGTCGGAGAGAGTCGCCATCCTCCCCATGTGTAATAATATGAGAGGCAAACTTATTTGCTTAAATGAGCTGTGCAGTGCGAAATGATTTCACTTTCCCTCTACTGACGCCCCTCCCTCTCTCCGGTCCGTTTCCCACTAAATTCCGAGTATAAATGGAAAATGAAACTGTTGAAATTTCGCAACTGGGGATTCCTAGAAAATTAGCTGCATCATGGGCTGACATTAGAGAAATTAAGGTCGAAATGGAAAGAAAACAATCAATATGAACAGCGAACGGTGGACTTCACGGAGGAATGCAATAGTCAGAAGGAACTACAAATGTAGATTTATTTATTATAAAATCAAAGTAGCTTAAACTTCGTGGAACTCCATCCTGGTAATTGGGAAGGAAATAACTAAGCAAAAGTTCAACTTTTAGGATTTATTTAAACAGGCGGCTATGCCCAATGGCGCCTGAAGATAGACTTGTTTGAAATCGGTCACCTGTTTAAATAAATCCTAACTAAGGAACTTTTTCTTAGTTATTTCCTTCCGAATTTATTTTTTGTAATTCATTTAAAGAAATACAATAACAGTTTATGGTCTCTTCAATGATATTTATATATGATAGGATTAATGTTCATACAATAAAAATCATTCCACATCGATCTCCTTTGAAATGGTAAAACAAAATATTTTCTTCGGCAAAAGAATGAAATTCATCCCAGAAAAACTTTATAAATTCGTAATTATCCTTCATATTCCTACAACGTTTTAACAGTGGGAAACCATCGCGACTGCGATGCAAATTTAATAACAGAGTATAAAAGGGACTGCTCGAAATACAATATGGAATTTACAAAAGGCATAATAACATATAGATTGATATGAAAATCAACAAGAACAATTGTTAATTACCAGAACACTTCATAATAAGGAAGAAAAACTAAAAGTTACAGAAACTGACCTACAGGAGGGACTTAGGATTAATCATTGTTGAACACACAGAGAAACAACAAAGATCGGTGGGTGATAACAAGAGAGAGAGAGAGAGTAGAGCGGTAGAATCAAGTTTCCAATCTCGTTGAGGGGGAAAGAACACGAAAGGAGAATAACAAATATAATTGGATTTATATCTACTTTTGAAAATATTCGGGAATAGTTTGATAGCATTTTTATACTAATCGGTCGAAAAGAGAAGGAATTCTTAGCCAACTGCGGAAGCTAGAATCAAGTTTTATGTTACGGTGTAGAGCATTATGATGGCGGAGAACGGACGGAAAAATTTACCGTTTTGCATACTTGAATTATATCACTAAACATTGAATATTCGGTTGATACTGGACGAGAATTTCGTGTAATCTACACTTATTAAACAACTTAAATACGCAAATTAAAATTTTCGCTCCAAGAATCTTCAAATTACGAATAGATAAATAGATAGGTACATAAAAATCCAAAAAATGACGAAAAACTACGGTTAAAATAACAATTCTCCCTAATACAATCAATTTGATAACCTTCGTCGTATAAACTCACGATAATTGCTTATATCACATACTTTTACTGCCATGTTGGTATAAAACAACTACTCTAAATTATCACTTCATCCTGTCAATCACAAATGCATTTTAAAACGATTTCCTTGCTCGAAGTCACGACTTTTAGAGCGATTATCAAACAAAGAAGGGAAAAGTGAACAAGTTTCGTGATGCCGGAAACCTGCCGAAGATATAAGGGCACGCAAACGCATGTTCAAAAAAGAGATAGAAATTGTGAAAATCCACAAAAATCATCGTTCCGACTGATTTGTATTCTTCCAATACAAAGCTCTTTACGATTCACGTCAGAGTCAGATTTTCAAACCGGTCGGTTATCATTACTGAATTATATTCGCCGCACTCCTGGATATAGAGCGCGGCGTAACTAAAATAATAAACAATACTGATTTAAGAAGAGCACTCTTTTATTGATTTTGTAAAATATTGCATGGCTATTGAGCGTATCCGTTGGTTGCAGCCCGAAAAAGAAATTTAAATTAGTGAACACCTAGGTCAAGTATATGCAGTAAGTCAAACTTAAAAGAACGTCGCCACATGAAACTTTCCACAATAGAGTTGTTAGTGCAAGGCATCAGTAGATGCCGTATAAAAGTAGCTACTTTCGAGCAACTGCATAAAGAGTTCTTTTTATCGTGCGGCGGTATTCGATTAAAAGTCACGTTCTCCGTACATATGGTAGCAGCATCTTTTATAAGAGAGCCTACAGCACAACGTTCTCAGCGCGACTCATAAACATCGAACTGTTGAATCGAAGTTGCAACAGTTAGGCACCAACATTTATTGTGACGAAAAAGGTGAAATTTTGGATCTAAAGGGAAAGATTGGAAAATTAGTTACGAGGTGTCGAAATATATTATAGGAGGACGTAATCCGTCGTGAACGGTGACCTTCCTCTTCGGAGATAATGGGGTTAGTTCAAGTGCAGTATTCAGAATCAGATATATACCCCCGAGCCGCCAGTGGCGCACGGCGAGGGAAATATATATGTACCGGTTTGTATGCTCCGGTTTACTACGTATCCGAGCGCGGCCTGCACCTTTTCATTACCTTGCTGCTGCATCTTTTGTAGAGGTGTTTCTTTTCGCCAAAACTTTCGACCGTCAAATATCTTAGGAAAATTTCGTCGCCAACTTTGCTCCCCGCTCTGTGAGCAAACTAAATTGGCATGTCACCTACAAAGTCTGGGTCTTGGCGGCTACGCATTGCTACTCATGAAAAATCGCTGATGCTACGTCACGGTGTTGGGGTTGGGGTCGCTCGCGCTCACGTTCAAACTCATTTTAACCGCAATGATACGCAAGATGAAGAGTGTTTTGCTTATCAAAGTTTAGTCGAAATCTAATAATATAAGAAGGATGGTTATAATTTTTCATTATTTTATCCTTAAATCGTTGCAATTTGGTCGGTGGTGGCAGTACCAGGTGACAACGGTCGAGGGGATATAGCAAAATAATAGAACAATCTGTCCGGCATTCGCCCAACGATGGGAGGGAAATCCCTCCAAAAAGGTACTGGACGATAAAGTTCGTGGGAAGAAAGAGTATGCAATTAAGCGGGAAAATTTAAGAAAATAAATGAGAATTCTTTCTTATACAACGAGGTTATTGATTATAATAAACCGTGACCCGATCAACTTTATGCAGTAAAAAAAATTCCACACCGATAACAATTAAATAGATATGATAACATCTATTTTCTTTCGTCGAAAAACAAGGCATTATTCACAGGAAAACGTTAGAAAATCGTACTTCTCATTCGTATTCGACGTTATAACAGCGGAAAGCCATCGGAATAGCGATAAAAATTCAATAATAGCGAAAAAAGCGATGGCTCGCACCACGATACCGGAAGGATATCGGCCTACCTTTAATGATATGAAACAAGCAGAGGAAATTGATTATGAAATTTTATGGCCCAATAAGGCCATATACTTATCTTATCAAGCAACTTGCTTCCCTAGAGTGCCACGAAAATAACGAACCAGTTTCCTCATTAAAACAATAATGTTCATGATGATCAATTTCCTCTTTGATGGTGTTGTGGCTTTTTACTTTAATACTCTCCAAAATAAATAAATTACAGTTCGAGATAATAAGTTATTACCTTAACGAAAAATACTCGCATGTCAAATGAAAAATTAAACGCACTGAATACAGAACAACTTAGCTTTGCTACCTAAACCTTGAAAAAAGAGCTAAATAAGCAATTATAGTCAGATCACGTGTTAGGTAGATTAAAAGAGAATAAATAAATATAAATCTATTTAACGAAAGACTAATCTGAAAAAATTCTACTATCCATAGGAAGTAAGAAAGAAACATGACAGATTTGCAAAAGTTCGTGGAGAAGAAAATCTCTTCGGATGGATATAGAGTTCCTTAACATCCAATTGTTAAGAACAGGAAACCATATATCTCGCGAAATTCTATTACCGATATTAATTGTATTTCGAAATTCAAATATCTCCCAACAATTCAGTTGTTACGAAAACTTTATCATCGCTACCCAATGTATATAAATACAGAGACTGCCTTCGTATACAGGGAGAGAAGAATGAACATCTATATCTACATTAATACCCTACAAGCCGCCTTTCGGAGTGTGGCAGGGGGTATAAACACCAGTTGAATCGAAAAGTCTGACTCCTTGAAAAGAAAAGTTTGACCCCTTCATCAAAAGATGAAGGAGTCAAACTTACGAGTTCAACGATGCTTTCAAATCTCAAGATGGTTCTTAGAATAAAATTCGAGAATCATCTATTAAATTATACGGATACTCATTATTGAAATTCATTATTATTCATAGTTTATTCAACAGAGACATCTAAACCAAGATAGAGAATTTCGGATGGAGAAGTATAGATAGGGAATAAGTCCAACTTTCATAATTTTCTGTTTATAATGACTGTGGTCATTCTGGAGAAAATATAACTTTTCCCTTGAATAAATATTGGCAACCTTGATTTAAATCAACTAAAGAAACTGAATACAAAATTTGGGAATTGAAGCGATAAAGAAATTCAAGAACTAAATCCCCTTATCATAACTAAAATAATACAAACATTGACACTATTGATAGTATAGCTCCATTGAATAATATCTTTTCCATATTATTCTAACTACTAGCTTCATGTAACTTATTACTTTTTCTTAAAAATAAACCCCTAATAATTCAGCCATCTAGAAAGTACCCTATCGCAAAAAATACCTGTGTGAACGATAATTTACAATTCTGTGATATTAAAGGCGAGCAGAGCTAATGATCTTCACAAGCCCCAAATAAACAATCAGCCTATCCCCCCATACCGCAAGGGATCGAGAGACAAAAAAAAACCCATAGGGGAAGCTTGTAGGACCTCCACTATGAAAATCGGAAGCTTTTGAAAGAAGCAGAACGTAAGGATTATCACGGAAGAGAGAGGAATAAAGAACGGGTGGAAGGCGGAGACGTCAATAAGTCCGTGGGATAGACAAATGATCCTCTCTCCGAATCTCCCAATAACTTCCCCCTTTCACGCTATCACTCAAAGCGGACGCATATCCCACCCTTCAACGCTTCTCATTCCGAATCCCTCCCACGGCCGGCATAAGCCGCATCGTTTGCCATCCTCACGCCTTTTTTCTCCATTCGTGATCCTTGCATTCCACTCTCCTACCCTGAGCTCCCTTTTTTGTCCTCGGGATCTGCCGCGATGATGGGAAAAAGCGTAACGCCCCCTCGGCACACAGTTCTTAACTAGGTTGATTGATTACACCGCCAAAGTGAAAATGGACTTACGTAGTCTGCGGGGGGAGGATTGTTAGCTATGCTTTCTCTGCCCCCCCCCCTTGCATGAATAAAGGAGCTCGGTTTGTTATACAAGCGTGATATACAAACAGCTTCCTGAGAATCCGAGATTGGTTTGGTATCATGTGGAAACAAAGCTACGCCGACGACATACCGATAAAAATTTTAAAATATTGTCGCGGCTAAGACGACCTGAACAAAGTGAGTAAAATTTAACTCAAGACGGAATCAATTCAGTAGAAAAGAAATTCGGATAAATATATCAAGAAACCGCTAAATTATTCATCCAATATCAACTTTATCGCTTTGGTACTTTTTATGGTACTAACAATAAAATTTAACTTCGAGTTCCAAAACAACTTTATGGGCAACCAGTTTTGAATCCATTGGCAGATACAGAGGTGATCGCCCTGCCCACCCTTGGTGACAATCCTAGCAATTTGCCAATGATCTGACTAGGAAATTGAATTAAATTCAGATTGTGAAATTATCCACTATCAGTAAACATCTACGAAATTGGTTACGTCAAAGGTGCATTTAAAACGTTGGTTGGACGCATATGGAAATTGTCTCAAATTGCCATTTGAAAAGTACCTCTCAGGCAAGTTCTTCCCCTTTTAGTTTATACATTTATCCCTGTTTGACGTTTGAGCATTTTCGCATGATGACAAGTTATACATCGGTCAATAAAATGTTTAAATATCCTAGAAAAGCAATCATTCGTGTTTCTTTCATCCTAAATCTGATATTAAAATTAGGGATTTAAATTTGCGTTCTATAAATACATTGGTACCATGAACTTCCTTGCGGAGAAATTAGTATCAGGATCTTATACTCACAAATTAAATCAGATTTATCTCCAAAAAAACACCGGAGTATAAAAACTATTTAATTCGACACTAGATTCGATACTTAGACGTTAAAAAATTACACATTTTGTCCGATCAACGCTCACAAAGTTTGACGATTTGTCTTGACTCGTAACTCAGAAAAAAAATGGAGATAACAAAATTCACAGTCTCAGCTTTGAAATAGCTCCATAATGAGATAGCAATAAAACGATAATCTCTAGCTTTGGGTATCGAGTAACATTTGTATATCAGTTCGTATTTCTGGATTTTGGTCTCGTTGCTGACACCTTTATTCAACGCTTGATCCTTCAAAAGGAGGCTCAAAATAAATTCCAAGAATTTTAAGAGTTATCATTGGCAAAGTAGTATGCATCTAGCGACTACGGAAGGATTGGGGTGCTAATTACCTCGGTGGAGGATAGATTAAGTATCCACCGGATCCGGAGAAATCGGTTTCCGTGAGGATCGGGCTATAAAAAGGGTTTTGGATGGCAGAGAAGTTTTCTCGCGGGTATCCGAGGCGATGAAAAATGAATGAGAGGAGATTGGTTCGGAGAAATATAAGAAAAAGGAAATGGAAGAGTTTCGAGGCGAAGAGAGTCTTCTCTTTCAGGTAATAGGGTGCTCTTTGGAGGAGAAAGTTGGAAAGAGAGAGGGATAAGGGTTGATGGAGTAAAACGAGAGAGGAATACAAAGTGGGAGGAGGTTAAGGAAGCTGGGAGCACTATGAGTTATTCCGGGAGGGGTTTATTTATATCGCTGATATACAAGGGAAGAGTGGGTAAAAGACAGAGAAAGAGGGCGGTGGCTTTGTGAGGGCATCACGGAAGAGAATCGTTTAGGGGAGTGAGAGTTCAATTCCCGTGATAAATGCGAGATGGGATACAGACGAATAAAAAGGATGGTGATCGAGACGTGACTGGATACGTGATGATAGTTTACGATGGATCTCAGGCATTGGGAGCTCGAGTGACATTCACTTACTTATGTCTCATTTGGGGAGGAAATAGTGGCGATGGATTAAAGAAAATACACGATAGAATGAGGCAAAGGTATAAATGGAACCACAAGGAAATTTCTTCATTTATTGACGCGGTATTGAGAAATAACTACTTTCTTTCGGCATAAACTTGGGATTTAAAACTGAAAATAAAGAAAAATTAAGGAGATAGGTATAAAATACAATGTTGACAGCATGGATATTTTATAAACCTTTTAAAAATATCACTCCAAATTTAAGGAAATTATAATTTAAATAAATGCTCAGCTGATCAAGGGAGATAAATAATCATGCCCTTATAAATTCACCGGAGACATTTTGAAACTTCGCCCAAAAAGTCTTACATGTAACGGTAAGATCCAACTATTTTAAAAGAGAAAGGCAATCAATTAAAGTAAGAAAATGAGAAAGAGGAATGCTCTGACATTTGATAAAAAATGGTCGTAGCAAAAAAAATCTAAATCAATTCGGAAGAAGGGACTGCTGGTATGCTGGTGGGTAGTTCATGTTTTATACATGTCGTTGATGACGATATAATACATCAATACGAATAAATATTGTGGAGGTCAATTGATCTCACAACAAATGATTAAAACTCACCTGAAAGTGTTTATAATAGAACGCGGAGAATGAATTCCATACACAAGAAAACAACTATGGCAATCCGAATTGGACAGTTTCCAAACCATTTTACGATCTGCTTCCGGCGAAGTAATGACTCTTAAAAACTTTTGCACTTCCATGTAATTGATAAAAAAATGACTTTTGTTAGCATCGATAACTCAGCTAATAAATAGCTTGGTTTGAATAAGGGCAGAGGTAACAGCGAAAATACAACAGTCATTTTGCGAAACCGAAAGTAAGCTAAGTGTTCTATATACTTATATGTAAGTGTTCTATAAACATGTATATAATGATTTCAAATGTCATTAAGGGATATAGTACTATGAGCTCGCTGAATAACAACCTATATAAAAGAAAGAGATACGTAGACACATCTATACAACCAAATCCACAAACAGTACCACAAGCTATTTCCATAAAATTGATGGATATATTTTTAGAATTTTAAGCATTATAAGTGCATACTGCGTTATCACAGCCATTCTTACCTAAAAGATTCATCCAATACTAAAGTAAAAAATCCGATGTGGCCAACACATGACTTTCTCCATATTTATTGAAAACAGAAGCCTATGCCGGTAATATATAAATAACTCCAAAACAATGAGTGCTTCAGAAAAATGTTTCAAACAAAAGTTGTAGTAAATACATTATCTATAACTTTTGTACAAATTGTATATAAATACAATACATTCTGTCAGAGATATTTAAGAAAAACTACAATTTTTGGATAAAAAGCAACTTACGGTTAGCGAGTATTCACTAATAACTCCTAAACAATCAGTGTTACGAAAAAAGGTTTCAGACAAAATTTGTAGTAAAGAACATTATCTATAACTGTTTAAATAATTGTATATCCCTACATTGCATTTGACAGAGATATTTAAGAAACAAAATTTTGTTCTGGGTAAACCGCAACTTCCGGTTAAGTGATATTCATCAAAAACTAACCAACTCTTGGCATTGTTAGGAAAATACTAAATATGAATTTGGAAATGATCGGATGATTACTTTTTAAGGTACAGCGCCCACAAACGTTTTTACCAGAGACGGACACACACAGACATACATGTTCGGGAAAATAGCGAAAACGAACTCTATGGGCCCCAAAGCATCTATTTCCGTTGAAATCTGGAGGTCGAATATTTTTGCGAAAACAATACTTTCTCTATACAGTAGAACCCCGGTAATCCGGACGAATTCAGGCACATAGGCGTCCGGATTAGCGGGGTTTCCGGATTAGCGAGGTTTTCAAAAAATAACCTAAAAAACATTTTTACCCAAAAATTATAGGTATTGTATAGATAATGCATGCATGCCCTGCTGCAACTGAAAATTTATTTTCTTTCGAAATTATTTAGTATCGCACATATTAAGCTTTCCTCTAATTGAAAAATACTGTCTCAGAAAAGTATTACAACTTAGATGTGTTATCACAACAAACAAAATACTTCGCTCTCCATCACATCATTGTAGCCAATGGAGAAATTTTTCAAATAGTCTGTCCACCTCTCGTTTCTTGTTACTAATATGCGTATTTATATGTTCACAAGAAGAAGTTGCGGGTTTGCATAACTCCCAATGGACCGTCCGCATTACCGAGGGTTCCGGATTAGCGAGTGTCCGGATTACCGGGGTTCTACTGTACTAGGTATAGGGATAAAGTAAAAATAAATAAAACTTATGCAAGGAATTATATTTAATGTAAAACGTGTTTTGTTCTCAGCAGGATCTATTGAGAGGTTATTTAAGTCGAGTAGTTGTTAATTCCGCATTACTGAGCAATGCTAATAATAAGCGTACTCACGAATATCGCGGTCATGCAAGGAAGAAGACAGGTGAAGACTATTACAAGCGAAGAACAAATCCGTTTCTGCAGACCCCCTTCCTTCCCCGTGGTCCCTCTAAGAACTCTCCGATCCCCACACCCGTCTTTTCCTCCTCCCTCAACACCGCCCCCTTAATAAATTAATGCCATCGCTTCTTGCTCTTACACGTGTATAGCAACATCCACAGTGATTCGTCTTCATCAGGGATTTTGGAGCGGAGCCCGAGTTCAGGTGCCTCCCTTTATCACTCGCTCTTCCGCCATATCTTCGCACCCGCGTATAATCGGTGACAATCCTTCGCTGGCGATATACAGAAGACTATTTTTCGTGCGGGACGAGGTTCGTGAAAATCCCGTTTTTATTCCTCCATACAATGACGTGAATCTTAAATGTGATACTGGATTGACTCGGTATCAATCTCACAAACCTTTGTAAAATCTTATCTTCAGCTTTATACTCAATTAAGTAGGGACCAAATTATTATCCATTCTTTACTAAAATCCACGTATCTCGAGAATATTGAAGATATTGTAAAAATAGTTCTCTTTCAAATCATCGCCAAGAAATGTTTTCAATATGTTGATCCCAATTTCGTCTTCCCTTTTCCCTGAAACTAATCCTGCATTCCTTCACAAACGGTTCACAAATATCTTCCAAAAAGTAGCTATAATAAATGATTTTTCACATTTAATTATTAATTTACTTGTTTTATCCCCAGTTAAATGACTGATGGCAGCGTTATAAAATTAATATTTAAAAATAATTATAAGAAGAAATGATTTGCGAGGTGCAATATACAATCGAACATTGATTACAATTGTACAATATATTATAATAATTACAGAAGAATTAATTCAATTACATATATTCAACTATATATAATAAATCAATTTATTATGTCAGTTCTGCCAATTAAAGTTCATTTCCTTGTCCCTCTTTAGCCACCAAACAAGAAAATATAAGACATGGGTAGTTGAGATGTCAAGAGCTGAAGTTAATTATCGAGGAAAATAATTCGCTTGGATGTGGGATTTCCTCGTGAAAAAGACAGCATAAAAAATCCCTTTGAACCACATATACCACGCGGACATCCCCTGACTTCCTCTAGGGAATCAATGATATGAAAAGAGAATATGGTGAGGCTTGTGCCGTGGGTGGTCAAATCCTAGGGACACTCGGCAAAAGAACGGGCCAGATGGTAAAATAGGACGATGGAGAAAATAAGAGAGAAAATAGAAGGATGAAAGGAGAGAAATAGCGGGAGGCAGAAAAGGGGTACGCACGAGGAAGCGCGAGACATGTCACTCGCTAACGACTGAAAGGACCCAAAAGCTGAGATTCTATTATTGAATTCTCTTAGGCGATGGCCAAGGCGGGCGAGGCGATGAAAGAGCGTTAAAATTAATCTCTATGCCGCTCCTCCAAGGGAGATCGAAGCGGTAGTGGTCGAGGGTCTTACGAGAGAGCGTAGGCGTGCGTCATCGACGCGATGAAAAGAAACGCGTCGCTCCGCAAATGGTTTCTCTTTCACCTTTTACGGGAGGCCAGCGGAGAAGCGCGAGATTTGAGTGGGGATGAGTAAAAACTGGAGCACGGAAGGAAAACTGCAGGTGATGAAAAATGTGGCTGCAATTGGAGATGAGAACCTTTTGGGTCGGCCGGCAGAGCCCGATCAAGCATCCTTACATCAACGTAATAAGGAGTCAACAACCTGATGGCGGTAATGATGGGTTACGGGGCTGCGATTTCCGGGGAGTGACGGCGTAGTATAAGGAGAGGCATGGCCACCGCTGAGGGCAAGATTCCCCGCGAAGAAAATGGAAATTTAGGTGGTGCTGACGTCAATCGGATCGGCGAGTCAGGAAGTTTCGTCCGTGTAAAAGGCCAACGTGGACATTGTAGCAAATGCAGTAGCCATTAGAGTCGCATTTAATTCAGGAGGGTAACATTGATATACGAGCAAAGGGGTTTTGATTGATTTAGGTCAGACATTTGTAAACCCATTTAAAGAATCGACTGGATTGAAAAACTTCGTTGCCACCCAGCTTTGGCGTATGATAATGTAATAAACGTGAATTTTACCATGGGTGGATATTAGGCGCTACACAAGAACCGAAGTCCTAAAGATACCTTATGGACTTCGCTCTGAAGAACTGAAGATAACACGTCATAAAAATAAGAAAACTCAGATTTAATGAAATTTTTCTCCATTGCTAATAAATAATTATCAGAATTAACATAACTTTTAATTAAATATTTTTATCATTGAGAAGAAAAATGAGGTGAAATCAACCATTAGTATGTACGTATTTATACGAATTTAGAGAAAACAGTGATTACCATGAAATTTATAACTTGCCTTGGCCTAGTCTTCGCGTGGTTCTAATATTCTAAATCTGCTCTAGAATTAAGCAACTCGATAAATTTTTAAAAAGTATGAACTAGTACATCGTACGTAAAGTATACATGCAAATAGAGTATACCTCCAATATTTCACTAACATAAACGTATTACATCTGTCCGATCAAACGACGAATTCCGAAAATACGAATTTCAACTAATATTTTAAGATAAACACCGACGATATTTAAGCCAAAGCCATAAAAATGATGGAGCAAACGAAAGTCTTTCAAAGGAGCTCATTAACCCGAGTGAACCATTTTTCCGTCCATCCGAGTCACACGAGTGGATTGAAGAGAGCACTCCAGATTGAAAGGACTATAATTATCAGTCCATAGCTATTTACGAGGACATGTGTACAGATGTATACACCCACTAAAAATAAACTCCGCCCTGAATCACTAAAATCTGACTCATCTCCACCATTTATAATGATGGGGTTTTTTCGCCGCGTCTTTTAAAAATACTTTCGAGAAGAAAGGTGACGATTTATTTATGGATGATGAGCTGGTTGAAAGATGAAAAGAAATTACGGCTTGATATGAAAATATTTGGAGAATATCCATAATTAAACAGCTCCTAATATTGTTTCTCCAATCGGGGTAAAGAGGCAACGAGTGAATTATGAAAACGAAAATTTCATTTCGTTTCAAAGGAAAGATGAAAATACTTTGCCAAGAAACTTTTATTGGAAAGATTTATATTTGAAACAAAACGGTAAGAAAAAAGCTAACCTAAGGTAAGAAAAAGAGCAAATGCGACAATAAGAAGTGGAAGAAGGACCATGAGTGACAAAGATTAATATCCTTGGTCATAACTTATGTTCTATTGGAGCAAACTACATGTGAGGAGAGCCGGAGCAAGAATAGAAATACCTGAGCAAGCATACGTACTTGACGTTTACATATCATTTAAGACAAAATTCAATGTTTATTTTGAAAATAAGGTAATGAAATGAATTCTGAAATTCATAGTCAAACAATAGATTCACAAATTCGAGCTGAGACAATTCTTTCCTTCGAGAACAACTCGCCTATCTGAAACCTTCTCTCTGAGCACTCCTCATCTATCAACTGTAAAACGATCACTCTTTTTCCATATTTCTACAACTTTCAACTCCCTTTCTTCCAACGTTCTCTTCGATCCTTTCTTCTCTCCTCTTAAATCCATCCAAAATATGGTTGCAAGAGATTGACTTTTTATAATTGTATTCATTATTTAAATTAATTTTATGTTGTTGATTTGTTGTTTTATTTTTTTCTCACTGATTGTTTGTTTTTCCTTGCTTCTTGTTATTTCGTCAATTGTAATTGGCCTCATGCTGTTTGTTGATACTTACTGATAAATTTATAAATAAAAATACTTGAGGCCAAGATTAGACTAAAATCTGGCTTAGATCGTAAATTAATTTAGTCTTAAACTATTTGTTCATTGAATGATGAATAAGATAAGATCTAAGTTAATGAAATGCCATATTTCTTCCTTTAAATTCATAATCCTCATCAATCGACGACTTTAATATAGGGCTGCTTTTCTTGAACTCGACAGACAGGCAACGAAAAGAGAGAACGACTTACGTAGTTATTTAAATATCTATCAGTGAAAAAATTCTCGAATATCCACCGGAAACGCGGGGAATTATGACATCACCTATTTCCGTCAATAAGTTATTCGAGCTTTTAGATCTCACAAGGGTATTCGCTTTGTTTTCATTGGCTCTAATTTTTCCGGGAGCCATCTTTCGCCTTCGGACAGAGATGAATGGGAAGTGGGGGTTGCGCAACAGAAAGTCTAAATCAGTTTTCATTTCATCTCGCAGTCACCGCTAAGAAGACGAGAAGGGAAATATAAAGGAGCGGAAAAGTAATGAATACCGGGGAACGGAAAGTTCCACAATGGCCCTTTCATATTCGGGAGCTTCGCTCTGAATTTTAAGACGGCGGAGGCTCAAATTCTGAAGAATTGAAAAATACCTTTCGTAATCAAAGCCATTTATGGGATATCTGGCGAGCAAATAGGCTTTCATCAATTCACGGCACTTCTCACCGACTACGGCTCGGTCTCAACCGCTCCTGCAGAAATAGTTCTCGATCCAAAGAAGGGAATAGGCCACTGCAGGTCCTATGAGAGAGGAAGAACGCTTCGCCACGCAGATTCCGATCCCCGAACCCAACCATTTCCAGGAAAAAATAGAGAGGTCGGGTTGGCAGGCCTGGTCATCACATTCACACCCTCTCGAGCAAGCAGATTCCCTTGCATCCGCTTCCCGACCTACCCTTAAGAACTGCCTCCTCCCACGCAAAATCCCACCCCCGCCCCTCGCTAAGACCCTTGGAGGTTAATTTTAGGAGAGGCAAGGGCAATGGTGTCTAGAGGGTGGAGGGGGAAAAGGGTGATGGAAGCGGTGGACACTGAGTTGCCTAGCGGCGGGGGGCCCTGAGGCGTCAACTTGGCGGCTGCTGAAGGCATCGGAGGGGGTGGAAGAGAGAGCGGGGATTGGCCCCATCGGCCTCTGTATATACTCCGCCGACGCACCCCTAACCAAATCCCCCCTCCCGTTCCATGCCATTCCAGACATCTGCGAGTTACCCCACCCTAAAATCCTCGGGATAAGTTTCCAGTGTATGGTGAAGGCGTCGCCTCACCTATCGGCGGGGCCGAAAGGAAGGGAGGATGGTTTTTAAAAGAATCAAAAGTGCGCGGGAGGGACGCCTCGTTTGTCTGCCTTCTCAAAACAATTAGGGATAACTGAGATCGAGCAAACGGATTCATGAGTTGCTACGAAGGCGAGATGAGGTATCCGAGGCTCTGGGACGAGCGGAAAAAATCCGGGGGCCAAGACAAATATTGTTTCTTTCGGAGGAAATCTTCAATTCTCGGGAAAGGGTTTGAAGAAACAGAAGCGAGGGTTAGGCTAGATTTTGGTGAAAATAATATTTGGAGGCGATCATGTGGATCAGCAGAACCACCTTTTAAGGATAATTATTATTTGGACGGTAAGTATTAATTAAATAGCTAACATTCGCTGCTCTACTCTCCCATAAGTTTATGACAAACACATTCAGAGTTCTTACGTAAGTTAGTTACTTCATCAGGGGATCTTTTTAAGACGTTAAAGTCAAGATCAACAAAAAAATTTTAAATGATGTATGTAAAGATGTATGTTCTTCGCTAGAAATCTGCAATACTAACTGCATGAATTCTAACTTCCGCATCTTTTTTTTTGCTGAAATTCATCATAAAAACTTTCTAAATACGATTGTGCAGCAATGGAAAAACAACATATTCGAACTATTAATGAGAAATTTAGTAGCCAGGAAGCAGCTTGAGCCTTCCGAATGGAAGTTTTCATTACGACCGATAAGATAAAGAGAACCACAGAAAACACTCGAACTAAATCTGCCATTAACAATGTGA
Organism: Sympetrum striolatum; assembly: GCA_947579665.1. NCBI lineage: Eukaryota > Metazoa > Arthropoda > Insecta > Odonata > Libellulidae > Sympetrum > Sympetrum striolatum. Next base: position 84,722,703 of record OX388342.1, read on the forward strand.
GTAATGAACTTTGAGTAAGAAGAAAAGTCAATATTTTATATCTTCGGAAAGTCACTTTTAGCAATCTAAACAGCTGAGGATCAAAGATTTAGGACTTTCTCCAAATTTTATTGCTTGGGAGCAGAACTTGAGATGTTTTTCAGCAACCATTTATGCACGCGCCTTCTGCCGGCAGTCAAATGCGAAGCAGAAGAGGGTGAAAAGTAAATGGACAGCCAAGTTTCTAGATCCAACCCTGCCACTTATCACAGTCGAAGATCGGAAATGTCGCAACTGATTCCTGAATGTGTAGTCGCCATGAATTAACGATGAGCTCCACTGAGTTAGGAAAGTTATGGAAAAAATTACGTTCGTAAACCTTTGGTATCCGTTAATGCAGAAAGTTCTTGGATTAAATAAGAATCTAGCAAACTTAGCCTGAGCCCATGTGACGCATTTCTGGGTAGGATACCAAGCAATTAAATCGCCAGTCATCTGAAGTACGGCAAACAGTAAATCTCTTCTTCAGTAGAGGCTACCATCATGAGAGCAAATGACACAGCATGCTGAGCACGATTCATCGGGAATCCAATACGGGGTAATCGGGAAGCAAAGAAACAAAAACCGCGCTGTATTACTTTACCAATGGCGAATAAATTACATGCATCGACTGGGAGGTCTATCGAATGGGATGCCCCTTCACCTTGCTCAGTTTACTGCCTGCAAAACACAGCCTGTGCCTCAACTCCGCTTTTGAAAAATCGCTGTAAATATTTCATTGCGTCTATTCTATCTGGGCCCCACGCCGCGCGCAGTCCTTGTAAAAAAGGTCGTGTGCTCCATAATTATCAAACTTGTCCCGGCTTATTTGGAGAAGTGAAAGAGATACCGCGCACAACCCTTCTCTCGGCAAAACGTCTCGCATCAATACCAATTTCTTTGCCTTACACTCAAGGGCCTTCTCCGTAAAAGTGTGTAGTTCTTTCTCGCCTACTGTATTTATTTTTTCTTATCACGATCAGATTGACATTATGGGACCGATGATCGAGGAATTCTCTCAGCCAGCCTGTGCGGAGTAGATTCATATGCCACATGTCTCTCCGATGGACAGGATATGGACAAAGCCTGTCGATATAATTCCATCCTATCTCCCTTCTGCTTCCTTCCCTTACCAGTAAACTTAGCCAACCATTCACAGAATCCAACGCAAAATTTCGAACACACAAATACTCCGTTATTTTCATAAAAAAACACCTTAGAATATGAATGGACCGATGATACCTACCCAATTCGAATCTCTTATTATCCTTTTGATACGATTGGCAGCTTTCCATCGATAGTACCAAAATTATATGAAATGGCAACAAAAAAAACGAGATATTCTCTTGACCATCACGTTTACCTTTACTAATTTCCTAACCGTACTTCTAAATCTGAATTATTATTCAACGATAGAACAAAGGATTTGAGAAATCCATTATCAAAATATTATGAAGTTAATAATGTAACAAAAATTCTTCCGTTTTCATCTTTTATAGGGAATCGGCGCGATGTCTAAACTAGTCGATCAATCATCCCTCAATTACTGCCTGGTCATCAAACAGGTGGGATAGAAATCCCTTCCATACGGTGAACATACAACCTGTATAAAATAGACAATCCCGATCAATGCATACATTACCATTTGCGAAGAGCTTAAGACCTTGACAAGGACGGAAACGGTTAAGATCTAAATCAGCGATTCTACGACTAAAAGACATTAAACGGGGTTGCGGAGAACAAGTTTGAGATCATGGAACATGAATAGGAAATTCATATTAGTTTGATTACAAATAAATACTGGAATCAGTAATGACGGAAAGTAATACTTTGTTATTATATAGAGTTCTCGCATCATTATAAACAACAACCATCGCCGACTAAACGTCTATTTTACAAATAAATAAGCGATGAATATTAATTTATCTGAAGTTATTTGAACTGAAGTTCTCGTTATCCTGAATAAAGGGGATCGACTGATTTGAAAACTCCGAAAAACCTACCGAATCCGTGAAACCAGGAAAACACTGGCGTGCCCCAATGTAGAGATAATTACTGAATTCTATCGCACTGTTTAGTTGATCGATGCCCTAGTGAAACGAAGGTATGGAAACGCTTTCCAAGCTCGCTTCTAAAGCGACCAGCTTTGTTTGAGAAGGGAGAATGATTACAAATGGAGGTGGAGGATGTGGAAAAAGAGTGAGGTAGGACTGAAGAGGGAAGGAAAAGGGTTCCGTTACTCAAACCGACTTCACCCTTTTCTTTTCGTAGAGCAGAGAGGACGGCGGAGAGTGGTGCAAGAGAAGGAAAAGAATTCTAGATAAATGTTGGTGTTTCGAGGGAACCAGAATCGGAAAGGAAAGAAAAAATGGGAAGTTAAATGAGGAATGAGTAATAAGAATGAGTCGTTTTCCGTTTCTATTAATTACATACAAGAAAAATTTACAAAGTGATACTCAATTAACAGCCACATTCATGACAGAAAAGTATTAAATCTCAACAATCAACTTGTACCAGTCTAAAAAGATATCTGGACCCTAAGAAAAGATATGCAGTAATAACGCGTTGGTAGAGTGAGTGCTAATAAAAAAATTATATCTCAAACGATCTTCATTTCGTTTCGCGGACCAATGAAAACTCTACCATAAAACCTTAAAGTTTTAAGCTTCAGGAAGCTTACAAATTCCATCTGTAATCACGGAACCAAGTATCTCAGAGACATTATAAAGTGTTAATAAACAACCTTTAGACGTCTACCTTGTCCGAAAAGGACCGCAGCGTTTAATTTGAAACAAATTACTCGCAGTGAAGCTCTAAATAGGACATCTTACAAAGTACACCTCTAAAAATCCCTTCCCGTGATGAATCACATTGATTAGAGAATTGAAAGGTACCGATGAAAGGAACCGCAAGAAGAGGCCCATTGATACTTCTAAAATCGATTAGATTAGAAGGGAGACATGAAAGCGGCGATTACACAATCGAAACCATCAATAAATAACCAGCTCGATTCAGTTATCAAATTTATTAAGAGGGAAAAAGAAGGTTAGAGCCGCAATCTACAACTTAATTCTCGAGAAACCGCCCAATATTAATTCAATTCATTGAAGACGAGAGACGCCTTATCAGGGGAAAAATATATCTAACTACTCTGATTCAATCGAACTTTCAGTAACGTTTATGAAATTTAAATCCACCTTAATATCAAAGAGAATAGAGTAGACCGCCGTTTGAACTTACGCAACATGTTGATAATGCAGAGTAGCCTTTTCCAAACTTTACGATGACGAGCAACATTTCTACAATGTCAACGGAACGCTTTGGCAACCTGAACGATGGCGTTAAATATAAATAAGCCTGTAAGTATTAGGGTACGTTCAATTAGAAGCAGCAACACCATGTCACCCTCGCTTCACGACCCATTAGAGCCAATTGTCGCCCTCGCGGAGCGCTGTCAACAAAAGAGGCTTTACGATTCAAAGTTCGTATACACTAACAAAGCCGCGGTTTTAACAGACAACGATAACGAAGTTCAACGCATCATTTCATTAACCGATGAGCCGGCGAGAGCGACGTCTCCGGCGTTCTTCAGCAACCTCCTCGGACACCGATCGACGACAAAAGAAGTGAATGGCAAATAACGTCCTTTCTCCCGGGAGAATCTAGCCCTTCCGAGGGAAATAATGAAAGATCTTCACGAGAAGAAAGCCGATCTCCAGATTTATGCATTTTTATTCATCTCGCTTCGCTCGCGAGCACGGATGAAGTTAGCCGAGAGCCTATCAAATCAGTAATGCAAATCTTCGACTGCCGGTGCTAACGACGAGTCACAGGAGTACCGTAAATACAAGGAGGCAAGAAGAAGTATTCTGGGAGGCGAGAAAATGATTGAGTGGCGCTGAGGAGGAAGAGCTGACCTCGCATCTCCCTCATTTCGCTCCTATAAGGAAAAAACACGGCGCTGGAAGAGGGAAAAAAAGGTTGTGAATGAGAGAGACGGGATCGCGAGCTATAAACTGGCAGACCCAACACAACGCCTCAGTTACGAGAACTGGATGCGAGAGGATGGGGAGGTGGTGTCTCTGGTTACCGCGATTCTCCTAACCATGATGTAAACACCTCGCGGGGGAGGAAAGGATAGGGGGAGAGAGGGCGAACCCACCTCCTTTCTTGAGGCAGGTGAGAGACGCAGGTAGCCAAGGAAGGGGTGTGAGGTGCCTTTACGGATGATGCGAATCACGAGATGTTTTTTATGCGGAGAGGAACAACCCCCATACACGCGAATATCGACGCTATCATTTATTTATGCTCCTGTAATTGAGGCAGGAGAACGCAGCCTTTCCTGGAATTCGAAAAAACTCGAAGGAAACTCGGATGAGCATCAAGTGACCAGAAGAGATATCCAAAGGTCTTCCCCCCCCCGCCCCCTCCCGAAAGATTCGAATCGCGAGTTTAAGTAGTTACAAGATTATCGCTGCATCGGTTGACACGTCCCGCCTACGATCTCGACGCGCAAATCTAATCAACATCATGCCGACTTCGCTTCCTACGTCCAAGACGGCCTTTTTTCCGACGGCTTTTTCTCGTTGTGATCTTGAACAAGGCTTAGAGGGTCAAAGAAACATGGTTCTACGAATACCTACAGCTGATATGAAAGCATTTTGCTTTCAGATATATTTGAGCATCCTTCGCTGTTGACATATCAGGGAGTACGCTCCACAATCCTTATCCGAACACATTGTAAAGTTTGAACTACATTATTCATAAATTTTCTAGATAAGAGACTAATTCTATTATAAATTAGAGCATGCAATTTAAGAATTTGCTATCATTCAATTTGCCTCAAATATTAAAATGACAAAAACATTCATTATTGTGAATCAATGATCTATATATAATCAATAGGATGCTATGTAATAAAAAACCATAAATACCTTTGTAGTCCTATAGGAAGGGCAGATCTGGTACTGATAGGTATTAGCCGTACTTACCTGAAATAAAATAGAGGATTATTAGGAGGAACTGGTTGAATAATGCCATACAAAACAACAATAATTAACGTTAAAACAATATAAAAATAGAGTTAAAAATTGGATGGAGATATTTACTTGGACAAAATCTCTGAAATGAAAAAACATTACGTAACTATCGAAGGCCCCACAGTTTCGTAAACGTTTGATTGGAATGTTGAATATTGAATTTAACCATGAAAGCGGAATTTTACCGTAACAATAAAATCTTCTCAGTTCAACTACCCATTGAAATTTCCTTTTCGGTATCCTATTCTATCGACAGATAAAAATAAATATTGCAATCATAAGGATTCCATCAAAACAGATAAAAAACATGTATCCCAGAAATGTATAAGGGCGTAAATACATTTGGTTTTTTGGTTCTTGCATGGGGACGCCATTCTTGATACTAATTTTATAATAAAAATGAGAATTTTTTTAAACACCCCGTTCGTACCGGTCATATCGCAACACCGTTTCTTAATCGATCATCATTATTACGTTATTCCCGACCTATGAGGATAATAACAACAAGCAGGGGGAAAGGCAACTACAACGGCACATTTATCCCTCCTCCATAACGCATCAGCAACATCAATATCTTTAAACATAGTATTTGGTAGAGGATGAAACTGAGATGATTGGAATTGCTGTTAATGAGAAGACAGAGAAGGGGAGAAGACTCCTTCGGAGGGAAAACATGAGAGCGAGGTCCGAGAAATATAGATATATGTGGGGCTTCCATGAAGACTGTCAAGACGTTTGTTGTAACTGTATCTCACTGGAATTAAACTTGGAAAGGAAATAAGGAGGGATATGGAATTAAGGGTCGAGGGCGTAGAATAAGAAACGATGTGTGACTACGAATGGCAAGGAAAGGTAAACACCCCGAAGGCAAAACTAATATACAAAAGATTTAATAGGTTAATTTTATAATTTTATAGATATATTACATAACTTATCAATGGGAATGGGAAAGTGAGTCCCATCAAAAACTCACTTCCATTAGTATTTTTAATTAATTCCGTTCCTTACATTAAATCCCTCTGTTAAATTTGCATTCATTAATTCATTTCTTCCAATTAGAGATTCAAATGACTTAAGTTAATTACGGCGATGCTTTTAAATTCCGTGAAACCACTAAATCAGAGGTTGTTGGCTATGATTCAGTCTTGGAAATATCATTCCGATTGCCTTTTTGGTTAAGTTAATGCTCTGATAAATCACTTGAGTACCGCGAGGAATAAATATCCTAAAGTTTATGCGAGGAGAATTACAGAGATGTATATCGATGCCAATTACACCTTAGGAAAAAATATCATCGGCAGTTGTGCATTCGATAAAAAGAATTATGCTAAATAGCAAATCGGCTTCAAATCCCTCATGAAGAAAATTATAAACGACCCGCATCTTAGGAATTCCACATTAAAGAAAGCCTGCTTTAGGTTGTGCACTCTAATGGAGTGAGAGTAATATTGTCTGCTTGACGCGATGACACCCGCAGCGCGCTATATTTGACAAACGACCTCGTTAGAATACGAAAAGTTCCTCAGATTCAAGCTTCCAAAGCGAGAAATCGATGTCAGGGAAGACGGACGCTTGATTAACACCACCAAGAACCTACTAAGTATGCATTTCCATAGTCAACCTCTTCGGATAGAAAAATAGTAGGACGCGTGCGAATCGAAAAATGGCGCGGTCAAACCCCAAGCCTGAAAGGCGTCCGGAGAGCGTCCAATAATTGAGGAAGTCTGCAAAACAATATTACCGTTCGCGAGGAGGATACTTGAGCAATCGATGTGTATTTTCATGCGGAGCGTCCGCACTGTTGCCAAAGTTATTCACCAAACTAAGGCTGCATTTGCCAATAAAAAATGAAATAAAGTGAAACCGTACGAATTTTCATCGCCGAGGGAGTAAACGGCGGGGGGACACAAATCCCTCAAAGGAAACAGGAGAGGAATTTTTCAAAACTGGAAGACGAAGGGAAGAGTGAAATGCGTGAGGGATGTTCGTGGAAGAAGATACGGATGGAGAGGTGAAGGAGAAAGACAAACACCGAGTGATAATTAACAAAAGAGGAAAATAGGTATCGCCTTCCCGTGGTCGGAGGAATTGGTGGGACAAAATGGAAGGATAATCGTATCCATCGCGAGCACCCCGTTGAACAACTCGCCAATAACGCTGACCCCTTCTTCCCGCTATCTCATCCCCTCTCATCCACCTCCTACTACTAACAGCATCGACTTCCAAATACGTTATACAATTTGCGACGTCTTCGTAAGGCTTCTGTTACCGTCTTAAGGATCGAAGCTATCTGCCTCTTCTTCGTCATCCCCCGTGCAAGTGACCTCATAGCATCGCGATAAAATATATTGATGAGGGAGAAAATGGATATAAAACACAAAGTTGACTGGCATAGAGCTTGACAGCAGTTTCTCCACTATACCCCATCTTATTAAGACTTTACACAAGTAACTAAAATAGCGAAGGTAGAGAAGTACTTTATTAAATTTAACATGATTCAATAACGGTTAAATAAAATAAGCCCTCGACAGTCGTTGAGTTTGAGTAAACGTCGTACCTAGGGACCGAGAAGTCTTTAAACATGCATTCACCGCGAAATAACTACTTCTTTCTACCTTAAATGTATTTAATTAAATATCTGAAGTTAGGACGAGGAGATGATTCAAGAAGTTATGATTAGATATGTAGTCAAATGAGGTTTTGGCTGAGTTGCTAAATTAGCGAATTTAAATCAATTACTTTGTTTTTATTCCTACAAAGGCAGGTTTAAACAAACATTTAAAATCCACAGTAATATTAAACAGATTATGCAATAATTCAATTAGATAAATGCAACTGAGACTAAAAGATGGCCGCCATTTATTTTCCACACTAGGAAGCTGGCGTAGAAGTGATTCTAAAAGCAGCCTCTTACTCTGTATATAATTGATCAAATTTGAATTCCAGGTAGAAAAGCAACAGTCTTCACGGCGACTATTTCTCATCCATCCCTTGCCTCCCTAAACCCTTTCAGCCCATCGGTTCCAGGATCCCAAAACCCAGCCAAAAGCTCAAAGAATATCCACAATTTTAGAGAAAAGAGCCTCCACTTCCTCGAAATTCCACCTCTCCTTCCGCTTTGCTATTCGACCAACTGTGTGAAAAACCTGTGGAGAGGTAGGCATATCTGACCAGCTCTCATATAGATACGATATTTTCTTTAATTTAAAGAAAAATACAATTGCTTTCTTGGGTTTTACCTGACCTTAGGAAGAATGAGTAATGAACGAAACTGACTATAGATTCTTGGATACCGCGGAACCATAGAGATGTTGCAAAGTAATAGACAGTATTGATGAGTTTATGGGTACGTAATACACGCGTGATATTAATGTTATTACACTCCAAAAGACAAAAGGCTTTTCATGCAGATATGAATTTTCGTAACTAAATAAAATTCTTAATCGTAAGACAGCTGAAGAGGATCTGTCTTAATGATTACATTCCGAATCGTCAAATCATTATAATAAATACCAAGTACTTTCAAATGCTAATCAAGACAATTATGGGAAAAATCTAAGCTTTACGATGTGAATGAAAGTTAATACTTATTTATTTATTTAACGGGATATACCCTTGTTTACAATAAATGTATGTACAATCACTAAAATCACTTCAACAGAAATAAAAAGTTATGATACAGTAAACTACATGATGTTATAAGCACATAATATCACTAGCATTGAATATATATTACAAATTACTTGAGTTGAAAGCCTAAATTAACTATCATTATATTAAGGTTTTTCTTTAATTTTGATCGCTATTAAATTACTGATTCTAAAGACGTACATTCTTCCATGTCTTCGGACATGTTTCATTTATTTCTATTCTTATAATTTAGTATTCCTAATTATCGAAATATTTAGATCAGGTAATAGTACAGGTAAAGTCTCTGAAATTTGAAGAGGTAAAACTTGCGGTCTCGCTCCCATATTTTCTAGACACCATGTTTACTGCTCAACCTTCAACTGCATTCACTAATTTCAAATTTCCGCAAATCCCCGTTCCCAGTAAAGCGGTCCCTCATGGGAACCCTTCCGATGGCCCTGATCGGAAAAGAGGTGGCTATAAACCAACCGTTTCTCCGAACTGTCACCAAGTGAAAGCGGGCTTTCTCTGCTCCTTGAAAGATCCTTGCCGAACAGAGGTTGTTTTTGACCTCCGTTACCGCTATCCCTCTCCCTATCCCACATACTCTCCTCATAATCCCTTCGTTCGAGGGTTAAAAATGGATTCGTAGATGAGAAGAATAGAATATAGCGTGGGGCAGAGAATCCTTTTTTTCTACGAGAACGTAAGGCCGAAGATTGGGAGCATCGAGTTAGCATTTTTCTTATCAAACCGAGACCCTTACAAAGATGGTTACATTTAGACTGAAATTCCCTTCTACTTGACAAATTCAGGCTTATATCTCATTGGCATAAATAAAAAAACTGCCACAATCGATTCCACTAAGCTGAAAATTGATCATCCAGAACACTTTAAATTATTTGTATGCAACTGTATCCCGAAATCACTTTTGGAATGCTGGAACAGGTGATTCAAGCCAAGAGAAATCCGGAAAAAACGTGACGCCTGTGCACCTTATGCTACGTTATTTTGAACTCGGTTGCTATTGTATGACGCCTGTAGCTCTTTTTGTGCGGATAGAAACATCTCAGCAGGAAGTCTATCCAGCTGACATTCGGGTGGACACACCGACCGCATCATAGGTAGGTTTCGGCTAAGGTCTTTCAAAATTTAAACACAAATTAAGGAGTTAAGAAGAAGATGCAATACTCACTCAAAACACCAACGCTAAGCAAGATGTAAACAATTGCGAGAAAGAAAAATTTACCGTAATATCAAATGCCACTAAAAACTTCCATATGAAAACATTATACCCTTACTTTACGATCTCATAGCAAAATAACCAAACACCGCATTTTAATTTTGGCTTTGCGAATGTAACAAATTTCAATAATTTAAATCAAAAGCAAGGTAAAGGTAAGCATAATAAGCCGGTGAATTATAGGCTTAAGTGAATACACTTTAATTTCGTTATCTCAGTACATGTTTGAAACAAAACCACCAGTGAGTAAAGACTTGAAAAATGAAGGCCCTCACATGGGAACCAAAAGAGCTAATTGGTAATAACAGACAGTATGATGGGCATTAACATAGATGGCACGAATAGAGAAGACCATAAGATATATTTACCAACATTAAAAAAATGGTCAAATAAATCACATGGCTTTTCCATGCTGCTTCTGGGTATAATATCTTTCTTCATACGAACATTTTTGACCAATAACGATCACCGCTAAATAATGGAACAAACTGAAAATGGCAGAAAATTTTTATCCTATCCATGCAGTAGAAACGTAAGCCGGAGAGTAGCGGTCGGAATAGAAAATGTGAGGCAGGCAAAAATGTGGCGATAAAAATTAAGTTTACTCATACAGTTAAGATCAATTTGAACAGTATTGAGAAATGTCGGATGACTAAGGAAAAATCGATCTCTAATGAACTTGTGATACATAAGAAAACAATCAAAGTGAAAACCCGTAAACTGCTTTGGTGCATCAAGTATTAGCACTCCAATAAATACGAAATTAGTGCAACCAAAAGTAATCAATCAAATAATTTAAAATGAAAGAAACTATTTCAATTTTCAAAGCACAGCTCTCTTCTTTCATTCTTCCATGCCACTATTCTGTAAAAATTGTCACCCACAAGAATCGAGCTAAGCGCGAGAAGTAGCAACTTGTTTTAAAAAAGATACAGGCATTTTTACCATTCCCTATATGTATACAGGCCAAGCACTTTTCCTTTGAGAATAAGCTTCCGCATACCGATCACTTAGCGGGGAATATCAGAAACTAGCGAAAAACGTAAAATAACAGCACGAGATTCATACAGAAGGGACAACAACAAAGCACTCTTCGGAAAGAGAACAGCATGCTTGCGGCGCATCAAACTATAAAGGGAAAATATCTATCATTACAATATTTATCATCGATAAAAAATAATTACAAATTTCAACCGTGGATCTAGACCAGGGGTACTCAACCTTTTTTGGCGCCCGGGCACCAAAGGGCGCTTCCGAAAGCGAAGCGAGCACCACATAACATTTCAGTCAAAGGTGATATTCAGGCCATCCCTTGGCAATATTATCACTTTACTAGTTAACCGTTGGCCGTTTGAAAAAAAAAAACGCTCCACGGTAAATAAGATCCAAAATATTACATCGTATATAATTTCATCACAACCTCACATCTCATATGTGAGAACCTCTCATGTGAGAAAACCTTTATTTCCGAAGAAGATTTGATAACGGGGAATACATCTGGTATGAAGGTTTTCGTGTGCACCGCTGCGTTCCGAAAAGCAGCTTTCCTTGATTACGAGGAGTTTGACACATTGATAAGCTGAGCCGAGCTGAATCTTCGCATTCGTATAATGAACTAAATATGACATAGATACGCGTCTTGTTAATCTGGACATAGGCGATAAGAGGGCTAAAATGTTTACGAAACCCAAGACCAGGACAACCAAGTTTCTGACCCTTTCCCCCGCCAAACCTCCACTCTATCCCCGATTGTGCAATCTCAAGAAATAATGTTGTAGCAAATAAAAAAATCTTTTTACCGAAGCTTGGCGGGCACTGTACGAGGTCGCTTCGGGCACCTTGGTGCCCGCGGACACCAGGTTGAGTGCCTCTGATCTAGACGGAGGAGAACGTTTTCCTTTTGCATATTAAGCATTGTTCTTGCTTTATCTCCTTGGGTGTATGAAAATTATAAGAACGAAATTTTCATTCAGTAATTGAATCTACACTAACAGGGGTGTGATGCAGCGATTGAAAAATTATTTAACTAGAAGCAAAAAATGACTTGAAAATATGAATGAAAATATTTCGGTAAATCTATCGGAAAACGATGAAAGTCAAACTTTCGGACTGCATTACGGTGCTGTAAACTCAGGAAAAAAATTAATAAAGAAAAAATTAAATAAAAAATATTTTATTCTTAAAGTGCTTCGACGCCTTGCGTTATTTCGCACATGAGCTCCCTCCGGGAATCGAACCTGGAACCTCTTTCATCAGAGCCGAAAGCACTGACCACTGAGCTATCTGAGCACCAAATGTGATTTTTACATCGCATAAATATCAACTGAACAGAATTAATTCCTTATAACTACAACCAGCCTCAGTATTAGGGGACATAATGAAGAGAGTAATTAAGACTTTGTTAAATCATTATTGTTAAAAGATCACGACAGGTTAGGGTAGGCGGCAAGTGACATGAGAAAACATTTCTACGGCCGATTACATCGCATTAATTGCACCCTTGGAATGATAAACGAAATTTTCCGCCAACGCAAGTTGGCCCATCTCAAATTTTTAATTCGGCAAACAAGTCGGTAAATCCTTTTGAGGTTCTCCTTCGCCGGCCGGTGGATTATGTAGGTAGGGAAACACCTAAGGCAAGGATAAAAATTGAGGATTTTTTTCTCGGGCAGGGGAATGCAAACATGCAAACAATACGTTCATCTTTACTTGCAGAATCATTCTCCGAAAGGCAGAATGATTCCGTGAACACGATTCATCATTTAAAGAATATCAAATAACTTCAGACTCATTTCCAAAGTGTTCCTGAGAGACTTCATGCAATGCTCTGAGATATGATCTTGGTCATAGAATCTGCTTGCTATGTTAATAATCTAATCTCTGCTCTGCTAATATGTTCAAACTTGACTTTGTGGAATGGTACCATACTTATGGCATAAAAGAACTTAGTAATTACCATAGAGATTTATTTGGCGAGAATGGTTTCGTCTACAGATCAGAGTGGAGATTGTCAGGTTAGATGTAGACGAAACTAGTCGCGCAAAAATATTCCTGTGGAAATTATTAATTTCCTTAATTTCTTAAGTAAGAGATAATTGCTATTTTATTGGTATAAAAATATAGAAAACTATAAAGAATATTATAAAAATGGCTTTTCATAAAATACACACTTAATTAAGAGCGGAGATTAGCTGAGTTCAGTACAAAGAGGTGTAAATAGAAACAAATTCTCAGTCACACAGCGAAGAACTACCCAAGGTTTTCTCTAAAATGTATTATCGAATTACTCATCCAGACACAATTAGCCTAAAGCATCCTTTCGCATTGAAGAAAACTCGTCTGCGGATCATTTATTACGTCCATGCGTTAAATATTATCTCCAAAAACAAATTCCTTTCCGAAAGCAAACTTTGACGAAAAGAGCGGGCAAATAAATTATTCACGCCTAAAAAAGTTAAACACGATTCCCTTGTAGGAAAAAAAATCTTTCCCACGCACTGTTTGCAGGGAAGAACATTTATTTTTATTCCTTAAATTTCATTCTGCACACAAAGGCTCGCCGGCGCTGATAAAAAACCTTTGTTCCCGGAAAAATAAGACAACTCGGCGCAACGACTCAAAGACATCCTCCCCGCTCGTATTTTTTTAATAGTCAGTTTGCTGTAGGTTAAGAAATCGGGCGGGTCTCACCTCAGGATGGGAAATAACACGCGAGAGAGGGAACGAGGAGAGGTCGCGGAGATGGACGAGGATCTACGGAGGGGGTGGTGATAACAGATGGAAATATGAAACGGAAAGGTTGCGGATAGAGAGTGGCGGGAGGGGAAGATAGCGGAGAAATCAAGGTAGAGAAGATGAGGAATAAACTCCTTCCTGAATCCTGTTTTCGCTCGAGGGGAGAGATAGAGTAAATAATTGAGCTGGAGAGCGAGCTAGCAATGTGGAAAAAAGAGAGATGTGCAGAGATGGAGAACATACAGAAACAGCTGTTGCGGAAGAGCGATGGTGTTTACCTTTGGAGATTTCCTCACCACCCTGATTAAATAATGCATTATTGCAACGCCATGCATCACAAGTTTGAATTCCGCGGGATTTGACGCAATACTTAGCCGTAAATTAAGACCAAATATTGAAACTGTCCGACGAATTGTTATTAATGTCCCCAGGCACTTATCGCAATCAAACATCCTTAGATGATCGTCGAAACTTCGACTCAGAAACCAGACGTTTGACTAAAAACACCTCTGAATTCCAAAGCTTCGTTCTCTCTCAATTCAAGCAAGAATTGGATCATATTTCGTAGCTCGAAAGAATTTGATAAGTGAATAAAGAAGAACCATGAGCTTAAAGGCTGTTTATGAAGAGAAACGGGGGATATACACCTAGGGAAAACGAGGAGGCGGGACTCCAGTCCTTTGTTCTTTGCCGACAAATCCCCTACCACTTTGGTACGCTCATCCCTCTGAATGTTCTCGGGGCGAAGCCGCAAACCTTTTCCACTTTCAACGGTCTCATCGCTCTATTCTTTCCCAACATCTCCATCTCCTGGTACTCTATTCGGCAATTGCTCCCTATCCCTGAAGTTTGCTCTCCTGGTGAAGAGCATCATTGTCTCATCCCTTTCCCTATTTGCGCTCTCTTTACCACCAAACTCTATATATCTCTTTCAACCCTTTTTCATCGTCGTCCACGTAGAGCACACAACAGGATGAGCCTTCTCTCTCCAACACCTCGCCTCCATCACAGCAAATACGGACCAACAAGAGGGGAATGGAGCTGAGTTTCCAGTCACTTCAATTTCATAGGCACTAGTTCATTGCTCCACTATCTTCCAAAGGGCAGAATTCGTAATCCGGAACTCGATGAATCTTGATTTTACCGGGAGAGAAATTCCTCGACTTTAACAGCTATTTCATCGGCATCTTGAGCGAAAAAGGCCCTCAAGAAATGTGCGTTGTAAAGCAAACGAGAACGCCGACGCAAGTTACATTCCAAGGGCTTAAGACCGCTGATTAATACAATCTTCCCTTGAATTATGCATCAATTCAAAACCTCGAATATGGAATATGATCACTCCACTATTCATTCCACATCCAAACGAAGCGGCGACATAAAACGGGAAATGAGGGGAACTCTGCCATAGGACAAGGATGACGGAAGTTTACAGAGAGTCAGTGGTTGGAACGAAGGGTTGGTGGATTCTGGTCCTAAAACACGCCTTTTCGTCTCTCCAAGTGTACACTTCAAATCCAACTATTCCACTTCTTCAATTCTAACTCACCTCGCCCTTTGGGACGGTCGCCTGAGGTCAAAGACTCTCGCACCTCCAGCATAATAGCGCGATGGATAAAGGAGGGGATAGAGACGAAGTAAGGGAGAGCAGCATTAGGAAGAATAGCCCGAGAAGATATTTGATTAGAGAAGGCAAATAACGCTCCAAAGTGATTTTTGGGCGAGAGGGCGATGAACAAACAAAGAGAAAATGAGCGACGGAGTTGGACTGATATATGTCCGAAAGCACCATTAGCACGGCCATCGGGGATTGGATTTCTTCGTATTGACGCCGGTGATTTCAACGCCTGAATGAATAGGCGTCCTACTCCCATTTTGCCTCGATGGATTTTTCTTTTTGACAGCGGCGGAATTGATGGGAAACACGGAAGCGAGGACAGTGGCAAAGGGAAATTCAACAATTTCATGCTCAAGTGGTAAATGGCGACGAGATGCAAATTTGAAGCTATTCATTCATGCCTTTATTTTCCCGCTTCTTTCATCGAAACGGGGCTGCGATCTTCTTCGCTTCATCCCTAGAATAAAGGAATGTTCCCCTTGCCATAAATGCTGCATAGAAGACAGCCAAACGTGAATGGAATCCACAGTGAAAAGGCGCAGAAATCCGCTCACACACTCCATAACAAATAATAAAACTGACGGAAAAATTCGAGCGCAGCGAGAAATTATTGCTAATGACCACGGAATACTCATCAATCAGTTCAAAGCACCTTAAGAGCAAGTGAGTGGTAAAAATACATCGCGATTCGCTTCTTCTACGCAGCGAATTCTTCTATGGCGAAATTTCTACTTTCTAGATACGCTAAAAATACTTCCAGTCACATTCCTGTAAAGAATCGAAGATTAATCCGCAACTCAAAAATCTAAAGGGCTGCATTTTTTCCTCAGTTTACAAGTATAAAGGATTAACGGGAACATGTTTCCCACTAAGGAGGAATTCCTAATGGTCATTGTCGCTGCCAGACTTCTCTACCTGGCCAAACCCTCATTAAGATTTTCCAAGAAATTCAGTGATGGGGCTACCTTAGCTATGCCAAGCAGCAACCACCTGCAAATGACAACTTACATTGTAGCACTTCGATGATACGATCAAACCAATATCGTTGACCATTAAAACCTTGAGTTTTTTTAATCATCGACTACCGCGAAATATTTCCTAGAGTGTCACGTAGACCGGGATAACAGCGATAAAAACGGTTACGTACGCACAGCATCTTCCGATTTGTCAATGCAAACGTCAAACAAAATTGCAAATACATATTGCAAAGGGACACCACGATGTGTAAATTGGAATTCGTTTCACCTAAGGAAAGAGAATTCAAATGGGATTCAGGAAGTGAATGTTGAAACTAAAGTGGAATTTAAGCCTAAATCGGCCGCAAAATTATTTTAGAAGCAATACCTTTATTCAGCTGAGCAAATCAAAAAGGATCCCTGACAAAATTATGAATTACCCGATATTACAGGGTGCATTTACTAGATTCGACAGTAAGATCTAAGGAAAATGTGTGATTTTGTAAACGGAGTTCCTTGACCTTTGAGCACGAACTCTCGCCCCTCTACCTTTAGTACCCTATAGACCTTCACTTCCCATTAACTCCCAAGGGTCCATGAAAGAATAGAGGCACCAGCAGGCTAGGAATTAATCGGACAAGCATGCCTTTCGTAGGTAAGAAGTCACGTAGGGATGAACATACCTGCCAGCGGGATTACCTGACTTTAAGGCTGTCCCTTATCTTCATAGAAAGAAAGAAAACAATAAAGCTCTTCCCTCTACACCAAAACGTACCTTGCGAACTTCTTTCCACAAATCGTTCCCGTCCCTTTCACCCCCTCATATATTTCATAGTTTGTGACAAGGAATTTTCTCGAGATTTGACTTGGGCTTCACTTTCCGTACACTTTCTTTGAAAAAGGATTTTCTGAATAGCTCATAACTGCAAGTCAATGAAGACGAGGGCATAGATCTATAAGAAATCTCTAATAAATGAGATTCAAATCCAAAGATTGAAAAGAAGAGAAAAATATATAGCTTTTAGTTATGCGTTTAATACTATTAATCCCTCCCCTGAATAAACTAAAATATGAATCGACTTAATCTGGTAGATGTTTTTGGGCAATTTATTCCTTAAACTTAAAACTTTTCGCAATTGACACGGTATGTTTGTACTTCAACGGGCGTATTTTTTATTACAAATTTACAAATGCTATTTGATGGCGGGCAAAGCCTTAAGTTCAACCTGATACGTGAATACTGAATCTAGATATTCAACCACAACCTTACCCCTTCAGTCAACAAGAAGGGATAAATATAAATTACAGCTTACCAAATATGCCTATTCATGACTGATCATAGACACAAGATCGCACATCATTAACTATAATTGCAAAAAAATAATTCTCTTCCAAAATGGAAATCGACAAAGCCGTACTTATTGAGAGAGAAGGAAAACAAGAACTGAAACTGAAGAATAACACTCCTCAGAAATTGAGAATCCTGGAATTAAATTGGGTATCTGAAAGCCACCGAAATTAAATTGTTGATGCATAATATGTTCGGTTAACAACCATTTGCTAGTAAACCAAAGACTGAATAGCATGGTCAAGGAGAGTAATTAAAAAGTCCTAATGGTTTTCGTTCGTTAAGAACGTTTTTGGAGGAAGTTTTCATAAGAAAGCCAGCGCTAAATATTTAGTAAAAGGTAAACTGTAATAGTGATCTAGAGATGGATACCATGTTCATCACAGTCACCAATCCACAAACAGAAAGTCAAGAAAGGAATAAAATCAACGGAAGTAGATCTCCATTAGAGCACTCCCACCATCTTCATTATATTCATTACATATTCATTTAATCAGACTTCCACCAACCATCGTCCCTCCTGTTTGAATAAACTTATACGGCATTGTCAGCCAACAAGATAGCACTCATTAGCGTCCCTTTATCCTTTTCCTATTGTCCCCTTCCACTCCCTCGTATATTTGTCGTAGGAATTCCAGCTCGCGCTGGAAGGATTAAGAGTTGGAGTCAAGAGGTATTCTCTTCTACGAATAAAAAGGAATAAAAATCTGGAATCGTCTTGTATCATAAGCTATAAAAATTTACTAGCGTGTGGAAACATATGGAGATTCCTGATATAAAAACTGGGTGACGTATGGTTTACATCGAGTTAAAACCAATATTCCACAACCTTACATGATAAGATAACTGCTGCATGATGAGTAAACAAGTTAGTTGCGATAAGCAGGCAAGGAAATTAATTTTTATTATTTGATAATACGAGGGGACTCTGCGCATATTACCCATAGATAAGTATACAATTATAAATGCGACTTATTAAAGCTTGAATAAGATATCACAATACGACATTTTCTTTCGCGTTTTATGAATAACTTGGTCAGGTATAAGCTTAATAAAACACGGAAAGACATCATATTCAAAAAAATATTAAAAATAATCATCCAAATTTATATGCAGTATGTTTAATATATAAATGAGAATGTGTGTGCAATAAAACTCGAATAAGAAAAAAAGAAAATTGCGTTGAAGTTTTGTCTACATTTATTATACTATTATTATGATGGTTGACCACTGACTGTCAGCAAAGTACCATCTACAGATACAAAGGAAGGAGCATATGAAACATAATTAAATCCTTTTGACATAAAAAATTAACGCCTAAGAGAGTCGTGTGACAACAGCGAATTTATTTGCACAAATGTCACAAATCTAACAAAGCATTTACTAAGGCACTTAAATTACAGATACATCAGATATAAACTAAGACGAGAGCCTTTCACAGCAAAATTTCCTTTTCTAGCTAAATGCTGCAGCTTTTATAAAATATCACTCTTATTCGACTTTTCCATCGTAAAGGAAAACAAATCTGGCGTTGATGGGCAAACACGTAGAGGTCCCAAACTCATTAGCTTATTCAAAAGGTATCCATCCTTCCTCATCCTCTTTCGTCGCTTTATTTGACCTAAAATAAAACACCAGCTCCACCCTCCGACACGCCCTGCATGATCAAACCATCACACCCATGCTTTGCTCCTCTCTCCACAACATCCGAAAGCCCACCCTCCTCTGCATACGCGACAAACACTTCCTCTTTCTTTCTTAACCGCCGATTGCTTTTCTCCTCATGACCGAACCTCTTCGCATTTACTTGCTTTACTTCGTTTTCCTCTTGGGGAAAATGAGAGATAAGCTTCGTCCCATTCCCCTTCTTTCGCCTCTCCCACCTCTGACTTCGGTATCGACATTCCTACGCCTCTGCTCTTCTCAAACGCGGCCTCTCCTCACCTTTGCACCGCTTTTCTTCCGCGATTTTTTTCCGTTCGGATCGAAATTAATTGCATTCGCGATCTATTCGAGTAAATTCTTATCGCTCGTCAAACATTACAGTATTATGAGAACCAAGCTAAGGAGGGAATCCATCTTTAATTAAGTTTACTCAAAAAAGCATGGAACTAGCCTAATCTACCATTTCGATTTCATATTACTCATTTACAGTTTTACGTGATTCCTCCAAGGAAATCGAAATGGAATACCTGATGCACTGAAATACTAGAATCTAGATGGATTGCCATCGACCAAGGAATCTAAAGCTTGGTTTTTATTACGGATTAAGTCTGCACTACTAACAAGCAAAAATAGCTAATCTAGCAGCGTTTAATAACTGTGAACCATGAACAATAAATCAAATGAGTACTTCTTATTTATAAATATGCAACATACGTAAATACGAAGTACGTAATTGATTTATTTTAGATGGCGTTCCACAATATTAGGTCAGAACACCTTGAGTTTATATGTAAACCATGAATTATACCTATACAATTCGTCAAACCAATAGCAGATGGACCCAAAACCCCCTTTATAATTATCTAACAAAAGATTTGAAGAAAAAGCGGCATAAGCTAGGTAAAGTCAAGTCAAGAGAGTCAAGAGGTAGCAAAATAATAAATAAAGACAGTTAACGATAACGAATAAATTGGTAAAGACGCAATTAATTTCAGGAATGGCACATTCAACTACAATATCATAGCTATTTGAGCAAAACTTGGATTAGATTTTAGCATCCAGAAGGAGATCATGTGAGTTGCACTTCCAATAATACAAGCTTCAATGTATCTTAGTAACCAAATTTATCACTTAAACTTACATCTTCAGGCAAGTACGGAATATTACTTTTCAGTATTCATGACAAGGATTAGTAGGCAAGTAAAAATACCAAAAGAAATTAAATAGAAATAAATGCACGTAAGTTTTAAAAATGTAGGCGATTCCCTCATCTGAGACCACCATCTGGAATTAAGCCTTAAATAAATAATTCATACCGCAGAAATAACGGAACACCCAACCACGATCTTATTCCGAATTCCATTTACTAATTGCGCTGATTGCGCCGGCAATCCAAGCTTATAAGCTCCAGTCGTTAATACGCGAAATAAAAAATAACTGGAAAGCAATAAAGAAACTCCTAGTCTCGAGAGCAATGGGAATTACACTCGCACAAAGACTTGAGGCCTACCGTGGGTGGCCTGGAGAGAAAATTGCATTTCTTAATAGAAGATGAGATAACAATTGCGTTTTATATCCTCACGCCATCTTGTTTCTATTGTCGTTAAAACAGCCAATTGACACGAGTACGGTAAAACTCCGCGTTATAGAAGACTCCGACATACCGCACCGGAAGAGACTACGTATTAGTTAATCCTTGCCATCTCATTTATTCATAGCGCTGACCAGCGACGATAGAGGTGCAAAGGCGAAAAGAAAGAATACACGAAAAAGGAATAAACCGCTTCCAAGGAGTGTTTTATTGATAAAACCACAGCTGTCACGCGCACAGTCGCACACACACGACCTTGGTTGCATCTTAACGCGAATCGCCAGCAACTTGCGTTCCTCGTCTGAGATTAAATGCCTACTTATAGATAGACATAGATAGAATATGCGATATCTCAAAGATTAATATGTATATTGCGCATCACAAATGCCAATTTACATTTATATTTTGTCATCTATCTCCGGTGGGAAATAACCGAAATGATCTGAGCTGTGGACTCACTTTACCAGTACTACTCATATATTGTGTATCTTAAATACCAATACTTAAATCACATGGTATTCTTTCCCATAAAGCAAGGGAAAACTATCTCACTCCTCATCGTACCTAGTAAGCCTCATTTCCCTCTCCTAACCATTGTTACAGGGGTACTTACAGACAATTATTACCCGTACCTAGAACATAATGGATCACGCGAATTAACAATCAAATCAGACCTATCAATGAATTGCGAGATCGTAAAGTCTAAAAAAATTTCAATGTTGTTCCTTCGAAAACTTCCTTCCCTGCTCTCAGCCGTCACAACAATTTCCGCAATGGTCGGAGGAAGGAAATGGAAAAATTAGAGGAGCCTCCGGGCTGTTGGGAGAACTCTCGGAGCATTATTTTCTGCGATACATGCGTACAAACCTTAATGGCCTTCATTTTGCCCGGGACGCTGCTGCAGCCTACCGTGTGTCCACCACCTTTTATCGCCTAATAAACATGGCAGCTAGCCTCTTATCTACCTACCTGAGCGGATGGAGCAACGCATAAACAAAGCGGGAAACAAAACAAGAGCTCCGTGAAATAAAGGCGAAATGAGCGGGAAGGGGGTGAGATAATGAGAAATTATCTTCGTACGCTGGGCGATTCCCTATAAAAGTTGTAATTTTCTTATATTGCGTATCACGGAGGGGAAGAAGTAATTATGCCGAACATCGAGCCACTCTTACTAACTCGGAGTTACTCCGTTTCCGAAATTTTTTCTCTCGATTCCCGTCCGAAACCAGTTTTTCGAAATACGGGCGTCCGCGTTCTGGGGGCGGTTAGCGATAATTCTCCGCGACCGCCGACAACTCCCGAATAATAAAATCGGGATTAGGATCGTCGGCAATTAAAACGAAGGTGATTAGCCGGGTATTAATTTTTAATTGCGGACGCTGAACGAAGCAAACGGCGTCTTCGAGCGGTGTAGTCGTTTCTACTTGTTTGAGGTACGAAACTGGACGAGAAACTCAAATGAAACTGATGTAATTACGAGCTAAGCGAGATCGCTCGTAAGTGGGGTCGTCGAATGAGACTCCAAACCAACTCGACGTGGGTGGTGCATGTTCGGTAAACCAGTTCGATCTTCTAAAGAAATGTAAGTTAGGTGAGAGTGTAAACTGCAGCAATTCAACATTAAGATAATCACTGGTAAATTACTTAATCTTCCGTTACTTATATTAAATTATACAAATAACCTCTTATCGAATTCCCATTAGAATTGTGCCTCAAAAGTCTGAGTCACGGACACATTGGTATGAATCAAGCACCTACACCTAGTACTTTTTGAAGAGTGAAGAGTGCTTCCGGTGCTAATTTTCTACTTGAAGCAAGGAAGGAAAATTATCAAGGAAAATTCATTCAGTGTATAGAAATAGCACGAACTGTCATGCATTTCCGAGTAAGATAAGTCAACGATTAAGACGTGACCAACGTTCTAGAATGAATTGAATATCAGAGACATATGTCCAGCACCATACGTAGATAATACCATAAGTACAGAATAATTGTAGTATAAATACATGGAGTATTTTCCGAGTCGATAGGTGGCATACAATTGACATTGTAGCATTAGTTTGGTTAAAAGTGCATCAACAGCTAAGGTCATTTCGAAAGTTGGATCCTACGAGGAATTGAACCTGGGACCGCTCAAACCAAAGCCGTATCTACATGACTATCCAGGAGCCCCTATTGAAATGATAATTTTCATCTGTAATATTAAAATTACTCTAAATTGACTCAATAATCATCAGTCATATGGTGTTTGCTATATTGTTCCCTTGAAATTTATTGATCAAGATTTTCGGTAGTTAAACTATGATACCTTATTTTGTTCGAAACTTCCATATCCAGCTAATAATTAATGTGTTATTTCTCGTATTAATCAAAATTAAAGAACAAATTAACGCAATTTTATCCTTGTACTGAAAGTGGCCCTGGTGAGCGTTGATGATTGAGGTTGAAAATTAAATGCAAAATAACATTAGAGGGATGGCATGAAAAGGTCAATTAAAGGGTGAAATTTTATGAATCTGAAATTGGCCAAGATACTAGGAGATGGAAAAATAATCTCGTTGACTTCCGTAGTAGCGATGAATTCTCCATATCTCACCACGAGTGACTCACGTTGTCCTTCTTCTCGAATCGTCATACTTATTCGCTCGACATGCCCTTCCATCAACTCACTCGAGTTCTGCAACCAGAGAAAATGTTCAAAGACGGAACGCCGAAATGCCTCCCGTTCGTCATACGTGTAGCTTATTTTGCACCACCTGATTCGCATGCCCGGATCAGGGCACGGACCGAAAAGGAAAGCCGCGTTTAACCTGGGGAGCGCGATAATTTTCTCCGACACATGCAAACGGAACGAACTGTTTCATAAGGCGGTTTACATAGATGCTACCCCAATGAATTTCGCGATAAAAAAATTGAGATCATTTCCATGGAGGGAAGATTACTTTGGATTTGTAATTAGGACGTTCCTCAAACAGTTTTTTATTTCTTACAAACAGAATTTGTATTTCACCAATCAAGTTACACGCAGTGTTCAATTTTAAATTCGACGGAGAAGGATTACAAGAACTATGATAAGGTGAGGCTTTGCGAACGTCGGTGTTCTTAACAGTATTACCTTAGCTCAAAATCTGAAGATAAAGATTCAGAATAGCAGAAACAACCATTGAATTTGCGCTTCCTAGATATTAAAAAATTAAAATAGTCTAACATCGGTTATTGATGCATAACTATACTGACAGTATATTTAAAACCGAATCGATGTCTAACAAAAACAATTCAGGTGGAAATAATTACTTATGATTTACATTCACAGCCTGTTCCGACTTAATAAAACTTTTTCAAGGAAACAAAATGAAAATAATAGCATTGGGGAGATACTCTCCATTGAAGTTATAGAATAATATGGATTATATGAATGTGAAAGTTGGGATTTTTGCAGTACATACGCCCTTTCCTCAGATACAGAATTCTACACAAGAAATTAATTGAACACCTTCAATTACTCTGTCATGAAGTAGATTCCTAACTTAACTTGGTAATAGCTTAACAATACGAAATCTAGGCTTTCTTCGGAAGCATACGATCGATGATGGTGAAAGCAACTATCACGGTTCGACAAAGCTTTCAAGTTTATTCCGCGACAACCCATTCTCCTCCTCATCAAAAGAACACTTAGCTACGTTGACTGAAAATATCGCTTTCCGTATGCAACCCAAGTACTTCTCTAAAAGTAACATTCTCACGGTCTACATTCCATTTATAAATATCTTATGGCGATGGTCCATTCAGCCCTTATTTTAAGAGCGACAGAATTCGTCGCTCTTAAAACTGACATGAAAATAAAAAATATTCCAAAACGCGATCGGCATGGCGATAAAGATGGTTCCATTCATGCGCCGGAGTCAAATTGACCGGAAGAGTTTATGATTAGTACTATTAACTTTATAAGTTTTCCACAATCGCTATCGCATGCTAAGTCATAGGCTATTCACAACCGCTCTTTGTTTTCGAAAAGCGCCATTCGACAGGTCGCCGGGGAAAAAGAGGAAGGAGTGTAAGTACGCGTACAAGCAGATATAAATGAACGGCAGCTTGCTTATTTGCGTTGTAATGCCAAGAGGTACATTATCACGTCCGCGCTAATTTTCCTCTCCAGATGAATTTTTTCGCTGTATTCGAGCGGGACATGGAGGAGAGAGATGGGGATGGGTGACGGAAAGATAGAGAAATGGAAAAAAGCAAACCGTACTGTTCACTGTTAAATCAATGAACACACAAAGTCGGGAGGTTACCCCATGCATATGCAAGAGGAGGAGTAATATAATCCCCCCCGAGCGCGGACATTTTTCCAGAACAGATTAGGTCTAATGAAAAGACATTTTTCGCGCCGACGGAAAATTTCAAAACGAGGAAAATGAAGTGCATAAAACATTCTGCGCGCCCGAAAATAATTCGCGTCCCAAATGTATTCCCACTTAAAGAAATATTATTGGCTCCAAATATATCTCCTCAATATAATCTAAAGTATTCCCAAAAGAAACCGTCGCCCTCCTGTTGATCATGACATCGGAAGTGGCTTAAATTCACATAAGTTAAAAACAAGTGTTTGCGGCAAAATTTTCCACTTCAATCATGTTCTTTGTCAGATACGACAAAAATTAGTAATTACCTCGATATAGCACGATTCTTCCGATGAGTTTAACGTAAAGCAATTTAAGCTAGTAAAATTAAATCCATTATACACTGTGAAATATTAACTCAGATACAAAACACTAATCCTAGTCAAGGCGGATTTATCCTAGCGCAATAGCAATAACTCACGCAATCGTTCAAAATGCATTACTCTGAGATTATCGTTAATTTATTGTGTTTTACGTAGGAGTCGGTAGGTGTACATGCTTACAAATCCTTAGTTACGCGGTGGATTTTCCAAATCCACTATCTCTAGAACCTTGGAAAGAGGCATGCTTTGGTAGGAAAAGGTTTATAGGACACAAAAAGTAAATATAACATCCACAAGGCATCCTTAGAGAAATGGCTATGCGGATAAGATTTAAAATTGACCAGCTAACGGAAAGATATCCTTTTCAAGCGGGACAACAGGTTATCTTCTGCTTGCCTTTCGGAAATATTTGCATGGACTGGAAAAAGAAATCCAAATTTTGTTGAAATACTTCCGCCATTAAGCAAATAAAATGTTTAGGGATCACCGGGGCGCGGCTGTTTAAAATGCTAAAAGCGTGACATAACATACTAATAGCAACATAAATTACGAACAGCAAAGTGCTCAATAGCGAATTATCTGACACCATAAATGAGAAGGAAAATGGGCAAATGTTCAGTTATATTCTTGGATTCTGTTAAGTAACCAAAACATGGGCTATCTCGGACTGTTTGAACTTAACACGAAATTAAGAGAGAAAACGGAATCTTCCAATAACATTAAAACAGGAACGAGACATACAGCTCTTGAACAACAAAGAGCTTTTCACGGAAATATCCAAGATGGCAAAAACAAATCATAAGAGTAAGTGATTCTCGAGTATTAGAACACAGAAAAAAAAGCAATTCACTCACCTTTGATTCTCAGAGACGACATTGTAATAATTTTCAATATTACACTTGATACTAAATTTAAAAACAATTGTTCGGTGGGAAAAATTACTGAAAAAGCCAGAAGCGGATGCAGGTTCAAATTGAATCTTATTTCAATTACTTCAATGAATATCACGGTCAAGTGCAATCTTTCCTTAGAAACAATGAATAGTATTTAATAAGCAGAGGAAACTAAAATATTTCAACAGAGTAGTATTTGATAATCATCGCTTTTAGGTGACATTCGATTATGAAAAGTGAAGAAGCAAAGAAAATTATTGCATAATGCGCCAGCAAAATAATTGGAGATAAGCAACGGAAATTCAAAATGTCGTAAGAAAAGTTCTTTATGATAACACCACCATTTCTTCTTTGCATTCATTCAGTTCGACCCGTTTTGCCGCTTTAGTCCAGCGAATTTTCCTACATCATCATTTTTGGATTTTCGGGCAAATTTAATCCAAATTTGATTACTCTGAACCCGGATTTTAACCACAGGTTCTAAAAAGAGTAATATAGGTATTGGGTAAGTGGCTAAAGATAAATAATATCGAGTATGATAATGATAGAAATTTTAAAGAAATTCTGAAAGTTATGAGAAATTTAATTTTATGATAAGAGGTCATTAATTCCTAAGGACTGATAAAAGAACTAATAATGATAATTCTTAGACTATAGTAAATACCACCGTATGGTGACCATTTATTAATGCTGATACTAAACCGATTG
The DNA here is from genome assembly GCA_947579665.1 of Sympetrum striolatum. Classification (NCBI taxonomy): domain Eukaryota; kingdom Metazoa; phylum Arthropoda; class Insecta; order Odonata; family Libellulidae; genus Sympetrum; species Sympetrum striolatum. Next base: position 84,749,867 of record OX388342.1, read on the forward strand.
ATAATAATTTAATGATCCTCCCATCAATAACCAACTCTTATAATTACTTCCATTGTTCCCCCTAACCTCCGAGTCCTTTCCTTATCGATCTTTCGCAATATTTTGAATTGCCTGCCTATCCTCATAAAAAAAAGAAAACTAATTGGAATTGTGAGAAGATCCTATAGCGTTTTAATTTAACACACAGATCGACCGAATGAAACGTATGCTACTTCGAAGATAAATAATGGCCATATAGAAAGGTAATACAAAAAACTTTTAAGTTCGCGTCTTTATAGATAAATGATAAACACACAACTTAGAAGAGAAATTTGAAGCTTAGAGAAAAGGCAAACATTGCGGGCTTCGAAAGCATGGCCGCCATGACTATATTCGTTTGCTTTTCCTGCTTTTGCCAACATTTCAACATATTAGGCGTCGATAAACTACAGTAATACCCTGAAACTCAATTTTAGGCGTAGGAGAGGGGGAAATAAAACATAAATACATTAACTGTTCCGTCACCGCTACGTATAGGGCAAACTGACATTATTTTTGACTTCCTCCTTAGACTCAAATATAAATTATCTTTACGTTGAACATTGTAAAGTAACGTAAGATCGACAGCATAATTAAATTGCCATGCGTGCCTTCGACAATTCAGAATGCAAAATCATCCATGACTATCACAAAAACATCAGTAATTAAACTCGTGCTCATAGCCATGAACGACGATAATTCTCAATTTACGATCTTATTCGTTGTACGCGTAGATTAACCTTAGTTATTCGAATGCCTAATCCCATTTTATTGCAGCAGAAAAGGGTAGTTGCCTCACTGCCTAAGAGAGCGAGGCATAAACAGTAAAAACTAATAATTACGCATCTGCTATTCCATCCCAATTGACTAAAGTAATCAGTAATGGTGATCGAAGATAAGATGCGAACATGTCATAAACGAATAATCCTCTTTTGTAATGTCCTGATCCAAACGAATGACAAAGTTTTCTCGACGATCGTTCTGAAGCCCGACCATCCGCAGGGAATCCGCGGACCGAAACAAAGAGTAAATGTTTCGCCTTCCACCGCACCGTTGATGCGATGCTCCGGACGCGGCGCATATTCTTTCATTTCGATACGGATGGAGACGAAGGAGACGCTATTCTCTTTTGAGGCCGAAACCTGAACCTGTAAACTGTGGTTTCGCGGATGAGACGCTCGGTAGCAAAAATATTGCATCTTTGGTCGCGAATAGGGAATGAGCCTCTCTTAACCTCGAAGATTAGGTTCGGTCGGCGTGAATACAGGTCGTTCTATTTGAAAACAGTCCCATTTGACACATCTTGATAACATTTTCCTATTGCCATCGATAAATACTTAACTTCTGGTATTTTAGTGTTAGCTCGAGAACAAATTTTCCATTTATCTGTCTTGCGTCGATGTATATGGTAATGTGGTATAATATGATAATACGAAAGCTACTGAATTGATATGATTTATTTTGATTAACAAAATAAAACTTAGTAAATCGAATGTCACAAAAAACATCACTCGTATAATCATGGAGAGGCAGCAATATTATTGTTATTCCATGGATGAAATTCGATGTTTGTTGAAGAAAGAAATGGTAAATTATTACACTGCTCATACAGCAAGGTATGCTTCATTCACCTTTCCTTCGTTATTTTTGGCAGCTAGTGGAAGAGATGTTGAGGCCCTCGAGCCCTAGAACTGACGATAATACAGATAGATAAAATTTTCTAAAGCGAATAAAATTGATTATTTTTCTTGCCACGGCAACAATTTTATGAATATATTGGAGATGCAGTAACGAAAGAACAAGATGCTGGAGGAATTACGCATTTCAACGGAAAACACAAATCGTGAGTACGGACACGTATTGCGAAGACATTCCGCCTCAACTATGAAAGAATTTTCAAGTGAGAACGTGGAATTTTCTCCTTTCGCGCAAAACTTGGAACTTGGCTGTGGTCTGATTTTTTTCCAAGTGCAGCCACGGTGATCAAAAGGGTCATTCAAAACGAAGAAGTAAAAAACTCTTGCGAAAGTACGCTTTAATGAACCGCAGATAAACAAATTTTTCATCCTTCTCCAGTAGGTGAATCTCCAATTTGGAATAGATACCTACATTCACATTCAAGAAATGACAGTTAATAATAGAGATGAACAGTGTTTTGTTGGGCTAGATTAGATCGTTCTACGACACCTTACATCGAATTATATTTGTTGAGGACTTGTAAAGGTTAAAATTAAAAATTACGGAAAATACTTTGTGGATACAGTAAACCAAGATATATTTTCAGAATAAATTATCGATTTCAAATTCCATTCCAGAAAATTTCCACAAAAATGCCCATTAAAAACCCCGCTAAGTATAATGTTAGCATAGCGAAGGCTACACAAGAAACTAACAAAGAGACGAGAAAATACAAGAACGAAGAAGAAAAAACTAGAGAGACAATATAGGAGTACTTCCGCAAAGATGATAAATATATACAGTATTATTGTATAACAAATACACAACAACAATATTCCCATGCACTAACTATGACGTTAGTTGCGCTATCTAAAGTGGAAAAATGACGAAAATGATAAATAACAGCGACAGATACTAAAAATCTGCTCATTCGATATACTATTCTTCCAATAGTCCAGAATCTAGGTCAACATAATATTTCCCTGTAAATCCTTTCATTCACAATCTTCCTATGAGCCAAGTCCTGTTGAAAAGGACGATCCGCTTTCAACCAGAAGGAGAAAGTTCGGTGGTTAATTTTGAGCGATATGTTACATTCCTCCCTCATTTGGGACGGTTCCACCTTTCTCACCTGCTTGGACACGCCGAGGTGCTAAAAATTCGTTCACAGCCGAGTGTATACTGTCTACATAATAATTGCGTATTGTACCGGCAGGGAAGAACGAGGTGCTCTATGGTTCGGAAAAGGCGGCTATTATATTCCCGCTGTCACCATAATGAATAATGCAGTTATGATTCAGTGAGAAATGCAAAATTCGTAAAAATGTCGGAATCTGAATTTGCCACGTTGAACGAAAGAGTCATCCGAAATTCGGGACCGATACTCGAAATCCGTAGCGCTAGACGAGAAAAAAGTTTTGCCTATTACGAAGTACAAGTCTGCCGTATACACCCACAAAGCATAAGGATTGGTCAATTTTACTTTCCCCCGATTCTATTGAAAATCAACTAATCCCAAACACAAGACCTGGATATAAAGCTTAAATCCCTCCTAAACATTGGAAAAAGAAAATAAGGGAAAATATACAAATGGCGTAAAATGTCTGTCGTATACAATATGGATTTGTAAATTTTATTTTGTTTTCTTATTCTATTTAAAATTAACTAACTCAAAACACTAGAGCTGGATATGAAGCTTGAATCCCTCCAGAAAATAGGAAAAAGAAAATAAGGGAAGATATACAAATGGCGTAAGATGCAACCTCCACATACGAGAAGTATTAGAAGTCTCCTCGTATAAGGAGATTCCGATTGTTTACCACATTTTTACGCGATGGAGTATAAAACGGAAGCCTCAAACATTTCAGCGATTGGTGTATCTGGCCTATTTTTCTACAAGACTTCTATAGCTCTGGATGTCCCCGTAGAGAAAAACATAATTTCTGCACGCTGGTGATTCCTGAGTCGAACTTAAACAAAAGCGTTGCATCTTCAATCGCATGAATACTTGGAGACGTTAGCATCAGAACTGATGCGAAGGCATACTTCACGCTATTTTGAAATAAGATATGCTAGAATAACATGGCTAATCGCATAGCTATCAGCAACCGAAACTGAAAATAAACAAGTATACGTGAATCAAAATCGTACATCTCACGAAAGACACATAGGGGAATACAGCCAGTGGTGACTAAGAATTATGTTTGAAACACTTCGATTCTCATCAGCTCCACTGACAATGACACTTCCATATTCTGACAAATTTTCAAATAAATATACTAACTTGAAAACGTTAAGAATAACAAAGGAAATGGGATATATACGACGAAACTTATTCACGTTTCCTTAGCATTATTCACGTAATCAGACTTAATATGGAAGAGGTATGAACTGAAAAAAACTGAAAGAAACTTCGGCCACTCACTTGGTGTCAAATTGAGCACAACATCGTAGTGAAAGAGTAAGAATATTTAATATAAAAATAACATTGAAAAACGATAGAATATCAACCAGAAGCCGATATGATAAATATAGTCGAGATGTCGCCCAATAGAAAATATTAATAAATATCGAAACGAGTCAATGGATCGGCAGTCTTGTAAGCTGTAACGCAGAATCATTCGCATATGCTCATAGAAAATGTTCGAGAAAAGTTCATTCCTGGTGGCTGAGGCGAATGGGAAGAGTAGAAGAAAATTTGATTGATTCGCTGCAAGTGCAAATGAGGAGCACGACAACGACATAAGCCGAAATAAGATAGGAGATCCTACAAGTAAAGACACCAAAGAAAGGACGTCATTCCGGAAGGTGTCAAAGAAAATTCTGAGTAAATGGCGTTGCATAAACGAATTAGAGATACAAATGATGTAAATGGAGTGTGACTTAGCACAGGAAAGCGTGCGACTTACCCAAAGGTTGTGCGAGAAGAGAAAAATAGTGACTTGGCTGGGAATCGATTCCAGGTCGCCCGGAAAGTGGGAGATTTGGGTTCGAGTCCCAGCCAAGTCACTATTTTTCTCTTCTCGTACAACCGAATTAGAGATAGTAATATCGGCCATGGTTGCGAAGTGAGAAAAATTAAATGCTAGACCTAACGCCCAATGTATTTTCAGAAACTATTTACCTAGCGCAAGAAGAGAAATGAAATGCTTGTTCACATATTGCCATATTAATTGCTATCAGCAGTGAATAGTAGGATGAAAGGTCTAATAAAATGACAAGAGTTAATAAATTCTAATTAAGTTTATAATTTAAGTTTAAAGTCATCTGAACAAGAAAACAAAATCAAAATACTGTTACGTAATTAATAACTTATACTATAGAAATAGCTAACAATTATATCTATAGAAACAGTATATAATAGTTTGAGCACTCTCCAAAATACAGAATTTAACCGACACATTTGATAAAAAATCCACGCTGATACTTAAATATAGCTAAAAACAGAAAAAAGGTATTTCATAATATTATGCAGTGATGTTAAACAGAGCTCGATTCAAAAGATTTGCATTGAAGTGAAACAGGATGCACGACATCCCTTTCTCTCCGCTTAAATCCGCGAAAAAAGAAAATAAACAAATATACCAAAAGTAAGCCAAATTTCGGTCAAAATTAGTTTTTCCGAACCATTTCTCACCATTCGGTGAGAATACGAGATGTATTCAGGCGTGATCTTTCAATTATGCAGTACATCATACGACTGAGTAAAGGTCAAATCGTAGGAGTAATTTAGAAAAATGACTTGGTCTGTGGGCAATTCCATAAGGCAGAAGGGTGTATTCCAGCAAAACTTCCAGCAAAGAAATACCATTATGAAGAATCCAAACTTAAATCCAACGACCAGATTGAAGTGACTTAATCTGCTGTTACATTTATTCTGATGATAACCGACATCACTACAACAATCTCGTAAACAAAAGGCAAGAAAACTGGACAGAGGCGATACCAATTTTTTTCCCAAATTCGATCGTTGGTTTATTACTAATGATCTGATGACCTGAATCGCGAGTAATACTTTAGAAAAATTGCCATAAAGCTACTCAGATCATTCTCTCTTTGATTGGTCCCATTTGAATTTCATTGGGAGATACGTATGCCCGCACAATTTTCTTACATAATAATCCACGCATTTGATATGTATACGTAAATTATATACGCAAAACTTCTATTATTTGTTACGAGTTAAATGGGAATTCATCGGCGTCTGTCTGATACTATAAAAATCCGGGCATTCCTCATAGTACATGAGCGTCATGTCGGTCGAAGATCGAAAGGGCTGGCGAAAGAGACGTAAAAGAAGACTTGTCAACTAGATCTGTGTCAGACTATGGCAGATCCCCGACGATACCACTCCCGACATATCTTTATCCTCCTTCCTATAAGGCCAATCCTCAGCAGAAAGGAGAAAGAGCGTCTGCGGCTCCTTACTTCTCTTTTTTCTATCTCCACGTGAACCAAACGGAAGTCTTCTACTTTATGGTGCGCTCGTCTGAAAAGGGTTAAGAAATCTGCGGGGTGAGGCCGGCCACTCTGAATGAGCCTTGAGGTGTTGAGAAAAAACATGCGCCGGAACAATAACAATCGCTTGATAAATAACAAATTGAAACGATCCTATTCATAGTTTGAATTCTGTTAGAACAGTTCGTAAGCCGTATCTTCACGCAAATAAGACGCGATTAAATGCTAGGATATCAACATTGGTTGGATAGCTAGTGAATCCGAAGAGCATAGAGGGGCAACTGCTAAATTCAATACGGTACTGCCAAATAAAAAGAATGGGCACTCTTACACGTTAAACAATAATTAATAAAACATTTAATTCGTATGATGCTCAGCAAACGGAAAGTGAAATTAAACAAACGTAGTAGCAGAGGTGTACATCGATAATACTACCATTATAATTCTTGAAATCCTTGAATATCAAAAGATAGATGCAACTGATGGAAAGACATACATTAATCAACAAAATTATTGGCTGTATTCGAGGGATCCATAGTTAACAATCACAACACCCATACTGTATTGCGAAGCAATAGTAGTAATCAATTTATTAATTAATTATTCACGAATTTCCAACGTTCTGATAAAATTCTCAAATTTGATAATTATCTGTGATTTTTAATTCTGCACTGCCTCTTTAGGATATAGGTTCCAAATGGGGATACTCAATCCGAAATTTTATTTAGAAGTCATCGATCTAACTACCGTGTCGATCGAGCTCTAGAACCCGCGTGTTAATGATTTACCTGCATTACGTTGGAAAAGCGACAGATTGCACAGTTCGGAGCTGACTGTCTGACGAAACCTTAATTTTGAGCACAACTCTTCTGAAATGCGATAGTGAAAGTGAAACGAAAGAATAAGTCAAAGGGAATACGGAGGTGGATCTGTCACCACATGAAATAAAAAATGAAGTGAGAACCCTTTGAGGACGATATTGATTGTATTTGACGCCAGTCGCCTCCGAGAGACTACGGGTCTTCAACCCTTTGAGATGATCCAGCTTCCCCCGTGTTAGCTCTCCCTAAGCCGACTGCTTCATTATCCGTTTCGGAAGCAAATCGTTGGGGTGGCGCACGGGCTATAATCACGCGAGGATGATCACGTGACGGGGTAAGCCATATTGCGGTGGATGACGCACCATAAAAGACTTGAGAAAACGGCATGCACACCCCGTGATTTAAATCTCAACGACCGAGAGCAGTGAATTTTGTGAAACCCAGACCAAGGGCGATTTTCCGAGAAGCCGAGGAACTATTTGGATTGGAAAACAGTGTAACAAAAGCTTGTTGTATCATTCATTGCTATTGACTAATACGAATCAGAAAATTAATTAGCTGACTGAATTAGGTAGTTCCAATGATTCAGATTTGGTAAGGAAAGCGACACTCCTCACTTGCCTATTATAAAACTGACCTCACCTACTAGTACTTTGTAGCTAATGCTAGAGAGGGTGAGTTAACATACTGGCCTTCGGGCTGAATACTTTAGAGATAATTACAATGCTATCAAACTGAAAGTAAATAATAAAAATTTAATTGTCTTAAGAAGGATTTGGCATCTTCAATTTCTGAGCGTAATATCGACATAAACAAATTTATGTAACTCGAATTCGTGGGATACTGAAATCGTAGAGACCCTATATGGGTCTCGTGATACGGAATTGAGGAAATGGGTTGAAATTTTATAATTCGAGCTGTCTTTAATACCTAAAGCCTCTGTTAATGCCACTCCTTCATAACATGAGACAAATTATTAATTCTTATTGAACATTATTTCGCTAGACATAGTAAACGATTTTTTATAATATTAAAACAATGCATGGTGGGAATTTATTAATTAATTTTAAGCGATACGTATTAAATCTCTCACCTATATTGACTAAAATATTACTAGCAACTGTACTCCTAACACCCCACACACCCCTAGAATACAATCCTTTTGTCAGACCTAATATTATTCTACGGACTACAAACGTTCGGCAAAGCAAGAGCAAGCAAGAAACAAGGCCGGAGCGGGTAGCGTCTGCGGAGGGCTTCCGCTAATGCATTCGACGTCTCTAACGGTTTAACTATTGTGCCAATTCCGACACGCATTGACCGCGAGGTTAATATGAAAGGTGACGATGCCTATGCTATTTCCTAGATATCAAGTAATCCACCCAACAACTATCTTCCGAATGCGGTGCGTTATATTTAGCGGAGTCAAATCAGCACTCCCCATATTTCCTATGGCAGGTAGCCGACTAATAAATATTGGAAATAAAGAGAAAGAGTAAAAGAAAATACTTCAAATTAATAAAATGGATGTAGTGAGTTTAAGTTGAATGGTGTAACATCTCAATAATACGATCTCGAATTAGCTTGTGACATCAAGAGATTGTAAGTACGGAATTAATTTAACTATCATCTCATTAAGGTGGTGATTACAATTTAAAAGTTAAAGGAACCATTAAAAATAACTTACTTCAGAATAGAGCATACAGATAAAAGGGAATTGCCATTATTGGAATAAAAAGTTGAAATAATAGTAGAGGTCAATTAAGGTGTAAGTGGGTAAAATGGCGAATATCGATTACTGAAAGTTTGAAAGTCGTAAGATTCCGCACCAATAGAGTATTGCCTTCGTATTCTTCAAATTTTTAGACGCGTATACGACTAAACATCACAGCAATGGCGTTGAATTTCTCGATGTATTTCCGAACATCTTTAAATACAATAATTACACTTTCACTATATATAAAGATAATTTTTTATGACAGATACTATATATCCTTTAGTGATTTAGTTATTAAATGTTGCTGCTGCTATAATGGAAGTATTTTACGAGTCATATTTCCGGAATAAAACCGAGATAAGTTGTAAACTGTATTATGAAAGTTATGCAACCTTTATCTCCCATAAATAGGAGGGATTACTCAGAGATATTGTAGAGAAAACAAAGTTAATCACACAATTCACGCTTATGGAAATTTCCAATACTCTGACCATTGATAAATAAACTACTAATGAAACCAAACTGATGAAAGGCGCGACTAAAAATTAGCGAACAAATATTACTTTTAATTGAGTGCAAGAAATTTCTAATACGAAAAATTGCTAGCAACCGATCTCATTTATTATTTTTAAAAGTTGATCGTTGAAAACGAATATATCAATTAATGATTATGATATGGATAATTATAATTACAACGGACAAATACATTTCTGGCAGAGAAGTATAATACGGTAACAGTATACATTATTAAACAGTAAGAATGGAAATAAGCAGGAAAACATATCATTCGTTGTCCCATAAGAGAAATAAAGCATTTCCTAAAGGATAAGGGCTTCTTCGTAAATTTGTTCCATATGACAGGAAGGAAACGTGAATTTTTGAGTTGAAACTAAAAAAATTCTACTTTTGACTGATTCACAAAATGGAATCTTTCCACCCAACGCAAAAAATCATAATAAATCGAAGTAACTGCGCTGAGCCAAGAAGAGCACTAGAAGAAGTAGGTTTCGAATTCATTCTCGATTCTTCGTCTATCGTGAATTCACTTGAATACTCTCCGATATCCGGATATATTTAGTCTACAGCGGCCAAACGTTGTTATGCCAGAAGAGAAAGCTATCGTGATGTCCTTTTGAATTCTAAATTAGGTATCACAGTCGACAAACTTCGGATGCCCAGACGAAATTCTTAATGAGTCGCAAATACGGTCTCCCCTTCGGGCAGTTTAAAAGGTCCTTCTACTAATATTACGGTGGAGATCTTATCTGAGCGTCGATATCACTGGCATTAATATCGCTATAACTTCGAACACAGCGTCAGCAGAGTGCCATTAAATGTCAAATTGGAGGAATTTTCAACTCCCAAGCTACTGAAAACGTAGTAATAGACTAATCTACGACTAAAAATCACTTTTCCCATATAAATAACGATTAACCATATATATTTGTGGGTTTCTACCGATCAAAATCAGATGGCAATGCGGATACGCGAGAAAATATTGAAATTACACTCTTTCTCTGCTTCAAAACCAAGAGATAGCATTATGATTAGCAAAAACCGAGAAAAGAAACGTTCGACTAAAAAGAATTAACAGCTTTTTAGGACGATAACATGAAAGAAAGGTCGAGTCCTTGGAGAAATCACGAAATAGGATTATCCCAGGTCTCCTTAAAATTCATTATCTTACTTTCCTACAGGATAATTCTCTCCCAATCACCAAGTAATGATGAAAAAGTGAAAATCAAAATAAACACAACAAATTTCCTTGTTCTCCTCAGAGGTCTCTTTTCGCGAAAGTATGTTAGCTTCCTTGAATTCACAGATAATTTACGTATAATATAACGGGTTTTTCCTTTCCACGGGAAATTCGAAAAACCTTTTCTTTCGAAGGCGGCCGTTTTCACGGAAATTTTCCAAAATTAAATGTTCAAGGATCGATTTGAAAGGAAAACAGAAGGAAAGAATTTTAGACAAAAGTTAACCGATGTTCCATCTTAGTTTCAATCCCATTCCCGAAACCAGTTCAAATAACTAATCCACTTCTATTCATTGTTAAGTTGCAATGCTGACATCAATTTGATTCGCGTTCCTCGCGACACTAAAAACGTTCACGATAAGTTACGGGGGAAAAGAGTGAATAATTCAGTACAAAAAGACAGTTAAAACGTGAAATGACGATTAAAGTTAAACGAATAATCAACCGTTTTGAATCACGGTATACTAGTAGTGGTATTATTAAAAGTGCTTCGACAGCTTAGGTAATTTTGCCCATTGGCTCCCACCGGGAGTCAAACCCGGTACCGCTTTCATCAATGGCAGATGTGCTGTCCACGACTATCCAGGATCCACAATGGTATATTAGCAAATGCTACGGTCGTGGCAAAACGTTGCGATGCCGTTCTTCATGAAACAAAAATTGAAAAATTTAAATTTTTATCCCAGATATTTGTAAAAATGAAGGGGGAAATTAGCTACGTTTTTAATCCCTGGGTTTCCTTCTTGCTTTTTCAGTTCAGCAGCGAGGAATTCGCGCAACGCCACTTCCTCGTTCGAAGTAGCGCGATTCTAGGTTCGTACGAAGTGAGAAGGTGCGAATAACTCCGATAGCTGAGGAACTTAAGGAAATTGAAATCCGCAATTGGAAGGAAGGTAATTCCAACTACGTCCACCATCCTCTTTTCTTTACACGGAAACTTACGCAGACTTCGCTCCATCGCAAAACTGCTCCAGAAACTAACTCCGAATGTGCAAGCTCAAGTGAAATTTAATGAATGAAAAAATGACAGCCAGCAAATCTCATTACGACAGATCACAACTTCCTGCTCGTGAATCGTTTCCGTAACATGGATCATGCTCACGGAAATTCCGTAAAAGTACGAAGACTGAAAATTTATCTAATTTCAAATGAGTAAACATAAGTATTCACTATTTAGAATTTAAGCTGTTAATCAGTTTGGTAAAAAGTGAGGCCCTTAAAAAGATAAATTGACCTGTCACTGACATTGTGAAATAATAATAAGTTTACTACACCGCACCCTACAGCAAAATCTAAAAAATGAGAAACAATATCAACTGCGCACAATTTTAATTTCGAAAATAAGATTTATTAAGATGTTTTAAATATCGTCCTTGAGATTGAATTACAACAATTTTACTAAACAACTCTAAGAGAATATGCGACTGAGAAAGAAATTTATATTGAATAAACTTTTTCTTGCTTGGGTTAGAGGGCAATTAAAAATTACTACGAATAAAAAATACTAATATTATACCACCGACCTGTTCCGACGATAACGACGAATCATCATTGATTACTAGATTATGACTCATTAGTCGATTTTCAAACATTTGATCGGGAAATTAGGTAGAATCATTAAAAAAGTTTTTTATTACCTCCCAAGGATTAGCGCAAAAGCATATTGATCACGCAACAGAGAATTGGTAATTAATTTATCTAGAAGTGAAACAACATTCATATTCATTTAGGAGAAAATGGAAGGATACCATTCCTTTATATTTTAAACACCATGATATAAGAAACCACAGAAGAATGAGCGTGGAGCTCGTGAAAACATCATCGCCGTGACAAAGATTTCCACTACGACAGCGGACGTCTCAACAGTATTGTACAGTTAGAACACTCCTTCAACCAATCAGCCATAGCGCCCAAATAACGCAAAATAATTCCGATTACATGCGAGCCCTCAAAAAACGGGAAATTCGAAAATCTCCGGTAAAAAATCTCAACAGCCCCCATAAAAGAGGACCCATCCTTGAAAAATTCCCCAGGAAGACCCCAATAAAATGGAAAATCCTCCAGCAGCCAACTTTCCCCTGAAAAACTTTTAGCATCGGCCGCTCTAAGGTCATTGATGCACCGTAAATCCTCCCTTGTGGATAAAATAGAAGCCAGAGACGTCACAATGTCCCCTTGGAAGAGAAAAAGGTACCATCGACGACCCTCGGATAAGAGTCAACTAAAAATGCTTCCCCTCGTCCTCAAGAACATTATAAGCCAAGGGAGGAAACCTTGGCCCCAACACCCTCTCCCACCAATTGTAAACAAAGGCTATACCCAAATCCACACTCCAAACCTTCATCCACCCCCACCCATCCTCTCCAAAAGGTGCCACTCCTCAGGGTCTATACCCTCCTCCCACCTTGCTTATCTCCGCGGGGGATGGAAACAGGGATGTGCCCTTTACTCCCCTCCAGAGAAAGGAAAAGAACCCTTCCAAAAGAGAAGAAGCTAAAAATATAATCTTAATTAAATAAGGGAAAGACCACACGCTTGGGGATGCGGATTCGGGGATGGCTTCGAATGTTTTCTCACTGCGAAGTAAAATGTGATTGTGTGGGAAGAAAAGGAATCTAAGGGAATGAGAAAACTACAGAACATCAACCAAAGGATTAAGTATAGTCAAGGGGTTAACGAACTGAAGAGGGGAAAGTAGCAAAAAGGCGCCAAAAAAATCTGGAGGATTCCGAAAAATGTCCTACCGATTTTACAGAGCTTGAAATTTTGTAAACGGAAATGAGCCTATGCTTCCTATTCCTCGTACCTTATGTTTTACTTCTTACCCATATAAATTCCTATAAAAAGAGGACACAAAAGAAAAATGCATAGACTTGATCATGAAGAAGGTTCATCAAGAACGTATAACGTTATGGGAGGAATCGCGAAAAAATGTGAAATGTATATTCTTATGAAAATTAATGAATAAGATGTATTAAATGAAAGGCGAATCTTTGGATAACAAAGTTGGCACAGCTAAACTGATAAGTATAGAATTGTGCTTACAGCCACTGTGACGTCTAACATTATCCCTCCCGTTGGTCGAAATATGACCCCTGAGATGCACCACACTTTTTGGAGAGCTACTTTGTTATGGATTGTCCGGTATAATCCAGAAGTTTCACAACCCTCCGCGATATCAAGAGATACATCAGTTAGCCGAATACCAAATAATCTTGCAGTTTACCATTCGGTTAAAAACATGCATTCTACAATATTTGTGAGATACAATGACCGTGTACACGGGAGTTTTGGTAATTTGATTTTTTTGCAAGGGTTGCAACTGATTTTCATTTCTAACAGACTTATATTAATTGAACTAGTCAAGGATAGATCATTCACAGATAATGATTATCATGATTTATCTACAAGATATATTGCGACTATTAAGCTATCACTCAGTAATGCAAAAAAATGTCTTACTGTCTTACGTAACCAGACTCGTATCTGAACGAATAATAATTATAAAAATAAATTATGGAGTATTATTATATAATCTATTATATTAAAAATTGAATGTGTGATCTAATCATTCTTTATGAATCTATTAAACATACCTAAAGAAATATCCTTAGCAAATACGGCGAACAGCAATATCTTACAATCAGGAGGAATTACAACAAATGGGCCGGCCAGAGGGTTAGTATTGTAACCAGCTTTAGATAGACGGCACTATGCTATATGGCAGAAATACGGAATGAAAATCCCAACAAAATTGAAAATTAGCCGCAATACATTTAATTATAAAAGGATTTAAAGAAATTCTTATTCAAATAATAAGTCCGATTGATTAGTTAAGACAATCGGAATCTTGTGAAAACCCTTCGAACTTGTAACCCATTGTGCTTGTTCAAGATTTGAGCTTAACTCAATAAACGCGGAATCTTGCCTATCAAATCACTTCAGCAACGTTATTTCTGCTTTTACAGCTCTTGACAACGATAATCAGAACCGACATGTAGGGCCTCACGTGCTGATGGAAAAACAAAGGAACACGGGGAACACAATAGGTTATAATAACATGCGAGAGAAGCTGGAAACGAACGCACTTTACAGATGAAGAAAACGCGGCAACTTATGTCATTCAACAAATGACTGTTAAATTACCAGTAAAAATACGGGCGAAGCGTCTAACTTCGCCGCGGAGCGCTTTGTTTGCGGAAGAGCGCTAAAATCTATTTCGCACCGCAGGCAGCCGCTGCTCGACCGGAAAAAGTTCTTGATGCGCCGCGGAATTCAGTCCGCGATAAAACATCGAAATGGAATCTCGCGGGTTCTCATTATCCTGCTAATTTAATAGTATCGAGAAATGTGATCTTGAGAATTAACCAGCGTGCTTCATGCTTCGTTATAATTTCGCGTCGGCAGCTTTTTTCTTGAATTCAGCTCGATTGTTTTGATGAGAAAGTGGATGTTTTGAAGGAGTAAAAATGTCTAAGAAAGATTTTTCTCGGAATATCTCGACATAGATGAAGACTTGATTCGCTTTGTCTAGGGATTTTTTAATTCATTGAATACAATTCACATACAAAAATATATATTTCCTCAGTTTAACTTATTAGACATATTTGGAACTGACCACGACACATACGGGTATCATATTTCTGGAATCCAACCCAAATATTTTGCTCATAATGTAGATATTTTTCGCCAGTTCTTTGAAAGAATACACAGAAACTTAAAGTGAGAGAAACCGAACCGGCGTAGGCAACGAAACAAATTATTAAAATATATAGTTTGAACATTCAAGAAAGTGACTTTGCGATTACATAGAAGATTGACAGATCTCGCCGAGGAAAAATGAGATGATATCTGATCCTTGCCCAAGTTGTCGACCGTAAACTGGAGACGGACTCAGCATACAATGTAAATAGTAACAGCCAATCCCGAATTATATTCGCGGGTAAATGTTACGCTGAGTGTGCGAAACTATAGTTGCCCCAAAAACTTTTATAATTACAATAAAAGGTTATAATAAATATTTCGCAGTTGAGATGAGAGAGGATATTGTAACTTTTATCATATCGTTACCACCAAGAAAACTAACTAAATAAGTATGGAGCCATCGATACTTTCTAATAATGATTACCAGAGTCAATTAAATTACAAAAAAATACAGGAAAATAGAGGCCAAGACTACCTAAGAATAAAATAGTTAACATTAATTTCTAGAATTAAGTAAGTCTATCTCGCCTGGTAGTTCTTCATCCAAAAAATAATGAAAAGAATACTAAATTCACCACAGAATAAATATGTATATATACTTGTTTTTTTGTAAATGTAGAAGTATTCTTTTGATCTCCAAACATTACGTTCATACCCGCGGTTCCTTGCTCGTAAATAACACGAGAAAAAGGAGTTATTCGAGATATTGGCAACACATCTCGGAAACCACATGTCTCCAACAACCAAAACTCTCACTCCCTTATACCTGACCTGCTAACAGCCCCCAAAACGTTTTGTAGGTAAAAAGGCTCATGTGCCTTTCTGAGGCATAAAGCTCGGCGATAAGGAACGAGCTCAGCGATACGGACCTGCTAGAGGGCCACTGAAAGCCGGCCAAGGGTAAAGAAAACAATCTTCCCCGCATTGAGATATCGAATCCAAGTAGGACTCGTATAACCCAGAGATAACGACTTAGAGAAAAATCGTGCGCACCACTCCACTCCCCAAATAAAGCGAGATATGAATAATAGAGAAGAAATACCAATTGAAAATTCACGAATCCCGAGAAAAATCTTAAAACGACAATAGCTCGCACGAGAGAAGAATGGCCTTTCTTTGGAATGCGGACTTCCCGCGGGGCTCCCCGTGCTAATCGCCCGATACTTCGCTTTCCAATCGCATACGCTATTCGAAATTGGTGGGTATGAAAGGAGAATGAACGGTGATATAAATGACGACTCGGAATTTAGATTTGGTAACCGAACTGAAAATCACGGGAGAGGAAGTTACTCGCCGGGAAGATGGTATTCGAAATCGTCCGGGAGTTGAGCCAAACGTCTCCCGGCTTCGGAGCGAGGGACTCAAGGGCAGTCGAATACTCCGACGCGCGGACTCGGACGCGAGCAAAGAAGCACATGGTCAGTCAAGGAAGATTATTTTTCCGTTCAAAGAGGACATTACTCCTAGATTTTTGAAGTTTATTTTGCGTAGACGATGCCTATACGAAACCAGCTGTTGTACCAAATTCTAAACACTGTAATCACGACAACAAAAACAACCGGGGTGGTTCATCGGACACCGATTTTCTATACATGATGGTGACCAAGATTAGAGTGGTAATAAAGATAATACTACCTGCAACGAGTTAAAAGTGTGTAAGAGTCAAGGCCGGTTATAGCGGAGACAACCTCCACGACGCATGGTCAAATATCTCAGTCCTACAAGCTTTGGGGTCCGAAACGTGACGTAAACAAAGCTCGATCTACACAAACATCGCGGACTGAGAAAAGCGTCGCGGTACGCTGAAAAAAAATGGCCAAGAGGAAGAAATAAAAAAAACTCACCAGTCCCCCCCCTCCATCCATGTCGTCACTGTCCATCTGGTAGAGGGGAACGGGTTCTCTGTTTTTGACCCGAATTTTGGCTGCTTTAGGGTAACACCGAACAAAAAAACCGCGACACTTCCCTCCTTCACTCTCGCTTCCCTCGCGGGTTGCGTGGGCCGCGGACGTGGGCTACCAGCAGCCGACCCACCGCACAACCGGAGGATTTGATCGGCTGACCCGGCGACAGGTACAAACAATGTCACGAGGTAGTAACTTCTCAGAGAACCCTTCAGAAAAGCACTCGGGAAAAAGTAGAGAGATCGTCACTCAATTTTACTCTTCACAGCGACATTCGCCTCGTCTTCGTCAAGCGGGCGACTTCTCCTCAACACCCGGAGGGTCGTTAGGCACAGGAATGTCACGCACAACTCAGTCTAACAAGACTGAGCGAACAGTCCACGGTCCGGCATATCAAGAATGTGCCTCGCACTCGAAACAAAACACTAACACTGCGGAGGGAAGGAACGAGGAGAGCCGTCCCAGAGCGACTGCGGTACCGGCGAACTTTTTTTCCGACGGGCCCCACCTCTTCGGAACTGCACGCACACCAATAACTCCGTGGAAAACGACCCGTGCTTGAGCGAACTTCCTTCTCCTCCCCACCAGAGTGTATCAATGAGGCAGCACAGCCGCCAGGGTGCGAGAGGGTCGGAGAGGGGCGGAGGGGAAGTCAGAGCCCCCGGGGAAGGACAAAAGAGGGGGGCAGTCCGCCCTTTCGCGAGTACGTACGTTGTATATTCCCGCCTCGATTCTCCAATCAAATCACGACTGGGCGGAGTCAGAGAGGCCAGGCCCCGCGTTTTTTTTCTTCCGCTCCCTTTTCGAATGCGCCGCGGATCCGTCCAATGGGGAGGCGGCGGCGGATGGTCCGCGTGGAGGGGCGATGGGGGGGCGGGAGGAATGAGGATGGAGACGCGGATATCAAATGGGAGCGGGGAAGGGGAGGAGCGGAGCAGGTGGAGGTGGCCAATGGATGGAGGCTGAGGAGGAATAATAAAAAGGGTGGATGTGGTCTCTCGGGGGAGCGGAGATGTGTTTTTGCGCTCCCCCCGTGGGGAGGGGGTTGGTGGAGGATTGCTTTTTTGTCTCTTCGTTTGAATAATGATGCAGCTTTAAATGCGTTCGAAGAAGTGGACGGATTGGACGGAGAGTTCTGGATGTATTTCTTCGAGGGTTGCTTTTGATATATAATATATTATAATAAGAGAGTAATGAAAATGTCGGGTTTGGGAATTTCGCGAATTGGTTTGTATTGGAGTTTGAGATAAAGATACCATTCTAAGTTAAGTTTTATCAGGGTCGTCACTTCAGTATTTACCACCTAGAATTGGTTTATTTATCGAGAGATGATGATGAAGATTTTATTGACAAATGAAAAATGATGTTGTTAGAAAGAAATTTACGGATTAAATCTTCGCCATCTGCGTGTATCGCTGTACTCCCTTCCTTACCCAGTAAGGGTAATAGCTGTAGACGTATATATATATTACGATGTTTCAAAAACTTCCCATCCAAAAATTTAAGAGGGATGAATGCTCAAGAAAACTCGACGAAAAAGGGAAAAAAGTCATTTGTCGAAAGTCTCTTAAAGAGAGGTCTGGTGAGTTAGGCAAGGGGTACGAGGGAGGCTTATGTTTTTATCTTTCTTTCATCGTATATTTTCCTTAGACATTAAACTGCCTGAGGACGCACATATCATTTCGATGAATGGAAATCATTCATACTAAAATATGACAATCATAAACTCGGATTATCGTTAATCGCACACTTCAGGGCTCTTAGATGAATGAATCAATGATATAATTGATTTCAGTGATGAATTATTCAATGTTAAATTATTCAGTTTACCTCATTAACCGAAAATAATTCATTAATTAGAAGTACAAATAATATACCTAGAAGTTTTCTATTTTAACAAACGTCAACGAGAATTTGACGATTTTTTTCCGGAGGTCGAGGGTGAAAAAGGTTTTGAAGACTGCAGAATTAAATGGTGTTTGGTGGTTTTTGCAGGAGGAGATTTATTTTTCAACGACAGTGGTGATGACACGCAGTGATGTGTAAACAGTGGCCGTAAATAATTGCTTCCCAATGTAAACTCTACCGTAACTTAAACTCAATGGTAAGATTTAACTAGAGGTACTTAAATACGGAATACGTATCAACCTAGAACTAAATATATGTTCAAAAACTTCCCATAATGAAAGTTTGTATTATTTATTATTTGAAATATACTTTATTTCGTCCTTTTATAGGAATAACATAAAACCTAGGTAATCCAAGACGTTTCTGTAAATATTTTAAAATTATCGAAAACAAATTTTTATCCGCGGCGGAACATTTGTAAATTCAGGTGATGAACCTAAAAATATGTAGCCATGATAGTTTAAGATATTTAATGAATGATCCTAGTTCAGAAAAAAATTCCCTTAACGCTTGTCTTGCATAATGAAACTTCAGTAATTATTCATCGCATTTTTTATATATCAATGATGATTTAAATATCACGAAGAATCACTTAATTGGTTCATGCAAACTTAATTTATTTGCGACCGGTTTTCCACCCAAGTGACATCATCTTCATGATTACAGTACGCTAATGAAACTGTTCGTCAATACATTCTGTTTACGTAAAGTATTATGTTTATTATTGTTATTTATTTATCAATGCACCATAAGTAAACGCATTCAATAAACGCTTAAGAACATTAAATTTAGATCAGTTGATAATATTTATGATCGTTTTTTGTTTGATTGCACCAAGGAGTTTATGATATGTATGATAATTATGTCTCCCATCACCAAGGAAAACATGAAATAAATCAAAACACAATTTACTTATAAAGGAATATGAATTTTCTTTATGCTTTTATTTTCTCCTCCCAAACGAAAGGAAGCCTCGATTGGCAACTCATTGTTGTGATTCTTTATCTCATATTCAAACGTTGCCACCTGGCCTGAAGGCCAACTTGCAACGCGAACTTAAATAAATAAATCAATACCGTAAGTACAGTAAGCTTTTACTTTTGATCATAATAACGGCTCAGTATATTACTCTTTACAATATTTTCGCCATCGCATATTTATAGATACGTATTTTGACTAATAATGTGACAGCTATCTTGACTCAGCATAAAACCTCGCGAGAAAGTCGGTCTTCTGAGTAATCTTTGGTAGTAACTAGAAAAAGCAGGATTATATCTCACCATATCCATGATTTTATCGCGAAATAATCATGGGGCAGGATTATAATTAATGAATAGTCAACGCATTTGCACACAGCATTTCTCTACCTCACATATTCGAGTGAATGAATTGATAAATCACATTGCAACATTTTAAGAAATACTAAGCCAAACTTTAATAAGTAATTATTTACCTATTGGAGATAGGGGACATCAGAGAGGTGCACTTAACGAAATACATTCCAAAGATAAATTACTTGTTTATAACACCATTTACATACAAACATAACAAAATTTTAAAGCAAAGTACGTTAATTTCATGTAATGTACCATCAATGTAGAAAAATCTTACGTGGTGAGACGGTAAATTGCAAATATGAATCTACAATATTGTATTAATCCAGGAGGAAAGTGGAATCAACCCAACAACATTTGATTTTTTTAATTTTCACACTCACTTTTCATGAATATATTGCTGCAATGTGATATTAATTGTTGTTTCAAGTGCGATGTATGGAACGTGCCAGAAAAATTCTATCCATATGGTCCTGCTCTAATATTAGATCCATCCTAAATCCATCGTAACCAACAAGGAAATATGAACTTGTGAATAAATAGATTGTGATTAAATCTCTTTGATTAAAATCCATTTGCTTTCAAAACCCAACTGTTACTAACCGCCTATCACTTCGGTATGCCCTTTGGTTCCTTATTCCAAGCAAGAATACAGAATATTACTGGCAAAATGCTGAACTTCGATTCCTATGTTAGCATAAAATTATTTAAGGGCGATTATACTTCGGAACTTATTTTATATCTCCTCCCATAATCTTCAGAGTTGTATTACTACTTTGAATATTTCCCTAAAAGAATGAGTCGAATCTTCCCAGCAAACACTGAAGGTTACTAAACTGCACAAATGATCCAAGAGGACCGGTTTTCTGAGGAACGTGCTCGAAAATATTTAGTTGTAATATATATTCTCAACCTTAGATTGTATCTTTTATAAATATCCATTCATATTCTCCTTCCTATTCCTTGAGACAATATGTATGTGAAGATACGGCAATTACTAAAATTCAATGTTATGTGACTGACCACATGAAAACCGAAAACAGAAAGGACAAGAAGAACAGAACAGAACAGTTTGAGAAAAAAATCTCCAAAAAAATGACTCATATTAAATTTAGTATTACATTGATGATTTCTAAGGATTAACACAATTATTCTTGGCGTGCCACAAATGGCGTCCATAGTTTCTTAAGTAACCCGAAAGCTTTTCGTGTACTGAATTAATTGGTAGGAATATAACTTATTTTCAATGACTCTTTGGGTACATTATTCCGCAAACCTTTCGAATGTCATTATCACTAGAAGATTTACCTATTTTAAATCTACCTTCTTGACCGCTGCAATAGGACATTCCGCATCGAATTCTCGATGAATTCAACGCAGGATATTGCTTGGTTTAATGAGTGGAAAGCTAACCCAATTTGAAATTCTCGTGTTAAGGCTATAATACAAATCGAATTTTGATTCGCTGGAGAGAAGAGCAAAAGTTTCCAGGGGAGTTCGACAAATAAGCGAGGGAAAACGTTAGGAACGTCTTCGGGTTGATGAAATAATGCGAGGCAGACGATTCCCTATAAAAATACGGTACCAAAAACCTTCGAATAGGCGAATGATTCGCAAGTTGACAGCTGCCAGGTGTTTCTCAAGACTCTTTTTTGAGACAAATATTTTTAAGAATCTAAGTTCCAAGAAAAATATAGAGTGGAATTCAACAATAGCGGCGAGGACTTGTGAAAATCCACCAATTAAAATTAAAGAGTAAGACATCATGTTTTTTCGACTTATTTTAGATTATTTAATTTTTCCATCCATCCTCTTCTCCACCCTCCCCTTGCCGTTGCTTTTTGCTATACATGAGCTTAGTGTAATTTTTATACAACTGATAATTTGCTGAAACTGATCTTACGTGCATAATTTTCTTAAAGAAAATAGTATATCTTATACATAAATTTTACCAAAATTCAAATGTTCTTCAGCTCGTGTCAATCCATGGAAACAAAAAGTTGGAAAACCAAAATTACTCCTCACGTTATTAGTTGATGCTTGTTGGAAGCAAAAAAAGTTGTGTTATTTTCCTATTAGTTATAGTTTACGGCATTGAAACAATTTACTTGATGTGCCATCGTAATGATTCGTTATCGATAATACGTGAATATTTAATGTTATTTTACTCAACATCGTGGGTTGTAATCCAAATAAACCCAAAGCTGTCTCATTAGAATTCAATGCATTAGTCATTTTTTCATTAGGCCTCTGAAAATTAGAGTACCGGGTTGGATGATTGGATGGTATATAATTATCCCAAGGATATTAGACCCCATTCATTCTGTGAATGCTCAGGGAAAATGATAATTACAGCATGTCTCTTCCCTCACTGCTATTTAGCTATTATCAAAACACGTAACTGTCAATGTCATATCTCGCTGATGCCTACTTCGATACCGAAGAAGCAAAAAACTCAATCTATATTCACCCATAATATAATTTTACCGGTATCTGTCCTGTTAATAATGTAATCCTGTTAATCCGTATGTGAAATAAAATCAAAGATAAATGCTACAATATCCGAGCGAACTTCTATAATTTTTGGTCGTGATATCTAATGCTCATCATCTTATGGCAAAAAGAAATGCTGGCCGTTCGAAGGCTTAATTTAAAACTATTCATAGAATTTCCAAGGTTCATTGTTTGAACCTTCACTTTGGAAAAAATGGTTCCTACAGTAAGTTACCTACGGTAATAAGGAAGTATTTCTGGCCATTAAATACCTGACGACACCATTAAATAAAATAAATTGTAGCAATGTTAATGAGAGCAATAGTATCTTATCCTTATCGTAATAAATTGCTTCCGAAAGGAAATCACGCAAATGTCTCCTAAGTAATCAGCATTTTCAACTTAGTTATTTTCCCGATTAGTCACCTAGCTATCGAGAGCATTGTTCTGGGGGTCATTATAATCATACGCTTTTCACAAGAGAGACCAAGGCAGATAAGACATTAATGGGAAATTTCGAAAATTCACCATCAAAGAGTTAATCGTAATTCGCGACATTCTAAGCGGTAAGACAAAGGCAGAAAACTCTGAAAATAGTCCAGTATCTTAATATCGTCTTTATAAGTCGAAATTGGATTTCTCTTGAATTATATTATTGACGTCATCTCATATTTCATTAGGCAAAAGGTTTTTGTTTAAAGCAACAGATTAAATCCAATTACTACCAAGTTGATAGTAATTGGATTTCCTATAAGCTGAGAGCCTGAACTGCCGCGCAATACTTTTCCAAGGGCCCAAGGACCCAACAAATTTGTAAAGCGCCCACTACTCATTGTAAAACTCGAAAGCCTTTAATACTATTCTTCAAAAGAGCATTAATAATTTTGAATATCACGAAACATAAAATGATGTTATATGATTCATTTAGTCCATTAAACGATGAAGATCAAAAAATTTGCATATTAGTAAAACCACAGTAAACTATACGCTCATAGTAATTTCCTTGTCGGCCAAGAATAACGGAAAGAATTAGAGGGAATTATACTATAAACTAATACTAATAATTTGGCGAAGACTCGGGTAATATAAGGATTATTTTTCAATATTGGAGTCTTGGAGTCATGAATATTCATGACTTTCTTCTGAGGTTTGAGGGAATCTAATGAAATAAAGGAATTAATTGATTCATCGGTATTGGTTTCGTCTGTATCTATTAATTCACAGGCTAAACCACAAGCGTCATTGACTTGAATTTTTTATGACGTATTGGCCATAAAGTGTAACCACCAGAAAAATTTCGATTTTGAACCTCAGTGTCATGGGTTCGATTCCAGAGGGCCCCAAAGTCCCGATTTTTCCCATTTAAAAGCATTGCTTTGATTTTTGGGAATTAAAAAAATACTTCCCGGATAGGTAGAAAATTAAAACTCAAGGAGCCGATAGATATGCTCAGGATCTATCGATAAAATTAATGACTATTGCAGAAAATACCCTGGGTTTGATGATAGGACGATGCAAAAATCTGCCCTTTAAAATACATTGAGGTAGTTTTTCATTATTTTTTTGATACACTTAACGAAATGATAGGAAGTTCTTGCTCAGCTAGAATATGTATATTAAGAATCCATTTAAGAAAAAATTTAGATAAGACCATGCCTTCCCTGGGTTTGATGCCAGAGCACATTATAATTTCTTACTTAAGGGTTATAAGGGAAAAGTACGACGTCGTTTGAGGCAGTTGTACCCAATATCTCTGCTTGAATTTTCACACATAGTTAGAAATGGTGATCTCCTGTTGTGCTGCATAGTAAGTATGACCAGGAAGACCCGGGCTCGATACCGGACGAATAAATTGCAAAGTATTTTATGAATATTTTTAATCCTTTTTTTTCTCTTGAGAACCCTCTCGATATGATGCCTACTTGAAATTAGTGTTACCGATATGCTTGCAGTATGCAAGCAACATTTTGCTCGTACAATACGTAAGCATTTGCATGCAAGAGCAATTTAATTGGGGATTCTTACACATGATTGTAATTTAATAACGGTGGAAGAAATATTTGGTTTGATTACTAGATTAGTAAATCTCTCCCCTTGAAAAGTCTATGAGATCATGGAGAAAAGACCAAAGCATTAGTAGCAAAATTTAAGAGCCAGGATAGGAATCTCTGATAACAATAGTTACTCAAATGGAAGGCACTGAAGTTTTACCTAGTCTCAGCGTTTGCAGGTTTTATTCAGCTTGCAACATTAGATAAGTGAAGGAGTACGTAATTATCAGTCTGCCAAAGAAAAATGATTTATCTGAAAGTAAGTTTGAGTGTCAGGTATTTTATAATATTCTCTATTAAAAACAGAAGCAAAAAAGGGTCATATTTTATATGAGAAGAGAATTTGATAGGAATGACATTGGAAATTGGACATAGCATACATAACATAGAATTCATCATATAAAATCTTCCACCATGGAAGTCTTTATTTCGAACCCTCCGAATTCACGTGAATTTTACGAAAGTCTTAACTATTTACAAGATATAAGAGGTAGGGATGAAAGAGAAAAAATAAAATAGATGTAAACAAATGAAACGTTTCCAATTCCATAGCCCAAATGACCTAATTTACGATTTTTCGTAATATTTTAAAGCATAGAATACTAATTAAATATGTAGTTTCCAAATATGGCAAGAAGACTCACGAGTAAGAATAAAAATTGAAAATAAAATCTGTGCGTTGATTATGTATGTTCATTCCAACTTAAAGATTTTTAAAAAGGCAATACTTACGATATCACAAATTCTTAGACCAGATAGGTTTAAGAAACTTTGAAATTGAATTTGAATGATGATAGAAATCTATCTAAAAATTAATGTTATATTGTTTCTTCAATCTACATGGATTCATGATATATGAATTAGAGAGAGTAAAATTATATTTATTGTGTTCAACCCCCTGTCTTACTGTAATAATATTTAAGCGAAGATCTAGGTTGCCTTGTGTCTGGTCTCAATTAGAAAATTTGTGCATGCGGTATAACAGCACGGATGAGCATCATAATTATTTATTCATTATATTAGGTATATTATTAAGAATAAGGATTCCTAATTAATTAATATTCTTCTCTAACACGCAAAATGGTAATAAAAAATCTTTCTATATTCCTCAATTCAGTGTGTAGCAAAAAAGAGACTTAAGCAATTAGGAAATAATGAAATGCAACAAAATAATCCATTCACTTCGGCGAATTGTATTACAAATGTAAATTCACCTTAATTATCGCTTATAGAGAAAAGGTGTCGTGCTTTCATGTTGGTAATAATCAGTATGGGTTCCCGGATAGCCAAGTGGGTAAATAATTTTGTTTTGTTTTCGCGTGAGAATATAACTATGCAAAGAGGGAGGAAGTTCGGAGTATAGTGGGTGTTATCTTTCCACCTGTTAGCAATAACCTGCTATATTTTCATGCGTTCAAAAAGGTTTTCAATCTGAACCGGTATTAGGCCGTGAGAAATTCTTGTCACAGCCAAACCTCTAGTACTTCGAACGTTTAACCATTAGTTGATTGCCTACAACCTTTTTTGTCTTGATAAAATTTTTTCAAATACTATTAACATCGAGAAATGCGAAAAATAAGTAGTTTTAACAACTTTCGAAAGCCAATCGAGCGTTGTAGAACCTAGATAACAGTATCAACCCCTTCCTTTCCTACACCGAAAGCTGATTAAAATGACTTCTTTATCACTATGGTTATGCCCCTCCAATTTGAATTACATGCACTTTTGATATGAAATAACAAGGCCGCAAATATTCAAGAAAAATTTACCTTAATGGAAACAATCCGAAAAACTTCCGCATTTCTGATGGAATCATGAAAGAAGGGTAATTACCAACTTTCATGGGAAAGTGGTGCGATGGAGATGCGATTAAAAAGCTTCGTTAATCATTCAGTCTATTCAAATTCAAGCCAATTATACTAGATCTAGTGTTTCGTAACGATACAATATTCTAAAATAATGAGTAATGATTTTATCAAAGTACTACCTATAGTTTTATTAAAATTGAAATTTTTAAATATTTTTTCTCAATTGTGGAAAATTATAAGGAATTATAGGTTAAGTTGTTATTCATTTATTCCGAGTAAATAAATAATCAAGATTTTCATTTTTGTAGCCCTAGTTTTCTTCCCTTCGTCTGTCCCTTTCGCATCATGAATAAAGATGGACAAGGGGAAGATATGAGGTGTTAATAGGCTTTCAATTCTATTTAATTTGGTTTTCAGCGTTTCTTAAAATAGTAAGAGAACAACAACTTTACATAAGTCAAGGCTTACTGAAATGGCAATTGATTCAATTCAAAGGTATGCATATCTTTGTCCAGAAGCGGGGAACTGAGAGAATTCACGACATTTTTGTTTGCTTAGAATTCCATTTCAGTTAAATCACGCTTTTCTGATTCCGTCTTTAGTAAGAATCTGATGTATTAGTCCATAGTTCCATGGCTTTGATAAATCTGGAATGCAAAGGCTCTCGTGGAAAGCCGAGACAATAATATCCATATCTCAATCTTCATCACGCACGCGTGCATTCATTTAGGCCTCAAACGAGTCATTCTGATTATGTTTTTATGCTTTGTGAAACCATAAATAATGGTATAGTTATTGAATATTTTGATTAAAACGGGGTGATACGAAAATAAATCAATTTTCATTTGAAAGTGAAGTTAAGAAAATTAATTACCTCCTCCGTTATGCTCATTCACCGAGATTCCCTAAATAAAGTCGAAGGAAACGTTGCAGCTATACATATCGACTGAGAACATTAAATTAGACATATATCAATATTGAAATGGATTTCTGCTTTGTATTTATCCTTATCGGTTTCGTTTTTTTATTTTGCGTGAATGACAACACTTGCGTGTAAAACATGATTCTTCAATAAGATGGAATCCAGTTGTCGTAAGTTTATTCCATGGGAATTGGCACAATTATACTCACGCAAAACAATGGAAATCGATAAGGAAAAAACAAGACAGCATTTCAAATATGATAAAAGTCTAATTACGTCCCTGACGTATATATTGCATCGCATAATCAAATAAGATGCTGTCGCGAATTTTTATGAGCTTCTTTTAATACCGTTGACAGTGAGTTTCCCTATAAACAATATAAACATTTACCTCTCCAAGGCAACATTTAATCACCCAAGTCAATAGGGGACATGAGAGAAGCTGAATTCTAGCTGAGAAGAAATATTGTTCTGTTTTAAAGTTCTAGTTAATCGATCAATTAATTTAAAACAAGCTTCATTGTAGTTGTAGTAGTATTTTTAAAAGTGTTTTGACAGCTTAGATCATTTCGCACATTGGCTCCCACTGGGAATCGAACCCGGGACCGCTTTCAACAAGCGTAAACGCGTTGTCCACATGACTATCCGGGAGCCTTACTAGCTTCAGATTTTTATTTTTATGGCTAAAAACATTCAGGTATTTCGAGTTCATTTAAATTGGTTACGATCTTCGACTGTTTGAGACTATTGATTTTATAACTAATCATTTCTATCATAATTTCATAATTATATGTTATAAATGTTTTTTATCTAAAAGTATGCTGCAGTGGAATGTTATAAAGATAGGGACATACTTGAGGTGTATTATTAGAGCTATTTGCCTGTTATGAAAAACGTCTAGATTTCTAATCCTAAATGCCCTTCTCAATCACAGAAATTCTTGGAAATGCGCGTGAATGAAGTTTGCTTATTCAGTGAATCAGAGTATCCCTAGCAAGAATCATGTTCGATGGAATGGCACACGTAAAGCACATTCTGAAGATGGCTGAGTCGATGAAACTGTTTTACACAATTAAAGTCTATCC
The DNA here is from genome assembly GCA_947579665.1 of Sympetrum striolatum. NCBI lineage: Eukaryota > Metazoa > Arthropoda > Insecta > Odonata > Libellulidae > Sympetrum > Sympetrum striolatum. The sequence continues at coordinate 84,778,523 of OX388342.1, forward strand.
TTGGATACTATAATCCGAAACAATTTTCATAGAAATAATATTATTAAGCTCCGATACGATAATTTTAGAAAAAAATGTCGAGAAAAATTACTGAATTGTGAACAGTTGAAATGTAGCAGGTACTAGTAAATATATGACATTATGCAAATATTCTTTCTATTTTCTTGGAGGTTTCTCTTGTTTAAAGTTTTCTTGTGAGGGTCAAACAGAACTGAAAATCTCGCTATAGTTACAGAATTATCTTCGAAGAATACGATTTTATGAAATATATTTTATATTAAAGATTTCCTTCAACCAAATATGTTTCACTTTGTTTGAAAATACGACTCTCAAGAGGGAATAACAAGAAACATAGAGAATTTTAAATAAATTCTTTCACCAAAAGGGTAAACGTCTTGAAAATTAGATTGATTTTACGAGTTTATTATAATTTTTTACTAATTTCGTTCCAATAATTATTTTAGTCGTTAGCATTTTTTATTAACAAACAATTTTTAATTCGTATCACAAATTTAAAGTAACCCAGATATCTCTCATAATAAAAACATTTAAATAAGTCATTGAACTGGTGCGTTCTCATTATTTTCAGGCGTATTTAATGATTTTTTTTAAGAGCGAGTTGAATTTGCGTAAAATATTGTTTTCGTTCTTAGTTCCATATCTTTGGTTTCTTGCTTTCGATAGCAAATTCCAAAACGAGCTTCGCTCCTAAGCCATCTCTCCTAAAGGGTCTCACGTTCATTTTAATATCCATTATTAAAAACTGAAAATTATGCATAAAATCTTCTCGTCAAGTCCACAGAAGAATGTTTACTCATAATATCTTAACCACACAATTTTAGCCGCTCCTTTTGTTTTAGATGGCTAAACCTTAAGACGTTTTAATTAGTAAGGAGCAAATCATCGCTCGATGAAAGACTTTTTCTGATGAGCAAAAAAGCTCCTGGGCGTCTCATTCATTATTAAAAGCATCAACTCCGACGCCTTACTATGGAGGCGAGAAAAGCATGGAGGACAACGTCCTCTCGGTCAACAAAAACTATTTTTTCACTATTGATTTTGGCTGAAAGAAACCGAGCCAGATCAATTGAGATTATTCATCACAAAGTCTTCCCGGATGCTTTAGCCCAAGAGACTCTTCTCACAGCTCTACAGATTCCCGTTAAAGGACGAGGTCCATTTCTCCATTCAATCAATGAGAGATTTTTCCTCCAACCATTGTGCGAGGGCATGCCATATATTTGAGGGCACATCTCCGAAATAGAGAACGCTCTTACAACAATGAAATTACAACGTAAATATATGTTGCGACGGGAAGAGGGAAGGCAAACACATTTCGAGCGGAGGATGTTTCTTTCCATTAGCGGTAGAGGGCGGTGGCGCAATCATCACAACGAGGAAGAGGAGTATCAACAGAAACTACTCAATCGTAAAGAGAAGAAAGTATAATTTCGCTCGATCCCGGAAAGTCACGCGTCTCGCGGCTTTATACCTTCCGCTACAGTTAATCAGTAAATGATTTCAGTTTATCAAAATGCATTGCAATTCATGAAACATATAGCATATCATACTATATAATATGATAAACAAATCCTTATACACACCCAAAAATATAGACAAATATAAATTAAGATAACAAAAACAAAACCAATTAAAAATAAGCCAGCAGCGATTCTCTTTCGCCTGCTCTAATAATAGGGTATATAATAACTTGTACATATTCCGATTTAATTATAAACAATAATGTCCTCAAATCGTATCCTTTGTAATTAGGTTTAGTTAGTCTTATGATATTAATTTTAGGGTACATTAATACTCCTGTTATAAGTCAAATTTTTGTAATGGCCAAGTTATGGAATTTTGGATCACGCACATTACACCATCGGTTGGTAAATGTTCTCAAGCGTCGTTGAATCTTACCGAGACATAAGGCTTAATGATAATAATACATGAAGTATTCAAGATAATAAAATAATAGATTAATAAAAAATCGGATCCTTTTATGTATCTTATAATTAATAAACTTTTCAAAACAAGGGAAAACGTCGCGTAAGGAATATTGGGATAGATCATTCATTCAGTAGCTTATTATGATTCATGTAGTGAAAGGCTTCCAAGTTACGCTGTCTGAAACTAGGTACTTGAGAAACTTTTGGAAGGGTTGCTAACTTCGAAAGAATCAAAAATAAGGAAACATTATCTAGAAAACGTTAAAGCTTAAAATTCTCATATTCAATTCACTTTGCATTCTACTTAAAATGTGCATCCATCCATCAACTGAATGTCTTCTCCAAACTGCTGCTAATACCTCAAGCCATACTCAACTCTCTAGTAACAACGAAACTTTCAATAATTCACAGGACTGCTCTTCGAGTCCCACGAGAAGTAGCTGGGAAAAACAGCAGAATAGGAAAACCTGAGCAGTTGAATAATAATTGAATAGTCTGAATTCTAATGAGATTTAATCTACGTACAACTATCCACTTTTTAAGCTCAACAGCTATCGATAGCATGATCTTCTCGATTATGATAACGTAAATAAAGTGTTCCGCCTGATTTTTGTTGTTTTAAACTGCACTGGTATTTCAATGGTGTTCGATTTCACCTTATTGTTGAACTTCACTGAGGATTACATTAAACAAACCAGCCTTTTAAAACCAATTTCGGAATGAAATTGTTGAGATCAATGGAGACGATAAGAATCATGTCGGCCACACATTTGTGTAGATAGAGTATAAACGCTAAATTAAGGCAGCAAACAGACATAAAGGAAGTCATCCAATGGGAAAGGGATCATACAGGATGCGGTGTTAGCGTTGGAAGAGTAATGAAGTGCAGGTTCCTCAGAAACGAGAGATAGCATCCTCACAGCGAAAAAATCATCAAAATCTTCTATAGTAGCCAAAGCCAATCCCGGCATATGGGATAATACGTCGTACGATGAGAAAAACTGATTGAAAATAACTTTAAATTTCTCAAAAAAATTGTTCGGGCTGACTCTTTGGTTTTAAAGATCAATAAAATTAGTAATGTTGACAAGAGAGGTATGACTCATGATAGTTTCATTGTTTCTGAGCTATAGTTTTTTAACTTGCTGATTGCTTACATCCTGCTTATTATATAAAATCATTTCAAAAACCAACGCGCAGATGAGCGGAAACCTAATATTTTGTCCAACAGGCGCATTTTCTTGAGCTCTGATCTTCCTATCTCTAGTACTCCGTCTTTACAAGGGTAAGCAGTGACAATCGTCAAACATTCTCATACGAACTTCTCAATGCTTAAATTATTCAACAGCTAACTTTCTATTTATGTATTCGATTCTTGGTTAGATTGCTAACTAAAGAAGGGAAGTTAACGTTGATCCTGTTTTTAAAATTTCTGTCATTATGATACAATATCATGACATGTAATATTATCCACATTTTCATTCTACTTCAATTAAAATCCTCGTAAATATCTGATTGTCAATAGTTTTCCGTTGCATATGTTTTTAGAGTATCAAATATGTTTTAATTTTTTTGTTACCCTTTTAAAACATTGCCTTTAAATTTACCTTCTATCGCTAGCCATTCCTTTCGGTTTAACTTACACAAACATAATTTATTCCTGCTTTCATAATTGCTGAAATCTGCCTTCTATATTTATATACATTGGTCCCTCTCTATTTTAATCTTTTTTTCTGCAACGACATTTGTGATTCTTGAGTCATTAGTAGCAGTTTTTTGTTGGTTTGCAATATTTATAACCAACACTTCAGTATTTTGAGTGAGCATAAAAATTGAATAAATAGACAGAATTATGTCTAAACTTACGATAACTTATTCAATGCTTTGCCGAGGCCATTTCTTTTCGTGATCACTACGTATATATTAAGAATTTCCAAGTTCAATTGCGATATTTTTCTAATTTTAGAAATTTGATTATCTTTTTTACTATCCATCTCCTCTCTGTTGGTTTTAACATCTTTTTTCAACTTTGTTACCGTTAAGCTATGATCAGATTCATCCTGGTACCTAGACTTCAGTTTTAAGTATTAATAGTATGGATGAATAACAACTCACTGGATTGGGCAGGGTTATCCCATGAAATCAATGACTTTTATATCACCTTAAGAGGAAGTAAACATTAGCAGTATTTCTTAAGTCTCACTCTTCCTTATTTACCTTTCCTTAAAGAGTATTTCCCCGCGATATATTCCCCCAACCCAACCCAAAATCAAACATGTCATGCGAAAGCTTTATTTTCAACGTGATGTTTCATTACATCACGGGATATATTATGCAAGAGATATTCCACACTATACCAAGATTAAGAACTTTGACGATTAGTGAAGGATTCCTCTTATTTTGGATAATTTTAAAATAGTACATAATATGTACTATTTTATATTTTAAATTTTACTTTTTAAATTTACCTTTTGTACTGTTACAAGAACGCCGAGCCTATATTAGTACTTATGAAGGTGTTGCACAAAATCAAAGCTCGAGAAAATGTGAAAGTCGGAGGGGACGTCCGAATGTTAATTAATGTTAATTGAGTGAGACTTCTGTAGGTGCTTCATGGACTCACCGAACTCAAGCTCGTGAGAACAACTTCGTTATTCTTACTTTCTGTCGAGAATAAAGCCTACAATACCCTGAAAGAAACTGGCAGTTATCTGAAGTTCCAAGGTTGGTCAAGGAAAAATGTGCATTGCCCATTAATATATTCTCAATTATTTTTTTTAAATTCGCTTTCAAAACTGAAGATGTTCTTTTCCAAATAATGGAAATCAATTAAATATCTTAAAATTTATCTATTTCTTCAGCCTGTTAAAATGATTAACATCAATACGAAAGTCCAACAATTCTAAAAACAAGCTGATGAATTTTGCAATACTTTATACATATTTATACATGTTAAAGTTACAAGCATTTTACTCAATGTATTGGGCTGGGAATAGTATAATACCTACAAACTGATGCATGCACCCCTGCCCCGAATGTAAAGTACGACTAGAGATGTAAACAGGTAGACATTAATGAATTTTTATACTTGTATAAAAACATTAAAATTGAGGACAGACTTTTGATATATGTTTTCGTCAATAAGAATTCTTTTCACCAAGAAAAAATATCCTCACGTGTTTTTTTTTGGAAGAAACCTTTCAATTATTGCTAAAATAATTAGTAATTAGAATACTAAATGCCGCACGTCTTAAATTATTGTCATGATGACTGTTGTTATCACTACCCTCTCTATCTGCCCTCTCATAACAGAATAGAATTATATTTGAAAGTTTTGAGAGATGTACCTAAATCTGTTCTACAATTTACGAATGATGATCTTACATCTAGAACAAAATTGAAATATTTTCACCAAATTTAGAAGATAATAAATACCTCCACCGTAAATATAATTTTAATGACATTGAATTAAAAACTGTATAGAAGAATGATATCGTCATGTGGCCTCTATTGTCTTTGAATTACTCGAATAGCAAATAGAGAAAGAGAGAGAGAGGATGTTAACGCCGAACTTTAAAAAAATCTTATTTACCTCACTGCTGTTTAAATTTTCAGAGATACCCTTTCCTACAACAAGGAATAACCCACCCACCCTCCTCTTGGCGACTTCCTTCTTCTACATTTTCCTCGAACGTTATCTCTTGAATCGTTTGAGCAAACTTGACGCAAGTTTTGACCTTTCCTTCCTCCTACAATTCTAATCCTTCGTGAATAAGCACCTCAATAAACCGTTTACCAATTGATCGCGCCAGATCTAAAAAAAAGTTATCTTTTCGCTCTATTTTTCATATTCATGTATATAAGGTAGACGATAACAGTTTTAGCTAAGAATATTTCCGGGCCCCAAGCTCAGTATTTCATTTTAAGAGATATATTCGAAAGCCTTCCCTCCTTTGCCAGCTTCAATCGATACCTGACTTGGTTTTCGTAGGTTGCAAATGCATCAGAATTTGAATACTTTCTTGTGAATTAAAATATTCTCCCGCTAAATATTGCAACCCCAAGTGATATTTGTTTTGCTTTTATTTTCATGCCGGCCGAAAGTCTATACCCTCCGTTGCCAGCTTAATCTGATACCATTCACAATTTTTGTGGGCAGTAAATGTAACAGAATTTGAATTATTTTTTACGAATGAAGATTTTTAGCTGAAAATTTTGGTCGGAAGTATACTCTCGGTTACCAGCTTAATCCGATACCTATCATGATTTTTTTCGGCTGTAAATGTAACAGAATTGCAACATTTTTTGCAAATCGAGATCTTCGCCCACAAATTTTTTTCACCACAAGTGACGTTTGTTTTTCTTAAATTTCAGCTCTATCCGTGAGGGTCTTAAATACTGTATAGATATTCTAGATGGATTTAAACTAGTGCAAAGTAACAACATCCAAACACTTTGCGAGAATCCTTTCGCATTATGTTTTAATGATTTGCATCCAAACAACTGGCATGGAACAATAAACGATCAACCATCGATAACATTTTACCAACTCGACGCAAGAATGGGCAGATGAAAATTTTGCTTCCTCGCATCGCATCTTCGTGGGAAACCTCAAGTGAAAGGCTTCTTACCGCGATGTATTTATTATTTGCATACATTTATCCAAGCTGTACCACAGTCGACTAACTTCGTCGCCGCTTTTAGAGAAAGGGCAAACATGTACTTAACTCCGCAATGGACACTATAAGCGATATGATGAGTGCCCCATTGCGACAACGGCTTCGACCGATGAGAGAAAGTGGCACACTAAATGAAAAAGATGCATTTCCGCGAAGCGTGAAAAATTCATTTCTCGCGGGAAAATAGTTTCTCCGACTTACCTCTCTTCAATCCTTTATATCTTCCTCATTGATAAGTGTAAATAAATATCTTTCGAGAGAATAAAGGCCGCAAAAGCTGAAACTTTCCAGCGGAGATGAAAAATAGGGAAATGTGGGAAATTTCTGATGATTCACGTTGCGTATCTGATGTTATTTGCCAGGCAATTTTGATTCACACCGCAAATGCCATTAGAGTTAAAAGGAAGCAATGTGAATCACTGCCTCGTTTCATCATCTTTATTCTTTTCGTGACGATGAATATTCTCTCAATAAGCTGTCAATAAGTGATAAAGACGGATTTCAATCCATAATGCTTATTTGCGCAAGGTCTTTGAGTGACGTGCTTGTTTCAGCTTCCTTACCTATCTTCTTGCGAAATCAATTCGGATGAATCTAGAATTAACGTAAACGGATGTATCCTAGTAGAAAGATCTTGCTGTGCAATCTCAGTTTTTTATTTGTCTAATAACTGTAAAGAAAAGTTCAATTTTTGCCATAGTCAAGAGCAAAACACTCTCAGTATATTAATTTTTATTCTTTCTTAAGTTTTATATCTGTTGTTTTCAGTATTGACTTGTAGCAGAATTGTTGGTTAATGGTTTGGTTCTGGGGGTTAACCTAAAACTAGTTACAACAGAACTTAACCATTAACCGAATTGTTAAAATTGCTTGTAAAGCTTCGGTAATTTCGCACATAGGCTCCCACCGGGAATCGAACCAGGGACCGATTTCAGCAAGCCGAACGCGCTGCCCACAAGACTATCCGTGAGCCAGTATTGAATTGAAACATTCATATTTCAACAAGAAAAGGTAATGGGTACTTTGCACGAATTTAGCATTCATATATCCGTGGCCGGTGAATTGATCCTGGAGAGATTCGTACGCGGGGAATTCATACGCGTAGAATTCATACCCGGGGAATTCATACGCGGGGAATTCATACCCGGGGAATTGATCCCCCGACAGATTGGTACGCGGGGAATTAATCCCCCGCGCTGATGTTGTACTACTGTTAATCAGTCTTATGTTAATCTACACGCCCTTATTATTGGTTAATGTTATAAATAAATGGAATGCAACATTTTTAGTGATAATTATGATCCTTTTATATAAAAATACGATAAACAAAGGCAAAACTATTCTTCCAGCCATCCCTTGCGCACGTGTAAAGGAAGTTCATAGGATGTTGATGTAGATAAATTTGAATATTTAAAAATTCAATTGAATCACTCTTCCTATGTATACTATTTCGCTACAATACACGGTGATTAAATTGAATTATCTTCTTTGATTGATTATTGAATTGACTGATGTATGAGGCGCCCGGTGAATTGATCCTGGGGGGATTCGTACGCGGGGTTTTCATACGCTTCCTATGAGCTTCCTTTACATGTGCGCAAGGGATGGCTGGAAACATATATGTAATTACTTCCTCATTCTATCATCCTGCACAGACCGGGAAAAAAAGAATCTTTGAAGCTATTATTACCTATTCGTCGTATTTATATATTTCTCAAATTTTTCTCGTTATATCTGATTGGCCAAGATAACAAGGCGGACGCATATCTACTGCGTATTCCGAGGGCATTATATCTCTGAAATTGTTGAGTAAATTTAACGTAAACCTTTATACTCCTTTTTTCAAATCATTTCCATTCAATATCGAGCAGCCTCTTGGAAACGCTAATTGCTTAGGCGAAGCAGTTCTTAGAAATAAAGTACGGAATTACACTAAACCTTTTTTAATTCATAAACGAAACACCTGCAGGTTTTCATACGCTACATGCATTCTTTAGATAGGGTCTAACTCGCGTAAATTAGTAACACTCACGGACTTTATCATCATTGCTACCAACTATTCTCCCAACGAAGCCGAGTTTCTTGAATGCCTGTTCGCACATACCACAAATGTGAGTACTCCTTATTAAATTATTCGTGATAGTGTATTTCACAGATTCTACAGCAAGTCTGTATTTCTCTCGAAGGCTGTACGAACATTTATCTGTGGAAAGTTTACTACTGTACATAGATCTTTATTTATCTTTAACAGCCAATCATCGCACCATTTCATAATTCTCTCTAAATCGTTCGACAGGGTTAATCCATCCTCTCTTTTCTCTGTTTCCTTTTTATTTTCGGTGTCGTCCATAAATATCCTTACATTACTATCAATCCGATTGCTAAGCGCCCCCTAAATATTAGCTCATAATTAATAAGGCTCAAGGAAAGGTAATCTGATATCATATATTTGAACAATTATTTGAATTTGCTGTAATAAGTAGTATTTTAATGTGCGTAATATACGGCTCAAGGAGCATTTTTAACTTATTTTTCAGTAACGGCCGAGTAGATTATATTCCTCTCAGCCTATCATATCTTGTTAAATTGAGGTTCTTGATTTCAAATGAACAAAATATACTGTAAATATATATATTTTAATTCTCTTAAAATCCCATCCATCACTTTAAATCGCATTTTATTTCGAATTTCTCGAATATTTTCTATTCCGTTTGATCATTTCCTTGGACTTATTCTTTTGGATATCTATAATCCTGTATGCTCTTGATAGGCAGTTATACAATATGGCGACCGCGAACTTTCCTTAACAAGGACATTGCAACTAATTGGATATTATCGGATATAATTAATCGGAGCAATTGAAGAAGCTTTTGCTTCGCGAAAATGAATACAGAAACAATTACCAAGAAAATACTCCTTTTTCTCCGAAAACTGATAGTCAAAAGTTTCTATTTAAATTTTCGCTGTCGGTCAGCCATTCCAGTTTTGTAGTTATGACGATCATCGTCTTATTAATTAAAAATAAACTGGGATATGTACAGTCCTGGCCAAAATTAACGCAGCACCGGCCGTAAGGATCGCTACGGAGGTGCTGCGTTAATTTTGGCCAGGAGTGTACCTCTAATGTATCAATACGGATTTAAGTCTGCATTATGCATAACTTTATGCTTTACTTATGAAACTTTTCATTAAAATGAGTTCTTAAGTTAAGTAAAATAAAAAAGTAGAGATGAAATTTTACGATTTAACGAAATTTCTTCACATTTGCGCACATGAATTTAAGTCTTCTTGACCTAAAATTCCAACTCAAAAATGTAATATTAACCATCATCTGAAAGAACTTACAATTAGAGTTATAAAGAAAGAGGTTTAATCAAATATTTTTATCAGCTACGTGCTTCCTAAGAAATTTATCGCGTTGAGATTGTCGCAGAAATGTGATGCAAACGTCACCATCATTGTTATTCAGGGTCGAATTTACTTAAGAACTTGTCGAAAGGGGGAGGGTAGTTTCAGGCAAATTCTTTCATTTTCACCTTTAAGTAATATGATTCTCGGCTATTCAATTATCTGCTATTGACTATCAACACGACTTTTTCTAGTGGAAATTCAATAGAGGTAAAGGAATCGTAGAAGCACTACTACTTCATTATTTCTTTGAATCGATAATGTGGCTTTAGATGCAATAGAAGGTAAACATTTACACCATTCATCATAATGCGAAAGTGCTTGCAATAAACGTGAATCGTTGGAGATGTGGCTTAGTTGGTTAATACGACTATAAAGTAGCCGTGACAGAAGATCAAGAGTTCTAATCTTTCCATGTGCCAATATCAGAGAAATGTTTCCTCTGCTACATGCTAGTGGGCTGCGAAATGGAGGACTGGATATAATTTTTCTTCAAATGAAGATCATTATATTGCATTAAAATGATGATATTGCAGAAAATGATGTTGAAATAAAAATGTACTTCTTTGTAAAAGGAAATGGTTGTGACTCTAAATTATGAAGACTATCATTCTAATTTTAGAATTAAAATCGTTTTATTTGCTAATTAATGCTTTATATTTTATCAATTATGGCATAGAGAAACAGAAGTCAACCACTGAAACTGAGCTTAAGAGGCGTAAAAAGTATGCCAAGATATGAGAGGGAATTAAGTGAAACTTCTTTTCATATCGAAACTTACTGGTCAATCTTAAAGCTATGTCATATCAGTTTAACCTATTTAACTCAAACGACTTTCTCTCGGAGCAAATAACAGTGCGGTGGACTTGCAACCCCAACGGATAGGTACACAACAGAAAGAATGCCTTTCCAATACCAAGCGATTTCAAAGGAGTGATTGTGTTCGAAATTTCTAATGTATGGCGATAGCCAAGTGAACTATGACTAAATGATCCATCCCGAACCCCATTAATTTAGCCATATATCAATTACCGCTCGGCACGTCTTTTACACGGGAATTCCAACCTAAAGTTATCCAAATGCCGACCTTAATAAACGAGGAAATCCTGTCTCTCTTTCAATGTATATCAAACAACGGCTCGTCTCGAGCCCTATAGACAAGAATGGAAGGCAAACAAATGAAGCGGCTCGAAAAGAGAAAAAGAACGGGAGATATATGCATAGTGGAATTCGAATTCCAAGGGGAAGTCCGCGTACAGTTAGTCTCGGCGGAGAGCTGTAATTGATGATGGTTTGAGCTAGATTATGCAGAGAGAGAGCCTCCGCTACCTCATCCAACGACAACCTCTTGACGTTGATTTGACTGCTTTAAAAGTTCTCGCGCGCTGATGCAGGAGGGGCGGGGATGGAGGGAAAAAGCGGCGATGGGAGGTGGAGGCGGAAATGGAACTAGAATTCCCACCCGGAGGAAACAAAACGTGCGCAAACCAACTCTCATCATCAATTCTTGGGAGGCGGGCGGCGAACTCCGAGCACGTATGAAAATTCCGGTGAAAATCGCGAGGAATGCTGCATCTATATCCCTTCTGGGGCAAAATGGCTTTGGAGCTCCTCAAAGACAGCTCCCGGGGGAAGGGCGTTTAATAAAACACCGCGAAAGCGTATCGTTAATCTTCCTAGGCACTTGCCGGCCGTAATTACCGGAAATGGTTTCGGAAGAGAGGCTCCCGTAAATTAATTATTCCTCTTGGGAGGGAGTGAGCTGATGGTACTGTCAATGGGGGAGGGTGAGAAGTCGGGCTCAGGGTATTGGAAAAGGAGCCGCAGGAGGGTCGGATGCTTGGAAGGGCTAGCGAATGCCACGGACGGAAGAAACTTCCGCCCTCGTCAACTCCCTTTCCCTCTTTCTCCATCACTCTCTCTTCGCCGCATGTCGAGACGATTGGAATTCGCACGGAACTGGGGAATCAGTGATCTTCGGTGCCACTACGCTGTTCGACCAAATGGATTATCGATCTTCGAATATCTTTTCCTCCCTCGTTCTATCTTACGAGCTGACGAAGGAATTGGCACCGTGTTCGGATCGGGAAAGGTGTTTCGAAACACCCCTTCCAGTGGAAGCTTACATCTGGCATATTGTTCCCGAGAGAATTGTTAATCTTTACGATTTGGCTCGACCGCCAAATCTTACTCATCTCGGCTAAGGAGTTTTCGTCGAATAGCTCTTGCAAATAGGAAAGCGTATTGAGGTGGTTCTAGGAGAGAGTTTATTAGTTCCTTTTATTTTGAGAACGATGAAATTGCAAGCCGAAGTTTAGTTCCTCATTAATCAAGAAAGATGAAAATGCGAACTAGAGTTAGCATGGAGTACGAGAATAGGTACATCCACCTTATTTTTTTATTCTCGACATCGATAAATTCTCTTCGGTCATGAAGTAAATCGGCAATAGCGGAAAAATTACAATGTCTATCGAGTATAAATATTTAAAGAACTTCTATAGTTTTTCCTGGTATCAGGAATTCTGTACTTCGCAACAAATCTAAGCTACTAAAATAACGTAATGTATGGTTTCCTGGATTATATGGATTTCAGATACACTCAAAATGGTTAAAAATATCAAATCAAAGTTGAACAAAACCAAAAAATGAGTGCTTGTCCGAAAGATTCATTTCATTACGTCACCTATAGGAAATACAAGCATCCAACAAAAATTGAATTATTCTACTTTCCACCTCTTTCAAGTAAACGAATTGCGCATTACCATTTTCTGTATTTTCATTTATCTTTATCGGGCGAACACAACTGAATCCGAATGATTCACATTTACGGACTTGTTTATTCAAACCAAGCGCAAACATGGGAGGGACCAAACGAGTGGACATTCTTAGGACTTGGAGTGGGATAAAGTCAAGAAAAATCCCCCGATAGTGAGATGTGGTTGAATATTGAAATCACGTTAGCCAACATGAAGATTGGGGAAGTGGAATTTATTCAAGGAAATTTTCGAAGCACGATAAGTAAATTTTCCTATCCTTAGATATTGTAGTACTATTGTTAAAAGGACAGCTTAGGTCATTTCCACCGGGAATCGAACCCGGGATCGCTTTCGCCAAAGGCAAACGAGCTGTCCACATGACTACCACACACCACATGCTCCTGGACTCCTCTTTTGATAATTTAATCGTTGAAAACGCACGATAGTATTGCTTAATCTCAATCGTAGGGTTAAATTTCACGAACTAGCTCTTCAAAGCACTAGCATCTAGCACTCAAAGACTTTTATTTCTTTCTATCACGACAATTTCCTAAATCATTCCTAACTTAAGTTGTCTTTAAATATAAATCTAGTCATTCATGCTCTGGGATTTTGTAATATTAATTCAACTTAATTTTTTACCATTTCGCAACGAAATTCCACGATCAACTATTTCAGAAAGTTAATGGCATATTCTATTTAAAATAGTAGGCGTATATCACACGGCATGCGAGAATGGCGACGCTTAAGGTTGGGAAGCACAACTGTAGAAATATAATTTATAAATTAACTATTCAAGAATAAATAACAGCGAAAATAATAGAACGGCTGCTACCACGGAACAAACCTAAAGATACATTTAAAATTACAATACACTGAGATACCTCAGCTAACAAAGATAATCTTTAACATTAGTAATGGAATTAGATTGCCCATCCTAACCAAAAGATTAGAATGAAATAAATACTAATTTTGCATAAACACATTAAAAATTGCCTCTACATTCCTATTAAAGCAAGCAACAATTGAGAGTAAGCCCGATTGTCATCTTCTAATAGTTTGGTTTTGTTAAAAATATTAGTTTGTAAAAATAGAGAAAATCCTAAATAACATACTATGTGTATACATAATGGCCGTTTTAGAACTTTGCCTACGTCCGTTAATGCTTTTAATGCAAAGATAATTATACTCAGTTGGATACTGGATAATGGCAATTTCATATAAGCTAAGAAAAATATGTTTCTTAGCATTAATCTTGCGTCAGTATACTTATCAAAGTTTTATATCCCACCTTATCATTTTATTATATGCCCAAACAGGGAATCAAAATTATCATTAACTTTTATCATAGGTAATATATTACTCTTATACGTGCTCTTATTTTGACTTTTAAGGCATGTAATTGATTTTAATTTTAATATAACTTGTTTCATCACATTGGTAGTTGGAAATTATACAGTTTCATCACATTAAATTTTATAATGACTATGGTTCATATTGCTTGATAAATTGCAGTCAATATTTATAAGCTTATTTAAAAACTGTTGGCAATTATTTTTCTTAAGTATCACAATTAAAAATATCAAGAATTTCCAATAAATTATCAATCAATCGTAAATAATACTGATATCTTCTGTATTGATTTATATTTCTTGGTAAGGTATTATAAAGCTGCTTTGATGATTATTATTAGAATTAAAGTATCCAGTGAGATTCAAATTATTTCAAATTACCTCACTTTAATCGTCACCAATTAGCATGCATGGATTATATCCAGTCTTGTTACCTTTGTTGATTCTTTTTCATCCTGCTTGTGATTCCAATATTTCCTGCTCCACAAATATTCTATTACCTTCCAGATTTTCTTCTATTTTTTTAACGAGATATCTACTTTTTCACATCCTCCATAGTTTTTGTCACCTTTTAGTAGAAAGATATTAAATGAGGATATAGTTAAATTATGTATAACTGAACTAAATTTTTATTCATTTGCCTCATCATACCAAAATTTTAAACACTAATTCTGCAGATATTGCTAATCTGTAGATTTAGTCTAAGTGTGATATGTGTTTTTTGATGATGGATTTTGGCAGCAGTCTAAATGTGTATAGTAAAATATTTTTTCTAGATTTAGATTATCACATTGGTCACTCAACAGAAAACTGTCTGATTTGTCTAGCATGTTTCACATATTTACTCTTCTCCTCTATGCATTGTACAAACATTGTGCTCAACATTTTGTTATGACTCAAATGTTTACTGTTGGACCATCTAGTGATAAATTTCTTGACAAGTTTTCTATTTTATAACACATAATCAGTTATGAATATGACATCATTAACTTCACTTAAACTAAATCAATGCAACATTTGCACAAACTGCAATCATATGTCTTTATGTCTGTCTTAACATCTACATCTACATCTACATTAATACCCTACAAGCCGCCTTTCGGCGTGTGGCAGGGGGTGTAAACACCAGTCGAATCTAAATTACTTCCTTATTCGGTTATTGTCATGTATTGTTCGCGGAAAGAATGAATCTCTAAAACGATTCGTCCTTCCTTAATTACTGTCTAATTGTATTAGGTCATATTAAGTGATTGTAAATAGTACTTATTAATATGTTTTCATCTATCTGAACCATTTTCAAGCAATCACATTAATCCCTAAATCTTATTGATTCTTATCAATAAAAATCCATTTTCAATGAGCTATTTTTTCTATTCCTTAGGAAACGTATTCATTAAAACCTTGTACATTTAGGCTTAGTATTATAATTTTTTCTGCTCTGCTGCTGTTGCCACTGAATTTCCACTAAGTCCTCCTAAGCTCTACAGAACTTATGAAGAGGTGCTAAACCAGGGCAGCAGCAACAATGAATGAATACACTCTCCATTCCCTGATCAGAACACTCCAATCAGTTGAGAATCTGAATGCAAGACATTGGAATTAGAGCAATAGTGCCACGACACTAACCACTCAGCCAGTAAAATATATGTATGTATAGCTAAAATGGAGTTTATCTGTAACCTTCACTAAAACTCTAACAAACCACAATATGATTTATAGTTAAACCTTCACTGGTATTTAAAAATATGATTAACATAAGTTCCAGATTGAGTGGGCTTCAAATTTTGTTTGATTATATGTTGATGAATTGCAGTTATGCTTAATCTACCAATGAGTCAATAAACAGGAATAGCTTGAAATTTTAATGACATGCCTTAACTAATCTTAACTTGTCGATAAAATCAATGATATCTCTTCACTCATTCTTTGTTTCCTTCTCTTTATACACAGGTAGGTTTTCACCCATTCGATGCCCTTGCACACAACTATACCTATAATTCATGCTAGCTTTGCTAGCTAAAGATATGCTAGCAGGTTTACAAAGGTGTGTAATTTTAAATCTCCAATTTATTACTTGATTTTTGGAGAGTACGAAGGATAGTATTTTATGAGATTATTATTTGTTAAATATTCCATGAAATTTTACATATTCTTCTATCCTTACAACATCATTTGCTTCAGATTCATCTCTTCATTCCATGTACACATAAATCAACCACAGACACATAACTCATCCTTTCCTTAATCTCTTTTTAATCTTAATGCACCAACTATACTATCCATATACATTCACACAAGCTTAACTTATATCATACACTACTCTCATAGCTTTGAAGCCAGTAATTTCCTTATTTCACTCCTAATTAATTGTCTTATGAATTGGATTAGACTAATACAAAAGCCAAAATTTGAACTGACGACTAAGTTATTGGTACCAAAAATATTCTATTATAGTAGGGTTTTAATTCACAAATGTAATTCATCCAAATATTTTTTTGATGAAGGATTTGATGTTTTCACAGTGCATGTTGCTTCATGGAATCCCTGAAGATGGTGACAAAGGAAATCGCCAAAACGTCAGTTTACACCAAAGAACTGACCCGGTTGTCTACCTGAGAAGATTTCCTTAGCAAATATTTTGTTTCTTATATATTTGTTAACTAATAACCCAATATAATTAAAGGTGGATTTGTTCATCTTAAGCATGGTATCCATTGAGTGGGACCAACAGGTGGGGGCTACGAGTAGCTCCTCTTAACCCCACCACTGATAATTTACCTTTCCAATTCATTACTATTATGACCTAGATGGAAAAGGAAATAAATAAGACCTATTGCTTTTATCAGACTCACGTAAGGAGGATGATGATTATAAGCAAATAAAATTTGTATGTTCGAGTGAAACTTTGAGGGATAAATAATCACACATCTCAAAGAAAAAAATTTCATGGTTTCCATTAAATATATTTATTGGATGGGTTTTGTAAATGGGTTGATATCTCCAAGCTATGGAGAGTTTTTTATATGATGAACAAGTAAAAGCTATTATGCATGATGATGATCTTTCTGGTCGTTAGGTAGGTGAACTCTTAGCAGTCCACTATACCCCTCTGATCCATGCTTCTTTTTCACGACTTAATTTCCTTTTCAAATCATCCACCAACTGAGATGATCTCTAAACCCTCCCTCTTATTTATGTCATCATTACCTCAATTGCATTCACTAATTTCAAACATCTTCTCCCATATAGACCAATACCCAATCCAGCTCCTTTGCCTTACTAGATTTAATTATGCCATTTTTTATTTATTATGCCTATCTGATTCAAGACAAAGGATAATGGTAGACAGTCATGATCACAATTGGCATTAAATACTTTGATACATTTCTTAATACATTTTAGTAATGCTCGATAAGTCTATATTTACTAATTCCTTCTTTTAAACCATATTAAGTAACCCTCTCACAAATTTGGTCAAGGACTTAGATTAAAGAAGACAACCAGTCTAGTTGTTACAAATAATTCTTATCAGTTTTCTAGTCTTACAATTCATACACAATATTTCCATATCTCTGATATTTTCTTCTATTTGAATCCTTCCTGTATACAATACAATATTTCGTTGACCTTCTCTTTGTGCTATGGTTTCATCATTCTTGAACTCAACATTTAACAAGTAATACATGTACATATTATGTCAAAGCCTATGTCATACTCTCCCTATAGTATCAATTACATTCATGATCTTTGCCATGCTGCATTAACACATCCTATCCATAGGTTCTAATGAATGTAATATTACCATTTCATACTGGTCTCACAGTTTTTCTTATGGACAATACTCATTAGTTAAAGAAGTATAACTCACTCTCCTTTCTGCATTTTCCAGCAATTGCTGGAAAATGCATTAATGCTCCTCACATTAAACCGGATATTCTCTCATTTAATATGGAGGGAAATGAAACAGAGGAAAAACTGAAGAAACTCTACAAAAGACTAAAAATATTGCTATTCAAATTGAATACTATAACCTCTTGATATCAACAGAGGATTATTACTGCTTAACAAAGAAGAAATGAGCAACCACTGTAAAGAAGACCTGCATTATGGAAAATAAAGAAAAAATTACTTCAAAAGATTACATTGAAGAAGATAACATAAATTATACTATAGCAAATTATGATAGCAAAAGATCTCCAATAGCAACATTATTGGATTAAGTAAATTGGGTTAAGTAAATGAAAAAGCCTTAAAGCAACAGATCCAGATTAAATTTCAGCAGAGCTCACTAAATAATGATGCTGACCAATAAAGCTAAATAATGGCAAAATATTGAAAAATAATGAATATGGAATACTTTTCAAATGATATGAAGTGAATGACACTTCCCAAAAAGAAGTAGCTGCTTTACAAAGAAAAAGTAATGCAAATAAATTAAATAACAGATTAGTTTAGTCCATTTGCGATCATGAGTCCAACTCAGAAAATAGACCACTGTACTATGTCTAATCAGAAAATAGGAGAGGCAGTGCTTACTAAAAGAGGAGCCATGTGCAAACATATGGTAGAACAAATAGATCTCCAATATATGGTGGAATTAGTAGAACATCGTCGGACTAAAAGTTGTGAATGGAATATGACACTCTTATCCATGCTACTATGCATTTCAAAGTATGTGGTATTATACATGGTAAATAAAAATATAATAATAATAAATAATACTATGGGAAAATTAGATAATAGAATAAAATAATATAGAAATACAAAAAAATGATCAATGTGGTTTTTGAACAGGAAAGCACCCATTTATTACCTTAACTCTTCAACTTCAAACTTAGAAGAAGCTCTATCAATATTCAAAATGAAAATGAAATATAAAACCATACATTTATTCATTATAATTGAGTTGCTGATATCATAGCATTAAAAGAAAATTTGGAAGAAGAGCTAAATTAAATGTCTGGAATTTAAAAAAGTGACCTTCAACTCATGAGACACTGAATATTTATTTCAAAAGAACAGATATTAGGGGGTGGAAGAGTTACAGACAGAAAATAAAAGAGAATAAACATAAAATAGGGCAGAGAGAGGACCAGATCAAGGAATACACATGACACTATCTTTCTCAAATCCAAAAAGATTTAATTAATCGATGACAAATGAATGTTCGAAATATTCATCCAATACTTTGCATGAAACCATATTGCACCACCTAAACTGAATGAATGACTTTCTTTCCAACAGAGAAGAATGAGTAGTTCTGGATAATTTTAGTCCCAACCTTGTTAGTGACCTCAGGCATCCTGCAGATTGGCACTTTCAGACCATTACTATTTATAGTATATATCAACAACCTTAGTAATCACATTGATAGTAAACGAGGATATTTGCAATTGACACATTAATTTACAGAGTAATACAAAATAGAGAGGATAGTTTAACCCTGTCAAATGATTTAGATATAATTATGAAATGCTGTAATGACTGGAAATTAGAGCTTAATGCAGGCAAATATTCAGTAGTTAATTTATTCAAAAGACAATGATTGTTTATATAGCCTCTCAGAGAAAGCTTAGTAACAGTAGAATCTGTGAAACATCTTGGACTAGCCCTTAGGAATAATATTCACATCTGTAAGATTTGTGGATTAACACCTCAGAAATAGGGCTTCATAAAGAGAATAGTCAGTAAGAAAGAAGATAAAGTCTGTGAACATTGTTCCTTTACAATGTAACCTCCATGTTACATAAACCATTCTATTACTGCAAGAAAAAGCAGGGACACAAACTGTAAAGAAAATCAATTCAAGTACTACTATTTTCCTTAAACAAAATCATTTAGGGAAATAGAGTCATGGTATATGCATCCCTGCCACACACCAAAAGGCAGCTTGCAGGATACATATTGAGATGTGGATGATAACCTATTTCATAATGGCCATTCTGTATCTATATGAGCACCTCACTGTTTACACTCCCAAGTTTTTTTCCATGCACTTACAACAAATAGCATTGTTACATCCAGCTTCAATCGGCTCTTTTAGTAAAAATAGCACAATTAGTGAACTTTTTCAGGCAGAAGTAAAAATTGATTTTCTGATATGCAGATTAATCAAGATGCAACTTAATCCAACAATTATTTTGCACCCATACTTCAAAAATTTACCTGAAATTCCATCCACTTTTGCATCCATCTCTCAACATTGTCTCAAAAGCCCATTCCATTAAAGTTATGTGAATGAGGATAATATACAAGTGCTTTAAGTGTAATCGATGTAGGCAAAATAAGTCACTACAACATTCCATCATTCACAGTTATTTCTATAAAACAATTCCTATCATGTAGTACATAGCATATAAGATTTGAAGCTACGATAAATGAAGGATTTCTATATAACTAGGAGTTCAAGGTTCATTTTTGTAGTTTCTAACCAAGAAATTTAATTCTTTAGATTCAAGATGTGTCAAATTTCACCCCACATGCAGCAAACACACTACTTCTGTCAAGATAAAACCATCTCCTGTCTTCTAGAATGCAGCAAAACACGACAGAAATGGTGGACATCTGAACAGGTGTTTCATATATTTTCCAAAGAATGATGAAAAACTTATATGAATGGTGAACTGGATGAATATGAGACATAAAATATTACTTAGATTTATTTTTATTACTTGAAATCATCCAATTGAATGAATATTTAAGATTATATGTTCTGATGATTATGGTTCTTATATATTTCTTAAAATTTAAATGGATTTCAAAACGTAAGTGTATGCATAAAGCTCTATTTCATATTTTTAAAGAAGGATCCCTTTAAACGTTTCTGTGATATATTACTATATATATATATATATATACATTACCTTCTGCCATACTTATATTCACATATGTCAAATTTTATAGGGGAACAATGTAAAGAGTTTCCAATTCACTCTAAGTACAGAGGATGTAACAAAAGATCTTCCAGAATTGATTGTTTGTCGTGATACATCTGCTACAGATCGATAACTGTAAGGGCTGTTTGCATTAAATCTGGCCAAATCTGTTCATATAAAAACATCTGATCCTGCTCTCGTTTTGCAACATGAAACGCTTGGTCAGAGTGACTTAGCTGGCACAGATTTTAATGCCAACAAATAAGAATTTTGTTGCCTACATTTGTGAATATTAATAATTACTGATGTTTAATGATTTCAAGACGATGATAAGAAAATGACCACCAGATAAAACTGAATATTTGCTGATGTAAAGTCGGAAATGATTTTTAACTATATGAGCTGCAAAGAGAAGTTCCTTTTATAAAAATATAAGAATAGTTCTTAAATAATAGTACTAAAATGTGTACAACTTAAATACAGAGCAACAGAATTAAACCAGAGAATTTCTAAATGAAGGAAATTAAGTATAACAGTGTAAAGCTTAATAAAGCACATATATTTGAATATGAATATTAGGGTTATTTGGAACTTACACATTAGAGATTCTGCTGAATCAAATTATTAGGATTGAGCATTGAAATTAATGTAATTGATTCTGTTAATAGCTTGAGTCAAAACATAACAAAAAGAATTAAAGTCACTAATATGAGAGTACTTACTACTATCAATATATATAGCATTATTATATTTGTTAATAAACACCAACAAGTAATATTTACATGAAGATATTTGATTTTACCGATTTTAGATAAATTCCATTGGCAAAAATGTCAACCAATTGTCAAAACTGGTCAATCTCCCTTACCTATATAGTTACAACAATTTTTTATTTGAAGATGAGTGCTTCAAACCACAAAGTTATGATTATGTTATTAATGATATAATTATCATAATCATTATAAACCATTTCAAATGTAATGTTAGATTAAGCTAAGTTTGAGGCATCAATTAATTTTATTCCATTAGTCTAACAGACAAACAGATGGGGAACTTACTCCTCTACATCATACTAATTGTAAGATATTAAAATCCAATAAAAATTCATAGATATATTGCTCTCAATAATTCATATAGATGCATTGTAATTAATAAATACTTTCAGATAAAACAAAATAAAAACAAACAAACGATATCTCTAATTAATTTTACATAAAGGACTTAAAAGAGATAGGATGACATTTTTCAAATGGAGAATAGAACTCTCACCAATACATAATGAATGAAAATATATCTAATATTGATTGCAACAATAAAAATTGCTATGGTGAGTGAACATAAATACATTCATTGCATTTTTAAGAATAAATATGACGGGTGGGAGATGTCTACAAACAGATTCCATGGAAATAACTTGGATTATCCAGAATTATAAAGGATATATACCTTTGGAATCCATTCTTCTCATCTAAATGCTTTCATTTAAGATATTCTTCGGCTTATCAAAGTAGATTGCGTAATTCGCCTCTTCTTAAATATCATCAAGATCATATTATTTATGAAAATGGCGACTTTTTGTTAACTACGAAATTATAATTTTTGCATTTTAGAGCAATCCAAATTCCATATTATTTCGTAGGATAAAAACGCACTCATAAAAGATTTATCTCAATCTAACAGATTTGAGAAATACGATAAATGCCTTACGTAAACCAAAATTTATTGCGAAAGATGTAATTCGGGAAACAAATACTAGCGCAAATTGTAACTTTCTACAAGTTTAGCGCCATTAAATCGTTTCAATCGAAACGGTATGATCGATGGGGAACTGACTCAAATAAAAATTTGAAGTAATATACTGACAAGTATTTGAATATAGAACTACGAATATTTTAATATGAAAATATTATACATCAAAGATATATATAACAACATATTTTTAGAATTCCTCTATCATGATATTTAGGACATTGGCCAAGTTCTTGATTACTAGCGCCACCAAAGGGAATGTCTGAGAAACGAAATACTGCCGCGACTCTTGAATGGGGATGTAAAAATCTATAATTAAATCAGAGGTAACAAACTAGTTAGGAAGGACAACTAGAAGAATATCAAGTAATTTTGGGTAAATTTACTCATTTTCATTGTGCTCCATTTAGAATACTCGTAGACATTTCTCCTACAAAGAATAAGGCAAAGACAAAGTTTGATTGCAATAGCTGTCTCTTATACACTGAAACTTACACAATAGCGATTTTATGGAAGTCTATTTGTTCTTAGAGAAAATATAGTTTTCCTCTTATCCTGGTTATAAGAGCTCATATAATGCTTGACAGGCTCGACGTTTATATCATAATACCAATATCACATAGTGTTGAATCTATTCTGCTAAGTCAGAATATAGTTTCTAAGACTTTATTTCAACTATATTCAAATCACATTTTGTCTTGTTGATTGAAATGAACTACAATTGGTTGAATTATGTACAAAATTTATGCATACTAAAACTAATTAATTTCATTCAACGATCTCAATTTCTGGAAAACCAGCACGCTCATATAGTTTTTTCCATTTTATCTCTTTGTGTTTCAATGCACTCTCAGTATCTTACCTTTAGCAAATTGTCAACCTCCGAGATGGACAGAGGTAACTATCCAAGAAAACAGAAAATCTCCCTTGCATTCAACTAACAGGTTAAGATATAGTGCAGCCTTCATTCACCTAAGTATTGTACACTGAAGATCTACTAAGATAAAGCTAAGGAGTGATGATCAACTGATCTCAAACTTTGGAAGAAGAAAAACAAGGATTTCATCAAAACTGTACTATTCATCAATGGCAGTGATCCCTCATACAGCTTCAATTACATCTGTTGGACAAGTTGTCATAAGTTAGCTATTAAACTCATCAATAGTTACATACACCCATCCTTCAATGAATACTGCCAAAAAGTTACCATTTAGTAATACAACGTATCTTTACCTTTCACTAAGGATACTCATACTTTAATACCCATTGCTGTTAAGTTCTTTGGAATCAAAAACAAAACAAATTTGGGGAGAAAATGTGCACAGTTGGAATAAAGATGCAGACGTCAAGCCACCAAATACTTTGAAAAACAAGCAGATTATGTCAACAATATTGTAATAAAGAGATTATAAATAAAGTGTTATTGATTTTAGAGTTTTGAATTTCTGCAGCACAGAGAAAATCTTTTTATACACCCCTAATACTTACTCTTTATTAATAATGAGTTAGATTGACTTTTAGCCTCAACCTCACCCAAATAAGACAATTATTATTATAACTCAATTAAGCCCTTTTTTGATGAATTAATTATGTTCAAATAAGAGCATTAGCAATCATTTTTGTCTGAGAGCCACCAGGCAACATACATCTTGAATAACTCTACAGCCTCTTTATTATTAATCATCTTAATAATATTAATAAGCTTATTATTAACAACAAGTAATTAAGTTTTCTTAATAAGAGAAAACTATTTCATGGATAAGAATAAAATTAAATGCACATAGTACAGAGACAAGGAAAATGATAAAATGATGTTCTTAAGAATTATAATAATTATGGTGCTCGTAGGTTAAACAGTGTTGTACCGAATATCTTTAATAAATTGCCAACATATCTGTTGTATTTAACATCATTAAGCGACATTAAAAAAAGAATGTAATACTTCCTACTACACAATGAGAATATAATTTTAAAATTATTATTTGATAACCTATTTTTGATAAGAAGTGTATATGGATATAACATTTTGTTTTATATAAAACTTATGATTGTTAATAGAATATTCCGAAAGTATTTAGAAGTAAGCTATATTCTGTAAGATTTTAGTATTTTATACTTTCTGGTTGTCTGTTTATTTGTGCACCTCCTGATGAGCCAATTATTGGCTCAGGAGGACCAAAAGGGAAATCAATATCTTCAAATGCAAAAATTATTGTATTTTATATATATATATATATAGTATTATTTATTTATCGCTAACAGGAAATGTCCAATAACATGTGATGTAATATATGAGTAAAATATATACATATTATTATTAGTTTTCTTGCATTTTATTTCTGAGTAACATATGTAACCTAAAAATACATGTTGAAGAGGTTAAACTAAATATGGATACTCTTCAAAGCATAGTAGGATAAGGAAGAACTATTAGATCTCATAAGTAAATCTCTTCCACTCTTTCTATGCTTATTCTCACTGAATTGGAAGTTTCAATTCTATACAAAATGATTATCAACTGAACTAATGTTGGGTTGGGAATCCTTCAAAGACAGAAGATTGAAAGCTAGGCTGCGATTGCTAAATTAAGGGAAACTGCATCTGTGGAAGATACCAGTATCATGCAACCCCCCTGCTACCTCGGCAGATCCAATAACAAACATAAGTTAAGAGAAATAGATGCCAGGACGAGTCGTTTTAAAAATGCATTCTTTCCATGAACAATATGCAACAATAACAAAATAAAGAAATAGTTTAGATCAACTGGTGTTTACACTCCCTGCCACTCGCTGATAGGTGGCTCGCAGCGTATTAATGTAGATGTAATGTCATAACTAAGCAAGGGAGAATCCAGGGTATGAGTTTACTTTCTCTGAAAATACAAACTGGCATCTCCACTAAATGTGTGGCAAAAATCATAAAGTGAAATAACCAACCAGAGCAATAACCAACCTTAGCTCTTGAGGGATACAAACGTACAAAAAATAAATCTCTCATAGCTTTTGCAACCAAATCAAATAAATATGCTGAAATAAATTCATGGCGTTTAACTGAAGATCCAAGATTCTCAACATTCTCATGTGAGAAATTCAGACTTTACCTTGAGTTCCTTTATAGCACTGAAAAGAAACATGCGACTTCCCGATTGTCATTCATTTATTTGCCAGACAATATATGACCATACAGAAAGACAATATTATAAAGATAAATTACTATTTCAATTAAAGGAAAAGAAAGAATATCAATTTATTCAACAGTAATGTTGTATTTTATTAATCCAAAGAAGGTATAAGCCTTTTAACTACCTGATGAGAAGATGAGCTCCTCTGCTACAATAATGTCAATTTGACAGATTAAAAAAGTTAATGAACAAAAATTTCCTTGGGTAATGCACACGTTCTCCCAATATTGATACAATCTTATGATTTAACACTTTACAGAGTAACTATGCAGTCAGAATAATTTCTCAAAGTAACATTGAATAGTAAATCCTCTGCATTCACATAGAAATTAATTATATGGTTTGAGAAATCAATTTTTTAAATTTCAAATGTAAATAGAATCATTGGTGAACTACCTACAATATAAGGAGGAATAAAACAATGGCTCTAATTTGATCAATCTTCTCCCAAAACTACGACCACATGATTTCATTTTTTGCTATAATTTCCACAGACTCCACTGATACTTTTTGCTTTACCTACTAATTTTCACGCAGATGTTAGAAGAGTACAATCCAATGTATCGAAATCATCGAAGGAAGTATTCAGAGGAAGGCAAATTTAATGAAACATTTAACACGTGCTCGGTATACAAATGGGGCAGGGAAGTATCGTCACCATGGAGCGGAGAGAGTAAATAGTATTCACAGCCACACTACATGTTTTGGAGATCCACCAACATTTGCAGGGAGTCATCAAATGAGAAGGGCTCGCACTTTTGTATCCACGTCTTGAAACCCTCAGAAAATGGATCAATTTCATTTATGGAACACCCGCAATTTCACAAACTTGTACACTAACTAAGATTTAATGAGTTGGGACACCAAAATACACAAGACCACACATCCTCACACCAACCTAATCTTCATGTGAGAAAAAACATCGTTCTCCCTCCGTGGAATCAAAAAAAAATAACATAACTCGAGAAAAGGTTCCTCCGACGAGAAAACAAAGCGGATTTGCTCCTGAGAGCTCACCTGTGTCCACATGACATTCTCTTAAGCAACTGGCGCACAATCAGCAAACCAAGCTTGATTTGGGGGCACTATGGTGTAAGTTGACTTGGAAGCGCGGTAAAAAACACGAGCTTGGGGAAAACGGAGAGTTCCAATGCACAGAATTCCCTACCACTGCTCCAAACCTCTTTTTCCCTTCACTCTCTCCGACCCATGCCCCTCCCCCGGCCTCCACAGTCCCCTTTCAGAGGCCCATCACGTTTCCCCGTTTCCGCTGTCGTCCCCGTCCTCGTACGATCCCTCGACGGCCGTCCTACTCCCGCTCACAACCCCTTTGCTGCCCTCTGCACTTGCCATGCCGGCTCCCCTACCAACATCATCTGCACAACCACCGCTGTCCAGACCACCATCGTCATCATCTTCCATATCCGAGTCCTCGTCATCATCTAAATCGTAGTCATCGTCATAGAAGTCTGTCATGTCTACAGAATTTTCTGGAGGCTTCACTTTAGTTTTGATGCAGTAATCCTCCAAGGTGATTGGAACTACAACATTATCCCTGTCGGCTTCAAGTCGTGATGCTGCCACTTGTTTTCTGTAAGATGTTGATAAAACATAATTAGATACTTTTAACTATGGTAAGGGCTTTCATACAACTAGTACGAATATGATAATTGATAACAAGGCAAAAAATTTGAAATATGCATTGGTCGCTAGAGGCCGTAATAAGGTGGTGTCTCATACTAAAGATAATAAACTATCAAGTCAATCAATTTTTACTAAACCACAAGAAATTTACATAAGGCCTGATGATGAAGCTATGCTCTGAAACCTAGGTTGCATATCTTGTAAATTTCTTGTGGTATAGTATAAATAAGTTGTGTTTATAGTTTATTATCTATTTGAAAAATATAATGTATGGATAGTTGCACAACTCATTAACATGTATTTCTACAACAAGTAATATATTATGACTAGACTCGTGAAATTAAGTTTCTCATTCTGATAAAGACTCACTGAAATGTTATTTGGGAAGATTGTTCAAAGGTTCTTCTTAGTCTTGGTACAATAATTATACTCATCTACTCAGAAAATGAAGAGACAACCGGAGATAAATTGCAAGTGTCATGTAATAATCACTGCAATAATGTGATATTCATGAAAATAGAAAAAGCTTAACTCAATAATCTCATTTAGGTAATGTTAAATAAACTCATTGATGCCACAGTTGAAGGTATACAATTAGGGGTACTTAATGTAATGAATAAACATGAAATTTAAATACATTTATAAATAGATGATAACAATAACTCTTACATAGTAAAGTCTTCTACTCTACACATACTTGAGCCCAATATCAAAGCCAAAGTTAAAAGATTGAAAAAAGTAGAGCAACAAACTTTAAAGTTTGATCAAGAAATGATTCCTTTTAATTCAGTGGCTTAGCTTAAATTTGAACCAATCCAAATGGTCTTCAAGTTGGCAGCCCCAAAGCTCTCCAAACATACAAGTACAAAGAAAGTTCACCTAAGGTACAACCCTGAAAAAGGGTCATTTGGATCATTGCCTGACTTTACATTTTATCAAATCCTCCACCCAATACTCCACTCTACTTCCGTCTCCTCTTCAATGTTTTCATATAAACCAAATTGAATTATTTTAGTTTATACCAAACCTGTAACTCACAGTCCTTTAGTACCTTCAGAGAAAATGCTAGTTTTTTAGCAGGTTTTTCCTTAAGCTTCTGTTTTTCATGCTCCTGAGGTGTGATTTAAAAATATCCGTAACTAATTCTTACCGAATAATATTCTCATATTCCTTGTCCTTGTCCATTGCCACTCTCCATCTTCGATACATTACAGATGCATCAACATTGGCTGGACTGAATGTGTTAGGTTCATTTAGAAGGGAGATTACAGATAATAATATTGTCCTGCAAGATAAAATATGAATAAGCAACCATGAGAATGATCATTTTACAAAGAGATCTATCATCACATTTTCCAATTAACCTAAATAATCAAAATTTAATCAAAACTTTCCTCTAAGATACTAAATTATCATTTTAAGTATTTCTTGTTAACTCAGTTATCAAAAGAACATATTATACACATGAATAATAAATGTAATTCATATACATTCAGAATTGAAATGAAACAGAAGAAATATTTACAACTTCAATACCAAAAAAACAATTGGGAAATCCAATTAATTCCAGTGGAACTGTAAAAAATTATTTAAAATACCACATCAACAACTACAAAAATGTGAAAA
Organism: Sympetrum striolatum; assembly: GCA_947579665.1. Taxonomy (NCBI): domain Eukaryota; kingdom Metazoa; phylum Arthropoda; class Insecta; order Odonata; family Libellulidae; genus Sympetrum; species Sympetrum striolatum. Next base: position 84,807,742 of record OX388342.1, read on the forward strand.
TCTATGTGAAAATTAAAATCAATAGCAATAACTGAGTACACAGGTTTCTTTAAATGTGGCTGATTTACTAAATATCCAATGTGCTAATGGAAACATACATATTAGTTTAAATATTTTTCTAGTTAACCATCAAGACAGGTTCTACATCTTTTGGAAATGTAAATATTACAAATGAAACCACAGTTAGTTATACAGGGTGTCTGGGTTAAACATATAATAATACAAAATGTAATAACTTGAGATATAAATTGGTTTGTTTCTAGAAGTATTATGGTAACTCAAAATGTTTTTTTTAATTTTAATTAATAATTAATTTAATAATAATTTAATTTTTTTAAATTTGCTTGTAGCAGTTGATACCAAATGCGCATGCGTGTAACTTGTTAATGAAAATGCGCCTCTATAGCCACATGGACTCCACAGCAGAGATTCACATTGTTCCATGTATTTTCTCTAACAGAGATGAAATTTGCAACCTTGGTTCAATATCGTTTTCATTGTATGGACTGTGACATACTGATGATGTTCCTACTTATGGAACAATCAAGAAATGGGACAGGCACCTTTGGGAAACAGGGACTTCGTTTTCAGTGTTGGGAAGAATGTCCGGTCCTAAAAGCCCAGACATGACACCACTTGATTTTTTACTGTGGGGATTTATCAATCAAGTATATCTGACACCAGTTCATGATCTACCAGAACTGAGGCATCGCATTCATGTAGCTATCACAATTTTTTTGCCAGCAATCATCAAAACACTTGGAGAGAAGTGGAATACAGATTAGATGTCTGTTGAACCACTAATGGTGCAAATATCAAAATGTATCAGTGGCTATTCACACAAACATTTTGAGTTACCATACCAGTAGAAAAAAACCGCTAATAAATATCTTCACATTATTACATTTTGTATTATTATATGTTTAACCCTGAAATCTGTATTATCAATTCAGAACATGAATAACTGTTAGAGATTACTAATTCCATTGATAAATTTATTATTATGAAAAGATTTACCTTAAACTTTAATTTTCAAACATGAAAAATACACTGAGACCAAATATAACTCAACTAAAATAGGTAAGGCAGTAACATCGAATCAAATACAGTGAAATGCCAATATTTTAAATAAAACATCATGATGATACTCATTGATTCCATTAAGATACATCACCATTTTATCCACATCTTTGTTATTATTTTATTTTTATCTATTGATAAGCAACTGAATCAGCCACATGGATTGGATATAAAAATTATCAGAGAGTTATTAACAACCTGGATAAAATAAAGCTAATTAACAAGTAGGTCATTAGTAGCCACAGCAGCATGACTCTATTTATATATATATATAAAGTGCTATATATATATATAGCAGTAGTATAGCAGTAGGGATTGCTCACCTGACATTTTGAGTAGGATTCCACCTTTCACAAGGAAGCTCTCCACTTTGAGGGTCATCTACTGGGGGATGGAGGATGGAAATGCATAAATCGCCATTCTGAAAAATAATAAGCACTTGATTATTTATCCCACATTTTTCACTAAGCATTTATTAAGAATTAGGGCATTTTATATATTTTCTTTGATTATTAATGCAAAAAATAAGGTTCTTCACCCTTTTCTATCATTTTTTACAATAAAAATATCAGACAGTAAGCTGGCAGAACATTTATAATAATCATTTATGTATATTGAATTTATGTATATTAATCCAGCTGATGGGATTTTTTAGATTCAGGGAATAGTTGTGTGTGCTCGTTGTTGCTAATGCCTCGGTGAAGCACCTCCTGTTAAGTTCATCAGAGCTTAGGAGGACTTCACCGGTGAAGGGCTAAAGTTGCTAAGCATTACAAAAATATAAAGATAAAAAGAATTCCTAATGCTACAGTAAATAAATCTCTACATGTTGTTTATTTAGAATAAAGTAGTTTGTCACGTTAACTTATCAAGCTTCGACAGAAGAAGGAATTTGAAATTGAGCATAACTGCAAGTAATGAAGAACATGAATAAATGGCAATGAAAAGGTCTAGTGATTACAAAAAAATTTAATTCTAATGACATTAACATCCTTTTCTTATTTGAGGAAGAAATACATGTTTATAATAAGGTAGATATAACAGTCCAAAAATGTGAGGGAAATGAGAAGATTCAAGATTATATCAAAATAATCAAAGGAAGTAACTAAAATTTTAATTAAATATCCAAATCTGTACTTATATTTAAGTTATGTTATTTTTAAGACGACAGACTTTTCATATTAGTTTCAAATTTATTTACCAACATAATATTTGGATGGAGAGAGTATTTTTTGTTGGAGCAGGTTTGGCTCCTTCCCATCCAATTTAAACAAGCAAGATCAGCAGATCTTGACATTGAAGACCCAACAGGAACCTAATCGTCAACTACACACGACGGGGAACAGTATCTCCGCAAAAATAGACACCCACGAATGCATTATAATAACGCTCATTCACATGCACGTCCCTCGGGTGGAGCTTCTTCGAAATTTTGGAAAGGGGCCAAATCCTCCTATGCCCGCGCAGGATCTTTTTTAATTACTCATCCTCACATGTTCCGGCGAAAATCCCAACCCTGCGCTAATATAAATAACCTTTAAGTGAGTGAGGAGTATCCGCATCGCACACAAACAACATGAGAAACGTTGTTTAACCTGATTCCTGATCAATGTCTCTCCTTTTGGAATATTGAGAAAAGTGTATTTTATTAATTTTGCTTCACTTACGCGGACATGCTCCGCTTACAGCATTCCGGCTTGGTGAGGAAATCAAGGGTATACGGCCTAATACCTCATCATGCTTATCAGGTCTCAATCCCCTTACTAGCTCTTAGTAGTTAATGTTAGAAGGGGTGAGGTACTGACCGGCCTTCGGACTGAGTACAGACAGATCATGCTTTCATATCCCGCTCGATGCTAAATCAAGGCCTACTGAGTTTCATAATTTGTAGTCTAACAAAGCAAAATTATTCTGATAGTAGTATCGTTAAAAGTGCTTCGATAGCTTAGGTCATATCGCACGTGGGCTCCCATTGGGAATCGAACCCGGGGCCGCTTTCATCAAAGCCGAGAGAGCTGCCCACATGGACATCCGGGAGCCCGCAAAATTATTCATTTTCTCGGCAAAAATGTAAATTTACCAACACGTAAGGCCCGAATTTCCAATCGGTCACCTCTCTCACCTTCACCAGTAAGTCAACAGCGAGGAAGCGGGGGGAGAAGCACGAACGGGGATACCGCGGAAACATTAATCCCCGCCAGTAGAGGTCTGGAAACAGATTGGCATGACGGTTCGATTGCAAGGACACCCGCTCCCAACGGAAGGAGATCATAGAGAGTGCGGCAAAGGCGATCGATAAAGGAGACTTGCAGACGAATAAGACACGAGAAAAGGAGAAGGCCGTCGTTCATCGATGCTTTTACATCATCGCGAGTTGAAAAATTTCCCCGGAGCTCGATCCACTCGGACGCCGCATGGTACGGAGCGAAGTGGGTCAGGCGGGGAATCACTTTAAGTCGGAAGGTGAAAAGAGGAAGGACCATGAAGCCATGCCGGAGACCAAGGTCCGGAATTGATTAGAAGGAAGACGGTGGAAGAGTTGACCAAACTTGGGGAGAAAGACGTAAAAGACGGCGACGAGGCAATGAACCTTAGAGGCGCCGGTTTCCTTGCCCTCTCCAATCCTCTGCCTTCTCCCCCATTTACCCCCCAAGGCCGCCACTTCCCTTTGCCCCCCTTCTCCAACCATCCCCCGACTATTTGCGTCGCGACTCTTTCCATCCGCGAAAATTGGCAAAGAGGCTCCCCTGCTCTTACTTCGCTCATCTCAAAACACGAGAATGAATGATGCAGGCCGAGATTCGATCCGTGACGCCGGCCAGGAATCCATACATAGGCATAAAAACAACGAGGAAAATTAGAATACCGATTCCTTTCCTTGCGGCAAGAACCATCCAGTCTCGAAAATTTATTTTTAGACCGCGATTACGTTGATTTGCGGGTCTTCCTCGAGAGCCATTGACCAAAATTAGCTGCATTAGAAATCTGTTCGAGTTCGAAAAAAATTATTCGGATGTTAAAAATGAATAAACGCTATTACAGACCACGGGGATTCCTAGAAAGCGTAAGAATGGAATGCCAGGAAACGCTAAGCAACCCGTGGGCGCTGATATAATGCATATAATCAAATCTTTATTTGGGCGAAATTTGGATTTTAAAATCAAATTTATCCTTCATACACCAGCAGTAACACGCACAGCCCTAACCGGGAAAACTTAATCTTATATCTATACCCAAACCGGGATTCGAACACGGAGGGGTATTACCGCAAATACCGATTCCAAGAGTTTAAATGGAAAAACCACAAGGAAATGAGAATAAGTAAATTACAAATACATCGTATTATTTACAGATTCTTTCCAGAAGTAAATAAAAGAACCATATTCATTTAGCGCTAGTAAAGAAAATATTTCGATTCCATTTGGTCATCCATTCGCAAGATTAAGGATTAACACTCAAGTATATAACCTAATTATTTAACTAAGAAAAGTTTCAGTCAAGCAAAACGGCAGAATTATTAAAAGTAAAAACATGCTCAGTAACTTTCAATACTGCACACCATTTAGGTATGAAAAGTAGAGTTAATTTAACACAGTAAAGTTAATTAAAAGCCGAAACATGTTTATTTTTACTAGCAGTCGGTATTTTTAAGCTTCTCTACTCCGTATAGTATATAAAAATAGTACTCATCGCAATCTTCCGTCACATATCTTTCTAGTCCGTTTGATGTGCGTAAATTGTAATATACAGCTGAAACGCGAAGTCACGAAATATCGTGTGCGAAAGAAAGCCTTACGTGCTCACGAGTTTCATACCGACTTTTTGCAGATAAATTTCCAAGCAAGAAAAAATGCAGCGCGGCGATGTCGTGGTTCATAAACGATTAAAGCAGTGATTTTAAAAGCTAAAAATATCATCGAAACAAAAATAAATTTCATAAAAATATTTGGTTTACCAAAATTGTAACTCGTGGAATTGCATAACGAATTTCAAGAATTTTCTCCAAATAAAATTCTTATTAAATGAGTACTAGAAAAAGCAAAGATTATTCATACATCAAAAGTTTAGCAGTGAAAGAATCAATTTACTAACAAGAAATTCATCTTGTAGAAGTTATATTTAATCCAAGTTCGTTTTTATGCTAGGTAGGATAGAATCAACTAATCTGATCTCGAATTTGAAATAGAGAATACAGAAGAAAGGTATAAGTGCTTTCTACTATATTCTAGTTAGGAATTATGGACAATATTTTGTTAGGTAAATTAAAGTTGGGTAACTTCACTAACACTAGATTCTTAAGAAAGGATTGAAAATCTTCCAGTTTTGGAAACATTTCGTAAAAAATGTATCACTTTTTTAAGACACAAGTAATTTTCGCAAGTTTTACGTTATCGCGGCAATGTTGACTCTGCCTACTGATGGCTTTCCACCGGAATCCATCCCCAAGACTTGAAAACCTGAAGGCTTCGAGTCAATTTTGGTTCTAACGCACACACTCGAGGATCGTGAGTTTTCCGTACAGCCATTTCCAAAGTTAGTCATCTTGCTATCCAAAGTTAACCAACATCAAGCTAGTTCCAGTAAACTTTGAGTGTAAATCGGCTTTTCTCTCGTAAACGCAGGAAAATGGAACGCGGATGAAACGCGAACGAAGAACAAAACAACAAAGCCAAGGAAACTTGTTTCCAGCGACTCGTCAATAGAAAAACTCAAAGAATGCAAATGGTCGCACTTAAAATGTTTAAATTAATGAACCGCTACTTCTTCAGATACTTCATGTATTACAAGAGAGGCGAACAGAGATCATAAGCTTTGATGTTTAAAATTTGGAATGAAAGATATAAGAAATACTTCGACATCTTAAGAATAGAAATTTAATAATTTTCACCAAAAACCATCAAAAAGCAAAACGCTTATTTCTTCCTACAAGAGAGCATCATCAGGAGATGGAAGATGAACCTGGATGATACAGGAAATACGTATGGAGATGTTTCAAAAGCTATCTTAGTGTTTTTTTGTGCAAATTAATCTTATAATTCGATACTGACTTCGTTGTAGTCTTCCATCATGAAGATAAATAGGAAACACTTTTTTACGCTATACCACACAAAGTTTTATATTGTACGACCACGGTTTCAACCCCTTGGGTCTATTCTAAACTATGGTCGTATGTACAATAAAAAACTTTGTGCGGTATTTCGTAAAGTGTGTTTTCTATTTATCATCATGAAAATTGTTTAATTACGCTATACCATCAATGGTCACATAGTTCATAAGAATACAACACTAAGGCATTTCAACTAAGTTCCTAGGTAAGGTTAATATCGAAGCACTTTAAAGGAGAAATACATAGAGTAATATTGCGTACAAGAAAAAAGTGTAAGAAAGCGCGACTTCAAAGAGACGACATTAACACCAAGAAATCAGCGAGGAAAATTTTTTATAAGTGTGAGCTTTTCCCTCTTTCTTTTATCGGCATAACTTTGTATAAAAAAGGACTGACTTTAGCATTGACCTAAGTGAAAGAGCTACGATAAACTGACAACATGAAAAAGTTACACTGCGTGATTGCGTATCCCCAGCACAGATTCATTCGTACCTCGAGGAAGACGTGTGACAAGAATAAAGTTTGCATCTCGGAAAGATCGCCCAAGGTGGCTTGACAAGTCGTGGGATTATTGTCTACAGAGTTGCTCAAAATGAATTTAGAATATGCTCAAGGAATGCAGAATCCATACAAGTATATTAAATGAATCCAGTGCTCGGAAACTTCTCACTTATTTATTACTTGTTTGTTGTATATACATACGTTTATCTCGCTGCAAACAAGACCACTATATCGAAATAGGACTATTGAAACAGAAACTTTCATTTGCGGTTGACAAAAACGAACTCTCAAGTCAAATCATCGGCCTTATATAATATTCTCTGTAGATAACAAACAAAACCAGCCACACTTTTCTAGTTGAGCACATTGAATATTGCCAATAAAAGATAATTAAATTACATATTTGAGAGGTTCTTAAAGCTCTATCAAAGTGTTTACCAAAGTGGGCGATGTTGCCAATGAGTGACCCTCAGTCAGCTGACCGATGGGATTCATTTAATTCAGAATTAAATCACACTACGTCATAGACGGAAAGAAAGAGCATCAGCAAATCCTTTTCACTAGATTCCGAGGTATTTAAGGCTTCTTTTTTTTATTTTGATTCTTATACAGTTACTAATTTGGTCGAAAAGATTGAAACTTATTTTAAAAAGGTTGGGGGTGGAGGCGGTAGCACGGTAAAGTTTTAGAAACGCTCTCCTAAACGCGCAAAAGATTCTCCGTGCGAACTTATGAAATAATGAGAAGATTCCATCTGAAGTAACTGAATCGGAAATATACTACATCATAAGAGCGTTTCTCAGTCAAACCTACAAAAATCCTCAAAGCAAATTCAATTCCTTACCTTTGGATTAAAAACTAGGGGCAAACCACAAAAAATGCCAAGTTGAAAAATTGTATTCAGCTCCTGCTGAATATAAACGACCACGGGATTTAAAATTTCGCTGCAATCTGTAAGACTCGATTAATCTGAGTGCTCCATTTATCTAGTCGTGTATGCAACGGAAAAAGAAACTGCCTCCTGAATTGGTGCCAATTGGAGCACGTATTGCCACACCCCCTCCGAGATTTGAGGTTGAGGAGGTTCGTCGAGTTCAACGGAACATCTTACCACAGAACTGCCACAAAGGCAAAATATCTCTCATTCTAATAAAACAAGACCGCCTTCAAACCCACATAACGGAATTGATTTTTCCATGACCTTCGTCATTTAAGTTTTGTTTTTAGTGCTTTTCCATAAATATGCAACATTTATGAAAAAAAATGAAGTCAACAGAGCTCAGAGGATCCTGGAACCCATCTCGTTTACTTTACCTTCCCCACTTCACTTTCAGATGTTTATAAATCTGACGTAAAAAATTTCTATTGAAATGGAACTCAACAAAAGAATGGTTAAACAACAGTTTTTTTACTTGAACATCAAGGATTAGGCAAAATATATATTTTTAGAATAAGTGGGAATAATAACGCACATTAGATAGTTTAGATGGAGTATAGATTAACGCTAAGAAAAATATTCGGATTAATTCAATACCTTGAAGGGTGAAAATGGTGCCGACCAAAAAATTTGAAAAAATTCATCTCTCTTAATTGTGGATCAACCTAGTAAGATAATTCAACCAGAACCGAGATCTGGCAGAATGAGACAAATATAAAGAGATAGTTTTTGTAGGTATGTACGATGACTTTGAGCTACGAAGAAAAAAAAGGAACAAAGGAGAGAAGTTCATGATAATATACTTGATATCCACAAAAAAACAGTTTCTTTTGGAGTTCCATCAATTAAACGTGGAAAATGTTATTGAAATTAACCTGGAAAACGGGACTGTGATACTAATAATCGAGGTTTCGAATCGAGCTCCGTATTTCCGATAAAACTGTAGAGAAGAAAACCAGAAAATGCTGCAAGACGTAGCTGCCACCGCATTGCGAGATGCAGCTGAAGACATTTATTTTCTTAGAGAACCCCATATATAGATATATCTATGACAATAGATCGAAAAGCACACAAAATTAGGTAGACCTGACATGGCTGAGGTCCTTCATTTCCGAATAAACACATGAGGCTTGAATAAAGTTTTTAGACAAACTCAAGGAATAGCGGAATGTCATGCAGACAAAGCGTACTTTCCCTGTAGCGGTAAAAGCGTCACGAGATGGAAAAAGCTACTTCGCTTCGCTTTTGAACGAGAAAGTTAGTCATTAAGGAATCCCCACACTTTAGCTGAAATATTTTATTATTAAAAACACGGCCCGGCAAACCATTTTTTAAGCACGGCCGAATCTTCGATCACTTCACGAGTATGCCAAAGGATTCTCCCATTTACTCTAACGCTTTACTCTAGGAGTGTACGTATTAGTGAGGCCACATCACGAAAAGCTGCGATACGAGATCCATATAGTTCAAATAAAATAGTCCATAAACATGTTAACTTTCCATACTCAGCTACCATACCTCGATCATCCACATTATCAGATAGAATAACGGAAACCGAACGTAGTTAATGCACCACTCAGAGGAGAGACTACTTCTCCGAGATTAGATAGAAAAATTATCTTTCACAGAAGTCGTCTCGTCTTTCAAACACAGCGCTTACTTCCAACGAAATAGCTGCTACCATATAATTAGCAAATCAAGTATGATCTTCCGTCAGCCATTTAATACAATCGACTCTAAGCACGAAACTAGGCAAAGAATCACGTTTAACGAATAAAATATTTCAGAAAGTTATCTCACCTTGCTGAATTATCAGATTTAAGTTATAAAGTTTAACAAGATTAACAAATTTCACGACTCCAATTTCTGAATAAAATTATCGTAATTTTTCCAAACCAATCGTTAGAATATCAAAAAAAGCTTGGAAATTCTCTTGTGAACCTGTAATAACTAACCAGAAAGAATGAATGAATTAACTTTTCATAAAGGCGAAGATAAGCCAAAATTCTTCTCTATCACAAACCTTCACTCAATAATCTTCACCAAATGTTGATGAATATGACGAATTTAAAGAAAGATACCACAACAACACAAAAAGATTGAGTTTCTGAGGTAAGATAGTATCAACTAAAGTATGTGAAAGACAAAACCCCATTCTGCGGGAATGACCTCTGACTGACAGATACAGTAAGTCGCAGGAACGGATCAACGATAGAAATAAGCATATAGTAACAAAGCCAACTGATTCGCTAAAAGAATAACGTATGGAATAATGACGACACGAAGATCGATGAGAATTACATCACTCTTGACAAATCCAAGGCAATCTTTCGCTTCGAAACAATGGTTCAACAGAGAGATTCAGACAAACAAGCCTGGAAGGTGGCATTAATTTAATAAAAAGGGATTCTGTACGAAGACTTTCTCGGCGGCATATAAGGAATAAATGTAAGGGTTCTTAGAAGGAACGGTGGCCGCTGGAAGCGTGCTTTCGTCTTTAAGGTCGAATAACGGTAGGGTTACGCTACATCAAACGGCTGCATAGGCCCTTAATTTCCGTTCGCTGCTAAAATTTATACACTTTTATTTTCTCAAAACTAAATTAAAACGCTAACATACGAAAAAAGCTATTTAATATTACTAAATAATAAAATTACTAAATTCGAGATGAAGCTGTGAAGTGCACAGGATTTTAATAACTTTAATGGCAAAGGTCTATATTCTTTGAAGTAATTATTACAGATTATGCAATACATGGTCTACGGAAAGCATGATAAACTGATAAAAGATAAACTAAATTAGATGTACGATAACGACTGGGATAATGCACTGATAAGAAAGGTAAATGTCGTTGTATTCTAAATAAAATAAGTTCTATAAGCGAACAATGATAATAAAGGATTGATATATTTCATGTAAGAGGAAATCATTAGGATAAAAACGACTGCATAGCTTACTGAAAAAGCGTTGATTTCTTCCGTTACAGAGTAAATCATCAGCATAGGAACTACTGCATAGCTTACCGAATACGGAACAAGTAACGCCATCATAATCATTCAGTACTGACGCCAGTCGTCACCGAAGGAGGCATAAAAATCGAAATTCATCTAAAAGTGAATGGACGGTCTAAATTTAGAACATCGAATTAACTTGGGGTTCAACGGGGAAACTTGACCTAATTGGCACAGATATAAATTGGACTGGCCATGAAACCAAACTGACCAAAGGGGGATGAAAATGAATCAGGAAAGATGTAGAATATTTGGACCGAATTTCCTCCTTATTAGATATCATTCAAACGGCGACATGCAAACTGTACTACTATAAACTGCAGGTAGGTTGTCGACAACCGAAACAATTACTACGTTGAAACAATTCAGCGCTTCACAACCTGACATTTGGAGTTCTGAAAATACATTTCGGAAAATCGGGACGACCAATCGGTTTGAATGAAACAACCCATGCAAACAGTTTTCAGCATTTGCAGTAGATTCAATTTCTTATCACTGACGTAGGATTAACGTTTGATAAACGTGAAATGAGCCTTGATAAGTCAAATAAAAGCGGAATTTTGGTATTGACGTAATCACGAAAAAGATAGCTTAGCCATACTTCAACTAGTTTGTAAGATTTAAAATTCTCCTGGAGCCGTATTTAACGTGCGTGGATTCAAATACTAGGCATTACAATAAAATCGAATAATTGAGTAGAGTAAGCATGTATAAGGCATACAAGTCGCACATATAGTCTATGAGATTAGGCTTCCATTTGAAGGATGCAATTAATGAATAAATATCTGAGACACTACGAACATAACTGGAAAATACATTTGTCCTGATCGTTAAAAAAAATTAATATAGATTTCTTGCCCTCACCTCTTTATATTCTTACATCACAGTTTAGCTACATCGATCGTAGTACATACATCCTATACGCGCGTCAAAACTAAAAATTAATCAAGACAAAAAGGCAGGCGAATAAAGAATTTCGGCAAAGCAGACAAAGAAACACTTGGCTGGTTTACACTCGCTTCCGAAACATTTCAACCAATCCCATTAAAGATTTAAATCGCTAATATTAAAACACTCCGGTGCATCCAACCGGTAAATAGTTAAAGGGATACCCAATGATTCCTTTCTAATACCGGGCGAACGTGGTCGCGATGCGCCGTTCCTGATATTACTCTCTGAAGCCTCTCTTCTTCAAAACACCTTACGACGGAGTCTAAAGATAGGAATGGATGTGGCAGCCTTTCGCGCTACCTTACGACAAACACCAGCTTCTAACGCCCAATCTCCAGCGCGAGGACCGACTTCTCTGGCAAGGAATGCTTTTCTCTCTTCCTTTCGTACGATAATGGAAGAGGTGTCTCGTGCGCGCACTGCGAAGGAGACGGAAATCCTGAGCACGCTAACCTACTTCCGGAGAGAAGCAGCGCAAAAGAAAGGAGAGAAGTAGATTGTTGAATGTTGCGATTTTACCGCATCGCGGGTTGGAACCGCAAATTGACGCGGCAAATATCCTAACGGGAGAGATTTTAGCGAGTCCATGGAGGGATTTTGTTGACCATACATAAGGCAACCGTGCGCTTGAGATCGATGTTTTCCAACAGTGTGGGGCCACACTGTAATTAGTGGTGGGTTCTATATTGCGTTCCAGCTTTTCGGGGAATCAAAGACGAATTACATGGGAATGAAATCCTATCTATTTCTCTCCATACTGCTTGAATAACCTCACTTCAGACCGACTCTACGCGGGGTAACTCGATCTGACAAATGAATATTCGATTCATTGCTTGTATTAATAGCTTTCAACTGCAATACAATCAAACTGCATCCGAAGTGGCTAGAAAAACTGTAACGCAGTTTACCTGTCTCGCACGATCCGAGATTAATATATCCTCAGAATTACACAAGGCATGGACAAGATATATTCCTATTTAAGGAGCATTTACAACAATAAAATTAAGATATTTAAAAATTCACAGATATTGGCGATGTTTTGCGTAAATGGAAATGCTCCATGATTTTACTAGCTTTACTAAAATAATAACAATTACTAAAATACTCCAAAATATTTTTTCAGCCTAGATGTTCTCTTTATATTTGAATCAATACAGAAACAAACAAACTAGTTGTTTACTCTTCTGTAAAGTTCGAGTAGGTACAAAGGTGTGTGCTGAGATTGTTGAGGTTGGAAAGCACTACTTTAAATAAGTTACCCGCTACAAACGAATAGATATATAATCTGAAGAACATATCGTAATCTTAACTTCTTAGGCTGCTTTTAATAATTTCAACGTGAAAAGGTGCAAACAAAGTTACGGAATTCTGATCATTTATCTATGTCTATAAAAATATAACTAAATGTTTTTGGTTGATCCAACCTAGAATAAATTAAACGATATATGGCTATTACATATATGATAATAAAGTTGTTGACATGAATAGAAATTTAAAAAACCCCTTGAATCCAATACAATTATAGATCGATTTCAAAAGTAACAATAAAAGACTACCAAAGAGTTGGATGTAAAGTAAATCACGGATATGTGCAAGAGCAAGGTGAATTATCATAATATATTAAGATTAATTTTTGAAAAACTGTAAGCATTAATGTCATTTTAATAATAACCTATCGATTCTGTAATTTCCATATAATACTCCACAGTTATATTGGTAATTCATAAAACTAAAATTAGAAGCTATTTATGAATTCACGAAACAATCAGCAACGAAAATTGCCGTAACGATTCATAAAACCTTGATATCTTCATTCCCGTTTCGCAGAGGAGCGAAAATGCAGGTGAAGTTAATTATAAACGCTCTCGTAAAGAAATCTTGACTTCTGGTGCATGAAACACTGCAGTACTTCCTCCACATACTTTCACATAAAAATAAACACGGCGGAGATCGCTCCGTTTCTCTCTGCCGTAATTCCGGACAAATTCAGCGTTTATCGGCGGTAATTCCGTTATGGGTTCGGTGATAAACATCCCACGGAATTTTGCGCTGAGTTGTCAAGTCCACGTTACCCGCACCGTTACGCGGGATGACCTAAAGAGATAACCTACACTCCATCACAATTTACAATCCGAAGAATGCCATGGGTGCAACATTCAACTTTACACTGAACCAGTTCACTTGGCTTACAGATATTCCATTATATATCACAGACATAAAAGGCACTTCACTATTGGAACATTCCCGAAGTGGAATTTAGTTAATGTGCAACATAACAGAAAGAGTCACTCAAATATTCCAAGAGTGTTGCATGAATATGTAGAAAGACACGATAACAGTTTCTATAAAAACATTAAGGGAAAAAATTTAATGGAACGAGACAACTATACGGACACGTTATTCTTTTTCGGTGAATCCGAACTGGCAGCTACTTTTACTGACAATCCTCAACACTTTCCAGTTTCCGCTTCAGAAACATGCACGTTTTCATACGTAGCCTTTCATTCCTCAAACTCCGTGCCTTCCTGTTCTTTGCCATCCAACCCACCAGATTAAACCAACATTTTCTCGGGTTTCCTTCCTTTAAAGTCTACACACCACTTCTCCATTAGCTAAGTGATGGAAGAAGAAAAACATTTCGTAGATTTCAGTGTACACTTCGATGCTTTTTATTCTTTATCTTAGCGGTCTACAATAACAAGCATGTACGACACACCTAGACCTATGGGCCGTAAGGAATCGATTCCTTAGGAGATAATAACTATTAATTAGAGCGTCCATTAATTGGCTACACGAAAACTTTAGCATTACACGCAGAGACCGTTCGTCACAGGTTAACGTCTTAACTTCGCAAAGTACGTCTTCGACTCTAAATGATGCCTTTAAACACGGTTTGTCACAGTTGAACATCTTAACTTCGCGAGGAAAACGTCAACCTAACCGTTGACCTCATCCATAAGAATAGACGAAAAACGAGTCGACCGCGATGTACAACAGTACGCGGCAAGCCTTCGCGAAAGCACCTCGAAAACGAAACGGGGATTAAACGTATATTTCCAGCCCGTCCTCCAAATTTGCTGGGTCTTGGCAGCCGGTCGCGGTAAGCACGGATGCCCTCGTGACCTACCGCCGACCTCCAAGAAACACCACACGGAGCATACTTAATAATCACGACCCCCTCTCGCCAAGACGGCTGGTACACTCTCGCCCCTGGGGAACCTCGAATTGCGTCGTGCATTTCGGGATGATCGGAGACACAAATAGAAAAGAGAGCATCTCCCACACGTCAAAGGTCGGCACACGCTAGCCTCATCCTCTGAAAGCAATAACGCGCGTGGTCCCAGGAGGAATCGAATCCGAAATCCCTCCGCGTTTATCTGGAAAGAGAATCTTCTTACATAACCGGAGAGACTCCGGACGATTTTTTGCTGCAAGACTCCTTCGGCGCCTTATTTAATTACTGGGATCGCTCTTCCTTTCCGGGTGAGTTTCGAAGAAGGGCACGGCGGAAATCGCGAATAAAATCGCCGGGAAAAAGAGGCTGTAGTCGGATGCCCTGATGATATCGCTTCAAATCCCTTTGCTTTCCGAGATGAAGCCGTTTCCTTACTCCGGAATATGTACGGTTATTTATACCTTGATAGCCGACAATGTAGAGACCTGACCCGTTTTCCAGAAGGATAAAATGCTCGATAAAACTTTGAAATTAATTACGTAATTTCCTCGAGATGGGGTTTAACGCCGCAGTCCGAGCCTCAATTTAAAGTGAGTTTAATTTAATAAGGTAATGATACTAAATTTGCCCTTACAGCGATATACCGCATTAGCTCGAATTTAACGCGACTCCGAAATTTTCATAAAGATATTTAGAAAAAAATAATACTCATAAAAGAATTTAAAGAAAGTAAAATTCAATCAGATAAGCATTTATTTAGGTAATTATAGCTAATAACACAGGTTACATTCATGCCAATAAAATTAAGTAATGTAAAACAAAATTAATATTACGTAAGTAACAACAAAAAACGGAAATGTTTACTCAGAATCTGAACTGTTTTCAGAATGAGAACTCATTGATGTCACATCGGTATCACCAGTATTTTCATTCATGCTTTCAGTCTCCCGCAAAGTGTCATCTTCCGTCCTATTTAAATCATTGATAACGTTCGGTCGCGTTTCAACCTCTGTAGGAAAATGTCCTTGTTTATATTACATTCCATCACTTAAACCCCGAACTTAGAGCGAGTGGATTTTTTATCGGAAAATAAACGGTCGAAAAACATCGCGTTATATTCGGGATAATACGGTTATAAAGACATCATTACGGTAATATATAGACTGCACCAAACGAATAATTTTTTTTCAAAGTATCCGTTTAAACCAAAATAAATCGTTCATGCCGAAGAAAATGTTGAATTTAAATACATTTTTCCTAAATAAAAAAATTCTTAAAAATCCATTTCAGGTTTTACGGAGCTTACGCAAAAAAATACAATGATAAGATATAACCAGGGATGATCTTAAAATATACAATCCAATTTGAATACATCCCCTCGACCCTGGTAGATGGAGTAAATTAAAACTGCGAGAATTTGTCCGAATTTAAGCATCAAATATCGAAGACCCTCACTGTCACGCAGTATTATCTGCTCTCTGTATCTCTTTCTTTAAAATGTATATGACAAATGGTAAGACATAAGAAGAGGACCATAAGTCTCAATCTCGCCCTAATGAAAGACGCTTTATTATTATTACAGTATGGCCCCTGGTTTTGTTTGTCTTTGATTTTACGGCCGGATGCCCTTCCTACGAAAAACGCTCATGATCGAGAAAATTGGATCCTCAAGCAGAATCGAACCTCCTTCACCAAAGGCGACCGCGCAGACCACTTCGCCATTCAGAAGACAAAAACAGTCAAGAGCTATAACTGAGAATATACAGCTGAAAGTAATTCACGCGAAAATTAAAGAATAACATTTTCTAGCAGTTATAAGCGAAAAACCACCAAGGTTACTAATTTCTTAATACAGATTATTTTAAGGCAAATTCAAATTAACACGAAAACCTCAAGATAGCAACAAACCGCACAACATGTTAAAGTTTCCGATGAACGAAATTGGACTTTGAGGTCGCCTCGTCAAGATCACTTCCTTAGCGGAAGAATAAAGGGAAATATCTCTCCCACAAGGTTCTCCTTGAATTCACGGGATTCATTTAGCCTCGAATTTTACATATATGGCGATCAGGAACTTCCTAAGGGAGAAAGTCAACCTTTTCCGCACGGAGAAAGAGAGTCGTATTAAAAAAAAAAGATTTCCATTCTCAATCCCTTTCATTCAATCAAGAAAATTAACGACGATTAAGCAGCGAAAAACATTAACCAAGGTCAGAAAGGAACTCACTCGACGCCTTTTTCCTTTTACGGCTTTCACATTGACTTCCAGGACAAAACAGGTTGTTGAAATTAAATATGCAAGCGTTAACTGTATCTCTACATTTCTAGTTTCACAATATTTCACATTTCTAACAATTCTCTGTCCACTACACATAGCTAATACTGGATTTAAAATATCGGATTTAGAAATAACTGCACAATATTTGAGCAAAAAAAATTAAGAGTTCCAATATCCAAAAAAACGGAAGCTGACAGTTGAGAATTAAGGCATTTTAGTGAAAATAAAAATACCTTCATTATCTTTGAAAGTCACCTTAGATCGTTAAGCTAGTCAACAAACCAAATAAATAGCGGTTACTGAGAAGTAAATTTCCGAATTCAACTACATCTAAAATTTAAAACGATTACTGTCAACAATCTCAAAGAGCAAATGTGCAACAAACAATAAAGTTGCTATTTTTTTCAATTTTGATTCGTAGAAAATTAAAACTTTCACTTAAATCCTACCAGACGAGGTGCTAATATCTCTAACAGTAAGATATAGATTAATGTCTTGTAAAGAGCATAAACAACGGTCAGTCGCAAGGTTCTACAGTGTTGTTCTATAATCATGACAAAACGTAAAGTCCATTCCTGAGAAACATCTAGTTTATGGATATGGCTGCATACCTTTGATTCCATCTCAAGTAGCTGAAGTTTTCATGATATGAAAGACGAGATATTGTGCTCTAGAGCACGGTTCGATGAGAAAAGATTGCTCGTTGATATTTCAGTCGATCTACCGATGATTTGTCTCCTACACCTATGCTTTTCGACGCAATCTGAATGTGAGAAGAACTTCCTATCGTTAAGAGATGACGCACGGGATGCGTCAGTGAGGAAAATTAATGCATAACATCGCGCGGATACGACTCTACAGGAGCTATCATTATTTCAAGCACACATCTGATTGGAAAGAAATGTATCGAACTGCGAAAATGACTCTTTTGAGAAAATAAAAAAAACAACCAAAATGGGCACGTATATAGGTTCAAAATACTGTTTTCATCATTTTCCCTTCAACCATAAAAAGCACAAAGATAAGACGTTGAAACAAAGTTAACTTCACATATATTTAAATATATTAAAAAACTTTACCAACAGCGTTTTAACAGTTCTTTGAGATGAAGAAGGTATGGTAAACAAAGGCACCATACTAACCTTGACAATCTTAAAAATTCACGACGTATTTTTTGAGACAGAAAAATATAATCTAATATCGATTAATCAGTTAATCCGTTTTCTGCTTTTTCAGATAGATCAATAAAAATTGTGGACCCCACAATTGGCGAGACTGGTTTGATTTTAAGAGAGAACGTTAGTCTTTAAGTTAATCAAGGTCGTGCATGTGTACGTAGGCCTTCTGACTCCACGTAGGGGCCATCAAATTTCCTGCTTATTCCCCTTTCATAGATATAGTCAACACCTTTATTTATATTTCCGTCGACTTCCTTCGCGAACTATCTTCAGTAAAATCTTTAAAGAATCCATCCCCTCTTGATATCTCTCTAGATACATTTCCTCCAGCTTTTTCATTACTTCAATCAAATCTCTCTCTTCTCCCACTTTATATTTCTATCGACCCAACTTACTTTTTTCATCCTACGCCAAACGAACGTCGCAAAGGCTTCGTATTTTCCTGAATCCTACTTTCTTGAAGTCCTTGTTTCGCAGCCATACAACAAGACACTCCAAACTAAGGATCTTACTAGTATCTTCCGGATATCTTTTTCAAGACCCTTCTTTATCAATTCCCTTCTTTTAACGAGAGATTCCTAAATTTCTACTATTCATATTCTAACCTCTTTTGTTTAATTCCCATCCCAAATACTGATCACAAACAATTATAAATAATTTAAGGGTGTGCAAGTTACAAATACTTACATCATCATACTTATATAAATACTTACATTACATCACTGAACTCATCGTAAAAATCAACTCAATTAAACATAGATGGACAAAGTAATACTATCTAATCATAAGTGAAAATAAGAACTGAATTCCCACCCCAATTATTGATGCTCGTCTCTCAGATAAAGACTAAAGCTAAAGTGTTTTTTTTTTATTTTCGCTCTTTAAAGGTTTCACTGCGGAACAGTAAAATTTTGTACATCTATATCTAGTATTTAAGATCTTTCTTCTTACCTCTGTACCTCTCATGTGATCTTATTTATCCGTCTAACGGTATCCCAAGAAATTTTTCTATTAGAAATGCGAAAATTACTAGATGAATCTGGGTCACTTTGAGAACATTGAATCAAAAAATTTCTATCATGCACCATAGTGGAATCGTAAAAGGCCTAAGTAGTTTACTCAACCAACAGAAGCATAACATTTTCTGACTAAACGATTGGATCAAACAACACACACTAAAACATTTCGAAAATCCTAACTATCAGATAAGGGTTTAATGTCTCAGTTACATCACAAGGGCCACGCTTTTCAGTAATCATACAATACACATAGCAGTTCTGAAAAGTAAGTGTTGGAATTATCTATGTCTTTCCTCTCAGAATAAAATACATTTAAGTAATTCAATCGACAGCAATAATCAACATATTAGACTTCTGAGGTCGTATTAATTTTACAAAGCAAAGAAGGGAATCGCTGAAGAAATAACTCCTCAATCTCAATGACACATACAGAGAAAAGTAAACACTGCAGGCTGAAGAAGGAGAAGACCTTATGCTGTGACAGCACAATTACTTTTTTTTTAGAATGAAAAGACACTAGGAAATTTTCATTCTGATAAGTCTTTACATGAATTCACACCTTCGATCATGGATTTCATTTTAGTTGGATTTTATTTTCACTCTAACAATCGTCCATAATTAATTTTGTCCATACCAAACTCTCAAATTCCAGACGAAATTATATCCAGTCATTACGTTGAACAAAATCACTCTCACTCAAATCATTTCTTCTTTTTACATTGCCGAATTCGAATTTTTTTGTCTTTGAATTGAATCCTCCGACTATGAAAATTCAATACATCTGTAATTAAATATTCCTTGATAGCCATGTTTTATTTCACATAGCTAAACACGAGGCATGACTAGAAAGTAAGTTCCGTTATTGATTCTCGTCGCGATAGTGCTTTCACATCGGTTCAGTACTAGTGCAGAGGTTACTCTGGTTCTCGAAAATGAGTTGTAAAAATTGTGGAGTTGTCTACTGGATAAGCTTCACTCTGCTTGTTTAAATGGTAAAGAACATTGAAAATTCCACCGCTCATGAGAAAGGCACCGTAATTCGTTTTCCGAATGCGAAGAACGCTAAACCGATTGATATTCATCGACAGACATGCGAGGTTTACGGTGATATTGTTATGAGTGATTCAATGTATTGAAGTGATTGATAGAATTGACGCGGTATTGCTTGGATGCATCATAATGGCCCTACGCACACTGCAAACATAACAAAACAACTCAATGGAGATTGTCACCAGCAAACAATTTGAACAATTTTGACAGCCCTGATCTGCCTTGGGGGACAGACTTTCAGTAATGATGACAGGATAAAAGAAGTCACTGTAACTACATGGTTGAATTCATAGGCGGCAACTTTTCACGAAGATTGCAAGCAAAAACTCCTGCCCCGCTAAGATAAATGCCTTAAAAATGTATGAGCTATTAAGAAAAATGGCTTGTAATGTTTATCCTGAATGCGAACATTAGTGCGAAACGGAACTTATCGGTCATACTTCGAATCATCAAATTTTGTCAAAATGTCAAAAAAATTGTCCAAAATGTTCTAGAATTTAGAATTTGTAATTATAATACAATGAAATTTCCAATATTTACATATTTAAAAACGTAGGTAATTATAGTAAATCCAAATAGCCTCGCAATACTTCTTTAACCGAAAATTACCAAAATTAAGAGAAATCAGTTCCTAGCTGATTTATGCAGGCTTATTATTACATTGAGGACCATGCAATCAAAACCGAATTAAAAGAATAGTAATTTCTAAGAGTTTTAAGCTAGAATAGAATATTAAAGCGATATCAATGAACATTATGTAAGACTCAAAGAATGAGGAACAGCATGAGCAACTTGAAATTTTCGTTACGCTTTCGAAATTACGTGTTCATGATAAGACCGATATCGAGAAGATCCAGATAACATGATGTTTGAGATTACTGAAGTTAAAACTACAATTACTGGCCATAACTATCCGAAACTTTCCCGACTGAAAGCGAAACATAAAAAAATCCAGGTATCCAATAACTTAAATAATTATAGATTGCATTAGGCCAATCTCTCAAAAACATACCAAGAATTCAATAATCGCCCAGAATCGGTGAGTTCAAAATAACTTCAATAGTTAACCAGTAGAAACTAATCATCAAATCAAATCTGTAAATCTGTCAATGAGGTTTCGCCAAATGAGTTAAATCATTATCAATAACTCTTCTTTTAAAACTACGCATCATGATACTATTTCATATTTGAAACTAGTTCATGATATAATTTCTATTATACCAACTTTAATGTGGATTTAGTGAAGATTTAGATGACAATCTTAAAAGAAAATACGCTAAGTTTCAATTAATTTAGCTATACACAGTTTTAAATGTAGAATTAGAATACTCACCTCATAAACATTAGGATGCCACACTTTGGTTAAAAATCTGATACTTGGTGGTGAATACGGGTAATCTGGAGGGAATTTCATGTGAGCCTGCAAAAAAAAAAGAAAAAACATGTTTAGCGGATATATTCTTACTTCACATAACAATAATAACGCAATGCCTTCCATTTTTGTATCCATTAAGAAATTTATGGAAATTTGGTATTGCGGCGTGATATAATTGTTCGCCCCTTTCCAACCAATGGCTCAATAGCATAGAGGCGTACCTTCGATGTAATACCATAAAGAACCAATTTAAGAGCGGGTTTCGTGTGAAACTAACCATTGTAGCTATTAAAGGCAAGCCGAAAAGGAACTGTGCAATTTCTTCGGAAAAACGGGAAAATGGTAACTGAATAACTGCGGAAGTCGTCATCATCATGTAGGAGGAGGAAGATTCTCTTAAACGGTAACTCAGCCACAAAAGAAAGATGCTCGAATCACTCAATAAGAAACACTTAATAAATTTAAGCACCGTACGATCCGGAAACCAAGAAAATCGTCAACCATATTAAACATTAAGACCACATGAAATCATAGCGAAATATTCCGTCCTTGCCGGCTATTAGCGCGGCAAAATGACGATTGTCTGCGCGCACTTTTTTCCCAGCCTTCGGCAAACAAGGTTTATCTAGTCAAGTGGATAAGAGGAGCGGGTTAATTAACCAGGAGCCAGGTCACAGCATCCGGGATGATAGCTACAATTGTGTGAAGCGCATGCTCCAGCGAGCGTTGAAAACAACCGAGGTCTTCCCAAATCACTTTGAAGCTCAGTGAAGCGTAAATTAACACTATTCGACGTTTAGGTTTCATCATTAATCGTATTATATGGAATATCTTAACTGTAATTTCTATACCAAGAATATGAATATTTAAAGAGGATGGTAAAAAAAACAACGTGAAAAAATAAGCGAGACCTAAAAAAGGCGCTGAGCTAGCAAATATAATTTTTTACTAACCACTGCTCGCATGAAGAGTTAGATGTAAGAAGAGACTTAAAAGTCACCATCTTTCCCTGATGAAAGACATTTATTATTATTACTATTGATCATTGGGTTCTCAGGTTAAAAATATAAGTTGTCCCCAAGTGGCTTAGGAGTGAAATAACAATACTGAATTTAGATGAAGATTCTTACAAAGAAAGTAGTAATACTATGCATACAAACGTAGGGGTACAGCTTTTGGTTAATTTTCTTCCCAACGATCAATATCGTACGGATTGATTTCATCTCTGTACGTGACCTAAGACCAACTAGAGCAAGGCACTTGCGATAATACCTAATTAATAAGGGCGACTGATGCTAATTAGGACATATTTTGCTCAGAATGAAAAAAATGAATATCTGCCGAATAATGAATACTTCAGAAATAGAAACGTTCTTGGGGAAGATTCGTTTCGAGAAATGATCGACATCTTCAGGTCTCTTGAGGATGTCGAAGTTTCGCCGAAACTGGTCGCCCAAGGGCATTTCTGTTACTGAGGAACACTAAATCTTAAGTAAACAATTCTTTTCGCTCAGATGCAGAACCTCAAACGTCTAAGCCTGTTCAGTGAGCTACGCTTTCAACTAGGATTGTCTTCTTATATTTTTCTAACAACAATAAGCAAAAATATACGTCAAAAAGTAGATACGAAATTTCTTCAACTCGAGCGTGGAATTTTCGAGAGAAAAACTATAGAATAAAGGTATACGAAATCGGAAAATGCAGACGGCCAACCTGCCATTATCCTCGGCTCTTTGTGTATTTTAATGATTCTTAGGTGGCGCGATTTGTAAGTTAAGGTCCCCTGCAGTGGAACACTACTCCCTCTACTTGAGCGAGAACATGATAGTATAAAAATAATATTAATGGCATTTCATATCTAATTTTACAAAGATTTTTTTAATACTTCCATCCAAGTCATATTGAATGGAAATTGTTTGAAATTATTAAACGAAAGTATTTAAGGAATGAAAGATAACTTTAGTACACTTCCACAGATTTTTTATTTAGGCGACCTGTTTCGCTAGTGAACAAACATCATCAGGCAATATACAGGCTGATGATGCTAGTTCACTAGCGAAACAATTCGCCTAAATAACAAATCTTTGGAAGTGTACTAAAGTTATCTTTCATTCCTTGTAATGGCCTTCCACGAGGTAACGCTTTCTCACATCGAGTTTATCGATATAATACAAAAATCAGTTTATGAATCTCATTTCCAATGCCATTCGCAAAAAAATCCAGAAAATACAGCTAGCGTGGAATTAGCGAACGAAGATCAATTGACACCTACGAGCAGTGTGCTGTTAGCTACTCGCTACCTTACGAATCGACCATCGTCGTGCAGCTCGTTCTATGCGTCAAACGATATTCCGTTAGTCGTCCCTTCCAAAGGGCAAGACGATCCCTCCCTGTCTTTCTCCGCTTTCTTCCACTAACCGTAACAGCCACAAGTACTAGCCGCCCTTTCTACGTGGAGTACCGTCCTTTGTGTATTAATTCTTCCCCTCCATAAGGCGCATGAAGCAGATATTCAAATCATTTGGCCGAATGCCCCGGGAATGCCTTTATTCCAGTTAAACGGTCGCGAATTTACGCCAAAGTTGGGAGGAAGGCCTAAATGGCACAGCCGACGAAATTTCCTGGAAACACAAGTGGTCTCTGGAGTTAGTCAGAAAACACATTATTACGAGAAAACAACAGTTTAACTTTTTAAATGGTAGTTTTCAATAGCGACAGTTTTTCAGTTTAGGGATTCGATTATTGAAACGTTATAGGACGTTACTACAGAAAAATTTCATTTTTCCATTGACGTTAAGTTCGGCTGAAGTGGATTATCTTGATTGCTATTGTGATAAGACTAACATTGATAGAAGGAATTCTTCCTAAATTCGACTGCAATCATCCAAGATATTCCTTTACAAATTAATAAGGATACAAAGGATTTTCTCCACTTCTTTCACTGCCAACAAATAAGTGGGAAATTATTTGATCCGAATTTTTTTAATCTAAAAACGTAACCGACCTTATCAAGTAGATGCTAATGAATAGATGACAGCCACAATGCAATTTCCATATCATTAAGTTTCTTTCAGAGAAATATGACTCGCCGAGTTACAAGCTTTATGAACAAATAAACTCGAAATACACGAAGAAAATTATATCAGTATGATATCCGTTTGAAATTTCATCGAAATAATAGACGAACGCAATGTGGCTTAAAAAAGCTCTTGGAGACGTGAGTAGGATAAAGAGATACGATTATAATTTCCCATTGTATTAAAATGAAAATAGGCAAAAATCAACCTGCGGACAAACTGAAGATAAAAGTAAGTGAGCAATGAGCTCTTTCGATAAGTTTAATCTCGTTTACTTTAACGTTGACAGATAAAAGTGACACAAGACAGAATTTTTCCTGTTTGAAATCAACGGAGACTCGCAAAACCAACTTGACAAAGGAGCAACTACATTCCCCTTATCAAACCATTATAAACCATTTACGAACTCCTTAAATATGGCCGCTTTTTTCACTATTGTATCATCTACAGTGATGGCGATCCAAAAGTACCAATTTAACAATAGTTAAAATGTTATGTTTTTCCTTTGAAACATATCTAGATAACCTATCCACAGGAGTTACAATGACCAGTTTTATAGTAAAAGGCTAGTTTCACTCATTTATATTAGTAAAAATAAAGCAGCTGAACTTTTAATAAAAATAATTCTGAGAAATCTAAATGCCAATGGTCAAAATTTAAAAGTACGCACTAGAAAATATGAGCTAGAAAGTAGAAAGAGAATATATTTTAGCGAAAAAAATCAAAGTGGACAAACCTTTGCTCCGCAGTAAGCCGATTTGGGATGAACAAGAAAGAAATGTTTGTTTTTAGTTTGAACTGTATATAAGTTTCAGCACAATCATGGTTAAATATGATGAGAGTAACGCCTCTTATTTTAAAATATAAAATAATGGCAGAGCAATTTAGTTCGAATCTTACTTTTGTTTTACTTTTTAAATGTGACAATTTCTCGTCTAAATATGACATATTTAAAAGGTAGGTCCATACATTTGTGTTATAATATATGTGAAAAATGAATAATACGTCATAAAACATTGAGAAAATAAATATAGAGCCAAACATCGCCAGGGATTATCCATCAACAAACATCACCCCAAACCCAGAACTCGCACCAAACTCACAACTGAGAAAATAGTGTGAGGAGCTGAATATAGAGGGAGCAACACCCTGAAGTGACCACGGCGACTTCCTCAAAAAAGATAACACAGAGCCCCGCCCACCCTTCCATCAGCGAAGAAACGGATAGGTTCAACGTTCTAATTGAAATTCACGCGAGGAAGTTTCACTTGATGCAATGCCAGCGGAATACTCATCCTGACAAGCGCTATCGCTATGCCTCATCGGTCTTTTCCGCGGAAATTCAAGCACCTCATCGTGCGTGCGCCGACTCCTCTTTCTCCCTCTTCCAAATCCACTCACAACCCAAATGAAGCGCTCCATAAAATTCCTAACGCAGATAAAATATAGGACGAAAAGAAAAGGGCGAGAGAGGGATGTGCTGTCATAATGTCAAATCTGCCATACGGTTCCGTCAACCCCAAATAACTGCTGCGACTCCACGAGATGCTAAATGAGGCGTGGAAAGGGGAGAGGAAAAGTTCAAAGCAACAATACGAGAAACGAGACAGCATGAGGATAGAATGTGTTTTGAGTTGCCAAAATTTGTAAAACAAAACAGAGCCGATTGAGAGAAGAAAGTGACAAATACCCTCGGCGAAAAATTTTGCCCTACCTTAGTTGCATTCTCTGTACTAACACAGGGATGCATTCACGATACGCGAATTTCCACCTACAAGGTAAGGAAATACATTGACTCGAAAAAACGGCGAAAAGCTTCGGGATCAAATGAAATGTATACGTAACTCAAAAGAGAGCTGAACAGAAATAAACTATCATTCAACAGGCTAAAATTGCTGGTTAATAAAAAAATAACCGCAAGATATTGCTGTACACATAGATGAGAAAGTGGAGATAACATTTTTAGGTCAATACTGCGAATGTAAACCAGTGAGTTGATAGCGTTGACGACTCATGATTCATCATCGATGAATAATCATTTGCTATTGAAACATTCCTGATAATTCGCTGAAATTATTCACATTAAATTGTAGATAAAACTGCGCCTCTATGCGTTTTGAAAATAATATATTGGTCAAAATGATAGAAAATACTATTGCGGCAACTAATTTATGAGCAGAGGTACTTTTAAAAATTATCGCTTTAAAATGTAATACAATAAAAGTAACCAAATGTCTTTCTGCATACAGAATTAGAGTATAGTGTAAGCTAATAATACCATAGAAGCCTATATTAAGCAGAAATGAGACATTAATTAAATTAGTAGTGAAAGGGACGTATTTAAAATGACTAAAGACCATTTCGGTATCAGGGGCAAAGGAAAATAGAGTGTATTTATAGATGGCAAAGGTGTAGAGGATCTCAAAACTTCGAAGAATACACTTTTTCTCATCTGCCTCTATTATTGGAGCGTAAATAGGTTATTAGGATAGCTTGGATACCACCTCGTAGTAACTTTGTATTTTTCACCTCAGTATTTTTCCTGTAGGTAGGATTAACGCATTGACTTAGTAATTAGAGGGAGTTGATACCGGAAAACCTCTAAAAAGATATATTCAATTTGGGGAATGGGAACGCCGTTTTCCGCCGCTTCACAGCCACCTCTTCGCCGTCACGATATTTACACTACACCACTAACAAATATCAGAATTGAGAGAAAAAGTTGCGGGATATAAGGTCAATTACAACTTGAGAAAGTTTTAATTAGTTCCGACTAACTCTGTAGTTTTGCGCAAATTACATTACAGCGCACGATTTTCCCCGTATACGCAAACCAATGCATTTTAAATGATTCCTTCATGACGGTGGACAATATAGTTAATAATTTCACCACACCCACTTCGAATACCAGGAACGTGGAGAAATTGAAAACTAAAGAGCGCATATACTGCAAGACACACATTAAACTGCCAATATTAACTTAACTGTCATGCGAGGGTAGACTCCAGTAATAGAAT
Source organism: Sympetrum striolatum (assembly GCA_947579665.1). Taxonomy (NCBI): domain Eukaryota; kingdom Metazoa; phylum Arthropoda; class Insecta; order Odonata; family Libellulidae; genus Sympetrum; species Sympetrum striolatum. Next base: position 84,835,498 of record OX388342.1, read on the forward strand.
ACGATTGATGAAATTAAAATAACTAAAGAGCATTAGCGTTCACTGACACCAAGTCATATTGCCAAATCAAAAAAATCAACTATTTAGCAAAGGATTTCTCTGGAAAAAGACAATGATTTATAATGACGATAAGTGAATAAAGCTGTTAACTCCACCTTTGACTTCAGCGGAAGATCTCAGGGAGATAAATGCTACAGAAACTAAGGCGATCGTGAATCACTTCTAAAACTATGGCGATCGTGAATGGTTTTGACATTATAGTCGTTGAAATGTGAGACTGGCATTGACGATACAAAGTTGGCAAGAAGAATGAGAAGAGAAGATAAGACGAGATACGCAACTCAGAAGAGGGGGTCTGCGTATTCGATGGAAGAGGAAATATGTAAAATCGCCAAGAATCAACGCGGAAGTGGAGATCTTTCTCTGACACCACCGATCGGACACGTACAGCGGTTAATTCCCAAGGATTCCGCGCAAGTACAGGCTGTATCTCAAAAATAAAAACAACGAATTTCAGAAAAAATACCTGATTATTACAAAAATGACTATCATCCAGAGAGGATATAAAGAGCTCTAAAATACATAATTGTATACAATTTACGGAGAATACCGAAAAGAAAATACGTTTCAATGGAAAATAAACGAAAGACCTACGACGTATGAAAATAAATAATCCCAAAATAACAACAAAAAACCTTAGTGCGGACTACGGATTTTCAGATATGTCGTCGAAACCGGTCGTAAAATAAAAACCTCTGAAAATACCAAGTTTGGTTTTCTGTTGTTTTAAATGGCGTTCTAAAAAGTTAGGCAAGAACATTTGGAGTTTGTGAAAATACGCCTGCGTAAATAATACCCAGCAAGCAGTCTTTGAGCGTGTGCCAGGGAGTGTAAACGCCACAAAACAATTTCATAGAACACTTTATTTTTTTTTTTAATTTCTACTCTTTACCGTCGTAAGAGTAGGAGTAAGACGAAAGATGAGAGGTATTTCGATGAAATTTAGAGAGACCTCACTCCGAAAAATTTACCACTAAATTGAGAGAGAATTAACCATATCATAGGGTAAAACATGAAATGTATACTTTGTTGAGAACAATGAATATCACATCGAGTTATACTCGGTGATTTCATGTTTGAGCATGAATGCACCGAAAATTAAATGCTGGCGTTAATGCACAGGTCAAGCAGCGAATAAAATTCTCGAGTATAGATTACATTTGAATTGTATTGTATACGATTGATTTCATTATCTGAATTTCGACGAACTGCGGTAAATAGGGAAATTAACTTGGGTATTGTAAGATATAGATAAAATCAAACTTTACAGTCAATCTAAATAAAATCAGCACGGAAACGAGAAGATAAATAGGAAGTCGTATATATTCATCACTGGCTTATAAGCTATACTTACAACACTATATCGGGAGTTTAACCAATAATTCTGCAGCAACACTTTTCACGAGGAATTTATCTTTGAAACATGGAGTAGGAATACTTCCACTTACCGCTTTCCACCCACGCCATGGAGGAAATCCATCGCGATATACGAGTACAAATGAAAATGCCTCCCCTGCATGCCATCGCATGATCCAGAGGTCAATTACTTTAGAACACGATCCGTTTATAGGGAACAATAGATAAAACGTTTGAAAATTCCCAACGTGAAGTCAAAGAATCAAAATTACGAGGGATAGGGAATAGGAGCGCTTCCTTATTGAAGAGGTATAAAATCTGCTGAGATTTAGGAAATGAAAGCATCGCTGAAATATGAAATATTTTGTTCAACAGCGATGATCTGAAAGCTAAAACGTGCTACTCCAAGTAATTTTCATTTAGAAACAAATGATAAAAAGGAACAGGCTCTACCTACAGCCAATTATTAATTACAACGTTCTCAAATATTGATGTATTTACGTCATTTTTATCAATTAAGTAATCATCAACCAGATTTGAAATATGCCCCTTTCTTATATCTTAAATAATCATAGCCGCAGTTTCTATTATTAACGCCAATTCGATCAGATAATTCCACTGACGATCCTAACTAAATTGTGATATTGAACGTTAAGAGTATTTTAGCATATATAATTCAAATATTATACTTTTGTAGTTTACTTCTGCATTTCTTGATAATTAAGAACGCAAAACGGGTTTAAGTGAAGCATATAAAGGACAAAGTCTTTTCTGATGAAAAATGTTATACTTTACGTTATGTTTTGAGCTTGATAAAATGATTTAGGAAGAAGAGCTCCACAGATTCATTATAAATACGCAGATTTCCCTGAAAGGTACACTTGCACAATCTCTTTTTCGGAGACGTCCGACCAATTTGATGTGCGACCACAACTTTTAGAATTAATCAGTAAGATCATTCCTGAGGAATGGTTTTCAATTTCATTTAATGAAATATCCGAAATATAACATCTTTAATCATTACGAACAGCCAAAATGTTCAGTTAATGCAGCAATATTAAACAATGAAAGCTGAAATTTGCAATTCTTACATTTCCATAACGATGCTTGCGCAACAACGCGATTTAGGCGCGTAAGCGATTGCAATTCCATTCAAAAGATGAGAGGACTTAAAATTAGAGCTTTGATCACAAGACCTCCAAAATTCCTTGTTCGTGACCTTCGTCCTAGCAATATCCACCGTCAGAAACCATACCAAGGAAATGAATCCTCGCAAGTTTTACAGCCACCTACTTGGAGAACACCCATACTGTGAACTTGGTTGATCGAACATTAACCGGAAATTACGCCAAAGGCACTGGGCGTGTTTGGGACAGTCTGGCGCAACTTGCAAGTACGGAACTGCAGTATGATTCCAAGCAGAAGCAAAACGAAAGGGAAAAAGAAATGCAGAGGTTTCCGCCAAGAAATTCCAGCCCTTTTCGCAACAAGACTTTCGGATCGGATCCATCCATCCGGTGGCACCATACCACGTGAACTACCTCACGGCATGGCAAGACTACTAGACAAGGATTCATCGAAGATTAGTAATTATTATTATCATCATTTCGGGATAAGTAGGAGTTTCTGTACCCCCGAAAAACATCCATCAAGGAACATGCATCATGAACGGATAGAATTTATAACGTATTCCGGCTGGAATAAATCATTTCAACGGCTAACTCAACACACGCGATATGCAAACTTATTAGTATTAGCACTCGATATAATACATTCGAATCCCTACGTAGGCTAATAAGCCATTCCCATTACACCTCGATGAATAACAAGTACAGTCAGGCTTCATATCGTATATATTTCATTTTATCGGCAGAACTGAATATTCCTTTTTCCGCATACGAATTCTTTTTCATAAAATTCCGCATCAAATATCCGGACTCGAAATTAGCTCGTTTTCTTCTTTTTTCAGTAGTTTTAATTACTATCTATACCTTGAATTTTTGTTTTATCACTTTCAATATTGAAAGAAAACGCTGCTTCGATCAAACAAGAAGTGAAAAATGACGACATGACTGGGACTCAAACCCAGGACTCCCTGGGTTAGAGTTCCAAAGTAAAACGCTGCTTTAAATATAGTTGGTTCGGTCGCAATCAATTACAAACCTTACCATCCATTTATAAATATCTCACGCACATCTAAATATAACAGGATTTAGCAACGCTGCGACTTTCATGTGCGGCAAAAAGTAAAGTGGAGGGAAGCATATTTGACAGAGTACAATGGTCTGCTGGGGTTCACTACCAATAGGCGCGCACCCTTACAATTCTCATTTTTTCGCAGAAAATAACATTTTTATACCGAGTACATGCGAGTAGACTACTGCAGAAAAAAGGAATCCAAATAATTTTTCCAGTACGTTACTACAATACTCAAAGGAGAAAACAGAGGCGAAGACAAAAACAAAAGGTGTTGGGTAACTTAAAGGATGGAATAAACTATCAGGAAGTTAGGGAGATGGCGTTAAGTAGGGATTTTCGAATGCACATTAACCTACGGAATGGCAGAACACTAGTGTATGTATGTTAGTACAAGAAGAAAAAACGTACATAATTAAAGCCAATGGCAAAAGGCGAAAATGGAAGCCAGTGATTGCCAGTGAAAGGAGCGATGAAAATAGAGGCGTGACCGGATTGCGAGATGATTGGACAGGAAGTATTCTGCGAAAAGGCGAGCACATATAGGGGGAGTGATGAAGATAAAGATATAAAGTGGAAAAGGAGATTCGCATTAGGTTCCGTGGTGAGGGCACAATAGCATCGTTTGAAGCGCTTCCCCAGCCATCGATTTCCGATTCCTTCGCTGTTAATTTATGTCGATGCTCCCCTCAAAATTCCTGGTTAATAATGCTGAGCATAACCGATGACAGAACGGGAGCAACGGCATCGAAAAAATAAAAAGAAGATCCACTCCACGTGGACTGTTGTTCCTAGATCCAGCGATACTAGGAGAGGATAGACCAAGGTAGCGGAAGTCATTTAATGAACGTACAACTGAAATTGAAGAATAACCTGAATAGGCTCCGTAGAGACAACAAACTAAACATCGAAAAATTTAATTACAATTTACCCACATTCACCACAAAAAACCTATATTCGATAATATGGATCAATTCAAACGAAATATAAAGATAAGGGGACAGAAAATTACTCATATAAGTGGTGAATGAATGTTAACACTTCTTAACAAATTTAAGTAGAAATATAGGCCATTTTGAATTTTTTCAAAATGAAATAACACTGTTTTGCAAATTCTGAATTAATATCGATGAAAAATACTTCATACAGGCCCCAACAAGTCTGTACAGACTTGATAAATGCAAATTTTGTTTACGAAAAGAAGGTTGGACTAGAAGTGAGAAGAGAACGAAGAGAACTGAAACATCGATTTATAGATTATAGTTCAGACAAATTTTATCTGCGATGCCAGCATTATGATAATGCATTTCCTATAACGAATCTAAGACGCGACATATTTTTTGGAAGAAATAAAAAGGCAAAAAAGGTGTGACTTAATTTTTTTTAAATCATATACGGAATAATAATGCATACGTTAATTCCTCAACATGCCCAGTGAATTAAAAAAGACTGCCGACTAAAGGAATGCAGCAAGTACAAAATATAACGTTCAAATGTGCGAATCGCCCATCGAGAGGAGAATGAGACATGAGTAACTCCTACCACAACGTATACATAAATGTAAGAGCCGCTTACAGATACCAGAGAGAAGCTGTAGCTCGCTACATATGAGTTCTTAAAATCGCAAGACCGTGATTGTTAACGAAAACACAGTGTATTTCTCTGTAAATGAAAATTAACCATTACGTAGAAACGTATGATACAAAACTGCGAATTATCGACGACGACGATTCCAACACGCCTCGAAGAGAGCGGTGCGTCAACGGCTTTTCCAACAATTCAGCGCGATGATACGAAACCAATTTACGAATAAACCGTCACATCCGCGCTCCAAACCGATAAAAAAATCACATCTCTTCGCTCTCGGAAAAACCCGGTTGTCACGCTCATCGACGGCAGATCATTTCGACGGCGACATATCTTCCGCATGAAAACCTCCCACAGAAACCGATTCCAGATGCCACATCTCTTTCGGATCCATAAAGCCAATCAATCGAGGAATTGTACTCGCGTCTCCGACATGCACGGGACATGAAAAGTCCCATTAAAGACGGTTTTTCGAGAGAGGAGAAAGGGCGTGAATCGGAGGGAAGTGCGATGCAAAGAGAGCAGTGGGGAGGGGAACTGAGGAGGAGCTGATGGATGTCCTGGTCGGTGGGGGGTCCCTTTCCCCGCGCCACCATCAGAACAGTAACCTTCCCCCTCCCGAGAGAGAGTGTCAGAGAGAAGTAACGAGGCCATGGCCAGCACTGAAACATTTCCCGGCCGATCATACCCCGAGCCGCCACCCCTTGCAGCAGTGCTGAGGGATCAATACCACAACCAACAGAGGGCGGGTGGGTTAGTTAGGCTCGCCGTGCCTATGGGACAGGACTGCAGTCGAGAGCAATCGCGCATTTTTCCCGTTGAAATGGAGCGGGAAACGAACTTAACCCAGTTAGCAAACCATCTCACACCTTCCGCCCAGAATCCGCGACTTCAAGAATTGGGTGTGCGGTTTCCGTTCGACCTTAAAGCCGCAGTGACTCAACGGAGGGGCAGATCGATCATCTGAAGTGAGGGGACCAATACGGGATGGGGATTCGACTCGTTGCTAACAACAACTGAAGTAGTATGAAACGATTCCTCTTTGATAGCCGTAATGATAAAACACTAATTTTAAAGGATTCGGCAAAAAAATCAGAAACCTATAAAAATAAAAGTCCCTAGAATGATTTGTAAACTACGAGCTGCCATGAAACCAAAGCGATATTTTGGAATTCATTAGTTCATAAAGTATTCTCTTTCAGGTATGTTCTCAAAAATATAGAGATCTTATAGAAAACTTTATGTATCGAGTATATCGATGGAAGTTACTCGAAAGCAACAATATTCTCCTGCCTGTTGTCCAAATGATATATAAAAGTGAAACAATGGGTAATTCACTATTTAACAGCACTAGTTGTCGTTAGACAGTACTAAAATAGCACAAATATGAATAAATGTCTAAATCTCAGTACTAACATAGAAAAACAGAAGAGAAAAATTAACTTATAGGGGAAGTATTCCGTGCGACCAAGGAGAGATGCTTAAGACCGATAAGATGCCCCAGTTGTTCAGAGAAGAATTCTGAAATGAATATTGCGAAACCAATGTCTCAACTACACAAATACCTAAAGTCATCGATCAAGTTGAAGTGCATTTCCTACTTCATGGCCTAGATGGAACGCCGACTTAACAGGAAGGTTCGTTTAAAAATTACTTCACTCGACAAAAATTTTCACAAACGTTCAATGATTTCCGGCATATTAAAGCGTAATGGCGATGTTATCTGAAGCTTTCACAAAGTAACTGCTCGCGACGGCCTAGATAGTTAACTAATCAATGATGAACACTGAGATAGTTATCGCGTCGAAAGAGAAACACCGACCGACCTGCGCCACCTCAAAAAATTTCGCTTTCATCTCGACACCACCACTCACGTCATACGCTCCAATTTGCCGCATTTATTTATTTAAAAAGTATTGAACGCGAAGATTGGAATCCCCAAAACACGAAAGCTAGAATCGAGTAGGAAGTTGTTTCCTAGCGCTGAATCAGTTTCTTTCTTGGGAGGTTGGAATCAAAACGTCCACATTAGTTTTCCTTGAGCTTAGCGTTTTCCTTGAATCTTTTTTCGGGTAGAACTGCCGTGACGCACGGTTCCCGTCGCAACCTTCTTCCACTTGTGTGACGTACAGCTGACCGCTAAATACCGGTGAGTCAAGAGGCTGAAAAGAAGCGGTGAACCTGATAAACTGTAGGTTAGCGAGGTGGCAGGCTGCCTTTTAAGGAGTAACTGAGGACAACACAAGGATATAAAACAAGCACAAAAACTCGCGATAAGAGGAAGAAGGCGACACATCTATCTTAGGCATAGATAACTATTTAATGCGAAAATCTGATGACTAGTTCGAGATTTATACAGCAAAAACTCCAGTTTTTTAAAGAAACGACAGAAAAATTTTCTCATCTTAAAAGATTGGAACTTGAAATATTGATCATAATAATTTTATGACTATATCTGACAAAAATTTCAGAAAAACAGTAAGAAGTAAAAGATAAAAATATAAGGCAATCGTGTTGATCATTCATCCCTACAGAAAGGGTGCGTTGGCTCTGACGGCGATTACTGGCATCTATTTTTAAAGGTGTGCTCGTGAGCGATAGGAACAGAGTTGAGTAAATGAAAAACAACTTTAAAGAGGGCTCAACAAGATCGTAGAACTGAGTTCTGCCATGGGAAAAAGTACCTTTCTTCGAGTACCCGTAGAATAAAATAAATTATTATCCTCTTAGAATAAACACTTCGATAACTGTCGAAGGAACACAAACGCGATGTCTAGCAATCTCGTAGAATAAATTAGTTATTTTCCTTCAAAACTATGATATATTATATACTATGATACTACTTCGATACTTATGTAAATATTTCATGTTCTCCAACAGCAATAACTACGAAATTCTGCAACGATACTGCGCAAGTCCAAGAAAAAAAGGCGAAGAAACTTCACGGCTAAAAAGGTGAAATTACTAAAAACACAACTTTTACGACCTTCATTTGATTTCCATCGATAGATTTTAACACGAGGAAAAAGTATGCCATAGGACGTTTATCAAGCTCCCGATAATCATTAGAAGAACCCATCGTAGTAAACAATTTTTTTCTCTTGCAAGAGATAGTTCTTTTGCTTGACGCTGAGACCAATAAAAACTCTTAAAGCAAGCAGACATAAATGAGAAGGCTTTTTTAATTAAATATAGACTAAATGGGCGTGAAATTTCCATAAAATAACTGAAAGCTACATCCCTTTCAATTGCAGTTATTTAAAGATCAGCTACCCTCGAGATACGAAATAAATTATTCACTTAAAAGGGTAATAAAATTGCTTAGTTTCAACTTAAAGTAACTAAAATAATTTTCCTTTGATTTAAATATACATTTTTAGAATTCATCTGAATGAGAACGGCTCCAAGACGTTTTTTTATGTAAATGGCCAGTTGAGAATGAGGAAAGCGACCTAGTTACACACAAATGTTACATAAAAAGTTTTTAAATGAAGCCTCGCCAAGGACGATATATAATTTTTAGGTAATCAATATTATCGTAACATTAAAAAAAATCTCTTTTAAGTTTCAAAAAATTTGTTCGATTTAACGTATTCTCTTGATTAAGTAAGAACTGAATTTTTTCGTAAAATGAAAGGAGTGCAGCATTCTAAATGACCACGTAGAGCTGGTATTTACTAACAACTTGAACTAATCAAGACAGTGATTATTCTGAATTAATGGAAAATGCGGATATTAAACAATAGGAACTTATTTACTTTGAGAATTGGGTGCAACTGTTATACTCGGATGTAACGAATGTATTTTACCAATGAAATAAAGATCGTTTTCTGCAAAGTCCAATCCAGAATATTCATACGGTCCGCTGGAGGCATTGTGTTTGTTCACGCTCTTTTCATTTCCTGAAAGAAGACAGTCTTTAAAGACCTCAAAACTCCGCAGTGATGACATAACTAACAGCGAGTAAATCATGCAAAAAGGCTACGACAAATTCTCAAAACAGTTCGCGAGAAGTCATTTCTTCATTCAAAACAATCAAAAACACCAATACGAATGAGTATGGTGAGGTGTTTCACCCACTTTCGCTGAAACCGTGACGAAACGAGCAAGAAGAGAAGCACAATTGGAAGCGCGTAAATTACCCCCCGTAAGGCCCACCTGCTTACGAGGATTCCACTTAACCGATCGATATCCGAAATCGCCGCGCGCAATCTACACACCTCTCAACTTCGACACTCGACCTTTCAATCGGCCCTTCATCGACGACATCAACTACTCCAGCGAGCGGCCGATAAGATGCGAGAAAAAGACAGAAAAGTGAAAATCTTGGGCGATGGCCTTTTGCATGCCACTGAACCCGATTCCCCTTTGGATGGCAGCGGTGAGAGGCACTTCCTTGGAACAGTGGATGGCTGAGACAGCTGAGCGAATCAGGGTCATGCTTCAGCTGAGCGCTCGTGGACTGAGCAAGACGGAAACCAAGCCCCAGAGGAGACAATGGCAGTAACGGCTTCGTATGTGTGGCTGCCCTGAGGCAAAGGGTTGCTACCTTGATCGCTACCTTTTTCCGCTTCGACTTGTATTTCAACCATCTCGGCGTCGATGTATCGCTACCTCGACACTGAGTATGGTTACTCATTACATTAGCAGGAATAACAGTTTGATACTCGAAACTTTAACCAACTCTAGTACGACATAGCCGTCGAATATAACCGGTGACGTGCCCAATACCGCTTTTAATATCACGCCATTGTCACAATCCAAAGCTACCATTTACACTGAAGGCTATCGAAACTGCTGATCTGGTACTGATGCCCCAATAAACACAACGTCCTCATGCGGATTCCTCATTTGCCCACTACCTGATGGATGCCCAGTGGCATTCTATTTAAGACTGCGGCAAATGATGTAAAAGTGAAGAGGTCAATGAAAAATAATAAAAGACCTCCGGAGATCCTTTTCTGGAGCTTAAGAAAACAGCGAAGAAAAGCCAGGGATGAACGAAAAGGTGAAGGGAAGACGAGCCAAAATTATGAGTTTCCAATTTACAGCGACATCGATTTATTGACGGGGCCGATAGCAGTTAGAGATGAAGTTATAGGGGATTAATTATGTCATAGTTTGATTTTCCCCATTATATTTTACATTATGAAGTAAATTGTGAATCTATATCATCAACTATGAAACTATTAAAAATGCTGGGGAGATGGAATTAATATTACGGTGAAAAAAATTATCAATGTGGACGAAGTAAATGACTAATCAAAATGCATCATGAATCATCGCAGTATCATCATTAATAATTTCCTTGGAAGGCATCAATTCACGATGAATTTTTCACAACCTGAAAGCTCTCTTATATCCAACAACGGATGTGATCATGCTCTATCGCCCAAAGTTGCGCTAAATTTTATTTCCCAACTTTATCAATAAGGTAAAGTTCTAACTCTAATATTCCGAAGAGTTACTGCCGAACAAAGATCGTAATTTATTTTTTACCCGTAAACCGAGATCTGAGAATTTAAGAAATTAAAATTATAGTTATGGGTAGGAAAAAATAAGGAAGGAAAATAGCGACAACGTGAAATAGATAAGAAACTGAATACGATAATCGGATGTTTGAGGCAAAAGCGGGGAGTGCGAATTTGATGGTCGATTACGAAGGAAAACAATAAATCTAAAGCGTGACAGGACGAGGATACGATAATTCGTCTTTAAAAAGCCAACAAGCAACCGTGGCGAAACTTGTCCTCTCTGGTGACAGCTGCGAACTCCCGGAAATCGCAGCTGTACGATAAAAATATACTTCGGAAATATACCATTCGATAAAATAAAACAGTTAGCGAGAAATATTAGTCCACGTGTGCGTGAAGAAGGGAAATGTCTTACAGTTCGTGATAGTCGTAATCCTCATTTTTGCGAGGGTTTTTCCTAGAACAATGAGATCTTCGCTTTCTGAAAGACGGAGTTACAAGTCAGATCGGCGACGAAGGCGATAAATTACACCCCCAACAAGGACACGGCGCCACTCAACGCGAAGGTCGCGTGAAAAAGGTGCGGAAGAGGTCTTGGTTCCGGCAAAATAATCTCGACATCGAAATGTTTATTTTTTGAGGGAGGTCGGAATTGATAAAAAGCAAAACTTACTTTCGCGACCGACGTTGAACCTATTCCCAAGCGAATGAGTTTTGCGCATAATCATCGATTTCAAAATTTTATTATTAGCAGAAGTTGTCCTCGTTGGGTGAATATCTCCCCTTGTCGGTGAAACGACATTGAGAATCTAATGAGAATAAAAGGAGCTGCGAAGAGAAATTTTCACCTCTTCAGTTGCTGACGCTTAAAAGGTCTTACGTGGAAAAGTATAAAATTGAAAGTAGTCCATAAATGATCAAAAATAAGTTATAAATTAAAATCAAGATGTTCAGGCCGAACGTTGTGGAACGCCATAGCATATAAATTTAAAAGGTTCATCGTATTTTCCACAGTATTTATTCAAAGCGACCGCTTTCGACCATTACAGTCATCTGCATACATATATATTACATATGACTGCAAAGTATCCTATAAATTCTGTCATTTCTGTGTTACTAATTGCCTGAAGATGACTGTAATGGTTGGAACGGGTCGCTTTGAATAAACATTGTGGAAAATACGAAGAACTTTTTAAATTTATTTAAGTTATAAATTCACCATGAAATCAGTATGGGGAGGCATGACTTCGAGTAAAGCCATTAAATAACAGAGATTAATATAGACAAGAAATCCATACGTTTTCGGGATAAAACGTGTGGATAATGTAAAGTGTTAATCACTTCTATAAGTAATAAATTCACTAATAGCCCATAAATATATCCCATCTTACCGCAATCTTCTCAAACAATCAATTACTTTTTATGCCATCGGAATCACAGTTTACAAGTAACGAAAATAAAATATTACTGGTGGAAGTATACTCACACAAATATTGCTAAAAAATCGAATAAAAGTTATTTACCGCTGCCAGCAATTAACCCTGAAATTCAATAGAATGCGCAGGTTAATAAATAGTTAGCTGGATTAATATGCTAGCTGGATCTTTTGCGTCGGCTTTCTCTTTGACCACATACTCTGTTTTATTTGAAATCTACATAAAAATCGGGCTCCTGGATAGTATCCAGTGGATACCCATGCGGGCACCGTATCCTGCCTTGGGGAAAGCGTTCCCGAATTCGATTCCTGATGGGAGCCTATGACTAAAATAACCTAAGCTGTAGAAGCACTTTTAACCATACTATATACCAAACAAAACTCGTGGGTCCCTATGAAAATTGAATGTATATACCGATAGCTGTGTAGAGAAACAAAAAATACGAAACATCAACTGCGTGGAAGAGCTATCTTATGAAATCTCTGACACAAAGCAAAAATCTGAGTAATTATTTTGCATGAAACGACAAGATCTCCCTCAGGAATCAAAAACCCAAGATTTTAAGATTGCACCCGCACAACCTCGTGCCGCGAACCAAATTTACGGCTCTGAAAATAGCGCCGCCCGTTTAGGAACAGTTACTTTCAAAAAGGGCGATTACGGTCAAAATTATACGCTCTTTATAAGCGGTTTCGTATGTGCTGCGAGACGAGTACGATCCCAGCAACATCTCGCGCAAAAATTTAAAAGCTGAGCGATTGCGGTCGGTTGGCGGCGTTAAAGAGGTTGAAATGGACGCACTTGACCTGTTTCCTTAGAGCAGACGTTCAGGGTGGAGTAAGATGAGAAAGCACACGTCAGAGAAAGTGCTAAGGAGAGAAAGAGCCGGGGAATGGAAGGGGAACACCGGCGCAGACGCCTGCCACCACCTCGCACATTCCCACCGGAGTGCTTACCAATCACGCATCCGGTCGGCAGGGAATATCCAGTACACAGAAATGGGACGAAAGAGTGACTGTTGTGCCCTTGCTGTCCGAAAACACTGGAGTTATTGAAATTACTCTGAGGTCCTGAACACGAAGAAAAGAAAAAGTCTATAAAGGTAGAGAGTGGGTGGCGTTTGCCCAAACAAACGGCTACGAATTCCTACCGGGAAAAGGGTCCCCTCAACCAACGTCCTCTACAGAGGGTGAATTAAGCGGGTGGAGTCAGGACACCCTCATGTCCTTGGGTTGGGAAATAACCCTTAAAACTGGATATGCTTTTGATAGGCCAACGACCACACGGTCAATTGTAATACATTCAATAATACAGAGTAAAATAATCGACATCACGGAGAAACCAACCATTGTATTGAAGCACCATTTTGGATATCTCATTTTAAACTTGGATGTTCGTTATAAGTTTAGTACCGTAAAGAATTGTTTTGGAAGTAAAATACCGCCATCGGATTTATAGATGGACACTAACCCATAAACGTTATGTTTAAATACACAGTAAAGAAAATGGCGACGAATGCATGATAATCGGAATTTGGAGGACATTGAAAATGAAATAAATTATGTAAAATTTCAGAGAGAGAGATGGAAGGATATGAACAGATCTACATCTACGTGAATTCGAGTGAGGAGGAGAAAGAAATAATTTTTCTAAGATTACAAGAACACACCAAAAGTAGGGGAAAACTATAATAAGTAGTGTGTTTGTCATCTTCGAAAATACATTTGAAAAGTATATGAATAAAATGATTATGGGATATGAAAGAGTGAAAGCTATGAAATATATTGAATCATATAATCATGGAATAGCTGGAGGTGTGAGATATTGGTGTGTAACACACAAAGTGTTTGGAAGGGATAATAATGAAAATAATAATAGGTATATACTAGAGATAAATCGCCTGGGATAGCAAAATGCTAAAGGGAAAATAGCGACAGCTTGCTGTGAAGAAAAAGTGATATTGAAGGCGAAGATCTTGATTTAAATTTAAATAAAGACTTGAAAAATACTCGATCTGGAATGTTGTTCAATACACAGAAGAAACGTGGACATTCATGATGAAAAAGCGAAATGTCTATACAGAAGGATTTGAAATGCATGGGCGAAGAATGGACAGGATTTCGTAGGCTGAAAAAGCATAAAACGAAGAAGTCTTGAAGGGAATCAAAGAAAAGGCTTAATGAGAACCATAAAAAATAGAAAGCGAACTAGGCACGAAACACACTACGAAATTGCAGTTCACGGAAAAGAATAATCGTTGAAAAGAGAGGGGAAGTGAAAAAAGATGATTTGTTCCCATACATAATGATGGGGAAGGATCGTGAAGAGCTGAGAGAGGCATTACGGGACCGAATGAAGAGAAGAGTCGTATTAAACCTTTCCAAGGACAGAATCACCTGAGACGAAGATCGTACACCTAAGGCCGAGGAAGAACGACTTTAAGAATAAATTCATCTGCTAAAAAGTACATCAAAAGACTAATCTTGTTTATCGCTTCGTGAGAACCAAATTCGTAAGATTTAAAATACTTCAACGAAGACGGTATCTCTGTAATTTGTCGCCGAAAAATTATTCTTTCCATAGTGGTATAAAGAATACTGCTCGAAATTCCCTACTTTCTGAACTTCCACAGCTCGAAAGGTTGGGCTCCCAAACTGGTGTCCCAGGACACCGCAGTTCACAAGTAACGATCTACAAAATGTCGGGTATTTGTTCCACGGCCCTGCAATAGTGATTTCATTATGGTAATATTCTATTGTGAAAATGGACTTCGCAGTGGCGTAACTACATGTTTTACAAGAAAAAGTGTTATTTTACTCCTCTTACAGGAGACCTACTTCATACTTAGGGCTGAAAAACAAGATTGTAATATTTTGTTTTAAAGTGAATCCGTTCTTTGTAAATTTAAATTTGTAGCAAACGTGAGAATAAGCAGAGTAAAAATAAGAAGCATTTTCGACTTATACGGAGATGTGTAAACTTGAGAAGATCGGAACTTCCGTAAGGAATGGCGAAGAAACTATTTGATCGCTGTCAGTAAGATAGGAATAATTTACATTGTGCGTAATCGTCCACTTCATTTAGTCATCGATACAGTGTGTTGCGCTGGGATCAAACGAAACGACACGCGATTGGCGAGGGCATCGCATGCAGCATAAATAACGATAAACGGAGAGATTATTTCCATCCTTTTCGCGGCCTTAACATTCTAACCTTCACCTGATCGATCACTGCAACCAAGGAAACTGGGTCACAAAGCCGAAAAAGGAACTCAAGGGGAAGGAGCAATTAACTTATGTCCTGCTGCTTTCGATGGTTGAAGCGCCGCCATTGGTTTTTTAATTTCTGCCTCCCTGAGATGTCTCATTTTCGACAATTCGCAGGTCTGTTTCGAAACGGCGTTGGTATATTCAACATCCCGAAGGACACAACAGGCACAAAATATTACGCACGATAAGAATTCCGCTCCGTAAAGCCAGCGGGTCCATATTAGAGTCATTAGCTGCTCGTTCCTCGAGGCCTGAGGTTACACAAAAACTAAGGGCGCAGGTATGTTTTTCAGTCGCTAGCTACGCTGTCCCTCATTAATAAATGGCCGGGGTTATTTATTAAAATGAGTAGCTAATTTTTCCGCTCACAGTCTCCACTGAGAAAATCTTAGAAATAGCAGCAAACAACCCTCAGCCCTTCGTTCGAAAAATAACTGTCACCAAGAGAAGCCTTCTCGATCGACGGTCAAGTTTTCCTTGAAAATATCCCAACTCCTCGCGAACACTCATTTCATTGGCAGAATTAAAAAATAACAGAAACGACCGAAACCGAAAGTCTTGATGATTTCGTTTTCAAAATACCATGGGTATTTATAAAGACAAATACTTAAAAGCGAAATACACAACGAACAATTTGTACTCTCAGTAAGGTCATTACAAAGTGAAAGGAAAGCAGAAAAGCTATTCACTTTAGTGTTATAATTATCATTATATATATAAATGAAAATCTTACGACTTAATAAAGAAATTGTCTAAAAAAGCTCAGAATTTTAATGAATGATCTTTTAACTCTTCCCTAACAAACTTTCTCCAGTATTTTAAAATCCAGAAACGGTTGGCATTTCAGCAGCCCTTCATTCTTCAAAGTTGCCGCTTTACTGTATTTTTTCTGAAACACTCAACAACATTTCAAACGTCTTTAAATCTCGTTAGGATTTTGAGATCTATCTTGGGTGATTTTATTGGCAGTTTACTTACAAACATACCATATACTCGAGTTTTTAACTCTTCCTTAACCGAGGTTCGCATTTGAGACTGTACTTCCCAGAGTATCTTCAAATTCGATTATAAGTCACGAAATACAGTGATTCCGTCCTTAAAAGAGCAATATAAATAAATATATTTAATCATTGAAGGGGTGAAGGATAATATAAAACTGGACTCGGCCACAGTTTATGCCAACTTCATCATAAATGCGTACCAACAGATTAAAGCAACTGTCGAACATACTGAGCAATGTACCTAGAAATTTGGGTTAGTATGTAAGTGCTCAGCGGAGGATAGCACGCTGAGAAGCTCTGCCATGAAATTCAATGGTCAACGGCCAAAATTGTCCGAATACCGCCAGGAACTCCTTTAAAACATTGTAGTATTACACGGACGAAGCTTTTGGGAAGTGAGAAAACATTGCCCTAAAGGCATCAGGAGGATGCCTTCGTCACGTAGGCCATCCCTGAAGATGATACAAAGGTGGTCCTTGAAGAACGACCGTCCTTGCAACTCTACAAGCGAGCAGTACCGTGCTCTACTGGACTGCCGCCAAAGTGCCTTCGATTGAGATAGTCGTGTAATCACAAGGTGGGGACGAAGAAGACGGGGAGGGGCCAGCGTCAGCTGTGAAGACGCGAGGCGAAACTTCTCATCCTGACCCAAATCCATCTCTGCAATGGAATACGAGCTGCACCAATCTGCATGGTTAGCATCTTCGAGGAGTGGCAATTCGCGACTCGACAACTTACGTTGCGACGACAGGACGAAATGCCATTTTCTAATCATTGAGCAACATCAGAGTGAAGAAAAGAAATAGATCACTTACTAGGCCACCGTTAACCGAGCAAAAATCTACAATTACTCGTTTCACAATTTTCACACTGCAACTTTCACAATTCAAAACATATTTACTCATCTGGTAAACAATAGTTCAAGCCAAATCCATCCATTCTTGATCAAAATTGTAGTATCTTTGCAGTTGGAAATTAAAAAACAATATCATTTCTGACATCAAGCACTAACTACAATCGAATCGAACAAGACTGTATGAAAATTCAAAAAGCTCACTGAGGAATTATAGTTTCACACCAAAACAAAGCAATCCTAGGCATTATCAAGCAAAATTCGAACCATCAATTTCAAATAAACACTACCTCACAACAACAAAGGCGGTAGTTACCATAAATGTCAACGTACCACCTCTAGACAAACCTCAATGGAAACATTGATTGATAGCTTATAGTTAAAATTCAATAATGCATTAAAAACAAACATTCTGGGTAAAAAGACCGAGACAAAGAGGTAAACAACTGACGATAAATGTTGCCCCGAAATTTCCCAACCATAAAATTTCACGATTTTATAGAGGACCATTCCAAGACTTTCGGAGGCAGAAATTTCCGAAATAAAGGTGAAAATAGAAAACAATTTTTCTCCGAAATGGCGTACTGCGGCAAAGCCGATTTCTTCCTACTGCTGATTTCACATATTCGTAAGTTTCTGAGAAACGAACGATATCGTAAGGATGAAGAGCTTGGTGAAGGCAGAAGGCTAGCTAATATATATTCTGAATGACACGACTGCAAGAAACTTTTTCAATTGTAGAAAGCGGTGAAACTGTCCAATGAATGATTCCACGACCGCCGCATCAATAGACCCGGTCGAAGTGCGTTAAAAAGGAAAGCGAAGACATGATAGAATGAATGAACGTCGAAACTAGGAGAGGGGAACCACGAGCAATTAATCACAACCCAATCGAGTCGAGATTCGAAGCAGTTGTCAAATAGACAAAATTGGAAGGATTATATAAAAACGTATTTTGGTGCCTGCAACATGCGAGAAAACAAATCAAATTACGATATGCGCTCTTGTGCTTGCGCGAGAAAATCAAGAGGGCGAAGCGGCGAAGCATTTTGCCCTCGTAACGGCATCTCCACTCATGCAGTCACTCCGGAAATGCTAACAGCGGAGTAGTACGAACGAAACGTTAAACGCGGCTTAAAAATATAATTTCACCTCCAATACATCATTGACGATGTAAACTTAGATTATATTCTATGCAAAACATTTAATTGACACACAAAAGGGGTCACGTCTAGTTCATGAAGCTTATTTTGGAAACAGTAGCGTGATTACGTTAGTGACGCTAACATTATTTCGGTCAACATTAAGTACTGAAAATTATCAAACCTTAGGGAATGAATTAAATTCATTTCATCTAATCTGTGAAAAATAAATTGCATTAATTAGTGGCCTAATTACATGTAAAAAATATTACAAAATCGTCACTTTCCTGAAAGCAATCTCTCGCTGAAAGTCTCAATGATGAGTGAGAGACTTTCAAAATATGCAAACAATATCCACTGAATTACTTTAAAACAAACTACCGTAGCTTTCAAATTATGACTAAAAAGTATACCTGGCAGTATTGAATACGAAATAAATGAACTTCTATGATCACTAAACTTCCCATAGCAATTAATAAGGTATATATTTTCCTATATAGTCAACTAATGATTGGAAAAAATCCCAAATATTCTCCTTTTTTCCTATCAGAATAGATTATGTCTGGAATCAATGCAACAAACGATCAGGAAACAAAAATAGTCCATTCCTTAATCTCCAATTCGCAAGTTGTTGAGTATATTCTTATATATTTCGATAAAAACAAAGATACCCTTCACTTTATATAAGACTACAAAACACACGATCATCCTGAAATGCAACAAGAATGTACATCAAGAATGACAGTGAACCATTTCTTACAATGTAAACAAATTAATTTTTTTTAAAACAAAAATTATCAAACAGTATAAGAAAACATATTTTAAAGATATCATGGAGCATAATATTAGAATTTTTTAACACAAGGAAGAAAATTATGTTCGTTCATATTGAGTACTTCTCGAAAAGATGATATCCCTTTAATATACCAAAAACATTAGCTGGGTCTGGTTTCTACAGCTGAAAAGACCTATTAAATGACATGATAATGAAGACTGAAACAAAGTTTTTGACGTATCCTGCAAAAAATGTTGCTCTCAATCATATAACTTGGTTCTTCAGTCTCACATATACAATACGATAAGACATGACGATGAGTTTCAGCAATGTCCACCATTAAATAATGACAGATCAGGATTTGGGTTATTCCAAGTGTTATTCTACATTAAAGAACACAGAATTCAAAACATACCTTGAAATAGCCACCCTGATACAAAGTGTCAGGAGGTCCAAATATTGCCACTTCCCATTCGAAGAGATTGTCATCATTGAGTAGCTTCACTCGGAAGCCCTCGACAGGCTCCTCTTGCAAACTTTTGTACTCTAGCGCTAATGCTCTAAGAGCACTGCTGGAGGGTTGTATGGCCATTGGTAAATGTTACACTACACCAAGCAATTTCTCTCTTGACAACCTAAATTGATTCACGGGAAAATGGCCAACTCCACTGAGTCCTCTGACGTCACATACAGTTATTATAATATCTAGCTTCTAGTCCTTCGTGGAAGGGCTTCCTGGGTTTTCCAATGTTTAGGGTGGAACTGCATACACGCATAAATACCAAATAAGAACTTCAATTGGATCTTTCTTCGTACACCTCCACCTCAAACGCCAGGACCCCTACTACACCTGCTCTACGATACCTTTCTTGTCTTGATACGCTTTTGCTACTTCTTACAGAAAGTGATATTCCAATCGCTAGATGTCAGCACCGTAAAAGCCGCATCATTCGAAATTGATTCAAAATTAGACTTTTGCTACTAATCTTTTATGATTACAAATCGTACTTCATCAAAAATATTTAACTAATTGACATTAATGAAAATAGTTTTAGAGTAATTCTGCATACCACTGTTTTAACAATATTTTATGAAATAGAGAAACCATATCTGGAAATTTCGTGTTAGGCCCAGTTTGTACTAATTAGAATTTTAAAAGTGGTGGAATGGTTATAGGTGATTATTGAATATATAGTTACTTCAACTAAGTCATACATTAACTAAAGCAATAACTCCTTGTAATTTAATAATACTTTATGGTATGTTTGATCTTTGGAATCCCTCAATACTATCCAAATAGCATCAATATTACTTAACATCAACTTTAAGATATGAAAATAGCACCTCATTATTAATTATTTTTATATATCTGAGACAAAATACTATTAGGATTTCCTTTAACTTCAGTTTTGATAATTTTTCCCTTAACAATTCACTGCATTTGACAATTTATAAATAAGGGAAATTTAGATAATATATCAGAGGGGTAAAAATCTTAAATGATTGAATGAGAATTTTATAAAAAAACTTGATAATAAAACTAACAATTGCTGTTTGGAATGGCTAAGATAAACAAATCAATCATGCTCTGACAATTCAAAGCCTTGTTGTAAATAGAAGTTCTTTATGGAGAAAGCAGGTGCAGTAAAAATAAGAAATATATACTAAAAACTGAAGTAGCGAAGAAAGTAACTGCTAATATCATCTTTATATATCCATTAATTATTCTACTCATTCCCTGATCTTTATACGTTACTTTTTCATAGACAAACTTTCTTGGGAAAATCTCCGTGTCATTCTTGCACACTTTCAAATGTTATCAAGATGAGAGCTAAGTTACTATACAAGCATTAGATTTAATGCTAGTTTAAATGCAAGATATCTCTCTCCTGACAGAAACTAAGTACATGGCCCCTGTACAAACATTCCACTGAAGAAACAGCCATCAAATTAATCGCTGATTTGTTGGTATCGAATCTTCCTGTCTCTACCTTATTATGGCTGACAAGAATTCCTCTAAAACAGTAAGTGGAAAATTTTCATCCGCTATAAAAAGAGCAAGTTTCCATTATATGTATCAGGACAATAGATATCATCTTGCAGTTACTTGATTTCATCAAATATCTACAACTCATATAGATAATATACAGGATCCTCTATAGGAATTTCTCAATCAACTTTACATAAGACATTATTGTGTGCAAACTGCAAACATTTAGGTTTGAATATTTTGTTAGTTACATGAAAAAATATTTTCAGATATTTTTTAATTTAGGAATATCATTCTAGAGAAAGTTTTGTGAGTGAAAAACTTGAGAAAAGCCTATTTTAGATCTAGACCCCTTATTGGAGCTCATAAATGAGAAATAGTTAGAGTAAAACAATCTTGAAAATGGATTTCATAATAATGAGGGGCTTAAACCATCCACCTTGGAAAGTTTCTAAATCTTCTCTTGTTCAGTGATTTATTTGCAGTATTTTATCTCAAGACTTAATGTTACTGAGAATCTAACAAATATAACTAATCCTTGATTTTTTGTAAGTTTTCTTTTAAAAATTTTACGGTTTTCATAATAACAATTCGTAATGGCAACAGGGAAAGATTTTATCTTTTATTGATTAAGATCTTTTATCTATTGTAACATTTTAAAATGTCTTGAAAGATAAAAGAAATATTTTAATAGCTTTGGTAGAGCAGTAGAAACAAAGTAGGAAAGCAGCATTTGCAAATTTAATTAGGCCATTCAGCAATATTGTCTAACTAAAATTATACTAAACACCCTTGTGGGTAGGGGGATGGAGAATACTCCCGCGGCATCCCGGCCTGTTGTAAGAGGCGACTAATCGGGTGGGGAGAAAACCCCGAAAACAAACCCCTTGATCAGCAAGGGCTGAGTCCGGGCAGTTTTGTGAATCAGTTGTCTGTGTGAGGTCATGTCAGCTGACCAAGGATTCACCCACCTGTTGGCCCTGCGTGGAGACCCATAAGGAGGAGATGGGTTTCCTGGTGGTTGAGTGCCAATCACGGGCAGAATAACTGTCCACACTTTAAAGTTACTATTATTTACTGGCAACACACTCTCTTTGGCACTGGATTCACTGTAAACAGGAGGCCAGAGACTAGCATACCCTGGTCCTTCGGCTCCTTATGGCTGGGGACACAGTCCTTCCGAGCATGCATCAGGCTTGTGCGAGCTCTTGGGATGGTCACGGGCATTCTAGTGGGGGTTGAGGGCAGGTGTAGTTTGGAGGAATCTGCTTCCTTCTGTTGGCCCTTCCCTGTCTGCTTTAGTGCCATCCCATTTGCTATATCTCTCGGGTACCTGGCGACCACATCGGTTTGCTATGTGGCATCCCAATTTGTATGGCTCCGAGGTGGGTGGGGAGATTGAGAGATGAAGTATCTAAATCCTTTTATGGATTCAATTATTCCTCCTACCAAAGGACCCCGCCCAGAAAATTTGACAAAGGTGTCCCCATTCCTGATCCATAAAGTACTCTCCAATGGAGTACCAGGAACCCTGGAATCTGTTAAAAAACTTAGGGATGGCACATTACTAATAAAAACAGCAGACGACAAGCAGAGCAACAAACTCCTGGGAATGAAGATGCTGCATGACATCCCAGTTAAGGTGGAAGTACATAAGAGGCTAAATACCTGCCAGGGAGTCATCTCATGATATGACCTATTATATGTATCAGAAGAGGAGATAGTAAAAGGAGATGGCATTGCAGGGAGTCATCTCCTGCCATACTCTAAATAAGCGAGCAAACAGGGAAATGGTAATGTCCACTCCCATAGTTCTTACGTTTGCATTGGAAAAGCCTCCTGAAAAAGTATTTGTGGGTTTTGAGGCTTGCTCGTTGAGGCCATTTATTCCGAGTCCTTTGTGCTGCTTCCAGTGCAATGTGTATGGGCACACAGCCCAATCTTGCAAGGACAAGGCCACCTGCTCGAAGTGCGCAAAGGACAAACATGATGGAGAGCCATGTACTAGCCTGCCTCTTTGCAGCAATTGCAATGGGAAGCACCCAGTATATGCACGGGAATGCCCAAAGCTACAAGAGGAGTAGAAGGTCATGGAAATTAAAATAACGGAAAAAATCCCATATTTTTGAGGCAAGGAAAAAATACAGAAACATAATGTGCCCCACTTTTTCAAAATCTTTTGCAATGGTGGCCAAAACTCCTGTATTGAAGGCAACAGTAGCATGCCAAGCGGACGCCTCAATAGAAAAAACTAAGGAGTCCATAGGGAATAATAACTACCCTACAAAAGCACCTGTGACCAAGAGTGAGGGAGATATGAGAGATGCTCCCAAAGCTAAAACCAATAAAGGAAAAAATACAGTACCATTAAAACCCATGGAGGAGATGGATATAGAAGGCAAGAGTATCACCCTTCCTTCTTCTTCCTCTTTTGTCATGTATCCAACTGAGGATGAGATGCAGGAGGACGAGCTGTCTGAAGATCAGCGGCGTCATTTCAACGCCAGTCATAAGAAAGGAGGAAAGAAAAAGCTAGCTAGATAGTTAGAAAAAATATTTTATTTTATTTATTTATTTTTTAGTCAATTGAAAAGACTAATTGGTCCTTTTATTTCAAATTGTCATATTTATCTATTTATTATTTATTTATTCACTTTTTAACCCTCTTTTAATAACCTTTTATGTTTGCCATCCAATAGAACTTGAATGGTTTTTATAAAAGGAAGAATGAATTGGAACTTTTAATAGGGGAGTTTAGATCAGCCTGCATCTTCCTACAAGAAATGCATTTTAAATTGCAAGATGAAACAGTTTTAAGGGGATACGAACTTTTTAGAAAGGACTTCCTAGATGGAGAGGAGCCAGGGGAGGGGTCGCTATAGCAATCCAGGAGATCCTATACTCCTTTCAGGTTGCCTTACTAATACCACTGCAGGCAATAGCTGTTAAAGTGGCTGTCCCATTTGATATAACGATGTGCAATGTTTATTTTCCAGAATGGGCACCAGTCACCGAAGAAACTCTCTCTGATCTCATTAGGCAAATCCCAGTGCCTTTTATTCTCTTGGGAGATTTTAATGCTCACAATCCTCTTTGGGGATGCAACCCAAACTGTTTTAACGATTTTAATCCAAGGGGTCGGTTAATAGAAAAAGTTTTATCTAACTTTAACCTTATTCTTTTATATAAAAAACCATAAGACTCATTTTAATTCATTCACTGGAAAATTCTCTGAAATAGATTTAGTCATCTGTTGTAGTTCAGTTGCAGGTCTTTTTAAAATTAAGCCCCACGATGATCTCTGTGAAAAGCGACCATTTTCCCCTTTTAATTTATAAAAAAAGTTTTAATAATACCTCTACTGTCCCCAAGAGATGGCTTTTGAAAAAGGCCAATTGGGAAGACTTTCAAGAGAAACTTTCATTTACATACGAGGACACAATAGCCTCTTGTGATAGAGTGGAAGCATATACCACTAAAATTTTAAATGCAGCCAAGGAAACTATTCCTATGTCTGCTGGAAGGGTATGACACCCTCCAGTACCCTGGTGGAATAATGAATGTGCCATGGCCATAAAGAAAAGAAAGAAAGCCCTAAAAATTTTTAATAAGTATCTTACTACTCGGAACTAGAGGCATTTCGCCAGCTTCGCTCCAAGGCTCGTCAGATTGTACTAAAAGCAAAGAAATGTGCCTGGATGGAATATGTAAGCTCCATTAATAGTCATACCACAGTCGCAGAAACATGTAAAAAGGTAAAGCAGATATCAGACATACACAATCCTTTGGCCTCATGTATAAAATGTAATAACACTCTCTTAACTCAACCAAGGGAAATAGCAGAAGCATTCGGGCAACACTATTCACGTGTCAGCAGCTCTGAAGCATACCACCCAAGCTTCAAAATAATTAAACAACAAGAAGAGAAGAAAAGAATTCCAGCAACACCAGGCCACTTTGGGGAACATTACAATGATCCCTTTACAATGTGGGAGTTACAGGAAGCAATCACTGGACTCACAGATTCTGCACCATGGATTGACAATATCCACAATGGTTTTTTAAAACACTTACCCATCAGTAATTTAGAAGTGTTGCTGAAGATCTTTAACAGACTTTGGGAAGAAGGGGAATTTCCTAACGTTTGGCATGAATCGGTGTTAATCCCTATTGCAAAACCAGGGAAAGGCAAATCCCTCTTGGAAAATAATAGACCAATATCCCTAACCTCATGTTTATGCAAACTGCTGGAAAAAATGGTAAATAGATGTCTGATATGGTACTTGGAAAAACTAAATCTCTTTAACAACATTCAGTGTGGCTTTCGAAAACAGAGGAGCACTATGGATCATCTGGTTAGAATAGAATCATTCATTCAGAAGGGCTTTCACTATGGACAACATGTGATAGGTGTCTTCTTCGACTTAGAAAAGGCATATGATACAACAAATAAGATATTTAAAACGATGTATGGCTGGGTTTTTTTTTTTTATTTTTTAATGGATAGAGTTTTTAGAGTAAGGGTGGGAGATACCCTATCCAGCCAGGTAGCACAAGAATATGGAATCCTGCAAGGAGTGTCACCCTATTTGCTATAGCAATAAATGATGTGGTGTCCTCAATACTGCCGCCTGTCGAAGCCTCCCTATTTGTTGATGACCTGCTGTTATTCTGCCAGACAGAAAGGCAGTTACAAATGATCTCAAGCAGACTATGGAGATGGTTTATCAAGAGTGGCTTTCGTTTCTCACTAGAGAAAACTTGTTGCCTACACTTTCACAGGCGACGAGGTATATACCCACAGCAAAATCTCAGATTAGGAGATAGGTTGTTAAAATTTGTTGAGTCTGTTTGATTTCTAGGAATGCACCTTGATAAACGACTTGAGTGGAGGATACATATAAAAAATCTTAAAATTAAAGTGCAAGCTGGCATGAACATCCTCAAAGTAATAACTAGCAAGTCATGGGGAGCAGATCGTACCTCAGTGCTCCTACTCTTCCCTGAACTTAGAACGTTCTGTGCTAATATGCTCTGACATGATTAGTGCCCTAAAAGCCATCGGAAAATACGAACCAATACACCCCATAGTTCAAAACGTGCAAAAGCTAGTGACTGGACTACGCAATAGAGGGGTCCTAGTGAAATTTCTGTGCATACCTGGGCATGTCGATATTGCTGGTAATGAGGCAGCTGATAAGGCAGCAAAGAAAGCCATCAGGAAGGCAGCAATAGACTTGGTAGAAGTGGTGTCAGATGATCTTAAGTCCTATTTAAAAAGCACAGCCCTGAAAACCTGGAAAGAATACTGATAGTCAATACAGCAAAACAAACTACGTGCTATAAAAGGAGACACCAAAACCTGGAGCTCCTCTGCCAGGAAGGATAGAAGAGAAGAGGTGGTAATTACCCAGCTAAGAATAGGGTACACTGCCATTACACACTCTTACCTATTCAGCAACCCTAGAATTCAACCACAGTGTGAAGAATGTAGCTGCCAATTGACAATTAAGCACATTAAATTCTTACAGAGTGCCACAAATACTCCCACCACCGAAGGAAATGCTTTACAAATGGGGTTCTAAACAATATTCTTGGGAATCAGTCAAACATGATACACAAGGTCATATCCTTTATGAAGGACACAGGGCTGCTTTTACTAATATAAGGAAATTTTGGATTATCTGATTTTGTTTCACTTTTGGGCAATAATATTGTCCTTTATTCTATGTCCTTCAGGTTTGCTGTTCATTTAATTTTTGATTTTAAAACTATTTATATATTTATTTATCTATTTTAGCTTTTTATGAAACAACCATTCTTGTATGGTGAAGAATGATGCAATTGTTTTGTTTTTAAGAATAATGCTAAAACATATAACAGTAGGTTAAGGTGTAAAATGACCAAAGCTGTCAATGCACCTAAAAAACCAACACTTCTACCCATTATACTAAATAGCAACGAAGCTAAAAAAAAATTTAAAAGGGAAAAATAATGCAAGGAGTGATATCCTACTTCCTTACTACTTTAAATGAATAATCACCAATGCAAGCTGAAAAGCAATCAACCAAATTAACTGAACCCAAAATTAATTCAATTTATTTGACTGCAGTCTGAGTGCACTGCAAGTTCAAATAATGAATTTAGTTTAAAATAAATGTAGGTAGAGTTTGACATGGTTGACGAGGTTCCTTTATTATGGTTACCCTGTCGAATCTATTGCGTTGAAATTCATGGTAATTATATATCAATCAACTTCTTTGCAACTTAGTGTATAAATTAACGCTATTAAAAAGGGTATCTTTACTATCGACTCATTCACTGATAAATAATTATATATTTTTTTATTCCATTAGTATCTCATTAAATATTTTTATATTTCCACTTTATTAGAATTCTCGGTAAAATTTCGGATTAGGACGGCGAGGGAGAAATTCTGTTTCTCCCTTGATAGCGGATATACAGAGACAAATGCGGAGACCTTATATTTCAAAACGGTCTCCGGACGCCAATACTGCTCCTCCGGCATTGCAACGTCGTTATCGCGGTATTTATGGTACGCACACATTACTTCTATGTATGTAAATAAGCCGCCATCTTTGATACATGTTCCACAAAATTTTAATTGAAAAAGGGCTATTTCTAGTGGATAAAAAATAAAAAACCCCTCGCCGTCCTCATCCGAAATTTTACCGAATTCTCTTACTTTCTATTATCAATTCGAATAAAACTTTTGTAATCTTTTAATTCATTAGTCTTACATTTTGCCTAAACATATGAATGTATCATATTTAACATGCAATGTCTATAACACATCCGATCACACCTAGAACTAGTCATCAGTTTAAATAAATTTATGTAAGAGGTAATAAGACAATTCATACGACATTTTAAATCTGCTATACAGCACCACCAACGTTAATTAATTTTTTCTTTTCTTATTTTTGAAGACTTATGCAAGTTTATATTTATTATTAAAACTTTCAAAATCAATCTATGAAGTTGTTTGAATTCATTGTTAATTTATCAATAAGTAGTCAAATATAATTATGAGGCATTCACACGTATCATTCTAAGGATTCCCAAGTAAGTTAAGTTGTTATGTTGGCTATTCTTGTTGTTTTCTTCCCATGCTCCCCTTCTGCTACAACGGCGACAACCAATCGGTAGCCGAGCCCATCAGATTTGAATGCAGATGAATCTAACGTCTTTTAAGTAAGTAGTTGCTACTTGCGGAGTGAATCGCGTATTATTAATGCCTAAGGGCAGAAGAAAATTAAATCATGGCTAGTGATGGAGATAGTAGGATAAAAGTTGCCATTCGTGTGAGAAATTTAAATAGTAAAGAAAAGGCTAGAAACAAAAGTGTGCAATGGAAGTTGTCAGATAACAAACTTTGGCAAATAGAGTCGAGGACAGAGCAGAAAATCGGCCAAGTTTACACTTTCGGTATGAATGATACATTTATAGTTTTCTTTCATTGTTTACTTTGTTTTTTAATCTCCTTTTATTCTATTGCAGATTATGTGTTTGGGAAGTCCGCTCAGTCGAAAGATATATTTGAAGTATTGGCGAAACCTATTGTAGAATCTTGTCTCCAAGGTTTCAATGGTACAATATTCGCTTACGGCCAAACATCATCGGGTAATTTTCCTTGTGATTTTTGAAATTATTTATTTAATAGTTCGTTTAGTATAAGACTGTAATTTCAGGCAAAACTTATACAATGATGGGTGAGAATGACGAGGAAGGTATTATACCTATGTCCATTAATCATATATTCAAAGTTATGGAATCCATTCCTTCTCGCGAATTTTTGATACGGTAAGCATTTATTCATTAAAACATTTCTTTAATGTTAACACTAGCATCTGTGCCTACCTCAGTTCCATCTATTAATTATTGTGAATTCTTCAATACCACACAGAATTGCTTACATGGAGATTTACAATGAACAAATACATGATTTACTTGAACTAAAGAACAACAATCTGAAGATTCATGAGGACTCCTCAGGACAAGCCTATGTTACTCTGAAAGAAGAAATCGCCGATACTCCAGATAAGGTAAATCAAATTTCAAAACTATTTTGTACATGCTATTTTACAAATTCGATTCTAATTTGCATGTTTGTGTTTCAGGTTATTGCTGTGATGAAGAAGGGAGAAAAGATGAGAAGGTTTGGTGTCACAGATATCAACGAAAGAAGTTCAAGATCTCACACAATATTTAGAATAGTAAGTAATGTAATCCTCATGCTTTCTTGCTAATACCTTGTCTTTGCCAACCTAAAGCATCTGAGACTTTTTGATTGAGCATCCATCAACGTGTGAAATGATGCAGAAATAATTTATGATATTAATCTATCTTTGAAATGCTTTTGATCTTGACTGTTTCTTAGCAAAGATTCTATTTTAAAACATGCTTTTAGGCTATAATTTTGTTTTATGCCTGAAATTTGATCCCTATTTTTAGATATTTCTTATTTGTACTTCAAGATGATTTTTCAGTCTTTATATTGACAGAAATAAAATTTTTCTTTTAAGATGGTAGTATAGATAGAACTTATGATGAAGTCATGATCACAGTTTTTCAAAAGATTCACACTGAGTGATGTCACACTTTTAAAGTGACTACAAAAACATGAAATTTATAATCATTATCAACAGTTGCATAATTATTAAAAAGAAAATAAAATTTATCAAAATATTCACAAAATAGGTTTAAGTACAAAACTGCTTACATAAAAATTTATTCATACTTTCATTTAAGAAAGACAAAAGAAAATGTCAGTCTGAAAGGGTCTATCGATAAAGGTAAAAATTCAGAAGGTTAGGAAGTCGTTATAATAGGGAAAATTGTGCCAGGAATAATCTAAATGTTGGTACATGGGAAAGAGGAGTAAACCTGGTTGATCTGGGTGGGACAAGATATTTAATGGTGATACTGTTTCTGGAGAATCGATGTACAAGTTTAAAATATTACCTATAAAAGTAAGATCTCATCTCATTCATCTTAGGTCTTAGATAAAGGTATTTCTTCTGTGGAAGAATTTTGTAAGTAGGGTTCACAATATTTTGCTTTATCTGTGAAAATTTAAATATCTGGTTTAGGAAGGTAATATTTGAAATTGACGGACAAGATAGGAAAGCAATAAAAAAACAGAATTATTATAGATCTACAGTTTCAGTGAATTTGAAAGGTTCTTTTCAAAGAAATTGTACAAGATCCCTGAAAGATAAATCTGTTATTTGTATGCCCTAATGAGTTCAGTAAACTTTAATTTTCTGTCCATTTGTACTCCTAAATCTCTTTTAGAATAGTCTCTTATCAGAGGAGTAGAATTTAGACTACATTCATATTTCAAAGGAAATTTGCAGAGGGAAATTGACATTACAGTATATTTTTGTAGGATTTACTTTCCACCTTTCACGACAGTTACACATATATTTTAAGTCTCTGGGAAACAGAGACAGTCTTCAAGCTCCCCAATTCTGGTAAAAAGTTTGTAGTCATCTTGTAGAGAGTGGACTTGAGTAGACTCAAAAAGAGTATATAATTCTATATATTTAGTAAAAAAATATAGGACTAGCATATACTGCCTTGAGGAACTCCCGAAGAGATTGTGCACCATCCAGATTTTATCTTGTTAACTACAACACATTGGATATGATTAGTAAGTTAACTTTTTGGTAAATTAAGAAAGTTTCTGTCAACACCAAAGTAGCATTCACGTTTATAAAGGAGTGCAAGATGAACAGAATTGAAGGATTTTGAGAGGTCCAAGATACTGAGTCTAACTGGGATTAATTAACTATTGAATTTATGGCGTGTCTTTGAAAAATGGCTAGATTAGTTAATGGAGACCGATGGGGTAAGAAAGTATGCTGATTAGATGTAAGATAAGAAGTATAGTAAAATTATTAAGAATTATCTTTTCACATGCTAAGGAGAATATGTAATAGAGACCAACCATGTCACACCAATATGTATTGGTGTGGCGTTGGCAGCTTCCATTGGGATGGATATTCCTTTAAGCACTGGTTACCAATGATTGATAAAGTAATACTTAAGAAGAGCATACAATTATTAATGAAGATAGGATGATTTCCAAAACAATTACACTAGTGTTTTTTGTATACATTTAATGATAGAGATGGTCAAATGTATATAAAAGTAATTATTCTTTCCTTCATTTTGTTTCATTGATTGCAGGTGATTGAGAGCCGTAAGAAGCAAATGAGCGATTCTTTTGATGAATTTAGTTGGGATGACTCAGTTCAAATTTCTGTCTTGAACCTGGTAGATCTAGCTGGATCTGAAAGGGTCGTGCAGACTAAAGCAACAGGGGAAAGATTCAAGGAAGGTTGTGCCATTAACAAATCTTTGTTTTATTTGGGCAATGTCATATCACAGCTGAGTGAAGGATCTGGGTATGTCATGATTCTAAAAATATTATAATTTTCTATATTTAAGACTATAATTTTCAACCTGTCCATTTTTTCCTTCAATTCACTTGCTAGCAGAGAAACAAGTTGTATTTTTAGGTGGTTGAGTACAACAAAATTTTTAATTTGCTGAAGGGAGTTGTCAAAAATTTTGGATGAATGCTGTTTACTTTTCATTAGTCAGTATATACAATTTTCAAAATATATTTGTATACTTTAAGCCATTTCAATAATATCATCCTTATATAATTATTTAAAAAAACTATCTACAATAATGTTTAGTATTTACAAGATTATATAAAATCGTATATTTGTTCATATCAATGAAATAAAGATAATCAATCAAGAATAGAAAGATGTTTAAATGATGCATAATTTATCAGACTGATGAAATTGCATAATATATCATATTTAGATTTGGAAATCATAGTAAGGTTAGAGCTGGTATTTCTGATATTATTTATCATTGGTGTTAGGATTGAGGTGGATCTTTTATTAAGTTACAGAGCTTATGTCTACACAGAACATACTCTTTATTAGGAACAAAACATAACTGTAAAACGGAAGTACAACACAGTACAGAACACGGAAACCTAAATGGCTACCAAACAAATGAAACACTACAAAGCAGACAAACTATGAACCCAAGTACAAATTTAGATTAAAAACCCAGCACTCCTCCTTAATCTAAATACATCCTCACAGTTAAAAATACTCGAGGAAAAGACTGGTGACATAAGCAATATCTTGCCTGCTGGTAATGGAGAGATACATCAAACAGCCAATTAAATTCTGATAAGAAACACTTTCACACTTGTCACTCTTGGTCAAGACCTTGGTTAGATCCATGGGGGTAAAAACAGGTTTACAGTCAGACATTCTGAACTTATCTAATACCTTTTGAATAAATTTTTCATTATCAACATATATATCACCTCCCACATATCTAACTCTTATCCCAAGAACATGATAAGCATTTCCTAAATCCTTCAATTTGAATTTTTCCATCAAATTTTCCTTAAGGCTTTGTTTTTCCTCACAGTCATTATGAAACAATAACATATCATCTACATACAAAGCTAAAATCATCATCATCTTCCCCCTACTTTGTAGTAAACACAAGGTTCAATTTTGGTCTGTTTAAAATTCATCTCAATCAAAATACCATGCTCTAGCAGCTTGCTTCAGTCCATAAATTGCTCTTTGCAGCTTGCACACCTTTTCTCATTGTCTTTAGATATAAACTCTTCAGGCTGAGCTGTGTAAATTTCCTCATGCAAATTACCATTCAGGAAAGCAGTAATAACATCCCAGTGATCTATATTTAACTTACATTACACTGCCAAAACTGACAAAACCCTAATGCTTGAGTTTCTCACCACAGGAGAAAAAGTTTTCTCATAATGAACTCCATACTTCTGAGTGTAACCTTTTGCTACTAATCTGGCCTTATACCTTGTTATGTTACCATCACTATCCGTCTTTTTCTCAAACACCCATTTACACTTCACAACAGACTTGCCACTTAGAAGATCAACCAAGTTCCATGCATCATTTAACA
Organism: Sympetrum striolatum; assembly: GCA_947579665.1. Taxonomy (NCBI): domain Eukaryota; kingdom Metazoa; phylum Arthropoda; class Insecta; order Odonata; family Libellulidae; genus Sympetrum; species Sympetrum striolatum. The sequence continues at coordinate 84,868,646 of OX388342.1, forward strand.
TTAAAGAATCAAACTCACTCTGCATGGCCTCCTTCCGTTCCCCCCTCTCTGGGGATGCTAAAGCCTCTATCACAGTCTGAGGAATATCATCTACAATTACAATGTACAAATGAAAATCTGAGAAATCTCTCGCCACTCTCTCACATAAAGGGTATCTCCTCTCCTCCTCAACCACATTTCCTCTGATGTCTCCATCATTTAGCACATACTCCAACATTTGATCAGTCTCTGGCTCCTCTACAGCATGCTGATCTCCATGCATTTCCCTGGTAAAGTCTTCCCCTTCACCACTGAGGAATGGAATATTCAGCTCCTGTGGAACTTCCAATTTGCATCTCTCTCCTCCCAAGATGGCTGGAAACCTGTTTTCTAAGAAGAAAACATCCCGAGCATGAGACAATTTACTTGGATCATTTGGATCCACCAACCTGTACCCATTCTCACCGACGCTGTAGCCCACAAATATCATCTCCTTGGCCTTTGGGTCCAATTTCTTCCTTTTTTCCTGTGGAACATACATGTAGGCGGCACATCCAAACACGGGTAGGTGGCTTAGATCCACTCCCCTTCCACAACAAATTTCCTCTGGTGTCTTATGAGGAATTGCTCTGCTGGAGGACCTGTTCTTAAGGTAAACTTTAGTACTAACAGCCTCTACCCACAGTCTCCTGCACAGCCCAGCATCTTCAAGCAAGATTCGGGCTTTCTCCATTATTGTCGTGTTGCTCGCTCTGCAATGCCATTCTGCTGTGGGGTGTGCTCAACGTCTAATTTATAGAGTTCTCCCACATTTGTTGTAGTGGCAACTGTCCGACCTACGATGTGACGGCTGACATCCTTAAGGATTAGACATTTTTCCTTAGAAAAAACAACTGTGAGGCCCTTTTTCGCAATCTGACTCACTGAGAGTAAATTCGTCACCAATCCCGGAACAAACACAACATCGGAAATCTTATTTATTTCATTTCTGCTGCTTAATTTAATGTCAACACTCTCGCGACCACCTCTGTGAATAGTTACATTATTCGCCATCGTAACTTCTAATCCCCTTTGGTCCTCCGAAAATTCTCCCAACCAGTCCTTTTGTGAGGTCATGTGAGCTCTTGCACCCCTATCTACATACCAATCCCCTCCGACTAACACTCACTGACAATGCCATCAATAAACTGATATCGTTGCGCTGGTTAGTACCGTTACTTCCCTTCTTTCGGCATTCCAAGGATTTGTGGCTAGGCTGATGGCATCTGAAGCACTTGAATGGAAATTCCCTCTTCCCATTATTCACTTGAGCCTTGCAGTTGGGTTTCGACCGGGAATAGAATGTCGCCTCTTCAGGTTGAGCATCTGACTTCTTTTGGCCCCACTCTTGAAGTAACTTCCCCTTCACTAATTCGGAAGTTATCTCCAACCCTGAATTGTCTAGAGCCATAATAAGTGGACTATAATCAGGAGTTAAACCACTTAACATTATCGAGGCAAGCCAATCATCAGTGACTTTCACGTCTATATCTGCGAGATGTTGTGAAAGTGTCATCACCTTGGCTATATATTCTTCCATGTTACGGAAGTTTCCCAGTCTACATTGCCACAGAGACTTCTGTATACTAATACATCTGCCCCATCCTTTGTACTCGTAGGCCTTCCATAGATTTTCCCCTGTTTCTATCGCTGTAGCCACATTCCGCACATGAGCGTAGCAACTTGTATCAACCAGTAAACAAATTATTGCCTTTGCTTTCTGGTCCTTCCTTGTATCAATAGCTTTAGGTGTTCCATCCTCAGCACGCTCAGGCTCGATGCATTCCTACAAGTCCTGGTGTTCCAAATAGTGGCATACCTGGATCTTCCAAACTTGGTAATTCTGCATCCCATTCAATTTTCCGATAGCTCTTGCAATTGAGTTACCCATAGAACCTCTGCTTCTGTCGTCAGCCATCTTCGAAAATTCCGCCTACACGTGACTTGAGCTTCACAGTTTTTCACCTAAAATTACGATCTTCTCAGCCATTTAAATAATAAATTCTATCACCTATAATTACTGATGCACTGAGCTATGATTCCTTTGAATTTTACGTATCCTGAGCCCATAACCTGTTAGGATTGAGGTGGATCTTTCAGGAAGTTAGAGAGCGCATATCTACACAGAACATACTCTTTATTAGGAACAAAACATAACTGTAAAATGGAAGTACAACACAGTACAGAACACGGAAACCTAAATGGCTACCAAACAAATGAAACACTACAAAGCAGACAAACTATGAACCCAAGTACAAATTTAGATTAAAAACCCAACAATTGGGAACAAAATTGAAATTTCATCATATATTCCATCATAGAGGTTTCTTTTTTAGGGGTGTATTTAAATCAGCAGTACTATTTTTGTTGGTAGGATATCGATCCAGTAAGTGTAACTGTATTTCATCCCATTGCAGTAAAAGCCTGATTTTAAGGTTTAAGGCTTCATCAATTCCAATAATTAGTAAATTTCCTCTCCAAAGATGGATGAAGTAGGGCCATGCCATGTCAACTCAACCACAAATTGGTGGTTTCTAACCTCACCATCTCAGATTTTCACATAATTTTCCCTGTAGTTAGTTCCCTGTAGTTTAGTTCTGTAAATAAGTAACACTAAAATTAAAACTAAAGCATCATTTATAAAAAATAATCATTTATGATTATCGTGCAATTGCCGACATATGTTCGGTAAGAGGAATTCTAAATAAAATTCTATCGATCCCAGAGAGCCATTTACATTGCCGTAAGCATTTCAGGTAGGGGTAATGGAGTCTTATTTCAAGACTTTCCCATTATGATACGGAATTCAAACTTTGAATGAAATAAGATCAGGTCCTAGCAAGTTATAATGTCTACTCGCATATGCCAATAGGTCCCGGGTTCGACACCAGTCGTCTTTAAAATTAGAATTTTCTACGATTTTTAAGATTTTTTAGAACCCCTTCCCGATAACTTAGATACTTAAAACTCGGCATGTAAGTAGAAATCATAAATAAATTTCGTATACGTATTTTAAGGTTTCCCTAATTGTCCTTGGTTCGATCCCAGAGAACCATTTACATTACCGTACGCATTTCAGATGAGGAAAACGGAGTCTTAATTTTGTTCTTTCCTTTTATGATATTGACTCCAAAGTTTGAATCAAATTGATTTTATTTCTATCTATTATATTCTATATTATATGTATTCACATCTTCCAAAAGATCCTGAGTTCAACACCAGGCGTCTCTACTATTTGAAACGTATAGCGGGAATTTCCAATTATTTATGATTAGGTTTTGAAAATATTTTAAGCTATATCCCGGAAGAATAGGAAATACAAAATCACAGTGGTCACGAAAAATGTTCCCTTCTTTCTTTATATTTATGAAACTGTCACCAAATTTTTGTGAGTTTGTTGCCGGATGGGTGCAAATTTCTCCTATTTAAAATAAATAGCGTTAGTTCTCAAGAATTCTCCTTTTTTCTTTTGAGGATCCTCTCAATATGATGCCGACTTTAAATTAGTATTATCAATATGCTTGCAGTATGCAAGCAACATTTTACTTGTTCGAGTATTAAATGAACTGGAGTCATTAATCAATTTTAAAAGCAATAATTTCATTGCCTTCGATTGTTCATTCTTTACTACTGAGTTTTCAGCTTGATTTCTTTTCCTTACATGTTTATATATGAAAGACATCCCCTTGAATTGTTCATTATAATTCGGCTTTGGTTTAAATCGATTTATTTAAACCAATACCTCTCATTAATGATTTAATTTATATAATCAATGGTAACTCAATCCTGTTTAATGCAATCATTTGATTACTGCCAATAAATAAAAGAATAAAAATTAAATACTATTATTAAAAGTTTAGAGAAAATTCCTTACTATTTAGAAAAACACAAGTAATTAACGAAGGAATGCTTTCAAAGTATCTGTATTCAGGAAGGTTTCGTTTTTTTGCCATCTGAAAAACCTGCAAAGTCAAAATTGCAAGAGGGATATTAAATACTTTCAAAAATCCAAGATTTGGTTCCAATAGTAGTTGAAATGGACCAAAAAGAGATTATTTATTGACTATCGAAAACACGAAGAGAGACTAGCAAATCATTTTATGGACGGAAGACTGCTAAAGACATATCACGCGGAATACAGAAATAGAATAAAATTTTGTACCTATTTAAATACATCTATAAAAAGAGCGAATGTTATTTAATTCGATAGTATTTTCTTTTTTTTCACTACAAAAGTTCATCTAACATAATAATCACCGATTTTTATATATTTATGTATCCGAATACAGGAATAGTATGTATTTGGAAGAGTCTCTCTAGCTTCCTCTGCTACTATGTAAGAAAGCACAAGACCATGGTGAATGAACCTAACCCTCATAATTCTTAGCTTTTCTTACTTTTGACCGCGGCGGTCCCTTGCAAAAAGAGTGTGAGGGAAAAGAGGGGAAAGAAAACAGTGCCACTATCCTATTTTGAAAACTAGAATTCGAAAACGCTAAACATCACTCTTGGTTTAAACGATTACAGTTATTGTGTAACAGTTACATGTATGAAATGTTTCTGGATACAAAGATGAAGGATGAAACTATGCTTTCCCAATAACGAAATTTTCGTATCCCACCTTATAGCCGAGTACTACTTCAACGAAAATAATCGAATTTTGTGTATGATTACTAATTTTTTTCTCAATTACGATTCGCATAACAAAAAAAACCTTACTGGCAAATTGTTGATAATTCTTTCGTGCGTCGAATGGTAAAAACAGATTTTTTTTGTCATTCTAAATGCCGACGTAGTGATTTAATCAGCAACTGCCTGAAATCCAATTTTTGAGCGGGGTGACCACCCCCCTTAAGAAAAATCCAAAGTATTTTAGCCCAAATGCTTCTACTTTCTAAGATATGTATTTTTCTTTGCACCATGGCATGAAGTAAAAATCTGCCCATGAGTCCAAACATGCAAATCAACCATTTTTGTACCCCTATAAAAAATTTAATAAGGCAGCAAAGCTAGTAGAAATTTCAGATGTCATGAACATGTAACTCTAGTTTTCAAAATTGTTATCACAAAAATTCTCACTTGTTAACTTTTTTTGTTATAAATATTCAAAAATGGCAGTTATGACATATTTCCACCAAAGAATGACATTTTCAAAAACATGTTAATTTCACATATAACTTGTTAAAGCCATGGAAATTTGTATTAACATTGCAAACTTTATCAACTTTGAATTGGTATGAGGTTTGGGCTAATTTTGGACTAATTTATTGAAGAATTTACTAAAAACTACTACTCTGCTTATGTTTTTTGTTGCTAAATGCCACCTTTTCAACTTCTAATAACAAAAAAGGGACACCAAGTAGGAAAATGAATTTTTTTGCTAACACACACTATCCATCCTCTTTCAGGAAATACAAACCTGAAGTTGCTCCCAGGATCGATAGTGTCTCTCTAATTTATTTTAACAATGCATGTAAAACGGTAGGTCACGATACCTATATCTCAGGGCTTCCACTTCAAGGTTCTTTGAGTGTGAGTATTGAGATTCCTCTGAACAAATATCATTCTTTTAACTGTCCAGCCAATTACTTTGGATATCAACCCAGGGTTCAATGTGTATAAAATGCCACTGTATTAGCAATTATATGAATTTATGATATTATTGCAAATGGGTAAAAAAATAGGAAATATTTTGTTCAAAACATACCTTTATCCACTAAGGCTAATGGTAACTACTCCAGGTCTTTTCCACTGCTGCAATTATGTCCTCCGGCAAAGTATACTGTCTTCCTGTTATGGTCTTTGGTACAGGTACCGACATCAACAGGTCTGTTGAGGGTATCCAGCACTCATCAGGATGTTTCGGCCACATATACAATTTTGCCTTTCCATCAGGTGCCATGAAGTTCACTAATACCTTTCTATCCTCAAGTATTTGAACAACACAACCACCATACCATCTATTTTAATTTTTTGCAATGATTTTTCAACCTTGGTTTCATGTACATGGTGAGCATGTGATAGATTTTGTTTTGTGTTTCTTTTTTGATATTTTAGGGAAACTTTGTAAGCATATATTATATGAGTTTGTGTCATACAAAGATTGATTTTGTTAGGCTTCTTAACTCTCCTAGACTGCACAGTTGTTACTTTCTAACTCTTTTGTTCTTCCCTTACAAAATGTGATTACAATATTGCTACACATTAGTTTTCAAGTAGAAAGGAAGACCACATGTTGAGCCCCAGTCTTTGAGTCTGAATGATAGAGTACTGGTGTGTGACTAGTGATCTTATAAAATTTGTTGTGTCTGTTAAGTTTATTGACTTCAACCCATCTCATCTAATGGAGGGTCTTGAAAGGTGCTTCATTGGGAAATTCTTGGATGATGAATGTCACAAGACAACTTATTCTCGCGAAAAGGGAATGCGCCATTTGAAGGATCTTCCATTGGATTCCATTGACATTTTACTATGGAGAAGTGGCTTCCACCCTATCTCCTCTTCAGCAACAATATCATCAGAATTTCAGGTTTGTCTCCATCACAAGTGTCTTTATGTGGAAAAATATGCATTCTTACAGCGGTCATGCTGCAATCCATTTGGGTCACACTCAAGACCAAACAGAAAAAGTTTAAGGGAGATAAATGTGCAGACAGCAAGAAAAATAGACATGCATTGTGGGAAATCTGTAAAAGCTGGGCGAAAGCTATGTCCTAGATGTGTAGCTTCAGTTTCAAGTTTAGAGGATATGCATGATCAAGATCCATATTACCCACCACCGAGTATAAAGCATGAAGATACTTTGAAGAATGTCAATTCAAGTTTTGAAAGTCTTGGGTGTTCCCCCATAAAAATTTCCAAATTGAGCCAATCAAATAGATCTAGTTATGCCAGGAAAAAAATTGAAGAAGCCAATTCACAACTGGAGGAAAAAGTAAGCTCGTGCTTAGATGTACCCGGAAATGCTTTTCGCGATTTTGAGTGTTAGACAAAATGTGATAAATGTTCAGATTTTGATTTAATATTAGAGGATCTTAAAAATAAATGTGCTGAATCAAGCCGAGAAAAACAGTTATCTCTACTTACTTTAGTACCATCAAGTTGGACAATATCCAAAAGTGCTGAAGAATTCAATTTGACTGAATACCAAGTTAAGCAAGCTTGAGAGCTAAAGAAAAGAAAAGGCATACTTCCAGAAATTACCTCAAAAAAGGGAAGCAGCTAGCTGACGATGTCAAACAAGCTGTAATAAAGTTTTATAAAGGTAATGAGTTCAGCCGCATTTGTCCTGGGAAGAAAGACACTGTGAGTGTAGTTAATGAAGGCCAGAGAGTACACCTTCAAAAAAGATTACTTTTGTGTAATCTTTCAGAGTTGTACAGCATATTTAAGCAGCAATTCCCACATGTAAAAGTAGGCATGTCTAAATTTTGCCAACTGCGCCCCAAATGGTGTGTAACAGTTGGAGCAAGAGGTACCCATTCTGTGTGTGTTTGTATGCAGCACCAGAATGTTAAGTTAATGTTAAATGCACTTTCTTCAATTAAAATGGGATACGAAGATGCTATTAAGTGCCTTGTATGTGATATAGATGACAATCAGTGCATGGTGCACAGATGTGAGCAATGCCCAGGTAAACAGAGACTGCATGAAATATTATGTATGTATTTAACTAACGAGTTATCAGATGACACTACTATCACATATTCTCAGTGGACACAAACTGATCGTACAACACTTGAGAATATGCAGATAAATATACAAGATGGTTGATTTGCATGTTTCGACTCATGGGCAGATTTTTACTTCGTGCCATGGTGCATAGAAAAACTCATATCTTAATAAGTAGAAGCATTTGGGCTAAAATACTTTGGATTTTTCTTAACTAAGGTTGGAACTAACTACAGGGAAAATTATGTGAAAATCTGAGATGGTGAGTTTTTCCATCGGTTGAGTTGACATGGAATGACCCAGTACTACATGAATAATGATATTCATTTCTTTATTTTGCAAATCAACCACAATAATAATTTTAACCTGTTAAAATTAATTAATGATTGAATACGAAATCCTATAGTTTCCACATACTGGTCCATGGCTGGCCAATGTTTAAAAATAAATACAGCATTTTGCTGAAAATGCAGAAAAACTTGAGTACAAGCAAAAATTTCATGGACAAATCCTCGTAAATCAAGGATGTTCTGATATGATCCAAATTCATCTAATATAATGTTGAGTAGTATCTTGTATTCCTCTCTACTTTTTTATCTGTGGTTAAATTTTACTGCTTGAGCTTATGAACATTGCATCAGATTTAACAACTTTTAAATTGCCTACTTAATGATATTAAATTTCATGCTTTCAATTATATCTGCACTAGTTTTTTCATAGTTGTTCTTTATAGTCCACAAATCTTTCATCAAAGGAATCATTTAATTCTAAAATTTGTTTTATGAGGCAAATTAGCATTTATATTTGTGTTACGATATTATACTTTAGTTTGTATACTGTGTGATGTATTTTACTTATCATTGTTAAAATTTATTGACATTTGTAAACTTGAATGAGATGGGATTTAGAGATCATTTAGTTTCCTCAAAGAAGAAATAAACAGTTAAATGTAACATTATTTTTTTATTAAATTGTGGGTAACAAAAGATGAGAGAAGTCTTTGATGGATGTATTAATTATATGTTGTGTAACTTGGTTTTACTCAGTTAAAATTTTAAATGGCAGGATATGTTTGTTTTTAAGTTCTTTTATAGTTATTTAAGCAAGAACTCTATCTCTCCTAACTAATAGATTTTTACTATTATTTTTTATTCCAGGCAATATGTAAATTTCAGAGACAGCAAGTTAACAAGAATTTTGCGTACTTCTTTGGGAGGTAATGCTCATACTGCCATTATATGTACTATAACACCAGCTAGTATTGAAGAAACTATATCAACTCTAAGTTTTGCATCACGTGCAATATGTGTCAAGAATGAGCCACATGTGAATGAAATAATTTCAAATGAGAGCCTCATGAGGGGTCATGCTGCAATAGTGAAAAAACTAGAAATGGAGTTGGAGGTGAATGTTCCCTTTGGCTTTATGAATGTCTGTTTTCTTGCAATTATTTCAATTTATTAATGTTTTTATTAAATTTATGAGTCTTGTTACTTTACGCCTAACAGAAAGCCAGAAGAGAAATTGATTCTTCTAACATGAAAAGAGAACTTGAACAAAAAGAAAATATAATTTCTCGTCTCAAGGGTTGGATCCAAAGAGATATGGTACAGGTCAACAGTCCTCGGAATGTAAGTTGAAATACTAATGTTCATTTTATCTCCATTACCTTATATACTAAAAGGATTCATTTTATCTTAAGTTATTTATTGAAAGAATTATAGCAAATGGTTGCTTAGCAGGTTTTGCCTTATTAAGATTGTTAAATTTTCTGACAATGGAAAATTTCCATGGAGGGAATAACAAGCAATTTATTCGTGTATATAAGTGAAGTTATTAAATTTGCACAATGTGGAAAATTTATTTGATATACTTATCGTTTCAAACTTTGTCCTAACCCCTCATGGCTTGGGTTAGTATGTATTACCAATACAGATTTCTCTTTATGCAGCCAGTTTGGGTTTCTCATACCTTTAATTCACTTTTCCTAGTTTTATTAATTGAAATTACTTTAAGTAAATATGATAGAGGGAAAGAGACAATAGAGCTGAGGTTTGCGCAAGGTGGCAAATATCTTGGGGGTAGGAGTTTGTAAATTTAATAATTGTTTTATGTTGAAAAGGAGCAAATTCATTAATTTGTTGAAGAAGTGAATGAGGATTAAGCCCTTATTTCCTCTTCTCCCTCTCCCCCAAAGATATACTTTTGGTAGAATGGTTTATGTTTGTCTAGGAACTCAATTAGTTTTATGTAATATATAGGTTTTGCCTTTTATTTAAACTAAAAATTTCCATTTTCTGTTAACTTCTTTGAAAATTACCAATTTTTGTGATCATTCATTAAACTTCTTATTATATACAATAGAATTCCAGGTCACAGAGAAGGAAGACTTGGGCAGCATCTGATTTCAAAAGGATGAATAACATCATGGATTTAAATAACCCAGATACCATACCAGAAGAACCAAAAGGTGATATCTGTAGTAATATATTAAGCTGTGTATTAAAATAAGGTTGATGTCATTCATTGATGTGTATCATTGATAAAAAGATGTTTCTAATTTATAATCTTGGGCCAAGGTTTCTACTTAATGATAGCTTTAAAAATCTACTTACATCTTCCATTTTCATTGGTAAGCTTACAAGAGTTTGTTCAGTTAAATTTCTTGAAATAAGCAAATTTAGCATTCTACTGTTCTGCATGAGTGTGTTTTAGTCTTTTAAGATTTTAAAAACTTATTTTTTCCAATTTTATTTGAGATACAGTGAAATTGAAAGTTTATGGTATCTGCACAGGAGTTATATTCCAGTTTAGGCAAGTCAACTTTCAAGAAATGCTAGTGGCAAAGGGTTTGGGTGTAATACGTAGATGACAAGGTATCACAATTTATTGTATGTACGAGGGTCGTTCAATAAGTCCTTAGAAAAAGATGGAAAAACACTTTTTTTGGGGGTAAATTTTTTTTATTTCTCAACATAATCTCCTTTCAGCTCTATACATTTTTCTAAACGTTTTTGAAAAACTTTTATGCCGTCCGAAAAATAGGATTTTGGAAGTTCTTCAAAATACTCATTCGTTTGTTTAATGATCTCCTCGTTGGAAGTAAACTGTCGTCCGCTAAGCCATTTTTTCTAATTCGGTAACAGGAAATAGTCACTTGGGGCCAAATCTGGTGAATAAGGTGGATTTTGCAACAATTCCATTTTTAATTCCATAATTTTGGCCATCGAAACAGCACAGGTGTGCAAACGCACATTGTCCTGATGCAAGAGGATTTTTTTCCTCTTCAAATGTGGACGTTTTTCTTTGATTTCATTGCTCAACCGGTTCAATAATGACGCATAATACGTCCCTGTTATCGTTTTTCCTTTTTCCAAGTAATCAATAAAGATGATGCCGTGTGCATTCCGAAAGACCGTGGCCATCACCTTGCTGGCCGATGCCACCGTTTTCGTCTTATTCGGAGCCCGTTCACCCTTAAAAATCCACTGTTTTGACTGTATCTTTGCTTCTGGAGTGTAGTAAAGAATCCAGGTTTCATCCACAGTTATGTATCGACGAAGAAAATCGGCATGATTGCGACAGAAGAGCGCCAAAATAACCTCAGAGTCGACCTCACGCTTGTGCTTATTCTGCTCTGTGAGTAAACGCGGCACCCATCTTGCAGAAATTTTTTTCACAGACAGTTTTTCATGCAAAATTGAAGTGACTATATCTTGCGATATGCCTGTGGCCTCAACTATTTTGCGCACTTTAATCCATCGATCACTAAAAATCATATCGTGGATTTTGTCGATCGTTTTGGAAGTAGTCACTTCCTCTGGGCGTCCCGAACGATATTCATCTTTTGTGGATGAACGGCTACGTTTTAACTCATTCATCCAATTGAAAACAGTTGCAAACACAGGAGCAGATGTGCCATGAACTGCATCCAACTCAGCTTTGATTTCTTTCGGCGTTAAACCTTTCAAATACTAATGTTTAATCACAGCCCGAAATTCATTTTTCTCCATTGTTATAAACAAACAAAAGTTGTTCACATCAATCCTATTTTTGGACGGCATAAAAATTTTTCAAAAACGTTTAGAAAAATCTATAGAGCTGAGCGGAGATTATGTTGAGAAATAAAAAAAATTTACCCCCAAAAAAAGTGTTTTTCCATCTTTTTCTAAGGACTTATTGAACGACCCTCGTATTTAATCGAAAATAACGTGCCATCAAATGTAGTGCACTTCTTAAGACATGTGGTCATACCATTTGCAGCACTGTATACATGTGTACTATACATGTATATGCTTATATACAGTAGAACCTCAATTTTACGAAGTTGAAGGGACCCAAAAATTTGCACTTTGTAAAATTCGGACTTTGTAAATTTGAGGTTTTCTTTCAAGCAATCGAAATCTCTACAATAACAATCCAAGTTCAGTAACACAGTGCATAATGTTAAATGGGATTGAAAGGAAGGTAATATTTCAATAAAATGAATTATACATCCAGTTTAATATTTAATACAACAGAAAAAATTCTAAACGTTTTACTTTTTAAAATAATTTTCAATTTTTTTTTTTTAATTTTCAATGAAAGATGAGGTGATTTTCTCTATACCTGAAAGGTAATTATTGAATGAATCAGGTACACCATCAGTAAACATCTGAAAATTGTGAAGCACTTTTATGGAGTGTCTTAATTCATTCCTTGTAGGGGGGAAGGTGCTTCTGGATCATCTTCATAGCTTGTAGAAGAGCTATCTAAGTTCACTTCATCCTCATCTTCTTCGTCTTCATTTAATTCACTGCAGTTATGCGTTATCACATGAGAGTCAGACTTGACATATGACTCAGCATGAGAGTATGCATCTGGGATGTACTGATTTAGTTGTGCCATTTCTTTACTAAGGAGGTCCTGTGGTGTGGGAACCTCTACTAACTCCTCTGTCTCTATAATTGATATGTCACTAAAACCAGCTGATCTCTTGCAGTTAGAAATAGTGTTTGCAGTGACACTGTCCCATGCTCTGGCAATTCCTCGCACAGCATGGAGCAATGTCCATGGAGGCAAATCAGAGGCTTGATCGGCAACAAATGTATGCGTACTAAAGCTCTGCTTGCAGAAAGCTAAACTATGCAGGTCTAAACTTGTCAAATAATTATGAGGATGAAATCAAACTAATTTCTGTTACAAATAAGAGTCACAAGCTCGTTCAGTAAGAAAACAATAGATATCACATTTAATTCTCTGTGTGCACTATATTAGTAGTAGTTCGTTTAAAGCACTTTGACAGCTACAGGTCATTTTGCCCATGTGCTCCCATCAGGATTTAAAATCGGAACTGATTCCTCATGAGTCACGAGGGTTACCCACATGGCTCTCCAGGAGCCAATGTGCATTATATCTGCATCAAATTGAAAGGATTTAAAAATTAGACTACGATTATACTGATTCCCTTTATAGCATAGACCTTATTTCAAAGCCTAGGACACTCACATAAGTCAAAGTGAAAGAAACTCACAGCCATGAATTCCAAGAAACTAGCTCGTAAATATTTTAAGTCATTCAAGAACTTTGCTTAAGTTAATTTGAAACTCCCTCTTTTTTATATGCGTTCTACTACGCTGACGATTAGCGGTAATTTTTGAGAACTACTTACTCGCGGGTACTTTAAACGATCTTGTCGCGTCACAAATCACAAGTGGCAGTCGCAAATTCTTACCTAACCATGTAAAACGCTTTTATCTTTTCTTGAATCTATCAAGCCACCCATTTGAGGCTTTAATGTTGTCGCACTTCAGTTTAAGAGCCAAAACATGAGCCTTCTCCTTCAGAATTTTTTGTCTGCCCGCGATCACGTACTTTCTTGATAATTGACCTTTTGGTGACCAAACTCAGGGACTTCCTCTTTTTCCTGGTCAGCGATGTTTAATCCATTATTTTACTAATAGGCACACGGGATATCACAACACAGGCCACCTCACGCAGAAAGTGATTCTGACTGTACGCGCGTGACTTTTGCTCGCTTGGAGAACAATATTGTTCAGGGTGTCCACCATCCAACCATTATTTTTCAAGCTTTTACTAACCAGTTAAAATCCGAAATCCCTGCAGCAGCCTTAAGCATTTTAAGTTGTCGCACTCCAATTTAGCAGCCAAGACCTGAGCCCAAAACTCCCCAAGTCGAAAACAAATTCTTATCATGCTCTATTCTCTCAATCTTTCGTCCAAATAGAAACCATATACTACTGGAAACTGCTGGTCTATACGATCCCACGTCGCGGATTCGCGATATTACCAGAATACATAAATGGTTTAAAAAAATGGGCTCCATACGTCAGTATATTTGGCCAATTTTGATTGACAAATAAAATTTGATTGAGCCTTTATGTTCCATTATATTGAACTTGAAAATGGTGTATATATTCAAATTTATGTTACCTGTTATTTTTACTATAACTGTTGTTTTGCAGGATTGCCTATGGAGACAGATTCCCAGTCTAGAGAGAGTGTATTCTTAGAAGAAAGTTTCAGAGCTCTACCTGGATCTAGTAATGTCACTTATAGAAGGGGTGGGAGTGTAGGCCAATCATTTGGTGAATGTTTTGACCGCCAGTTCCAGTATTCTTGGTATTCACCTTGCAGTGAACGCTTCAGTTCTGAGTAATTATACCTCATTAAATCTACTTATATATTGGAATACATATTTTGAAAATAAAAGGAGTCCCTTTGAATCATATAGCTTTTCATAGTATAATTTTATATTTTTATTTATAATTATAACTTCATAAAAAATTGAATGTAGTATTGTTTTGTTGGTCCTTTTGACCTAAGTTAAAGTGGTAATTCCTCCATGTTATAAAATAGATAAAATGTAGACTATCAAAGGTAAATATTTCATAAAACCTTTTCTGAGATACAGTAAATATCAGTGAAGTTAGGAAATGCAAGATTTTTAAAGTTATTTATTTTATTTGGATAGCAAATCCGGAAAGGTCCTTCCTAGTACTACTTTACAGTTCGGTTCATTTAATTTCAAAGTCATTATCAGGTTTGCTGCCTAAGATTAATTGGAATGCCAAATGTAGTGCATTTTGCTCTGCATCATAAAAGTTTGCTCTAATATGGAATTTTGTCTTGTTTTAAAAGGTTTGAAGGAAAAGCAAAAAGAAGAAGGCAGGAGATGGAAGAGGAAGCTGATGAAATTACTGACTGCAGGAAATGTTTGCAAGAAGCTATTTCACAGCTACGTGGCAATGACATTGATCTCCAGTCTTATTCTCTGTTGGAGCTAATTAATGAGCTTGTAGATCTAGCCAGCAAAAATATACCTGTGGTAAGTTCAAACTGAATATAATAAGTGTAAATATATTTTCAACTTAGTAGTTTAATTCTCCTCAAAAGCTTTTATGTTTCAAGCTCTTAAAGTTTTCTAGCTGTTCTTCCATTTATTATATTTCATCAATTGCCTTCAGTTACTATGGGGTGTCAGTTTAAAGGTAAATGAATTTCTTGCATGGTGAAGTGTCAAAATTGAAAGACTAGTTTAGAGTAAAGATCTGTATTTTGATCCATAACTCCTTTTACTTACAATAAATTGTACTCGTAGATATGGGATTTAGTATACATGCCATCTTCATCCTCTTCTACTCTTATCTCCTTTAAAAGATTACATCTTATTATTTAGGGTTTTTGCATCTTTGGGTTGAGTGCAGTGTAGGGTTAGGTGCTAATAGTGTTTGCAATTTTTCCTTCCAACCCATTTTCAGGAATCATTATTGTTTGCTCAATCCCAAATCCCAAAATAATTCAGTTTAGAAATCAGGCCCCTTAAATCCTATGGGAAATAAAACTACTCACTATGTATCTTGTGGACATTTTCCCTATTTATTGCTGCCTTAAATCAGCTTGTGTTACAATAATACTTGCCTATGAATTGACTCACCCAACTTCAGGATCAGATAACTATTGACTAACTAGTTTAAGCATTTGTAAATCAAACACATTTCATGGAGGGAAAAAAGTAGTACAGAAAGTGAAAACTTGGTATTTATCTCTGTAAAGTAGAAGCAGCCAATTCAAAAATACATCTCAAATTTATTGACAAGCCTCTTGAAAATCAGTCTCTCAGGTTAGATCAGTTCTATTGTACCTTTCGAATCTCAAGAAACTTAAGCTTATTAGCTCATATTATGATCTGATAAAATGACAAGATAGCATGCATGAGGCTTTGACCTATAACTGTTTAAAGAATCATCTCCATTGGTTTTAAATTGTTTTTAATTTTCTGAGTTTGACTGCCCTATACACATTATTATTACAAATTTGGATTTAAGGCATCAATATTATTGTTTATCTATTTTTTTCTAGGTTCTAGCCAGTCACACTGTTGAAGAAGAATGTTGCAAGGCCTTGGATGGTGTTGTTGAATATGAGCAGAAGATTGCTCAGTTGGAAGATAATTTGGCCCAAAATAGTGAGGAAACCAACAAAATCATTTTAGAAAAAGAAGAATTAGAGTCTTTATTTGCTTCATCCAAAGAAAAATATAGAATGTTGCGTGTACAATTAGATGAAGTATTGAATAATTTTGGCTCAACAAGTGAAAAGATTACCATGTATGAGCAAAGAATAGCTAAATTGGAAGAAAATTTGGCTAAGAATGTGTTGATATCTTCTAATCTTGTTTTAGAAAATGAAGAATTTGAATCACTCTTTATATCTGGAAAGGATAAGTACAAAGTATTGGAGACAAAATTAGATGAGACATTAGCTAACCTTGAAAGAAGTCAGAAGAAATTGGACCAAACTGAATTTTTGAACGAGTCAATCCTAAAATTGGAAAATGAACTAATGTCGAAGGAATCAGAGCTAGTTGCAATGCACGGAAAACTTGTAGCATTAGCTACTGAGCTCAGCGAAGAAAGGGCCATCAGAGCAGAAATGGAACAGAAGGTGAATGCTCAGCAAAATTTGGAATCAAATAATCAATGCCAAAAAATTGAAGAATTATTAGCTAAAGTTGCAGCACAGGAGAGTAAAATTGTTGAGCTGCAAGAAAATATATTAGAAAAGGAAGGCTTTCAGGCTAATATTTCCAGCATGGAAAATGTAAATGAATATGAAAATTTGCTGGAAGAAGAGAGGAAAAAGTCTGAATCTCAAATGGAGCAAATGCTGCAACTTCAGCATGAGTTGACTGGTTTGAAGAAGGAGAGGGACATGTTGCTTACTTATCAGCAGGATGACGATGAACCTTCTAAAGATATGAAAGATCTAAGAAGTTCATTGGAGGAATGCAAATCTAAAATTCTTAATGTTGAAGTAGAAAGAGATGCTTTGATATCTAATCTGGCTACAGGGAAGGAAGAGAATGTATACCTTCTGAGTCAGCTTGCTGATGCTCAATCAAAGATTGAGACATTGTCTAAGGAATTAACTGTGTTGATGCTTGAGTGTGAGGCTTTTAAGGGCAAAGAAGTAGAGTTATTATCCTTAAGGGAAGAGTTGAAACAAGCTCAATTCTCTCTGGAATTCTGTGCCCAGAGTGAAGAAGAGTTGGATAATTTATTGAGTGTTGAGAAGACCAGGGTGAGGGATCTGCAGAATGAGTTAAACAAGTTGAAAGAAGTGAATGAGAAATTGATCAATTCAAGGGAAGGAAACCAAACGGCTCTTCCAGAAGAGACTAAATCTTTACTGATTTCACTTGAGGAATATAAGTCTGAGCTGTCTAATGTTATGTTGGAAAGAAATGATCTCACCTCAGGTCTAGACTCAATGAAGAGCGAGAATATTTCCCTCCAAAATCAACTGAAAAATGCACAAATGGATATTGAATCCCTGTTAAAGAAACTTACGGATGTTGAAAGTCGGTATGAAAGTTTCAAGAACAGTGAGTTGGAATCTTTGAAAGCAGAATTAGAAAATGCCAAGCTCACAGTCCATGTAAAAACTGAAGAAGACCTAGATAATTTACTTAGCATAGAGAAGGCAAAGGTTAACAATTTGCAAAAGGATTTATCTGAAGTATCAACTGAAAAGAATGATTTGCTTAATGAGAAGATTGAGTTAACAGAATCCCTGGAAAAAATTGAGCAAGAGTTGGCGTCTCTTGTTGATGAGCATATTAAGTGTACTGAAAATGAATTAAAAATTATTGAGCTCGAAGAAGCTTTGCAGGAAGCTAATGAAAATGTAGCAAATATAAGAAAGGAGAAAGAATTGGAGTTAGAGAGTGAAAGAAAGAGGAGTGAAAAGGTTATTTCTGAAAAGGAAGAGTGCATCAATGCCTTGTGCCAAGAAAATAAAATCATTTCTGGAGTAAATGAAGAGAAATTATCTTCCTTGGAAAAAATGCTGGAAACAGAAAAAGCAAAATGTGCCGAAAAGGCAGAAGAAATACAGTCGTTAATAGTTAGCAAAAACAAAATGGAAGAAATGCTAAAAGCAGAGAAGGATAAAGTTGCAGACTTGGAAAGAAAAATAACAATAGAAGAGGAGAAACTGCTGAATTTGAAGGTAGCAGTTGAGGAACAAGCACAGGAAAAAGAAAGGCTCAGAGCATTAGAATTTGATCTCCAGAGAAGAATATCACCTACGTCTTTGAATGAGAAAGAGCTTGAAAATAAAAATCTTGAGCTAATAAGTTCCATGGAAAAAATGGAGCGTCAGTTGAAGCTACTAAATCAAGACCATAGTACTCTCTTGGAAAATAATGTAAAATTGACTGAAACTAATGATGAACTATCATCAGAAGTAGATCTCCTTCAGATAAAATTATCTTCTTCTAGATCAGAGGTTGAGAGACTAGAAGCCTCTCTCAATGCTAAACAGGAGCTATTGTCCAAGATGGAAAAATGTACTGAAGAAATGTCATCTTCACTTGTGATGAGTAACAGAACAGTCAGCAAACTGGAGAAGGATGTTGAAGATATGAAAGATGAGCTTTATCTAAAAATCAATGAAGCGAATGATGGAGCTCAAAAAATCGCAGAGTTACAATCATCATTAGAGGAGGCTCAAGATCGAATTGGAGATTTGGTTAAAGAAGTCTATCACCTTCAGGAGGCTCTACAAAATTCAAATGAAAAATTGAGTGGTATTGATAGTAAAGGAAATGAAATGGAGAGGAATCAGACTGTTATTAAAGAGATGGAAGAGCAAATGGCTATTTTGAAAGAGGAGAGAAAAACTGAAATAGAAAGTTATGAAGAGAAAATCATTACCTTGGAAAGGCTGCTTACTGAAGAAAGTGAAAAATGTACATTGAAGACTAGTGAGGTGCACGTATTGAAAATTAACAAAAATAGGCTTGAAAAGATTCTGCAAGCTGAAAAGGATCGAGTCTCAGACCTAGAGAAGCAAATGCTCAATGGCGAAGAAAAAATTTTAAACGTAAAGGAAGAAATTGAAGGACAAAGACAAGAAAATGATAGGCTGAAGACAATGGAGATAGATCTTACCTCCAAACTGGAGCTTGAGAGGCAGAAGAACATCATAACTGAAAATGAACTTGATAAATTGAAGAGTGCTCTTTCTTCATCTGAAATTAATTTGAATCAACTAAAATGTGAGGTGGCATCTCTTAAAAAGTGCTTGAGGGAGGAGACATCTAAGGTTGCTCATCTTGAAACCATGCTTGAAATTCAAAAGAAAGCTTATTTAGATTCCAAAGAGGCCGAGGGAAGAGTATTGAGTGCTCTCTCTGCTCAAGAGAAGTCAATGTCTGTTCTACCCACCAAGGAAAGCATTGAATCAAAAGCAGAAAGCATTACGATGGAAGAAAAAGAGAAACAGGTGAGACAAATTTTAAGTCTTATAATAATTTTTCTGTCATTTTCATTTCAATAATATCTTTGTACTGAATATGCTATGGTGCCATGTGATGATGTTTACATTTTATTAGCTTTGCATCTCCAGTTGCTATTCCTACACTTTTAAGGTTAGTGTAGGCTCAAACCTTGTCTGATGTATAAACATATTCTCACTTAAATTTGAATATTATTGTCAAATTCTCTGTCTTAAAATTATCGATGACATGTATTAATAGAATTGGCTGTCAGCGATTAAAAATAACTACAGCAATGTGTTGCTCTAATGTATATAATTATTGATTTTTTTAATCTTTTAAGTTAATCCAACATTATAAAGCTCAATTTGATAAGTTTAATCAAAATATGGATGAAATTTTTAAATTTAAAACGAAGACGTACCTAGTCTCGTTCAAAGTATAACAATTAAATGAGCAGTATGCTGCTCTTTCATTGATTTTCAATTCCTTTCTTCTGTTACAATTATTTCAAAATATTTTGTAACTAATTTTGTACTAATAGTGATGATTTTATTTTAAGATTAAAGAACTGATGGAGAAACTTGAGGATCAAGAAAAGTATATTAAGCAGTTTGATAAGACAATCGAGAAAATGGAGCGTAAATACAATCTTACTCTTGACTGCCGTATTGAGGCAGAGAGGAAAGCAAAAGCAACAGAAACTGAACTGTTGAGTCAGATCTGTGAACTAAAGAAGAAGATCAGTCAGGTTCCCAAAATTGAAGAAGGTATGTGATCAGTTTTTCTTTCTTACTATTCCAATAAAGCATCAAGATTTGCCTGTTGCATCTCTTGTCTGTTCCTCTGTCCATCATTCTCTTGGTCTTCCAGAAGATAATATGCTATTTGAAAATTTTGTTTGCATGCTTTGGTTTCTCCTTCTTTGTTAGTAGTGTTTTCTCTTACAGTGAGTTATATTTTCTCTGTGATGCCTGTATCAATTGTGTGCTAACTTACAGAATTGTGTAATTTTGTTCTATATTTTTTTCTCTGCCAAGTTTCACTTCCATTCATTGCACTGGTAATCGTAGTTCTTATGTAATATTCCTTCCTGGGGGAACAAGAGAATTACTGTAGGCATTCTACGTAATTACTAGAGCTGCTCTACTATTTCTGGTAAAAATTTAAGTTGCATATTTTTTCTGTTTGAATAACAAAATCAATCATATAATTATTCTTTGCAATTCGCGATATGGAAAATGTTGAAATAAATTGTGTAAAGCTGCAAGTTTTGAGAATTACCATCATGAGTTGGACCTTCAAATTATTAGTTGTGCTGCGCTTGAAAAATTGTTGTGCTGTGGCCCACCACTAATTTACAATAACAATTCACAATAAAATCCAAAATGACCACATTTATTAACTAAATAGTAACAAAGAAATCATGTACCATTTGCTACATGATGAAGAATGCAATGCTGACAGAATCCTGCATTTCTACTTTGCCATGTTCCACTCAAGAACCTCTTGCAGAATGCCAACTGTTTATAATATTCACCTATATTTTAGATACAGCATTATCTTGAGACTTAGGGACAAAATTGTACACATTTAACGATCTTGATCTATTAGCATAAATATCATTGAAAATCCTTGTTTAAGGTGCACCCTACTTTTCACATAACATTTTTAGTGGAAAAATGAGTCTCATATATGGATATATTTATTCCCACAAGATTAACTTATAAGGTAATCTTGTGGGACTCCTGTCAATATGCTCACAATGTATTCACTTTACAAAAAAGTGCAATTTGATGGATTGTATAAACAAAATCTAAGGATTGATTTTAAGACACTCAAATAAATTCCAGATTTTATCAGATCATTTTCTGTTTTTCAGATATTTTTTGTCAAAAATTGGTGAATATTCGCTTCTAATGAAAAGTTACAATTACAGCTCTGAAACCCAAATTTTCCTTCATGCTTCCCAAAGTTGATTTAAAAAAAGAAATCTTGGACCTTAATTGGGTGTGAAATGTTGAAACATTTTATATTATTATATGTACTCCACCTCTAGTTTTGACAGTTTTATGAATATATTCGTAAGATGTTAATCAATGAACATTTATAAGAAGCAAGTATTTTTTTCAATTGAAATTGGTAACTTGTACCTTGACTTTTACTGTATTTGTTCACAACAAATCACTATGGACATGGAAGTATAGTAATAATGATATTAAAAGTAGGCAGCAATGATATATCTACTTAAATTCCATATATCATTTTTCCTTTGTTAAATATTAATATTACTTTAGCTAACTATAGCTGTTGAGAGTTTTCTTCCTTCTAAAACTAGTGTTTATTTTCATAACCTTTTCTCTATGTTAGGTCTTACATGATCTTATAGTCAATGATTATGTAAAATTATCAGTAAGTATTGCATGTGGCTATTTGGATATTAATTTATGCTCTGCTATTCTGGAATGGCATTATTTTTTTATCTTGTTGTTTGCAAAATATATCACTGTGACCTTTTCTGTTGCCTCAAAACAAAAAGTAACTTGAAGAATGGTAAATTTGCCTATTGTTAGTAGACATTCGCTGACTTGTGATTGCTACAAAGCCTCTGTTGGCTAATCAATCAAACAGGAAAGATGTATCAGTAGCCTCTGGCAGCAATTACATTCTAAATGTGATAAGTGCTTCCCTATATTAGTAATTTATGTTTATGCATTCAATGTAATTTATGTTTTGCTCATGTACTTGTGCACTATTTATTAGTTAACTATTTTTTTCAGCAAAACCCAATGTATTAGAGCTAGAGAAAGAATTACAACATGCCAAATTGAAAATTGAAGAGACTGAGAAGAAATTGCAAGCAGCTATTTCAGAAGCCAAAGACTATCATTTACAGGTTAGAATAGAATAGTTATGTGATATGAATTGCTTTAGATTTCAGTCATTCATTTATTATGTTAAGGAATTCACTTCCACTCATTATCCTTCCTAATATTGCTTTCATTTGGTGAATATCTTAATAATAATTTTATGAACCTCCTTCAATTTCAAAAACATTTATGTATCTTTTGTTAGGCTAATGACTACAAAAGAGAGACTCTTCGTTGTAAGCAGCTGCTTCATGCAGGTGTTGCTAGAACTGAAGCCAAAGTCGAGTGTGGTATCCAAACAGTTCCTGTTGAAGTACCAGTTGTTGAAGACGTACGTCCTGGTGGTAGTGGAATTGTTCAGGTAATGAATCCTTTAAGTCAGTTGTAAAATATCTCCCAAATATTTTGTAGTTTCAACTATTAGTAATAGAAAAGAATGATGGGTTTAGCTGAAATGAATTGCATTAACACCAGTGCTTTTACTTTTAATTTTAAGTTAAAGTTTATTTGTGATGTTCCACATCACTGACTTGTGAAAAGTATCTTGTGTTGCCTAGGAATGATTTTAGGATTTCACTTTAATAATATTATACACTTTAATAATATAGACCTTTAATAATCGGGAAATTATTGTCCTATATATATCTTTTTACATCTTATGAAAGTATAGCTTTTATTTCCAGTTACTTCAATTTTCATAACTGCAAATTTCAAATGCTTGGAGTCATATTTTTTTACAAAAGAAAAGACACAATAGCTCATGACATAAACCACATTGAAAATGTATTTTATCTTCTGCAGAAAATGAGAGAAATCAAAAGTATTGAATATCGACAAGTGGCAAAATAGAGGAGGCAACTTATTTTTTATTCACTTGTAAACCACATTGGAAACTATGAAATTAAAAATAGCTTCATAAGACTATGCCATTTAGACAGATGCAATTATACTTAGTACAGTATTGTTTCTCATCAGGTATCCATTAATTTTACATATTTCTATTAGTGGAAATAAACTATGATGTTTTCAGTGCATAAACTGAGAAGTTGGAACAATGCATTTGGTTGTCATGTAGAGACTATATGGAAAATGTGAGATTTGAATACAAGTTGCCATTTCATCAAAGGTTTTCGCAAATTCCATTCAAATGACCTAATGAAGAATTGACCTAGAGTGGTCTATGAATCTGAAACTATCCAACATTTATATTTATTGGACTTATTCGGATTGAAATATATTCAGAAAAGCTACGGACTTCCTTGTAGCATGGGCATTGCATATGGCATTTTTGGGAGCAAGTTGTCTATTTTCAAATAATTTGTCATTCCAAGAATTGATGGTTCAAAGAGGATTTGTTTTGGAAGAATTTGCCTGTAACCCCTCTTGCTTTTCTCCCCCCTCCTGATTATATTAGGACTTGCCTTATGACAAATCTTTACTGGAGGATGTTACTAGTGTAGCTAAACCTAGGATGCAAGTTTTAAAGGTTGAACTGCACAAAGTGTTTTCATCTTTTCCTATGGAAATATTCCTCAAAGTATAGCCTTAAAACATCTTATCTTTATTATACATCAATTATTAACAGAGAAGAGTGAAATTATAGAGGGTGTGCTTCATGGTCACAAAATTAATTCCTCTTCATATGTTGCAGTATTACAAGATTGATTGTCTTGAGAAGAAGGTTAAAGATTTGGAGAAAGAGAAGGAGTTCCTGAAGAAATTATGCAAGAGGAGGCACGATCAAAGAGAGGAAATGAAAGCAAAGCTGGATGCTTTGACTGGTAAAAAGAATGTTGTTTCTATAAACAAGGAAAATGAAAGTCTGAATGTTTAGATAATTGTATTAGGTGAATTTATGTATGATTTTTGTTGGTTTGAAAGAAAAAGTTTTTATTATGTCAGATTTGAAAATTAGTAAATGTGTGTATATTTTTAGTGAATGTGAATGTGTGTATTTTTAAATGTGTTTATTTTTAGGAGAGTTCTATGACTGAGCTGGAAAAGGAATTTCTATCAATGTATATAAGCTGATTTTATTACCTCAGATTTTTATAATTTTTCATGTTCTGTATTTCTATCTTCTCTTCTCTGTCTGTCTGTAAATTATTAAAATGAGTAAACCATTAATTATGGATTTTTCAAGTTTGTAAAACTCCTATACTTTTTAATTTTCAACTTTGTTTGAGCGATTTGTATAATAAAATATGGAAATCACAGTTTTCAGTAGATAATAATGATCTAACGTTAACCTAGCACATCAGCTAGTCATGGCAACACAAAGGAAACTTGATTTTTAAATTATTTAGTTGAGACCATAAGTAGTAAAAGTTTGTACGTCTGTATCTGTCGTTTGACATAGGTCACACATTACAGATGTGCCCAAATACATTAAAGTTAAAGGAAAAGTGGAGGGGGTAGGTTAGGAAAAGCTCACAGTCAAACTTGCAATCTTGCTGATGAAATTGAATTTGGTCCCATTATCCCATCCGATTTATTTCATCCCGTTCCCTATATCTGCATTCAATTGAAAGGCAGACTCATTGTAGGTAATAAAGAGGAAATTGTCATTTGCATCCTTGGAGCATGACCATTGCACTTCCTAAACAAAATGTTCAGCAAGGTTCTTTACCTCTTATAAAGGAAGGATTTTTGGTTCCTCACAAAACTATAAAATACTGTTGAACTCCTCAACCCAAGGTTAATCTTTGATGTAGCTGTGTTGATGATTCAGCTCAGTTACTCTTACACACAGAAAACATTATAGAATCTTGGAATTAGCCATGACATAAATAGATTGTCACTTCAAAATGAGACCAGGATGCAAAGTATTGAATAGTAACTTCGATTGCTCTCAACTTGTAAGAAGCAACTTCCATCTAGCAATACACTGACCTTAGCTCAATTAGGATATTAGGAATTCCTAATATTGTTTTAAGTGTATGGTGAAACTTTGTGTGTAACTTGTGGGCTGTACTAGACCTGCTGGAATCTACAGTCAATTAGGATGGTAATATTCAGCAAACTGATGGCTTTGTTTCATGAATTTTGAAAAACTTTATTTCAACTTACAGATTCACTCAAAAAATGCTCCTTCAAATGTAATGCAGTCCCCAACATTGAGCATCGGATGTTGAAAAATCATTTTCCTGCGAATGTAATGCACACGTTAAAACATGTGGTTACACCATTCTCAGCACCACATTAGTGTTTACTGTGAACTAAAACAATGTGTAAATGATTCTATACCTGCATATATGTGAAATACTGGTAGTCATATCTATTATATATAGATGCTTCTCCTGATTCATTCATATAGATAGATATATAGGATACTAATTCACAGGCTAAACCACAAGCATCATTGACTTGAAATTTTTACGACGTATTAGCCATAACGTGTAACTGCCAGAAAAATTGCGATTTTGAACCTCAGTGTCATGGGTTCGATTCAAGAGGGCCACAAAATCCTGATTTTTTCCTTTTAAAAGCATTGCTTTGATTTTCGGGGAATTTTAAAAAAATACTTCCTGGATAATTAGAGAATCAAAACTCTAGGAATATATATATATGATCAGGATCTATCTAAAACATTTATGACTTTCATGGAAAATATCCTGGGTTCGATGCTAGGACGATGCAAAAATCTGCCCTTTAAAAAGCATTGAGGTAGTTTTTCATTATTTTTTTTGATGCACTTATCAAAATGATAGGAAGTTCATGCTTGGCTAGAAGATGTATGGTAAGAATTGGTTTAAGTAAAAAATTTTCATAAGACGGTACTATACCTGGGTACGATGCCAGGCGGTAAATATATCTCCCTTTTAAAATACATTGAGGTAGTTTTCATTATTTTTTTTATGCTCTTTTCGAAATATGTAATAGGAAGTTCTTGCTTTGCTAGAAGATGTATATTAAGACTTGGCTTAAGAAAAGACGACTCTGTTCCTGGGTTTGATGTTAGAGCACATTAAAGTTTCTCACGTAAGGAATATAAGGGAAAAGTAGGAAGTCGTTTGAGGCAGTTGCAACAATTATATCTGCTTGAATTTTCTCACATAGTTAGAGATGGTGATCTTCTATTGTGCTGCATAGGAAGTATCACCAGGAAGACCCGGGTTTGATGCCAGACGATTAAATTGCAGCGAATTTTAAGAATATTTTCAATACTTTTTTTTTTCTTTTGAAGGCCGTCCCGATATGATGCCGATATGAAATTAGTGTTGTCGGTCTGCTTGCAGTACGCAAGCTACATTTTACTTGTAAGCAATATATGTGAAAAGTAGGACATCGTTGGCAGTTGTAGCAAATATTCCTGCTTGAATTTTCACACATAGTTAGAGATGGTGATCTTCTACAGTGCTGCATTGGATGTATCGCCAGAAAGACCCGGGTTCGATGCAGGGCGGTAAATATGTCTTCTCCCATATAAAACACATGGGGGTAGTTTTTCATTTTCTTCATGCACTTATCGAAATGATTGGAAGTTCTTGCTTTGCAAAAAGATGAATATTAAGACACAGTTTAAGAAAACAAATTATATAAAACCATGCTGTTCTTGGGTTCGATGCCAGAGTACATTTAGGATGTTGTTTGAGGCAGTTGCAACCAATATTTCTGCTTGAATTTTCAAACATAGTTAGAGATGCTGATCTTCTGTTGAGCTGCATAGTAAGTATCACCAGGAAGACCTTGGTTCGATGCTGGACTGAAAAATTGCAGCGAATTTTAAGATTATTTTCAATCCTTTTTTTTTTTCTTTTGAGGACCCTCCCGATATGATGTTGACTGTAAATTTTTGTTATCAATATGTTAGCAGTATGCAAGCAACATTTTACTTGTCTATTATATATAATTGCTTCTCTGGATTCATTATAGATAGATACCCAGATAGGATAATAATTCACAGACTTAACCATGAGCATTTTTGTACTGAAATTTTTACAGGTCCTAACATGAAAGCCCCTGGAAAAATGTGACTTTGAACCTCAATGTCATGGGTTCGATGCCAGAGGGCCCCGAAAATCCTGATTTTTCCCATTTAAATGTATTGCTTTGATAATTGGGAATTTCTAGAAAATACTTCCTGGATAGGTAGAGAGTCAAAACTCAAGGAGCCTAAAGATATGGTCATGATATATTGAAAACATTAATGGCTTACAGAAAATGTCCTGGGTTCAATGCTACGATGATGCAAAAATCTTCCATTTAAAATACATGGCAGTAATTTATCATTATTTTTTTGATCATTTTATCGAAATGATAGAAAGTTGTTGCTCAACAAGAAGATGTATATTAAGACTCGGTTTAAGAAAAAATTTAGATAAGACCAAACTGTTCCTGGGTTTGATGCCAGAGCACATTACAATTTCTCAAATAAGGAATATAAGGGAAAAGTAGGCTGTTGTTTGAGGCAATTGCAGCAAATATTTCTGCTTGAGTTTTCACACAAAGTTAGAGATGGTGAACTTCTGTTGTGCTAAATTATAAGTATCACCAGGAAGACCCGGGTTTGATGCCGGATGGTTAAATTGCAGCGAATTTCAAGAATATTTTCAATCCTTTTTTTTCTTTTGAGGACCCTCTCGATATGTCGACTTGAAATTAGTGTTTTCAATATGCTTGCATACTGCAAGAAACATTTTACTCGTATACTGTAGATGCATAGACAACTATTATGATTATGGTTTGTGATAGAGTAGTAATGTAAAATCAAGTGCGCCATTGAGTTAAACTCTAACTAACTTTAACCAAAGTAGACCCAAAAGGGTAAATATGGTATGCTAATGTTCATGCAGGCAGATTACAGTCTCCAATCAGGTATGATTCAGCAGTGATTACTTTTATATAAATTTTCAAAGATTGTTTTAACCCTTAACCAGTGACGTGCAATTTTTGTCACACTACCAGTGACGTGCGGTCTGGGAGACCGCAATATTTTTAATATCTTTAAAGTTACTAAATGACACATTTAACAATGTTTAAAAGCCTTAATAAACTAATCAGTTATTAAATAATTTGAATTCAAATTTAATTTTATGTTAATATGAACAAAATTACAATTATTAATCATTTTACGAAGATAGTCAAAAATTTGAATGAAAAAAACATATCCTAGCAAAATAATGTCGCATATTAAAAATCAGGTGCCTATTTTTGTAGCAAAGCCTTTAATGTATTTTTGGGATGATAATTGATAAAACTTTCTTGAAAAATATTTCATTTATTTTGTTTTTCATGGATTCTGCAAACGTTCGATATTACATTTTTCGTGAAAAATGTCCTACCCCTCCATAGAAGCACAGCTCTTGCAAATTTTTTTGTGCATTATAAAAAAACTGGTTGTCTACATTTGGACCAACAGAAGGAGGTTTTTTGTTTTTTTCATGGAGGGCAAAGTCGGCAAGTCTTCCGCTTCTCTAGTTTATCTTCGAAATTTTGAGGTTTTTCAACTGTTAGGTTCAGAATTCGGCCTATATTGGCTCTTAATTATGTGGGAGTCTTGCTGTTTGACATTATCCTCTTTAACTGTGGCCTTACTAACTCCGCTGCAATGCATTTAATAAAATCGTACCTATTCAGATACTTCTTGTCTTTTAGAGACTGCTGGAACACAAAAGAATTCACCAATGAAATGTCTAAAATCCTAAGAAACACTGCCATTGGCCATCTCCTTGTTCTTCGACTAGATGAGTAGCTGCTGCACATTTTATGTAGTGTATCTACTCCACCCTTGATTGAATTATAGAAAGCTATAATTTCAGGTTTCATTGTCACGTCATCAGTGCTCTCTGTGGTGCATTGACGACACCAACCAAAGAGTCCTGTTTCTCTTTGGCACATGAGGAACTAGAGTCATGTTGCCGTATATCCATACAAAGAGGACCCTTTTGTGCCTTCTTTTGAAGGCCAGAACTCATTGGATATTTCCCTTTAATTTTTTCTTATCGTCCCGACATAGGTCAGTCCTTTCACCCTCAGCTTCTAAACCAGTTCAATTGAAGTGAACCAATTATCAGCTGTAATATTTCGATTGGAATGAAATATTGGCTCAGTGAGACGCGGAACTGATTGCGTAGGTTTCGAAGTCTTTTTGTCTTCCTCTGACAGACCTTTTCCGTTGGTACTTTTACCGGCGCACAAATAGGCATTATACAAATAGCTATTCGATGTATCCCTCAAACACATCATTTTGAGGCCATACTTAGCTGGCTTACTCAGGATGTACATTTTAAATCGGCACCGACCCCTAAAGGCAATTAACATTTCGTCAATACAAGTTGTTGTGCCCAGTGAATAGCAACAATGAGAATTTTTTACGAAATGATTTAACAAGATTTAATAGCTCGCACACCGGTAGAGAGAAGACTATATCGCAAACATTGATAGATACGTTTTCGCTTCACGCCTTAGATCAACTTAATAAGAAGGTTACGAGGAAAATTCGCGAAGGTCAAGGTAGTGTACTTGATTTATTAGCAACTTCGCATCCTCACTTGATCGATGATCTTAATATTATTGCTGGAATTTCAGACCACGATGTCCTAACTGCAGTTATGAAAGCGGAAATAGTAAAATCCCTCAAGCCACCACGGCAGGTTTATATGTTTCGCAAAGCGAGATTTTCAGAATTCAGGGATTATATTAATGCGAAGAGGGAAGATTTCTGTAGTTTTTTGTGTGGTAATACTATTGACGATGGCTGGATGGAATTCCTACGAATATTAAGGGAAGGCTTAGCTAGGTTTGTCCCAATTAAAACCGTTAGGGAGCGTAAGGATCCGCGTTGGATGAAACCTAAGTTGCGAGCGTTGCATAGGAAGCAAAGGATTTTACACGCACGGATGAAGAAGCTGGAGAAAATCGGAGTAGACTTTGATCTTGAGGGACAAAAATATTCGGAGATGCGAAGATTGGTTAAGGACGAATCGAAGAATGAGTTTCAGGAATATAGATCTAAAACCCTTTTAGAGTCTTTAGGAGGTGACCAGAAGGAATTTTGGTCATATGTCCGAGAATCTCGAGGAGGTCAGTCTTCAGTACCCAGCCTTGTTAATGACGTGGGTTTAATGGTTACTGAATCGTTAGAGAAAGCAAATCTAATTAATCGACACTACCAGGAAAGCTTTACTTTAGACGATGGACGCGCGAACGAATTTTCTGTGCGTGTTGATTCAGAAATGGAACCAATCGAGTTATCGGTGGATGGAATAAGAAAGTTGTTGCGGCAGGTAGACAAGAAAAAAGCGCCAGGACCAGAAGGTATACCATCGTTCGTCATTCAAACACTGGCGAATGAGCTTGCTCCCCTTCTTTTCGTATTCTATAGGAAAACCTTGGACGAAGGCGTTGTACCAATGTCGTGGAGAAGAGCGCATATCACTCCAATTCCTAAGAAAGGACGTTCCTCGAAACCTGAAGATTACCGTCCGATATCTTTAACGTCAATATTTTGTAAGACTATCGAGCACATTATAGCGAGTTCAATAATGCGTTTCCTAAGTGACAAGGGGGCAATTAGTCAATGTCAACACGGTTTCCGTAAAGGTAGGTCATGTGATACCCAGTTAGCCCTTTTTCTCCACGATGTAGTTAGAGCAGCTGATAAGGGTATAAGAACAGACGCCATATTTCTAGATTTCAGAAAAGCTTTCGATCGAGTATCGCATGTAAAATTAATTCACAAGTTGACGGCTTACGGGATTAACGGAAAAGTTGTTGAGTGGATAAAGTCGTTTCTCGGGGAAAGATCGCAGCGAGTTGCGTTGGACGGAATTTTATCTGATGAGGTTCGCGTCACATCCGGTGTTCCACAGGGAAGTGTATTAGGACCAATTTTGTTCCTAATATATATTAACGATGTTATGGATAATATTAAATGCAAGGTTAGGTTATTCGCTGATGATACTGTTGTGTATAGGGAGATCGTAACTGAAGATGACATTGGTAGTTTGCAGAACGATCTGAATATGATTTCGGGTTGGTGTAGTGATTGGCAGCTCGAGCTGAATGTAAAGAAGTGCGTTACCATGACTTTCACGCGATCCACTAACGTTACCTGCGTACCATACAGAATTTCAGGAAATCCCTTGGAGCTCGTGATGCATCATAAATATCTAGGAATTACGCTCAGCAGTGATATTTCCTTCAAAGAGCATATTCGAGGCGTAGTAGGAAAGGCGAATAGAATGCAAAGGTTAGCCAGCAGAATCCTTAGGGGATGTTCACCGAGAGTAAAAGAAATAGCGTACTTTTCCCTAATTCGACCTCTACTTGAGTATTGCTGTGCGGTTTGGGATCCTCATGAAGTAGGATTAATTTCCGATCTCGAGATGGTTCAACGTAGAGCAGCAAGGTTCGTCAAGGGAGATTTCAGATTCGACAGCAGTGTTTCGGCTATGTTAGGATCCCTCGGTTGGAACTCTCTTAGTGATAGAAGACGTGAATATCGACGGAAGCTTTTTGATAAATTTATCTCTACCGATTTCGGGGAGGAGATAACAGATATTGTCATCCCAGTTATATACCTACGCGACCTTCGAGAGAAAACAAAAAAGCGATACAGGGAAGTAGTTGCCAGGACGGATAGCTACTTTTGGTCATTTTTTCCGCGTAGTATTAGAGAAGCAAATAGCTCTCCAGATTAGATAGGTATTTTGGTGTCTTACACCCCCTGCCACGCGCCACTGGCGGATTGCAGGGTTTAAATGTAAATGTAAATGTAAATGTAAACAAATCAGAAATTGGTGCAACTGGGTCACTTTCGTACCGGACGATTCGGTATTCATGGTTATCAAACCGAAAACATAAAAGGAGAACAGCAAATCGTTGTCCATACATTACTAAACGAAAAATTTCCTTTCCCATGCCATCTGCAGCAAAAGTACTACTAATACCTTCATCGTTAGATTTAAATATTGCCAAATATATTAATAACTCAAGTAAAGCTCTTAATTCAACATAATCTAAATCTTGGATTTCTGGCCTACTCTGGTATACTTTTCTCATAACTTCTGAAGTTTTACATTTGTCCAACACAAAATCAAATTTATTATATCGTCGTCAAAAATAAGCGACCAAAAATGGAGAGGTTGCAGTTACCTATCTAGAGGTATAACAGATTGCTTCAAACCTGGTTTTTCCGCGACAATGTTATGCAGACGAGTGTAAACGTTTCTCTTTGGCTCTTTAGAACTCTTATTTTCCCAGGCAATTGGTTTTCCTGCCGCCATATTTGCAAATTATTTTACAACAAAGATATATTTTAGAAAGAAACGAACTTACTGAAAAAATATAACTCACATGATTCGTCTTTCAAAAGATCCGTGTATGCGATCCGTGTAGCAAGATGATTACTTGGCAACGAATAGAGCGAAACTAAAGAAAGCAGTTTGGGGAAAATCCGAGAAATACGTTTTCTTTCACATCTGGTCATGTACTGCTCGAACATTCGCCTCGGGTTTTCCCCAGGATCACTCCTCCCTTTCCATTGGGGGTCCATATTCCGCTGGCAATATGCTTCACTAAAGGTCATTTATCCCAGGCTAGGCACAAATGAGTAGTGGCAACAAAGAGAAATTCTCGCAGTATTTGGTTATTCTGAGTTTGCCGCCACTTCGGTCGCATCCGTAGTAAGTGACATTCTAGTGTCAGAATCACAGCGAAATATAAAGACGAAAAATTCGGTTCCATACACATAAGGTGTTTTAATGCAAGTATGATTTAATATTTTTCTAAAAAGATTTTTATTGTTGGAATTGATATTATAAAATAAACAAAACAATCAGTATTCTTTAGGACGACCTCAATATTAGCCTACTATCATAAAATCCATATATTTTGCCTAATTTATGCTTTTCAAATAGTAATAACAAAGAAATGTGAAAATAATAAACAAATGTAATAAATAAAGTTAAATTTTGTAAGCCACCGTAATAATATTCATCCATATAACGAACTGAGTTTTCCCGAATTAGTGACGTGCGGTCTCTCAGACCGCGCATGAAATTAAATCGCAACTTAATAGAAATACAAGTAAGATAAATGAAATTCGAAGAATTCTATATACTACGTAAAGGCATCTAAGAAGGTACCATAAATAACAGATTTGTTAAAAATCAAATAATTTTTTTATTCACAATAAAAAAATCACTGTGGTCTCTCAGACCGCACGTCACTGGTTAAGGGTTAAGGAGTTCATAGAATGAGCTATTCTTCAACAGGGTGCCCAGATGAAAGGTATCCAAAATAAAATATATCTTGGAAAGTATTTGTTATAAACATTTCCATTTTCAGTAATACAGTTTTTCACGTAATTTATTTCAATGTGGGCACCCTTGTCTGCAGGGCAAATATCCAATGACATTTGACCTCAACCTACATCGCTTGAAGCATCTTGTGTGTTACTGCAGCCACAGCGTCCATTGTGTGGGTTTTCAGGAGCTCAATGCTGTTCACAGTTTGTTGTTTCAAAACCAGATGCTTTTGCTTTTTGAAGATCCATATTGAGTTCTAAAACGATGCTGAACAACTATCACAGACTTTAATTTGGCAAGCCACAACAAGCATGCAACCTTGGGTACAACCAGTGTTGCCATTTTTACTTCGTAGGGAGTGAGCCCCAACAATAGACAGATATCAGCGCATGTGTTGATTTCTGTCCAATGTTTGGGTGAATTGTTTATGAAAAAAACTTGCATTAAGAGAGACCCTTTCAAATGGTGCACACCAGACATGTGTATAATAAATAATTTTCAAGATACAAGTATTTTATTTTGGTTACCTTTCATCCAGACTTTCTACATTTCTATCAAACACTACCAGACGGGGG
This sequence comes from Sympetrum striolatum, assembly GCA_947579665.1. NCBI lineage: Eukaryota > Metazoa > Arthropoda > Insecta > Odonata > Libellulidae > Sympetrum > Sympetrum striolatum. The sequence goes on from OX388342.1 coordinate 84,902,814, forward strand.
TCTGATTTACAACCTAATTGACTTATTATTCAGAACTGTATGTAATTTTTATTTGTCATGTTTATTCACATTTCTCCTTCATAATTTCCTGCTTCATAGATCCATCACTTTATTCAGATACATAGTTTCATTTATTCTTTAACCCACTCAATGGTACTGTATATTCAGCAAATCAGTGCTGGACAAGGAATCTTTGTTTTACATTAATTTATAACTTTCAGTTATTTTAACATTTTAAATTGACATTTTTGATTTATTTAAAGGAAAAATAAAGTTTTTATACCAAATTTTAGTCATGCCTTGAATTCAAGGCATCAGTGTCTGGAGGGAATTTGGTTATGCAACCCCTCAATACAAGAATTTGTTTCTATACTATACAGTAGTAAAGAAATATTAGCTATCTAGGACCATCTTTACAATTGTGACACATAAAAGCAATGAAATGCTTCCATATGCCAAAAATGGAAAAACCACAAATGAACCACTTTCACTGATGCCCAGAAGGGTACTAAGTCCATGAGCAAAAGAGAGAATCTATCCCCTGACACTTCGCTCTACAATTAGCCCTTAAATAACAGGATCCATGCCTTGAATTCAAGGCCTCAGCGCCTACGCCTAGAGAGCCATGCCTTGAATCAGGAACGGATCTAGAAAAAAATTTGGGGGGGGGTCCGATCAAAAAATTTAAAAATAAAAGACATTTCACCTTTCACAAAACGTGACGTTAGAATTGTGTTAGACAAATTCGAATCTTTTCACTAGTGATTGCTTATTAAATTGTGTGTTTATTTGCGTTATTTGAGTTTTATTTTCGAAAAATAGGCACAAGTGATATTTCGGGGGGGGTCCGGACCCCCAGGACCACCCCCCTGGATCCGTCCCTGCTTTGAATTCAAGGCAACCGCAATTTTAAATAATTTTCGTAGCATTAAAGGAGTTGAGCTATTTTAAATCCAAAACATTTTAGTGATACTGAAGCCATAACTTACTCTCCTGCCATTATCCAAAATTGGGGAATAAATAATTTGTTTAAATTAAAGTAACTTGAACATGAAACTATTTGGATGAAGTAAAAGCCAATCAAGTTATTTTTTGGTAGATTTAACATACCATGGAAGAGGAAATTTCAGAGCCTGTAGTAATCTGAGATTGATGGAATGTGTAGTATTGGTCCTGTATTCTGCCTATGTATCCAGCCTATGTTAAAAAGTACAGAAGTAGTTTGTAGATACTCTGAAAATGGAAAAAAATAGAATTAAGCATTACTTGTTTTGGAAACATCTGCCAATGGAAAAGATTTAGGGTATTGAAATTGCTAATAAGTACTCAGAAATCAGACAGTGAAATTTACCAAGAAATTATGATATTATTGACAATGCTAAATTTACAGTAAAATAAATGTATGAAAATTATTGTGGACCTTAAGAAAGCAATTCAAATCAATACAATTTCAACAAGTAATTGAGAGAAGTAAGCTTAGTCACTTTTCTCTATTTTTTATAAATGAGTGAAGGAATTTTTGCATTTTGTTTGTTTGTGTCAGAGAAAGTGCTTTAAATTTCTGGGCTGCAGCACAATTTTTTGATATAAATAAGTAAGAAGTGAACTAACAAAAATGAACTGATTTTAACTGAGATATTTTTAATGGATTAGAATTATTTTATAAAGTGGTTATATTTATTTTTATTAGCACGATCTGGTTAATTTTAACTGCAAAAGAATATCTTAATGAAGTTACCTTTCATCAGATGTGAGTATATACTTGTTATTTGCACCACCCATATGACTGGTGCAAATAACAAGATCGACGTGAAAATTGAGCCTCTGCACCCTGCAGTCTTTCAATATGTTAACATTCAAAGTTTAAATCTTATCTCTCTCTTTATTTTTCTTGTCTATTCACTTTTTTTGTCAAATGCTAAGAGAATTATGCAGTTTTAATCTGCGCTGTTTGTTTTACCTCGTAAAAGAAGTGATGAAAAACTTATTTAGTATCTACTGTATTTTTCACTGTTTATTTTAATTCACAGCCATTTTTTGCTACATGCCATCATCAGGTAAAAGGTACAAAAATGAAAACACTTCTAAATCACCTAATTGCGTAAGGGAAGGTGGGGAGAGGGAACGTTCGGAAAGTTAACTCTTTGATTGGGTTTCCAGCACAGGTCATTTCTATGATTTCTAAGGTGCCTAGCTTCTTCCCTTTGGACTGGTTATAGAACTCTTAAGTAGAAAAAGATCCATAGTGGCTATTTTCCTTGAGGTAGGCTGCAAAGTGAATTAAAATGTTGTGTAGAAATTTTATTATCTTTTATCATGTGATTCCATGAAGTCCAGACTAATGAGATACTTACCTTAGATAGCCACAAGTTCATAGGAAAATTAAATTGAGAACATTAGCAAAGCAAAGCTGTTTATCTGGTCCTGAAATCTTGATGTTTCAAAATCACACTCGATGATGCTTTATCTGAATAAAGTAGTATTTAATAGTGTTAGTGAAGGTTCCTCTCAGTTTTATTTAGTTATATTGTGTAGAACTATGATTCTCCATCTAATCTATTGATATTTAAAATCAGTTTTTAAATAATTTCTTGTAAATTGTACGGTCATTCCTCAGAAAAATATCTTATGCTACATCAGTGTCTTTGATTAGCTTAAGAAAATGTACTGTATGTAGTACGGCTAACTCTTCTTAGTAATGAAATTTGTTGAATTAAAATCATCAGCCTAGCTTGACGAATTAACTTTTTTGTGAATCATAAAAATAATGAACATGTTATCATTGTATCAAGAATGTAAAAATATGTTTTAGCTATCCTTCTTTATTACCAAATAGAATGTCATAACAAAGTTTGAAATCTATTAATTCGAAATTTCCACCACACTTCTTAAGGGTATCATCAAGGTTTTAATTTGAAAGAAAATCAATTAAATTTACTAATTATACTTTGATTTCAAATGTTGATGGAGTTTAAATTTTACTTATTGATAGTAGTACACAGATACTCCACCAAAAATTTGACGAAACCTTTGAGAAAGAATACAATTTTATTTACACGCGTGCGAAAAATAAAGTTATTCAAGAAAAATCTCGAAAATGAGATAAAATTGACGGCAGAAAAAAATTGGGAAGGTCCCACCGAGATTTGAACTCGGATCGCTGGATTCAAAGTCCAGAGTGCTAACCATTACACCATGGGACCGGTAGTGCCGCAGTGTTTTATTTTAAATTTTGTCAAAGTAGTTAACGCTTTCGCTTTACTATTTTGTTTTTGCGCGCTTATAATGTTCTCTCTGAAGTTTTTCGACTCATGTTATAACTACGATCGATCATTACGCATAATATAATGCAAAGTAAGTAGTATGAAGCTATCTTTTTCCAATTTGAATTTCTTTCATTCGCTTGAGATACCGAGTGTCAGTAAAGACCCTTAAATGGTAAATAACCATGATACACTGAAGATTTAATAAATGTCCTGAAAATATTAGCTACTAGCACGTATGGATCAAGGTCTCTAACATTCGATCAAGTCGATGCTTTATCATTGATCGTGAATAAAAGCTTCAACGACCCATTTCTTTACTAGTTGAGATAAGTAAAATAATTTAGTTGTAATCTAGTCGGGACATTGGTAGACTTTATTGAGGCTCACGCTATACGAGTAGATATGATTAAGCTGCAGGATACTATGACATGAAACTATTCCTTAATTTACAGATGGTACGAGCGTATCATTATACAATTAGGAATGTCTTCTTCATGAATAATAGATCAGATGGATCCATTTTGTTGTTATTGCAAAGTAAGAAATTTGATCCTTGAAATCACATAATTTTATGTTTTTCGCGAGTTTTCTAACTTGACCTACGGTTTAATATAATAATGCAAGCTAAAGAATTTTAGATGTAAGAGAATGCAAAAATGTCGTGATATTAGTAGCTGCGAAGATTTTCAGATTATTTTATATGGGTAGTTATGGATTAATTTAACAAAAACGGTACAATTCTTTACTATTCAAGGGAAGATACCCAGCAAACTTCAAAACTTGGGTACGGGTACGGTACCTCGCGATGCGGTACTCTTTTGTTTGATGAAAGCGCTTAATTTACTTCCCATAAGATTTATAATTTCTGTAGAATCGCTTCAAATACCGCATTATGTGTTTTTTGTGATACAAATTTTTTTTATATATGTGTTCGTGTGAGTATAACAATGATTTGCTTTCTTCTTCTTCCATATGACATGAAGAAGAATGCTTATAATACCTCCCGTTTCTTCGCTATTTGGAAAGTTATTTTGTTTTCTCGTATTTACGGTAAAGTATACGGGATTAGATATAATGAAGATGATAGCCTAATATCGAATTTTCATAGTGACGGATGAGTGAGCGTAGCGTATACAGGATTAATCAGCAATTAGTCCCATTTATTATGTGCATTGCTATTTCTGAGGTAAGGACGTATAGTTATTGTTTATTATAATTTAGTTATTGGCGAATAATTATCTGACTGGCAAGATTTGTCTAATTTCCTCGTAATTTCGAAGCGCCGTTTCATCTTATTTCAAACGTTCTCTTTTCATGTATATGTGTATTTAGTTTATACTCAACTTAACTTTTCAGAAAGTGGCAGTTGCAGCTCTGTTAGAACGAAAGAAAGTGTTCGTCTTCAGGCCAGGTTTAAGATGTGCTTAAAGCTTGTGTTAATATCATGTTATGAGAACTATAAACATACAGTAATACTTCAATTGGACAATCTTGCTCTGAAACAAAACTTCATTAAGTTTTGTGAATTTTCAACCGATTGAATATTCCCTTCTACCTGAGAATTAGCGCATTCATCTCCACCCTAATCCATTTCTAAAGTTTAAAATGTGGAACTAAAACTTTGGTCCAAAATTTCCATTATGTATTCTAGCTGTTTTGCTTTGCATTGGATATTTGATGAGTATATAGGCTATTATTGTTAAATGCTTAACCACTCAAATAATAAACGGAATTTTTATACATTACAGGTATACAACTGCATTTTATTCAAATAAATAATACTAAAAATAGCTTTATTTCGACAAAATGTTAAGAAAACTACAGGTACAATGCGGGAATGACGCTCGAGATTAATACCTAATTCACAATTATTTTACATAAAACGATTGCAAGAATCTTTTCTTTATCTTATCTTTAATGATCAAATTTGATGTACTTTCTTAACTATATATAGTACACAATAGTGCAAGTATAGTGTACAAGTTTTAGGGGACGCTCATGCTTTCCCCTATAATAAAGAAACTTTTCCGCTGGAAGTTTTTTCTCAAGGAAATAGTACGAAATTTCTTAGCCGAATACATTTTTCATTGCATTTTGCCGACAATTTTCGGCATTCACTTATATTTCTCCAAGACATTTGTTTCTAATATTTTTAACAGCAAAACTATTGACATCGGTGGAAAGTAGATGTAACAAGGCAGAGTTTGATACCAACCGTTAATACCGTTTTTCGTAAAAGGTAGACGCAAATACATCAGTTTAAGTAAAGTCGCGGCCATTTCCAAAATTTCTCGAAAGTAGCAAATTTTTATTTTTCCTTCGAACATAATAGTTTATAACCATGATTTAACTGTACTGTGCTGTTAGATACTATTTTTACCGATTGCTGAAACTATTGTTATTTTATTTTGTTCAACTTTCAATTTTCATGCAAATGTTGCTACAGCGCGGCCGATTCTCCCGTAAGAAATGCATTGGGCCATAATCCCTTGGTGCCATCATAACGTTGAATAGAGTATAGATCCTTCGTTAGTACAGACTTCATCCTGAGAAATGTTTAATGAAACAATATCCCATGACAATTGACAAAATGCAATGGAAAATAGAATTTTAAAATTAATTGATAGCAGATTTTTCATCTCCTTTACTCTCTGGCTCTGGTGTCACATGATTTTTTTTCCTTAGTAGCCGCTTTTGAAACGAGTAATTTTCAAGCTCTGAAGCAATATAACAAAGTTTTTGACGAATAGGTGGAGAATCGCAGCGGCGTAATTTTCTCCAGTTACAATACTGTTCATATTTCAACTACATATACAGCTACTATAAAATTTACGTCTATACAACATAAGCTCATCAATATATGATCTGCATCTATGTATGTTCTGTTTTTACACTCTAAGCGTTCGTTGAAACATTTTCTTATTTATGTGAGTTATATAGTAGAAAGATTATAACAGAAGCAGTTAAATATTCGTTCTTTTCGTCTGATAATACGATAATTACGATCTGCATTCGATAAAATAAAATTCAAAGATTGAGTCTTCTAAAACGGCTCCATCAGTCAGATAATAACAATCTACTACTACTTTTTATCAGTAACTAGTTAGAAAGCGTCAGAAAATTATATATACATATATATATATATATATTATTATGAATCTGTAGTTTATCGCAATTTATAATTTGACGTACCCTTAAGCATCCATGGTAGTAGAAACACATAAAGCGTTCAATCCATAACAGTTATTTCCAAAGCAGGTCATTTTGAACCCTAGGGGCACTGGACCAATCGAAGAAGGCGCTGAGCATATGGGTATTTATCTTATTGGTGATCATTTTTCTTTCTCAGTTTTGCTTCAGTACAGCAAGAAAGCGTCAGAAAATTATAATGTTGTCAGTTTTAAAATGTTTTTAACATTACAGCCTTCATTTTGCTCTTTATGTTGATCTGAATTTGGTCGTAGGAATAGTAATTTTTATAGAAGACGGCAAGGGAAGGAAGGGTGAACATATAAGGGTAACCTACAGCTTGAAATTAAGCTTCATTGCTGGAGGTGGCAAGAAGGAAGCACCAAAGTACAGGTTCTCTCCGTTCATCGAAGGAAAAGTATTAAGTTAACCTGTTGACCTGTAGCAATCAGAAAATAAGGAAAGACCTTTTCGAGACTCGCAGTCGATAAAAATAAAGACAACTGGGAGATAAAAGTTTTGAAAATGTTGGAAGGATCAAAAGAAGTTGTTGGCATAGTTTTGGATGTATTTTAAGTTTTTTTTTATTCTTTCAATTTCGTCATTTGGGTATTTTTGTTAATCGCTAATTTTGCTTTTTTTGTTAATAAATCATATACCAGTGGCTTTTCTATTTCAATGGCTCTGCTATCATAAGAATCAACTGAAATTTTCTTGTAGAATTATTTTAAATGACCCCAACACCAAGTAAAATAGGGAGATGATTTTGAAATAGAAAATGCTCCATTAAAAGATATAAATAATAAATTAATGTTTTACTACCCCCATAAGGCCTCAGGTTACATGACATGGAGTTGAGTTACATCGACATGGTCGATGAGTAATGGGGTCCGTTTAATAAAAGTTTGAGTCAATGATTCTGAAGATGAATTTCATCTTTGGAGTGGGTGTTGTGATGGTGGAAAGATTTTTTAGGGAAAGATTGAAATTATTTTACAAACAAATCACAGTTCAAGAAGTACATAGCAAGTTAAGTAAGAATTTTTGGGGAACGATGATAGTGCTTCCCATGAGTAAGATGTGATACACTTGATGGCTTGCTATTCTAGTGGCTTTACTAGCATAATTTGTATTGCCCCAGAAAAGTGCAGTAAACATGATCAAACGATTAGAATATGTAGCACGTACACCCTTTGACTCCACAGAGAAAATAAGCCCAGAGCAGAGTAGAGAGCATGGTTACTTTAAGTGTAGCATTCGCTCTTTTTGATATACAGTGGAACCTCGGTTCACGACCGCCTCTGTTCACGACCAACTCGGTTTACGACCAGCTATGGTAACCAAATTTTGACTCGGTTGGCGTACAACAACTTGGTTCATGATTCGTCCTAGCATCAAACCCAGGACTTTTTCCGAGAAAGTAATTTATGTTTTCGATAATTCATGACCATAAATATATAGGCTCCTTGACATTTGATTCTCTACCCATCCGGGAAGTATTTTTTAAAAATTCCCAAAAATCAAAGCAATGCTTTTAAATGGGAAAAATCGGGACTTTGGGGCCCTCTGGAATCGAACCCATGACACTGAGGTTCAAAATCGCAATTTTTCTGGTGGTTACATGTTATGGCTAATACGTGGTAAAAATTTAAAATCAATGACGCTTGTGGTTTAGCCTGTGAATTAGTATCATATCTATCTGTATAGGAACATGAATGAATGCGGAAAAGGAATTAAAGTGGAACCTCGGTTCACTACCACCTCTGTTCACGACCATCTCGGTTTACGACCAGCTTTGGCAACCAAATTTTGACTCGGTTGGTGTACAACAACTCGGTTCACGACCAAGGCTGCCGACCAGTTCAGTAGGCAACCCTGACATAACACAGCATCGTTCCTGAGAAACAGTTGCAGACAGGTTGATCAGTGAACACAGTTGGTGAGTAATTTGCGGATTACTTTATCAGTGAAACAGGATAAATTCCATAGCACTATAGCAATATAAGCAATTCCATAGCAATAGCACATTTAGTTATCTTAAATTCAAATTACTTAATTTTATATTTATTTCGAATTTTCTTTTATTATTTTATCCCATATGGGTCTTCTTCCGTATACGCAAGCTATTAACTGATCACAGACAGTGACGCTCATAAAGACGAAGGGAAAATATAAGGAAAAAATAATCATATTCACGTAAAGTATTAAAATTTAATTTTTTATTTATTTTTTATAACTAATTTTATATGTAATTTATGTGCATTCTAAACAAAAATACAAAATTTCAGATTCCGGAACAGATTAATTGTATTTACATTAATTTCAATGGGAGAAATTGACTCGGTTCACGACCAATTCGGTTCATGACCAGGGTCCAGGAACAGATTAAGTTCGTGAACCGAGGTTCCACTGTACTAATATTTTTTCACTTTGTTTCTGTGCAGAGTGGGAGTGGAAAAGTATAATCATTACTAGGTCGCATTAGCGTATTCCGTAAAATATATCTTATAATCAACTTCCTCAAATTTGAATAAATTGTAACTTCAATCGATTTCTGATAGCTCTGTTCTAATTGAGTCTAGCGTTTCACATTTTAGAATAGTTTACACCCGGAATTTGCTTTTCTCCACGTCTATCATCAAGTTCGAAGGTGGGAAATGTTCGAAACTTCCAGGGAATATACACATTTTTATGGGATGCACGATTTGTTTGAGAAGAGAGGGCCGTGGGTTGTACACCCTTGAACTGGTGCACCTCATCGAACCGGGGAACGCCTTCGGTTTCGGCGCCCTCAAATAGGACAAAGAACTTCCTTTCCAAAAAAATGAATTAGTGCAAGGAATGACTCCTTCCTTTCGCACTAATAACTCGTCGTGTCGCAGCGCTCATGTTGCACTCGGGGACGCAAAACCGCGGTGTGACTTGTTAGGACTACTTTCTCGAACCTCAAGTAGAACAATGTCCTTATAAAGGAGGCAGGAAGGGAGCGGGGTGACGTCACACGACGTCGGTGCGGGGCCGAGGTCGAACGTAGGCGGACGGTGGGCGTGCTTTCGGGGGGGAGTAAGGAAAGTAACTTGCAGCGAGTCCGTAGTCGGAAAAAGGGCGGAGGGACCATCGGCAGACGCTGCCACGCGTGACTCACAACCGACTGTTGATGAAATCGCTGATGAAATGCCATCTTCCCTGAATTTTGCGGATTGGCGGAATCTCTCAAGGGCTTTGGCGAGAAAGAGGATGTCATTACTTGTTTCAGTTTTTACTCGTTACGGTTTCTGTGTCAGTCTTCCTCCGTAGACAGACTTCCGACCGCAGAGAAGGCGACCAAATTCTAAGTAATGTGATGGAGCCTTGGGATATTTCTGTTGCATTAGTAATAAAAATCAAAATCCTTTGGAGGACTGAAACCAAGTTTTATTCTACGAGAATACGCCAATAGACTTTAAATACGCTAGGTACTTTCCACGACGGTTACATGGAGCCATTGAAATCTCTAAAGAGTTCTCGCCTTTAGGTTTTCCAAACGTGTTTCTGAATTGTAACTATAGTTGCATTTACTTTGTATTTTACGTAATGTTATTTGTGAAGTCCTGGTGGAGTAACGGGAATTATGGTGGTCGATGCATATGTTTTGGCGTTATTTATTAGTTATGTTTTTTCTGCATATGCTTTGGCATTAATGTTACGATGGAATAAAAAAAAAATGATTTTTTAAATCTTTTTCGTTTCTTATATGCAAACACCCAACTTAAATAGATTTAATCTTCAACCCCGTTTAATCTTCCGTTTTCTATCTTCGCATAAGTGAGTTCTAAAGAAAAGAATGAAAAATGCAAAAAATAAAATGAAATATAGAAGAATTATGCTTTATAAAATTATGGTTTTTATACTTTCCACGGGTAGTTTTACTCGTAATAAATGAAGATCATAGCTCTTCTTTATATTCCTCTTAATGGTTGAGTGTAAGACGCAACTCATTTTTATGCACGAGTAAAAGAATAAGCATATAAATACTAATAGAATAAGTCAAAATAAATAGTAATCGCTGAGAAATGAAAAGAAAAATTTTCCGTCTTACGTATCCATGTTGATCATGAGAAATAAGTTCGTAAGTTTATTTAAAAATATAAGATTTATTTCGGAGCAACCGGTATCGGCTACATCGCCATCTTTAGTTTCATACTAAGCATTCGAAAACCGTTATTTAAAATATTCATTAAAAAATTATATTATCTTTTTAAAATAGTATAGGAAATTGAGTTTACTATAACATTACATCCTAAGCAAATCTTTCAGATGCAAGCATGAGAACCTTAACAGAAGAAAATATTAATTTTAGGTAATTGGAAATACTATTTTTTTATATCGAATGATTGATTTACTTTTCCTATGTAAACAATTATCAAATTTAACCACGAGTGAATTAAAACGTTCCTTTTCTCATACAAGCAACTATTTAAAAACTTCAGTAGTATATATTTTTCTCATTTAACATCAACTTTAGATTCAAATAACTATAAAATAGTGCATAACAACCTTTTCAGCTGGAAAAAATTCCAGGAACTCCTGGAACATATTAAAATATGTACCAGGAGTTCCTTTGAGGTTTAATTTATTATGCATGGAAACATGTGGACTGTAATTTAATTTTAATGCTGGACTGTCTGTAGCGAACGGACTTCATTTCTTCTTATTCCTCAGGGAAATATATATAAAACGAAGAAGATGCCTGATTTAATTATCGACGCAACCTGACACACCAGATCGACTTTTGCTGAGGAGAACTTTGGAATAACTTCCATCGACGAAAGCGGAAGTGCAGCTGGCTTTTGGTCCGTCTGTGCTTGAGTAATGGTATGTAACCGAACGCTTCTTGTTTCCTCACGTCGCACTGTGGGCTAGAATCGAAAAAAGCTGGCCAAAAATACGAAAGTGGTTTTTTTGAGTGCGGACTTTGAAACTTCGCATGGTCATTCTTGAATAAATTTTGCATATAACTGCGAAATAATTTCTCTTGATTCTCACGCGTTACAATTCTACAGGGGGTCAAAGTTGACCAAATTTTGCGAAAAATGCCGGTCTTCTATTTTTCGAGAAATTCTTCAACTTCAAAACGATGCTGAATCCATTAATTGGACGTTATTGGATAAAAAACAACGCCAAATTATAAACCTGTACTTTATCTTTCACAACCTATAATTTAATGATTGCAAATGAATAATTGCATATTTTATGCAACAAAATGGCGAACTCTCGTTTTAGAGAAACTTTTTACCTAAAGCGAGGAAAATAGTTGAGACGGACTCCGAGGGACATGAAGATATTTATACCACGTTATTCTTTGAAGCTTTCTGAAGAGGAATCTGAAATAAAACCTTGCAACAATTTGCTCCCCCGATAATAATAACGAATTTTCGACAACACTGCATAGGCAAATCCGCGCGGCGGCCAATGGCCCTCCGGGAAGATCTCGGTTTGAGAGGAACTAGGAACGTACCAACGCTTTTCGATGATATGTTTTGATGTTTATAAGCAAAGGTTTTCCGCTATTAATATGAGAAATGAGAAGTCATAATGTAAAACCCCAGTTCCATTCCGTGTGATCGGTGAAAATGTCCAATTTGGCTGTATTTTAAGACATATGTCTATTAAGACGTCTATGACGTCGCATTTTCTTTCATATCGCTATATCGCTAATTTATCATCAAAATCATGCAGTCAAGAAGAACTCTAAAGAAATTTCTAGTTTTCACCTTACTTTCTGCCTTATATACAATCCTCGTCTGAGGAGTCTGCATCTCCATACGCGATTACCTCTTCTTCATTCAGGATGAGGAGCTGCTTCACTTCTCTACTTAGAATCCTGGATCTATTTGCTGCCCGAATTAGTGCTGACATAGATATTAGTGGATCAGAAGTAAGAAGCAATCTTCGCACTAAGTCTTTATTCTTCACTTCATTCGTAGCAACTCGGGAGTGTTTCCTTGTAAAACGTTCTCGGAATCTCCTCGTGTCCTTATTTCTTGCTTCTATCGCCTCTTCTGAGAGTTGGCCCAGTGGTAGAATTGCTTCTTTTGCAATTTCAGCTCCGTGAATCAACACTTTATCAATTTTTGGTGGCATATAGTACCATGGATACAACTTTACATACATCTCTGCTGTAGCCCCGCAGTAATCGTCAAATGCTCTTTCATTCAGAGTTAATCCGCTTGAAATTGCCTTTAAGTTCGTAGCAAATATTTTTATAAGATCCTCGTTTATCCCTGAAAAGTAAATGTTTATGTATTCAATATTGAAGCATCATAGCTAAAGTAAGAGTTACTTTGGCTTCCTTTACTACTTCGTAGCTAGGATACAGCCTATGACCATGACTTTTAGCTGTTTCACGGAGAATTTTATATTGAGTTTTACTCAACTCAGAAGATATAATTAGTGATAATGCTTCTTCTCCTGACAACTGAGATTGCACATGTTCGCTTTTCTTCCACCTAGAAAGAACTCTTTGCCCTTGTAGGTGTCGTTGTGGTAATTTCTTTCAGCAACTTCGAAGGAGCTTCATTTCCTTCATCTCTTAGAGTCATCCTTGCAGAATAAGACAGTTCAGCTATGGAGAGTGTGGATCTAATTGTTTCTGTTTTCCTTCGTTTCGATCTGTCAATTGAAAAATGGAAATCTACTTCCGGCCGTCCTCTTGCGTCTACCAAAATGAATTTAAGTCCGATTGTTCGTTTCTTAGATGTAAATTATCAATTTTAAATACTAAACATTTCAAATCACTATTTTATACGTACCTGGGGTCATAGAAGTACTTGGTAAGTTCTGGATAACAATATCAGGAAAATTAATATTTACATTGAGCCAACTGGAATTGCGCAGAATAAACCTTTCATTAACACGGAAACTTTGTTTCCATTTTCTTGAATATGCCGGAAGAAAACTATTCTTCAGATAAACAGTAAGAGCTTCCTTCCCATCTATGGATCTTTCTAAGTGAAGTTTTCTTGTCAAAAAATCCATTAAATGCTGCTTTTTACTAGAAAATGACTCATTCTTTTCCTCCATCATTTTATTATATTGCGTTAACAGACTAATTCGCAGATTAGTCATGTTTTTTTTACGGAATTACAAGCAACGTATAAAGACGATAAACTAGAAACCCAATACAATGTTTCTAATGTCTGAAAATGCAATAGAGATTCCATTACTATATCTATTCTACAGTATGACGTTAAGAAAATAATACAGTAGACAGTTTCAAATAACGATGAGAACATTTCACATGCATAGAGAAAATGATTGTTTTCACCAGGATACTTAGAATTTACAAGTAAAAAGAGAAAGTAATTTAACAAAACAACTTACCATAAAAATATCCTCCAAAAAGTGTCGACAGGTGAACCAGGATATGCTGAAGGGAACTACCCGAACTTCTTGAATATACTACATAAAGAATGCAAGGAGCTACTGAGAGAGCACAAGAGCACAACTTACTTCTTCCACAGGCAAAGCCAAACTGTAGTTTTCATAGTTTGCGAAAATTTGGAACTAGAAAGCCCGAAAATGAAGTTTGAAGGGTAACCGTTAATCCGCAAGAAGCACAGCTGCATGCAATAAAACGAACCGAAAGTTTAACTCGGGGACACCGCGGCACACGCACACGTGTGGGCTGGTTTCCAATGGTATTGAGGGTCTGTGAGAAATAGTATAGCTCAAAAACATCAAAGACAGCTTTCATAATATTTTACAAAGTGAAAATCAAAAAATGGTAACTCTATTCTGATACTTGATGAAAGATATACGCTGTTGCTAAATTCACTCTTCCTTTAAGAATGATGGTTGAATGTATATTATTTTGCTCATTATTTCTTCGTCTACAGTTTGTAAAAAGTTAATTTCAGCATTCAAAAGTTATCATTAAGAGGCATGAAGGTTCGAAGGTCTTCAAACACTTCTCTTTCTGGAGGGCCGTACTCCGCCGCGCGGATTGGCCCATGCAGTGTTGTCGAAAATTCGTTATTATTATTGGGGGAGCAAATTGTTGCAAGGTTTTATTTCAGATTCCTCTTCAAAAAGCTTCAAAGAAAAACGTGGTATAAATATCTTCATGTCCCTCGGAGTCCGTCTCAACTATTTTCCTCGCTTTAGGTAAAAAGTTTCTCTAAAACGAGAGTTCGCCATTTTGTTGCATAAAATATGCAATTATTCATTCGCAATCATTAAATTATAGGTTGTGAAAGATAAAGTACAGGTTTATAACGTGGCGTTGTTTTTTATCCAATAACTTACTTTTAATGGATTCAGCATCGTTTTGAAGTTGAAGAATTTCTCGAAAAATAGAAGACCGGCATTTTTCGCAAAATTTGGTCAACTTTGACCCCCTGTAGAATTGTAACGCGTGAGAATCAAGAGAAATTATTTCGCAGTTATATGCAAAATTTATTCAAGAATGACCATGCGAAGTTTCAAAGTCCGCACTAAAAAAAACCACTTTCGTATTTTTGGCCAGCTTTTTTCGATTCTAGCCCACTGTGCGTCGATAGCCATTGGGCAATTTGATGGTTGACAGAAGCCAAAGCGGAGGCCATAAAAGTTGTTTCTTGCGGAGTAGAGATCGGTTCTTGGAATGTTAAGTGTTGTCCACTCGGATCAGTGGGAACTGGTCTATCGCTTCTTGAACTTCTTTGCTCTGAACATATTTAACCATTAACATCTTATGTCCCGACCAAAGGAACTTCTTTTCGTACCCCCGACGTGAAAATGGCCGAATAAATTTTCTTTACCACGACTGACGTAATATATTTTGCTGTGGTGAAGTATCTTAGTATGACTCCAAGTCCACCATAATCTGCATTGTATGTGATTCAAAAACCTTTAATCGATACATATAATTGGAAGGAATTTAGATAGAACTTTCCTCTAAAGTTGTTTTATTTAAAAAGTAATCACATTCCTTTAGTGTTTTTTTCTCTAAATTTTCAGTGCTCGTTAAATTTTAAAATAACATCCCCGGCCTGATTCACATTTGTTGATTTGGTAAACGAGTTTAAACAAATTACGTGCAACTAGGACCCAATTATTGTAAATTAACGAAAATTTCAATGAATATTATGGCAAAATAATCATCATAAACGATACTATAAAAACAGCACAATCAGGGAAACTGGATTCGATTACCATCCAATACTTACTGCATAACTCATGTTTTAAGAAATATCAGGAGTTGGTCTTATCCTTGATTATTGAAAGGTTTTCCTTATTCTTTTATCGCGATTATTTGTTCTGGTGCTGGTTCTTTTTTGATTTGGTTCATATTGGCAGGAATATCTAAGTATAAAAAATATCAACATAAAAAATTAACAAATAACTAAATATAGAATATAGTTTTCTCACCGTGTGTGTTTTTCCTGTGGCACCTGTCAGTTCTAAAGATATTGTCCACATTCTATTATTTCTTTTCTGTTTTTCGTTAATATTTGTAAGAATTAAAGATCGAATTAAAAATGTAGATAGGGGAGAGAGAGGACCATATTGGCCTATCTTCGCCAAAAGGTGTGTACTTTTTATGCAATACAAAGTTATAATGTGACTTACATTTTTTTATAAATAAAAGTAAAAAAAGAAATATTTCTGGCCGGACCGGAATTCCTCCGAAGACTGGTTCAAGCGTCACTTTGTCTGTATCACACATTTTATTGAGGGATTTTTTTTTGGGTCTTCGGTACTGTTTTCTTTCTCGTTAAAGAAGTTGGATGACTCGCCATCCTCTCAAAATACAGAATGGAACTAGAATTGAACGGAAGAAAAACTTAAATCGTCGAACCCTAATCATTTGCAAAGCCCTCCCAGAATTATGCAGATGAAGAGAATTACTAAAACTTCCGCTGGAAAATATCTTGTCAAAACAAGGGAAAATTAAGTAACAAGTCCGGTTAATGGTAGATATCTTGAGGTTTCACGGTTACTTTTTTTCAGGTAGAAATTTAGAGGGTTCCCGTCCTAATCCGGACCCTTAGCTCGCCTTTTTAGCTTAGGAGCGCCCGACCTTCCCGTCAGGGGGGACCATAAAAAACTGACCGTGTGGAATACGATTTAAAAAGTTATAAACAATTCAAATGAGCAACAATTTATTATCTTCGTCGTCTCACTCGTATAAAGAGATATACAAGCGTCTTTTGACCGACGTTCTACGATGAAAATTAAGATTTTTCGTGATTTTGCTAGAAATGACCCCTTGACACACGGTAACGTTGCTCAGTCAGTTAGGCGGATGTTTTAAATAGCTCACTGGCCTACTTGGTTTGGTTTGCTGTCTTATTATAAATTAGCTGAGGTATCTGTCGAATCTCAACGGGGATTGGTTTGGGTTGGGGAGCAGGATTTCTAGATTTCTAGATTTTTGCTAGAAATCCCCCCCCCCCAACCCAACCCAACGGCAACGTTGCCGTGTGTCAACGTCATTTCTAGCAAAATCACGAAAAGTCTTAATTTTCATCGTAGAACGTCGATCAAAAGACGTTTGTATATCTCTTTGGACGAGTGAGACGACGAAGATAATACATTGTTGCTCATTTGAATTGTTTATAACTTTTTTAAGTCGTATTCCACGCGGTCAGTTTTTTTATGCCCCCCCCTGACGGGAAGGTCGGGCGCTCCTGAGCTGCGAAGGCGAGCTAAGTGTCCGGATTAGGACGGGGACCCTCCAAATTTCTACCTTAAAAAAAAAGTAACCGTGAAACCCCCAGATATCTACCATTAACCACAAGTTCTAGAATTAAAATATAAAAAATAAGTCCTAAAAATTTTTAATCACTCTGGCGAGTAGTAATTGTTTTTATTTCATTAAGAAAGTAGAAAATATGTATAATTCATTCTCTGGTATATACTTACGAAACATCGGGTGGATCGAAATTTTTTTTTCAAAATCGGTCTGTGGCTTGTGCTTAAAGTTTGTGGTTGATGATCCTTATAACGCATAAAAAAGTCCAACATGATCGGATCATATCGTGAGGCAGCGCTTTTTTGGTCAAAATTTTAAATGTTTTTCGAAAAATGTCAAATATTTGCAATTTTTCCTGATAGTTTCTAAATTTTCAGATAATGATTTAATGACAAAAATTACACATATTGCTTGTATGTTGCTTAATATTAATGTTTTATGGAATCAGGGAAAATGGTTTCTTAGTTCGCCAAAATTCACCAGAAAACTCCAAATTTACAGAAATGTTACGGATGTTGATTAGGTAATAGGGTGGTTCGTTTTGTCACTTGTTCTTGTCTAAATTTAATACCCGGCAAAAGTGGCCCACTCAAATTACAGATATAATTATTTCAAATGAAATAATATCTTCAGTGAGCATTTAGGCCTCGGAGATTCGAAATTTCGACAATAAACGCCGAAATTGTCAAAAATTTTAGTTTGGTTAAAGAGAATACGTTTTGGACAAATAGATGCTACTTGCGATGAAAACTGACATTCAAGCCTCAATATGCCACTTATATGCCTCTGGATGTGGAAGAGATGGCTCCTATAGGGCCAGAAAAGGAAGCAAATTAAATTCAATGTACAGACACGCAATAGTGGACGCATGCAGCCAGGTGTCCTCAGTCATGACATCTGTCACATACGTCGATTCAAAAGTTAAATACGTTTCCTCAGAAGTCGATAATGCTCCCAGTGCTGTGATACCATGCAATCAAATGTCGCTTATTAATTCTAAATTAAATTTCCTCGGAATAATGTATGCACTCAATCATTTGACGTTTGAGAATTGGCCTCGAGGATTTTGGCCGTACTTTCTTCAACTGATGTCTCCTGCATAATTTTTCCTCGTAAGTTTGACAATGATAAATCATTATTATTAATTCTCGGAACCGGGTCGTTGATGTATGTTGACATTTTGGTTACGAATGACCCAGATTGGAGCAAAAAAATATGTTTTTGCTTCTTAATTGCGAGGAAAGGTAGCCTATTTTTCGCCGATGCGCCTTTGATTCGCCGTTCGACGTATTTTCTGTCCCTATACTTGTCCCACAAGTTCCGCCGATAATGGGGTCATACGTTATTAAAGGCACGAGTAAAAAAGATGTTGCTTATTCATTCGCGTTATCGCTGTCATTCGGTGGGATTAAGCGTGCAAAAGAGTCGCCGCGACTGCCTATTTTGGAGCTGAGGTACAGCGCAAGTCTCCATGGACAGAAGTGGCACTAAGATTGAGAAAGTTTGCGATGAAAAAACTGTCTTTCAGAACTTTTCATGAATTGCCTAATGAAAAAATAAAGCATATATTTATATCAAAAAATATTTCAGACTCATGCTACTTAATGAGATTACTATAAACGATGGTCTGCGTGGTTGCAAAATTGCTCCCAATTCATTATACTGGTATTCTCTCAGATATTAGTGGAAGCTCAGTCTGAGTAACACTCTTACCCTTAAGTTTTGCCATATCATCTGATAATTACGAATAAGTTGTATAAAGCTGCGTTTTTTTCACAGTGCGTTTTATCAAAAGGTTAACTGTTATTATAAAATAAATTGCATCTTTGGTTTACTTTTTATTATCTTCATGAGAATATTCTCATTGTAAATTTTCTATTCCTCAAATTTCTTTGGATTACAACTACTGAGAGAAGCATTGTAATCACACATGCTAAAATTCCTTCGTGAGAGATGGATTAGGATTTTAACTTTTAGGATTACGTCATCTTGTATTATCTCAGTTCCATTGCAACAATTTTCATCCTATCTAACCTAAATTATTTGCAATCATTCAGCCCGCAAGTTTCGATTTCGATTTGAAAGCATATCCAAAATATAAATACGGTAATATACCTTAAGCTTTGTTAGTAAGAAAAATATTTTAGTATTGTTACCCCTTGTTTTAAGATGGCGTTCCACAAAAGCCTGATCATAGAATATAATTTTTTTGCAAAAGATGTGTTTTGTTTGATCAGATGAACACCGCATAAGTGGAATAATATAACTCTGATTTTGCGAAACCGGTATATTTTTCACAGACATATCTCAGGATCATACATTATTAATAAAGTCACATCTCTATTTCAGGATTAGAAATTAGAAATTTGGAAGTGTTTCGAATGGAAACAGAAAGTGAAAATATTCCTTAGTTCTCTTTTTCACAAAGGTGACTGCTACATGTTTACATCGATGATACGCCGGATACTTGCTTAGTAACCCTCTCAAAATTATCATCTTTCCCTAAAATTGAAGCTATATGTGAGAAATAGAAGTTATACCAAAGTTTTGTGTTGAAACTAAACATCTGGCCCCCGCCAGAAAAATGGAATCATTAACACATTTTCATACGTGTTCATGCCCATAGACGCAGTTTCATCATTGCTATTATACAAAGAGATATCCTATAACATTATGACTGAGTTACTTTGTGAGAGTCGTATGTTATTTATTCTCTTTCCTTAACCGTACCGAAAGAGTTCGAAGTTGATTCATTTCGCTGCGGTGATGTTCTGTGTCTTACGACGCGGATTTTAAAAGGCAAGGGAAGAAACGGGGAAATTCGAATGTGACGACACGTGAGTTAATGACGCAGGCATATCATGACGGGAACATAGCGGAGGCGTAGTCAGAGTTGTGGGTAGCGGACATACCGGCTTCCTCGAAAATATTCCTTATCGAGTACTCAAATGTCGATTGCATGGAAACGAACAACGAAGAACTATTATTGGAGATCATTGTCGGTGAAATTTCTTGCTGCAATATTTGGTTTGCAATCAAAACTTTCACCTCGATGACGGCAGTATTTCCTACTCTCCACCTAGCTCGCATTAAACTCTATTTCCATTCGATGTTCAGTATAGTGCGATCATTACAGTAAATAGTGTTCGCATACTGAATCAGCATTTATGTTTGGTTATGTTATTTACAGTGCTACTTCGATCTGTCAACCATGCATGAATGGAGAAATTACCTCGGTTGAGGTAAAATGACCACAGCGGAAATATGGGTGAGGATATTGCAGTGGAAACAGGAAAATAACTGAACTTTTTACCGTGGGGGCGTTAAAATATTTCAGAGACATATTCTGGCTCATTCATGGGCCGGAATCGAACACTTCCCTATAAAGGTTTAAGGACTCAGAAATTGATGAAAACAGATCGTAATTGATGTTATGTGTACGAATTTAACAATAATGAGAGAAGCTAAGCGGGGCCAAGAGAATTAAGGGGGCGTGGCTTTTATTAATTATATTCCTGGGTAGAATTGAAAATCTTGGTGACTCAGGTATATGGACGGTTCCCGAAAATTCGAAGCATTTCCTTTTCTTTACCGTCATCCCACTTCGATTTCATGATAAAAACACGGAAACTTTCGGTCATATCAAACCAGCATCTCATCAATGGATATTTCATACACCTGTCCATACCAATATGCAAATAGAAGTACCTGTTCTATTCCGAAGTTATCCTTACTATCCAATGAAGATCATCAGTTTCAGCTGCAATAGCTGAGGAAAGAGCGTCTTTATTTAAGGAGAAAATGTAAAGAACCCATTCAAGAAGTCAATGAAAAGTATTCACATGAAAATATTGAAGACCCATGCTAACTCCTAAAACTTAATACCTATTCAATTTCTTTTTCGAGTTTCAATAAAAGTTCAAAACTAACCATCCGGGGTGAAAGTGCGATTTGGAAATTCTGTTGGGAAATTGATTATGAAGGAAATAATTATTTTGTGTATTATTATGTCCTTGATAATTATTCAGTTACATAGAAAATAAAAGATTACTAGTATGTTAAGGAATAGAGAATTGGAATATATTAATTATACAGCTCAACCTTCTGACTGACTCAGCCGTATGATGCTATGGATTAGATAAACAAAACAACGCGTAGTTGCAACGGTATGCATGATTAGTAGGCCGATAACGAAGGCCTCACTCCCGATTGACTGCATTCTCCTACGATTTACTCAAAGTATTCACACCTTTTCCGATAGCATTCAAAGGCGTCACATTTTTTCCTTAATAACCTGTCCGAAAACGACACGCCATTCATAAAGGAAATTCCTCTGTTGAAAAGCTCAGCAACCAACCACTAAACCCATAGACCTCAATTTTTTTTAACCTTGGATATCATTCTATTACAGCGTTATCATCAAAAGGTGCATATCTAACACTGGAAACATATCTTTCATCATTTAAATTCCTAAGAATCTCAAAGTATATAAAAATATCACAACTTTATTACATACAATTTATCATCTACAGGTTATCCAGAATAGTAAATTTCTCCTCTGTTGCAAAGATCCGTTAATGGAGCCTCTCTTATTGCTAAGCTCTTCCCGACGCACTATATTTGGTCATTACCGGCAGTGAAATATGCTAGAGATGCTTTCATTAGCTCCACGAATCCACCGAGGGTCTCTGAAAAAGAGTATTGTTTAATTTTCCAATATTTATTGATTTAAATCTATTCAATGAGTTAAAAAATACTGTGTAGTACTAGAGATGCCTTCTTATAGATTGTTTTATGCGTAATGGAAACAATAAAACGTCTTTATTTGTGCGGAAAGTACGCTATTCCATCGAAACCATTGTAATACACAAGAGAATATAAGTCGATTTTCAGTTTGGAATAGATATTAGAAAATGTGAATCGCTCCGTGATTACCGATATTGATATCAAATATTGAAACTGATTAGATTATTTTATCTTATACTTTTTAACGTATTGTAGAAAATCAGTAAATTAGGATAAAAAGAAGAGACACCAATCGGCCCTAACCTCGTCAAGAAAGGATCGATTCCTACCGCTTAAGATAAAATGACAGAAACTTAATTGCATGGAATAATATGAATAAGCACGAGAGTGGATCGAGATCATAATTCGAGGATAATGCGAACACACCGAAATTTCGCTGAATCTTAGGAATCGTTTAATTGTGATGACATTGAATCGACAGCGATTGAGCAAGACATAGGGTTATTCTCGATGACCTTCTTGAAGGAAAATCTTGGTTTGCAAATGAAAAAGGACAATATACGTGTTAATTACGTTAATGGAATCACGACAGAACTGGTTATTTTCGCGATTTCAGTTTCAGTTTTTCATAGAATAATTCCTAAATATGCATTGTGTAATTTGAAACGAAATGTTCAAAATCACTTCAATCAAGAGCCCTAGAGATCCTCGAATCATCCGATGCGGAACATTCTTCAGTCGTATTTTTCGTGAAGGGGTGCCTTGTCTTCCGTGGAGGATTCGAACTTTGCCAAGTAACCCTTTTCCTTCCGTACTGGGCGAACTGGAGAGCTCTGAGTGGACCCGTCCGCCCACGGCACCCATACACACACGCTTGGCGTGCGCCCCCGCTCGTATGTGTCACGGAGGAAGAAAGAAGAGTGCCATCCGCCCCTTCGTCTCCCCCTCCCCGCCCACCCGCCTCGATCCTCGCCGCGACCTCGCGAGAACTACTCCGTGAGCTCTGTGATTGGTTGGCTCTCCTCGAGATAGCTACTCCACTCCGATAGGTTCTTCTTGGCGGAGGACAAGAGTTAACATTCTCTCCCGGGCTCTCTCGGAGTAAAGAACGACCAAGCGCGAAGACGCACACGAAGGGAAAAAGCGCGGAGGGAGGCCGGAGTGAAATCGCGTGATTTTTGTAGTGTATTTTCTAGACTTTTTTATACCGAAACCGAGAAGCCGGGTCAAGCGAGAGGAGTCAAGTTCAGAGGAGGAGGAGGGACAAGGAATCCAGAAAGATGACTATAGACAAGAAGGGGGGCCCGAAGGGCAAGGCGAGAATGGAGCCATCCGGAAGACCGGCCGCAGGAAAGCCATCGGTCAAGAAACAGACGGCAGGATCGCCATCGACTTCGAAGCAAAGCAAAGCGGTAGCCAACGGAGGCCTTGCCACGAACGGAGAAATTGCGACCACAAGCAACGGAGTTCTTTCCTCCAACGGCGTGCAGACAATCACAGAGGTCGCCGGTACGTCTTCGGCCCTACAGGAGTCCTCCAGCAGCACACAGGTGTCAGAGGAGAGGCGCGTCTCCACCTCGTCCAGGGTGGTAGAAACGACCACCAGTTCCTCCAGCGAGGAGGTCTTGAAAACAAGTAGCGTTGTGGAAGGGGGTGGGTCCATAATCACAGAGAAAATTGATTCTTCCGGTAAACCAATCCCTGGAACGAGGGTTGTCACGAAGACTTCAATGAAAGGAATTCCTCAAGAAACAGTGGATAAGAAATATGTTACGTCTTCCAAACCGGGAAAGAGCGGTGTCACCACAACCGTGGTGGAAAAGAAAATTTTGCTGCCTCAGCAGATAGTGCAAGTGTCGGGAGAGTCATCTGCGGCAGAAAGTAGCAGTTCCTATGTAGTGTCGGAAGAAATTTCCTCGTCCTCATCGTCGGCCGTACACCAGGAAAAAGTCAGTTCAGAATCAATGGTGCTAGAATCCTCCCAAGTGTCGGAATCAGCGATTTCCGGGGGATCACAACAACGACAAATTGTTTCCACCGGAGTGACTAGTAAGGGTGTTTCCCAAATTTCAGATCAACAGGTTGCCATAATGGAGGGGTCGTCCTCAGTTCAGCAGGTCGCGTCCTCCTCCTCCTCCATCCAGAAGTCTTCCTCGACTCACCAAGAGAGTCACAGCCACATCGAGGAAGCTTCTTCTAGCAGTATGCTCATGGCATCTTCCTCGGACACAAAAATATCGGATCAAATGATCGAAAGTGGCGGTTCCTCAACAACCTCGGTGGTCATGTCCAGCGGAAGGAAAAGTTCTCTCCAGAAGCATAAGGCTTCCGAGGTAGTTAAATCTTCCTCCCAAACAAGAATCTCCGGCCAGACGACTGAGGTTAGCGGAGGATCCTCGACCACCGTGGTAAGGTCATCCGGCGAAAGGAAAAGTTCCTCGCAGCAGAAGATGGAAGCATTTTCATCTTCAGAAACGATGGCGGCAGGTCAGAAAATGGAGAAAATAGCTGGTTCTTCGACCACATCGGTAGTAGCCTCTCTAGGTAGCACAGCTTCCCAAAAGGAATTGCAGGAGATCATTTCCAGTAATCAGGTGATCGAGAGTTCCTCCCATCAGAAGAAAACGTCAGTTTCCAAAAGCAGTAGTAGTAGCCAGATGGTGTCTTCCAGCCATGTTGTGGATGGAGCGGTTATATCTTCTACCATCGAAGATGGGGCAGTTGGTTCGATGGTGGTAGAAAAAATCTCTAGTTCTTCGGCCGCCCACGCAGCAGAGCAAGCCAGTATAAGCAAGTCTTCCAGAGTGGTCGAAGAATCCGTGTCATCAAGCGTTCAGGAGGAACAAAGTTCGGTGGTAGAGCAAGTGGTTCAGGAGAAGGTGTCCGAAAAGACCACCAGTAAATTGACTGCAAAGGTCGTCCAGCCATCGATAACGGATAAGAGCCATCCGAAGAAGGAGCAGTGCGTCTGCGAAATATGTACCTGCGGGTAAGTCCTATGGAAACTTTTATATTCCATTTAATTTTATACTCACCCACCAGCCATGTTTTCATCTACATTATCAGTGCTAATAATAAGGGAGACGTGTCGAAATTACCAAAGCCAGCAGTTTTTCCTTCGTCTTTCCTGTGCGAATGAAATTACGTCAGCGACTCAATTCCCTTCTTCGATTCCTGCAACGGTAATTGTCGAGAGAAAAGCATGCATGCGCGTTGAGACGCGAGAAATTCCCTCCTCCGCGATAAGGTTTAATTTATGAATATCCTCGACCCATTGGTAGATATGATAGTCTTCATTCTGAATCTTTGTTTGAAAACATCGTTTAAGTCAACTGAATGCGCGTTGTAGGAAATGATGAACATTTTAGGGACACATATAGATTAAACTGAATTTTCGCTATCATTACAGTTGTGATTTAACTAGTATTTGTTTAATTTAAAGAATTTTGTTGATTTCATAATACCGATCATTATACCGATACTCTTTTGCTAAACCTGTAAGATTTCTTAATTAAATTTTAACCGCACATAGTTCACCAGAACTTATCGTCATAAAACGAATTATTTTTCTGTGAATAATGTTTCCTCTAGTTGGTTCTCGATATCAGAAGCAAGTCAGAATAATCTTTTTCGAGGGGCGCCCGTCTCTTCAGTTTCATCCGCCTCTCGAATAGATTTTTTTTCGCTCTGCCGATGAACGCAGTGATTCCCTGAAAAAGCGATTTCCTTCCTCTGTCCGTCAAGAATGAATTCGATGAAACTCATTTCCCTTCCCTTAAAATTGAGCTCTTCTCCGAAGAAGAGATATTTGTTTGGGGAAAATTATGCACGCCTTTGTTCGGTGCTTCGTTACCGGTGACTTCTATGCGCGGATATCATCTTAATAAATAAATAGATTTGCGTTTATTATCTGCAAATTCATCTCGGGATCACTATCGCCAACAGCGGTGTTTCTCTAAGTTTGGCTTCGCAGACTACATTATATGTCGCAGTCTCCTCTTTTGTTATTAACTATTTCCGATAAATATAAACTGCATTTGGCAATAGAATTGAAATATATATTCAGTTGCCAATCCTAAGTGAAAATTGAATACTTATTTACGTTATTTTTTAACTTCACATTAATAATTTTATTCATATAATGGTATTAAAAATAATTTAATATTATCGCCCACCAAAATTTGCGAACTCCCAGAAGTCCGCGAACAACCGGTTGAGAATAATCGGACAAGATTCAAGTTCTCTGTTTACGGTACACAAGTTTTTATTGCTCATCTCCACCGCTGTTTGGTAACAAAAAAAAACAACCACCGCAAATCGAAGTGATAATTGGAAAGATTCAGATCCAATGCAAGGGGATAACTGTTTATCAATATTCGCTTAACTATCATTCGGCTGTATCCCATAGGATGACATCCTTTTGGGACGCCATTACAATTGTCTGCGTACGATTGTCCGGCGTCTTCCAAGACCACTTAATTTTTTCCTTCTCGCGAGCGCATCTTTCGCAAGAGATCCATTTAAGACTTGGAATGTGCCCGTGCTGAGTTCATTCGCTTGATTTGGCGTTTAAGAGACCTTGGAGGTCGTTAAACCGCTCAACAGAAAAGAGACCCATAAAGGAGGTCAAACTGTCTCAAAGATGTGCCCTATCATTCTTTCCTCTGCCCGATAATGTTTCCTCTTGGAGCGCTTCCCGTTCGGGGGATTTAAAGGGAAAAGATGGAGATT
The DNA here is from genome assembly GCA_947579665.1 of Sympetrum striolatum. Classification (NCBI taxonomy): domain Eukaryota; kingdom Metazoa; phylum Arthropoda; class Insecta; order Odonata; family Libellulidae; genus Sympetrum; species Sympetrum striolatum. The sequence continues at coordinate 84,929,463 of OX388342.1, forward strand.
AACGAAAGCGAGCGAAAGGTGTTATCGGGCGATAATTTCCTGGAGAAGATACGGTGAAAATTGATTCTTTAAGTGCGCTAAACGAGCGATGCACGAAAATTACAGTTCAGAAGGCGTTACGTAACTCGGATGTGGCGCATCCATTGATTGCATTCCCTCTTTCCTAGGAATTATTTATTTAATATTCAGCGAAATTGTCGTCATCGATTTTCTATGTTGTCATGCGTGACCACGTTCATGCTTCCTCGAAATTTAAAGGCACGATTATCGCAAGGGTAAATTTAACCTTCACCTAGAAGAATATAGAATTGCATGAAACAATTTTTAAGGGAGTTCGAGGAAAGATATGAAATGCTGCTATTTTGTTTTAAAGCTTTCGTATGCTGTTCGACTGCGAATGGCTCCTGCGTGATATTGTAACTTTTTAATGCAGTAAGGATGTAATCAACAACTTGAAAATTTACTTCAGCTCGAGTCGCGTTTCCTTGAAGAGGAGTTTAGAAGGGAGTTTTTGGATTAAAATCAAGTAATATTCATAATAATTTCGTATTTATTATTTAGGCATATTTTAGTAAAGGATGAGTATTCTTACAAATAAGTCGATTTAATGCGTATAATAATATAATACAAATCATTAAAAATCATTATTTTTATCAGCTTCGTGCAGTATCCCAGCCATGTATGTGTTATAATTTTTATCAGTGCTTGTATATTCGTTTATATAGTTATATGCGGCGAAATGAAACAGACAACTGTTTATAATATCTCAACTATGAATTACATTTAACTGATGACAGGTATGAAAGGAATGATGTCAGGAATATTCAAATGAATCCATTTCGACATAGCTTGCTGCTTTTACATAAAATTACACTTAAGTACTATTCCGGATATTTTAAGTATTCAGAGCCAGAAGCTGAGTTCTTTAACTCTCCGAGATCTTCTCTTAGTCCGTATATTTCCTCCAGCTCTGTGTCATCATTTTCGTTCGAGATGGCAGCGGCGGATAAATAATTCAGTTGAAAATCTTCCTGAGAATCGTCGTCAGCCGACTCTCCATTGTCTTTCTATTTGCGTTATGCTTCGTCTCTCTTATCTTTTTCTAAAATATCTCTCCTGTCCGCAAACGCCTCACCAAAACTATTTGCGCTGCAGACTTGCCTTGCAACTCAGCGTGATTTCTGCTGAGGTTGGAGGGGTTATCGTGAAATGCATTCCGTCGCTTCAGATATACACTGAAAGAGAGAAAGGAGGAATCGAGATATTATTCACGACTGTGCAAATTCAGTCGTTATTCAACACGCTGGTTGTTTCCTCCGAAGATAACAATGAGAAAGAGCAAAACAGTACTATATTGACTTTGTATTTTATTGATTACGCAACCTCATACGCAGAGTCATAGAATTTGTAGATTGAGTAAGTTTATTTCTCTTTCAAGTCATTGCAAAAAACAAGGTAATGTTTGATTTTTACAAAAAAGTCTCTTTTAAAATGTTTATTTGCGTCGCTAGGCTTAAGTAATATCTCTTCCATCCAATGGCAGCTCTGTTAAAGTTTAACAATTCAGCATCAGATTTGAAATGTTAACCTCCAAGCAATATTTTTTGGGGATCAAACTGAATTATGTTTCATATTGATATCCATAAGTTAAAAAAATGTGTTTGAAAATGTTCTGGAAAAGTCGGAAATGCATACTCTTAGGTGATTTTGTAGAGGATGTTAGAATTTTGATTGTGTCATAAAAAAGCAACGAAATTAAAGTATCAATTTATCTCAGATTGCTGTGCCTTAATTAATTGTTATGCTAAGACTAAAACGAGGTCCAGAGAAAAGTAAAAGGATGGATTTTTAAAGTAGAGGATCTTAACTCTTTAACCTCATCATTATGCTGATTAATATTTTTAATTTCAGTTATATAAAATTTTAATATAGTCAGAGATCTATTTTACTGCCTACGCAAGTGAATTAATTAAAATGTAGGAGTCAAAAAAGAAATTAATTGCTCATCCTCTTTTGGCGTAGCCGTCTAGTACCTCTTTGTGCGCTACGTAAATATATCGCCTCCTATGGCATCTGTTTTTTTGTCCGAAATTCTCCCCCGCCAACTCAGGCGCATGCGGCACCAAGGCGCGAGATTGTCGCGCGTGTGTATCGAGGTGAGAAGTGAATAAAGCACGTGTTGGTCGCGATGGAAGTTGGCGGTTCAAGGACAACTTTAGCGAATGAAAACCAGAGAGGAAATTGCACGGTGATTTCCCAGTTAGGACATCGGTGCAGCGAAGTTTGGTCGCTATTGCGTAGTTGCGGCGGACGTGCCAAAGAATATAAGTGTTGGAGTCACGATATTGGTCTTCTTATATTCCTCAGTGCTTTATTTCATACGATTTATGTTTTTAGCATGGCATAACATTGTCAGATGCACTTTAACGCTTCCAAACACATGCGAAGAAAAACACATTTCGTCGAAATGCGACCGTAAAAATAGTCGATACAGGTACTTATAATTGCTCCATGAAAGAGCAGTGATATTCTTTTTAATATTTTCCGCTCTCTCAGACGTGTTCGCTCCCTTAAATTTCCGCCATCTAGTTTCAAACACAATATCTCGAGAGAATGTTCGTTAAGTTTATCGGATTATTGAGTGACACGAAAACCATTTTTCGCCGTTCGTCGCTGAAGAGTAAACCGATTACTCAAAAAATGTCATCAAATTATGACTACGGTAAGGTCGAGGGAAAACGAAGTTCGCGAGGAAACGTGACAAAATGAAATTCGTGTAATACTGAGTATGTATTACCGGCATCGGCAGCCTTAGTGGGCTTTATATCATAACAATGAATATCAAGAAATGAGCTCTTATGAGGCAAGTATGCTATTAAAGTCTATCGTATGTTGTCTGTTTTCATGTTCATTATCTTGTTGTGTTTCATTTTTCTTCGAACAGATGGATGATCAGATTCTTTTGCGAGATTTAATCTCAAATTAATATGAATGTTCATGTTGTTAGACCAGCTCCTGTCTTGAATTTGTGGCCATCCTGTAGAAAAAATTGCTCGACCAGTTTTATTATTGACCCTTCAAATTGCATTCTTCAATTCGACTCTTTGTACGGACCGCTCAGTATTTTCAAAAATAATTAGTTGTTTGTTATTTCAAAGTCAACATAATTTATGAATCTCAAGTTCTTCACAAATTACGTCCTAGAATTTTTGCTAGAGACTTTTAATTTCGATTTCTATGCAATTATCGATTCTGCTAAAGCGACTGCATACAAAGCTTTCCACGAAAACACTCTTGATTTCCCCATTTTCACATGTAAAATGTTAATTTCGACCGCATTTTTCCCGCAAAGGTGGATTGGGCATCGGGACCAATCATATTAATGCGAGTACAAAGAAACGACACCGAGCCGAGCCGTAACGAGTTCTACAGAGCTCGGTTCTCCGAATTTTTCCAATCCCCTCCCCCTATCCCTTCGGCCCTAACCCATTTCTCCATATTTAGAGCTGGAATCGCAGTGTATAAGGGATTTTACGAGTGTTGACACAAAGCGAGCCACGCGTCGTCCTTGTCCTCCAATGCGGCGAATCACAGCGTCTTGAGCCATATGGCGGACGCCGTCGACCTCCCGCCGAACGAATTCCCGGGAGCGACACTTTCTCCCCATCCACGAAACTCTTTTATTCTCCGGAACGTTAGTTTTATATGGGTCGGCGCTTCCGCAGGGAAATATTTCCATTGCAGCAAACGTAATTTCGGTTTCCTCGCATACGACTGACACTGTTCCTAATGAATCATATTATTCCCGTCTTCCAGAAATGAGTGTGGTTTTAGTGGCGGTATTCTGGGTTAATATTATACAAAAGATGACTGTGGCTGCTGTGCGAATCATAGTTTCATATATATTACAAATTTGCGGTGTGGGTCGGGGTAGCGACAGTCAAATAGATTATATATTTTTACGCAGTAGATAGAAAGAAGCGATTTCATCTTATGCTGTTTGTATAAATGTGTTTTGTCTAAATTTCTGAATTTCTTATGGAAGCAAACAAAATTATGTTTAACCTTAACAGTACTGGACGCATGCAAACATTTTAGAGGATTATTGTTTTGAAATCAAAGCTTAAGTTGCGAGGTTATGTAAGGTTTTACTAGGTTATTTATTTAACTGTATCGATGCAATTTGGTAACTTTACCAGGTGGCAACGGTTGTAATGTATCAATTTAAATCACTGCGGTAATGAAATACGTTTTAAAATAAAATTTTACTTTTCTTTCATAAAATTATCTCTATGAAATTATATTGTTGTACGTATAAGTCACCCTGTATACTGCATACGATATGTGATTCTTCAAGACGTAAGTAAAATCGACAATAGATCAAGTCGTACCGAAGAACTAAATCCCGCTCTTCCAAACAAACTTCTGAACAAAGTAGAGCTTTCAATATATATTTGTAGAAAAGGATGGCATATATATTCTGTGCTTCGTATGTCTTAATCCAATTCAATCGAATCCAAATGTTCCACACAAACTTCTCAACAAAGTGGATTTTCCAATCTGCAGGTGTGTAATTTCTTCGAAAAGGGTGGCATAAATATTCTGTGCTTCGTATGTCTTCGTTTAGGCATGGTTATCTTCACAGGCGACGCGCTTTTTTTACTCCCTCGGTCTCATATCCGAGAATGCTGAAAGCAAACCGTAGAGGAAGGCGAGTTTGTTGTGTAAACCGGAGGCTGGCACGTGGGAGTGCTAATGCTTTTCTCGGGTCGAAAGAAATGGAAGTCCGTGTTTCACGCAAAGGTTTGGGCGGCGTGCGTGGAGACTCTCCGCCGTAAGCTCAGGAAGAATAACGAATCTCACGCACAGACACGGATTGAGAGCTCCGTTCACGGAACGATCAAAGTCTCGTGCGGGCGAGATAATCGATTGGGATAAAGTCTGCTAATCCGGTCAGTTCCTCGTTGATTCGTGCGTTTGCGTCCGAGCGAAAGTTAATTGAGCTGAAGGCGAAAATTAGCGCGTTCAGTCGACCGAAAATTTCGCAGCCATATCAGTTGCTGGAGTGCATACATTATCTTTTGTGGGCCACCAAATCTATTGGCTTTCTCCTGAATAAATCTACTCATCTCGATAAAGTCGTGTCAAGATAAATTTCGTGGAACGTTGTACCTGCTTTCTATTCTAATCATCCGTTTCAATGATATTCGCATTGCCATTTGATTACATATAAAGATGTCCTTTCTCCTCATGTTGTTTTATTGTGCGTAAATAAGACAAGGGAATCCTGTAAATTTAAAAAAGGTTGATGACGAATGTCATAATAACTGCAGCTAAGAAACCCAGGATAGAAGATTAAATTACTTTCAGATTAAATTTAGCTATAAATTTAGTCAAACATACCATCAAAGCGAATTTTTCAGTAGTATCACGGTGTGGATTCAAGTATCTTGAAAGTTTTGAGATTTTTTTATTATTTTTATGTTAAATTTCCTATTTCGTAAGTCTCTTAGAATTTCTATCGCACTTGAATGTGCAGAAAAAGGCTTAATTGTTAGATTGAGCAACTCAAAAACAATGAAAGCATTAAACCACATTTATAAACATTTCTCAGAATTCTTTTTTCTTATTCTCTCTCAACTCTCTGCTCTTTTCCAATTCATTCACTTTGCCTCTTTTGTCAGTAAGTTGTGATAAATTTGTTTATGAGTAACGCTTATAATATGTGGGCATCAATTCCATTTTCCTTTAAAAATTTCAAATCTTAAAATTAAAATTTAGTGATAAGTTATAAAACATCATTTTATTTTCCTGTTCTCGGAATGAATATACATTAAATTTCGAAATAGAAGACTCAGAGAGTTTTCGGATTCTTTCAGAAAGTACTGATGACAATTTTGTGATGATAAATGAAATTCTGAGCAAACGTATATACTATGATCAAGAATTAATGGAATATAAGCACACTGATTTCAAAATCTAATGCACATGCATAGTTTACCTATACAAGCTCCATTCTATCTCGTCCGAATTGCTCGGAGGTATTTCTGGGCAAACGATATTTATGGCGATCAGATAATAAATGGCGAAAAAAAGCCAAGCGCTATCCGCTCTGGTAAGGGTATTATTAAACCTCCCATCTTTTAGGAGTGGGCGTATTCGAAAGTTGTCGATTTCTGCAATTACTACTCGGAATCTGGCATGGAAAGAAAACAGCAACCCTAGAAAGAGGCTGTTTTTGTTCTTCGCAACTTACTTGCGGTGGAAAGGATGTGACGCCGTGATCCGTGACACAAGAAAATTGTAGATGGAATCATTTTGCGGTGTAACAAGTTAAGGCTAGAAAATATGCTTGCTCATAAAATTTGCTTTTTTATCATGACATAATCGTACTGTTTAATGACTCTGCCCGTTCATTCATTTAAATAATGAAGGAAATATGAACTATCTACCTTGTAACAAGTACATCTGCGAATATTGTGTTAATAACATCGCCTATGGTATAATTCTTTGGAAAAGACAATATCATAGTCGTTCCTGTCCATATTAATTTATTGACACGGTATAGGTAGGTTGAATTACTCCACTTTGTATTTCTAAGAATTAATTCATAATTATATCGTAAGTCGCAGAAACGTTCTAAGAATCTGCATGCATTTGGATTCTCTTTCTTTATTTCTTTCTTAAATATTTCAGGAGGATTTCCCCTCTTATCAAGGCGAAAATCTATGTACTAAGTTCATCAAAGAAGATTATATTAAGTAACACTAATTTGAGCTATTCATCTTCCACTAAAGAGTAAGCTTCCACAAAAATACGAACTTCCCCTATATAATTTCATGATATTTCTTTGCGACTTTAAACTCTTCTGCATTTCAGTCCAGTTAGATGAGCAGTTTCGTTAATGATTCCCTATAAATATTTTCCGAGAATACCTCTATAGTCTAAGAATACCTGCATCCGTGCTGGTGATTTATCTACGGTTGTTAAGTTTCACGTTGTCATTTTTTATGCAACGCCTTTAACGCCAGTCATTCATTGTTAAACGCTGGTTCATTATGTTCCTAACAGATCTAGATTAGTATCATTGAGATCTCTGCAGAAAGCACGATCTCTGACCCTCTCTCCATTCATCATACGTATTTCCTCTTTATCGATGTCATCCTCCTCACCTTTATCTTCATCTCAGTCTCGAGTTCGTCAATGAAGGACGCTGTTTCCTTTCAAAGGCCCTTCTCAAGTGAACCTAACTCACGCTCGCCCGAGATGACGAACTCAGATAATCGCCAATTCCCTCGGTTACGAGGACTGCGTAGCGAAAATACTGATGTACCCTGCTTGATTTCGCCCTATGTTCTATAACTCTCTATCAGTACTGAGATGATGTTTGATCTCGTCTCATCTTGACCGAATCGATTTATTGGAAGTTCCCATAGGATGCTGGAGTTGTGTAGAATTTTACTGAATTTTAGAAAGTGAATTGGAGTATACGTATAACATATTTGTGTAAATATTTCCTCGGTAAGATTCGCGAACAAACCCCACCACTGATTCTTCAACTGAAACTCTATGTTTATTTATGTGAATTACTTTAATCTACGGATATATAAATTCATTTCCCCCGTTGAAAGGTTTTCTTGAGTTTGTGGGATATGAAAATGTTATGTTTAAGAGCGAACAAGTCTTCTAGCGTCTAGATACAAATTTATGGATTCATTCGCTAAGAATTTTGTTTCTATTTTTTGTAATTTTTAAATATAGTCATTCTATTCCGTGATGTTACCGCTATAGCATTAGTTTTTATTTGGTTCAAAATTGGAGCAAATTAAGTTATTAGATACCTTAGCTGTGCATGAATACCGGTCTTGCATGTGGGGTAACAAACAATTTCAGTCATCGTCATACCCTAAGAATAAGATCGAAATAATTTCACTCTGACTCATCTTTAATCAGTATAATTAAGAGTGGACGTTTAATCACATTACGTAAATATCTTGTGATTTTATTTAGTCATGCGTAATCTAAAATATTTTTCATCGTTTTAAGCAGAGTAAATATGAACTACCCTTTAATTCAGCTCCGCCGCTGCCAGCATCAAGGTTGAGAAGAATTTGTCGCAAGGAAATGCTATAATACTTTTCCGCGTGTCTCTACTAAATCGCGGGAGTTGTTGCCCGGGGTCCCCGGTTCAGTCTCCCCGGGGCGTCTCCTGGCAATTCTATCATGTCACCTCTCCCTCTTCACCCTTTTCTTACATATGCAGCCTTTCCTAACGCGAGAGGGTGCGAGGTGTTTCATTATCCGAAAGGAAAGGGGCGACGACCTCTTCGTCGCATGATTTTAGACAGAAACCCTCCCAAGAAAATGAGAAAATCTCCGTCTTTTTCTTCGCTTGCAAGAGTTTCTCGCGAAAGGGTAATTATTTCCCTTCGGCCGCAAAAAGAACTAAGTCGCGCGGCGCAGACAAAATTAAATTGCTGCGTCGCCAGAGCACGAGGGCCTGCATTTCGATTAAAGCAAGACAAACATTCATTCAGGCAAAGAAAGGATTCTACATGAACGAAAAATACTCGAAGATTGCTTGAATTCGTTACTGGGTTTTGGAATCGGAAAGGAGATGTTTGTTGAGCGCGTAGTAAAGTTCGAAATAAAGTGTAGAAATTTAACGCTCCATCGCATTAAAAGGAAAATAATGGGAATATATAAACGATAATCTGATGTGTACCACTATAGATCTCATGAAGTAAGAGCCTTATCAATTCCAAATTCTTTCCAACTAGGGCATTCTAGCGAGCAATTCATTCTTCTACTTCGGCTAGCTGATGCAGATGCAATTGACAACGCGAATGGAATTGGCCTCTTTTACAGCGGTATTCTGTAGCAGCATGTCAAACTAAAAAATGAATTTAATTTTTTCTTATGTCATAATCACTGTAATACATTAATATATAAAATATAAGTAATAACTGTAATAAGTAGTACCTAACTGTAATACATTAATATATAAAATAAAAGTGAATATCACTTCGCATTTTTCAACTTCATGACGCTCCAGTACTACTCAATGCCCTTTAAAAGTGAATTAACGGTACAAGCATTGAAGGATCACATGCTGTTTTGATTAAATTAATTTCCTTGGAATACGAGGTACGTGTATGCCTTAGTGAAAACCAGTTAATCTTACGTAATTGACCAACGAAGGTTGCCATTGATTAAACTCTTTCCTTCGTTAATCTTCGCAGCTTGTCAAAACTCTTGGGCAGAATATTAAGACCGAAGAGGGTCATTCAACAAAATAAGAGACTTCCATCCAAACAGATGGCACCCCATGTCCTTTAATCTTGGTGCGAATTCCAACGCAGTTTGCGAAAATCGGTCAATGCTCGTCTGTCTCTTTAGCCGTTTCGACGGGACAAAGTCACTCCATTCTGACCGCTCCCTTTCCCCACCCACGCGTAATCCTAGTCACGCCACCCACTGACCTATTCATCGACGACAGTTTCATTAGCACGCACCCTCCGCGATCGCTGAAGAATACACGCATTGTTGCCACGCCTGCGTATTCCTTCGTAATCCGTTCGCTCGGACATTGCGGGGTAACATCGTGATAGCTTCGCCCTTGGCAGAAATCTAGCTTCAGCGATAATTGAACTCGTTCGGCCACATCGCCGAGGTCTTTGAAGAATGCGCTCGTTAAGTTTGGCAACGCCGGTTTCGAGATGATGCGATCTCCTCGGAAAAGTCGGGAATCTTTTGGCACCTTGCGAGGCGGATATTCCTCCGGCAGAGGCTGGGACGCAGCGGTCTCTAAAAGCAAAGCGTCGTTCGTCAAGCTTTCTCCTCTCCCTCTCGATGATGCGCGTTAACTCAATATTAGAGCTATTCGGAGCCAAAAAGCGAAAAGCTGTGCGTGAGTGCAGATCCGGCCCTCGAGATAACGGTGAAAGTAAACAACGCCGGCATGAACTGCTGTTTTTATTTCGTTTGGCTTCCGGTTATTAGAGCATGAAGCGGGTTGAATGCCGTGTCATATGAATGCGGGGAGTTTACTTTCGGAAAAGGGCTTAATTTGCTGCGAAATGCGATGTGAAATCGCGAATTATGACTGAATTATTTACGCTGTCCCTAATTTAAGCTATGAATATTGATGAATCACCTAATATGACGAAAATGATGACTTACTATACACTGAGTGATGAATGAGGATGGATTAATACGCTTTTAAATATCGCCTTTCAAATGTCATAATTATAGTACAGATTTACATAGCCCTTTGTTAATTTTACTTGATTAAATATTCAGTTTTTAGATGTAGCATTGTTCATAGCAAATTGTCGTGATGTATCAATTGAACATTTTACTATGATTGTACGCTTTTTTAAACGAACTGGAATAAGTCGTGCGGGTTGAAATATTTGAGAACATGAATATCAGGGCACTCTAAGACAGTCTAGTCACTCGTGATAATTTCGTTAATATATTGCTTAAGAAGTTGATTTATAAAATAAATAATGTATATAAAGGTTAATTTAATTTATTTTAATTTTAATAAATTGAAGTACGAAGTGTTTCCCAGAGATTTAGTTAATGTATTATTCGGTTACTTTATTTAAAACCTCCATAAAGTTTATTTTTAGTCACTACTTCAATATGCTTACTTTTGAATCAAATCGATTTTGTCTGCTTTCAGAAATTAAGCCATGAATTAAAGTCTTGTTCATGTTATGATCGAATAGTGCCAGAGCGGAGGCCTTATTTTTTGTTGACTTCAAACTACAGTCGTCAATGAAAAGCAAAAACGCGGCACAATACCGCTTATTTTCTTCGGCACAGATATTTTTCCATTACGTCGTCGGTTTTTCTCTCACTTTTTCACGAAGAAGTAATGACGCGTGCTAAATTGCGTTTCATGCTGCTTAAAGAAGAACAAGAAGCCCCTAAAAAGGTAACGAGCGACACAAAATGGGGCTTCTCACCGATAAAGGAATCAGTCGAGCTTTAAATAAGGTAGCTGTGTTTTTTCTCGTGTTCTTAAGTAACGCATGGTGTCAAATTCGTGGAACGAACTCTTCAGAGAATGATATCTGATAGCTGGTCGCTGATGCATCACGTATTTGCATTTAAATCTCTTTGACTAGTTAATAATAATTACATCCTCTGTTTAAAGTAACCATTGTAATTCTAACAAGGATACGAAATGCGGTAAAACGGCTATCCGTAAAATAACAACTATTAATAGCAATATTATTAAAATAAATCCATGAAACATGATTTCCTTATTTGAAAACATGCAATTCAAAGTTTCCCAACGCCATTCATCATTTATGATGTAAGGAAGATTAATGAGTTACCTAAAAGGTGTTTAAATCGATTTAGTTTAAGAAATTCATTAGCTTTGCTTGGTAACTTCTTGCAGTAATGAAATATTTATAAATTATCCTGCCACTAAATAAAAATTCCTTATCAGAAAGAACTTTTCATCTTGACGCTTTAAGTATTTAAAAAATTTTTATTAACATCCTTTCTTAAAGGATATTTGATAATGGTTATTATCAAATATTTGCAATTGAAGCCCCGCGCCGATTCATCAGATTAGCTAATAACAGAGGAAAAAAATACTTTTCATCTTATAAAAAAATACTAGTATATTTAATTATTAATCCGATTATTATGTATTCAATCGCCACGTCTAGCATGCTCTTTTCGCATACACTTGTCATAGGCATCCATTGACAATGCACCGGAATTCACCTCTTGAATATTAAGGAGTGACGTAAGCAAAGATGAGTCGGAATATTCGCTTACCGCTGAGACGAAGCGCACATTCCGTTCTTTTTCCACTCCAAAGACCACAGGAATATGCAGAAACGAAATGAAGGAAATTAGTTTGCTTCAGTCGGCATAAAAACTCCAGAGACATATTCTGCTATCCTAATTTCTATACATCTCTATGAGATCTCTAATAAGCTATGCATGGAGTATCAGTTGATGAATTTACGTTTTCCGAAACAGCATAGGATATTTTTTGTTCTTCGTCATCTTTCCATTCTCTCTCAGCGAAATATCACTCTGGCCATTCCAAAATTGGCATCCGCTCATCTCGTTAATCCTGCTAATGATTCCATGCCTTTATAAAGACATGGTACTCATATACTTCATTCGTGAATTTCACTAACGGATGTGATATATGTGAAGAATAAATATTTTCCTTCTATGTTTAGGAAAGGTTCGCTGATTCTTCTTTGGTGGAAATTTGTCATAGGCGAGACTTCGCGGAAAACTCAGCTAACATTTGAGGAAGCACTTAGTAAATTCCAACTTTGTGGGCAGGGAGGTTCGCGAAAGCATAACTTGTCGAAATTCCGTCCGCCTTCTCGAGATAACGGTGCGGAACCTCTCCAGCGATCCTCCGCCCATGCGTCGTTCGAGCACGTTCGGCAGTCCTCCAAAGTCGCCGGATAATGTGTCTTTAGTACCTGATACACGTTGAAGCATACGTGATGTTGTTTCGCCAATACGTGGCTTGGTAGATTCTTCTGCCACTCCCTTTTTAGAAAGGGTTAATCACTCTCCGACGAATACATTATGCGAGATTTCATTGCGAATGTTAATTGATGTTTAGGATAACCATTTAATGAGCAATAAGTATGCGGAGGCTCGAGTAGACACGATTGATATTAATTCACCTTGACAAATTGTTCTTGTAGTAATTTTCGTGGTGTGAATAACATACACATAATGTCAACACTTTTAAATCATTCGCTACTGTGAATCTTACCACATTCATTTTCTATAATATGGTGTTACTTTACTTCTTTCCTATCTGTGAAGTTTACGATTCAAAGTAATGATATATAATTTGCGGCGTTAAATCAAGAAAAAGCGTTACTATGGCTCTGGATTGATGGTAATTAATATCTTATTAAGTATTTTCATTCAGTAATATTTTAATAATTCGTAACAACAGAGTTGAGTAGATAAATCTGAATTTATTCATCAAAAGTCTTCTCTTGGCAAATTTACATCAGCTGGAAATTAGATTTAGCCGGAAAATCGATACACACTATTTTGAACTTTTGGTACTACTATGATTACTATGATAATTACTGTTTAATACTTTTCTCAACTAAGTTATGTTGAAATGAATCAAAGCAGTTAATTTTGTAGCATCATTCAATGCGTATCAATACTTTTTCTGTTTTCGAAATTTTTTAAGAAAATATAATTTCAGCCATTCAAATCTCTCATTGTCCAATGAATTGTTGGAAGTGTTCACAGCAAAAAGGGATAGACCACTTTCTACAATAACCATGTAGGTAAAAATAATGAGTATATAGTTAAAACTTTAATTTAATGCAGATATTGCTTTTTCGATGTGCGTTCCCCCCTGACTGCCTCTTTCCGTTCCCTCTTTCTCAACGTTTAGCTTTAATGCTATAGAATTTTGAAATGTTATACCTGTTTTATCAATTCTTTGAGACGCTGTCATTGACAGAAAAACGGGCAACATGTCTTAAGGCAATTACTGTATTTTAATTAACCTTTGGGAGCTCCCTATCGTTAATTACGATGGGAATCTATTCCTAGAAATTTCTTCTTATTGTTTGAGTCGTAGTGTATATGAATGAATGTTTGCTCAAGTAAATGTTGAAAGTTGTACCATTTGGGCGATTTGCGGTATTCTCCGAAAAATTTCCCCATCAAATTACGAAAACGACCCATCTCATCTGAGGCGGTAGCCTGCAACCTCCCACATTGCTTTCAATGGGAAGCATCCAGAATGGCCTGAATGAGCCGAAGGTGCACTAGTGATAAAAAGCCGATCAGAGAGTGAAAATCGATCCTCAACAATCGAGGGCGTCGCACCTCGGATTTTCCAAAAAGACCCTCCATCAGTCCATTTTCGGGTGGACATCACACGGGCAGCGAATTCACCCTTCGGGGCCCACTCGTGGGCGCGGTACAGCCACACCTGTTTATGTCCGAGGGCATAATAAAATCACCTCGGCACCATTCCGTCACTTGCCGCGTGCACCGACGCCCACGGGCGTTCCGACACATCCCGGACGTCGGTGACGATTCCATGCGATACGCTGAAGCGTGCAGCGCGGCAAAAAGCATGGACACGCAAATGAAAACATTCGCCTCGTGAACGTGTTATTCGCGTGAAGCACGCGCTGCGTCCTGGCACGGGCAAGTCGATCGAAGGCAGGATGCCTCCCACGAGGGAAGGGCTTCCCTTGTTTACGTTTCTACAAAAGGTATGAGTTGCTGGGTTGTCGGGAGGGAGTTCTTTTGAACGAAACAGTTTCTAAATATTTACATGATTCTGTATCTTATCTCATATTTCGCGTCGTAAAACTTTTGGCATGTAAGGTTCGTTCTCATGAGCCTGCCGGAAACTGACGATTTTTTGTCATTTTCTGAGAAGTGTTTCGGAACGCTCTGTCGTGAGTTAAAATTTGCTCTTCGGTTTTCTTCTAAGTTTTGCTTTCTGTTTATGAGAAAATGCATGTTTCTTTTCAGCCATCTCTTATAAGTGTAGAGTAAATATTTTTCGATTGAAGTGTTTTATCGTCGCTGCTAATGAACTATCTAGCTTTGGAAAGGAGTCGAAGATAAGAGAATAACTCATGGTAAATATTTTGAAGGGAATGCATTTCTTTTACTCTTTTCACCATAAGTGAAACAAAACATTCTCCCGCACTCATGAAGCCATAAACAGGTATTTTGCTACTATTTAAGGGATCATACCCCTACTATATGAACGAAATGTTAAAAGGACCACAGAATAAGAGTGGAAAATGTCTATATATGGTTAAAAAATATCTAAAAGAGGAAATCGCCGACGTAATTGCCCCTCAGAGCTCTGTTGAATTGTGAGAATTAAATTGACATCGAGTCTAATATATGTATCAGAAGTAATAGAAGGTATTACAATTCTGTTATTTTCTTCTCGAGATCGTCTTTTCCCTCAAACGAAGAAGTACTCGCATTCCACCGTTTCACTTTATGGTGCTCCATACTCGGAGGACCGGTTAGACTGCACCCAAACATGTTCCCCCTGGTATTCGAACCAGCGACACCGGCAGTCGAAGGCTAGCGGGTCAAGCTCTGCCGCGGCCAAGTTGAAATATCACCATATTTGCCTTGGTAAATTTGAACGTCAAAAATGATACATCTCCTCGTTTCTCCCGAGGAGGAATCAAACGTAATCTACGCGGCGTGAAACGGCAAATAAATAGAGTAATTTGTGAAAGTGATGTTTTCGAATCCTCCGCATTTCTCTCTGAGTAAGGAGATGGATTTTAATTTGGAGGGAGCCGTTTATTTTTTTCGAACAGGTTCTTTGGAAGCCAAGAGTTTCGGAGTCCATATATGGAGAGAAACTACGCCGAGAGCGCGAGTCACTCCCTGTTGCTCTTTAAAGATGAATTGACTTCTGAATCGTGCCGTTGGGTTGACAGCTGCAACTTTCCTGTGCGCCGACGCAAAATAAGACTGCGGACATTTTCCAAACAAATAAAACAGCGCTCCGATGTCTTTTCGCGAACAATGCATCGCGCGGGATAATTGATTCGATAACTGCGTAGGAATCGCCCCAGCGAAGCGAGGAGAAAGTACGTGAATTGCGCCCGACGTTGCGACACCTTCATTTCCGATGGAGAAGCGAAAAGATAATCTGCTCAGTTGTGCGAATAATTGGCTCAAATCAACCTCCGTGAGTCGGTTATGTAATCCCACAGCTCAAAGATCGTCCATTTTATAATGATTTTTATTCTAAACGCTTCCTTTTCTATTGAATTTTAGAAGTGCTTCGACATTTTAGGTTATTTCGCACATGGGGTCTCACCGGGAATCGAACCTGGGACCAAAAGAGTTGTCCACATTGCTATCCGGGAGCCCAACGTTTCTTTTCTTACATTGAAACTGTTCTCAGTGAAGTTTTACTCATAAATATATTTTGGTGATAGCTAAGTTATGCAATTGGGATAAAGCGAAAATGAAATGTTCATAGTTTATTCGGAATTTCATCGATAGATATAAAGACTTATAAAGTTAGCATCATGGGTTATTCTAGTTTTAATAATACTCAATATCTCAATAACTCTTCAATGATATTCATAGCGCTCCAAGGCCTACTAAAGTGCCTCAATTCATAGACATAGGAAATAGACAGGAAAATATACTCATGTCGTCCATAAGTCTCAGCAAGCTCACCGATGTTTACAGCCTAAAGCCCTCGCGGGGAAGCTTGGAATTTCTGAGGAATATCCCAACTTCTAGATAACTTTCGGTACACTCGGTAAAAAGAAATACGATCTGGAGGAAGCAGATAAATAAACATTTTTTGCTCCTACTTTTTCCAGTTTGCGAATACGACAAAGTTAAAATTTATATGATTATCGGAAATTTCATCAATGATTTTTTTCGAGCATCAATCATGTTTAATTTCACCTACTAATAGTCAGTAAATCAGATAGGATAGGTACTTGGTTTATTTGCAAATGAGGTTATGAAAACCGTTCCCCGCATTCAATGCGCCTCTTCACAGCTTTACCTTTATTGAAGCTGCGCGCACGTCACTAATCTAACTTATTTAACAGCATTGAGAATCCCGTGCTCAATGCTTCTCCTCACTCACGGAAATAAATCGATGACTCACTCAACAGGCAAATAAGGGAACAAATCCGATCCCTTCGGGATTTCGAAAATCGAAGAATAAAATTCTCCTTCACCCTCTCGTTTCGATCGTGGGCACGGAATTCTTCGGACAATAAGTTTCGGGTAAAACCGGAAAGAGCGCCGACAACACTCGCGTGGGATTTGAGGTCAGTCGTCACATCCGCCGGAGCAAAGAGGTGACGTAACCGCGCTCACCGCGAAAGGGAAACAGTTTGTCTCGCGCGTGTGAACTCGCATTAGAATGTGTTTACGTATGTGAGCTCACTTTCGCCCGTGATTCCTCGGAGATGACGCCGGAAAAAGGGAAGGTCTGGGGAATCACGAGCACGAAGTTCGGGTGGTAGGTTTCGTAGTTCCCAGTTCTTGGATTTTGCGAATCGGTCTATTCGATTTTACTGTAAATACTCTATATTATTGTTATTACATATAAGCTGCAGTTAGACTAGTGTCAGGTGGCAGCCTCTTTACATTCAAGTAAAACTTAAACAATATGTACAAACACTCCAAAATTTCTAACACTAGAAGTCCCACAAATACCAAAGTTTATGAAACACTAACAGAACACTCACACAAATACCCTAATATTCAATTCATAAATTATCCCCCCAGTTTCCCTTCCAACACATTTATACCACATAGATCCCACCATCACAGTTATCGCATAGTTTACATTTGTACTTTGGATTTGTCATTTACACGAACTAATGATCAAAACATAGCTAAACCAACATCCATAGCATCATCAATACAATTAATCATTGGATACTATCAAACATATTCGTAAACTTGTATTATTATATTTTTTCAGTATTATTTACATTATAACAGTATACCAGCACTATTTACATTTGTTTATCTCCTCATTTACAATACAGTACAGCAGTTATATAGTCATAAAATATTTTTGTTTTCAAGTAAAATTTTTCGGAATTATTAAGTGAGAGTATTTTGATGCAAACTCTTACCAGCAAAATAGAAGGAATTTGAGAGTGGTAAAATTTGGTCTAAAGTAGATATCGGTTTTCTTTCTGTTTTTACGACTTTCATAATCTCCTATGATGACTGGATTCTATTTACATATTTCCCTGGTAAGGATTAAATCATCACGTTTTTTATGTCATTCAGATTACTTTAAATTAAGATAAACAGTTATAGTCTAACTAAGAGAGATATCATTTAGCAATGAAAAACCGCGTGCTTTGTTGCGTTGTCATGGCAGCTTAATTAGTTAAAGCAACTGCCCCGCAAATAGGAGATCCAGGTTCGCGTCTCGGTCACGGCAGACATTTTAATCTTTTATCTTTTCTCTGAGAGAGACACATTTTTAAAGATGAATCAAATTATGAAATAGAATGATTTACATTCGAGAAATGGTTTTAATCTGAAAAATGTTACTGAATTTCATCATTTCGCTGAATAATTATATTCATATCTTTAAAATAATATATAATTTCTACGATTCAAATGCAATAAATAATCTGTTAAAGAAAGAAAGCGTTCCTTTCAAAGCCTTTACTATCAAAGCCATTTTAAACTTTCTCCAAAACCTTCCATGCATAAAGTCATGTTTTAAAAGAGTCCATATTCCATTCCTTAAATCGTGAGTAATCATTTACTTCGTATCCATGGAGATAAGGTCGAGTCTACGTATTTGGTCAATGGAAATCCATCGACTTAATTAATGGCTCTGATTTACCGATATTTTAATTAAGGAAAGATGGCGATATTGATCTAATCGCCTCAATTCTCAAGATGGTTAGATATCTTAACCACCCCTGGCCTCTATTTAATACGACTCTTTAGGTGTTTCACCATAATTATCGCGGAATAAAATCTTTGAGATATATTTTTAAAACAGGTGCGATAATTACCGTTTATGGAACCTTGCGACACATACAGGATTCTTGTTTGGAAATTCTTTCTTTAACACATTGGTTTTGTAAACAATATTCTATAATAATCATCAATACAATCACCAGTTATTATGAGCGTTTTCTAATATAAATCAACGTTAACGCGGAACTATTATCGCATTTTCTGCACGTGTCGCTTCCTGAGAAGCCTGTCAATTACTGTGGAATTTAAATTAATTGAATGACATCATCGAACGTAGAATAAGCTAAGACTCAGCGTAACTCATTTTTACGTTACTCAGAATCGCACGTTCCCTACTGACCTCAGGAGTAAGTTATGAGATAGGATAGAAAAAATACCGAGAAACTTCTGTTTGTTCATAAAGCTTGGAATGCCACTGCTTCTAATTTTGGTAAAGTGAGACCACGAACCATCTACAGGACGTGCGTGCGGAAAAAATGTATGCGGTTTCAAAAAGATAACCTCTTCATCATTAAATTTTCCTCCGTTGCTGGAATTGTATGGTGTAAACGAGCTGGCCCCAGCCGGGTGACTCATCTTTAGTTAGCGGAATTTTAAGATCTTCCATTTAAATACTGCACAAACTTGATGATTTCCGAGTACGAGTTATTATGTCACTCAAGTTTTTTCTTGAAATAATTAAGAGTCATTATGCTGTGGAAGGTTTCACGGGTTTCCAACCAAGTGAGATGACTGGATAGAATGGTTTCACCGGTTGGAAACCCGTGAAACCTTCCTCAGCATAATTCACCGGGAAAGTATCCGATCTTTCTTGAAAGTCATCATCTTTGTCAGAATCATATTTATATTTTGTGAATTCCTTCAAAGCCCGTTATCTCATCGATTTCGATGGCGTTGATGGGAGTTTTCATTCAGAAAAACTATACCAATTTAGACCTTTACATCGAGTGCAATCGATACTCAGTCGGAGGTGATGTTGAATTTTCAATTCAAATTTTTCGTTCAATCAGATGTGCATAGATTTTTTTAATTGTCCAATTTTTAGAAACTTTGATCGCATAATTCTTCATTTTGTTGAAATTAAAGTTGAAAGGTTTATGTATTTTGCAAGAATTGCAAGCGACATTCTTGGATGTTTGCTTGCCTGCCCATCCCCAATTTCGATTCGAAAATTGTGTTGAAAACAGGATTTTGAAAATTAATAAATATACTTCACTTCAAAATTCGTCTCGTTCACTATCAGAAAAACTTTATCTTTTTGGAAGATGATAAAAATTTTAAGATATTTCCCCTCGATTTTTTTACTCTGACTTTACTTAAAAATTGATATGATGTTAATATCTATCACTAGTTAACAATTCACCGTGCGATATTTTCTATACATCAAGTCTTATAACAATTTATTATGAATACTCACAATAACTTATTTAATATCTGAATGAAATAATGACATGTAATAAAACGTTCAAAGCTCTTTGTCGATCGAATATCATGCGCGGAAAACTCATTCCTTCGCAATATCAGAGTATTAGTATTATTAATCCATTGAAAAACATGACTTCTGCCTTAGCGAATGAAGGAGAGTCTTGGAAAACCTGGAATGAACTCAACTACGGAGCGAAAACCGCGAAAAAGAAAGCGAGTTCAGTTTTTATGGGTAACATAAAACGCATTATCCTTCTTCGGATGATGGCCTCACCACCGTAAATCTAGTAATATCCGCAGAATGTGGTCGACGTCGGAAACCAGTCCTTCGGCACGAATTGAGAAGTAGTCTCCACGATTGAGTGTCGCCGAGTGCACGTGCTATTATGGAACTTGGACCCATTACTCACAAGTTTAATTGAAAACTCTCCGAGCTGATCGTGTTGAATTTCCGAGAATGAGAAGCAGTCTTGGGGAAAATTGTTCTAGAATCTAAATTGTTTGATTACTTCGAAAATTGCATTATTTCCTTAAAAATGCGGGGAAGGTTATGGAAACTCGGTGACGGCTCCCAGCTTTGTGATCCTTCCGACAGAATTACGATTGTGTACACTAATAGGACATTCGCGTAATTTGCCGCGATCGATAAAAAGAGGTTAACTGCTCATTTAATGCTGAATGGGTAGCGACAAGGGTTCAAATAGGCATAAATCTTTATGACCGAAGACGTACGAGAATTGGTGATTTCAGGTAATTTTATTTAATGGCCGTATAAACCATAGTAATTTTATAAATATAGGAAAAACGAAAGGATTTGATGAAACGTCTTGCCGTTGGGAAAATTAATATTAAAAATCCGGTATTTTGATGGGGTGACCGTGAATCCACGTGAATTTTACTTCGTCATCCTCGCTCTGAGAAAGGGCGAAGGGGGAAAAGTGCAAAAAAATCTCAGCCCTAAATGTATCGTTCCTGAGTCTGGTGAACAATTTCTGCTACCATTCTACCAATGCAAATTTATTACTCTCGAAATTTTCTGCAAACGCAATGTCACGGTCATAAAAATATCACCTTTTAGGATATGCAGAAAGCGGCGTCGTAAAATATGAGGTGAGATAGGGCACAAAGGTTAAGAAAGGCTGAGGCGACGGGACGGTGCTAGGCAATAAAAAGAATATCGGTCGAAAGCAGACAGGAGAGGAAGATTAAGGGATAAAGGCAACATGTTCCTAACACGGCAAGGCTTAGCGCCGTTGCCCCGATGTCGCAGTAAAAAACACAGCAAGGTGGAGGTGCTTATTCAAATCACCTTTCCCTCCGCGGATGGGGAGGGAAAAATCACTTCGGTTAGAAATCGTGGGGGGTTTCTGAAAGGAGAAAGTTGGAAATTTCGTCAATGGAGGAAACGGCTTTGGTACCAAGGGCATTAAATGTCTGGGCGAAATGACCTGGTACGAAGGTCATGGAGTCACTTGTGTGGGAGACAGATGATCACAGGTGGCAGAGGAATGGGTGGATCGTTAGCTGAGGAGAGGGGGTTATGAAGTCTGGAGGTATTCGGGAAGGCTGGAGGGTGTCGGTGTGGAAGGCGTGGGACGCGACACTGTCCGTGAGGTCTTGAGGCGATTGTTTTCGTAGTGCGTGGGAGAGACTCAGAATGTATTTATATAAAAAAATGCATGGTAGGTGTGGAGATATCGCTGCCGGGAGGAAGAAAAATAAGTTTCCTGATTGGAAAAAGGGTGTTTTGAATAAGCACAAAAATAGATTTACATCGAGAAATCACAAAGCTGCATCGATTTTGAGATTTTTATTATGAAAGGATCTCATTGTATTCTGTTTCATGGCCGCAATTTTAGAGACAGCGGGTTAAAATGTATTCATATTGCTCCTGCGTAGGTTAATTAAGTATTAATCAGACGGAAAATAATCGTTTTCGAGTAATAAATTCTGTATTGATCCTAGAAAAACATTTCTGCTCCCTTTCGATGAAAATATTGCAGAATGTGGTTCTATGCAGGCAGAAAAATCTCCGATTATGATTTTGTCGCAGATCATTCATTATAAATCAATACCATGTGAACCGAAAAAATAATGCACAAGTAATTTAATATTTACAGCTTTGCTGAGTTGCGTTGGAGTGGTCATTTTGACAAAGCAATGTTCTTCGTAGTTTAATACATTGAAAACCAGCCAAAAAAAATTACCCAAGGAGAAGAATGGTAAAAATTCCATTCTGATGGAATAAGTAAAACTTTTGATTAAAAAGGAACCAACTAACCTCGATTAAATGTAGAATATTCGCGGTTCCACTCCAATAGTAAATTGAAATATTTCGTTGAAAAACCATCCAACTGCTCCCGAGTAAATGCTAAAAATTCACGAATTTTCATACGCATGCAATTCGCTCGAAGATCGACGCTTATTTCGGATTTGCAGCAAGTAGAATTCTCTACTGGAAAAAATCCAAGTTTTTGATAATGCATTTGTAACAATTTCACTTCGCCCCGTTCACTGGCGCCGCCTCCATCGGTCTAACAAACTTAAAATATCGACCTGCGCTAAAAACTTTCCTTTGTCTCTTTTGCTGGATCGAAACCGTGAAATCCTAGAGGCAATCGAGCGGTGTCTGCCGCAGTGACCGTCGGTTCGTCCCAAGCATCGATTGGGAGTTCATTAATGTGGAGGGACCATCCGTCTTCCTTTCTCTTTCAAACATCTTCCTATCTCTTGCCGATTCCCTTTCTGTCCCATTCAGCCCGAAATAAAAAGTTTCGCCTCCTCTTCATCTGCTGCAAAGAGTGGTAAAAACGCGGTAGAATCGGCTTTGGAAGTCATTACCATTCTATTCCAGAACTTAGTTTCTTATTGAAAGAGGATATTTGATTAATGAGGTTTGCCGGCGGAGGTGTTGAAAACTTCATTCCCTTCCGTTCGCATTTCTTTTGTTTGGACATTGAAATTTTTCCCGCATCACCGCAAATATTCCCTTTTTTCGCTGTATTGGAAATTTTCCGTTCTGTTACTCATGCATTTAATGAATGCAAATTTCGATTGTGATTATTAATTCAACTTACTCAAATATTTATGCATCTTTCGTTTATCTTATTAATATTCAATGAAATGCTGATGGAATGTTATTACCACTTGCATAATATAAATTGTGCGATGAAACAATGAAGATGGATGTTTTCTCGTTTGAAAAACTTAAATAAATTAAAATCTGAAACCTTTTACTTTTAATTTCCGAATTTATGTTCTTTTAAATTCCGAATGATGTTAACGTCCTAACTATTTTCGTTCGTTTGATCATTAAATTTGGACTTTGAGGGTTTTAACGCAGCAACAAAGATAGATTCAAGAGTAAATGATATCATCCTTCCGAAAAGTTTGAGATAAAGTAGCTTTAATATTGCTTTGTTTTCAGCTCTTCTTAAGAAAACTGCCGAGCTTTATAGCTGTTCTTTCTGCATTCGATATTCTAATCGCGTCATGTTATTGAGCCACTTACAATTAGGAGCTATTTTTCTTATAATGAAACTTCTTTCATATGGAGAGTTTTAAATGCGCTCTTAGTTAAAGGCCTCTTCAGATAACAGTGCCCTTTACTCTCCCTATGACCCCTGACTGTTCATCCTTGCGTCCCCTCATTTCTTTGCCCTTCCCTCCTGCTTTCTTACACAATGCGAGTCCTTCGTCCTTAGTCATTTCTACTAGGAACTCGCGCTTATTAAGATCTATTTTTCTTAAATAGGAAAATTCGATATTAGCAGTATTCATAAGAGACACAGACATTTTTACGTATATTTACAGAAAAGTCTGCCTCTAATTTGAGAGCGTAAAATCGTGTTCGGAAAGCAATCGATATCTGTGAAGTTCATAATGAATCTATAAACTCTCACCATCTGAATCCTTCTCGAAGTGAAAGGTAGGTTTTGGCAGATCATTAAGAAAGATCATCCCAAGGTGATCCTTCAATGATTCGTCTCTGCCAGCTCTACTCGTTAAGGTTTAAGTAATTTTTCTTTGGAAATTGCGCATTAGAAGTAATTTAAATCCCATGCATTGGGAAAAATTAGAGAATATCCATCTTCCATCATTAATTTCCGTTTAATTTTTTACAAAAATTTATAGTTAAAAATCACCTGCCTAGTAATATTTCAGGCATAAAACTAAAGATAGGTGAAATGAGATGTGGAGATACTTGAACAAAAATATCTCTGCATTAGAATGGTATTCATCACTTGAAATTTGAGAAATATTTCTGATTCTCCAAAGAATGAAAGAGATAACATCCATGCCAAAATTTATACTAAAAGGTAACAACTATCTCTCTCATTGAAAGGCTGCAAAAAGAGGTATGATAAAACCCAAGTTTCGTTGAGGTTATGAACGGTGCTCCCATACAAATCGTACCAGACTGCAATACACTCTTAGCTTTCAATTACGTCTGGGACGTCATATTCGCTCAGCTGTTTAGGAATTCTAGAAAGTTAATGCTTATCACTCCTTAGTCCCGTATCCTTGGTTAGGAAAAATGTTTTTTGTTGCCACTCACAAACGATCGTCCCAAACCTAGACAATCCTCAGTCAGTTGCGGCGGATGTCTTCACGGATCGCCCACACCTCGAAGGCCTTTATTATCATCGAAATTCCTCATATCCCTCCAATAACAATATCCATTGAAGTCCGTATTGGGACATGGAAAGTCGGCCGTTGACCCGAGAGAGTGGGGGCAAGACGCGGAACTTGAGAGTGGAGGCGGTTAGCGTACTACTTTTGCTTATGAAAGGCGTTTCTCCGCCCCTTTTCGCGCCCGAGGCACCTATGTTAGTCCGTCGTGTTGGTAGCCCTGCTCACGAACACACGACGCCGTCGGGAGCGATTACTTCCAAGGCGCCTTCGTGAATCCGCCTTTTATTCCGAAGGAGTTAAAATTCGAAAATTGCCGCGCCGTAAAAGGAACCAATATAAAGGAGAGCAAAATAAATTTGACGCTCGCTTCATTTTGTTTTGAGAGAAAAGAATGGAAGCGTTATAAACATGCTTTCGAAAGATAACCAAATTTCGCTGGGAACGCGGAGGAAAACATCTTTATCGTCTCATTTTGGGAGCGTTAGGAACACTGATACTTATGGTGTACGATATTAACTCGCTGTTTTTTTTACTCCGATTATAGCTTCCTGACGTTTGTGACGATCTTCAAAATTTATATTTTCACCTTCGAAAAATCCCTATCCACTTATGAACAGTAGGTATATATTTAATACATATTTCCCTATGTAATTCATACTTGTTAGAATATCACTTTAATTTTTTTTTAATTATTTCATAAAAACAATTCATAAAAGTTTATAAAAGGCAATTTCATACTTGATATAACCTTAAAGTTTAAGGATTGCAGAATTCCTTTAACTATAGCGCATTTACAATTTGAAAAAGTTTTTCCTTAAAAAAGTATTATGCCCTTAAATACGGTACCCCTCTTAAGGAAAAATGATTTAGTGGTTGAAATTTGATTCTTGTCAATATAATATATTCATAGAGTAATTCACAAAGAAAGCTGGCGTTTAACTATTAGCTACTTATCAAGTAATACTTCTATAATCAGAAGCCGTTCACGAAATAGTTCTAAATTCCCCATTCCGTTTTTTCCTTGACATCATTTTGGGAGAGAGTGTATAAGATATTTATCATGAAGAGTTTGCTTTGAACTTCGGGAAAATTATTCGCTAGTCTGGAAGAAAGTTCGTCTTGAAAGAAATCAAAAGGTGTAAATAATTCCTATATCTCTACTTTAAATGCATGTATAATTCATGAAATTCTCCTTTTTCATCTTCCGATATTTTAATCAACATCCCCTCCGTGAATGCGGAATCATTATCTTTAGCTTTCGTCCTTGACTTCCTCGGATTCAAAACAAAAATCCGCTCTTTAGATTAGAAGACCTCCATCCACTTAATGAGTGGGAGTGTGGCTTAAAGAGCTGTTTTCGCTCCAAATTCATTCGACTCTGACCCTCGCAACGGCACAACAAGGCACTAAGCCCAAGTGCTTCGCTCCTCTCGCCTCAGAACTTTATCCAAATGAAGTCCTTTACTCTCTTTCTCCATTTCCTCGCTCTTTGTGAACCCCTCCGGCCTTTTGTATGGAGAAATTCCCACGGCAAAGGTGCCCGCAAGGGCGTCGCACTCCCGAATGCGTCAGCGGAAAAAAATTGTCGAAGGATTACGTTGGAGGTGAAGGTTGAGCGCTCGTTTTTTTGGGTGACTGACAACGGCGACGATCGAGTAAACGTGTACAAGTATGTGCGGCGGAGTCGCCTCGGAAACGCCTGCGAGAACGACGGGGAAGGAAGGTTTTTGAATTCGGAGTTTTTTTGAAGGAGGAAATGAGATGAGAAGAGAAAGGAGAGAGAGTTGAGAAAAAAAGACACCGCCCACAGCGCCGTCGCAAGGGTTTTCGAGGTCGTAATTGGCGCTGAGAGTTGGTGATGATGGGGGATGGAGGGGGGATGAAGAGGATATTGAGGAGATACAGCGCACCGATCAATCACACATTCATGCACGCATTCACTATGCAGCGTTTTTTGCAAAACCGGTAAAGTTTTTAGGCCAAAAGTTCATACGTAGTGATTGATCTCCAAGGGATTGCACGGACGCATCCCAAGTGGGTGAGTGGTCACAGAATTACCTCCCCTTGGGCGGGATCGAACGGGGAAACCACACTCTCTAGCTCTATTCGACCCAACCGTTTGCCTATTTCGGTTGACCTCGCTTGGACAACATGACCTAAGTTGTTGCTAACAGAAATGGGATGCAGCCATCTCTGATTGGATTCGTGTAAAAAAACACCATTTCCCACTGTAGGAACAGTTTACTCGTGCGGTAGCTCGGTGGTGGTTAGTTATTTTAGTATTCAATAGCATTATTGCGATTTGATTAGATGATACATCAATTGTGTTAGCTTGAGCAAAAGCTGTGACCCAATCTTGGTGTTTCGATCTTAAATTATAACTCGAGGTGTACTCGGAAGAAAATTGGATAATGTACTTTCATCATTAAGCCACATTTACTCCGTCTTATTTTGGATAAATGAATAATTTGAACATAATTGTACAATTAATAGCATCACCTCCTTGGGTTGACTTCAATGACACCATATGAATTTCAGCAAGCAAATAAAGCAGCTAAGTGACACCAAGAATAACAGAAGAAATGAGATTTAACGTGACATATTTAGTTTATTGCAATATGCATGTTTTCATTAAATTCTCTTTCGTTTAAAACAAACAACTTAAAGAAAATAATGGTAAAAGCTCATAAAGATGCCAATTTTATTTAACGAGTTGTGCAAAGACAGAAAAAATAATATTTTGACGAAAGAATAAAATAAATTCAAGTAATTTCATATTTATAAGGATCTTAATAAAAATGAATCGGTTATCTCTATCGTTTCGATCTCTAATTGGTCGTGAATCTCATGCTGTCGATCATGCGTTTCACTTTAATGAAATAATGCGCCAACTACTTTCGAAAGCCCATGAAGGAAAGTTGAACATTTTTAATTTACAAAAAGAAGATAACGTTTTAATGGAAAGCAGAAATCTTAATTTCCATTTTAATTGAAATTTTGCTAATCAAAATTCTATTTTGCCATTGAATAATGAGTCCGATTGCTCCTAATCTCTTCCGTATCTTGAATTTAACTAATTCTTTTCACGTTTTATTTTCGCCAGAAGCTCAGAGACGCAAGTCCCAATTCGTAATAAGGCCTTAGAGCTCCACTTAGAGAAGTAGATAATGGTAGGCAAATAAGCGTAGAGTACACATGAAATGCTTTAACAGCGAAAAAATTACGTTCGATACCTTTCATTTTTATGAAATTGCCTCCCTTTAATCTTTCTGCATCTCATTCCCTTTGAACAGGTTCGAATTCCCAGATGTGGTTTCTTTGGTGCTCTTGCATCTGCGAAATTAGCTAGTCTGACATTTCTTGCTGATTGAAGCACCACAGCTAGTACCTTTCTTTTAAGGGAAAGAGTAATAGTGTAAGTAATATGTGCGTTTGTTTGTAACTGTGGTGCAATGTTATATTATCCGGATTTTGTGCCGGGATGATGATGAATCTTCTCCCTTTAAAACTGAAAATCTCCGAGAAAATAGAAGGTGGTAGACTTGATCCACGGTTTCATGTGCCATTATTAATACATGATATAAATGTGTGACTCCTAAGAACTAATTCATGCTGCTGGTCGATTGATTTTTGTTGAAAATTTGCCGTGAGTCTAAATCGTTTACTGAACTTCTCCTTTAATACGAAAATAATGATCTGCGAGAAGATATTCTCTCTCTATTCGAGAAATTTCTCTATTAGACAATATGTGAGTGGGATCATGCATTCGTTTGAGCGCTGTAGCCTATTCACTTATGAGTTATTTTCCATTAAAAACAATTTATTCTCTACTTTTTACTTTGCCGAATATGAAGTCGTCAATTCCTATTACTAGTCATGAATATTGAATTTTATCATGGACTTAATTGCTAGCCATTCTGTGATCCTGGAGAAATCTTCTTGGCGATATGGGCGCAACTACAAGAACCAAGCAATTTTTTCGTGTTCAACTATAACTTGCTAGAAAGCCATTGCAGCCCAAGTAACGAGAAACAGTAATTTCTCGCACAATTTTTACGACCGGTTTAACCACCTCGGTAGGGATGTTACAACGGGAGCGAAACTTGTCGTGGAAATAAACGTGAGGAAATCTGCAAATTTTCTTGTTATTTGAATTCAAGAGAATAAGATTTGTATCGAATAGACATTCCAAAATATCTGCGCGACAGCAAATTTTCCAATAATATATGAAACGTTATTAAATCTCGGTAGTCGAACATTTCAGCTAAAGCCATTTCCCCCTCTTCACACCGTGTCATATTAAATCAGAGAGGCTTTCGCCTCATCGAGTTCCCTCTTCACGTTCACTTCATTAGGGCTTGCTTCCTTGACATCTTTAGCTCGAATAGGTTTATCCCATAACCCTATCTAATTTACCTTCGAAAGGGAAAGAATCTTGTCAGAAATTGTACTGCGACATAAGGACCGTGGCCGTTAAATAAAGAACCAATCTCAATGTCGTTTATATCTGTTTGCTATGGAGTCTCTTAGAGCCCAGCATGAATTTTTTTATACTTGTATTGATTTGAAATTACAGGAGGATACTTTCCATCTTTCCTCGAAAAAAGAAGTAAATTGGTATTTAGAAAATTAGTGACATTAGACTCCATCTTCCTTAAATCGTTAACTTTCATTAAAATCCTTAGTAATCAAGTTGGCAAATGGATATGGACTTCTTGCATTTTCCCTTTGTATATTGCGTGTGTGTGCTGTTATTACGTTGCGTCGACAGCTTACGTCATTCAGTACCATTTGCTTATTTAAATTATTAGCTCATTTATAGACCACTTCAACAAAGCACCTATATCACGTGACTTAAAATATGATAAAATTTGGGTTCGATTGAAATTTCGTTAGTTTGAAATGTAGTACAAATGGTTAAAAGGAAACCTTGAACTTCTAAAATTTAAGTAAATCAAGGAAAGTTAGTCAAGTAAACACTAAAGTCCTTGTTTTAGGTTTCTTGATTGCGTTTATCATATTTTGATCGATATCATTTAGCTATTGTCATTTCTCAATTTTTAGAGAGTTGTTTCTTTGAATAGGAACGCATTCCAAAAATATAAAATTCGTTAAACATCTTTAATAAAGCGACGGTTTTAGGAGATTTTCTAATCTGAATAATTTCCACAATAGAATAAGAGGTTTTTATCGTTGTAGTATATGTAGTTCGTTACTTCCAAAAAATTGAGAGAAGTCGAAAAATTTCCATGAACGTTTCAGGCCAGAGATCGTGATGAGACTGAAATGGTTTTTTGCGTCAAGTCGTAAGAATCTTAATGTTACAATACGAGTAAAGTGGTCGTCAAATTTAACACATCCGCATATCGTAGTTTACGCAAGAGTTATTTATCTTCATCTTTATTCAACGTGCCTAATCGTTCGTGCCGTTCAGCAAATCGTCTCGCGCCACAATCAGGTAGACCAAGTGAACGGCGGTCGAAGCAATATTCAGCGAGGAGCGTTCATTCCTTTAAATAGAATGTCGCTCCACATCCTCGGGTCAGATCGTGAAATCGCTGCCCGGTCACGAGGAATAATACCGAGCGGTAGTCACGTTTCCCATTCGTACTCTATCTCTTCACGACTGTGGACGAGTACCCTTTCGAGGAGGATGAAAAAATCCACGAGGGAGTCTCTCGAAGGATATCAACAATCGCGGAAAACAAAAGGACGTTTCCCGTCTCGTGCCCTCCTTGCTTTTTTTGCTGCCGTCTGGGTCTCGCTCGGCGACGCTCGGGAGCGAGAGGACGGAGAAAATGGGTAGACGCGGTTGCAGCGTCTTTTGCCTTTTAAGCCAATCGAGTTTCGCCAATCCTGGACCGCGAGTAATGGAGTCCAAGAGCGCGTGGGTGGAGGAAGTTCGAAGGGTGTTGATTGTTTTAAGGCTCGAGGGAGCATCGCACAGACAGCGTGATGAAAGCATTTACCTCGTTTAGAAGTTGAAAAAAGGGTACTTAAGATGATTGGAGGACGCGGCTCTTCTCTCAAAGGCGGATCTCTCGGACGAAGGCTAAGAGATAAAAGATTCAGATGCACTTTGAGTTGCTCTCTTCGCATTTATTTTCTTGTCTCACCACTGATAAAATGTCTTCGAATGTTACGGAGTTCTCGGGTATCGGTTTTTTAGGTTGATTTTTCCTAACTTCATCTGCTACATACAATCTAAATTCTGAAACATTATCTCATAATTATCAGGTATGTGTCTTGGGTAATTGATTCATATATTTATGTAGCAATGGGTGATATGTACAGTACTGGTTCACTTTAATGTGGTACTAAAAGTTGACACTTTCTGTACCGACTTATACGTAACCATATTAGGTGTTTCATCGTTACGTAATGCTGAATCAGCCATTAAAGAATTTTATTACTCGGATGTTTAATCTAAAAATTCTGCATTAAAAACGGATAGCTTAAGACATTAGATGAACATGACGTAACTTAGGATCTCGTAATTGTTACACGAATTGGGCAGCTATAAATTTTTAACATTTCCTGTTAGGTTGCGGATATTTCGTCTGATAAATAAGCATATATAGACGCCTCATTGATTGATACTTCCTGGGATGGTTGGCTTACTTCTTGCATATATTATTTCGGTATATTTTCTCGTACAAGATTGTACTGTTATTACTCCTGACGTGAATTCCATTACCCTTTCTCGCATGAAAAGATGTAACGGATTAATGGTTGCCGATCTCTACAGCACCGGCGCAAATTTGAGAGGCCAAGACGCGTATTGCCCGCTGAGGTAGAATGCGGTGTACTGCACTCCGGAATCAATCATAATTATCTCGAGCGTGTTCCTGGAAAGAAAAAGCGCTCCCGTCGGCGGGTTAAATTGTGCAGTGATCTCATCGCCTCGGATTTTCTTTTATCGCTTCCTACTCTTTCGATCGCTTCTTCGAGAGAATGCAGACACGTACGAGTAAGCGGCGTTTGCTCAAGGAGACTGTGAAATGAAGGTTATACGGGGATCTACTCGATGGAATAATCCTCTCGCAGAGACTTTTATGGCTCTCCAATTACGGCTTCTTCTTGTAGCACGGAGGGAATAAATCTACTTTGATAATAAGTATAATATCTTTACCATAAAAGGACTTGCGTTTGTTTGGCGCCTCTCCTGTGGTTAGTGCATTTCCCGGAAAACAGAACTGAAACACTCTTTGCCATCCATTTCAGGAAATTTCTAACAATTTCGGCTGCCGCAAAAGCTTTATTAAAATAGCACTTAGTTTCAACGTAAATGAGTCTCCACCAGGTCATAGCAGAAACATTTTTTTGAGAGAAGCTCATCAAGTATCGTCTGTGACCTAATGATGACGCTATTGCTTTGAAATTAGCTGTCTTTTTCATAACGTTTCCATGAGTTCCGAATTAAAACTTGCCGTGATTTTTTTCTAAATAGAATTTGGATTACTGATTATTCCATAGAGAGGCAAAGGCCTGCATGAATTAAGGATCCGAAAGCAATGAAGAATTGTAGAACTAAAACTTACTGATCTCTATTCAAAGTGAATACTTAAATGTAAAAAGCATTTTTAACTGAATTTTCTTTTGGCTAATAAAACCTACCAGATGATATATTAGTAATTTCCGATTTCAGCCCAAATAGCGTTCATTAACTTAAATTTGATCATAGATTCAATAAACACATTTAAAGGAAATACATTGTGAAGGATATGGAGCTCACAATTTAAATAAGAAGAATGCGGGAGCGTTATCAATAGGGCATTCCGGAGTTTCTTGGACATTAAAAATGTCTTCATGACATGAGGATAATAAGAAGATGAATACCTTAAATATGACAAGAGATGGCGATCGTTTAGTCGGTCTTAATTATTTTCTCGCAGAGTGTCATCTGTAACTATATACTCGTAAACGCTTCGTGTGACGCGAAAATTTGGTATTCGTCGAAAATGTTCTGTTCCACATTCAAGGGTTTTTGGCTCGTTAAAGAAGTACAAAATCGATAATCCTAAGAATTTTGTTTTATTTTTCCGCTAAAGAAAGGAGTTCGACGACGTACTTGCCAAAACATTTTTATGAGTTCTTATAAAAACTCCCCTTAGAATGTCTGCGTACTCATCATTCTTCCGTCTGCATTGCAGAGTTAACAAAAAGCTCAACAAGAAAGTTTAAATCCTCTGCCACTTCCTTTACAAGTAAAAACCGTTCAACGAGATTCAGGTTATGAATTTTCTCTACTGCACAAATAATATAATAGTCGATCTCAGCACTTTATACGAGAGAAAGAAACCTTTTGGTCAGTCTGTATTATCTGAATCGTAAATATCTCTTATTCAAATTCTTGCGATAAAGTCTTGGTAAACAAATTGTTTAGTCTCGAATTTTGAATTCATTGAATACATTCTTTACAAGCAAGTAGTAATTAACATCCCTCATTTTCTTAGTATAGATTAAATGGGATTTTTGCAGATTTATTATTGTTCCATTCGTTCTTTGTTGTGAAGTTAAATGTTTGTATATATTGCTCGAAATCAACAAAAGGATACCTAAAATACTCTAATTTTCTAGGATGAATACATATATATGATACATGAATACATATATATGATACATGAATACATATATGATAAAACATGTTACGCTTTCTGTATATGTGGATGAACTTCATTCGAAGTTAGTATTCAAGTTTTTGCTTGCGTAATTCCATTGCAAATTCAGAATTACTATGACTGGGAAGAACCTGAGAATATCTATGATTAGCCTAATTAACCTTAGGGTATGTTAGAAAGATCTAAGGCTTTATTCCCGATTCGTTGACTTATTTTACGCAATGAAGGAGGAAAAGGTCAGCATAGATAATGCTAAGCGAAGTGTGTGACATATTCTTATATTAGACTATTATAAAGACGGTCAAGGTGAGAATCAAAGGGAAATTTTAGTATTATAGTCCCTATATTAAAGAATAAATGCCCGAACTCACATCTTTATTCATTACCTAATACCCTATTCTTGAGAGAAAAATATTCAAACAAGATCGAAAGTTTCTCTTTGCGAAAGCTTTCTCTGACAGGTCACAGATCTACGAAAGAAAACTCTCATGACCATTAAGCACCTCGAGGTCTTACGAGAAAGCATTACCCACTTCTTAAGAACCCCTCGAAAACCTTTGGACTGGATCCAGCCGCTTTCACGTTGTCTCCGATCTTTTGCCTCAATAAAGCATTTATGGCGGTATAAAACCAGATCTTAAATTTTAGTACTGTCGTTATACAGCTAAAATGAGAATTGACAGTCATGTTGCGATCATTCAACTGGAGAGATCTATGCAAGGCTAAACGTGCCCGCTTCGTGCATACTCCTTATTTGAAGCATCTGGTTACCTTGGATAAGTAGGAGATCATCCAAGGTTCTACATCTAGCTCAGAGACGGCAGTATATTGTATCTCTTGTCATTGGTTTCGAAAGAAATCACCGTTGAATAACGCCTGGTTATTCGAGGTTTTAAATCTCCAAAAGCCGTCTATGTCGTCGTTCCTCGTCTCATTCACCGGTAAGAGAAAACAAGAAAGATGCACCGCACTTTTAAGAACTCTTTTGGGTACTGGATGTTCTTTAAAATGTAGTTATCCTTTATTATTTTCTCCCAATACCGGTGAATGAGACGAGGAATAACGACAAAGACGGCTATTGGAGATTTAAGACCTCTAATTCATTCACAACCGTATTCCAAATTTTCTTTCTTTACGCCTCGTTATTCTAACATTACCGATTACGAGAGTGTAATTTTATTTGAGGGCAGATTTCGTTCACTGTGATCAGATCAGTTAAGGATATGATTTTTCTCCCCAATTACCCTTAAGAATTTGTCGATTTAAATGTCTGATGAGATTGGAAATTCGAGATGTGATTCCCAGTTTCCACCCAAATGCCGACGCAAAAAGATTTTCGATGAAGGAAACGATTTAAACGTGTCGTGAGTTCCAAATCTTGAATCAGGAAACCAAGGTAACCGTTTACAGTGTTTAGGAATGTGTTTTGGCGAAGAGTCACAAGATCATGGAATGATTAGTTAAGCGGAAATTAAAGAAACTGGAAAAGTTTCGACCACTTTTAATCCACAGCGTTAATTGCATAGTCGACGTAATGATTGATGACAGTTAAAAGCACTAATAACAAATCATATTATAGTTAAATCTTAATAACGGAAAAATCTAACGAAAAGCTCAGATAATTCGATCTGCTTTACTTTATTTTGTGCACTTGCTGTATTAGTAAAGTAAATTATGGCATTCACGAGATTTTCTAATTTTCTTTAGTTTGTTTACCCCTTTCATATCCTTCAATTTTGTTCTGAGAACCTTTCTAAAGAATTTTGAAATATTTGTTTCTGTTTTTGATTTTATTCGCTTTTATAATCGATCACAATAGCATCTGATACCTATGTTATTGTTAATCGTCGAAAATATACAGTCGTTAAATCAATAAAAAATTGAATATTAATTTTACGGAATTTTCTACTGTCCCTTTTCTGAGTCTATAATTGTTGCTTTTAAATACGTTTCCTATCTTTATACTTCATTATTTTATTTTATGTTCATGTATAATTAACCGAAAAATATCATCAGTTTAAAGAAAGAGACCATCGTTTTCCAGAATTCAATCATTTAAGCATCTCAGCAGAAGAGCAGAGAAACCGGTGGCTTTGGCCCGAATCACGTCTCTCAAATGTACTCTTCGTCCGAAAGGTCCATGAGGTTTAATTTAAATGCCGAAATCCGGGAGAGAGACCCTCGAGCATTCAATCTGCTCCATCCAAATCGTCTGAAACACGTTTCCTTTAAGCAAAGACCTCTGATTATAGCCCTTTTCGAAAAATGAGGGAGATGGAGTGGAAAGGAAGTAGCTAAATTGCTCTCGTCTACCTGGGCCCTCCGTTAGCAGTTTGCCCCAGTGGCATCAAACACGCCACGGTCGTAATCGGCAAACTTTGGACTTAAATGGAATCAATCTGATTTCTTTCATTAGGCGAGTTAACCCATGAGTTTGAGACACATTTCTTCTCAGGAAAAGATTTTAGTGTGTTTATCGGGAAAGCTCACTTATGGAGGTTTTGATCCTAACTATAGTCCTCGTATCATCAGATTATATTAATAAACTACAGGAATAAAATAAGCATCTAATTTTTAAGAGAACTATTTTAGCATTCAGAAATTCCGATTCCACTGGTGGAAAGATGCCGGATCTAGGCTTAACTTTTCTGTCAACGTAGATAAAGTGATCTTTCAACTAACACGGGTTTTATTTCTCAATTACTACAAATCTTCAAAGGAATGATTTTTATTGACAAGGGTAAAATGAAAGATGCCGACTGATAGGTGCTTCTCACACCTTCCTGGATCTTTCAGCGAAACTGAATTTTTTTGGCCGACATTGAGTATTTATATAGATCATTTTGTATGAATGAATATCTACTTATACGTATTAAATGAATGATTTTAATTATTTTAATTGATTGAGCTGCACTTTAATATTATTTACTGAATGCTTGGGCTGGTCGGTTGTCTATAAATGAACTTATGATTCATTCAAATCGTGTAAAATTACCTCCGACGATAACGAGGTTTCTGTCTCCTCTCTTTGATTGCCGTGCCCTTTCCTTTCTCCCATTAACGATTCCAATGTCGATTCCAATTACGCAAGCCTCTTCAATGCTCCGTGTAATTGAATCTCATCTATCCGAAGAATTTAAATCCTATGGTATACATCGTGAGGTGCTTACAAGGAATTGGGTAGTTTCTGTCATGGATAAGAAGTAGTCGTATATTTTCTTACCTTTAAGTGTTCAATTAAAAACAGCGTCTTATCGCCCCATGGTCATATCGAAACAAATAGCTATTAATAAAAGCTTAATCAGTTGGGGGCTTCTGTTAATATGATAAGTACTATGCATCACCTTCTCATTTCACTCCTGTTTCTATGCCATAGTTATTTCCCACCGAAAGGTACCGATGGAAGGGTAGTGAGGGAATCAGTTCTATTTAAAGCCATTAACACCACAGTCCTGCAACGTTACATCCAAGTGCTCTCTTGCATACATGTTAGGAGGAGCTCAGAGAATACACTAACAAGAAATTTTAACGTTAGACGTCATTCCATCGAGTCTTTTTCATCCTCCAATATCTTAAAACAAGAAAAACAAGAGCCAAATTGTCCACATATATTGCCGTAACAACTAAATAATCGATTGAGTGGTGTCTGGATTATGCCATCTGGAATTATTTTATTAAGCTTAAAGGCTACTTTAATTATACTATATACATAAATTACAAAATCCTAATATGAATGTAAACTGTACCGTTAAAGCTACTCTTTTCTTTACTATTAAGCATAAGTGGGTGTTTGCTTTGTTAATTTCTGAACTTCTTTGTGAGAGCGTAGATGGGCATATACG
Organism: Sympetrum striolatum; assembly: GCA_947579665.1. Lineage (NCBI taxonomy): Eukaryota > Metazoa > Arthropoda > Insecta > Odonata > Libellulidae > Sympetrum > Sympetrum striolatum. The sequence continues at coordinate 84,966,508 of OX388342.1, forward strand.
AAATTTCATCTAAAACCTACGTTTACCGAGTCAAAAAAAAAACAAAGTCGTTGGCAGGGTCACCCTTTAACGGAGGTATCGCTGCACCCGGGGACGGATTCATTCCTCCATTTAAAGCGATGGGGTATCTCACGTGTCACATTCCGGAATTGGCTGGAATCAGCCTTGTGAAAGCGACGTCGCGACTGCAAAGGAGGTGCTCTCACACACACACCAAGGGACAGATAAGTGGGAGGTATAGGGACGGTGGGGCGAAAAAGAGTGCATCTTATAAGGAAATTGACCTCAATCTGCGAGGAAATCTTTCTTTAGCCGACGGGGACGGTGGAGCCGGGTTAAGCGGAGGAATAAGTAGCCGAAGAGCCGAATGAGAAGGAAAATCATCGCAGCGGAGGCCGATGTCGGATGGCCCGCGATGATGGGAGGAAGGATTTTCACCTGGAAAATGATTTTCCAGACCGATGGACGGAAGCGCTCCTCTCAATTTGGACGCGAAGTTAGGATTGAATATTGAATTGGGGATGTGTGATACCTCGTAGGAATTTAAAGCGGATGGTGGTAAAGGGAATGATTTCAGTCGATTGATTGATATTTTCCCTTTATCATTTGTTGAATTCACTTTGGAAACAAGCCATATGTTTCACGTCCTCTATAATTTAGAGAACTAACTGAAGGACAAAATGTTTGCCATTTAGGCTCCCGGATGGCTATGTGGCCAGCGCATTCTGATTTGGTGACGGCGGTCCTGAATTCGATTCCCGGTGGGAGCCCATTAGCTAAATGATCTATGTTGTCGAAGCACTTTTAATATAACTACTTTTTTGTAGCCGGTTCTCGAACCCAGTTGCCAGGCGGTTGCTTTAGTTTGGCTGAAATTTTTGACCCGACAAGAGGAAGATCCGGGCTCGAGTCCCGACCACGGCAGACTTTTACTCGTACATTTCTATTTCTAAATTCGTTTTGGGATTAATTTGGAAATGCTTATACGTCGGTCGAATATCTTCGAAAATTTTTAAATAATTTATCTTCTGTTATTTCGGAAGGACGATTCACTAGTCGTAAAATCAACTTTCTTGTCTGGATAGGCTACGCGTATTCTTGCTAATTGCTGGCTGACTGAAACGAAAATATTCCACAGTACTTTTTCTCGATCTCAGATAGATTTCCACGGACTAGTTACGCTACATAAGAGGAGTGATTGTTTCTATTCTCTTTTTTGAGTTGAGGATAAAATCGCACACTTGAAACTGTGCTGAGCGCACCACTGTTTGAAAGGAGTGTAACGATTAATGCACCATATTTCTTTCTTTTAGGTTCCATTCCATTCCTTTCGAAGGAATATCTGAAGCATTTTCGCCTTGAAATACATTTTTCCATTCCGCCAGTATTTTTCACTACTTTTATCTGGAATACTCGACGTGGCATATGAATTTAAATCATTTAAAAACCCATGTCTTTAGTATAGACAACATTTTGATGATAATAATAATCGTCTTTATTTTGGTAAGATTGATACTAAATATGTCTCCTTCCATCTAACCCATATTACATAGAATGCATAGAGCGACCTTAAAAACAATGGCTTACATTATTCTGACAGCTTTCTAATATTGTTTCTTTGTATATTAGCTAATTTTTCCCGATGTTGTACTAAGTTAGAGTGGATGCACGGAAAAATTCTGTTCATTTTGTTACCTCTAATGTTGGAATGTTTTAAGGCTTCCGAAATAATACTTACAGCAACAATAGCGCAAACTGTTGTTGAAAAATACTCATTTAAGTAAAGTTATTTAACTTCCTTGGCTATTTCTACCATATAAACCTAAATACAATATTTTTTATATGTTATAATTATTATCTTATATCTTATTACTCTTATTTTGTATTATTATATTTTTATTTATTTTAAATACAACTCCTTGACTTAGCTGAAATCATAGCGATGTTTGCGTACTCCGTTTCTAAATGAAACTGGTCAATACTTCTTTTTCGAGAACTGCTATACATATGGACCTATCAAAGAATGTAAATCTGATAGAGCTGATAGGTTTTTTCCAATTCTTGGCCTTACTACCACATTTGAGTGAATGGCTAAAGAGCAGTAAAAGAGAACAAATTTTGGCATAAAGCTTAAGGACAAGAAACATTTCTTTCGGCAACAGAATTGAAGAGATATTTGGCCTAAATTTCGTTCCCTCGGATATGTAAGGCTAGAAAAGAGGTAAAATAAATTGTGAGGGCAGCCGAAAGGATGGGACATATGCCAAGCCTCAATCAAGCGATGAATATCGATTTTAAGCTTTAAAACCTACGAAACCATATCGTACTTTGGCCAGCAGCCATGCCCTCGCGGGTGTTTTAATTCGATAGGCAGTTTGATGAGAAGGAATTTGTTAACCTAAATTGGTTTCCAGCCACCTGTTTTATTTGACCGAAATTAACGTTACATCGTTCGAAAGTAAAAAATGTCTTATAATTATTTCATCTTTATCAAAAGAAGCAAACATTACAAAAATAAAATCTTAACATTTTGTTTCCAGTTAACGTCCTTAATATAGATAACACGCTTATTTAATCTTTCAGCTTTCTCTTTCAAAAAAGCTTAAATGAAAACAATTTTCTTCCGAAAAATTTATTATTCTTCCTTTAAAACGACGCATTCCCATTAGTTACGAAAATTAATGAATATTCAAGAAGGCAAACTTCCCTAAAACCAATTATAAATATTAACTCCAGAGAACTTGCTTTCTAAAAATTCGTAAAATTGTATCTTCCGTTTCTTAATTCATGGAACAAATATTTCATTGACTTTGATCTACGATAGTCGTTTGTCTTCAATATCTTATCAGTTGATATCCTTAATCTAACCCCTTCTTCAAATTTTTCTTCTCTGTGAATATAAGGCGGACCTTAAAAATCAATTAGTCTTGAATTTAATCTTATAGAACCGAAAGACAGTGAGACCACTTGAATTAAGCGATAACCTTATCTCTTTGCAGATAATAGGGTGATAAAAACAGTGTTTGTAGTTTTAGCTTTAAAACGTAATTTCAGAGATTCCACTTGCTTATTGACAGTAGAATTTCCTCGATATCGCCTAAAACATCATCGAATCGAGTTAAATTGAAATATTACAAAGATTTTACTTTCAGGCTTTTGTCAGTTATTCTCTCGAACTCAAGACGAAACTGCAATTCAATCGAATAAAGGAAGTTATTTAAAATAAAAATCTATTAAATAAATTAAGTCATCTCAAGGTCTTCGGGGTTGGATTGAAAATGTTTGAAACGCTGTCGAAATATCAAAAAGGACATCTCTTTTGACATTCATCAATCTTTCACCCATACACCAAAAAATAACACACTTATTTTAGTTTTTATATTTGCGAAAGCGAACTTGGTCTCCTGCAAGGTTGAAATATTAATCTCAACCTCTGGAATTTCTAGTACTTCCCTTACCTTGACAAATCGATCGAATCAACTGGAAAATGTTCATCTTTTCCTTTTTTCCCAACAACGAAGGGAGAATGGTCCGAAAAAATAGGAGCTTCCATTTGCATGAAAACGACAAGACGCGAGTGAATGACCTCCTCGCCTTCCCTCCAACATCCCCACCGCTGCAAACAACCTGTTTCGAAGGAAATCCTTTAACGCAATGTGCAAACCAAGAGTTATTCAAGCCACAATAAAGCATTATGCAAGTCAGCTGGCCATTTTCCCTCTTGAAAGCGAGGAAGTTTATAACTTCCCATATTTTTTAAAAAGGCATCTCATGGTGGGCGATGCAAGCCATATAATTTCGCAAACACGGACGCGGTAGACAATGGTTCCATACAGTGACCTTACGATAGCCTTCGTGTACCCAGACTGTACACACTGCAGTACTGCATCTGTTGCGACGACTTTCGTTTACCGAAGGCATGATTTGCATGGCCTGCGGTGGATTGGAAAAAAAAGGGAAAACGGGAAAGATGGAAATAAAAATGGATGCCCTTTTGGAGTGGAAGGTGGAGGATGGTGGAGTGTGGAAGGGCTTAGAATGGGCAGTGTGAGGGGCAGGGAAAGGTAGATTCCCCTGGAAGATCTGGAATGGCGTCCTCTTCGACCTTGGAAAGAGATGTGGTACATCCCATCTTAGGACGTTCGAGATTGTTTTCTTACGCGAAACGGTTCGCTTCACGGGACGTCATTTGCAGGCCCCAATGTGCGATGCGACTCAATCTACCGTAACTTCTTAATTCCGTCGCACCTTTCATTATGTAAGAAAGATTCCGAATCAGTCTTTGCATTTCGTGTAAACAGATAAGAGATCGATAATGCGGTTGCATTTGAAGGGCAGATAACGTGAATCAAACTCGAAAAGAGCTCATTTGTGACAGAATTTCTCTTCGAAAAGTGTTTTTTCGTGTTATTTACTTTTCTTTCTCTTCTCATTTTAGAACCGATAAGATTATGTAGTCTAAACATTTTTAATCAAGTTACATTCGCATCGACCCATTAATGAATGTCATAATTTTCAAGCTTTCAGTAATTATTATACTTTTATAATCTATTCTGTACCTACGCAGCCATTTATTTATTTATTTATATGTGTGCCCCAGAAAATGAACTCTCTACCTCTGTTATTTTTTTGTATCTGAATCATTCTTCTAATTTTTATTTGAATTATTTTTTGAATACCGAGAAAAATAAATAATACTATCGCTAAGTGGATTGCCTGTCCAGAATTATGTAAGTAAGATTACTAATGTAAGTAGATGTAAGTAGATTAGCTAATCTTCTAATTAATTATTGACTATTTAAGAGAGTGAAAAAATTCGGGTTATGAGAACGAAGATTAAATAAAGTATTTTCAATTGACTCCGTTTAGTCGAGGTAAAAAATATTCAAATTTCGAATTCTATCGAAGTAAAGTGACAGCCTTAATACTCAATTCTCTATATATTTCGAAAGCGTTTTCACTCATGGTTTTGCTTCCAATAAATCTATCCGTAAGAGTCATTATTGGCAGCTCGTGAGGTAATAGCGACCACTTTTCGGATAGCTGAAATAGCTCCATCCCGTTGTTCTACATTTGGAATAAAATGACGAAATTCTTATTGAAAGGCTTATGGATAAAAATTAAGTATACGATTACAATCGTGGAAATATTTTGTTTTCAGACGAGAAGTAAAATACAGGCGAATTAAATCCTTTGTTCGAATAGCATTTCAGCCTACCTTTTTCATTCGTATCATCCATCCATTTAAAGAATTTGGAATAAATTAACGTACGTCATGCCTCTCCAATAAGATCATCTTAGATGCCCCGTGAGTTTGGATCACCTGTCTAAACTCGTGAGGTGGAAACCCAAGTGTCCGTTCAAACTCCACCAGACACTCTCATTAAATTTCCGAGCGTCTCGGGTACGCGTAAAATCAAAGAAAGCGAGCTTCGAGACGATACCATTTGAGGCGGAGCGTCCACCGGCGGGACTTTCTCGGACGGTCCGTGGAGGTGAAACTAAAGTCAAAGTCTGCGGAGGCTCCGCCGCGGCGACCCCCCTCTTCCCTTTAGCGGTTACGCACACTTCGCGCTCGGAAAAATGCGCTTTCCTTGTTTTCCTCACTTTTCTCTGCGGAGGAGACGCCATCCATCTATCCTACACATCTCATCTACTCCTCGTTGAAGAATTCTCCTTGTACGTACGGGTAACGTGATCACCCATCCGGACTTTCTACCCGGACGTGGAATTCTTTCGCCGTAAAAAGCTCGATGACGTCTGATAGGAGGAGTTCTTCGTGAGATTTACGCGGAGGATATCTATGGCGCGAAAAAGGTTTAAGGAAGATATTCGAGTGATAACGCATCTACAAAAATTGATTTAATACCTGGGAGATTTATGTTGTTGTCTTGCTTCTCTCAATCTCCAATAGCTTTCCATTCCTCCATCAACTGTTCTTTCATTTATCTTGTGGATTTCTTAAATAATGTCTGCTAAATCTATTCCCCGAATTCTAGCAAATGGAACTGGATAAACTTATCCATGACCGTAGTCGATTTTAGGAAGGAACTGCAGATTCGTATGCCTCTGTATCTGAAGTTTAAATTTTTTGGATGGTTTTTCCAGCTTCGACAACTTCATGTGATGAGAAAAAACTCAAGACGCATTTCCCCTACTACTCTCCCGCTTACCGATCTTCAAGGCCGTTTCCCAAAGAAAATATCCCGTGCTTTGTTTGCTTCTTTATTAACTCCGTTGTTCTCCCCAGGCAAAACATGCGCATTCCTGCAGCAACATCTCATTTTGTACCACTTCCTCTCTTAGTTTCGCTTAAATTATTTATTACCCTCCCATATTTGCTCCCATTTTGATCTTTCTTTTCTCTTATAATTCCTGTTTAATTTTACTCGAAATCTCGTCGTAAAATTCATCGGTCTTTCGTAACTTATTTTCAATGTAGAGTGACTACTCATCATAATATCTATCTAAGCATGATATTTCTGTATGTCTTGGTACTTCATGGATGCATTCGTACTTTTTTAAGGGAAAGATGTATTCACTCAAAAACCCAAAAGAAAAGATCGATGATGTCGGTGGCTGAAACAAGGAATCTTTGATGATAAGCATCGTGCTTGTTAGCACGAGACGCGTACGAAGTTGACAAGGCCGACATGAATGATGACAAGCAGATATACCCGCATGTTCCGAAAGTCGTTCGCGTGTATACAAAGGAAAATGATATTAAAAAGAGGTGCGAAAAAAATGATGCACCTGAGAGTGTACTGATTGGTATGTCAAAATGTTAACCTAATTCTAAATGTTAAAAAGATTCCACAGCCGTGGTAATTATGGCAATGGGATCATTAACCTTCAAACCAGAGGTTGATTGCCTTTTTTCTCTCCGCTATGTTTAGAAAGCTTAGTGGCGAAAAACTTAAGGGTGTTATAATTAAGGATATTCCCGCAATTAACGCTCCGCAAATTTTAAAGTGCACTAAATTACCAGCGACCTGGTCATTTACACGACAAGCCCTCGAAAGCCCTCTCGTCTTAAGCACAGGGGGAAACGTCAATTCCCTTCGTTTCTTTCAGTTTTGAATGCCACGTTGGTTTGTATAATTAGGGCATTCGAACTCGATGGCCGTTGGATTTTGAAAAACCAATATAGCATCCAACTCACGCCTCTGCGTGTCCTCTTTCGTGGTGCGACCTTAAAAGCCCACACGTTCTTTAAGACTCCCACCTCCATCCATCTCCTTTCCCTCCCACCCGTAAATTACCTTGTCATTGTTTTTAAATTCGTAGTGGCCTTATTCGATTTCAATTGTTTCCCTAGCTTCTGGCAAACAATGCGTAAAAATGAGTGTCGTATATATCTGTCGTTCCGTCGTGATAATCTGGTGTGAACTATCCTAATGAAATGCTGAATTAAAATTTACATTTTTCGTTAAAACCTGTTAGCGCTAGAATTTCGATAGATTGTGTGGGATGAGTGTTAAAATTCAGAAAAGATAATTAGATTAGTCTGACCTACGTACTTATCTTCTGAGAGTTTAATATTTTTTCGAAAGAAATCATTTCAAGTTAATAATAATACAGCAATAATTGAGGATGGGGGAACGATTTGAAAAAACACAAATTTTCCTCTGCTTTGACCAATTAATCATATAATTTCAAATCTCTCCATTTGACATTGTATTTGTTTCATATTTGTGCTTAAAATAGAGGCAACATTGCTACAAAAAATAATATGAAATTATTCGCTCATAATGTAACAAAATAAATAATAGTAATAAATAATGATGGATATTGTCGATGATAACGGATTTCAACACACTATATTTCATTAATTCCAGAAGAATTTTATAAATTCAAGGCTAATCACGTTTCATTAATTAAATATTCCATCAAAAGCATTACATTTTAATATTCAGCATCGATACTTCAGAGCGCACAGTCTTGCTTTCGTTTTTATAGCGTATGTTATGACAGCATTGAACGTGATGTAATTAGAGATAAGTGAGAAGAAATCACTGGCGGCTTGACTCATTTCCATCTGAATGTTTATTTATTCCCGTGTCGCCACGCACTTATTACGTTAAACAAGGTCAAATATCAATCATTCGAGTAATCGCATAAAGATGGAGACCGAAGTTTTCCCTTAAGTGGTAGCAAAGAAAATAAGCCACTAATGCGCGATGTACGTTCAAAGTTTAATCGGTCGGGGTCTTGAACTATAATGCTTGATGACTTGAGTTAATATCGCACTGTGCCTTAAATAGCCCTATGAATATGCATAGGTACTGTAACTGGTCTCTCAACATCTATGTTCTTCAAATACGTTAATATGCAAGAAGACTTACTTATTAGTAAGTCTAATTTGTAAGTACGAATTCTATACTCTAAATTATTGAGTTCTATCATTATTGTATGTCATTTGTTTGGATTTTTCTTTTCTACTGTGATCAAATTTTTGTCAGGATTCCAAATGTATGCACGTATTACCAAGTTATTTTCAAGGAATAATGTGAAATGTTAAGGATAATTCTTGCTAGGACAGCTGTCCAAAAGACAGCTTTTGTCCAAAAGTCCAAGCTTGTCCAAATGACAGAACTGTCCAGCTTGTCCAAAAGACGGAACTTTTGGACAGCTTCCCAGCTGTCGAAAAAAGCTGGCGCTGATGTAACATGTTCTGATAATTCTCTCTTACGGGAATATGCTGTCAATATTTTGAGGTTCCTTGACGATTCCTATCCCATGTCCTCGTTTGTTCATGAAATATTTTATAACCGCTTTAGAAGTATGATGTTCGGGATGGGGAACGCAAGTGGAATGCAGGCGAGCGGTTTTTATTACACAAACAACTTCAATTGTATTATTCAATTCTTTGCCGTTAGTGCTGCAGTTTGAAAGCTTTAGAAAAATGGCTTAACTCCCTGTAATTAGTAGCCCACATAAGTTTGCTTTCTCATTTCCATGATATTCACTATTTCTTACCTAAAAAACTATTCTTTACCACAAAGTAAGTTTTACCCCATTCCACCATTCTTAGCAGGTATTTACCTAAGATTTTAGGATTTTTTAATAAAGTAGTAAACTACCGCGTGAAATCGGCTGCATTAAATAAATTGGACTCTTTCAGTATTACGTCTCAGCATATATTTATTATCGTTCTGTACAAAGACGTCCTACTAGAAGGAAGTCGGAGAAGAGAATAGAGACAAAGGCTTGTCTTTAACTCCCACGGTTAGGGGCACCTGATACTACCACACTTGTGAATCAGGATCGAGAAATACGCCATTGGAATGACACATCATGCATAATTTATGCGAGGAATCGCACTGCTGGGCGAGAAGGGAATCCGCAAGAAAGAATGGGTGGGAATCGAAAACCTATCCAAGACGGAGTCGAATATTTACGAGCTTAGCCATAACTAGCAAGGGCTTCGTGGGCAGATCCAAATTTTTCCCTCTTTGATGTTAATATTGTGCTAAAGGTTGTAAAATTTCTCTAATGGGGCTATAAAAACAAAAAGGCTACCGATAGAGATTCCAACTAATTGATATGCGTCGGCGTTTCCAAAATTGGAAAGTCGTGGAAGCCTCTTACACTGCAAAAAATTATTAGTCTATTAATACCTAGTAAAATTTTATTATTATGCGAAGGCTCTTGAGCTATAATAGAAGAAATTTTATGTTAATTTTCTTTTTTAATCAAAATTTAAAATATCTCCAATTATGGCGATGGTATGATTCTGATGGTGACGTAATTCGCCGAAACCAGTTAAGTCTTTGCGTTTGCCGGTTATTTATTTTTTGTAATTGTACGAATTTTTAGTTGGAATAGATTATTACATTTCATAATCTAATTTAGAGTATTCTTGTCACCTGACTCATTCGCAGAAACGTCAGGAGCATCTTAGGGGATGTGATCTTCTATAACTCATTTTCCTGTCCTTTTTTAAAATAATTATTTGAAATATATCATATAACCGTATGTAAGCTATAATAAGCAACTCTTTCGAATATTTAAATTAACACGGTTATTCACTCAATCCATCCACTTTAAATATATTCTTCTTAACTTCTTTTTATACATTATCGCCATTTCCTCCATTCATCGTTTTCTGCATTACTTGGGACAGAAGTCGCAAAATTACTGCCGACCGTAGAAAGTGCTGACGTCAGGAAAATTTCCATATAGAAGGCGGCGAAGAAATAGCATCAATTGGGGCCGGCGTTCACATCCCTAACAATGGCGCGTCATACGTGTCCTTAATATTCATAACCCTCTCTAAAGCGCGCTGGTGAGAGGAGAATAGAACAGGCGCTGTAAACAGGGCTTGGAAAACGGTCAGGTTTTAAATCCAGAGCGGACACCGTTATCTCCACATTTAAATGCCGCAGGCGCCGATCAGGATCGATGACACTAAAGCTTTGCTTTCATACACCGATGCCTGCGAACTTCATTATCCTTCGTAGCTGGAGCACGAAACTTTCACTTCACCGGCAGCACAAAGACTTCGCGTACCGCAGATAGTGTAAACTTCACTATATTTTTAATGCCATTTTTATCGCTATGATTAAAGAGTAACTGTAGTGGTACTATTCTTTCTATCCGCTTCTGATCTACTTATTTTTGGAAGGATATCGTACGAAACTTAAGGAAGGAATTGGAAACCGGGCTTAAATGAATTAGCGAAAAGGCAGCGCGTCTCAGAAGTCTTAATTTTTCTGAATATTGTGCAAATCCTCTTCCATGACAGAAGAAATTGTGCAAGTGTTAGGTAAAGATTTTGAAATATAAGAGCGAGAATTTTTATGAATTAATGAGCTTTCCGTTGACGATGTGCTAGAGAAGTAAGGGATTGGCGAGTAGGATGATGGATGCATGGTGGAGACTTGCCCGACGAACCGCTAAGGCAGACTCTATAATAATAGTAATAATAAGTCTTTATTGTTTGGCGTATTTTAGTCAATGATGACCATTCCTACAATATCTAAGGAATCCTGAAGAACTTGGGTGAAAATTATACAAGGATATGTTAAAATTTAGGAAAATATTTTGTTTTGCGTACATTTCCATTATAATGGATCATTTGTCTGGAATTTTTTCGTACTGTAATTGGGTATTGATATAGTATTACAGTAGTGCATCGTTGATATTGGAGCCCCTGAATAGCCAAAGGGGTATCGCGTTCGCTGTTGGTAAGAGCGGTCCCCGGCTTGGATCCACGAAGAAGCCCTTATGCGCGAAATGACTTCAGCTGTCTAAGCACTTATAAATTACTACCGTAGATTTTGTCTGGGACGTTGTCTCTTGGCTATACGTACACCTGTAACATAATGAACGATAGCAATGAAGGAATGCCGGGCTGCAGAAAAATCTGCGGTATCCCTCGGGAAACCGGAGTTCCCAGCGGAGATCAAGACCGCGACAAGCCGAAAATGTAACCAACCGGACGATGAACCCGACTACTCCGCCCACTCCCGAGAGTGACCGCAGCGACCGCAGAAGCCACCGCCGAGACCCCTGTGCACCTTGCAGACGCGTGGGTCCGTCGTGCGAACAACAGCGACGGAAAAATCGCACAACTAAAGGAGCTTTCGTAATCCGCCTCTTCAAATAGAATAGGAAGGAAGGAACGGAGGCGGTCGGATGGGTGGTGCCCACATGATGACCCGAAAAGAACCGGTTATACAACCCAACACATCTCGGCAAGTGGAGGGAGGGCCGGAATTAAAAGGAGGGAAGGGTTTGTTTATTTTTTTCTCCTGGAAGGTGATGGGAGTGGACGATATGAAGGCGCAAGTAATCAAAAGAGTGTCATTAAGACGATGCGCAGAGGAGGATGGGCATAAATTCGCAGGGCATCATTAGAGGCGGCGGTTTTCCTCCTTTGCCCTCACGCTTGGGTTTTCTTCTTGTTCTCAAAGCTCGGCATTAAGGTCGAAATATAGAGGCGCAGCTCCTACTCGTTAATCGGCTGGATCGTGAAAAATATTTCATTTTTAAAGAATCTACGAAGAGAATTCGGAGCGATTGAGAGTCCATTGTTTGGTCGATGTCGGCATGACGTGCTGTAAAGATAACTTTCCTTTTCCCTTAGCCTTTCGACTTTGTTAATGAAGATATTTTCAGGTGTTTGCCTGACGCGAACGTCAGATAGAATTCAATTGATCTCGTTCTAATGTTGGAACAGCCATATGTATTTTGATTCTCCGAGCGAAGAGCTTTCTGACCGCTCTCGTCGGTAAAATTTTCCCTACCAGTTGGGGATAAAATAATTTTTTAATTTAAAATATACAAATCATAACATTTACTCGTCAAATCCGTCTATCTGAAATCCTATTCCATTCTCTGTATTTCGTAAGAAGGTATTTATTTGCAATTTTATTGAGCGACCAAATACCCTTAAGTGTTTTTTACTATTTAGTATTCTGCTATGAAAATGTTATCTTAATCACAAATTTCAAGTAAATATATTCATCGTTCTCTCCAAAGGTTCTAAAACACTTATTTTCATCCATTTTCTTTTCTCATTTTCTTGCGAAGTTCCCTTCTGGGATAATAAAGTGAGTAAAATTTCGAAAGAATAAAATAATACGTAGATTTGTGCTTGTACTTTTTTTGGTATCAGATAAATTTATCTCTTCCTTGTGTGCTGAGGCTTTGAATCTACATATGAGCACTCAAGCCTCATTTACGCGATCACTAAAGTTTCCTCTCTTTTCCAGTCAAAGATCTGACAGTTTCCAGATGTCTCTTATTCTTCTCTGTTTTCATTTCTCCATGAAAAGTAAGAAGTTGAAAGAACTTTTCAAGGAAGTCGCCGAGATGTTGCCACAAGCTCTTTCCCTCACTCATTGGTCTCATAGAAATATATGAGGCGTATTTCTATGTTTGACAACACTATAAATGGCGTTTACTTGTTTTGTAGTCTTACCTGGAATGTGAGCTTTAATAAGCCCTAAAGAATTCATGAATAGGAGCTGCTTAATTGTATTTATGTTTAGCAGTTTTTGAGAGGAATAACTATAATGAATTACTACACAGAATAAACTTATATATATTACTGAAAGAGAATTGAAATGTAAACAAAATGTTAGGTGGAATAAGACAGGAAAGATGAACTTGCGAGTAATAACAGTTGAGTAAATTTCCAGGTTTACTCGTGCACGGTAATAGTATGCACCTCTTGGTGCAAATAGTGTTTTAAAACATTTTTACATGATTAGGAGATCATCATAACTATGACGTGGTAGCCTCCTAATTTTCTTCAAGGAAAAAGGGAAGAAAAGTGCCCTCTTTCACAATGAAAAGGAGCCGAGGAAGGATCAGGAAGATCTCTTTGACCTGAATTTATCAAAGGTGCCGCTTGAGACGTTTTTAGTCGCCATTTCACCCGAAGCAACACAATGCTCCGGTTGCTGCACCGGAATCAACGAATGAAGGGCGATCCGAAGTCATAAACCATTGCGATGAGCCAAGTTGACGTCATATCTAGCTCGCAGCTAGGCGGTCATAGCAAAATTCAATCCTTAAGATGAATGTACGTGCTCATTGTGAAGAGTGTACTTTGAGAGTACCGTTAACTAAGTCAAGTAAACAATTCAAAGAGTCGAGAAAACCCTTGGGCAATCCCAGCTTCCAGCTTCACAGTCTTGGTGTACCATGACGAAGAGCGCACATATCTTTCTACAGGTAGGCTTGTTTGGTGCGCTATGCCAAACTTACTCATCTAGTATACTATACCAAAAGGTAGGTATGCCATATAATGTCTTAGTTTCCATGTGCCTGGAAGTACGATTGTACTCAAATTTGTGAGATGCTCCATTCTTAAATAGGAGATAGTAATTGCAGTGTATTTTATTCTAAACCCAGAATTATCTCCTTTTCTAAGATAAATGTTTACTTAATTCAGCTTTAAACGACATTAATGTGGTTTAAAATTCCGCCAATTGTGGGTGAATCCGTTAGTGAAAGAGTATATATGTCATGGTATAAAAAGATAGGAAAACATTATTGTACCCCATAGAAAACCACTGATTCTATTTCGAGATTGCTGTGTTTTGTATGAAAAAGAATTCATGTCAATTCCATATTGTTCATAAATACAAAGTGTAACCTGGGTAAATACCTAAGTCATAATCTATGTTTAAATAGATATTAGTTTGAAAATTAGAGTATTTTCCGAATTGCTATCTAGCTTGGGTAAAATATATTGATAACTAATATCATTATAGTAACTATTGATCTACTATTATTAGAAAATAATATTGATAGTGCCCCCGACCGTATTGCCGCTAGCGGCCACGGTCCTTTGAACATCATCATCCCAAACAGTATTTTTCATTACAACATTTACGATTTTTATTACCAAATTTGATTACGATTTATTAATTACCAAATTCGATTACGATTTATTAATTACCAAATTCGATTACGATTTATTAATTACCAAATTCGATTACGATTTATTAATTACCAAATCACTCGATTACATGATAGAACAGCTGTTGGTTCGTCGCTAATCATCGGAGTAATTGATAGTGCCCGACTGACAGGAACCTTGCTCATGATCTTACATTAGCTTTCGACAGCGGCGATCCTTTTCAGTGCGAATTTAAAAGAGGCCTCTCTCGAAGACGCAGTTTGCGAAGGGGATGAAGGCAAGTGGAGGTATAGTGGAGACTGTGCATTGGGTTGGGTCTGCAGTCCCACGCTCAATCACGTGACGCTCCTTTTCCCCAAGGAAGGTCACCCGGTCTTCACGCGGCCGCTTTGCCTCTACTGTTGCCATGTTTGGTGCGGAAGATGTCACCGTGGAGGGAGTTTAGCGGAGGCAGCTCCCCACTCGCAACGGACCAATGGGAACGATCTAACGAAGGGGGGATTTATTACCTTAACAATGGATGATCGCCGTAAAGTTAAACTCGGGTGATTAACGTGATTGGTCGCGCGCAGTTTATCTCCTTCTGCATCGACTTCGAGGAGTTAGATCATCCACCTGTTGTGAGCTTGCGATCAGGTCCTGTTTTTCCATCATTAACTTCGTCAGATTTTAGAAGCAAGTTCAATCAATTATTGAACGAATTTATTGACGGATATTTGCTCCTACATTCTATGTCTTATACGCATGTTTAAGCAAAGCCTATTTCGCCGCTAAATTATTAGGACATATCGAAGAGGGAAACTATGCACATACGATTCTTATCGAATGTCATTTTTATTTCATGCATAAATGCTGAAGAAATAAGGAAAATTTGCCAGAGTAATAACAGTGATTCTGATCAAGTATATTTTTGAGAATATTTTGTTTTAGATCAAGCATATCCGAAGACTTTGTTACTCTTTTCGATTAAGAAATGAATAAAGAACGACGTAAATGTATTTTTGGTCAGGTGTACTCTAGCAAATTTTTGTATTATGTAACTCCCAATAAACGGTTTAACTTATCTTTGGTATTAATGGCTGATAGAAAAACGTTCTGATAAAAATGATGGCCGATGTTAAAGTAAGAGTTCTTTATCTTTCTTACAACGAAAAAAAAACAGCAGCATCGATTTGATAATGGTGAGTGTCCTATGGTAATAAGAATTTCAAGCAGTTGTTACTGACATGGATTCATCGTTTTATCCATTTACTCTAAAGTCAGATCAGCCGTTGGGAATAGCTACCATATAACTTAAACAGATCTACATCTACATCTACATTAATACCCTGCAAGCCGCCTTTCGGCGTGTGGCAGGGGGTGTAAACACCAGTAGAATCTATACTACAACCTTATTCGGTTATTGTCACGTATTGTTCGCGGAAAGAATGAATCTCTAAAACGATTCGTCCTAGCATCTATTTCTCTTAACTCACGGTCATTATCGGATCGACCGAGGTAACAGGGGGGTTGCATGATACCGATTGTATCTTCCGAAAATATAGTTTCCCTGAATTTATTAAGCAATCGCAGCCTAGCTTCCAATCTCCTTTCTTTCAAGGATTCCCAACCTACATCTGAGAGCATTTTTGTAACGCTTGCTTTTTATCGTAGCATTTCTTAACAAAACGAACCGCTTTACGCTGCACTTTCTCGAGTTCGCGATAACTAGCTCATATTCCAAAATTTCACAAAAACATACTAAAATCATATTTCATTTTATGTAACGATCATTTCGTCTGGAAATTTCTCCTTTAATTTCATTTTCGCTCTTATCACTGATAAACAGTTTGGTATAGTTTTTTCATTATGGTCTTGTATAGAAGATTCAGAAAGATATCATTATATGAAGAGTTTTGTGGCAAGAATATTTATAATATTTTCTTAGATGATATTGGCTCACAGTATATTTCGACGATCTGTATTTATTCGTGGATCAAAGGTACAAAAGAGAGTCGTTTTGAAATGTATTAATTACAATCCAGTGAACGGGTGATGTGGCATTCTTTCAGTACGTCCCTCTTTACACTGGTGGTTTAATCCATCATAACAGCAGAATCACCACCTAAACATCAAGCTTAATCCCAAAACGGGATGTCCCCTCCTGTCTGTCTTGTGCGGCGGCTTGGGAATCGGTCGCTTTGGTTAAATTGGGCGGTTGCATGCACAGATTGACATGAAAGGCTAATCATGAGCGACAGAGATTGATTTTCTCGGATTGATGACAGCAATCAATATGGGTGGTCCACGCCCACTAGGGTTCGAACCGGTTCTTTTCATAAGCAAGGTCAGAACTCCTCATAATGATCTTAGAACCGCATCAGTAGCAAATCGGTATCGAGGTAATTAGATATGAGAAGATTCCAGATTTTATAATGCCATATTCCATTCACGTTCATCGAATACTCCTCGTAGCATTTTATCCTACTATTATAAACATTGCTTTGAATGTTTCTGCTACGTCGGATATTATTTTTAAGGTGTCAGCTGTAATGAAATTCACACATTTCAAATTAAATATTTTCTTTGCTGGTGATCGTCATCTCTTTATTTTCGGTGAGTTCTAAATTGATATTAATTAATAGGAACTATTCAAACTTATTAGTAACTTAATCAAGATAATAGCAATGTTTACATACCTAAGATCCTCTTAAAGTGTTAGTTAAAGTGAAATCGAGTCAAATTTACCAATATAAATAAACTATTACAATGTAAATAATACTCAGCACTTATGTATATAAAATTTACATAAAATTTACATAAGTGCTGTACCATAACAGATTAAAATTATGGGAGTTGAAAAATAAGAGGTCCATTAAATGCTTCTCAGGGCAAGAATACTTTCTATCCTCTTTCTGAAGATGAAGACATTATTATAATTTGAGAGCAGTACGGGGAATTCAAGAAAGGGCAAAAAGCATTCTGGCGTGTGAAGATGAGACCTAGCCTTCCCTATTCATTTATCACCAATTCATGTCCACTCCAGCACACAGCTACTGTGTAATTCACGTGGAACAAAAAATTTAGAGATTCCTTTCACCCTTAATCTTCCCCAACCTGCTAGAAAAAGGACTTTCAAGAGGTGCTTTACATCCCGCCATATCAGCTTTTTTCTTTCATCTGAATATATTCTTGGGCCTTCCACCCTGGCGAGCTTCGAGTTTTATTTTATTATGAAGATTATTTTTTAAATTTAAGCTTGGTCCATCCTTCTAAAATAGTAAGGAAGGAAAGTTCGTTTCTAAGGAAGTGATCTATTTAGGTGAGGTTTATTATTAAGTTATGTATGCTAAATGCTACTATGTACGATATGTATGTATAATATACTTTCTCAAGAGTTATAAAATGATAGTTATATTTCAAAAGGAAGGGAAATATTTTTTCTAAATTTTAAATAAATGTATACTATATCGGGCATAATAATACTGTAGTTTCACATTTACTCAATAAGTGTGTCTTAATGGAACAGATTTAGTGGGTGTTCAAAAGAATAGCCAAGGATTGTTTTGCGCCAAAATAAGGGACAGTCAATTGTATATGTATTAATATGTTTTTGAAAAGCGAATACCAAATTCTTTTTACGTTTGAATTCATATTTATTTGCTTCTGTTAAAATGAAAGTAAAAGTAACCACGATGAAAAGTTTAATATTGTTGATCCCCCTAAACTCTTTCTTTCTCTTTGCTTCGGAGAAATCACTTTTATGAAAGTTGAGACTCCCAAGAGTTTTAAAATTTAATATTTTAATAATGATAACTGTTTAGATTAGGTTTACCATAGCTTTTTTTTCAAATATATTTCTTTTGGTATTGATAACACAATGATGTATTTCCGACTGTCCTCCGATTCCGATTTCCTGTCTCATGCCAACTGTCGACTTACAGATGGAAAGTAAGATGTTGAAGTGATGAAGAAGAATTTCGTTGTACTTTTTGCACAGTGTTTATTAAAACAAATAATAACAAATTCACGACTAGTTTCAGTGATTGATCGGAATCCTCTGAAGATCACTTCAATCGAACCCGGGTTCTTTCTCTATCCGGGAGGCTGCCTTCACCATCTAGGCTACCTTCACCATCTAGGCTACCTTCTACTATATAGGCTACCATCTAGGGTAGCCTAGATGGTTAAGGCAGCCTCCCGGATAGAGGAAGAACCCGGGTTCGATTCTCAGCCCCGTCAGACTTTTTTCGAGTCCGTTTTTCCTTAGGATTTTTCCTGGGTGAACGCCCTTATGTGCACTATACCTTTAACCTTTTCCTTATCACTTCAATCATCATCACATCATCGTTCGCTGAAACTAGTCTTGAATGTGTTCAATTGTTCATTGTGTTCATAAGTGTTCATTTGTTTTAATAAACGCTGTGGATAAAATACAACGATTTTCTTCTTCATCATGACGTATTTCCACAAGGCATTGCCAACGACTTTGAATTTTAATATAAGATGTTGAAGTTACCCGATAACCTTCTTCGTTGGTTATATTCATAACGTGTTCAAGTTTAATGGTAACTTTCACGAGATCTTCAAGGTTGTTTTATCTCGTTCTCGAGATTTATATCGTGCTCGGCTATCCCTCTGCCATCAAAGATTTATGCTGAGGAGAAAGTGATTCCGTAGATGCTGCCTAGCTTGCCCTTTTGAGATTGGGGCGTTCGTATGTACTTGATTTTGGCTTTCAAGTCTCTCGCATTGGAGTCGTATTCCCTGCTGCGGAGTTTGATCTTTCTTTTCATTAACTGCGGAAATTGTTTTTCGATATGTCCAACATTTACTTCAATGATACGAAATGTTTTATATACATAATTCCAATTTACATCCTAAAATTTTTGGTGTCGGACTGCCCTCTGATGAAGTTGCTTTGGAAATCATCGTTTCAGTCTCTAATTTTTATGAAAATCAGTATCATTGAAATGATAAAGCAAACGGATTACCTGAATGAGTTGGTTTTTTTCATCCTATCACCTTTCTAACAGGTAGTAAGCACTACTGAATGGAACGAGTTATCGACGAGCGGAAAGCAATGGATTATCGAGGTTCCTGATATGGAAACTTATGCATTTAGTCGCTCCGTACCGACGCTTAATCTTCCGAGACGATGATGGTTACACGGACGTGGGTTTGAGTGCGGGAAGACTGGAGCTCTCTCGCGTGGGGAGTGCAACGCACGAATCACAACCATTGCCGATGCGTGGGTATGCAAAAGAGTGACTCACACATGCAGGTTATCGGCATCCAACTTCGCAAGTTTGGTTTACTGTGGGAGGTGCTAATGACAGTATCTATTGAGCATCGAATTCTCAAATACAAACTTTAATTAACGAAGACAATGAGCCTTAGAAAGTCTACGACTATTAGGGAAGACGTATTCTTGGATGATAGTGGAACTTCTTTGGCAGGAATCCTTGCATTGTGTGATGTTATTCAGATGTGATATTACTCTTCTTTTATAATGGAATTGTTGGTATCTTGAAAGATGTTTGCTCATTAGTTAGTGTTTCTTAATAAATTTTATTTTTTCAAGGTTTGACGGATATATCGTGTTAAATGAATGAATAAATTAGCTCTTTACTAAAGGTTAGGTTAAGCGAGTTAGTTTGGCCAGGTTAGAGCCAAGTTCCACCAAAGTGAAAGTGTTAATATGGTAAATTTAAAGAAATCATGCAAGAACAACACCGAAACATTGGGATTATGGAGGAAAAATCTTCCCTACTGTGGGTTGCAGAAGTCAAAAACCCACATAAGTAAATACATTTGAAAAAAATGAATGAAGATACTAAAAAGAAATAGTGTTGTAGTAATTGGATAAAATAAATCACTGAAAAGTGTCAAATGTCTGTTTTATCTGGAACGTAATTTATTAGCTCCTTTCAGAAATTGCCTCGAATGAAATACAGTCAAAGTAATTCTTTCGTAAAGTTTGAGCAATTGCAATTTTAGTTACTTGCAACTTTATTCATCATCACTATTCTCGTTCATAAAAAATAAGGATCTTACGGAAATTTCCGTTATTGTTGATTAAGACATTACTTTTCCCCACATTGTTGATGCACATCAAATTAGTATTCATAAGAATGAATCGGACGCATGCGCTTTTTTCACGTATAAGATTATGCTTTCTAGATGACTACCAGCTGGAAACAAATCAATTGTAGTCTTAATTTTCAACAAAAACAATGTGTTTTTCTCTTCTGCAGGCATCCGACGTTTCCATTTTCCGGGCAATATTAAAGCGAACACACACGTTCGGAGGATAAAAGGATAGGAAAACGCGATGTTTTATGAAGCGTGAACGTGACCGCGGGAGTGATAGAGGGCGCCGTGCTTTTAGCATGTCGTACGGCATTGCCCTCTCAACCCGTTCTCCGTAGCATTTCGATTGACTGCGCCGTCCGAGGGAGGGCGTCGCGACGGTAGGGGAAACACAGATATAGCGCCGCGACGCCGTTCAGAACCTTCAGTCGCTCGAAGACTGCCCTCGACGACTCCCCCAACAACACCTCTTCTTCTCCGATCGTCCCTCGAGGTCCTTTTAAATTCAATTGTGCTGTCCAACCGCCAAGCTGGTTTGCTTCGTGGATATGGCCTCCCTCGTGGAGTCACCGAGGATTATATGGCATTTCATACCTCGGTGAGTACAGTGAACTCTCGGAGTAATAGCGTGTAGACACGGAAAAGGAAAACGCATAGTTTTATCGCCGTTGTTATAGAGAGATTAGCGAGTGTCATCGACATGGAAATCCCACTTTAAAGGGCTTTGAGTGTTTGTTTACTTGAAGATTTATCAATAAATGAGTTCGATTGTTGTTGATATTTCAAACGAAATTTGATTTCTGAAGGAGTTGACCGTTTATTGAGATTTCGACGGAGACATCGGACGACGAACGTGAGGCGAAAATGGTTTAATGCATTCTTTGGCTCCTGTTCTTTCATCTAGACTATAGGTTCCAAAGTGGTCCATGAAGACCCCCAGGGGTCCATTTATATTAACAGGGGTCCATGACAATGAGAAAAAATGTAGGTCCAAGATTTTTTCAATTTTTGTGATTGTTTTGGAGTTTTTGGTAGCCAAAGATCCCAATTTAAAAGATAATATAACCAAATGGAAACCAGATATAGCTTTTGAACAGGAAAATTCCCATATTAGGAAGCCCAGGGGGCCCATGGAAAATTTAAAGGGGTCCACGGGAATTAAAAGTTTGGGAACCTATGATCTAGACCGCCTCGCGGATTGCAGTAATCTCCTTCCTACACGACTTTCCTACGAATCATGCCACAGGCTCCGATCGATCTGTATCATCTGATGTTATTACCTTTAAGGAAAGATGATTGCGGTGCACGCTACAAATTTTCCAGATTATCCAGTCACCTCACGTCGATTCATTGCTTCGAGATCTTTATCGTGCAAAACTCCGTGGTTTGAATATGATCTTGCACAGTAACTCGAAGATGAAATTGCCGCTTCGTTCAAGAGCGATAAGTAGCACGTGGGTGTCCTTCATAAAGTTTAGTTCGCTGGCTGGTGGTTTATTGGGAATTGAGGAGCAGGGTGATACTTTAGCGCTGCTCTCGTTTTTTTAAATGAAAATTCCTCTTTGCTTTGATGTGATCATAATCTGGATAAATATTTCAGTTTTGGAAAATTTTCTGAAACTGTACATGTTGTAAACATTGTTTCCAATGATGCTTTTAAGTGTGGCGACATTATCCCAGGTGGAAAAATTCCTCTTCGAGGAATATGGATTTCTCAGTCAGTGGGTCATTAGCAAAATAACATAATCTTAAAGGAGATAGGATATGCTCACGGATCGTGATTCAGGGCATGCTGTTTCTTTCATTTCGTAAATTATTTACTTTTTGGAGTTGTGTTCTGTGAACTATGGTTTTGAAAATCGAAAACCTTTCCATGGCTATGATGGAGAAAAAAAATACTTTGAACTCGGGAAATGTATAGTGTCCTTGAGGAAATATTGTTCGAACACTCGTGGGAAGTGTTAGGTCTTGGTCATATCTACGTCAAAGATATGTTATTACGATACCTTTACGTCCTACCATTGGATCAGAACCAAAGCATAATCACCTGGGATTACCCTTCCATTGATAGAGATCAGAAGTGATCACCTCCTTTTGTACGGGCGCTGCTGAAACATACGCCTCTTTTATTCAACTTGCGGAGATGCGCTTGACGCTAGAAAGAGAGTTCTATTATCCCTTGTGTCCGTAGTAAATACAATCAACAGCCAAATTGCGGAGTTCATGCAACACATCCGACTTCTTAGCGCGTTTTCCCGCCCTTGCAGAACCTTCAAAAGTTCAGAAATGCCCGCAGACAAGCTATTCCACCACTTCTTATTTCAATTAGAGATTTTGTTTCCTCAGACCTTTTGCACTCAATACTCTGCATCTATTCTAAAATCATGCATCCAATATTTTGTATATCATGAATCACTGTTCTTTTCTTCAATTTTTTATATGTATTTTAAAAAATTGTTTTTCCTTTTCCAGGACTATTATGAGGGGTAACTTTGATGTTTACGATTCTTATTTTTATTTTGTTATAGAGGGCGTAAAATTTATGAAGAATCTATTACGATGCGGTATTGCAAATTCACTTCCGATTTACGTTTACGACAAGCTTTTTGCATTATACATGTAATATGAAATGAAACATATAAGTATTATTGATTTTTTAAGCGAGCAAGTGCTTATTATTAAATAAGATTTTTCGGCAATGATTCGGAAATAATCGGTGGATATCGTTAATACAATATTTTCAATTAAAGTAAGACTTGCTACTCTTACCTGAATGGTATTTGTTAATTGGCCTTGGAATTATATTTTCACAGTTTTATTTTGTCTTGGAATTTATTAGAACGATAGTTTTGGAATTAAAAAATCACCATCTTTCTCTTGAGTAGATGATCTGAATTTTTGAGAAATATTTTAGATTGAATATTTTTCACAACATAACAAATTTCTATTCTGTTAATGATTTCATTAGCAAACGTTTCTGTGGAATTGACAGAAATAAAACCATTTCTATTGACTGTATTTATTTTTAAAATGGCTGGAATGAAAAATAGTTGAGATTTATGTATCATCTTTAGTTGTGCTGTTTATCATCTTCGTAAGAAAATAATTCCGGTTTTCAGCTAAGGGGAGCATAAACTGAAA
Organism: Sympetrum striolatum; assembly: GCA_947579665.1. Taxonomy (NCBI): domain Eukaryota; kingdom Metazoa; phylum Arthropoda; class Insecta; order Odonata; family Libellulidae; genus Sympetrum; species Sympetrum striolatum. Next base: position 84,990,098 of record OX388342.1, read on the forward strand.
ATAAATATTCCATGTGATTTTCGGGACTCTAGCCTCGATTCCCATTCATCCTGTGGCTATAGGCAACATGCATTCAGAGTCGAAGACACCGTTGCATATACTCACAGGATATACATTCAGAAATGGAATCGCTGGAGGAGACTGACCTTTTGGTCTCATTCACTAGGTATTTTTATTTGAGACTGGATAAATACAGAGAACATCTGTTTGAAACCGGCGTCAATCGCGAGGCTGATTCTGAATACTTGAGATTACCTCAAGCCAGGATAATCGAAAACAAAGGTCCGCGAACGTATTTGATACTGTGCAAGTTTACGTATCGTAAGATTACATATGACCCTATTTGAATATGACCGCGAGTATTTCACACGCACACATCATTTAATTCCTAATAGGAGAAAAATAGTTGATTTTTATAGATTTGCCAATGGAAATCATTGAGGTACTCGAACCTACTGAAAGGTAGGACATTTATGCATGTATGTTTTAATAATGAGATAATGCACTAGTTGCCGCATACCAATAAGCGTCATTCATGTTATAACATCTACCACGGGGAACCCGGGTGCAAAGTCCCTCCTGGTTTTCGTATCCCTATTTTATAGGTAATGGTAAATAAATAAAACGCGATCTATGATGTTACAACGTTGTCCAATTTTTCATGGATAGATTACTTTCCCTCTACATAACTGAGGAAGTTCCCTTTTTAGTTCGGGGCCTCTTAAAAACGAGGGTCCAGATGCCAGGTATTCACGGAACACCCCTCTTGGCCGGCCATGGTTACAAGGCCCTTCTCTTTAAAACTTTGCAACCCCCTACCTCAAGCAAACTCGCGCCATATCCTTCCTCCTATGTAACAGTTCCGTGACGAGTCCTTCTTTGACGCGAAGTTTTCGCAGGGACTGAATTGGAAAAGGAAAGTCTCGACAGTGGCCTTCAATCCAAATGAAAGAAAAGTTTATCCCATTATGAGCACCCTCGTGACGAGAGGCGCGTCAAAACTGAGAGAACCCCGCTCTGCGGATGCGAGGAAATTTTCACTCCCGGAGAAAAAGAAATTGCGACCTTATTTTACACCGCGGCAAAAAAAACTTGAATTTCCTTTTCTCCGTCCGAGATGGATTAAATAGCGAAATTACGAGCGCATGAGTCCGATGTTTTCCCTCCATTGTGGCGGAGCGGGATCCCCCGGACAAACGAACAGCCTATTCCGCAGAGGAGGGAAAAAGATCGCAGGAGAGGTGAATAGGGGCACTAGGAAGGTGTGATGGAGAGGGAATAAAGGTCGTGAACGGGGGTAAGGACATGGTTGGGAGAACCTCCCTATTTAATGGAAGGGTGCAGAAAGGGTATAGGATTCGGAGAACCCAAACGTGGTTATAAAATACAACACAAACGTCTTTCTTGATTGAAATTGGCACTAAAAAGTCCCTTCTTCCATTTAACCCTGGTTTAATACATATAAAAGCAAAATATAATATTAATGCATACGGATTTTTATCAGATTTTATTTTTTTATTTTACAGATTTTATTTTTAATAAGTAATGCTAAAATTATAATAATGCCGGCTTTATTAGGTAAATTTTCAGTGAAGAAAGAATACTCTTACAACTAAACTTTTTTCAAGATCGCTAACAACAATACCGTTTCAATAGGATTCGAACCCGAGGCCCGGCATTGCAAGGTTAGAAACACAAATCACTACCCCAACGAGGCTGGCAAAAGTATGGGAATGGAGAGAGAATATGAAAAGAAAGAATGATTTTGAGGAGAAAATAAAAAAACTGTGTTAATTTTAAAGCACAAAATTTCTGCTACAGGAAAACACCAACAAAACGAACAGGGCGTTTGAAAAACATGCAGATGTGTAGGAAACGTTGAAAGGTAGAGTAAGATTTACACAGCACAAAAGATAATGACATTTTCAACAGATAAAATAGCTGAACAGAAGTTTACTTTTTCGTAGCATGATGAAAATAAATTTCTTTAGCCATTAGTGGTATGGAAGATCATTTAGGAAAAACATGAGAGGAAACAGTCTTCGGGAAAGCGGATGGAGACGGAATTAAAAGAGGAAAAATAAGGAGGACCTACGGTACGGTTGCTACGGTGGTGCCGCCACTCGGCGAGAAATAGATCGATATACATGCGCCTATGGAGTCGATAGAGTAGGGGGGAGGGAGCACAGCTCGGGCACGAGTGTCGCTTCACGAGTGCACTTCTATACGGAGGCGAAAGCGGGCGGCTGTGGATTTAGTTGGGGGTAAACTGAGCGAGTGGGCCTTAACGATGCCAAAAAGCTCTGTAACTAAAGGAAGAGAGATGCGGCCCGCGAATCGCCTCCCCCCTCTCAGAGCAAGTGAGGACCCAATTGGGATGTCTTTCACGTTGGTGGGCCGTCGTACTTACCGAATCTTTTGCCTCGTTTCCGAAATTAAGAGTTATCCAGCCTTTTATTTTGTGCTGACCGCAAAGACCGGATCCCCCGTGATAGGCAATTAAATGGACGAAGGAGGAAAATTAAGCTTATTCGGAGGGAAATATTTTTACCTGAAAATTGCTCCTTTACCGCTCTCTTCCCTGCAGTGTCTGGTTTAGAGAGACAGGTGTAACTTAGCATGTAACTAGAACTGATTGCATGTTTCCGTCCCATCTTTTGCGCATCCAACATTCTTCTTCATTAGTTACAATAGCGCACAGGTTTCGCATTTCAGTGTTTATTCGCACAGTAGTATTCTTTAAATCAAACTTTAAGAGGGATCCTTGACGGAACGATTTTGATGTCGGTGCCTATTAAAGCAAATTTGTGATTCCCCCTCGGATTCTTGTTGGTAAGAGCAGTTATTTTGACAAAACAGAATCCCTTTAGGTCTCTATCGAAAATGCAACTTTCTTTATGGGTGCGAAAAATTATTCTTAAGTTCAAAGAAAAACTCAAAACTGTCTACAAGGGTCATCGTTATAAGTTTCTGGTGCTCCACCTCTGGGAAAAGAAAAAGTCGAAAAAAGTTAGGGTAAAAATACAATAAATCCACGTAAACATAACTTAGTTATTAAAATATGTTAAATGAAAAACAAAACGTTTAATAAAATATAAAAATAAAGGGAAATATAAAAATAACCAAAAACTAAATTAAAAATAAGAAATGAAATAAAAATTAAATGTTTCAAAAAGATATATCACCATGGATAGAAATAAATATTATTTTAAGAATCGCCTAGTTTAATTTGGGTGTTGCTCAATTCAAATTAACAACAAAACCGCTTGAATGCCAATGTCTATAGAGATTTATAAAGTCTGAAATTCCACTTACATGGTATGAAACAACAAACGCACAGTACAACCCAAGATGAACTATAGACCTTCTTTCTTTACAAGAAAGTTAATAATAATTGTGTAAAACGTAAATTTTGTTGGGTCTAACTTCGGTTTTCCAAGATTAAACTTTCACAATTTTAATATCGTAATATTTTTTGTTCTTTATATTTTTCCATCATTAATAGCCAGCATCAAAAGCCTCCCTGTCTCTTAAATCCATTGAAGCGTATCAAAAGCTCCGCACTATCTGAGAATCGCATCACAATCAGGGAGAAAAGAAAACATTTTTCCCCATTTGGAGTATTTATTGCCCTCACTTTTTGCGCATCCCCGAAAATATGCCGGGTTAATCGCCTACCTTCCCGTATTTCCTCCTCTTTGTCTCTTTTGCGAGACCTTGCTCTCGCAGAGGGAATAGAAAGGAAAGAAAACAAATGAAAGGTAATCCCCGCAGAAAAATTCACGGAGAAGGATTACAAAAGAATGAGAAGAAGAGAGAGAGATCAAGTCCATTTATGTAACGGGAAAATTTCTTATCCAGAAGGAAAAGTTCCGGCGTTTACTCTGAAATAGAACGGGAAAATCGGTTAAGACTTTTGCGATGGTTCGGCAGTCAATCTCCCAGGGAAATAGAAAAAAAAGAATGGGGGAATATCCTCTGTTCAGATATCTCATGTTCCTTGGAAAAGAGAAAGACACTTTTCGTGCCCTCTCGAAATTGAAAGGAAGAGAAAGGGTGGGCAAATTATCCCCGCGGAGGACTTGTATGGAAAAAAAGGACGGGTTAGTGTTACCCTTCTCGTAATTCTCTTTGTGAGCCGATTGGAATGGAAAAACGCTTCGGGAGTCATGATGAGCCCCGAGGCCATTAGGGGGACAGTTTCGATAGCGAAAGAGGCGATTCAACGTCGGAATGGAGCGATAACACTTTTGATGACGTTATGATGACAGCGTATGGAAATATCAGCTCGTATTCTGCTAACTTATGCGCACCTATTTATTGATTGCTATACTTAATGATCTGTGAACGTCTTATTATATCCTCCATTCAAGAAGTACGTGCATCTAAAATTGTGAAATTACTGAAATTGTGTTCTTAAAGTAAATAATAATAATGATTTATTGGTCACTGAGATCTGTACATTCCAGACATATCACTAGTCAAATTTTACAATATCTATACATATAATTAATACCTACAAAACATTTACATGATATAAATTGGAAATTTAATTAAGAGTTAATCAAACAATCATCTTACAATTTTGTTTCAATCAATTTGCCTTACAATAAACAAATTTATAGTTGTAAATTAAAGAGATTATTTAGTGCCTGTTTTAGTTATATAGGTATTTCTCCAGTGCAAAGAATGTGAACGAAACTAGCCATGCGGTCAAAATATGTTTAAACTTATTTGTCATTCCTCGGCCCTAATTTATAGTTTTTGGCAAGGAAAAATGCTATCTCGTCCGCTTATGTATTTAAAATCTCTTTGTGAAATGATACGTCTCCAGCGATGCTCTAGATACAGGTTTTTGTTGAAAGATCAATTACTCCAGGTATTTTTTTCTGTTTGCTGTGACATTTTTGTACGTGTTAGATATATACAGAAAAAAATGCAGTACATTCATTTACAACACTTATAAAGTTAAAGTGATGGTCATGTATAATATGTAACTGAATGAGAAGCCTTGCTATTCAATAATGTAATTTGTCAATTTTCCACCAAAAAGTGTAGAACAAATCAGCCCTGAGTTATAAAACATTATTATATATTATTTTTATTCAAGTTAAAAACATCAAGCTAGCTATACCAGTCCTATTATCAGTTGTTTGATTTTGTTTCCAGTTTAATGAAATATGTCGTTTTGGCCTCCCCTGTTATGAATCGCACTTAAATTATACATATTTTGGCTATGCTACAACAATCTCCCTGAAATATATTCTGGGCTTGAAAATCGCATTTCTCATCGATGACCCACTTATTGCATTTTACATTGCGTGACTTTCCAAGGCCTTTTATATTGTATGTTTTTAGGGTAAGAACCGACCTTGGACTGACATCTCCGATTACATTTAAAATAAAAATCGATTACACGGCCTGTAACTTTATTCAATACTGCATCTTCATCGTTGCTTTATGCATTCAAAACATCTTTGCTGAAAATTCATTTTCTGTTAAATTTTATAAATACCTTATTTGAAGCTAAGTGTTTAAAAAACTCGAAAATATCGATTGAATAATTCTTAAAACATATTAAATTACGGCAGTAAAAAAGTTTGAAAGTTTACCTATTCCTCTGATGCAGCTTTGACGGGCCCAGAACTTATCACAAATATTTGCATAACAAAGTTTCTTATCTCTTCGCAATATTAGTTGTTTCTGTGTAAATACTCATGTGATATTAAATCGCTAGATTGATATTCGTCTGACGGTGACAGGTATAAAAAAACAGCATTTTGATAGTTCATCTAATATTTACTCAAACATTTTTCCAGGAGTGTTTATTTTCATTGGGATTATGATCTATCCTCGCACCAGCTGACATGAAATGATCGAAATCGCATGCAACAGATAAGGAATCCCATCGCCCTCAACCCGTAACAGAACGTGCGGATCCGTCGCTCGCTAGCACCGATTCATTTTCTCCGCCCGTGTGAGAAACACCCGCAGACTATCTCCTGAAACAATCTTTCCCGTTTTTTGTAAGACCCCACCTCGAACGGTTCGAATCAAAGAATCTTACTCTGGGGAGCAAAGGTGTCTCTCCGCTATAGCGTTTTCATTAATCATCGTAGCAAGTAATGATAACGTAAATTAAGTTACCAGAATACTAGTATCGAAATGGGCGCATTTATTGGTTACTCTAGGGTCATACTGGCACCAGTGCTACTGTTTCTCGGTGTTAACTTGAATGTACTGCCGGAATCAGCACTTTTGGAGAGTTACTTGTATTCAAGGGACAATAAGTTATGAAGTGTGATCACGTGTGAAAATCACTACCAGACTCTTCTGATTTTTGTCCAAGAGAAAACTTAATTTGGCCTCCGGGTTGCGTGTTTTTGATTTTTGTTTTTGGCAGCTGATTTCAGCGCTTGATTCCGATGAAGAGAGGCGTCGTATATTTATGGATACGCAAACTTCTATCTGCCATCTGTAAATATGTAATACGAAGAAATGTCATTATAATAAATTCCGTAAAAATTAACTGTTCCGATTCCGCAAAAACTATTTCCTTTTTACGACAACCATGAAAAACTCTTCCGCCATTCGTTAAATCCTTTAGTTTACAGATTAATTCCCCAACCAATCGAAACATGTATTTGATCGACCATTTTTTAACTGTTGTTTCTTTTAGGTAATTCAGAACATTCCTGGGATGTTTTTTCTCTATCCCTCGCTATATCGGAAGTAAATTTATATTTATTTTATTTTTTTCGTACCTCAGGCTTTTTTCTAATCATTACATCTACTATTACACTCTCAGAAACGCATTTCCTCAGCATGATAACGTACGAATGACAACTCTCTTTTGGGATGGAAAAATTTCTATCGATTTTCTGGAATTCCGACCCAATTTACCTCCGTGGATGGAATCTCGGTTTCTTGTTTTACAGCATAGCTCACGAAATCCAGATATTGGGATGGAATGGAAGAAAACCGTTTTCGATGCTCACGGAGATGTGTTTTCTAAAAAAATTGAAACATCCCTCTAAAGATACTGTCGTTATTTCCTTCCTGGTGATTTATTTTGCATCGAAAATGCGAGAAAGACATCTCAAAAAATGGTCCGATGTATGGTAATATTTTAGCATAACGTTAGTGTTATGTGTAATACTAGATGAGTATTGCGTGTGACAGTTCCAGCAAGTGAACCATTGGACATCATCTAATTTCAAGAAGATGATTTCTCTTTTCTTTCCGTACCGTACTCTTAATTTTACTATTAACTAGATATTTTATCTATTTGGACGAATATTTTCCAGTATGAATTTGAAATAAAAAATTTGTTAAAGTTATAGAAAAAATCATTACTAATGTTTTGTTGATTCCAAAACTGTCACGATTAAACACATTTTATTCTATTCCAACTTAAAGATTCACTTTTTATGTAAGATGCTTTTCGCGCAAAACGAAGTTTTAAACTAAAGTGGTGAATTTATTTTATGGTTCCTGGAAATATTGAAATTTACTACTCACTAGTTTAACTTTTTGCGGAAACATCCGGATTAAACTTTCAATTTGTGTTGCAAGTCGTTTTTTCCGAGGAAAAGTAATCTCAGCTTTTCATTAACTTTTCGATTTTTTTCCTTAAAATCATGGGCTTTGTTCCAGTCTATCCATTCGTCCGTCTTCAAAGCATATATATATTTCTAATTAACTCCGAAGTTAATGCTACCATTGCTGGCTTATGATGGTCACTAATAGCAGAGAGAATTATCAAAAATATTACGAGTGTTTTCGGAATAATGTAACAATAAAACAGTATTACACTGTTCCTTAAAATATAAATATAATCTACATTTATATACCTTTGAATATGTATTTATTCAAGTTTAATTATTACACTGTAATTTAGGCAATTAAAGATAAATCGTGGGAATGGAATTTCCTTTTCGGATAATTCTTTCAGGTCAGTTTTGAAGTGTTAAGATATAATTCTTGCTATTTATTTGAATTTTTAATTAATGTTGTGGTAGAGGGTAATTTTTATTTATGTGTGAGTAACATTCCTTTTCTCAAACTCCGAAGTTGCAAGTCATAGTTGTGGAGAGATATTTAAAGGGATATTTTTTATTTCGACATAGACATAGTAACTCGCCTGGGCAGTTTAACGCGTACGCGGAGAAGTCTTTACGCTGTCTTTGGTAAAGTTATCTTTGACTTATCTTTGAAAACAAAAGCACTCGGCCGCACCGAATTCCATTCATAATTTTGGATTTTTTTTCTGTATAGGTGTGAGCCATTTATAAATATTATTTGGTTTGCAAAAGTAGGAACATAATTTGATTATTTTAACCTTAATTATACCGTTATATTTAACTAATTTCACATAAATGTATGAGGGATAACTTTTTCCTCAGCAGTCCGCTATGGTAATCAGCATTTTTAGATGTGAGCCTATCTTAAGTTAAGACATGCTCATCTCTTGCTTTAATCCGGTATGGCTATCTTTTTTATGACATAGGTCAATATGTCTCAACTCAAACACATTGTGCACCATACTTAAAACTATGTATAGTATTGTATATTTCTTTAATCTTTTCTTTCCTTTTTACATTTTCCCAGGGCTTCTTTTAATATAAATCAATAGGAGAGTGTCTTAAACTTTAATTATCTTTACCGAATTCCAAACCAACTTGCGTCTCTTATATTCCACTTTTTTATTTCTTAAAAAATATATATTTTAGTGTGTTTCTTCTCGTTAATTGTGAAGGGCTGCTACTTAGCCAATTTTATAACGCATCCGCTTTCGTTGATGTCGGTTCCAGGTTCGATACAAGGAGGGATCTAAGTTTACCCGGTGAGGATTAGCCGTAGGAAGGCTATCCGACCCTAAAATTTAATACCGAAGTCATCTTCATCGCTAATCATCATAGTTACCATCATCAGCCAACCCTATAGGCGATTGGTATAATAGGGTCAAATTTTTTTCTCTCGAAAAAGGTTCTCCATCCCCACCCTAGGTAGTTATTCCCTTTTCTTGCTCTCCAAAGATAGCCTTACATATTACATATCATCTTACTTTTTCACTTCACGTCAAGTAAAGTCACGTCCTTTTAAATTTCTTCTTTTCTAACCACGTTCATTCCGGATGTTTTTTAATCCCGTTCTATCGCTTTGTTTGTATATCAGGTCTTCGCTCCCAATTGCCCTCGATTATCAGCGCAAAATAAATTGTATGAACCTACCCCTCTAAGCTGATCTTCCGAATCCATTTCATTGCTCACTCGCACCGTTCCTGGTTCCGGTAGCTTGTCGGACCAATTTTCCTGATCAGCGGCAGAACCTTCGTAAATCGGGCGTATAAAGTACGATGATTACGTCGGTGAAGTTCCTACGGCGTTGAGCGTTTTTATTTAGTGAGAAGTAGGCCAAAGGAAGAGCGTTGAAAGAGGGAAGCGCAAGGCGTCGTGGGAAAAATGAGACGTCGCTCATTACCTTGAACTCGTTTGTTACGAAGCGAGGCCAAGCGGCACGCGAAGCAGTTGGAAAAAATCCACGCCTCGATTCAGATGTTGTCTGTTGATATACGAGCTAATTCCCGCCATTCGGAAGAGGTTTCGGCGGTATTTTAGTCCCTCGGGATCAGAAGCACGTGGTTCCGTCGCTTCCGATGAATATACTGAATGTTTTCATCTATCTCTCCTGTTGCTTTTTCTTTTTCATTCTTTCTTCTGGACCATTTTTCCCGCTACGGAGTCTTGCTTTTTGAATTCTTACTAGCTTTTCTAGGCATTTGGTCGTCTAAGTTTCTTAACGTATATTGCTCGTTTGAGAAAGTTGATTTGAGACACATTGATTTTAGTGTAGCTGTCAATTTTCGTATCCGAACCCTTTAAAAAAAATATCAGTACTGATTCAAATTTCAAAAGTAACCTGACATTCATCAGGCCTCCTCAACTGATTATTTATATTTAGAAATTATGAATTATCTTGGCAGAATAAATTATTAGATTTAACAACTTAATTTATATAATACTAAAATACATAGACACGACCAGATAATGATTATACCATTCATTAAAACCCGAGTCATGCGTGTGTATGTATTGTTTAATTGTGTAAATTAAATCAGTTTAACTAATTTGCTTATTTTTATTATGGAATAACACTAATTTAAATGAGAAACCATCGACACCATTCCATTAATTGATCTCCCTTTCTATTGTTTAGTTTTACAAGTGTTTCTCATCTATTTTCAATCTATTTTTCACTATATTTTCATAAAATGAAACGAAACGTAATCTTCTGCAGCTGCATCAATACTCTGCGGCCGCCTTTCGGCGTGTGGCAGGGGGTGTAAACACTAGTTGATCCACACTACTTCTTTACCCTGTTATTGATAAATTGTCGGGTATCGTTTGCGGAAAGAATGAATTTTAAATGACTCGTCCTAGCATCTATTTCTCTTAACTTACATTCATTATCTTATTGGCCGAGGTAACAGGGGGGTTGCATGATACCGGTTGTATGCTCCGCAAATATAGTTTCCCTGACTTTATTAAGAAAAAAAAATATTTAATGTCTATGTCCCATCTGCTATAGCTAATATTAGGTGCGGCGTCATTTTCTGATTTTAAAACTGGTGCAAAATCGGCATAATTCGACCCAAAAATACATCACAAGTTACTCCAGTAACCTAATTCAAAGGCGGAGTTTTTCTTCAAACACGGAGGTATCGTAACAACCGAGGGCTGAATCGCTTTATTTCGGATTTATCTTTCCCTTCGGGCGGCCTTCGGCTTGATAAGGGTCATTGGGTCTCAGGGTTTTCGATCCTGCCAACCTCATTTAATTTTTCGACCTTGCGGATATGGTAAGTGAATAGCGTGACCGAGTGGCCCTCGTCCGAAAGGGATCGGAAGAGCAAAAACCAGCAAGGTCGAAAAGTAGAGGAATCATTAAAACCGACTGCAACCGAATACTAAATCCGATTTAAGCGCTCTCATTAAATGATCAGCTGGTAGCCTCGCATATTTCTTGGTAGATTGAAGAGATCTATGATCGTGGTAGACTAATCGCTTGGCCTCGGTAACAGTTGGGAGTTTGGAGGAAATTATACATCAAATGTCCAAGAAAGCCATTCATACATGAGTTTCCGATCGATTTTCATTTTTTATTTCAAACGCGTTAGGAAGATGAGAAAATTAAAATATAATACATTCATTGTAAAATTAACTGTTCTGCTGAACACCCGATATTATCCTAGACTACTCATTTTCGAATTTTACTTTATTAAACCCACTGCCGATGTTTCTGATCTTCCATCTTCCTCCTTTTTCATATTTCTTAAATATTTCTACTGTATTTCTCGTATTTGTTGCAGCACGTGGATTATGATTTTTCTCCTTAAACATTCCTAAATATTACTAGTATCAATACATTCAAAAATACAGATATGACAAAAACCAAGTGGCAGTGCTCGGCATATTACAAAGTTTATGGTCAATGATTTTAATAATAAAAGAAATCGAATAGCAAACTTAATTTCAGTAACAAATATTTTTGTAAAATATTTGAAAGATCAAACTCAAACACAAAGTAACTGGTATTTTCTAATTGTTGTTAATTTTTCACATTACCCATTATATCAATTATTACACACAGTACTAATACGTACGGCAGCTAACTAAATATGTACAAGTTATTTGCAACATTTCAATGGATCCTATCTCTTTACTATTACAACACTTTAATTAATTAAACAATTTAAGTTTATGCCTCTTTACACTTGAAAATTTAAATATATCACAATGATATGTCCTTAAAGATTGTCAATTTTGCTGAGACAAAAACTTTGAGAATACTTTTGTGGTAGGCTACGGGAGTTTGTTTTGATTAAATATGTTTTGCTCTAGCATGGAAATTTTCCATTCAAATTTCTTATCAGTCGAATCAGTTATGTTCCACTCTCTTCGTAAAGATTTAAATTTCTAAATGTTTTTTCTCCTTAATTTGCAGGCGTCACTTCTGCATCCATCGTCAGCAGAGCCAGTTCCTCACCGACAGCACGCCTCCGTACGCCGTAACACCTTCCGAAACCAGTTCGGCCACGTCTTCCACTCATGCTACCTTTGTTGCATATTCACCTGAGGATGTGCAGCGCCCGAGGCTTCAGCGCCTGGAGACGCATCTCCATCCTGAGGGAGAACTCGACGCCACAACTTCGACCACCAAGTGAGTCCAATCTAGAAAGGCGAATGAAATGAGGGGCGACGGCGCATTTTATGGAAGGGGTAGCAACAGTGGTATAGTGGCAAATTTTCCAGTGTGGGAACGCTAAATATATTTGTCAAATTATAAGGAAAGTCGTATTTATATGATTTCCTAGAATGCCTACAATAGCCAAGAGCATAGAATTAGAATGTATCTGAGCTCGCTGAATAACGAGTCTTTTAGACCTAAACAATATTTAGCAATAAATTGACTATTTTTTTTCTGTAAATAACTAGTGCGGGAACGCCGTTCCCACGCGTTCCCGCTCCACTACACCACTGGGTAACAAGGATATCCTGTTACAAAAAATCGTAATGAATGATATCTCATAGTATATGTACAATACTATTGGTCTAAGTAGATCTGATATTTTTCTCTCTTTCTCAAACTTTTAATTTAATTTTTCTGCCCGTCAATTGGTATTCTGGAAGTTTATTCAAAGTGTATAAATATATTTTTTAAATTTCAACCTATAGGGATGAAAGGATTCCCTCTTCACAGTACCTTTTACTTAAATTTCTAATTTATTAATTCGGCAATTTTTTTCTGCATTATATTAAATGTGCTTTCGCGAGTTTTTCAACCCCCTTCTTGGGGGTGTTTTCCCGCTCAGTGGGGCTTGCTTATACCTTCCTCAACCTTCAGTTTACAAGATCTTTCACCAAAAAGTGAAATCCTTTAATGTCATTTACGTATGTTTTTATAATTTTAATTTTACATTTAATTCAAATATGCATTTTAACAATTGAGGTTAGGTGGAGGAGAAGCCAACTTGGGGCTAACCTCGCCTTGAGAAAGAGTTCATTCATTCATTCTATGAAAATCGATCTCATTTAAATCTGCTTTCTCCGACGCGCTCATACTGTAAATTTATAGTTTATCATGAAGGTCAATGAGCGGATTAAATGCGCCAGATTTAATTTTCCATGTACAATATATATGGTTGAAAGTTTCAACTTGAAACAGTCCGCCGTATCGTACACTGCAAAATATAATTGTGATCCTTTATTTTCATATCGCAGGTCGTACTATGTTCCTCTTCCACTTTCTGAAAGAGCACATCCAGTACATCCCCCAGAGCCCTCCCTGAAGCCTTTTGAGGGTCATCTGGAAACAACATCTGCTTACAAGGCGGACTTCGACGCAAAGCATGCAGAAAGACAAGCCAGGTAACACACTTTTACCGGAAAATATTCTTTCACAGTGGACCTCGGATGATTCGAACCTGAATGGACCAGTTAATAAATATATAAATATATTTATTTTAAAATTATCTTTACATATCTTCTTTCAATGCAAATAAAACCATTGTTAGTGATAAAAATTAAACTTTAAACAAATTAAATTGTACATAAAAATTATTTTACCTTCTGCATTGCTAAGTATGTTAATTCAAGTAAAAAATACAGTTGCATTGCTTAAAAAAGTCGGAGAATTTTAGTTTATTCCTTGATTGAAGTCTCAGTAATAATCTGGAAAATTAATTTACTTACATCAGTTCACAACAACAATTTACGGTCGCAGTTTTTGGTGTGAAATTACTTCAAATTGGTCGTAAAAAAAATTATAGTTAACCAAAGCAAAGTTCAAATTAAGCACGATTTTTTAGAATTGCTAGAATACGATTTGCTATGGATCAAGGAAAACGTTCAAATTATTTAAGTTCACTGTGTTTGTTTCTAAACTCATGATTATTATAATCTTCAAGTATGAAACATTCAAAACGGAAAATCATCATGAATTTCAGCTCACCCATTCTACTTCACAAACTCCTACCTACAGTGGAGAGATTTTAGCCGTGGGGAATTGATTTCGAAAACTCTTTATTGAATTCATGATAGCTATCGTCATCTCCATTAAGTTAACACCTAAATAGGACCATGATCCAAATTTGAGGATTGACTTTGTGTCCTTTATTCAAAGAGTATTTTAATATTGATGATGACTAATTTAAAATTAATCCTTTTTATTTCTTTGGGTCATTCACTGAAAATAGTTTGCTCAGGAATATCATAGTCGTAAATTTCGTCGAATATTTTGAACTTTATGTAACTCAATTTTAGTAAGGCTGTTAAATAGTAGCGGTTTCATTAAATTAATCGAACTTTCTTTGGTTACGTCAATCAAAAAATCTGATGATTTAAGTTCATTTTATCGAACTGTTTAAAATTCCCATACTTTCCAGTTTATGTTATCAAGGTATTAATTGATAACGAATTCATTAGTAAACGATGGCGATCAACATTATCCTCCTCGTACTTGAACCGTGTGAAATTGATGTAAATTAATGCGAGAGTTCTTATTAAAGGTACAAGTATGAGGACCATCTCCACCTCGAAGGAGAATTTGAAGGCAGGCGACGAGAAGAGTACACTGCCACAAGAGGTGAGAGAGCCGTAATAGCAAAACATGAAGATCATCTCCATCCCGAAGGAGCGTTTGAAGGGAGGAGGAGAGACGAGTACACTGCAACCAGAGGAGAGAGGGCCGAGATCAAAAGGCACGAGGACCATCTCAAGCTGGAGGGAGATTTCATTGGGAGGAGGAGAGAAGAGTACACGGCCACCAGAGGAGAGAGGGCTGAGATAAAGAGGCAAGAAGATCATCTCAAAATGGAGGGCGAGTTCACCGGACAGAGAAGGGTGGAGTACACTGCAACTAGGGGAGAAAGGGCGGTGATTAAGAAGCATGAGGATCACCTCAAAGTTGGGGGAGAGTTCCATGGTAAGATAGCACTTTCGAATTCACTACAAGTAATTTATTAACCAATTAGCCCCTAGCGTCATGAGACGAATACGTGGAGACGAATGTATCGGATGTTTCAACGTTGAAAATGTTGTTTCTTAATTTTTCGATCAATGAAGTCATTCATCTTTGCATCATTTTCATAAACGAGTAATTAACAAGTTATTCACGAGAATGTTGCATTTGGATGAAGTTCTCTTGGGTTGCCAGCCTGGTGGTTTCTTCGATGTCTCTCGACGTTTCGGTCCCTGTCTCCGGAACCATCCTCTCTCCTGAAGATGGCTCCGGAGACAGGGACCGAAACGTCAAGAGACATCGAAGAAACCATCCGGCTTGCAACCCGAGAGAACTTCATCCACAACATTCGCCGGGAAAGCACCATATCCTTTCTAATGTTACATTTCTTTGCTTAATACTAAGCTCTCTATAAAAATACAAATTTAAAATAATTCTACCGTTAATCAGTCCGAAAGTATTTGCTAATACATCGATTTTGATGATTTTTTTACCATTGATTAATTTTCGCCAAAAAATGAAATGCATAAAAATTTTCTGAATGCTGATTTCATAAATATAATCGGCTAGATAAACCTTCATAGGAGGTATCAAACCTTATATAAATTACAAATCATTTCTATTATAAATAAATGTATACTCAATTTTTAATAGACTTAACAGTTGATGCACTCTGGCTTAGAAGGAGACAAACATGCAGTAATAGATACAATTTTCAAATGAGGTAAATTAATTTCCTTTGTTTTTGACGGGGGTGTTCACTGGTATTCATATTATTCTCAGACTTTACATTTATAGTCCAGAATAATTCCTATTCTAATTATTTTCTCATAAACAATTATATACTAACACTAGGTGAAACAACTACCGCATCTGAGTACCGTGGGTCAGCCCTCATCAGGCGCAAAACATGGACGAAAGAAGAAGCTGAGGAAGCTGCAAAGGCGGCGGCAGCGGCTGTTAGAAATGTTGCTCTCTCAAAATCCCAAAGCACATCCGTGATGCAGCATCAGAAATCTGCGACGACGTCATCACACACTTCAGTCACTGAAAAGAGGACATCGGTGACTGAAATTAGGGGAGAACACAAAGTAAGTCATTGGAATCAGCATATAATATTAATAAACGTCTTTATCAGGGCGAGATTGAGACTTCTAGGTCTCTTCTTACTTCTAACTCTTCGTCATATAAATTTTAAAGAAACAAATAGCTTGAAAAACATACATATAAGAAAACTATGGGTTTAGAAACCTAAATTTTAGCTTAAGAATCATATACAATGAAGCAGGAAAACACCTGCAAGAAGGGGGTGTGAAAAATCTACGAACTACTTACTGTTAGTTAAGTAAATTATTATGGGATAGCAGGCTAAGAGAGATCTGAAAGGCAAATAAGTCAACGCAGATACATATTCACATAAATAAATCAATATGAATATTTGCATAACGGTGAAGAACATAGTGGAAAGCAAGTAATTGTATCACAAGAAAATATACGTGCTGAAATATATTTAAAGTTCAAATGCTTACGAAACTTTAACTCAAAGCAAAATCTGAAGGATGCGAACGTTTTATGCGTTTGAATTATCTGGAAACATCTCTAATGGAAGGATGACTCAATTTGATCGCACTTTCATCTTCAATCAGAAAGAACGTTCAATAAATATTTAGAATCAAAGTCAATCCTAACTTGGTGGAATTTTGTAGAAATCATCTTAAAAAAAGGAACACACTTTTGTATTAAATAAAATGCGAGGGGAAATGTAAATAATATGCTAAAAGAATTGGAATCTATGTCAATAGTAATGAAAATTAAAATTGAGTAACAGAAATTCACAGTGACGTACCAGTACATACATAGATACCATGTGGGGCTTAGCTACTTTAAGCAACAAATATTCAAATTGCAGAAAAAGCACCATTTATGCTACCATCTATTTTAAATTTCTTCTAAACCTTGTATTTTTCTTGCTTCTCTTTGCTCTAATATTCCAATTTTGTTGTATTAATAAACGTTGTGTTGCAATTTTTGTATGCAATATGAACGTAGTACATGTTTAGGTAAAAAGTAGCCACCCTCAGCGCTCTCCCCCTAAATTTATACCTGTAAAAACGCAATTGATTGATCATGATAAGGAAGACTGGATTACATTATCAACAGCAAAACTTAATTCTTAATTTTATTTTTCTCGTAGGAAACTTCCCATACCGAGCGAAGAGGTGATGTGAAAGATATAGTAAGCTTGGAAAGTAGAGAGGGACAACTCGAAAAATTGCAGGTAGAACATCTGACAACAGAAACCGACGGGTATGTGAAAGAAAGAAGAAGAACATGGACAAAAGAAGAAACAGAGCAGTATTTGAAGTCTCAGCAATCGGCTCTAGAAGCAATTACAGCAACAGCAACGGATGCCAGAGTATATGAAAGAGTAACACCGAAGAAGCCCCAAGACAACCTTAAACCTGAAGGAGTATTTGACGCAAGACCTCTCAAAAAAGATGACTTCAAGCCAGTAACCGGAGAAAGAGCAGACGTAAAGAAACCCAAGGATAATCTAAGACCTGAGGGAGAGTTTCAAGGAACTCCCAAAAATAAAGATGATTTCAGGCCAACGAGGGGTGAGAGGGCTGATGTAAAAAAGCCTAAAGATAATTTGAAAATGGAAGGAGAGTTTTCAGGAATACCTAAAAACAAAGATGAATACAGACCGGGTGAACGTGTCCAAGTAAAGAAACCACAAGACAACCTATTCCCAGAGGGCGAATTCACAGATTCTAGACCACGGGATGACTACAAACCCGTACGAGGGGAAAGACCAGAAATAACAAAGTATAGTGACAACCTAAAGCCTGGTGAGGGTGAATTCGGCGGACCAAGGACAAGAGATGATTATACACCAACAAAAGGAGAACGACCAAAACCAATTAAGCAAAAAGACAACTTAAAACCTGAAGGAGAATTCTACAGGCCAGAAGAAGACAAAGTTGGTCCAGGTGAACGACAAAGACCTATTAAACCATCTGACAATCTCAAACCTGAAGGCGATTTCTACAGACCAGAGCAGAGTACGCCAGGCCGCGGAGAAAAACCGTCTCCCATCAGACATCCGGACAATCTAAAGCCGGAGGGTGACTTCTATAGACCAGAAGAAAAGACAGTAGGCCCAGGAGAACGAACAAGACCAATAAAGCAAAGAGACAACTTAAAACCGGAAGGTGAATTCTACAGGCCAGAAGAAGAGCATGTAGGTCCAGGAGAACGACCACGAGCTTTTAAACCATCTGACAACCTCAAACCTGAAGGAGATTTTTATAGACCGGAGCAAGGGACTCCAGGCCGCGGAGAGAGGCCGTCGCCTATTAGGCACCCAGACAATCTAAAGCCGGAGGGTGACTTCTATAGACCAGAAGAAAAGACAGTAGGCCCAGGAGAACGAACAAGACCAATAAAGCAAAGAGACAACTTAAAACCGGAAGGTGAATTCTACAGGCCAGAAGAAGAGCATGTAGGTCCAGGAGAACGACCACAAGCTTTTAAACCATCTGACAACCTCAAACCTGAAGGAGATTTTTATAGACCGGAGCAAGGGACTCCAGGCCGCGGAGAGAGGCCGTCACCCATTAGGCACCCAGACAATCTAAAGCCGGAGGGTGACTTCTATAGACCAGAAGAAAAGACAGTAGGCCCAGGAGAACGAACAAGACCAATAAAGCAAAGAGACAACTTAAAACCGGAAGGTGAATTCTACAGGCCAGAAGAAGAGCATGTAGGTCCAGGAGAACGACCACAAGCTTTTAAACCATCTGACAACCTCAAACCTGAAGGAGATTTTTATAGACCGGAGCAAGGGACTCCAGGCCGCGGAGAGAGGCCGTCACCCATTAGGCACCCAGACAATCTAAAGCCGGAGGGTGACTTCTATAGACCAGAAGAAAAGACAGTAGGCCCAGGAGAACGAACAAGACCAATAAAGCAAAGAGACAACTTAAAACCAGAAGGTGAATTCTACAGGCCAGAAGAAGAGCATGTAGGACCAGGAGAACGACCACGAGCTTTCAAACCATCTGACAACCTTAAACCTGAAGGAGATTTCTATAGACCAGAGCAAGGGACACCGGGTCGCGGAGAGAGGCCGTCGCCCATTAGGCACCCAGACAATCTAAAGCCGGAGGGTGACTTCTACAAACCAGAAGAAAAGAGATTTGGCCCAGGAGAACGACAAAAACCGATCAAGCAAAGAGACAATTTAAAACCCGAAGGTGAATTTTACCGACCCCAAGAAGAGCATGTAGGTCCAGGAGAGCGACCACGAGCTTTTAAACCATCCGACAACCTTAAACCTGAAGGAGATTTCTATAGACCAGAGCAAGGGACTCCGGGCCGCGGAGAGCGGCCGTCGCCAATCAGGCACCCGGACAATCTAAAACCGGAAGGTGACTTTTACCGGCCCGAGGAGGAACGCGTCGGCCCAGGAGAGAGGCCAAAACCCATCAAACCAAGTGATAACCTCAAGATGGAAGGAGACTTCGATCGCCCAGAAAAGTCTTCACCTGGACGGGGCGAAAGGCCAGAAATCAAGAGACATCCGGACAATCTACGACCCGAAGGCGAATTCTACCGGCCTAAAGAAGCTCCTGTAGGACCCGGTGAGAGGTCGAAGCCGATCAAGCCATCTGACAACCTTAGAATGGAAGGAGACTTCGATCGTCCAGAAAAACTTTCACCTGGAAAGGGAGAGAGGCCCGAAATCAAGAGACATCCGGACAATCTCCGGCCTGAAGGTGAATTCTACCGTCCTAAGGAAGCCCCTGTAGGACCAGGTGAACGTCCCAGACCTATTAAGCCATCTGACAACCTGAAAATGGAGGGTGACTTCGAACGACCTGAAAAGACCACGCCCGGTAGAGCTGAGCGTCCTCAAATCACCAAGCATCCCGACAACCTGAGACCCGAGGGTGAATTCTATCGGCCTAGAGAAGAGCCTCTCGGCCCTGGAGAGAGGCAAAAGCCGATCAAGCCCTCTGACAACCTCCGAATGGAAGGAGACTTCGATCGCCCTGAAAAGACCACGCCTGGAAGAGGTGAGCGTCCTCAAATAACCAAGCATCCCGACAACCTTAGACCTGAAGGAGAATTCTATCGGCCTAGAGAAGAGCCTCTGGGACCAGGTGAGAGGCCAAAGCCGATCAAGCCATCTGACAACCTCCGAATGGAAGGAGACTTCGATCGCCCTGAAAAGACAACGCCTGGTAGGGGAGAGAGGCCCGAAATCAAGAGACATCCGGACAATCTCCGACCTGAGGGTGAATTCTATCGTCCTAAAGAAGCCCCTGTCGGACCTGGTGAGCGGCCGAAGCCATTCAAGCCCTCTGACAACCTCAAAATGGAAGGAGACTTCGATCGTCCTGAAAAGACAACGCCTGGAAGAGCTGAGAGACCTCACATCACCAAGCACCCTGATAACCTGAGGCCTGAAGGTGATTTCATCGATCACCATAGCCGAGATGATTTCACTCCTGTGAAGGGAGAGAGGCCCAAGCAGATCAGGCACCCTGATAACCTCAAGCCGGAGGGAGAATTCATTGATCACACCACCAGGAATGATTATACTATCGTTAAAGGAGAACGAGCTGAAGTAATAAGGCGGGCCGATAATCTCAGAGTTGAAGGTGACTTTACTGATACAAGATCGCGCGATGACTACATAGTCACTCGTGGGGAACGAGCGGATATAATAAGGAGAGAAGATAATCTAAAACTTACCGGTGAATTCATAGATGTGAAAAGAAAAGATGACTACGGAAGAGTTGTGAGAGTGGAAAGGGTAGAAGTTACGAGACACCCCGATAACTTAAAGCCGGAAGGTGAATTCATCGACCACCATAGCCGAGACGATTTCACCCCCGTGAAGGGAGACAGACCTAAGCAGGTACGCCATCCAGATAACCTTAGACCTGAAGGGGAGTTTAATGACAACCGACCACGCGATGACTTCAAACCTCTTCGGGGTGAAAGACCGGAAATTAAAAAACACCCTGACAACCTTAAACCGGAGGGAGAATTCGGAGGACCCAGACCGAGGGATGACTTCAAACCAATGAACGCACAGAGACCCAAGCAAGTTCGCCACCCTGACAATCTGAAAATGGAGGGCGACTTTGACAGACCCGAGAAGACAACCCCTGGAAAGGGAGAGCGGCCAGAGATCAAGAGGCATCCTGACAATTTGAGACCCGAAGGAGAATTTTACAGACCAGAGGAAGAGCGGGTGCGACCGGGAGAGCGATGCAGGCCTATCAAGCCCTCTGACAATCTGAAAATGGAAGGAGACTTCGATAGGCCAAAACAAGAGTCTCCAGGACGAGGAGAGAGACCATCTCCCATCAGGCATCCAGATAATTTGAAGCCCGAGGGTGAATTTTACCGGCCCGAAGAAGAGCGAGTAGGTCCAGGGGAGCGGCCACGACCGATTAAGCCATCTGACAACCTTAAACCTGAAGGAGATTTCTACAGACCTGAGCAGGGTACTCCAGGCCGCGGTGAAAGGCCGTCTCCCATCAGGCACCCGGACAATCTGAAACCGGAGGGAGACTTTTACCGACCCGAGGAGGAACGCGTCGGACCGGGAGAGAGGCCTAAACCCATCAAACCAAGTGATAACCTCAGGATGGAAGGAGATTTTGATCGCCCTGAAAAGACTACACCTGGAAGAGTTGAGCGTCCTCATATAACCAAGCATCCAGACAATCTGAGACCTGAAGGCGAGTTCTACCGGCCTAAAGAATCTCCTGTCGGACCCGGTGAGAGACCGAAGCCTATCAGGCCATCTGACAACCTGAAAATGGAAGGCGACTTCGATCGGCCTGAAAAGACAACACCTGGAAAAGCTGAGAGGCCTCACATCACCAAGCACCCCGACAACCTGAGACCTGAAGGCGAGTTCATCGACCACCGTAGCCGAGACGATTTCACTCCTGTGAAGGGAGAAAGGCCCAAGCAGATCAGGCACCCGGATAACCTCAAACCAGAGGGAGAATTCGATCGTAGCCCTAGAGACGACTACAAGCCCGTTCGTGGAGAAAGGCATGAGGTTACCAAACACCCCGACAATCTCAAACCCGAAGGTACGTTTGGAGGCCCGAGGCCTAGGGACGACTACAAGCCTGTTGTTGGTGAGCGGCCTGTTGTGAAAAAGCAGGCAGACAACTTGAAAATGGAAGGAGATTTCATCGATCACACGTCGAGAAATGACTACACCGTGGTACGTGGCGATAGATCCGAGGTTGTTCGTCACGAAGACAACCTGAAAATGGAGGGCAGATTCGACGATAGGAGATCGAGGGATGACTACACGGTTGTCCGGGGAGAGAGAGCGCAAGTCGTTCGCAGGGAAGACAACTTGAAGATGGAAGGAGAATTTATCGATCACACCTCCAGGAAAGACTACACTGTGGTCCGAGGAGAGAGAGCCGAAGTTGTGAGACACGGTGATAATCTCCGAGTGGAGGGTGAGTTTACCGATTCGAGAACCAGGGATGATTACATCGTCACCCGCGGAGAGAGGGCAGACATTGTGAGAAGGGAAGACAACCTCAAGCTAACTGGGGAATTTGTGGATGTCAAGCGCAAGGACGACTATGGAAGAGTAGTCACCGTCGAAAGAGTTGAGGTTACCAGACACCCTGACAACCTAAAACCAGAAGGAGCGTTCGGTGGGCCGCGGTCTAGAGATGACTTCACTCCTGTCAAGGGTGATCGCCCCAAGCAAATTCGTCATCCTGACAACCTGCGTCCTGAGGGTGAATTTGATGATCACAAAGCCCGAGACGATTACAAGCCGTTACGGGGAGAGCGACCTGTTATTAAGAAGCACCCTGACAACCTTAAGCCCGAGGGTGAATTTTACAGACCAGAGGAAGAAAGGGTGGGACCGGGAGAGCGCTCCAGGCCTATCAAACCGACTGATAACCTGAAGATGGAGGGTGAATTCGACAGACCGAAACAAGAGTCCCCAGGAAAAGGAGAGAGACCATCTCCCATCAGGCACGCAGACAATTTGAAGCCCGAAGGTGAATTTTACCGACCCCAAGAAGAGCATGTAGGTCCAGGAGAGCGACCACGAGCTTTTAAACCATCCGACAACCTTAAACCTGAAGGAGATTTCTATAGACCAGAGCAAGGGACTCCGGGCCGCGGAGAGCGGCCGTCGCCAATCAGGCACCCGGACAATCTAAAACCGGAAGGTGACTTTTACCGGCCCGAGGAGGAACGCGTCGGCCCAGGAGAGAGGCCAAAACCCATCAAACCAAGTGATAACCTCAAGATGGAAGGAGACTTCGATCGCCCAGAAAAGTCTTCACCTGGACGGGGCGAAAGGCCAGAAATCAAGAGACATCCGGACAATCTACGACCCGAAGGCGAATTCTACCGGCCTAAAGAAGCTCCTGTAGGACCCGGTGAAAGGTCGAAGCCGATCAAGCCATCTGACAACCTTAGAATGGAAGGAGACTTCGATCGTCCAGAAAAACTTTCACCTGGAAAGGGAGAGAGGCCCGAAATCAAGAGACATCCGGACAATCTCCGGCCTGAAGGTGAATTCTACCGTCCTAAGGAAGCCCCTGTAGGACCAGGTGAACGTCCCAGACCTATTAAGCCATCTGACAACCTGAAAATGGAGGGTGACTTCGAACGACCTGAAAAGACCACGCCCGGTAGAGCTGAGCGTCCTCAAATCACCAAGCATCCCGACAACCTGAGACCCGAGGGTGAATTCTATCGGCCTAGAGAAGAGCCTCTCGGCCCTGGAGAGAGGCAAAAGCCGATCAAGCCCTCTGACAACCTCCGAATGGAAGGAGACTTCGATCGCCCTGAAAAGACCACGCCTGGAAGAGGTGAGCGTCCTCAAATAACCAAGCATCCCGACAACCTTAGACCTGAAGGAGAATTCTATCGGCCTAGAGAAGAGCCTCTGGGACCAGGTGAGAGGCCAAAGCCGATCAAGCCATCTGACAACCTCCGAATGGAAGGAGACTTCGATCGCCCTGAAAAGACAACGCCTGGTAGGGGAGAGAGGCCCGAAATCAAGAGACATCCGGACAATCTCCGACCTGAGGGTGAATTCTATCGTCCTAAAGAAGCCCCTGTCGGACCTGGTGAGCGGCCGAAGCCATTCAAGCCCTCTGACAACCTCAAAATGGAAGGAGACTTCGATCGTCCTGAAAAGACAACGCCTGGAAGAGCTGAGAGACCTCACATCACCAAGCACCCTGATAACCTGAGGCCTGAAGGTGATTTCATCGATCACCATAGCCGAGATGATTTCACTCCTGTGAAGGGAGAGAGGCCCAAGCAGATCAGGCACCCTGATAACCTCAAGCCGGAGGGAGAATTCATTGATCACACCACCAGGAATGATTATACTATCGTTAAAGGAGAACGAGCTGAAGTAATAAGGCGGGCCGATAATCTCAGAGTTGAAGGTGACTTTACTGATACAAGATCGCGCGATGACTACATAGTCACTCGTGGGGAACGAGCGGATATAATAAGGAGAGAAGATAATCTAAAACTTACCGGTGAATTCATAGATGTGAAAAGAAAAGATGACTACGGAAGAGTTGTGAGAGTGGAAAGGGTAGAAGTTACGAGACACCCCGATAACTTAAAGCCGGAAGGTGAATTCATCGACCACCATAGCCGAGACGATTTCACCCCCGTGAAGGGAGACAGACCTAAGCAGGTACGCCATCCAGATAACCTTAGACCTGAAGGGGAGTTTAATGACAACCGACCACGCGATGACTTCAAACCTCTTCGGGGTGTAAGACCGGAAATTAAAAAACACCCTGACAACCTTAAACCGGAGGGAGAATTCGGAGGACCCAGACCGAGGGATGACTTCAAACCAATGAACGCACAGAGACCCAAGCAAGTTCGCCACCCTGACAATCTGAAAATGGAGGGCGACTTTGACAGACCCGAGAAGACAACCCCTGGAAAGGGAGAGCGGCCAGAGATCAAGAGGCATCCTGACAATTTGAGACCCGAAGGAGAATTTTACAGACCAGAGGAAGAGCGGGTGCGACCGGGAGAGCGATCCAGGCCTATCAAGCCCTCTGACAATCTGAAAATGGAAGGAGACTTCGATAGGCCAAAACAAGAGTCTCCAGGACGAGGAGAGAGACCATCTCCCATCAGGCATCCAGATAATTTGAAGCCCGAGGGTGAATTTTACCGGCCCGAAGAAGAGCGAGTAGGTCCAGGGGAGCGGCCACGACCGATTAAGCCATCTGACAACCTTAAACCTGAAGGAGATTTCTACAGACCTGAGAAGGGTACTCCAGGCCGCGGTGAAAGGCCGTCTCCCATCAGGCACCCGGACAATCTGAAACCGGAGGGAGACTTTTACCGACCCGAGGAGGAACGCGTCGGACCGGGAGAGAGGCCTAAACCCATCAAACCAAGTGATAACCTCAGGATGGAAGGAGATTTTGATCGCCCTGAAAAGACTACACCTGGAAGAGTTGAGCGTCCTCATATAACCAAGCATCCAGACAATCTGAGACCTGAAGGCGAGTTCTACCGGCCTAAAGAATCTCCTGTCGGACCCGGTGTGAGACCGAAGCCTATCAGGCCATCTGACAACCTGAAAATGGAAGGCGACTTCGATCGGCCTGAAAAGACAACACCTGGAAAAGCTGAGAGGCCTCACATCACCAAGCACCCCGACAACCTGAGACCTGAAGGCGAGTTCATCGACCACCGTAGCCGAGACGATTTCACTCCTGTGAAGGGAGAAAGGCCCAAGCAGATCAGGCACCCGGATAACCTCAAACCAGAGGGAGAATTCGATCGTAGCCCTAGAGACGACTACAAGCCCGTTCGTGGAGAAAGGCATGAGGTTACCAAACACCCCGACAATCTCAAACCCGAAGGTACGTTTGGAGGCCCGAGGCCTAGGGACGACTACAAGCCTGTTGTTGGTGAGCGGCCTGTTGTGAAAAAGCAGGCAGACAACTTGAAAATGGAAGGAGATTTCATCGATCACACGTCGAGAAATGACTACACCGTGGTACGTGGCGATAGATCCGAGGTTGTTCGTCACGAAGACAACCTGAAAATGGAGGGCAGATTCGACGATAGGAGATCGAGGGATGACTACACGGTTGTCCGGGGAGAGAGAGCGCAAGTCGTTCGCAGGGAAGACAACTTGAAGATGGAAGGAGAATTTATCGATCACACCTCCAGGAAAGACTACACTGTGGTCCGAGGAGAGAGAGCCGAAGTTGTGAGACACGGTGATAATCTCCGAGTGGAGGGTGAGTTTACCGATTCGAGAACCAGGGATGATTACATCGTCACCCGCGGAGAGAGGGCAGACATTGTGAGAAGGGAAGACAACCTCAAGCTAACTGGGGAATTTGTGGATGTCAAGCGCAAGGACGACTATGGAAGAGTAGTCACCGTCGAAAGAGTTGAGGTTACCAGACACCCTGACAACCTAAAACCAGAAGGAGCGTTCGGTGGGCCGCGGTCTAGAGATGACTTCACTCCTGTCAAGGGTGATCGCCCCAAGCAAATTCGTCATCCTGACAACCTGCGTCCTGAGGGTGAATTTGATGATCACAAAGCCCGAGACGATTACAAGCCGTTACGGGGAGAGCGACCTGTTATTAAGAAGCACCCTGACAACCTTAAGCCCGAGGGTGAATTTTACAGACCAGAGGAAGAAAGGGTGGGACCGGGAGAGCGCTCCAGGCCTATCAAACCGACTGATAACCTGAAGATGGAGGGTGAATTCGACAGACCGAAACAAGAGTCCCCAGGAAAAGGAGAGAGACCATCTCCCATCAGGCACGCAGACAATTTGAAGCCCGAAGGTGAATTTTACCGACCCCAAGAAGAGCATGTAGGTCCAGGAGAGCGACCACGAGCTTTTAAACCATCCGACAACCTTAAACCTGAAGGAGATTTCTATAGACCAGAGCAAGGGACTCCGGGCCGCGGAGAGCGGCCGTCGCCAATCAGGCACCCGGACAATCTAAAACCGGAAGGTGACTTTTACCGGCCCGAGGAGGAACGCGTCGGCCCAGGAGAGAGGCCAAAACCCATCAAACCAAGTGATAACCTCAAGATGGAAGGAGACTTCGATCGCCCAGAAAAGTCTTCACCTGGACGGGGCGAAAGGCCAGAAATCAAGAGACATCCGGACAATCTACGACCCGAAGGCGAATTCTACCGGCCTAAAGAAGCTCCTGTAGGACCCGGTGAGAGGTCGAAGCCGATCAAGCCATCTGACAACCTTAGAATGGAAGGAGACTTCGATCGTCCAGAAAAACTTTCACCTGGAAAGGGAGAGAGGCCCGAAATCAAGAGACATCCGGACAATCTCCGGCCTGAAGGTGAATTCTACCGTCCTAAGGAAGCCCCTGTAGGACCAGGTGAACGTCCCAGACCTATTAAGCCATCTGACAACCTGAAAATGGAGGGTGACTTCGAACGACCTGAAAAGACCACGCCCGGTAGAGCTGAGCGTCCTCAAATCACCAAGCATCCCGACAACCTGAGACCCGAGGGTGAATTCTATCGGCCTAGAGAAGAGCCTCTCGGCCCTGGAGAGAGGCAAAAGCCGATCAAGCCCTCTGACAACCTCCGAATGGAAGGAGACTTCGATCGCCCTGAAAAGACCACGCCTGGAAGAGGTGAGCGTCCTCAAATAACCAAGCATCCCGACAACCTTAGACCTGAAGGAGAATTCTATCGGCCTAGAGAAGAGCCTCTGGGACCAGGTGAGAGGCCAAAGCCGATCAAGCCATCTGACAACCTCCGAATGGAAGGAGACTTCGATCGCCCTGAAAAGACAACGCCTGGTAGGGGAGAGAGGCCCGAAATCAAGAGACATCCGGACAATCTCCGACCTGAGGGTGAATTCTATCGTCCTAAAGAAGCCCCTGTCGGACCTGGTGAGCGGCCGAAGCCATTCAAGCCCTCTGACAACCTCAAAATGGAAGGAGACTTCGATCGTCCTGAAAAGACAACGCCTGGAAGAGCTGAGAGACCTCACATCACCAAGCACCCTGATAACCTGAGGCCTGAAGGTGATTTCATCGATCACCATAGCCGAGATGATTTCACTCCTGTGAAGGGAGAGAGGCCCAAGCAGATCAGGCACCCTGATAACCTTAAACCAGAAGGTGAATTCACTCGACCTTCTGAAGTTTCACCGTCTATTGCAGAAAGACCTCAGCCAATTCGACATCCAGATAATTTAAAAATGGAGGGCGAATTTGAAAGGCCTAAAACAGAACGACCTCTCCGTGGGGAGAGGCCCAAACCTGTTAGGTATCAAGATAATTTGAAATTGGAGGGAGATTTTGAAAGACAAACTCCACATACTCCAGGTAAAGGGGAAAGGGCCACTCCTATCAGGCATCCTGACAATCTTAAAATGGAGGGTGATTTCGATCGCCCAATGAAGGAATCTCCTAAATTGGGAGAGAGGGCTCCTGTCAAAAAACATTATGATAATTTGAAACCAGAGGGTGAATTTGGTGGTCCCAGATCTCGTGATGATTTCAAGCCTCAGAGAGGTGAAAGACAAACTCCAGTCAAACATCCTGACAATCTTAAACCTGAAGGTGAATTTACAGATAATAGACCTCGAGATGATTTTAAGCCTGTAAAGGGAGAACGGGTTATTGTGAAGAAACATGAGGACAATCTGAAAATTGAAGGAGATTTTATTGATCATACTTCAAGAAACGATTTCAAGGCAACCAAGGGAGAAAGAATGGAAATTGTCAAACACCATGATAACTTAAAATTAGAGGGGAAGTTTGATGATCGCAGGTCACGTGATGATTTTACTGTAGTTCGAGGTGAACGAGCAGAAGTGGTGCGTCGGCATGATAACCTAGTTATTGAAGGGGAATTTGTGGACACACGGAGAAGAGATGAGCAAGTTGTGATGCGAGGAGAAAGGGCTGAAATAGTTAGGCATCAAGACAATCTTAAAATTGAAGGAGAATTCCATGAAAAGCGATCAAGGGATGACTTCACAGTGATGAAAGGTGAAAGAGCCGAAGTTATAAGAAGAGAGGACAATCTAAAAATTGAAGGTAATTTTGAGCAAGTTCGGCGATCAAGAGAAGATTATAAGGCAGTAACTATGGTTGAACGTGCTGAAATTACTAAGCATGAAGACAATCTAAGGATTGAGGGTAAATTCGTAGATCACAGGTCCCGGGATGATTTCAAAGTTGTTAAAGGTGAAAGAGCCACACCAGTTAAACATCCTGACAATCTTAAAATAGAAGGAGAGTTTGAACGACCTAAGGAGTCTACTCCAGGTAAAGGAGAAAGGCCAAAGCCTATTAGGCATCCTGATAACTTGAAAGTGGAGGGCGAGTTTGAAAGACCATCGGAGAGAAGACCTGAAAAAGGAGAGCGAGCAACACCAATTAAACATCCAGATAACCTCAAATTAGAAGGTGACCACTATGTACCTAAACCTACACACCCTGGAAAAGGAGAGAGAGCCACTCCTGTGAAGCATCCAGACAATCTTAAATTGGAAGGAGATTTTGATAGACCAAAAGAAACTACTCCAGGAAAAGGGGAAAGGCCTTCTCCAGTTAGGCATCCAGATAACCTCAAAATGGAAGGAGATTTTGAAAGACCTAAAGGCCAAGCACCTGGTAGAGGTGAGCGACCATCTCCTATAAGACATCCAGATAATCTCAAATTGGAGGGAGACTTTGATAGACCTAGAGGTACTACTCCAGGTAAAGGAGAAAGAGCAACTCCTGTGAAGCATCCAGACAATCTGAAATTAGAAGGTGATTTTGATAGACCAAGGGGACAAACACCAGGAAAAGGCGAAAGGTTTCCACCTATCAAACATCCTGATAATCTTAAACTTGAAGGAGACTTTGATAGACCTGCAAATGAAAAGCCAGGCAAAGGTGAAAGGTTTCCTCCTGTCAAACATCCTGATAATCTTAAGATGGAGGGTGATTTTGATCGGCCCAAACCTTCAGGACCTGTCAAAGGAGAAAGGGCTGATGTCAAGAAGCATCCTGATAATCTTAGGCCTGAAAAAGGTGAATTTGGTGGGCCAAGACCAAGAGATGATTATGTGCCTACTCGTGGAGAAAGGATGGAAATAGTGAAGCATACAGATAACTTAAAGGTAGAGAAGGGGTCATTTGAGGGCAGAAGAACCAGGGATGATTATGGAAAATTTGTGCGAGGAGAAAGAGCTGAAACTGTGAGAAGAGAAGATAATCTTCGTGTTGAAGGTGAATTCCAGGGAACTCGTCGCTCCAGGGATGAATTTACTAGTACACATGGTGAAAGAGCCACCACTAAGCGACCTCAGGATAATCTGACTGTTGCATCCAATGGAGAAGTAATGAATACCCATACTACATCTCGGGATACTTACAAGGTGCAACGCAAATCTGTTACTGACACCTCTCAAAATAAAGCAGTTATGAACCGTCGACGTCATATTGAGTCCCAAATTAGTTTGGGAGATGACAGTATGACAATGGCAAATGAAAGTAGAATGAAGAGAAATAGAGATACTGTAAAAGGAGGAAAAACCAACACTGATGTTGTCACTTCTACTGAAACTAAGAAACTGGCTGATGGAAGCATAGTGACTGTAGTACGAGAAGTCACAACAACTTCCACAAGCAAAGCAACTGCAGAAAGTGCAGCAATGATAGAAAAATCTTCCTCTGCATCTCAAAAACAAAGTCAGCATAGTACTATGACCAATTCAGTAACAGAAAATAATACCTGTCCTGCTGACAAACATGGTTCTATAACCAGCAATGTAGTAATGAAAGCTGAACAAAGTGACATTAATAAGG
Organism: Sympetrum striolatum; assembly: GCA_947579665.1. Taxonomy (NCBI): domain Eukaryota; kingdom Metazoa; phylum Arthropoda; class Insecta; order Odonata; family Libellulidae; genus Sympetrum; species Sympetrum striolatum. Next base: position 85,020,997 of record OX388342.1, read on the forward strand.
CTACTTCTGGTTCAATCATTCAGCAGCGCAAAACATCAGTGTCCTCTGTCTCACAAGAATCAGCAGCTCAGTCCTCAGTGATAAAGAAGTCTTCCAGCTCCAATGAAGCATCTGCCAACACCAGTTCATCTATCACCTCCAGCCAATCATCATCTAATATATTTTCATCATCTGAAGTTCAATCTGCCCAAGCATCACAGCAACAGAGCCAGAGTCACCACAGAAAAAGTGTTATATCAGGCACATCAGCTGATGTCAGTAATGCAGTGCTCCATAGGCGAGGGGTATCTTCCTCTACTGAGGCGTTGCATGTCTCCTCTTCATCAGCCTCAGCTCAAAGGAAAAGCATTGTTAACTTATCAGAGTCATCTGGCCTATATGTCTCAGGACAGCATAATCAGGATAGTAATCGTAAATCCATTTCCTCTATGTATCGCCAACAAGCAGATCATCATCACTCTACTCGTGGTAGCAGAGACAACATGTCTTCTATATTAGGTGGGGGGGCATATTCAACAAATGTTGAGCACAGGCAAGAATGTGGAATACATAAAGGAACATCATCAGGAGTGTCACAAAAATGGTCTTCTCAGCAGCAGAATTCTCAACAGCAGTCTTTACATCAATCTGAAAGAACCCGTGGAGGAAGTGCTCATGGAAATGCAGCTACTTCCTCCTCATCGGCATCTGCCGAAAGAATGACAATCGCAAGGAGAGGTCAGGCATCGCATATATCTCTAGGAGATTCCAGGTCTTCCTTTGAGACAACACAAAGAAGTACTGTTTATCGCAAAGAGCTTGTTGCAGTTCCATCTGGACCCTGCCCTGCTACACTTTTGGAAACAAAGCATTCTCCATATAAACATACGAAAGATACTAGAAGTCATAGATTTTATGCACCTGTTTCATCTAAACCTCATTGATTCTTTTTACTGAGAGAATGCAAAAGTAACACTGGCATGAAAATGATGCATGAACTGACTTTGAGATAGAATTCATTTTTTTCTCCATTTCAAATGGCTTCAATGAGGAATAATGTATTCCCATCTCTCACATTAATTTTAAGGAAATCAAATCAACTGCCAAAATTAATTTCATTTCTTTCTGAAGGTTTAAGTAATTTTAATGTTGAATATGATTTGAATAGATTTTATTTATAAGCAATACTAAATGCTGAGTATATCATAGTTAATTTTTAAATATTTTAACCATGTTTGCTGGCATGTTACTGAAAAAGTAAACATGTACTTCATCATTATACAAGCAATAGTAACTTTATTGATGGTGTCAATATTTCTGTGGTAGCTATATATTCCCAATTGATTAGAAAACCAGTAATGAGGGTGTTTACTCACAATTTATGGTGGGATATGATGTATCAGGTAAATATATTATTGGGAGTATCCAATTCCAAAATAGGTGCTTAATTTCATAAATATTTTAATCCTTACCATGGAATTTGTTATTTTCTGGTAATGTTTTAATTTATCTTTTTTAATTCGCAGAGAATGTATTTCAGAATGAGCTGTGATAGATAAAAAACCGTCCCTTTCATCATTTTAATGTAATTTTTGTATGTTCCTCTGAAAAATGTTGAATAGAAAAGTGTGTATGCCGATTTATAAGTCAACCTATTAAATTCAAATAAAATGTGACTGTGTAATATTAAAGAGTTTCCTGTTGAAAATATTTTTCATAAAATATGATATTCAAAAGACAATCATCTCAGTTTCTTGCATTTATTTGTATATGCATATGCAAAAGCTTTATGAGTAATATCAATAATGGGTCTAAAGCATTTGTTTGAGCTTTTTATATTTGCTTTGAAGTGTTCAAGGTTGAAAGTATAATTACTGTAATTAATTGTACTTTTATTGCAATTTTAATAAAATTCTTAGTGCCTTACTATAATTTTGAAATTTTCTTTAATTGAATATCCCCTATACTTATGATTATGTTTATATTAATTATTTATCCTTGATTTTAAATTTAATATATAATTTGTGCTAACTATTACAGAATTGATTTTTAAATTAAAATTACTTACCCAAATTCAGATTTTTAGAATTCAATGACAAGCTAGGTAACAGGAAAACCTATCGTAAAAAAATTATAATGGTAAGTTATGTTTGATTGTCTCAAATCATTTGTTGAAGGAGATATGTATTGAATTTTTATCCATTTCTAAAATTTGATGTAAATCAGATATACTATAATTTTTGATACTTTATTTTAATGAAGAATAAACAAACCATTATTCATGATTTGAAATCTAATATTGAGCAGGTTATCCCTCACAACTCATAGTTGTTGGTTTAATAATATTTGATAGAATACTATTGAAATTTGCATTGATATTAATTTATCTCTTATACTGATCATGTTATCTTTGCTGATTGCTGGATGAAAAATTATTTTGGGCGTGTATATCATTAATGATGCCTTACATTCTTTGTTTATTGCGAATATTTTTACAACTGTTCTTGAGATTTTTTACATTAACATCCTAAAGCTACCGACTTAAGGTTCTTTTTCGATGATTTAGAATTTTCCCTAAACATGAAAGTAGTGATATAAAGTTATGGTACCTTGATTATTGCAGAAAGCTTATAGTCTAGAGGAGAAAAATTTAATAAACTTGTGAAGATTGATTTTTACTACACTTTCAATAATTAATTAAGTATTATTATTATAATTTCTATTCAACATATTGTGTGGTAAGGACACATCTTTAGGGTGGGTGCGTTCCCACAAGTGCATTCCAATGTGCGGGTGGGTCCAGCACCCATAAATTCTGGCGGTGACTGGTGGGGAACCCTTGGTCCACTTTGCAGAGGGGCCAGGGGTGGGAAGCGCTCTCCTCACTCATCGCATCGTAAGTCGGCAATGATCTTGAGAGAGACCGCGGCGATAACTTGCAAAGGACCAAAGCCAGGAATGACAAGTTACAGGGAACGTGCAATCCGAGACTTGCGCTAGGGTATGCCAAGCTTCGGCGTGGCCACGCCAATCTTGGGCGTGGGGACGCTAAGAAAGCACGGGACCACCACCGACGCTTCCCTAAAATTAGTATAAATACGCCCCATTTTTGGAAAGAAAGTCACTTGGGGTTAGGGGCTCGAAGGGAAATAGTCTTCCTCCGAGCTTCTAATTCAGGGTCCCCCCGTTGGTCCCCAGGCCCGATCTGGAAACAGATTTGAACCCCCCCACTCCCCAGCCCCGAGAACAGCCAGCTTGCGGATTAGGTCTCTTTCCGCTGGTGGAGACATCCCCGAGAAATAGGTCCCAGGGCCCAATCTGGAAACAGATTTGGACCCCCCCCTGCTCCCCAGCGGACTCATTCCGCTGGTGGAGACGTTCCCGGGAAGACAGGTCCGGTTTGGACTCATCCCATTGGTGGTGTTTCCCCGTTAGCCAGTAACGACGGTATGTGTGATATTCCCTTGTAATGGATAAATAAATTCTTATAATAGATATCGGCCAAACCCTTTACTATTCTAACCGGTACTCCCAATGTCGTCGCTGCGACAATTGCATATGACTCAGCATTTTTTAAATATATTTGAAACCATTTAAAATTAAGCAGTTTAATTTATATCATAGCAGACAATTACTACCCAAATATACTTAGTAAGAAAGCCACTGGTGATTATGATTAATCTTGATATTAAAGTAACCAACCATCCTCCTTTCTGAAGTTCTGTCCTCCTTCAGAAAGTGTCTTCTTAGATGTCCCCCATTTCGATATATATAAAATTTGCAAATCCCTAAATATTAAATAACAAAAATTTTGGTGTAAAGAAAGAAAATTACTCGTAATGGCTGTTAAAGAATTAGGGGTTTTAAATCTCTAATCGCCATCTAAGTCTTCGTTCCTCATCTAATTCTCTTGTATTCAGAGAAAACAAGAAGGATCACTGAACACCCAAAGAGCTTTCTGAGAGGGATGCTCCCCTCCTCAGTGGTAATAAATATGGATCTTCAAAGTGCAGTGATCCTTTCTTGTTTTCTCTGAATACCAGTGAATGAGACAATAAATTTATTTATTTTATTTTTTATTTATTTATTTTTCATATACCCCACAAACATCCATTTTCTGGACTTTTACAGTAAGGTATTCACAACAACAATCACAGAAGACTATTCCCTAACCGGAAAAATCCAACTAGCCGGGATTCGAACCCGGGACCATGGTGTTAGAGCGATACTGTGCGAAGATGACAGTTATTGAAGATTTAAATCCTGTAACAAAAACTTCCTGTAATGATAAAAAAAACATTTATTTAATTTTATGTATGCAGTCATTTTGCGGTAACTAAAATCAAACAACAATAATTCTCAAAAATGCAACAGTTTGAATTTTCTATTATGTTAGTTTATTATTTGATTAAAATAGACTATGATGTATAGTATAGTAATATATATGACTTATAGCCTTCTTACAATTCCTACTGAACTGAAATATGACTGTAACTATTTCCTTTTTGGTAAATATTTGATATACAGACATAGATAAACACAATTCAAGTTTTATTTATTCATTTTATAATTTTCAACTATTATCACTTTATTTAGGAAATTATACAATTCTGCTGTCATATAATTGTTAAATAATTAGATTTTAAATTTCAATGTTTTTTCATACTTGCTTATGCTTTCAAGCTCTAGTTTTAATAATAATTTTGAACTTAATTTAAAGATGAATGGCATGTGAATGAGATATTGAAAGTTTAATGTCCAGATCTTGTGTTAACATTAAGTGTTAAATAAATGTATTTTGCAGCCAACTGTACTGCTCAAATATCTAATTTTATAAATCAATAAGTGTGAACAAACCTAGAAATTATTACTAACAACCTCAGCCCCTGCTTGTGGTTAATTGTATTTTACCATGGCTTTTGAAAGACGATCACCCTAAGGTGGGAGGTATTATTTCTTTGCTTGTTTCCAACTTAAATTTACCTAACTTTCTGATATGCAATATGCATAGAAGGCAAAACCAGTAGCTTTTGAAATTGTGGAACACTTATTTCTTTCATAAAAAACTAAGTTACCCTGTCGTGCTAGCATCGAACCCAGGATATTTTCCGTGAAAGTCATTTATGTTTTCGATAGATTATGACCATATATATAGACTCCAAGAGTTTTGATTCTCCCTCTGCCCTCTGGTATCGAACCCATGACACTGAGATTAAAAATCGCAATTTTTCTGACGGTTACATGTTATGGCCAATACGTTGTAAAAATTTCAAGTCAATGATGCTTGTGGTTTAGCCTGTGAATTTGTATCCTTTCTGGGTATATATATATGAATGAATCTGGAGAAGCATCTATGAATAACAGATGAATGAATCCGGAGAAGCATCTATATATAATAGATACCAGGAGATAGGAGAAAAGTATCACTTCTGAACTGAAGAAGCAAACAAGGTTGTTGGAGAAAGATTGTCAACCAAAATGACCAACTCTGCGTTACCGAAAATCTTAAGCATCCATAAATTTTATTCAAGTTACAACTAATGCTATGCTTGGATTTTCCATTACCATTTCACTATGTAGAGGACTCCCCCTGTGATCATGTGTAGAACCATGACAGGTTCTGAGTAAGTTATTTAGTAATAATGGAATGTTGGCCATTTTTTAAGATTCAGGAAACTTTTGCCGGGATTACCAAGTTTTTTTGGTCAGTTTTCCCATTCTTTCCTTCAATGTCATTTCCAAACTTTCTATCATCTCGCTCTGAGTGACCTATGGCAGGGTTGAGGACAAATGTAGATGCTGATCCTTCTTTCATATCAACCTTGAGAACTGAACTAAAGAAGCAAATTTAATATTAGTTTTGATTTGGGTTCAACATGTTTAGCCTTACAGTTTAGGCTCAGCTTTTCTCCTAAAAAAATATAGCTCTTTTTGGATCAGTTTTTGAGTCAGTTCTAATTCAATTACCTGGTTCTCACAAAACTTTAATAATCATCCTCTCTATATATACCAATACAGATAATTACTAATTAATGACAAAGCTTATTTATGATAATTTGGTTGTCGAAAAGGAAGGTCCATTGTCAAAAATCCCTCTAGTACATTTAATGATTCAGCAAGTGAGAATATTTCAACAGAGCCAAACTGGGAAACTTAACTACAGATATGATAAATCAATTTAGTTGAATAAGATGATTTTTCAATTATTTTCTAGGAAGTATATCATGGGAGCAGTGGTGCAGCGAGGGGTGGGGGGGCTTAGGGGTTCAAACCCCCCCCACCATTTTAGAAACAAATCAGTCAGCTGAAAGGTATAGCGCGCTTAGGTATGCACAGAACTGTAACTTGATGACTTGAAATAAATTTGAGAAACTGTTAAAACTGTGACTTAAATTCTCTAACTTGCTTTTCGATGCAGCCAATTTTCTCTCTGGTGATAGAATCTATGACTTATCCTGTTAACCACGTGGCCATGCAATGCTCCCTCAAAATTTCAATAGATGGAATTTTTTTGATTTCTTTGAACACTCAGTGCGTAAGACTGGGTTTGTGTCAGCTCTCTCCTTGTTTAACCACCCAACTATTGCTTGGTATAAATAAATTTAAGTTGATGTCTTCATTTTTTCCACCTCGGTATGTTACTTGATTTCTGCAAATTCAATTATAACTGTTAATTGTCCAGTATGTGACACATTCAATTGAATACTTTGCTAATACATAAATAACATAATCAGGCTTAATTGTAAGCCTACCAGAAAATTTCATCTGATTTGAATGATTTTTTGTTTCTTAGAAGAGGAGGTAATTTTGAAAGCAACAGATGAAGTCACTCCTAAGAAAGCTGCTGATGATATAGTCTAATAACAAAAGATATTCAAATAAGCATGGGAGTGCCAATGTGGTGATCTATTGAGACGTTTATATCGCTTGCCAAATAACCGTAACTATTTTTTCCTTCTCATGCTTGGCAACCTCTTGGAAGAAAGAACTCTCAAAGACTCGGGAAGTTTATATCTACAACACCAAAATACATCAGCATAGAAAAAAAATGACTTTTTAATAGATATTGGGCGTATCCAAACTAGAAATCCAAACAAAACTTATTATAAGTTTCCAATAGTTCGCTTATGTAAACTACTATCTTGGAAAGTTTAATAAGTTGGCGATATAAGCGTTAAACTCCTCTAGTTTTCAATGCATTTAGCTTTTGAAAGATTTTACATATTTATTGTAAGAAGCGGACATGAATAAACCAGCCCCTTTAAGTTAGGCATTTTTTCAGTACCTCGGCAGCCTTGGACCCCCCCCATTGGCAAATATTGGCGCATGGGAGATATATTACTTAAAGGCCTTTTAATGGCTGAATAAAAATGGAGATAAGAGTTTTTTCATTACTACATAATACTACCCATTTTCCTGTTTCCTATGGTTTCATTACAGCCCCATTCCCAAATTGATATCAATCACACAGAAGTGATTTTCAATGAGAAATTGGTGATACATCATTTAAAATGATTTCTTGTGATCAGGGTGAGCTGTCAGCCAACATGGCCTAGTGCCATCTCTTCGGTGAGGCTTAGTAAAAAGAAAAACTAAATAATAAAGAAAAGATATTCAGGTAAAAATTTTATTTTTAGCTGAGTTGCTAAGAATTTATTTCATTAAAACTGATATTTGTCAGACAAAGGATATTCCATTTCTGTGTTGAACAAGATTTCAATTTCTTCTGAAAAGATATAACATACAATAAAAAAGAGAGATTTTGTATAGTTTGAATTTTGAAGTAAGCTAAGCTAATGGCATAACTTCAAGCAAGACCCATAAACCTTTAACATAAAAATTTACAAAACATTCAGTAATTGTATTTAGATATAACAATTGGTGTGGGATGATATTTAATGAATGCATAACGAAAAGTGAACTTCTTGTAGCTGAGAAAAGATTTTAAATACAAAATAATGTCATTGACAACAGAGGCTTTGCAATGAAAGATTAAAATAACTACTATAAATTGAAACAGATACTCTTAAATACATAAAAACTGTAACAATACATACACTACAATGCTTTAACGACAGTCAATGCATTTTCAGCGCAGAAATTGAAACCCTGCCCTCTGTACTTTGAATTAAGACTAACCAAATGAGAAAAGAATTCTTCTTTTTCCACTTGCACTGTTATTTGTCGAAGACCAATTTCTTTAAACAAAGAGGTTACCTGTAAAAGAAAATTTTATGGATATAATTAGTGAGTCAGCAATAGCCACTAATTCAAACACACACAAAGAGAGATTTTTGTTACATATGAGGAATTTATTTTTAAGGATAGAGTAATGACTAGAAATAAAGCACTTTGTTTAATATATTTCTCTTCAACTGATTTACTAAGCAAAGAAATAATAGAAACACAAGTTTTAAATGACTGTAAATAGGTTCACATCCTATTTTAGCTCTCAATATGTTAACAGCAACATACCAGCTATACTGTTAATCATAAAGGTATTTTTTCATGCAAGAAATATTAAAGATATTTCTATTTTAGAAAATTGAATTTACAATACTTCAATTTTGGTTTCATTTATTTGGCTTAAAATTCAATTTTATTTATCATAATAATTTCCTTGTATAGAAAATAATCAGTCATTTATTCATTTGATATAATCAGAGCTATTTGGTAAGGGTACCAGGTGGCAACTGTAGAGGGCAATACAGTAAGATAACAGTAGAATCTGTCCAACATTCACCCAAGGACTACACCAATGTCATTGACAGAAAGCTCTGAAAATGCACTCTTGTCAATGCATCATCATTTTCTCATACTTTACTTCATAATCAAATTGATTTGATTAAACATGAAACACAAGATAATCCATCAATCATCAAACTGAGTTTGACTTATGAGCTCTAGCTAAATTGAAGAATTTTGAAATTTCTAGAATAAATGTAGTATTAAAGTTAGTTTTTAAGACATATGGGGAAGAAAGCAATACAAGATTTAGTATACAACAAAAACTTGACAAGAAAACTCTCGACAGAGTTTTTTGCCAATTCTTAAGAGAGATACTCTCTCACTTTGTCACAAATTAAATTAAACCATAAAGGAAAAAATCAGGAGGAAATTTTAATTCTTACCTGCTGTATGATAAACTGTTCACTCGCCTCGGGTTTTGCTTGCACATGCAGAGTACCAAAGCAAGTGTCAGCTGAATGTTGCCAAAATTGTGAATGACTAACTCCTATTATACCATCAACTGACATGACCTGAGGTGGGAAAGAGAATATATTTAGAGCATGAAAACTACATTTTCCACTCAAGAAAATCATTAACAGGTATGATATATAAATACCTTTTCAATTGTTGATGTAATTTTCTTATCACCATCTTTAGGTGTCCGTAGAAGCAACACCAAACAAGAATGTTTAAGAAATGGAATGACACTCACAAATATTAAAATTGCAATAAAAATGGAGCATATGGGATCAGCGATGAACCAACCAAACTGCTCAATTAGGATAGAAGAAGTAATAACACCAATACTACCTAGCGTATCTGCTAGGATGTGGAGGAAAACGCCTGAGAAAGAGAGATTTCATAAATGAATTTAGGAATAATTCAAAGAGATACCAGGAATAATTTGCTGTTTCCTATGAAAAGTAATTAAAGATCTAACTTCAGCAAATAAAGTTTAAAATTGTAAATGTCTTACAACATATTTTATTGGAATATAATATGCAAGTATCAAAATTATCTGAAACTCTAATATATATTTAATCAATCCTGTTTCTGCAGAGTATTTTGTGCATTTCATTGCTGAAACGGTGAGATTTTATTGTAAAAGAAAACAAATAGGTTTATATAAAATACATTGAAGAACAATTTTTAAATACAAACAAGCCAAAATGTCAAATACTTAGAAAGAATATTTATACTCAATACTTTTGGCTAAAATTAAAATAAATCAGATAAAAATCACAATATCTCCATTAATTTCTTTTAAATTCACTTATTTACCCAAAAATATATTTTTGTATTTTCTGGTCACTATTTAGTATACTACTTGAGGCATCAATGACTAATTTTATGCATGTGATATAGATAATTAACAAATATTACAGTTTATATTACAACAAATTTTATTTATGTTACAGTTTGCTACACCTTGCTATACCCATGAATAAAAATCATTTCAAGTGATATTTCTTTGTTTGTAACATTTAACTTTGCAGCATAACAAAAAAGGTAATGGCTGCTATTACTGTTCAATTAAGTTTTCACTTTGCTTACTAACCTTCCACATTAGCATTATGCGAGTGTCCATGATGATGCTGATGCTGATGATGGTGGTGGTGATGCTGATGAGCCTCAGGAGTGGAATGAGAATGCCTTGAGCTTGAAAAATACAAGTTAAAGTTATGTATAAGTTTGTCATATCAATGAAAATCATAAAAAATCCATGGAATGTACACAACAAAGAAGCACACAAAAATTCAATAGATACAATAAACAGGATAAACTTGATGAAACCAAACTGGCATAGGTTCTCTTCAAATATAAACAAAAATAACAATATCTTATTCAATTGTTTAGACATGAAAATATGTATGACAGGGGCTGAATCGACAAAACGTACAAATTTTTCAATGAGTATGGGATATCTATCACCCAAATATTTGCTTTAAGTTATCAAATCCTTCTTTTCTAGGTCTTGTTATTTTCTCCTCCAATCATTAATTCTAAAATATTTAAATAATTAATGCACTTCCATAGAACTGCAGTTTTGCTGTAAGAGATAAAAAAAAACTTTTCAACCGTTTCAGCTGGATTGAATGGAGATCTACTTTTGTTTAAACATTTCTCTTTCAACGTAGCTTATTAAAACCATCCACTCAATGTGGATGCCTTGGATTCAAGGCATGGCTCCTTAAGTGTAGGCACTGATACCTTGAATTCAAGGCATGGGTACTGTTACATTTGCTGGCCAATTGCAAAGCCAAATGTCACAGGATAGATTCTCTCTTTTGAGCAGTGTCTTACACAAGGCAATTTATGCCTTATACGAGGCAATTCATGCCGCTGTGCCAAAAACTGCATCATGTAAAACGGCCTTCAGTACCCTTCCAGGCAGCAGTGAAAGTGGTTCGTTTGTGGTTTTTGCATTTTTTCTTTTTTGGAGCATTGCATTGCTTACATGTGTCTTGATTGCAAGGATGGTCCTAGATAATGTATTGACTGTTTTTGGAATAAAATCATGATCATGTAATTTTTTTAAAAATTGATCCTCTTACTTTTTCGTAGATAGCTAATATTCCTTAACTGCTGTATAGTACAAAAACAAATCCGTGTTGCGCTGGGTTGCATAACCAAATTCCTTCCAGCTGCTGATGCCTTGAATTCAAGGCATGTCTAAAATTTGGTATAAAAACTTTATTTTTCCTACATATAAATCAAAAATAGATTTAAAATGTTAAGATAACTGAAAATTTTGAATTAACGTAAAGAAAAGATTTCCCATCAGGCATTGATTTGCGGATTATACCTTAGCATTAAGCGGGTTAATAAACTGGGTTAATAAAATGGCATGCTTCCTTCAACTTAAAACATATATCTCTATTTTCAACTTGATTGATTTTCTTGCATTTGTTAGCCGCTTGTTTTAATGACTTTGGAGTATAAATATTGCAAATAATTTGATAGTAAGTCATTTATTACAATTTGATGAGCACATTGCCCTTAGTCCTAGAGTATAGTCAGAGCAAGTGCGATAAAATATACATCAATCAAATAGATTTCAGTGTATAATGAAACTGAGTATTTGCCAATTATTTTTCCTTGTCTAGTTAGGGAAAACAGTAAATAGAGAAGGATGTGAATAATTCTGGAGAGAAGAGAGAAAATAACGTGTATTTGTCAAAAAACGATTTTGATCTTCATTTTTCTTTAAGTAATTGAACAGTGCACTCATTAGTAATTTCAAGCATCTAAGAAGACAATGTTAAGACTGCAATAATAAGTTTCATATTTAGCGTTACTTCTGTAAAATAATAAATTCTGTCAAACTATTTAATTGCTAAAAGATTCGAAAGCTAAATAATAAAAGTGTGTTGCCTGTGAAGAGACTATAGGTATGAATCATAACCTAGCTCTGATATTAGTAGTCTGAAGAAGGAAGGAATTGAGGTGCTGATCCTGAAACCATCTGTGCAGTGAAAGGATGTAGTGCATTTCAGTTAATACAAATACCTAAATTAACCTATCCCCCCAGGGTTTTGTCACTCTATGAAATGCTCAATTGATCACAGGATATGTGATTTTTGTATATGACTTAACCGCTAGATTTTTTCACAGGAGTTGCATATAAATAACATGAAGCACTGTATGACTAAATTAGAAAATTAGAACACTTCAATGAATATTCAAAAACATTTAGTGTACCTCACTAATTATCACCTTAAGCTCATAAAGAAGATAATGTTTCATGAATTTTTGCTATTAGCACAAAAACTATCTGATTCATAAAGAAAATTGGTTAAACATTTATGTAAAAGAGTGGAGAATATAACTTTAGGTACAGATTCTATAAGTTTAATAATATAGCAGAATAATTGACATTTTCTTGCTTTGAGAAGTATTTTTACAGAATCCATTAAATCAGTACTTTTAAGGTGCTTATCAGAGCTTGGATTAGAAGATTCCAGATTCTTTATCTCCAATCCAATATTTTACAACCAACCAACAACTAATTTTAAAGTTTTGTCTTCATTATTTTCTTAAATGTAGCAAATTGCAGGATCTTTTTTACCTAACAGAAAAGGTTCTGTATGATTTTGGAGAACTACATGGCAATATTTTCAACAAATTTTCCAAACATCACTAATTTGAGGAATGAGGATAGGAAAATAACTTTGCACATGAAGTTGTGCAACTGAAACCCAATGATAAACAGAGGTGAAAATAGCGACATGACTGGAACTCGAACCCAGGTCTCCCACTTTCCGGGCAGGTATTCTAACCACTAAACTACCATGCCGCATCAATCATTGGGTTTCAGTCGCACAACTTCATGTGCAAAGTTATCTTCCTATCCTCATTCCTTATTTCCAATCCTTAGGGGGAATTCCCTTACACCGCTTTGTAACCTGGCTGCCTCTGTGGTGGTGTTTAGTGGTTAGTGGTTAGAATACCTACCCAGAAAGTGGGAGAGTTGGGTTCGAGTCCCAGTCATGTTGCTATTTTTCACCTCTGTTTATCATCACTAGTTTGGTTTAATGCCATATACTCCAAAATTAGTTGTTTACTTTCTTCTCTGCATACCGTATTTGACGGCATATAAGACGCAACTTTTCACCTAAATTATGTCTCGAAAAATTTCCCTGCGTCTTATATGTGAAGGTTCATCCTCCACGGGTCAACTTTCAATACTGAATGCTATTTTTAGCCCAAATGGTCTATACTACCTATTTCATAATTGCATTCAATGATTGTGTTAATATTTGGCTTTTACGAAACGTGACAACTAAAATAAACTACATTTTAAGTTATTGTGGTACCGCGCTTTCGCACTGACTATTAAAACTTTTTTTCCTTGTGAGTGGCCAACTTAATGAGGGTACGTCTTATATGCCGGTGTATCTTATATGCCGGTGCATCTTATATGCCGTCAAATACGGTATTTACCAAAAATTCATATTCTTTAACTAAAGATACCCAGTGAAAATGGAACACAGCCAAAAAATATTTCTAAAAGGTACATACCTAAATGCAAGAATTCCTAATAAATTAACACATAAGCCAGCCACTGACACTGCAAGCAGCTGTTGTGTCCCAACACTGGGAGGATCCAATAGACGGCCAATAGCTTCCCAAAACACAAATGAGGAAATCACAACAAGGAAGAGGCCATTGGTAAATCCAGACAAATCCTCAACACGGCCATAACTTTTGATGGGAAGTAAAATAATTTACGTAAGTACAAAACTTAATTAAACACATTCCTAAGTCAACAATTTTGGTAGTTTTTAAAAATCGATACTCTCAATACAAGTTAATCTGTACTAACCCATAGGAGAAGGTTTTTGATGGTTTCCATCTTGCAACCACTGCTGCAACAAGGCCCATAAATAAAGCAGAGCAATCAAAGAGCATATGAAAGCCATCTGAGATAAGACCTAAGCTATTTGTCCAAATTCCATAGAGAAACTCAATGCCGGTAAAACCTGTTCAAAATTCATATTTCTTTAAACTCCAAGTCCTCATTTGATGGAAAATTTCAAGAAAGCATATCAATATATATGTTACATAATTTGTTACTATGAACATACTCACTCAAATTGAGACAGAGAAAGTAAAACATTCGCCGGCTGTTTTTGTCATGTAATACTTGCTTCAGTGAAGAAAGGCAGAGAGCCAGAGCAGACTTGATGGAGCAAGGAAATCCAGTGTTACCAGTTGCGCTACTACTTGCAGTTAAGCTATAGAGAGGGATTCCAGCCTCAGAAAACCCCACCAATGATCCTTTAGCTCCTGACACTGAGTTTGAAGTTAGATTCAGTGACCCTAACAAAAATAATATGATTATGGAAAGAATTCTCACAGTAAAAACAGTATTCAAGATGATTAACTTCATTACATGGGTATCCAAATACCTTGATCTTTTAAATGAAATTCCACCATATTTCACTTAGTACTTATAATTTTTTATATTAGGTATAATTTAAGATGTTAGGCAATTTTTCTTATGCTTAAATTCCAGACAGGCTGAAAACCATAATCAACAATTGGTTTTAAAGGGTTAACTTGATTAGGAAATAAGAAGTCTTAAGTGATTTACAAGCAATTCATAAGTACACTAATATGCCCACTTGAAAACATTCCCTAGATGTAGGCACCACCTTCATCAAACTCAAGTAAGACACAGCTAACAGAAATTTAAATATGAAAACTGTTCAAGCTTATGTTATTTGTATTGTATAAAGTTTACTTCTGAAACTTACCCATTAAGAAGAGAAAGCAGGCAACAATGCTTCCTCCAGATAGAACATGTTCCTCTACAGCAGGAGCAGGAGAAGTGAATACTGTTTTATGGTCCAACTCTAGGGTATTTTGGCTTTCATCATGAACATAATTAGATTTTGTGCCCCAAAAGTATGCTATTGTGAGAGCACCAAACAGTACAGACAATGATCCATAACGAGCAGTGTAAGGTAAACCTAATCTGTAATGAGGAAAATTATGGCATTTGATGAAAGTAATGAGGACCAAGTAAAACTACATACCTAATTATGAACTGATAATGTTACTATATTTTGAGAGATTATGATTATGTAATAATTGTGGATACATAAGTAAAACCTATACAAACAATTTTAAAATAATTTTCTGTTTAGATCTAGAAAAATGCTGTGGGATACTATATCAAAATAGTCACATAATTTTTTATGCATGCTTGAAAAGGTGAATAGTAATTTCTAACGGTAATCTTGATATTTCCACCAAAAATCATGATAGCAGAATAATTGTTACATTAATGAAGGAAGTAACCCCTAAATTATCATAAAGTATTGATAATATATTATTACGACATTTATAAAAGAACTCTTTGAATGAATCACAAAGTAATACATTACAAATGATGAATCGTGATGAACTAATAATAATCAAGTCTTTATTATGTAAATTAGAGTCTCTTAAGACCACTATTAATACTTAACCTTTATAATATTAAAACATAAACAATCATATCCCAACCAAGATTTGATTCTGTAACTTCATTGTAGAAATAAAAAATTACTTACCTCTGCGCACAGACAGAGTCAACATAGAAATCCTGAACAAACACTACCACAGCAATCAAAAATAGAATAATTGCCATGGTAAACCAAGAACAATTCAATTTAACCTGAAAAAATTAATATTCTTCAGAATTATTTATAAAATAGCCGACATAATCAGTAATTTAATGGCAGAATTAACTCACAGAAACTATTTTTTATATGTTAATGTTTGACGGAGATGACATTAAACTCCATGGTTCCTACTTACATCAGAAAACTGAAGAACGATAAAGGAAATAGGCATCAAAATAATTCCTTCAAAGAGGGTAGCTAGGGCATGAAGCCGTTTTGAAGCACCAACTCCACCTCCAGAATTAGAAGACAAGCTACCATTGATGGAAACCAGTTTGTTGGCAACACGTTTACCATAAGCACAAACCCCAAGGCGGCAAGCCACCAACAGAGTGAGTAAGCAGACTCCTAACTAGAATAATGAAAATATTTTCAGTTCAATGCATTTCATGATAAACATATTAAAAGAGGACAATTTTAGACAAAATTTTAACATTATCTTATCTTATATTATTAATTATGTAATCATATATTCACTGCTTAAGAGATTGTCTATAAAATTTCCTTTGTTTCAATATCATAATATCTTTATCATTAGACTAAAGAAACTTTTCCTGGCTCAAATCCTGTTAATTCATATGCAATGAGATATATAACAAGAAGGTAAGATTGTCTATTTCCAATTCAAAATGATAATGGAAATTTACTTCTAAAGGATTATTGATGGATGTTACAAGTTCTAAAGAAAACTCAGATTTATAATACCTTGTGATCCGACAGTCCAAGCCATGATAATGGATTATAAATTGAGTGTATATCTTCTGATTGAAGAAGTTTGTTATCATCATGGTCAAACAACAACAATGTGATGATACCAAAAGCATAAAGTGCTGTTCCACGTACAGTGCTATGGCTGCCAAGACCTGCAAAGGACAATGCATTCAAAGCTAAAACCTTACATAATAATTAATCAAATTCATTTTTTCTTTAACCAGTGTGAATGTACCAAATATTAATATAACAAATTTGCTGGCCCAGTTGTCCAACCTATCTCATCTCTGCAGAAAGGGCATCTGATCAAAAAGTAAAATTAAACTTTTATTTATTAAAAAGAAATCCTATTTATTTTCCTTGAATCGCCGACACCTGGCAAAGAACCCATAAATTATCATAATTTTATTGTTCCCTTGACAATCAAAAGGGGCAGTCATGACATCTGTAATTCATTACTTTTAAAATATAATCTCAGCATAGTGTGTTAATGATTTCCATTTATTAATTACATAAATTATGGTTTACACCCAATTAGAAAAGCTTTAAATAAATTATAATAACATCTCATTTCTTTTAGGAGAGTTTTTCTGGGAACTCACTTAGTAGATTAAATCGCATTCGAAAAACCTTGAAATATTATTTTCTGAATCACATAAGTATCCCAGCAATTAATGTAGTTTAGTATTTGGAATGTTTTTCAGAATCTTCTACCTTCATCACTCTTTTCCATAATTCAAATACTTGTAGCTATTATTTCTGAAACTTATTTGGTGCAGATATACAATTATTCTTCTTGTCTAGTAAGTAATTTCCAATCAGTTCATCATTTACAGAACTGACCTTAGTATAACTCTAATTATTTCTAATGAAAATCAATAATAGATTCCATGAAGTGAGTGATGCGGTAGTACATCAATTTTTATATAGTCTAATTATCATCCATCTACTCATACTGAGGACAGTTTTGAAAAATTTGAAGATGAGATTATTTTTGTTTGTAGTTTGTCAATTAAAATATCTTACCAGAAAATTAGGGCTTTTGAACATTTCATAAAAATAAAACAAAACATTTACCTTATTTCTAAGATATTTTTCATATCAATCTTAGCTAGTTTAAAAGGATTTTTCTTCCAATTCTGATTTTACCTCTCCATTGTAAACAGATTTCCCTCTTGGTCTTAGTAACACAAACTATAAAAAACTGCAGGTGATCATTCAAAGTGAATCTTTTGGAGACTATTCCAATGTCAAAAGCCAACATTAAAGCCAGCATCGTTAATGAATCCACAACTTAATATTCAACAACTAAAAAACTTCATAGCTAGATCAGCTTGCACTTTTTATCCCTAATATTTATTTCTACTTCAGGTTTTGGTTATTTCTTGCTTCTCTTAGGTATTAATTTGTATTATCTCAACTATAAAACATGCCTCAATTTCTCCCACTGAAACTAATCTTTTATCTTATTGTAAGTTTAATTCATGACGATTTCAATGATTATTAATTTTTTCCAAAATGTCTTAATCATTAAATTTAGTTAATAAGAGGCTTATTAATAAAATCTTTCATCATACCCAAACAATATTAAGAGGAACCAATAGAATGAGAGCAAAACTGTACTAAATTTTCGGACTTTGTTCATAGTAACATCAATTTCTTCCAGCAAAATCTTTTTATCTTGAATGTATTTTACTAAACAAAATACAACAAAATGCTACAGTTTCAAACAGTGTAATTAACTTCAACACCATATCATTCTTTCTATGCTGAAATTCATCAGAACTTTCCTGAAGATTTTTTAACCACTAATACTACCATTTCAACAATTATACAGAAAATATATAAAGGCATCCTCTTAAAACTCAATGAAAACCTTTCATAATCCAATTAAAATAAGAAAAATGTTGAACTGTTTATGAAGCAATGATTGCTTTCAGGGCCGGATTAACCCTCAACAGGGCCCTAGGCAACCATCAATTTGGGGGCCATTTTTTTTCATGTCCGTTCCCTTCTTTTTTCGATTAAAATAAAAACTTATAGCTTTCATAAAAATGTTCAGTTGTGATTATATTTTTATTTTATTCTTTGGAATAATTGTAGAAGTTTAACCTTATCTCTAAGAAGATAAATCTTTGCTTCAGAAAAATTCTTCCCTAAATTCCAAGTTCTAGATTCCTTTTCAAACCTTAAACAAGTATATTTCCTAAGGATAAGTACATAGCAGAATGAAAATAACATATAATGAAAAAAATAAAATGCCACAAACATGAGAGTTTAAAATGGTCAGCTGAAGATGATCCAAAGTTGAAGTCCTTTAGGTGTCAATACTATTTATTTAGACACCAAACTTACAATTGAAGAGAATTATAACTATTCTCTTTCTATGCCTAGAACAATTTCCATGAATTTCATGTTACTGATAAATAAAAGGAATGTTTAGCAAAAGAATATGCACTTGAGTATCACACAAATGCCTAGCATAATTCTGCCCTTTCACTGAACAAGTAGTGTCTTTTAAGGAACAAAATGAAAATTGCTATAGATTGATATTCAACAAATTCAATAGGCATACATACTGGACAGTAAGTACAAAAATCAAAGTCAAGAGCTCTCTTCAGCAATCAATCTGAGCATTCTTTCTATACTTATACTGCTAACCTGTTAATTATTTTGAATGCTTGTTTGAAATTCATTTCCCTCAATTGAATTAGGATCAGTTGTACGTCTTTTTTTCAGATTACTTTTGAATAATTACTTAGTTAATGTTGGTCACTACATCTAACAGAAAATACTTCTGAATTGAAAAAAATACTAAATTTCTCTTGGAAACTTGGAGGGAGATTGAATTTGGAATTGCTAATTTAAATGCAGAAAAAGCTAGAATGAATTTCCTCAAGTTATATTTGGAGGTAATCCATTTTAAACTTTAATAAAACAAGCAAGATGACTAGCACTATACCACAAAAATAAATAATAGGATTAACTGCACAGTTCAAGATTATTCTGATCATAATTCAAGCTAACTTACCTGTGAACAGGGAGCCAATCAAGGTAACAGCAACAAAATCATATTGCTCGTAAACAAGTATGGTTCTGAATGGACCGCAGAGAAACAAACCATATGCCCATAGGATGGACAACAATGCCCTCAAAGCAGCATATTGGCCCACTTGACACCAATGTGATTCAGTCAGCTTTTTACCAGATGTAAAAGGTTTTTGAATAAGTACAAATACCGTCCCTGACCTGAAATAAAGTCCATTCTATTTTACAACTATCTTCTTAAATTTATATCCAAAATCTATCTGTATCTTGAAGACCACAATAATTGTATTGTAATTATAGATTCATTTATGCCATTCCAGTTCTTCATTGGAGCAAAGAAACTAAATAGAAAATCCAAGTGTGAAATATCAGTAAAATGGTGCAATTAAAAAACTACGATAATCATGAATTGACCAAAAAGCATATACTTATGTTTCACAAATTTACAGTAAGAACATATGTTGCATAGGGTTCATTGTAAGCAATAACTCCTCTTATATTTTCCCAATTTAATAGCTTTAATAGTGCAATAAAAGAAAATTTTGTTTCACAAAATCTTGGTTTTAATATTTCAGTACTGTGAAAAAACACAACTAAAGACAACAAATGGCAACCACACACTTCATCAACTTATTCATATATATCAAACAATTAAAACGTAAATCATTCAAACTAAAAACAGGGGTGGTACGATGTATAATATTTAAAGCACCACATCTGAATAGACAGAATGAATGCTTTTATTAACACATTTGCGAGCATTCAATTACTAATTTAGTATGAATGATCTCACCAGTATTTGGTTTACTATTTCTCAATTCCAAGTATTCATATTTTATTAAATGGCAAGGGATATTTAACTCATACTGGGTCAGGATTTGCCTATGAATAGAAAGACTTTATTTACAATCTAATAGGAAGATTAAATCCAACTCCCCAACTCTCTTTTTCTGAATTATGAGGAATCTTTTACATTTCTACATAATACAAAATTATCCATTCCTTTCTGTGGCATTTTTATAATTTACATTGAACATATAAAGCATTTCTAACCATACAACTAAACCTACAAGTGGTTAGTTAGGTGAATGAAAACAGTCTTTTTACAAAAAGGACACTCAAAAGGCGTTTTAACATAAGTTCAATAAAAATGCTTGAAGTTCAATATTTCCTTCAACAAAAAACGATAAATACTCCTAACAGTTTGAAAGTTATTGCTCCAACATAATTTTGAGACCTAAAACAAACTGCTGATTACCTAAACAAAATATTAGTTTTGTAGAGCAATGAGACAAGTGATTACATCATTAAAACAAGAGGAATTCATGTCTCTTTTGGAATGTCTCCTGAGGCAGCAGCCGATTCACCCATTCCAGGCCTTTGGGTATCATCTTTTGCAGCATCAAGTAATGCTTCGATCAGAGTCTGTACAGCCTGATTTGCATCACTTGAGGCTCCCCTTCCAAGTAATGCACTCTCCTCGTCTCCTTTCAACACTATACTTATGACTTTTGGAGGGGAACCCTTTTCATCTAACGAGTGATCATCAAGTTTGTGAACCACTCCCTCAACCACTTGACACTTACTTTCGCTACCCTCACCCGTATCAACTTCCCCACTGACCCTAACCTCCACTATGTTGCTCTCTTCCAAATTATCCCTCTTCCCTTCTGATGTCACTAATTCACCCTCTTGAACGTAGTCTTGTGCATCTATCACCACTGGATGCTGTCCCTCAGTATCTTCAACCAAATCTCCTGATGTATATACATGGATTAAATTCCCATTTCTACTTTCCTCATCTTCTCTGATCTCTTCAGTATTTGCCAAAATATGATGGCGTGGTACAGAATGCCTATCTTCTATAATTCCACCATCTTCGTCGAATCTTATCACCACTGCCTCAATGCCATTGTGATCCTGGTCTTGCAACACATACTCGCTGGTTCCTTTAATCTCCCCTCCGGTTGTCCTAGCTGTCATTTGCACCAAGTCAGCCATGCTGACGACTCGACGAATTATACCCTTCTGTGAATTCGAAGAGGCTAAGTCTCCAACGTTAAGTTTCACGATATGCTGCTGGTGATTTCTCTGGTTTCCTTTGCTCGTAATCATGGTCACTCCTTTCAGCCTCCCATTGTCTTCGACTTCATTATGCTCATAGCTCTCTTCTTCTATCTCCACTCCATCATTCATGGAGTAACTGGCCACCCTTATGTTGCTGACAGCAGCAGCCTGTTCCTCCTCTTCATTATCATTACCCAAAGGATCGTCAACTTCCCCCTCATCTTCTCCAATAATGACACCAATCCGCCCATGAGCCAGTTGCGTCCTGCCCCCTTCTACCACCTCTTCATCCTCCTCCACACCCTCTTCACACACCAACCCACCGACATCTAACTGAACAGGATGAATAAATCTAACATGATTCTCCCAATACTCCCGCTTGCCAAATTTAAAACCACACACTTCGCACACATAGAACAGTTTCTTATCATGGTTCATCAGATGCCAACGAAGATTTTTCTTGTCCCCAAAAGCTCTCTGGCACCTACAACACTTGAATGGCTTCTGCTTGTGATGAACTATGCGGACATGCCTTTCCACATCACCTTTACGAGTGAATCTTGCCTCACAAACTTCACAACCAAATGGTTTGATCCCAGTGTGAGTGCGAAGGTGTTGGCGAAAGGATGATGGTTTCAAGAGCTTGTGACATTCATTGCACTCTATTTTATCTTCTGGATTCAATTGACTGAGTCTGGCTATTGTTGCATGGCTAAGTCTAGGTCTCTTGTACTTCCTTCTCTGTCTTGGGAGAGTCGATGACTTAACAATCATTTCCTCCAGGTCAGGGTCTTCTCCCTCCTCCATCTCTCCTTCATCATCCATATGGTTACTCGGAGTCAGTTTGACAATCATCTCCTCAGCATCTGAGCCAGTCTGAATGATTACACTTTCCTCAACCACAACCTGAGGTTGGTTTTCCTTCTCCCCATCCCTTTCATGATCTTCAGTTACTGCCACTGTCATAGGAACAACTTCTTCCACTAGCATATGATCCTCCCTTATCTCCCTTTCCATTTTTATGTTTTCAAATTTAACTCTGTGGAGTTCCACCCCCATGGTATCCTTTTCAGATTCAAGCCTTTCATCTTGTTGCATGCACTCAACCACAACGGTCTCTGCAATATTATCTGGAGCATACTGTTCTTCACATTCTGCCTCTTCACTCTGAACAATGGCCTTTACTTTAGGTACTTTCTTAATTTTAAACTCCTCTGCTTTGGGTGATGAAGTATAAATGTGTGTGGGAGATGAGATTGCCATCACTTCTTCTTCAAGAGGTCTTTTCCTTGGTCTACCTCTAGGCTTTCTGGGAGACGACAACATTTCCTCAGATCTCTGTTTCTCTCTGTGATAGACAGGAGAAGCATCTTTGGCAATGACAGCCACTTCTTCTGGGAATTTTGTTTCACGTGGCTGCTTCACTTGTTTGGGTGGAGCTGAACTTGGTAGTGGAACAGTTACTTTAGAGAAGTAATATTCAAAATCATCATCCAGTTTTTTCTTTGCGGCTTTTTTACGTAGACCGTAACCACCACTAGATCTTTTCTGTCTGGAACTCATCGTGTAATGGCTGGGTCCTCAAATGTTTCAATATGTTTCAGAACCTACAAGTAAAGAAAGAGAGTTGATTCAATATCTATAAATTGAGGCATATATCTTCCTCAGTATGAAATATTGCAATATTTCGAGGGAAGAGTCCAAAGAAACAAAAATATTAACTTATTTTTAGAGTATATGAGCAATATTGTTATAGTTTCTTTGATTTTAATATTTGGAATGGTCTAATAGAAATGGGGCAGATCATTCTTTATATGCCAAGGAAATGCCTTTATAAAAGGAGTTAACACTGACATCAAACCCAAATGAAATTTAAGGCTGATCATATACACAAAGAAATGTATTCATTTGCTAAGTTAAAATCAAAATCTCCAGCATTAAGAAAAAAGCCATGGATAAAAAATCTCAAATCTACGGTACTGAATGAGATTAGATTAACTGTTACAAATTTCTTTCTGGACTTAATACTTAAAAGAATCACCTGTCATCATTTAACACCCAATAAATCTAATGAACAAAGAATGGTCCATTTACATCTAACTATTGAATTGATATTTTAATGATAGATAATTTCCCTGCTACTTAATCATAGAATTATAATAATGAGTGAGCAATTCTTTATTGCAAATGGTTCATTTTCAATAAATACAATTTATGTCAATGAATCAACTCCCTTTCCTACAATTTAACATTCAATTTCACAGAAATCCTTGATTTCTGAACAAATAAGAGTTTTTAAGCTATAGAGTCTGAGAAAAAGGAAATAAATTGATAATATAATCAATTACAAAAAAAAATGTTATGAAAACCAAGTAAACCTAAGTAACAAAAGGAGATTATGTGATTCCAGATAATCAATGAGAACACATCTCCACATGACAAGTTGTTTTATTTAAAGTAGTACGATTTTAAAGGAATTACAACAGAGAACATTATAGGAAACATTTTACATAATTTAGAAAATTCCACTTTAAACACGACGGAGGTCCATGATTGGAAGAAAAATGGTAAACCAAATAACTCAATAAATTGCTTCGATCGTGTGTAATTAAATTTAACGAATTGCTATCAATTAAAATTTCGACGATACTGTAATTAACATTTCAGCAGTGATATATGGGCCAAGATTAGAGAAAATATGGAAAATTTTTATAGAAAACCAAATCATAACAATATTACGTAGCTTTGAGATGCACTCAGCATATGATAGATACCTGCAACTAATACAACCAAATCGGTTCCTCAATTTTTTTAAAACAAAGTTACTGTATATCTCTACTGTAACTTCATCCATTTAGATTGATTATATGAAAATATGTCAAGTGAGCTTCTCGAACGGAGAACTCATTTAAACGTATCTGGCACATGAAATATCGTTTTCCATTCCAAACGTAAATTATGCGATGGATGGCAATGAAAAATAAAGTTAAAGATATATACTTTCTTCAAGTCAAAATTTTGTAGTAACTAGAAGTGCCTTATCAAAACAATATCATAGCATCTAATTTAAAATACATACTTAAATCAATTTTAAATACTTACACTAATTTACAAAAGCCAACCAAAGGTATCACCCCGAAATATTTCTGGAAATCATTTGCAGAGTATACACCTAAGCAGAGAAGAATTTTACTCGCGAACAAAATGCTTATATACCAGGTTGGTTTACTCGATGGATAAATAGCTCGAGAAGGTGAGACGTCCACGCAATATCTTCCAGGGATGCCTTTCATAATACAGACAGCCTAGCAGTCCGATCAGCAAAATACGCCGAATGAGTACTGGCAAAGAAAAATAAGAATATTGAGTGTGCTCACCAAGTGGAGAAGAAACTCGACGAAGAAATGAAAGCAATTGAAGTAAAAGTTGGAATGAAGTAAAAAGAAAGTGGAGCGTAACTAGATATGACTTAAACGAGAACTACACGAAGTCTTAAATAATTCCTTAAGGAAAGTAATACTTTTAACATTGGTTTCAAATTTTACCGGGTGTATACGCTCATTACGGCTCTACTTTCGTGCTCTTGACATTTTTTGATGCTCACCAAGCCAAAGCCGATGAGTTATCATTAACGTAATTACAATAAGCAGAAAACACTGTTCATAGTACCGTAAATTAAATATTCCAAGTAAATTCAGAGAAACACCAACATGATATTACAACAAAACACGCTATTTTTACCTTCTTTTGCTTCTACTGAGACTTCGCTTCTATTCACGCGTACACGCCATATTTTAAGTATTCAACAAATATGGAGTACGCGCGAACGTTGCAATGCTAGGTTCTGAATGCGCATTTTTAGGGAAATGTTATTGACTCATAACGCAATCCTGATTTTCGTCGGGAAAGGTATACTTAATATTTTTACAAACCCCCGAATGAATTTAAAAGGGTACACACTCGATAGTAAACTGGGAGGAAACTAATACCACAGGGATTATTTTCTAATAAATGGTGCTTGTTACTAACGCAATGCATACATCAATTGAGGTTCCGAAAGTTTTGCTACAAGATTTATTTCAGTTTGCTTTGCGTACAAATAAATTTATTTCCTTCTGTGAATTGATTTATCAATTGATGGGGAGTTTGGAAGCATCTTCCTTATTTATGATTTAGTTTAGCTCCGATGCTCAATTTTTTTAATTTTTTTATTGTAATGACTAATGTGGCTAAGGCAGAAGAGGTCCATACGTGAATGGTTTGAGTGGAGTAAGAGGAATTTGTCACAAAGTAACGTTTTTTACCGCCAAGGTTGAATGATTGATAGTAGACATGATAGAATCTTGCTCTAAAAGACGAATGTTATTGGCCATCACCTTTCTTGGAGGGTAAATTTCTTTGACATCACGTCCTAACTCACTGATTTTGATTTTATTTTTAAAGTTTTCATCTTTTCATAGTCTAACATTGTTGGTACTTGTGGTTGAAAGTCATTGGACGAATGGAAATAGGAAGAGTCGTCAAGGAAATAATACAAGAAGTAACTCGTCATTCACAGCATGCTGGATGAAAGAAGATTATGAGATAATTGAACCTTGTCATCTTTGCAATGGTATTACTTTGCTATTAGGCATAGAGTTTAAAAGATATATTCTCAACATTTGATTTTCTTTCAGCATTTGAAATCAACAGCTTAAGCGTTCCAGCTTGCTTACAAACACATTACAAGGAAGTAATTCACTGTAATATCTCGGGAAAAGTTCAAAGAAGGTAATGTTTGTTTTAGTACACTACTAGTGACTCTTGAGAGTAATATTGCAGTTTTATGATTTACAATAAATATCTAATTCCGATACTTAATCATATTTAGTTGTGACCGAGTTGCATGGATTGAAGAAAGGAACTTTTGGACTTTCGAAGCATTGATGTTAGTGTTTGGCAGCATCTCTATAACAGCAGTATACACTAGACAAAAAGTATTGGATCACCGAGTACTTAGACGAATTCAAAGGCAGCTAGCTAGTGGAGTTTAATGCTAGGTTAACATAGGAAGACTTCAGTCACTGTTTTCTCAATGAAAATAAAGTGCTTTGGAAGAAAATTTGGTAAAAACTATTTTTGTGATACCGGAGGGATTTTCAATAGATAATCCACTTAAGGGTAGATATTGTATGTTGTTCTACAATATTTGATCATGGATGAGATATACCTTGAAATTGCTATTGATCCCGAGGAAGCATCGGATACTTTAGAAGTCCCGTTAGAAACGTTAATTGTATGTTTTACGATCGCTTACTTAAACTCCTCCAGCATTTCAGTCAAATTAGTTGTGGAACCTGGAATAACCGTTCCTTTTCCAATTAAAATTCCACGCACAGACTATGAAATTGTAGAAAAATCCAGACTTCCGTGTGCTGTAAAAGATTGCATTTTGCCTGCGATGAGAGTTCAGAGTTCTACGGGCTTTGTATGTGTGGCTGGTTTATCTGCAGTTCTTCGACAAGTCATTAAAACTAACTTACTTGTGAACCCTGAACATCGTTCTCTTTTGGGGTTCCGAGATGCTTGCTTATCTACCTGCGCTGAAACCTCATTGTGGACTAGGTTTTGTGAAATCGATGTCCCAATAGCGACTAAGGATTTTTTTTCAAAACTTAAGTATTGTAAATTAGATTGCCTTGTTTTACCTGTAGATTTGGCACGTTTTGAGCGACATATGGAGCAGCCCCTCAAAATTCATAATATTCACAAGAAGAGGCAAGAGGATCGATTGCTCCTAGAAAATCAGGAAGAATTTTCTTCCTCTTTAGACTTCTTAGATGAATCAATTTTCGATGCAGTCGATGCTCTGCGGGAAATCAAATTGGTTCTAGATGAAGAGAGAAAACGTAAAGCCATTGAGAGCCATACATTTGCAGAAGGGCATTTGTTAACCCTTGCAGATTTGATGCTATTTCCATGTTTTTATGTAGTTTTTGAATCAGCCTGTTTTGAACTACTCAAAGATTATGTTCCTTTAGTTAGTAAGTGGTTTAAGAGAATGTTAAACCAAAGAAAGATCAAAGATATTGTTAGAATGATAGTCGTGGAGGACAAACAGCTTGGTATTAAATCATACTCTTTGCCTCAGGTTCCCAATCAAAGCCTTTATAAGAAGGATCCCCAGCGATACAAACCTCGCGCTAGGTTATTTACTCGCCAGGAAGAAATAAATGCTTCCCTTAAAATTATCTCACAAATGGGATTGAATGTAGATTGGTCAACTACACCATTAGGTGCAGACTTAGAATTTGATTGGAGTTCAGTTCCACCTGATGCACATCCACTTGGTGGCAATCTTCCAGAATCTAGACTCCAACGTAAAATACAGCAGCTGGAGAATTTGGCCAAAGCCGTTCTGAAAATTGCAAAACCTGGCCACGTAATAGTTGATTTCTGCTCTGGAAGTGGCCATTTAGGTATTCTTCTTGCCCACTCCCTACCTCATTGTCATATAGTCTTATTGGACAACAAGGATGAATCGTTAAAACGAGCTAGAGGTCGTATTGAGCGGCTTTCACTCCGAAACATCTCAATATTTCAGTGCAATCTCGATTATTACATTGGAAACTTTGACATAGGTGTTTCCCTCCACGCTTGTGGGGTAGCAACAGACCTAGTAATACAGAGGTGTTTAGAGCGGGAAGCGGTATTTATTTGCTGTCCATGTTGTTATGGGGGAGTGCAAAGTAATCATGCTGTCTCATACCCCAGGAGCAAACTTTTCCAGGATTCTGTGATTACTATGAGGGATTATCTAGTACTTGGACACTCAGCTGACCAAACCCATGATGAAGGAAACAAAAAAACTGATCAAGGAAAACTATGCATGGGAATTATTGATACTGATCGTTGTATACAAGCTAGAGAGCATGGCTATAAGGTGTATTTGTCCAAGTTGATTCCAGAAACATGCACTCCAAAAAATAATCTGCTTGTTGGACTTCCAACGAAGTTTAGTACAAAAGACCAGTCGTCTTCAGTTTTGTGAAGCTTAAGACTGTCATATCTTGTATTAGATAAGTATATTTCATCTATTCAATGACCTTTTGGTAAAATGACTTGAAATGTTCAACAGTAGTGTCATCAGTATTGGCTTTAAGCAACTGTAATTTTTTTTGTAATTATGTGATCAATCCTTGGTGAGTTGATGTTTGCTTTTATTATTTCCCTTTCATTATAATTTGAACAGTTTTATAGCATGAACCTCAATCTTTCAAAATTCAATCTTTAGTTGCATGACTACTCTGCGTAGTTCTGCATATGAGTATTTTCATCTTTTGTACATTTCTGTGATGTTGTTTATGCAAAACAAATATATTTATAATGAATTTTATATATCATCAGTAGATTTCATTTTCTTGTAATTAATACCGTATTTGACGGCATATAAGACGCACCTTTTCACCTAAATTATGTCTCAAAATTTCCCTGCGTCTTATATGTGAAGGTTCAACCTCCACAGGTTAACTTTCAATACTAATGCTATTTTTAGCCCAGATGGTCTATTCAATCTATTTCATAATTGCATTCAATGATTGTGTTAATATTTGGCTTTTACGAAACATGACAACTAAAAGAATCTACATTATACACGTTATTGTGGTACCGCGCTTTCGCACGGACTATTAAAACTTTTTTTCCTTGTGAGGGTGCGTCTTATATGCCGTCAAATACGGTAACTAGTTTTACTTCCTGTTTAACTATAAAGGCTAAAATATCGTTGACACCTTTGCCAAGCTAGAATTGCTTTCATTATGAAACAAATCAGAGGCTTTCTTTACTTGCTTCAAGGCAGAGATAGTGGAAGTGAAAATGGTGGGTTTCTTTGGATGAACTTTATAAGGTTGGACGTGTATCTCAGCTTAAACTGAGATTGAAATTATGTCATAATGCAGCTAGAACAAAATTTTCAATACATTTTTATTCTTTTGACAACCATTTATTTCATTAAAGAATTGGTTTTATTAGTATAAGTGCTTTAGGCTATCCACCAAATAGTCAAATAGCATCACGCAAGAGTGGAAAAAGTGGAGGAGATGGGGATTTTTGGCCATGCATCCAGCACATTGATTTTGGTTTTGAGCAGTACTTTGTTAACACGTGGCTCCCCTCTCCGCATGTACTGTCTACCCTATTTCCTAAGTTGGACTAAGTCCACCTGTGCAGTAGGCTATGGATTGTCAGCCTCTACTTTGCAAATGGGCTATACTGCATATAGACTATCACTCTACTGAGAGCTTGTAACCAGATGTATGTACAAGAGATACAATTTGGTAATCAGTAATTGTAGAAGTATTAACATGTAGAACTATTTCTTGCCACTTTCTTTTACACCATTAAGTTAGCGTATTTACAGCCTTTAACTGCTAACTAACAGCAGACAGTGAAAGAAACTATTATCATTATTTTAACACAAGTACCAGTTACTCAAGTTAGATTCCCAACAAGGGTAGACAAGAATGATCAGTGATATAAACCCTCTTACATATGCTGAGAAACTAACTTTGGTAACACAAATTTTACATTTTTTCTAATCTATGCTGAATGGCTTTCAAGAAATTTAATGAGGCGGAATTCCTTGAGAAGAATTAATATCAATGAAAACCTTCATACTATAACAATATAGGTTTTATTTAATCATAGAATATTCCTTTAAAAATCTGTTACTTTACTTCATAATGAAGGATAAAATTCAACTTTTATTAACGAATGTGAGTAGATTGGTTGTCACAGCCTCATTTTGGGGTAAAATAATGTTTTGCTGTCAAACTACCGTCAGGTAGTTACTATGAAGATACATCAAATCCAAATAAGCATTGAGCTAGTACAAAACCATTGTACTTGTTCGAGTCACTGTAGCAATACACAGTTACTGTAATGAAGCGATGAAGCCATGCCATAATTCAAATCATTTGCATTAGTAAATTCTGCTTCCCAACCATACTAATTAGCACACAGCAGACATTCTATGCAAATTGCAGATATTCATAGAAGTACTGTAAAAAAATTCCTTTAAATCAGAATTAAGTAATAAAATATTGAAGTACTAATTGCCAGGAGACATGGCATCTTAAATTATCAAACAAATAAGAGGTGTTTTGTTAACATTAATAGCCTCAATGGATTACAGAAAAAATTTGTCTCCTCAACACTAGAGTAAAAGAAAGAGCAGCTGACATACCTCTGAGGCTTGGTAGATTTTCAGAAGATGACAAAAAATTTATGTGCAGGCACCATAAATGCGATGTATAATGCATGTGTAAAAATCTAATACAATAGGTTTTTTAGAAGTCGTGCTAAGTTTGACAATGAGATTTTCCAATAAATGTTGAAGAAATTTCCAAGAGTTTTATTGAGAATTGACTACCTATACACTTCGAAACATTTATGCTGAAATAATTGTTGACAAAAATAATAAGTGGCTGACAGAATTATCAATCACTAACAGGCCTATGAAACATGTAAATACAACCTCAAGAAAAAGAAGATATTTTATCTCTCAAATAATGAAAGAGATGAAACAGAAGTTCTTTTACAATTGGAAAAAATAACAAAGATGTGGCAAATAATAATAACAGTGAAAGGAAATAGAGAATAACATTTTACATGATAGGACTTAGTAAAACAAAGGCACTTTCCTAATATACTCTGCAATATTTGGCAATCATTAGTGAATGAAATATCATAAATTATATGTGGTCTTGACGTACTTTAAAAAACATCCATTACATCTTCATTCCCTCCCAAGTCCAAATATTCTTCATAAGATGTTAGCTGTCTCTCGTGGTCTGAAACAACACATCCATTTTCTCTGCCATCGGTTGCAGGAGACGGGGGAGGATTACTAACTACATTTTCTTCAGGCACATCTTCTTGATCTTCTTCCCTCATCGGGTCTTGTTTTTCAGCCAGCTCCTTTCTTGTTTGCAGGGGTGGAAGCCCATCTTTTATTTGGAAAAAAAGATATCTGTGAGCAATCAAAACAGTATATCTGAAACTAGAGCAAATATTATTTAAAAATAAAATTTACAGAAGCGGCCATGATGTTGTGGAAATTCGTAATAGAAAGAACATGTATACTTATACATAATTGAGGAAAAGTATACATCTTCTTTCTATTATTTGAAAATGCTAATTATAAATTGATAATCGTGTAAAACATTTGAATATTTATCAATATCAATACATTAAAAAAAGTGTTTCCGCTGTTTCATAGTCTAAACAATTTTGAACTGATTTGATTGCAATAAAAACTCATAAACCCATTTCTCAAGTCTCAAGGTAACCCTACAACTAACTCACTTCCATCCTACAAAAGCTCATTAGATTTCTGTGTTGGAAGCCAATTCAAATAAGGTAAAAAATTTTCCAGAAATACAGCTTTTCACCTGCTGCTTCTTGCTTTCCTACAGGAAAATAGAACTTGAGTTGAAGAGTATTCAGTTCTGTTCACCTCAGTTCACAACTCACAGAGTTCAGAGAAATTAAAAACGGGACTTAACTAGGGAAGGCAATGAGGAGAGCACTGATAAGTATATAGTTGTATTAATTATCTGACCTGCAGCTGCAAGATTTCTTCTTAACTCCTCAGATCTCAGCTTCCTCAGTCGAGCTGCAGCAGCTTTTTTTTCTTGAGCCATAACTTTTTGATCATCAGAAAAAATCATTTGCTTGTCCTTTTGGCTGATGTTATGGTCTTGTTTTAAGAGAAACAAGAAAATGCCACCTGGTGTTCGACGCCTATGTCCTTGCTTTAATAATGAGTAAAATAAAATGTACAACATCGAAAAAGTAAGAATGCAAAGAATCATATGGTTATGGATCTAAGTTTAATTACTTTTCCCCACTTAATTCTTACAAAATTCTTGGCATATTTAGAGTATTAAGTTAGTAACACATTGTTCACACTAAATGATCGATTAACATGGCATTTTCTTCTATCTGTACCAGTATGATTATATTTACTGATGATTACAATAGTAATCAAAATCTAAATTACACACGTAATAATTAATAATACTACAGTACAAGTACATAAGAGCCAAGAATCAGAAAATATCAATCCTTACCAGTGTACACATACCACCATCTTCTTCAATTTTCTTAGTCCTATCGAAGAGATCAATCGACGTTTCCTTTCCAAGAATCCTCACAACTTTCACTGCAAATTAGACCGTTTAATCAGTACAACGTCATTATGTACAATTAGCCGTTTAAATTATATTTATTTTTAATTTCATAGGAAACTTTTCACCAGAAAATAATAATTAATAGCAGATTGACTTGAAATACCCCGTCAAACAGGCGCCCACAATGATAAACAGTAACACACTTCAAGTATATATGAAGAATAAACTTACTGATTAAATCTTCCTTTTCTTCATTGAGCTTCGCTGCAATGTCTTTCGCGATATCCTCATCGCTGTCGTTGGCGGTTGTTGTCAGGGGCTCCAAAATCTTTGGTCCTGGCTTGTACGATGGGTCACCTCTATTACCAAAAGGTCGATTACGCCTTCCTCCATGGCCAATGGAAGCAAAACGACGTTTCAAACTGAATTCACGGGAATTATTAGATGCTCGACCATTCCGAGCGCCAATGTCAGAACTGTCACAATGTGATTCCCCGTCTTCTGACGGAGGTTGATAATTTTCGGCAGCCAATTTATACGCTAAACTGTAATCATAAGATTCAACATCACGAGTCCTGTCAAAATTTCTCTCCACCTCACAACTAGTTATAAGTTCATCAGTGAGAACATCTTCTTGTAATCCAGCACTCCAAACGCCAAACTTCTTCTTCTTAGAATCCTCACTAGGCTCAATCATAGGTTTCAATTTTGTTTTTTTCCGTTTCTTTTTCGTACTGGGGCCATACGATCCAGAGGAATCACTATCTTCTGTGAAGGACGTATCACTTTTATCTTCCATAATTTTCTCGGTTCTGAATTGAGTGTTCGAGAATGATGGTCTCTCCAGAGGAGTGTAATCAGCCAACTGCAAATAGTTTAAAACAATCAGGTATCCTTGAATCATATTCAATGATACGGGTAACAAAGAACACAGATCATATGCGATTAACTTTGAATAATAAACGATAAAAGAATTAATCGTTTACCTGTTCGTCAACTGGAGCGAAATCCTCCTCCATCTTTCTTACTGATTTAACACTTTTATGCTTGTGGTGGCAACAAAAATTTACGCATTACTTCTCATCAACATTACCAAGAAAAACAACTAAATTTTGAAATAAGGCCCTGCCCTAACCTCAGTTAGCTTTACCGTCCCTAAAACGCGGGACAACAGTTGCTTTCCTTTTTGATAGATGGCAGAGCGATAGTGATTAAAGGGCTGAAGTCGATCCGGCTGATTGGAATGGGAAGCACTTGAGTATGCTCGGAAGTCGCTATAATAGATAACTTTCATTGTTTGAGCAGTCGAAGTCCCCTCAGCTCAGCAAATTGCTATTTATTAGAGTTATGATTTTTTCACAAAATGTTTTTGTGATCTTCCAGTCTCCGATTATATCTTCTGTTTCATTATGCAATTAACAATAAGTATTAGTCTTTAGAACTTGATGAATGTCTTCTTTTTGCTTAAAAATACAAATTTAGATAGTAGTTCATGTTCTATATTAACCTTTTGGATCTAATG
Organism: Sympetrum striolatum; assembly: GCA_947579665.1. NCBI lineage: Eukaryota > Metazoa > Arthropoda > Insecta > Odonata > Libellulidae > Sympetrum > Sympetrum striolatum. Next base: position 85,055,397 of record OX388342.1, read on the forward strand.
CAATTAAACCTTACTTTGTCTTACTGAAAGAATGTTTACTCTGATGATTCCACTAATGATAGTCTTCCAGTGTAATCTTCAGTCTTGCTACAACGTTACCTTCGCTTCAAATGGCAAAATACAGAATAAAAAATATTCAATGCAGCCAAAGGGAAACACTTCAATTGTACAATACCCATGATTCAAGACCCAATAAATTACTTGCATTTGAATTACTTGACAATAGCTAACAGTTTTATTAAGGTACTTACTCCATAACTTTTCCCAAATGTCCCACTCATTTTTTTTTCTTAAACCATGTCCTGAAGACGAGGTAAGAATAAGGATTTTTAAAACGAGTTACAAAAATGAAGCTGGTCAAAATCAAATCTCAGGAAGAACTGCTCTAAGTGTATATAAAATAGCTGTACAAAATATTCTATCCAAAGTTTTTGATGATTCTTCTAGACAACCAATGTCTTTCCTAAAAAAGGGAAGCGTACTATCTATTTGCCAACTAGGCTTTAAAAAGGGTATGTCTTCCACATCAGCTGTATATTTTTGCAATTAGCCACATTATATTCACTCGAGAATAAACTGGTAAGAACAAGAGGGTTCTTCCTCTTATCAAAAGTTTCTGATAAATTCTATCATAATCTCCTCCTGTCTGAAATGGATAACATTAGAGTTATATATACTCTCAAACTAAAATTGGACATATGGCATCCACTCCAAAACTGTCTCACTTAATATTAATGGGGATAAAAACTTCTAGCCACAAAGCAAGCTTATTATAAGTTACTCAAGGATCCATCTTGGGCCAATTTTTTTCCTTATTAATACATTTTACATAATAATGTGTATTTTTGATCCTACTCTCTTACAATGAAACACCAGATGCTATATGTGCTGATGACAATAATATCCTACTTTCTGCACTAAACTATAGTAATCTTATACAACCCACATATTCTAACTTAAAGAAAAACAATTTCTCAGTAATAGGTGTAAAGATGATTAATTAAACCTGATGATAGAGATTCATAAAATTATACTTATATAATATGAACCATAGATTCTGATTTAAAAACCTGATTGTAGTGAAATACGAAACAATCCATTACTAGTAAGTGTGAAAGTAAAATCCTTAGCTGGTTTACATAAGCCATAAGGTGACCTGTATGTTCCATGAAATAAGACTGCATTGATTTATAACATGATACACTAGTGAAAAATATGTATATGAAATGAAACTTTAAGACATGAGTGGACAAATAATGATATTTGTATAGAACTACTAAGTTAAGCATATTTAAAACAAGGTCTCAGAGAGGAATGACTCAATACATATATGATTAAGAGAACGAAACATCTGTTCTAATTTATTTGTAATTTAAGATAGGAAAGCCACTACATATTCTTCACGTCACATACAAAAATTGCTCTCGACATATTAAGTTAAAATGATGCATTTTAAAGAATCAATCACTAAAAGAATTCTAAGCAAGATTAGTACACATTCACAAGTAATTTTTACTGCAGTAGGTGCCAGCCAAAGGAAAATTATGAGGTTGTACAAGAATCCATGAGCAGCAAGTTCTCACAGGTCTTGGTAGTTTTCATAAATTTTGCAAATGTATTGGTAAAATATCTTATTGACAGTAGAGATGATCTCGGCCTTTACTTGACAGTAATTCATAATAATGGGAAAAGTAGACAAGATACTTTAATTTATACTAAACCACAGAAAAAATTAAATATACAGAACCAGGTCTCGATGCATAGCATCATCATAAGGAAATTTTGAAACATTCGACAACATACAATAATGTTCAGAATTCTGTAGAAATTTCTACAGAATTCTGAAAGAAACAAATCTGAGAAGTATTTACTACGAGAATGCTTACCTTAGAAAATATTTGTTCTTTGTGCCCCGAGGGAAATCCATGTAGAAAGTCAAGGAAGCAAATTTTTATGGAATTTATCTTTCTTATGTCACAAAATGGTAACAAAGATAGTAAATATTGTAAAGATATTTCACATATAATTAAAACATATATTTCAAGTATAATTATGTATAGATAAGTGAATAAAGCAACTATTAAATTTATTAAGAGTTAACGATATAGATTTGGGTTTAATATTGTAGTACTTAATATCACATAAAAATCCACAGCAAACCAAGTGTTTACTAGACAACATTATTTTAAAGATGACATGGCCTGGGTTTTGTAACGTTGCTACGACTAACCTCAGGATGTAGCAAAACCTGGGTCATGTCACCTTTAAAATAAAGTGGTCAAGTAAAAGTTTGTTTGCTGTGGATTTTTTAAATTTATAAAAATTTGTAGGTATGGATGATGAACAGTACAAGAAAATTAATTTTTGAAGGAGTAAAAGACATCCTGCTTTGTGCAAAGAGTAATGACCACTAGTTTATGAATAAAAACTTTAGATTTGAAAATTTTCACAGACAAGGCTAAGGCAATGGGACTAACAAGATTGATGATTCGCAAGAATACATTTATATCAAAATTTGAAAGGCACATTAGCCATTTAGCAGCCACAATTTCAAGTCAATTCCAGGAGATATACCACCCTATTTTATGAACTTCAAATTCATATTCAAGTGTCATTGGTTGCTAACACTGCATAGAAATGTTACGGTAACATTTTCAAGAATAATTCATCTGAACCTTCCCCTAATTTTGTACCTTTTTTGAAAATTTACACTAAAGTTGCATCTGCAACCAAAAATATTCAAAATTGATGAATAAAATCAGTTGAAATCAACCTTAAGCAAAGAAAGATATCAATTAAAAAACATTAATTTAAAAGAGTAGGCTCAATTTCATTTAAAGTATATTTAATATTTACAGATAATACTTCTCATTTATGTTAATGTTAGCTATATTGTATTTAACATTTCATGTATCATTGTCTTTTTCCATACCTACTGGTTTTGTTTGTTAATGAAAAAGAGCATCCTAGTAAGCAGTTTTAGTGAACCAACCGAATGGTAGGTTTTCTAAATTGCCTTACTCAATGCTCTTCCTATTTTTCTTGACATCTTATTATGCTCTTCGATAGCATTATTTTAGCTTGAGTTATACTGGGATGATCACTTCTCATCTTCCTCAGCATTTTCTTAATACGACACAAATGCTCATGATCCAAAAGCATCCAAAATGGGCTGGAGACACCTTATCAGCTACCTTACTGAGGTACACTGTGGATACAGTGGATACTATGTGGAATGAAGTTGCAGCAAGTTTAGCACTCTCTAGATCATTGGGGCACAAAAATCATTCTACTAGGTAAAAAATGTAGTAAAGGTAAAAGATGACAGATGGTAAGTTTAAGACATCAATAAAAAAATTAATTGAGGTAAAGAAATAGTTCAACTGGTACAGAGACAATATATTAAATCATGTTTTTCTTCATGAAAAGTGCTAATAGGAGATTCAAAATAGCTCATGCAAGTCCATTAGAGCCGTGTTGCACTAGGATCTTGCTGCAGTCCATCATCTGATTTCCATGAACATTAGATAGAGTTGAAAAGATCTTATAAATCTTTTCAATACAGTAAATAGTAAGTAAGAAGTTCACAGAAAATATGGAAGGTCTACTAATGCTAAAAGTAACACTTTGGGCTATTCTTTGTAATAGAGCTCATTTGCTCATCTCTGAAAGATACTGAGAGGAAACATCGCTTTAATTTGCCTCCAAAAGCAATGTTTAGAATCAGCATAATCAAAAAAATTCATATTAAACATATTATTTATTTAAAGCAAATTTATTATAATTGGAATATTAAGGTCTTCGGCAATGAAAACAGAATTAACTTTTTTGCTTTTCTTTCTTTGCTGCTTCAGCATCTGCTTCAGATTTTTCATATTCTCCAATTAGCTTTTCAACCTCACTCGCTGTAAGGATTCTTATCTTGGTCTTTCCATTTTCACGAGACAATGTAGCCATTTCCACTGTAGATAATAAATAATTATAAGACATTGTAAACATGAAACATAACAGACGTTTTAAAAGTGTACAATACTATTAGATTACTCACATTTTTCAGAAGTCAACTTGGTCATATCCAAGGTCTTACTTAATACTTTGATAGCTAAACTTTGTGCATCTCTTAAAGTTGTTTCACCTTCCTTGTACTCCTGTTTCAAATTTGAAACCGCAGCCTATATAATATAAGAGACATGCCAAATAAACATATTATGAACTTTTTAAACAAGGCAATAGGTAGTCTACTATTTTATTTTTTTACAAATAAGGCTAGCCTTACAATGATGAATTAATTTGTATGATCTCTTCATATCGAAATTAGATATTTCTGAATAAATATCATTAATTTGACTCTTGAGCAGTGAGGGGGGCCTGTAACCTTTCTTTGCTGCCCTTAGATACAAGCCTAACATAATTTTATTTGAATCAATTAGCTAGCTATCAATTAGTTCTTTTGATTTATAAGATGAGAAATATGGAAAAATCTACAGTAAAGAAAAACCTTACAGCACTGTTATTTCCAATGCAAGTGGCCTTCCATCCTCCATAATTGCCACTAGGATCTGATTGGTAGAGCTGATATCCATAATGCTTATCCCATCCCATGTACAGAATGGACACTCCAAATGGTCTTTTACCTTTAAATATAAAGGAAATATGTTGCAAAAATATGTAAAAAAAATTAACAAAATATTCATGAATTTTCCAAGTATTACCTCCATACTGGGTATAAGCTTGTTTAACGTCACACAACCAAGAGACCAGTTGTTCACAGGGAATTGGCTCCCCATACTGAAGCAAATACCTCTGAGCAATAAGCCTAAGTTCATTGGTTAAGACATTTGCATCAGAAGTAATACCAGCAACACTGCATACCATGTTTCTGTGAATGCAAGATATAATTGTAATTATAATACAAGAACGAAGTGAATATATAAGAAAATAAACAAGGAATAAAGATCATTCACATTTCTGATGATAAGGAGTTATAATTAAATAAGGATTGTAAAAAATTCATAATTTTATGAAGAAACAACATCCAATGAAAATAATGACTTTCTTATTAAGAGAGAGTTAAGTTTTGAATTTATATACCCTCACATTAATTGATCTAACAGAAGCTCTGATTAAAAACATCTAATGCTAATGGCTAGCATAAAATGTGAATGAAATACAATCCTTGAAGTGTAAGAAAATCTTCTCTTTGATTTTTACATTGAGTTCTATCAGCAGAGAAAAATGTTTCTGTATATAAAATGAAGAATCATTGCCATCACCATTATTAGCTAGCTAATATTATCTTTTTTCTTATATAAGAATCTTTCGGACAGTTTCATGTTCCATTTTAAGATTACTTGATGGTTCGTCCATACTACAGTTGAACATCTAGCCATGTAAAATTTAAAAATGACAAAACATATCTATTACATTAAATCTTATACATATATATGGTCCAGCGAGGTATGGTGTAGTTGGAATGGGTAGGAAAGAGAGGCTATGGGGAATAGCGCATCTGGAATTGTGGGCAATTAATTGGTGTTGGGTGCCATATCAGTAAAAATGGAAATGTAGATGATTGCACATTGCATATTTCTTCTTGAGACCTTTGTTGAAAAAGGTAGTTTGGTGGTGCTTACACAGTCTAGATGTCATGCTCTATTCAATGTGTCCATTCCATCACTTTTTATAAGGCTACTACAAAACTAAGGTTTACATCAATGAACCACAGACTCTTGAGGCCCCCTTTGATGACATCACCCAAGAAATTCGAGCAATTCCATTTGCTATACTTAAAACACAATGAACCTTTCCATTCGTTTACTAAAATGCTTTGACAGTAATGGTAGACATTTGAATGATTTTCAAATTTTTATTTATTTTCAAAAAATGAATTTAGTATTCTTATTTTTCTAACATTTCCTTAAATGGCATTATACATGTATTGCTTTAAAATATTTAAAATTCCTATTCATTAAATAATAACAGAGCATGAGTTATCTGAGTATCATCACACCTAACTACTGGACCCTAAATATAATTTGTAAAATGTTACAAAATGAAATAATTCCTCGGCATTATCCAAAAGATCATAAGAACTTTTAAAACAAGAAACCAAACCACTAATCATAAACACACAGTTGTGGAGTTGATCACAGAATTTTTGTATAAATGAAATTATCGTAAACTTTCTCTTTCTAAAACCGGATCAAACACTTGTCTGGAAATGACTAAGTGTGTGTATATATATATATATATATATATATATATATATTAGTATAGATGAAAGTGCTATGACAGCTTTGGTCATTTTGATCATGGGCTTCCATTAGGGATTGAACCTAGAACTACTTTCATCAAAGTCAAAGGTGCTGCCCCAATGGTTATCCAGAAGCCTAAATAAAAAAGCGTTTCATTTCTTTACATCAAGAAAATCAATTAAATGGAAATACCTCAATTTATGCTTGAAGGGACTGTGCCACAAAAATAGAGCCACATCCATAATGTGAGCGATAATACATAAAATTTCTTTGGCTGGAGTTGATTTATATTAATAAATATTGTTAACCACAATATGTTGACATATATGTGCAAAACTCTCAAATACAATACATATATAATGAATCTAGAATAATACCATGAAACATTTTTCATTCTGTAAGGAATCATACCACTTTACTATTACATTCGAAAAGTATACGTAGATATCATATGGAAAGAATAACTCATCCTTATCCAAATTTATTTTATCTATGCGTCTTTTAGAAGATTGCCGTAAATCTTTTTGAAAGAAATCCAATTTAAAAGTAACCTCCAAACGAATAAAATTAAGGAACAGGAGAATGAGTTAACGATAGCAACAACACAAAATAACCATAAATAAAAGTAATTTCTCTTACTCATTGAGTTTATATATCTTCTCGGAAAAAAATACTTCATCAAGAAGCTTATTTGTATTTCTCCGCTCGGCAGCCAAAAGTATGCCATCATTGGCTAAGATTCCAAGACAGGTTCCTGCATGACTAATAGCCTCCATAGCATACTCCACCTGGTAAAGGCGGCCTACCAATAAATAATAAATGGTTATATTTTCTTACAAACCATTTGAGGGTTTTATTAAATTCACATTTAAAAAGTAATTTCATTTTAGAGTTCACTCATTCAATATTTGAGAACATTTTCAAAAAATGCTACTTTTGTCCACCATCTAAGCAAAAGAAATGATATGGTTTGAGATTATAACAAAACAAATAAAGAAAGATGCTAGGAATACTTTGGGTTAGCCAGTGAGAATCACTATGAAGCATTCAACGCAATTTAGTCACACTTCTTGCTAAAATTTTAGTTGACACCTTAGTTTTATAATGATATCACCTCTTTTCAACATCATTAATACCTTACTTCACTGAATTACTTTTCATTCATTCATCTAAAACGAATAAGTCTTTTTGCATCAAAAACTACCATACTATATAAAAGAATTAAAATGACGCTTGGAAGGGAATTGACGTGCAGCCGGCAATTACTTAAATAGAGATGTTAAGCATGGTATAGTAACCATTTACCAGAGAAGGCAAATACACTTACCTTCGGGTGAAAATATCGTAGTTCTAGTGTCATATCTTCTAGCCTGTAATCAAATAAATTATTGTTTTAACCGAGGTGAATGAGCATTCCATAGAAAATCAATTGTAGTAAAGTGGTTCCCGACAGAAAAGTCTCCAGCCTCAACGTTATGACGGGAGAAGAATATAAGAACGAGAAAAAGATATTTACCATTGCAAATTATTACTCCAAACACAAACCAAAGATTACTTCTACTTTACAAAATATCACGATGAGAGGCTAAAATCGAACAGAGTACATCAATCGATATGGAATTCGATAGTGAGACTAATGATGGAAATGATTATGTACGATATAATTCTACTTTTCTGCTTCATAAGATGTATAAACGAAGCATTTTAAATTATAAACTGCGAATAAACATATTTAAATACAATTATTTTACCAATTACACAAATTCCTATGTAATTATTACGATTATTACTATCGATACGATTCTGACTAGTTTCTGACGTCCACTGTTTCCACCGCCAGCGCATTGTGTATAATCGTCTGACATGAGTCGTCTGTATTGCCTTTTATCCCCTGTATCTACCTGATGTGTGTGTATGTATATAATGGTATTGAAGAGAAAAGTACCTTGTCAATGGTTTGCGGTCTTTAGGTTGTAATGCCCTCTTACTAAATATCATGAGATAACCCGCTTTACGTTCGTTCTTCTCAAAAACTTCTGGGATACTAAACATTGAAAATTGGATCATTGTTGTCATTCGGCTATCATATTTTTCTGTTGTTAGATTTCGAAAATGACCCAAAAATGGCTCATAAAATTAGAAGAAAATCCCTCCATTTCATATCTGGAGATCACTTCGGCCATTATAAATATTTTGGACAGCATTATCAAACACCCCTCCAATGAAAACTATCGCCGAATAAATTTGTCAGATGATCAGGTGGCGAACACATTGCTAACAGGAATAGGAGCAATGGAGTGTCTTTTTGAATTAGGATTTGTGGAGGTAAAACGTACATGTAAATATCTAATTAGTAAGTAGGTGATCAATTAAGTAACTCATTTTCTATGAATTAGGGGGATGATTGCTTTGTTTTGCCAGTCACTGCAGATCTTGTCAAACTTAAGAGTCATCGAAATGAAATTGCTCAAAGAAGAAACTGGTTCCTTGAGAAAAATACTGATCATGACATTTCATCACAAGAAAGTCCAAAGGTAATATATATATAATATAAAATAAGGTCTTGCAAACTTGTGATATTTAGCCAATTATTGTAAATTACTGAGGAAATTATTTTTCAGGTACAATTGAACGTGCAGAAAATATTCCATTATTGCGAATCCGTACTGCAATATGAAGATCCAGGTCTACAAAAGATGGCTCGGGCATGTATTCCTGTGGAAAGTTTAGAAATAGCTGCGGAAAGAAAATTAAGAGAGATACAGCTACAAATCAAACAACAGCAAAGTAAAGAGGAAGTCAATATACAGGAACTTTTCTTAATGGAATTTGTTTCTTGGTTTAAAAATTCGTTTTTCTCATGGATTAATCCTAAATGCGCTCAATGTGGTGGTCCTGTCGAGCTCTTAAAGATAGTTAATACAGATTCTCATAGAACAGAACTTTACGCATGTAAAGGGTGCAATGGCTTTACCACACCATTTCATCGATATTCTGATGTTAAAAAGCTTTTGGAAACAAGAACAGGACGCTGTGGAGAATGGGCATCCTGTTTTACCCTTATGTGCAGATCCTTAGGATATGATGCGCGTTTGGTGTTGGATGTAACAGACCATTTGTGGACTGAGGTGTATATACTCTCCTCAAATCCGCGGTGGGTTCATGTTGATCCATGTGAAGGAGCCATCGATTCACCTTTAATGTATGAATTTGGATGGAAAAAGAAATTGAGCTTTATTCTCAGTTTTTCTGTGGAAGGGGTGCAAGATGTCACTTGGAGATACACTGCATTATCTCCCGAAGATTTAATGAACCGACGAAAGCTCTCGGAATTGTCCGAAGATGATTTGTTGGCTGCTATTTTAGCATTAAGGCAGAAGAGATACGATGCATTTTCAATTGCCAAGCAAAAATATCTCATTCGTCGTACTGCAGTTGAATTGGCTGACTTTTTATGGGTACCTGGTAAACCAAAATCTCATATGAACGAGAATGAAAAGAAGGGAAGGACCTCAGGATCATTAGCATGGCGATTAGCCCGTGGTGAAATGGGTTGTAACATGGAACTCTTTAAACCATATACTTGGCAACTAACAGAAAATGAACAAGATGCCAAGATTCTGACGGTTAAGTATTCATGTGCACTGGATAAATATCTAAAAATAGTAGGAAATAATGTTACCGAGGTTGAAGGATGGGAAAATGGACTCTTTGAAATCAGTTCTGTCTTCCGAAAGAAAGAAAATGATTGGAAAATGGTATATTTGGCTCGAACAGGTGTGTACTATCATTGTAATTATAGTTGATTATGATAGTTTAACTTTTACTACATCGTTGAGGCAAAAAGTATCTGTGACTTTAATGCTGGCTAATTTATTACTTTACAGAAGGTGCAGAGCAAGGGAGTATAAAATTGAAGTTTGATGTTTCATCCAGTGGATTGGCTATCAAATCAATCTCTGTACACTGTCAATCTTCTGTATTTGAAAGTGGGAAAGTAGTGTGCATGCTTTGTGGAGCCGATGTTTGTACAAAAATTCCTACAGGTAATTATATGAAACATGAAATTATAGAGCTTGATTTACTTTGGCTGAACTTCTGGAAATTATATGCTTAATTCACTGATTGTACATTGCTGCAATTTGACATTGGGGACAGGTGTCAACTACATTGTAAAAGCAATGTTTAATATCAAATTCAATTCTATAGAAAAATAAAATATTGCTTCAAATATAGAAGAATCTGCAATTAAAAAAATATACAGTAATACTTATATGGAGAGATATTTTTCTGTCGATTGCCAAAATTGAGATGGAAACCCCTTGGAAATCCTACTGCTCTCCATAATTTTATTCAAGAACCTGTATATGATTGAACAGTGCCTACTACCTTTCTTATTAAAAACAACTATTAATTCCCCATGATAATGCCCTTTTTGTCATGATATTATTATTAGATGTGCACTGATTATAGTTGTTTCCACTCCTCAGATTTTTTTTATTTGTCAGCCCCCTTACAATCCTTATATGCGATTGTTACGTAAGAGATGTAAGTAGTAATGATAGTTGTACACATGCAAGTAAAACCCCAATAAGCCGGGACTGAAACCATGTTGATAAAATATATAAAAAAATCTTTAAGATATATATATTTAACTTACATTAAAGACAATGATAGTATATTTTATGCATTGCATATTACTTGTTTGATTTTTAAACTATTATTTATCTAGACTTGTTCCTTACTTTACTACCACTCTCAGTACCTTCCAAATCGGTAGAAAATTTTCAAAAAATGCTTCATGTGTTGGATTGTCCCTTTAGATATACCAGTGGTGAAGACCACAATTATTAAATTAGTGCTTATATTGTTTTTAATCTCTCCCTCTCTGTGCTGCTTTTGTAAAACAATATTTTTATCTGTACCCATTTTCTTTTCTTAAGTCTGTAATCTTTTGTTTGTTTTGCTCCCGGATAGTCATGAGGACAGCGCGTTCGCCTTTGGTGAAAGCGGTCCCGGGTTCATTTCCCGGTGGGAGCCAATATGCAAAAGTACTTTTTCTTCTTAAGTAAGATACAGAAAAATTGAAAAAGTTGAATTTGAAGCCAATGGGCTGGTAATTCAGTAACGCCCAAAAATTAAGAGGGCAAACAGTTTTGCTGTTTTTTTTTTAGTTGAAAACTAACTCATCCACAAAACTGATGAATGATGAACAAAACAAGCTTGAATACATCATCTAGGGAAGCATTGGTTTTTTTATAGGTTTCCCGACAAATTTTGTTGTTGGTCACCACTGTATTTAATTCTCAACATCAATCGTTTTAAAAAATGCTCTTTCTGATATATACTGTAGAGGGTACATTGAATTGAGTTGCTTCATTTGAAGGTGAATTTGGTTGGAAAATATTTTTGCAAGTTTCAAATATCTTTCCTTTTTTTCTGGCATGGTCCAGGTATATAAAAATATTATTAAACCATGCTATCTCTGTAACAGTCTTGACTAGGGAGAACCAGATCAAACTAGCACATCTCCTTCAGATAACTAAACCGTGAGACATAATTACACTGGGAAGTGGTCATTTATATTTACCTGTTTATTTTCTCCTGTTTTCATATCATTCCCAATTCCCTTTCTTTCTCGTCACTTTTCTTCTCAGCCTGTGTCAGTAATATTGCCAACAGGGAAACTAGCCAAATTCAAATTAAATATTTTTATTTAAATATCTCATAGCGAAGGTACTAATATGTAGAACATAGCATTTTATTCTCTATATAAGTGGTGTTTAAAACATGAAAATAATTTACCTTACCATCCTTGATATGATTTTAAGATTGCTAATATATACCTGCATGCTGCTAATTTTTACAAGTTGACTCCAGGAAATAGTTGCTGATACTTCCAGCTATTTGGGAGATTTTTGAAAAGATTCAATGCATTTTTTGGTCTATTGCTCCTCTTCTCAGTGGATAAAAACTTGACTGCTCCTTGCGCATGGAAGTTGTTCATAACATTCTGACTTTCCAACTATTTCTTACCTGTATTGAGTATATTTCTATTGAGAAAAGTGGTTACACACTGAATTGCCAACAAAAAACTGCGCCATATTTCACCTTATTTTAGCTCATAGGGAACTTGCTTTTCAAAGACTATGTAAAACAAATTTTCCAAGTTTATCTTCATGTAATATTCAGCACTGGCGGTTGGGTATTGTAAACGACAGGTTTACTTCAAAGTAAAATTTTTGTCAGTTGGAAGTGTTTTAGCTTGTTCTTTAAACAACTCTTTATTCAGATTGCCAATATAAAATTTTGAATTCATCCAAGCACACTATAGTAGTTTCAACTTACTCTATTTTTTTGGCCAATATTACTGAGGCATTGCAAGTTTTTCATTTAGCATGTGATTTATACCTTCGAATCTTACTTTTGAATCAATGTTTACAATTTTGATACTTTGTTTAAAACATTTTCCTTTTCTTTCAATGGTTTATACGTAAAAACTGTATAGGTGCCTCCATCAATTAATTCTGTGCAAAATGTATCAAGGATGTGGACATGAATTCTCAGAGCATCTTTTGGAGTAATTTCTTAATAAAATATTTTTATGACCCAATAACATGTCTCTGGTGTTTATCCAACTATTTCAAAATTCATTGTGCTGAAATTAATCAGTTAATATTTTCATTATTTCAGGAGAAAATACGTATGTGTTCAAAACCACAGACTTAGAAGGAGCCAAAGTTTTCACTCTGGATGCTAAGCTTATTGGAGGAAATGGAGAGACAGCATGGCAGCATTCACAGCTTTTTCGCCAGTCACTTACTGATGATGCTTATTTTCCTTTAGAAATTCAAATAGAGCTGAAAAAATCATAGCCCTTGCAAAATTAATGTTTTTGGAAATTTATTTATGTTAGATCAAGCCTTTGTCTTGGTTCAATGAAAGATTTTATTTACATGCAAAGTCATTCCATCTATATCTATGTACATTTAAAAATATTAAACAAGAGAAAATTCAGTTGTTATTTTATTTTATCGTTAAACAGTTTGTACATGTATTTTAATCTAGGAAGACAAATGCAATACATTCAGGGTGAGACTTCAACTTCAATAAATGCATTTTGTTACTGGTACCTTTTCACAAAGGTCACACATTAAGAAAGGCTAAGAATGAAATTTGTTTATAGTGACAATCCTCGTGAAAGGAAATTATTCATTTTCCCAGTTATTCTACATATTCACATGAACTAACATTGCAACCAAATCAAACGTTATAAAAGTTTTCATAAATTACAGCAATAGATCTAAAATTGCAGCATTTTGGACCAAGCAAATTTACTGTATTCACATTGCTTACAAATGCCGAGTTTGAAACTCGAGATTTATTTTGGTCCCTTCATTTTGTCCCGACTAACTTTCCATATACTGCTTTAAACCAAGTCATAGATTTTTAAAATTTACACGGTAGCTTATCTATGAAGCACACTCAAGAGATTTATTTATTTTTATTGGTGTTTGGTTGGCTATTATACGGAATAGAATTTTTATTAAACTTCAAAGCTGTGCTTCAAGTCGAAAGTGCTTCAGATATTTCAAACTTTATTTTAATGAATAATTAAATTAAACTTTCTTATCTCTTTTCTCAACCCGTATTTGCCATTCAACAGTCTTATAGAATTTGAGCTATTTCACTCCACCCACTACTACAAGGTGACATGGAAATTTCAAGAAAAATATTAACACAAAAAACATACCTGATATCACAGCCAGAATGGTTCACGATAAGTTGCTTGTTACTATATCTTGATAGTTGCATTTACATTCTAATAAGGCTTAGTTATAATTGTAAACTACCATGCGCAAGTTTTTTCTATAGTCTCCAAAAAGACATTTCGTTGTTTCATCAATTGGTGTATCTACTTTAAAGTCTATTTGTATTACCAGTTATATGCTGCATACTGTTATTTTACTTAACAATGTATCTTGTTTGGCAAGCCAAGCTTAGGTACCATAATCCTATAATATGTGAAGGGGATAATTCCATTGATAATACATGAATTTTTTTGTGATTACATATGAGAATTCAATGATAAAGAAATTAGGTAAAATGAAGTAAAGGAATAAAGCTGATATCAAAGAATATTCACACACATACCTGTTTGTTAACATAGACTAATAACTTGCCTGTATGGTAAAATTTAGCAGTACTTCTTCGAAAAAAAATATCAATTGACAAATCAAGTTACTGATGTCAAGAAAATTCTTCTAGCATTAATCAAAGTTTTCTCAATTTAAGTAAGGAGGAGAAAAATAACAGTGCTTCCAATACCTGTACAACCAGAAAAAAACATGCTGTGGCTTCAGATATGGGTTCTGTGAATCCATTTTATGTGAGTTAAAATTTATGCTTGAATGATGTTTTGCAGCAATTACATTCATTCAGTCTTTACTCATAACTAGGATTTATGACAGCATTTAAAGTGCAATAACAAACTAACAAAGTTTTGCATTTTTATCAGTATAACCCCACACTGACAACAACATTTGAAGAATTTTAATAAAAAATAATCAAATTTTATGAATGATGACAAATATGATTTGCTAATTCAAACAAACTATACCTATTCAGGTTGAGTATGCCAGGAATTACGTATGGGTATTGAATCTATTCATTAATTATTGCAGTTTTGTTAGGTATTTGGAGGACTTGAGCTATCAATTATGCTCTAGAACGTTTCAAGAGACAATTAAGCATGTCAGCAATAAAAAATATTTCCATTTTTGACTCATTAAAGATTCTTAGAAGCTTGTGACTAGATAATTGAAAGATGCATATCCTGCTAGTACTGTTCATACACTGTGTAGTGGGTGATGATTGTCATAAATATTCCCAAATTGAAATATGAGAAATATTGATACTGCCAAATAAAAATGAAAATCCACTACTACAGAGTATAATAGAATAAAAATAAATGAACACACTACCACAACAATTAGTTTCACCAAAAAAAAACTGCCTTTATAAAATAAAAATGGCATCATAAAATCAGACATGCATTAAAATTGTCATTTGAGAAGTATTTTTTTGTAGGTTTTAGCTAAAATGAATTTGTCAGCTTTATGGATAACCGATTTTGTCATGAACTAACATTCTTCCAATCATTAAAAAAGTAAGCTTCCAAATTTAAAACTAACATCCATCCAAATATGAAAATAATTAAACAACAAAGTTTTTACAAAAATATTGTCTCATTAGCGATTAAAAGTTCAGCTATTATAAATAAAAGAATTTCTGAAGAAAGAAGAAACCCTACATTGCATGCTTAATTTGAAATGAGACACCTATTCCAGCTCAGGAAGGGACATTGCACAAAAATAACTGACATCCTAAACGGCAAATACTATGAGAGCTTAGATAAATGGCTTGCCTTAAAATATGCTAAATGCAGTAATAAAATTGGATTTTTTTAACTTGATATTCCTCAACTGCTAAAATATTTGAGATTATCCACTTATTTTTATATAAAATATAGCATCATTTTATTATAAAACTGCACATTGGTAGATCATGTACAAGTTACATTTCGTTGCTGACCATGTTATGAGGAAAACATTAATTTCATTCTATGCTGTAGGACTGTTCCTTCTGTTCTCAGAGATTGAACAGTTATCCAATTTAAAAAAATCCTTGATGAATTAGAAATGAACACACTTTACTTTCCCAGCTAGAAGGCTAATAATTTTTAACAGATTAACTGGTCTATTTGAAATTGTCTCTGCAATGAAGCTAAGAAACAATTAACTCACAGCATGTAGTTTTAATCAAATCAGTTCTGCCTGTACAGACAGTGCATGCATAGAGATTGCCCACAAACTTTTGGAATTCAGCAGCTCCTTTGAACACAACAAGAGTATGGATCTAAAAGGTACCAACAACAAAGCTGCTTCTTTTACCAAGGCAAATTGGGGTACAGCTATCTCATATACATATGTGGGTCCTTTATTTTCAACCACATTCCACTAAAACTGGAATGAGTGGTTTGGTAGCCTAAGGTGTGAGCCAATCAAAATTAATCACTTGCTTGTATTTATAAAAAAATCACATTTCTCTAAAATTTGAAAAACATTAAAAATACACAAGGAGCATAAGTTTTGCCAACAGCCAGTCCAAACTAGACTTGGACATAAATGCTTGTCTTTTTACACTATTTACAATTAATATGGTTGTATGGTTTCCATAATGCAACACATCCAGTCGTGAGACCCAAAAGTAAATGAAGGCTTGAACACTTGTCAGTGCCAAATAGTGAGAGAATAAGGGATTTTATGCTCTGGAATGGTTCAAATTGGTGTGAGCCCTCACCTTGTGGTAATACTATACTACATCACTGTCTGCCATGTAGACAACAAGAGTCCAAAAGGAAAAAGAGATCACCTTTTCTTCTCATATGAATTATTCTAACACATTACTAGTTTTTGTTTCTGCATCTCTTAGTTATGCTCCTGCTATTTCCTGGAGATCTTGGCCCCAATTTTTCCAATCACTTTGACACTTTACCATCAACGTGGGAACATAATTCCTTTGAGAGACAACAATAAAATTTTAACCAATCAGCCTCCACGGTGACTGCACTTTACATAAGTCTTGCAGCCAAACTCCGAATAGGAAGTACGAGTCCTTCGTGAGGAGGTCTTGATCAATGGCTGGATTCCAGAAACAGTTTTCACACGTGACAAAAGTTTGTCTCCACCACCCTACGTTTCAAACTTTAAAATGCTCTTTCCAGAGTCTTGCACTGATAAAGGACTTCCACATTTCTCTTGTCTTTTCACTATCAGTTTCCATGAGGCACTCATGATCTCTTATCGCACAAACACCACACGCACATGCACACTTTCTATGAGTAGAGAGACACTACCACGAGTGAGAGGCCAGCACTGCATTTGACTTCACTTTGGTGGGTATGGATTGATGACTGTAGCCGCCACCGCAGCAGCTTGCTGGCTAGCGAGCACAGCTGCAAGGAAGAAACACTCACATTAATGCCCTCGTCTGCCCTTTCTCTCCTTAAGAAGGGTCATTAACAATGCATTAATATTTCTTTTTGGTCACTCTTCATTATCTGGAGAGCAGTCATCCTGAAGTCAGACATGATGCTTTTTGGCATAAGCTGCACTCACCAAAAATTAAACTATCTTGCTTCTTTACAACAGTTTAATGTCTCCAATAAAGATATGGCTATGTGTGTGCGTTTTATGCTTTCAATTTCTTTAACAACAGTAAACAGAAACAATAGGCAGAATAATATGAGGTACAAAATGGTTTTCCTAGACTATCAACAGAGAGATTCAGCACACAAGAAGAATTACACTCATTCACTTCATCAAACCTACAAGGACACCTATCATACCTTAAACGCATATGAACATAAAACACTGTGGCAATTCGGGACATTTAATGGAGATATCCCCAAGTCACACCCACAAAACACAGGACATACTGTCCCAAGCGCCACAGACGATATCACAGGCTATTGGAAAAAATAAAGGGATGTCGCATGAAAAATTGGTCCTTTGTCTTTTTTGTAAATATTAACATTTACAAAGCGACACCGAAACTACACTTTCCCTTCCAGAATCCTGCTCCAATCCCTTTACAATCTTGTCTAAAACTGACACACTGACAGCAACCCATCCCTAGTAAGGACTCAAATTGGGAGTGCTAGTAAGGTCAATTTAGGAGAAGGAAAAGAACGGGAGCCACCCAAAGAAACTATGACTCACGACGGGCTGGCCCCACACCACCCCGTCAGGGCCCAACCAGGGGCTTACCTCCATATGGTGCAGCGGGGCCATACTGGCCTGCAAGGAGGGGATAGCCCAATCCCACATGTGTGTGGTGATGCGTGTGAACATGGCGCTGGGGAGGTGGGGAGCGCAGTCCCCCTCCCCCACCACTTCCACTTCCTGGTCCTACTTCCTTCCCGTCACTGGTCGGTGCTACTCCCCCTCCAGGTCCTCCTGTACTCACAGCCACTGGAGGTGGTGGAGGCTGTTGTGATTTGGGTATTGAGGAAGGAGATGGGCCTGTGGATTGGACTGAGCCTGAGGGAGGCTGCGAGCAAGTAGTTGAGGAACTTCCTGACACAGAACCCGATGGTGATGGTGCTGTTTTAGGAGTGGGAGACTTCAGAGCTCTTTCCTGCAACTCATGGATCTTATGGGAAGAGTAGTACTGACTTGCATGGTGTTGAAGAATATCCAATGCCTTAGTTGGTCCAGAAACAGCTGCAGCTGCTGCAGCAGCTGCGGCAGCGGCGGCAACACCGGGCCGAGAGAGATCTTCTGGGGCATGGTAACGCATTTGGGGATGTAAGTATGGGCCTGTTGCATAAGGCCCAGGCACAAGCATGGGATTAAGACCACGGTATACAGGATGGGATGGATCGAAGGGTAATGCACCATAATGAGGAGACTGCATGTATCCGGGATGAATGTATGCATACGATGAAGTGGGAGGAGGAGGTCCTTGAGTTTCCATGGTGGGTTTCACACCTTCCTGCTTTGACACATTGCTCTTATCAGGTCCAGAAGGCTCCTTCTTCTCATCAGTTGATCCATTGCCACATTTTTCATTTCTTGAGTGATCTCTGGAACTTGGTTTAGGACTTGGTAGGGCAGTTGAAGCAATGGACTTTGGTGGTGGTGGCACAGAAATACTAGGTTTGCTTTCTTGCGGAGAGGGTTTTGACCCTCCAACTGTAGCATCCAGAGGACCTCCAGGGCCTGACTCCTTTCTTCTTTGTTCTGGAGGATACAGATAATACCGCCTCAATTCCTCCTGCTGCCTCTGAAACAAGTATGGCCCACTCTCATAGGGAGATGAGGTTGGGGGCACCGATCCACTTCCATACTTAGTTTTCCCATCATTCATTTGATTTTTCATTTCAATACTTTCCTTGAGGATTTGATGGTTTTCATTTTGTTTCTCCTTTAGTCCTACCTCAATTTTAATTGCTCTCTCTTTTTGTGAGTTGTGAATACTCGTTGATGATCCCTTACAACTGTTGCTCATCTCATTACCTGAAGGAGGAGGAATTTTTTCTACTGCACATGCCTTCTCTTTCTCAGCAACTGCAGCAGCTGCTGCTGCTTCTGCCGCATACTTGTCTGCCATAACAGATACCTGATAAGGGGATTCGAGTCCATAGGGATAGCCAGGAACATAACCATATGGATAATAATGCTGCTGCTGTTGTTGCTGCTGTTGGTGTTGCATCAATTTATGCTGGAATTCAGACACAGATGAACTATTTGTACTTGTGGGAGGTAATGCAGATGTCGTTGATCCTGTTGACGATGGAGTGGTTGAAGATGAAGAAACGCTGGATACTGAAGACGGGGGTGGAGCAGGAGCACCTTCCTTTTTCTCTTTTTCAGTAACCCGATCGGGTATTCCCTTAGGGTCCATATTAATAGGTTTTTCTGATGGTGCAGTCACCACTGTTCCCTCTTTTTGTAATTTTGAATCGGAGGAAGATGTTGGTGGAACTGAAGAAACAAGGTATGGGGGTTGACCATAGAAAGGATACATTCCATAGTGAGCCAGATGTTGAGCAGCTGAGGTGGCAGATGACGAGCTCTGCCCTGGAGGGGGATTAGGGACTTCCACTTTCTTCTCTCCACTTTTACCAACTTGCGTAGTAACATTTCCTCCCTGGACATTAGATGCAACAGAAGCAGGTACTGTTT
Source organism: Sympetrum striolatum (assembly GCA_947579665.1). NCBI lineage: Eukaryota > Metazoa > Arthropoda > Insecta > Odonata > Libellulidae > Sympetrum > Sympetrum striolatum. The sequence continues at coordinate 85,075,402 of OX388342.1, forward strand.
GTCCCCCTCTACCCTTTTCCCCCACTTCAGACTCTAATACAGGTGCAGAATCATCCGATATGTCAGAGTAAGCAGGGCTTTGAACATCCTCTCGACCTTCAGTGCCTCCCACTGGAGAAGACATAGAAGCAGAAGAGTCGTGCAATGCTGGATTAAATTGCAAACCCTGTTGATCTGGCTGAGGGCTCCCAGCAGGGGATTTCCGATTCTTCTTCTTGTGAGACAAAGAAGGCATAGGAGAATGCTGCTGACCAGGGGGAACCTTTCCTCCACATTTTTCTTTTTTATCCTGCCCCTCTCCCACAAGACTAACAGGTTTTGGCACAGAGGGAATTTGCTGTGGAGATTGCATTACAGATAGAGATTGCTGCTGCTGAGATGGGAGCGATTTTATTGAGGATGGCTGGAGCCCAACCACAGGTCTAGCTGGAGAAGAACCAGATGTTACAGGAGAACCCTTAATTTTGAATTTATCTCCTAATTTAGAAGTATCCTGTTGGTGTTGTGGCATATGCTGAGGGGTGGACGGGACTTGCGACTGTATTGATGACTTAACATGAGGAGGAGATGAGGTGAGTGCTGGCATCCCTACAACTCGGATGCTACCCACTACACTGGAATGACCAGAGGCAATAGGTGAGGCAGGAGTTGATGATTTTCCTCCAAAAATGTTTCCCTCATTGCCACTAGACGAATATTGTTCTTCTGGCGCACTTGGACCAAACCTCAATACACCTGGCTTTACTGGAGCAACTGCCTTAGGATCTGGTGATGTGTCTGACAAGTTCTGAGTACGTGGGGTGGGAGGTGTAGAAGCCCTATCACCTGATTGCTGCCTTGAAGGAGTTGTAGGGCAGCCTCTTTGCCGCTGCTGATTCCCTTGAACATTTCCATCTGTCTTAGGACTTGGTGCAGTCTCTACAGGACTTTCTTCAGCTTCTGAGAGGCTGGCTGCCTCTTTTGTATCATCTTCGTCACCTGCAACAACACCAGCTGCTCCATGGGCATGTGACTGGTGGTATTTAAGTCCATTTATATGCTTATACTTCTTTGAGCAGTTGGGTTCTGGGCATTCTAATAAAACAGGAGAAGAGGGTGGGCTAGCAGTAGGCCCTCGTGAGGCAGATCTGCTTCTCTTTCCTCCAGCACCACCACCATTTGCCATGACACCTACACCATCCTCACCAAGTTCGTTACTCCTGACCTTCCTTTTGTTGCCAGGCTCAAGTCGTGGAGGAATAAAACCTGTCACACCTGCATTCCCAGCTGCACCAGCAGCACCAGAAACCGCAACACTACCTACGGCAACCACTGTACTTGTTCCATTCCCACGTCTACCCTTCCCACCACCATTCCTTAATTTGCTATGCACTGATGATCTAGTTTCTGTAAAATTGCTCAGATCACTGGATGGAGATGATGCAGCTGCAGCCGCAGCCGCCCTTCCTCGCTTTCCACGTCCCTTTGCAGTTCTTGCATCTAAGTCGCTTGTAGGAGAATCGCAAAACCTGAGAAAAAATTGTCATCTTAGATAAAATCTTAAAATGGAAATATAAATAGAGAAAATAAATAAAACTAATAAATTTAGAATTTGAATATCATTCTGAACTTATAGGAATATAGTTAGACTAATAAAGGCCTATTAAGAAAAAGCAATAGTAATTCGTATCACTCAAAAATTTCTATTTCAGAACAATTATCACATAAGATGGTGGACCAATTGTTTGTCATTTTTGATTAACTACATATTAATTGACTTCATACTTCACATAAACCTCTCAAATGTGTAGAAGAATTTTTCTGAATACAAATATATATAAATATTAAATATGAACTAATTCACAAACAATTTGAAAGGTTTACATTTTTTTTATTTTGCAGAAATTAAATAAAATTATGCATGCTACATTTCAGTTTCATTGAAATTCCCACGATAGCCATTCTTAGGCGATGCTTGAGGGGTGAATTACTTAATACTGAATGAAGAAATCATCCAGTGAATTAAGTACAACTACTTATACCAAGAGAAATATAATAAAATCAAAACTTAAGGATAATTGAACATACCTTGGTGGTGCCCAGTCATGTTTTGTACAGTCTAACAGAGTTCCAACATATGTTTTCCCCCTCCAAGTCACATTCACCACTAATACGCCTAGAAATATAATAGAATTTATATGAGTATAATCTTAATAGAGAACATATATTTACTAAATGAGTAAGACATTTACAATAAAAATAAATAAATTCATCTAAATAAGTAACAAAACAATTTAAAACAAAACCAATTGAATCATCTGCACTCTTCAAAAATATACGGCAAATTTGACATTCTATTCAAGTTAGTACAAATATTAGTTTATTTCATGAATTACAAATTTTAAAGAATCTTAATCATGCATAGAATTAAGTATTGTGCAATTTATTTTGATTTTCTACATTAATTACATCCTTTGGCAATAAGAATATTTTATCCAAGAAAGCACCCAATCCAGTTGGGAATTAAGATTTTCATTATACTTATGAGCTATAATGGAAATCGCTCACAATTACATTAATTTCTGCTGTCAATAAAATGATGCTAAAAACTAAGCAATAAAAAAATCTTTCACAAGAAGCTATACTGTTAAATGCAAGCTGAATTATTATGAATGATCAAAAAAGTTAGACTAAAAAACATTGTATTAGCAAATATCAAATAAGAATGTATAACATTCACCTAAGAAAGAATTCTAGTATCCAAACTTAGTTTAACACTTATAAGAACAGAAAAGCCTGCAGAAATATATAGATCAGTCATTTAAACACAAATTTTAAAATTATATATTTTTAAATAAACTTCACAAATTTATGGATATTAAAAGAATAAAATTAGTAAGCCATACTCTCAAATAGCTTTTATTTGAGAGAGTGATTTGTTAATAATAATAAATCGTCTTTATTTGGGTGAGAGTTAATCAACTCACTGAAGCCAAAACACATTATACTTTGAACGAAGGGGTTGCATAATATATACTATACATTCACATTTAATTATAATTCTTTTATGCTATGAAACTGAATATCAGTTTTCATCATTCTCATTAACTCTTAAGTTTGTTGTCGAGTCAGGTGCACTATACTTACCTAAGTATAGCCTACATATTTAATCTACATTTTCTTGCAAAATATGAAAGCCTCCATCCATAAATTTTATAAATTCATTTATATAGACTCTTAATATGTATTTGTTTACAATAATTCATGTCTTACGGAGCCCTTTAGCTAATTAAAACCAAAAACTTGTAGCTATTTCTCTATCTTGGCTTTTATGTCTCAGTCATGTAACCTTACTAGCCATGGGTTTTTTTTCACACAGAGATAGAAAACCACCTTACACATTTTTGTTGCAGAAAGAGAGAAAAGATGGATGAATTCTCAGACTTAGAAGGAAGAAACTACATCTTTTTTTGCAATTGTTTTGCTTGTCTATCTTCAATTTCAACTTGTATTAAGCCATGGGAAAACACAAAAACAAAATGGTCTCATTAGGAAACCATGACAATACTACACGAGTCAAGAACACAAATCGATATTTTCCTTACCTTCTCCAGAAACAAAACAGTACATAAATGCGAAAAACGTATGTATTCCTAACCTCCAAAGCCTTAAAGAAAGGAACAGCACACTGAAATTCCCTTTCTCAATTTGATCTCGATAAGAAAACAAGTATGATAGAACACAGCTTTAATCTACAGAGGATGAGGAGACAGGGAGAGGGGAAATTAAAAAAAAACTAAAAACCCTTTCCCATTCTCATTCATCTGATGTATTTTTAATTTCGAAGACTCCGGAATCCCCGGCCATATTCCCACATCAGCTTTTTTCATAAAAGCACTTCTATTCACTCCCTACACCCACACATGCAGAGCCCCTCGAAAAAAGATTGGATGGATGTAGTAAAAAGGGAGAAAACGACAGGAGGGTAGGAGCAATGAAAAGAGAGGTGGATCTGAATGGTTGGAGGGGTGTGGGGAGAGAAGAGAGGCAACTCTGAAAGGACTCCGATAGAGGGCTTGGAGGGGACTTGAAGCAGTAGAGAACCAAAGGGGGGAAAACACGACGCGGGAGGAGGAGGTTTTAAAAAGAGGGAAAGGCCCTGAGGGTCGATCGAGGAGGCAGGGGAGGGGTGGACCAACAGAGCGACCTAAGGTAGGAAACAGATGGAGCGGGAAGGGTGGAGGCTCTTGGGGAAAGAGGAGACCAAATGAGGATAGAGAGGTTATAAATGGGCAGGGACCCGAGGTGGGTAGACAAGATTTAATGAAGAGAGGATGCGGGGGAGATGTGTGAAAGGGGGAGAAGGCGTTCGTTGGGAGGAGCGTTAAGGTCTGAGGGTGAAGCACAACCCCGCGATGATCGACGTAATGCCCATACACCGTGCACACGCCCACTTCCTCCCCTCGCGTATCTCCGTGATCTACGTGGAATTCCCACCGCACGGAAATTATTTTCTCGCTCGCGAACCTTTTTTTTTTCGTTTCGGCGAGGTCCCTTTGTACCCCCCCCCCCCCGCGCTAGTAGGAGGCTCATTTCTCGGGTAATTTATCCCACCGAGTCAAAACAACGCGCGGTACCCTTCCCCCGGAGCTGTGTCACGAGCAGCCTGCATTAATTGCCCCGCGATGAACTGGTAGTGAGCCTCCCTTCGAGATACTATTGTACTCATTACTCTCGCGATGCGGGAGGGAAAAAAAGAGAAAGGGGGGTCCGTGGGAGGAGAGAAGAAAAGTTGCGCGGGGTAAACAACACTACTTCCCTTCTTCCGCCCCCCTCGACTCTCTCCAAGAGTCTGAAGGTCAACCAAGTGAGGGAACGTTCACCTCTAAGTGCGCAACTGATGCAGAACGAATCTCGAGAAACAAAAGGCAAAGAGAGAGAGAGGAAGAAAGGCTGAAATGCGCAGATTAAAAGAGAAACCGATTCGAAAAGCCTTTTGACGTTCTCGCGAGCTTTGCGCAGTTTTCCCGTGTTTTTCCTTGTCTAGGGAAATGGGATAATTAAGTGTTTTAAAAAAAGCGAGGTAGTCGGGATCTTTCGAAACGCAGAGCGAACACTCACCTCCTTCAGTCTCATGCCATACGATGCCTTCCAAGGTGACACTGGTGCCTGGCTCGCAGGGGCCTAGGCAGTCGGGTTCCGTGATTGTGCCAACGCTAGTGCCCACGCACACGTCCAGCATGTCCTGCAGAATAGAGGAGTTACACAGCCAATTAGAACATTTCAAGGGAAACGCCATGAATTGTGACTATAGAGATACCTTAATACTACTTATATTATTATCAATATACTGAAAATTATGGCAAGAATAGATGACTTAGGAGAAGAGCCCATGAGCGTGCTTACTATGAAAGGAAACAGCGCGAGTGAAAAATATTTGAATAACGCTTCACAAAATCCGATTTGAAGGAGACACGGCGAGCCTAAGCTAAGTAAACTATTGGTTGGCTGCAAGACAAATTGATGATAAGCATAGAAAGACGACTAAAATCAAAGAGTGGTTCACACGATTTCAAAACCCGATGGAGCGTGTTTAACAACAAAACGTAACAGGAAAATAAGCACGTCAGTTTCCATCGAAACCGGTGTAAATGGCAACAATGATAAGTATTCAAATGTTTCCACTAACGTAAAATAAGGATATATTACCATTTCATGGCAATTTACAATGAATATGTGACCCAGACAAACAGTCGGCTAACAAAAAACGTTAAAACATATAAACCATCATCCCTCCCAAAAAAAATGTAGCCTACACGTTGAATGGTAATTCCGTTCATAAACTACGAAATACCATGGATAAAATACGCGATTATTGTACACCCAACAGAATAATAATGAATCTCTTCAATATATATATACTCTTATAATTAGGGAAATTATTCGCATGGACTGACTCACACCAAACAAAGCCACAAACTTGTACATATTATAGTTTAGAACAACAAAGTTTCATATTATATTCATTGTTATAATTAATTTAACTTTCTCTTTAGTTACATTTTCAATATCAATTGGCGACTCTGCTGTATGTGAAAAATTAATGTTTACTGTGGCGATGTTCAATTTGACATTTGAATTTCCCTAACAAATTCACTTCATTAGAGGGTGATATAAACACCAGATAAAAACGTGACGCGAAATTTTAATTGTTAATGCGTTTCGACTTCAGCAATACTCTACAGAATACAGATTAACTGATTTCAGAAAATTTGGAATGGTTAAATTTTTCGAAAAATTCTGAAATTGCGAACTTACAAAGTTCATTACATCTAATCAGAACTTAATTTGAGTGGAAGAACTAGTGGTAATTATGTAATTGATGTTTCGATAAGTAAAAATATCCATCAACAAAATGGATACGAATCCATTCAAATAATGTCTGCATTGAAGAAATTATAAAATTACTCGAGATAAATTGCGTAAAAATGGTCCAGTTAACTGATAAGAAATATCTGGTTTTCAACTGGATGCGATGTCTACAAAAGTGCAGTCTACAAAAATATTTAAGGAACGCCCTTTTAAGGGATGGAAACAGAATTATATCTTTCAGAAATCGCCGGTGAGCAATTATCATTTTCATACGGGGTCATATGATTTGAACATGAATCTAAATTTTCCGATGATCTCCACGATTTCATCGAGGAAATGCCATGCGATGTGAATTTTATCTAACGCGATTGCCTCAATTTATTAACCATACGATTTCAAGAAGAGCATACACTTAGAAATGGCGATCATTAACAAAATACCGCATGAAATGTATGAAGTGTAATAATACATGCATTCCACAAACCAATGCTTCTGTAATAACTTGTATGTAATAAAGGAACGTTTGCAAATAGCTGCAGACAAAATTTAAAACCAAAATTTCCTTTACACGGAATAAGCATTAACAGGCTACGTAAGACATTTTTATACGCTGGGAAAATTCGTTATACATCGAATGCCTCTTCCGGGGCCTCCACCTTGGCAAATAAAAGTTTTTAAAAATCGAAGCGGCAAACTTTGGTTGATACTTTCGTGTCTACTCTTTTTTGAAAATATTGAGTGTTATCAATCACCTACCTCAGTGACCTTGTTTTCTAATTTAATAAAGAAAGCTTTTAGTTTGATCGGCTTATTCCGAAGTGGAAAACAGGAAACGAGTCTACGACAGCATTCCAGAAAATTACGAAAGATCCCGCAGACGTAAAAAACTAATGATCGTTATCTTATTAGAACCAGATAATCGCGTTGAACTGAAAATGTTTCACGACACTGTTTGTCGAGTTTGTTTACACTTCCAACAATAGATATCGATAGCAGGATTAAAAAATAACTTAGCACCATAAAAACTTTGGATAAAGGAAAATTTTTAAATGAGAAAGAGGCACATCTCCGCTTTTCTTGAACTATACCTTAGCCTTCTGCCACATACATTTGGAACGTAATTTCACTTTCAAAAACACAGAGATACCAATGACTAAACGACAGTCATATAATCTTTAACGTGTCGCGTCCTTCATTGATACGGATCACTTTCATCAACCTAAGCTCTCTGTCTTTATTGATCATTCAACAGAATGAATTAGTCAGGGCGAGATTCACCACAACGCGTTCTTTACCCCACCCATTTGAATTTGGTTTCGTCGATATTCCGCACTTAGCCGATTGCCGTGATTCTTACACTACGGCCATCAATTCAAACCTGGTCGCAATCGAATATATATAAGACAAACCGAACGTATATAAATGATAAAACAAAAAATTACACCACCTTTAATCTTGAACGTCGAGTAGATAGGAATAGATAAAACGAGACAAGGCATTAGGTTAGTTTTCGTTGCCACAGAACACAGTTCACGTAATAAGGGCTAATTTAATTATAACAAGTCCGGAAGCCAGTTATTACGGCAACCGATAGAGAGCACGGACAGCCTGACAACTTTCAGCAGCCTTTATCGAGATGACGAGAATATTAAGACGCTGGAAAATTTTCCAGAAGATCGATTTTCGTTAAAATCCAGCTAATCTACAATAAAATTCGACGGAAACTAGTCAGGAAGTAAGGTTCAACGAAATCCTTGGTCGAAAAAAAAACGACAACCAGTTTTTATCATCCCGCAGAAATAATCTCAACACAATTTAGGGTGAGAAAAGAGAACGAAGGAATCGCTTTCCAGAAATACAAACACTGCGAGATAAAATTAACTCGCCCGTAAATATGGAGAGTAAACAGAAATAAAGTGCGTACTCTACGAACGGTTTCTCGACTTCATTTGCTGGCTAATGTGTACATTCTATTTATGAGCTTGCCAAAGTAGTAAAATTTAATTTGAACGCTTCTTCCCGGTATTGAAGCGCGCGGATTGAATGCGGGGACTAAAAGCGCTTTCGTTGAGAATAATTACTTCGGAGTCAGCCTTCTGAAATAACTTTTAAGATTACCACGCGAATATTTCAATCAATTTGGAAGTAATTTTACAGGATTTCCAAATGAGAAAAGTTGAGTAGGATTTCAAGGCTTTGACTTAAAGATGTGAAAGGACTGAAAATTCTGAATTGAGCTAAAAGTGACTTGTTTACAAATATTAAAAGGGTTGAATGGCTATTTTGATTCCATCATGCACTGAGGAAAAACACAATTCTTCTCTTTAAACTTCAGATGCTATAAATACTTTATTTTTTAAATCAGCATACGCAAATCTTATGAGTGTAATATACTGCAAAAAAACATACGTGTGGCTGTTCTTATCGTCAACTAGGGCTTATAATTCTGATTTTAAAAAGTTTCCTTCAGAATTTTCTTAATGCAAGAACCAGTTTAACTCATTTACCAACGACTGTAATTTCGACAAAAATTCTCATCTGCATGTCATGAACGAAAAAATCTTTTATTTACGAGTAACATTGTAATTTCAAGTAAATCAATTAATGATATAAATTGGTTTTCCAATAATTGATATCCATCCTTTCACCGAATTCTTTTATCAATACCTTTTCTTATAATGTATTAAGTAATTATGTACAACCCGCAAGAATATGTTCACTAGATGCATTAAAAAACTTTCACTGAAGCAACTCTTATAGACCCAATACATCTTATATACGGGATATTAGGATCGATTGGACTTGTATAACCAATGAAGGAATGCATTTTGCAGTTAAATAGCAATCCTAACTCCCACGATCACAAACAATCCAGTTATAATCACAGATCACTGATGAGGAACCTCATAAATACTGCCAAGTCAACACAAAATAAATTTTTCCCATCAACAAATGGTACTGGCCGCCGTTAGGCTAAACAAAGAAGAAAGGTTGCGCAAAATATTAGAGCCGCTCAACAAATTAATATTTTAAATTTTTTCACAAAATATAAAAAGGATTTCCAAACCTTAATGTCGTCTGGAATCGTATTTCGTAACAATCTTTCGGAGTAGGGGTACACACTTCAGAAATATGAGCGTTAAAACACGAAATGCACTTTTCTTGGAAAAATGCACAGTAATTTAAAAGAAACCCAAAGTACATATCATCATCATTTCATAACAATTACTCCCACACATTTCAAGTTAATTCGATCGATCACTAATTTTTCAATTCAATACGGAATCCATCAACTTCTGCTAGCGGTATAGAGCCGCACCGAACAAATGGACTTGCTAAACAGGGGCTCATAAAAACAAGCAACATCAAAGACAAGTACAATCTTAGAATGAAATAACGAAAAATTAAAACAGCACTTACGAACATTTCGTAGCCCTTCGTTGCCTCATCTACCAAATATTCAAATATGATATTAATTCACTATTTCCTCTAATCAGTGGCGCAGCCAGGATGGGCCAATTGGGGGGGGGGGTCCAAGACAGCCGAGAATCCGAAAAATGCCTAACTTCCAGGGGGTATTTTATTCATGCCCGCTTCTTACTACAAATATGTCAAATGTTTCAAAAACTAAATGCATTGAAAACTAGAGGAGTTTAACGCATATATGACCAACATATTACACTTTCTAAGATAGTACTTTACATAAGCGAACAATTGAAAACTTATCATAAGTTTTGTTTGGATACGTCCAATATCTATTAAAAAGTCATTTTTTCTATGCTGAAGTATTTAGGTGATGTATTATAGATATACACTTCCCGAGTCTTAGAGAGTTCTTTCTTTCAAGAGGTTGCCAAGCGTGAGAAGGAAAAAAATAGTTACGGTTATTTGGCAAGCGATACAAACGTCTCAATAGATCACCACATTGGCACACCCATGCATATTTGTGTATCTTTCGTTATTAGACTATATCATAAGCAGCTTTCTTAGGAGTGACTTCATCAGTTGCTTTTAAAATTACCTCCTCTTCTGAGAAACAAAAAATCATTCATATCAGATGAAATTTTCTGGTAGGCTTACAATTAAGCCTGATTACGTTATTTATGTATTAGCTAAGTATTCAATTGAATGCGTCACATACCGAACAGTAAAAATTCGGCTGCATTAAAATATACTGTAGACTCTTGATTATAGTCGATACTTTAATTAATTTGCAGAAATCCAGTTACATACCAAGGTGGAAAAATTGAAAACGTCAACTTACAATTATTTAGACTAAGTAATACTTAGGTGGTTAAACCAGCAGAGAGCTGACGCAACCCCAGTCTTACGCACTGAGTGTTCGAAGGAAACAAAAATTTTCCATCTATTGAAATTTTAAAGGGACATTGCATGACCACGTGGTTAATAGGATAAGTCATAGATTCTATCACCAGAGAAGAAATTGGCTGCATCGAAAAGCAAGTTGGAGAATTTAAGTCACAGTTTAAACAGTTTATCAAATTTATTTCAAGTCATCAAGTCACAGTTCCTATGAATGTGTGCATACTTTACGCGCACAATACCTTTCAGCTGACTGATTTGCTTCCAAAATGGTATAATAAATAATATCATCGAAAATTTATTTTTACTGATATCTTGTATCGCTCCAATACTTTTACAAATTTCTACGGAAATCCAGATGTTGAATTATTTTCGTAACTATACAGCAAATGAACGGGTAATCATAAAATAAGGATCAGTATATTTTATATCATACCGAGTAATGAAGAGTCTACTGTACAGACTTTTAAAGCTCCAGAATGCTTTACAATTGAACCAGTACCTTTGGAATTGTCGCTAAACTCATACTGAGACCTCCGATAACAGCCCTAAAATAAGACAATACTAATTTATGCAACCAATAGTGGTCATTTACCAAAAACCCCATAGACATTAACTTCCGTTTTTCCGATAGAGGCCTCGAGCTATTAGCGGACTGAAAAAAAATTCGGATGTCCATCTGTACCTTATGAAATCCAAACTAAACTCTCCTTCGAACTGTTCACTGAGAATTTCTCAAAAGCTCCATTCACGAGCCTAGCTTTGCATTCATCCCCTCAAATCAGTCACGTGCAGAAGATCTAACTGAGCGTTTTATCAATCTGTTTGTCTCTCAAACGTAATCATAATTTCTGTTTTCAGGGTGTAAATTTCGAATTATTCCTCGAATGTTCCTTTGTTTTTGCGAGGAGTAAACGAATCAGCACTTTCGAATTTTTCTCATGGGAATGTTATCTTATGGTATGAGTCATTTAGCTAAAGGATAGACGCATTGAACATGGTGTGCTGGTGTGCGAAACACTCGTATCGTAGCGTCCCATTGATAAGCTTTCGCTGAATTTATCAAGCAAATGATTGGAGTTTTGTAGTCTTCAGCAGAAGAAAAGCAGAGCTAGTCAAAGGACTTGACTCTAAGGTTTGGTTAGGGGTTTGAACCCCTAAACCCCCCCCCCCACGCTGTGCCACTGCCTCTGATGCCTAGTATAAGGTGCTACCCATTAAGGAACCTAATCAAGAAAACTGCATTTTTTACACGTCCACTCATATTTCAAAGGAGGCGTCGAAAAAATCACTTAAACAGATTTCGCATTCAGAAGCCAGGCGAGATTTTTCACTGGAAAAGGCGGGGACTTGTCAAGAAGACGCCAAAGTTTATTTCAACGTGTTTTTCAGCGACGTCACGGTAGTTATAACCCGAAGCTTAATCACTGCCTTCGGGAATTCACTTGCTAGCCCAACCTTATCCCACGCTCTCTCGAATACAGCTGCAATTAAGGACGCTCGACCACGTGGGTAGCAGTGGTAATTCCCTCACTTAAAACCGCAGACTAAAATTTTCATAGGCATCTTTATGAAATTTACTTTCAAACCGAGCGAAGGATAATAGAATCTTGAAATACAGCCTAGAATTGCAACATACGGGGAAGACGTGATAAAAAAGCGAAACCATTTTCCACAGAGCCATTGGTGCCCACGCGAGATATTTACATAGAAAATTGCCGACATCAAGGTGACGAAAGGAATAAAATGGATACGTCATTCTCAGAACAGAGATATCAAGTATCGCTTTCGATTCTGCGTCTAATTACGGCGTTTATCGAGATATCATTCGATTATCTACGCCTATCGGTAAAATGAATAAATTAGAGAGGCTGGATAAGAAGGTTACCAAAAGCCTTTGACGTCGCGATAGGGCATTGACCAAAAAGACGATTCAATCTTTACAATCTCTGAGATAATCACATAAAAAGAAAAATCCTTCGTATCATAAGCATAAACCGTAATGGTTGTCAGATTAAGTTTGAGAGGATAAATTAATTGATTCCATAAGAACTTTTAATGAGAACGAGTTTATTACGAGCTGCACTTGCGGGTTGCCAAAACTTTAATGAGACAATAACATGGGGAGTTGGTCAACCAACCGACTCTAGTGTAATTATATAGAATATTTAACGCTTACGGAAATAAAGTCTATGCATTCTAACTACTGTAGAACAAGAATTGTAATCTTTATAAAAACAGAAAACGATAAATTAATGATTCCACAATACTCAAGACGTGACTCATTTGCTTCCCTAAATACTAAAACAAAATTAGAACGTCTAGGACCATTTCAGATTCAAATGAATTTTAATTACACGAAACGGAAATATATAATTTTAAATACGGAATATATAAATCCGAGAAAGTTGGTCAAATCTTTTCACCCTAATTTAGCGTCAGACGAGAGAATGTGCACCATATTCAATTTGAATACAATCACATCTACCTGCCAGTGAAGTGAGAGAGAAAAAAATTAGGATTGGACTTAGCCATTCCCACCTGCTTGCAGGTAGGATTTTATACAATCACGCGTCAATTTGTCCAAGACATTATTCTGCCGGGTACGCGAGTAAATTAATTGTTATTGTTATTAAATTTAATAGAGCGGGAACTGAAATAAAGCTGGGTTTTAATAAATACGACTTAAATCGGCTTGTTTGTTACTGCTAAGAGACGACCCATGGGGCAAAGATCAAAGAACTCATCTGTTTTCTCGCTTTATATTGAGTGCTGTTTCAATCACTTTACATCATTGGCATGCACAAAAATTACCTTTTTTTCTACAGTTTGAACAAAAATACCAACTTGAACTGGCTGGGCTATTTTGCGCATACGGTAATCCTCAAAAAATGCAAAATAAAAACTGTAAGGTTTAATATCATCACATTTCAGATGATAAATCCGACGGAGATTACCACTAGTAATTTCTTAGTTTTCAAACCACTCTTTTCTTTTGTAAAATCCTCTTACCTATTTCATCTAAGATCACTGGTGATGGAGCAATATATGACGTAAACAAAGAATAAATCAATTTCAAAGCAACAACTACATATGATACATGATTTTGAGTTTATTTAGGGCTATATAATCTAAGATATATGACCAATATGTAGTTTATCGATTCTTCGATCAATGTCGACTACGGAGAAAAGAGAACCAGAAAAAGACATTTTGCTCGTGACGCTTTAGGTAAGAATTTCCAGGATTAACTTCGTTAAGATATAAATCTAGAGAATGGCGGTAACTTAGTGATTCCTCGGCAATGGAAGATATTTGATTCGAAATTGCATTAGTGAGCCACATATAGGTTCACCACAAGTTCCCAAATCCTTAAAAACTAATTAAAACAACTAAGGATCTACACACCTACAATGGCAAGAGGCCTCTAAATGGTTTTGGACATGTTTGAACATTCGGTACTCGCATACATCCACTAAAACATCAGTGTGGCCTGTTCTATGTGAAAACTGACACAAATCTTGGTTAGTCCTAAATTAGTTCGATGAGTTGCTCGTTAGCCTAGATATGAGATAGAATGGACTTGGTCAAAGGCTTTTAAAAAATGACTTAAACCTTTCGCATTACGATATCACAAGAAATACATTTTGAAACGGAACGATGCAAACATTTATTTTAGAGAGGACAGAAATTACAGGAGAATTCTTCGAGGTAAATGGGCCATTCAAAAACTGACTCATAGGATTCAACAGACCGTAGCAGAATATCAACTTCGACGGAAAAACTTCTACGCGTGACTTACAGAAAAAATTCATGGAGCGAATGAAAGCTTGGTAAAATACGATCGTACTATCGTGAGAATGATTTTGCGTGGGCAACGAGCGAAGAGAAACAGCCATTCTCTATTTCTAATCTATCAGTGCATTAATCCATCCTGACAGAGAGCCTCCACTATCTTAGCTTTCCAATCTTCAATGCTTCCGTGTCGTAGTCCTTATCTCTAACAGAATTAGAGTACCTTCGCAGATTCAAACATCTTCCTCTTAAAAAATTTAACGACGAGTCATCGCGTAAAGCGATCTGATAACAATGGAAGCGCGATGATCAAAGATAAGTACGATTTCGATATCTCTTTTCAAGTCCTTTCCCAAACGAGAGCTATTAAACACGAGGAGAGCGCATCGTCCTTATCTTAGTGGGTGTAATTCCAGCTTCCAAGTTGAAATTAAATTTGCAGTCGCTCGACTTATGATTGGACTCATCGTGGAGCTGATGACGTGTCAACTTCCATTTCGAGATGAGGGCACCACAGCATAACCTTGCTTCATCGCAAAGGTTACGGTTACCTAAACATGTCATCATCACTATTTCACATATTTACGTACATTTTCAGTACAATAATATTTGCTTATTAAGAATTTTAAATTAGAAATATATTGGTTCGTCAATTAAACGAAAAAAAATAAAAAAATGCTGCTTAAAACAAGCCAATGTTGCGCATTGCGTAAACTGAGAGCCAGTAGTAATTTTATTCCCAACCAAAGAAGGAAAAAATTGAGGGTACCTATGATCGTGGACGTCTAAAGAATAATAATGAATTTGATGACCAAAATCAGAAGTTATCATCAACAAAAATCTCCCCTGCACGTATGTAGTATAATATCAGTCGAAAACTGATTAGCACATTTGATTTTAATGACCGAAGCAATGTTACATTTTCATTAGCCACAACAATGCGAGAATTTGAAATTATGAAAAGCCTAACAAATCTTAAAATAACTTAAAATGACATGCATCATAAATACGTAAACAAGCATTCATAATAGAAAGCATAATATACGCATACGATTGTATGTATATTTCGTAAAAATTACGTCTATCTGTAGTGCTGATAAGCTCCAACTAAGTTCTTTTGATCATAATGCCATGAACTCACCAAGAACAGACTTCCGATTCACCGTGAATAATAGAAATACGTATTCCTTACTTATCGGTATAATATACCATTATCTCAACACCTGCACCATTAATAAATTAAATAACATGAAATAACTACAGTAAAGTTAGTTGCATCATTATACTTATTTGTGTTTTATCAAGAAAGTGAAACCCCAAAGAAGAAAGTCTGTAGAAGCTGCTTTAATAAATATGTAATACACAAAAATTGAAGCAAAACAGGACATGGTATAGAGGAGGAAGACGTGTAATAGGACAGTAGAGGTGATATTTTAGTAGCGTAAACACCACCCATAAAAGCGTTCGATGAAATTCCCATCACCGTAATAAAGACATAAAACACCTTATGTCTTATGATACAGGAAAAAGCGAAACCATAATTCAAGCTTTTAGATAAGAATAGTCTCCCCATTGACGCCGGATAGAAAATCTCGTTCGTGCATCATAAAGAGAAAATTTCATTCCCCGGAATTTATTACCTCTTTTCGAAAAGCTCTCAGCATAGCAAAGAGAAAGAATTTTAGAACGCTGATAAGAAATACAGCAGACTAAAATGCCGATTCATGCACTTTAGAACTGGAGGCAAAGTTTTATACTTTCTGGACCACAATGGAACTTGGTAGTACACATAGTAAGACAGCAGGCACTTCAACTTATCATTTCACCGCACACTGACTTTATCTATCAACTTTGCTTCATCTATTACACTGCGATAACATTCGTAAATGAAAAATTCAATGCGTATCTTCCAATAAAACGTTTTTTTGCCGCTGCCTGTATCAAAAGCGCGAGGAAACTCTTATGCGAAATGCATGCAAAAGGTTTGTCTGAAAAGCTATCAAGTTGGGAGCCCCAGCTGAGTAAGGGTAATGATTTTGACACACATCACCGAAAATAAATATGGAATCCATTCTCTACGGGAGACCGGAGGGGAATATTAAATTTCTCCCCCAAAATAAATATTCGTTTTCGTTCAGAACTTTCAACAAATCATCAATTACGTCGTCTGTCTCCGCTGGGCTTTTAACAAGGGGCTCTTTCGCCCCTCCCTCATCACATACGCCACTCAACCCCCACAAAATCGATACGGAGCGGTTAGAGGCTTGTAATAGCATTAAGTCCAGCTCCGCACGAAATAAAAAATAAAAAGAGACTACTGTAAAAGGATTATTCTTACGCGAATGGTTGGGTGTCGAATTTTTCTTTTGTCGAGGAAATCCTTCGCAAAACTATGAACGAAGAGGTCATTATCATTCAAAGGTAAATGATGCCATTAGGAATATGAGTGGGATGAAGCTTACATTATCTAACGGTACATTTGTGGGTCAGGTGCATTAACATCAAGTTAAACTTGTCATGTATTCCGCAATAAGAACATACTAAACCAATCCATTCCATTTGCTGATCATTTTCAATTACAGGAATGTTGAATACATTGGATCATGTAAGTAATTCTTACATAAAAACATATTATAATCAATTTCAAATTACACGCTGAACTTAGTCACGACAATTTTGAAATATAAAACGCTGCAAGGATGTTCCTTATTATGGTTATATACCCAGTAATCCAACAAAATTCCATTTGAATCTACAATTTTCCCGATTTTAGGATCATTCACGACTATACACTAAAAAGAGAAGTCTTTTGATTAGACTTATAAGTTCTCACTTCAAAAACATAAATAAATGATACTCTTTTGACCGAGATTGAGTCTTAAAAGACTTCCATCCCAGAATTAATCACGCGCTATGGAAGCTCACCATCTGGCGAGGTGGAAAATTTATTCCCCGAGAAAGAAAACATGGTCTTGAAGCGACTTAAATTAAATGGATAAATCACGATTTACCGAGACAGCGGATACAGCTTAAGGAAACTCTGATTCAAAACCAGTTATCGACAAGACGAGAGAGGAGTTTCTAGCGACTCGAGAACGTGATGGAGCAGCTTCAATTTGAGCGCCGATTCGGACGTAATGGAAGGTCTTGAAAACGTTCTCGGAAAATCTCGAGTTCTACTCAAACATTAATGTAATCATTCTCGAGCGAATGCGTACAAATACACAGTTTGCCATTCCCGAAGGATATAAAGAGATCGACGCGGAGATATTTCGTCAACAATCGCGTTCCGGCCAATACGAGGAGCACAGCTGCGTAAAAGTACAAAAGCAACGAGGATCACCAAGTAGGACGAGATAAAAATCTGTTGACAATTCTGTCAGGCGTTTTTAAATACGCTCAACGTGTGTCTCGGCGTAATGAAGATACTTCTATGATTAATGGCTGCTTAAAAGAGAGAAGAAACCTTGAGTTGGAAAACACGAGTTTATTTGCTTTGATGTTTCTTATATGGAAAACAGCAGATTCATGCGCTATCTCGGACAGCCAACGAAATTAATCGAGATGCTTTATTCAAGTAGCAAAAATAATAAGCATGACGTATTGACGGCGTTTGAATGATTAACGTTCCTATGTAACGATCAAATGAGACGCGATTTTGTTTTCTAATCAAACAATTTATGGGACAATTAAGTGTGAGATTGCCTGCGAACCTGAATGAAATCTCTCTCCTAGTGAACACACATCAACTGTTGTCTTCACGTATCTGAATACAATAGAAACCTCTCAAGCTGTCAGAAACAAAATAAAGAGAAAACATTAATTCACAAGGGTCCAAATCGGCCACAATAGGTGTCATCGACTTATTCCTCCATTTTCAACATCCGAAACCTCTTCACGGCCAAAGAAAGAGCCAACAAAATCAATTTCAAGATCGGAGACCACTTGGCCCAACTTTTAACAGGCAATCCTCCTTTCAGAGGCCAATCTTCCCACAAATTCCTCCACGATCATTCCCTCCGTTTAGCCCGCTCGGGGCAACGCATGAGTAATAGCCTGCGGTTCCAACAGTTGTCATTATAGCGGGTACGGAAGCGCGGCCTCTCCAGTAAAAAACCAGTAGGATAACACGGAGGAGGTGACAGGCAAAGGACTGATTATGACCGGGGAGGAAGGAAAGGAACGACTTGAAGTGGGAGGGGGGGGGGGGGCGATCAACAAACCGATTCTGCTTCCCACCCTTCCGCCCTAACATCCAGAGGGGAGCGGGGGAAGGCCAACTGCGCGCAGAAGGAGGACATCGGGGCAAAACGCAGGGGAGAAATCGCCCCAATCAATCTTACTCAAACTTCCACGCCAGTTGACTACTACCCGAGCGAGCAGTTTCCGCTGCTCGTTTCGAAGAGCTGTTTGCCGGACGCCGCTTCGGCTTCCTTCGGGAGAAAACCGCCAAGGATTTTCGGCACGCGAATCTCCAGACCCTATAAACCTTGGGAATCGCGGTTCGGATGCAACGACCAACTGGGCGATCGACCCGTTGAATCCCACCCCCGTTTCGATCGATCGCGACTGGTCATCGTGATGATTCGAAACCAGCGGTAACCGGCATTTATGTCATCGGAAGGATGACAAGGCCGCATGTGGCGTTGGGCCGCACGTGATCCCTTCCGGCTGCGCTTGAGTGATGAATTGCACACATAAATTGCGCAACTTTGAAATGATACTGAGGTTTACAAATTTCCCGCTGAGTAAACTAGAGGAGAATGTTTTCACTTCATTTTCTAAATGTACAACAAACAAATATTGAAAACAAGACAATTTAAAATGACGGAGTTAGAAAACAAGAAAGGTACACAACCTAACTAGCAAACCATCGCAGGTTTACAATTACTTTCACTTTGGCTCTCATAAATGTATAGGCGTGATTAAACAGTAACGGTTAATATAAATTATACATACATACAAAGACGCTCTAGTTTATGGTAGCTTCACGGGCCTCAATATTTTCAATTCAATTCTATTTCTTTCAATTCTTGGTAAATCCCACCCTTTATCTCATTTGACATTCAAGTAAAAATTCAGACAAAATCAAAGCATTATACATATATAAATAACCCTAGGTGATAATGGCGCCATTATTTGATAACCAAACAAAGTCTGACGCAGTAAATTAGTACCGTAGTCGTTCTCGGCGAAGAATATGTTGGCCTGCCCTGCGATACATCTATGCCTTTAGAATACCAAGTACGACGATTCATGAACTCTTTAATTCGACGAGTATAGGAACAATGGGTCTATTACGAACTTACCGCGGTTGTCGAGGGTAGATATTGAGGGCATGTAACACACAGCGCACCAAAGTAACCGATCCATCTTTTTCACGAAACTTCGTAGATTTTTTTCACCATTTTTCGACGCGCGAGAGAACAATGTGTCCATTATCGGACTCGGCCGTGGTTCGTCGAGCTCCGATATTGAGGGCATATATAACACACAGACCGCCACACCAGCCCATCCATCTTTCTTTTAGGCCAAAATTTCACGGAATTTTTTCGCCATTATTCTTCATCCTACCGTTACGGTTACCGCTCTTTTTCCTGGAAATCAATCACTTTATCGATTTACCTGATATAGAAAGAAGACATCTCGGAAACAATTCCGCCTCTAATTTAAAAGCTGCATTTTGATCAACTGGTGAACTATGCAAATTAACACTCCAAAATCTTACTGAAACAGATTTTAGTACGATCATCACGGTACATTTAGTACATCATCAAAAAGCTGCGTATAAAACTGATTCCAATTTACATCAGATTCTGTCACCCTTTGATAGTCATTTCTCAATAAAGCGAATTATATCTTAAGTTTCGCGATATATATCTACGTTTTATGTAAATAAAGTATGAGATTATCTTTAATCAATCCGAGTTGCTTGTGTAAACACAGCGAAATACATCTACATTTCAGCGGTTTATGGTAACAGTTTTACACGTATAAATAGATGAGATTCTTATAACATTTTCACTGATTAAGTTTTTCTAGGAGATGAAGCTATGAAGCAGCCTATACTGCATTTAATCCTATCAAATATAAATGATCCACATGATAAAGTCATCCTAAGACCCATATCGCAAAAACCAATAAAGACAACATCCCTAAATAACCTCAACATGAACATCTGTGCTCTATAAAACTATAATTATCAAAACATAATGTGCGATGAGGAGAACTTACGACAAATCCATTCATCGACGTGGCAACAGCCTAACCAACCATCACGAGCAGCTCCAAGCGCACCATTCCCCCTTCAACTGAATATCGAGTAAAAAGACAAGTATCAGCCGCCGCTTGATATGGAAAAACCGCGCCTTCTCAAGATTTCGGATTCCCGGAATTCCGGCCAAAATCGAACTTCCTCGAATTAAGTATCTCATTTTATCGGACCTACTTTATCTCGGATGTGACGCACAAATGATTCCTTCCAAACGATTAATGAGAGGAGAAGTGCGGATAAGGAAATCCCGACACTATAAAACGCCTTTCGCGCGACTTTCGGGCGCCTCGCGATTTCCTCCCAGAACGTCGATAATACATCACTCTCCTAATGCCTCTTTCTAAATCCACGCGAGGACGCCCCTTCGATCGAAATATATTTCATCGCGCCGACCATAATTAAAGCTTTATGGAGTCGAGGTAATTTGCGGCTGTCGTGATAAACGGCCATAAAACCGGTCTTTATTTACCATCGGGATAATAAAATTGTTTTACAACCGGTGCCTTGAGACGCGGCGGGAAAGAATAACGCAGAGGCATTCGAGCGAAGAGAGAGACCTTCCGCGCTGACCCGTGGTGAGCATCAAAGCCGCGACAATTCCCTTCCGCGGTGCCTCGAGAGCGAACTCGTGAGGGCTCCGAAAATCAATACCCTCTTCTCCCACGTAAAAGTCCGGCATTCCGTTTGAGCGAGGCGGGAAAGAACGACGCGAGTCCGTCACGAAATAAAGGTCTGCATGTGCCGAAAATTTCAACTCAGGTCGGCCCATTCGTCGTTGAACCTGAATCCCACCCGGCCCGAACGTGGAAACAAATTTTCATTCTCAAGCACAAAATTTACTTAAATTCGTAAATTATTCCCTTGAATTATTCGTTGTAATTTGGGAATAGATACATTTATTTTTCTACTTCAGTAATGCAAAATATCTTTATAAATTAATTTAAACGAAAACGAATATATATTTTTTTCGTAAAAGTTCTGAACTGTTTTTTAGTAATTATAGCGATGAAATATAAAAAACAACAATATTTCAATGAAACACAAAATAATACGATTCTGGAAAATGAATGATAATTTGTTACGAAGACTACACAGCCATTTCGTTTCATAATGGTCTACATTGTAAAAGAAGTTATTGATATATAGCTGATTTTTAAGTACGAAAATTTTATAAAACAGGTGATAATGTTAAAAGAAAAGAAATTTTGAAAACAAAAAATCGACTGTGTCTGGTGATACTTGGCAAGCATTTCCCATACCGCCTTTTTGATAAATGAGAAGTTTATAGCAAATGAGAAGAAAACATCATCTGCATGGGTTAGGATTCAGCCTATGGGCCCAAGCCCGGCCCGAGTCCACTGCCTGCTTTACCCGGCCAATGCAGACGTATATCAGCCGTCGCGACGGCTGCGGAGGAAACTGTTAAAATCCCGACGCCCTCGGGGCACATCCTCCGTGTAGCATCTCGAATTATGCGCGCTAAATGCCGTAAATTGCGTGCGGATGACCGAATCGCGCACGCATTCGGACAGATGCGATCCCATTGCGGAGCTGACCTTGGGCCACTGCTTGATTGACACTTTCGGCGTTTCTTTCCTCCTCCCACTCCTGCGCCAAGGAATTCGGTCTCGGAAAGCCGGTTGGGGCGGTCGGAGAGACCTTTGCTTGTAGACCTCACCTGACGCTTGATCGGTCTTTTGTCTTCGCAGAAATTGCGTGAGGAAAGCTACCGTCTACCAAGCATTGCCAGGACGTCTAGTGGACGAGACGAACTCGGCCGAGACTTTTAAAAGGCCAATTATGCGGTATAGAACCACATCCTCCGACCAAATTTCCTTGAAAGTACCGATCTGCACTGAGTACCAAAGGTAAGGGAGTTGTTCAGGTGCTTTACTCGTAACTACAAAGCTAATCATCTCTTCCATTAGGACATCAGTACATATCTTTACGAACGTCTTGGTTGTTAACATAAATACGCCATTGTGGAGATATCAGAATTAAAAACACAGTATCACATACATCAAGCTGTTGTGAATTATATCGTGTCTTTAAAATTTACATATAACATACGAAGCAGTAAAATATTGTACAGATTTATATTTAGTGGAAATGTCCTCTTAATATCTCTTTTCATCTACGTAATTTTCAGTCATTGAATATCCATTCATTAGTTTTAACTTAAAAAGAAAACCTTTGTTAGAAATAGCGTACCTTTCTACGAAGAAAAAGAATGAAATATGAGCCATACACGGATTCTAAGAAGATTCTAAGAAGCCAACACATACGCGAACCGAAGACAAATTGTAACATTTTGCATACAACTAAACCTCTACTAACGATTATTAAAAGAATGAGGAGATTAACGAAGTATGTTTTCCTAAACCCAGATGGGATAACTTAATTACATCTGTTCTTATGGGTCGAAGCAGAATAGAAACTCCCATGATCTGAGAATCGAACACAAAAACGATGTGGTGTTGGAATAGGTTAACCTCTGCACCAGCTGCTACTAATCTTTCCTAACCCGAGTTTAGGAGCTCTTATGTATTGACTCAAAATTCGCGATACGGATACGTACTGTTGTTGGTGAAATAATGAATTCAAATTAAAGTAGAAGAATACATCATGCGGAAAATGGAAATTTTCCACAGTTCCGCTACGACTACAATTTCCACATTAAAAGATAAAATATCTGGGAAAATCAAATACACACGTCAAGTGAAATTAAACACTTGAGGTTCTTTGGAATTGTGTGACGTACTTGTAGCTTACTAACGTCGAGCCAGCAATGCCGCTGAATACCTGATGTGATACAGTACTCCTCTGCCGAGGCAGGAAATAATAAGTTATAATGAAAACATATTAAACTTCTCTTTTGGCCGCATACCTGAAGAAGATGATGTTAATTTCGAACCTCTTACTTTTTCGCCCATCAACATGTTGTCATGGAAGGGGGACATAAATTAGCAACCGCCGTGGGCGTCTCTTTTACCCCCATTTGGGAATCTGCCACCTAATCCCGGTGGAACAACTTCGGCGTTGAAAAGCAGGAAGCCGCATTATAAATACGAGGCGATACGTAACGCCGTAATCCCCTAAAACCAGTTGCAACGGAGGACAAGTCCGGATTTACAGAAAGGAAGCCTGTTTGTCACTTAAATATATGAAAACTGAGAAAACATAAAACCTCGTCCTCGAGCGACGACGATACATAAATCGGCAAAGGATTCGAAGCCGATACATTATTCAACGCTCCCCTTTTTTCTATGGCAACCGCAGCGTGACATAAATGCCACATCGCCGAGTCGTAGTAAGCAAAAAGTGAGGCTAGGTAGGGCAGCAAAACGCAAGGACAAAACGCTTATGCACGACATCACACGGCCTAAATCGCGAGACGGTGAGGTTATTCTAAGCGATCTTGTGCGGCGTTACATAAGGCAAATAAGAGTCATCATCATTACGCCTGAAAATGCTGTCGCTCGAATACAATCGTCGAATCACGGATGAAAATAATAAAATAGCTACCGTTAACCTCAACTCTAAAACACAAGTTCTTTAACGAGCTTCTTTGCTGATACTCTGCACACAGTCAGACAAGATAAATGATCTCGCAGCACGGCTAAGATTTGAGTGGAAGCAGCCGATAGAGATCTCTAAGCTTTCAACCCGACCAGCGGACCGTGAAACTTCTGAGGGAATGAAATGAGAATGAAAAACTTAATAGCGTTACCTTCTTATAAGGTCGCATGATGACTTTTATTCATTTACACAAGTTTTTAATGTTAGGAAATTAAAATTCCGGTGACTCCGGCGTTGAAACGGAAGAACCACCCGAGAATTAACATAGCTACTAACCAAATAAACAGGTTTCTGAGACGATTCTCGACAACGTGGGAGAGGAATGTTACGTAAGACCTCAATCAAGTTCAACAAAAACGAGAACTTGATAAAACAGAACTTTGAATTAGATTCAAGAGATTATGCATGGAATACATGCATAATCGTCTTAATAAAGTATGAATATCCCTAGTGGAAATTTTGAAAATTTCTCCACCGATGAGAAAAGAAAATTCAGCTTTTATAATATAGAGTTGAATCGAATGATGAAAGATAAATGCATTATGCATATAAATATGCATTGCAAACTAAATTTAATTCAATTTATTGATTCATCGCGGAGTAAATCCTTTTACCGTGATTCTAGTTGGTAGTTTCATAAACCAGAAACAACGGTCCGACATAACTTTAAGTTTGATGAGACAGCAAACCATTATTTATGAATTCATCTCTTGAGCATCAATATAATAAACTAAACTAAATAACATGTCTTACCTTTAAGTAACGCGGAAAGTTAAATTCTACCCAAAACATAGGGCGCACCGTAACGTTCACATCACCTACGGGGATATATGAAACAGAATTCATGAGTATGTGCATTCTTTCTTGATTTTTTTGGAAGAGCACAGTTGTCGGAGAAGCGTCTAGCCTTCGAATAAAATGGAATGGGATAAGATGTCCGAGAAAACAGTAGACAGCAGACACTCATTACATAGCGAAACGGGGTCATTGCGACAGCAAGACAAATCGATTATAGAGCTGTAATAGATATTTTCTCCCGAGAAGGACGACGTGTATCACGGGACGAGACTGCCATTAAAAATCATATCAGGCCGCGCTGCATTTACAGACTCGATAATGAACTGCGAAACGTTAGAGGAATGTATAAAACATACGGAATAAAACCGAAATGCTCTGTACAACCTTCCTGCTACATTTCCCTTCTGGCGAAACAGTCGCGTCGCTCTCGGATAGAGCCATCCTTACCCTCGCATTGTATAAACACATCTGCGGCACGAATTGATGATCTGGTTCGGGTCACACCTACACGACCGTTTAAGACCTCCATTACCGCATTTCTTCCACCACCCGGATCTCCCGGGACGCCAACAATACACTCAGATGCGCCCCGAATAGAAAAGTAAATTACGTCCCCTCCCACCACCTCCCGACGTGACACCTTTAACGAACTCGGACGTTTTCCCGGGATATTGGATTTACGCGCCGCGGAAGCGTCACGAATGGCAACCCGGGACGGTTATGACACGGAGGGCGAATGAGAACCCCCCTAAAATCCCCTTCAGCGAAATGGCCTCAGCCTGTCGCCAAGTTTAGATCGATGGTGGAGGACTAGCGTTTTCTTTTTTTCCATTTCGGCCGAAAGGAGCGACGCGGGAGAGCGGAAAGTGGGAAAAGGCGAGAGAGAAAGAGGGGGAGAGAATCGGTATGAGAAGCCGGATGCGGCCAACGGCGGCAAAAAAACGAGAATACACCCTTCGCATGGGAATACGGAGGTAAAAGAAAATTCGCGATGGTGAAAGGAAAGAGACTAACATTTTTCCAGCTTGGAAGACAGTTCTGAATCGAGTGAAAGCCACCCCGTGCCCTAAGAGAATCGGGGACTAAATTACCGAAGAGGATGAAAATAAAAAACGAGTCTTATTAGCATTTAACCTTCTCTGCACGAACAATGGGAGGCCGGGAACGACGCAAGTAGACGCACTAACATACTCCTATTCTTTTCCATTCGATTTGACGGAAGGATGTGTAACACTAGGCGAATGATGGCGTGTTGAAGAATGGAAGAGAATGCCGTGGTCATTACCTCTACATCACCCGTAACGAGACTTTCGCTCCCGCCTCTCCTCGACTAGAGAGCCGTTTTAGAACTTTCACGACCGTGAACGGACTAATGAGTTTCCACCTCGGATATAATAAAAGGAATACGGAGCTCTTGATTTGTCAAAAGAAAGTGGTGGAGGGTTAATCGAGCGTGACTAATTTAAGAGGAAATCACCCCTACCGATGTTGTGGACGATCGATGAAAATCTCGATCATCTCCGGAATAAATAGAGAGAGGATTTTAATGTCATAACATTAGGTGGGGGAAATGATTGCGAGAACCGGTTTCCCACCAGAACAAAATTAAGTGGATGAATATATCCTGCGGCTACATTGACGCCTCCATAATGGAAAATTATAAAACGCGGTGATAATGACTGAATAAATGTTTCGTGAATTCGATTCTAAAAAGACTACACTTAAAGTAGAATGTTAATGAAGCAAACAATAAAACCAATATCAAAAAAAATTAAAACTCGAGACTCAATAAAGTATACCATCACCCACGTCAGAAAGAACAGAAAAACGTTATTTATCCAAAGGATAAATAATGCATTACTTACGGTTTATAAATAAATATATAGCAAAATCAAGTTTCATTAATGATGTTTAAACCAAAAATAACTCAATGAAAATGGCATGGATGGATGGAATATCAGAAATACACGCGATAGTCAATTCTAGAATTACATCCTTCACGGAAACTGAAGCTTTCTCTCTTTAAATTCATTAACTTCAAATAAATGATAATTAGAACCGCCAGCAATTTCCAAAAGTATAACTCAAACCACGAAGTACTCCTTAGAGTAAAAGACCGATTCTCAAAGCATGACGTGAAACTCTGAAGTAGCAAGAATAAATATTATAGCATGTGAACTGATAATGAATAAAGGTGTTTTTCAAGTAAGGCAATGAATATATTCTAGATCTATATTAAAACCCTGCAAGTCACATTGTGTGGCAGGGGCACAGATAACGTATGCCCAGCAAGAACGCATTTTTCGTAGTTAAGATATACCGTAAAAAGTGTATCGAGTGATTAAAGATACTCTGAATAGCACGTAAAGACCGAATTTATTATTCTTACACTGGTTCACAAGCCTATAATCTAAAACGCCGTTAAATTACTACTCTGTGCACATCATATCAGATAAAACAACAAGGAAAAAAGAAAGCCAACTGATCGCATGGATCAAACAACATTTTTAAAACATCCAACGAAAATACTTCTAAAAGCGTATCCCGCAACTCACGCGAAGTATTAAATATAAAAAACGAAAGAGAAAAACACTTTTGCTGCTCGGCGATACCAGGATTGTCGCGAACGAGGATCTACCATCGTAAATAACGAGATAAAATTTATTATGGACAAATATAACTCCTTTCACCGCTCTAAATTATAGGAAATGACTCGTAAAAGGAAAATCGATCGAGAGAGCGCGATAAGAAAAGAAAGCACACTCGTAATTCGTCCAGGTTTATTATTTTCCGCGGCTCACCAACTAGTAGTAATTTCAAATTGTTCTGTAATACGAGTTCAATCTCCTCGATGTCCGACATAACAAGGTACATACTCCATAAATGAATACGAAATATAATGTTCTATTGACTAAGAGAAGGCGGTTTTGCTTAGCCCCAGGTCCAGTGATTTTTCAGTTAGTCATCAAGAAACGCCCGTAAGATACACATGGCATAATAGGATGTATTAGACCGTGGATACTGCCATTAAGAGATGTAGAAATTTGAGGACGCCATTTCCGGCCGCGCAAGGTCGATTTCCCACTGAAAAAACCCCATTTTTTCTTTCTCAAACACGGAAAATCTGGGATAAACGATTCAATTACGATAAAAGCGCCAACTTGCCTATTTCCTTAATTACATTGTCTCGCTGTTTTAGAAACATTTAATACCTTAGCAATCCCTCCGCGTAAATAAATTTCAGCCGAAAGTCTCTTAATGGCCCTTTAAAGTAGAGAGATAAGGAAGAAATCCGAACGAGCTACCGAAGATTTGCCGACGATTAAGAACCCCTCGGGGGGATCGAAAACAACGCTCGGATAAAAATTTGAGAAGACGGTTACTGCACCCGTTAACTCGGATATTCATAATTGTAACGAGCCCTCGTTTTGCGTAGAACGCGAATAAACTCGGGAGAAAAAAATTCGGATAATCCATTTAACGCAAACACGAAAAACAAGGGACGAGATTAGATTTTAATGACCGGCCAGAGGGGGCGCTGAAGGCCGTCCGATGGCATAAAAGAAGAGAGTTATCACCCGTCGTCTTGGAAGAATGAGATCTCCCTCCTCCTTTCGAGCAGTTAATTACTCTTTATAGAGGAGAAACTTCCCGCTCGTCATTACCATGGGAGAGCGGCACGTAAGGAAAAAACGAGGCTGAGGGGGAAAACGCTCCGAAATGCGTCGCCGCCACAAATCTCGGCGAGGAAAATTCCTGCATTTCGGTCGACCCCGCAAAAGAAAAATTAGACCGCCGGTAATCGTCCCGGAAATGATATTTTTCTTGGTCAGCGGTCTTTCCTCTTCCGCTGGAGAACTGAAACCGTTCCGCAGTCGAGAGAGAGGCAAATTACCGGCAAATCATGCAAATTACGAGCAGTTTTTCCTCGGATCCTCAAGAATAAAAACGGACTTTCTGTTCGGACCGAATTGATGGAAACGAAAATCTTTTCCGAGGAAAACAGACTTGAATAAAAGTCTGACGGGACCAGGAATCGAACTGGGGATCTTCATCTATCCGGGAGGTTGTTTTCACCAAGAAAGCTGTCCGATTAGCTTAGATCAGTGAAGGAGAAAGGGGGAAATAACCCCCCCTCCACTAGGGACGTTGTAATAATCCAAGGGGGTGCTTGATGCTTAGGTATTCTATTCCCATTTCATCATATTTCCATTCCTATTCAATTTTACTGGGCAGTAGGCCGTTGTTAATCATCAGCTATATCTAATGATTTGGTGAACGTTCAAAACATTGTAGCTGTTATTTTGCTTTTTATTTATTCTTTGGATTTGGTCTTAGAGAAAATATTTTTTATAGATGCCGGTTAGTGGCGGTAGCATGAAAAAGTTTCGGAAGCATGGGCTAAGATGGTTAAACCATACGGGAAACTGGTTAATCGAATAGATGGATCAATCAGCCTCCCAGATAGAGGAAGATCCCGGGTTCGATTTCCGGCACCGTACCGACTTTTACCAATTTGGTCTTCCTTGGAATTTTTCCTGTGTGCACGCCCTAATGTGCAATTATAACACACATATATATAACCCCTTTCCTCAGGAATATAATTTTTAAGGTAACGCCCGTCGATATAAAAAAGTGACGACCTTTCGAAACATATTACGCTCGGGATCCAATTAAGAGAATTGAAAATGTCGCGAGTGGGCGATGCGTTCCCTCGAGGGGTAATTCCCGTCAAACTGCAATTACGATCCATCATTCGAAACGCAAGTATAAACTCATTAGCGATCCGCCGGATTAAAAGAAGGCTACGGCGAGATATATCAATCCTTGATGAATTGGGTCAACTCGTTTAGACTTTCACCGCTTCGTTTTGTGCGCGATATTAGACGCGGAGAGATAAATTGAATTTTTCGATGGCACTGCGGCGGCGCGGCGAAGGGAGGGGATGCGAAAATACTCTCAATGGAGAACTAAAATAAACCGATTCGGGGAAATAGAGAAGAGTGGGGTACTACGTCTTTCCCGGAAAATGCACCGATGTGACCTCGATATTTTACTCCGCAATTCTGGGAATTTTCCCCCGATTTCCAAGAACTTATACTACACGCCGTCTTCCTGGAACACTAAAACGATGCGCGGCGTTGATAGACGAATTAAATCACCGCGCGGGAGTGGGGGAAGCGTTTACATTCTGCACTTAGGTACGCATGAATGGGAACTCCGAGCTGAAAAAAACTTTATCCCTCTATTCTTTAACGTCGAAACATCCAATGACGTGACTGATGTTTTAATTCACCTTGCTAACCTCCGGAGTACAGTGAGCGAGCAAAAAGATAACTTCCGATTTTTCTCTGGGGAATATCACGGAGCTGAAACGTGAGTCCTAAGGTCACGGGGCGACTTTTAAAAGGATATAGAAAGGCGAGCTGGTGAACGTAGAGGAAACGTTTTTATATCAGAGTATTTAAGAGTGATTGTCAGATACGAAAGTCCCGACTTCAGAAAGCGTGAATGCGATGGTAAATGGTTTTGTCGAAACGGAAAAAGATATTGTGAACGGATGAGCCCAAAGATAACCGTTCCCTTCCAAACGGGATTCTTATACGACCGAGGAGATCTCGTTCAGATACGAAGACCGCCATTCAAAAACATTCGATAACAAGATCCCTGATGAAAACAGCAACGCATGAGTGAGTGCGGGGTAGAAACAGCGCGCTCGTTCCAATGAAGTATTACTCGCCAGAAATCGCTCCTGCGTCGAGTATAATTATCCAATTAAGAGCGACTTTCGAGGAATCTGAGATAAATTACCCCCGACGGGGAATTAAATGTATGAGCGGGAAACATTACCGTCATCCGACCTTAATCTTTAATTCATATAATTGAATCGTTTGATTGGTAGATTCGCTTTAAGCCTTTAACTAGGCGATGCATTAACATAATGGAGGCAAATCGTTTTTTCCCACGCGGTGACGAAACCCTTGTCATCAGCGCAATCGAGAAATCCTCCGTGAGAAGTCGATAACACCGGTGCCAGCGACATAAGTACATCTATCAACACAAATTGCCCCTTTGAGTAAAATCCCATTAAATACATAATCGCTCGCAATAAAACAAAAGGTAATAAATCGCGAGAATTGCAGGGAGGAGAAGGCTCGCGGAAATCTAAAAATATTGCGAGAATCTTTCCCTTTCGATATAATGTCCCTCCTCGTGAAACAGAATATCATTTAGGAATCGTTAAATTGTTTATTCATGAAGGTGATCACTGGACGGAAACCACTTCACCCGACACAGAAGCCAAAGCATAAAAAGAAACAAGTCTCGGAATCAGCGGGCCGAGTCAAGATGCTCAGCCGAGATAGGACCCGAGATTTCGCGGAGCAATTAAGACTCGCATTACAATTTCATATCTTAAACTTGTAATTGCCGCGAGTCAAAACCTTGGAATTTCAAACGCGCCACTTTCCTCGCATTATCTCGAGCCCATTAACTCCGTAAATGCGAATATGCTAAACACTCCAAGGAAGAAAGGAGTCAAGCCTCGCTTCCCCGAGTCGCCGATGGAAGACGAGAAAAAATAATGAAAAAAAGAATAAAAAAGCCGGCCCTTCTTCTAAAGGACGATCAAAAAACGCATTTGGGAAAAGAATAACGCACGGACAAAAAACCACCCTCCCCCGCCCGTCGAGATCGTTTCAAAGGATTCATTTGCATTCAATTCAGAACTCAGACGGGGCTTCGTTAAAGAGGCAGCGGGAGGAGGAAGAATCGGGCT
Organism: Sympetrum striolatum; assembly: GCA_947579665.1. Classification (NCBI taxonomy): domain Eukaryota; kingdom Metazoa; phylum Arthropoda; class Insecta; order Odonata; family Libellulidae; genus Sympetrum; species Sympetrum striolatum. The sequence goes on from OX388342.1 coordinate 85,107,300, forward strand.
GAATATCCGTTGCATACCGCCGCGCCAAAGCAGATAACGCCCTAATTGCTCCCGGAGTGTTTCAAAACGCGGCTCATGACGCGAGGAAAGAGAGAGAGACGCCGAAGACGTGAAAGGGGGAATTGAACGGAGTCTGAGGGTATCTTTTAATTTGAAAAGAGGCGAAATGGTTCGGGAGGAAGATGGGGGAGCTCATCGAGGCGAGGTCCACGCCGACGCAGAGCTAGAAGAAACGGAGAAGCGTGAAGGGGGCGGAACCGGGGGGCGGGGGCAGAAATATACACGGGGAGAAAGAGAATGTATAGGTATGACAGGGGTTAGCGACGCGGACTTACGAATCGGGGGAACGGGGAGGTGTGGGTGGGGGTATGCAGTCGCGGCTTCCAGTTCGGCTCCTGACATGAGCGGTAGGCCGCAGTGGGTGGAAATGAAAAGGTCTGTTGCTCCTAGCTTCCCACCGACCACCCCGCGAGGGTGAGAAGGAAGTGGGTGGGGGGCGGATAATGCGGGGGGCGTCGGGGGGGCGCATGGGGGTGGGTGAACGTGTGCTGGGGTGTGGGGAGGTCACGTGATACCGGCAATCAATACTGCGGTTACTTCCCCAGAGACGGCGAGAGACGCCGCTAGTGCGCCGCGCCTATTCACGGGGTAGGAGGCGACAAGGGGAAGAATCGCGGGTGGGTGGAGAGAACGTACGAGATGGGGAGAGGAAAAAAAAATCCGTGAAGCTCTCGCATTACGGAGATCCGAGGCCGCATGGCGTGTGAAGATTCCATCGCACGCTACGGCGGAAAGAATGAACCGGGGGATGGCTTGAGGAGAGAACTTGTCTCGGCCCTCTAATTTCTCCGAGCCTTTTTTTTTTAACGGTCAATCGATTCCCATACGGGTGCTTGTTTCGCGCTGACAGTTAGTGGTACGTTAGATTGATCGCGGGAGCGATGGGGTGGAGGAATCTCCCCTCCCATCCGATGGGGAAAAAAGGGCTGGATTTTAAAGAGCCGAATTGATGATTTAACCGAGCCTATTCGGGGGAGAACGGCACCCGACACATATTACACGCCGCCGAGATAAAGAATGCGATACAAAGTTTATCCGAATTTATGGACGGGAATATGGGCAGGGAAACTCTCGCCCGCAACGATTCTTTTTACGCCGAGAGGAAGCCATCATTTTCGCCTCCACCCCCAACGTTCCCATTCTCTTTTGTGGGAGCCGCCATTTTGTCAACTCGGACCCCAAAAAAAAGTCGCCGAGTAGGAATCCGGTGCTTTAGGGCCGCTGCGGATTAAGAGGATAAAATTAAACGTTACGAAGGAGATTTTCCGCGGGGGGAATATTTTCGGAATAAATGACGCGCGTTAATTAGCTCGGGAACGAAAAAAACGACGGAGCGAAGCACAAATGAAGCGAAAGCTTGCGAAGCTCCGCAATAAATTAAAGTCGAAACGATGGCCGAAAGAAAAAATCGCAATAACGGTACCTGATATTTTCGCCGCTCGACGTTTTAATGTCGGCCATAAAAATATTGAAAGAATCTCGCTTTTTTCGATGCGTCTCCCCACCCCACCGTTGAGAGCGGGTTTTTCCGAACTGTTTGTGGAAGAATAAAATTAAGTCATCGTTTCGAACGGACTTTGTAATTGTATCGAATACATCGCTCTTATTTCAATTAAATTTTCCTGGAATTCGTTTCCAGGAATTGCTTCCCGCGCTGCGGCAGAGCACTTACGATGGCCTGAAATGCCATCATAGGCATTCCGCCTTTCAATCAACTCACTCATACGCTACCTACTTCGCGAGGTTCTGCGGCGGACAAAAATCACAGGAATCACATAAAGAGCATTCCTGCCATATTCTTTCTCCACCAGAAAATTACACCCTCCGGCATTTTTTGCAGGAATGAAACTAAAATAATTCCAGCACACCGTGAACTGCTGGCGCATTTGATCCGATTAAAACCGCGGAGAATACCGCTTCGAAAGTATCTCTTCCACCGCGAGACGAAATAAAATGATCCTTTGTGGCCTTTAAGGGCGCGTTTAATATGGAAAATACCGAGAAATATTAAAGATTCCCCGCGTTCCTTTCGACGCCGGTATTAGGGAAAAAACGAGCCCTGGCGAAAAAATCATCCTCGGGGAAAAAACCTCTTTGATAATGAGAGAGGCGCACAAAAGACTTCCCTATTAACGATCGCAAATCCCAGAAAGTAATTACGCGAAAACCGGGTCAAATTCTTGCGAAGCGAGCGCAAAAAAATTTTCGTACACAGCCGCCCACGCCGAGGCGGTTACCTCATACGGGGAAAACACAAACAATACCGGGGTCGCGGATTTTGGTTTGGCCGCACTGCGTGGGTTGGCAGCCCTGCATTCCTCTTGCCATCTCCCCCACCCCGCTCATCTTGGCTTGCTATCGATCCGAGTTGGCGGCTTGCCAGCCACTGGCATGGGAGGCTAAAAGGGGGAAGGGGTATAAAAAGAGTGACGGGGGAGTGGTGGGAATAGGGTGAGGTGTATAGGGCGGGGCCCTCTCTTCCGATCCCCTTATCTTCCCTCCGTAGTGGGCAAAAAAGTCGCTCGAATCCACAAAGGACATAATTCTTTTCTTTTTACCTCCGAATAAAAAGGGAAGGAAAGGAAGGGATTGCTACTTGAAAAAGAGGAGCAACGAACTCCGATCTATTCTGGAAGCCCCGTCGCAATCTTCCGAGAAGAGGACGTAAATTATGAGGAAAGTGCAAGTGGATGTGGAGAGCGATCTCGGGATTCAAAAAAATATAAATTAAGGGACGGAATGGAATCCGCGGCCGAAATAAAAAAATGTTCACGCTAGAGAAGTTTCTCGGGGGAAAATGCGGGGTATAAATCGAAGGAGATGGAAAGGGATAAACTCCGGCGTTCTATAATTGGCCGAGCTGAAATTATAGGGCATGCGGAAGGTCAACGCGGCGGGTAAACACCACCGATACAAATTTTCTTCCGTTAACAATATGAGAGAGCGGAAAGGAAGTAAATTGCACGGGTCGGGCCCTCTTTAATTTTCATTAGAATACGCAACTTGATCCTATTGCCTCGAGCTTCTGGGGATCGCGTCGACGAATTAGTTCCGCGGAATTTTACAAATGGTCTTAAGATGCCAAAACGGTGTTAGTAAACCGAGTTTGAGCCATCTTCCCGTCGTTAACAATTTGAAGCGCAAATGGGTCAAAGGAAGAGAGGTGACGGGACGAAAACCTCTCTAACGCGATTGCAGTCGATCCTCTTAACCGAAGGAAAACAATTGCGATCGGATCGAAGACCTTCCGTTTATCGCGGCCGATTATATTATTAAAGGCGAGTGAAGTGGGAGGCAAATTACGTCAACCCTTATCTTCGAAAGCACACTCCAGAGGTTTCCTACGGCTCGCCGAGCGCATCCTCTTTCACGAAAAACCTTGGATCTAATCACGCATCCCCGCGAGGAAAAAATAAATAAAATCCGAATAAATGAGATTCCTCCTCGACGATTGCCAATCGGAGATTTTACAGCTTCTTGATAGGCTATCTCGGTGAATGGAAACATCTCTGATAAAGGAATACGTTAAATCGTGAGTTTACCAAACGTGATTAGCCAACGAATAACACCCGTCACTCGAGTAAACCTATTCACGGTAATCAGATTACCGAGGGCATTAGATTGTCGGCGCGTAAACGTGTGTTTTATCACATACGTACTTCAACGATATCCCTTTCCCGATAAAAAGAAAAAATCCTTCCGCCGGAGATTGCTTTGTTGGAGTAAAGTGCGCTTCGGATGATTAATTTTTCCCTAGGAATTTCCGAGCGACGCAGATAGCTCGCCGAGAATTTCCAAAATGAAAATTTCCCGATGCAATTTCACTTGTTCAATTAACAAAGCAAAAGGAAGGTTTCAATGGATTCGATTTCGCACTCCGTTGACGCGATCATGTATCCTGTTGCAGTATTTGCCGCAATTTATTTCTTTCGATTGATACCTCCGACCCAATCTTTCGAGAAAGCACGAGTGTATCAACTTGTCCTTTCACAGGTGGTTAAGCATGATTGATTGACAGGTCTAGGCATGGGACATTTGTTCGCATTATATATGTATTGAATTTAAGACGAGGATGACTGCCGACATGAAAAATATTCAGCGGAAAGCAGACGAAAAAAAATTGTAACATGAATACAAATTTTCGCATTTATCGAACAAATTTCGATCTTTTCGCATTTGGAAACCCTGATTTCATATCTAAACTTTTATTCAATAAATTCATTTACACAGTAACTGTAAGCAGAAATCATACAAATCGGGTTAATATACACTTGGCCTTTTAGTAAAATTTCTAAATTATAAAATAAAGCCTTTCCGCAATGAAAATCGACCTAGATAAACAGGGATATAAAAGACGAACCATCTGAGGAAGGAAGCGTAGGCGCTGAAATTTGCTCTGAATTCATTTTATTATTGAAATCTAGATAATCAGGCGTTACTTTGTGGAAAGCCATTTAGATAATGAAGAAAAACAATGTAAATTTTCCACACTTTTGTGGTTCAACAAAAGTGTGAAAAATATACATTGTTTTTCTTCATTATCATCATTTTATTATTCATTGCGATAAATTTATTTATACACTCAATAATTGTAAGTTTATGTATACAATTCAATCATTTACTTTAGAATGAATTGCAAGGAGAGATAAACGTCAAACATCGGCCTCGTTAAAAACGGATATTCAAAACTATTTGCAAAGGGAAAAAAATCGATCAACTTTTTGCAGCAGTTGAAACGTAAAATTCACTGAGAAGATGCACAACTGAAAAAGACGAGCTCTTTTAAAATAAATACGCTGAGAGGGAATGCTAATAACTTGCGAAATACACTCTTCCCAAGAACAATTAAATAAAGGAATCCCCTTAAGATATTATCTTCTCGTGGTTAATTCAGCGCAACTTTCAATTACAAAGATAATTCTATAGAACAGTATCTCGAGTGAAATCATAAGTCACTTATATTTGTGGAAGAATAATTTACAGTGCGATTCAATCATCCTCCTTCGTTACAGGAAAATGGATTTCAATTTCAAATAAGTCGTCATATTTGGAACTGTAAGAGAGGGCGGGTCAATCCCATGAATTTCAATTATAATATATAAGAGAATTCTCCGGCCTAGGCAGAAATATTTGCATACTGGCCGACCAACAAAAAAGGTCAGGGATCGTACTCTGGCCAATTGAATTTTTTTTGGCTAGGTAATGGTTACATAAGTTCCACTGTTATTACTGCACACGCATCTTCTGTAACTATCCAATAAATGGATGTTTATGAGGACACCAGAAAAATTAATAAATAAAGATAAATAAACAAAAATATATAATATTCAGCACGACAATGTATTCATAACGATGGGAAAATAATATATGAGATAGAGGAATTTAAAAATCTTGAAATATTAAGTTCAACTACGGAAGAATAAAATGGATTTGTAGACAAAACAAAACTATGTTAAGCATAGAAAGTGTATCCCGCAACTCAGGAAGAAAATTTACATCAGCTGAAGTTTAAATTTAACTGACGAATCGCACGAAAAATATAATTTTCGATGCTGACACGATGGGAGCAGCTATCACTCCGTAAGAATTAGATAAAAATTCGTTTGAGTGTAATCAACAATATAACAAATGATTACCGGAACTGAAAATATTTTTTTATTAAATTATATTCAAATAAATCAGATCTAGTCGCTTGCGTGTCAGGAAGCGTAAAACTAAAGCTACAAGCCCTTTGGTTTGAAATTTAGAATCCATACAAAGTCTCTTGAAAACGAGACGAGAAAAGAAGAGCTGACGTCAATTGGACGTCATCCTAAGCTTTTTAAAAATTACACGATGATAAGGAAAACATGAAAAAATAACTTCCATTCAATCTTGGAAATGAGACATTTTCTTAGGGAATGTGTAAACGTGTAATCAATTTCTATAAAAACATTCATAGAAATAGTACAAAGAGGGGACATCGCATTATTGTCTTTCTCATTCACGTTGGGCAATGAATGAGAGAAACGACTGTCAACCAGATACGCTTCCTCTTGGAAAGAATACGAACTTAAAAACCAGAATACCACAATTCTGTTACTTAAGTGCTATTGCAAATAAAAAGCCGAGTTTTTCATTTGCTCAAGTGCTTATCGAGTTGACGCGCGAGGGAGAATTGCTCAACGTTTGCTTCGACGAGAAAAGAAAGGGCTCGTCGACGGTTCCCGGAAACCCCGCCGAAGGAATGTATTTCGATCATTAGAGGAAAACAATAAACATCTGAGGGCTGACGCGTCGTGCGCGCAGATTCTGCTATCGTATTTAATCAAAATGTCAGCGGTGATGGGCTTTCCAGAAAATAATTCTGCTCCGCTAAAATATAAGGGTCAAAGACCCTCTATCGATCATGTGGATTTCTTTGCTTGCTTCGTGGAACTCGCACATGCTCGCGGAGGCGAAGAAAAACTGTTGATATAAAGACGACATGCGCTTATAAATTGGATTACTACTCGAGCCATTTTTTGCTGGGAAGCCTGAGAGAATATTCTGCTAGATTCCTAAACATGTTTTAACCCCTTCAGACCTGAAGTTTTCTATGAAGAAAAAAACATTTTTGAATATATTTGGTATTTCCGTTATTCAATACGCAACACAATCTTATGATTCTTATGATGAGATTCCTTTGGTATAGGACTGACATAATATTAAAATTAAAGAAGCAAAACCATAAAAATAAGTACTTAATTATTATGAATAATATAGAGTAAGCACTGCAAATAACGTCCGATATATTGGACACAGGGTCTGAAAGGGTTCAAAATACTTCGCTCGCATTTGAGTTAAAGTTACTGTTTGATAGAAAGGGTAAAATCAAATTATTTAACGGTAATTTTGTAATGATTAAGAGGTACGTTTTTGATGAAGAAACGAAAATTAAAAACTTCAAAAACGAGAAAACTTAAATGAGATGTTTCAACGATAATTCCGTAATGATCGAGAGGCACAGTTCTGATGAAGACGCAAAATTTAAAAAACTTCAGAAATGAGTTATAAATTAGCATAATGGGATATTTTAGAAAATTGAATCCAACTGCAAAGAGAGATCGCGGATTAAAATTGGAAAAAATACGTACCCCATAAAAATATCGATCGTAGATAAAATATAGTTGTTCAAAGAAAGGTTAAAACAAAGAGAGAGAATTGGAGAAGCTTCTGTCTCTAGAATTTGAGAAGAATATATTCACTGTGAATGAAGATGGCTAACGAGTACACCATACGGATCATTTGAAGTAGAAAAGGCAAAGGAGAAGAAGCAAACGTTACCTGGGGCACCGCCAGACCCATTTCAATAGAAAGCCACACAAAAATGTCCCAATTCCATAATTAAACTCTCAAGTTGCATGAGGCGTCGAGAAGATTTCATGAAGCACTAACACGGTTGAATAAAACATTCCCACGAAATCTTTTATCTCGAAGTATTATCTACATTCTTACTCCGTTACTTGTACCAGCTCATGATTCAATTTCGTGTTCGATGGACCGTTAAAAACAGATAAAGAATGACAAATTGATACAAATGACTTTTGAAGGGTCGGAATCACACACACATACGGGTCTGAAAAATTCTATTATAGCTCGAGTCCTAACTACAATATCTGGAACAAAAGCAATAACGAATTAGGTCAACTTTCAAATTGAAATCAAAACAACACTAGATTCTTAAGGAGAATCAATTATGAGCTCGAATATCTAATCAATTAATTTAATAGGAGAAGCATGACAAAGAAAAAATGCGTAATTGGTATTATTAGAGAAACTAAAAATGAATGAATTAATTAATTTCTAACATAATCATCAAGAACCTTATTAAACTGCGGATAATCAATAACCAGCATACATTGTTAAATAGCAGGGATTTTAATTAAACCGCTATTTATGTTACTCCTAGAGTTACCTCAATTCTTACGATTCTTCCCCAAGTATAAATACATAGTACTTAATCTAGATTTTAGTTTTCCTATCATCCTTCTGGGATTATCCAGACAATTTCTATACTGGAATGAAATATTTTTTATTCTCCTTTAGATACAAGACAGAGGTAAATTAACGTTCTTTACCTTTTAGACACAATAAAAGCAAAACAAGGAACCTAACTTGAAAAAAGAAGAACCCTTCATTTTAAAAATAAAACGAGGCACATTGCCTAAAAAAATCGAATTTTTCAATCTAAATAAGCACAATCTGCTCATGGGCATCCCTGGTATGAATCATTCGTATTTAATACCCTGAAAACCTAGCCTTCGCCAAAAAAGAATAAATGGAAAACTAAATACAGCTTTAGTGGTTCAGACTGTGCTAAGAACGAAGTGACGACGAGAGCAACCATTCCTCACCTTGGGCTCATTAGAAGTCTTCAGCTTCTTCGTCGGAGGTGGCGACGTGGAACCAGGCGTCGAGGTTGTGTTTCCACCAGCGGACGTGATAGATGCAACCGAATTCGATGAACCGACAGAGGCGCTGGAACTCCCCGCAGAAGAGACAGAAGATGAGGGTGTGGAAGCCGCCACGGGCAATGCCGCTCCCGCGGCGGCCCCACCAGGAGCAGTCACTTCCCCTTCCTCACACTTCGTAGCCGGCGAAGTAACGGCTCCGCACGCCGCCGGGCTACCGAGAGACGATTTACCACCCACCATTTCAACCTTCACCGGTACGACGGACCCGGACGTTGGGCCCCCACTACCAGATCCGTCCGAAGGGGTCCCCGAGGGGTAGGGCACATGCTGGTGTTGGTGTTGCTGCGTTATTTGTTGTGTTTGGGGTTGCTGTTGCTGCGGAATCTGCAGCTGGGGAATCTGGGGCGTCATTTGGGGGTGCGACTGATGCGATTGGGAGTTCTGGGTTACTGAGGAATTGGTGTTATTTGCGTTAGATCCGCCGACCGAGGAGACCACCACGCTGGATCCCACTACGGTCGATCCTGACAGGGAAGTTTGCGATACTTGAGATTGTATTTGGTGTTGCACTGAAGACGCATTACCCTGTTGTTGCGGACCCTGACTCCCTGCCGAAACTTGATGCCCTTCTTGATTCTGTTGTATCCCCTGCTGGGACTGATTACCTTGGTGTTGTACCTGATTCGGACCCTGAGAGGTCACAGTCACGGCTACGGGGGAAGGGACGGTCGCTACACCGTTTATTTCTCCGCTACCTACGCTGCCGTTGGGGGCACCAACACTACTGCTTCCCTTATTGGGAGGCTTGTCGGCGTGCTTATCGCGCGCCTTGTCCCGCCTGTGTCCGCTGGACCCCCGCTTGCTCCCTCCTCCACTTCCGCCACTACCACCGGAAGACCCGGAGGAGGAAGACGACGACCCAGATGAGGGGGGAGGGGCAGAGGGTGGGGGAGGGTGCTTACCTGACACCTTCCCCGTGTCGTCCCCGTTCTGCAGCCCCTGATTCCCGGAGCCCGATACGCTCCCTCCGACGACGCCTGACCCCACGACCCCACCGGCACTTTCACCGGGGGCCTTGACGATTTCGTGCTTCGCCTCCGAGGTCTTCGTTCCCGGTTTGGTCCTCTTAATCTTCATTTTTAATCCTTTGTCTACCGTAGCAGAGTGCTCCACTGCCGCCGTCGCCATCTTGCTACTCCCTTTCGTGGCTCCTGCCGACATCCCGCCGTAATGCTGCTGCTGAGTCTGTTGCCGCGCTGTCACACAACCACTACCACCACCACTTCCAACACTTCCACCGACACCACTGTTGACACTACCGCCGCTACCTACACCACCTACGCCACTACTAACACCACCACCACCTCCACCGCCACCCCTCTCGTTGGTCTTCTCTATGTCGGCATCCAAGTCTATGATGAGATCGCCGATGCCAATATCCCATTCATTGTCGTCGTACTCGAAGTTGGAGGTCGGTTCCGTCTTGGGGTCCGCCCCCTTCGCTCGGTCCAGCGGGTTATCTCTCATTGGCGCAGCCATCCGAGGGTCCGTGGCGCAGAGGCCTCGTTGTCGTCGGGTTGTCGCGCCGACAGCCAGGGATGCCCAGGCCCGCACGGACCACCGCACGTTTCCACCATGTTAGTTATCCCCTGTAAAACCAACATCCACCAAGGTTAATCCCAAAAGTTGAGAACAGGATCTCGTTCGCTGGAGGTAATAAACGCAAGATCTACCCGACACGAGTATGTACAGAAAAAACGGACCTAAAATAAGGTCATACCTGCCATTTCGTCTCATATCATATATCAAACGAATTCGGATTTGGCGTGTTTTATCGAATTGTTATAGAAATATTTCCTAAGTCTACAAAATATAGGTAGAGCCAAAATGTGACTCAGATTATGCAAATCTGAAAGATAAACCATTAGCTGCATTTACAGGAGTAGTCCTAAGATTTACTAAAAACTAACCTTTCATCTCTCTCTTTCCAACAAAATCGGTCAACGCAGAAATAAGGCCTAAATAAAACGAAACGTCGACTCTTTTCACAACAAACGAAAAATCGCAACTCCAAAAGAAACTAATTAATAGATCTTTCGATCATCATGCAACGCAACACCCGAACACGGCCGCAAAAAAAGCAATTCTCCTAAAGACGCACATCAAACTCGAAGGACGCATAAAAAAGGCATTTCAGCGAAAGCCCAGAAACATTCCTCTCGAGAAAAAGAGCGACGGCGACACTTCTTCCGCACGGATGGATACTTTCGCAACTCGGTTAGATAAAATGTGACATCCGCCGTTACGTTTCTAGACCAAAAAAGAATGCGAGGAGGGAAAGGAGTCTTATCAAACGTCACATCCACTCCGATATCCTTCCGCTTTCGTACGTATCCACTCCATCCCCAATTCCCACTGCAACAATGATGTTTTACGTGCAGAAATTCGCGAAGAGGGAGGGGGAGGCTGGGAGGAAAGAGAAACCAATTTACTGAAGCCACCGGAAAGCTTGCCTTGGTGGCTTTTTAGGCCGGTGATGGAGGGATTGGCGACGCCCCGAGGGGGGAAGCCAAGAAAACGGCGAAAACCAACTTACGAAAGGCTGCTGGAGGGTAGTCGAGCTGACTGGATCCGAAGGAATCCAGGGGGAGGGGTGAGAAACTGGAGAAAGGATGAAAATACTCCGTGGATTTCTTCCTTTGAGGGAGAGGGAATTTATAGACGGGCACTTGATACGACCGAGTCCAATAACCTTCACCCCTGCCGATGATGGAAATAAAGAGGTAACGTAAGTGGATGGGAAAGTATCTCATACGTCAATAGCGTTATTGGAAGCGCAACCGATGAGGTGGCGTTTATGACCCTTTGCGAATCCGATCAGCGGCGGATGCTAAAAACTCTGGACCTACTTAACAGGTTTTTGATGAATCTGTGAATTCTGACACATTCTTCGACTTTTCGAGGATCTGAGCTAACGAATGGTTTACACTGAAAGGAAGGAGCAAAACCCGAGAGCGAAAAGTTGAATGAAGGAATGATTAGTGAATAGGGCAGCGATGGCTGTGAAGGAGTTTCTACAGATGACGTGAAAAACGGTGATCATTTATTGATTCGAAGTCCTCGGGGGTAAATGGAGCTTTTACGATGATTTATAATCGTAGATACAACCAAAACCAGAGACTAATGTAAACTTTTCATGGAAAATTTTATAATAACCCCTTCAATAAGTTCAAAAGGAATAGTAAATCAGCTAGGGGAAATCGTTCGAGCTCTCGGATAGCCAAGTAAGAAAGGCGTTCGCCTATGACGAAGTTCGATTCAGGGTGGGGGCCCACATATACGAAATGCCTTCTGCAGTCGAGGCACTTTTTTTTAAATATTACTAATAATAGAAGTCATACATTACATCAAGGGGCTGAAATCTAAATAGCTTTGCTGCAAAAATATCTATAACAAAAAATCTTAGCAACATAAGTAGCAAATTAAAGGGCAAACGTTACAAAAAGCGTTCTAGTAGCTGGAAAAGTTTTAATGAAAACCTAAATTTTGAGCAAAGCAATACACGTAATGAAGAAAATGAAGTCTAGCCAATAAATTGATTAAACGCTTTAATTATAACAATGGATTGCAAAACTAACTGCAATTTGTCATGGCGCTAAAATATGGCTCACTACGCAGCGTGCAAACTGATGACATTATAACATAAATCTATATAAAACGAGGTTTAGTTAATTGCTCTTGCATTTCAGAATAAATGCCTAGACACACTGTTTCAAAGCCAAATGTATACTTTGATTGGCACACTACTTAAGGAAAGATTTTTAATGCTTAACAGGAGAATAAAGTGGCCGATTTCTAAACTAAATTTAAAGTATTTTCATTTTGAAAATTAAAAATGTCGAGCTCAATTTTTTCATTCAAGACGATTTATTATTAATTTAAAATAATTGGAGTAAACTGCACAATAAAATCCCATCTCTGAGTAATTAAACCGATGAGGGTTCGAATGATAAATGCCGGTTATCTTTGTCATTTCTAGAATGTTAACGTTTTTTTAAGGACACTGATAATACAGATCGATTTATAACAGCAAACTAATGATAGTATCGACATATATCCAAGGTATATTTGAAAAATCGCACAAAAGAGAAAAAAGGTGAATGAAAATTATATTGCAAAAAATACAATTTTAATTATAATACAGAACAGTTCACAGACGTGGATACCATAAGATAAGAGCAGATCTTTCCTGAAAGAACATTAGACTGATTCATTTCACGGATATGATCAGTTACATGAGGGCCTGCAAGTAAAATTACCATCCGAAGACATATTTATCGAATGAATGAACAAGCTACTGTAACAATACGGTCCTCAAAGGAGATTACATTCAGCCTTCGAGGGATTTTTTTACCATGGTTCCGAAACAAGGGCAACTATGCCTCGGTCTCGAAACTCTTAACAGAAAATGTAACGGTAAGCGAAAACAAATAAGACAACAGACACCAGTGCAATGAAGAAGAGAGCCTCTACTACAAAAACGGTATTCATGCCACATTACGTGATTTATTCGGCAAACATAACAAGGGACGGACGAGAACACAGGCGTACAGACAAAAATATACATCGAGCAATTACCTTATAGCAACATACCGTGTTTGTCGCCGACCAGCCACTTTTCTCATGCAGTTGTTAGTATACTGGAGAGTAAAAAATACCATACATAATAAGAAAATTAACCGCATGCCAGGTTAGAGATATCTTCCCCTTTTTATACAGACAAATGTAACTACTCGCTGAATATAGATCAAAAGGAATATATACCTTTACTTTACGTTTGTATCAATCAGACGAAGCCCCCGCAGTGATTCCTCCCCTCTACCATTAACTCCCAGCAAGAACTCTTATTCGCCGTCTACCATATGCTGCAAGTGAACAGGTGGAAAAATTATCAAAATGAAAATAATTTCACAAATAAGAGACCTTACAAAATGAAACATCAATGAAATGCACATAGAATAATGAGAAGGTTAAATACAAAAATACATGTCATCGCATAAATATGATGGAGATAAAAAATAAATGAAACACGCAGGACGTGGAAAAGATTTAGCAAGAAAAACGACGCCGAGATAACATCGTTCTCCATAGAAACCAACACTCGTAAAATTAGAGGCTTGCGAAAAAAACCTTCCGACCATAAAAACGCTCACCTTTCCAACCTTGAGGAGAGAATTTCCCAGGGAAAATATGGAAGAAAAAGGTAAAACTAAAGAGATATTAAACAAGAATGCACCGTAAATTCATAGCGAACGTAAAGTAATTTTCTCACACGTTATGGATACAACAAACACAAAATAATTTTAAAAACAGAAACAAAACAGGGTACGAGTTGTAATGGCTGAGAGAATAAATCGTCTTAGTGGATAGAAATCACATCGAACAACCATTTACTAAGACTGCCAACGAAATCCGGAAGTATCACAGAAAGAGCTACAAAGATTCCCACAGATGACGTCTTCGTATCACAGAAGATACTGCAGAGCAAACCACATTGCCCATGAATTCTCGAAGATCCATAACTCAACCTTTCCATTAAAGTCGAGTAGCTCGGAAAAAAACAGCACAAGCTCCCGTTACTGAAATGGCAATATTCGCAGAAATGCTCCCTAAAAAATGACTGCATCGAAATAGTATCGACGTTCTACGACGCAACTCTGACCTTTCCACTAGAGCTAACCTGAATTGTGGAAAACCTTGGTTGAAATGTGCACATAATCAAGTCTTCGGATTTGTTAATCGTTCCCTTTTCCAGGAATCAACTCCCGAGAAAAAGCAGGAAATCGGAACGTTTATTGAGAGGGAGCGAAACGAACAGAGGGTCGCTAATTAAGATTCTCGAGATAGAGATTCCGTAATGTATGTCTCAAATAACGGGGGAATCGCAATTACCAACTTCTGCGCAAAGTGGCGAAGAGGAAAACGGTTTAATTATACACTTAGTCAATTAACCATACGGACTCTCTTGTAGCAACTACTTTGAAAACATAGAAATTGAGCTTTGAAATAAAAGTATATTTCCGAAGAAAGAATAACACCGACAGTGAATTATACAATAACATTGAAATAACTATGCAAATTCCACAAAAACTAGTATTTCATAGTTATTTCAATATGATCCCGATTACGGAATTCCACTAAGTTAAAGCTACTTCGATTGAATTTATACAAAAATATATAATCAACTTTATAAGGCACGGAACTATGTAATAAATGGGTTCAAATTATTTTTCCTAACAATAATGTCAGCGTATTTCAGCCCATAAAAAAACAGAATTATACCGACTATTTTTAACTATTTATAAAATATTGTAATTGTGAAGTATTATATTGAAGATAAACGTATTTTTTGCTGTAATTCTTATTATTAATTAATTATAGTGTTAATAGATGGATTGTGGTGTATATAGTTGATTGTGATTAGCTGCCACCAGAATTTCGTCTAACTGCGGCGGATTTGTAAATAAATAAACAAAATAGTTCCGAAAGTTAACTGTTTGGTATAAATCAACCGTCGATGTAAACACGGAGATTACGAAGTATAAAAATGTGCGAGAACTCTAGCATCGATCTGAAATGGAAATAAGTACCAATAGTTTCGTTTAATCACATCCATTGATCAGCTTAAAGACGAAGAACCGTCGCTCAATTTCATACCCATCTCCTTCGACACTAAAATATCAAGCCCTTCACTTCTGTCTCGAGCGTTTGAAGTATGACGTTCTGGAAGCTTGCCCCGAACGGAGCAGCTAAATTACCCCGCTGAAATAAAATGGCTTCATTTTGAGCAATGCTACGCGAAATAGTCACGGCTTGCTGCTAGCGAAGAACTTCTTTTAAGTGCCACTTCGCCGACTTTCTCACAGACGTCCGTAATGCTATGCGTTCTCCTTTGTCGGGTCAATGCATACAAAGCATATCTTTCGAAGATTGTTCCGAGTGATTGCCAAAAATATGAACTCGTTTCGAAATCGGACGCGCAATAGCACCGAGTTAAGAAGGGTAAGACCCTAAGACTCCTTAGACCAGTTAAGACATGTCGTCAACTTCCTTTTTGGCACTGGCGGATCTTCAAAGCAGTACTTGGACTCTCATCTAAGAATAAAACACACGATGACGTGGCATGTTTAGGAATGAGAAAGAGATATATTTGGAATACAGATCTAAAACATGGAATTGCTACTATGTACTCTTAAGTTTTACAATTTTAAATAGATGTGAATGAGTTCTTAATAAATGTTTTTTTAAGAATGCATAGGACTTTTCCACCCAGAATACAACAAACCCAGCTATGAATATCCGAAAAAAATGAATATTTATTGATATTATTAAAATTATTGTCAGAGTAGTTGGTACTCAAATGGATGCATGATTTATAAGTGACACGGTACTGAATCCTAATGTTCCTTGAACTATTCCTATAATTTAAAAACTATATGTTCTGACGTGAATAAACAGAAACCAGGCAATTATCTATTCTGTGGCGGTATTCAATACTGAATATACATTCAACACTACCAGTTAAAATTGAGAAATATTATAGGCAACAATTCTCTGATTACAAACATTTACATATCTTACCGAAACCTCCAATAAAGCTTTTCCAGTAATTAACTTATATTATAGAATACTACGCAAATCTACAAATGCTTCAGAAAAAAAACGAAAACTTCTCAATTACCTCGGACCGTCTACGTCTTAATTAGGAAAAAAGAGCTACGCAAGAGTAAATAATTAATAAAATTTAAAGAAATGCCTTCCCCATCGAGCGTAAAAATCAGTTTATTCAAAAAATAGGTGAAGGACGGAAAATTTGAGTCGAAATTTTCGCGAAGTAAAGAAAAGGAACATTTCAGAAAACTATACGAGGTTTGGGGAATCATGATGATTCTTCTGATTATCAGATAAAGAATCATCGCGGTAAAATCCCGAAACAGCATGCAATTTTCTAGCAACCAGCGCCGCGGAAACCTACCCAACAAGGAGTACAATACAGTATTGGAATTCCGCTTCATTAGCAGTACATTAAAAGTGACGAGTGACAGAGGAAAAGTAATGCCCAACATTTCCGTTCATAAAAAAATCCGACATTTCTTCTTTATCATAGTAATAGCATAGCTGATTAGAGTTACCGGCCATGATTATCAGCATTTAACAAATTGCCTTCTACTTTTTACTAGCATACCACTCATGTCGACCTAAATTAAAAGGTTAACGAGCAATCAGCCTATTTGAACCTTAATTACCTGCCGAGCTTCTGCACTTTCGAAAAACACCTAGCTTATTTGATTTCCGCCAAATACGACTTAATCAGTATGTGAGTGCAGGTAACCTCAATAAACGCTACGATTTATTTATATCCGATGACGCAATGAAGTGAATGAGCTTCTCTACTGACAGACAGAAGAAGGGGTGGTCATCCCTAGTGAGTCTTCATCTAAGACTTTATCGACTCCTTTCAACATTTCGGAGTCAATGATTGTTATGCGTAATGTGTATTTGTTGCGAGTTGTTGACCTTTTCTCTTTCGATTAGCATATAAACCATTCAGGCGTCGATTACAGAATATCTAATGTCTTGGCGGCCTCGGTGGCAGAATAGTCGGCACGACAGGCTATCCACGCCAAGGTCCCTTGTTCGAGTCTCGACCGATCCGGTCTTTTTGCGGTCTGGGACTGAGTTTCACAGTTCGTCTCCTGTTTGTGTCCCTCAATGTTACTGCCTAAGATATTACATTAGTTAGGGCAATGCGAATTAATTACTGTAATGCGACATTGATAGCTTCAATCAGCACTAGAGGGTTGGAAGATTTTCTCCATTTCAAGTACAGCATAACTGATAAACACCTATTGATATTGGTAAATATATTGATGATAAATTTAATCGATATATTTCTCAAGCGTAACTTCATTTAGCATTCCTGTGACCAAAAACAGTTCTAAATTTTCTATTTTTCTAACTTGAGGCGTTCATAACACCTTTATGGCATTCAATTACTGACGACCTTTTGATCGCCTCGTAATTTGACGGTAGCATCACTCGACAACGAGGGCCGGCCTTGCTGTAGGCACAAATATCGCAGTCGGCACCCTAAAGATTAACTACAGCCAAGATAGGCCTCCTTAGAGTCAAGAGGGTTATCCACTTCGACAAATTCGATCCCATAATTCATCCAAAACAAACACACGGGAGTGCTTAACGGAACGAGCGGTCGCACTGGTTGCCAATCTTGAAGCGAACCGTACTGGTGACGAAACGTCTTGGCAGGGGACTTCCTGCAGGCACACTCTTGGTAACGACTATCCTAGAATTTAACCAAGCAACAGATATGTTTGTTAGAGTGTCGAGGATAATGAGTGGGGATGTGGAAAGATTTGCGGGAGAATTGCCGCATTAGCGGAGGCGATAAATTTCTCGGATACTTATGTTCCGTTTAATAGCCTAATGGGAAGAATGCGAAAGTTACAACAACTTGCGACACCGTTTCGGAGAGGTTATAAATATTTATCCTGCGGGAAACCGAGCGAGAGAAACACTCCCCTAGTATTTTTAGCTCGCCGCAAATTGGGTTGGGCCGGCGATGTAAAGGGAATGAATTAAAAGATTGATATTGCTCGTGACAGGAGACTGCGTGTGACGCAAAAGACTGCGGAAAAACCATTAAACATTGCGGAGAAGTTCGTCGGTTGGAAAGAGCACAAGTGAGGCTCAGCTGCGGCCGGGAACAATAGAAAGCCATCCGTTTCCGTGGGTGGCAGAATGGGATTATTTATGACTTTAGAAATTAGCCGCTTCAACGCGTTCGGCCACGTTTACTCCCGGATTATTGATTATGCTAAACAGCGGATATCAACGAGTCCGCGAACGTTCCGACCGCGACTTCTTATCGGCGTAGAAAGTGAAGGCGTAAAAACTGCATAAAAAGAAACCGATTTTGAAATAAAAGAAAGGGATTTTAAAAAAAGGCTTTCTCCACGCTCCTTGGATCTCAACGGCGTATCCGGTATATAGTTCACGGTAGAGCGAAACCTTTGCGTGCTCGGGGGAGAAAGAGGAAACAATTTGTCCTGAAAATGGATAAATGAATTCGCTCGAGAGCTTGGCAGCGAGTGGAACGTTTTCACGAAGGGAGAGAAAGAAGACGCTCGAATGAATTAAGTCGAGACTTTCCCATTTTATTTAATTGGAAGGCATGTTTTACGACTGAAATTTCGATCAAAGCCTTCGCCGTCAGCAGAGATGTAAGGACAAGAATAAGTTTTCCTTTCCGGGCGCGGAAATGTGTAAATTTCTCTCTTGACGTGTCTCCGGGTAATCGAGAAAGACGTGTCCCACTAAACTATCGCTCGTATATTTCCTCTTGAATGACAAAACGAGGAAAAGGGGAACTTACTTTCTATGCTCTTTCTGAAAAAGAATGAAGTTATACGCTCCATTCTTTTATTTTAAACAAGCAAATCAGAAACGCTTGTACGTCAATCTACTTTTTTTACAACGAACATATGGTACGCAATAAAACGCTCTTGGCTGGGTATCGCACCGAATAACGACAGCGATATAAATTAAATTAACTAATCGGTCGAAAAAATATTAGATAATAAATTTACAGCGAGCCAGAAAGAGTTCCACAAAAAACGTTAAACCGCTCTCAACTGAGCCAACTACGTCAGAAAGCCAGTTGAAACCTCACCCCATCTATCGCTACCTTACAAGAGCTAGGAGAGGAGAATGAGGCTTACAAAGAAAGATGAGGAGTGAGGTAGTTAATAAACAATATAAAACAACATTAATTCAGAATGAGATTGAGACTTAAATATCTCTTTATCTACCCCAATTCGGTGTGTAGGCAGCACACGCCCTTGCTTTCCTCAGCGCCGACTGCGCCGCAGTGTTTAGACAAAGCAATTAAAAAGTCTATTTGCCCGCATTATCAGAAACCCCTTCCTTTGAAATGGAAAAGCGGCACCTGCCGAACCGCGTATCTTTTGTTTAATCGGCGATGAGCAACGGAGCAGCTTAATTGGTGAGCATCGTCGATTGAAATCCCGCTCGTCAAGTACGAGATTGCGGGACTCGTCATTCACAGCCCATTATAAAGGGGCCAACGAACCGATAAGCCATGAATTGAAACGCGAGGCGTCGCCGTGTTCGGAAACCGTTTCCACCGGATTTTCGTGAAATGTAATCCACTGGAACTCGGGAGATGGGCAAACAACGCAATTATCGTATTACAACTAGCGGTGAAGTGGCTTGCCCAACTTCAAATCCCATTTTCCACTGCGATTGAAACAAAAAGTACTCTGACTGTAATGGACTTCGGAAGCAACCGTGCCGACAGAAGATAAAATGGATACTGAAAATAAAACTACCTCCATCTTGTTGTGAGAAAAAACGAACCCATTTTTTACCATATATAATAAAATATCATCATCATTTTGCATTATAAATTGACGGAATAGGCTACGGGGACGGAGTGTATAGGGTCCTAGCGTTCCAATCGAAAGGTCCCGGGTTCGAATCCCGGCTAATCAGATTTTTCTGGCAAGGGAATGGTTATATGTGTCCGTAAATAGTGATAATTATTGTGAAGGATGTAATTGAGCTTCTTCCTGTTTCCATTAGAAAAATTATTATTATTAATAACGTAATATCGAAATGATTGATGATAGAAAGTCCTGTAATATGTTTCTCAAAAACATTTTATACATAAGGCATATTCAATAACTATGAAGATAAGCTTAATGCCACTAGAAACGCAATTCGTCAATATCAATAAATACCAACATTAAAATAAATAACTCTTGTTTAAATTAGCCCTTCACAACATCCATTTGGACAAGCCCTGGCAGAATAATTCTCTCAATTCCGAGTTACGGGGTTCATGGCTTCGTAACAGAAAAACAAAAACCAAATTAGGCCACAAAACGTGATATGCTGCAGAACATCGGAATAAATGGTAACTCGACCGTAAAAACAGTCCGGCAAACTACGACGAAATGAAAACATGCTCCAGGAGAGCCAAGCGGGTAATGGCGTAATTGACGCGGGTTCAACTCCCGCCGGAATCCCATAAGGACGAAACGACGATAATGATCGACGCACGTAAAAACGAAAATTGTAACGAACCGCAGTTTGTACAACTTCGTGGAGAGTCATAAAGAACCACGCGAATAAAAACAGCAAAACTCGGTACTTAAACGTCCTCTAGTTTCGACCGGTTCTTCCCCATAAAAAGCGGCGAGTGAACCCATGAATGATTCCGATATCGAGAGAAAAAAAGAAAAGAGAGCCCGAATAAAAACGCCGTCTCACGCCATACTGATCAAATCCTCTTCAAAGACCAAACACGCAAAAAAAATCTTTCCCATCCGTTTCCGCTGGGCAGTGTCATATGCTGTCATGGACGCCTGCCTACGCGTTCGGCTAATACCCTCCCCCTTTGATGCCCATTCTCCGCACACTCCCAAAACTCTTTCTGGGCACTCGCCGACAGAATCTGCCCCCGGGGCACGCCCCACATCCGTCCCCCCGTCGCTTTTAACAGTCGCGCAGAGCCCCGCCACACCTCGCCGAGCGCATAATCCATAAAAACTACGCAATTTCCCCGCCCGAGCGAGAGCTGGAAGCAGATATGAATAAATTAAACGGAAAAGAGGAATCGGATCTCTTTATCCGACCAATGAACGAGGGTGAACCCCCGTAACGCGCCCCTGGAGATTCGTTACAACGAGACGTTCGTTATCTCGTTACTTACGACGAGGGGTCAGATGGAGTCACGAGATACGACGACAGAAGGCAAATCCATAAACTGGATCCTTAGGGATGAAAAATATCTCGATTACCTTATATTCGATCGTAGAGGTCTTCCATACTCTTCAGTAACCCTATTTCATGCGATAAAGCGAATAATAAATGCAGTTCTAACTGCATTGAGAATGAATTGAATTTTGAATGCTTAGGTTCCGGAATAACTTGTCAAAGAATCCAATTAGAATATACTAATTCACGCAACTGCTGCGGGAAACATAAAACTTTGCAATTCGAGAATTATAATTGCTTCCTTTGATATGATCTTTAGTAACAATATTACCTCCCGAGTTCTAACTTGGCAAATACATAGCTTTCGCTCATAACGTTCGAAGTGTTCCAGCAACGCCCACACTGCATCAATGTCGAGAGTAGAAAGGCGAAAGACATAACACGATACGAGAAAACGAGCTCCTCTGTACTTAACTGAAATGACACACTAGGTCTCGGTGATTTGTACGTTTGAGATTACAGCTTTTACGACAATAGAGCATCAATTCATCCCGATTTCTTGGATTAGTCAGATTCTTTTATTACCGGAATAAGCTAGTAGAAGGTACCATGACTCATTTATTTTCATTTTTCATTTATGCATCGGCTATGAATTCTAAGTAGCAAAGCACAGCTACAAGAATTATAACAATATAAATCGATTCAATAAATGGCTAGTAAAACAAGATCGCAACTGATGAACCGGAAAGCTCTTTGCGATTTTTTTTCTTCTGACAGCTCCGAATGCTTGTAATTTTCCACGGACAGATCTCACAATTTTAAATTCTCATATTTATGTCAAGTATTTCTTTGCTTAAAAGAAATTTGTAGGATAGCAATTGATTCTACTTTTATCCTCATAAAATTCGAATTCAATTAACTGGATGAAGATAAGAAACGAGTAATAAAATTCGATCTCAACAGAAGAAAAAAAGGTATAACGTAAGTGAGCCGTTGAAGTAAACGGGACATCGCAATGACCATCTAAGCTATAAAGCGATATTTTAATTTTAACAAGCTTAAAACAACCGAATAGATCAATGGGAAGATGCTCATCGAATCCAAGAAAATAGGAAAAAGGAAAAAAAAACGCTGTTTTTTTAATTCATTAACCCCAACCGGCAATCCGCTCGGATGTGTTTAACACGGATTTCATCCGAGTCGGAGCTATCGGAAGCTCATCCATCGCAGAATCTTTTCGGGGAAGCAGTGGAGTGGGGGAGGAAAGAGAGGGCCGAAAGTCGCATTTCGAGGGTTCACACGGCCTGGGGCTGAGGGGGAACTACACACATAAGCTTCCGAGGAATTTAAGTGGACTTGATCGGCTGAATGGGCTTTGGGACCGAGGGAGGTATTTCCGCTGGAAAAGGACTCCCCCACCCGCGCGGCAGAAACTGAACCGGAGACCGCTGGGTAATTGGATCGCATCGCGAATAGTTGGTCCCCACTAAATGGGAACCGTTTAAGAAGAGCAATCGGAGGCGCTAAAAATAACCTCTTCCGATGATCGATACGGAACTCGTTTTTTTCCTCTTCGCGAGAGAGATAGAATTCCGACGATTCGACGCACTCGTTCGCTTCCTAAAATAAGAGAAACTCGTCGAGATCATTTTTGATTCCGGGAAGCGATGGAGCGTTTCTGGGAAATGCTGCGAAAGTGAAATTATTCCCGTGATGAGAGGAAAATAAAGTCAGAGTACTAATGATAAGAAAACTAAGGAGGAAAAGCGAAAGACAAATAATTGCAGCAAATAGCCAAGGAGTTCTTAACGACAACAAGATCAATAACTAATATATATTAAAGAATGGCAGAATATAGCCAAATTGTTTATGACAACATGACCAATAACTATATTAATATGTCTATTATACTATTTAGAAGCGAAAAGACAATTAATGGCACATAAAGCCAAGAAATTCTATATGACAACAAGATCAATAAATATTAAATTAAAGAATAGCAGAATATAGCCAAATTCTTTACGACAAATGATCAATATCTATATAATGCTATTGGGAAGAGATTAACAATTTTTTTTTCTACAAGGAAAACTAACCAGTGTTAACCCGAAATATGTAACTACCTTAAGCACTGTCTATACGTTGATTGCTATAATTAATAAGAAGTATATCTGAATGGAAAATTATAGAAAATGGTATACTACAGGAAAACATTTTCGAGCTACGGTCTTAGATAATACATCGGCGATAAAAGATGAATTTATTAATTAAATGCTGATATGACGAAAACCACAAAATTCTCTAAAAATTATAAATTTAATATTTAACAGAAAACTGTAAGGAAAAACAGCACCTATCTTTCATCGACGATTAAGAGTTTCAGATAGAGAGAGAAGTTCTCAAGACAAGAATGCATCTCAAACACAAATAAAGATATCAATAAGTCAATTCCGCAACACTGCTTACTCTTCAAAAGATAAGGCAAAACGCCTTCTTCGAAAGAGCACTTATCTTTCACTACCTTTTGTTGAACGAGTAAAAGGGCAACTAAAGAGAAATATTATCTTAAGCCAAACCTTGCAGCGGACAGATTGCGACATTGGATTCGCTAACACATAGGAGAACAGGGAAGTGATTGTAATGGAATACTATATTGACTTTGTAATCAGAAAGTGGAACCAATGAAATCAAGGGCTTGTCCTTACATCAATTCAAAATTTAATATAATTGAATAAATCGGGAGTGGCAAATCCCGCTGTAAAGGATAGTATCGACCGAGCTACTGAAACATCTCCACAAAGAAGCCTCTCAAACGACAAAATCTTCACCACGCTAGGAAAGCCCTGCAGTGCCCTCACGACAATGCCTTCCTAGTCCCATCTCCGATAGATAACCACTGAACCGTAAATTTAAATATAACTGCAAAACCCTTCGCGAAACATCCGAGAGACAATGGGCGGACGCATCCGGCGATTTACCCGAGCAACTGCGGAAAATACGCTATCAGCGAGAGCATAAAGGAAAAAACTCGCCCTTCCCGTTTACAGTTGCGAGACCTCCGGAGGGAAGAAAGAAGCTCTTGAAAAACGCGCAGATGAAACACGCCGGAGGGCTCGTTCCGAAGAGTCCTCTTCAACGGCGACAGAGGAGAGAAAACGCTGAAAATCCGAAAAGCTGCGAGAGATAAGACATCTCAGGTGCTGGGGAAAATGTCATCGGTAAAGACGCGTATAAAAGAACGCCCTTTGAGTAATGGGTCCACGCATAAACCCCTCCTGACAATACGCCATGTATTCCCCCATCCCACGCGCATTCCTCTTGGCACCCGCTCAAATCGTTAACGGATAAGGAACGAGATCCGAAGCAAGGCCAGTCCGCGAGAATGACGAAAAGGTCATAGACATGCGAGATTTCTTTTTCATTAACGCGGAGGGAACAGGGTGGAATGCGGGAGAAAATCGAGCGGTGGGAGTGAGGAATCGTGGATTCTGCTCGTAATTGCATACCGAACACCATCTCCGAGAGGGACATGATGGGAAATAGGAACATGCGAAAGGATGAATTAAAATTTCCGCTCTCGAATAATGGAAACATTCAACCTTCCGAGAATCGAGAGATGAGGGGAAGTTGAGAATGAAAATTTCGGCGTTTTGAAACGTTGCCAAGAACCCATCCGCCCTCCTTAAAATGTGGGCATAAAACCGGGAACGCTATAAAAACAAAAAGGTCTCATTTCCATTTAATTGAGCAATTAGCGTGACAACTGGCAAAACTATTTACGAAACCGAATAAACGCCCTATTAATTACAATATATTTAAAAGGAGTGAGAGGAAACGCCAGGACCGGATATGCATAAATTAAAACTCGTCAACTCCGATTTAAAGCATCCAGCTGCTGTGACACTAATAAAACCATTACTGTGATTAGAGTGAGCAACTTTTTTCCGGAGAAATCCTCGACTCGAAAATTGACGGAGTTAGATTAGGAGATGAGTGAATCGATTAAAGGGTACTTCTGTGTCTACTCAAACAAATCAACCTGTAATTGAGACTCTCCAACGAAGTGTCACAAAAGAGACTGAAATAAAACCACCTCAAAGCTACTACCGATCTTTCCTCGTTGGTATTCCAATGCTCGGCTCTTGGAATTGCCAAGCGTTTCCTGCTAAAACCGAGACAAAGGTGGGAGTAATGAATGAAGTCCGCTCTGCAAATTCGCGGAATTAATAATTGGGCGCTGTGTAAACATCGCCGCATAACAACCGCTTAGAGCTTCCGCCAGATGGCAATTAAAATGGGATTTTACTTTCGATCTATACACTGCACCATCACAACTCGCGACATTGCGAGCTTTTAAATTTCCCTTTAAAACAGCATTTTTTACGAAGCAACCAATCAAATCGAAATTTCAGTGGCCTAGATAAAACAACGGTTAAATACTCTAAGAAAATGATTTGATGAGCTTGACAATAAAATCGTATTAACTGTACCTTTCTATCAAATTTTATGAAAATTACAATTTTAATGGTGCAATCAAAGTCATTCAATTATATTACGTAAGTCTTTCGCATCCTAACTTTCTACCTTTCAGCCATGTATGAGTGAAAATTAAATATCTTCCCAGGAAATGTTCCGACGAAATAGATAAATATTATGAACAATAAACCCAATAATGATATCCTCATAAAATCATCACGAGCAATCGAATAAAAAACCGCGAATAATGAGATAATTTGGGGATGAGAAAGTATAAGAGATTATGACTATCAAATTGAATTAAAAAATAAAGAAATCATCCAATAAAACAATGAAATATAACTTAAGAAGCTCAATCTTCAGCGAAAACGAAAAAAAAAATCATTATAGAAGCCTCTCATTGCCAAACTTCAGGTAGCATAAATAGAGAGGCTCCCATCTCAGAAAAAAACAAGATAAAAGGACGAGACGATTATCAGTTTGTTTCAACACGAGTTAAACGGATCAGGTGTTGGGGAATAGCGTTCTCCCATGTGGGTTTCCCTTTGTGACTCAGAACTATACAAAATGGCTTCCTGCGCCTGTGTGGATCGAACTTCGCCGCTGGGCACTCCCCAAATCCGACGGGCGAAGGGGAGAGAGAGAGAATCGGAAAGAGGGCGGGCGGAGAAGGAATTACGAAGGTGGAGTTGGGTGGGGGAGTAGATTTACTGCGGGAGGGTGGGGGAGACGTATCCAGAAGGGTGAGGATGAGCGGGCAAAGGAGCGGAAACGGGGGAGGGAAGAGATTGGAAAAGGGGAGGAGGTGACTGAGGAGCGCGCTAAGCACACACGGACATCCATATACACAACCTTCCCCCATCACACATCCCTATTACCGAACTCTCCCTCCCCTCTCACTTAAGCTGATAAAGCCGGAGAGGGTGGGGGGGCGGTCTGCAGGGAGTCGTCGGCGCGGTGAGAGAGGCATAAAAAAAGAAGAAAGGCCCTTCCGAGAGAGTTGCGCATGGTGTGGGGGACAAAAAAAATTAAACAGAACATACCCGATGAGACCGAGAGAAATCCACTCACACCAAGACGAAACGAAACCAATTCTCTTCTTGTGCCACCCACCCACTTGTCGGTGGGGTGAGGGGTGCGCGAGGGGGAGAACTCGTCATGCCATGCAGCCGACTGCGGTCAGGTCCCCTTCCTCTCCACCCCTCCACCGCCCCCCTCCTAATTTCCAATTCATTCTACGGATAATCTTGTGTCCCCCCCACAACAAATTACGGCCGTGAGAGTGAGTGAAGGATCACCAACTCGCGCGCATTTGTTTAACTTGGACGCTGATTGCTCTACATTTTCCGCAGGCACAATGGGATTCCGATCTCCGAATCCAATCCTGGATGTGCGTTAATCCTCCACTGATTCCTCGTACGTTAAAATCCTACGGTGACGGAGCGCCCAAAGGGATCCTGTTCTCCACGGCGTGTATTCCAGTGGCTGTGAGTGCGTGATGACGGACATCCGTCCACGCTTTTCCTTGAAATAAAAACACTCTTCTTTTGATTCACGGGTCACGTTTGTAATCACAAGAATCCTCGTGCTGCGCGATAAAATCCAGGGACGCTTTTCTTCCGAATAAATCCATGGAGACGTTCACAATATCCAAAGTGCCTGGAATACAAAGCACATCTCCTGACGACTCCGTACAAACACAGTTCTTCCGTTTCTTCTGGGAACGACCCATTCAATGAGGCCATCTCACAGTACGCAGGCTCAAAGAAAATATCCACAAAAAGACAAGCATAGGAAATCACACGTATGCATCAACTCAGAAGCACCTAATCGTTTATTTACATAAACGACACCACATCGAGAGTGAAAAAAACATAGCTAGGCTAAGAGAAGGGCTATTACAGGAAAGCACAAGCACAGAGATCACAAAACACAAAAAGGAAAGAAAACTACGACCAGCACAGCCTATAAATATTGCTCTTCCACTACGCGTGAGAAAATTGGCGTACTATTTAAATCGCTTCCGATTAAAAGAATCGAAAAAAAGAAAGCAAGCGGACAAACCTCAGGTTTCTTCTCTTATGTGGCTCCATCACACTAATTTATCCACTGGCTAGGGACTACAGAGGGGAGAAGTGAACGGAGAGGACTGCGGGAAGGACAGTAACGGAGAAGGTTTTCCAGAGGTTCCGTCGGGTTGGGAATAGGAAGTTGAAAAGGGGGGAAAGAGGGAGAGGGAAAACGGCTGGAAGAAGTCTTTTTGGTCACTGACTAAAACACCACCGAAAACGGTCTTCTCGCCCACACTATGGCGGACACTGCACTTTTCCCCGGCACCGCGCGAGGGGGCGCCGTCGACGCTTCATTCGCCGCCAGCTACGTAGCCTTCCTCCGCCACAGCACTTCCCCCATCCCTTTGAAAAGCTTGGCCCCCCCGCCAAAACCTGCTACTCTTCTTCCTCCCATCACATCGGTGACGGCTCGGGGCGGCCCGGCTTCGGTTACTCTCGGCTAGCTTCGCCTCTCGCTCGGCATCAACCACGCTCTCCTTCCTTCCTCTCCCGACAATTTCTCCTTTTCGTTCCGTCCCGCTCACCCTACCGTCAGTCCTCTTTTCCACTCAAAACGCCCCAACCCTCAGAATCGAAATCCACCGAGCCTCTCTCCTACCAGCGCCTATTTCCCACAGAGACGACCGCTATCCACAGGCCAGGGCCCTCCCCTTAAAACTCCCCACACTCCTCTTCCGCCCATATAAGACAACCTCACCATACACAAGACCCTCTCCAGCCCATTCTATCTCTCTTTCACTCCCTCCCCTCCACGGATCCTATCACCTCCCGAGGAAACATGCCTTACCCCCCCCCCACACATACAACCCAACAACTTCAGTCTTCACTATGCGACTCTCCAACTACTTCCCTCCCTTCTTCCTCTCCCCTTCTCAACCAACCTCTCTCAACCCTCCTTCTCTCTCTCTCTCTCTCTCTAAAGCATTCGACGCAAGCACTTGCCAGTTGCGCGGTCGCCCATATACCCTTTTGCTCGGCAAGTCGACGCCCCAATGGTACGAAAAGGAAGCGAGGATCTGACCGCCTAGGTCGACAACGGAGGAGCGAGGATTAAACGAGTTGAGAGAGAGAGAAAAAATCCGAATATAAAATCAACGGCGGAATCTTGTTTAATTACGGAGAGTGAATTTAGACGGTTTCCGCGGCCGCAAGAGGACGAAGAACTACAAAATCCCTCGGAGGCGGGAGGAGCCCGGTGCTTCTTTCGACACCCAAGTGCAGTCAAGCACTGAATAAGGTGGGTGGTAGGGATTAGGCGCGCGCGAAATGGCGAGTGCTTGCGGAATTTGTTGGGCTAACTGGCGGCTGATTTTTCATGGCTGCGGAGGAGGGCGATAAATTCAGCCGTACTTGACTGAAGATTGCCGTGGCGGCTGAGCGGCAGCCTGCTAGACTAAAAACTTCGAAATGCCCGATATCCGAAAAAAATGCTCGCGATGATGCCCCCGCCGGATCCTCTCCGGCCACGGATCCACGCGGGAATTCCTTGACTCATTTCCCTCATCCTGAATTCCCATCTCCCGAGATTACTTCCAGCTCACGTCTTTGCCTCCTCGACGACTTTTTCTCCCAGGTAAGTACATTTCTTCGATGCCCTTGGGAGCGATGAAGAGGAGACCTCAACGACGCGCACGGAACAAATGACCAATTCCCCGACGAGGAAAAAAAAGGTCGGAACCGTCATGGCGGGCGCAATTAAATGCTTCTCTTTGCGAAGACAGTTTTAAATTGGAGGAAAACGGCAGGGAGAATTAAGAAACGGGTCTGAAACGTCTGGAGAGAGGAGCCGTGGGAAAACAGGAGATACGGGTGCGCAAGCGACAGAGGAAAGCGTGAAGGAAAAAAGGCGTGCGGACATTAAAGCCTCCTTCCAGGGAGTTAATGGCCGGTGCAAGGAGATTCGCAGAGGAAGTGGTGAGGAGAGGTCAACAGAGGAAGGAAAGAGAATTCTCTAACAGTGTCATCGATGCAAGGAGGGAAGGAGGCCTCCGTTAACAGCAGCTGAATTTGGCGAGTTCCAGCAATTTCTCGAGAAGGGTGCCGAAAAGGAGGCGGGAAGCGATGTTCCTGACAGAACGCATCTGGAAAATATTTCCATAAACGTTCGCTGACCAAAAGAGCAGAAAGAAACCCACGAACGGCTTTAGAGTGGCCGCGATTGTGTTATCGCGGACGTTAGGAGAATATCTAAGAGGAAAATTCGCTTCATTACGCGATTTGGAGAGAAACGCCGTAAGACAAACCTTTGGTTCGAAAAAGACCTCTGAATATTTTCGCTTTGAATAAATTCCCGAGTCGCGAAACGGAGCACTTGGAGTCGGGAACTAATTGCGCTTGTCTGCAACTGAGAGACTAACAACCACTGAATAAAACTTTCATGCATAGTAATGCATGAAAATGTGAAAGGTTACCGGGAAAGCTTATATTTCCTACAGCTACAAAAGATAGGCTTTTCATGCTAAAAAACAATTCCTATCCTGAGGGAAATAGGATAATTAAGGGCTAGGAACTGGAAAGAGCGCACAATCGAAGCAAAATTACACCGCTCCCATGTTTTATAAGATGGGTTTGGGTGAAGTCAATTTGGCCTGAGATACAAGAAAATCCCGGTAACAAAAAATAACGCCTTAATAATGATAAAATTATGAATAAGTCAAAATTATGAAAAGAGAACGAATGACTATGTAATAATGCTAGATTTCCTGAAGATGTAAATTACGAGTACTTACAAAAAACTGAATGTAAATTAGCCGTGTTTCCAAATTTTCATCCACAATTCTTCTTACAGATATGAATTACAGTTCTTTCGTAACTGAAACTCGAATTTCGTCTCGCAAATACCAATCCGTCGACTTTGGATCATGATCCAAACGTGACGACTT
Source organism: Sympetrum striolatum (assembly GCA_947579665.1). Taxonomy (NCBI): domain Eukaryota; kingdom Metazoa; phylum Arthropoda; class Insecta; order Odonata; family Libellulidae; genus Sympetrum; species Sympetrum striolatum. Next base: position 85,138,044 of record OX388342.1, read on the forward strand.
ATCTTACAGACGACCCGTAAAGCCTTCTGATTATATAAAACCTAACAAAATACAAACAAATCGTGAAATTATCGAACGGAAACATATTAAGCTCGATAATTATCCAACAAAAGCGTAACGCCATTATCTCAATAAGAGTATTAATTGAACGAGAAAAAACTTGACGATTGCATAAACTCTGTGGCTCGAGAGATAACTTACACAAACGGACGCCTTCATTTCAGCCGGAAATATTTTATCTGAATCTTTTCGTGAATAAAACATAAACCGCGACACATCGTGCGCAAGCACTATTTTAAAACTCTTTCGATTACAAAGCGAGGCGGAGAATAAAAGTGAAATATGTTTCCGCCTCGATCCCGAAGGCTGCAAAATAATCGCATCTTGAGGCCCTCGAGATAAAATTCAGAACCGCACACGGAATGGCGGAGTGCATGATCGCATAAAGGCCGCTCCGTGGACAGCGGACAAAAGCCGTGGCGTTCATCGCATTCAATTAGCGTGTTTTAGCAATCTTGATTAACGATCGACCGACGCGTAACGGGCTTGAACTAAGAGCGTTAACTGGAGAGGAAACAATTCGCCGAGCAACGATTTCCGAAGCCACTTCGAGCGCTTGCGGATAATTTCGTTAATTGCGCTCTTAAAAACAATTTCGTCCTCGCGTGACTCGCCCCATTGGCGAGTGAAACCTATCCGCTGAAATAATAACTTGAATCTCCCCTCGTGCACTCTTTCGTCGAGTCTTTTTGTAAAGCATTCAGCTTGAAGGGCGGTTGGTGCCTCACCCCCCTCTGACATTAGGGGGACTGAGGGTTACTTGGGTGGATGAGGAGTGAGACATTTTGCACTTATATTCCTCACTAAGCCAAAACGCTATACGTAGAACATATTTATCTATTAACTGATTCAAATACAGTGATTACGCCATTTTAGAGTGAATTCAGAGTAACAAGACATTTCCAATTGGTACGCATGTAGGCTTGAACTATGAATAAACCAATATTGAAGACTAATAGAAACGCGCTGCTACCTTTACGATCGAATTTTATTTTTACTTTATCTAATTTTTATTTTTCCCATTAGTCTTCAAGATAGAAAACTACCACAGAATCGAGGAAAAGCTATTGAATTCTATTAAAGACCAATCATTATTAACAAATATTAAAAATTAAATTATTAAGAGAACGATTGTTTTATATAAAGAATTGTAAAAATTAAAAAAGTCAATAATAAAAAGACGTAAATATATTTAAGAAACCTTACAAATCACGTTTTAGTACTAAATTATTAGCATGATAGATTTTTATATCCACATAAGTAAAGGACAAGGATTATTGCTGTAACACTTTTCTTGGCGTTTTATAAGGAGATATCTTAATTAGTCTCACTATTCAGCGTACTTGCTAACATGCCATCGCAGAATAAGACAAAGTAAATAAAAGATTCATGTATTTGCTATCCTGACCAAATACCAAATGATATTCCATTCATCAAAATATGACAGTAGGAACACTTAACGAGTACTTATCGGAAAAAAACTCGATAAAGAACGATTAAATGTCATTCTTCGTGAGCTCTGAAAGCTTTCCTCGCAATAAACAACTTGGCGTGCTTTGCATGCAGCGCTTAAAACGGATTAGCGAAAACAAATGGCTCAGCCTACTTCGCTTTCGTAGCGAAATGTTTGTTTTCTTGCAGCGAAAGCATCCGATGGCTCGAACATACAAGTAAACGCCATGCGCCGGCATAAACATTTTCTCCTCCGAGTCTATACAAGGACTTCCTTAAAAAGAGAGATAAATCGCCGAGTCGCGAAGAAAGGAAATCGTTATTATGCGGAAGATGAGGAATGCGCACGCTACTGGGTATCAATGAGGCGATGGCGAAATCTCTCGCAGATATTCGAGGAATGTTAAATGTATGACCGCTTATTTTTAAAGGGGTACGTGCGGCGAGCACTAAGCGACTGCGAGATCCAGATTATTAAATTTTTAATGAAAATCGACGCGTGACGTCGCGGTAGGAGAGGTTTAAAAAAAGACTGGTAACTGGCACGCCATTCAGCTCTCGAATAGCTCGGGAATCTCGACCGTGCGGGGAAACGTGAATAGAGAAGTTTTGAAGGCAGACGTTCTCCCAGAGTTCATTGGATCAGCCGGAACAAAATATGACCGTAAAAAAAGGGAGGGCATAAATTTAGATTCCCCGCGCGGATAGCGACGGCAGATTTAGACTTTCCCCTATCTCTGGATGCATTGACGTTCGATTCGTTTCTATTAAGTCGTCAAACGCTTCCGTTCGGTCCCGAAGAAAGGAAATCGCGTCTAAACTACACCTTACGGCGGAGATAGCAGATGTCCCGTATTATATCGAAACGACCCGTACCCCATTGTCTTTTGCCGGAAACGTCTGTCGGGAGATAGCGAACGCGGAGAGGGAATTTTAAAAGCGTAATAAACGCGATTTCTTCCATTTATCTCTCGCCTTTACGAGCTCCAGTTATGCTATCCGGTTCTGACTAGAAAACCTCGATAGCGAAACTTCCGATTATCGGTTCGACTTTCCAGCTTTCTGCTTCTACCCTTTCAGCATTCGGGGTTATAACAAGCAAACCTCGATAACAAAAATTCGATATTTGGTCTCGACTTTTAAGCACTCGGCTACCTTTCCCTCGGGAAAACGTACCCAAATTGCTGCATTAATACACAACGTCGGAGTTTTTCGGCTCGTCTAGACCCGAAGAGATCCGACTGCCCCGAAAATAAAAACGAGAGCGGTCGGAAACAAAACCCGATTAGAATTTCTCGGAAAAACTCAGGATTCTGCAGCATTAACGCCGGCGCAGAGCCATCGACGGAAACAACGAAAAATATTAAAAAAACGAGAGTGAGGGAGGGCCGCAGTCGAGCGGTCCGCTCGCAGCGCCATCCGCGGAGAAAACAAACATAAAACAAAGGAGCGTCGGAGCAGCTCGGGGGAAGGGGGGAGGAGGCGAGTGATAAAACACACAAACAAACACCGTCGATCACCCGATACAAAAAACGCATCTTCCTTTTTTCTGCAAACGTGATTTTATAACAGCCGCCCCCTTCCGGGTCGATTGTCGTGGGGGGCGGCAATTTCGGTTAAGTGGGGAAAATGCACGCGTCCCAGTAAAAACCCTCGGAAAGACTGACAGGAGTCCATCTCACGCCTCCCCCTTCGACACCCCATATTCGCTACCCCCGAAAACTTCTCATCCCATTACCCTCTCATCCTGCCGCCCATTACCGAGAGCCCCTCTCCTTTTCGGTAGAACGGCTGGTCGGCGTATATTTCGCATGGCTGAGCCGGGATGGTGTAAAGGTATAACCTTACCATCCCCCCCCCCAAAAATCCCTTTTTTTACGCCCTCACGGACCTCTTTCAACCTTGCCCCTGGGCGAGATCTAAGCAGTGCGAGGGCGAAAAAAAAAGAACTTTTCTTTTGTGGTGGAGGGGCGGCGAGCGGTAACGGGCGCGGGAGTGGGAGGGGTGAGAAATTGTGGGTGTGGTCGATTGCCGACACGGCTGCACTCATGTGAGAGGGGGGGGGGCGATCCCCCCACATCACATCTGTGTGCGAGTGTGTGTGCCTTAAGTTTGTATGAGAGTGCGTGCGGACGTGTGTATGGGGAAGGGGGAGCCGTGGCGTGCCGAGCTCTCCGTAGCGGAACCACTGGTGGCCTGCGATGCCGTGCCCAACCGCATAACTCTTTCCGAGCCTTCACGAGGAACAAAAACGCCGAGGAAAGGGGAATAGAAAAGGAATTTTACGTGCATAAAAAGGGCACCGGAGGTGGGGAGAATCGATAAGAACGCTGTGACGACGTTCTCCTCTTCGAGACGCTATAAAAGCATCCCTCTTCGCTAATGCGTTACACCGAACGCATCGGCGGCCCAATTATTTGCAGTGCTTCCGCCCACCCTAGGCTTTCAGAAAGAGAAACCCCCTCTCGCGTTAAAAGAGCAGCGACCGCCCCCCGGACGACCCCTTCTTGCCCCCGACCCGCTCCTCGAGAAAATGAAAATCCCGCCCATTTAGCCTCCCCGTGGGCGTACAGTGGTTTCGAAAATGCTCTTGCACGCCTGCAAACTGTGAGCATTATCTCTGGGAAGACTCCTTTTTTCCACCTCGAGGTGAGAGCGCATGGACGGCTTTTCCTTTGAACTCGTGAGCTTAATTGAGTGATATCTGTCGAATGAGATAACCACGGACACTCCAACATCAAATTCCCTGCGAGTGACAAGGCCTCTTTCCATTAGAGCATAACGAATACCAGGAAGGTATATACACTGAGTACCACCAAACCAATTGACACGGTCAACTGATTACATAAAATGGTAAAGAAGATATATCTTGTTCTGATTTTAGCCTTTTAAACCATCATAACAAACGAACGACAAACAAACAATAGCAACCGCTCTTGGCCAATATTCAAACCCAAAACATTTCACAGATTAATAAATAACTAACAAACTAAGATTAACTTCGACGTAGGGACGAATTTCAACAAAAAAATGCCCCTAGAATTATATGAGAACCCTGAAAGAATTAATTTGAGGCACATTCAAGGGATTTTTCTCATTAAAAACGAAAAAGAAACGCACTCTATAAAGCCCCTATGACGGCGGGGCCCTCAGCTTGTGTCTTATGGTAAATCCGTCTCTGCATCAAGGTATTTCAATAACATTTGAACAAGGAAGTTCTTTCGCCTCTAGGCAAAAAATGTACTAGTTATCAGCTAATTGACGGAACCAATCTATTTATTAGCCAAAGTTAAGCGGATACATACAATCACTTCAGTACGATAGACATGGACCCAAATACCAGCCCAGTTGCGACAAAAACCACTTCGCTCCAGAAGAAGGTTGGATCGATATACTGACACACAATCGAACGCCATTTAAATTTCACACTACCTGCATTTTAACTCCAATCACACCTGCAACGAATATAAGCGACGTAAAACTACAATTGGGTTAAACCAACCCATCGCAAACACCTAAACGTTGGCTTCCGAAAGAAGTTCGAGTTAATAGACGTAATTTCTAATGAGATAATAAAACAGACCGGACAACCAGCGTTCCGGATAGCTTGTTTCGAAAATTACACGTCCGTACCATTCCCTCGCGACGTCACACAAGAAAAACGACGCTCGCAGCTGAAGCAGAGCGAATTAAATGATCAAAGCCGCTTCTGGAAACCAAAATAGAGATGAAAATGTAATCTCTCGCCATGCGGAGGCTGCTAGAGCGGCGATGCCTCCGCGGTATTGCAGCGACACATCGATTCGAAAAAGTCTCGAATAAAAGCGCTGTTTCCCATCGTGAGATGCCTTTCAGCGAGCACACCGACACAAAAATAACGAGCCTGATGGGATCGGAATTACTCCGGCTTAGTTTTGAGGACTTCGGAAGGCAAGACTCCTTTGGCACGAAAACAGAAGCGGTAAAAAATCTATCTCGACCACAGTCACGCGAGAGAAGCGAAAGGCCGGGCTGGAAACCACACCGTCTTATACTGCATGGAAACTTGAAGAGAATATAAGTGAATGCGATTTACAGCAAACCGCGCAATTACGGTCGGCTTAGAAAGCGACTTCTTTGCGTCGCTGACTAAAATGAGTTTTCGCGAAAATTATTACGTCGATCGGGAATCTCGGGGGAATGTAACTTTAATGAGATGGGATCACGCGATCTGGGGCACGTCGATTTTGAGATCGGAGCGAATTTGTTTGGATGGGCGTTTAAAACGCTCTTATTGAATCCGGCTTTCGCACGGGGGCGCCGGAGCACATCTCGAGAGAAATAAACGAGCGAAGAAAAAAGAACGCGGTCTTGAAAGCGAGCGTAATCGTAAGCGATATCTGTGCAGATAGGCGATACCTGAAAATGAGCGACGAAGGACTTTGACGCGAGAATATTAGCTGAAGAAATAGCCGTGAGAAACGCGGGGAATGGGAGCGAGGGTTTTATTCGTGAAAATAAAATTCGTGACATTGAACAGGATATTCCAGGGGGCAGAGAAATAAAACCCGCGGGTTAATAACGGTACCTTCTAATGAACATAAAAAAGAATAGACATGGATAGGAAATCGACGGTAGTTAATGCGTTACTGATTAAATACTTTTCTCTTCCAGCAAGCAATATATGTTAAGAATGTACTACTACATTACCAAAACCTCAACTATATTTAACTATTTAGAAAGGTTTTCTCATTTATGCTTTCATTACAGTCACAGCGATAAATTACATGACTTTATAACAATAACACTTAAAGCGTAGAGCATTAATTCGGAAAGATTTTTTTAGTACCGTTGCTTCCATATGAAACTAGAACAGTAATTTTAACCACAGTAATTAAAAGTCAAGCAACTCTAACAACAACGCCATATAGTTCTATCCCAAACATTGCTGTATTTGCTATATTACCATAATGAGTTTGGGGAAAGATTTGAGATAAACAAGTTAATTAAGTTGTTGCATAGATTCAAAGAAACAACTGCATAATGCATACACGAGCCACGGTCCGCATATATCCTTATTATAAGGGAAATACAATAAATCTATACCTTAAATACGATAGAGATGGAAACAATTATTATCTATAGTAATAAAACGATTTCAAGTCGTGCTTTGGTGGTTATTTAGAGGTTAAGTGAATTTAAAAAAATCAGAGTGACAACCTTTCGCTGTTCATTATGAACTTAATGGTAGACCCAAGGCAATCTAGCCCCTTTGGAGAACCAAAGATTTGCGTAGGATCTAACAAGGAGAATGAATTAAAAACTTTATGAACTTAAATCTATAATCACTACACATCTACTGCATTTATTATGACTAAATGACATTATAAAAGATAATTGTGGATAAGTTAATAAGGAAATTAAAATCGACTCCACACTTGGCAAGCTTCTTTGGATCCACCTTAGCCATGAGAGTAGATCCGATTCTATCCACTATGCAGCGATACCTTACAACTGCTTTCATGATGTTTGTATTCACAAAACCTCTCAGAATTTTCGTTTATGCTCATTACAGATCCAATTGAATTGCCACGAACACAAGAAAAGAGATTGACGTTCCAATTCCTAACACAGACAGCCTCGACCGCTAACCACAATGAATTACCTTAAAACACAACTTCCACATCGCGTACAAACATATAATTCCACGTTTTACGCGTAACGAGTTCGTGATTTGCCGCTGCTCGCCGCCTGGAAACCATTTATCTAATCGGAGAAATAATAAAAGTGAAAGTAGCGCAGATTAGAAAGTAAAGATACAAATCTGAAGAACAAATTACTCCCTCATTGTTAACACGACCAACGGAGACGGAAAAGAGCAAAAAAAATATTTATGAAAACCCTCGGAAGGGAGCTCGTCTAATACACAAACGCGTACATCCATTCCGAACATTTCCGAAGGATGAAACGATTTTTAAAAATAGTCCCCTTCCCATTTTCCACCGCTTACAGAAACCGTAAACAACCGCGGCCATAAAAATCCCCATCCGATCCTTAACCAGTCAAAGGAATTTTTCTGTCCCCCCGAAGAAGTTTCGAAGGAAACGGTCTGCCAACGCGAAGAAAAGAAAGGCGAAGAAAAAAAAGAACTCGGAGCCCCTCAATTTATTCCCTTGCCGAAGCCTGCCAACGGCTTGTCCGGCTCGACACGTATCCGTCACGAAATTATTAGTGTCCGCTATCCACCCACTGACACCCCGACACAACGGCCTTTTTGTGTATAAATATCGCTCTTGTTACTGCGAACGTATTAAGGATGAATGGGCGGAGGGAAAACAGGTGTTGTAGAAACAACTAATTAGAGACAGCGCCCGAAAGAAGCGAGGATATAAAAGGGGGCGGGGAGTTCTCCTCGTGTCTTTGGTATAAAAACGACAGCGGAGAGGGAGAGACGAAAAAAAAACTCGGGGCCTTAATCTTTTATAACCAAAAAGTCGCAGCACGTGAGCAGCGATAGATTGACTGGCTCTTCTTTTAATGGCCGAGGGGTGGAATAATGGGGAGGGGAAGAGGCACTGTGGGAAGGGAGAGATGCCAGCCGAGAGAGAGGAAGTGCCGTTAAAAAGAAATTAATAATAAAAATCCCCGAGACGGAGAACGGGCTGGAAAGAGCTACCATTCCGCTAAAGAATATAATTGAGAACATTTCCTATCTTCATTAAGCGAAATTTCGACGCTTGGAATGATGACATGAGGGACTTTTGGTTCAAGCTCACGGTAAACATTTGTTGTTTCAAAAAGCAGAAGCAAAACGAGCATCTCTGACTACATCGCCACCTCTGCGAAGAGGAGTGGTCGGAAGCCCAAAAACCGGTCATTATTTTTTACTTATCGCCAGCGACTGAGGCCCTTCATCATTCCACCGCAGATTCTATCAATAAATTACAAAAATGCTGCGGCTCGGAGTGAATATATAACAAAAAGCTACCCGTAAAAGATGAACAAAGAGAAATATCGAACGAGATATTACTGTTAAACCTCTTTACAATGATAATAATTCATTGACATAACGCATTCACAAAGTTTCGATATGTATGATAAAAGTAAACTGATGCCTCCGTGATGTCAGTAACAAATACGATTATACAAATATATATACATGTACTACCACTTTCTTCTCTATCATATATTCAACACACAATTTAACTAATGAACATACTTCAGGTGTAATTCATCTTGATTATATGATCAATTGCTTCAGGCACGACTTTGAGGTAGGAAACCATAACGTAAATAACTGAAAAATAGTTTTATCATTATAAGTTACAGATACATAATGGCCTTATTGTTTACTCCACGGACTAGATCATCCTACTTTAACTCCGAGTAACTCATTAACTGAAATACAGTAACTTGTGAAGTGGCAGAATGCCAAACGATACCTACCCACGGAATCGAATAACGAAATCGCCATTTTCGTATACACGGGGATTCAATACTTAAATAACATGGCATACACCTCAAAGAACCGAAGCATGACAGCCTTTGGCCAGAAGGCGACCATGGGGATAACAACGCAGAAGCGAACCGAGCACACACACCTTCCCGAAAGCAATCGATGAAAAAGAACACAAAGCCGAGGATGTGCCTACAAAGTACACAGTTTTTACTGCGTTAGGAAACGCCCACGAGCACACACGCTGGTTTCCGCGGACGGAGAAAACGAGTAAAACCAAACAGAAAACTCTTTTTCGTGAAAGGGAAGGCGCTAAACACAGCGTCCGAAAAAGGAGCATCGAGGCAAGATGGCGCGGGGCGAAGGGAACGCGGAGAGGAACGGATGGGAGGAAATGATAGCGAAGGAGGGAAAAAACGACAGACTTATCTCGGCATCCCTTCCTCGCGAATATGGCCCTGCCGCCAACCCACTCCTAAGCCCCGCCCCCTACCTTTAGCCATCTCTATCTTTCACGGCCGATGTATTAAAGGGGGCTGCATTCCAAGGCGGGGACGGGGGGAGAGTGGGGTGGGGGGCAGAGAATGGGATCGGAGGAAAAGGACGGAGATGAAAGAGTCACAAAAAAGAGGCGTAAGAAATGAAGACGGGAGAATAAAACGAAATTTAACAAGTGAAAAACAAGAAAGGAGAGAGGCGGTTGGTAATGGGCTGGTTTCACGTCCGCCGGTGAGAGATAAAAAAAACCTCGATGAAGAGGAAGCGAAGGGGAACGAGAGAGAAAGAGGGCGTGATAATCTACCTGCGATGCTTATCTCTCGTGACCAACTCTTGGGCGACGGATCGATATAAAAGGAGCGACGTGGGAATCGAATGCGGGAAATGGGCGCTGGCTTATGTCCTTTTCCTCGGATAAAAATGCTCGTGTTCTTTAATGGATGAAAAATAAGAGGTTGGGAAGTTGTCTAAACCTTTCTCCCGTAACGCTAATCGCCCGCACAATTATCCCCGACGATTAGATCCCGAGGGGATTATGAAAGCGAAAGAAAAGACTTTTTCTGCCGCGCGAAATGACGGGAAGGTGCGGAATCTTTCCCAATAATCAAGAGCGCCCCATTGCGATACTTTACGATGACTTCTGGGAGAAAAGGCCAGCATATACTGTTTATACTCGAGTATGAGTCGACCCGAATATAAGCCGAGGCACCTAATTTTATCACAAAAAACTAGGAAAACTAACTGACTCAAGCATTAGCTTAGGGTGGGAAATGCAGCAGCTGCTTGTAAATTTCAAGATAAAAATAGATAACATTAAGATTACAACAAATCAAGCATCAGTAATTAATTATAAGAATGTTTATTCCTTTTCAGTGATAAAAATACATATTATGGTACATACATCAATTGAAGGAATATAGCTGCCCCATAAGTGAGAATCGCTTGCTTTAGGGTTACTGACTCTTCGAGTTTATCAAACAACTAAAAATACAGTATTTTTTTAACTCACGCTTAATTAAACAATGATCATGTGTATTGACAGAGGTACCAAATAGACAAAAACTATTTAATTAAAAAGAAAAACATTAAATGAAAAAATGTATAACAAATAACATCCTTAACAAAAATTAATTCAATTGTAAAAGAATTGTATTAGTTGAGAACTGAAATAAGTGAGGACAAGACTAATGTGGGAAATACAGCAGCTATTGGTAAAACTCGAAATAAAAAATACCAATAAAACATAAACATAAATTACAGTAATTGAGTCATCTGTAAAATTAATGTTAAAAGAATTGTTAATTTAGCAAGTGGTGAATTTTCAAGTCGATTTCTGGCTACGGCAGATTTTTCCACTACAGCGAACAGGTAAGTGGGACCCTCACTCGAGTATAAGCCGATAGGGGCTTTTTCACTACATTAGATGTGCTGAAAAACTCAGCTTATACCGTAGTAAATACGGTAACCCTTTCAGAGACGAAACCCTCGAAACGGCAGCTGTAAAAGAAACTACTATTTTCCAACGGCGATGTTTATAGCGCGGGAGTATTTCACAAGTCTCCGAAACGTCTAGTACAAATTAAATTATTTTTCCGAAATTATTTTAATAGTCCGGATCGTTTCCCCTGCGTTTCTACACGTAACGTCGTAAAACGTAGGGCCGAATTGCCGAGGAATGCCCGAGGGGAAAAAACCGCTACCAATAAAGCGGATGATTGATAGTGAGAGTCTATGATGACTTCGAAATTGACTCGAGAATAGCTCGGCGAGAGCAGACGCTAACGAATGGATTCGATTAATCAAAAACGAAATTATGGGCGCTTCGGCTAAAGACGCGAAACCGCATGCATATATGCGATAATCAATTCCGCGAACAGCTCGTTGGAATTTCCGCGCTGGTAATACGATTCGTGAAAGTTAAAGCGAGAAATTATTTCCCCATATAATTTCGTAAAGATGACTATACCACGTAATAAACGAAAAGCCCTTACTAAAAACACGAGACGGATGCCAAGTCCAACAAAGATAAAGCCCACTTATGGAAATATCGCGTGCTACGGAACAGCGGCCCACTTTTGACAAGAGCAGCGCATTTCGTATCTTTTAATTCAGCCGAGTTCGGGATCATTACCGATTCGTGCGCGATCACGCTACGTTCAACACGAGGCTTTCCCCGCGACACCGCTTCAATTCAGCCGCGACGCGGGCACACCTCTACACAAACGGGGACATAAGAGCTTGGGACGACAAAAAGCTCGTCTTTTTTTTAGCACTCTTGACGCCTTGAGAGGCACTAACAGAAGAAGTTATGGGAAAACGTACGCCATGGGAAGCGAATAAAAATAAAGCTCGTCCGAAACCTACAAAGAGCGTACGGGAGGAAAATAAAACAGACTGTTCCCGGGTCGTCATCGCATTCTATCTGCCACGGTCATTAACCAGATTTAGTAATGTGTAGCAGCCAAGAGAGGGTATATACAACCCGAATCTTAGCTGCAATGCAACGGCTACGCAGGCTAAATATATTCAACCAGCTTACATTTACCTATTGTAAGTAGAAGTAGTGGGGCGGAATCCCCAGGTCCACTATGGTAGTCACGAAGGGCTATCAGTAACCTTGGAAAACTTTCATCATGAGTATAAGAGGTATTACGGACTACGCCATCATGATATGTATAAGTTTTTGTTACCTGATATGCATGTATGATCATGAATCTAGTAAACTGTTTGAGAGTTCGAAGCAAACTACCACGTAAACATATTTTATACGTTTTTATATGTTCGCATACTAGTAGAAATACAGTAGTTCCCCTAGAGCTAATTTCTGCGATGTGCAAGCACCACTTTGAGGCCCCACTAAGAAACAATTCATCTTATAAAACATTTTTAGTTTATTTAGAGGTTATTCGTGTCTTTTCACGATATCCGGCAACCCGTATTGATTTTTTTGTCCCTGTTAACGGCGAGGCCCTCAAGCTTGCGCAGAGTGCACCTAATGGCAAATCCGTCCCTGGTTGTGTCTAGTATAATATATAACAACGAAGATAATTCGCACCAGAATCATAATCATTGTCCCGTACAATCGTTCCCCATGCAAATAAAACTGCCAACATGCTACCTCCTTTTCAACAACGGAAGAATAGGCATGCTAATTCTGCTTCGGTCACCTTTCTGCGAACGCTTACCAACTCGAGCATACTCATAAACAATCGCACTCCGCATTCGTATTCCGCAGCGGACGTACCACCGCAACCGTATACATATTAAAACGCTGCCACCTGACTAAAGCCAATCCGCAGCTGAGTATTACAACCATTAATTCCCTGCGCCAAAAAACCACCCAACCTTCAGGTGTCGCGACTTTTTCTTTCTCCGCCGCATTTCCCGGCGCATTTTTCCACGAGCGTGGGGAGAAAATAGCGAAGCGCCGGAGTGCACGGAGATAGCGAGGAAGAGAGGAACGATTTTCCGGATCGTCGAGCCATCCGCCAGAACCCAATAGTCTGTGGAGGCTACCCCTTTCTCCCGCAACCCCACCTCTCGGAAACCCACCCCTCGCTCAGCAAAAAGAGAACCGGTTGCTTGCAATCTGCCTTTCCCACTGTTCGTGGAGAGGCAAAGAAAAGAGATCCTCGGCGGGGGATAAGTACGCGCGGGGAAACGGGTAAAATAAGATCGCTGAATCAAGTGCTGATTAAAGCCGCCTTCCATTCCCATTCTGAGCGGATTTCGCGAGCGCAGGAATGCCGAGGGTTGCGATGATGGATTTTCCACCGATTGATATTCATTCGGACATTTAAAAGCGATGTGCCTCTCGGGAGAGCCGGCGTTTGATATTCATTCCGCCGCCGGGGGACGAGTCGTGGAAAAACTTAATAACGAGATTCGAAAGTATTCGACGAAATTAATTCGTTGCGAGGGAATAAAAAACGGCTCCCTTTCTCTCTCCCGGGAAAGGAAATGCCGCGGAGTAGAAGATTACGGCTGCTGGAGATAATCCTTCGGAATATTTACCGTGCACGGGGGGATGTAATGGTCGAGAGAAACAAAAGGAATTTCAAATTTTTTTACCCTATCCCATCAAAGGCGACTGCATCGCTACGGCTGATCATGATGGGACTAATTTACGCAAGCAAGTACGCAGAGCAATTTATCCTCGCAAAAGACAACTGAAGGTTCGTTGCCGCGACCCCAACACCAGACGAAACTATCCAGGGAGCTGTGTTTCTAATGCTCTGAATCCGTACCGTCTTAAAAGACTTTATGAAACTCTAATGACCGCCATAAAAAAGCAGAGCTGCGCACTCCATTAAGCTGGGATTTAACGATTTTTCGGCGGAAAAGAGACTCGCTGAAATCCGAGGGGGTTTTAATGAAAAAGTGACCCGGTAATCAAATTGAGGGAAATGAAACGGCATAAAAAGTTTTAATCTCAAGAAGAAAACGCTGTTATGCTTGGTTGATTCTCTTGGATGAGAAATTTAAAAGCTGTTAAGTATATATATACCGATAAATATGTTTCTAACACGCATTTCCTTATAATAACAAAATACCATATGACTCTGGGTCAATAAAACGCTGACATCGAGTTAAATAGTTACTTACAGGTAAATATTTTTAATATAGAATTATCGTGACTGCCAAGGATAATTTGTAGTGGGTGTTTTCCTGCAGTGGAAAAAATCTTTTCCTAAGAATTTCTTAGTTTTTTTACATCCACATCCCTTCTCATATTTTCTCATACTATCTCTTTAGATTGATTATTTATATATTGTACGACGATGGGTTAGATAAAATACTTTTAGTCTCAATTTCGCCCGGATAAAGCCGTTTTAGTATTACTATTATTGATTCGTCACGAAATGACATTTTCTAGGCGAAAAGCGGCATCCCAAAATACATAAATACCAATTAAGATATCAAAAAGCTTGCAGACTCATAAACAATGAGCAACATCAGTACAGCAATCACTTTAATGTGACATTCCTTGAAATTCTGTCAAAGTTCAAATTCGACGGTAAGCACCTTAACTTCGTTGGAATCTGTATCCTTTGACTGAACCGGAAAGGCAGCAAAAAAACTATTGGCCCAAACTGCGGTTAAATGATTAACTTGCCATTCGAGGTGTCTCGGTGAAAGATAAATATCGAAACTTCAAAGCGTTGTGGCAAAGACTTCCTCGGAACATCATAAACAGAAACAGACTGAATCATCCCCACCCCTATCAGCATAATTAACAAAAATGAATATTTCTTCTCTCCCCCCATCCCCCGTTAACTCACCACACAACTTCGCGGACAGCACAAAAAAAGAAACACGGCATTACTTATTTCCTAATACCATTCCTGACGCATCTTTTCTCACCCCCACCGTCGGCGGCATTAAATGGAACAATTCCAAAGCGATTGTGACAGATCGTTGTTTATAATCGTGTGCGCCTTTGAAATTCAAACCTCTCCCTCCCTCCCCCCAACCATTACGGTCTTTTTTACGAGTCACCTCCTGCGTCGACAGAAGTTTAGTGGATCTATATTCAGGCTCAAGACCTCCTGTAGTGAAATCACTCCCTTCCATGCGAGCCCATCTTTCCCACCGACAACCCCCTTCCGAAATCAACAGCTGCAGCATCCCTGAGAGGAGGGCGACGGAAATACACACAGTGGAGGGAAAGTGGAAGATAACCATACCAGCTTTCCGAAAACATTAATTTTAAACCCATATCGCGGTAGATCTCCGAAGCGGGGTTCGAACGTTCTGGAAAGGTAAGATCGGTAAGTGTGACAGCGTGCCACGGAATCCACATTAATAATCGTCTGAATGCATCGATTAAGCTGGGGATGTCACGCAATTTGGTCTATGAACACAGGTAATAACAAGTTAAGTCATTATTGGAATGTATCTGAACTGTAGTATATTTCCTTGAATTTTACCCAGCTCGTTTACGAAGATATCAACGTAGGGGAGAAAGAAAACTAAAATAGAAACATTTCAGGAGATTAATTTGAAATTTAAGATTTACAAGACAAGAAAGACACTGACTGAATAGGAACCGTAAAAGTCAGAGGCCCTGAAGCACTGCTCCCCAACCGCTATATAGCGAGTGGGGTCTTGGTTTACAGCATTGTATCCAAGCGTAACAAATTCTAACGACTTTGCTTTGTACTCGCCCCTATTCCATCCATTTCGCGAGTTATTTTGTTGTTTAGAAAGTTAGAAAATTCATAACTGCTGTAGTAAGATATTTATTCCCACATTTTTTATCAATTTGAATGTAGACTGAGTTAAAGTGAAGATAACAATAAAAAAACTCAGAGATGGTACTCCGTATTCCTGAGCTGCTGTGAAGATAATGAAGATGGCGTTCCACAATGTTAGATCAGAACACTTGAATCTCATTGCAGTTAAATTCGGCGATAACAATACAAACATTAAAATACCGAGCCGTAAACTTACTAATACGTGGTTGTTTGCCACGAACGTAAACGGTGAAATATGTGCAACATATTAGTCAGCATGATACCAACGCGTATTAACAATGTGTGCCCGAGGTTGACCGGAAAAAGTGAGGATGACGAAATATGCTGAAATATCCTAAACCTGACACAAAAACCAACTCGGACGAATGTAGCTTTTCACTTCTAGAACCCTTGCTACTAAAATAATGAGGCATTTACCGTAAAGCAGAATTAGTTTTAAATTATAACATTATATCCTGAAAACCCCAACAGGAAGTATTGACAAGGTCCGGGAGTGGAATTATGATAATTAATGGCTGACATAATTGAACATCCTTCTGATATCCTACCACTAAAATAGAGGGGGAGTCCTGACATTAATCATAAAGCTAAGAGGCAATTTTACGAAACCATGACGCTGATTTCATGCCGAAGTTGAAAGTAACATTTACCTACGGATGAACTCGAATCCGCCTGCATTAAAATACCTTGTGAATTACAAATGAGCAAAGAGCGGAGATAATATGGGTCGACTTTGCCGAAATCCAGACAGCCTATATCCCAGCTATCCTAATCTCACTCTGTATAATCCCGACTGGTTTGAATAACCAACAACTTAATCCTCTCAGCTAAAATCCCTCTTTTACCAAATTCCTACTCGCCTTTCTAAAAACGAAACGCCCACAATATGTTTCCACGCAGTCGTCAAGTCAGAAGCAAATGTCTTGTTTCAAATAGATCGAATCTACAGATCCCCCGCCGTAAACCCAACTGCTGTTGCGAGAAATATTCTATCTTTCGATCATAATAATCTTTAAATGTCTTGTGAAGTCAAGCGATCATTTCGTGGGCTAATTTAAACATGGAGAAAGTGGATAAGTGAGACACTTTCAACACTGAGTGACAAGCAGAAACATCTAAAGGTTTTAAACATTCTTCTCATACCCTTAAAATTTACGGGAAGAGCGAACCTAATTTTTAAAAAAGCACAACATTTCTTCACGACTCTGATAAAATGGTAGCGCAGATTTCTCACGATAAAAAAACTTTAACTTCCGTTACAACATCGAGCTTTATGAATACTCGTCTCTCTTGCTTCGATAAGGACAACTGCATACGCAAGATGAACTTTTTCCTAAATTAGGAATTGTGAGTTAGAACTCCATAGAAAACGCAAATTCTTTCCTCAATGAAAATCCACCTTACTGCGTTCAACTTCCTACAACGACAAAGAAGGATCGAGAAGTGAGTTTGTCTTTATCGGGTTAATTTGAATAATTAGCGCGGTCTTCCTTCGGCGCTCATTTAATGAACGCGTATAATTGTCTTGAGCAAGTGATAACTGGAGCGTGCTCTTTCCATCATTAGTGATATCTGCGCACTTGACATACTCTCCCTTCACTCTTTATTTACTTTAAGCATTCATATCTTAATTAGGCTGTTTTGCCAACAGAATCAACTTACAACGACTTCTAGGAAAAAGATAACGAGAAGCAGAAATATCCTTTAATGAGTCACCATCATAATATTATACATTTCCATTAAAATGCGTGTCAACATCAAGAGCAAAGACTTACTATACATTAATGAAAACACACATTCCGCAAGATTAATATTACTAATAGGTATTTACGATAGCGGGGATGCAACTATTTCACTAGCGATAAACCACAAGTTGGAAAAAACCACTGGTTACACCTTAAATCTCATGCACAACTCCTCCTTAAATTTAACGCAAAACATAACTGTCTTAGCCTGCTGTTTTGAACCCAGTTCGGAGTTTTTAATGACTCTTCTGGGACCAGTGCCAACTTTTGGATTGATTACAGATTTGCAACTATGATGCAACTTGCAGCTGCCAAGTTTTCGCTTCCTCTTAACTCTGTATTCATCTTTCTACTACTCATTGCTAGTAAGCACAAATTCAGTAAACCGTTCTAATTCTCTCCCAACAAAGACCACGATCAAATTACTGATTTACAATAAAGATGATGTATACTTTTCCACAAATTTATAAATAATCAAATTTAATAAATTTGTGGAAAATCATACATCATCTTTATATTAAGAATTTCCACAACACCACGGCCTCCGTAGATTTTATTCAAATTACTTATATTGACACGAAATAGATTATCTTAAATTTCCAGATAATTAACGAATTACGCATCACGCATGACTATCAAAAGTCCTTATCGCTCAACTTGAAAATGATAAATGCGAGCTGAAATGGGTGTTAATCAGAGAAAATTAGCCTTTGCTGCTGTGAACTTCCTGATGATTGTTTAGACGGCGTGATATGACGTGCACAAAGCAGAAAAAATACACAGGATACAATGGTAATTCTTAATTACAGCTAACGCATTAAAAATCTTGCTATCGATAAATACCTCCATTTTCTACTAAATGACGCTTTGATCTTATCAGGTCCATCTACGTCCTTGATAACTGGATTATCTCACTCAATTTATTCCCTGCTTTTCCTCAATTAAAACTTCCATTGAGCCCAAACTTCACTAATCGATCGTAATTCATCCACGCAACAATGCCAAAATGGATACTGAAAGGATATATTAAACCATGATACATAATTTGAATGCTCTACCAAACCTCGTTTCTCAACCCTCAAAAATTCGTTTCGAATCCTCAAAAGAAAAATCATCGTCCGTCCTCACAGTATTTACTATAATTTTATTAAAAAGACAAATCCAACAACACCTCGTAAAAAAATCGAACATATCGCGAAACGAGTTGATTCGTGAGCTGCGATGCTGAGATGTGAGGAGAGAACTCACTCAAAAGTAAATATCGTAAGTTCCGACTTAACGCCATCTCGAGAAATCAATTACTGCTCGCTAAACGAGTGAATTCCCCGCTAAAAATACCAGCTTATCAAACACGTCTGACCGGTGTGGGGAGGCAGGGCACCAGTCGCCGCTGTCAATACAAGGAGATTATCTTTCGCTCGAATTGGGCGAGAGAATTAATATATTCTCGGCAAATTACTAAACAACCCGTGTGGAAATGACGGCATTAGGAGACGCCGAAATGGGAGGGAAAAATATTTATGGAGGAGAGTATAAAATTAGGCCTTCGCCCCTCCAATTTCCGCCTCTTCTTATTGGCCTCTCACGGAAGCCGCGTGGAATCCGCCTCGGGCGAACTCGTGAATTGGAATGGACGATTCACGGCGAATTTACGTGCACTCGTGAATCGACCGCGAATTTATAAAATACCCGCCGGTTTGTATTCCCTTTCTATATCAACATTTACGAATGCTCTACATAAAATGAAAAGGAGAGAGCTAAAAGAAAATTATGAAAGATGTAAATATGCGACGCGTACTCTGACAGCGAATTGCCGCGAGAGCTGAGCGTGAGAGAAAAGTTAACACTTACAATACATGTAAGAAAATTCAATTAGTAAAAATTTTCGGGAGATGGCAATTAACGATCACTCAACTCGTTAATGATTTAAATCGCTTCGATACCCTTTTCTACAACCGCATGATTCACCAAGCAATCATTGGAATTTCAGTTGTTTCATTAATACGCGAGAAGAAGTCATTTCCGGATCGACAATCAAAATAATATATCGAATCCTGGAGATTATATCAATTTTGCACGATGAGGCATATGCGACTATAATAAAGAACTATTAAATTAACTATAATCATATATCACTTTGACGCTAAAATCGGGAAGGCAAATAAAATTCTTAGATTTTCATGAACGCTGCAAATGATGCTTTCGTTTAAATTCCCGTACATAACAATACAGTAGATACAATTTAATGTGTTTTATCCTTTATATTATTTTGGTTTCAATGAAAAATTAACCAAATATAATACGGAGCGATAACTTAAAAAATATATATATTTCTTATAGGTATAACGAAGTGTGTTTTCAACCTTTATTTAGCAATTTCTTAAATCGATTTTTGGATAATTCGAGTTTATAACAGGTCCCCTCAGGATCGAATTACCCAAATCCCACTTGGGTGTTAACGTAGGCTACCATACCTCTATGAACCGCAACTTATGAACTCCAATGAATATAAATATACAGAATATCCTCGACTTACGTAAGTGGACCATTCTTAGACTCAT